>OZ024870.1:71985468-74820468 GCA_964017185.1 Rugalucina vietnamica | reverse complement strand
CAAAAACCAATGTTGGCAAGCTGAGAAAAGGCTCCTTCACCATCTAATTTGCATATTTTCAAGATGGCCGCCAAAATTATGAAAAACATAAATTGGTGCAAATTGGTATATATTTAGGATTCCAAACTGCTACAAAATAATGAAATAATAATAATACATGATTAGAAGGTATTCAATGAATAAAAAAAATTCTCAAAAGCTAAAAGGCTGAGGTGGGGTGCGGAGGAGGCAGGGGTGTGGGCCTTTCTACTTGTACCTACAAAAGTGATCATATTTCCACTGTAACAAGTCTTAGACCACTGCACCTGGTCTCGCTGTAAAGCATAGATATAGCCTTTAGATCCTTTGGTACGTAATACAAATTATCTAATTTGCATATTCATGAATTTTAATGAAAACATTAAGAATGGCTGAAAAATGGTTTTAAAATAAATAAATAAACAAATTTCAGGCTGAAGCTATCATTATGACAACTTGTTATTGCACCAGTAATACCATATATGACAAATATGTTGATGTCATGGGTCAATATGAAACTCATCTCATTAGCATATTCACGAATATTAATTGAAATCATCAAATGTCAAAACTAGGGGCGAAAAACTATTGCCATTGAAAGGTTTTTGGTGCGTTATTTGATTGTTCTTGCATTTTAGGACAATTTTTCGTGGCTGCCAGTTTGGTCAGATGGACCAATTAAATGCCATAAAAAGTTGTCTTCAACAATAAACACATTTGCATGATGTAAACCTCACATTGTTTCCACAACCACCCTAGTTTGATTCTATCGAATGGGATGAACTTACAAATATACCCATGTCCCACCCAAAGCATACTTTAGAATACTATGATTGGTCTGATAGTATTGCATTGACATAGCAATTTAACCTTCATAACTAATATTGAAATCATTGAATTAACATATATTCACGAAAATTGATAAAAATCATAATGGGAGAAAAATCGTGGAAAAAATAGGGGGTATACATACAAAAATACCTGTACCCAGGCTGTTAATGAACCTAGAATGCCAAAAGAGATATCAAATGAATGCTGTGGCAATTTACTATTACTCTGAAAAATGATATGAGAATAATAGGATTTGTAATTTCATGTACTCTAATGAAATCTTAAAAAACAAGACAGAAAAAATTGTAAAATTAAAGAGGTAAACGTAAGAAATTGTTTGTATCTTGGCAGCCCAAAGCCCTTATGTGCTGAATAATGTATCAAATGGTTGTTAAGGTAATATTATGCCATCCTAAATTACAATTTATAAGTCATTTGATTTTTATTTTCATGAATATTGATAAAATCTTTAGGAATTGATAACATCTTTAGAAATGCTGAAAGCATGTCAGTATACATGTAAAAACGCGCATATCATAGATAGACCTAGAGAGCTAAATTTGGTATTAAATGATTGCTTCGACATTGTTCTATAACCATATAATCTGCTATTTGCTTTATCTGATATATTTGTTGTATGAATGTTAATAAGATTTTTTATAAATAAGAGAAAAATGACAGGAAAATGAAGGGAGGTTACCAATAATATTGCTTATATCTGGACTGCAAATAAGACTTAGAGAGTTAAAATTGGCACATACAATCTATTATTGTCATATGTTCAGATTTATAAAGCAGATTTGTTAGCAACCAAGATACAAAGGATTTTGTTTAAGCACAACCTTCAATTTTATGTATTTTTTTGCAATTTTTCATAACATTCATGGCTTTTAATAAGACTTTTTATGTATCAAACTATATGGTTTTAATCAGATACTGTTTACCTATCAGACTATATTGTCCTAACATTCTACGGGTGCCATTTCATCCCAGGGTATTAGCAGTGGAGATAAAAGCAACTTTGTAGGTATACTGCCTTTACTTTTCGGTGATATTTCTCTAATTTAAAATATCTCATTAACATACGACAAAAATATATCGATGCCTTATACATCAGATTATATGGTTAAAGAACATTGTCATAGCAGTCATTTGATTTCAACTTCGGCTCTTTAGGACCTTCAGTAGCCAAGATACATGTGTCTAAATGTATACCTCCTAATTTTTTCCGCATTTTACCACAATTCCTAAAGATATTATTTATATTCATGAAAATGAAACTCAAATAACTTATCTGTTACAGTATGGGTGGTATTATATTGCCCTAGCAACCATTTGATTCCATTTTAAGCACTCTGGGGCTTTTGGTTGTCAAGATACAAGTGTATTTGAAGGTGTATCTGTTTAATCTTTTCCATTTATTCTCCTAATTTCATAAGTTTTCATTAATATACATGAAATTGAAAATCAAATTTCTCTTACTTCACACTTCAAAGGGATAGTATGATACCTTAGCATTTATTTGATACCATTTTCACTGTCCTTGGTTTATTTACAGCCCAGGTGCAAGTGATTTTGTATGTACACCCATATTTTTTCTATAATTTTCCTCTCATTTCTTACGGTTTTCATTAATATTCATGAATATGCAAATTCAATGATTTAATATAAGGATCATTACCATTAAATCGTTATGTCCACGCACTACTATCAGATAAATCATAGTATTCTAGAGCATGCTATTGGTAGGATATGGGTATTTTTGTAAGTCCATCCAATTCTTTAGAATCATACAATGGATGGGCGCGGAAACAATATGATTTTACATCATGCAAATATGTTCATTGTTGAGGACAATATTTCACGGCATTTAAATGGTCCCTCTGACCAAACTGGCAGCCATGAAAGTTTGTTCTAAAATGCAAGAAAGATCTTATAATTAACCAAAAACCCTTAAATGGCAATAGTTTCCCTTGGTTTTCGCCCCAGTTTTCAACATTATAATTAATATTCATGAATATGCAAATGAGATAAAATTTTCAAATATGTCCATGACACCAATATACTTGTCACGTGATCTATTACTAGTGCAATAACAGTGTCATAATGATGGTTTGGGCCTGAAAATTGTTTATTTATGGATTTTAAACCATTTTCAATATTTTCATTAAAATTCATAAATATGCAAATTAGATAATTTGCATTACTTACTACAGAATAAAGGGGAAGTGTCTAAGCTTTACAATGAGACCAGACTCATTGGTCTAGGACAAGCAACAGTGGTGATATGATCAATTTTGTAGGTACACCTTTTGTCAAGAATCAGGTTAACAGCTGTCATGGAAACCATGCATTTTAATAGTGTAATTGAGTTTATCTTTGCGGGCAAATACTCTTTGCATTTAAATCTATGTAATATAGTCAAGCAGTCATCTAGAAATATATTTTAAATGATTTTAGGCTCAGTTCATGACAAACAAATGAAACGTTTCATCAATATAACAGACTCTAGATATTTTGGCGGCCATTTTGAAAATATGCAAATTAGGACATGAAGACGTCATTTCTCAACTTTCCAACATTGGTTTTTGGATTCAGCACACCAAATTACCCCTAGTTCAAGTGTCAAACTCTTTTCCTCACAAAATGCCTGTACTTGCTAACTTTTCTCAATTCCTGCCTTAACTACACGCCCATGTAGACTTTTTTTTTTTTTATTTTTCTCATTTTTGCTCAAAACATAGATCGTGGATACACGTTAGAACCACCTCGCCGAGGCAATTAACGGGTACCCACAATCTATGTTTTGGAGCAAAAATAAAAACAAAATAGGTATACCCTTGCTTACCCCAGTTTTGCTATATAAAAGTGGGCTACAAGGGGGTATTTGTTACACGGCATGTTATCCTGGTGATTTTCATGAGAATCACCAGGTGATCATGGTAGTAGTTTCATATACTTAAAAAAAATTGAGTTGGGGGGAATTATTTCACCATTTTCAAAGTATAATAATCGTTTAGGTCTTAAAGTGTCAGTAAATTTTCAATTAATGTTTTCAATTTTGATAATTTTTGATATGTTCTAGTGCTTCGTTTGCCGAACAGGGATCTGTCGAAAATACAGATAAACCAATAAAAGACTAATTAAAATTTGACTTAAATGAGTGACAGTGATAAATATATATTTTTGCCCGCCTTCACACTCGAATTTTATGCGCAAAGTTTTGGAATTCCGGAAGTAAATAGAAACACGTGCTAAACTCTATTTACGACCAAACATAATTACATATACTTATGATTTACTGTAAAATAAAAAAATATTGAAAGTATGGTCGTGTGCATTGACAAATCTTGTTCGTGACTACTTGTCCCATCATTGAAAGGCAATAGTGTGTGCCCTAAACAAAGTGGTATTTTGTCATACATAATCGATTTTATTTACGGAGAGGCTACATAGGGGGGAATTAAGAAAGATAACAGCGCAGACTGCCCTATTCAAGAACCGCGTTCTGCAGCAATTCTGCCTTCTCTATAACGCATTACCTGAACGTTGGCACATTCATTTGTATGTCAACATCATAGCCACAACGTCATATTTCCTCCCTAAAATAATGTTGCGTTTTGTAGTCACCCTTCATACGGGGTGGCGTTGCAATGAAATCAGAGAAACTTACGTTTACCGCAAAAATTCTCAATGCCCGGGTTACTGAAAAAGAGAATAAAGTGGTCTGTGGAATATGAGCCATGTCGACCCGGGAATAACCTAATTTAAAGAGTATACGTAGCTCGCTTTCTTCGATACACAACTCGTACAACTGGCAGCCTGAGGTGCTACAACATGTATAAGAATGCAACGCAGCAGGTACTCCTAATACGCCTGGTAAACGTAACGAATAATAGCTTTGTCACATATTCACGTATCTGCGGCGTATCGCTCGCGTATCTATGATACGCCGAGTTCTGAGCCGTATCAGTTTGTTCAAGCGACGTATGTAGGTCACGTACGTGTGACGTTCCTACTACGTTCCCGTTGCGTATCAGTGACGTATCTGTATTCGTATTGAATTTCACTTTCGTATGTACGGCGTATCCAGGCGTTTGTGCTACGTACGTGTTACGTATGTATGGCGTATGAAGTTTACGCGTGACGTATTTACGGCGTATGTACGACGTTATATTCTTATCTGTGGCGTATCTGTTCTGTACCATTTGCTTTTTAAAATCTATGAGAACAAACGGTTGTGTCCACTTTGTTCATACTATTCGCACATTTTTAATTTACTATTATCAATTACTGACTAGTATCAAAGGTCGAAGATGCCACAGGAGAAATCTGGATAATCTAGATTAACACCGAAGAAAAAAAACACAAGGGGGTGACATCTCTAAGCTCCCAATACTGGTCTAAAGACGAAATGAACAAAGACAGAGGCTACACCAAGTGTAGCCTTAAAAGAACCCTACACGGTACCCCGGGCCGTGAGAAACATCTGATCCATGACTTCGGAAAAACGAAAACATTTATATAGAAGCATTAAGATTCTCTTGGAACGCCACAAAATATTCCTAATACTCCTTATTCCACATACTCCACAGCAGCGAAACGTACATAGCACATACGCTATTTTTTATTCTTTTTTTTAAATTCAGTTTTACGTCCCTTTCAAGATTATTTCAGCTCATATGAGACGGGCCAATCAGTAGGTGGGCGAAAACATTTTATTATTGATGACGCGAGACTATGTGAGTGCGCAAGCCTACTACGGTACCCCGCCTTAAGTCACGCCTAGAACTCTTTATAATATTTGGGGTAGAATCGAAAAATGTAAATAAGGCAAAATTAAGGTATTTCCCTTGATTTTAGCCCAAATTAAGGCGCGTAAATGAGAATTTTAATGTCCATGATTAGGCACCATTTTAGCACAAAACTTATGGCCCAAAAATATTTTTTCGCATATAAAATTGATTGAAAATATACTGTGACTTTAAATAAGCCTGTTCGTGAGAAAACCAACAATTTGGGTTCCGACCAAATCCAACACAAACCGGGATGTACAGTCACAGAAGATGGTTAGAGGCTGGAAATTTTGGATTTAGAAAGTAGAGGAATTGTACTATCCGTGTGGCGAAAACAAAGGCGCTGATCAGCTTCGCAGTTACGGCGAAGCTGATCTGCGCCTTTGTTTTCGCCTATGCAGATTGTTGATTTTCCCATGCGGCGGCTCAAATATCATTAAGTGTAATATATAGTGTCCAACTGTTCAGTGTCTTCTAATTGTAGAAAAATCTAATTCTTTCATGTGAAATGTCCCCCATGGGCTTGCATATGATCATGTCCACCATGGGATTGCATATGATCATGTCCAATGGGCAAACTGGAACAAACTATTCCAAACAGTAATAAATGAAAAATCTGAAAAGGTTTTGAATCTAAATTTTATGGATTATTATAAAATTGTTTTACTGTGTCACAGTGTGTTCATAACTCATAAATCATACATTTTAAATATTTTCTTTTTCATTTTTAGACAAAAATATCATAAATCTTGATTTACGTTTCTCATAAATTTAATGTCTCATCTTTTTTATCGAAATAATGAGTCTAGTCTGAATGTAAGTCAAAGTTTGGCGAGTGTGGATGCTAGCATAATTATTTTGTATGAACGTTTCATTAACCTTATATTTAAGTCTCTAGTATTCTCTAAGTGTGACTGTGTACCATAACGCCGGAGTTTCCAGTATTTTGCAAGATTCTTAACCCTGTCAAGTAAAATGTCCCCTATCGGCTTCCGTAATTCTGACTTGGCAAGCTTACATACTTTTATGTCGCAGTAGGGCTGTGTTCCTGCGGTATTAAATACATTTTGTACTTTACTTTCTTGCTGCTAGTGCAGCAAGCACCTACTTAGTTCAAAATGTACAAATGCATTTTAAGTTTTAATTGCGAAATCTGAAAACATCTTTTGATGTCAAAACATATGCTTCGGAAAACACAATTTGCAGCCTTTTGACAATGTTGGGTAAATATTTTCGAATTATAACAGTCCACGAACTGGGATGAAAGTAGGTAACACCAAAACAAATCAAAGAAAAAGACAATAAAGATCACCTTTAGCTCGTAAAAATAAAGAGCTTACCTGTTTTGAAAAATCCTGCATCGTCGAAACTTTCAGCAGTGGTTTCTGGGCGGTTTAGATATCCCATAGTAATTTGTGGTCCCTTACACAGAATCTCTCCTTGTTGGTTCGGTGGCAATTCTTGTCTGGCGTCCATGTCAACTATCTAGAAATATTATTTTTACCATAACATTTTTGCCAACGAGCTGATGAATTTCGAACTCATTCAGTTGCACTTCTCCAAATTTCCAAATTTATTCAAATTTATTCCAAATTTATTCATTAGCTCAGGTTATACAATACATGATAACAACATGAGCAGCAATATTATAAGCATAACAAGCACAGTTTTATGGTATCATTAAGGAAAGGAAAGAAAAAGAAAGTGAGAGAGAGAGAGGACAGCTTCTCCAGTCAGAGTTCTAATGAACTCACTAGTTTGTTTGTCGACCAGTATAATGTATATAAATACGACGTCTAAAAAGTCTTGCTCTGGTCCGAGAAATCAAAAACTTGAAGTAAATGCGTGCTTGTATATATGGTTAAGCGAAACGGTTAGTGTCTTGCCTGGTTGATGGACTTCCAAAGCGGGCTATCCTGCAATTCCAATTCTTTATAAAATCTTCATACTGGTACTCTTATGAGAATCTGTGTGTGTGTGTGTGTGTGTGTGTGTGTGTGTGTGTGTGTTCTACAAGACACATAAACTACACAGAGTAATGATTAATATCCAGAAGCGATGGCTCCGTCTCAAAAGGACTGAAAAATTGTTGATTGGGACGTTAAGCCTCATTGCAAACAAATAAAACTTTGGCTGAAAATGGTTAATTATTCTAACAAGAATACATGTCTAATAAATTATCTGAAGTTTTGTCCAGACATAATATAAAACAGATGTAAAAATCAATTAATCAAGATTTATTGGCTATGAAAATAAAAATGTACAAAAATGTAAAAATCAACACGTGGACAGGCTACCGAAACATTAACCATTAACCATAATGGTTAACATTAACCGTTTACATTAACCATATGAAAATCATTCAGTTTTGGTGTATCATATTCATCCGTCAAAATATTTTACATCAGGAAAACATGTCCGTGCAATGAATACCCCCTTAAACCCCGTTTTTATATAGCAAAAAATGGGGTATACAGGGGTATACCTATTTTTCTTATTTTTGCTCCAAAACATAGATTGTGGGTACTCGTTAGAACCGCCTCGGATAGGCGGTTCTAACGTGTACCCACAATCTATGTTTTGGGCAAAAATAAGAAAAATATCAACATTTTTCTGGTGAAATTTTCAATTTTTGGTACTGAAAAAAATCTCTGTATATTGCATGGGCAAGTTTTCGTAATGTTTTACCTTTAGCTGTGTTCCTATAGTAAGAACACCACTGGACCCCAGTTTAAAGGCGCCCTCATAATTACCCGTAATAAGCCCAGTTTCAGTTAAACCGTACACTGTAAAAATAGACTATTATTAGATTAAGTTTCTTTTACACGTGTGTGTGTACCGTTAAAACACATACATGTACACCATAACATAACATAACATAACATAACATAACTTTTTAGGCATTAAACATACAATATATGAATATAGCCCACAGAAATACATAATATGTGAACATGATCTCCCAGGATGAGAAGAAATTTTCTCAAAGGAAAGAATGTGAGTACATTAAGAACAATATGATTGATTTTGAACATGAAAACAAAGTCCCCGAAAATTGGCAGGAAAAGGGTTATTAATAACAAAATTGAAAAGGTATTACCCTAGTATTGTGGAGCTAATCGACAATTATCGAATTTTGATCTGTTGATATAATTTGATCGTTGCAATTTAACACGTGCAGTTAGCCGGACGCTATTTTAGGATAACATTATTACGTTCATAGGAAGGTGGGTATGGGGTGCCGTTTTACTATAAAATCCCGATTTTTTGATATCAGAAATTCGATTTTTTGATATCAAAAATTATTTTTTGATATCAGAAATTCGATTTTTTGATATCAGAAAATATTATTTGATATCAGAAAATATTTTTTGATATCAAAAAATCGATTTTTTGATATCAGAAAATCGAATTTCTGATATCAAAAAATCGAATTTGTGATATCAAAAAATCAGGATTATTTTTTGATATCAGAAAATCGAATTTTTGATATCAGAAATTCGATTTTTTGATATCAGAAATTCGATTTTCTGATATCAAAAAATAAGCCTGATTTTTTGATATCACAAATTCGATTTTTTGATATCAAAAATTCGAATTTTTGATATCACAAAATCGAATTTGTGATATCAAAAAATCAGGCTTATTTTTTGATATCAGAAAATCGAATTTCTGATATCAAAAAATCGAATTTCTGATATCAAAAAATGGAGAGTATTTTTTGATATCAAAAATTCGATTTTGTGATATCAAAAAATCCTTTAGGCCTTCCTTTGCTGTGAAAAAATGATAGATCCCTCAAATTATTTATAGGCTTGCATGGGCTGAGTTCAGGTGTTTAACTATGGTCACTATAGTTTTCGCGAAAATCTACTTGAAATCCGCTGTGTATGTTCAGTAAAATTACCGATAAATTGCGCGGCATGGTCAGACTTGAAACATGCGCAGCAGAATATACACGGTTTCCCATGCGTTTCTTTATTGAAATGGGCCGGAATGTGCCTATAATTATTGGACACTCGTATGTATCGTGGGTACTTTGAAGGCAGAACAGAATAAGAGCCGCCGCATGAGGAAACTAACAATCTGCATAGGCGAAAACAAAGGCGCAGGATCAGCTTCGCAGTAACCGCGTATCTGATCAGCGCCTTTGTTTTCGCTACACGGATAGTACATCATCAGTTTCAATACTTTCTAGATCTGACATTCCAAGTTTCTAGCATGCTTCTTTGGCTGTACTGACTTGGTCGGAATTGAAATTGTTGTTTTTCTCACGCACAGACTCATATGTTTAATATTATATAGATAAAGATAATTATTGTTATTATCAGCCTGATATAAGTACCATACAAGTGTGTGCTGCGGCGTACGATGGGGGGGGGGGGGGGTCTAGCTATATATATGCTTGTGTCCCTGAAGACTACCGTCACGTTGACAACCCCTGATATGAGGTCTGGTCATAGTTTTGATCGAAGAAACGTTGAATCAGCGTTAAAATTCTAACAATTATTCCCCCCTCCACCTTCTTCTGTGATCCGTAACCCAATGCGCAACTGCATGAGGTTATTTTTTTTATGTTTAAATGAAACACATCTAATACTTGTATTTTTATGCATATGAAATACTACACAATTACACAGCAGTAAGGCCATTCCGATAATTAGGTCCATCCGGTAAAGGAACCACGTGGATGCCACGAGGTGCGACTGGTACAGAGCGTTTCGCGAAAAGTCAAACAGTCAAACTATGGGACAGATAGTTGAGCGAGTTGCCTTTCATTAGTGAGGATGAACATTTATCACCGACATAAAATGCCTTTACGGCCGATCGGGAATCGAACAGCCAACCTCTCGGCTGCAAAGCGAAAAATCTATCTACTTGACTAGCGTGACACTAGCTACCACCCGAACTAACCCATAAACTGTTTATTTTACATGGGAAACTACTCTAATTGTTTCTTGTTAGGGAGCCATCATTTCTTAGATGGAAAATTTTCCTGATTTTTTGATATCAAAAAATCGAATTTTTGATATCAAATAATCGCTTTGATTTTTTGATATCAGAAAATCGAATTTTTGATATCAGAAAATCGAATTTTTGATATCAAGAAATCGCTTTGATTTTTTGATATCAGAAATTCGATTTTTTGATATCAGAAAATCGAATTTTTGATATCAGAAAATCGAATTTTTGATATCAAGAAATCGCTTTGATTTTTTGATATCAGAAATTCGAATTTTTGATATCAGAAAATCGAATTTTTGATATCAGAAAATCGAATTTTTGATATCAAGAAATCGCTTTGATTTTTTGATATCAGAAATTCGATTTCTTGATATCAGAAATTCGATTTTTTGATATCAAAAATTCTATTTTGTGATATCAAAAATACTGATTTTATAGTAAAACGGCGCCTCATAGGTGGGAGACATGTGGTCAAACGGATTTTACATATTCTTTTCGATGGTTTATTCGAAATATGAGAAAATATATGTAACCAAATGGATTATTTATATTCCGTATTTTATTCTATGATTTGGTAAGTTTTAGCTTACTGTTTCGTTCTCGTGCACGGTTTACAAGTTGCTATATCATATCTGTATTTCATATATGTCAGCTCCACACTTCATGGTGTTAAGAAAAATGTTTTATTCGTTTCTCTAGGAATCCACCAGACCGAAATGTCGCATGGAACTTTTTTGAGGGATAAAATTGTGGAATTGCTTTTGGCCCCTCACGGTACAGATCATAATAATCAGTCTTTCTAATAAGCAAATCTAATAATTTTACTGCAAAACAATAGATTAGTTATATGGTACTTACTTTGTGAAATAAACGGCAAATTAAACATTTCCATAAGCTCATTCATCAGTTCTGTACCCAGGGGACTCGCAGCACTGTGTATATACTTCACATTAGACAAATCTACGCCTGACCGTAGTGGAGACTTTACCAGTTGTGCTGCTATGGGTGGCATTAAATGTAAGATATCTGCCTGGAGGAAGAAAATGCATAAGGAACTGAATAGAAAGAGGGTAAACATAACTGAAAAATTAGTCAACTGTAAGTAGAAACCATCAGACTTTATTGAGGTGTACCGTGTGTGTTCGTTTGATCCTGACTGCCATAATTAATATTTTGGTAAATAGAAATAAATAAAGGCCTACCTTGTGTTTTTGTATGAGATGGATGTACTTTTCTAAGTCGTAGTTTTTCATAACCACCAATTTCACTCCACTATATAAACACGTGCTCATCACTCCACAATTGCCATAGTGATGAAACATTCCCTGCACCCCAATTGTACACATCCCGGGACGGTGGCGGTACACATGCCTACAATAATTATGTGTGTACTTAAATATAGTCTGAAGAATAGAGGGTTTCTCATTAATGAATGTGATCACAAAGACCCGTCTTTGGGGAAACAGTATTTTAACAATAACTTACACGAGAAGACAATGACGGTGTTTCTGCAATAACTGTTCCGTTATTAAATGTTTGCCGTTCATTTTGAAGAATGTAGGTGACACTGAGAATTATGGCCTTTACAATTATTGATACAGGGATATGGAAACTGGTGATAAAAGTGCGACCCGGGCCTACTTACAGGGCCTTATTATTCAGGACACAAGATGGACAATAGAATGTCTGCCGTGCAAACACGGATAGACATCGAAAAGTAACAAACTCACAGCATCTGGGTAAGATTAGCGACAATGTTGCTATGCGACAATTGAATGACCTTGGATGCACCGGAAGTTCCACCTGAAGACAACAAAACGGCGGCCGTTGTCCTAGGATTGATATCAGCTGGTACAATTACTTTTGAACTCCCGAATAATGTCCTATAATCCACCGAGTTTTCAAAAGTTCCACAGACAATTAGGTTTGAAATGAAATCAGTATTTAAAGTTTTTGACGTTCTGCAACTCTGAAATATTAAGAAATAATTTTATAATATCATCATGATAATGGCATACCATTTCAAGGAAATAGGATTTGTAAAGATTTAGGTTGGAACAAACAATAATGCTTAATAAAGTATCAGAAACCAGGACATAAACTGATAGTTCATTAAACTTTAAACCTCTGGCGTCTGAGTTGAGGTTTAAAGTTTGAGTCAATTCATGAACTTTTTTTTTTTTTTTTTTTTTTTTTTACTTTACTTGACAACAAAAGACAACACAGGACACCTCATAACAACACGCATTAACAACAAAATGGATAGCTCCTTTCCGACTAACATCAACCAAAAACAAGCAGCTAAAATATCCAGAAAGTGACATAATGAACAAACATCGATAAGATTTAAAGTCAAAACAAGCCTTCCCCTGCTTTTTATGCAATGAAGCACTAAAAAAGCAATAAAGATGATAATAAAACAAATGTTTGTAAACAAATTCTACACTGATGTCACTGACCCGTTTGATGGTAGTGTGACTGAAATAAATTATGTGTGATACTTCAAGAAATTCTTCAGTAATATTTCAAGACATTCTTTAGTGCTATAAAATACAACTACATACTATAATAAATACCGACAAAAAAGAGCAACTTACGCTAATCAGATATGCTGCCCTGCTGGCTTGGTCTAGTGATGTTAAAAGAAATTTCGGCTTGCACTCATTAAGGCGCCGAACTATATCGGCTAAAACAGAAAAAAAAGACAAACAGCATGCTACATAATATCAATATAATATTTATTTGCGAAAATAAAAGAAAAGTACAAAGGCAACTATCTATGTCATAGATATTATGTGGATGTGCAACAAACTGTCTGGATCATTTATAACACTAATGGAAGATGTAAAAAAGGGATTCTGCTCCTTTTATGGCCGAACGAAATTGAAAATTATTGTTTGCGTTGTGACAAGATAGCAGGTGTTTTTTTTATTTACTTTATGTTAGTTTTTATACTTTCTCAACAGTTGCTAGATCTATATGGGTCTTACCATCTTTGTATAACGGAGACATTGTTTGCAGCACAGCACCAAGTATGTTAGTGGCGTACATGATAATTGGATACTCAATATCATTATGCATAAATATACACAGCACATCGCCTTGGCGAAGACCAAGGTTCCGCAATCCAACTGCGAGTTGTTGTATCCTAACAATTACTTCAGCATATGTATACTGTCTTTCTGAATCTGCATCGACCTGAAATGTTGCAAACAATAGATTATTTAGATTCTTAACAAACGAAAACCAATACTGATAAACAAAATGGTCCAAATTGTAGGGAATAGTTAATGTTTGTACCCAAACGACTTAGTGTGAGCAATAAATACGTTTAACCAAACTTCCGTATATTTTTACTATTTGTCTGTTATACTGAAAACAAATGGGACCAAAAGCAATCTCATAAGAATGTTTAAAAGAATCTTCAGGATTGCATATGACACAGTATCCGATAGTTAAACGAAATTGTTACGGTTGTAGGAGATTTTAATTCAATTAAATTCTTACGACTGTTAAAAAGAAGGAATTTTAAATGTAATTGTTAGTATCAATTCCTGAACCTTCTACTCTTACATAACTAACCAGTGCAACTGCAGATCCATACTTCTTCATATTGTTGATCATAAACTGTCCCAGATTTACTTCTGGTACGTCAAATTTTTGATCATCTACGCTAGCCATGATATTATAACGACTGAAATAATCGGCAAATAAACATGTTAAATTAAATCCCTCTTGTGGATACAATATAGTATTATTATAGATCAGCTGGCTAACCTATACCCCGCTCTACCGTTCCAATCCCAAGAAGGTATCACGAAACACCGACGGAAACATCCCGTCTGGTACTAGATCTATTATTGTGCATGTGCCTAAAATTGTTCGAATTGTGCATTGAAATAGGTATCATAGCATAAATGGGTATAACACTGAAATTGTTTACAAAATTTAAATGATAATTAAATTGATCAAGTCGTCGTCAGTTGAAACGACTTGAATGTCTGAAATAATACTGAAGCCATTGCATGTACAACTAAGTCTGGAAGATTTGATTATCAGCACGCAAGCGTAATTCTTGACGCTAAAGAGACGCATATACTACTTTAGATCAGCTGGCTAACCAGCACTCCGATACACATCGTTACCTCGCTCCACTTACGTGACTGTCGGTGTGGAGAGGTCTTAACGGAACACCGATGAAAATATTCCGTCTAGATCTAATACTACTTCATCAATTCGATATGGTGTACATGCATGTCCATATATACAAGCTGTAATCCCTATCCTTTAATACCAAGGAGCATTCCAACTGTAACTTGTATATTAAAGTATGGTTATTTCTGAACGATTTTTAAAAATGCATCAGTAAATTTAATGTATTCCATAATTTTGATCGAAGGCAGCTAAAGAGAATGTAAGTAATTTCTCTACGAACATTTAAAACTAAAAAGTACAGATGCAACTGATGGTGCACTTACAAACTGTGCAACTCCGTGTGAAAATGATACAGCACAGATGTAACTGCATAATACAGAGATTTACAAACTTTGCAACTCTTGTGAAATGATACAGTATAGATGTAACTGCACATTAGCATTGATAAAACATACAATAAAACAGTATAGATGTAACTGCATATCATACACTACTGAAAAAATAAAGTCAACTTGTGGTGTATTTATTCACAATAAGTGCAACAATACAGTATATAAGTAACTGCATAACAGCTATGATAAAACATACAACAAAAAAGTAGAGGCAACTGGTGGTGCATCTACAAACTGTGCAACTGTGCATTTAAAAGATACTGCAATATATCTGAATGTATGCATGATCTTATTGGTATGTTTGGATGTGTTTCATACATGTGGATGAGTATACAGTATTGTAAACATGTTTAGTTTCATGAATAGAAATATGACATGAATCAAGTAAGCCCACACACGGTATGTTTACCATTCGAAAACAGTTCTTTTATTGAAGACTACACCTTCTTTCAGTTGAAGCTCAGACCTTTGTCGAACCAACAAATCTATCCACAGGTGAAAGAACTTCAGAGTATAAACGTAATCATAATTCATACTTTGAAGAATAAAAAACTTCCAGACACTATGCAGCTGCGTTCCAGTTTTCAATTATAAATTCGCTTACAAAAGCATTCGGTTACATTTTCCATGCATTTGGTTTTACAGAAATATCAAACGCAACAATGTACAGTGGCAACTGTAGAAAAGACCACCTCTATTAAGCAATCCCCTGTCTTAAGCAAGCACTTTCATGTCCCCCCAAGTGAATTTACATGCAAATGACCCTGTATTAAGCAAGCACCTGTCTAACCTGACCAGAGACCACAAGATTATGTTCCACCAGGTGAATTTACATGCAAATGACCCTGTATTAAGCAAGCACCTGACCATAGACCACTAGATTATGTTCCAATTTTGCCCTTAAGCAGCCACATTTTTATCACTTGTTTAAAACTATGATATTCCGGGGGACGGACACGTTCCCCCTCGGACATTTGCCCCCTGTCCAAAAATGGCATGTAAGGACATTTGCCCCCTAACTCATCTAAGGGTTTGGACATTTGCCCCCTCATCAAATGTATAAAGGTGGACATTTGCCCCCCTCTCCCCAGCCAGGGGATGGGCACATAGACAGTAACATCCCCTTAGAGCTTTTGTCAAAGAATTGCAAGAGCAATTACAAAGTTTGAGAACCAAGCGGATTCGCTAACCTAATTAGGCTTAACATTGCCTATTGTCATTTTTGAACTATATTAAAATAATGTTTATACATGCAATTATTGTTTTCCAATGAAGTTTAGTACTATACATGCTGATTAAAATTGTTTTGAAATTACAGAATATTATAATTATTAGGACTCACTATTATTAACATCACTCAGTTGTATGATTTTAATTTGATAACTTGTCAGTGAAAATTACACTTGCCCTAATAATTGTAAACCAAGCTTTAAATCCATTGATTAGGTGTAAACAGGGAGGGGGCAATTGTCCTAGGTATGCACATTGATGAGGGGGCAAATGTCCAACTCTGCCAATCAGTTAGGGGGCAAATGTCCTTACATGCCATATTTGGGCAGGGGGCAAATGTCCGGGGGGGAACATGTCCTACACTCTGATATTGACATTATTTCAACTCTTTCTGGTGTCAAATAGTGTTATTCACACCTTCATGAAACCATAATCCACTGTTTATTGTCACAAAAGGTAATCATAGACAGGATGTCTGGATTAAGTCAGTTAATCATTGTGGCAAATGACTAATCATAACTTACAGTAGTAAACAAATTATGGATTATTAATTAACTAGAATGAGTTCATCTTTGTACTGTATCTTTATTCTAGAAAGTTTGATTGATTTTAAAAGGCATCGTTTTGCTTAAAATTCTTTAATTTTATCAAATCAACAAGACCAAAGTTTTAAATGATAAACTTAATGTATGATGTACATTTTCAAAGTTGTATACTTGAACATTTTGAAACCTTAATTATTCATTTATAAATTTTGGCTGATTTTAATGGCTAACTTTAGAGCATAAGTTATAAGTGTTATTTGCTTCTTCACAATTTTCATTTATATTTTTTGGCATTTGAAATACTGTTTGAATGCATGTGTGGCATTGCATTTCTCATTTACATAGTGTGAATGCCTGCTTAATCTTAAGTGCCCCTGTCTTAAGCAAGCACCTGTCTTAAGCAAGCGATTTAACTGCATCCCTTGGCCGCTTGCTTAAGACAGGTTTGACTGTATTTGCAAAATCTTATTCATGGCAAACATTCTATAACAATACCACTAAGTGTTGCACAAACATGATTAAATTGGCCAGATAGAAATGCTAGACTTGATATTTAACATCTCAGTAAACTGGTTTTGCACAAGGCTGAGCCCGATAATCAATCCAAAACCCTAAACATTACGAAAACACGCCAATGTTATTAGTAAGTAAGTAAGTAAGTAAGTAGGTAAGTAAGTAAGTATTCTTTATTTCCTCCATTGACAGGAGAGTTACATATGACATAACAATGAACGAACACATAGGCAATAAACATATAGACATGGAATACATATATACAAATTACATCATAAAATGACAATACAAACAGAAGCAATCATGAAAGACGTACGAGGCGTAAGACAACGTATAATTGTATCTACATGTACCACATTAGAATAGCTATTGTAGCTAAGAGCGTAACCCTCGTAAAATATTGTATAAAATAAAAAAAAAAATCGCATAGCATATGAAATTTTCGCTTTTACAGCTCGGTACCAAATCCTCACGGGCCCAAGTCAGTTAACCCTACCGAAACGAAATGTAAGATATCTAAAGAGAGGCCAGGCTAGAGGCATGTTGACAATATTGTCGACTTTATTTGTATAACTAACACAATGATCGGCATTGCAAGAATGCAAAAAAATAGTGTTAAAGCTCTATATGAGCCCCAACGTGAACAGAACGGACCATAGACCCTATGAACAAGGGCGAGGATCAAAAAGCACATATGCACAAGCTGATCACCCACTTGTTACGCCAGGTTGTAGTTGATATGTTATATCTTTAATCTACATTCAATGTGTGAGTGTCAATAGGTTGGTTTGTGCAAGACAGGGCCGAAAATTTCACAGGAGCTCACCTGGCTTTATAAATACACCACAACTTATGTAAATTAGATATGCATATCCTTTTAAAAGTTTCTGATCTATCAGATAGTATCTGTAAAACTTCAGGTACCACAACACCAAGTAGAAGATTAGTTTGTGTCTGCCTGTCTTGCCTATTTAGGTACATGTATACATCAACACCAAGATAGAATATTTCCTGTATAAAAAGCAGTGCTCTTGGCCTATTTAGGTAATTACATTGTATACAATGGTCCAACAGATTAGATTTTTTGACAATGGTTACAAATTGTTGTAAAAAAAAAAAAAAAAAAAAAGGTAAACTGGAGGCACGTGATAAAAGCTGCACAACGGAGATGCAAGGCTTTAACATTTCCCCATATAATCTTTAGAGAACTGCCATAGCCAGTGAGGGCTGAAGTCATGATGTAAAGCACCGAATCTTACAAATTCTGGACCCGAGACGCGCTCGAACCAAGACAACCTTGCACTTTCTTGTGCTTTGGATTTTATCAAACGCTTCCAAGCTAGTTTTCCTGAAAAAAAAAATCCATCTTGCAAATATGCATGCAAAATATAATCAAGTTGATATTTTCTTAGTAATCGATGAATTTCTACTATAAAACCAGTTTGTTTATTGGGATTAATATTGAATGACGTAAGCCTATACAAAAACAAAGTCTTAACCCAACTTTTTAGATTAAGTCTACAAAATTGACCAAACAATATCAGTTTCAACTTCTATAGGAAATATAGCTAACAAGCCAAGGGCTACGTCGCTTCTGGTATACAAAGGTAAAGACTGCATCTTCTTTATGCAGAATCTATGTTCTAGTTTGAGCAATTCAGTAGACGAAAGAGCAAACCAGTTTTCACAGCCATACAAGGCCTTGGGTATCACTACAGCATTGTAAATTTTCTTACACGTTATTAAATGGGTTTAACTATCACAGATGATCTTGATTAGGGTCAACACATTTCTGAAATTACATGCAAGGCAACTAAGACTTTGGGTTTTCTTCGGCGCAATTTGGCACTGGCACCTAGGCATACTAAGGAAGTTGCATACAAAACATTGGTTCGGCCTCAACTTGAGTATGCAGCTCCTATTTGGCATCCCTATCATGAAACTCAGATTGAGAAGGTGGAGAAGGTGCAGAGGACTGCTGCCCGGTGGACCTGCAGGCGATGGAGGAACACCAGTAGCGTCGGTGAAATGCTATACGAACTTGAGTGGCCATCCCTGGAGTCTCGCAGGGAGCGGTCCTCCTTAACCTTCTTCTACAAGATACACTCCGGTACAGTGTCTCTTGATAAAGACAAATACCTGACCCCGGCACCCAATCTAAGGCATACTCGGGCATCACATGAATCACAATACACAAGACCATTTGCCTATAGTGATGCCCTGAAAAATTCCTTTTTCCCCAGAACTATTCCGGTTTGGAATAGTCTCCCTTCTTCAGTGGTCCTATCTAAGACCATTGAGGAATTTAAGGCTTCTATTTAAATCATTAGCCCAGAGGCATGCGTTTTAGTATGCCTCTCATCTATATCTTGTAAATAGTTTTAATGGTCCACCCCAAATGTTTTATTTTCCCTTGACTAAATTCTAAATTTAGCCACCCACCCCACACCTGAGGTGATGATCAGAAATTGATCGACTCAGTATCAGAAGATAGATAGATAGGGTGCAGTGAATTATCATAAAATATACCACTATAAACAATTACACAACACTTTGTAGGCATATAACTAAAATGCCATTTGCAAGAGTTATTAAAACAAATGCGCATCAATTCATCAAGCCCACGTTTTGAAAGCGAGGCAAGCAACAAGTCATCGCAAACAGCCGGGTAACGAATTACATGATTTGAAATTTAATTTTCAAGCTAGCAGAACATCTGCAGAGTTCCTCAAATAGGTCATATGTAACTCTCCTGTCTATGGAGGAAATAAAGAATACTTACTTACTTACTTACTTACTTACTTACTTACTTACTTACTTACTTACTTACTAAGTGTTGTACAAACATGATTAAATTGGCCAGATAGAAATGCTGGCCTTGATATTTAAAATCAAAACTGGTTTTGCACAAGGCTGAGCCCGATAATCAATCCAAAGCCCTAAACATTACGAAAACACGCCAATGTTATTATACAGATTTTTCTTTAGTTGTAAAAATTGAAAATTTTCGATGGATTTTTATATATTTCTTATTTTAGCTCAAAACATAGATTGTGGGTACACGTTAGAACCGCCTCGGTGGGTAACGACTACCCACAATCTATGTTTTGGAGCAAAAATTAGAAAAGTATGTATACCCCGTCCATACCCCAATTTTGCTATACAAAAGTGTGGTTTAACATTTCATGGACTTGTTTTCCTGATGAAGCATTATCTGAGGTCAGTTTACTGTCTTCAATCGGATCACAAATTCCATGAAAAGTATGCGTTACATGACTATTTCAAAAGAACAATAACTATGACCACAAACACCAACCAAATTCAGTAATCAAAAAAATTCTAAACTGGTCTTAGTAAAAGGCAGATTTATAAAAAAATAAAAAAATAAAAAAAATAAAAAAAATAATCATTTTAGTTGGTTGGGGCCGGAGCTTCTTGTCTGTTGCTTGGCCCACCGGGGTTCAACTAATGCATTCCTTTTACTCCGGGTTTCAGTAAGTTATTTGGCGCCCAGAGATCCCCATCGTCGGGCAGCTTACCGAATCAAAAACTGAGTCCTCGTTTTTTAATTCATCTGGGTGGTTGTCATGATTTATTTGTTTGTCCTTGATGATTCATTGACTAGTTAGAGACTCACCACGAGGACCGAACAACTCTAAATGTTGTGAACCACTACAGAAGATGAGGGTGAGGTTAGGCGCCTGTAAAACCGGTTTAAGCCCCCAGTTATCGTTCCAAGGCGATACTTCTGTTGTGGTTCCATTTTTATGTACGTTTTCATATTTTTATTTAAGTTCGGGTAACTAAGTGGCCGCCTAATGAGAAATAGCTGCTCACTCGGCTAGACTCGATATGTTTTCTAAATATAAGTACCTAACTGTCAATTTATTTTTCCCACCTCGGGTTTTTGGAGTGGGAGTTTCTTTCTCAGTGCGCCTTTTCATGATCATTGCCAACTTGTACCTTATTGTTCCCTATGTTTATATTTTAATTTGAAAAGCACTATGGAAAACAGTACCGCTACTAGTACAGCTACTGCCGTACCAACACTAGGTAGAGGCAGTTTCCCGGTGGCATCTTCTGTGTACACTGATGATTTAGATTCGTCAGTAAAAATTTTAGGATATCTATCTACTTTGTCAGCATCGTCAATAAAGTAGTCAATGCACGTGTAGAAGCGGTTTGGGTCTGTAAATGTGTCGGTCTCATATTGGTCATTGTAAATTATGATGCTTGTTTTCAGCACTCTATACACGGTTAATCCCAGTCGTTCGATTTCATTTGCCGTGAACTCTGTCCGAACACACCAATTAACGTCGGAGATCGTTAGATGATTCTTTGGTTTCTTTCGCTTCAGTCTATTCCCAATCAAAAGATGAAGAGTTTTCAAATCATCGCTATAATCCGATTGATGACCAATTTCATATGTTACCCCGAGCGCTGTATCATTTGAAATCAGAAGCTTATTAGAAGATTTGGTGGCATAAAAGAAATCGTGAAGTTCTAGAACTGCCCGGTTGTATTTCACTTTGTTGCTCGCATTGTAGATAAAAATGTCAACCAGAAAAGGTTGGGTATGTTTACCATCCATATCGGGCAGACAATAGACGTTAATGTCTCGGATCTGTAGACTGACGTGATTTTTCAAAAATGAGATCACGCTTAATTTCAGTTTCTTCGCAACTTCTTTAACAGTTTTGCGTTTAACGTTTTGTTGTAGTGTTGCTTTTAACTTGAAGTTGATATCCAACCCTGTCATTGCGTTGTAAAGTGGTATACACCGCTTCTTTTCTTCATAATGGTCCCTTGGGCAAATAGTTTTTCGGCAACGGCCCTGTAAATGTTTAGAAACTGATCAAACTGAATGTGGACTAATAGGTTAAATTGTAAACTTTGCAAATGATATGGAAACGTGAAAATAGCCTAAACAAAGTCATTTTATAGCAGTAGTTCGTGGGGAATTCCAGTTAGGTCGAGGTTCTGTTGTGAACCACTACAGAAGCTGAGGGTGTTAAAAGAGGTTATGGCGATGTAAAATCGATTTAAGCCCGCCAGTGATTTTATATTACTGATCGTGCCAAGGCGATGCTTCTGTGGTGGTTCTTATTGTTTTGTCTTGGTGTTGAATTTTGTGCTGTTAGCACCTTAAGCATGTTTTCATATTTTTGGTTATATTTGGGTAACAGAGTGGCCACCTATTGTGAAAATGTCTGCCCATTCCATTTACTATATGTTTTCTTAGTATAAGTGCCGCATTGTTAATTTGGTTTTCCCCACCTCGGTCTTTGGAGTGGGAATTTCTTTCTGGTTGCATCATTTCCTGATCATTGCCTACTTTTACCTGTTTCTTTAATCTTACATGGTGTTAACGCATAAGTTATTTTTCTTACCAACAGCAAGACTGAACCACCAGGACAATTTTCAGATCTCAAACCAAGTAGGGACCCTGTCTTGATATAGTTCACCGCAATATCTTCGTTGTCTGTCGCCAATTCGCCGAAACTATCGTAGTTGACGGAGAGAAGTCGTCGAGACCTTGATGTGTGAAAAAATATGAAGTGCACTTAATACTTTCAGTGGTCATTTTCTGGGGCGAAAGTATTTAACTGTGTGAAATTCAGGTATTTGAAAAGTACTAGTAAATTTTACCCGTCTCGACGTAGCAGTAAGATGATTGCGGCGATGAAGACAAATAAGACACACACATACACACACACACACACACACACACACACGATCTCAAATAAGACATACACAGAGGAAAAGAGAAAAAAATGACAAATTTGACCTTTGACCTCGATGACCTTGACCTTTCAAAAATTGATCCCCTCAAGCTAATATCCGGGGCCGCCGTCCACCTTCCCTCAAAGTTTGGTGAAGATCGGCCCAAGGACCTGGGAGGAACAAACAGAAAAACAACATGAATTTGACCTTTGACCCAATTGGACCCATAAATCTTAATCAGGGATCAACCCGTATACACTCACCAAGTATCATGCAAAACAGACCAAGGACTGCCGTGTTACAGAAATTTGACCTTTGACCTCGATGACCTTGACCTTTAAAAATGAACCCCTCGAGCTAAAATCCAGGGCCTCTCTCAACCTTCCCACCAAGTTTGATGAAGATTGGCCCAAGGACCTGGGAGGAACAAACAGAAAAAACCCCATAAATTTGACCTTTGACCTCGATGACCTTTGACCCAATTGGACCCATAAATCTTAATCAGGGATCAAGCTGTATACACTCACCAAGTTTTATGTAAATCGGACCAAGGACTGCTGGGATATAGAAATTTGACCTTTGACCTCGATGACCTTGACCTTTAATAAATGAATCGCTCGAGCTAATATCGGGAAGTTCGGTGAAGATCGGCCCAAGGATCTGGGAGAAGTAGGGGAAAAAAAACAGAAAAAAAACATGACCAACAGAGCCCCCCCCATAAATTTGACCTTTGACCTCGATGACCTTTGACCCAATTGGACCCATAAATCTTAATCAGGGATCAATCTGTATACACTCAGCAAGTTTCATGCAAATCGGAGCAAGGACTTCTGAGATACAGAAATTTGACCTTTGACCTCGATGACCTTGGCCTTAAAAATAATTAACCCATCGAGCTAATATCCGGGGCCGCCCTGTATACACTCACCAAGTTTCATGCGAATCGGACCATGGACTGCCGAGATACAGAAATTTGACCTTTGACCTCGATGACCTCGACCTTTGGAAAAATGAACTCCATCCAGCTAATATCTTGGGCCACCCTCACCTTCCCACCAAGTTGGGTGAAGATTGGCCCAAGGACCTGGGAGGAACAAACAGAAAAAAAAACAAATTTGACCTTTGACCTCGATGACCTTTGGACCCATAAATCTTAATCAGGGATCAACCTGCATACACTCACCAAGTTTTATGTAAATCGGACCAAGGACTGTTGAGATATAGAAATCTGACCTTTGACCTCGATGACCTTGACCTTTAATAAATGAATCCCTCGAGCTAATATCCGGAAGTTCGGTGAAGATCGGCCCAAGGACCTGGGAGAAGTAGGGGAACAAACAGAAAAAAAAAACATGACCAACAGAAAAAACCCCATAAATTTGACCTTTGACCTCGATGACCTTTGCCCCAATTGGACCCATAAATCTTAATCAGGGATCAACCTGTATACACTCAGCAAGTTTCATGCAAATCGGACCAAGGACTGCTTAGATACAGAAATTTGACCTTTGACCTCGATGACCTTGACCTTTTAAATAATTAACCCATCGAGCTAATATCCGGGGCCGCCCTGTATACACTCACCAAGTTTCATGCAAATCGGACCAAGGACTGCAGAGATACAGAAATTTGACCTTTGACCTCGATGACCTTGACCTTTGGAAAAATGAACCCCTCGAGCTAATATCTGGGGCCGCCCTCAACCTTCCCACCAAGTTTGGTGAAGATCGGCCCAAGGACCTGGGAGAAGTAGGGGAACAAACAGAAAAAAACACGTAAATTTGACCTTTGACCTTGATGACCTTGACCTTTCAAAATATGAACCCCGCAAGCTAATATCCGGGGCCGCCCTCTACCTTCCCTCCAAGTTTGGTGAAGATCGGCCCAATGACCTGGGAGGAGTAGGGGAACAAACAAACAGACAAACGTTGCTCAAATTATAGTATGATGTTTAGCGTTTAACGTAGTGTTTTGAAGTTTTAAGTTATTCTACTTTGCCCTATATGTTTTCAGTATTCTGTCAAAATGAGTGGGCGTGGCTATTGTAAATTGCGTCAGCAGCCATTTTTCATGTGCGTCGATTGAAACATAAATTTGTGTTTGCTTAGTTTTATATACCTGTTGGATGCTTTGATTTGTCAACTTTATTTCTTTTATGTAATTTGTGTTTTCGATGTGAAGACGTCTGTTTATTTTTACATATCAGGTATGTAAAATATGGCTAAAATAGTACGGTGACCTACTTATTTGTTTGTTTTAGTTTTCTTGTCAATTCAGGGGTCAATGTAAGATATAGGGGTCTTCAACGGGTGTCTAATATTGTGTTAGACCTGACAACAGAGGATGTTAACCCCATGAAGTGCCTCATTTTATACTGGTTTCCGATTCTTTGATAAGACGTATTATAACCTGTCTGGTAAAGCGGTTACCAGTTCCTTGTTCTTGGTGTTGATGTATCGACTTTTAGCTGGAAAACCCGACACATGTTAAAAATAGCGTGGTTCTAATTTTAGAATAGTATAGAATACAAGGATAGCTTTTAAAAAAGCTAGAGGCGGCCCCTTTAGCATTATGTATAATGATTTCATATTAACGATTAAAGTTGTAAGCTTGTGGTTTCTGAGACAACAAATATCTGATTTTGATATATGAACGTTTGCTAACATGAAGAAATCATCTTGAATACTGCTGTAGGTCGGTGCGCGTTCCAGGCGCGTTTGGGCTCAAAATAATTTTTAAGCGTGCTTAAAATTTTTCTGCAAGCTCGACGTGTCTCGGACGTGTATCATATACGTGTATGTTTTGAATAAGTTCCACGCGCGTTACAGGTGCTTTGAATATGCTTTGAACGCCTTTGACACACGTTTTAGGCACGCCAGTGTGCGCTACATGCACACTCCGATTTTACGAGACTATTGGCTCATGATAGCGTGTGCTTAGCATGTCTGAGACATAACACAAACCTTGGCGTAGCATGTCTGAGACATAACACAAACCTTGGATAAAACTTTTTTTTTTTTTTTTTTTTTTTTAATAGTTTATACGTCCGGCACATGCCTCAGACACACGCTAATATGTCTAATATGTGACTGTTAAAACGAGTTTAAGAAACAAATTGATTTTTATACGTTCTTTACTCTTTACAAGCTCTTTAGCGTGTTGAGATTTTTTATAGGACCTGCGCGCGTTTTGTTCTGTTTAAACATATTTATTTCCAAATTATTTACAGAAACAATACAAAGACATGCAATCAACGACAACTCAGAACGAAAGCGTAAACGCTTATTCAACTATTTTCCTCAGCATTGTAAACAATGAATGTTGCATTTTGTTTTGGATAGTCTACACGCATTACTGATAGAGTTTTGAAAATTAAGACAAGAAATATCGTGGATATGGTAACAACATACAGCGAGGCAGTGAACTCTTTGTTTCAGAGCGTCACTACATTGTTGTCTAGTCGATCTTGCTTCCAATCAATGCAATCCCATTTTTCAACAAGTCGTTTAATATTGGATCAATCTACGCTATTTGGTTGCATAACGCAGGAAGATCGTACCCGAATATGGTTTGGCAGTAGTTTGAAAAATTAAATCAATTAGAAAATAATCAGTTTTATTTTCATCATGTTGAAGTAATATACCAAACAAAATACATATGAAACGCATAGGTATCGTTCATCGTTTTCCCCTAAAGATTATTAGTATAGAAAAAGAAAAGAAACTCAGTGATGAGATTTTTCCATTAAGTTTTCATTAATTGCTCGAAATCAAAATGTTGTAGTTTTTTATTTCTAAGCGAATCTTGATAAAATTCACGTACAGAGTACTGGAATATATATTCTTTACAAGTTAATAGAGCAGCCGGCAAATATGCTTTGAGTGTGATTAACGATACCATCAATACAAGTTTCGGGTAGTTTTTTTTCTTCAATTTTTAGGCTGTAATAAACATACTCTTGCAGTCTTTTTGAAGCTTGTGAAGTTAAACCAGTGTTGTCCGTCTTTAAACACTCCAATTGATCAGCCATGGCCGTATTAGATCATAAAAATTATGTTTGAACGTTTCGCGGTTTATCTCTGGTATGGAATTATTTTTCCTTTGCACTGGGGAGTTTTTTCGGCGCCCAGGACAGCTTACTGAATCTGTCGAGTCCTCGTTTTTGTTTAAGCAATGTGGTTATCATGATTTATTTGTTTGTCTTTAATGATTCATTGACTAGTTGGAGATTCAACACGAGGACCGAACAACTAACTAAATGTTGTGAACCACTCCAGAAGATGTGAGGTTAGGCGACACAAAAACCGGTTTAAGCCTCACAGTAATTTTGTATTACTGATCGTTCCAAGGAGTCAAATTTTTGAAAATGTGTGTCTTGAGTACCTTCAGGTGTACCACACACCTACAGCAATCGTTGTAAAGAGAATGTAAAATGGTGAAATTTTAATGCGACTATAACATGGTTTATAGCAGAGTTTTGACACCTGGTTTTATAAGATGTGCAGTCGGCTGAGTAATAAGCCTGAGTTACGATCAGGGTTGCTTTTCCGACCCAGGCCATGTTATGCGCATGTAATTCAATAGGATATTATCCAAGAATAAATGTTTTTATTCTACCATAACACATAGGCAATAAGGTTTCTGGCGATATATAACAATGAGATATTTTATGCAATATTTTGCTATAGCAAGGCAATATATGCCAAAAAAAAAAAAAAATCACCATTTTTCACGTTATGATGTTGCACTTTTATTTTGGGTGTTTTCTAAGGTTGTTTGCAGTTATGTTCAAAAATAAGTAAGGTTCAATATTCATGTATTATTAAAGGCAAATATGTCCCATGTAATATACTTTTTACGGAATTCGGTTTAGACCAAAAAAAAAAAAATAATAAATAAAAAGGTGTGGCATAATTAGTGGAACTGTACTTTTGTTATGTTTTTCATTTTTTATTAGTGTCTTTAGCTGGCAGGTCAAAAAAACTACACCTACGATTAGAACATGATTTATTTTGGTATTTATTCTTTCTTTGCTGAGACAAAAGAAAGTTTAGAATCAATGGAAGTTGAATTTATCTCAACAGTGAAGAGTAATTATTTCTTTAAAAACCATAATTTTTATGTAGAAAAGGTACAAGTAGGCAAAGATCAGGAAAAGGCGCAATCAGAAAAAGATTCCCACTCCAAAAACCGAGGTGGGAAAAAACCAAAATAACAATCAGGTACTTATACCATGAAACATATCGTAAGCCGAATGAGCAGCTATTTTCCCAATAGGTGGCCACTCAGTTACCTTAACTTAACTAAAAATATGAAAACATACATAAGGCGCCAACAGCACAAAAAATTTTAAACACCAAGACATAAAACAAAAAGAACCACTACAGAAGTATCGACTTGGAACGATCAGTAACACAAAGTTACTGGCGGGCTTAAACCGGTTTTACAGGTACCTAACCTCACCCTCATAGAGTCCGTAGCCCCTATTTTCAAAACGGAAGATCAAAGCCAGAAATTCCTATTAACAAGAATAAAATGGCCTTATTGTTTTTCAGACTGAGGACTAGTAAAACATGTCTGAAGGTTTTGTCAAGAAATTGTATAAGACTGCTGATATGGTCAAATGTATTTTTTGCATGGCCTGTAGAGTCCGTAGCCCCATGGTAAGCGGCACCCAAGAAATAAAGTGTTAGTTGCCATCAAGTTTTCGTCCAAATTTTTCACATGCAGCCAAACATGCTACATTGTAATAAATTAACTGCAACATGGAACATTGACTTATCTAGGCTGCATATGATCTTAATTAAGCAGCCCAAAACACTATTTTGAAGCTCCTGTACTGGACTATTCCCATTACCTACTATGGTGAAATTCGAAATCACACGAGAACCAAAAGAATTATCACTGGAATATAAACCTGATAGGTCTTGAGTTATTATAAACCAAGAAAAATGAAAATACAAAGATGTTGATTTTTTGCCTCAAGTGCAACACAAATAGCAACTCTGATCGTGTCTCAGCCCAATAAATACTTCAATAATAAGTGAGCCGCATCATGAGAAAATCAGATTTTTGCATATGCGAAAACAAAGGCGTAGTAAAATAACACTAACTGTTATGAATGTTTAAAGAAAATATATTCGAGTACTTCGAATATAAATTTTAGCAAGATTTGATGAGGTCTTAGACAAAAAAGTAAGAAATTTGCTTGCGTCCCGGTCATACAGGGTGTATTGTTTTCTGCTTTCGTTAACTCATGGCGTGTATAAACATGTACCGACCAGCCAATAATGTTTTAGTTTGGATATATTCGATTATCTTGCCACATGTGTTCATGAATTGAAATGAAAAGATGATTCAATCGCAATGTTATCTTATTTGAGCCCTCAAACTTCTATGAACCGCCCCTTATAGCATGTTACAAATTACATGATATAATTTTCTTGTTATTCCTTTTTAGTAGTAGAAGACCTTTTTTTTTCTTCATTACAGTTAAGTGTATGTGAAAACATGGCAAAAAAACCCCTAAAAACTAAGGACTGTCTAGCCGGTACTCTTCACAAACATATTTTTTTTTTTTTTTTTTTTTTTTTTTTTTTTTGGGGGGGGGGGGGTGGGGGGGGGGGGAATTAGAAAATATGGATTATAGAAGGATACTCTATTCGTTCTCTATGCCAAACCGGGCAACGACATTGAAAAGAAAGAAAGAAAGAAAGAAAGAAAGAAAGAAAGAAAGAAAGAAAGAAAGAACTTGAGAAAGAAAGAAAGAAAGAAAGAAAGAAAGAAAGAAAGAAAGAAAGAAAGAAAGAAAGAAAGAGGATTCCAAAAGAAAAATGATAATTAAAATGCCTACGTTACACTCTTCTTTATCATCGGATAGGAGTATCCGCACCGCAAACGGCTGATGTTAGGAAGGCCGGAGTGAATATTGCACAACACACAAGCTATGTTCTTATAAAGTAACCTTTTGTCCCTCACGGAATGAATTACAGGGAGGAATTCACCACTGTTGCACACACTTTCTAGAGTAGAATCATGGGTCTCCCAGCCTGTTTTATTACACGAAACCACATCATACAACTTACACTTGCGTAATGTTGTAAGACTCTTTGGTACAAAGTGAACATTGCAAAAGTGGTTGCTCATGAAGTTTATAAGGAACCGTGGATGCACTACGGTTATGTGGCTATATCCAGTTCTTTGCCAAACAATATTAATCTGCCATTCGTCAACTGATGTCGAGTCGTTTATGTATTCATTACAGATTAGACAATATTTGTTGACATATGTCAGGCCGCTTAGTTTTGACGTCATCGGGATTATATCAGAAATGTTTCTATTGCTCTGTCCAGCCCTGCACTTCTCGATAATTATCTTATCTTTAAATTCTCGTGGACATGATATCACCATTTCAAATGCGTCGGAATCTGGATGCGCGTTCAATCTATACAACAGCTGAGGTCTTACACACGCGGTCTGAACACTTGTGGTTTTAAGACTGTCGTCCGATGTCTTATTTTTCCAAACTTCTGAAAAACTTCGCACATGTTTATTTGAGACCATGTTCTGGATTATGCTATGTTTTGATTTTACGACCGATTCTCCACTTGTATCCGATGAAATTGTTGTAGCATCCCATGTCATAGGTGTTAAGTCTGATGGCGATGTTGCAACGTCCGATCTAACGTGTGTTTCAGTCGTCGCAGCGTCAGAAAACTTGAACCTCATACGAGGTGGGCAGCAATTCAGATTAGAATCACACGTCGTCGCACAGGAACATGGAACGCAACAGGGCTGTGGAAACAAGTCCGCCGATGGCTCAACATGACTGCTGTTTGGCATGTAACACATGTCAATTTCACCACAGTACTTAGTATGGAGACTGAGCAAGACTGACCACAGATCATCACTGTTTTCGACAACAGCACAGGTCCTCAAACGGTACGATGCTAAACACAGAAATATTAAAATCTTTATTCCTGAACACATGGCCAATATTGCAACCCGTATTGATATGTATTCCTGTTATGTCTACTAGTCCTTCAATTAATAAACGTATGGGCGCGATGAAAACATTTTATATGCGTGACTATGAAGAAAACTGAGACTTTCTAAAAGAGTTTGATGAGAGGAAATATAATACTGTTAGAAATATTTTGAAATGATAAGGCTTGTCAGACATTTCGATAATTATCAGACATAAAGTGAGTAGCCATTCTAACTGTGTGCTAGCACAGGCTCTTGTGAAGCCGTGTTGCTAGAAAAAAAACTGTTCCATGGAGTGTCCGAACAGACACAACACAGGCTGCAATGTTAGCTACAACACAGGCTGCAAAACCATATAACAGAGAAAAACCATCAACGAGATGAGATACTCTGTCACTGGTAATGAGAAAAGTCAGATTCTAGGGTTTCTGTACAAATAGTAGGAGCAGGTAGATAATTTGGATAAGCAACCTGTAACCGAACGAACGAGCGAACACAACTTTTATTAACATCTAAGATCATACTACCAACAAACTGAACATATATACTGAAAATCAAAAATCTTGCACCACCCTGTTTTTGTTATTTTTTTTATGATTAAATGAATTATTTTTATAACAAACATTATTTTTGGTTAATTCCAATATCAAATCTTTGACTTTGCAGCAAATTCAATAATGTAGATGACAATGCAAACTTTTTTGGGCAAAAAGTGTAAAATTGCCATTTTTGAGAAAAATTGATTATCAATGAAAATTTTCAATGAGTTTTCATTGTACATGTGATCTGCATCATGACAGTAACGGAAAAGCAATAAAACATGAATTTTAGGGAATTTGGAGTTTTTACAAAATTTTGAAAATTCGCATTTTCGAAAAATTAACCGGTGGCTTTGAAAATTTCCTTAAAACAGCAGAAAACAATCAAAAATGCATTCTCAGGCTATGGCAGGTAAGCACATACCCCACTTGACACATTTGACAAATTTCATAAACAGAAGTCATATCAGTTTGCTGTACTTCCGGTGTTGCATGCAGGAATTTTTAATTTTGATTTTACAACTATCATTTAGTAATTTTTGTTTCTTCTATGTGACATTGTACTGTTTTGAGATTGCACAACTTGTCCCACACAATCATTTTTGGGGGACCAAACAAACAGTCCCAGCAAAGTAGCGTAAAGATGGTGCTTTATTTTGGTGCAGTTTTAAAACAAAGGCAAAGCGCGCCAAATAGAGCACAAACTTTAAGCTGCTTTCCTGCGACAATTTGCTTTGTTCCTATCAATTTATTGTTTTGGACAAGTTGTTTTATCCTCACTCATTACAATGGCACATAAAAATTAAAAGAATATGAAAATGGTAACTGTAAAATCAAAATTAAAAATTCTTGCATTCAGACCGGAAGTACAGCAAACGGATATGACTTCTGTTTATGAAACTTTTCAAAACAGTCAAATGGGGTTATGTGCTTACTTGCTATAGCCTAAGAATGCATTTTGTTTATTTTCTTCGATTTTTAAAGGATATTTTCAAAACCACCGGTTAATTTTCCGAAAATGCAAATTTTCAAAATTTTGTAAAAACTCCAAATTCCCTAAAATTCAAAATGTTTTATTGCTTTTCTGCTACTGCCATGATGCAGATCACATGTGCAATGAAAACTCTTTGAAAATTTTCATTGATAATCAATTTTTCCTAAAAAAATGCAAGTTTACACTTTTTGCCCCAAAAAGTTTGCATTATCATCCACATTATTGAAGTTGCTGAAAGTCAAAGTTTTGATATTGGAATTAACCAAAAATAATGTTAGAAATAAAAATAGTTCTACTTGGTCATAGAAAATAACAAAAATAGGGTGGTGCAAGATTTTTGATTTTCAGTATATTTTGATTGTATCAGATTACTTCACCAAGTGGACCGCAGCATTTCCTTTGCCAAATCATGGAAGCAAGAACAGCAACAAGTTTCGTTAGAGAACTTGTTTTATTTTATTTTATACGTAGCAGTTGAATTAATGTATATCAAAAATGGATAAAAGTGATATTTTCACTGCAGAATTGATATTGATATTTTCACTAGTGATTGATATCAGCCGATATTTTCACTGTAGAGTTTGGATTACTTCTGACGTTTCCATTCACTTGACGTCATTAAATGTGCCTCACTTCAGAAAACTCGGTTAAACATAAAGTGTGGGTATTCATTTTCTTAGTTAGAACGTTAGGAACAATGTGGTACCAAAATTATTTGTGTTTTCAAAAATTTTTGGTTTTTGCATTTTCACCGCCTGCTTTGTGAATAGGAAAATGCTCGTGAAAATTTTGATGTTTTCAACTCACTCGATGAAATATATTTGGTATTCACCTCAAAAAAGTAAATATCCTCTATTTACGGCTTGGTTTACTGTCCATCATACATTCTGAACAAACGACATTTCAAGCGTATAGTACATATCATACTATAATTTGAGCAACGTCATACTATAATTTGAGCAACGTTTGTCTGTTTGTTTGTTTGTTCCCCTACTCCTCCCAGGTCCTTGGGCCGATCTTCACCAGACTTGGAGGGAAGATGGAGGGCAGCCCCGGATATTAGCTTGAGGGGTTCATTTTTGAAAGGTCAAGGTCATCGAGGTCTAAGGTCAAATTTATATGTTTTTTTTCTGTTTGTTCCCCTACTTCTCCCAGGTCCTTGGGCCGATCTTCACCAAACTTGGTGGGAAGGTTGAGGGCGGCCCCGGATATTAGCTCGAGGGGTTCATTTTTTAAAGGTCAAGGTCATCGAGGTCAAAGGTCAAATTTCTGTATCTCGGCAGTCCTTGGTCCGATTTGCATGAAACTTGGTGAGTGTATACAGGTTGATCCCTGATTAAGATTTATGGGTCCAATTGGGTCAAAGGTCATCGAGGTCAAAGGTCAAATTTATGTGGGTTTTTTTTTGTTGGTCATGTTTTTTTCTGTTTGTTCCCCTACTTCTCCCAGGTCCTTGGGCCGATCTTCACCAAACTTGGTGGGAAGGTTGAGGGCGGCCCCGGATATTAGCTCGAGGGGTTCATTTTTAAAGGTCAAGGTCATCGAGGTCAAAGGTCAAATTTCTGTATCTCGGCAATCCTTGGTCCGATTTGCATGAAACTTGGTGAGTGTATACTGGTTGATCTCAATCATAACCGACCAACAAGAAACATCAGAACCTAAACGACCCAACAAACGTCTCTATACGTTTATTAAACAGCAAAAATCTGATAGCAAAGAAATAAACTGCCTAAAATCCAATGGTATTAATTATACTGACCCTGTTGATAAAGCAAATATCCTTAATAACCAGTTCCAGTCTGTTTTCACCAAGCTTGTACCCCTTAAGTTGCCCCATCTTTTGAACCTTATCCTCCCAAGTGAACTAAATTTCCCGGTGATGCCAAACATAACAGTCACAGTTAGTGGAGTTGCAAAACAGCTCTCAAAGCTCAACCCAGGAAAAGCAGCCGGCCCGGACAATCTCACTTCAAGGATTCATAAAGAACTTCACAAAGAAATAGCGCCCATACTGACAGATATTTTTAACACATCACTCTCTGAAGGAACAGTTCCCAAGGACTGGAAGAACGCCTACGTGACACCAGTGTACAAAAAAGGACCCAAATCAAAACCCGAAAACTACCGCCCAGTTTCACTTACCTGTATTTGCTGTAAAGTCCTAGAACACATTATCACCTCTAACATAACGGCCCATCTTGATAAAAACAACCTTCTCTTTCATAATCAGCATGGCTTCAGAGGTCGGGTTAGCTGTGAAACTCAATTGATTCAATTTACACAGGACCTCTATGACACCCTAAATGATAAAGGCCAGGCTGATGTCATAGTCATGGACTTCAGCAAGGCATTTGATAAATTAGACCATCAAAGGCTCTTGCTGAAGCTCCATCGACTAGGTATCAACCATGGGGTAATTACATGTATCCAGTCTTTCCTCTCGGACAGAAGTCAATGTGTCGTACTAGACGGCGAGAAATCAGATACTTGTCCTGTCCTTTCAGGTGTCCCCCAAGGGTCAGTACTGGGTCCATGTCTTTTCCTCATGTATATAAATGACATGCCTGAAACTATTAAGAGCAATATCAGACTGTTTGCAGATGATACCATTATGTATCTTACCATCTCCAACCTATCAGACTGCCTTGACCTTCAAAAAGATCTTTCAAACCTTGAAGCATGGGAGAGTGAATGGCTTATAGCTTTCAACCCAGATAAATGTGAAGTGATTAGAATTACAAAGAAACATAAACCCTTTATTTTTGACTACAAACTTCACAACAAAACACTCCAAACTACCAAAAATGCGAAATACCTGGGATTGAATATTTCTGATGACCTTTCTTGGACCAAACACATCAACCAGACCGCTGCAAAAGGAAACAACACTTTAAAATTTATCAAAAGAAATATTCAAACACACAACATCAGGATCAAAGAAACAGCTTACAAAACTTATGTCAGACCCCTTTTAGAATACTCTTCATCAGTCTGGGATCCATGGCAGAAGAAATATATAGAGCAGCTTGAGAAGGTCCAACACAGGGCGGTGCGATACATTCTAAACGATTACGCAAGTACCAGCAGCGTCACCGAAATGTTAAAAAAGCTAAGTCTTCCTACTCTAAAAACACGTAGAAAAATATCATCCCTGGTAATGCTTTATAAAATTCAGTCAGGCCTAGTCCGAATCCCTCTCCCACCATACATCACACCCACAATGCGTAACAGGCTTTCCATTCCATACTCAAGAATCAATGCTCATTTGTATTCCTTCTTTCCAAGAACTGCAAGACTATGGAACAACCTCCCCCCTGACCTGATCAATTGTCCAGACCTGGAATCATTCCGGGCTGGACTCGCCTCTCATCTCATCTGAAACAGTAACATTATTAAGTCATCATCATCATCATCATCATCATCATCATCATCATCATCATCATCATCATCACTGATTTCATACCTCCAACCATAATTGTCCTTATGGGCCAGTAAGCGCTACTCATTCATTGGAAATCATCATCATCATCATCATCATCATTATCATCATCATCAATCTAAGAACTACCCAAACTCCTTCAACTACTATCTCAAGTGGATGAAATTCCAAATTCCACCGTTTTACAATAGCAACAATTATAATGACTCCCAATCCAATCCATTTTTTTTTTTTCCAAAAAATTCTTTTTTCTTTTGGCCATTTCCACACGCACTCCACGTAATACTCTTTATGAGGTGTATGGAGTGTCTGGCAGATTCAGATTCAGACCTCTGATTAAGATTTATGGGTCCAATTGGGTCAAAGGTCATCGAGGTCAAAGGTCAAATTTATTTTTTTTTTCTGTTTGTTCCTTCCCAGGTCCTTGGACCGATCTTCACCAAACTTTGTGGGAAGGTTGAGGGCGGCCCCGGATATTAGCTCGAGGGGTTCATTTTTTAAAGGTCAAGGTCATCGAGGTCAAAGGTCAAATTTCTGTATCTCGACAGTCCTTGGTCCGATTTGCATGAAACTTGGTGAGTGTATACAGGTTGATCCCTGATTAAGATTTATGGGTTCAATTGGGTCAAAGGTCATCGAGGTCAAAGATCAAATTTATGGGTTTTTTCTGTTTGTTCCTCCCAGGTCCTTGGGCCGATCTTCACCAAACTTGGAGGGAAGGTGGAGGGCGGCCCCGGATATTAGCTTAAATGGTTCATTTTTGAAAGGTCAAGGTCATCGAGGTCAAAGTTCAAATTTATGGGTTTTTTTCTGTTTGTTCCCCTACTTCTCCCAGGTCCTTGGGCCGATCTTCACCAAACTTGGTGGAAAGGTGGAGGGCGGCCCCGGATATTAGCTCGAGGGGTTCATTTTTAAAGGTCAAGGTCATCAAGGTCAAAGGTCAAATTTCTGTATCTCAGTCCCTTCACTTTAAAGATTCAGTCATTTTTTCTCTTTTCCTCTGTGTATGTCTTGTGTGTGTGTGTGTGTGTGTGTGTGTGTCTTATTTGTCTTCATTGCCGCAATCATCTTACTGCTACGTCGAGACAGGTAAAATTTACTAGTAAAGAAAAGAGCAAGGCCATATCACCCACAATCAGATGGTGAAGTGTAACAAATCAATACAACGCTTGTAAATGCAAAATTTGGGTGCTACCAGAAAGTTTGGTCCTCAGTTTCTCCAGCAGATGGATTAGTTCAAACCAATTTGGTGGCATTTTCAATGATGTTTGAGGTATGAGAAAGCATTAGGGCATGTGAAAATAAACCATCTAATTCTCAAAAATTTTGAAATCACAAAAAGTGTGCGCATCATGTGCAACACAGTTCCAGGACTAGTGGAACTTTTTTAAGGTCACCAACTCAATCAGCCATTGACCAAAATTATTATTTGAATGAAACGAGCTTTTTTGAGGATTTTTTAAGTGGTGGTAACTTTTCAATGACACTGAGTACACCACAGGACCATTGGTCCTGAGATTTGATCTTAGAAAAATGATCTTTGACCAAAATGACACTTGAATACTAACATAACTTCACTAATTCAGTATATTAACATTGAAAAGCCCATGTGACTAAATTTGACTTTGCTGTAAAATAGGTCAAGGTCAAGATCAACACAAGGTCATGATTTATACAAACTATGATAGGCCAGATGTGACATACCAAGTTTTGTTGGAATCAGTCAACCCATTCCAGAGAAGATTGTTAAGATCTTTGCTATCTATATAATAGCCAGGGTGGTCATCTTGGTCAAGTGACCTAGCCCCGAGGTTATAAAACTTTTTTCATGCTCGGCTCACCCGAGACTAAAATTTATCCTGCTCATAAATGTTAAAATTTTAACATTTATTATCAGGCTAAATTACAGTACAGGCTTTGGAGTTCTAAACCTTCAATTTCAATATATAGTTATGAGCAGTTAAAATCTTATGCTCAGCTGAGTTGAGACTGCTGATCCTCAGAATCGGAGTGGAGAGGTCGTCTAAGAAGGAAACTTGTCAAATAAGTCCTACCCTCAGTAGAGGACAATGACCTGTAAGTGGATAAAATGATGATGATGGTGATGATGATTCAACATTCAACCAGTGATAAGTGATCCAGAGCAACATATGAAATGGGCTTGTTAGTCAAGAGCCAGTCTCAATGCAGGAAATGGTTATTGATATTTGTAACTCTTAATTATATTGTATAACTGCAACTGCTTTATCATTATTTTGTTTGTTTCATGGTTTAATGTCACCCTCAATAATTCTAGTCATTATGTGACATCTAAAACAGCGAAAACCAGTACTATGGGGAGTTAATGTGTCTTGTCCAAAGACAGACCTCAGCACTAGCGAGGTGTACTTGTAACACACTATAAGCATGTCACATTTTTGTACAGGAGAAGTAACATAATAATATGGGTTAAACATAAAAAGTAAAACCACTTTCTAGTAAAATAGTGTGCTCTTTAATCATAAAATGATCCTGATAACAATCATATAAATAGCAGACACCATCTTGGAAACCAAAATGTATATATTACTAGTATATGCTACTAGACTTAGTCATTGAATACATTCATATAGCTATCTTTTAGACAGTCGCTCAATTGATTTATTCTTATAAGCATGATCTTTTTAAGAAAAATACCATTATGACATGCACAAACTGACTAATTTTAAAAATAATGAAGGACAAAACTGAAAATTAGTTAAACATGCATTCAACAGGTGGACCAGCTTCTTATTTAGGATTTCTCATGTGATACTGCTTTGTCTGTTCAGATGACTTTCAATGTCAAGTGAATAAAAACAGTTCTTTGCATATACATGAAAACGAGACAATCTGCCAAGCTTATCAGCAAAACAAAGCATTTTTTGCATAATTAAAAAGCATGTCTTCTCAAGACCATTCTTTATTGAGCCGCGTCATGAGAAAGCCAGATTTTTGCCTAGGCAAAAACAAAGGCGCAGATCAGCTTCCCAGTAACTGCACAGCTGATCAGCGCCTTTGTTTTCACTACACAGATAGTACAATCCCTCTTCTACCTAAATACAAAATTTCAAGCCTCTTGCCATCTTCTGTAACTACACAGACCGGTTTGTGTCGGAACTGGTCTGAGCCCATGTTGTTGGTTTTCTCATGCACAAGCTCAGTAAATGATAATGGCAAAAAAGGAGAAAATATGAAGATTAGCAGCAGAAATCTAGCTGAAACATGATCATTTTATTTCTGAATATTTCACTCTTTCATTCTTTTGGAAGCAATTATAATCCAATGAAAGACTGAATTTCAGAAAAAAATATTGACATCCTGAAGAGGTCATGAATTATTTGAACACAATTCTACAATCTATAGATGAAAATATTTTCCAGTAAAATTTATTTTTCTGGGTTAATCATTAACTAAGTGTAAAAATTTCATCTTAAGACACAACGTTTTTTTACTATTCCACTGAAACATGTAGAGGCAGTCTTAACTCATTTAAGCCTGGTGTCCTTTTATGGGACATAGGCAAACAAAATAGCACCAGATGTGACGCCGCAGAACACAGCATCCCATCTGGGGCTATTCTGTTTGCTTAAAGAATTTTCATCGAAAAATTTAATAAAATTTAAAAATCACACCTGATGCCCCTAAGTACTGAAGTGGACTCACCCAAATGATAATGATGGGAAAATTCATTCATCAAATATGGGTTGAAGCACAGCAGCAGCATTTTTCATCGGACACTAACCACTAACAAAACTATACTGTGGCTCTATATATAGCCAAGTTTATGTCAGCCAAAAACTTAAAACTAAACAACTTTTCTTGGCATGCCTATAATATTCTCATGGCTGATATTTCAATATTTATCAAAGACAAAACTTATCTGTTGTTTTTGTTATAATGATTTCAACTTTTCCACAAGCCAACTGAAGATTTAAATAAGCCAACCTATTTTAGCATGACAGGTATGGCATGAGCTATCCTAGTATCCTTGTGGTAGTGAGTTTTTTTGCTCAGTTTTGAGTCCCTTTCAAGATTATTTCAGCACATATGAGAAGCCAATCAGTAGGTGGAGCAAAAACTGGAGAACCAGAGAAAACCCACCTGGCACACTCGCAAGCAGATCTTGACTTGTCTCACATGTGCCCAGTGTGAGACATTTCGAATGGTTAAGCGCCGTACTGAAATATCAGCTATCTTAACCACTTGGCCACCTGACCATCAGAATAATGTCTATATTAACATGATGGCATTACATTGCTCATTGAATGTGCTGACTAGTTTAGATTCACAATGATAAAGATCCAGTCCTAAAGGAATCAAATTATGCTCTAACAGTATCTAAATTGAATGTCAAGGGACTGGAAAACTATAATTTTTAACCTTTTGATGTCCTACACTGGCACGAGTGATCATTTCATATGAAATTTATTGAATGAGCCATTGGCGAGTTTGGTAAATAATATGAAATGGATACAAGTGTAAGAATTGTTTTATCATATGATATGACCTTTAAAATAAGAATTTATCACCTTCAAGGTGGACATAACAAGTAGCCCAGGGGCAACGATCGCTCACCTGAGAGCCAACAAGTACAGTCACTGGACAAAGTAGCTGGGGGTTTTACCATATATGGGTATGATGGCCATCTTGGCCTGTGACCTTGAAACCCTACTTACATCAGCAGAAGAGCTCTTGTCTGGATTGTGTATCCTCTTTTCTGCCATTTTGGTTCACTTGAAAAAATCATCTAACAAGGTCAGGGTCCTATAATGACCCCCAGGGTTGGGCCATATTTGACCCCAGGGGCAAGATTGGCAGGATTTATGTAGAGCTCCACATGACAATGTTGTATATCAAATATACAAGCTTTGTGTCATGCTGTTGCAGAGAAGATTTTTTCATATATTTCCATTATAAGTCTATGGTAGATAATGACATGCCTGGGGCATGGCCTGTATGGACCCCAGGGGCACCGTTGGCAGGATTTATAAAGAGGAACACTATACATTGCTACAAACAAAATATGAAAGCTCTGCGCCTTGTGGTTTCGGAGAATAAGATTTTTTTATGTTATTCACATGATGCCCCCGGGGCGGGGCCCGTGTGGACCACAGGGGCACGGTTGGCAGGATTTATAAAGAGGATCACTATATATTGCTACAAACAAAATATGAAAGCTCTGGGCCTTGTGGTTTCGGAGAAGAAGATTTTTTTATGTTTTACCCATGACCCATGACCCCCCCCCCCCCCCCCTGGGACCCCAGGGGCACGGTTGGCAGGATTTATAAAGAGGACCACTATACATTGCTAATGACAAAATATGAAAGCTTTGGGCCTTGTTGTTTCAGAGAAGAAGATTTTTTATGCTTTTCCCATTGTAAGTCTATGGGAGCTAATGACCCCTAGGGTGTGGCCACTTCTTACCCCAGGGGCATGGTTGGCAAGATTTATAAAGAGGACCACTATACATTGCTTCATACAAAATATGAAAGCTCTGGGCCTTGTGGTTTCAGAGAAGAAATGTTTTTTTGTTTTTCCCATGATGCCCCCGGGGCCGGGCCTGTATGGACCCCAGGGGCACAGTTGGCAGGATTTATAAAGAGGACCACTTTATATAGCTACATACAAAATATGAAAGCTCTGGGCCTTGTGGTTTCGGAGAAGAAGATTTTTTTATGTTTTCCCATTGTAAGTCTATGGGAGCTAATAACCCCTGGGGCGGGGTCATTTTTGACCCCAGGGCCATGGTTGGCAGGATTTATAAAGAGGACCACTATACACTGCTACACACAAAATATGAAAGCTCTGGGCCTTGTGGTTTCAGAGAAGAAGATTTTTTTTTTCATTTTCCCTATGACGCCCCGGGGCGGGGCCCGTATGGACCCCAGGGGCACGATTGGCAGGATTTATGAAGAGGACCACTAGACATTGCTACACACAAAATATGAAAGCTCTGGGCCTTGTGGTTTCGGAGAAGAAGATTTTTTTATGTTTTCCCATTGTAAGTCTATGGGAGCTAATAACCCCTGGGGCGGGGTCATTTTTGACCCCAGGGCCATGGTTGGCAGGATTTATAAAGAGGACCACTATACACTGCTACACACAAAATATGAAAGCTCTGGGCCTTGTGGTTTCAGAGAAGAAGATTTTTTTTTATATATTCCCTGTGACGCCCCGGGGCGGGGCCCGTATGGACCCCAGGGGCACGGTTGGCAGGATTTATGAAGAGGACCACTAGACATTGCTACACACAAAATATGAAAGCTCTTGGCCTTGTGGTTTCAGAGAAGAAGATTTTTATATGTTTTACCCATTGTAAGTCTATGGGAGCTATCTGTTGCCATGGAAACCAGAGTTCTGATCCCACCTGGCCCAAAACCTAATACAACCTTTCCCCCTCCTCAATGATGCTTTAGATAAAATTTGGTCATAATTAGGCTTGTTGTCTTAGAGATATTCAAGTTTGAAAATGTGGACGGACGCACGCACGGACGCACAGACGGACGGACGCCGGCTCGACTACTATACTATAAGCTCACCTTGTGAGCCTTCGGCTCAGGTGAGCTAATGATGATAATTTCAATGAAAATTTACATTCATGTCATGTCGCCAATGTTGGTACAAATTCTTGCAAAAGTGTTTACAGAAGTGTGGTCATAACATATTTATTAGCAGAATAACAAGGATGTCTTATGATAATCTGATACTTATCCAAATTAACCAAGCCTATAGAGCTAGGTATTTTCTATAGAAGCTAATATAGACTTGACATTTTATTATTTAGGATATTGGTCTGTGTAATTACCTATTACATGTATCTAGACAGATAACAATAAAGACTGGGCAGATTAATCCGCAATGTCGCCCCTAAGCTTCAGGCAAATTCACCCATGATAAGGCTCCCAGGCAAGTTTCTAGTCAAAACAACAATATTTGCAATCGTTCTAGCCTGAACTACAATATTTGCAATCTTCCTTTACAATATTTGCAGGGATGAAACTGTTCCTCTATAGCTGCTGATCTATCCACTAGATTAGAATGTCCTAGTTCATTCAGTAAATTCAAAATTTTATGTGCAGTCTGTTCCTCTGTGGCACTAGTTATAGGTATATGACCTTGACCTGGTATATGACCTTGTAAATGTCCTTGACCTTGTTGTAATGCTATGTCACTGTGTGATGTGGAATGGTTTCGACTACGGTTGGATGTATGTGAATGTTTCCGTGTCCGTTTCTGATGTGGTTCCTGCATGTCTGTATCACTGTGATGACCTTGACCTTGGTCGCCATGGAGACGGTCGTCATGGTGATGTGGCTGATCATCTTTCCCGCCAACAATGGCCTCTACCTCACTTTCTGTGTCAGAATCACTGCTGGTGTAATCAGGCCAATCTGAAAATGATTAAATATTTCACTGTTGATTATTTTTTTTAATGTGTCGGACAACTGTTTCCAAGCAAAACTAGTATTAATGAAGAGCTGAGGCAGTGGTTGACTTTAAACCAGTAACCTCTCACTCCAGACTAGTTATCTGATTCCACAATAAGGAAATCGATAACTTACATGCCTTTCAATTCATTGACTCTAAATTTTGAATAAATCGGGACAAAACAAGTGTGACCTACCATTATCTTTGCCATTGACCATGTGTTGACTGTGAACAGCGTGGGGATCAAACATTGTTGACACGGGTCACTGGGACTCCTGGGTGTAACTTACAATTATCTTTGCCATTGACCATGTGTTGACTGTGAACAGCGTGGGGATCAAACATTGTTGACACGGGTCTCTGGAACTCCTGGGTGTAACTTACCATTATCTTTGCCACTGACCATGTGTTGACTGTGAACAGCGTGGGGATCAAACATCAGTGACACAGGTCTCTGGGACTCCTGGGTGTAACTTACCATTATCTTTGCCACTAACCATGTGTTGACTATGAACAGCCTGGAGATCAAACATCAGTGACACAGGTCTCTGGGACTCCTGGGTGTAACTTACCATTATCTTTGCCATTGACCATGTGTTGACTATGAACAGCCTGGGGATCAAACATTGATGACACGGGTCTCTGGGACTCCTGTGTGTAACTTACCATTATCTTTGCCATTGACCATGTGTTGACTATGAACAGCCTGGAGATCAAACATCAGTGACACAGGTCTCTGGGACTCCTGTGTGTGACTTACCATTATCTTTGCCATTGACCATGTGTTGACTGTGAACAGCGTGGGGATCAAACATCGGTGACACAGGTCTCTGGGACTCCTGGGTATAACTTACCATTATCTTTGCCACTGACCATGTGTTGACTATGAACAGCCTGGAGATCAATCATCAGTGACACAGGTCTCTGGGACTCCTGTGTGTAACTTACCATTATCTTTGCCATTGACCATGTGTTGACTATGAACAGCCTGGGGATCAAACATTGGTGACACAGGTCTCTGGGACTCCTGGGTGTAACATACCATTATCTTTGCCACTGACCATGTGTTGACTATGAACAGCCTGGAGATCAAACATCAGTGACACAGGTCTCTGGGACTCCTGGGTGTAACTTACCATTATCTTTGCCGTTTACCATGTGTTGACTGTGAACAGCCTGGAGATCAAACATCAGTGACACCGGTCTCTGGGGCTCCTGTGTGTAACTTACCATTATCTTTGCCGTTTACCATGTGTTGACTATGAACAGCCTGGAGATCAAACATCAGTGACACCGGTCTCTGGGACTCCTGTGTGTAACTTACCATTATCTTTGCCGTTTACCATGTGTTGACTATGAACAGCCTGGAGATCAAACATCAGTGACACAGGTCTCTGGGACTCCTGGGTGTAACTTACCATTATCTTTGCCGTTTACCATGTGTTGACTATGAACAGCCTGGAGATCAAACATCAGTGACACCGGTCTCTGGGACTCCTGTGTGTAACTTACCATTATCTTTGCCGTTTACCATGTGTTGACTATGAACAGCCCGGGGATCAAACATTGGTGACACAGGTCTCTGGGACTCCTGGGTGTAACTTACCATTATCTTTGCCATTGACCATGTGTTGACTGTGAACAGCGTGGGGATCAAACATCAGTGACACAGGTCTCTGGGACTCCTGGGTGTAACTTACCATTATCTTTGCCACTAACCATGTGTTGACTATGAACAGCCTGGAGATCAAACATCAGTGACACAGGTCTCTGGGACTCCTGGGTGTAACTTACCATTATCTTTGCCATTGACCATGTGTTGACTATGAACAGCCTGGGGATCAAACATTGATGACACTGGTCTCTGGGACTCCTGTGTGTAACTTACCATTATCTTTGCCACTGACCATGTGTTGACTATGAACAGCGTGGGGATCAAACATCAGTGACACAGGTCTCTGGGACTCCTGTGTGTAACTTACCATTATCTTTGCCATTGACCATGTGTTGACTATGAACAGCCTGGGGATCAAACATTGGTGACACAGGTCTCTGGGACTCCTGGGTGTAACTTACCATTATCTTTGCCATTGACCATGTGTTGACTGTGAACAGCGTGGGGATCAAACATTGGTGACACAGGTCTCTGGGACTCCTGGGTGTAACTGTGTAACATGTTCTTCTCTCCCATTAACTGCATCACCAAGGCTTGTAGCTCACCCAACTTGTCCTGAATTGGGGGGAAAATAAAGATATGATTTCTTGAATTTATCATAAATGAGCTGCAACGCAAAAAAAATGATCTTCAGGGTCTCCGACCAGGTCCGACACAAACCGGCCTGTGCAGTCACAGAAGAAGGCTAGAAGCTTGAAATTTCAGATTTAAGAAGAAGACTTATTTAACTATCGTGTAGTGAAAACAAAGGTGCTGATCAGCTTCGCAGTTACTGCGAAGCTGATCTGCGCCTTTGCTTTCGCCTATGCAAAAATCTGGTTTTCTCATGACGCGGCTCAAATATTGATGTACATGTTTAAGGTTTAAGGCTCACACCTTTTTTTATTTGTCCTTTATGCCCCTCTCACACTACGATAAATAGTCTCACGAATCGTCACGAATTCATAATTTTTAGGATTCGTGGAATTTCGTGAACTTTTTTGGTTTATTTGAAACTACTTACGAACCAGTAAGGACACAGACACGATAGCGTTACGAATATTCGGCGGACTCGGCTGAATTCGGCTGCAATCGCACGAACTTGGTAAGAATTATTAACGATTTACATAATCTATTGAGGGTATGCTGCGCGAAAGTTTGAGAATCAGTTACGAATCAGTTACGAGTATGACGAAAACATGTGCGAATAATAAATATTCGTAGCTGTTCTTGACAATTCGTGAGATTTTTTCTCAAGATAGTTATAAAAGTTATAATACGCCTGCTTGAGAATCAGTTTCAAATTAAATGAAGGATGATGGCAAACTTCTCATGCTATTACTCTATCGACTATGGCCCCCTACACCCATTCGATGATACTTGGGAAACTCAGTTCATAAATTACATCCCTGACTGTAGCTTTATCCCTGTAATGTTTTTCGCCTGTGAGGATATATTCTCAGAAGTAAAGAAGTAGCTTCTCTTCAACGGAACTGCCTTCTGCCGCACCCTAAACTAGAAAAAGTGCCTTGAGAGGCACGTATACCCCCGGCTGGAAGCCACCAAGCCCCCTTCCCTACCCCCTACCTAAACAACCCGGCACATGCTCACCCCTGACATTGAAAATCACCAACGTAAAACAATACCCTTATCAAGTACATTTTAGAAACCACCAAGCCCCCTTCCCCACCCCCTACCTAAACAACCCGGCACATGCTCACCCCTGACATTGAACCTCACATCACCAATGAAAGACAGTACCCTTATCAAGTACATTATAGAAATAAGCAGTGTAAAGTACTTTGCATACAAACATTGGGAAGTGTAGTTTTAGAATGACATATCTATTTTAGAGTGGTATACAGAGCTGACGTGTACATAAGCGCGGACATTTTGGGTCAGGTCCTCAGTCCTAGATTGAAATGAAAGTAGAATGTCATCCTTAAAAAAAAAAAAAAAATAAAAAAAAAATAAAAATAAAAAAAAAAGTCCTAGATCTTGACCTCAGGTCCCACCCCCACCCCATGCATGGACCAGTGGGCCTAGCCCTTATGTGGTACCTATGTTGTGTTGTAAGCATGAATGCTTTCATGAATGCTTTCTAATACATGGTTGTCAAGACACCTAACAGAATATTAATCTTGGTAACTACTGTATTTTATGTGTCCTAGATTTTGACCTCGAGCCCCACCCCTAGAGTTTGGTGCCATGGAATTTGATTCAACCCTAAAGGGTATCTATGATCCAAACAGGAATACATTCCTATAAGTATTTGTTAAGATATGAACTTAGAGATGAAAAAACACTATGTAAATAGCACATTTTCAAGGTGACCTAGATTTTTACCTCTAGCCCTACCCCCGGGCATGGACCCAAGATCCGAACTGACAGAAACAAAGCAAACCCTATAGGGTACCTATGGTTAAAATATGAATGGTTTCTGATCATTGGTTCATGAGATATACACCACCAGTGAAACTTAAACCAAAACTTTGACCCAAAGTAAAGGTGACCTAGATTTTGACCTCTAGCCCCACCCCCTGGCATGGACCCAGGGTCCAAACTCATAGAAACAAAGCAAACCCTATAGGGTACCTATGGTTAAAATATGAATGGTTTCTGATCATTAGTTCATGAGATATACACCACCAGAGAAACTTTAACAAAAACTTTGACATAAATTCCACGAACGTTCCGGAATAACGAACGAACTAACGAACGAACCAATGAACGAACCAACGAACGAACCAACGAATGAACCAACGAACATACGAACGGAAAAGCGAAAACTATATACCCGTCGGCATAAATGCCGGGGGTATAATGATAATCTTGCTTTTATATGTATCTTTCTCCCGTCCTTTGGTGTACCTTTTTCGTTATATTACTGTTGTAAGATTCGTGGACTTCGTGGCGCGTTCCGGTGCAGTCGGCTAACATTCGTGCTATAAACTGCCATATTAAATTCCATTAATTTCCAGTTTCATACAAACTCGAAGTTAAGTCGTAAGTCATTCGTGAGACTCTTGGCTGATTCGCATATTGATATGAATTCGTAGATAGTTCTTACCTATTTCATATCTGCTTCGGTGTGTATTCGCGACATTCGTAACGGATTCGTTGTCAATTCGTAGTTGGGTGACAAGCTCCGGAATACCCGAAAGAGTTACGAGTGCATCCGAATCAGATAAGATTGTGTTACGATGTCACAGAATGCACTACGACTGTGTTAAGAATTAAATGCGAATTTTTCGGGTCGAAAATTCGGGACCAAAGTTTTGAACAGTTCAAAACTTTGGCCACGAATTTCTGACTGACCCACGATTCGCAGGAACTAACTACGAACTGTAAGAATTAGTTACGAACTATACGAATCGGTTACGTTTCAGCTACGAATCGAAAAAATTGTCAAAAATTGTCAATTCCTGACGATTCGTGAGGCAATTTATCGTAGTGTGATAGGAGCATAAGAGCTTTGTATGCTGAAAACTTTTCTCAAAACACGTTAGATGACAGCTGTCTTGAATAATATGCTTTCATAATGTTAAGGGAAAAAAACAATAACGCTAGACTCGAGTAAAGTTGGACACGTGAAGCAACCCACAAAAAACGAGTGGCTGTATTTTCAGGCATGTTTTAGATGTCAAGACATTCTAATGTTGGATATAGTCCTACAATATGGAGACTGGGATGCTAAGGAATGAAATAAACAAACAACTAAACAAATAAGAGCTGTCGCAGGACAGCGTGCTCGACTGCTTCTGACCTTTGTCAAGCATAAGGCCAAACCCGACCAGTAACCCAAAGCATTATGCTCACATCTTTTTGCCTTGATGCAATAAGGCAAAATCACAACCATGAAAGTTAACTATAACTACCTAAGATTTAAAGGTCTCACTCATATTGTGAAAGAAGTGTGTTCATATACCAACTGAGTGACAAGACACAAGGCAAAATCACTGAACCGTGAAAAAAGGTCACACTGACCTATAAGTATTGCAGGGTCAAAGGTCAAGTGATACTTACTCATAATGTGAAAGAAAAATGATCATATACCCATTCAGTGTTGAGATATAAAGCAAAATCACTGAACCATGAAATTAGGTCATATTGACCTATAAGTATGTTTGGGTTAAAGGTGTGGTCATACTCATTCATAATCAGAAAGAAGTATGAAAAAATACCAACTGAGTGTTGAGATATAAGGCGAAATCACTGAACCATGAAATTAGGTCACAGTGACCCAGGACTACTTTATGGTCAAAGGTCTTGTCATACTCATACACATCGTGAAAGAAGTATGTTCATATACCAATTGAGTGCAGAGATATAAAGGAAAATCACTGAACCGTGAAATTAGGTCATATTGACCTAGGACTACTTTAGGGTCAAAGGTCTTGTCATACGCAAACTGGTGTGAAAGAAGTTTGTTCATAAACCACTTGAGTGCCGAGATATAAGGCAAAGTCACTGAACCGTGAAATTAGGTCACAGTGACCTATAAGTATATTGTGGTCAAAGGTCTCGTCATACTCACTCATAATCTGAAAAAAGTATGAAAATATACTAATTGAGTGTCAAGATATAAGGCAAAATCACTGAACCGTGAAATTAGGTCACAGTGACCTAGGACTACTTCAGGGTCAAAGGTCTTGTCATACGCAAACATACTTTGAAAGAAATTTGTTCATAAACCATTTGAGTACCGAGATATAAGGCAAAAATCACTGAAGCGTGAAATTAGGTCACAGTGACCTGTAAGTATATTGGGGTCAAAGGTCTGGTCATACTCACTCATAATCTGAAAAAAGTATGAAAATATACTAATCGAGTGTCAAGATATAAGGCAAAATCACTGAACCGTGAAATTAGGTCACAGTGACCTAGGACTACTTCAGGGTCAAAGGTCTTGTCATACGCAAACATACTTTGAAAGAAGTTTGTTCATAAACCATTTGAGTACCGAGATATAAGGCAAAATCACTGAACCGTGAAATTAGGTCACAGTGACCTATAAGTATATTGGGGTCAAAGGTCTGGTCATACTCACTCATAATCTGAAAAAAGTATGAAAATATACTAATTGAGTGTCAAGATATAAGGCAAAATCACTGAACCGTGAAATTAGGTCACAGTGACCTATAAGTATATTGGGGTCAAAGGCCTGGTCGTACTAACTCATAATCTGAAAGAAGTAAGAAAATATACTAATTGAGTGTCAAGATATAAGGCAAAATCACTGAACCATGGAAAGTAGGTCAACCGACCCTTACCGTCATGACACACAAGTCAGTGTCACAAAGTCAAAAGATGAATGACCAACCATCCTCCTAAGTTGTTTCTATTAAGAAATAAAAAGAAAAAAAAATCGAGGAGTTCTAGATTTTGACCTCTAGCCCCGCCCCCTGACTCCGACCCAGAGGTCCGATGTCATGGAACCTAAAGTGTATGAAGTATGAATGCTTTATGATAAGTTGTTGTCAAGATATGCCTCCTTGTAAAAGTTACACAGCAGTACATCTATTTTTTAGTGTTCTAGTTTTTAACCTCCAGCCCCACCCCACAGGCATGGACCCAGGGGCCCGATGCCATGGAATGAAACTCAACCCTACAGGGTACCTATGGTCCGAGTATGAAAGCTCTCTGATAAAAAGTTTTCAAGATATAGACTTCTAGAATACTATATCACAGAAAAGACATTATTATTAATGGTGTTCTAGATTTTAACCTCTAGCCCCACCCCCTGGCATGGACCCAGGGATCTGATGCCATGGAATGAAAGCCGACCCTACAGGGTGTCAATGGCCCAAGTATCAATGCTTTCTGCTGAGTGGTTGTCAAGATACAGTAAGGTCTGAACTAAAGTATACAGAAAGTGCACATGGTGAGCACATTCTCTGAACTTCTGGTGCACATCACTTTGCACGAGCTCTGAGAGTCAAGTGCACTTACCTAGAACTCCAGGTGCACGATTCCTATCTGAGCCGAAAGTGCACTTGCTGTTAGCTCAGGTGTCATTTCAATTTTACAGGTAATTATTATAGGATGCATTTGTGTGACAATCAAACCAATACATGTAATTGGAAAATGAAATGATTTAATTGAACAAAATACTGCTGATTTGTTTTATAAGTTTATGAGAAACAATGTAACTATATAAAACAATAGTCCCTGAGCAGACTGTCTGAAAGCAAGATATTCCATGAGCGATGCGGGAATTTGCATTTAATACCGTTTGAGCTGTGTCATGAGCAAACTGCACAAAATAAATGAGCGACAAGTTGCACTGTAAGGAAGCTACATGTGTTTCAACATAGTTTTAGTGCATTTTTAAAATCATATGTTATATCTGAATTTCAGACAGTTACCTGTCTAGATAACCAGTCAACATTTACCTGAGAACCATTCGAATATTTACTGAACCAGTCCCACGTTAAACAAAAAGCTCTCTTTAATTGTATTATTGTACATGAGACACACGCCCACTGGAGATGAGTTATTGCTCATATTTTATGACAGGTGATAATTGGATTAAAGGACCATAAACCATGAAGTTTGAGCTTCTTTAATTTTATTGAACAAAATGAACAAATTTGTCCTGGTTAAATATTGAGGATTCCTGATCGATTATAATTTTGTTCAGAAGAACTTAAGGCTACCGGAAATTAACAGTCTCTCCCTCTCTCTCTCTCTCTCTCTCTCTCTCTCTCTCTCTCTCTCTCTCTCTCTCTTGCTACAATATTGTACTACATGGTTTGAATGAGGCTTGCTTCAGGTTTTATATGGGATACTTTATCATTCCTTTCTTATTCATGCACTCATACTTAGCAACTTTATAAACTAAAATAATTAATTAATTTATAAACACCACGTCATTGTGTTTCAAGACATGACAGGAGTATATAATGTCACACAGTTATACACAATAAATGAGCGCACAAGTTGCACTGTAAGCAAGCTACATGTGTTTTTTGCTATAGTTGTAGTGCATTTTCAAATATGATATCTCTGAATTTTTCACATTTACCTGATTAGGTAACCAGTCAACATTAACCGGAGAACCATTCGAATATTTACTGAACCAGTCCCAGGTAAAAACAAAAACTCTTGTATTTGTATTTTACAATAGATATGCGTCCACTGGAAAATGATTATAGATGAGTTATTGCTTTTATGACAGGTGATAAAGTCACGGTGGATTAAAGGACGATACACTTCGAAGTTTAAGCTTCTTTAATTTTATTGAGCATAATGAACAAATTTGTCCTAGGTAAAATATTGAGGATTCTTGATCGAAAGAAGGTTAACGGAAATTAAAAAAATCTCTCTCTGTCTCTCTCTCTCTCTCTCTCAAATGTTGTAATAGATGGTTTGAATGGGGCTTCCTTAAAATAAGTTTTTATACAGGTTATTTTATCGTTTTCCTTTCTGATTCATGCACACAAACTTAGCAACTTATAAATAAATAAATAAATAAATAAATAAATAAATAAATAAATAAATGACATTGTACTTAAAGGGCACTTCAAGACAGTCCAGGAGTATATAATGTCACACAGGTATACCTGTACCAAACTGTCTGTTTGTTTGCCACTCAAGTGCTCAGTGACTAACAGAATGATTAACATGTGTTATCTCACCTTGTTAATATCAGGCACACTTCATAATTGGTTTCAATAGACAAATTAATCTGTTTGGTTATGATTAGAGACTGTTTGGTTTCTTTGTACCTGAGATACGCATATTGAATGCTCGAATGCTATTAATTAACTGATATTAACTTTGCATCTTCCTAAACAATAAATAATAAATATAATACAAAAAATTATTTTATTTTCAACTTTTTTCGTTTGAATGAATGAATGAATTAATGAATGAATGAATGAATGAATGAATGAATGAATGAATTATACTTATCTCACCTTGTTAATATCAGACACACTTCATAATTGGTTTCAATAGACAAATTAATCGGTTTGGTTATAATTAGAGTATGTTTGGTTCCTTTTTACCTGAGATACACATATTGCATAGTATGCTCAAATACTACTAATAATAAATAAAATATAAAGGTTTGATCCTTTGGAAGCAATAAAACATTCAAAGAGAGATAGTATGGACTATATTGTGCAGTTTCGGGTAATGAACCCTCATCAGTAGCCCTTTTTAAACCGGCAACGAAAGCCAGACTGTTGTACTGCAATTTCAAAAATTTACACGAGAAGTCTAAATCAAAGACAAATTCCAAAACGGGGTCAAATAATTTAAACATTGCTTAAAAGTATGTTTCTAAACGTGAGTGTTTTGAACACTCTGAATATCTTCATTGATCTCAAAGGACCTAAATAAAAATATAATCTGCACTATGGATGATGTACGGGGATACTTTTTACGGCTGCCACACGGCACAACACCAGCTGCAGTAACTGATATTAACTGATATTAACTTGATATAAATTATTTTGCATTTTCCTAAACAATAAATAATAAATGTAATAAAAATACATATTTAATTTTCAACTTTTATCTTTTAAATGAATGAATGAATGAATGAATGAATGAATGAATGAATGAATTATACTTATCTCACCTTGTTAATATCAGACACACTTCATAATTGGTTTCAACTGACAAATTAATCGGTTTGGTTTTAATAAAAGAATGTTTGGTCTCTGAGATACGCATATTGTATAGAATACTCGAATGCTGTTAAATGATAATAACTTGTATAAATTATTTTATGTTTTCCTAAAACAATAGATAATAAATATAATTATAAACTTTATTTTATTTTTAACTTTTATCTTTTGAATGAATGAATGAATGTTGCCCAGTGTCTTATCTTTGTCAATTTTTCTTCACCTGTTACCAGCATGAAAATCTTTTAGTTACCTGTCTTAATAACCAGTCAACATTTTCCTGAGAACCATTCAATTATTTACTGAACCATTCCCAGGTAAGAACAAATGAATTTTCTTCATGATTAACATGTCTTATCTCACCTTGTTAATTTAATATCAGGCACGCTTCATAATTGGTTATTGCTCATATTTTATGACAGGTGATAAAATTGATTAAAGGACCATAAACCTTGAAGTTTAAGCTTCTTTAATTTTTTTTTCTCAAATTTGTTCTGGATAAAATATTGAGGATACTTGATCGATCTTAAATTTATTCAAAAGAAGACTATCTGAAATTTATGATTCATGATTTTGTTCGCTTGAAAATAAATAAATAAATAAATGAATAAATAAATAAATAAATAAATAAATAAATAAATAAATAAATTGAAATAAATTGAATAAATAAATAAATAAATAAATAAATAAATAAATAAATAAATAAATAAAATAAAATAAATAAATAAATAAATAAATAAATAAATAAATAAATAAATAAATAAATATTGGTTTATGTTCTGAAAACAATATCCTAAATTTTAGGATATATAAACATTTGCATGCATTCCTTTGTTAAAACCTTGCGGAATAGGATTATATTGACACCTTTTTGCAAAAAAAGAAAAAAGAAGATTAAAAAGAAAGAAAGTAATAAAGAACCCAAAAGATGAGATTAAATAAAAAAAAAAAGAAACAAAGAAACAAAAATATAAAGAAAGGAAAAATATACATGTTATTTTTTAATAGCTTATTTCCCCCAAAGGAACAATAAATTAGAGATGACATAATATAATACGGGAAAAATAAAAATAAGACAAGCTTAAAATAAGACAAAATGTTTCTTTTTTTTCTTTCTATCAAAACCATTTCATTATACTGCTGATACAGTAAATACAGGTATGTGGTATCATCAAACACCAGCCAAAATGAAATACAGGTACAGGTAGGGGTATAGAGGTGCCAGAACTTGGAGTGCACTTGAATTGAACATCAGGTGCAACTTATGTCTCAGATTAAGCTCACGCGAAGTGCACATGGCGAGCACATGATGTGCACAAGGGTGTATACTTTAGTTCAGACTTCACTGTATGGACTTCTAGAAAACTTTAACATAAGAATTGCCATTTTTGAAGGTGTTCTAGATTTTAACCTCCAGCCCCACCCCCTGGCCTGGACCCAGGGGCCCGATGCCATGGAATGAAAGCTAACCCTACAGGGTATCTATGGTCCAAGTATGAATGCTTTCTGATGAGTGGTTGTCAAGATATGGACTTCTAGAAAACTTTAACGCAAGTGTGACGCGCACGCGCACGGGAACGCGCACGGGAACGCGCACGGGAACGCGCATGGGAACGGGAACGGGAACGTGGACGACCGGGGTGACTGCAATAGCTCTATGCACTTCGTGCAGTCGAGCTAACAAAAAATGATTATATACCTGCAACTCTTCTCTATCTCTAGCCAACTGTGAAATATAGTCATTCTTGTGTGTCTCTCTTTGTTGCAGCAAGGCCCTCTGGTGATGGTACAGTGATATATACTCTCCTACAACATTAAACACATGACTGTGCATGGGAAAACCAAGAATTTGGGTTTCTGACCAGGCCTGACACAAACCAACCTGTACAGTCACAAAACAGACTAGAGGCTTGAAGTTTTTACTATAAGTAGAAGAGAAATTGTACTATCCTGTAGCGAAAATAAAGGCGCTGATCAGCTGCGCAGTTACTGCACAGCTGATCTGCGCCTTTGTTTTCACATATGCAAAAATCGGGTTTTTTCACGATGCAGCTCATATAATACAAAGTGAGTAATCACAAAACTGGAACTATGAATATTGAACACTGATTTCAGATCTTTCAATGCTTTTCACATTGATGAATGTTTAACTAGTTTGTATTAAATAAACAATTTTGAGAGTAACTCTTAATTTTTCATCTAACATTTTTCGCAAGTTTTCTGCTAAAACATGCCACTGGATGTATACAATATAGTTGCTTATGTGATATACAGAGGATCTTACACGAGTGGTCCTTTCATATGAAATTTATTAAACAAGCTTTGGCGAAGAAAATAAATTTCATGTGAAATGACCACGAGTGTAAGATTTGTTTTATCATATGTCTCTGAAAAAAAAAAAAATTTTAACACCTTCAAAGTGGACATATAAAGAAAATTTACATTGTTGCCACTGATGTCGTCAAGGATGTTACATATTCCCACAAAAGTTATTACACGTGTGGTCATAGCACTTTTTATTACATGACGTTATCCACTTGAAAAAAGTGATCTCATATGATAAAATGTCATAAGTACCTAAAACACAAGTGCTTGCACATTTTATGCAATGCCATTATGTGTTGCAAAATGTACTACCTGCCTGAAAACTATAAATGCTCACCTATAGTATCCGTTTCTCCTTGTAACTGTAGAACAATGTGTTCTAACTGGTCCGCTTTATCTGTAAGATCTGCTTTATCTCTCATAACTCTGGTGTATTTATCCTAAAAATACATTTGAGCCTGTGCATAAGAAAACCAACAATTTGGAATTCCAACCAGATCTGACACAAACCGCGCTGTAGAGTCACAGAAGCAGGCTAGAAGCTTGAACTTTCAGATTTCTAAGTAGAAGAGGGCTTGTACTATCTATGTAGCGAATACAAAGGAGCTGATCAGCTGTCCAGTTACTGCACAGCTGATCTGCGCCTTTGTTTTCGCCTAACCATTTTATTGGTTTTCTTATGCAGGGGCCATTTCTTTTTCAGATTCTACAGGTTCAGAATTTTTCCGTGAACATCATTCATAAAACATGTATAACTATGACAAAATGCGTTGGTTCTCCGATTTGACCAATATGCAAATGACCAAGGTCATATTGGTATGTTGCCTCCATTTATGCTTCTGCCCAACATTAGGGTGCCATGCCATCCAAACTGAACTTCCAAAACATATCCACCCAACAAAACATCTAAGACTTATATCTCTGCATGGTTTGACTAGACCATTTTTCCTGGGCAGACTCACACCTTGTTAGCAGTTATCCAGTAATCAGATGGTCGGTCAGTAGGTTATGAGCTTTGCCTGCAGGCACAAGCATCCTCAGCATCTATTTCTGACAGCCAAATAGGTGGGGGCCCATATTCCAAACCTGACCCTCCCCCCCATACCACTTAGGACCTCTTGAATCAAAACTGTGCTATACATGTCACTTACATGTACTTTGAAGTTTTAAGTATATGACTAGATCTCACCTCTATAAGACTTAAAGCCTTCTTCAGTTGGTCATACTCTCTCCTGGTCACCTTGTCATTCTCTGTGTTGGAAGACGCTGAAAATAATAGGAAACGTGAGACAGACAGGGATGGTAAAGAAGGTCTTTGAATGGGAGCATCATGTTAAATGGGAGCATCATGAAAAAACAACAAGTCTTTAGTGTTGGTGAACAGGTTAAGTGAGTTGGGCAGTCACTTAGACTCACTTGAAACTGCTAAGGGTGGGAAATTCATGAAGAAGATTATGTTTACCATCTGTAAGGCGAAACCCAGCATAAGTAATCTGTGCCTTTTCTGTCAAAACTTGAATGTGCAAATTTAACTGATTTACAACATTTTTCATTCTCCATGTACCTACAACAAACCAACAAGATATGCCCAAGTTTGTCTACCCTTCAATGCGGGTTTTCTCCTAACTTACCTCATCAACGTCTCTATCATTATTTCTGACCAAATCCTACAACATATTGTACAAATAATGTGTTCTTTGAAAATGAATACTTACTTAAATGTACAATTTCCTCTTGTTGGTCGGAGACTTTAACACTAAGATGATCGGCCAATTCTCTCTGTTGGCGTAAGTTTTCCTGTAGTTGAGCTCTGTCTGCCTCTAGTTGTTGAATACTGGCTTGTAATGAATCAATCTGAATGGACAATTGGACAATCATTGGGATAAAGATATATTAAAACTAAATCTTGTGATTTTTCGCTGCATTTCAACACCAAACATCTATATGTAATTCTGAATCTTGTCACTCATGAAAGCAGAAAGTGTGCTGCGATAGTTTGACAGTCTGATTAGTCATTCTATTTCTGGGAAAGTTCCCTTGAAATATACAAGCTTGTAATTGAGCCTGTGCGAGAGAAAACCAACAATCTGGGTTCCGACCAGGTCCGACACAAACCAGCCTTTACAGTCACAGAAGCAGGCTTGAAGCTTGAAATTTTGGATTTAAGAAGAGAGATTGTACTATCTGTGTAGCAAAAACAAAGGCGCTGAACAGCTTCGCGGTTACCGCGAAGCTGATCTGCGCCTTTGTTTTTGCCCAAGCATTTTGTTGGTTTTATCTATGCAGTGGCTCAATTTATATTTTCCATTTAACTTACTAGTTCTCTTCTTCAATCAGTAGAGTCTGAGGAATAAGTCACATAACAAATGAGCCGCGACGCGAGAAAACCGGTCTTCGGGGTTTCCGAACAGGTCCGACACAAACCGGCCTGTACAAGCTCAGAAAAGAGCTAGAAGCTTTGAAATTTCGGATTTAAGTAGAAGAGGAATTGTACTATCCGAGTAGCGAAAACAAAGGCGCTGATCAGCTTCGCGGTTACCGCGAAGCTGATCTGCGCCTTTGTTTTCGCATAAGCAAAAATCCGGTTTTCTCATGGCGCGGCTCAAATATGTATGCTTTTAAAGGACCTACGTAACTACATTACAATCTTTATAGGTGGTGTACAAAATTAAAGAAGCTGTTCTAGCATTTCTTTGTAGCTGGGTTTCCTAACAACTAGCCTGGTCAGAAACCATACATCTATGGTTTTTTTCACAAGCTCATACAAAAGTAAAACTAGAAATAAGTGTTTGTAAAACACTATGCCCCCAACTGTATGCTTGCCACTAACCTGGAACAGTTTTTTCATTATTTTTGAAAATCATGCAAGCAAACAGATTTGACCTGGGCACAAATAGCAAACTTGAGGACTAACAGTGATAACAGATGCACACTTAAATCCGAAAGTGGTAAAATTGATAAATTTTTAAAATTCCGAAATTTTGTCAAAATTTGACAAAAAAATCTCAAAAGTTGATCAGGTGATCTACTCCTTGGCCCCAATCAGCATACCAAATATGAAAGCACTAGCTCAAATACTTTTTGAGATATCTTGCACACAAGATTTTCAAGATTTTTTTTCAAAGGGAGATAATTCAGAAAGGAGGCATAACTCAGAAAAGAAAAAAAAAAAAAAAAATACGGGTCATCTTTTTTTTCATGAGGAATCCATATATGAAATTTCAAGACACTAGCATCCACTGTTTAAAAGTTTCAAATTTCATCCGAAAGTGGTAAAATTGATAAATTTTCAAAATTCCGTAATTTTGTCAAAATTTAACAAAAAGTTCTCAAAAGTTGATCAGGTGATCTACTCCTTGGCCCCAATCAGCATACCAAATATAAAAGCACTAGCTCAAATACTTTTTGAGATATCTTGCACACAAGATTTTCAAGATTTTTTTTCAAAGGGAGATAATTCAGAAAGGGGGCATAACTCAGAAAAGAAAAAAAAATACGGGTCATCTTTTTTTTCATGAGGAATTCATATATGAAATTTCAAGACACTAGCATCCACTGTTTAAAAGTTTCAAATTTCATCCAAAAGTGGTAAAATTGATAAATTTTCAAAATTCCGTAATTTTGTCAAAATTTGACAAAAAGTTCTCAAAAGTTAATCAGGTGATCTACTCATTTACCCCAATCAGCATACCAAATATGAAAGCACTAGCTCAAATACTTTTTGAGATATCTTGCACACAAGATTTTCAAGATTTTTTTTCAAAGGGAGATAATTCAGAAAGGGGGCATTACTCAGAAAAGAAAAAAAATACGGGTCATCTTTTTTTTCATGAGGAATTCATATATGAAATTTCAAGACACTAGCATCCACTGTTTAAAAGTTTCAAATTTCATCCGAAAGTGGTAAAATTGATAAATTTTCAAAATTCCGTAATTTTGTCAAAATTTGACAAAAAGTTCTCAAAAGTTAATCAGGTGATCTACTCCTTGGCCCCAATCAGCATACCAAATATAAAAGCACTAGCTCAAACACTTTTTGAGATATCTTGCACACAAGATTTTCAAGATTTTTTTTCAAAGGGAGATAATTCAGAAAGGGGGCATAACTCAGAAAAGAAAAAAAATACGGGTCATCTTTTTTTTCATGAGGAATCCATATATGAAATTTCAAGATGCTAGCATCCACCGTTTAAAAGTGCGGACACACGGACACACGGACAAGCCCAAAGCAATATGCCCTACCAACTTTTTCAAAGTTGGGGGCATAATAAAGGATGCTAATGAAAAACTAACCACATCTTCCCTCTGAGCCTGTTCTACACTGCTGTCTGGATTGTATGATCTGGTTTCAGTAGCCTTGATCAGCATGCCCCGCAGCTCACTGTTCTGGGCCGTCAGGGCTTGGGCCATATCCTGCAATAAACCAGAATATTGAAAATATGGCCTATGTTGCCATAAAAACACTATGTACAAATACTTTGCATGCCTGCTTAAAACTACAACACTTCTAGTTTACATATACTGTTTATTGAAATGTTAGTGCCAAAACAATTCTTGATAATGATGTTTCAGATGCAGAAAAATCTGAAATTAAGTTTAACAAAATACTAACGCAGTATTTCATACATGTGAGGAATGTAGTTCTTTAGACAGAATTTCCACTAACTGTGCCTGAGCCTCGTAATGTCTCAGCCTGTCCTGGACCTGTTCATGGAGTATCTTACCTGTGAGGAATGTAGTTCTTTAGAAAGAGTTTCCACTAACTGTGCCTGAGCCTCATACTGTCTCAGCGTGTCCTGGACCTGTTCATGGAGTATCTTACCTGTGAGGAATGTAGTTCTTTAGACAGAGTTTCCACTAGCTGTGCCTGAGCCTGGTAATGTCTCAGCCTGTCCTGGACCTATTTGTGGAGTATCTTACCTGTGAGGAATGTAGTTCTTTAGACAGAGTTTCCACTAACTGTGCCTGAGCCTCGTAATGTCTCAGCCTGTCCTGGACCTGTTCGTGGAGTATCTTCACTTTATTGGCTTCTACAGAATTCTTCATCGCCTCTGACAACTCTCCATCTTTGATGGATAACTGAAGGAAAGAAAGGTAATTCTACAACATAACACAAGTCAACAAATAGCCCAAAGGGCTATAAACACTCACCTGAGAACCACTATGTTTAGAACCATCAGAAGAATATTAAATATTGATTTTTACTACAACACAAGAGGACCAATGGTCCTGTAAACACTCACCTGAAACCTGAGATATATACCAATAAACTTGTTTGACTAGAATGGTGATAAATGTGTATAACCCCAGGGCCGGGTCAGAGCAACCCCTGGAGTCAATTTCTTTTTCAAATCATAAAACGTCAGTCCATTTGCCAATTTACTGCAAGTTTTGCGCTTCGAATGACATTTTAACAATTTTCCCATTCAAATGCATGGGCGATCTAAGTTGACCTTGCCATAAAATAGGTCAAGGTCATCCAAGGGTCACGATTTACATAAATTTGTAGAGCTCCATTGCCTGATGCTTCATGCCAAGTTTTAAAATCATAGGCCTTCTGGTTCTGGAGAAGAAGATTTTTAAAGGTTTTTGCTATTTATAGCCATGGCAGCCATCTTGGTCATGTGACCTTGACCATTTATACAAACTTTCATTGCCCCTTCTTAATAATCCTCCCCATAAAGTTTGGCTTTGAATGGCCAAGCGGTTTCAGAGCAGATGATGTTTGTATATTATGGTCCTGTACATGTATATAGCCATGGGGCAAGGACAGACAACCCCCTAGGGACATTTTTTTTTCATAAACATAAATATTCTGTCTATTTGCCCATTTCCTGCAAGTTTTGCCCCACAAATCATATTCTAACAAATTTCCCCATTCAAATGGATAGGCGACCTAAGTTGACCTTGCCTTAAAATAGGTAAAGGTCATCCAAAGATCATGATTTATACAAAACTTGTAGAGCTCCATTGCCTGATGCTTCATGCCAAGTTTCAAAATCATAGGCCTTCTAGTTCTGGAGAAGAAGATTTTTAAAGGTTTTTGCTATTTATAGCCATGGCAGCCATCTTGGTCATGCGACCTTGACCATTTATATACACATTCATTGCCCCTTTCTAACGATGCTCCACATGAAGTTTGGCTTTGATTGGCCAAGCGGTAAGCGGTTTCAGAGGAGAAGATGATTGAATATTATGATCATATACATGTATATAGCCCCGGGGCAGGGGCAGACAACCCCCTGGGGACAAAATGTTTTCATAAACATAAATATTCTGTCCATCTGCCCATTTCCTGCAAGTTTTGCCCCTTAAATCATATTTCAACAATTTTCCCCATTCAAATGCATTGGCGACCTATATTGACCTTGCCGTAAAATAGGTCAAGGTCATCCCAGGGTCATGATTAATATAAACTTTGAAGAGCTCCATTGCCTGATGCTTCATGCTAAGTTTCAAAATCATAGGCCTTTTGGTTCTAAAGAAGAAGATTTTTAAAAGTTTTTGCTATTTATAGCCATGGCGGCCATCTTGGTCATGTGACCTGGACCATTTATACAAACTTTCGTTCCCCCTTCCTAAGGATGCTCCACATGAAGTTTGGCTTTGATTGGCCAAGCAGTTTCAGAGGAGATGATGTTTGAAAAGTGTGAACGACAACGACGATGGAGCAAGGGTATACTACAAGCTCACCTGTGAGCCTTCAGGTGAGATAACAAGGGCAGCTCATTCCAAAATGTGAACGTAATAGCCCCAGATTGGCACTGCAGGGCATGGTCAGCAGTGAAATAATGCAACAGACACTAACATTCAAATCTGTAATTCATCTGTTTCGTATAACTAAATATAACTCAATTTCTTGTACTTACGGCCTCTCTAACATCTTTCAATTCATCTTCTTGCTGATTCAGCTTAGTAGTGAGATCTTTTATGGAATGTTCTTCAGTTTGTAACTTAGTCAGTAGCTCCATATTGTCATTACTCTGTAAATATGAGAATTTACACAATAGTTTGAGGCAAGCATGCGTGTGAAAACTGAAGACAACCATTTATCTTTGCTGTAGTGTGAGGGAAGGAATCTGTAATTTTCCCGCATCCTATTTCAACAAAATGCAGACTACCAGTCTCACATAAGTCTGTAACCCAGCCAGCTGTATTTTAAGGTCTTAATCTGTGTGATGGCTCTACTGAGGGCGGTTTTATCACTCTGTATATTTTCCAATATCTCAGCATTGCCATCTCCAACCCCCCCCCCCTTGTATTTTTTCTATTTCTAAGACAACCCCACCCCCCACACACATACACAAAGCCCTCAACCCCCAATGTAATTTCCCAATCTTATTTCTCAGAACTAAACCTACCAGTTTTACAAAGCCATTCTGTAGCTCAGCCAACTGTATTTTAAGGTCTTTATTCTGTGTCAGAGCTCGACTGAGAGCAGTTTTATCACTCTGTATATTCTCTAACAGCTCCGCTTTGTCCCCCTGTAACTCTCCCATTTCCTGGACCTGACTTTCCAACTCTACAATATGGTTCTCCTTCTCTTCAAGAAATCTAGAATCAGTCAAAACACTATTAACCCATTAAAAACAATGGACTTTCTGGAAGAGTTCACTTTCATTTTGAGGGACATAAGCAGTGATTTTGAATTTTTATTTCATTTCTCAATGAATTTTCGCTATGCAAACAGAATAGCCCCATTGAAATACAATTACATATGCACTAATCATCTTTCCATTCATGACTTACCTGCTGAATTGGGCATTGTCTCTGATCTGTGCCTCATGTCTCAGATGTAGATCTTCATATTCAGCCTGTACATTTGTACTTTGTGTAGTTCATCCAGTATCTAATATACTACTAACCTAATATATTACTAACCTGCTGAGTTGAGCATTGTCTCTGACCTGTGCCTCATGTCTCAGATGTAGATCTTCATATTCAGCCTGTACTTTGTGTAGTTCATCCAGTATCTAATATACTACAAACAAACCTAATATACTACTAACCTGCTGAGTTGAGCATTGTCTCTGATCTGTGCCTCATGTCTGAGATGTAGATCTTCATATTCAGCCTGTACTTTGTGTAATTCATCCAGTATCTCTTTGTGTGCCGTCTCATCTACCTGGACCTTGATGGACTCGCTTTCTTCTGTCAAATGAATAATACAAGAACCTTACACGAGCTGTGACGCAGGTCTTCGGGGTTTCCAACCTGGTCTGTACAGTCACAGAAGCAGGCTAGAGTCTTGAAATTTTGGCTATACGTAGAAGAGGAATTGAACTATCCGAGTAGCGAAAATAAAGACGCTGATCAGCTTTGCAGTTACCGCGAAGCTGATCTGCACCTTTGTTTTCGCATAGGCAAAATCTGGTTTTCTTACGATACCGCTCACATGTGAGAGAGAGGGAAAAATAGACAAATCTTTCCCCCAAGACTCACTGTCTACATGTAGCAACTCAAGGCTCCACAATGTTAAGATGAGTACATACATTTAGGTGATGGGGCATTCGTCTATTAAATTGACTAGTCTAACTTAGTTTTAGATGATGAATCTCTGGATTCATTTAACTCGCGTATGTAATATCATATATTTCTTTTGAGATTCGTGTAACTGCCATCAACTTCGGAACAAAGTATTCTGACATCCTGTATTAACAATATTTTAAATAATAAGCAAGTCAAAGGCTGATAAGTCTCATGAGTCATCAATCTAATTACATGTCATAGTTACTTGATGTATTTTCCTTTATACCATTTCAGCTGTGTCAGAGTTTTGCCTATTTGAAAACAAAGATACAGATCAGCTGTGTGCAGTAACTGCACGGGTGATCACCGCTTTGTTTTTTCACTACACAGATAGTACAATTCCTCTTCTACTTAAAACCAAAATTTCAAGCTTCTAGCCAGCTTCTGTGACTGTATAGGTCAGGTTGTGTCTGTCCTGTCGCATACAGTGATGACCAGTATTCTCACATCGCAGCTCATTTAAGTGGACTTGGATATTTTACTCTATAACAAACAGGGTCAAGCTGTTCAACTCTATAACAAACACGGTCCAGTTGTTCAACTTAACGACATTGTTAGTTAATGATTTGTTAAAATTTCGAACACGAATATTACAAATACACTGTTATTTTTTGTTGATAAAATGTGAGAATCCTTTGCATTGCAAAATAAAATGTGAGAATCCTTTGCAATGCAAAGGATTCTCAAATTTTATCAACAAAAAATAACAGTGTATTTGCTTATGTAGTCGGCATTTCCTTAGCGAGTTGATGTCTTAACAATGACATTAAGCTAACGAAGTTTTGAACAACTGGGCCCTGGTGTTGCCAGAATACCAACCTATTTTTCGTTGCAATTCTATCACAGCCGCTTCCAGTTCATGTTGTCTGTTCACCATCTGTTCTCTCTCATCAGTCAGTGAGGATATCTGCTCAAAGACAAGAGTTTAAATATGCTTTAAACTTAAGACTTTCTGCACACAATGGTATCGTAATTCATCACAAATAGGGAAAGGGCTTTATTTTATACTTTACAGTGAAACCCAATGTATATCAAAACTTGATAAAATTGGTATTTTCATTGATATGAAATTTGACTGATATCAAATCTCACTGATATCAAAAGTCACTAGTGACTGATATCAGCCTTTATCATATATTTACTACAAAATATGTTCTTTTTGCATATGCGATACAGACAAGGGTTACGTTCACGTATCGCGGCACAGTATCTCGAAAGCCGTATCCGTTCAAAAATTAATAAAACCCATATCACTCCCTCGCAAATGATTGGCTCACATACCCACGTGACCCATATCATCCCTAGGGAGAAAAAGCCGTATCACCAAATGATTGGCTAATAAAACTAGAGGACCATTGGTCCTGTAGCTCACCTGAGAGATTATCACATTGTAAGCTCATGAGATTTAAATTAATTGAGAATCGACCAATGAAAGTCTATACATGGACACTATTGACCCCCCGGGGCATGGCCGAATTTGACCCAGGGGCATGACTGGCACAATTTATAATGGGGACTACCAAACATTGCTACATACAAAATATAGAAGCTCTGGGCCTTTTGGTTTCAGAGAAGAAGATTTTTTTAGTTTTTCCCATTGTAAGTCTATGGAGACTATCTACCCCCGGGGCGTGGCCAAATTTGACCCCAGGGACATGGCTGGCACAATTTATGTAGAGGACCATTAGCCATTGCCACATACAAAATATCAAAGCTGTGTGCCCTGTGGTTTCAGAGAAGAAGATTTTTTTAGTTTTTTCCTATTGTAGGTCTATGGAGACTATCGACCCCCGGGGCGTGGCCAAATTTGACCCCAGGGGCATGGCTGGCACAATTTATGTAGAGGACCATTAGCCATTGGGACATACCAAATATCAAAGCTGTGGGCCCTGTGGTTTCAGAGAAGAAGATTTTTTTAGTTTTTTCCTATTGTAGGTCTATGGAGACTATCGACCCCCGGGGCGTGACCAAATTTGACCCCAGGGGCATGATTGGCACAATTTATGTAGAGGACCATTAGCCATTGCCACATACAAAATATCAAAGCTGTGGGCCCTGTGGTTTCAGAGAAGAAGATTTTTTAATTTTTTTTCCATAGTAAGTCTATGGAGACTATCAACCCCTGGGGCGTGGCCAAATTTGACCCCAGGGGCATGAATGGCACAATTTATGTAGAGGACCATTAGCCATTGCTAGATACCAAATATCAAAGCTGTGGGCCTAGTGGTTTCAGAGAAGAAGATTTTTTTAGTTTTTTCCTATTGTAGGTCTATGGAGACTATCGACCCACGGGGCGTGGCCAAATTTGACCCCAGGGGCATGATTGGCACAATTTATGTAGAGGACCATTAGCCATTGCCACATACAAAATATCAAAGCTGTGGGCCCTGTGGTTTCAGAGAAGAAGATTTTTTAATTTTTTTCCCATAGTAAGTCTATGGAGACTATCAACCCCTGGGGCGTGGCCAAATTTGACCCCAGGGGCATGAATGGCACAATTTATGTATAGGACCATTAGCCATTGCTACATACCAAATATCAAAGCTGTGGGCCTAGTCGTTTCAGAGAAGAAGATTTTTTAGTTTTTCCCATTGTAAGTCTATGGGACCTATCTGTTGCCATGGAAACCACAATTTTGATACAATCTGCTCCAAAACCTAATGCCATCAATCCCCCAACCCAATTATGGTTCACATTTAATTTGATCAAGATCGGCCTACTAGCTTCAGAAATATTCTTCTTTGAAATTGTGGACGGACGACGACGGACGACGACGGACGACGACGACGACGGACGCCGGCCTATCCTATAAGCTCACCTGTGAGCCTTCGGCTCAGGTGAGCTAATTATATTCGGAGCACTCTGTTCCTATTGTATTGAGTTCATTAGGTAGTGTACCGCAGGCATTTTAGATTTGTTTGGATTGTGGTTTTATGTCACAGGCAACGGTATTTTGTCATGTCGACACGAATTTTCGATTTGTGCTAATGTGGAAATAATATGCGCTCTACTGCATGCTTTGGCGCTATGTCAAAATAAGATAAAATAAAATAAAATAAATAAAACAAAGAAAGGGAAAAAATGGTCATAAATTAAAATATATGATAAAAAGATTACGATATGACAATTTTCATATCGTACCCACGTATCAACCCTCGAATCCCGTATCAGCCCTCGACTCTCGCATCAGCCCTCGGGCCTTTGGCCCTCGGGCTGATACAAGATTCTCGGGTTGATACGAGGTACGATATGAAAATTGTCACATGATAATCTCTATATATCGTCACTGTAATGACGTCAGATTTTTTTGGATTACTTCTGACGTTTCCATTTATTTGACGTCATTAAAATGTGTCTCACTTCAGAAATTCAAACGCCTATAACTCCATTATTTATGAACGAAAACATAAAGTGTGGGTATTCATTTTCTTAGTTAGAATATAGGGAACAATGTGGTACCAAAATTATTCGTGTTTTCAAAATTTTTTTGTTTTTGCATTTTCACCACCTACCTTGTGCATTGTATAAAATAAAAAGAAAATTTGCTTTTTTGAGGTGAATACCAAATATATTTCATCTCGTGAGTTGAAAACATAATAATTTTCACTCGTGCTGCGCACTTGTGAAAATTCTGATGTTTTCAACTCACTTGATGAAATATATTTGGTATTCACCTCAAAAAAGCAAATATCCTCTATTTTTCTTATAAATGAAGAAATAAATGACTCAATTATAATTTTGTTTAGTTCACTTCAAATGGTCACATGGACTTTCAGGGTTTAGTTCCAAAACACATTTTTTGTTTGCTTGTATTGAGGTTTAACGTCCCAGTCAACAGTTTTTTCAGTTATGTCCGGAAAGAGCCACCACTACCTACGCATTAACCTGTACTACAGTCTATGGGGAGTCAATGTGTCTTCCTCAAGGACACAACACAGCACCCCAAGTGGGGATTGAACCAAGGACCTCTCAATACCATGTCCTATGCTCTACAACCACACCAGGCCACCTTGCTCCCAGAATGCATTTTTGTTTTTACTTTTACAAGAAAGTTAAAGCATTCCATTGTACAGGTATATACCTGAGAAGTGAGTTGTGTGTTTTTATGCTGTAACTGATCCATATACTGCTGGATGTGTTAGCAAGGGGACATAACCTAGTTCCTACCTGTGATGTGAGTTGTGTGTTTTGATGTTGTAACTGATCCATGTATTGCTGATATTGATGTGTTAACTCCTCTTTATCTGACTGGACCTTCTTCAGATGCTCTGTGTACTGAAACAAAGATGTCATATGAATAATTTGGTTTTATATAGGCTAAATGACTTAAGACTGATTTGTGGCAGTAAGATAAAGTCTAGAAAAATAATCCTCAAAGGTTTTCACCATTTAAGCCACAGACAGCCTGTGCAGACATTTAGGATGGCACTTTTGCCTATGCGAAAACAAAGATACAGATCAGCTTTGCTATAACTGCACAGCACCTTTGTTTTAACTACACGGGTAGTACAAACCCTCCTCTTCTTAAATCCAAAATTTCAAGCTTCTAACTACTTTCTATACAGCTTGATTTGTGTCAAACCTGGACGTAAACAACATTATATTTTTGTTCTCACGTCTCATGCCTAAGACACCCATCACTGGTTTATAAGGTCCAAAGCTTAGACAATACACCATGGAGGCTTCTACATCTATCATAATTATTTCATGTGTTTCTGATGTGCCCATTTGCTCATTTTCAGATTTCTGGTCATGAATTACCTGTTGAACTTGACCAGCAAGCTCATCCCTCTCCTGCTGTAGCTTTGTAACAACCTGCAGTGACTGTTTTCCCTCCTCATTCTGGCTAGACAACTGTTGTGCGTAGAGTTCGGCCATCTCCAGGCGACGCTGTAGGTCTTCTACTGTATGCTGTAGGCCACTGCACTCCGAGGTCTAGAATACATAGTTCTGAGAGATATGAGCCACGTCATGTGAAAACCAACAATCTGCATATGCGAAAAACAAAGGCGCAGATCAGCTTCGCGGTTACCGCGAAGCTGATCAGCACCTTTGTTTTCGCTACATGGATACTACACTCCCTCTTCTTCCTGATTCAGAAATTTGAAGCTTCTCACCATTATCTGTGACTGTACAGACCGGTTTGTGTTGGATCCGGTCGGAAACCCAAAAATTGTTGGTTTTCTCACACACAGGCTCAAATATTATTGTGAAGATTAATCACAGTGACAATTTCTTTCTTCATGTTGGCTAGATAGCTGTTGTGTATAGAGTTTTGCCATACTGTGGCAATACTGCAAGTCTTCTACTGTGTGTTGAAGGCCACTGCGCTCAGGGGCCAGTTGTTCAAAACTTCGTTAGCTTAACGTCATCGTTAAGACCTCAACTTGTTAAGTTAATGTAGACTACATAAGCAAATACACTGTTATTTTTTTTGTCGATAAAATGTGAGAATCCTTTGAAATAATGCCATTTGAAATTTTAACGTTACGTTAACTAATGACATCGTTAATTTTGAAAACTGGCCTCAGAGGTCCAGAAAACATACAGTTTTGAGAAATATTAAGCATTTTATGATATTTTTGATACCTTTTCAAGTAGACAATAAATCTGCTGCAGCTTAACAGACAGAAAGTGCTTTCTTTGTTGATGATATTTTGGTTTTTACATCCACTGTGGGCTTGTAATTCACTTACCTTTGATTTCAGTTTTTCTTGAGCTTCAGAGGAATGCTGCTTCAATTCTTCATGAATTTTACTGGAATACACAATAAGATTTATTTTGACCCAGAAAATTGTTCAGCAATTGTGAAGGACATCTACAAGGTGTCTGCTTAAGTGCTGGTCTTTACAACTTCATTTCATTGATGGTCTCAGTCAACAATTTTACAGTCATGTCTCGCTTATGGTTTCAGTCAACAATTTTACAGTCATGTCAGGGCAGAGTCACCACTTCCTGGCATTCTGATGTACTAACCACTATGCAACCACATCCCAAGTCTTTAAAACTGTATAAGTCTTGGAGAACTGTTAATGGCATAATTTAATTGGCTCAAACCAAATTTGAACCAAATACTTTTTTGATCGTCTTTGTCAGTTTAATATCATTTAAACACACTTCTTGCCATTTCATTTTGTTTGGTTTGACAGGCAGCTAATTAACTTTGGCACAGCCACCTCAGGTAAGTTTCATTCCATATTTTCCATATAAAAGTAAAAATCTTTGCAATAGGACTTTGCTTGAAGTCTAAACCAGGCAGTATGGGGTAGATAAAACCAATATAAAATTCAAATATCCTCTGACATGCAATGGTTTATAGTGTATTTATGTCCCACTCAACAGCTAACATCATATGAGCCTCGTCATGAGAAAACCAGAATTTTACCTATGAGAAAACAAAGACGCAGATCAGCTTCGCAATTACTGCGAAGTTGATCAGCAACACAGATCAGCTTCGCAGTTACTGCTAAGCTGATCAGCACCTTTGATTTCGCTACTCGGATAGTACAAACCATTTTCTACTTATATCCAAAATTTCAAGCTTCTAGCCATCTTCTTATGCTGTATAGGCCGGTTTGTACCCAACCTGGTCAGAAACCCCAAAGACCGGTTTTCTCGCGTCGCGCTCATATTAAGTGAATGCTCTTACAGGTGGTGCTACAAATTAAGCTATTCTTTTTTTTTTTTAAATTTAATTTTAAGTCCCTTTTCAGACTATTTCAGCTTGTGTGAGATAGGCCAATCAGTAGGTGGAGAACTCTGAGAAAAACCACCTGGCACACCCATCAGCAGAACCTGGCTTGTCTCACACGTGCCCAAGTGTGAGGCTTGAACCCACACCACCAGACACAGCAGTGAGATGATCGAATGATCATGTGCGGTAATGAAATATCAGCACTCTTAATTACCACTTGACCATAGGGGCCGCCTGTAATTAATGTTATTCCTTGCTAGAATACACTATAAACTTACTTCAACTTGTATAGATCTAATTTCAGCTTGTCTATTTCCTTGGCACTTTCTTTACTAGTCTGTAATAAAAACAGCTGTGTCAAAATTACGAGTATATACATATATGAGCTGCCTTATGAGAAAACCAACAATCTGCATATGCGAAAAACAAAGGCGCAGATCAGCTTCGCAGTTAACGATATTCTGTGCTTGTACCGCCCAGTTTGTGTCAGACCTTTCCAGAAACCACATTGTTGGTTTTCCCACGAGGCAGCTCATATGTAACTTACATAAAGGCCAAATAAAAAGTGTCTGTCTACTTTTCTGTGTATTTTGGAGAATATTTTATCAGGTGTCAACAAATGATCAATACAGTGACAGATTCTCCAATGTACATGATAGCAAGTGATACGACTTTCCTGTCAAAAGCAAGAGTTCAAATTGCTTCTATGACCTTGGAAAGCATTAATGCATTTTCACAGATATTTAATAGAAAATCTTGTTGAAAATAGCATTAACATAAAACTCACCGAAACCAAGCAATTTCTTAAGCGTTGGCCATTTTGTTTTTACGGAATACAGTGACTTCACATCATAATGACCAATGATGTTGACAAATTTATGCCAAAACAACAAGTTCAAACAGCACACGAATTTCATGACTGGAACATGGATTTTGCTGTTTGTACACGGCCTTTGGCCAAATTTAAACGGCTTCAAACAGCTATGTGCATAGACATTTAAGCAGGATTTTTACCTGTTCAAATTTTTGACTAGAGGTATTGGTTGTTGAAAGACTTCTCTCAAGATCAGCCACTCGCTGCCGCGAGGTTTTTAACCTTCCTGATAGCTCCTCAACTTCACCTGAAATCATATAAGCTGCATCACAAGAAAACCTGTCTTCTGGGTCTCTGACCAGGACCCAGTTGTTCAAAGCATCGTTAGCTTAACGATATCGTTAAGACATAAATTTGTTAAGCAAATATCAGCTAAAGTAACAAATACACTGTTATTTTTTGTTGAAAAAAATGTGAGAATCCTTTGCAGTTCAAAGGATTCTCACATTTTTTCAACAAAAAATAACAGTGTATTTGTAATATTAATGTTTAAAATTTTATCGAATCGTTAACTAACGACGTCGTTAGTTTTGAACAACTGGGCCCAGGTATCTTACAAATCTGGCTGTGCAGTCAAAGAAGAAGGCTAGAAGTTTGAAATTTCAGATTAAAAAAGACGAAGGATTTGCCCAATCCGGAAAACAAAAACAAAGGCTCACAACGGTAAAAGCCTCTTATTGAGTAAATATCTATCAAAAAAGACAAAACGTTTACTAATTAGAACCTATTAGATTAATACCTTGTCCAGTGCAGAAGAAGAGTTAGATTTGATCATGATATTCTTTCTATCAAAGGGTTGGAAAACATCAACCCAAGAAAGGCCTAAGGCTATAAATCTTTTTTTATGCTCAACTCATCTGAGCTTGAAATTTTAAAGAATAGTAAATATTGAAATAACCAAAATTATTTGAATTTTAATGTTTAAACCAAAGACGCCTACAATTTATCCTACAATTTATCCTGCTAATAAATGTTACAATGCCAACAATTGTTGGCATTTTAACATTTATGAGCAGGATAGATTTTAGCCTCATCTGAGTTGAGCATGAAAACCTCAGGGCCTGATCAAAGTCAACATACCTAGTCTTTGCTCTGATATTTTCTGTGACTGAGCGAGTTGTGACTGTAGCTCGGTTTTCTCCGCTACCAAGATTCCTATAGTCTGGATATGAACCTGAAGAAAAAATTCACATTTCAAGTGTTTTCCTAGACCTTTGTTTGAACTTTGAACTGATTTTATTATTATTTTGAAGAAAAAAATCACCATTTAAAAGTTTTCTTAGACTTTTGTTTGAACTGTTTATTTTCTTTTATCACATTTTGTTTTGTTGTTTTGTTGTTTTTTAAACACCCCAAGTCAATTTTCTATGCACACTGCTCAGACATACATGTAGTCATTAACCCATACTACAAGGTGCTAATGTGTCTTGTACAAGGACACACCCCTCTGGCACCAGAACTGAGAAGGGTTTGAACCCCACACCTCTCAAGCACAGTGACCATTTTTCTGAAAGTAGACCAACCTGAAGCTGTTCCTTCAATGGGCCCACCTCCTTTGTGAGTCGAGTACTGGTCTCGTTTCTCTCTGATTCTAGCTGGGTCTGTAGACCAATAGCATGTTGTCTCTAACAACAGAGATAAAGCATCATTTTTATGTGGAAATAAAATATCCATACAGTGACTATAATCGTAAGTCATGCCTTATATGAGCCGCGACGCGAGAAAACCGGTCTTCAGGGTTTCCGACAAGGTCTGACACAAACTGACCTGTACAGACACAGAAGCAGGCTAGAAGCTTGAAATTTCGGATATAAGAAGAAGAGGAAATATACTATCCGTGTAGCGAAAACTTCTGTTACCGCGAAGCTGATCTGCGCCTTTGTTTTCGCATAGGCAAAAATCCGGTTTTCTCGCGATGCGGCTCATATAATTAACAACAGCTTCAAATCTCATTTACTACATACTGTGTATACCGAACATTCATCATAGGAAGAAACTCAGAAGTGCTCTAATTCCAAAACACCCAAAGTTTATGTCTCTAATAACCTTCGGTGACTTTATAGCCTTTTTTTGTTGGGCCCGACTTGAAACCTTGACAGACTTCTTACTAGGATTTTGAAATGACTGCACTAAAATGCTGGAGTCAAGTTAAAAAAGTTTGAGTAAAATATTCCAAATTTGGAGCTCTGCCTGGCCCCAAGATTATAGAGCAAAGCACTTTTTCCATGCTCAGCTAATAAAGGTTAAAATGCCAACAACTGTTGGCATTTTAACATTTATCAGCAGGATAAATAACAGGCTTAAGTGATCTAGACATGAAATTTCGATTTATTTGGGCTTTTTCCTCATTTATGAGCAGTTTAAATGTTATGCTCACCTCACTTGAGCATGATAAAGTTTTATAACCTTGGAGCGTGGACAGATTTTGTCACAAGACAGTTCATGTTTCACTTACTATTTGTTCCGCCTGTATGACCAGTTGTTCATTAGCCTGGGACTGTTGAGCAAGAAGGGCTGCAAGCTCTCTGTTACGGGTCTGGAATGAACATGCATGTTTTATATGAGATGAGCCACGATATGAGAAAACTGGTCTTCGGGGTTTCTGACAAGGTCTGACATAAACCGGCATGTACAGTCAAAGAAGCAGGCTACAAACTTGAAATTTAGGATTTACGAAGATGAGGAACTGGTATACATGTATAGCAAAAACAAAGGTGCTGATCAGTTCAGCTGATCTGCGTCTTTGTTTTCGCATAAACAAAAATCTGTTTTTCTCATGATGTGGCTCAATTGGTAATGCAAAAGGAAGATCTGATAATATATGCAACAAAGTATAGGCACAGACAAACTGTAAATCACAACATTGTAACATTACACACTCTCACTCATGAAACAAACACAACCAATGTGCTCTGCATCATGCAAGCACAGACAGATACATGTACTGGCTTTGGGTCCAACACAAATGTTAATCTTATCAAAGCTTTCATTTTCAACAAACATTTTAGCATAATACATAACATACACTTTCCTCTGTCAATATTAAAGACATGCTAACAACATAAGCCTGATTGCAACCTCAAAAGAGAGTCTTTTCCCCCATTTTATCAGCGTCTTACCTCTAGCTCCCTGATACTGTCAGAATGAACTTCACTTTCAAAGGCTACTGGTGACTAAAATAGACAAAAAATACAACTGTGATAAATATGTGAGCTTAATTCAAATACTAGAAAATGTGTTTATGAAACACTATGCCCCCAACTGGTAAGTCACTTTCAAGATGTAAAAATGTCCAAAAAATGACTAAGTTCAAATTGTAAAAACGTGACAAAAATTAATCTGAGGAGTATATCCCAACCACATGCATATCTTCAAAGCATGGTCACAATGTCTGCAAAGTTTCAAAAGTATCGGTATTAAATTGTAGGAGGGGTAGCCTCTAACATTCACTAAAATGCCCGAAAAAATGACTAAGTTCAAACTGTGAAAAAAATGACAAAAAATAATCCGAGGATTACATCCAAACCACATGCATATCTTCAGACCATGCCCATAACAGTGATAACACACGTAAAGTTTTAAATGAATTGGCATGAAACTGTAGGAGGAGTTGCGCACACAAGGTAACCACTGCCCATTCATTTTCATTGTGAAAATGCCCGAAAAATGGCTAAGTTCAAATTGCGAAAAAAGTGACAAAAACTAGAAAAAGTGCCTTGAGAGGCACGTATACCCCCGGCTGATAGCCACCAAGCCCCCTTCCCTACCCCCTACCTAAGCAACCCGGCCTGATATTGAACCTCACATCACCAACGAAAAACAGTACCCTTATCAAGTGCATTTTAGAAACCACCAAGCCCCCTTCCCTACCCCCTACCTAAACAACCCGGCACATGCTCACCCCTTGACATTGAACCTCACATCACCAACGAAAGACAGCACCCTCATCAAGTACATTTTAGAAATAAGCAGTGTAAAGTACTTTACATACAAACATGGGGAAGTGTAGTTTTAGAATGACATATCTATTTTAGAGCGGTATACAGAGCTGACGTGTATACCCAATCTAGGACATAAGCGCGGACATTGTGGGTCAGGTCCTCAGTCCTAGATTGAAATGAAATTAGAATGTCATTCTTAAAAAAAAAAAAAAAAAAAAAAAAAAAAAAAAAAAAAAAAATTAAGATGTCCAAGATTTTGACCTCTAGCCCCACCCCCAGCATGTACCCTAGTGTCTAATGTCATTAGAAACAAGGCAAACCTTATAGAGTACCTATGTGGCAAGTATGAATGATTTCTTAACATGATAGTAAAAAAAAGTACAGAAAATACAATTATTAAAGAAGTTCTAGATTTTGACCTCTAGCCCCACCCCCCCACCCCCGCACATAGACCCTAGAGTCTGAATCTTACATGGTACCTATGGTCTAAGTATGAATGCGTTCTGGCAAGACTTAGTGGATGTCAAGAAAACAGACTTACAGAAAGTTTATCATGGTATATATCATAATTTTAAAAATGTGTCCTAGATTTTGACCTCTAGCCCCACCCCTGGGGACGGTAACCAGGATTTGGTGACATTGAATATGAAAGCAAACCCTAAAGGGTATCTATGAACTAAATAAGAATACATTCCTGTGATTGTTTGTTAAGATATGAACTTAAGAGAAGAAACATTAATATTGTAAACAGCACATTTTAAAGGTGACCTAGATTTTGACCTCCAGCCCCACCCCCGGGCATGGACCCTGGGGTCCGAACTCATGGAAACAAAGCAAACCCTATAGGGTACCTATGGTCCAAATATGAATAGTTTCTGACCATTGGTTCATGAGATATACACCTCTAGAGAAACTTTAACCAAAACTTTGACATAAATTCTACGAACGTTCCGGAATTACGAACGAAGAAACGAACTAACGAACGAACGAACGAACATACGAACGGACAAGCGAAAACTATATACCCGTCGGCATAAATGCCGGGGGTATAATTAATCTAAGGATTATATCCAAACCACATGCATATCTTCAAAGCATGGTCACAACATCGGTAAAGTTTCAAGAGAATCGGAATAAAACTGTAAGAGGAGTTGCGCACACAAGGTACCCACTATCTATTCACTTTATTAAGAATTAAAAAGGGAAATAACTCTCACAGAATGGGCCCCTAGCCCCTTGAATTTACCTGAAAGAAAAAATATGGTCCTCTTAATTTTCATATACAAACTACATACCAAATTTCAAGATCCTAGCTCTAACGGTTCCTGACCGAGTGCTAAGTGTTACTCACGCATCACAGACTGCACACCATTGCACACCACTGGACTGGACTGGACTGGACGGACAGACCCAAACCAATATGCCCCCTCAACTTCTTCGAAGTTGGGGGCATAATAACATTTCTACACAATAAATAAGACAATTGAATACTTTCTTTGGTCAGTGCTGAGAAAGATCTGGTTAATTATGGATGATTGTTTCTTGGGTAAAAAGAATATGATGTTTTTGAAGGTTGAACAGCACTTAAACAACAGAGTCAACACTACCATGTGTTATTTGGGCAAACCATTTATATTTACTTTTTTTTTTAACTGTTCTGTCATTTTCAATTTTATGCTAGAGCCTTAAATAGCTAGACCTTATTTTCTCACCCATCAGACAAGCATATCCCTTTGTGTGCATGTCTGAGATATTTCTGTCTCAGTACTAGTAGATTTCAGCTGTCGCAAAATGCCAATCATTTCTGTATTTAGCCAACAGAAATGTACATCTTCATGTGTACTTCCATATAAGGAAATGATAAGCCAGGTGTCAACTGTCAGTGACAAAAATAAACTTGATGTTAAATTCAGGAAGTTTACAGGAGTAATTTTAGTCTGCTGCTTTGATAAAAATCTCAAAATTTTGCTGAGAATTTTATGCACAAAACAATATGCTGAAAGAATCTTTTTGTAAGGTTAGTGCATATACAAAATTATTTCTATTTTTTCATTGGCTAATTTGCATATTCTTTCATGAGCAAATAAAATGGCTGCCTGAACAGAACTTGAAGCCTATTCAGAGACAAAATGTTTTAAGAGATGGGTGAGAAAAATAATCAATGATGGTGTTGAGGCCTCAACACCAAAATCTCCGGCTCGTTTTCAGATTATTTGAGTCTCATCCTCAGCAGAGCCTCGGATGAGACTTGAATAATCTGAAAACTTGCTTGAGATTTCCTCGTCTCGGCCTCAACCCCATCATAGATTCTTTTAATCCAGTAGCACCTACCTCTGCCAGTATCCCATTAATCTGTCTTGACAACTGATGTAAACTCTCGGTTGATGCTGTAGGCCTGAAAGTGGAATAAAGTTCTCACTGTTTTCTTGCTCTGGTTGTTGTTTTCGTTGCTGTTGTTTCTTTCTTTTTGCTCGTTTTATTTCGCTTTTTATTTTTATTAAATCATCTGGGAGTGTCATGTATTACATGAAACAAGTTTATTTTTTGAAACCATGGAACACAATGTTTTGATTGAGTAGCCTACATAGTCCATTTCTGTTTATTTCATAATAGTCATGATGGTGCCGAGTATAATACACCACTTGATAACAATATCAAAAGGAATTTGAACAACTCGGAGTCACTTGTTGATATTTAATGAAACAATGTCACAGGAATCATTATTTCCCATATTATGGCGTGAAATGTCACTGAAACACTGACGTAAGCATTTGGCTTTTTTTCGAAGGAATATTTGTTAAAGGTAATAAAGAGGAATGTATTTATAAGAAATGCATTTGTTATAGCCTAAAAAGAACATAGTAAATATGAGTCTTGACGAGATAAAACCGGTCTTCGGGGTTTCTGACTAGGTCTGACACAAACCGAGCTGTACAAGCACAGAAGATGGCTAGAAGCTTGAAATTTCGGATTTAAGAAAAGAAATTGTACTATCCAAGTAGCGAATCAGCTTCGCAGTTACTGCAAAGCTGATCTGCGCCTTTGTTTTCGCATATGCAAAAATCTGGTTGTCTCATGACGTGGCTCATATTCTATGTCTGATGCAATATTCATGCAGAAAAGCACACAGATTACCCATACATTTCAATGCCATAGACCGTGTCATCTATATCATGTAGACTGGAAATAATACTTTAGGTCTTCAAAAAATGATGCTATACTGTTTGAATACTATAGCATCAACATCAGAGTCCATAACTTTGTTACTTCATGCCACATGCACACAAACTAATGAACAACTTTTTTATGCACTTTGCAAATTCATCAATAATTGAGCCGCCTCATGGGAAAACCAACAATGTGGTTTCTGAACAGGTCCGACACAAACCCGCCTGTACAAGCACAGAAAAGAGCTAGAGACTTGAAATTTCGGATTTAGAAAGTAGAGGAATTGTACTATCCGTGTAGCGAAAACAAAGGCGCTGATCAGCTTCGCGGTTACCGCGAAGCTGATCTGCGTCTTTGTTTTCGCCTATGCAGATTGTTGGTTTTCCCATGAGGCAGCTCAATTGACAACAACTAACTTTCAATTACACAAGCTGGACAGACTTTCAAGATCAGTTGAAAGGAAGACAGTCATAAATGCCATGCAAACTTTCAAAAATACAACATAAAAGTATAGAAACACTAGATAACAACATCCAATAACATTTACCTTGACATTATATATCTGCCTTTCCAATTTCTGAATAAAACAAAATATACCTTATTCAAGTCATGGTGACTTTCATCTTACATGAGCATGTACATCTGGATAACCGAATGACGTCCTACATCCTACTTCAAATCAAACCAATTAATTAAAAGCCCTATGGCTCTTTATACGCAAATTAAATTTGTAAATTATCACAAATTACGTGTAGTTTCCTTCTTGAACATCCTTTTTTTTTTTTCTTCAAATTTTACATTGTTGATACATGTACCTTTATTTTCCTTTTGTGTTTAGATAGACAGGCCTCAGCAAACTATGTAGACCAAACCAAGGGACCAAATGGGACCTCTAATTATTTTCAATTAAATTGGTTTTACAAGACTGAAAGCCATTGAGACTGGACTTTTGGGGAAAATATGGTTCATATAAGCCCGCATCATAGCAGTGGTGGAATGAAGAAATTCTTGATGTGAGTTCTGAACTTCTGATAAAATTGTTAAGGTTTTCGGAAGATTTCATAGGTTTCCCGCCCAAAGTTTGAGTGTTTCTGGCATCTTCTGTGTGACTTGTATAGAAAATATGTTGCATTCTCCATAAAATTCAACATTTGGCCAATGCAACAACATGGCGGAAACCTCTTGGTGTTACATACATGCAGCATAAATGTATGTCAAAGGGGGAGAGGGTCAGATTTTTTCAAAATAATATTTTGTCAGAAAACATATTTTTTGCAACTGATTATCAAGGAAATGCTACAATATGCTTATTGCAACCCAAAATTTTGGGTAGAAACTATTTATCCATGAATAACAGGTACAACATCTTTATTATTTTTATAACTGTAAACAGCACTGTCCATCACTTATGCAAAAACCTGTACCTTAAATATACTATGCAAAATATACTGACCGACAAAAGAAACCCGACACTTTTTAATGTTATATAAAAAGTTTATCCCTTGTGAGGGGTGGATTATTTTTGGTATGTATGCATCTCTTACTATTGTCTAATGATTCCGAATCCGTTTTTGGCGGCAATCATTTGGTAAATTCTGTAAACATGTAAACTGTAATTTAAGCAATATTTGCTCGTGCAACGTTATGGTTGAATGGTTACATGTGAAAGTCTACACATGTTGAGTCTAATGTTAGTCAGACATTTCGCCATCGTTATTTCTTTGGAATTTTTTCTGTCACCATTTTTATCGATCAATGAAGTCGGGCTGTTTGAACCTTTTTAGCCGGTCTTTCAGTCTAATGTTATTCGACGTTATTTTCAGTCAGTGTGGCCTCGATACGAAGCCGTAATTGTTGGTTTAGGTGATCAGACCCGCTTTGAATAATTTTACCACTTCCGCTTTAGACGATTCGTTGGTATCATGTGTTTACCCATTTCGGGGCGATTTTTTTATTTTCGCATGTTTTTCCATGTAACATGCCCTTTTTAGCAGTCGTTAGAAGAAATTCAGCATGCGGTCGCAATGGCCAATGCATAACAACTGTTTTATTTCAGCTTAAATTTACCTCGTAATGGTTACGACTTAGATTTATGATTTTTGAAATGACCCCCTTGCTTTCATCTTTGTGCATTACAGAAAGGTATTTTGTCGAAAACGTGATTTTTTGTAACCAAATGATGTGGAAATGATGTGCCTTTCACGCCGTATACATCTCGTTTTATTGTACCTCTGCTTTTCCGATTATGCCTCCAAATGTAAGTGTCGGGTTTCTTTTGCCGGTCAGTATAAATAGAGCAAATTTTACTTTGAACAGTGACAGTGTTTTGTAGACATTAGGGAAGTTCTTCTGACAATGGCTTGCGGGTATCAAGTTATGGTAGAATTTGTGTGATGCTGAAGTGACATTTGATTTAGGCCCATGGAGGCATATTTCATGTAAAACATAAACCATCAAATATTGATGTACATATTTTGCACAGTATATCTATATGCATCATAAGTGTACACCTTGTGTATACCTATTAAAATAGGACAGTCAGTCTGTTCATGCAGGTAAAACATACATATACAGTATATTTCCATAGCCCTGGTGAATTACAAATAATGGACCTGAGCCAATTTTCCGTTTTGGGGCTTTTTGACAGCCTTCCCCCCCTTGCCCAAACATGGCATTTGGATATAATATGTCATTTATAAAAATACAGTTGTGTTCAAAATATTTTGGTTGGGCAAGGGGGGGAACTTGTTCTTATAAAAGGTTTCCTATTTCCTATATGATGCTATATTAAATTCAAAGATTTTGTCCAATTTTTAAAGAAGCCACTGCTTGAGTTACACAAAACATAACATGCTTAAAAACAATGCCGTTACAATGGAAATGAATTTTTTGACTGCAATAAACATCATTTCAGTGCCTGGAACGTGAGATTTTGAAAATTACTTGGGCATTTCACAAAAGAAATCTTCTGAAAACCTTGATTCACTTAATTATGATAACATCTCGTTCTCAATTGATAATTTTTCAGTCATGCTGGAATGAACATACTTTCTGGATATTTAAGCAGTACTGTAGGGTGTAAACATATATACATGTATGTACTGCTCACACACCATGATATATGAGCCTCATCATGAGAAAACCAACAATCTGCATATGCGAAAACAAAGCAAAGACCAGCACCTTTGTTTTCGCTACACGGATAATACAATTCCTCTACTTTCTAGATCTAAAATTTGCAGCCTCTAGCCATCTTCTGTGTTTGTACAGCTCAGTTTGTGTCGGACCTGTTCAGAAACCACATTGTTGGTTTTCTCGTGATGCGGCTCAATTACTGTGGCATTCCATAGTTAAGAGGTCCTAGGTTTGAAACCTATTTTCACTATAATCTGATTATGGTGAAGATAGGTTTCAAACCTAGGACCTCTTACTATGGAGCGCCACCATTAGGCCACTGCGATCCCATATGTTTAAATATCTCTATTGATATGGTTCAGGTTTTGTAGTCTATTTGACAAAACATTCATGGTAGTGGTTACTGTGTTTTGAGGACAGTGTGACAAGCTCTTGCTGCCTCAAACTTGAATGAGCCGCCGTAAGAGAAAAACAACAATCTGCATGGGCGAAAACAAAGGCGCAGATCAGCTTCACAGTAACTGCGAAGCTGATCAGGGCCTTTGTTTTCGCTACATGAATAGTACAATTCCTCTACTTTCTACATCCAAAATATCCAGCCTCTAACGAGCTTCTTTGACTGTATAACCTGGTTTGTGTCAGACATGGTCGGAACTAAAATTGTTGGTTCTCTCACGCACAGGCTCAACTAGAAATTGGCTGCAAGCAAGGCTTTCAGTATACCCCCCGCAAAATTATCTGAAGCTGGCCAATAACTTCCTAAGTCAAACACGTAGAAAATTTGTCAAAGATATCTTTTTAGCATTATAATTCTTCATGTACATCCTCAGTATGCCAGTCACACCTGTAAGATATTAAAAGAATGTATTGAAAGCTTGAGGTTGATTTCACTGTATGCACTATGATCATTATTGTTTATCATGAGAAATGGTAAAAAATTGGCTTAAATAAATAAAAGCTGAAAATGTGTCAAAAATAATTTTTTTCAGCATGAAAATTATTCATGCGCATCTAAAATATATCTGGAACAAATCTACAAAGAATTTAAAAGAAACACTGAAAGCCCTAAGAGGAGTTGATTTCACAAAGTATGCACTACCTTGCATTATTGTATATAAGAAATAGTCAAGAAATAGCTATGTTGAAAAATGATGCAAATTTGTCAAAATTCACTTTTTCAGTATTATGATTCTTCATGCACATCTTCAATATGTGTGGAACATGTCTGCAAAGTATTGAAAAGAAATACTGAAAGCCCTAAGAGGAGTTGATTTCACAAACTATGCACTACCAATAAGCATTACTATAAGTAATGGTCAAAAAATGGCTATGTTAAAAATGCTGTAAATTTGTCAGAAATTATTTTTTCAGTATTACGAGGGGGGTTCAAAAAGTTCGAGGAAAAGTGCTGGCAAATTTATAATTGTCTTCGGAAATTTACGTTCTCTGTGCATTTTGTAAATTAACATATAGTTAACATATGCACAGAATTTGAATAAAATCGGATGAAAATTAGGCATTAAATCACGTGCGTTTCTAAGGTAACAACAGTAAAACCGGCCCAACGTCACAACAACGTCATGCTACACGCATTCATGCCGCTATTGGCTAGCTCTTAAGCATTTTCGGAATCAACCTGGCATATGGGCGTCTGATTGTCAGTTCTGTGTGTGTAATGCGGTAAATGTGCCGAAACTACAATTCGATATGTTGTGTATTTCACGAATTCTAGTCTTTTCTATCACGACGATCATTTTAGACAGTATGACGTTATTTGACGTTACACTGTGCGAGTCGACATGTACGCATTTCTGGTCGTGTAGAAATCATGCATACTACTTGTTGATTGCCGTTTTCTTAAATTTCTTGTTGCCATATGCGCTTTCTGCTCTTAGCAGTGTTTCTTTCATTTATAGTCCTTTCCAAACACACAATTTATCGAATAACGTTGTTCCCTTCGCATTTTAGGCATACCCACTAAACAAAATGGGCGCTTAACGCCAAAATGACGTCACAGACTTATATGACGTAATGTGCTCATCGCAAACATATTGAACTTTGCTCATACAAAGTTTGGTGAAAAAAGCATGGTTAATTATCAAATGCAACCTCATCATTAGACATCGAGTTTTTGCAAAAATGAACAAAAGTGGGCCGGTAATCGTGATGTACGGTTTCCATAGCAACCACTGTTAGCATTGTGTTCATGCCAGAGCAGCAAAATTTGCTGTTTAAGTACAAATCTTGTTGGTCTATATAAATGTATTAGTTTAATTCACCTGATTTACAAAATAAGAATATGATGGCACTTTTCCGCGAACTTTTTGAAACCCCCTCGTATAATTCTTCATGCACATCTTCAATATGTGTGGAACATGTCTGCAAAGTATTGAAAAGAAATACTGAAAGCCCTTGGAGGAGTTGATTTCACAAACTATGCACTACCAACCATTATTGTATATAAGCAATGGTCAAAAAATGACCATGTTGAAAATGCTGTAAATTTGTCAGAAATTATTTTTTCATCGTTATAATTCTTCATGCACATCTTCAATATGTGTGGAACATGTCTGCAAAGTATTGAAAAGAAATACTGAAAGCCCTAGGAGGAGTTGATTTCACATAATATGCACTACCAACCATTATTGTATAAGCAATGGTCAAAAAATGGCTATGTTAAAAATTTATGTAAATTTGTCAAAAATTATTTTTTCATCATTATAATTCTTCATGCACATCTTCAATATGTGTGGAACATGTCTGCAAAGTATTGAAAAGAAATACTGAAAGCCCTAGGAGAAGTTGATTTCACAAACTATGAACTACCAACCATTATTGATTATAAGCAATGGTCAAAAAATGGCTATGTTAAAAATGCTGTAAATTTGTCAAAAATTATTTTTTCAGCATTATAATTCTTCATGCACATCTTCAATATGTGTGGAACATGTCTGCAAAGTATTGAAAAGAAATACTGAAAGCCCTAGGAGGATTTGATTTCACAAACTATGCACTACCAACCATTGTTGAATATGGCAATTATCGAAAATTGGCTAAGTTCAAAATGCTGTAAATTTGTCAAAATTTATTTTTTCTGCATAATACTTCTTCATGCATATCTTCAATATCTCTGGCAAATACCTGCAAAGTATCAAAAGAGAATATTGAAAACTGTAGGAGGAGTTGATTTCACAAAGTATGCACTATTAGCACTATGGCAAACATTCTATGTATAGATTTAAAAAGTCCCATAACTCTTGCAAAACTGACCCTTTGGCCCCTAAATTCATATCACACATGTGTTGTCTAATGGTGCAGGTGTGTTGAAAATTTGAAGAACATCGGGCAAAAAATACTTAAGTTATTCAGCAAAGATGTCAAAATGTTGACGGAATGACGGAATGACGGAGTCACGGAATCACGGACAGGCTGAAAACAGTATACCCCCTAAAACTTCGTTTTGCGGGGGGTATAATAATAAGAACAGCAAAAGGGGATAGTTACCTGTACTGTGATTCTGTTTCTGATGGTGAATAAGCCTGGAATAAAACAAAATATATGTATTGTAGAGGTAGAGAGCAAAGGATAGACAACTTTTGTACATGCTATTAGGCTAATTTGTTCACTTCTCTATAATCAGATATTTTTAATGATTCAGTTTGCTTGTGATTGTAATGGAACTATAGGCTGTTAGCTGTCTATTAAAACTGGGGTTTTGCTATATATCTTCAAAACAACAAAACTAATCACTTTGAGGTATGAAGCACCTTAAATGGTTATCTTATACATAATACTTGGCAGTCCAAATCCAAAAAAGTGGCTTAGTTTTGGTTTTGTTGGCATTTTTGAGTACATTATTCTACCTATGCTCATAATATTCCTTGGCATGTGCCCAAACTCGTATGGGTGGATGCCAAGTCTGTAAATGACCCTGGGCCACAGAACAAGGTCAAAGGTCAAATGAGTGCAAAATAGCAAAAATCTGTAAAAATGAAAATAGACTTTATTGTTTTGGAAAATAATGGACTGATTATAGGTAACTTGTACTCCTGTCATTCCTTGACATGTGTCCAAAGACATAGAGGTGGATGCCAAGACTGTAAATGCTCCTGGGTGACAGAATTAGGTCAAAAGTCAAATGAGTGCAAAATAACAAACACCCGTTACAATAATCAAGTATTTCTTAAATCAAACATGAACTGACTTAAAGCAACTTGTGCTTATTTTATTCATTGGCAAGTGTTTAAACTCAAACTGGTATATTCCAAGTCTGTTCTGCCTCTGGGTTACATAATTAGGTCAAAAGTCATATGAGTGCAAAAATATCAAAACCTGTTATGATAACTAATATTCTTCTGGCTACCCATACCCCTTCCCCCAGGGGTAATTTTCTGCACTATGATTTTCTAATTTAAGTACATTGAAAAAGCTATCAGACCCTGTTTTCTGCCAGTGGAAGTGTCTGCGTTTTACGCTGTGTTCTATTAAAGTACCCTAAATATTCATTCTTTTGCGTTTTTATAATGGGGGTACAGATAGAAAATTGAAAATATCTCAATTATTTGTAATCCTAGACCATTGAACTTGGTCTCATCTTAAAGCTTAGACATAGCCCTTTCTTCCTATGATAAATAATGGAAAATATCTAATTTGCATATTCATGAATTTTCATTAAAACTAAAATGAATAAAAAGAAACAATTAAAAATCAATTATGCCATAAAAACTAATGTCATACCAGGGCTTTTTCTCTATACAAAACTGGGTCCGGTTTCCGGTACCAAATTTTTTCCCAATTGGCTGAAAAAATTCCCAATTGACGTGGAACATTCCCAATTAGCAGAAAAATCCCAATTTAAAAGGTAAACTTTCCCAATTTTGTTCAAAAAAAGCACTATTTTTTCCCAAATTGTCATATTTTTTCCCAAAATCACAATTTTTTTCCCCAATTTCATCGGTACTAAAAATTTCCCCAAAAGGTCAGAAAAAGCCCTGCATACCTAAACTATCATTTTGGCTTATTGTTATTGTACCAATAATAATATTTGATAAAGTTGATGACTCATGGGCCTAAATAATAAATCTCATTTGCATTTTCATGAATATTAATGAAAATGACGAAAATCAAGATATACAAAGGGAAAATCTATTGCCATTTGAAGGGTTAAGGGTGGAATATCTACAGGATGTACCTTGCACCCTTAGAACAAATGCTCATGGGTGCCAGTTTGGTCAGAGGATCTTTTTATTGCCCATGTGTGTCACGTAAAATCATAGAGTGTTCACCCTTACCTCTAATAAGCAAAGGAAGTAGTGTGGTACACCTATATTACCACATGTTTCTTGGCTACTGATAGACCTTAAGAGAGCAGAAATAGGTATCAACTGATTGGTTTGACAATGCTAGATAACCACGTAATAAGATATAAATATCAAACTGACTTCCTGGTCTTCAAATATTAATGCGAACTTTATATATTAGAAAAAAAAAAAAAAAAAAAAAAAAAAAAAACAGAAAAATGGAGTATACCAGCACATTTGTTTATATCTCGTCAACCAAAAGCCCTAGAGAGCTTAAATTGGTACCAAATGATTGCTATGACAATGTTCTATAACTCTGTAATAAGATATATAAACAAACTGGCTATCTTAATGCTCAATATTAAAGAGAACTTCAGATATTAGAGAAAAATAACAGATGAATGAAGGGGGTCTACCAACAAAATTGCTTATATCTCAGCAGCCAAAAACTCTAGAGGGCTGAAATTTATATCAAATGATTGATATGATAATGGTTTATAATAATATGATAAGATACAGAAAGCATGTGACTTTCTTGGGGTTCAAATCTTGATGAGAACTTTCAATATTAGAGAAAAATCACAGAACAATGGAGGGGGTATACCTACAGAAATGCTTATAAGCTCAGCAACCAAAAGCCATAGAGAGCAGAAATTGGTATCAAATAATTGCTATTACAACATTCTAAAACCACGAAATAAGATATATAAATAATAACTTTCGTGTTGTTCGAATATTGATGAAATCTTAATGAATATAATATTAAAGAAAAATCACAGCAAATGAAGGGGTTATACCTACAGAAACGTTTATATCTCAGCAACCAAAAGCCATAGAGAGCAGAAATTGGTATCAAATAATTGCTATAACAATATTCTATAACCATGTAATATGGTATACAAACAAGCTGACTTCCTTGTTTCTCAAATTTTTAAGAAATCTTAAGATATAGGAGAAAAGTCACTGGCAAACGAAGCGGGTATACCAATAAAATTACTAATATCTCAGTGACCAAAAGCTCTAGAGAGCTGAAATAGGTATCAAATGATTGCTATAATAATGTTCTATAATAGTGTAATAAGATGCATAAATAATCTGACTTTCTTGTTGTTGGATTAATGATGAGAACTTTAAATATTAGATAATAATCTCAGAAAATTAGAGAGGGTACACCAACGGAAACGTATATATCTCGGCAACCAAAAGCCATAGAGAGCAGAAATTGGTATCAAATGATTGCTATGACAATATTCTATAACCATGTAATATGGTATATAAACAAGCTGACTATCTTGTTTCTCAAATATTTAAGAAAACTTAAGATATAGGAGAAAATCAGTGGCAAACGAAGGGGGTATACCAATAAAATTGCTAATTTCTCATTGACATAAAGCTCTAGAGAGCTGAAATAGGTATCAAATGATTGCTTTAATAATGTTCTATAATAGTGTGATAAGACGCATAAATAATCTGACTTTCTTGTTTTTCGAATAGTGATGAGAACTTAGATATTAGACAATAATCTCAGAAATATAGAAGGGGTATATCAACGGAAACGTATATATCTCAGCAACCAAAAGTCATAGAGAGCTGAAATTGGTATCAAAAGATTGCTATTACAATATTCTATAATCATGTGATAAGGTTTATAAACAAGCTTACTTTCTTGCTTCTCAAATATTTAAGGAAACTTAAGATATAGGAGAAAAATCCGTGGCAAACGAAGAGGGTATACCAATAAAACTGCTAATATCTCAGTGACCAAAACCTCTAGAGAACTGAAATTGGTATCAAATGATTGCTAGGGTAATATTCTATAACCATGTTGTGAGACACACAAACATTCTGACTTTCTTGATTTTCGAATATTGATAAAACTTTAAATATTGGTGAAAAACCACAGAAAAGTGGATGGGGTATACCAACAAAATGTTTTATAACTTAGCAACCAAAAGTCTTAGAGGAGTTAATTTGATATCAAATAATTGCTATGATAATGTTCTGTAAACATGCGATAAGATAAATGAATAGTTCGACTTTCTTGTTGTTTGAATATTGATGAAAACTTAAAATATTTGATAAAAATTACAGAAAAATAGAGGGGGTATACCAACGGAAACATTAATATCTCAGCAACCATACGTCCTAGAGATCTGAAATCGGTATCAAATGATTGTTATGACAATAATGTATAAACATATAATAATATATATGACCAAGCTGACTATACCGTTGCAAAAAATAAGAAAACTTAAGATATAAGAGAAAAAAACACAGACAAATATAGGGGAGTGTACCAATTAAACTGACAATATCTCAGCAACCAAAATCTGCAGAGAGCTGAAATTGGTATCAAATGATTGCTACGATCATATTCTTTACACAATTGATACAAAAAGTACCTAAAAGAACTTTATCTCCATCAGAATACCACTGACACTTTTGTTTATACAGGCAATTGTAAAAGGGCATGAAAATAAGCCTTTTTTGCACTAAAGTGACCTTTGACCTAAATCTGCATTACTTTGTTGTAACAATTGTAACTGATTACATCATACAAATGCATAAGATGTGATTTGGGGCTTTTTTACCAAAAAAAGAAGAAAATATTTCATAAGATACTGCTATAATATTGAAATATCTCAAATTTTGCACTTAGTTGACCTTTGACCTATTTTTGGGACTCTGGGGCATTTTCAGACTTGGCATCCACCCTAGCGTGTATTGTTACACATTAAGGTACACATTAGGCATGGATGCCAAAATGTACTCAAAAATGCCAACAGAAAAATATTTGGGGGGCTTGGGAGGCCAACTATAACTAATCTATATTTTTAAGAATTTTTACACTTTGAGGTTAAAAAGTTTCTTTTGAAAACTGCCCATTTTTACATGGCATTTTGCCTGTAATGAACATGGGAGTAAATTTGTTTATGTAATAGCCTAGGAATATATGCTTCTTTGAATGCAATATCTCTATTTATTATATAGCTATAAATATCAAATGATTAAAACGTAGGGATAAAAGCCGAGTAACAAGAGTGCAGATATCAGACGATATCTGCACACTTACTTGATATTGCACACTTTGTAAAGGTGAAAATTTCTTTTTATGAAACATTGCTAAATTCTTGACTCGACGGTCATCGTGCAAAATTGTAAAATTGGGACGTCAACTCTAATGACGTCATCTTCATCTGACGTCGCGTGGAAAATGACGTCATAGCGGGCCGAAACGTCAGCTGAAGTTTGTCACTTTCAGATTTAAGTAATTCAAGCCATAAAACGTTAACAAAATGTCAGCAATATTGAGTGAATTGCAAAATACGCATCTGAAAAGTAACAGTGCAAAAATGATATCATTTGATATTGCACTAGTGCAAAAATGATATCACTTATGGATATTATCGCAGTCTTCGTGTAGATATTGGCTTACTCTCAACAAAACATCAACTATGAGAAGCAGATATTTATAGCTATATAATAAAAGGGTTATTGCACTGATATCGGTGAATATTGTCCCTCGTTGGGATATCTACGGACGCTCGCAAGCTCGCGTCCTTCGATATCCCGACTCGGGACAATATTCACCGATATCAGTGCAATAACCCTATACTATTGTTGGTTAAGTCTGTATTTAAAATGCACATGAAAAAGTACACTATGTAAAATCTAGGAATGTCCTGTGCTCCAATGCAAGACTCGCAGCAGTATGTTTTCTTCAAAGCTGTGCGCATGGGAACAGCAAGGTCCTAATGCGACGTATGGATGCTCAGTAGAGACTGATAAGTCCAGCAAAATATAGTTTACATTTGAAACACATACCATGATGTAGGTTTTAAAATGCCACAGTTATTATGCGAACAATGCATTTATAATACCGGTTAACTGTTAATCTCTTGCCTGAGTAAAACTTATTCTCTTTTTTTTTTTGTATTCTCCAGAAGAAACAAGTAGCCCAAGGGCAACGATCGCTCACCTGAGAATCAACAAGTACAGTCACTGGACAAAGTGGTTGTTTTTTATTTTTTTTTATTTTTATTTTTTTTTTTTTTTTGAAAATCTGATCAAAATTGAAGATGCTAGAGTGGCCACAACACTAACAAGTGTACCAAGTTTCATCGAAAAATCTTTAACGGTTTTCAAGTTATAGAGCGGACACGTTTTGTGACGGACAGACAGACGCACGGGGAAAGACAATATGTCTCCCGACCCTGAAGGCGGGAGACATAAATACCAATAAAATATAGCAAAAAGGCCCAATGGCCCAGTGGATAATTCGCTTATTTAATTACCCCTAAGGGTTGCCATGGAAACCAGAGTTCAAATCCAATCAGCTTGAAACCTAATGCAGGCAATCCCCCACCACACTGATGCTTCTGATAAAGTTTGATTGCAAATATAAAACCAGAGGACCAATGGTCCTGTAAACGCTCACCTGAGTCTGCTGCATATACCAATTAACATGTTTGAATATTATGGTATTTAACCCCAGTGCAGGGGCAGATGAAGCCCTTGGGCCGTTTTCTTTTTTCAGATTAATCAATATTCTGTCCATGGATGCTTCACGCCAAGTTTCATTAAAATCAATCTATTGGTTTCAGAGAAGAAGATATTTGAAGGGTTTTTACCATATATGGGCATGGTGGCCATCTTGGTCATGTGACTTAGATTATTAATATACACATTGGTTCCCCCATCCTATAGATGCTTCACATAAAATTTGGCTTCAATTGGCCAAGTGGTTTTAGAGGAGATGTTTGAATATTATGGTAATATACATGTATATTGCCCCGGGGTGTGGACATTTGAGCCCTTAGGTCCATTTTTTTTTCAGAATCATTAATATTCAGAGAAGATGATGTTTGAATATTATGGTAATGTACATATATATTGCCCCGGGGTGGGGGCAGATGAGCCCCTGGGGTCCAATTGTTTTCAGAATCATCAACATTCAGTCCTACTACCCATTTCCTGCAAGATTTTCACCTCAAATGACTTTTTAAAAGTTTTCCCCATTCCAGTGCATTGGCGACCTATGTTGACCTTGTCGTAAAATAGGTCAAGGTCACCACAGGGTCATGATTTATATATACATTGTAGTACTTCAGCCATTGGTGCTTCATACCAAGTTTCTTTGAAATCGGTCCTCAAAATTCGGAGAAGATTTTTGAAGGGTTTTTACCATATATGGGCATGGCAGCCATCTTGGTTATGTGAACTAGATAATTTATATATACATTAATTCCCCTACTCCATAGATGCTTCACATACAATTTGGCTTTGATTCGCCAAGCGGTTTCAGAGGAGAAGATGTTTGAATATTATGGTAATATACATGTATATTGCCCCGGGGTGGGGGCAGATGAGCCCCTGGGGTCCAATTCTTTTCAGAATCATTAATATTCAGTCCTACTGCCCATTTCCTGCAAGACTTTCACTTTAAATGACATTTTAAAAGTTTTCCCTATTCAAATGCATTGGCGACCTATGTTGACCTTGCCGTAAAAAAAGGTCAAGGTCATCACAGGGTCATGATTTATATGCACAATGTAGTACTTCAGCCATCGATGCTTCATGCCAAGTTTCTTTGAAATCGATCCACCTGTTCTGGAGAAGAAGATTTTTGAAGGGTTTTTACCATATATGGGCATAGCGGCCATCTTGGTCATGTGACCTGGATTATTTATATACACATTGATTACCCCTTCCTATTGATGCTTCACATAAAATTTGGCTTTGATTGGCCAAGCGGTTTCAGAGGAGATGATGTTTGAATATTATGGTAATATACATGTATATTGCCCCGGGGTGGGGGCAGATGAGCCCCTGGGGTCCAATTTTTTCAGAATCATTAATATTCAGTCCTACTGCCCATTTCCTGCAAGACTTTCACTTTAAATGACTTTAAATGACATTTTAAAAGTTTTCCCCATTCAAATGCATTGGCGACCTATGTTGACCTTGCCGTAAAATAAGTCAAGGTCATCACAGGGTCATGATTTATATACACATTGTAGTGCTTGAGCCATCGATGCTTCATGCTAAGTTTCTTTGAAATTTTGATCCACCTGTTCTGGAGAAGAAGATTTTTGAAGGGTTTTTACCATATATGGGCACCTTGGCCATCTTGGTCATGTGACCTGGATTATTTATATACACATTGATTACCCCTTCCTATTGATGCTTCACATAAAATTTGGCTTTGATTGGCCAAGCGGTTTCAGAGGAGATGATGTTGGAATATTATGGTAAAATACATGTATACTGCCCCGGGGTGGGGGCATATGAGCCCCTGGGGTCCAATTTTTTTCAGAATCATTAATATTCAGACCTACTGCCCATTTCCTGCAAGACTTTCACTTTAAATGACTTTAAATGACATTTTAAAAGTTTTCCCCATTCAAATGCATTGGCGACCTATGTTGACCTTGCCGTAAAATAAGTCAAGGTCATCACAGGGTCATGATTTATATACACATTGTAGTGCTTGAGCCATCAATGCTTCATGCCAAGTTTCGTTGAAATCAGTCCACCGGTTCTGGAGAAGAAGATTTTTGAAGGGTTTTTACCATATATGGGCATGGCAGCCATCTTGGTCATGTGACCTGGATTTCTTATATACATATTGGTTCCCCCTTCCTATAGATGCTTCATATAAAATTTGGCTTTGGTTGGCCAAGCGGTTTCAGAGAAGAAGATCTTTGAAATTGTGGTCGGACGGACGGACGGACGCCGGATCATGGCCATCCTATAAGCTCACCTTGTGAGCCTAACGGCTCAGGTGAGCTAAAAATAGAGTTTGTCTCTGAGATACACATGTACATGTTTGAAAGTGTAGACTGATGCACGGCCAGACGTACGGACGGACGCCCGCTCGACTCTCATCCTATAAGCTTCCCTTGTGAGCCTTCGGCTCAGGTGAGCTAAAACAGAAGATCAAATATGTAAGCGCTTAAGTTTTCACAACACTTTACAGCCATTTTCCAAAGCTCACAGGCACGTAACTCTGCAGTCCATGGTCGAATCTCCCTGAATTTTAAACTAATCACACATCTTATGGCTGTCCTTGTTACCTCGAAGAATGAAGAAGATCCAATCAGAAATGAAGGCGCTGGAGTGTTCACAACATCTTTCCCATTATAAGTCTACAGAGATTTTTTCAAATGCTCAAGGGCAGCTAACTCTGCAGTCCATCGTTGAATCTCGCCCAATTTTGTACCACCTACATTTTTGATCAGATCTTCTTCATTCTTTCATGTAACAAGGACAGTCATGAGATCTTGGATGAGTTTGAAATTTGGCGAGATTCTACCATGGACTGCGGAGTTAGCTGCCTTTGAGCATTTTAAAAAATCTGCATAGACTTACAATGGGAAAGCTGCTGTGAACACTCCAGCGCCTTCATTTGTGTCTGATCTTCTTCATTCTTGCAGGTAACAAGGACAGTCATAAGATCTAAGATAAGTTTAAAATTCGGCGAAATTTGACTATGGACAGCGGAGTTACCTGCCCTTGAGCATTTGAAAATGGCTATTTAGTGTTGTCAACACTCTAATGCCTACATTTTTGATCCAATCTTCTTCATTCTTTCATGTGACAAGGACAGTCATAAGATCACGAATGGCTAGAGTGTTGACAACACTTAACAGCCGTTTTCCAAATGCTCAAGGGCAGGTAACTCCGCAGTCCACGGTTGAATCTCGCGGAATTTCGAACTCATCCTTGTCTTGTGGCTGTCCTTGTTACATGAAAGAATGAAGAAGATTGGATCAAAAATGTAGGCACTAGAGTGTTGACAACACTTAACAGCCATTTTTCAAATACTCAAGGGCAGGTAACTCTGCAGTCCAAGGTCGAATCTCGACAAATTTCGAACTCATCCAAGATCTCATGGCTGTCCTTGTTACATGAAAGAATGGAGAAGATCGGATCAAAAATGTAGGCACTAGAGTGTTGACAACACTTAACAGCCATTTTCCAAATGCTCAAGGGCAGGTAACTCCACAGTCCATGGTCGAATCTTGCTGAATTTCGAACTCATCCCAGGTCTTATGGCTGTCCTTGTTACCTGCAAGAATGAAGAAGATCTGATCAGAAATGAAGGCGCTGGAGTGTTGACAACCTCTCTCATATTATAAGTCTATGGGGATTTTTTCAAACGCTCAAGGGCAGCTAACTCCACACTCCATGGATGGATCTGGCTGAATTTTGAACTCATCTGAGACTTTATGGTTGTCCTCATTACCTGCAAGAATGAAGAAGTTTCTATCAAAATTGAGGCTGCTAGAGTGTTGACAAACTTTTCCCCATTATAAGCCTATGGGAGCTATCTGTTGCCATGGAAACCAGAGTTCTGATCTAATCTGCTTCAAAACCTAATACAGGCAATCCCCACCACAATGATGCTTCTGATAAAGTTTGATTGCAATCGGCCTGCTGGTCTTCGAGATATACATGTTTGAAAGTGTGGACGGACGGACACACGCACGGACGCACCCACGGACGGACGCCGGCTCGAGTAGTATACTATAAGCTCACCTAGTGAGCCTTCGGCTCAGGTGAGCTAAAAAAGAAATGCCACCTAAACCTTTGCCAGAAAAATCGTATGTGATTTTGAAAAAGCATAAGTATTTTGAAGCATTGACTCTGATAGTGAGGATACAGAGTCAGGAGGATCAACAGAGTCTGATGATGACACTGAAGCTTAATGAAAGTGGTTATTTTAAACTTTATTGAAAAGTTCATTTACATGGTTTCCAACATTCACTTTGTTCAACAGTATACTATTGGATTACATTAATCATGTTAATCTGCCTATAGAAATTTCATTGAATGGGATGTGGGCATGGGCGGTGCATATAGCTGTTACAATAATTCGAAGTACTTCCCTTCATTCTGTCTTAATTATTTGTATTAGGTTTAATAGACAAAAGCAAGAAATCAACAAGCAAAAATTCTGAAAATCAGTTTCTAGTTATGTATTGGTATAAAAATAACATTGGAAAAATAAATTTAATTGTATCACTAATAATAAGCCAGATATTCTGCAAAACATCAGTTTTTATAGACAGCTAACAGACTATACATGTACATTTTTGTCAGGTTTCATTCTTACTTAGTCTTAATATACTAGGAAAATATGTAATACCAATCACTTAAGATTCTAGTAAACCTCTAATGTCAATGAAAGCGACAATAAAAGAGCTATTCATACAAGTTTCTCCTGAAAAGGTTCACAAACCTGTGATAACCCTGTCTGTTGTATGAGATGATTATCAGTGTTTTCAACTCTGTTACCCTGTCCTGAATGTAACTCTGTGTCTTTACCAGTTTCCTCTATAACCTGATTATTTGGCACAATCTGGTCTGTGTCTGTATTATCAGTGTGTGGCACAGCAGCACTTGTAACAACTTCAGGCTCAATTGGTTCTAAACCAATATGTTTACTATCTCTTGTATCACTGTGCGTGTTAACTGTGTTATCTGTAATATCACTGTGTGTATCTGTAATATCACTTTGTGATGTATTTGTAGTGTTTGTAATATCTCTGAGGGAAGTATCTACTGTGTGTGTAATATCACTCTGAGAGATATTCGTATCACTGTTTACTGCGTCCGTATGATGAGCAGACCTTTCTTGATCACCAGTATTTTTCTTCGAACTTTTTGTAGCACCGTGTTTTGGAGAACCTTTGCTTGATTTCTGGAACTGTTTCAACTGAAAATTAGAAACAAATGTTTGTTGCAAAATGATTGGAGAAATAAGAAAACAAACAAACCAGAGGACCATTGGTCCTGTAAACGCTCACCTGAGTTCTTACATATAAGACCCTAATAGCTGGCTATCAACTGTTCTGGGAGGACATTTGGTCAACCAAAGCCTCTGTGTAATGTTGGTTAAGCTGTTTCTCAGGATCCTGGGTTTGATCCCAGGCTTCTAGACTTTAAAAGAGGTTCTACCTCCATATGCCCTTAGATGTTGAGTGGGATATAAAACATGAATAAAATCAATTGACCAACTTTGATGAAACCACCTTAATTAACTCTTGGTGCCTCCCTTTATTTTAAGTGCAAAGTTAGACAACTCTTAAACTAATTAAAGCCTAGTCACAGTAAAAATTATATTGCTGAGCATTCAAAGATGGAAGTTCTGCTGTGATTCTCTCTAGTTTATGGTTTGGTGTGGATTTTGGTTACCTTTAAGAAAAAGCCACTACATTTGACTCTGCTTATCACATGGGATTCTTTTAGACTTTGTTCCCATTGTGCCAGTTCTTGATCATTGCTTTAATACCTTCTACTTCTCTGTCCTGCCATACCCAACTTTGTAATCAACAGGTCAGAATCAACAAATGGTGATCATTTTAACAGTGTTATCCAAATAAGCCATATTAGCTGCTGCAAAAGGAGTTTCAGTGAAAACAACTAGTTTTTTTATCTAATATTTTTTATTCATTTAATTGCACTACACTGATTCCTAAAGTTCATCCATTAAAATCTATTTAACTTAGACCCTTATTACTAAAACACAAAAGTATTACATCAATAAGAGCTACTTAATTTAATGACAACATTATGAAAAGTGAATCAAAAAGATGAAGAAACTTAATCAATTATGAATCTTGGTTAATCTAGTATCTTAAAGTAGATGTAGAAGTAATGAGACTGTGTTTACAACATTAAGAGTCAGAAAACATGCCAAAACTGGACATATGCAAGAACATTTCTGTGGCTAAAATAGATACCTTGTAAAAATCATTGTAAAGGTACAGTTTAACACAATCTAAGAATTATACTAGGCCTAGACCACAACATCAAAAATAACTCAAGTAATGTCACATTATTACTGTTCATAAACTTGTTGCTAGGCATTAGCTTGTATGCAAAATCTAGCTTTTTCCAGTTCTACATTTTCATTTAAATCTATATACATATTTTCAAATAATAAAAACTTTTGACCATTACTTATGTACATTATAATCATTATCGAATCAAGCTCTGAGTTACAATACTTTTGTGCAGCAACATGAGAATATGTCCTAAACTAACAACCATCCGTCAATACATGTATACAGATTTTTCAAAATCAGAAATATCACTCCCACTCACTTTTCATCACTATGCAATATTACAATAATGTCTGGTAACAAGATATACTGAAAAGCATGTCTTCTTGCCAAACATTTATTACACATTTATATAAAACTATAAAGCACTTGTTACATCATTCATCACCGTATCAATACAATGAATCCTTAACAATGCAATGTAATTGCTTGTTTTAATTTACCTGAAATAAGCATTTTACTTTTTATTTCAAATTCTATTTAAAAAATCATATGTTATAGTCACAGTCTCTTTCATTCTTCATCTTATTTAAGAATACATGTTTTTTTTTTTCAGTTTCATTACAAACAAATTATACATAATCACCATTACAACTGTATTTCACCATAGTCTAACAAATATTTTAAATGTGTTATTCATAATACATAACTTTTGAATCTCATTGCTCCCTAACTATAATGATAAAACAATTATTTTGTCCTTTTTGTTGGAGTTGAGTTTTAACATCCCTGACAAAATCTTTCCAGTTATGCCAAAAATAAGACCAACTGCTTAAAGAGTACTAGACTAATACTTTTGTGATTAAAGCTTCTTTTGCAAAGATTTAACACCACAGCATGAGGGCTCTCATTCAAGATTTAATGGTCTACCACTAGGCCTCCATACTCACTATTTAAGGAGCTAATTCAAAATAAATTATTGCTGATACAGTACATCAAACATTCCACTGAGAAATAATTGTAAGAACCCATAGTGAAACAATACCTGACATGAATATAAATGGATGTACATGTATTGTTACAACTACAAAAAAATACAATTAGGCCCACACACACATATATATAAAAAAAGAAAAATAAAAAATTGAAAAAAAAAAAATATGGTGGCAACCCCAAGTTTTGCTAAACCACCGAATTTAATACTTAGTGGGGTTACGCCTTTGCCGTTTTTCTCTTGATTTTCTTTTTCATATACCAAGGACAAGGTTTCTCTACTCTGTAATGATACAACAGTTGGAAAGTTTTAAAGACACCTTTAGTAGCTAATCTTAGTCAATAACAATATTTAGTCATCACATATTCAGCTTTTCATCTTTTGAGGGTTGTGAAGTTGCCATTATACGTAAGAAACATTATTATTTGTCTCAAAAGGGGTTACACTGGTTGTTCTGTACTTTATTCATGTTCTGCACCACCTTTCCATTATTTATTTGTCTATGGCACAATATATTATTTTATGATCAGACCAATAAGCCTCGATCACATCGCAAAACCCTTCAGAATTTGAAAATATCAAATCTAGCACTGATCCAGAGTCTGTTGTACATTGTTTAATATGCTGCATACACCCAAATAATTTCTCCATAAAATCCACAAACCCTGTACTGGCACCATCTATCTGTGTGTTGAAGTCACCTAATATGACTAACTTAGCATTCAGATCAATAACCGGCCTAAGATGACAGTGGATATCCTTTCTAAAATCAGTCTGTGAACTTTTTGGGTATTTGTACAACACAACAACTTGAACATAACCTTGTTGATTGCTGAATGTGCCAGTGAATATGAACTCAAATGACTTGCATTGCATTTTCACGACATTCTGAGTCTGCAAGTACTCCTTTACATACAATGCAAGTCCATGATATGGCCTGTTGCGAGTCTCTTTTACTGTGTCATCAAGCCTAATAAGTCTGAACCGTTTGAGGGCAAAATGTATGTTTTCATCCCTACTACATAATCTTGTTTCAGCAAATCCAATGACATCTGCTGCCAACACATTTGGTTCAAATTCAACATCCTTAAAATGTTTATGCAAGGATCTAGCATTGTTGAATGCAATTTTGGTTTTGCCAGCACCAATTTTATACAGAGGAACATAACAGAGCTCTAATGCAGCTTCTCTGCGTAGCCTTTCCATCTCTATATTCACATCATTATCAACATCCAGAGTATTTTCATTCATATTCAATATATATAAGTCCTCAAGCTTTTTCACTCTACTGAATGCAACATAGTGCATATGTGGCATTTTATACTTTCTATCTTTCTGGGATAAATCAACAACTACCTTGTCTACTGTAGCTCCTTCTGCTTTGTAGACTGTTTTACCTGAAGCTGGTGTCAGCGGAAATTGGCTTCTCTGAAATGTTTTGTAGTTCACTATAAATGTTCGTTGTGTTTCAAATACAGGTGTCCAGTCTGAATGAATGCTAGAGTTGTAGAATTTCCTGTTTTTTTCACGTGTTGCCCTACCAACTCGAGGGTCATCAAACAAAACCCAAACAATGCTAGGTCTATTTGTTCCTTCCATCCACCTGAAGTCAACATGTTTCACAACACCCGTAGCACCATTAGTTAAACCGTCTTCTACATCTACATTAGCTGTATGAACAACAATCATTCCAACAACTACTGTCAATGACTTCTTCAATTGTCCTGTTTTCCCATAGTCGTTTGGAAGCCCATCAATCAGGGACTGTTGCCTTTTAGCAGGAATGTTTGATGAAACAACAATGTCATGGCATGGTATTGTAAATTTTTCTCCAGGCAACTGACTCAAAATAGTGTCATTGTGTTGGTCTACATAAAAATTCTCCGCAAATAAATGAAGGGCGTCCTTTGGATAGCCACCGGTTTCATAGTCAACAACACGTGCCTGCAGCTTTTGTTTGTCTTCCTCTGTCATTTCATTCAACCGAAGTCGGTTTAATAGTTGTGCAAATGCAAGGTCATCTTTCTGCCTCATGATATCAACCAATTCATACATTTTGAAGAGTTCTTTCCACAAGTTTTGTCCCAGTGAAGATGCTCCCACTTTCAAATCAAGACTTATCAAATAATCACCTACTGGCTTTAGCTGGTACAGATCACCCACAGCAATAACACTTAAACCACCAAAAACTTCTTTTGTTCCCATGAGCTGCTGTAAGCGAATGTTGATAAAATTTAATGTCATGTTCCCTACCATTGATATTTCATCAATAATGACAAGTTTCAGATGTCTATACTTAATTCTGAACGTGTTTAATTCATCAGCTGAAAGATGATTTGTGCCCTTTTGATACATTTTCTTGTGGAAAGCAGAGGAAATGGTTTGACCACTTATATTGAATGCAGCAAAGCCCATGTAAGCACACAGTAAAATTCTTTTATCATCTGGATTTTCTCCATCTTTCAAATTCCACAGTCTGTACAGACTTTGATAAAGTGCTCGAATGACAACTGATTTACCAACACCTGCACCTCCTGTTAAAAAAGCATAGACTGGTTCATCTTTGGATTTTATCCAGTGAACAATATGGTTAAAGAATTCTCTTTGTCTTAAATTAAGACTTCTGAGTAGTTGTAAATATTCATCATCTGGTAATAAGATACCACTTGTTTCTACTGGTGGCACTGAGCAAGTTGATTGTAATTCTATTCCTATGTCATAGTGCCTCTGCTCTACAACTCTGCTTGGGTTAAAGCAAACAAACTTTTCTGATTCTGCTGGCCCTTCTTCTTCTGTTTCTCTATTTTCTTGCTCTGCATTTGGTGCAATTTGATCATAGTCCCTTTCCTCATTTTCCATCATTTGTCTTGCAATCTCAAGCTCTTCAGCATGATGCTCATACTCATTTCTTTTGGACACGAGTGATGTCTGCACGGAGTTATACCGAGCTTCATATGTTCCAAAAGAACCTATTAAATCCTTCTGTTCATTTCGCCAAGGTACAAAAAGCATGAGCTGCTCTCTAAAGTAATTTTCTGGGTCTCTTTTTCTGTTGTATTTTACATACCTTATTATTCTTGGTACTTTTCTTTTCTTGTACTTTGTTCCATTTTTTGCTTCAAACAACAGGTCTGAACTTTGAATGTTATCATCAAAGATGTCATCACTTTCATCACCAGACGTATTGACAAAACTGTCATCATCATTAGTGTCATCAACTTTCTCTGAAAACTTATTTCCTTTTGGATAAGTAATGTCAACCTTAGAGACATAATCAGCTAAACATAATTTCCCAAGCTGCCTGGGTCTTTTAGAATACCTCTGAATTACATTTTCAGATTCTACATCTGTGGATTCAGCTGGAAGTTCATCAAGAGCAGCTTTTGGCTTCAACAGAAAGATTCTTTCCTCTGGTATAGATGTGTTGATGAAAACAATATCCCTGGTACATTTTGTCAAAGGAATTTGCAGATCAAGATAAACAGCTTCTTGAGCACTGACTTCAACACAGTTAGAAAATACATTCCCAATATGCCTGACTTGCTTCTTTAGGTCAAGATTTCCTCTTCTAGCCTCTTTTGCTGCTGCGTCAAGTTGTGCACTCATACCTCTCTGTGATTTACTTATATAACCAACTATATATGAAGCACAACCGTATGGCTCAAGAACAATCTGAATGTCAAGATTGGCCTTCCAGGCAAGAAGTATGTTTTCATTAAATGGATTTATTCTCATTTCCTTCACTTTTCGCTTTAAGAAAACCTTTGGTGCTTTCAATGAGCTTCTTATGCAGCAAATATAATCTTCGAAGTCCATTCTAGCAATTTTTTCTAGAAACTCATCAAATGGTATATCTTCATTTTCTTTACACTCATTCATTGATTTTTGGAGCTCTACATTCTTTTTCTTGTACTTGTCAATGTTTTCCTCAAGAGGATACAGCAACATAGTTTTCGGCAATGGTGGCAATGGAAATCCAAACCTACATATTGGTTTCCCTTTTTTTCTGCAGGTTCTAGAATGTTTGTGACTTTGAAGGTTAACAAGATTTGCTGTTTTCTCATTATCACTACTGCAGGTAAGATATTGATCAACAAATTCAATTATTTCCTCTTCTGACTTTGTTTCTAGAGTTGGAGCATTTTCTACCCAAACAAGCATGTGAATATGAGGGGAGCCACGTTGCTGAAACTCAACTCTATAAAAATAGTCAAGTACCTTTCCAATTGGTTCAGAACTGCTTTTTAGAATTGTATTGAGGAACTCTTGAACCCTATGATCAAAGTACCTTGAACATGTAACTGGGTCTTTCTGAACTAGCTTTGTTTTCTCTTGCCAAGTAAGCCTTTCTAATTCTGTTTCAGAATATTCAATACCATCATTCAATTTTGCTAACATTTTCAATAGATCTGTCCATCTAGTATCGGCAGCTGACAATGACATAAACCAAGTAGGTAAAGAAAGTTGCCTAATCATTGCAAAAATGTCTTTCTTGCGCATTTCTAAATAGGCAGGAGAATTTCTCAGTTGGCGAAAGATATAATAGCCTTCATCAAGGTTTACAAGTTTGTCCAAATAATTTGAATCTCTAGCTTCAGCTGCAGTTATTTTTTGACCTCGCTTTTTACATCTTCTAACAGCCAAGTTGACTTTATCACTGATTTGTTTCATCTGTAGCTTTTTGTGTTTAAAAAATATATTTGGAACTGACTGTGCAGCTCTTCTGTCAACACTTCTCAATTCCCATTTAACAATGTCACTATAATGAACTGGAACAATTCGCTCTTCCTTGCTAGGTGGTGTTTGTCCACAGAAAATGGATGGGAAGCACAAATACTCTGCATCTTTATCATTATATAGACTCAAAGGATGCTGTCCTTCACCTGGTGCAAAAGTGTAAACTTTGTCACACTTATTGTCAATATCTGCATCATCCACTAATGTATCTATATTGCCAACATGGTCATTAGCATCTATTTCACTGTAATGATCAGAATCATAATCAGCTGGTGCATTAGTGTCCTTTTTACTTGTGATTTGTTCCTGCTTTTCATTATCCATGCTATGTTTGTCATTAGTTTGTTCTCTTGAAACTCCTAAAAACTCTCTGACTGTTTCCTCTGCACTTTCAGTAACTTCCTGAAACCAGTCATCATCAATTACTATGCCAGAGTTCTTGTACAGTTTGCTGTTGTTCATAAGCCTATGTAGAGCAGTTAAAACTCTTAATGGTCTAACATTTTCTTTAAAGTCAACCGTTTTATAGGAAAGTTTCTTTTTCAACTGAATAGCAACTGTAAAATTTTCATCCATTGGCCTTGGAAGACAGTTGATAGTAGGCTGAATATCAACAGGCACATTGATAACATTTCCTTTTAAGGAGTACTGGCCACCACGTGGAAGTTCCCTAATCTGCATAAATGGAATGCGAAGTGCTATTAATCTTTCTTCCAGCTGATGCAAATTTAGTTCTACAGGTTTGTTTGGCCATTTGAAGCCATTACCTACTGATAATTTTGGACATTTCCTTTCTCGTAATGCACTCAAGCAAGTATGACAAACCCATTCTTCATTATTTACAGACATGTAATCTGTGCAATACAGCCTTTTACTTTCTTCTGGAATATGAGTGTTCTTTAACATTGAAACACTTTTTCTAAACCATGTTTGATGACAACATGTACAAATGTATATGGGGCCAATAGATATATCTAAATGAAACTGTTTGATAGTTTCTTCAATAGTTTTAAATGCCTTCTGGTGAGTTTTATGAGGCAAGGTTTCTGTATCATGTTTGAATCTTTTGCACGAAACATTCATTGTAGAAATGTCATTACATTTTCTCTTCTCTTGTCTTATCTGTTGTTTCTTGATTCTTTCACATTCCAGAACAATCGGATTTTTCCTTGCATTTTGTTTAGATACATTCTGGTACACTTTCTCTCGTTCCAGAAAAGCAGGATTTTGTCTTGCTGACTGTTTTGATTTCTTCTGATATGCAACTTCTTTCATTCTAAAAGCAGAATCTTTTCTAGCATGCTGCTTTGATTCCTTTTGATACCTAATTTCTGTATCCTTAAATACAGGATCTTTTCTTGCACGCTGTTTTGATTCCTTTTGATACCTAATTTCTGTATCCTTAAATACAGGATCTTTTCTTGCACGCTGCTTTGATTCCTTTTGATACCTAATTTCTGTATCCTTAAAAACAGGATTTTTTCTTGCTTGCTGCTTTGATTCCATTTCTTTCCTTTTAAAGGCAGGGTTTTTCCTTGCATGCTGCTTTGATTCCTTTTGATATCTAACCTCTGTATCCTTAAAAACAGGATCTTTTCTTGCATGCTGCTTTGATTCCTTTTGATACCTAATTTCTGTATCCTTAAATACAGGATCTTTTCTTGCACGCTGCTTTGATTCCTTTTGATACCTAATTTCTGTATCCTTAAAAACAGGATTTTTTCTTGCTTGCTGCTTTGATTCCATTTCTTTCCTTTTAAAGGCAGGGTTTTTCCTTGCATGCTGCTTTGATTCCTTTTGATATCTAACCTCTGTATCCTTAAAAACAGGATCTTTTCTTGCTTGCTGCTTTGATTCCATTTCTTTCCTTTTAAAGGCAGGGTTTTTCCTTGCATGCTGCTTTGATTTCTTTTGACACCTAATCTCTGTATCCTTAAAAACAGGGTCTTTTCTTGCACGCTGTTTTGATTCCATTTCTTTCCTTTTATAAGCTGAATTTTTTCTAGCCAATTGTTTAAAAGTTCTATAATATTCAGTGCGATTACGCTGCTTTCTTTTTTTCAGTAAAGATTCTTTCTTTGATTCAGAGTTGAGTCTACAACTGCCATTTCTTTGTGTTTTCAGAGCCTGTCGAAATCTCTGATCTTTGAAATAGCCTTCCATACGACTTGTCATTTGATCTTCGTACGTCTGTCCTTCTTGACATTTCTTAAAATGGACTGGCAGGAAGTCAAACTGCAAATTAGTATCAGTTTCTAGTTTCATGCTGTCATAAAAGGCATATATATATGTAACTAGGTCGTCCAGGTTTGAGAAAGTTATTAAACAGGAAGCACCATCACTTGATGAAAGTCCATTTTGCCCATGGGAATGAGAATCAAAAAAGACATACAACCCATTCTGTTTAAAAACTGCAGAACATATTGCACCAACAGTTAATAGGCCACATGATACAGAGGAAAATGCCGACTGCAAAGTAGAGTGAAGTGTTGGTAAGCCATGATCTTCAGTATCAAGAAGAACACCACTTTCAACTTGAAACTTTTCTAAAGCAAATTTTCCTATATCTACTTCAAAATCATCTGGGATTTCTTCTAAGCTCAAAAGCTGGTTAATGAACTTTCCATCTGTTTTCAACTTGCTTATTACAGTTTGATACAGAGAATCCCCTTCACAAAGTACTTTATCTATCATTGAGCTATTATCTACACTATGACCAAGTGCGTATGACAACATACATAACGCATTACATGTACACTGATATCCTCTTGAATGCTCTGAAAATCTCACATCATTTTGATGAAAACTTCCAAATACCAAATCAGTGGCATTCCAGAATGGTTCAGGTAATCTTGCTGCTTGATAACTAACTATATCATTGTCTAAACAGGGTTCACTGCATGAATCATTGTTAAAATGATACTGTGTGCTAACATTTTCATCATGCTGAGCAAGTTGTTGAAGCATTGTATTTTGAGGACAAGAAATCATACTATCTTTTTCACATGATTCTTCAATGACTATTGACTGATGGTCAGCATAAACTTGAGGAAAAGTATCTAGAAACACTGTATCAAAATCTGTCTGTACATTTGAGCTAATATTTGCTATAAGTGAGTTGAGCTCAATAATTGCCTGTTTGAATTGACAGATATTTGCTTGTTTGCAGGTCCTTGCATGTATTTGCTTGTCTTTGCCATTTATTTGTTTGCCTTTGTCATGTGCCACCAAGTTGGATGGAATTCCTGCCACCACGTTGGATGGACTTCCTGCCACCACGTTGGGTGGGCTTCCTGCCACCACGTTGGGTGGGCTTAATGTCACATCATCGTCACAATCTGTTCCTCGTCTCTCTCTATCCATAACTGTTCCATCTCCATCATCTACCTTCGTCCACTGCTTCCCCCTTTCTGTCTCTGCTTTTCGTCTGCCATCTGCTCTCAATCTCTCTCTCCATTCCTTCCTTTTTGTCTCTGACCACTTCCAACCCTTTCGTCTAGGCATGATTAATCAACTGAAAATATAAAGAAAAGGTAATGTGTAGAATCGTTAAATATTTAGCCTATATAAATCTTCAAAATAGAACCTAGAAATATTATACCATCATAGCAAAGTTAAAAAAAAAATGTAGCCAGTTAGTGGAGCTGCTCAGACTCATCTGTCACTTTGCTGTTTTCATAGCATAGTAGTTTTTCTAGTGCTGAAGGAGATCTACACTAAATTTACTTTAAACACAAACAAAGAAGCAGATCAGCTGCTCTAGTCTACTCGACAGACTGATAAGCGTCTTCATTTTCAACAGCTAAAATAGTATGATCTTTCTAGTTTCTAAATTTCAGATTGCCCCTTTTATAAAAAAAATTATTAAAACTTATCTGTCACTTCATCTGTTCTTGACCTCCCTTTTATTTTCTATTTTCAGCCAGTTCTTGCTCCTAGGCATGAAAGCACCTGAAAATAGAATGGAAATACAATGTAATGTCTAAAATACAATAATGGGCCAGGCAGCATACAGGGTTAACATTTCTCTGATACAGACAGGCGACTTTCTCCAATTTGACTTATCTAGAGCTCTACACTTCTCTGCAAGAGTGTTTTGATAAACTGGTCATATATCATGAAATCCGCAGTGATTTGTTTATATGTAACTACATGATAGTAAAAGAGTGATGTTAAAAGCAGCAGACTGGCTGTAATACTACCTGTCTTATAAGTAGATTTAAACTGAAGGTAATTAAACTGCAAGAGCTGTTGAGATAAAACAAAATCAGAGAGATTTGAGAACCCCAAAATTGGGGGAGATTGGTGGAGAAAGTCGCCAGTGTGGATATATATAAATCTTGTATCCATTTGAACATTTGTTGCGAGCTACCACCTTTCCCACCTCGGTTTTTGGGGTGGGTTTTTAAATCTGATTGCGCCTTTTCCTGATCATTGCCTATTTGTACCTTTTTAAATATATGACTTTGTAACAATTTTCCCTATTTTATGAATACTTCATGTCAAGTTTCAAGATAATAGGACTTCGGATACTGGAGATTTTTAAGGCATATGACAGCCATCTGGGTCAGGTGGTCATGACCGATTTTAAAAATGTTGTTGATAAAGATCAAAGGAAGCTACATGTATACGATTTTGGCTTTGATAAAAGGAAGCTACATGTATACGATTTTGGCTTTGATAGGCCAAGCGGTTTCAGACAAAAATATGTTGATATAATATGGTCGTTTATAGCCCCAGGATAAGGGCAGACAACCCATCGGGTCAATCTTTTCCTTGAAATAAATTTTCAGTCCATTTGTGAATTTTTACCATATATGGGCAAGGCGGCCATCTTGGTTATGTGACCTGGATTATCTATATACACACTGATTCCTCCTTCCTATTATGGATGCTTCCTATTATGGATGCCAGTAACTTTGTGTTACTGATCGTTCCAAGTCGATACTTCTGTGGTGGTTCTTTTCGTTTTATGTCTTGGTGTTTGAAAAAATTTTTTGTGCTGTTGGCGCCTTATGTATGTTTTCAAATTTTTAGTTAAGGTAACTGAGTGGCCACCTATTGGGAAAATAGCTGCTCATTCGGCTTACGATATGTTTCATGGTATAAGTACCTGATTGTTGGTTTGGTTTTTTCCCACCTCGGTTTTTGGAGTGGGAATCTTTTTCTGATTGCGCCTTTTCCTGATCTTTGCCTACTTGTACCTTTTCATGTAAAATTTGGCTTTAATTGGTCAAGCGATTTCATAAACTGATGTTTGAATATTATGGTAATATACATATAAATTGCCCCGGGTAGGGGCAAATGAGCCCCTGGGATCCAATTGTTTTCAGAATCATTAACATTCAGTCATACTGCTCATTTCCTGCAAGATTTCCCTTTTAATGACATTTTAACAGTAATCTCTTTTCAAACGCATAGGCCACCTTTGTTGACCTTCCAGTAAAATAGGTCAAGGTCATCATAGGGTCATGATTTATATACACATTGTAGTATTTGAGTCATCAATGCTTCATTCAAAGTTTCCTTCAAATCGGTCCACCAGTTCAGGGGGAGAAGATTTTTAATAGTTTTTACCACATATGGGCATGGCAGCCATCTTGGTCATGTGACCTCGAGTATTTACATATACACTATTTCCCCTTTCCTACAGATGATTCGTTTAAAATTTGGCTTTGATTGGCCAAGCGGTTTCAGAGAGGAAGATGTTTGAATATTATGGTAATATTCATGTATATTGCCCCGATGTGGGGGAGAGATGAGGCCCTGGGGCCCAATTTTTTTTTTTTCAGAATCATTAAAATTCAGTCCTACTGCTCATTTTTTGCAAGTTTTTTCCTTTAAATGACAATTTAACAATTTTACCCATTAAAATGCATACGCTACCTATGTTGACCTTGCCGTAAAACAGGTCAAGGTCATCACAAGGTCATGATTTACATATACGTTGTAGTATTTAAGTCATCGATGCTTCATGCCAAGTTTCATTGAAATCGGTCCAGTGGTTCCGGAGAAGAGAGTTTTTGAAGGGTTTTTACCATATATGGGCATGGCAGCCATCTTGGTCATGTGACCTGGATTATTTATATACACATTGGTTCCCCTTTCCCATAGATGCTTCATGTAAAATTTGGCTTTGATTGGCCAAGCGGTTTCAGAGAAGAAGATGTTTGAATATTATGACAATATACATGTATATTGCCCCGGGGTGGGGGCGGATGAGCCCCTGGTGCCCAATTTTTTTCAGAATCATTAATATTCAGTCCTACTGCTCATTTTCTGCAAGATTTTTCCTTTAAATGACAATTTAACAATTTTTCCCATTCAAATGCAAAGGCGACCTATGTTGACCTTGCCGTAAAATAGGTCAAGGTCACCGCAAGGTCATGATTTATATACACATTGTAGTACTTCAGTCATCGATGCTTCATGCCAAGTTTGGTTGAAATCGGTCCAGTGGTTCCGGAGAAGAAGATTTTTGAAGGGTTTTTACCATATATGGGCATGGCGGCCATCTTGGTCATGTGACCTGGATTATTTATATACACATTGGTTCCCCCTTCCCATAGATGCTTCATGTAAAATTTGGCTTTGATTGGCCAAGCTGTTTCAGAGAAGAAGATCTTTGAAAATGGTGGACGACGGACGACGGACGACGGACGGACGGACGACGGACGGACGGACGGACGGACGACGGAGCATGGGTATACTATAAGCTCACCTTGTGAGCCTGACGGCTCAGGTGAGCTAAAAAAAAACAACAAGGTTTCTAGTCAAAATCCGCTAGGCAGACATCTACTGTCTGAACACCATCATTCAGAAACTGCATTTTTCTAAATATCACTTCTGAAAACCTCAAGAAAAATATGACCATGCCATCTTCTTGCAACTCATGAGTCCTAAATAGTTCCACAAAAAATGTGAAAATCGGTTCACTAATAAAATAATAATGCCCAAAAATCATTTTGAATAGGCATTTTGCATGTGCAAGGGAGGTAATCAAAACACCTTAAAACTGAAAATCAAGCAAATCTGTGGAATTATTTTCTTTCTTTCTTTCTATATACACTGCATCATCCTCAGGTTGGGAACACAACTTCATTGATCTACTGTAGTTCAAAGCATCTCAAGTAGATCGATCGATCTTCCTAAGTGCACGAAAATCACGACAATTTTTGTCTCGTACATGTTTGTGAAAAAATTGCAACATCATTGCTCGTACGATTTTTAGATTTTGTGGTTGCGGTCTTATTTGTGAAAAGAACTAGAATTTTCACCGACCAATTTTTTGCAGAAATCAGTGTTTTTTATGGGTATTACCGTTGATTTTGGAGAAAATTCATTTTCCAAGCTAAATTCTAGTTAATTACCATTTTCTTATTCAAGGTTCAGGTCAAACTCACGTTCGCTTCCATTTTGGAATCCAAGGGCGATAATTAGGTCGCTTATGATACTGAAAAACGCATTTTCAGAATCAGCATCCAAATGTATGGAGACCATTTAAAGTCATAAGCTCTTAATAGTCGCTTTATAACTATTTTTGACTTTTAATTGCTGTGATTGTTGTTGTGCAGGGAAAAATGAAATTAAGCAATAATTGTGATTGTAAATAGCGAAATTAGCGGACCGTGGAAACACCCCAAACCACCCCAAAACACACTGAACCACCCAAACCACTTGATAACCACCCCAAACCTTATATTTAGCACACACAAAGTACCTGAAACACGTCACCTATAGCACAACCCATGTCTTTATGGGATTCATAACCCTAACCCCCCAACTTAGTCGCATGTGGGGTTAATATGGGTATACACATAGCATATGGTTTTGCCTTGAAATAAGAAACCCATACATACATGCATGCATGCAACCTTTGTAAGTTGGACGTATGGTAACAAGTCAACTCGTACCTAAGTCAACTCGTACCTTATTCAACTCGTACCTTCTTTTGCTCAACCCGTACCTTACTTAAGTCGTACCTTAGTCAATTCGTACCTATGTAACTCTCATATCTATTTTTGTATATATTTTATTATTATTATTATTTTATTATATTACAAACTAAAGTTTACAGTGTTTACATTTATAACTATCTGTTATTTCATCGCCAGGACTGCATACTGTACTGAGCGTATAGTAAGCTCAATTTAGCAACTCATATTTTAAACACGATTTAACTTGCCATTTTCTTTCTTTTCAATTTATATGACAGGTAATGTATTCCTGATGTGAAACTCAAATTTTGTCTTAAATAATATGAATAATTATTTTTGGTGCAATAAAGAGTAGATTTAATATTCATATAATTTTGTTTTCATTGATAAAAATTATTTTTTCCAATTTTCTAGCTTTTTGATGCACATGCTTAGGTAAGAAACACATTAGGTATAATCAAATTATTTGTTATCATAAAACAGACAGGTCACCTACTGCTTTCACCACAAATTAATCTGAAACATGATACCCAGAAGAACAGAATATGTGGCCACAATTATCTATGGATAAGGCTGAAAATAAAATTTTATTTGTTTGTCCTTTACCTACCTACCCACAATTTAGCCCCCTACTCAAAAAATTATATTGCAATTTTGTGAGGAAAAATATTTTTATTTTTTTATGGCTGAAATGTATGACTTGGGTTTTATTAAACTATTCAAATGCTTGTTTACAAGTTGTTTTAAAATGCCTTTCCTGGAAAATTTGTGCAATGTATGTGAAATATCTATTCATTCGATTTATACTTGCCATTCTTACATGTACAAGTCATATTTCAGGTAAAATAAAGGCCAATTCATACTACACTAAACTGTTGAAAGTTAATTACATATTTTTTACAGAAAGCAAAATATAATATATTAATTTCCCTACCTACCTACCCAAGATTAAAATTCTGGGTAGGTAAAGGACAAACAAACAATTTTTTAATTCAGGCCTAATTGAGCCGCGTCATGAGATAACCGGACTTTTGTTTATGCGAAAACAAAGGCGTGGATCAGCTGTGCAGTAACAGCACTGCTGATCAGCATCTTTGTTGTCGCTACATGGATAGCACTATTCCTCTTCTGCTTATAGCCGATACTTCAAGTCTGTAGCGTTTTTTTGATTGTGTACAGGCCGGTTTGTGTCAGACCTGGTAGGAAATCCCCAAAACCAGTTTTCTCGTGTAGCGGCTAAATTAGCAACAGATACTTATTGCAGTTTGAAGACTTAGAGACAAAGAAAATATTGCAGAAGAAAGAAATGGTAAATTATTTTCTCTCTCCATTTTATTCTATTTTTTTCTGGTACTGTTCATTTTTCCTGTTGTTAAACCATGTTTTATTATTATCATCATTATTATCATGTTTTGAAAATTAGATAAATATGCCATTTAATAATAAATTATGCATTTTATTTATTGATTTATTTTCAGATTTATATAAGTTGTGCTGTGATGAAAATACTGCTACTAAAACAGAAAACATCAGTTTGCGCATCCCAGACCAGATCAGCATGTACACATTCTAACAAAGAAATGGAAACCTCTAACAACGGAGCAGATCGGTCTGCACAGTCGAACAGTCAAACAAAGGAATAAATCCTTCTGCACATCTACCCAGTCTATCAAGGAAGAATCATCCTGCACAGTCTATAGCAGGAAAAGACAATCCTGCGAATTCACTAGACCAGCGAATGAACAGACGAGTCAGCGCGTTCATGAATGTTAGCTCACCCACACAGACTTACAAGGAAACAGATCAGGCTTAACAAACAAACAGATCGGCCTTTACATCTATGCGCAGTCACCGCACAATTGGAAAAGGAACAGCCTTAACAATGACGACGGCTACAAAGGAGAACAACGGACTCATCCCCGCAGCCTGACAAAGGAATATATCTACTTGAATATATGTTTGTTTGATACATGTATTTCTAATAAAGATACCGAAACATGTGCAGTCTTTTTTTTTGTCTATTTCAGTTTACTGCTAGCACACTTCAACATTTAGTGCACTAAGGCACAGGTACTAAGGTTGGCATTAGATAGGCTGACTAACATTAAGCCAACTTAAACGTAACGTTGGCCCAACGTTGAAACAACGTTGAATCAACGTTATCAGTACACTTTGACCTACGTTGGCCCAACGTTGGCCCAACACGTTGGCCCAACGGAGGCCCGATGAGCAAAATGACGTTGGGCCAACGTAAGTTACCGACGTTGGGCCAACGTAGCACACTACCGATATCCTACGTTGGGCCAACGTTGTCATGCTATCTGGGATTAAGTCTGCGAAAATGAAAGACATCCAATTAAAGAATTCCTTCCTTTCTTCCTTTACATCAACAGAGGCTGTAGAGCCTAACTAGATGTTAACGACGTAAGAAACTTTCACCCACCCATCCATCCATCCTATCTATCTATTATCTATCTATCTATCTATCTATCTGGGCAAAGAGTACGAGTTAACCAAAACCAGGTACGATTTTACCAAAACTAGGTACGAGTTAACCAAAATAGGTACGAGTTGACCAAAACAGGTACGAGTTGACCAAAGATCGGGTACGAGTTAACCAAAAGTAGGTACATGTACGAGCTGACTTAGGTACAAGTTGACTTAGGTACGAGTTGAATAGAAACCGGACGTATTTGGGATCTTTCTGAGTAAGTTTTTATGGGTGTTTAAGGTGTTTTACATGTGATTTAGTGTGTTTTGGGGTAAAAGTTTCCATACATTAATTATTTTAAAAAAAAATAGACAATATCGTTAATTTAAGAATACGATTTTTTGATTTAATATCATGGCTCGTATTATCCTCCGTAGGTGATGCTGATCTGGCAGAAGATGCTGGTTGTTGAGGCTGTAAGCGGCTCAGCCTCGTTTCCAGATACGGAAATGCAACGCTGAGAAGGCTGTCAACAATTCGACATGGAAAAAAGAGTGGTATTTATCATTAGAGGCATGTTAGAGAGAGAAACAACAAAAAAGAGCGTTTTTATTATAAAAAAGAAGTTTGTACAGCAAAATTTCGTCGGTCGATTTTGCCACACTTGGTCGTTTGCGACGCATTTTAGAATAACAATGAAATGTGTGTACCCACCATCTTGCAGATCTGGACTAAATACGTGTAATTTTAAGTTTACCGTGATTTTCGTGCACTTAGGAAGATCGATCGATCTACTTGAGATGCTTTGAACTACAGTAGATCAATGAAGTTGTGTTCCCAACCTGATCCTCTCGCGAGGATTATGTTTGGCCCTCAGCTATGCATACAAAACAATTTTGTTTTGGTTTGGTGCATTTTAGATGAAAAATCATCAATTTAGATTCTTTCCAGGAAAATAGTTACTTCCCTTGCTGGCTATTTTAAAATGGAAAAAGCCCTATTCAAAAATATTTTCTTGCATAAAATTTTTATTTGTTAACCGATTTTCAAAATTTTTGTGGCACTTTTTAGACTTTTTGACTGCAAAATGGTGACATGCTCATATTTTTCCTGAGGTCTTTCAGAAAAGTGAGATTCCGAAAAATGCAGTTTCTGAAAGTTCAGACAGTAGTCATGGGAACTTCAGCACCCTTAACAAAACATGACCCTTATCAGCCTATAAGCCAGCTCTTAAATTTGGTCTAGGTTCTCTAGTTTCCTTTTCACATGTCGCGTCTTGAGACTTTACAGAGAAACGTCAAATTTTCTGTTGTGTTTTTCAACAATTTCTACGCAAAAATTTGGCCTATTCTTATTTCAGTAAATAACATATTTGGGATTTAAGTAATTCTGGATGTAAACTTTGATTTCTGTCTCATCTGGAAGGAAATAATTGCACAAACTTTCTTTCGAGCAGCTGCGATCTTTTCTCGCTTTCCACTGTCGGCCATGTTCGGCTAAAACCTGCGTGCGCATACTGACACGACGACGGAAGTAACCTCATAACCCTGTAACGAAAGTCTAAACGGGACTTTTTTATCGTTGCTACTTGTGGTGGTTGTGGTTGAATCCACCATCGTTTTTGGGTATAGCTAAATAGCGAAAGGAAGGTTCCTTTCGCGAAAGGAACCTTCCTTTCGCGAAAGGAAGATTTTCATACGAAAGGAACATTTTATCAATATCACAATTGATGTTTAACAGTTTTAGATTGTTTTGGTATACATTTTGTAACAAAGTGATATCAAGTTAAATGTTTTTTAATCTTAAATAAAGTTAATTGGCGCAAAAAGAGGATTTTATAAGGAAAACTGACTTAATTTAGGTGACGAAAGGAAGATATTCCTACGAAAGGAAGAATTTTACCATTACTATCACCGCTGTCTCAAAGCTTTTTTTTTTTTTTTTTTTTTTTTTTTGGCTTTTTTATATTTTCTGCAATAAAAGGATAAAGAAGTAAATTCAGAAGAGTTAAATAATAAGAATATATAGCCTAAATGGAGGCCAGCAAATGAAATTTAGCATAGGCGAAAGGAAGATTCACTATAGAACGATTTGTCGATTTGGTTATTTTATTGGCCCCTTGCCTATCAAAAACTTGCCCATGCAGTATCATTACGAAAACTTGCCCATGCAATAAGCTGTAAAAATGAAAATTCGCACCAGAAAAGTTTTTATACTAGTTTATTTATTTATTTATTATTTTTTTTGCTCCAAAAATACTGATTAAAAATGATATACACCTGCATACCCCAGTCTATGGAGACGAAAGGAGAACAGAAGTTTATGGTAAATGTGAATGATGGGAGCAGACTAGAATGTAATGATTTTTGCTTTAGTAATATAGTTCAACTTTCAAATGATACCAAAAAGCGTGAAACCATGTGAAAAACTCTTCACTATAGAACGATTTGTCGAATTGGTTATTTTATTGGTCCCTTGCCTATCAAAAACGAAAACTTGCCCATGCAGTATCATTACGAAAACTTGCCCATGCAATAAGCTGTAAAAAATGAAAATTCGCACCAGAAAAGTTTTTATAATATTATTTTAAATTTTTTGCTCCAAAAAATAATTAAAAATGATATACACCTGCATACCCCAGTCTATGGAGACGAAAGGAGAATAGAATTTTATGGTAAATGTGAATGATGGGAGCAGACTAGAATGTAATGATTTTTGCTTTATTAATATATGTTCATTATTAACAGTGATAATTTTTCGGCATTTTGAACAAATGAACGAAAGAAATGATAACGATAAAAATCGTCTTAATAAAGCATGTGCCTTCATAATTGTTACGACTCAATTTAACTTTGAAGACAATACTTACCGACTTTTAAAACGATGGCGAGAAATAATAATCTTTAATTTAATGGAAACCTTCTTTAATCGCTAATCCAATTAACTAATCACGCTTTCGGACAGTTTTAACTAGATTACATTATCAAACACAATTAAAGATGCTTTTGAATGCTGACAAAGAAGGAAAGGATAAAAAAAGAAAAAATGAACGAAAAAAAAAATGAGTATCAACAGTAATGATTCTTTGAATATGAAGAAAGATTGAAAGAAAGAAAGAAACATTAATGTTTTTTATATTTTTTTTTTAATTTCTTTGAAATTTAACGGCAATAAAATGCATACTAATATATTGTGCAAACTCGAAAACTGTGCCGATTATCATATTAATTGATTTTTTCTGTAATAAGAAAGAAAGAAAAAAGAAAGAAAAAAAGAAATAAAGAATGGTTATTATTTATTTGTTTGTCCTTGGTTATTCATTGAAGAAAGAATGAAAGAAAGAAAGAAATAAAGTAAAAGAAAAGAAAGAAAGACAGACGAAAAGAAATATTGTGTGTTCTTACAGAACATGTACGCTTATGCTTTCTAAGTACGTGTCTATTTCTACAGAGGTAGTTTCTTTTTTTTTTTTCAACTTGATCTTCGGTTCTCATGATAATCCATTCTATGAAAATAATCTTATCATACTAGTTTTGCTACATAATTTATAACTTTATTCCGGCGAAAATTTTCCTTTCCTATTTACGTTTGTACTTATTTTGCGGGATTCAAACTCAAAACCTTCCTTACATTGAGGATAGATTTATATCAACTTCAACATTGAGGAAGCTAGTAAAGTGTCATTTTTCTTGACTTGTAACCAATTTTTATAGACTTTTTATCTACGAAAGGAAGTAAGTCATGTTTCTAAAACAGTGGGTCTTGATTTCTAATGAATGATCAAAATCAATCTAAATTGAAATATACAAGATACAAAGTCAACTTAAAGTGCACCAAAAATCATACAAAAACCAATAGCTATTTCATTTATAGCTTTATATCTTAAAACATGCGGAATTATAGCAAATGAGTGAGAAAATTTAAAACAAAATCTTCCTTTCGTATGAAAATGTTCCTTTCGCGAAAGGAACGTTCCTTTCGCTATATAGCTATACCGTCGTTTTTTGGCAATATACCGTTATTTTCCCCCGGGGCCTTTAATTCATGCCAATATTTTTTTTATGCTGAAAAAGGCAATTTTTGCAACTTTAAATGATCTTGATCACTTGGACGCTTGATTGTTGCTAAAAGTAATACCTTCCAGTAATAAGAACTTACCTTGTATCAATTAAAGTTTGTTTATTGGTATCGTCACTATATATATACTACCGTTATAGGTCCCAAACTGTAATTTTAATATAGAAATCTCATTGAAAAATAAGTCACGGGGCTTTTATTTTAACGGATATTCCTATAAAAATACTCTTGCGGGGCCTATAACGGTAGTATATATATAGCGACGAAGCTAGTTGAGAAACTTAAACAATGCCTTGCAAGGGAAGTATTCCCGGGAAAAGGGTTTCTTTGGGGGATATTCCAGCAGAAAATGGGGCTTGGAAGATTTTTGGGGTAAGTGTCTTAAAATTTCGCGTTTGTGACAAAAATCGATTCCATATAATAATACATTTGGTCAGGATTAGAATCAGAATAGTTTACGGGTGAAACGTCAGATTGACAATACCACACCAGGGGGTGAGACTCGATCGGAGGGGATTAGTCCCTATCCCTCAAAAGAGAAGAAAATTTAGACACACAATCATCTGACATTTCAGCAGAGGTGATCAAAGAATCAGGGTGGTCATTCCAATCTCTAATTATAGTCTGGGGAAAGAAACTATGTAAGTAGGCTGCGGCATTTGTACTTGCTAAAGGTATCTGAAATGCCATCGAGTGTTGATTCCTGCAACGCCTATTCTTTTGGATAAGGTTATCCATGGGTAACATGACTATCATGGATCTTTGCCTACTTGTACCTTTTTTAGTAGCTGAAACCGCGGTATAGCCCATCCCCTTTCTCATTAATATGTGCACTGCTCTTAAAGGATCTTAGTTTTATTTTTATTCCTTCGTTTCCCTTATTCCGTGCGCCGCGTGCGACACCTGGTCATGTGACGTTGGGTCTTCTTCTCCTTTTGCTATGGTAGACCATATACAGTACAGCACAGTACAGTACAGTTCTTGAAAATGTTGGTAAAATTAAATGCCTTGATGTTACAATTAACAATGAATAATAAGTGTAATCAATAATGACTCGACATGGAAGGCGCATATCACAAATATTAGTACAAAAGCAAATAGACACCTTGGATTTTTAAGGCAAACTTTACTGCTCCAAAAGGATCAACCCTTCTAAGCAATGTTTAAATTATTTGTAATTGACCCCGTTTAGGAATGTGTCTTTGATTCAGACTTCTCGTGTTAATTTTTTAAATTGCAGTACAATAGTCTGGCTTTCGTTGCCGGTTTAAAAAGGGCTACTGATGAGGGTTCATTACCCGAAATTGCGCAATATAGTCCATACTATTCCCTTTGAATGTTTTACTGCTCCCAAAGGATCAAACCTTTATATTTTACTGCAGCTGATGTTGTGCCGTGTGTGGCGGCCCTAAAAAGTCTCCCTGTACATCATCCATAGTGCAGATTATATTTTTATTTAGGTTCTTTGAGATCAGTAAAGATATTCAGAGTGTTCAAAACACTTACGTTTAGAAACATATTTCTAAGCAATGTTTAAATTATTTGACCCCGTTTAGGAATGTGTTAGACTTCTCGCGTAAATGTTTGTTATTGTAGTACAATAGTCTGGCTTTCGTTGCCGGTCTGGTGAGGGTTCATTACCCGAAATTGCGTAATATAGTCCATACTATCCTCCTTGAATGTTTTACTGCTCCCAAAGGATCAACCCTTTATATTTTACTTATTTTCATGCCAAAAAACTGTGGAGAAAAAAACTTAAAAATGACTGGTGGGTTCAGTTCTCGAGCATTGAAAATAGTTGTTCACTCAGGTTACTGTATGTTCTTGCTTATTAGAATCAATGCAATTACTTTAAAGAAACACATAGTAACAAGGCGTGAAAGAAAAGACGCCAGAAAACAAACAAAACATTTTTCCGACAACAGGTCGTTTCCCTAATCGAGGTTAAAAATGAGACTTTGACGTTCTTATTGAATCAGTTCCTGAAAATTACTTACCTTTACAATAGCAATTTATTGACTAGCAATATAAAACAACAAACGTTTTATCATTTTATAGTGAGTGTGATTTAAAATTGGTTAAGGGTTAAGCCCCCAGTAATTTTATATTACTGATCGTTCCAAGGCGAAACTTCTGTTGTGGTTCTAATTGTTTTGTGTTTTGGTGTCGAATTTTTGTGCTGTTTGAGCCGTATGTACGTTTTCACATTTTAGTTCGGTTCAGGTAACTGAGTGGCCGCCTATTAGGGAATTGCTGCTCACACGGCTTACTATTTGTTTTCTTGGTATAATGACCTAAGTGTCATTTTAGTTTTTTCCCACCCCTCGGTTTATGGAGTGGGGATTTCTTTCCGATTGCGCCATTTCCTGATCATTGCCTACTTGTACCTTTTTCCCATTACTCATGTGCTTACCAAATCAACAGCTCATTGCATGCCTCGTACAATCGGGACCGGGACTATCATGCATATATCGCAAAACTCCAGTTACTGAAGGTCCAAACATGTGTGTAATTAGACATACAAAGAAATATCAGTGCGGATGGACCCACGGGCAAATGAGTGTAATGATAATCCGGAATACTGCAAATGCCCACGTAACATATTCAGTCTGTGTCTTAAATATGATAGCTTATGGCCATATCATGTGTCAGTACAATATATTTTATTGTGAGACATATAATACTTCCGAATCAAAATAAATGTAATATGATCTAATAAATGTTATAGAATGTCTAATCAGTTTTGATATAAATTGATGTTATACTGAAATATGAGCTGCCCCAAACAATGTGTAGTTTCTTATGCGGACCAGATATCATATTAGGAATTTCTACTTTTATAATTAGGTACACATCGATTTATACTTTGTGACATGTCCATTGAAGTAACTGGTTGCAGTTTAGGGTAAGTACACTGAATACTGGAATGATTTTTTTTCTAATGTGCCGTAGCAAACATATTTCAGCTTAAATAATCTATGTAAAAGATGTCTTTCTACGTCTTTAATATAGGAATGAATTTTATTTTTGTTGATTTTATCGATGTGTAAACTCAGGCGAATCACTCACAAACTAAATAAAGCCCGAAGGGCTTTATGAAAAAGTTTGTGAGTGATTCGCCTGAGTTTACACATCGATAAAATCAACAAAAATAATAATTCATTCCTTATAATTCCAACTTTGTCTCGTTACACTGCATTTGTTTACATTGTTTTGAATTTTTCTAGCCAGCGGAAGGAAAATAGAGCAAAACGGATTTTCATGAGGCAGCCATCTTGAAAATTTCCAAAGCATAGAACTCACTTCTCGCAATTAATAGAAGCTATATCTGGCTTGCTATAGGCAAGCTGTAAAAGCGGAAGCTTTAAAACATCTCCCCTTCATTCAAAATTGTTCTTTTGGAAGACAATATCAACGTCTGGACCGACAGAAAGACATGTCGATTTTGAACCGGGGCTCAAAACATTAGAAATTCAAACGTCAAATTTCAACACACAACAAGAAGATTAAAACACTTACCGTACGATGTTCTGTTAACAGAAAATGCGCCCATGTTAATAAAAATTCCAAATATTCATTTCGACGCCTTCAAAACGCGTTCTTCTATTGTTTTTATGACGTTTAGATTTGGTGACGTCAACCTTTCTTCGAAGAAACGTCACGTAATCACGTAACGTCGCGCCGTTTTTAAGGTGAAAACTGAGTATTCTTACGCATTGCTTTTATCGAAGTATAAAGTCTTCAAAACAACCAATCAGAATGTAGGAAATTAGTAAAGTTGGAATTATAGTCTTACATCATATTGGTGGGTCAGGTTGCCAAAGATAATGACTAGATTAGCTGACTAGCCTTCACTTCGTCTCACTTAGTTACTTCGTCCCACTTCCGCGAGACGGCTTGGCATTAATTGCTTTTCTAACAGATTACGGATTTTGTAATCGAACTATAGCTTCATTATTTGGTAAAAATTGTGTCCGAAATGTATATGTATATATAACAGGCGCAGGTATCTACAAATGTGAACCGTCAATCACTTGAAAACTACGCGTAAACATAAAAGTGTCGATTTTTATTTATTTCTACTTTCGATTTGGTCAGAGGTTTGATGCAATATATTAATAGACATATGTAGTATTTTCTTCGAAAAAAGATGGCATTTATAAACACGTACATATTTACATTTCTAATATAAAGTCTTAAATAAACCTATCGGGCTGAAATGCGCTTTATACATGTAGTTCCATGAACAACATCGTGTCACACGACATCACATGATCAAACATGACGTTCCGCTGTTTGAACACTCACTGTGTGTAAATTCTCTATTTGCATGTAAATGTGATCGCCTTGATAATTTTTACAACAAGTGATAAATATAAGCAATGAGTTTAATTTTTCTGATGCCCATGGAGCTATGAGCCGCAGTGTACGTGTCGCTAGCAAAGCATACATGAACCCCTTCGGGTTTCATTCACTTTGTACACGACCCACTGCATCTCATAGCTCCAGGAACATCAGAAAAATGAAATTCATTTCTAAACCCTACCACGAAGGTATGTACCTCTGTGACTCCACGCTTTCATTGCATTGGTATATTCAGTTTTCAGGTCACTATGTCCTCATACACAGAATAATTCAAAGACAAACATTTCCGGAAAAGATCTACTTTTTGAATTTTTGAATAATAATAATAATAATAATAATAATAATAATAATAATAATAATAATAATAATAATAATAATAGAAATAATAATAATAATAATAATAATAATAATAATAATAATAATAATTTAAAAAAATAATTGCAACATGAGTTGGGAGACAAAATTATTTAAGTGTCGAAATCAGGTCACTGTCAAAATGCAGAGTTATCTATTAATTATCTACCTTTCAGAAAATAAGATATGGGACTATGGGCAATGGGGGGTCGTAAATCATTTGATTGATTGATTTTTTTGATTTTTGATTTTTTTTTTTTATTTATTTATTTTTTTTTTTTAAATTTTAAATCAACGTTTCAAGTAAGATGCTGGGAAATATATATTTTCTTACATAATTTTATCCTACCCTTAAGGCGGAATATGACGGAAATGAACGAGCGTTGCCGGAGAGTTGTAAACATCCGGTAAAATGGCCAGCTATAAAGCAAGGCAAGTTTATCTTCCTAAAGAAACGCCCCCTTTTATATTGTTTTAACAGTTTGATTTACCTCATCCTACATTTCAGCTGTTCAAGTTCACTTGATTTTCTTCAACTTTCAGGCTGCAAGAGTTTACGAATGCTCTAGAAGAAGAGGTGATAGACCTGAAAAAGATCAGGAAGCTTGTTTTCAATGGTAAGACCAAGAAGCACTCCAGTGATTCAGAGAATAGCACGTCCCTGTCTTTTGGATAATATTGTCATCTCTTTTTTTGTTATTTAGCATTTTACGATCACGTCAAAAGACGTGGTATGATCCAGCAAGTATGGTCAGTTATCTTATGTTTTCATCTGACTCGCTCTAAACCAGCTGTCACCTACTCCCATAACATGAGAAATCGGGTATTTCTGATATTTTTGGTTTTGACATTTATGTTGAAATACCCGATCTCGTCAGGCAGTCAGCATCAATGTCCCAATATCAACATCGACTGCCACACGATTTATGTAATAGATGTAGCTGTCACCATACCTACTCCAATTTTTTTAGTTCACATTCATTTTTTCATCGGATATGGTCAGTATGAATCAGGGTTGGGGCAATTAAAACTGTAATTGTAATTAATTGCAATTTAATTACATTTTTCAAAATAATTGAAAATAATTGTAATTCAGTCTTTGCCTTAATTACAATAATTGAAATGTAATGAATTTCAGTGTCAAAAAGGGGTGTAATTAACAATAACTTTTAAGTGCCGGTTCACATAAAAATCATGCAAAATTGAAAATTCACTCCACATCGAGTATAACAGATTTTGATGAAATTTATTTTATATGAAGGCCGTTATGGTAGTATTTGACCTCTGAAATATTTTTGAAAATTGTCCAGCAGTTTTAGAGAAAATTACGATTGAAGTTTTAAACACACTTTTACAAGTTTGGCTTGAAGTCTATGGGAAAATGTCGTCAATTTTCAAGTCAAATTTTGGTCACTTCAGTAGACGAGTTATTATACATAATATACATGAAAATGCAGCTTAACCTCTCTTCTACATTTTCCAAAAATAAAACGCGTTGCCAAATCACTTTTGATGCCGTATTTTGTACATGAAACTTACGCCTAGGTATTTCTTACTGCGCTGGTGTCCCGTTTAGCAGTAGAATTTCTTCTTGAAGCCGGTAACCAAACCGCGCGACGTTGCTAAGACAAAGCGTCATGTGACAAAAATCATGTGACAATACTTCTAGAAGTCTTGTGTTTTTAAGAAGCTACGAAATAAGTAAAAAGACGGAAAAGAATAGAAAGATGGAACGCATTTGACGTCACAAGACGTTAGATTAGTATGACGTGACGTCAGTCGTCACGTGCTTTCATCCTCACGTGCCAAGTCGCGTGGACCCTTAATTGACAATTAAGACACGTAAAATGTGGTCTTATTAGAAATGATCAGAAATAAAATGCAAATTTGAACATGCAACAATGTGGGAATTACGTCTTCCATTAAAACACGAATTATTCCTTTCGTCAGCGTGATATTTCAGTACACTGACACGAAGCTAACCCAGGACGGACGTTTTATTATATTTTAAAAATAAACAGTAGAGGTAATAGAAAGTGGCCGTTTTACGTCATGCCGGTCTCATGGTCTGAACGGCAAAAAAACTAATAGGACGTTGAAAGCAAATCTTGTAAAATCATGAATATATAGCAGCAAAAATAAACTGTATTATCATGTTAAACTTAGAATTATAATTGATATTTTCAGTTGTAAACGCGTAAATCAATTTCAAACTATTAAAAGTATACTTGAAAAATAAAACTGATTGATTGTAATCTAAAAAAAATACAATAATATTAATCAAAATTTGTTCATATTCTTGACCTATAAACATTGAGGTTTTGTTTTAAGTTACTTCCCTTGAAATCTATCATAAAGATTATGCTTTAGTAAAAGTAGTACGCGTTTCCTGTCTATCGTATACACCTCCACCTTTGGATTTGTATACCATCAGTGTCATGACAGCTTAGGTCGTGTCATGGGTTAAAAGACTCACCCGAAAGACTGAAGAAGAGCGGGGTAGAACCTGCAATCCACGATTCACACGGCGAATAGCTAAACCATTCGGCCGCGAACATGAGGCTGTAACGGCGTGGAACGGAGTTGGCTCCGCCTCACTGAATTCCATTCAAGAACACCCTGAGTACAAATAAATTCAAGTTAACTGTCATAAAAGCAACGTGTATCGACATAAACTGTGTATTTGACGATCACAGGTAAGTGTTGGATGTTGAATGACGATGTTGATCGAATCATGCACAATAGGCCTAGCCGCTTCACACCAGTCTTGCAGTGTTTTGACGTATCGTAGGCCTACCTTCAGGTATAACAAGACAGCTGTACCTTGAGAGTCGCACGCCGGTCACGGTTTGCAGCCTCGGGGAACGGGTAGAAATCAAAACAGTCGCATTCCGTTGCGGGGCAGGCGATAGTATGAATCGCGACCTGTCGTAAGACTAAGAGATCGCACATAAATTACAAGACAGTCTTTCGACTTGCACGATTTGCAATGCATAGAGTGCCAATACGAGTACATTGCGAATTCGCCACCTGAAAACGATATGTGACGTGTCTCTCGTTGAACTTGCTTTGAGCGTTGTTGTTGCTGTTTTTTTTTTTTTTTTTTTTTTTTTTTTTTTTTTTTTTTTTTTTTTTTTAATCCATTCCTGGGTCCTCATCAATGCCTTGGTTACATTTGCCCCGATCATCGTGCGATTTTCAAGTTGGTCTGCTATTTTAGACATCGTAGGTGATCACGGGCATGTTTAGAATTCATACAGGCATCGTACGATTTCTTGCTCTGACTTACGTCCACGTTCTGAGTGAAAACCATACGGAGATCGTCGGAAGATGTCTATGACGAATCCCGACGATTTCTGACTGAGCCTTTTCGGTCTCCTTACGATCACTGTACGGGCCCCGCCCATTGAGGCCCGAAGAAATAGATGGGCTTCTTGTGCCTCCAGGCAAAGCTTTTACACTGCTGACTGCATCTTATTACTGGTTAACCGCTCAGGATGAGCCTGCCCAGGAAAAGTGGTTTCAAGTCATAGCGGTTGTGGCTTTGTTGGATGGTTATATTATATCAAGCACTTGTTGGATGTTTTGGGTAAAAGTCCCGTAAATGGAGACAACGTCCCGACCTGATCTCAGCCGTTGACTGGGACGTTAAGCATCAATTTTAACATCAAACAAACCATGTCTGTACAATTTTTTGTCACCAAATTATCATAAAAAAACAACAACATGCGGTGGCCGCATGATCATCGCAGCGTCTCCGGACGATGCTCCCTACGGCGTGGTAACGGTCTTACGTTTTTAAACACTTGTAGCTGTATAGACTAATTCAAAATCGTAGCTAGGATATCTAAAGCCTGCGGGAGACCGCACGAAAACAGACTGTCGACTTTCTCCACTTTTCAGAGGTATTTTACTTATCTAGTGCTCTACACTTCTCTGCAAGATTGGTTTGTTTTAATTGCTCATATATCAAAAAACCACAAGCACTTTGTTTATATGCAACTACATGATGTTAAAAGCAGTAGAACGGCTGTAATACTACCTGACTTTTAAGTGGATTTCAACTGTAGCCAATTAAACAGCAAGAGCGGTTGAGATAAAATGAAAATCAGTGGTATTTCGAGAACCCCAAAATTAGGGAAGATTGGTTGAGAAAGTCGCCTGTCTGAAAAAGGAAAATCACAATACAATTGTGTGTCGTACAATGTATATTGAACTGCATCCATTTTATTACACAGAAGTGCACGTTGGAAAGAATATGAAGAGTATAAAGGAACGAAAAAAAAATATTGAAGTGTTTACTATGAAATTTGTTTGTTTCAGCTTGAAAGTAGTTATATATTTTCTGAAAATTCAAGAATGACTAAAATTTAAAGAAATCTTATTTTCAAGGGGAACAACTTCATTTTTCAAGTTAAATCTTTTTTTTTAAAATTAACAATTATAGTTAATTCAGGAGCATTTTTAATTGTGCTTGTTTTATGCACTTTCACTCGTACATGGAAACACACTTTTGAAGATCTAGTCGATTCGCAATTATAGTAGAATTTCATATCGATATCAGACAACTTAGGTTACAAGCTCTTGGTTTCAAAACAGCAGAAAAAATCAAGTTTTGAACATTTGTCTTCAGGTGTTTCTGTTGTTGTCATGTCAACCAGGTATTTGAGTTTGCAAAGGGTTTTATTTTTCTGGACACGTAATATCAGAGACACTTTACATGACAAAACTTAATTTCAATATCAGTCTACTGAATTTGCAATAAATGAGTTTCAAAACAGCAGAAAATGCCAATTTTAGACGGCTGTCAAAGAATGACTTAATTTTGTTGTTGTCATGGTAACCAGTATTTGAATTTTTAAATGGTTAAATCTTTGAACATATGATGTATTTGATATTTCTAGATCATTATACATTTTCATAACAAAAATTGTCTACAGAATTTACAAGAATTGAGTCTCAAAACAGCAGAAAATTCCAATTTTGGACATTCATCTTCAGGTGTGACTTTGTTGTTGTCATGGTTACAAGGTAAGTGATCATACTGTCTTTTCATCATCGAGCATGATAAAACAATTGTTGCTTTACTGATACAATGTGACAAAATAAATACACAATTTTCAAGATGCCGATATAAATGATCAGAACCCCCCCCCCCCCCGCCACCCACCCACCCTAAAATGTCACGTTTAAATATATTTCTCCAGTGGTGTTCAACTTGTTGCTATAGCAACCATGCATTTCAACTTGCAAAGCGTTTTATTTTATAAACTTATAATAAAAAACTTACTTTATAATTAATGATATTCAATATCATGTTAACATCAGTCTACTGAAGTGGCAATAATTTGGTGCGAAAACAACCAAAAATTTCTTTATTTTAGATATTTTCTTCTGTAGCATTTTAGTTGTCGCCATGGCAACATGGAAAGTGACCAAGTTGTCATTATTATTATGGGATATGATAAATCAATAGTTGCTTTCTTGGTTCAATGTTACAGAACAAATCCACAAGTGAAAAGAAACTGATATAAACTTAGCTGTAAACCCCCAAAATGTAAATTTTAGCCGTTTTTTTCCTCCAGTGGTGTTCGGTTTGTTGCTTTGGCAACCACACGTATTAATTTGCGAAGTGTTTTACTTGTAATATAGTACTTACTTTATAATTCTAAATCAATATCATGTTCAAATCAGTCTACTGAAGTGGCAATAATTTGGTGTGAAAACAACAAAAAAAAATCAATATTTTAGATATTTGTCCCTTGTAGCATTATAAATGTCGCCATGGCAACCAGGTAGGTGACCAAGCTGTCTTTTTTATTATTGAATAGGATAAATCAATAGTTGCTTTCTTTGTACAATGCTACAAAATAAATCCATCAGTGATTAGAAGTTGACATAAACTTACCTGAAAACCCTCCAAATTGTAAATTTTACTTTTTTGCCTCAAGTGGTGTTCGATCTGTTGCTATGGCAACCGTGTATATGAAAAGGCAAAGGGTTCTGTTGTTGAAACTTGTAATATAATACCTACTTTACAATTAAACGGCAATATCATGTTTACATCAGTCTACTGAAGTGTCAATAATTTGGTGTGAAAACAACCCAAAAATCAATATTTTAGATATTTTTCCTTTGTAGCATTATAGTTGTCGCCATGGCAACCAGGTAAATTACCAAGCTATTTTTTCTATTATTGTATATGATAAATCATAAGTTCCTTTCTTGGTACACTGCTACAAAATAAATCCACCAGTGATTAGAAGCTGATATAAGCTTACCTGAAAACCCTCCAAAATGTAAATTTTAGATTTTTCATTCCAGTGGTGTTCGATTTGTTGCTATGGCAACCGTGTATATGAAAAGGCAAAGCGTTTTATTGTGGAAACATGTAATATAAGAATTGCTTTATAAATTAAGAGTAACTGCATATCAATATCAGTCTACTGAAGTTGCGATAAATTGATCTGAAAACAGCCAAAAATGCCGTTTTCATATTTTTTGACTTAGTGGTATAATATGCGTTGTCATGGCAACGCCAAGCTGAATAAAATCAACATTTTTTTGGCTTAAAAGCTTTAAGCTATGTTAAGTGTTTCTATTCGAATTGTTCAATTCTACCTAACATTTATCACATTCATAAAATATTATTTTGAATTATACCATTTTTAGAGCAGAATTTAGCGATTTTTAGGCAAAATACTAGTTCCCGTTGCCATGGTGACGAAAATCGAAAAAAATCGAAATAAACCTTATTTTTATTGTTCTGTCATCAAAACCTCTCAGACAAATGAAAATCAGCCAAATCCGTTACCCACCATGTGGAGTCACCTGCATGATTTTTATCTGAGCCAGCACTTAATTACTTTGAATTACTTTAAAGAAAACATCTCTAACATATATTAATATATACATTTTATATTTAGAGATTATTATTATAAGAGTGTACTGCAGATTATCCTGTTGAATCTTGTTTCCTTGCATCATTGAAGTATATGGTCAATTATACAGTACACAAATAAAATATTTTCCCATCAAATTTTGTCCTTCATCTGTTAAACATGTTTCTTCATCTACTGGTAAAATTAAGTCTTGGGCACTTTAAACATATTTAATCCTTCCCTAAAACTGATGACTTTAGAGCTATTTATCATCTCTTACACACACAAGGTGACATTAAACCATGATTGATCAAAGAAAGTGTGGAAACTCAAACAATCATTATCTTTTCTTTTTTGTCCTTGATTAGTGTATTGCCTACAGGATTCCTTGTTGTTAGTTTTTCACACCTCACTGACAGATTCATAATTTAACTGGTCACAAAATTAAACTGCTTCTTTTCATTGTGAATTTGTATTTCTAATTTATGAAAGATGGAGTGAATATTTATATTGACTATAAAACATGTAGAACATAAATAAATGATACTAAGATTGAAAAAGAAAAAAAAAAGAGTTTGCTAACAAAAAGTGCAGAGTAGGCGAAATGGGAATTCATTGAATGTCCAGAGTAGGCAAAACGGGAGTAGGCGAAATGGGAATAGGCAAAACAGGCGTAGGCGAAATGGGAGTAGGCGAAACGGGACCAGATCGAACATAAACAGATGTATCATGTCTTCAAAATAGGAAACTGATGGAAATGTTTGGTCAAAAATTCTTTATCATGTTTCTATGATTGTAAGATACATGCACAGTCAGACAGTATAGCCCTTGTCAGCACTTGTTTAATTTATGGCTTTTTTGTGTTTGTTCTTGATTTGCTATTCATAAGAAACCAGCTGTGATCATTCCCCCCATCTTTTATCAATAAGCCTGAGTCACAGTCAGCATCTTGGTAGAATTTATAAAAAACATTTATAATGTGCTTTAATAGCGTGAGAGTCAACAACTTTTCAGTCATGTGAGAACAGATATACTGCTTCCTAGTTATTAACCGACAATATGAGGAGTTGCTATATTTGCAAATAATCTTTTGACATTTAATGAGATACATATGTTAAACTTGTAACCATATCATTTGATGGTTATGGTATACACCAGTGGATTCAAACATCCCTGTTCAGTGGGAGCAAAAAGAAAAAGGAGACATGCAGTATAAAAGGTTCCTGTCAGACAATTCTCAGTCGTCATCACTACAGGTGTTTTATTTCCATTTATGAATATTTTTGGACTTAAAAGTTTCATGCGTCTAAACACTCGATGCAAAGTAATTGTATGTAATGAATTACATTAGGCTAAATAATTGTATGTAATGAATTACTTTCCTAAAATACCTAGTAATTGTAATTGTAATTTAATTGAACAAATGTCATTGTAATTGTAATTCAATTAATTACTTTTCAAAATGATTGACCCCCAAGCCTGGTATGAATGCAAATTCAGTCAGATAACATAAATATGTATAATATGAAATAAGGCACCACCTTTGGCGCTCTGCTCTGCTCCCATTGCGCCAATGATTTTGAAAGCTGATAAGTTCCTCATCCTCACCCTTGGGCCCTGCCAGGTGTTTTGCGGAACTGGGGAGAAGGTCATTTATTTTCAGGGATGTGGGAAGCAAGCATTAACGTTTGAAGATTTAGGGAGCAGAGGAAAGGGCAATTAGGAAAACAATATTCTTTCAGAGAGCAGGCAGTTAAAAGACCCACCGGGTAGGACCTTACCCAGATGATCAGGGACACACAAGGGCATGGGCCATAAAATTCTTCAGTTTTTCTTTTTGCACAATTTACAATGATTTCTGTACAACATAAAGTTCTAGATCTGTATTTTTAGGATAGACCATTCCGAAATAAGGGGGGTTGTTTTGTTTCATAGTCATACGAACCTTCGCCGCTCGGTGAGACAAAGGTCGTGCACTATGCAGTTAACCGAACGCAACCATGTGAAGTCATACTAAGCAAAACTGATGTCATGTTGTCATGATCTATCGGGAACAAAAAATGACAAATATTCTTGAGTAATATCAGTATCTTTCTTTAATTCGTCCATTTAGGGCAAAAAGTTTGTCAACACAATATTTTGAATGTTTGAATAGTACTGTTGTTGCTAGTCGCTACCCCGAATTCCGGTTCTGGCTGACGAAAGATTTTTTTCTATCAATGTATCTAGAACAAAATAGAACAGAACATTTTTACCAAGTTCTACCATAAGAGCGACGCAGGAGCGTCGCTATAAAAATGACCAATGAAAGCGTAAAATAAAAATGTGAATGATAATAATTGAAGTGTGGAGTCTCATTTAGTGGGATTAAACCTTACCGCACAATGGAGTTGCTGATAAAGAGGGTAATGGCTTGTGATATTCATAATTGCAGACAACCAATGATTTATATAAGAATAATATGATTTGTTTTAGTAGGTTATCAGTATGACAACTAGCTGATACATGATAAAATGTCAGAGCTAAAGCACTGATAAACATTTTACTCAATGTTTTCTTTGTTATAATATTTAGTATTTCAGTAATTAATATTATATTTAAAAATGTGTCTGAATTACCCCATTATGGAAACATCTCCATTTGCAGAATTTCTTTCAATATAATATGTTTTATTGATAAATATTGAAAATCAATAATTTTACAGGCTGATTTTGGGGCCCATTACGGGCCCCTTTCCCAATTGAAAAAATGTGTAAAATTTCCCAATTTCAGGTAAAAAATCCCAAAATAATAAATAAATCCTTGTTCATTTGTTGTGGATAGGTAGATCATACCCTCAAAACATTTTTTTTGGAGAAATATCCTCAAATTAACACCAAATATGCATAATATCCCCTGTTCTGTTTTGTATCCATTTTCCCAATTTTACTGATATACGTATTATTTTTCCCAAAATCATTGGTCCCGGGTCCCTGTTTTGAAAAGGTAGGAAAATCCCTGTTTTATACCAACCCCTGATTTCCCCCATTTTTACTGTATGTAAGATGCAAATCTGGGGTAGCTTTCATACAGAGATGTTTCCATGATGCTACCTTTAATTTTATGGGAGCCAATAATTTTTTTCAGGATGTCCATTTGAATCTGGCTTCAGATCAAGATGTTGGAAGGTAGGATATACTTGTATTGATGTAAGATACACTGATTAATTGAAGTAAGTAAGGCACACTGAATTTCTAGACAGTGGCACTGAAAACATAGGCAAAGTCCCTGGGCCTGTGGCTGCACCCCTTGTTTTCAACACTACCCTTAGGACTTCATTGTGGGCTGCACATCTTCATGTAGTATGTACACACTTCCATACTTTGTATTAGGCTGCATTTATTTATTTACTCATAATTTAGCACTCAGTATCCAGTAACATACATCAAACTCGTAATTTAGCACTCAGTCGGGAAGGGCCGTAACTAAGGTTGGAAGAACTTGTGGCCCGACCCTTTTGCTTGTACATGTATGTATGTTAAGCAATAAAATATGTTTAAATCAGCACTCAGTCATCCAGTAGCATGCATTAAACTCGTAATTTAGCACTCATCCAGTAACATGCATAAAATGAAGCACATTATGAGAAAATCAGCTTTTTGCATATGCTGTGTAGTAACTGCATGAAAGACATACAGTAACTGCATAGCTGATCTGCATTTTTTTTCACTACACAGATAGTACAATCCATCTTCTTCTTAAATGGGAAATCTCAAGCTTTTAACTGTTTTCTGTGACTGTACAGCTTGGTTTGTGTCAGACCTGGTTGGAAGCCCATAAGACAGGTTTTCTCGTGTCATGGCTTAAATAAAAAACTGTATTCAAACCGTGTGCACAGAAATTGCACAATGAAAAAAAAAGTCTCTGTTTTTGTACTTTTCTTCAGTTGCTGTTGTTTTACCTGCCTAAGAACAGATCAGAATGGGCCAAGGAGATGCAGAAACAAAGGTCGGTAATATTAACCCATTTTCTAGGAATGGACTTTCCCCGTCATAATCAACTGGGTGAATCCAATGTCATTTTGAGAGACACTTAAAGTGATTTTAAATTTTTATTTCATTTTTCGATGAAATTCCTCCAATAACAGAATAGCCCCAGATGGGATGCCACATTCTGCGGCATGCCCGCATTTTGTGGCTGCGCATCTGGGGCAGTACTGTTTGTCCCACAAAAAGGATGGCAGGCTTATATTAATTAGTTAAAGGTACATGTATAAGAAAAAAACTATATTTATAGGAAACATTTTGTTTTCTTCAGTGTTACTTTGAGTTCTTTGTGGTGCACATCATGAGAAAGCCTATCTTTGGATTTCCAAACAGAACAGACACAAATCAAGCTGCACTGACACAAAGAAGGCTAGAGGCTTTGAGCCGCCTCGTGGGAAAACCAACAATGTGGTTTCCGAACAGGTCCGACACAAACCGGGCTGTACAAGCACGGAAAAGAGCTAGAAGCTTGAAATTTCGGATTTAAGTAGAAGAGGAATTGTACTATCCGAGTAGCGAAAACAAAGGCGCTGATCAGCTTCGCGGTTACCGCGAAGCTGATCTGCGTCTTTGTTTTCGCATATGTAGATTGTTGGTTTTCCCATGAGGCGGCTCAAATGATGAATTAAAAAGTAGAGGGATTGTACTACATAACTGAGTTACTGTGCTTCTGGTCTGCATGTTTGTTTTCGTACTATGTGTAAGAAATGTCTTAAACAGCAGTCACACATTAGCGTATAAGTGAAACACGTGCCGGGCGTGTTGAAAAATTGCAAAATTCCACATACGCCAGACACACGTCGGAGACATGTTCGAAACGTGTTACGAATACGTTGTGTACACTTGGTGTACGTCCGGCACGCGTCACTGTATGCGCTAAAAATCACCGCGTGTTTCGTACGCGTTTGGGATCAAAAAAATTTTAAACATGCTTAAAAATTTTCTAGAAGCTCGGCGTGTCCCGGGCGTGTGACTTATATGTTTTGAATAAGTTCCATGCGCGCTACAAGCACGTTGAATACGCTTTGAACGCGTTTGGCGCATGTTTGAGGTACGTCAGTGTACGCTCCACGCGCGTTCCAATTTTATGAGATATTGCTTCAGTAGCGTGCCCCAAGCGTGTGTGCAGTGCGCGTTGAACGTTCGCTGCGCACCCATAGCGAGTGCTTAGCGTGTCTGGGACATAAGACAAACATACTCTAAAACTTTGAGATTTTTTATACGTCCAGCATACGCCTCAGTCGCGCGCTAATGTGTGATGCTAAAGCGAGTTAAAGGTACAAATTATTTTTATACGTCCAAAATCTTCAGCGTGTTGACATTTTTCATACGCCCAGCGCACGTTTGGGTTATAAGCTACAGGCTGTCAACCAATTCCTATATTCCTATTAAACTCCTATATTTTGGGTCCAAATCCTATATTTTTATGCACCTCTTATATTCCTATAAATTCTCCTATATTTTGAAAATATTTCCTATATTTTTAGGAAAATTTGTTGCCGATGAATAATCGTATATAGTAAATAGTAGTGCTCTGAAACTGCCTTTTGCCTTTTTGTTCTTCATTTTTTATTTTTTAAATAAAATCATATTCATAATACATGTATATATTATATAGTGCATTAATGGACATTATGTCACTCCTTAGTAAGGGTTACTTGTAAATCCAAAGCATGTCCCATTTTCATAACCATAAATAAATTATATATCCTAATTTTCATCAAATTTGTCATGGTTTTATATTGTCTTTTTTTTATCTATTTTCTTTCTTCCTATGACTTTATTTTGTTGTAAATTGATGCAACTATACAGTGTACAATTGATCCCAGGAAATGATGAGATCACATGAAACACAGGTATGTACCCTAGAGCTTCTGGGGGCCTAGGCGGCCCCCAGACCCCCGCCTAATTCCAAGAGATTATTACATACAGTGTGTATATTATATATTATGGGCTCTAGAGTTTCAGCTGAGATTGGGAATTGTGGATTTATTTTCCATTTTAGTTATATGATATCTCACTCTTTCACTATAAAATTTGTATATATATTTTTTACTTAAATAAATGATCAGTGATAAATAAAAGTAGCTCTAAGTTTAGAAGTAGAGAAAAAGTTGACCTTGATTTTCTATTTATTCTTTTTTATATATATATTTTTCAATGAAAAAGCATTTATATTGCCAAAAGAATGCCTTTATATTAAAACCTTTTTAAATTCTGTGGGAGTCAGCTAATGGACCTGTGTAGTATCACCATCCTGCATAATGCTTCAGCATACTTCATCATTACATGAATGGTCACCTGCCTGGATTGTTATGTTGTGGAACTGAATGGTTACTTTATCTAGATATTTTAGACATAAATTAATGTAGAAAAAGTGAGTGTGGAGGTAAGGATTAATAGTATAAGAGTATAGAATGAAGCGATTTTCACGAGAAAACTCCTATATTTTTTACTCAAAATGAACTAAAACCTCCTATATTTCTTAGAAAAAATTCCTATATAAACTCCTATATTTTTTAAAAGACTTGGTTGACAGCCTGAAGCTAATGTGTGACTGCTGTTTTAGACAACAAAGCTGTGCATGCAGTTGAATTTTGTGCAAATCAGATCTAATCAATCACTGCTGATCTTCAGATCTTGAAATCTTGAAGACAGGTTTTCTACTGACATATCTTAGAAAATGAGTTGTTGCATTACAAAACTTTGCCCATACAATATACAGAGATTTTTTTTTCAGAAGCAAAAATTGAAATTTCAATGGACGAATTTTGATTTTTTTTTAATATTTTCGCTCAAAACATACATTATGGGTACACGTTAGAACCGCCTCGGCCTCGAACCAGTACCCACAATGTATATTTTGGATCAAAAATAAGAAAATAAGGTATATCCCTGCAAACACCAGTTTTTCTGCATAAAAGTGGGGTTTGAGGGGGTATACATTTCACGGACATGTTTTCTTGATGTTTTTACAGAGCATTATACACCCAGTTTATCGATGAAATGATTATCAAGCCAGGAGTAGAAGCTTGCGAGTCAGGAGGAATGGCCGATGTTACCTTCGAGGATCATGTACGAAACCTAGTTTTTTGTTTCATTTTTACTGCTGCTTTGCTAATATAAAGAGAAAATGAGCCACATCATGGAAACACCAACAATTTGGGTTTCCTAACAGGTCGGACTCAAACTGAGCTGTACAGTCATAGAAGCTGGCTAGAGATTTCAGATTTAGAAAGTGGAGGAACTGTACTATCGATGTTGCAAAAACAAAGATACTGATTTGTTATTAAGTTGTCACAAAGCTAATAGAATTGTGTTAATAAAAATTCATCTATCAGATACAGTTCTACAGAGATATAAAGCATAAGATTTTATGTTCAGTGCCCAGACAGTTTACTGTAAGTGTCAATGTTCAAAATTTAAACAGCCTACCTAGCTTCTGTTGTGCAGCTGGCCCATTTGATGATAAATATTTTGAGGTTTTCTACTACTAGGTTAACTAATTCTATGTTTCAGCCATTGAATCCCAACCCTGACAGTAAATGGAGGGCTTATTTCAAAGACAATGAAATGTTGTTACAGATTGATAAAGACTGCAGGTATATTTTGATCAACACAGAATATGAAATGTTAATGGATAAAGCCTTTACAAACAATAATGAATTGATAATTTTGGGAGATTTTAACAGAGACTTACTGAAATCAAATCAAGCTGCTGCTGATTGGATGAATTCAAATAGAACCTATGTTGCAACATGCTTTTGAGCATATGCGAAAACAAAGATGCAGATCAACTGTGCAGTTACTGCACAGTTGATCAGCGCCTTTGTTTTCTCATCATGGATACTGTAGATCCGGAAATGTTCGCGAGAACTTAATTTTCGCTAATATTCGCGAACTGGTTGCCTCGCGAATTCAAAGTTATCGCTAATAAAGGGTCACTATAAGCTTTATAGAACACATGGTCACTCACACGCGAATTCAAGAACTCGCTAATAATTCGGAAATAGAAAATTCGCGAAATAAAAGTCACGCGAAAATTTCCGAATTTACAGTAATACAATCTCTTTTCTTCTTGGATCCGAAATTTGAATCTTCTAGTCTATGTCTGTGACAGTATATGCTGGTTCGTCTTGGACCCAGTTTTTTTTTCATGACACAATGATATGAGCCGCCTCATGAGAAAACCAACAATCTGCATATGCGATAACAAAGACGCAGATCAGCTTCGCGGTAATCGCGAAGCTGATCAACGTCTTTGTTTTCGCTACTCGGATAGTACAGTTCCTCTTCTCCTTAAATCCGAAATTTCAAGCTTCTAGCCTGTTTCTGTGCTTGTACAACCCGGTTTGTGTCGGACCTGTTCGAAAACCACATTGTTGGTTTTCCCTCGAGACGGCTCATATGGCTCAATTGTTCTCTTATAGGCGTCTGTGTCCCGATCTCAACTTCTTCCAAACAGCCACAGAATACCCCTACAAGGAACTGACGGGGGACAATAAGAAATGTGATACACTGAGAAAACGAGTAGAGCAATGTGTATTACAGTCAGAAACTGTCGCCAGAAATAGACTGGGAATCACAAATGTGAGTTAACTCTACTGATCAGATCCAGTAAGAGATTGTAGAATACTATGAGTTTAGAGATAAAACAAAATCACCATTTTCATGTCCATACAGACAAGCATGGCATATGTTTAATTCAAATTTATTTTTTGGACAAATTGAGTATAATCTGTTCTAGACTAATACTTATAGGTCCTTGCAACAGTGACCTGGTTATACCCCCGGCATTTATGCCGACGGGTATATAGTTTTCGCTTTTCCGTTCGTCCGTTCGTATGTTCGTTCGTTCGTTAGTTCGTTTCTTCGTTCGTAATTCCGGAACGTTCGTAGAATTTATGTCAAAGTTTTGGTTAAAGTTTCTCTAGAGGTGTATATCTCATGAACCAATGGTCAGAAACTATTCATATTTGGACCATAGGTACCCTATAGGGTTTGCTTTGTTTCCATGAGTTCGGACCCCAGGGTCCATGCCCGGGGGTGGGGCTGGAGGTCAAAATCTAGGTCACCTTTAAAATGTGCTGTTTACAATGTTAATGTTTCTTCTCTTAAGTTCATATCTTAACAAACAATCATAGGAATGTATTCTTATATAGTTCATAGATACCCTTTAGGGTTTGCTTATATTCAATGTCACCAAATCCTGGTTACCGTCCCCAGGGGTGGGGCTAGAGGTCAAAATCTAGGACACATTTTTATATGATATATACCATGATAAACTTTCTGTAAGTCTGTTTTCTTGACATCCACTAAGTCTTGCCAGAACACATTCATACTTAGACCATAGGTACCATGTAAGATTCAGACTCTAGGGTCTACGTGCGGGGGGAGGGGGGGGGCTAGAGGTCAAAATCTAGAACTTCTTTAATAATTGTATTTTCTGTACTTTTTTTTACTATCATGTTAAGAAATCATTCATACTTGCCCCATAGGTACTCTATAAGTTTTGCCTTGTTTCTAATGACATTAGACACTAGGGTACATGCTGGGGGTGGGGCTAGAGGTCAAAATCTAGGACATCTTAATTTTTTTTTTTTTTTTTTTTTTTTTTTTTTTAAGAATGACATTCTAATTTCATTTCAATCTAGGACTGAGGACCTGACCCAAAATGTCCGCGCTTATGTCCTAGATTGGGTATACACGTCAGCTCTGTATACCGCTCTAAAATAGATATGTCATTCTAAAACTACACTTCCCCATGTTTGTATGTAAAGTAATTTACACTGCTTATTTCTAAAATGTACTTGATGAGGGTGCTGTCTTTCGTTGGTGATGTGAGGTTCAATGTCAGGGGTGAGCATGTGCCGGGTTGTTTAGGTAGGGGGTAGGGAAGGGGGCTTGGTGGTTTATAAAATGTACTTGATAAGGGTACTGTTTTTCATTGATGATGTGAGGTTCAATGTCAGGGGTGAGCATGTGCCGGATTGCTTAGGTAGGGGGTAGGGAAGGGGGCTTGGTGGCTATCAGCCGGGGGTATACGTGCCTCTCAAGGCACTTTTTCTAGTTTGACCTGATTTACCTATAATGCAATCCCTATAATAAAAAAACAAAAACATTCCTAGAATGGCATTTCTTGTAGCCAACAAGCAAGTGAATATATACTTGTATGTTCATGGGATGTATTCATTTAGACATGCTTAATTAATGTAATGGCTTGATTGCAAAGAAATCAATTACTTCCTGATAAACAAAGTATATTACAAGCCCCGATAATAAAAATTCATGAAGCCAAGCCTTGATGTAAACGAGAATTTAGAAAAGTTTCCCCACTTTCAGATGCAGATGAGCAGACGGAAAGCCAGTGATGAGTTTGCTCCCCTTCCAGACGGTCAAGAAGCTCACTGGGAAGTGTGTGAGAGAATTCTGTTTGTGTATACCAAACTTAACCCTGGTTTAGGGTATATACAAGTAAGTTAATGTTTTCTTTTTGAATTTATACCAGGTAAAATCCTCATTCAATTCTACATCTTTACCACTAGTAATGATTTCCGAGTGACTGGCCAGGTTTCCACAATATTCGGTCAATTCCTCAAAAATGAACCTATCGGATCCGGATTGTCTCGGTTCGATTTCTTGGAGGTCGCACCTGGTAGGAACACCCGCAAAGTGAGTGGTATTTCCATGGTCAAACTAGGGTTTCTCTTGAACTGAAAGACACAGCTTGTGGTTTAAAATGCTTTCTTATGAGCTGAGTAAGCGGTAAAGGTTGACTACCCCTCAAAACCGGCAACTGACCCGAACAGCAAGATAAGGGTTGAGAATGAGAAACATTCATTGTAGACTGCTGTAGTATTCCAAGGGTGACACACTCTTAGCTGTCCATTTTCAAAGATATCTATAATAGGAGTCGCGTCATAAAAACTGTGTTTTTTTCCAAAATTCCAACCTTCTAGCCTTCCTCTATGAGTGTACTGGCCAGTATATGACGGACCTGGTCGGAAAATGTGAAGACATTTTTTAGCTCACCTGAGCCGTTAGGCTCACAAGGTGAGCTTCTAGTATACCCATGCCCCGATGTCCGTCGTCGTTTGTCGGTCATTCACAATTTCAAAGATCTTCTCCTCTGAAACCGCTAGGCCAATCAAAGCCAAATTTCACGTGGAGCATCCTTAGGAAGGGGAACGAAAGTTTGTATAAATGGTCCAGGTCACATGACCAAGATGGCCGCCATGGCTATAAAGAGAAAAAACAATTAAAAATCTTCTTCTCCAGCATCAGAAGGCCTATGATTTTGAAACTTGGCATGAAGCATCAGGCAATAGAGCTCTACAAAGATTATATAAATCATGACCCTGGGATGACCTTGACCTTTTTTACGGCAAGGTCAACTTAGGTAGCCCATGCAACTGAATGGGATAAAATAGGAAAATGTCATTTAAAGGCAGAAAACTTGCTAGGAAGATTTATGTTTATGAAAAAAAATGACCCCAGGGGGTTGTCTGCCCCTGCTCCGGGGCTATATATACTTAAAACCATTAAAAACGCAACTGATATACAGGTTATTTCTACCTTTCAGGGACACCTTGTGCGCTTTGTTTATAGCGAAGTCAGCTTGCCCCTCGCCCGAGAATCGTTCAGCGAAAACTGAACTCAATTTAGCACTTCTGGTTGACTTTTGGGTTAAAAATGACAAAATCATTAAAATTTGATTTTAAACCCATTCAACCTTGCATAGCAACCCAATTTCAATGCGAAATTATGCGGTTGAATACCAGCAACAAAAAAACGGTGTAATACCGACAATTCCACCTGATGGAACGACCAAGATTAATTTCCAAATGTTCAAATTTTCGAAAAAATACCACAGATTTTGAGAATCTACAGAAACTTCAATAAAACAGAATCATTCCATAGTTCGGACACAGGAGATGTTACGTTCTAGCATATGGGTCCATTTTATGACAGTTTTAATTTTCAAAAATGGCATTCTTGAATTCACTTCCGGTTTTCATGTACTGACTTTGATGGCCTTTTATAAGATCAAAATTTGAAAAAAACAATCTACGGAATGGTTTACATAGACTTTAGAGCAATATTGGCATTGACCGAAAGTTTGAACACAAAAGAGCTAGTCATAAAGGTTAACGTATAGCTGGATTGATAAGGTGCATTTGCTTTTGTTTTGTCCATGTTTGAGTTGTGTCCCTTAATCGACAAACGCAGATCGCTTTACATCACTTGCTAATTTAGCACAAGACGAATATGGCCTTCATATCAGGACGACAATTTCATGATTTTATATAATAACATTGTGAAAATATCCAAGAATCGTTGGATAGGTTATATGCTGAAAGTTGCGTTTTTACTGGCTTCAAGTATATATGTATATGACCATAATATTCAAACATGTTTTCTCTGAAACCACTAGGCCAATTAAAGCCAAACTTCATGTGGAGCATTGTTAGGAAGGGGGAATGAAAATTTATATGAAAGGTCAAGGTCACATGCCTAAGATGTCCACCATGGCTATAAATAGCAAAAACTTTTGAAAATCTGTTTCTCCAGAACCAGAAGACCTATGGTTTTGAAACTTGTCATGAAGCATCAGGCAATGGAGCTCTAAAATCATGACCCTGGGATGACCTTGACCTATTGTACGGCAAGGTCAACTTAGGTCGCTTATGCATTTGAATGGGAAAAATTAGTAAAATGTAATTAAATGGGGGGAAACTTGCTGGGAGTATGCAAATGGACAGAAGATTTATGTTTATGAAAAAAAAAATGACCCCAGGGGGTTGTCTGTCCCTGCCCTGGGGCTATAATATTCAAACATCTACTTCTCTGAAACCACTAGGCCAATTAAAGCCAAACTTTATGTGGAGCATGGTTAGGAAGGGGTAATGAAAACTTATATAAAAGGTCAAGGTCACGTGACCAAGGTGGCCGCCATGGCTATGAATAGCAAAAACCTTTAAAAATCTTCTTCTCCAGAACCAGAAGGCCTATGATTTTGAAACTTGGCATGAAGCATCAGGCAATGGAGCTCTACAAAGTTGATATAAATCATGACCCTGGGATGACCTTCACCTTTTTTTATGGCAAGGTCAACTTAAGTCGCATGTCTCAGATCTCAGGTGAGCTTTTATAGGACCATTGGTCCTCTGGTCTTGCATCAGGCCTCATATCTGTCTGTCTGTTTCAGGGGATGAATGAAATTCTAGGACCAATATACTATACATTAGCCTCTGACCCCGACCCCGACTGTCGGGAGTTCGCCGAGGCGGACAGTTTCTTCTGTTTTACCACAATGATGTCAGAAATCAGAGACAACTTCATCAAAACTTTAGATGATTCACAGTGTGGCATTGGTAAGAATTGAGCCTCCTCATGAGAAAACCAACAATCTGCATATGCGAAAACAAAGACGCAGATCAGCTTCGTGGTGACCGCGAAACTGATCAGCACCTTTGTTTTTGCTACACGGATAGTACACTTCCTCTTCTGCTTAAATCCAAAATTTCAAGCTTCTAGCTCTTTTCTGTGCTTGTACAGGTCGGTTTGTGTCAGACCTGTTTGGAAACCACATTGTTGGTTTTTCCACGAAGCGGCTCAGATGGTTGATTCATATTCTAAAATGTTCAGTTTGGCCTTAGAACAGTACATGTAACTAACTTCATGTGATTGAAAGTTAATAAAGTTTAAGTTTGAACATTGCACCACATGATCTTCATTAATTTTGTGACAAATTGCTTAGAGCCAAGATGGAAAAGGCAAATCTAAACTAGTCATATCTGGGATACCAAAATTTCCTCATTGTCTTAATTGAGCCACGTCGCGAGAAAACCGGTCTTCGGGGTTTCCAACCAGGTCCCACACAAATCGGTTTGTACAGTCACAGAAGCAGTCTAGAACATTGAAATTCCTGATTTAAGAAGAAGAGGAATTGTACTATCTGTGTAGCGAAAACAAAGTTACTGATCAGCTTCGCAGTTACGGCGAAGCTGATCAGTGCCTTTGTTTTAGCATAGGCAAAATTTCGGTTTTCTCATGACGTGGCTTGTTGGCATCTCTTTCCTGTTATTTAGATATTTTGAGTTTAATATATCTTACATATAATTTTTTCTTTCAAAATTATTTCAGCTCATATGAGACGGGCCTATCAGTGGGTGGGTGAAAACGGGAGAACTATGGCGAGATAAACCACCTGGCACACCCGCAAGCAGAACTTGGCTTGTCTCACATGTGACCAGTGCGGGGCTCAAACCCGCACCAGACACAGTGGTGAGATGATCAAGTGATTAAGAAACAGCTCTCTTAACCACTCGGCCACGGGGGCCGCTTATAAAAAAAATCTAGCTTTTATACCAAACATTATTCTTACCTTTACAGGTAATCTGATGCTGCAGCTTGAAACAATGTTGAAGAATAAAGATATCACTTTGTGGCTCAAACTTCAGGAACAGGACCTTAAACCACAGTTCTATGCATTTAGATGGTTAACATTATTACTTTCTCAAGAATTTCCACTACCAGGTAAGAAAACCCCCTCTCCACCCACCCACCTACCAGGTAAGAATACCCCCGCTTTTTGCCTATGCAAAAATAAAGACGCAGATCAGCTGTGCAGTAACTGCACAGCTGATCAGCGCCTTTGTTTTTGCTTCACAGATAGTATGACCTCTCATTTGTGGCTTAAACTTCACGGCCAGGACTAGAAATCACGGGTTCTAAGCATTTAGATGGTTAACATTATTACTATCTCAATAATTTCCCCTACTAGGTAAGATAATAACAATGAAAGAATGTTATTTTTTATGATAAATATCAAGTGTTAAAAGGCTGCACATAAGAAATAATTAAACAGAGAAGGCTTTCGGAAGGAAAGCAGTTTCTGCATGACATATACTAGGAGAGAAAGGCACCTCTGCATAATATGGTTTGTTACAGTATGGTTTGACTGAGCCACAATGCGAGAAAACCAGTCTTCGGTGTTTCCGACAAGGTATGACATAAAACGGCCTGTGTAGCTATAGAAGATGACGCAGGAGCTTGAAATTTCGGATTTAGGAAGAAGAATTGTACTATTGGAGTGGCAAAAACAAAGGCGCTGATCAGCTGTGCAGTTAGTGCACAGCTGATATGCACCTTTGTTTTTGCATAGGCAAAAATCCGGTTTCCTCACGATGTGGCTCACATGATCTGTTACAGTATGGTTTTGGATGTAACACAGACTATTGATTATTTACTTTCAGATGTATTAAGAATCTGGGATTCATTATTAGCAGATGAGAAGAGGTTCCGCTTCCTAATCTGTGTGGCTTGTGCAATGTTAATGTAAGTACATATATAAAGAAACAATGTTTAGTATGATACTGTTATATGCCTACTTGTGGTCTGAGTGTATTTGTAGGTAGCAGATTGAACAACAGCTGCAGACAGACGTTAGCCCTTCACTGTTTCTTCTTTGTTATTGCACCACCACAACAGAAGTTGTTTGTATTGTTATGAAATCAAATGTCTGGCGGAGATTGCAATAATATCAGGATTTTATAACTTTTATTCGTAGAAAACTATGCAGATTCAGACTAGACCAAATGAACTGTTTCAAATTTTGAAAAGGATTACTACCTTAAATGTAAAGTTATCAAAGAAAGACTGCAAATCTGTTGTTAACCAGTATTTAGTGGACTGCTCAACACTTTGTCAGTAACTGACAGTGTTCAATCTTAATTAGACTTTGGGTATATGATTCATGATTATTTTTCTTCTGATTTGAGACTTTGTTATTTTCAGTTTAATGCGAGATGATTTACTCACAGGAGATTTTCCACATAACATGAAGCTTGTTCAGGTATGTCTGAAATAAAACCATAACAAAACAAAATCAGGCAGAAGTAGGGGAGCCAAGTTATTAGACCCAGATCTTTTGCAGATAACAAATAGAAGCCTCTGTGGCATTGAGTTAAGCCACTTGATTTGTAAACCAAGAGTCATGGGTTTGTTCCCAGGTTTCTCCACTGTCGTATTAGACTTCAAACCGAGATCCTGTCTTGCCTCTCCATATGGCTTTGGCTATTTAGTGGGATGTAATATACACTAAAACACTAAATCAAATGACCAACTTTCAGATATGAAAGTGGCAAAGGAGTAGGTGAGACTAACATGACTGGGTCTTCCTTGTGGTCATTGGCTTTGAAAGTTTGAAATACAAATATAAAAAAATCAGTTAAAAGAAAAAAATATCTTTTTACATAAACATCTGTTGCATGGACTATATGCCGCCTTAGATCTGCGGAGACTGTTACGGCTAGTTTACCCCTTGCACTTGGTTGACAAATAAAGACGAGAGGTGGATTAACTTCAACTTTAATTCTGTCAGTCGTATGTGCAAATCAGATGATGATATAAGCTGATGAGTGAGGTAAAGACTGAAAATACAGCAAATAAGAAAATACAGGTTTACAACAAAAATGACAGACATGACTATCAAACGGACTGAGCGACTGCAAGACTTACTTAAAAAGATTGCCAGAAAGTAATCATAAAATAATTCTACAACACCTAAATTGTAGACAGAAATACTGGAAAAACGTTTATAACAACTTTCATGAGGTACGAAACATCTAGAGGCGAAATCTGTTTTAGGTACGAATCAGAAAAACATCGAAAAATACCTTAAATTTTGTAAAAATGATATGTCAATAGCATACAATAATGGATGGAACACTACAGAATTACAGTACTTACATCTAGGTGGATATACAAAGGATTTTAGACCAGAAAACAGCTTCAAAAATGAGTTGGTAACTTTGACAACTTTGGCGCGTGCAAAGAAGGAAACAAGTATAACGACAACCCGAAAACTAAGTTTTGATAACTGGCGAACTCGCACACCCGGTACAAAATAGGACAACTCGCTCTGACATACAAACTCACAAACTCGTGACACCACACTCCCCACCTGACATTAAAAATGTCACAATTATAACACAAAAAATCCAATTGCTAACTTGCACTTGAAAACATAATATGTACACATGTAAATGTCTGAAACCCTTATCAAAACTTTAGATAAGAAGCTTAATGCAATGTCAAAATAAACATATATGCTTCTCTGAGACATCTCTATTCACTGTAAAAAGACAATTACAATCACTTATAATCATCAACTCAAGTATTATTAACTTGAAACATGAAACACTTGCAAAAAATGAAATGGCAGGGCGTGACGTCCTAAACAAACTAGCGGAAGCACTATTAAATCTGACATTTAGGTTTCTGATACCAGCAAAATCAATTGAGATATTGGACGAACAAATAAAGAGCATCCACTCTCACGACTCACTACCCTGACTTCAGCCTTTCTTACTCTACCATCCTCACTTGGAAACACTCTGGTAATCACACCCATAGGCCAATTGTTACGATGAACAGAACAGTCTTTAAGTAGTACAACATCCCCATGTTTAAGATTGGGTACATCAGCCTGCCATTTACGCCTATTTTGGAGAGTTTGCAAGTACTCTGTACGCCAACGTTTCCAAAATGTGTCAGATAGGGCTTGAACATATTTCCACTGAACTTTAGGACTTACAGGTTGATAGTTGTACTGAACAGGGGTAGAACATTTCTGAGTTAATAACATGGCTGGGGTAAGAATTTCTGGACAGTCAGGATCACTTGAAATGGGTACTAGTGGTCTAGCATTTATTATGGCACTAACTTCAGCCATGAATGTGGTTAATACTTCATGGGTCAAATGCGTAGTGTTCAAATCACCCAACATAGAATCCAAGATTCTTCTTGTCACACCAATCATTCGCTCCCACACTCCGCCCATGTGTGAGGAATGGGGAGGATTGAAAGTCCACAAAATTCCTTTGTCATGCAAGAAAGTCTGTACAGGATCCACTCCAACTTTCACAACATCAATGCCTAGATCAGTGGTTGCACCCACAAAGTTAGTTCCTTGGTCTGATCGGATCTCCTTGACATCACCTCGTATTGCCAGGAAACGACGAAAAGCATTGATAAATGCTGATGAGCTAAGTTCTTCAGTAACCTCTATGTGTACGGCTCTGGAGGTGAGGCATGTAAAGAGGATAGCCCATCTTTTACTGTTCGCATAGCCCCCTCTGGTACGTCTAGCTGTAACTTCCCATGGTCCAAATGTGTCGACTCCGACAAATGTGAATGGGGGTGCTGGCTGGACACGGTCAGCGGGAAGGTCAGACATCTTTTGACTTGATACATCCTGTCGCAGTTTCCTGCACTTAACACATTTTTGAATAATGGAACACACCAGACGCTTACAGCCTATGATCCAGTATCCTGCTAACCTCACTGCGCCCTCTGTAAAATGACGACCCTGATGCCGTACTTTTTCATGATAATAACGAATAAGCAAAACTGCTAAGTGACTGTTCTTTGGGATGATCACAGGATGTTTTTCGTTCGTGGGAACCTGTGCATGTTTCAAACGCCCACCAACTCGGAGCAATCCACTTTCATCTAGAATAGGATTCAACTTTAACAGAGAACTCTTCTTTGAAACTTGCTTGGATTGAAGCAAAGCACACATTTCCTCTTCGTACACTTCTGACTGTACAGTACGGATAACAAGCTGCTCAGCCTGCATCTTTTTCCTGATATCCCTAGCACCTTTGCACATATGCCAACCTCTGCAATCCGAATCACTTTCATGTTTGAATGACAAACAAATATGTAACAGATTTTCCATTGCACGGACAAGATGTTGCCATGAGGAGAATCTCTCAAACCGGTGAGAACCTAAGGAGGGTTTCAATACAGAAGTGTCAAGGGTGTTGATCACTGGGCGTATTTCCTTGTCCTCGTCGGGATCAATGAGAGAGAAAGACTTTATCTGATCCTTGTCGTGTACCTGTATGTTACTTGGCCCATGTATCCACTTACTGTCCATTAGGTTTGTAACTTGACCTGGCCGAGTAGCACAGTCTGCTGGGTTGTCAGCAGTATTGATATAAAGCCACTGTTCTGGCTTAGTAAGCCTCAAAATCTTGTCCACTCTATTACTTACATACGTATAAAATCTACGAGTCTTATTTTGTATGTAACCAAGCACAACTCTGCTGTCAGAGTAAAAGAAAGTTTCATGAAAACTCAAACCACTTTCGGTTAACACAGCGTCATAAATCTCTGTGGCAAGAACTGCCGCACATAACTCTAATCTAGGAATGGTGTGTCCATTCTTTGGAGCAACTTTAGCTTTTCCCATGACCAAGCTCTTAGAAAGAATCATTTCACCTCTATATCCAACACAGTAGGCAGCTGCGGCAATAGCTTTTTCTGAAGCATCAGAATATATATGTAACTCAAGTCTAGATATATCACTTAGTGTTACACCGAAATACGACCTTGGAATCTTCATCTTCTCTAAAAGGATGAGAGAATCTCTCCAAGACTCCCAATCATGCCTACGGTCTTCAGGCAAAGGGGCGTCCCAGTCAATAGTTCCTGTAACACTCACTGGAGCCACAAATCCTATTGGGTCATATATACTATTTACCGTAGAAAGCACACCACGGCGAGTATACGGTTTCATTTCATCAGACACACAAAATGTAAAGACATCTGTCTGTAGGTTCCAGTTCAATCCTAAAGAGCGCTGCAAAGGTAAAACGTCTTTGTTCAGGTCTAGAACAGCGAGATCTTTTGCCAAGTCTTCAGATGGAAAGGAACTCATGACTTCCTTGCTGTTAGAAGCTATCTTGTGAAGTCTGATATTGCCATGTTCTTGGAAAGCCTGTTGCGTCCGTTTCATTAGACTGACTGCAGTGTCGACGGTGGGTGTTGACGTCAAACCATCGTCTACGTAAAAGTCATTGGAAATGAATTCCTGAACATCAATACCAAAATCCTCTTTGCTTCTATCCGCTATCTTGCGCAAGCCATAAGATGCAACTGCAGGCGACGGGCTATTCCCGAAGACATGCACCCGCATACGGTATTCCACAAGTTCACTGTCAGGGTCATTATCTAGGTACCAGAAGAACCTTAAGAAATTTCTATGGTTTTCACTGACTAAGAAACAGTAAAACATCTTCTTTATATCAGCTGTCATAGCGATAGGCTCCTTTCTGAAACGAATCAGAACTCCTAACAGACTGTTTGTTAGATCCGGTCCAGATAATAACACATCATTTAATGAAACACCTTGATATTTCGCAGACGCATCAAACACACCTCTGATTTGGTCCGGCTTCTTCGGATGATAGACTCCAAACAATGGAAGATACCAACACTCCTCTGTACTACTTAAAGGTGGAGCTCTCTCCGCATGGCCACTATCCAGGATTTCCTTCATGAAAGTAACAAAATGACTTCTCTTGAGAGAATTTGACTTTAAGCTTGAATCAAGAATTTTGGCCCTATGCAAGGCTTGTGGCCTGTTATTGGGTAATCTTTGCCTAGACTGTCTAAATGGAAGGGGGGCAACCCAGTGCCCACTTGAATGCATACAGAAATCACTGTCCATGATGCTTAAAAACTCACGGTCCTCAGCAGAAAGGCCAACCTTATCATCTTGCTCAGTCTTAATGAATATATTGTTGTCATCATTATGCTGAAATGGAGGTAACTCTTTAACCTTAATTTTGTTTGGACAGGGAGGGCAGACAGATGCACGGTTTTCCCCAATTAGAAATGTTTTGTTGCAAGTAACTAGGTCAGGCTGATGCACCCTTCCTAAACAAACTTCCCCGATGACCACCCATCCCAACCCAAGGCGCTGGGCAAATGGGGAACCCACTGGGCCAGTTCTCTGCTCAATAATGTGATGAGCATCTATCATGTCCCTGCCAATTAATAGGAGTATATCAGCTTCCTCGTCAATTTCAGGAATACTAGAGGCAATGTCTTGCAAATGAGGGTGATGCATTGCAACACTAGGGGAGGGAATCTCATCTCTAATATTGGGAATTTGAGAACACTCAATTAACGTAGGAAGCCGATAACTCACACTACCATCCAAACTCTCAACAACACAATTTTGAGCTCTACGACCACTCTTTACCACAGTATCAGAACATGTTTTCAGTGTGTACTCAAATAATTCACTTTTAATGTGTAGCTTTGAGAACAATTCTGGTTTTGCAAGAGACCTGTTGCTTTGTTCATCTAAAATAGCATAGGCTTTTAGTTTGTGGTCTGACCTGGTATCTGTACTTTGATAGATATTGACCAAAACTAATTTGGCACAAGATTTACCATCAAGATATTGCTTATTTCCACCAATTTGGGTACATTTGGAAGTTATAGTTTTCCTTGGTGTCTCCTCCTCCCCACCATGCACAGACTGATCTGACTTATCCTTATAAATGTGCATGGCTGTGCAGTGGCTTTCACTGCCACAGTCACCACATTTAATTTTCTGTTTACATTCTCGCGCACCATGATCTGTAGATGCACAACACTTAAAACAGAGGTGATTATTTTTGAGAAATGCTCGTCTTTCTTCAAAAGACAGAGACTTAAAGCCTCTACAGTTATGAATAGAATGTTTAGTCTTGTGCATAGGACAACGAGGAGCATCACCATTGGTTTCTGATTTATTCTCCTTCTTAACATCAGTTTTCTTGGCTGAAATAAAAGTTTTCTTTTGACTATGAATCTGTGGCTTCTCTGAGGGTATCTGTGTATATATGAACCCTGGGTCATTCCTAATTTTGGCCTGATCATGAACAAACTCTGTGAAAACCCAAAACCTTGGATAGGTTACGTTGTGATCCTTCTTGAAGTTATTAGCTCTGGTTGTCCATTTTTCTTGTAAATTGAAGGGTAACTTTGACACTATCGGGGAGATACCTACAGAGGAATCAAAGTATGACAGCATCATGTCATACTTGGGGTCCCCTTTTAAGGCTTCAACCTCTCCGAGAATGTCAGAAAGTTGGAACAATTTCTCATTTTCTTTAGGCCCAATTTTAGGGAATTCGTTCAGCTTTTTCAACACTGTCGAATAAACCATTTCTGGAGCACCATACCGGTCTTCGAGGCGTTCCCACACTTTCTCTAGGGCTTTCTGAGGATTGTAACTATAACATGACCTTATGCTTAATGCCTGCTTTTTTGATTCAGGACCTAACCACTTAATGAGAAGATCAACTTCTTCAGACGGTGTGACACCTAACTCTTTCACCACTTCATTGAAACTGCATTTCCACACCCTAAACGACTCGGGCTTGTCATTAAACTGATATAGCCTAGATAATGTGAGATCTTTTCTCAATAGAAATTTGGTGAAATCTGCAGCACAAGACTCAGAAAACTCATTTCTAGGTTTCACAACTTGATTTTCACTTTTAACTACCGGGGTAGGAACATCTTTATAATTCTCTTCCTTCACTGTTATATAGGACGTGGAGCTTTCTGTGGAGGTTATTTCAATGACTTCGTTTTTCAGAGCATTCTGTTTCTCAACGAACTGTTCTACTCTTTCAAGAGGGTCATCTACGGGTAGACTTTTGATTCCCTGCGAAACTGATTTATTAGATCTGGTCTCCAAAGCTTGTGTCTCAGCAGCACAAGCCGCTAACTCTTTTTCCTGATTAAGAAAGTCGATATCGGCTTCTAACTCCTCCTTTCTACGAACACGAGCAGCTTCGGCTATTGCTTGTTGTTCTATAATTTGAGCTTTTTCTTTCTTAAGGACGTTTTCACGAGCAGCATACTCAGTTCGTACCTTGGCTGCCTCTAATGCAGCCTGTTTTACAGCTAAAACACTGCTTATTCTAGATGATGTAGTATGGGAACCGGATGAAGCATGAGAAGTTTCTTTATGCATGCCTTTCAGGTCTTTCAATCTATTGTTAAAGTCTGTGTACACCTTCAATGAATTAATGAACTGTGATTGAAACTTTTGACTGACTAACAAACTGTCTTGAGTTGACACTCTTAATAAATAAGCTATATACTCTTGTATGAGTTTCTTATATGTTGAGAACAGCTTATTTAATTCTTTTTCAAGTTCATTTAGGGTTTCAAGGCTACTTGGGGAAGGAAAGACTAAATTGTCACTCAAAAATTGTGCAACAGGATCCCAAGCCTTTTGGATTTTCAATTCATATTCAGATTTCCTGGCCTCGTAAATCTCAGCACCCTTTTCTGTCAATGTTCGAGTTCTTTTCTCTGTTTCAGTCTCAGTCTGAGAGTTTGTGTCACCTGCTTTACTCATGATGATGATTGTTTTTTGACAGTCAAGTTCTGTGAGGGGATGGGTGCATGTCAAAGGCCCCAGGAGAATAAACACAACAACATATAAAAGTTTATTCATCACAGTCTGGTATTTCAATTGTAGGAGAAAATGTTATTTGGGGTGTTTCGATGGACCTGTTTGGGGTGTTTCGACGGACCTGTTTCACAAAATGTTATTTGGGGTGTTGTGATGGACCCCCACACTGATGTGATGCCGTTAACACGGGGTGTTTAGCTCGAACCAGCTGTAGCGAAACCACGGGGTGGTGACAACGTTGTCGACAAAACCGGCCTCCAATCCAGGAATTCTATCGTCTAGATTCTTTACTATGCCGCCTTAGATCTGCGGAGACTGTTACGGCTAGTTTACCCCTTGCACTTGGTTGACAAATAAAGACGAGAGGTGGATTAACTTCAACTTTAATTCTGTCAGTCGTATGTGCAAATCAGATGATGATATAAGCTGATGAGTGAGGTAAAGACTGAAAATACAGCAAATAAGAAAATACAGGTTTACAACAAAAATGACAGACATGACTATCAAACGGACTGAGCGACTGCAAGACTTACTTAAAAAGATTGCCAGAAAGTAATCATAAAATAATTCTACAACACCTAAATTGTAGACAGAAATACTGGAAAAACGTTTATAACAACTTTCATGAGGTACGAAACATCTAGAGGCGAAATCTGTTTTAGGTACGAATCAGAAAAACATCGAAAAATACCTTAAATTTTGTAAAAATGATATGTCAATAGCATACAATAATGGATGGAACACTACAGAATTACAGTACTTACATCTAGGTGGATATACAAAGGATTTTAGACCAGAAAACAGCTTCAAAAATGAGTTGGTAACTTTGACAACTTTGGCGCGTGCAAAGAAGGAAACAAGTATAACGACAACCCGAAAACTAAGTTTTGATAACTGGCGAACTCGCCCACCCGGTACAAAATAGGACAACTCGCTCTGACATACAAACTCACAAACTCGTGACACCACAGACTAAATTACATAAATGTTTCTGAAAGGTGTTACTGTAGACATCTGTCACTTGTATTTGTGCTTAATTAAATGAATTTATTTATAATATTTATGATATTCATTCTGTTTCAGAATTTTCCCCACACATCAATAGATGTTCAGGTTGTGATAAAGAAAGCCTTGGAATTGTCTCGGTAGCAACGACTAAACTGGTAGACTCTCTCATAAAGATAACAAATGAGGTAGATATTTTGCTCTGATACCCTAAGCGCTACATTTCTTAACATTAGTTTTAGATAATGTAGAACTACTCTTGTTCACAGAAGCATCTTAGCATTCTAGATTTGAGCACGTGAGACAAGCTTGAGCATGTGAGACAAGCTTGAGCATGTGAGACATGAGAAGCTCTTTTTGCACATCATCTTGAATTTGTTGGTGATCTGTTTTTGCCTTACCTGACAAAAATTTATTAATTGGGCTAAAATGAGTGAAATAACATAAAGATAGCCAGTCAATTCATAGCCAGTCAAATAAAAATGAAATGAATGAAAATATTTATGAAGTGGGAAAAATTATTCTGTAAAAAGATTTGGGTTAAAGTTTTATAATACTCTTGAATATGTAGATGGATCAAGTCGATACTTTGCATGTTGGTAGATACGTACAAGTATTGATCTGAAGTTTTATGCTATACCATCACGACCCACCTGAGAGGTCATATGCTTTTAATAGATTTAGTGGCAAAGCATAAGTCAGGCGAGCTACGCTGTCCTGCCTCATCCCTTATTATTCATGAAATCACTCAATGACCTATGTCTTTTTTTATTTAATTCAGTTTTACGTCCCTTTCAAGATTATTTCAGCTCATATGAGACGGGCCAATCAGTAGGTGGTCGAAAACAGGAGAACCCCGAGAACTTGGCTTGTCTCGAACCCACACCAGTCAGAGCGGTGAGATGATCGATTGATTAAGAAACAGCGCTCTTAACCGCTCGGCCACGGGGGCCGCCCCATGTCTTTTTAATATTTTGTTACAGAGTATCTGCCAGTCACCAGCTGCCAAAGCATTCACTGTGCCAGATCATATCAGGCTTCCAACTCAGAGATTGTCTTCATCTTGTGATAACAACAGCTTTATCATTGTGTGATAACAGCAGCTTTATCATCTTGTGATAACAGCAGCTTTATCATCTTGTGATAACAACAGCTTTATCATTGTGTGATAACAGCAGCTTTATCACCTTGTGATAACAGCAGCTTTATCATCGTGTGATAACAGCAGCTTTATCATCTTGTGATAACAGCAGCTTTATCACCTTGTGATAACAGCAGCTTTATCATCTTGTGATAACAGCAGCTTTATCATTGTGTGATAACAGCAGCTTTATCATCGTGTGATAACAGCAGCTTTATCATCTTGTGATAACAGCAGCTTTATCATCGTGTGATAACAGCAGCTTTATTATCTTGTGATAACAGGAGCTTTATTGTTGCAAAAATATGATTCGCCACATAAGAAACTCAACAATATGCACAGGCGAAAACAAAGGCGCAGATCAGCTGTGCAGTAACTGCACAGCTGATCAGCGCCTTTGTTTTCGCTACAAGGATAGTAGAAGTCTTCTTCTTAAATACAAAGTTTCAAGCTACTAGCCTGCTTTTGGAACTGTACAGGCCGGCTTGTGACGGGCCTGGTCGTGTTACCATAATGTTGTTTTTTCATTCGAAGGCTCATATAACAATTTGTGCATTATGTTATTGTATTTAGTTTCCGACGAGGTCCAAACAAAACCAGGTTGAACCTGTAGACAATTGCTTGATGCTTGAAGTTTCAGATTTAGATTGTAAAGAGACTGAGCTATTTATACATGTATAGAAAAAATAATGCTATCTTATTTTGACAGTATTTTGCAGTAAAAATGCTTCAATTGCAAAGGTTCTATTTATCTTGTGAAAGTTTATAGATTTTTCCTTACTTTTCCAAAGAAACTTAAATTTTTAGTAATCATGGAATGGAATGAGTACCTGTGACTTTTCATGAGTACCAGTACCTGTGACCTCCATTTTATGGAGACATAATGAATACAATTTCTCCATCATGTGTCATAAATTCCCCTTTGATCATCTTGTTTTACAAGTGCAATTTTCATTTTGGTCAATGTTAGGTCTTATTCATTGTTAAGTGAACAACTATATGAGCCGTGAAGCGAGAAAACTGGTCTTCGGGTTTCCGACCAGGTCTGACACAAACCAGTCTGTGCAGCTTCAGAAGATGGATAGAAGCTTGAAATTTCGGATTTAAGAAGAGGAATTGTACTATCCGAGTAGCTAAAACAAAGGCGCTGATCAGCTTCGCAGTTACCGCGGAGCTGATCTGGGCCTTTGTTTTCGCATAGACAATCTGGTTTTCTCATGACGTGGCTCATATATATTTGATGTTCGCTTAGAACAAACATCTTACATAAAATTAAAAAATAAAAAATAATAGCATTAAAATGTCCAAAATGCTCAAAATAAATTGATCCTTGTGACCCTCCACATACAAAAGCAATACAGCATTAGAGCTTCATTATGACAATGCTAAGTGAATGTCATACAAGTACAGAATTGAGCCACATTATGAGAAAACCAAAAATCTGCATATGCAAAAACATAGACGCAGATCAGCTTCACAGTAACCTCGAAGCTGATCAGCGCCTTTGTTTTCGCTACATGGATAGTACAGTTCCTCTACTTTCTAAATCCAAAATTTCAAGCTTCTAGCCATCTTCTGTGCTTGTATAGCTTGGTTTGTGTCAAACCTACAGCCCCTTTCACTCGAGTTGCCGTTTGAGCATTTTGTGTGTAAATCAGGTAACTTCTTATTCTATTTAGAACTGAAACAGTATGCCAGTTGTTCTTAAAATCGATTCTGCATTTATCATTAGGTAATGATGTCATCTCTTCTGATGAAAACATTGTAATTGTTTGATTGATGCACATTTTAATTTCAAAGTTCTTTGCACAACATATACAATGCATATTTATTGCACACATTTGAAATAGGATAAGGACAAAAGCAGAATTTTATCAATTTTAGCAGTTACCTATGGGTATCTACATGGCCAAAATTCCACATAGTATTTAAGATAAAAATTTCACTCGAGTTTGCCGTTTTAAAAGTCATTTAGTTTGAAACTGTCACTCAAATCAGCGGATCAATCAATCCAGATGTCTTTGTGGACAGCATGGAAAGAAAGATCTTCAGAACATGCGGTGTTCTTGTGTAATGCAAATGCTCAAACGGCAGACTTTCGAGTGAAAGGAGCTGTATTCGGAAACAACATCGTTGGTTTTCCCCATGAAGTGGCACAAATATAGATTAGGCCTGGATGATGAATCAATAACCGTGTAGCACAGAAGTCTGATGAGACTATGCTGACATCTAACCTTTAACTAGGAAGATTGATCATACTTGTTTTGTCACAATGTTGCTCACTTTTAGCTTTGTTATAGAACCTACCTTGAGGTTCCAATTTGGTCCAACACAACCATTGAAAATCACCGCATGCAGAGGTAGTAAAGGAATTTATACATTCTGCCAGGCGGCTGACCTGTGTTCATTTTCGCATATGCAAAGTTCAGTTTTCTTTAGTTAAAAGAAGTCTTAATCATGTAGATGACTTGATACAGAAATTCATGTTTGTGTTGAGGATTAAAAAAATTCATGTTTGTGTTGAGGATTTACGTCCCAGTCAATAATTTTTCAATCATGTCGGGACAGAGCCAACTCTTCCTGGGTTTAACCAGTACTGTAGAGAGTTAATGTGTCTTGCTCAAGGACACAACACAGTGACTCCTGTGAGGATCGAACCCAGGACCTCTCGATTCAGAGTCCGAAGCTCTACCACTACGCCACCACGCTCCCAAGAAATTAATGTTATGTATGCCATTAAACATATGAGCAGCCTGCGAAGCTGATCAGCACCTTTGTTTTCACGACACGGATAGTAAAATTCCTCTAAATCCAAAATTTCCAGCCACTGACCATCTTCTGTGACTGTACAGGCTGGTCTGAGTCGGACCTGTTCGTAAACCACATTGTTGGTTTTCTCACGAGACGGCTCATATGTATAGCTCAATTTTAACCTTAGATGTGTTCATGGTGCAGCGGAAGAAAGTTAAAATGAACAGAATTTCACTACATTTGCCAGACGTTTTCCATTGTACATTGATAAGTACTTCCTTTAGAATTAACTGTTATAATCTTATTAACCTCGTACCTGCTGCTTAGTAGACTTGTCTATTCTTTGATCCATCTAAGGTCAAAATCGAGCTACACCAAACTAAATGGTACGAGTAGTTATACATTATACTTGTCAATTATTGTTGATTCTGATTTTATGTACCTTCATACTCATTTGTTGAATAAAGTTATACCTTTACCCAAGTGTTATTGAGTGCTTTAGCATATTTACTTGTTATAGCCCCGCTTTGAAAAAGTGGGGGCTATACTGGATTCACCCTGTCCTTCCGTAGTTCCGTTATTCTGTTATTCCGTTATTCCGTCCTTCTGTCCTTCCGACATTTTTGTTTCCATTCATTATCTTGAGAATGGCTCGACAGAATCTGACCAAATTTTGTATGCACATCAACATTGACAAGATCTAGCTTGGGATTGTTACCCGTCATTTTTCGCAAAATTTTGACGGAGTTATGGCCCTTGATTGACGTCAGAATTTCGTTTCCGCTCAATATCTTGAGAACGAATTGACAGAATCTGACCAAATTTTGTATGCACATCAACATTGACAAGATCTAGCTTGGGATTGTTACCCATCGTTTATCGCAAAATTTTGACGGAGTTATGGCCCTTGATTGATGTCAGAATTTCGTTTCCGCTCAATATCTTGAGAATAAATTGACAGAATCGGACCAAATTTTGTATGCATATCATCATTGACAAGATCTTGCTTGGGATTGTTACCCGTCATTTTTCGCAAAATTTTGACGGAGTTCTGGCCCTTGATTGACGTCAGAATTTCGTTTCCGCTCAATATCTTGAGAACGAATTGACAGAATCGGACCAAATTTTGTATGCACATCATCATTGACAGGATCTAGCTTGGGATTGTTACCCGACATTTTTCGCAAAATTTTGACGGAGTTATGGCCCTTGATTAACGTCAGAATTTCGTTTCCGCTCAATATCTTGAGAACAAATTGACAGAATCCGACCAAATTTTGTATGCACATCAACATTGACAAGATCTAGCTTGGGATTTTTGCCCGTCATTTTTCGCAAAATTTTGACGGAGTTATGGCCCTTGATTGACGTCAGAATTTGGTTTCCGCTCAATATCTTGAGAACGAATTGACAGAATCGGACCAAATTTTGTATGCACATCATCATTGACAGGATCTAGCTTGGGATTGTTACCCGTCATTTTTCGCAAAATTTTGACGGAGTTACGGCCCTTAATTGACGTCAGAATTTCGTTTCCGCTCAATATCTTGAGAACGCATTGACAGAATCCGACCAAATTTTGTATGCACATCAACATTGACAAGATCTAGCTTGGGATTGTAATACCCTTCAGTTTTTGTTAAATTTTGACAGAGTTATGGCCCTTAATTAACGTCAGAATTTTGTTTCCGCTCAATATCTTGAGAACGAATTGACAGAATCCAACCAAATTTTGTATGCACATCAACATTGACAAGATCTGGCTTGGGATTGTTACCCGTCATTTTTCACAAAATTTTGATGGAGTTAACAGCCCTTGATTGACTTCAGAATTTTGTTTCCGCTCAATATCTTCAGAACGAATTGACAGAATCCGTCTAAATTTTGTATGCACATCATCATTGACAAGATCTAGCTTTGGATTATTACCGTCATTTTTCGCAAAATTTTGACAGAGAACGAATTGACATAATCAGACCAAATTTTGTATGAGCATCAATATTGATGAGATCTAGCTTGTGATAGCCTGTGATAGTTACCTGTCATTGTTTTTTTTCACCCTGCAAAAAAAGCTGAGAAGCGGGGCTATAGTCAGATTCTCTGACAATTCTAGTTTGCCCCAGTATAGTATACTAACCCAAACTCCCAACCAAACAAGAAATAGGGCTGTGGCTTGGATATACGTTATTCTCAGATTAAATTTGTGTAACTAAACAATCAAGGTGGGGGACATAAATTCTCTGAATTTGCTTGTTTCAAAAGATATTTCAACAAACTTATGGACAGGAGTCACAGGACAAGTACAGTTGAGAATACAACGCTGTTGCGTTGGCACTTCAGGCTAGTATAGATAATAATGTCCAAGATTTCCCAAAATGGGGCTCAACTGCCTTTCTCAGCATCAAAAATGATGTTGAAGCCTTGTGACAAAAATCAGTCTTCAAGAGAATCATATATGGTTAGAAACTTGATTTTGGTTTTATACAAGATAGAAATAAATGTCAGCATCAAAAACAGCAGTTGACCAACGCCCAACGGACAAACGAAGAAAAATCTAACTCCTAAAAGCAGGTGCAACAAGACCAGTCGGTGATGTGTTTTCACTCCTAGATACAGCCCTATTCACTCAAGCTTGCCATTTTGGCATTTAGATCATTCAAGTTTTTGTGTAAGTTGGATAAATTTTTTATACTATTTCAGAACTAAACAGTGTCCCGGGTGCTAGGTGTTCTTAAAATCTATTCAGCATTTATCTTTAGGTAATGCTATCACCTCTTCTGATAAAACAAATTGTAATTGTTTGGTTCAAGCATTTTTTTTTTATTTCAAAACTCTTTGCACAACATATACAATGCATATTAACATGCATTTGAAATAGGGGAGGAAAAGCAGAATTTTATTAATTTTAGCCGTCACCTATATTGGTATCTACATGGCCAAAATTCCACATAGTAAGATTTGAGCATGCCATTTTAACTAAAGGTCATTTAGTTTGAAACTGACTCAAATCAGCAGATCATTCAATCCAGATATCCTTGTGGACAACTTGAATTCAAAAGAAAGTCAGATCTTCAGAACATATGGTTTTATTGTGCAATACAAATGCTCCAACGGCAAGCCTGAGTGAAAAGGGCTGTATCTTTCGTACTATACTGAGAGACTTTAATGCAACACTTTACCTTGGTTGAAACTACCTTCAAGTTAAAATGAAGCTCAAAATAAACATAATATTGTGAATTTTAACACCTAACACGCTATTTATCCATACAAAATCGTTTGCCTAATTCTTTGGTAAAGCTGCTTCCTTTAACGCCATCGAGACGTAACTTTTCTGAAAACCTAACAGTGGCTACACGAAATAAATTTTGTAAAACAACCCATTTCCAGTGATAGCCAACAACCTAAAGGACAAGAAAAAGCAAAGTAAATAGTGACACTTTATTTCAATGTCTTTAAGGCGCTAGCATTTTTGACCTTCAAACAAAGAGGCATTCGATTACAGCGCCAAATGTTATACAAATCTTCTGTTAGTCCTGTGTCTATATTTTGTGTTTGAAAAGTTTTGAATTTGTTTCAATTTTACACACAAATATTAAGTTTTATTGACAAATGTTAAACTAACATTTCACCACGTTTTTGATGAAAATGAAAACCAACCAACATCATTCATTTTGGTTTTCATGTTTCTTTCCAGAAATCATGGACCTAATGAGTTCTTCCTCCCCACTGACCTATAAAGCAATTTATTTTTGTTGAATTTTGGGTAATGCTTGAATCGTATTGTATGGCCTTAATCATGAACACCGACATTCCGTTGTTAAGCAGTCTGATTGTACTTTCCAGTTGAAAAATATTTTTTGGAAAAATCCTGTATTCCAAGAGGAAGAATCGATAATGCAAGTGGTGCGTTTTTAAAGTCTATGAGTATACAAAGGTGTCAAATGAGCATTTTCAGGACCATCATTCACATTTAATTTTGTCTGTTTTGTTTTAACATCTCCGTCAACAAATTTTTCAGACAATCGGGGATGGAGACACTGCTTACTAGGTATTAACCAGTACACAGGGCTGTAAATGCATCATTTTCAAAGACGCAATCCTCTACCAGTGGGTTTCACACCTCCAACTTCTTGATCTGAGTCTGGCACACTAACCACTAGGCCATGCTGGCCTCCACAATCTCCTAAATGCTGGCCTCCACAATCTCCTAACCTTGTTATCCTTCATTTAACTGACGTTTTGGATTGAAGAATCCTCGGATGAAAATTAGTCACAAGACAGTTCACATGACGATGATTCATGATTTATTGAAATGAAAATGGTGTAAGAAACTGAAAATGTTAACAACAAAGAACACACAAACATGCTGCACATTTCAAGCCCAAAATTTATACATATAGCACTTTTTCTCAATCTGCCAATCAAGCTGTACTTAGGCAGGCTGCAAATGAATTTTGCTATGTAGCATAAAGTTAATCTGGGGCCAGTTGTTCAAAACTTCATTAGTTTAACACTATCTTAAGCCCTCAATTTGTTAACTATATATCAACTTCAAAAGCAAATACACTGTTATTTTTTTTGTTGAAAAAATGTGAGAATCTTTTGCATTCCAAAGGATTCTCACATTTTATCAACAAAAAATAACTGTGTATTTGTAATATTCATGTTTGAAATTTTAATAAATTGTTAACTAACAACATTGTTAATTTTCAACAACTGGACCCTGCTTTATTTTTGTTGGTTGTCTGTGTTGGTATTTTACATCCCACTCAACAGCTGAGGTCATATGAAGACTGATGATTGAAGTCTCATCAGACAGACTGGAAAACAACAGCTGAGGTCATATGAAGACTGATTGAAGTCTCATCAGACAGACTGGAAAACTTCTAGACTGAACTCATAACCTCTGAGGGGGCGGGCTGTAACTAATGTTGTCAGAACTTAGAGCCAAACCCCTTTGTCTTTGAGATGACAATAAAACATGTTAAACCAACCTCTGCTTTGTGTAAAAGGCCAGTGGCTTAACCACTATACCACAGAGGTTACTGCTTTGCTTTTCTATGCTCTTTACACAATTCTAGACAAACTATTCTACTCTAACTTGTAAAATGTAAATCATGTATCAAACAAGATACTCTGAGACAAGATAATCTTTTCAGAAATCAATTTATGCTGTGATCAAAAATTTGTTCCAACATGATTTCTGCCATAACAATTGGTTCACTAGTTCTGTGCTTTGATACAACAATTGAGCCGCCACATGGGAAAACAAACAATCTGCATAGGCAAAAACAAAGACGCAGATCAGCTTCGCGGTAACCGCGAAGCTGATCAGCGCCTTTGTTTTTGCTACTCGGATAGTACAATTCCTCTTCTACTTAAATCCGAAATTTCAAGCTTCTAGCTGTTTTCTGTGACTGCACAGACCGGTTTGTGTCAGACCTGTTCGGAAACCACATTGTTTGTTTTCCCACGAGGCGGCTCAAATTATTTAATAATGCCAAATTTAACATGTTCAACAGCAAAGTTATTTGGGATCCATATATTCAAGTCTTCTACCAAGACATGTACAAAGAAACAAACACACAAAAAAATGTCCATGCAGAATTTAACTGAAAAGAAAAAAAAATCACCATTAATCTTCTTGATAATGATTTTTAGAACAATTTGTTACTTTTTTCTTCAAAACTATTTAATGTCAAAACAGTATACTGTTTTAAATTAACAACTTTCATCATCACAAACCTATGCAGTTCTGTTCTAAGCTCTTTGTTAACTTCGGAAGCAACAGTTTCACTCTGAGAAACTGCTGAATGTTTTCACTTCATGTTTTGAGTCGATGTCTTTGACAAATTACTAATCACATTATATCTATGACCCGAACGATCAGACATAAAATTAAGCCTGTATTTGCATTTTCAGCACCATTAACTCCCTAGATAATGCTCCATAAATTCTTATCTCAGTGAGAATGTGTTTATTATGGAATTCTTGTTGCTTACGATAATAGAGAAATTCTGAATGTTTATGTCATCAAACATTTTTATTTTTCTTGAATGACACGCTGAGAATTCTATCTTTGTAATAAGTACCATCCAGACAATGGATCGCATTGTTAGCATCATGATAATTCACCATGGTAACGAACCCATAACCTTTACACTTCTTGGCATCATCATAAACTAGAGCAACTTTCGAAACTTTACCGAACGGTGAAAACAGCGCCCAGAGTTCCCTTTCCTCGGCATCGTTCCCGATATTGTAAACAAACAACGCGAATGGTCCGGGTCCTGCCGCAGTCTGATCACTGCCAGTCTGTACACCTGCAGCTGCCGCTAGGCCGGCTGCAAAGTTGTTCAGTCCCGCGAATGCGTTACCAGGGTAGCTCCCCGGAGCTCCAGACCCCCCACCACCCTGGTAGCTCCCCTGACTGGGGTAGCTTCCTGGACCAGAGCCGACCGCATTAGCATTATAGTTCCCACCCATCCCTAGACCGGCAGTAGCGGTTCCATTGGTACTACTCATTGGATTGAAACGAAATTTGTTCCCGACAGCGTTCCTCATTGGTCCACCGGTCCCAGGATTAGGAAAACGATTGGCTGGAGTAGGACCGGCACTCCAGTTCTGAACTTGCGGCGGAGACTGCATCACCGCCTTCTGCTTCTTCTTCTCGGGATCGTCAGCAAACTTAAGATACAAGGGAAATTGACTGCCGGGTGGGTTCTTCCCATTTAAAGCAGTTATAGCACATTCTGCCTGCTCGCGGGTCTCGTACGCTACAAAACCAACAGTCCTGGACTCCCCAGTCTGCATATCCATCAAGATCTTAGACTGTGTTATTGTTCCGTACGGCTTAAAAACTTCATTCAGCTCCTTCTCAGTATAGTCCTTGGGAATGTTTTTGATGTAAATATTTGTACCCTTATCCTCTCCATCTTCATTCTTATTAGCGTGAGCCACTTTGATCCTCTTATTCTGCATGTGAAGACCATCTAATGAACAAACAGCTCTAGATGCATCAGATTCATGAATGAATTCCACAAATCCGAACCCGTAACTCATTCCTGTAGCCTTGTCCCTGACGACTTTTGATGATGCTAGTGGTCCTATGCTCAGGAACATAGATTTAAACTCTTCGTCTGTCAGGTTCTGGGGTAGGTAGTTGATTATCAGGTTTGTCTTCGACATCCCTGCAGCAGCCATGTTTCACGGTCTCGAAAAATCACCTGAAAAGCAAATACATGATCAAGTCTCCAGAATTGAATCTAATGAATTATTTTGTACGAAAATTTGTCATAAAACATAGAAATCTAAAAAATGTCAGATTAGATAGTTGATTTGTTTTATGTTGTTGTTTTTTTTTTGTTGTTGTTGTTGTTTTTTTTCATGTATGAAAACATCAAAACATTATGTCTATAAAAATTATAAGGAAACATGGGAAAGGCTGGATGTCTCAAATCATTTATATTTTCAAAGCAAAAAATTAAACTCACCTAAGACATTGAAAAAGTTTTCAAGACTCCATAAACAGCAGTTATGACTATTATCTTTTGATACATCTATCAGTCATATCAGGATTGCCTACTTTGGCGGCAAGCTTGATATAGTGTTCAAACAAGAGACCACTGTCTTGCTCTTAAGCACTTTACCACTGAGCCACCACACTCATCTGAACAGTTAAAGCCAAGTAAGCTCATCAGTAGCTTTGTGTAAATGCTTAAGAATAGTAACATTTTCTGTAAGAGGTCTCACTTTTCAAGTTTCCGGTGTGGTTCTATAAAAATTACTAATCTACATTGCACAGTTTTTTCCTCATTTTTGGGATACAATAACTTGCTGTGTGGTAAAAACAATGCAAGGAAAACTTAAACTGAGCCATGTCATGAGAAAGTTTTGCCTATGTTAAAACAAAGCTATACAGTAACTGCACAGCTCAACTGAAAGTAGCGTACATCCTCAACACTTTGACATGGATTTGTACTGTTTACCTGCCTTGTCAGTACAAGTATGGTAAAATTGTTGTGTTACATATGAGCCGCATCGTGAGAAAACCGGATTTTTGCCTAGGCGAAAACAAAGGCGCAGATCAGCTTCGCGGTAACCGCGAAGCTGATCAGCGCCTTTGTTTTCGCTACACGGATAGTACAATTCCTCTTCTACTTAAATCCGAAATTTCAAGCTTCTAGCTCTTTTCTGTGCTTGTACAGGCCGGTTTGTGTCAGACCTGGTAGGAAACCCCGAAGACCGGTTTTCTCGCGTCGCGGCTCATATGATGCCACTAGATACAGCTAAAAATTTGAGATAATTTTGAATACTGTAAATTTGGAAAAGTTCGCGAGAACTTAATTTTTGCTAGTACATGTATTTGAAAACTTGTCCCCTTGTGAAAATCAAGTTCTCACTAATAAGGAATTACTATAAGCTTTATAGACTTCACCACTACTCGCTCAAGAATTCAATAACTTGCATATAATTCGGAAATCAAACATTCACTAAATAATTCGCGTGAAGATTTTCGAACTTACAGTACCTGCTGCAAAATTTGAAGTTAGTGCCTTAGATGGATACAGATACAAATCTGGACCCAGTTGTTCAAAGCATCGTTAGCTTAACAATATCGTTAAGACATAAATTTGTTAAGCAAATATCAGCTAAAGTAACAAATACACTGTTATTTTTTGTTGAAAAAATGTGAGAATCCTTTGCAGTGCAAAGGATTCTCACATTTTTTCAACAAAAAATAACAGCGTATTTGTAATATTAATGTTTGAAATTTTAACGAAACGTTAACTAACGACGTGGTTAGTTTTGAACAACTGGGCCCTGGAGTTACAAAAAGACTAGAAAAACACTGACTTGTTTTAATTTTACGATGAATGAAACATGATGAACTCTTCTTGCACCCCATGCAACAACACAAAATAATGGAATTTTTCTCATGAACTAAGTTTGTATAATGAAAACAGGATTTGCTAGACATGTGGAGTGTCAGTAAGTATCCTGAAGGCCCCAAGGTTCTTTATTTTCAACTCAGCAGAACACAAAATTTAAATTACTTGAAAATACTGACATTGCCAAAACCAATGGAATTTTCTGATTAAACCAGTCATTAACCGTGTTTGTAGAATGTTAAGCCTACATTTTAATGTTAATGAGCAGAAAGAGTTTCATGCTCAGCTGAGTTGAGCATGAAATCTTTAACACCTTGAGACATATAATTGAAGAGGTGCGTGTGATTTGAGCAGCGTCGTGAAAAAAAAAGGGATTTTCGCATATGCGAAAATAAAGGCGCAGATCAGCTTCGCAGTAACTGCGAAGCTGATCGGCGACTTTGTTTTCGCTACTCGTTTAGTACAATTCCTCTTCTACTTACAACCAAAATTTCAAGCCTCTAGCCTGCTTCTGTGATTGTACAGACCAGTTTGTGTTGGGCCTGGTCGGACACCCCAAAGACCAGTTTTCTCGCGTCGCGGCTCATTTGATGATGATGGATATGATGCATGAAGCACATTAATGACAAAAATTAACAATTTTTCCACAAAAAATATGCAACAAATTTACAAGATTTAGTATTGAAAAAAATTCATTTTACAGATATGAATAATGGCCTGTAAACTCTATTAACTACAGCTGCATGCCAAATTAATGTCCTCAACATTGTAAATTCAAGACTTAAATTATTTACATTCCTGTTTACAAGAAAGATTATCTTGCCTCTCCTGGTCAACAAATTTTTATGTTTTCACTTTCATTTGAAAGTTCATAAGATTTATTTGACAATTTTTTAGCAACTTCACCATTGACGTCAATGGGAAGGTGGCTTTTTCTTTCATTTATTTCTTAAAATTATTTAACTGCTGTATACGAAAATGCAAGTGTTGGAACTTAACAAACAACCTTGTTTTATCTATCAACTTTCAAATGTCAGCAAAAACATGAAATGCTGACCTTGAGAGGCAGGACAATTTTTCTCATACCCACGAAAATACATTAAAGTCTATGGAATTTATGATATTGAGGGCATTAATTAGGCACATTTGTTTATCATCTACTTTCATGATGTACGAACCTTTTTGTGCAACATAATGAGAAACGAAAACCTGTTTAAATTGTTATATGCGAAAAACAGAGGTTCAGATATGCTATAGCATCTGTACTTTGGCTGTTCTCTGCCAAACTGGTATATTTTCACTCCGGAACTTCAAAACATTAATATGTCCCTGTAACTAAGCTGATTCGTGTCTTACATGGTCAATGGCTGTGTACGACAGATTTTCTAATGGCATGGCAAGTTTTTAATGAGAAAAATTTACACAGGACTTTTAAACAGATAAACAACAATTATCAACATAAACCCAATCTTGAAAAAAAAAAAAATGCTTTTTGTGTACCGTATGTGGAAACAAAGGTGCAGATCAGCGATGGGTTAACCATACTACTTGTCAGCGCCTTTGATTTTGCTGCACAGATAGTAAATCCCTATAAGCCTCTAGCAATCTGTGGTCGTCTTGGTTGCATCATGAAAACATGTCCGTGTAAAGTATACCCCCTCAAACCCCACTTTTATATAGTAAAACTGGGGTATGCAGGGGTATACCTATCTTTCTTATTTTTGCTCAAAACATAGATTGTGGGTACACGTTAGAACCGCCTCGCCGAGGCGGTTCTAACGAGTACCCACAATCTATGTTTTGGAGCAAAAATAAGAAAAATATCAAATTTTTTCCAATGAAATTTTCGCTTTTTTAAGCTGAAAATTTTTTCTGTATATTGCATGGGCAAGTTTTCGTAATGGTTTCCATTGGGACCTTGTCTGACAACCTTAAATCAGTTTTTCATAACCAATGGCATAACTATTGACTATTCTAGATGACATAACAACAAAAGCAATTTATTCACTATACTTATTGACATGTACCTTTATGATGATAGGAATTCAAGAAATAAGTACCGGGTAGTAAGTTTCATGGTCAAAATCACAAATTTAAAAACTTCACCTTTTAAATTGGAACACAATTTCTAAGTCTCAAAGGAATATGAATTATCATCTATACATGATAAAGGCTTTTTCTTTAACCCACAAAAGATGGGATATGGTGTGGGTTTTATGATAATGATGAGAAAAACTTCCCTATATCACATTAGACTAAATTATCATTCCATTGCCATCAAATTCCCACCTTGTCTAGTTTACACCATAACCTAAAATTCTCTCCAGTCAGCCAACTTATTGTGATTAGTTCTTTTTGTGTGATACCTGTAATGTTTGGCCATTGTAATACATGCCATTCAGACAACTGATAGCATAATCAGCCTCCTCCTTAGTGGACATAGTTACAAAACCATACCCCTTACACATGTTCTTCTGAGAATCCCATATGACATTCACCCTTAAAATGGTACCATAATGACAGCATAAATCATACAATTCCTGCTCAGTGGCATTGGGACCTATGTTATAGACGAACAAGATGAAGCCGCCTACGTCCCCCTGGTTGCCCGTAGGTATCTGCTGAGTTTGTTGTTGTTGCTGGGGGTTGAACTGATTCTGGTTTGGTCCCCTGGGGCCCCCACCCCCTCTGCCCCCTCTTGCACCCCCACCGTATCCACCACCCCCATATCCTCCTGCCCCATACCCACCTCCCTGGTTCCCTGCTCCCATGGGGTTATACCTCATCCGGGTTCCAGGTCCCCTCATAGGACCAGCTCCCATACCACCTCCCCGTCCATAACCCATGCCCATACCACCTACACCCATTCCCCCACCCCGTCCTCCATACCCACCACCACCTGCACCATACTGAGCTGGGGGTCTGACCTTCTTAGCATTATCATCCGCAAACTTAATAATGAGGGGCTGGGTGCCTCCCGCTGGGGTCATATTGGACATCTGTGCCATGGCGTTTTCGGCATCAGCCTTTTTCTCAAACAGGACAAAGCCTACTCCCTTGGATTGCCCAGTAGTTTGATCATACAGAACCCTAGTCTGAACAAGGGTCCCGAATGATTCAAATAGTTGCTGTAGCTCGGTTTCTGTATAATGCATTGGCACATTACGAACATACAAGTTGGAGCCTCTCGTGTTCTCGCCGGGCGGCCTGGCAAGAGCAACCTTAATTGTCTTATTCAACACCTTGGTGCCATTCAGAGTGTCAATAGCGTGTTGTGCTTCCTCAGGAGTGCCGTAATTCACAAATCCAAACCCATAGCTGAAGCCTGTAGTTTTGTCAACGACAACCTTGGCTGACTTGACATGTCCCGCCTGAGAGAACATTTCATACAATTCGTCATCCGTCCAGACCTGGGGTAGGTAGTTGATGATCAGGTTGGTCTTATTCGCGTTCTGATAATCCATCTTGAAGCCTCAATAACTTGATGGGAGAAAACAAATGGCATACAAAAAATTATATAAAATGGGGGACAAGTTATCTTGTACATTGATCAGTAACCCGATTTAGATTAATATTCAGCTATTTTTTGTCTTGTAATTAATATTTTGCACTGACAGAAAAACCACAATATAATCTTCCATCTCATATCATGAAAGTTGAGATAATTAACATTAATGTCAATGCCATTTCATCCTTTTATCCATTGAAATTTTAACAATATAGGGGATTATAGTTAGATTGGGAAGATTTACTAGGCAGTATATGTCAGGATTGGAAGCACATTTTTTTGTTCAAACGCTCATATGAGTCTGGTTTATGTACACTCAAGGAACTCGGAAAATATGAGCAATGAAATAAGCATATAGTATATGACTGTTACTTTTGGATTTTCAAAAATTTTCAATGAAAATCTTCAGGATAATGTCATTATCAAAGTTAAAACTCACTGAAGACAGTGGAATCGCTTTAGTGAGTCATTTTTATATAGAGTGACGGGTTGCAGATTCGTACAGTTTTGAAAGTTTTTTCATCTCATCTCACTCACCTTTTTAATTAGCCCTTTCACCTGTCGCTACAAAAATAATACAAGCTTCTTGTTTAATTTTCTGAGCTACTTTCGTTTTCAGCAGTTCCTGTTTGGTAGGGATCTCTCATTATTTTAATGGATGAAAATCGGAGAAAATCATGCATCACAGGTTGCAGATTCGTACACTACCTTTGTGGGATAACAATTAAGAGCAACTTTAAACAATCATTTTCAAGATGGAAAAAGATCAATTTTACTTCGGCATGCAAAGTTTCATAGCTATTTTTCAACAGGAAAGTAAGTTCTAAACACTTGAAAACAGCTGCTATTGGCAATTTTTTAAGTTGAATAAAATTCAGTGAGTTTGCTTAAAACATATAGAATGCATTTATTGTTCTGATGTTTTTTGTCAAAAAAGTTGAATATGGGTGTAGAAAAGTACCATGAATGGAACGAAAAGGTAATAACCCATCTGACAAAATAATGATGTCTCCCTAAGGGAAATCCCAGGATGACAGCTGACAGCAGACGTCAGCTGATCGATCAAAACTGTAAAGAACTGAACAAAGTGGCAGAAATGTAAGTACTTGGGATACAAGTTGTTGTTATTTTCTTATCATATACGGTCCTGATTAGCCCTTTATTCGCACACAAAACTTTATTTCAACAAAAAGCAATTAGGAATGCAATAAAACTGCCGCTTCGTTCGTCCGAAAAATCGTCTGCATTGCGCACGTGCTGTCAGGCACGCGCGAGTTTGCACTCAAACTGACTTACAGACATATTTTACTGATTGCTGATACAATCGATTGTCTTCTTAAATGGATGCTTAATCTTAAGGAGGCCTAAAACTGCCGAGTGTACGAATCCTTGAACTGTACGAATCTGCAACCTGTCACTCTATAATAAACAATGACATGACGTCACAATAACCAATGATGTTGATAGATTTTAGTCAAAAGTCAATATACTATCTGACAGGGTTCCCACGGACAGTATAAAATAAAATTTCATGACTTTTCCATGATAATTCCATGATCGGAGTTAAATTTCCAGGACTTTCTGGGGGGGGGGGGGGGGGGTTTATGTCATATAACACTGTATAAAAGGCAAGAACAGATAATTATATTGCAAAAATAACTTACTTCAAGATATGATCTTGTTTTCTGATGAAGAAAAATTACAATGCCCTGTTGAAAATCAGAACTTTATTTAATAATACTTATCAAACGAGCGAAGCGAGCGAGGAAAACAATGAATGCCAAAGACATCCAAACTGGCATTTCATAACAAAATTCCATGATTTTTTCATATTTCATCATTTTTCGAATTCCATGACTTTTCCATGCAGGGAATTTATTTAGCCATTTTCCATGTTTTCCAGAGCCTGTGGGAACCCTGATATGATTGCCATAGTGTGTACAGTCTCTTAACTCAAAAAATCCACTTTGGTCATTAGCCACCCATGGTGCAAAATGCAGTAAAGCCAATTAGCAGGGATAATTTCAGTTCAGCAGCATCTGATAAGAAATTCCAGGTAAGGAACATCTGCTCTGATCAGCATGTACAAATGACCATACAAAATCCTTAATACAGAACCGATTTAGACCATTAAAAATGTAAAGTCGCTTAACTTTTTATGATTATTTCAATTATTTTGATTAAATTGTATTTTTATGAAAAATGAACAAAAATTTATTTTTAGGTTTGGTTTGTATAATGTAAAATACCTGGAATTCTAGGTATCAGATTACAGTAAATCTGACCATTCCTTGCATAATTAACCAGGAGAGGCAGCTCAACACTGATATGCTGTATAGAATCACAGCAGGTATTACAGCATAAGTGGACACCGCACTTCACCCCCAAAACAGAGGAAAATGGGGGTAAAGTGCGGTTATTGAGATAAGAGGATGTACACAGTATGATGTGAATTTAATTTTGTGTTGATGCTCAACGTCCCAGTCAACAATTTTTCAGTCATGTCAGGACGGAGCCAAAGATTCCTGGGTTTAACCAGTACTGTAGGGAGTTAATGTGTCTTGCTCAAGGACACAACACGGTGACGCCTGTGGGGATCAAACCTAGAACCTCTCGATTCGGAGTCCAACACTCTCAGCGAAATAGATAACGATGCGTACTGCGTATGTACGCACGATTTTTCGCCCTGTACGCATAGAAATATCAGACCTGTGCGTACCATGTACGCAGTAAAAATCAGCGGTACGCAAACAGTTTACGATTTAATGCGTACACAGATAAAAATACATTTAAAATTGTCACAAAATGACAATTTGTCAACTAGTATTGTGAGGCTGCTCTGTCAACAATCGAAAAGTAGTTACAATATGAATGCAGCTTCTGATCGTTTCATATTACATACCATGCAATATATTATGTATCTTCAGTAGTTATACCATAAAAGTGTATTCCGTTCAGTGTCTGTTAACCAAAGGTTTATTCATGAATTTATTAGTCGTGTGTCACTTTGGTTTATTGAATAGGCATTTTGGATCGATTTCTGGTCATATTTTTTTAATTCAAAACTTGATGTATTCCATGTTCTACAGCCATGCCAGTTATGTTTTCCCTCACTTTTGCTCTCTTATTATCTATACTGGATGCAAAAGTATGGTTTAACAAGCCTTAATGACAGAATAATTCCAACTTTACTAATTTCCTACATTCTGATTGGTTGTTTTGAAGTCTTTATACTTCGATAAAAGCAATGCGTAAGAATACTCAGTTTTCACCTTAAAAACGGCGCGACGTTACGTGATTACGTGACGTTTCTTCGAAGAAACGTTGACGTCACCAAATCTAAACGTCATAAAAACAATGGAAGAACGCGTTTTGAAGGCGTCGAAATTTGGAATTTTTATTAACATGGGCGCTTTTTCTGTTAACAGAACATCGTAAGGTAAGTGTTTTAATCTCCTTGTTGTGTGTTGAAATTTGACGTTTGAATTTCTAATGTTTCGAGCCCCAGTTCAAAATCGACATGTCTTTCTGTCGGTCCAGATGGCGATATTGTCTCCCAAAAGAACAATTTTGAATGAAGGGGAGATGTTTTAAAGCTCCCGCTTTTACAGCCTGCCTATAGCAAGCCAGATATAGCTTCTGCGACAGTCTGCATGCTTAGTTTTTAACCCAATCATGGTTGATAACTATGCTGCCTTCTTTAATTGCACGCCGGTGGGTCGGGCGTCAGACTCTATGATGGCCCCGACTTAAAGCTATTCATTTTAGTTGGTTGGGGCCGGAGCTTCTTGTCTGTTGCTTGGCCCACCGGGGTCCAACTGGTGTTTTTCTTTTGCTCCGGAGTTAGTAGGTTATTCGGCGCCCAGGGATCTCCATCGTCGGGCAGCTTACTCAATCTGTGAGTCCTGGTTATTGATTCATCAGGATGTTTATCATGATTTATTTGTTTGTTCTTGATGATTCATTGACTAGTTAGAGTTTCACCACGAGGACCGAAGAACTAACTAAATGTTGTGAACCACTGCAGAAGCTGAGGGTGAGGTTAGGTACCTGTAAAACCGGTTTAAGCCCGCCAGTAACTTTGTGTTACTGATCGTTCCAAGTCGATACTTCTGTAGTGGTTCTTTTTGTTTTATGTCTTGGTGTTTAAAATTTTTTGTGCTGTTGGCGCCTTATGTATGTTTTCATATTTTTAGTTAAGTTAAGGTAACTGAGTGGCCACCTATTGGGAAAATAGCTGCTCATTCGGCTTACTATATGTTTCATGGTATAAGTACCTGATTGTTAGTTTGGTTTTTTCCCACCTCGGTTTTTGGAGTGGGAATCTTTTTCTGATTGCGCCTTTTCCTGATCTTTGCCTACTTGTACCTTTCTATTAATTGCGAGAAGTGAGTTCTATGCTTTGGAAATTTTCAAGATGGCTGCCACATGAAAAACCGTTTTGCTCTATTTTCCTTCCGCTGGCTAGAAAAATTCAAAACAATGTAAACAAATGCAGTGTAACGAGACGAAGTTGGAATTATAAGGAATGAATTTTATTTTGTTGATTTTATCGATGTGTAAACTCAGGCGAATCACTCACAAACTTTTTCATAAAGCCCTTCGGGCTTTATTTAGTTTGTGAGTGATTCGCCTGAGTTTACACATCGATAAAATCAACAAAAATAAAATTCATTCCTATAATAACATGTAATTTTAGGATTATCAACCAGTTTACTTGAATTTTCATACTTGAATAAATGGTCTTATCCATACGTGTGCATATCTATAAGTTTGATTCTGAATGAGAGGTTAGAATATGAACCTTCAGAAAACGCGTACACAGTAATATTGTCGGTACGCACTGTACATTTATTCTGATGCGTACAGTACACATTGCGAAAAATAATTATCTACATCACTGACTCTACCACTACACCACCGCGCTCCCTGTGAATTTAATGATTTGAGCATAGGTTTTGCTGAATGAAATGGCTTCTGGCCTATTAGATGATAGCTATGCACATAGATATTTATGTAGAGACTCAAAATCTTTGATCCTTATATTCAAATTCTTATGTTCTTTGTTTGTATAGGTGCTTATCATGTGTATGGTCAACAGCTATTATTACATTGGGACTATCAGTTATCCTAGACACACTGTTAAGGGGCAAGCATTCCATAGGCTGGTTACCAGTACTTTGTGCACATTTCTTTCCCCACAAACTATTGGACTGCTTTATGTTGTCAAAAGGATGGGATGACGACTAAACGGACACCAGAGGATGCAATACTATAAGTTAATTTAGTGAACCTTACGAATCAGATGAGCCCCTGCAGTAGAAAACCAACAATCTGTGTTTGCGAAAACAAGTCTCATATTAGCTGTACAGTAATTGCATAGCTGATCATCGTCTTTGTTCCTGCTACACGGACAGAACAATCCCTCTTGCACTTATATCAAAAGTTCCTAGCCTTCTGTGACTGTTCAGGCCGGGTTGTGTCCGACCTGGTCAGAAACCCAAATTGTTACTTTTCTCGCAATAATGCTCAAATCAGATGAGCTAAATACATGTACATAAAAATTTCCGATTCATGAAGTTGGCAAAGACTTCCAAGTCCAAATTTGTTAAGGGGATAAAAATGAGTAAAAAAATTACCTTCTGTCTTGTCCAAAGTTCAGAAAAATGGATGGTCAAAGAAAAAAAGGCTGGTCTTCAAAAAATCTAAGAAAAAAATGAAAAGAAAACATACAAAAGTTAAACAGCAGGCATTCAAAAAATGCTTTGTTTTTCATTGATTTTTCGTATACTTTGTTAACATGGGTGAAAGTTCCAAAAAATCTCAATACTGAAAAGCCATTTTTCCAATACTGAAAAGTAGGGTTTTCCTATACCAATACATTGGAGAAAAATCTTCCCAATACTGAATTCTGAAAACTTTCACCCATGTGTTAATGAAATTGTCAAATGCCTGCATTTAACTTTATTATCAAGAAACAAAACAACACGAAAAAGTTTTTTAAAGCTGCCGTCCAATTAAGCCATATAATATAAATAAATTTTTATAACAGTAAATTAAACTACCATATTCATTTCTTATACTTTGCTACTTGGCAGTCAGTGAGTGCCATTATTAAAACATTGAAGGGGGGGGGGGGGTCTGTTATCATAAGTCACATGTCAAGGCTTTTTCTGACCTTTTGGGGCAATTTCTGGTACTGATGAAATTGGCAAACAATAGCGTGATAGGGAAAATAGCATGATTTTGCGAAAAAATAATGCCAAATTGGGAAATTTTACATTTTAAATTTGGATTTTTCTGCTAATTGGGAATGTTTCAGGTTAACTGGAATTTTTTTTCAGCCAGTTGGGAAAAAATTTGGTATGGAAACTGGACCCAGTTTTGAATCGAGAAAAGGTCCTGAATGTATATTATACACATGTCATTCAAAAGCTTTAGTGTTCAAACTGCACCAAAGTTTGGGAAACATGTCTTGCTTTATTTTGTAATTAATTTGCTTACATATAGAGCATAATATTGTATTTAAACATGAGCTCTCTTAAAGTGGTTCTGGACATTTCAAACACTTCGCTAAACCTTTTAGTGTTTTCAGCTTCCAAAATATGGCAACCTTAACTTGTTCTAGAAATACGTTTGTTAGTGTATACCATATATGATAGGTCACAAATTTGAACAACTTGCATCAATCACGCCACACATTGCCCAAAGTAAGGCTTTGTCCGTACTGTCAGAATTACATGCAACATGTACACAAATATAAACAGAGTTGTTTCCCAACAATGTGAATCGAGGCAAAAAACGACCTTTTCGTTAAGCCAAAAAAAAATGAACTCCAAACAGGTAATTTAATTTGCCACATACTAGTGAAGTTATATAGGAATAAATATGGTAATTATGGAAGTTCCAAAACTAATTGATGTGGGAATCACTACACAAATCAGTTAAAAATTGTTTTTAGATCAAAAAATCAAATTTAGTTCAGTAAACTTTCTCCAAAATAAAAACGCATAAAAATTACCTGTCCTGTCTCCAAAAAGATCAGAAAAAAGGCAGCTCTGTAAAAATCTATATAAAAAGGGAAAGAAAAAATGTTATACATGTTAAATATAAAAAGGTGCAAATATTATGACAAATCCCATTATTTTATAATTTTCATAATGAAAAAGAAATGCAACACTGTCAAGAGTACTGGGAAAAAAATATTCATAGAAACTACCCCACATTATGAGATTTGTCACAAAAATGTTTGAAATTATAAACAAGAAGTCCCATCTATTATGCTATTCAGCTTAAAGAAGAATTGATCACTGTCTTATGGTACCATTTTAAGGGATTTTACAATGTCAAACTGTCATATTGTTCACTTGCTCAGCACTTAGTGTTTCATTTAATGTTTCTTCCATTGTTTTCACTTAAACATATGAAAGCAGAACAGTACATGTTTGCTGGTCAGATTCATGTATATTGTATGTATATATCTCCTGTTATTCCTGAGAAATAATCAATGAAAAAGAAGCTTTGCTGATTATATTTATGTAGAATGGTTCCAAGGCAGTTCAGATATCTAAGTACCCTTATTTCCTCTTCAGCAGAGCTCCTTTAAACATGTTTCATTAAAAAAAGTAAAAATTACCTTCAGGATGATCTTGAAATTTTCAAGGTAATAAAAACTGGCCCTTGAAAAAACTGCTTCCCCAAAAAACTGGATCTTGATGAAAAAACTGGATCTTGATGTAAAAACTGCCTCTTAGAAAAAATGTCTCTCTTTGTTCTGAGGAAAAAAAGGAAAGAAAAACATAGTTGATTAAAAATGACAGTAAAATTAGAATATCTTTTCACCAAATGGAAATCTGAAGTACTGTAATTCAACAGCAATAGTCTATCTAAGACTATGTGTCGTATTTAACTTCTTCCTATGTGCTCAATCTAAATTGTAAATCTGCATGGTCTTCAGTAGGATCACTAAGACATCAGGAAAACAAGTCTGTGTAATGTATACTCCCTTATACCCCACTTCTATATAGTAAAACGGCTTTGCAGGGGTATACCTATTTTTCTTTATTTTTGCTCCAAAACATACATTGTGGGTACTCGTTAGAACCGCCTCAGTGAGGCGGTTCTAACATGTACCCACAATCTATATTTTGAGCAAAAATAAGAAAAATAGCCAAAAACTTTACTGAAAATGTTCAATTTTACATCTTCAGAAAAATCCATATATTACATGGGCTTGTTTTCGTAAAGATGCTGAAATTCTCATAGTTAAAGATTCGAAATTTCTGAAATTATAATCTTTCAAAAATCCTAGGAATGACAAATGCAGATGTATAATTTTAGAAATTAAGCAATGTTTGAAAATGTTTAAAACTAGACCCACATCGTTGACCTGAGGTCTGGTCTAGTCCCGTCATGGGTGCAAATAACCATTCAATCCAGGCAAAGATGCAGTCATTTTGTCTGTTCTTTTTTTCTATTTGATTTCTTGCTGGATAACCATTGCAAATGATTTACAGAATGTCCTGATGATATGGTATCCTTTAGGCATCTATGTGTAGCTACACAGCCACATATTATCTGCCCTGGTCTGAAAATCTGGGGGAATGACGACTTCAGCTATCCTAACCATACTTTTTTTCTCCGCTGAAAGCATGCTTAACATTACTTGAGAATGGAAGATCATGGTGCCCGAGCTAAGTATTGAACCTGCTTGCTCCTGATACACTTCCTACTGTACCATAATAAGACATTCCTTTGTAATATTTTGTTTGTTTGTCTTTGATCCTTTTGAGTTTGTGCTTTACATCCATGGTCAACAATTTATGTCATGTCAGGATAGTCAAGTATCCTAGCCACACTATCTTAGCCAAGTTATCTATTAATCTTAGTGCACATTTCTTGCTTTCATCACTGACAATTGTTCTTCTTTAATCAGAAACAGGAAGAATAGCCCTTAGAATTTTAGAAATATTTACAACCAATTCTTCATGTGATGGACGTGAGGAAAAATAGTGTTTCAGACATACTGCCGATCAAGTTATTGAACCTGGTTTTGTAAAGATTTGCTTGAAATCTCAGCTACAGGAACGCACAAAGGAAGAAATACTTCAACAAAATCAAACATTTATTTCTGACACAGAAACGTAAGTTAATGGGATAAAGAACAGTAATGGTCTGTATCTGATGTCAAATATCAACTGCATGATTTTTTTCTTTTGCTATGACTCGAGACTGCTTCCATAAGAACATTTGTTGGTGGATGTTGGGTTTGATGTCCAACCAGAGAATGATCACATAGAGAAAGGATCACACCCCAGGTTTACAAGGCCAGTAATTTATGACTTGCCACTATGCCACGGAGGTTTCTTAAATGAAAATTGACCAAAAAGACATATGATTGTGAATATAATGACAAATAGTGATTCATCTCAGTTCATGGTCTGATGGAGATTTTTTTTACAGTCAATATTCCAGCATCTATGTGTACCTTAACAGCAATATACAATATCTGACCTGGTCTAAAACGTGGGGAATGCGACTTTATGAACCAATAAACTATTTTAAATCAGGGCTTTTTCTCTATACAAAACTGGGTCCGGTACCAAATTTTTTCCCAATTGACAGAAAAAATTCCCAATTGACCTTGAACAATCCCAATTAGCAGAATAATCCCAATTTAAAAGGTAAACTTTCCCAATTTTGCTAAAAACTGCACTATTTTTGTCCCAAAATCATCGTATTTTTTCCAAAATCGCACAACTTTTTCCCAATTTCATCGGTACCAAAAATTTCCCAAAAAGGTCAGAAAAAGCCCTGTAAATGTACTGTTTTTGTAATGCAGTCTGGTCATATCATAAGACAAGGCTATTCAATATTCTGTGCATCAAGCTACATACATGTACCTTATGTTAATAAAATGACATATAAGACAAACAAAGAATAGCTGAACATGCTATATGTCATACGTACACATACTATTTTGAACATGTGCCTGTAAATATTCAATACACAAAATTTTAATCACTCACATGATTTCAAATTGAAGGTATAAGGTAAAGAATACATGAGCCGCCTCATGAGAAAACCAACAATCTTCATAGGCGAAAACAAAGACGCAGATCAGCTTCGTGGTAACCGCGAAGCTGATCAGCACCTTTGTTTTCCCTACTCGGATAGTACAATTCCTCTTCTACTTAAATCCGAAATTTCAAGCTTGTAGCTCTTTTCTGTGCTTGTACAGGCCGGTTTGTGTCGGACCTGTTTGGAAACCACATTGTTGGCTTTCCCACGAGATGGCTCACATGTAGTATGAATACACTAGCTAAGAAACTGTTTTAATAACATCTACATGTAGTTGAAAAGATATGAAAATATTTCATTTGAATGAAAAAAGCGAGAAAAAAAATACAATAATGTCAGAACAACATTTCACACCAGAGCAAACAGAAAATTTTAATTTGACTTGACCATTTAACAGGATACTGGTAGAATACTAACGAAACAGAAAGATATGTTTTCCACAATATACTCTAAATGAGCCCTGTTGCATGGAAACCCTTTTTCTGTGTGACAACTACAAAAGAGCAGATCATGTTTTACATCCATACAAGATGATCAGACTCATTGTTGTTCTCAGTATAGATACGAATGACTACCAGATAATCTGGGCCAACTGGTTTGTGTCATAAGCTGGCTAGAACCTGAAGGCATTTCCTCATAGTTGGGACTTAAACAGTCCCTTTGTTTCTGTTTTATACACATGATGATCAGATGTAGTTAATGTAGTTTATCATACAATGAAATGTAGCACTAGATGAAATTTTCACTTCTTGAAGGAAACTTGTAGCTGTCTTCCATTGTACCATGAGCCATTCAACATGTTTATTGCATTAGCTGCCTCATAACCGTTCGCAAATGTTACAAATGCATATCCCTTACACTGGTCTTTATCTTTGTCCCAAATCACATCTACCTTTAACAGTGCCCCGTACGGAGCAAACAGCCTATAGAGGTCTCTCTGTTGGCAGTCATATCCTACATTATGTACGAATAAAGTATATCCACCTGAAGATTGTCTGTGATTGTCTGGTTTGTCTTCCGAAAAAGTGTCCATGTAAAAATTAGGATTGAATCTCGCATTTGGATTTGGATTAAAACCTTGACCTTGGTTGGACTGCTGCTGTTGTTGTTGTTGACTCATTGGATTGTATCTAAATCTATTGGGAGCATTTCTCATAGGACCAGTGAAATCACCCATGTCATTGCCGTAACCGTTACCAAAATCATATGGCATGTTCATGTTTGGACCCATCATTCTAGGGTTAAACATTGCCATAGGGGGTCCATTCCTCATCCCACCACCTTGTTGGTTAATTCTTTGTTCAACCCCTTGTAGTTTTACTATGAGAGGACCATCACCACCGGGCAGCGTTTTACCATTCAGTCCTTGCACAGCCTTTTCTGCTTCAGTTTTCTTATCATACAAAATAAATCCTACTGTTTTTGATTCACCAGTTCTTGAATCTCTGAGAACTTTTACATGTACTATATTACCAAACTCAGCGAATAGTTCTTGCACTTTTTCATCTGAATAATGTTTTGGTAAATTTTTGACATACACATTGGCACCTTTGATACTAGAATTGCTGGGTCTTGCCAGTGCAACTTTAATATTCTTGTTTATAACTTGTTTCCCATTCAGCTCATTAATTGCCCTTTGGGCATCATCCGGACTTTCGTAATCGACGAAGCCAAAGCCGTAACTGTAGTTTGTTGCTTTGTCTCGACAGATCTTGATAGACTTAACCGGACCCATAGGAAGAAACAAATTCCTGAACTCTGCATCGGTTAGAGCCTGGGGAAGGTAGTTGATAATAAGATTGGTTTTATTTTCCTCTCCTGAAGCCATTTTTCTCACCTCAGCCGTTATGTCTGCAAAGAAAGCATAGTTTTTCAAGCAAAACTTTCATTCAAAATTGATTAATTAAATTGATTATTCAATACTGATTAATTACAATAAAGGAAAAAGCTTCACTACTGATGCAATTAACATTAGCAAGGATGTTTTAAAAATTATTTGTTAATGTATTGAATGGTTGTTAAAACGGTTTTACTTCAACTGGAGTCTTTTTTTTTTTTGCAGTCAGACAGCTACAAAGAAGTCCATTCAGAGTCTGACACTCTACCATTAGGCCACCATGCTCCCCTTTGTTTAATTTTGATATAATAATAAAGAATATAATCATAAATATTTTGTCAGCTTTTTTGCTTTACAAATATAAATTTGTGTGAATTTATTATAAATACATACTAATTAAATGATACATGTATACATAAGATAACCATTGATATATATGATAAACATACAGTATTTTAACATAAAATATCAACTTCACAATAAGTCAAAACAATATAATAAAACTGACAATTCAAGCATAAGTATTAAATATTAAAAGCAGAACTAAATAACTTTTTATAAGAACAGAATGAAGAAGCTTTCATATAGTTAGTTTAATCCACAGGAAAACATTACCATATATAAATGATTTTATTTCTACAAATTAGATAACTACCAAATTAGCTCAGAATTTATAAGAAGTTACATTTACAAAAAAAAAAATAAGCAAGCTCTGACTGCCCTGTTGATGCTAGGGGTGTAACGATATACCGATATATCGGTATACTGCGGTACGGTGCTCGCGGTACGGTATACCGGTACGCCCATACAAGGATTCGGGTATATCGTAACAGTCCGGGTTTTATACTAACACCCAAAATAATCCAAACGAGTACAACCACAGACTGTGTATTTACAATCGGTCCTGCTATCGAATTTTTACAGGTATTAAATTAGCGTGAAACCAGTCCAATACATGTGCGTATTTGCCTCCCCTGTTGAGCTGTCAATCATGTGGTTATTTTTGGAACATACATCTATTTCGGCACTTTAAAACAACCTGACGTCGCATAAAAATTTTGCATGTTATTTACAATAATATCAGTCATAGATGTACTACAAATGTTGTAAAATTGATTCCCATTCTAGTGCAACAAATTTTGGCTTCGATAAGAAATTGAAAATTGACTTTCCTGTTTGTACGATATATTCAATACGCATTGCGATATGCATTTCCCGTACCGCGATATATCGCGATGCAGTTATACTCAGCCCTAGTTAATGCCAAATAATACTTGACTGTATAATATTCTCAGATCATTGGACAGATGAAAATTAGTACTCATTCCAGATGAGATATGGCAGATGATAAAAGATGCATGCTTATTAGCCCAAGACATATTGACATGGCCCTAAATTTCCCCTTATTTATTTTTGATTTGGAGCAAAATTAAAACTGTGTTATCACATCACACTACTAAGTGGTTTTGCAAACTCAATATTAAACCCCATACATTCATGGCTAAAGAAATGAAAGCTTCAACATTGTGAACAAAATTATCTCATCCATTTTTCTCCACGTAAATTGATGACGGGGAATTCTGAGAAATGTCGATTGCCAGCCATGACAATGTTTGCTTAGAGTAAATTATGGCTAATTATACATGTTTAAAGATTTATGTATCAGGTGTGACAGGGAAACTATTGATGATTAAATGGAGAAAATGGACAATAAAATTGAGTGTACATATAAAGTAGCATAGATAACAAAGCAATAAATTACCTGTTGATAAATGATTCAGGACAGAATAAGTTTTGAATAACTTTTTCCACACATATAAATGGTCAGCACAAAAAGGTAGATCTATTGTAAAGAAGTACATTTCAATAAATGATATAGGCAAAATATGTAAATGACAATAAAGAATATTTGTGTTTTTGTTTTATTTAAGATATTGGAATATAATCATTCATATAAATAAAATAAGATACATACTTAACATCATAAAAGTCATGAAAAAGTTACATATATGGCCAATAGAAACAACAAGTAAAATAAGATCTAAGTTTGCAATTTCTAATTTTAGACAATGGTTTTCTGTTGCAGAAATAATTATCATGAGCAACAAATATATGTAGGAGAAAACTAGCTTGGTTCAGCTTGTGAACTACAAATTTTCAGTCTTCAAGAGCTATCTTCAGATTGTTTCTATCAAGATTTAAAGTCACAGTCAACAATTTTTCAGTCATGTTGGGCCAGAGCCACGGTTTCCTGGGTATCAACCAATACTCTGGGGAGTTAATGTGTTTTGCTCAAGGACACAACTTGGTGCTGCCAGTGGGGGGTCGATTCCCAAGACCGCTCAAATACTGCAATCACAAAAGTGACCCGGCTCAAATATTGCAATCACAAAAGTAATGAATGGATACTATGATAATATACTAATGACATTAATCTGCATTTATTATATAAAATAGACCCTAAATCGAGACATATAATGCATGTTTAAAAAAAAATAAAATGTGTTATCCTTGTTACATGTACCTGTGTTACCTAGGGTAACAAATTGAATACCCTTGGGCATTCAGTAGTAGTTTTAAGCTATATATGTCCTCGGATGGACGCATAGTAATTGGTCAGGTTTGAATACCTCGACTCACCGCAAAGTTTGCGTCATGCAGTTAGCCTCTTTGATACTATGTTGCTTCGGACTTATGCAGTATACCATGCACACAAATTTTTGGGCAAAAGCTGCAAGCTTTTCTGAAAAGCTTTAACTTGTCATGCCTTCATGGTTTACAGGTTTTATCAGTTTTTCAGATGGGCAAAGATAACGTTCAATGTCATTCAATTTACAGAACGTATTTCCTTTTGAGAAAAATATACAATAATGGTAAATAACAACGGCATCCTACACTACAGTAGCATTGTTGTAAACTTGAACAAAGGTTTCCCCACCCACTCAACAATTGTGCAAGGTGATGGAGCATATAATTGCTTCGAATATTACTGCTCACTTCAATAAGCATAACATCTTATATGATCTTCAACATGGTTTTAGGCAGAAAAGATCTTGTGAGACACAGTTACTCCAATTAGTTGAAGACCTAGGAAGACAGCTCATGAAAGGTAACCAAACAGATTTAGTGCTGCTAGACTTCAGCAAAGCCTTTGACAAGGTAAATCACTTAAAATTACTCTTTAAACTTTCTCAGCATGGTGTCAAAGGCAATACACTTAACTGGATCCGAGCTTTTCTCTTGGGACGAACCCAGGCAGTAGTGTTGGAGGGGGAGAGGTCAGCGGAGGTCCCTGTGACATCAGGTGTGCCACAAGGTTCTGTGCTCGGCCCTCTCCTCTTCCTGCTCTACATCAATGATTTGCCTCAAAATATACAGTCTCAGGTAAGGTTGTTCGCCGACGATACGGCAGTCTACTTAACAGTAACCTCACTTGAAGATGCAAATATATTACAGTCTGACCTAGATACCTTGGAGGAATGGGAACGGACCTGGGACATGGAATTTAACCCAGGAAAATGCCAAGTTCTCCACATAACAAGATCCCGGCAACCACTCCAGTCTCAATACACTCTCCATGGTCAGGTATTAGAATCAGTAGACAGTGCTAAATATCTCGGCGTCAACATCTCTCAAGATCTAAGTTGGAATCATCACATAAATGAAATTACAGGTAAAGCAAACAGAACACTCGGCTTCATCAAGAGAAATGTAAAAACTAAAAATGAACAGGTTAAGGAATTAGCATATAAGACCCTAGTTAGACCGCAGGTCGAATACGCCTCCTCAGTTTGGACCCCCCATACAAAAGAAAACATCTTAAAAATTGAAATGACACAAAGACGAGCTGCCAGATGGGTCAAAAACAACTATTCTACTTATGACAGTGTCTCACACATGCTTGACAACCTAGGTTGGCGATCACTTGAAAATCGACGCATTGACTCTAGGCTAATCATGTTTTATAAAATTGTATATGGCCATGTGGCAATACAGATGCCAACATATTTTGAGCAACCCCAGAGATTCACCCGACACATGCACCCTCTCTCGTATAGACAAATCCATACTCAAACAAAGTATTATCAGCAGTCTTTTTATCCAGCCACAATTGTTCTTTGGAACAGGCTCCCCTCGGAACTTGTGCTTAGGACTGATCTTGACGCCTTCAAAGAAGGGGTCTGCCAGATCAAACATAGGTCCCCATAAATTTTAACACTGTTTTTAACCTGCTTTTAAATATCACTCTGCACTAACACTATCAAACTTTTTATCATTCTCACTGTTTTTACTTTCACATCTGCTAGAATCTAGCTTTTATTCTTGCACTGACAGCGCGACTGCACATAATACTCGTGAGAGGGTGCTGCAGTATGAAAAGATAGATAGAATAGCCATTTGCAAAGCACGCGGTTGAGAATTTTAGTGCGTCACATGCCTTTGTGATGTTGACGAGCTTAATTCTGTGCACCTGCTTGTTATTTAGGGACTTAACTTAGTTTACACGGCATTCAAAGGTGTATCTATTTTGCTGTGGGACAGCAAGCTTTGAAAATAGAGAGAAAGAAACTCGCACCTCACCAAAATGGCGGACCGCAGCACTGGAAATGACGTCATTCAAATTATTATAAGTCTGGCGGACAAAGTTTTACAGGGTAAGGGTTTGCGCCATTGTAAGGTCTTTTCGCGACCACAGTAAGGCATTTCCTACATAGTTGCGAAATCTCACTCTGCTATTCACCATTTTTGCATTATCGGCTGGTTACCCGCTGACAAGCAATCAATATTGGAAAGAACAGACCTGTAACCAGAACCCCCCTCAGGAGGGTTCTGGTTACCTGTATTTCCAATATTGATTTTTTAAGCTGGGAACCAGCGGATAATGCAAAAATGGTGAATATACACATGTTATCAGTCAAGGACCAAAAGTTTTTTCCACAACGTCAGAAACTCCATGGACTTAATTGTATTTTCATCTTTACAAGAAAAAATATCATGTCTCGCTTGGTCAACATATTTTCATGATTTTGGTTTCATTTGAAAATTGAATAAATAAAGCAATAAACAAGGTATTTTCAATCAATTCCGTGAATGCGTTTTAAAGCTACCAATTTTTAAACAACACATGATATTTATTTTGACAATTTTTGGGCAACGTCACCATTAAGAAAGTGACTTTTTCAGAATTTCCTAAAATTTCAAACAGATCAGAATCAGAATAGTTTACTGGTGAAACGTCAAACTGACAATACCACACTGTTGTATATAGAAAATGCAACGGTGATACTTCACCAAATCACCTTTGTTTATTGCTTTATTTATTCAACCTTCAAATGCCACCAAAACTATACAAATATGTTGACCAGAAGACGCAGGATTTTTTTTCTAGTAAACATGAAAATACATGTAAGTTTATGGAGGTCCCGACGTTGTGAATACTTTTGGTCCTTGACTTGTATGTTCAATATCTCTTCGTTGCGATCCCAGTTGGTTGTTCAATGGTGAAACGAAGTGTCAATAATTGCAACCTTTTCAAGATGAATCAAGAAGAATACACTTCACCGATGCGTTGCTAACATGTTTATGATTAAAGTCTCGTCAGTGAACCTTTAGATTTGGCAACATGGAGCCAAAGAGAATTACTGAATCAAGTATTTTGCAACCTTCAACAGGGTAGTCGATACAAAGACTAGTATTATCTAAGTGAGCATATTAATGAGAAAGGAGATAGGCCATACCGCGGTTTCGGCTACCTAAGCCTCTTCAGTGACCCTATAGATTTGGCAACATGGAGCCAAGGAGAATGACTGTAATTTTGCAACTTTCAATTCGATAGTCGTTACAAAGACTATCACGGAAAATATCACAGTAGCCTTTCCAGCTGAAAAAGGTTCAGGTAGGCAATGATCAGGAAAAGGCGCAATCAGAGGGAAATCCCCACTCCAAAAACCGAGGTGCGAAAAAAATAAATTGACAATTAAGTACTTATACTTAAAACATAGCGTAAACCGAGTGAGCAGCTATTTCCCTATAAGCGGCCACTCAGTTACCCGAACTTAACTAAAACTATGTAAATGTGCATATGGTCCAAACAGCACAAAAATCCGGCTTCAAAACATAAAACAAAAAGAACCACAACAGAAGTATCGCCTTGGAACGATCGGTAATGTAAAATTACTAGTGGGATTGAACCGGTAAAAATCCTGTTGGCGCGCCTAATATGGGATTTAAGCCATTTTATGAGGTGTCATTCTATGTTTAGAACTGTGTCTTTCAAATAGCAAATAAAAGTTATTAGTTATTATAAATACATATACTTTTTTTAAGAACGGCAAACATATTTAGCGAATGTGATAAACCATGTGCTTTATAACTTTTGTAACGAACGGCCGAACCAAGCCACAGCAAACCCCATCGGTAGAAAAGCATGCTCATCCACCAAGGGTGGTTTACTGCGCTATATAGTCAACACTTACTCGCTTTACAAAGTTTCGAGTTTGAAATTTGCATATTACAAGAACTCAATATGCTGCTTATACGTTTACCAAGGGAGGCTATCCCGTCACATTACTTCCCCCTCCGAGAAGACTCGTCCCGAGTCTTAGCCAGGGAACCACGTGGGTAAGGCAACTCCGGTCTGGCAGTTGTCATTATCCCACCGCTGCCACCAAATGTAACGAATGGCCGAACCAAGCCACAGCAAACCCCGCCTATAATTTTTGTGTGATCTCTATCAGACGAAAAAGGGATGTACATGTATTTTCACACTGGTAAATGTAAAAGTACTGGAGCTGGTTGCAACGAACTGGTGCAGTCTAAATTACGCACTGGAGTAAGATTAAAATGGCGGAAAAGGTAAATAAATCTTATACCTCTTATCATTACCATTCCATTATAAACATGTGTGTATTTTATTTGTCATGTCACCTGGCGCAGAGAAGGGCGGAAACATTGCAGTTTACGATTTTATCACGCAATATGCGATTTATTTCATGGATTAGAAGCCAAATCCGATACAGTTCTAACAGCATGACCGATGGCATGTGTTTTCGTGCCAAAATGGAGAGGAAAATGCATGTTTGGGCATAGTTTTTGTTGTATTGTCATATATTTATGAATAAACATTCAAGAAACACGATTTCCGGTCGCCTATTGTTTTTTCGGTATCGAAGCAAATGTTTTATTGAGGAATTTCTATTACAACGCACTGGGAGCATTTTTGAATCATTGGTACAACGCACTGGTGGTTGCACAAACTTGCTTCAGGGTTGCTGATTTCACATAAACAAAGCATCTAACTTGCCCAATCATTAAGCAATCTTATATGAACATCAACATGACAAAATATACCTTCGGACATTCTAACGTTTCTAGCAGAAAACTCCCAAATTTTAGCAGGACAATCATGTAATATATGTTCTAGAAATGAAACTGTATTTGTAATCATTGAACACTGGGCTATCGAATAAATGGGTTTTAAAACATATTTATTTTCAATATTTGAAGTTATCTGCCCTTGTCTTAGCACATAATATACTTAATTTTCCTATATGTATCGTCAAACGGTAATCATAGCAACCAGGATGTCACAATAATAGACAAAATAATTCCGACAGATTGCTTGTGATGAATAAATTTTTGTGCTGTTTGAGCCTTATGTACGTTTCATATTTTAAGCTCAGTTCGGGTAACTAAGTGGCAACTTATTGGGGAATAGCTGCTCACTCGGCTTACGATATGTGTACGATAAGTGCCATTTTAGTTTTTTCCCAACCCTCGGTTTATGGAGTGGGAATTTCTTTATGATTGTGCCATTTCCGGATCATTGCCTGCTTGTACCTTACCATCCGTAGTGCAGATTATATTTCGTTTTGGTCCTTTGAGATCAGCGAGGGTATTCTGAGGAATCAGAAATTCATTATCGGTTTAGAGTAATTTTCTAACCAACGTTTTAAATATTTGGTCTGTTTGGATAATAAAAGGATGTTTATCATGATTTATTTGTTTGTTCTTGATGATTCATTGACTAGTTAGAGATTCACCACGAGGGCCGAATAACTAACTAAATGTTATGAACCACTGCAGAAGCTGAGGGTGAGGTTATGGCCATGTAAAACCGGTTTAAGCCCGCCAGTAACTTTGTGTTACTGATCGTTCCAAGTCGATACTTCTGTGGTGGTTCTTTTTGTTTTATGTCTTGGTGTTTGGAAATTTTTGTGCTGTTGGCGCCTTATGTATGTTTTCATATTTTTAGTAAAGTTAAGGTAACTGAGTGGCCACCTATTGGGAAAATAGCTGCTCATTCGGCTTACGATATGTTTCATGGTATAAGTACCTGACTGTTAGTTTGGTTTTTTTCCACCTCGGTTTTTGGAGTGGGAATCTTTTTCTGATTGCGCCTTTTCCTGATCTTTGCCTACTTGTACCTTTTTGTATCGACTTTCCTGTTGAAAGTTGCAAAATTACAGTATTTGTCTTTGGCACCATTTTGCCAAATTATAAGTAGAAGAGGCTTAAGTAATCGAAACCGCGGTAGGGCTTATCCCTTTTCTCATTTATATACTCACTGCTCTTAAAGGATCGAAGTTTTATTTTTATTCAAACTAATCAAAAGTTTCTGGCCAGTACTTGAATAATTTTAAGCGAATGTCTTGAGTTTTGTAGGCACGTCAAACATGCAGAAATGCATTACGCAACTTTGGCGTCATTTTTCGGGACAATGACCTCTGTATGGGTCATTTAATAAATGTGTAATAACTCAAAAACTAACTTGAGTAATCTTATCAAATAAAGGCTATTAGACTAAAGAAACAATATACACTCAAAGTAAAATTATTTTTCTAATGCCCAAAATATTGTCCGAAGGTACATTTTCTCGCGTTGTGGCCCATATGCGGAGATTTATAAGACTGTAAAAATGATAGTTGTTAGACGAAAATTTGATTTTTGTTCTATTTTTCCTAAAACATAGATGGTGGTAATATGTTAAGAGTCGATTCTTAGAGTACAGCCACTCTATGTGTCGAGCAAAAATAAGAAAGAAAGAGAAAAAAAACAACTTCTACCCATGTACCACCCATTTTGCTACATATAACGTGGAGTCTAAGGTTCACGGACATAATGTTCTGAGGCATTTTCTTGCATTACTTTCCATGTTGTCAGACCTACATCCCGCTTATCATCTCACCAATCCGTGCACCCGATCAATCAGAAAAGAAAGGTACATTTGCAATTATGGCCTATTTTTTAAAATGGGTTCATCTAAGCTTTCAATGAGTTTGTTTAGCTGGATATGGCGAAGACAGTTCCTTGTTTTTATTTCTTAAAAGTTAAAACTAGCTCTTTTATTTTGGGGATTTTGTTTGGTCTGCTGATGCTCTGATCGTTTTACTTGTATTGATACAAATTCTTTACAATGCGAATAGTGCTATAATCCAATTTACCCTCGCTGATCTCAAAGGACCAAAAGGAAAATATAATCTGCACTATGGATGGAAACCTTTCATCATTGCAAGCAATCTGTCGGAATTATTTTGTCTATTATTGTGACATCCTGGTTGCTATGGTTACCATTTGGCGATGCATATAGGAAAAGTAAGTATATTATTGGCTAAAACAAGGGCAGATAATTCCAAATATTGAATATAAATATGGTTTAAAACTCATTTATTCGATAGACCAGTGTTCAATGATTACAAATACAGCTTATTTCCAAAACATATATAACATTATTGTCCTGCTTTTGGCAGTTTTCTACTAGAAACGTCAGAATTTCTGAAGGTACAATTTATCAAGTTGATGTTCATATAAGATTGCTTAATGATTGAGCGAGTTAGATGCTTTGCCTATTGGAAATCAGCAACCACGAAGCAAGTTTGTGCAACCACCAGTGCGTTGTACCAATGATTCAAAAAATGCTCCCAGTGCGTTGTAATAGAAAATCCTAAATAAAACATTTGCTTCGATACCAAAAAGAAAATTGGCGATTGGAAATCGTGTTTCTTGAATGTTTATTCATAAATATATGACAATATAACAAAAGCTATGCACAAACATGCATTTTCCTTTCAGTTTTGGCACGAAAACACATGTCATCGGTTATACTGGTAGAGCTGTATCGGATTTGGCTTCTAATCCATGAAATAAATCGCATATTGCGTGATAAAATCATAAACTGCAATGATTCCGCCCTTCTCTGCGCAAGGTGACATGACAAATGAAATACAAACAAGTTTATAAGGGAATGGTAATGAAAAGAGGTATCAGATTTATTTACCTTTTCCGCCATTTTATGGAAGGCGATTTTCTTAAAACTTATTGTTTAAATGCCTAAGAAAATTGAAAAAGGGTACATTTTTCTTGTATAATCACAAAAAGCTCCCTTCAGTTTGAGCACTTTGATCAATAAATTGTGTCAAAATTATAGGGACATTTATCGGCCTGTCAGTCAGTAGGCCAAGCAAATATGAGACGTCAAAGTGAAATCCCATAATGCTGAATAGCTCGGCGGGTGTTTGCCTTACATTTAAAAACGTGGCGAATACATCACACTGGTCTGTCTGTCTTTGTGGGCAGGCAATGGGTTTCTACGAAGATGGCAGTGTTACTAAAATGCTTGAAACACTTGAACTGGAAACACTTGAACGTAGGCGCAGTAGTTGCAGACTAGTTTTTCTTTTTAAGGTGGTCGAGGGGTTGGTACCAGCCATCAATCCAGATGAATTTCTGAAATCTCAAAAACCTAAAAGACATATAAAACCTAAAACATATCCGGGATATAAAAGTGTGAACATAGTTGAAAAACATTCTGTGAACAACGACAGAGGATTTATTATTGAGCAGTGTAAGACAGATCAGCTAAAGAACTCATTTTTCGTGAGGACTATAATTGAGTGGAACCATCTAGAAACAGCGGTCGTGCATGCAGAGACAGTTGAGGGCTTCAAAACCCTCCTTAGCAAGCGCGACTAAATCTCTCTCCCGGTGCACAACGCTGTAAAAGACCTTGCACTGTACTGAAGCAGAAGCAGAAGATTCCATCAATCTTCTTGTGGTTCTTGTGAGTTCTTGTGGTTGTGCCGTGTGGCGGCCCTAAAAAGTCTCCCCGTACATCCATTTAATGCTCTTATTTTTCCAATCCTCAGGGATTGCTTGCAATCAGTTTGTAAATTTTCCTTTTTTGGATGGTGACGTTCCTCGTCGTGCTTCTTATGGTGTATACATTTCGCAACTTATTAGGTTTGCTAGAGTCTGCAATCATGTTACAGACTTCAACGCTCGAAATAAATGTTTAACGGCAAAACTTCTCCAACAGGGCTATCGGTATCATAAACTTCGAAAAACATTTTCTAAATTTTATCGTAGACACTATGAATTGATTTCCAAATATAATGTTGGGTTAAAGACGCTTTTAAGTGAGGGCCTTTCGGAAAAAGGTACAAGTAGGCAAAGATCAGGAAAAGGCGCAATCAGAAAAAGATTCCCACTCCAAAAACCGAGGTGGGAAAAAACCAAACTAACAATCAGGTACTTATACCATGAAACATATCGTAAGCCGAATGAGCAGCTATTTTCCCAATAGGTGGCCACTCAGTTACCTTAACTTAACTAAAAATATGAAAACATACATAAGGCGCCAACAGCACAAAAAAATTTTTATACACCAAAACATAAAACAAAAAGAACCACCACAGAAGTATCGACTTGGAACGATCAGTAACACAAAGTTACTGGCGGGCTTAAACCGGTTTTACATGGCCATAACCTCACCCTCAGCTTCTGCAGTGGTTCATAACATTTAGTTAGTTATTCGGTCCTCGTGGTGAATCTCTAACTAGTCAATGAATCATCAAGAACAAACAAATAAATCATGATAAACATCCTGATGAATCAAAAACCAGGACTCACAGACTGAGTAAGCTGCCCGACGATGGAGATCCCTGGGCGCCGAATAACCTACTAACTCCGGAGCAAAAGAAAAACACCAGTTGGACCCCGGTGGGCCAAGCAACAGACAAGAAGCTCCGGCCCCAACCAACTAAAATGAATAGCTTTATGTCGGGGCCATCATAGAGTCTGACGCCCGACCCACCGGCGTGCAATTAAAGAAGGCAGCATAGTTATCAACCATGATTGGGTTAAAAACTAAGCATGCAGACTGTCGCATAACATTCAAGTTATAACCTATACGTCTGTAACGTGTTATGATTTTTCTGAACTGAAAAGAAAAATCATTAATTCCTTTAAGTTTCTTAAATTTGTAAACCAAGTCACCATAAAATTCAGGTTCAGAAAGGCCCTCACTTAAAAGCGTCTTTAACCCAACATTATATTTGGAAATCAATTCATAGTGTCTACGATAAAATTTAGAAAATGTTTTTCGAAGTTTATGATACCGATAGCCCTGTTGGAGAAGTTTTGCCGTTAAACATTTATTTCGAGCATTGAAGTCTGTAACATGATTGCAGACTCTAGCAAACCTAATAAGTTGCGAAATGTATACACCATAAGAAGCACGACGAGGAACGTCACCATCCAAAAATGGAAAATTTACTATATCAAAATCAAAGTCATCGCGCTTATCATAAATTTTAGAAGAAACAAATCCATTTGCAACAGAAAGATGTAGATCTAAAAAGGGGGCTTCAGTATCTGAGATATTGGCTTTGTTCAACTGAAGTTCAGGTGGATAAATTTGATTGACCATACCTTCAAAATAGGGGTTGTCAATGTTCAAAAGGTCATCGAGGTACCTAGATGTGGAATTAAAAGCCTCGATAACATCAGCTTGATTATCATGGTTAAGAGAATCCATGAAATCTCTTTCGTAGCAGTATAAAAATAAATCAGCTATGAGAGGTGCGCAATTTGTACCCATCGGAATTCCAACAATTTGTCTGTATAACTTGGTCCCAAATCTAATATAAATATTATCAAGAAGATAAGATAAGGCGTCGCATACATTCTGACATGACCAAAGTGTATACCGACTTTGGTCAGAGGAAGTGAAAAAAGCCTTTCTGTCATTACATGCCAAATAAAGTGAACCATAGTTTTTTAATGCCCTTTTGAAGGTCCACTCTATCAAATCCAGAAGTTTTTCTTCTGAACCTGAATTTTATGGTGACTTGGTTTACAAATTTAAGAAACTTAAAGGAATTAATGATTTTTCTTTTCAGTTCAGAAAAATCATAACACGTTACAGACGTATAGGTTATAACTTAAATGTTATGCGACAGTCTGCATGCTTAGTTTTTAACCCAATCATGGTTGATAGCTATGCTGCCTTCTTTAATTGCACGCCGGTGGGTCGGGCGTCAGACTCTATGATGGCCCCGACATAAAGCTATTCATTTTAGTTGGTTGGGGCCGGAGCTTCTTGTCCGTTGCTTGGCCCACCGGGGTCCAACTGGTGTTTTTCTTTTGCTCCGGAAATAGTAGGTTATTCGGCGCCCAGGGATCTCCATCGTCGGGCAGCTTACTCAGTCTGTGGGTCCTGGTTTTTGATTCATCAGGATGTTTATCATGATTTATTTGTTTGTTCTTGATGATTCATTGACTAGTTAGAGATTCACCACGAGGACCAAATAACTAACTAAATGTTATGAACCACTGCAGAAGCTGAGGGTGAGGTTATGGCCATGTAAAACCGGTTTAAGCCCGCCAGTAACTTTGTGTTACTGATCGTTCCAAGTCGATACTTCTGTGGTGGTTCTTTTTGTTTTATGTCTTGGTGTATAAATTTTTTTTGTGCTGTTGGCGCCTTATGTATGTTTTCATATTTTTAGTTAAGTTAAGGTAACTGAGTGGCCACCTATTGGGAAAATAGCTGCTCATTCGGCTTACGATATGTTTCATGGTATAAGTACCTGATTGTTAGTTTGGTTTTTTTCCACCTCGGTTTTTGGAGTGGGAATCTTTTTTCTGATTGCGCCTTTTCCTGATCTTTGCCTACTTGTACCTTTTTCCGTATCACCATCCTACATGTTTTCCTATATAAACGAGCGGATATGGACGGTCTCCATGACCATCTAGCACGCTATAGGGATTCGTTCCTTTCAACTGACCATAGTCAGGTGTCAGTCAATGACATGTGGGTCAGTTTTAAGTCGGAGGTTCTCTCGGCTATTGAAAGGTTTATTCCATCAAAAATGACCAAGACAAAATATAGCTTACCATGGATCGATAGCTCGATCAAACGCTTGATAAGGAAACGTGATAAACTTTACTTTCGTGCTCGCAAGTCAAGCAGCCCTGACATTAAGAACCATTACAAACGGTTCAGAGCACATGTTCAAAAGAGCATTAGAGATGCATTTTGGAAGCATATTACCAATATCTTCTCCTTTGAAAATGATAACCCTGATCCCGATTGTCCCCGAAAAAATGAAAAGGCAAAAAAGTTTTGGTCATTTGTCAAGTCCCTTAAGAAAGACGCATCTGGGATCAATACTCTTAGAGAAAATGGTATCTTGAAGGCTGACACTTTGGATAAGGCTAATATTTGTAATAGGCAGTTTCAGTCAGCCTTCACTCGCGAATCAGATGATGAAATCCCCTCCAAAGGCACAAGTCCTTTCACCGCTATGGGTGAAATTACAGTTGACCCCAAAGGGGTCATTAAACTGTTGAATAATTTGAATATACATAAGGCGCCTGGGCCAGATGGCCTGAGTGCTAGGGTGTTGAAGGAATGTAGTTCTGAAATTGCTCCTGTACTGACCTATATCTTCAATGAGTCGCTTGCTCAGGGTGCTGTACCAGACGATTGGCGACAGGCAAATGTAGCCCCGGTATTTAAGAAAGGTGAGAAATACGATGCAGCTAATTATCGACCGGTGTCGCTTACTTGTATCTGTTGCAAAACTCTAGAGCATATAATAGTCAGCAACATAAAACACTTGGCTCTTGAAAACATTCTTGCTGACTGTCAGCATGGGTTCCGAAGTCAAAGGTCTTGCGAAACCCAGTTAGTTCAGTTTTATCATGATTTGGTTAGTAATCTGGACCGAGCAGTGGGTCGTGGCCACAGGCAGACGGATGTGATTGTCATGGATTTCGCTAAGGCCTTTGACAAGGTCCCACATAAAAGGTTATTATACAAACTTGACTTCTACGGGATTAGAGGATCTACACATAAGTGGATCGACTCGTGGCTCTCTGAGCGCTCTCAAAAAGTGGTATTAGATGGCCGTGCCTCAGATCCAGTCCCGGTTCTTTGTGGTGTCCCACAAGGATCGGTCTTAGGACCGGTCCTATTTCTTATTTTCATTAATGATCTTCCTGACAACATCAGGTCATCTGTTCGGCTATTTGCTGATGATTGTGTTTTATACAGAAATGTCAAGTCACCATTGGATAGTCAAATTTTACAAGATGACCTGAACAGCTTGGCCAAATGGGAAATGGATTGGCAAATGAAATTCAATGTTAGCAAATGTCATTCAATGAGGGTGACGCGGCTACATCCAAGCAGGCATATAGATTTCAATTACACACTGCATCAGCAAACATTAGAACAGGTTCAGTCCGCTAAATACCTCGGTTTAACTATCACAGATGATCTTGATTGGGGTCAACACATTTCTGAAATTACATGCAAGGCAACTAAGACTTTGGGTTTTCTTCGGCGCAATTTGGCACTGGCACCTAGGCATACTAAGGAAGTTGCATACAAAACATTGGTTCGGCCTCAACTTGAGTATGCAGCTCCTATTTGGCATCCCTATCATGAAACTCAGATTGAGATGGTGGAGAAGGTGCAGAGGACTGCTGCCCGGTGGACCTGCAGGCGATGGAGGAACACCAGTAGCGTCGGTGAAATGCTAGACGAACTTGAGTGGCCATCCCTGGAGTCTCGCAGGGAGCGGTCCTCCTTAACCTTCTTCTACAAGATACACTCCGGTACAGTGTCTCTTGATAAAGACAAATACCTGACCCGGCACCCAATCTAAGGCATACTCGGGCATCACATGAATCACAATACACAAGACCATTTGCCTATAGTGATGCCCTGAAAAATTCCTTTTCCCCAGAACTATTCCGGTTTGGAATAGCCTCCCTTCTTCAGTGGTCCTATCTAAGACCATTGAGGAATTTAAGGCTTCTATTTAAATCATTAGCCCAGAGGCATGCGTTTTAGTATGCCTCTCATCTATATCTTGTAAATAGTTTTAATGGTCCACCCCAAATGTTTTCTTTTCCCTTGACTAAATTCTAAATTTAGCCACCCACCCCACACCTGAGGTGATGATCAGAAATTGATCGACTCAGTATCAGAAGATAGATAGTTTTACCCAACAATATAAAATCCAGCACCTAAATCCGGAATCTATATCTGAATGACAACCAGAGTATTTTTTTGTTTTATTTTAATAAACAACAACAGTTCCAGAAGTAACTGAGGTTCGCTTGTCATCAAAGAAACAAAATTAACAAAAAATAACGACTTTTCTAGCTCTGACGTAAAAATTGGCACAGTGTTACGTCATCAAAGATTTGGCGCAATGTCACATGGTACGCCGTCACAACGTCGCGAATTTACGATTTTTATTGAATTCTTACGGCTGATTATTTTTGTAGGTATATAATAAACGCGTTATTTCGACGAGCGTGATCCGGTCTTTCCTGGCGCAGCTATGAGACGTGAGCCGACCCATCAGATCAAGTTAATGAAGTAATAATGTGTATTTATTTACAATTTTACGCTCGGTTAATTCCTTTGTTCAATAGATCCAATATGGCGACTGAGGTATTGAATTACTCAACTGACGGCACAGCTTGACCTGTCACGTGACCAAAGAAATCAATTTCAAATTTTGACAGGTCTAAAAATAAATGGCCTTCAAAATTATAATTTCGAGAGAGATCTTTTTTTCTTTTGCGTGAAATAACCGCAAATACACCAAGGATGACGTTTAAGCCGCAAAATAACAATTTAAATGAAGATTCATTTTAACTTTAATAATGATATGAAATACAGTAAAGATGGGGAAAAAAAGTACCATCCAACAGCACAATTTTTTGCGCAATACTTCTCTTAAAGTTAAGATATTATGTCAGTAAAATTTACACTGTTGGAAAGCTAATTAAATTGTGCACATTCTTCAAGGGTTAACCAATAAATATAAATCTTAATTCCTGTATTTCAAACAAAACGTTTTAAGTATTTCCAGGGCTAATTTCTACTAATTTCTGTCAATATTGATTTTTTTCTGACCACATTACATGGATTTTGACTAGACCACGAAAAAATTATAGACAAATGTATTGGAGATTCTAATCCATCGAAACATATTAATCCAAGATTCAGCCTACTCCTGGGTGAGTTACCTGTATTGATTCCAATATTCCAATATTGATTATGTGTAAGATGCTACCCAACAGATATTTGCAAAAATGGTGAATGTTTTATGTGTTTGCCTTCGGGGTGGTTTAAAGCTTGGAAAGATTCCCAAATAGACTACCACTAGATCTGCCCAAAATTTCTTTCGATTAGTTGTCTCCCCTGAAAATTCTTTTGACTTGGAAAATAACGAAAATCTTTGTTTCAGCAGCAACCAATCAAAAACGAGAATTTCTCTAGCAGCCATCTGTCATGTAAAACTGTGAAAGAAAATTAACAGAAACTGTGTTTTCCTGCCAATTTCTCGTTTTGCCATCGAGTATTTGACTGTCTAACAAGTAAACATATGCAAGGTTTGTAAAATCAATATGCTGAACCCACTATTTTGACGTAGAAATTGAACACGATGTTGTAATAATTTTTTAGACATGTTGGGACAGATTTTGCACAAAATGCACAACAGGCGGTAAAGTAAGCAACCCACCCTTCCTCTTTCTACATCATTCACATTTCGCATATATGTGCTGTTTTTAGAGAAAAGTAGACATTAAGAATTTGACTTAATATGACCAGCAGCAGGCACTTTTATATTTGGAATTTGGAACTTCCCCTCCGGTCAAGCCCCATCCCCCCTGGTGTAGTATTGTCAGTTTGACGTTTCACCAGTAAACTATTCTGATTCTGATTCTGATTCTGAAGCAATGTACCCCACCCACAGGGGCCTGGCGCGTGTTTTGGTTGATTTGTGACCCAAATTAAGCGAAAACAGGTATACATAGTAAAAATAATGATACAATGTATACCTGTTTTTGCTTAATATGTGTCACAAATTAACAAAAAAAAATGCGCTGGGCCCCTATGACCCCACCCATGCCATAGCCTCCTGGTACCATATCTCGAACCACTTTTATAACATTGTTACATGCAATAATCTTAGAACATGCAATAAAATTAATTTAATCCTCAGATTTTGTAGACACAACATTGCCAACGTCAATGACCTATTAAATTATGTGTGACGTCATATGGCGCGTGCACAGCACGGTCCGTTGCATAACCACTAAAATCATGTTTCCTTCAGTTAATGGAACCAACTCTCGAACAGACTATTTCAGCTCGTTTTCATATATAATAATGCGAGGGAATCAGGGAAAAACAGTGTGTAGTCACCCAGGAGGTATTTAAATGTAAGATTATATGGTAAAATGCAGGCATGTTACCACGTAGGTCATTATGAGTAGGTCCAACCTAAACACTGGTCTCTTACTACACTTTGTTTCCTTGTATTTTTGCCAGCACCAAAACTGAGCAGACTTAGCCAATTTCTATTTGATTTTTTGGGATTAAACAAGTGATCACACTAGGGAGAGCCACTAGGAATGGGAGGTAGTACCAGTAACAAAAGAAAAACGTTCTTGTTGCTCATGTGATTTTCACAGACACTGTATTTTCACAGGGGTGTAAACAAACATTTGTAAAGCTAGAAGACGCTAGGTGTGTTTCATTTGTCCAAAATTGATTTGAATACATAGAAGATAGCTTCTGGCATGAGATAGAAAATAAAATGGAATTCAGGAATGTTTTTGAGCAAAGAAATTTTTTTCAGACAGTCAGAGTAGATGCATTTTGCTTTCATTTTGGGCGGTTTCCATCGTCTGCTAGGGAAATCCAAAACGAGGCTGTCACTTGGCACTGTGCCTGTTTCGTCGCCCATTGACTGACGAAGAAAAACCCGTCCAAATTGTTTTCTTGTGGACCAGAGTTTATGTTTTATTTAGTGTAAATCAAATTATTGGTCGAGAGTTGGTCCCGTTCGAGAAATGGTACCAGGAGGCTAATTGCGGTCATGGTCTGAATCTGAATCTGAATAGTTTACTGGTGACACGCCAAATGACATTATTTCACCAGGGGGTTCGGATGGGGGAGAAATTAGTCCCTTGAACGCACGAGTGTAGCGAACTTGGACACACAGTCATCAGACATTTCAGCAGAGGAGATAAGTGAATCAGGGAGGTCATTCCAGTCCCTGATAGTCTGTGGAAAGAAACTACTTTTGTACGCTTCTTTGCTAGCTGAAGGTATCTGAAAAGCCAAAGAGTGTTGATTTCTACAACGCCTATTCTTTGGGATAAGGTCATCTGTGGGTATTCTGGCTTTACCCTTTAGACCTTTGTATAGCAATATTAGTCTACTATCCTTCCTCCTTTTCTTAAGAGATTCCCATTTCAGTTGACCTAAAATGCCAGTCATGCTCCCAGTTTCAAAAACATAATTTCCCATCACAAACCTTGCCGCACGATTTTGTACCTTTTCCAGTTCTTCCTGGAGGCCATGAGTGTGAGGGTCCCAAACTGAGCTTCCATATTCCAAGACCGGCCGCACCAGTCCTTTATAAGCTGCTTCTTTCACATCTGGGGGACAAGAATACAAATTTCTCCTTAAGAATCCGAGAGTTCTGTTAGCCTTTGTACAGACATTGGAAATATGAGTATTCCATTTCAAATCATTTGTGATAGTTACACCCAGGTATTTTATGCTTTCAACATTTTCCAGTACAGTGCCCTCAAGGGTGTAGTTAGCCTGTATCTTACTAGACCGTTTATTTGTCAGCTGCATCATGTTGCATTCGACGGGTTGAAATCTCATTCCCCATTTCCTAGCCCAACTGCCTAAACGATCAATGTCTCTCTGAAGTTTCAATGTATCCTCTTCATTCTTGATTTCACGATAGCAAACACAATCATCAGCAAAGAGTCTTATTTCAGACTCAATGTCTGCTGAGATGTCATTTATATACGTAGGTTGTTCGGAAAGTTCGTGTAAATTTGTTATATCTCTCATAATTTTCATCCGTTGTACTGGAATGTTGGTGTGCGTGAACTTCCACTTATTCTAAATTGCTGATAGAAAAATGAAAGAAAAGTGACCATAGAAACCGAAAATACAGGTTGTCATGGCAACGTCATCATCGGTACCCGGAGCAGTCCGAAAAATATCACTAAGTCTTTAAGGCATAAACATAATTTCTGACTGATTGCTCATCGCCAGAAAGGCATGGAATCGTCTTATTATATTTCAACAACATGAAATTGCTTCCTGAAAATTTAAAATCAATTGGATGTTCCACAAAGAATTTATGGTCCTTTATTACGACGGTTGTATGGGGGGAACCATGACGTTAAACTGTGTTGTTGCGTTGCTGAAGATTATGAACTTCCAAATTTTCTTCATAAAACACACACAGAAACACTTAAGATGGTAACATAAACTGGAAAACTATGAATAATATAATTCAACATTTATGTACAAATGTTTCGCATGTTTTAAGAGTAGAATAAAAAAGATTTTAGAAGTAACCAACCGGCAGTGGAATTGTGTTCCATTAAGAATTGCGAAAAATTGGATGATTCAGTGGAGAATATAAGCAAAATAGACACAGGGAGATGTATCACCACAAACTGATATTGGTTACGCAAACTTATTACAAAGAATGGACAGACACATTAAATGTGTAGATTTTTTGTTGGTGTTTATGCTGAGAAAGTTTGATCATCGCAAACGGGATTAAAATAAAGTTTGACGTTTTCGCAACGTCATTTTGACTTTGGCTTGCTCCGGGTACCTATACATCGCCTGTTTGTAATGAACATATTTTTATTATGTCTTTGTGCATCATCCTGGTTTTCACAGCATTTATAGAGGACATCCCGTCTGTAGAAAGTCCATGGAACCAGTGGAAAAAATCCATGGAATCAGTGGACAAAGTCCATGGAATCCATGGACATTGTCCGGCTGGAGTATTGGAACGAAAACACTGGACAATTTCCAGTGAATCAATGGAAAATGTCCATGGAGTTTTTCCAGTATGTCCGTGGAATTTTTCCAGTATGTCCATGGAACTTTTCCAGGGAATCCATGGACTTTTTCCACAGTCCATGGAGATTGTCCAGGGAATCAGTGGACAAAATCCATGGACAATGTCCATGGAAAAGTTCCATGGACAATGTCCATGGAAAAGTTCCATGGACAATGTCCATGGAATTTGTCCAGGTACACTGTGGACAAAATCCATGGACATTGTCCACTGATATATAGCAGATGGCTGTGCAGTGTAAACCCTGAGAAGACATCTGAATCATATTGCTTTCAGGCACATTATGGCAAGATGCATCTCTGGTTAACACAAACAGTATCTCTTGTTGACAGTTGTTATTAAAAGCAAACAAAATTCCAGTGCAAAAGAATTATATTTCAATTGTAATTAATTTGATTTCTATATTTTAATTGTAATAAATTTGATTAAGAAATTTAAGACACAGAAATTGATCATAACATTAATTTTTCAAATCCCAAACCAGACACCAGGCGGAACAGAAAAGATGCACTAATTAATTTTGTGATCAATTTTTGTGTCTTAAATATAAGAATTTAAGACACAAAAATTGATCAAAACATTAATTTTAAAATCCCAACCCAGACACCAGGCGGGACAGAAAAGCTGTACAAATTAATGTTATGATCAATTTCTGTGTCTTAAATGTAAGAATTTAAGACATAGAAATTCATCATCAGATATTGATCATATCCTTATTTTTAAAATCCCAAATCAGACACCAGGCAGGACAGAAAAGATGCACAATTATATATACAACATAAATTCTTAAGAGACAGAAATTGATCTTAACATTTCATTACAATGTAAGAAATTAAGACACAGAAATTGATCATAACATTAATTTTTAAAATCCCAAACCAGACACCAGGCGGACAAGAAAAGATGCACAAATTAATTTTGTGATCAATTTTTGTGTCTTAAATGCAAGAATTTAAGACACAAAATTGATCTAAACATTAATTTTAAAATCCCAACCCAGACACCAGGCAGGACAGAAAGGCTGGACAAATTAATGTTATGATCAATTTCTGTGTCTTAAATGTAAGAATTTAAGACACAAAAATTCATCATCAGATATTGATCATATCCTTTATTTTAAAATCCCAAATCAGACACGAGGTGGGAGAGAAAAGATGCACAATTATATGAACAACATAAATTCTTAAGACACAGAAATTGATCTTAACATTAATTACAATGTAAGAAACTAAGACACAGAAATTGATCATAACATTAATTTTAAAATCCCAACCCAGACACCAGGTGGGCCAGAAAAGATGTACAAATTAATTTTATAATCAATTTTTGTCTTTAATGTAAGAATTTAAGACAGAAATTGATTAAAACATTAATTTCAAAATCCCAACCAAGACACCAGGCGGGACAGGAATGATGCACAAATTAATGTTATGATCAATTTCTGTGTCTTAAATTTAAGAATTAAGGACAATGAAATTGGTCATATTCTTAATTTTAAAATCCCAAACCAGACACCAGGCGGGACAGAAAAGCTGGACAAATTATTTCATGTACTACATAAGAATTTAACACACAGAAATTGATCATAACATTAATTTTAGAATCCAGACCCAGACACCAGGTGGGACAGAAAAGATTTTTCTGTCCCGCCTGGTGTCTGGATTGGGATCTTAAAATTAAAAGACACAGACACAGAAATTGATCATAACATTGATTTTAAAATCCCAATGACTTCTCATTCAGGCCAAATTATGAAATCTAACATGCCCCAACCAGACACTTCTGCAGTATGATAAATACAACATGCACAAACATGTTTTTTTTTCTTCATATTTTAACATCAATATCTAAAATGCTTACCTGCAAGGCAGCAAGTGTAACAATCTTGTTTTTGCAACTCCTAGCTTTTATCAATTTATCTGTCTAGAAATGTTCTTTCATTCCCCACATGCTTTCTACAAAAGCTTTATCTTGACCAGTTCCCTTCAATGTTTTTGTAGTTTTTTCTGTCATTTAGCATCTCTGAGTCTGTCTGCAGTATATTCTTCAAGTTTCTCGCTTGCTGGCATTCTGATGCCTTAGATGTTTGAAGATTTGTTCAGACTAGATTTCTGTTTACTTTTTAAAATTATGTGAAACAGGAAAAGGAAGTGATGTCAGATATCATGGGATTATGGGTAATTCTAAGAGTGGAAATTGTCCATGGACGACAGTGTACAATGTCCATGGAATTTGTCCACTCTTTCATGAGGAGACGCTGGAAAAATTCCATGGACAATGTCCACAGTACCCTGGACATTGTCCCTGGATTCCATGGACATTGTCCACACATTCCATGGGTTCCATGGACATTGTCCACACATTCCATTGTTTCCATGGACAATGTCCATTGATTCCATGGAGAATGTCCAGGATGTCCATGGAATCTATGGACTTTCTACAGACGGGATGTTGAAGTTGAATTTGGTATGTTTCTTTTTGTTTTGCTATGAAAATGAGTTGAATGATCGGACAATTATTCGAACTTTCCGAACGCCCCTCGTACAAGGAAAACAGCAAGGGGCCGAGAACGGTGCCCTGAGGGACACCCGACACAACTGGAGCCCAATCTGATTTAATACCATTAACCACTACCCTTTGTTGTCGGAAACAAAGGAAAGCATTTATCCAATTCAGTGTTGTTCCACCTATTCCATAGCTAAACAATTTGCTTTTAAGGAGTTCATGGGGAGGAGTATCAAAAGCCTTTTCAAAATCGAGTATAAAAGTGTCGACCTGGCCTTTTTTGTCTAAGATTTTGGCCCAGTCATTTATCACTGTAGTCAACTGAGTTTCACAGCTATGGCATTTCCTAAATGCGTGTTGCCTGTCCGACAAGGGTTCATGTTCATCAAGATGGGCCATAATATTTGAGCATACATGTTCAAGAAGCTTACAAGGAATGCATGTCAAAGAAACAGGGCGGTAATTGCGGGCAAGTGACCTGTCGCCCTTCTTAAACAGGGGGCAAATATTAGCAAGAGACCATTCTTTAGGAATTTCACCTGTATCAATTGACTGCTGGAAGAGATGGGCGAATACCGGCCCTAATTCCACAGCCAGTTCCTTTAGGACTCTGGGATGAAGCTCATCAGGCCCTAAGGCTTTAGATGGGTTTAGACCTTTGAGAAGTTTGGTCACCCCTTCCTTTGTGACCACAATATCATGCATGAATGGGGCAGATCTATCCATAAGAGGGACCTGTTTGTATTCACTTTTAGTGAAAACATCCGAGAACATCTTTTTCAACGGGGGAATACCTTGGTTATCTTTTTTCTGACTGTTTATGTACTTGTAAAAATCTCTAGGATTAGCCTTAACATCTCCTACCAAGTTGTTCACGTAAAGATCATGCTGCATCCTGATATCAGCTTTGATCTCTTTCCGTAAAGATTCAAATTTAGATCTAAATTTTGCACTACCAGTCTTTTTAGCTTTTGCATGAGTTGCATTTTTTCTGCGAATCTTCCTCCTTATTTCAGGTGTTATCCAAGGGACAGAGGAAACTGAGCGACTAGTTTTTGAGGGGATATGTTTATCTGCCGATTCCTGAATAAACGATGTAATGAGATTGAAATTTTCCTGGACCGACCGAGTATCTGAGTAACCGTTGAAGTATCTTTCCTTTGCAAATTTAAGTGTTTCTGCTCTCATAGATTCATAATCACCTTTCTGATAACGATACACTTTTCTCCTAGGTTTCTTTATTGGGGGGATAGCAATTTTCAAAGTGCCAGAAACAATGTCATGATCACTGAGCTTATCCGGGGAATGGATGTCTGCAAACTGACCAGGGAGAGAGGTCAAAATTAAGTCCAAAGTATTTCTTTCTCTGGTGGGGAAATTGACTAATTGTTCCAAACCGTGGTCATTCATGATATCTATCAAAATCTGACCCTCCGTCTGACTCAATGATGACCCAGATTTGCTGAGTCTGTCCGGCCATACAATATCTCTAAAGTTGAAATCACCTAAAACGTTAATTAAGGGGGGTTTGTTGCCTTTATTAATATTTTTGATTTTGTCAAGCTGTTCTCTAAATAAATTGTCAAACTTTTCCAGGGAATTCAATAAGTCATTTCCATTGTCCGATACTGGTAAATGACCATCGACAGGTGGTCGATACCAGCTAGCCACAAAGTGAGTTTTCTTATTTACAAAAAGTTTGACCCAAACTGACTCTGAGTCATTGTCCAATTCTGTGAGGGGCATGTGTGGGATGCCCTTGTGCACAAGAAGCATAACACCACCACCATTTAAGGTTCTATCCTTTCTGTACACGCTGTATGGAAAAGATTCCGGAAATAATTCAGAGGTTAATATGGAATTGTCAATTTTTGTCTCCTGAATCGCCAAAATCTGAGATTGATGAAAATCAATGAAGGCCAACAACTCAAGTTTTTTGCCTCTTATACTGGTGAATATCTTGGTGAAATAATGTCATTTGTGTGTCACCAGTAAACTATTCAGACTCATGGAAGTTTGGAGTCGACCAGTTTCTGATCATCACCTAAGGCAATTCAATGTGAGCTAGGTAGGAGTTTCAGCCATGCCCTGAATTTAATTTGAGCTACTTTGAATTTGAATGTTTATAATTTTAATTTCAGCCTTGGAAAATGTCAGTGTGGACGTTTCACTTTATTGTTTTCATTTTACTCATCAGGACCCCCCCTTAATCCAACTTTTATGTAGTAAAACTGGAATTGCAGGGGTATACCTATTTTTTCTTATTTTTGATCCAAAACATAGATTGTGGGTAACTGGTTAGAATTGCCTATTATTTTCATTTTTACAACCTAGAATTTTCTGTATATTGCATGGGCATGTTTTTGTAATGTGCTTGTGATATAGAATTCGTTTATTGAATATTCAGTGTCGGAATGACAGTAGTGACTCATTTATAATCAAGATCTGGTGGTAGTTTCTTCTTCATTAAATGCTTCATGGTTTATTTAACTCATTAGTCTATAGAAATCTTTAAAAACCTACTGAATCTGGACTTTTAAGCCCCTGATCCTTTTTGGTTGTTCAGCCTAGCTTGTGCTTGAAATGACAAAGGCTGCCCGTACGAAATTGTCCAACAGGAACACAGCACTGAGCAGTATTACCTCAGGAAAATGAGACCAGATTCCTGGCAGGCCTCGCTCCCATGGATTCTGGAGCGAAATATTTAAATTAGCAAGAATCCTGCCAGGAATCTCAGTTATCTGGCTCAGATTCCTGGCAGGAATATGAGCCAGAAATTAGAGCAGATTCCAGGAAGAATTCCTGTTATGAATATGGAGCCAATTCCTGCTATATGCCTGCATAGAAATGACCTCTTTGAAAACACATGTATATGAAAGTTTTTGAACACGTGTTTTGAACGCGACTGTCACATTGATCAGACGCCGGAGGCGTGAAACTTTATAGCATGTCTAATTTGCATTGGGACAACACCGTCCCTATCTTGATTGGAGATAATTGATTCTTGGAGCTAATAAACAACAAAGCCAAGGTAAAGATGGGAATTTTGGGACGTCTCACGGCGAAAAAATCTTGCATCCCGGGAATCATCTCTTGGCAGAACTATGCGTCCCGGCACGAAATTTCTCGTCCCGGGACGCCGAATCTGGCGTCCTCGAGATCTCTGAATCTGGCTCAGATTCCTGGCAGGAATATGAGCCAGAAATTAGAGCAGATTCCAGGAAGAATTCCTGTTATGAATATGGAGCCAATTCCTGCTATATGCCTGCATAGAAATGACCTCTTTGAAAACACATGTATATGAAAGTTTTTGAACAATCTGCATGACTGTAATTGTATTTCTGATGTTGCTGCTTATGGACATGACAATATATGTATGGTGCAGACCCAAGGATGGTTGGGTGTGAAGAAATAGATGGGCTGCTTGTGCCTTCAGGCAAAGCTTCTAAACTACTGACCGACCATCTGATTACTGCAGGTTAACCCGGAGGTTAGCCTCTCGAGTCTGAGCCTGCCCAGGAAAAGTGGTTTAGTCAAACCATCCATATAAGCCTTATTGGTTTGCTTGGGTGGTTATATTTATAAAGCACATTCTGAGTGTCATGACATCCTAATGTTGGGTGAAAGTCCCATAAAATGGAGGCAGTGTCCTAACATGACCATTGCTGTTGACTGGGATGTAAAGCATCAATTCAAACAAACAATGGTTTAGCCCAGAACTTAGGACTGTCTCAGTGACAGTGGGCTTCACAAACCTTACACTGACTGTTCTACTCAGCTGAGGCTTTGGCCATGACAATACTGCTGATAATACTGTTTATCTGCACTACAGTGGTGCCAAACGGCTTTATTGGAAAAACAGTCGTGTTTGTCTACACAATGTTCAGTCATATTAGCATAACGGTTGTAGGGGAATAATGTTTTACAAACACACATTTCTAGTTCATATGATTTGGTACTTAATCTTCTTTGCGTATGCAGTAATTATGTTCCCCCAACCGAAGGTGGGGGACATATTGTTTTTGGTGCGGATCCCGTCAGCTATAACAGTGAAAAATGCTACATCCCGGGATAAGATGGTGAAATAGAGGAAATAGAGTGACTTTGAATTATTTATTGTACATAGTGTTTTACTTGTTTTAATTGTATAAATGTATATATTATGTATGTCTAAATATTTAAATTGATGGGACAGGTAGAGAGCTCAAGGCTGATCACCTTAGACTCTACTGTCCAACTATTATAAGCAATTACATGATTTTGAAATACACTTCCTTGAAATTAGAAATGGCTTTCCTGGAGTGAGGACTATATATAAGGCTATCTAGCCTGGTACAAGTATCTTAACATATTCACTACTTGAAGTTATTAAAAGATACTTGTAAAACTCATTCCAGGTAAGTGCACTTATTTCTTGGTTTCACTTTAATTTTGAATTTATGTAGTTTCTTAAAGAATGTTTAATATGATAAATATTAATGTTACATGTTCTAAATAAACTGTATAAATACATTACTTTAATAGTTACAAGTTCAGAATTTGCTTAATGATGAAAAACATACTTGAAATATTTTAATGTTAAAAATGAATATTGTTCATATTATTCGGTACTTCTCATAGCAAGCGAGAATTCCCTAATCTATTAAGTTATGGTATTTATATATATGTATATATGAGATCTTAACATATTCACTACTTGAAGTTATTAAAAGATACTTGTAAAACTCATTCCAGGCTTTCTTACTTGTCCACCACACCTTTACATAAAACCTAATCACAAGATTTTATCTTGGTGATAATTTGGGGAGAATCCAGTTCGATCTGTGCATGAGACATTACAAGCCGGATCCAGACTTGCAAAGAATTACTAGAGCCAAAGCAAGGAATATGGCAACAACAACAACTACAAGTGTTACAACCAGCACCAGTGGAGTATCAGCATCGACAACAACCACAGGGACAACTTCGACAACAACTACAACAGGGACTACTACAACAGCCATAGAAACAACAACAACTACAGGTAGGCCAGACTTACAATTTTTGAAATTTGACACAAACATATGTGAAAAATTTGACCCAAATGTAACAGATGCGCACACATGGCTTCATAAATTTATGTCTTTAGCAGTATTTGCAAAATGGACTAATGAACAGATTTGTTTCTTTTTTAGTTTGCATCTACTTAAAGATGCATACACATGGTTTTCAAACTTACCAAATGAAATTCAACAAAATTTTGACAGATTAAAAGAACAATTTCTTTTGAGATTTGGTTTAAATGGAGCAACAAAATGGTCCATTTTACCCGAAATTTATGAAATGAAGCAAAAAACTGACCAAAGTGTACAGGATTTCATCCAAAAAGTTCAAATTAAGGCAAAATTAATTGATCTCCCAGAAGATCAAGTAATTGGGGCACTGATGAAGGGATTTTTGCCACATATAAGAGCAGATTTAATAAGAGTAGATATAAAAAACATAGCTGATGTTATTCAGGAGGCAACTATTTCTGAGCAAGCAAACAAAATAAAAAACAATTCATCTGAATCAGTATTATCTGAAGAAAGATTGATAAAAGCCATACAAACAGCCATGACTATAAACCATTTACAAACTGAACAAATGACAAATTCTTCTACATACCAAAGAAAACAGCAAGATCCACCTTTTTACCAAAAACCTTTTCAAAATTCAATTTTCCCAAAACAAACCCAGCATAAACAAAATTACACTAGGCCACAAAGTCAATCTGCATACAATACAGCAGTAAATCCAAACTATATTTGCTTTAGATGTAACAGAAAAGCTCAGCATTATCAAAAACAATGCCCATTTATAGATGCTATATGTCACAAATGTTCAAAGAAAGGTCACATACAAATAGCATGCCGACCACAATAGGAAAACTCGCCTGCCATTGGCAAAAGAGGGAGCCAAATGGAAAGGCAAAATAAAGCAAATATGTTAGAAACTCAAAATGAAAATTTAATAAATTATGACCAAACAAAATCATTCTCAAACTCTAAAAAACAAAATGAACAAAAATCAGCACAAAAAAGGTCATTAAACACAAAAGATACAAAAAATAAAGAATTGCCGACTATTTTTGCATCAACTCCTTTAAACAACAATTTCATTACAGCTTCAATTTTAGGCAAAACAATCAACTGCCTAGTTGATACGGGTTCTACATTAAGCTGCATACAAAAATCCCTCTTAGACACAATTGACCAAGACTTTGTTATGTATGGAAAGTCAAATTACAAGAAAGTAAAAGGAATTGGGGGTCATCTTATAGAAATAAAAGGAACAGCAACTTTGCCAATTCGAATTGGAAATCATTTATTTTATCAAAAATTTTATATTTTTGATGACATTTTACACCCATTGTTGTTAGGGATTGATTTCTTGAAGGCAAATAATTGTACATTGAACTTTGAGAGCCAAACAATTGAGACAGAAGAAGGTGAACCTGTCATTAACATCATTGAGGCTGACTTCAAATTAGGGCTGGCTAGACCTATTAAGCACACAATTATTCCGCCAAATTCAGAAACAGTGATTCCAATTCGAATATCAAAAGTGCCACATCAGAAAACAGTACTTTTTGAACCAACAAATATGCTAACAAGAAAGAAATTAGCTGGGGCAAAGAACATATTGACTGTGAGCAATGGTCGGGGGTTCTGCAAAGTACTTAATCCTTTACCATCACCAGTATACGTAAAGCCAGGGCATGTCATTGGCAAATTAGTTCCCATCCAAACAGACTCAATCATTGAAATGCAAGATGAGGAAATAACAGAACAGCCATTTATGTGTTCAACAACCTTAACTGAAAAAAATGAGACAAAACAAAAATGTCAAGACTATAAGCATATAGTAGATGATCTGGGAATTTCACTTGATGAGTCTGACTTGACTGAAGAACAAAAATTTAAACTGTACAAGTTCATTGCCACAAATCGCAAAACCTTTGCAAAAGATACCTCTGAACTAGGATGTGCAAATGTTCCAAAACACACAATCAATACAGGTCAAGCAGCACCAAAATGCAAACGTCCATATAGAGTTTCACCAAAAATAAAACAACAAATTGAGGAACAAGTAGAAGATATGTTGAAAAATGATATCATTGAACCATCAAATAGCATATGGGCAGCACCAGTAGTAATGTGCAAGAAAAAAGATGGAACATACAGATTTGCAGTAGATTATAGGGACCTCAATGCAGTGACAGAACCAATAAACTTTCCACTACCAAGATTGGAAGATGTAATTGACTCTGTGGGTGAAAATAACTCTAAGGTCTTCACAGTGCTCGACCTTAAGGCTGGTTTCCATCAAATCCCTTTGGACGAAAGCACGGCACACAAAACAACATTTGTCACACATAATGGTGCCTATGCCTTTAAGCGCATGCCATATGGAATCAAAAATGGAAGTGTCGCATTCCAAACTGCTATGGCAACCGTTCTTCGTGGTATCAATTTCAAATATGCTCTTGTATATGTAGACGACATTTTGATACATTCATCAAATTTTGATGAGCATCTTCTGCATTTACAAAATGTCTTTGACAGACTGAATGATGCAAATCTAAAATTACAGCCAAAAAAATGCAATTTTGCAGCAAAAAGGGTTGAATACTTGGGGCATTATTTTTCCAAAAATGGCATAGAGGTGAATCCTTCAAAAATAGAAGCAGTGAAAACTTACCCAGTTCCAAAAACTCAAAAACAGTTAAAAGCCTTCTTAGGACTCACAAATTACTATCGTCGTTTTGTAAAAGACTACGCAAAAATAAGTGCTCCCTTAAACCGTTTGCTCAAAAAAGACACAGAATATAACTGGACATCAGAATGTCACCAAGCATTTAACTTTCTCAAAGAAAAACTTATGTCAAGCCCAATATTGGCATTCGCAGATACCCAAAAACCATTTTTCATATCCGTTGATGCAAGCGGGACTGCACTGGGTTTTATACTTAGTCAGAAAGATGCAGAGGGGCGTGAAGTAGTTATAAGCTATGGAGGGCGTGCACTTAGGGGTACTGAATTAAAATGGAATATTTGCGAACAAGAATGCTTAGCACTGGTTGAGGCAATTAAACACTTTCGTCCATACATTTCCCACAACCACTTTACAGTTTATTCTGACAATATTGCTTTAAAATGGCTACAAAACATCAAAGATCAAAATGGTCGATTAGGCAGATGGTCACTTAAACTGCAAGGATATAACTTCACCATTCATCATAAACCAGGAATTAAAAATTCAAACTCAGATGCCCTGTCGAGAAGAAGTTACCATAACCTTGAACAAAGTATACAAAAAGAAAAATATGATCAATCACAAATACCAAACGAAAAAAGCAATGACAAAGAAATGCAATATGTTCAAGCTCAATTTGAATACACTGATGATGAATCAGATTTTATATCTGCCCTTCAGCAATTGCCAACTAACAATGAAGAACAACCTGCTGTGCCATCCAGAGAACCAAGTATTAATTCAAAATCAGAAACTGATGTTGCAAAACTTCAGGAAAAATGTAATGAAATAGGTCAAATGTACAATTATATGGTCCATGGCAAATTACCAGATAACAAAACTGAGCAGCAAAAGCTCATTATTAGTTCTGAGCAATATGTTGTTAGAAATGGCGTTCTGTATCACTTTGTAGATGCAAAATCCAAAAAGCACAAAAGAGGAGAGGAATCATTTTCACAGTTAGTAGTTCCAAAATCTCTCAGAGAAGATGTGATTCTTGCATATCATGATGGCAATGCACATTTGGGCTTTGACAAAACATACTCGGCCATACGAGCTAAATACTATTGGCCAAAAATGATACTGATATTGACATACATGTTAAAACATGTGACACTTGTCAAAAATGCAAAAGGAACTATAACAATGACAAAGCTCCACTAACACCATTACCCGTGCCAGCACGACCTTTTTCAAGGCTTCATATGGATATACTGGGACCGCTCACGACAACAACTGAAAAACACAAATACATCCTTCTAGTTGTCTGTGCCTTCACAGGTTGGTGTGAATGTTTTCCTCTTAAGTCACAGGAGAGCTCTGTTATTGCACAAATTCTGTACTCTGAAATATTTTGTCGCTTTGGAAGTCCTGATATCATTGTATCGGACCGCGGCCAAAATTTCATGAGTAAATTAGTCTCTGCGCTGTGTGAGCTTTTTCAAGTTACTCGGCACCACACCTCAAGTTTCCACCCAGAATGCAACAGCGTGGTCGAAAGGACTAATAGTACTCTAGCACAAGCAATTAGATCTTATTGCAATGTAGAACAAAATAACTGGCACAAACAATTGCCAGCCATAATGATGGCATTCAGAAATGCTCAGTCAACAACAACTGGTTACACACCTTATGAATTGGTATTTGGTCGACAAATGCGCACTCCGCTTGACACTGCCCTAATTCCTAAGGAAACATTAACCAAAACAGCACAAGAGCACATGCAGGAACTTGTTGACTCCTTGAAACTCACAAACTTGCTAGTCACATCAAATCGCTTAGCTGCACAAGCTAGACAAAAGCAGCAACATGGTCGAACTGCAAAAGAACCTGATTTCAGATTAAGACAACAAGTTATGCTTAAAAAGCAAAACATTACCCCAGGTCTTTCAAAGAAGCTATGTCCTAAATTTGATGGTCCTTTCTACATCACAAAAGTGGGTCCTAATCATACATTTAACCTTAGAAGGCAGTCAAACCATAAACCAATGAGACCTAGAGTTCATGCTAATCGCCTTAAGCCATACTACAACCCTGTACTACGCAGATATGCAAGAATTGTACAGCAACAGCAACCTAGACAACCAATCCAACAACCAGAAAACCCTGAGCCTGCTTCACAAAATCACCAACAAAATACTGATACTCAAACTACTGATGATGAACAAGTAACTCATCAATCAAACAATGTAGTAAATAGAGAACAAAACTATTTTGTTGAAAAGATCTTAGCATCAGCAAATTACAAAGGGCAAAAGTTATACAAAGTGAAATGGTTGGGTTTAAAAAATACAACTTGGGAACGAAAAGAATCACTTCCTGAAAACATGATCAATGATTTTCATATCAACCACAATGCACAAGGCAAGAAGAGGAAACGTCCATTAAAGTACTTTAACCAAGCAACAGCAAATAAATAAATAAATAAGATATAGTTAGTAAGTAAATGACATGGCATAATAAATATATAATAGTAAAATCATGATACACACAAACCATGACTACTATAAATCCCAGTTATAAAAAAAAAAAATGCAGTTGGAAAGTATGTGTCAGTTACCATATTATAGACTTAAGTGATTTTCATTCTCTACTTTTAGAACAATTTAGAAAAAAAATCTCGAGAACAAATTCATGGAAACAAACTAAATTTCTTTTTTTTTTACTTTTTCTTTTTAAGAATGTTAATCCACTTACAGTACATTAATATGAGCAAATTAAAATCAAATACACTTTCCATCACTAACATTTTTTTTCTTTTCTCTTTTTCTTTTCTCAGGCTGGAGAACCAAAATGATTTGGTACATTCTGGCACTGACTATCTTATCAATGTTACCCAGTACAAGTGGAAACAGATCAATGCCAACAATCATCAGCAGAATAAACTATGGAACAGTCTTTGAGCGAACAGCTGACATGTACATGGGTGCAGAGCACTGGACTCACACTTTTATACTGACATTAGAAAAACCTGTTGATCTAAATCCCTTACTTAATCTAAAACCTTGCAATTTTTGTTTAAACAAATCAAATGATTATCACTATGTTATACATCAACTAGACAAATTACACAACAGAACACTTAAAAACATCAATACAATTATCAGCAATATTTTTACTTTGGTTCAGGAGCATAACAATCATACAGTGACTTCAAGAAAAAGACGATCTCTCCTGCCCATAATTGCGGACATTGGACAGACATTATTTGGGTTTGCGACTACAAAACAAATTAATGGTCTTAAAAATGCTATGAACAAAATAATTAACAGTCAAAATAGGGAAATAAAAGGCTTCGAACATGAAATTGATATTATGCATTCATTTATGACAACAACAGATGACAGACTCAATAATATTGTTAAGGGACTCAAAGAAAATAACATGATAATCAATGAATTAAATACTAAACTACAAAGTGAGTACAAAAATCTGCATGAAAAAACATCTATCATCATGTCACTCTTAATAGATCAAATATACAAAAGCTCTGAACTAACAAACTCTTATTCCAAACTAATGAACGGCATTTCTAATCTTTTACAAAAGAAACTTACTACAGATATATTACCATATAGTATTTTAAAAAGCACAATTCTTAACATACAAAATATACTTAAAGATAAACGACCAGGATTTCATCTCATGTTCAAAGATCCACACTTTTATTTCCGTCATGACCATTTCTTTTTTCACAGACAAGGTAACAAAATCATGATCACCTTGAAATTTCCAATAGGCTCTTTACACAAACCATTGACACTTTATAAAGTCAAGAACTTTCCCGTACCATTAAATGTTACTTCAAAACATGCAACATCCATTTCTGATTTACCTGCCTATCTTGCTGTAACAATTGACCAAAATTATTACCTTGAAATAAGCAAAGAGCAACTGGATAATTGCAAAACCTACAATAAAATTATCTACTGTAATGTAAATGCAGCATTAATCCATTCAACCTTTACCAAATGTGTATTAGCACTATTCAAAGACGATAGAAATACAATCAAAACCACTTGCAATTTTAAATTCATGCCAAACAGGCTCACATCTTCCCTAGAACAACTTAACCAAACTCACTTTCTCGCTTATAACATCTCTAAACTAACACTACATTGTGATAATGTATCAACTATAATAGAAGGTTGTACATTCTGTATTCTTAAATTACCATGCAATTGTGAAGTAACTACTAAACAATATTATCTGCCACAAAGATGGAATGGATGTCACAATGACTCAACTACAATAAGCAAATTGCATCCTGTAAATCTAGCACTATTGCAAGAATATTTTACTGAAACTGAACTTAAAAATGTTAGCTCAGATACTACTTTCAATACTCCCATTAATGTCACAACTCCACCATTTAAAATTTTCAATCATGGTATTTCTGATATAATAGCAAACGACAAAAATTCCCATATGAATTTACAAAAGATGATAAACATGTCTAAACAAAACAAACTAATATTCACATCCTTGGCTGATTCAATGTACAGTGAATCACTGTATATCAATGATACCTTCCCCACAGAACTAATACTTGCAATAATTGGAACATCTTTAGCTGCATCAGCTCTTATCTTGTGCATCTTCTTGTTGCGTAGATACAATTTCTTAATAACAGTTTTAGTTATCAACGAACTTTTACCTAAAGCAAATGCTTTCACAAAACCACCATCTTTCCATTACACATGGCCTACACAAGAAACAGTTACTGCACCTCCATACAATGTGAGCATCTCGGACATTGCCGACATAACCAACATTGTCCTTGCCAAAATCTTGTTGACATTTATTATTATATTTTGTATATGGTTTTGTCTTAGAAACAAATCAAAATCTATTCTTATGTTAGACATTACAGATGGTAACAACTGCATACAAATACCTGTACAACACCTACCACATAACATAGCATCATGTCATTTTCAAGGCTCAGCTGTTTTAGCCAAGATCTCAATTTCTTTTGGTATTTTTTCTAAACTGATAATTGATTGGGGTGATTTATCCTTAAGAAATACCTTGCTCAGAAATGAAGTGCCTCTTAAATCAATTATTAGCATAAACCCTATAATGGCATTTAAAACAAAAGCTATTGTTGAAAATAAATTTTCAATGTTTATCTGGGTAAACCATAATAATGTCAGTGTCCCAATCCATGTTTGTACATCTGTGTGTACAGATTGCAGACCAGCACATGCAATCTCATCTGGTACTTTAGCTACTGACACTCTGTTGGATGATACAGTTTAAAATAGTTGATTAAACAAAAACAAAACACACACACAAAAAAAAAAGCCTTAAGTTGTTGTGTACTAAAAAAATAAAGTATACTTTCAAATATAAGTTATGTAAATAAATATATATACAAGAATCTAGATATTTTCTATAAAAAAAAAACATACTAAAATTATGTTGCCAAAAGCAAGCATCTGCAGTGACGGTCAAATTTTGAGCAACTACTGTGTCAAAGAGTAGAAAAATATCTGGCCTCACCTATCAATCTTGTCCAATGCACCTATTGTGACAAAAGACGCTATTGTATAGAAATGAAGAACATTTGACAATTGAGTGTCAAGCAATCAACATGTTGTGAAATAAATACATATAATAATTCCCAAGAATGCCATGATGCGGAGCATCAGCATAATAAAGGCGGGAATATTATAACAGTGAAAAATGCTACATCCCGGGATAAGATGGTGAAATAGAGGAAATAGAGTGACTTTGAATTATTTATTGTACATAGTGTTTTACTTGTTTTAATTGTATAAATGTATATATTATGTATGTCTAAATATTTAAATTGATGGGACAGGTAGAGAGCTCAAGGCTGATCACCTTAGACTCTACTGTCCAACTATTATAAGCAATTACATGATTTTGAAATACACTTCCTTGAAATTAGAAATGGCTTTCCTGGAGTGAGGACTATATATAAGGCTATCTAGCCTGGTACAAGTATCTTAACATATTCACTACTTGAAGTTATTAAAAGATACTTGTAAAACTCATTCCAGGTAAGTGCACTTATTTCTTGGTTTCACTTTAATTTTGAATTTATGTAGTTTCTTAAAGAATGTTTAATATGATAAATATTAATGTTACATGTTCTAAATAAACTGTATAAATACATTACTTTAATAGTTACAAGTTCAGAATTTGCTTAATGATGAAAAACATACTTGAAATATTTTAATGTTAAAAATGAATATTGTTCATATTATTCGGTACTTCTCATAGCAAGCGAGAATTCCCTAATCTATTAAGTTATGGTATTTATATATATGTATATATGAGATCTTAACATATTCACTACTTGAAGTTATTAAAAGATACTTGTAAAACTCATTCCAGGCTTTCTTACTTGTCCACCACACCTTTACATAAAACCTAATCACAAGATTTTAGCTTGGTGATACAGCGTTGGCGTCCGCGTAGCTTCTTTCCGACGCAATATCTTTTGAACCAGTGGATGGATTTTGACCAAACTTGCATAGATACATGGTTGGGAGGGGGAAAAGAGTTGATTAGATTTTGGTGACCTTGACCTCATTTTCAAGGTCACCAGACCATGAAAACTGATCAAATTAGGTTTTCTGACGCGATATCTTCTGAACAAATGAACGGATTTTGACCAAACTTGCACAAGAGCATTGTTGGGAAGAGGCTCAGAGTTGATTAGATTTTGGTGACCTTGACCTAATTTTCAAGGTCACGAGTTCATAAAAAATGTTGAAATTTGTCTTTCCAACGCAATATGATGGATTTTAACCAAACTTGCACAGAAGCATTGTTGCGAGAAGGCTCAGATTTGATTAGATTTTGGTGACCTTGACCTAATTTTCAAGGTTGTGAGTCCATAAAAACTGTTGAAATTAGTATTTCCAACGCAATATCTTGTAAACCAATTGATGGATTTTAACCAAACTTGCACAGAAGCATTGTTGGGAGGAGGCCCAGAGTTGGTTAGATTTTGATGACTTTGACCTAATTTTCAAGGTCACGAGTCCATAAAAACTGTTGAAATTAGTTTTTCTGATATGATATCTTGTAACTAATTGATGGATTTTGACCAAACTTGCACAGAAGCATTGTTGGGAGGGGGCTCAGAGTTGATAAGATTTTGGTGATCTTTACCTAATTTCCAAGGTCACTAGTCAAAAACTGTTGAAATTAGTCTTTCTAACGCAATATCTTGTAAACTAATTGCTGGATTTTGACCAAACTTGCATAGTAGCATTGTTGGGAGGAGGCTCAGAGTTGATAAGATTTTGGTGACCTTGACCTAATTTCCAAGGTCACTAGTTCATAAATGTTGAAATAAGTCTTTCGGACGCGATGACTTGTAAACCAATTGATGGATTTTAAACAAACTTGCACAGAAGCATTGTTGTGAGGAGGTTCAGAGTTTATAAGAATTTGGTGATCGTTCAAGGTCACAAGTCAATAAAAACAGTTGAAATAAGTCTTTCCGATGCGATATCTTTTACAAGGTAACTACACTTCAATTACTAAACTGTTGGGGGACATAGTTTTCCTCAGAAAACACTGTTATAGTTGTACAGCTGATAAGTGCCTTTGTTTTTGTTACACAGAAAGTGCAATCACTGTTTTTCTTTACTGCAAATTTTCAAGCTTCTATCCTTTGTCTGTGACTGGTTGGTTTATGCGAAATTGTGCCTGACCTGATCAGAAACCCCAAAGACACTTTTTCTCTTGAAGCGGCTCATAAATCATAATGCCTTGTTTCAGATGACACGGGAGAAAGGTCTGCGGCCAACCTCACCAGTACATGTCCATGTAGAAGATGATGTGCCAGTACATGTTCATGTCAAACAGCCAAAGAAAAAAGGAAAATCTTCATCTGTGAGTTTGTTTCATTTGAATGAGTTGTTTCATTTGTAAACTTGGACTTAAACCAGTCTGCTTAACCACAGTTCTAGGCTTCTAGCTGTGACTGGAAATTTAAGAATGTTTTATGTATTTTTCCATCTAAGTAGTAGCCGTAAAGAGATTGTGCACTAAAAAGTAGAAAAAATTAATACATGTATATGCGGTTCTTTTAAGTGTATGATGTGAATGTTTTAATATATTTCAAAGTTACTGCCTTTAATTGCTTCTCCTTGGAGTTTTTTCTCTTTGGAAATTTTCTAGAAGTCTCCCTTATGTAGTGGTTTATCCAGTCTTGAAATCTGCTTCGTTTAGGCCAACCTGAGAAGCAGCCGCTCTAAGTTGCAGAGAAGCACAGTTTCATCGCGAGCCCGAAGCAAGACTCCAGACTCTGGACCATGGGTTCCACCCCCAGGGAAGGCAACCAAAGGCAGCAAAGTTTCATGGCAGGTATGACCATGTGGTTCAGATTTTCACTGCCAAAACACTACCTTTGTTTTAAATTAGTAGCCAATAATATGGTGTTGGTAATATCATGGAAGTTATGTAAGAGCATTACGAAAACATGCCCATGCAATAAACAGAGATTTTTTGAGCTTTAAAAATTGAAAATTTTCTGTTGAAAAATTTCGATATTTTTCTTCTTTTTTTTTCTCAAAACATAGATTGTGGGTACACGTTAGAACCGCCTCGCCTCGCTGAGGCGGTTCTAACGAGTACCCACACTCTATGTTTTGGAACAAAAATAAGAAAAATAGGTATACCCCTGCATACCCCAGTTTTGCTATATAAAAGTGGGGTTCAAGGGGGTATACATTACACGGACATGTTTTCTTGATGGTGTGTTGAAAAACTGGAAATTTCTTTTAAATGTTTTTGAAAAAAGCAATTTTTAACTGAAAGAAAAAAAAAAGAAAAGAAATAGCAGTGTTGTACATTTACAAATTGCATTTCCGTTTTTCGTTAAAATGTTAACTATAAACAACATTAAACGGCAGAGGCTGGCCAAAAGTGTTATTAAACAGCTATGCCATAGTTGTGCATGTGTATATGATTTTTTGGCAATGAAAGTCATGAATAGACCTTTCACTTTGCTTCAGTCGAAGGTGAAATCAAGCACAAAATCTCGCACGGTATGGACTTAACAATATTTTTTCATAACAAAATTTTTCATATTTGGATATTTCTGATCTCATTCTAATTTCAAATGCTCATCAATTCATCTCATTCTTTATATTTGATTTTAGATAGACTAGAAACTAATGTCGGAGCTTACATTTAAATGTTTTGTTCTGTGTTTTAGCCAGTAGTGTGATTTAAGTGTGTATTTTTTTTTTAAACAAATATATGACCTGCATTTTGTGTCCATTAAAACAAAGTTTTCAGATATGCATTAGGTTTGCCATATCAGGTAGTCTTTCATGAGTACCAAAAGGCAAGTCGTAGCTTCACCGGCTTCTGGTTAAGTTTATGTACCCAAGAAACAATGGCTCTGAGACTATTGTTCACTCTGATATTAAGAATCAAAATTGAGCCGCCTCTTGAGAAAACCAACAATCTGCATATGCAAAAACAAAGACGTAGATCAGCTTCGCGGTGACCGCGAAGCTGATCAGCGCCTTTGTTTTCGCTACACGGATAGTACACTTCCTCTTCATTTCAAGCTTCTAGCCTGCTTCTGTGCTTGTGCAGCCTGATTTGTGTCTGCTTCTGTGCTTGTACAGCCTGATTTGTGTCGGACCTGTTCGGAAACCACATTGTTGGTTTTCTCATGAGACGGCTCAAATCATTCAGTCTAAGCAATCAATCAAGCTTGTAACTAGAGAAATGGCAAATTTTCATTTATTACCAAATACATGTACACACCTTGATCAGACAACTGATTGTAATCCCTTCCAAAGATCAGTCATGAAGGAGACTAGCTAGTGCTTGTAGATTGTATGTGTTAGAACCTTTACTTTAGGAGAATACTAGTTCTTACGGCGTAAGTTGTCTTGCTTTTTTAAGTAAAAAGCAATAGGAGTTTAGTGGCTGTCAATTACACCAGGTCTGCAATATTTTGTAAAGAATTTATAAATATATCTTTTGAGTACTATCAAATGCACATTCCACCTGTTACAGAAGTAAATAAAAACTTATAAATTATGTTTTGTATTGGAGTGGTGTGGTGTGAAAGGCAAACGAGCTAAAGCCCCAAGGAAAACTGTGAGTCAGAGGGTGTACTGGAAAGTAAGTCAGGGGGCATAACTCTAGATAAAGGGAGATAACAAAACATTTTACCACTGACTATAAGCCTATAACCAGTTTAAAATATGTCTTTTGGTTTTGAAAAAGCAAAATGTTATGCATCAATGACTAGTTGCTCTTGGTCTTCACATGTGTGTCTTATTTTGGGGGGTTGGAAAAAATATGTCTTATTTAATGTATCATTTTTTTTTTCTTTCTAAAATTAATTGTACTCTTGTGACAAGGCTCTCCATATACATAGATATGTGATATATAGAGCTTCCTACAACCTAGTTATGACTCTCGAAATGGACAAGCCTCTGTTACCTCAGTTATCTAAAGTTATGTCAGGTCCACATGAGTGAAAACACAGAATGCATGTTTCATCCAAAATGAAAAAAAAAAAAAAATGAATATGCAACTCACCCATACCCACTGTATGCAGCACTATATGGGGAACATATTAATTGTATACAAAATTATTACAAATGAGCCGCCTCATGGGAAAACCAACAATTTGCATAGGCGAAAACAAAGACGCAGATCAGCTTCGCGGTTACAGCAAAGCTGATCAGCGCCTTTGTTTTCGCTACTCGGATAGTACAATTCCTCCTCTACTTAACTCCAAAATTTCAAGCTTCTAGCTCTTTTCTGTGCTTGTACAGGCAGATTTGTGTCGGACCTGTTCGGAAACCACATTGTTGGTTTTCCCACGAGGTGGCTCAAATATTTTCCAAGCTGTATTTATGCATGTTCATGTAAGAATTATGTATGTCACTAAAATATCATTTTTTTCAATATGACCCCTGGCACAAGAAAACAAACAATCTGCATATCATGCGAAAACAAAGATGCAGATCAGCTTTGCAGTAATTGCACAGCTGATCAGTGCCTTTGTTTTCGCTACATGGATAATACAATCCCTCTTCTTAAATCCGAATTTTCAAGCTTTTAGCCTGCTTCTCTGACTGTACAGGCCAGTTTGTGTCGGACCTGGTCTGAAACTCAAATTGTTGGTTTTCCTCATGCAAAGTGCATCAGATTTCATTTTATTCCTGCCTATTTTTTTACAAAGCTTGTATGTTAACTTTTAATGCATGCTGCATACATTATCGCAATATGCATGTATAGTTTTCAGAAATCAGAAACATAACCATAGTAATATCAAAATGAAGTTTCCTTAAGACAGTTTAAAAGACTTAGTGATGAGACAGATAAGGGCAAGGACCCCATAGACCATTAATATAAATAATAATTTATCAATATAATTAATAATTTATATAAAAAAAAAAATAACAAACAAGCAAAACAGCCATTTACATCCTTCAAATGCTATTTATACGAGGTTTGTCAGGAAAGTCTGTGGACACAATATTTTTAACAGAAAAGAAATGCAAACAAAATGAATTCATTGACATTTGCAGAAATATTTTATGAGCGAATATACCAAATTTTATGAAAATCTAACCAAAACAACATTTTTCATAGCTTTTTTGTGCGCCTACCCGACCAAAACGTCGTATTGACGTTTTAGGTGTATTATTTGTCACAAGTTCATCCAGTGTTGCAGAGTTTTTTTTTCCACATTAGTTCCTTGGATATCATGGCAATTGTACTGTCTGTGTATTCATTTGTCAAATACAGGTCTGAACCAAGTCTCAATGTGTTTGGCCACCTGTTGAGCATATGAAATCAATACCTTGTCGTTAGTATGTAGGCAGGATACCCTTTCGCGACTTGTATCATCACTGGTACTGTTTTGAGCATCTGAAAATCATCTGTGCCACTTCGGATCTACTGACCCACAAGCTAGTGGTTTTCCTAAAACTGTAAGTGGCGATTCTATCATATCTTTTGGCAATTTCCCTAACAAAACACACAATTTTATGACTGTACGTTGTTCTCAGACGTCCAAATTACGTCACTTTTCTAACAGATTTCTTTTGGACTGCTTCTACACTTTTATTCACAGAATTCAAACTATATGTCAGCCAATGCTCAAACCCACGGTAGAAGATGTTGATGTTACATGACTTCAGAAGATATTGATTTTAACTTTGTAGCGGACTTAATCACCGTTTTGCAAGCAAAAACATGAGCTGAAATTTGCCACATTTTATCATGTTTTAAAATTGCCATAGAGTCATCAAGATGATGCTAATGTGGAATGGGTTAGGTTTCTATGCTACCTTTGTTAATAAAATGAATTAAAGGTAGAGGACAGAATAAACAAGTACAAGTGGATCATGGTTGACATGTATTTTAATTTGTAAAAAAATAAGTAATAGTGTTTGTAGGAACCTGATGAGCTTTCACCTTTCTGGACATTGGTGAGACCATGGTGAACAATGAAATTGTTATCAATGTTTTAGTCGGTTACCTTTCATCAGTTATGTTACATGTAGTTGATTGTCTGATTGTTAATTTCATGTTTTATGTTTCATTTTTGTTAACTTTCACTGTGTGTGTTATTTTTCTGTATGATTTTTTCTTATTTAGGTTGTCATTTGCAAGAAAATTGCAATTTTCTCTTTGACATCTTCTCTTTCATTTAGGATTATAAAATGTTGGCTGCATAACTAACAAAACAAATTCTTGTTGTTTGATTGAAATAGAGAAAACATTCTATGAATTCTACTTTAGTCAGGTTTTATAGGACTAAAATCCATTAACTGACAAGATGGTACACAAAGCATGTCAGTTCTAGCTCTTTATGCTTTTCTAAACACTCTGCACTCAATGAAGCTTACTTCTATTCTTTAAAAAATCTTACATCATTATGAAAACTTGCCCATGCAATATACAGAGATTTTTTGAGCTTTAAAGACTGAAAATTTTCAGCTGAAAAAATTTAATATTTTTCTTATTTTTGCTCAAAACATAGATTGTGGGTACACGTTAGAACCGCCTCAGTGAGGCGGTTCTAACGAGTACCCACAATCTATGTTTTGGAGCAAAAATAAGAAAAATAGGTATACCCCTGCATACCCCAGTTTTGCTATATAAATGTGGGGTTTAAGGGGGTATCTATTGCACGGACATGTTTTCCTGATGTTTTCTCTGAAGTAGCATACTTAAACGAACAATGAAGTATTCAATATTAACACAAATGAAAAAGTAGAGCTAGATAAATAAGAAATAACTGGGATGTTAAACCTAAAGATAACCACACAAGCAAAATCATAAAAACTGCACACAGGTAGTGGTGTTTACATGTTCCTATTGTAAGAAATAATAAGTTTTACAACCCCTCCTGCAATCTCATTTGATTGTTTTGTTTAGGGCCCGACCCACAGATTAGAAATTCACACCCCTCGAGATTCCCTCCGCATGAGTGATTTATCCACAGATGAAGAAGACCAAGTCCTCGGACAAATGAAGGGATATGAACATAAAATAGACAACCTCATGAATGAAGTTGGCACACTTAAAAATGAGGTACTAAATGATGTACAGTGTATTCTAACCTATATATTCAAACTGTATTTCCTAGATGTTTATCATGTTTAAACTTACATTATTATCCCGTAGTCTAATTGAGATTGTTTTTCACTTGCAATAGATGAAGGATCATTATTTTCATATCTGGGTAAACGTCCAAATGGTTGATAGTCGTGTAATAGGGGCTTGCCAAGATGCATTTCTTGAGGGCATTGCTTTTTATGGATATTGATGATTAATTTTGGAGTTAAGTTTTTATTTTATTACCAAATGTAGCCATTTTTGTAGATATTTGAAGTATTTTTGCCTGGAAAAGATTTTTTTGTAACTTTAGGTTGGATAAGCTGTAAATAATATACATGTACATGTAGTATTCAGAAGAAACATGTGAGATATTTACATGATAGAGGGTCTCAATGGGGTTTACTGATTTGCAATTTTTTACTGATTAGCGATTTTGGGCCAAAGTTTTACTGATGTGCAATTTTTTGGCCAATTCTTTTTACTGATTAGCAATTTTTTGGCCAAAATTTTACTGATTAGTGATTTTTGGGCTAAGATTTTACTGATTAGCGATTTCAGAGGTACCCAACTGAGACCCTAATGTTATAATAATTTATGGCAAAAATGGAAAATGTTGTTTCTGCCATTTTAATGTTCTGTCTGTGAAATGCAAGTAGGAAATTCAAGTTTCATATCATGAATGTAGAACTGCTACATAGAGCATAGTTATTCCTCTAGCCATTGCATGAATGCTTGCATGAAATAATTCCTCATTAACTCTTTATTTTCTACTCTATTTCTGTTTTTCTCCCTTTCAGACAGATTTTTTAAATGTATTAATTTTTGTAAATTTATAATTGTACTAGGGCACTATTAACATATTAGATGTATTAGTGTAGTTATTTGTAGACCTCTGTTGTTGTTGTTTTTTTTTTTCAAAAAAAAAGAAAAAAAATAACAGTCTAAAAACTAATCTCTAACATTCACAGCACTGATTTCACTACAATGTAATGAGTCTTAGTTCAATAGTACTTTAAAAGCATGGACAAGTAGAGCCTTGTAGAAAAGGGCTTTAGAAAAAACTGAAAAAGTCAATTAAAATGCTGGGATATATGGATCTGTTGTCTGTTTTGGCAAAGTCAGTAACCCAAAGCATAAACTGTGGATTTATTTTGTAAAAATACAGTCTGCTTTCGAGTTGTAATATAATTACCGAGGTTTATACCAAACATATACACAAACCAGAAATATGATCTTTTTTATAGAATTTTCAGCAAAATCCAGTTTTCCCAAATTCTATTTAGGTTGAACTCCAGAAGACATTACGAGACTCTCAGAGGAAAGATGAAGAATTGAACGCTTCTCGTCAGGTTCTGGAAGAACAGGAACAGGAGCTGGAAGACTACAGAGAAGAACTGTCCCAGACTGAGAGAGAAAACAGGCTGCTCAGGAAAGGCATGAACATGCTACATGATGAAGCTGAAGCAACAAGGTAAGTGATTGGCTGAGAGGTTTGTTATATGATTTCTTATAGGTTAGAAGAACTATGTTAGTGATTGGCTGGGCGATTTGTTACATGTCTTTTCATTGGTTACAAGAATTGCCCTAGACTGATAGAGTAAAGAGGCTGCTTAGGAAGGGCATGGGAATACTGCATGATGAAGCTGAAGCAACAAGGTAAGTGATTGGCTGAGAAGTTCTTCTTGGTTAGAAGAACTGTCGTAGACCGAGAGAGAGAACAGGCTGCACAGGAAGGGCATACTTTCAGATTCATCTTCCTTTATCTACTTGGAATGTGCTGTGTTTATTCTGGCACTTATTTGACCTTCCATCTACTTTTTTGTCTTCTTATTTCAGGGTGGAAGCAGATATACTAAACAGGGAAAGAGAAAAGTTGATGAAGAAATTGATAGAAGTAGAAATGGACGGCCAGGCAGCTGCCAAACAAGTCTCAGATCTACGGGATCATATCAGAAAACTCAGGAGTGTAAGTACACATCTCGTCATTTCACTCCACCTATTTACAGAAGAAGTGATTGGTTGGTTGGTCGTATATGTACTCTACAGCTTAAGTAAAATGGAGATGGGACCTCAGTTTTAAGTCTCACCAGAAAGACTGGAGGACCCACAACCTTTGGGTTACAAGCTGTGACTTTACCACTACCTCATTGTGGCTTTGATGGCAAAACTGTGGTTCATAGTGCATGAGTTTACATAATGTTTTGTTTTTTTTAGCTGAAAAAAGTATTGTAGGTTAACACTGATAAGTACAACCATAGTCTTTGTATTGAGCAAAAGAAAGAAGGGCAATTGTTTTACTGTCACAATTTTGCAATGACAACAAGTAGGTCAATATTTTTAAGTTTATTTGTGTTTATTATTCTTTACAGAAAATGCATTTCTAGTTAAAGGATTACATGCATGTATATACATTTAATCACTGTTGCACATTGAAGTTAAAATAATATGGCAGTTCTTTGGAGTTATGGGCTTAAGTATTTGAAATAAAGATGAACCATTAGTCTTGTCAGATTGTCTGTTTCAACATAGCTTTGCTGTATATGTGTTTCCTTCATGTTTTAGGACACAAGAGTATCAGCCGGTGACAGCGCTAGGTTGGCCAAACACAAGGACATGTTGCTGGAGAAGCTTGCAGACTTTGAAGCTACTAATCGCACCCTGAGAAGGCTGCTCCGTGAACAGCACAAGCAGGAGGCAGCCTCACTGAGGCTAAGTGAACAGAGAGATCTACTCATAAAGAAGCTGGCTGATACAGATCTGTCAAATGAGGTTAGTGTAAAGCTTCTAGTGAAATTGAGCGTTCTTTCCAAAATTAAAATTTTTAAAAGTAACAAAAGAATGAAAATTGAAACTTCTTGGTTGGCATAATTTAGAAATAATGACATAAATGATAATATATATTTTAAAAAAAAATGTATAAGGACTGAATTTAGAATAAATTTATGTAAAATGTGGAAAAGTCATCACAACTCAAAAAAAAAAAAAAAAATCTGAGAAAAAATAGTAAAGAAAAAGAATTACAAATTTCATTTTTAGTTTCTCCACTGTCTTAGGACTCTCTTAATTATATTATGCTTTTCATGTTTGTAGAGAATTAAGGTAAAGCTATCTGAGCACTATGGGACAATTATTGGGTGCTTATATTGGGTAATACCATGAAATATATTTGTGCTGGAGCACACGTCAAGAAAGGCAATGTTGTTGCTTTGTATCATCTCTTTCAACAAATATTGTATCATCTATGTCAATAAATGAGCCTCCCTGTGAGAAAACCAGCAATCTGCAAATGCGAAAACAAAGGCGCAGATCAGCTTCGCAGTAACTGCGAAGCTGATCAGCGCCTATGTTTTCACTACATGGAAAGTACAATCCCTCTTCTTCTTAAATCCGAAATTTCAAGCCTTTAGTCATCTTCTGTGCTTGTACAGCTCGGTTTGTGTCGGACTTGTTCAAAAACCACATTGTTGGTTTTCCCATGAGGCGGCTCAAATATTGTATATACATGGTGATTCGATGGCTGGGACAACAGCACACATATGAACAATGGTATTACCCAGATGGTGCTGGAATGCTTGAATTGTAACTAGTGTTAAGATATTCATTGGGCGCAGATGCACTGGCCTACCAATCCTATTTCTTTCAGATGTTAAGCCGATGTTTATTGCATACAGAGATTTGCTAGTGGCTGCATGTATAAATTATACATAAAGTGATACTGACAATCATTATTACTAGCTTAAACTATGATATGAGCCGCGACGCGAGAAAACCGGTCTTCGGGGTTTCCGACCAGGTCCGACATAAATCGGCCTGTACAGTTACAGAAGCAGGCTAGAAGCTTGAAATTTTGGATTTAAGAAGAAGAGAAATTGTACTATCCGTGTAGCGAAAACAAAGGCGCTGATCAGCTTCGCGGTTACCGCGAAGCTGATCTGCGCCTTTGTTTTCGCATAGGCAAAAATCCGGTTTTCTCACGATGCGGCTCATATAATATAGTGAGATCATTAAGCTGTCTCATTAAACCTTAATATATTTATAGAAACAATTAACTGTTTAGCTATTCTAGGCCTTGATGAAAAGTTTAGCATTAGCATTCATGCTTCTGGGCATACATGAACATGTATTATATTTGAGCCGCCGCATGGGAAAACCAACAATCTACATATGCAAAAACAAAGACGTAGATCAGCTTCGCGGTTACTTCGAAGCTGATCAGCACCTTTGTTTTCACTACACGGATAGTACAAACCGTCTTCTGCTGAAATACAAAATTTCAAGCCGCTAACCTACTTCTGTGACTGTACAGGCCGGTTTGTGTCAGACCTGGTTGGAACCAAAATTGTTGGTTTTCTCATGCACAGGCTCATTTATGAGACACATGAGTCTTATATGATGCAACCAATGTTTACTTTCATCAGACATGGTTTAGGGTGAGTGTCTTTGTAAAGTAGCAAAAGTCACAATAGCATGTCAAACACCCCATCATTCACAGTATATGAGTCGCCGCATGGGAAAACCAACAATCTGCATAGGCAAAAACAAAGGCACAGATCAGCTTCGCGGTAACTGCGAAGCTGATCAGCGCCTTTGTTTTCGCTACACGGATAGTACAATTCCTTTACTTTCTAAATCCAAAATTTCTAGCCTCTAACCATCTTTGTGACTGTACAGCCTGGTCGGATACCCAAATTGTTGGTTTTCTCATGCACAGGGTCATATATTAAAATCAAATTTCACATTCTGGAACATTCTTTGTTGTCATTATTGTAAGAATTGTTATCACTGAGCCATATTTTACTGTCCCTAGTACAGAGTGCAAAAAGAATGGAATTATAATTTTGACAAAATGTACAGATCCTGAGATGACTACCTTTCTAAAAGCAGTCTGGTCTAGATCTTTACCTTTTTTTTTTGCGGTCAGTTTCTGCGCAGTATGTCGTGATACACTTTTGTGTTATTTTGTTTACACCCTCTGCATGGCTGTCTTGTCATATTATAAGCACACATCAAGATCGAAAAACATTTGCATAACAGGCTTCCTTGGGCCAGGCAAATGTGTATTTTATATTCAATTTACTATTAAATGTATTAAATCTTACTGTTTAATGGTCAAAGATTATTTAAACTATGGCTTGTACATAAAATGTAAAGAAAAGCATTATAATTTCAAACTTCTGATTGCTTCAAAAGTTCATGTTATCTTTTTGTGTGCACAAGGTAGAAATAAAAATAAAATTGAGATCCTTTAAGAGCAGTGAACATATTAATGAGAAAGGGAACAGGGATGGGCCGGAAACTTTATTTGGCATTCTGGAAGTACTTTTAAATATTCAAGTGCATTGTAAATGAGCAAATATAGTAGTTTATTTATAACAGCTGTTAAAGCATGTTTGAACCAAATGGACAATAATTTTTCTTGTCAACATTAGTTAAAAAACATTTGTCTCATACAGCCGCGGTGGTGTAATGGATAGCATATTCGCTTAGCAATCAAGAGGTTGCGGGTTCGAAACCCGGCTGTTTCATATGCCTGTAATGTTGGTGACAAATGTTCACCCTGACGTAATAAAGGCAAACCACCCATAGGGTGTAACATTAAAAAAAATTAACAGCAGTTTTTCCTCTCTTATTGATAAGCTTCTTCAATCTTGTCTTCAATGTCGATTCAAAATGTGTCTTGTTTATATACTGCTGAGCAGTTGTGCTTAATCTTCGTAGATATATATTTCAGGCTAGAGCAAAATTTATCTATAGTTGTGTTTTGATTCCACAGAGATTACGAGCTGAAGTCATTGACAGAGAAAGAATTATTGCTGAGCTGAGAGCACAGATTGGAGCACAGAGGGTAAGTACATGGCATGTTGTCATGGGATTGTTTGTTCTTTCTAGTCATAGGGTTCAGGTGTTTGGTGGGTGTGAGTTGGTGTTTGGCTTCATCTTACAGAAGTTGATAAAATAGAAACCCAATCCTTTCATGCTTGAATTTAACAAAGATACATAATGTCAAGATTTTGCCATTAGATAGCAATATACATAGTCTTCAAAAGTATGTCCCTTGAAAAGGGTTTTAAGATGTTTACAGTCACCAAATACAGTAAAAGAGCAGTGGTTGATAAAACATTCCTTAAAATGTTATTTTCATGTTTGCATGGCTTTCAATGTTTCACACATTTTAACCTTATCACATGTTCAACTTCAAGTTGCTTCAAAAATGTTACACTGCTTTTGATTGGCTAATATAGTGTGTGAAATATTACTACACTGCACACTGATTGGTTGTCACACTGTAGGAGGAGGTGTTAGCTCTCTCAGGGTTACAGAGTTCCATGGAAAGTACCCGAGGTCACCTCCAGAAAGAGTTGAGAACTAAAGAGGCAGATTGTAACAGAATGGCAGTTCAGATTAGGGTAGGTTTGTTGTTGCTTCTTATATTGTCTGTTCATTACGAAAACACGCCCATGTTATATACATATTTTTCTTAAGTTGTAAAAAAAGAAAATTTTCAGTAGAAATTTTTTGATATTTTTCTTATTTTTGCTCAAAACATAGATTTTTGGTACCCACAATCTATGTTCTGGAGCAAAAATAAGAAAAATAGGTAAACCCCTGCAAACCCCAGTTTTACTATATAAAAGTGGGGTTCAATGGGGTATACATTTCACGGACATGTTTTCCTGATGTTCTTTTCATATGGCTTATGCTTTTTGATGTTGTTAGTTACACATAATCTAGGCATATATTTATTTCTAATACTAATTTGTTGGTAAAGGTCTTTTCAATACATATTTTGATTGATGTCACTGGAGATGAATACTTTTAATGGGAGCCAGATGGTTAAATATGGAAAAAATACTGAATTACAAGTATAAGCTACCCCTTTTTCAAGGTGCTTCCCTATTGATGGATAAAGCTGTATGATGAAATGTGTATAGGTTTGCAATAACATCCATGAAAATTATGACTTTGACAACCTCACAGTTGTGTAACTATGTCAGAAGAAGGCAGGCAGGGTGACAACTCTTTCTGTATGGCATAATATTTTGTGAAGAATCTTTTGCTCTCCTCGGATTCTTTGTCAGTAACTAGTGAAAGAGTTTGCATGATATACTGGTAAAATGCTTCCTGATTACATATACATTTAATCGCTATCAATGTCTACTGAAAGAATGGGCATTATTTTAACATTATCTATGGGGTCCATAGAAACAGACCATACTATTATAAGTGAAACCATGTTCTTTCAATAGACATATAGCAAAATAATCATTTATGAACCCATGACATAATGGCAGTGTTGTGTCAAAAAACACATTTTAACAAGGCATGTTAAATAAAGATTGATCTGTACCTGTAACTGTCTCTAGATCAGTGTCTGGTAGCAATTTTGCTGACAGCTCAAACATGACGAAGAAACAATTTGCTTCACTTTCTTATACATTTTCAGACCCTTGAGAGTGATAACGCTCAGATGAAAATAGAGATGGACCACCTCAGGGACCTGGTAGCCACGGCCAGGGAGAAGGGGGAGAGGGATAAAGAGGCTCTCAAGAAAGCCACCAGGTAATTAACCACTTAGGCTTGCATGTTTATGCTTAGATCAGTAATTGAGACTGTGTGATAAAGGTCATAAAGAAATCAGAATGGAGATTTATTTCGTCAAACTTCTTATAGGCTTTTCAAAACTCAGATTAGCCTAGACATTTGGCCATTTAATTGCTTTTTCATGCTCAACTCAAATATGAAATTTAAGCTAATAAAAGTTACTACACATGAGAAATTGCTTGCATTTCCACATTTATTTAACAGCAGGATAAATTTCGTGCGCAACCAAGTTGAGAATGAACCTGACTGTGGAATAGTGATGCAATATGAGCCAACCGATTTTTTGCCTATGCGAAAACAAAGGTGCAGATCAGCTTTGCAGTGATCAGCTTTGCAGTAACTGCAAAGCTTATCAGCACCTTTCTTGTCGCTACACAGATAGTACAGTTCCTCGACTTTGTAAATCCGGGATTTCCAACCTCTAACCATCTTCTGTGACTTTACAGGCCGGTTTGTGTCAGACCTGGTAGGAAACCATGCAAAGACCAATTTTCTCGCGTCGTGGCTCATATATTCTATCAGGAATATGAAGAGTTTATGCTTGATGTAAGTGTATAGTGTGATTTCTTCAACTGTGCCGCCTTGCCTTTGACATATAGTGTATTTTCTATAGGAAGGTCAGAGGTTAACCGGCATGGTCAAAGAACTCACACGATATTGTATGAGCCGCAATGCAAGAAAACCGGTCTTCGAGGTTTCCTACCAGGTCTGACACAAACAGACCTGTACAGTCACAGAAGCAGGCTAGAACCTTGAAATTCCGGTTTCAATGAGACGAGAGATTGCACCATCCGTACATCGAAAATAAAGGTGCCGATCAGCTTCGCAGTTACTGCGAAGCTGATCTGCGTCTTTGTTTTCGCCTAGGCAAAAACCCGGTCTTCTCATGGCACAGCTCGTATGTAAATCAGAATGAAAATCAAAAGGAGTTGCAGTTTAGATCAGAATTGATTTAATTTTGCATTTGTAGTAGTATATTGAGTATTTAGAAGCTTTTTCACATTTATTTTGTACTAGATTTGTTAAAAATCTTTTGACAAATATGTACCCATTTCGTTTTGAAAACAGTAGCTGGCATAAACAAAAATCTGGGTATGTTGTGTGAAACAGAAAAAAGATTTTTCAATAAAATATGTTGAATTACTTTGAATTTTACTTAAAATTTGTTCTATACTCTAACTTCTGGTTTGCTTTCTAAAACACATACATATATACAAAATATAGGTTAGTTTTCTGTTTGAGCAGAATATTTAAAAGAAAATGTAAAGGCTGATACTTACAATACATGATTTGATATAGACAAGAGTTTTTGTAGATAGTAAAAATTGTAAGGGGCTGTTTGATGTATTTTTAAGAAGTATGAAATTTTGCATTTGACAGGTAGTTTCATGATCTTATGTAGATAGTGAACATCAAGGGTCACCACTATCAGACTGATATGGATGTGCAGGCTGATATGTGCTTTTGTTGTTAACCAGTACATACTTTGAGGCGCGCTTAGTCACATTGCAAGACTTGTAGTATTTTGTTTTGAGGACAGCTTATTTTGTTTAATTAAATTGAGTAAACTTTTGAATATATTATTAGTCAAAACTTCAAAAGAATGTCGTTTTCACGGCTGTATGTTTGTTACAAAGGTATTCCAGCTGTGTGAATACAAAAGAAAAGTAAGACATCAAATCCTCCCATAGTCGATTTGTCTGATTTCATATGCATGCTGTTTGAAGTGGCTGTTCTTTCTTTGCTTACTATGGAGACATATTATCAGAATTACTTCTTCCATTATAAAGATGTATTCTAGAATATCTAGACAAGTTATTTCTACTCTTGATTATGTAAAAATAACCTCTTGGTTAGTATTGATGGTTTTTCTTAACAATGAAAGGCAAGGTATATGCTAAATTTGTGACAGTTTCAAAAATGAGCCGCGACGTGAGAAAACCGGTCTTCGGGGTTTCCGACCAGGTCCTACACAAACCGACCTGTACAAGCTCAGAAAAGAGCTAGACGCTTGAAATTTCGGATTTAAGTAGAAGAGGAATTGTACTATCCGAGTAGCGAAAACAAAGGCGCTGATCAGCTTCGCAGTTACTGCGAAGCTGATCTGTGCCTTTGTTTTCGCATAGGCAATAATCCCGTTTTCTCACGATGCGGCTCAAATGATGTGAACATCTTGAGAGTGACACTTCAAAAATAATGCTGGTGTTCAGCATTGGTGTCACATCTGAAATCTTCTTGCCAAAAATCATCATTTGTGGTCTCAATATTACATTTTCAATGTAAATTCTTAGCATTGCTCAGGGGTAGATGCTGAGTAGTTCTGCACTTAGCTCTTAGTCTGCTTTTTGCTACCTAATAATACATGGTAACTCAGTATTAGGAATATTTCCCTACATTTTGCTCAGAGTTCAAAAACAGCGGGCAGCACAGAGTGAAGACAGAGCAGAACAGTTAAGCGCAGAGCTGTTAGAAAAAGAAACCAAAATAGAAGATATACGAACCCAACTCGAGGAAGTCTCATTACGACTAGAGAAGTCCGTCAAAGAACGTTCACAAGCCTCAGCAGAAAACACTGCCCTTAAAACGTAAGTGAAGTGTTGTGGTTTTTAATGTCACAAATATGTTATAGAAGCTTGTATTTCATCTCTAATTGACAATTAGATGCTCAAATCACTAAATAAATTAGAATGATATGCATATACCCTTATAATGCATTCTACAGTAGGCTTTTTAGGGCTTTATGCATAGACAGAAGAAAACACAAATGTGACAAATAGTCTTTATTAACGAAAATGGTGGAACAAAGTTGCAATACCAAAAACAGTATTTATGTACCATCGTAATGTGTATTACTTCTTCTGTATATGCTTTCATATTGTTTCTAATGTATTAGGTAGTAAATTGTAAGTTTTGGTATGTTGCTTTTGCATGAATTTGATTTTGAAGGCTGCATGCAGCTGCATGAAATTATTAGAATTGCATGTGCATGAGATCTATTAATTTTGGTACTCACTACCATAATTTATGTACCGTATTCGTTCTAATAAGCGCACAGGGCGCTTAACTTTTCAAAATAATTTTAAGTTAGGGTAACAAAATATCATTCTAATAAGCGCACACTATGAACCCACAAAACATGATAACTGATAAAATAGACATGTCAAAATAATCAATGATGATGCCACTTAAGTGTTCCCATCATTTCAAAATAGTGTTTTATTATATTTTATTAAGTTTTAATGAGGTAAATACAGTATTTTGGTGTAAAAAAATTGTTTAAAATACAAATATGCTACTAGTAGACCAATAGTGTGCGCTTATGTACGTGTTTTCGGAATCGGCCAGGGTGTGCGCTTATTGGAGCATGTGCGCTAATTAGAATGAATACGGTATATTGTACACAATAAAGAAAACGTTTATTTGAATATTAAGTCTACTAGTCTATCTGCGTAGCAGATAAAATACATGAAGTTCAAAACCTGGGCCCAGTTGTTCAAAATTAACGACATTGTTAGTTAACGATTCGTAAAAATTTCAAACATGAATATTACAAATACACTGTATTTGCTTATGAAGTCGGAATTTACTTAACGAATTGAGGTCTTAATGATGACATTAAGCTAAGAAGTTTTGAACAATTGGGCCCTGGAAACTGGTAATATTGATAGTGAAGAATATAATATTACTCTAACATAGTCAAAGGAATCATATGGAAAACCCAGGAAGAGCTGCAGAAAGATATGACCACAAAGCATCAATGGGAAGATACAACTTCAGTTACAAAACCACATAATTATGTGTAATAGAAAGCAGACAAAAACTGCTCCCTTTTCTGAAATAGAGGTATTAAACAGCTGATGTTTACATAAAAGCAAGCTCAAGTTTTTGTTTTCCAATTAATATAATGCATTGACAGTGTAGCAAATAATTGCAATTCGTATGATCTCATCATAGGATAGAGCAAGAAATTAACTGATTTATAATACCATGTCACAGGTAATTGTGATTAAACGGAAAACATTTTTCTATCTTCAGGCGTTTAGATGAAGTTGAATCTTTACTTGAGCGAGTGGACCACAATTCTCGAGTGCAGACAGAAGAATTGACTGCTCAACTTCATGGTAAAACTTCAGAAGTTGGGGGCCTTCAACTTGAGAATGAAAGATTAAAGGTAAGATATACACATAAAAATGGTCTTTGATGGTTACATAATTTGTAGGGTAATTTTTGTGAGTTTTCATGGCGTACACATGTCTTATTGTTTTGGACCCCGAGATACCTTTCACTCTGCCTGAGATGAAAGGAATCTCGGGTACAGATGGTGCAAATTACAAAGTAATAAAATAATTAACTCCCCCAGTGCTACTGCGGTCATCATGCAAATTTTGCTATGGTTATCTTGTGATTAATTATCTGTTGATAATTGATATATCTATATAAAAATCAAAATATTGAATTCTACATTTTAGACGAAAACAAAGTAGAAATTAATAATTATCAGAATCTTTTGAATAAAATTGCATTTTCAATCCATTTTCTACATGAAATATTAACGATTTTGCACATTGATGAAAATATGTTTTATCTGACATTATCAGCTAATTACACACCTCCTGCAGTGAGCTGCTGCATCAGCAACACTTTATTGCCCAGTTTTATAGTTGAAACCATATGCCAACTTCATGGTTCAGAGAAGAAAAAATGCACATAAATTTAATAAGAGATGTGTACGCTATGTCAATAGTATAACATTTGAGCCGCCTCATGGGAAAACCAGCAATCTTCATAGGCGAAAACAAAGACGCAGATCAGCTTCGCGGTAACCGCGAAGCTGATCAGCGCCTTTGTTTTCGCTGTTCGGATAGTACAATTACTCTTCTACTTAAATCCGAAATTTCAACCTTCTAGCTCTTTTCTGTGCTTGTACAGGCCGGTTTGTGTCGGACCTGTTCGGAAACCACATTGTTGGTTTTCCCACGAGGTGGCTCATTTGTTGCTGATATTAGCCTTGTTGATAATGTTTTGGCCGGGTACCTGAGGTTACTGAAAAATTCCTAAAACATTGCATTTTGATGAAGAAAAGAATAAAAATCATCTTAATGAGTCATATTCCGCTCCATTTTTTAAGGTTAAGTGAGCATAATAGCAAATTATCAGCGTAAAAATATAGAACAAACAAACAAAAAAATGAACAAATGTTCAAATGAATTATTTTAAGATTTGTTCTTGATTGTAGTTGATTTATAAGATTGTAAATTATTTTTGCACATACATGTAGCCATTAAAAAAATAGTAAGGAAAAAAGCAGTTGAAAGTTTTCCATATATGTTAGCTGCTGATGTTTATTTGACAGAGTAGAAATATTGTTAAGAAGGAAATTTTAAAGGTATTACAGAGCGTGCATTGTAAAAATGCATGATGCATGACACAATTTCACAATGGTATTTTCATTATAACACAAAGTTTAAATTTTTAGATTACTTGCACCTCATACTTTATTTTGAATGAAATTGTTGATCACTATTTGCATGAGTAAGGTTTCCAGTCCCATTTGCTTTTTCTGACTTTTGTTTAAGTGTCATTTTATCTGTACACTTTCAGCCAGGATAGAAGGCAATACAATATGAGCAGCCACATGGGAAAACCAACAATCTGCATAGGCAAAACAAAGACGCAGATCAGCTTCGCGTTAACCGCGAAGCTGATCAGCATCTTTGTTTCTGCTGCACGGATAGTACAATTCCTCTTCTTTCTAAATCCAAAATTTGCAGTCTTCAGCAATCTTCTGTGGCTGCACAGCCTGATCTGTGTCGAACCTGGTCGGAAACCCAAATTGTTGGCTTTCTAAAGCACAGGCTCATATTTGCTTACAATCACTATAATGTCAGATCAGAAAGCGCCTCAACACCTATCTTTTGGACTGGAAGCCTCCATTCATTTTCAGTTACCTTCACACATTATTTTGTTTTCCTGAATAGTCCTCTATAGCCACAATAGAGACAAAGTTTCGACAAGCTGATGAAGAACTTCTCCAGCTGAGGTCCAATCTAAAACATTACGAGGGCCTAGTTGATGAGTACAAATCCCAGGTAGGCCATTACGAAAACATTCCCATGCAATATACAGAGAATTTATTCAGCTTAAAAAAGTGAAAATTTCATTGGAAAAATTTTGATATTTTTTCTTATTTTTGCTCAAAACATAGATTGTGGGTACACGTTAGAACCGCCTCGCTGAGGCGGTTTTAACGAGTACCCACAATCTATGTTTTGGAGCAAAAATAAGAAAAATGGGTATACTCCTGCATACCCCAGTTTGGCTATATAAAAGTGGGGTTCAAGGGGGTATACATTACACGGACATGTTTTCCTGATGTGGTCAGTTTTGTTCATTTTATATTTAATTTGTTTGCATTGATTTTTTTTCTGTGTGTAAAATATACATTATATCAGATACTTCAGTGAAACCTATCATTTGCCTTGGCTTGAAACATTAGGATGGTCTCCTGTGTATGATGGTCTGTGAATTGGTTTTAACAATTGGAATTTTACAAAATACCAATTTTGGGTTATCCTGCCATCACTCATATTTTATAAGCGATTTCCAAATGCTGTACTCATATCAATCATTATTCATATCCATTGTCAAACATAGCAGCAATAATGCAAACAAATAAAAAAAAGTCTTAAAATGAATAAAATACGTCCTCAAAATCCACTTGCCTTGATGAAGGCAAATTATAGGTAGGTATGTGGGAGGAGTAACATTCTTTGAGTGATAAACTGAGGAATAAGTTTTCAGACATCTTGAATATAGCTTTGAATACCCTGAATTCAAACAATTTTATAAAGGTTTTGGTGCAAAGGGATGACAGATAATACAAAATTGATGGGACAAATGTGATTGTAGTTAACATTATAAGCACTGGGCTTTCTGTCTGGAAACTTAAGTCTAATGCTTACAATTCTTTTACAAGTAAATGGTATCTGGTTTTCATCTCAGACTTTACCAAATTGTAAGAAATAATAAAATCTTAACAAAGGGAAGAAAAGCTGAATTTTCAGTTTATGGATTGTTCATGAAGTCACAGAAAATTCCAGTTATGTTTTCACATTTGCAACAAACAGGCAATATTTGCTGATTAAGCGAAGAAAGAATTATTTGATGCAAATCAGATGCTTGAATTAGTGCGCATTGTTAACTGGTCAAAAATGCTTCCCTGAAGTATGTGAAATTTATTGGAAGTTTCTTCCAGATGTATGCTGTTCGCTTGACCTTTTGCATTGAAATGCTAGGAAAGGGAACATTACCAGTTACTGACAAAGAAAACTTATTAGACATTCTTTTATTGTGTCATGTTTGTGCTTTGTTTTCATTATTGCACTTCATCATTAGATCAAGCACTTGCTTTAACTTTTCACTATCGCTGTAACGATGTCTCAACAGCTCTTAATTTTCTGCAGATGCAAGTCTGCAATTCATATGAAATATGTTTGTCCCCTAAATAAGATAATTTTCATACATATACTGCACCTCTGATTAGTTTTTGCTCTCCGCAATCATAATATAAACACTAAAAACTGTATCAACCACAAGAAAAGGAGCATCAGTGACTAGAAAACAGAAGGTTGAAAAATCCTGTCAACTTATTTTCTATTTTTATATATTGGTAGCTTATGGTTAAGGTTGGTTTCTATAGAAGTATACCCAGGAGTTATTAATAAAGAATCATTTCATCAAATAATTCTATAACCAGGAACATGTAGATAGTGCTATGGATGTCATTTATCTCTTGTAAAAATTAAAGATGACACAATATACTTTTCTGTAATGGTCGTCTTGCTTAGAATGACCAATATCAGAAACATGCAAAAAGATCAGGTTTGGCCACAGCTCCAAATAGTTACAAGTTAAACAGCCCCTACAAAGGTATTATAGAAGATTTTTTCCCTGTTATTACAGTGATCTGATCAAACAACTACATATCTGTTGATAAGTTATTGAGTGACAGTGGCAAAATGATGTTAACATTGAAGTTTATTTGAGAATACATACATTTCAAACTTAAGATAAATGACATCCATTATTAAATTTGAGCATGGCTTATAGAAGAAGCATCTGATTTTCAGGGTAATGTTCTTTGTAGTCTAGAATCCCTTAGATAATGTATAAATCTACTATTACATAGTAAGGTTATCATTAACACATGCATTCAAAAATGGAATAATGTTGCCACTATCAAAACAAATTTGTCTCATCACAAAACACATCTTTCGAAGAATTTTTTTTTACTATTTTCTTGAATTTAGAATATTTTGCATGGAAGTGAGACATTATTGAATTTGATTTGAGAATTTGTTTACCTTTCACCAATATTTCATTTCTAATCAGTGTTGTGTTAGTGAACTAAACCCTTCATTAGAACCAGCACTTTGCAGTGAAATCTGGTGAATTTTCACAGATGAACCAATCTAGGAAGGAGGTTGATGAAACAATGATTGAGCTTCAGGACACAAAACGTCAAAATGTGGAAATTCAGAGAACAGGGGAAGAAGAGTTAGAAAAGGCAAGCAGTTCCAGTTGACCTTGAGCTGGTCAAAAGTGATTGAGTTCTACTTGTTATTGTTTATATAGCTCCAAAGGTTTTGAAAATGAAATAGATATGCTATAAGTTTGGAAATGGTACATGGTATAAATTCACATATCAAGGAGACTTGTTTTCTTTGATGGTAATTTTCAGTTTTCCTTTAAAAAATCTGTTGGCACTTGTTAGGAGACTTTTTACAGGGCTTCAGGTATCCTTCAATAAAACAAGAAAATTCTTATTAATTGCTAATGCCAGTAAAAGCAGCAATAACACTAATATAGATTTCATTTCCAAAACTTTGTTTATGGAGCTTTGTACCAATTTTAATATAATGTTATGTAGGGAGCTAGTCAGAATGTAGATGGCTAGCTAATGGTGAAAAGCTAGAAAGCATGTGCATGAAGTTGCATGTTTGGTTGAATTAATTTTTGTTGTTTTATGAAATGCTGCATTAATATTTGTTTGAATAACTACAATTTGAAATAATGTTGGATTAAAATTGCTTATTTATGTAATCTAATTGACGCTTATTAGACTTACACCCTTTGTGCATCAAGGTTGAATTTGCATGATAAGTGTTACTTTTTCAACTAACCATTTTCAGTTTACATAAAACTATCTAATCAACACAAAATTATATACTTGTCAAAATTGCTGACTGAACATTTTTAAATTCTTCTTTTTCGACTATTTCTGGACTTTTTTTCTTTTTTTTTTTTTTTTGCAGAAAGTTAATTGCCAGGAGTAGTAATGTTTATTTTCTTTAGTGTTTACAGTGGAAGAATCATGGTATTCATCCTTGTGCAGCAAACAGAGGCCAAAAGTGTTGTTTTGCATTAATTGCATGTGCATTTTTAACGACATTGAATATCCAAAAACAAAAACAAGGAATGCATTTTATTTGGCTTAGATACACCTACCAAAAGACACAAAAGCTTTATCTAAATTTGTTGCATGACACACTTGAACAATTCCAGACTACTGAAGTCCTTCGCGTTTCAGCACTTATTCGTTATCAGTTTATCATTATTTTTATGAAATTTGCACTTGATAAGTTTTATTTGATTGGAATATTGTTTTGAAGAGGTGCAGTCTCTAGTAAGACCCCTGGTATGTTTTTGGTGGTTTTGACAGATTATTCAACTTAATATAGTCCTGTACCGGAAATTCCAGCCTGAGCCCAAAAGTATGGCTGAACTCTATCAGCTACCTGAGGCAGCGGTGAAATGGTGGCACTAATGCTTGGGTAGTCAAATTTGATCCCAACATTGTTGTCATGTGTTTCTGCAGAATTCTGTGACTTTTAGGTTTCGGGGTTGCCATGTTTATTAATTCATCACACTTCCAAAATCAAGCAAAGTGAATTATATTTTGTGGCAGACTGAAATTGAATGAATAAATAATGCTCCATAAAAGTTTAAACCACACAGCTTCTTTGGTTTAAATTTTATCCCAGAAAATTTAGGTGTGTGGTTAGGAATTTTGTTAAGAATACTAATTATGTATATTAATGGCAGTGTGTTTTAACCATTCTCAACATGCTAGGTTGTTTCAAAGTAATTCTTGAACTTGCCGGCAAAATTAATTTTATTAGCATTTTATATATCCCATAAAAATCCAACAGGTTAATTATGAATTAAAAAATAAAGACTTACCATGTCATGGCCTCCTTCCAACACTTGAATTTTATATGTCAGAAATTGATAAATAACCGTTAAAGAAAGGTATGGTAAAATGAAGAATTTTCAGTTACTAGCGCTAAGTATGCACCTTCACTCTCATTTTTAACACATTAGCATTTTCATTCTGCACCTTTGCACTCATTATCTCACATATTGTTCACTATGTATGTTTGCACATTTATAACCATACATGTACGTAACTTTTGATCATCTTATTACATTTCTTGTACATTTTGGGCATGCTCATTTGGTTTCATCTTACGTTTTGATGACAGATTAAGTGAAATTCTTAATGTTGGCCTTGTGAAAGAATTGTTACATTGTGGCAGCTAAATGGATTTGAAAGAGGTGAAAAGTAATAGATGTACAATTTTCTCACCTATGGTTATATATTGACAGTTTAATAATCATGTTCGGTTTTGCACCACAGGTTTTGAGCATGAGAACTCCAAAGAAAAAGAAGGGTCTTTATAATGAGGTATCAAATCACTGGGGTGGGGAAGGCACAGTTTTGACTAAATTTTGCTTCTAGATCAAGGATTTGGTACATAAAAATTTGCACAGGGCATTGGTATAAAAACATTGTCTGTACATGTGTATATCTTTTAACAAAGGGTCTCAAGGTAATAGGATAAAGATTAAAACAATTGCTTAATGTTGCTTTTTCAAAGGTACAAAAAAGTGTATAGAGTTTTTGCTGCAACACAGTTAATACCCTTAATGTTGTTTCTTCAGGCGCTAGCTGAAAATTGTGTCTGCCAAGTTGCAAATTCACATTGTGACCACATGAACGTTCGGATCTGTTTTAGTTGACTGTACAAGACTTTGATTGCAGATCCTAACTATTGAAGTTAATTCCCAAATTGTCATTTTTGTTCTTCTTTTCCTTCCTGCAGAACTATGCCCAAGCTAAGCCTCAGGTATTTTGAATGTTGTAGTCACAATTTCTTATGATCCTTCAGCACTGATTTCTTTTTGTCTTTAAAATGATGTCTTATTTTTGGTGCAAAAATGAGCTTTACTTCTATGACAACAGAATGAACTGGAATAATAAACAAAGATAATGAGCTAATGGACATGCTAAATGTGAATTGCAATGGAATGGTTGATAGTAATGCACCAGTCATTTGTAACCACTGCTCCCCCACCTATGGGGAAGGGCGGGGATTATGACTTTCAGCTTTCAGTCCCCTGCTATAAGCCCCACCCACAGGGGGCAAACTGGAGGTCAAAACTTTTCTCTTTGCCCCGCCGTTAGCAATAGAAAATCTCTCCGGGGTAAGGATACTAATGTCAAAACCCTGTCATTTCCCCTTCATTGCGGGGACTCGAAAAGTAATTGCTTCGCACTTTAGCCCAGCTATCCCCCACCCTTCCTTGTAGGTGGGGGGGGGGGAAGGCGGAAGGGGGGGTCGGGCAGTGGTTACAAGTAACTGGTACATAATACATGCTAGAATTGTGTCATGGCTGTACATCATCATAATATTTCTTAAATGAAAACTCATCCTTTCACTTGTCAATTCTATTTTATCAGCTTTGACACATATGTTTCTTTATTAAGTTTTACCTCCACAGGTTTGATTTCATTAAATCATCTTTCATTTCATATAATTTCATTGTGTTTTGTTAAAGTCATCATTGCATGTGTTTATGCACATTTTCATGTTATTCAGAACACTGTTTTCATCTTTTCTTTTATGATACAGATTAACAGTATATTTTATTTAACAAACAACAGGCTTCTTGGGATGCAGACTGCAACCTCATGACCAGCACTTTTTTTTTTCAAGAAGATTTGGTCATTGAAATATGTTAACAGTTATTCTTCCTATTCAGCTTATTCAAACAGAGAAGTTGTCAGTTAAAGAATACAAGAACTGGTTTGCTAAGAATATGCAGTTTTGGCAAATAGCCTATACTGACATGGTCCCAGCTTTTATGGTAAATGAGCCACCACATGGGAAAACCAACAATCTGCATAGGCAAAAACAAAGGCGCAGATCAGCTTCGCAGTAACTGCGAAGCTGATCAGCGCCTTTGTTTTCGCTACTCGGATAGTACAATTCCTCTTCTACTTAAATCCAAAATTTCAAGCTTCTAGCCTGCTTCTGTGCTTTTACAGGTCGGTTTGTGTTTGACCTGTTCGGAATCTTCATTGTTGGTTTTCCCACGAGGCGGCTGAAATATTTAGCAACAATTCAAGTGATGTTGGTTGGTTGTAGGTGAAAACTCAGCTCAGTACCAGACTTCAAGAGTTACAGCCCTTGCCAGAAATGTTGAAGACAACAGAACTGAAACTACACGAGACTGAGGACAGACTGATGTCATCGGAGAGGAAAAATGGAGAAAGCTCAAAACTGATAGCAGATCTTTCTGCCAAGGTATGGGGTGTCTCAAATTGCATACCTGTGTCTAGATAGAATTTCTAAGATTGTCAACCATTGGCAAATTTAACATAGGAGCCTCTGTGGCTTATTAAGTGATTTAGCCTCTTGCCTTGTGTACTCGGGGTTGCGACGTGGGCTTCTACAGTCTTTTATATCTTTAAAATGTGTCCTGTCTCCATATGACATTAGCTGTCAAGTTGGAGGTTAAACAAGAAATCAACCAACCAACAATATAAGATTTTCAGATGCTTCCAGCTTATAGAAAGTGAAATAAAGTTTCCGAAATGATCACTGGGAAATCATAGAAACAGCATCTATGTGAACAAAATATGAGCCGCCTTGTGGGAAAACCAACAATGTGGTTTCCGAACAGGTCCCACACAAACCGGACTGCACAGTAACAGAAGACAGCTAGAAGCATGAAATTTCGTATTTAGGAAGTAGAGGGATTGTACTATCGGTGTAGCGAAAACAAAGGCGCTGATCGTCTTCGCAGTTAACTGCGAAGCTGATCTGCGCCTTTGTTTTCGCATATGCAAATTGTTGGTTTTCCCGTGAGGCGGCTCATATCTTTACAAAAATGAAAAAGGCCAACTTATATTCCTTGCAATATTTATCGAAAGCATCATTGAGGAGGGGGAAAGATTGTGTTAGGTTTTGGGCCAGGTAAGATCAGAACTCTGGTTTCCATGGCAACAGATAGCTCCCATAGACTTACAATGGGAAAAACATAAAAAAAAAATCTTCTTCTCTGAAACCACAAGGCCCAGAGCTTTCATATTTTGTACGTAGCAATGTATAGTGGTCCTCTTTATAAATCCTGCCAACCATGCCCCTGGGGTCCATACAGGCCACGCCCCGGGGGGGCGTCATGGGAAAAACATAAAAAAAAATCTTCTTCTCCGGAACCACAAGGCCCAGAGCTTTCGTATTTTATCTGTAACAATGTATAGTAGTCCTCTTTATGAATCCTGCCAACCATGCCCCTGGGGTCAAAAATGGCTCCACCCCAGGGGTCATTAGCTCCCATAGACTTACAATGGGAAAAACAAAAAAATCTTCTCTGAAACCTGAAGGCCAAGAGCTTTCAAATTTTGTATGTAGCATTGTATAGTGGTCCTCTTTATAAATCCTGTTAACCGTGCCCCTTTGGTCCATACCGGCCACGCCCCGCGGGCATCATGGGAAAAACATAAAAAAATCTTCTTCTCTGAAACCACAAGGCCCAGAGCTTTCATATTTTGTATGTAGCAATATGTAGTGGTCCTCTTTATAAATCCTGCCAACCATGCCCCTGGGGTCAAAAATGGCCCCGCCCCGGAGATCATTATCTTCCATAGACTTACAATGGGAAAAACATAAAAAATCTTCTTCTCCGAAACCACAAGGCCCAAAGCTTTCATATTTTGTGTGTAGCAATGTATAGTGGTCCTCTTTATAAATCCTGCCAACGTGCCCCTGGGGTTCATACAGGCCACGCCCCGGGGGCGTCATGGGAAAAACAAAAAAAAATCTTCTTCTCCGAAACCTCAAGGCCCAGAGCTTTCATATTTTGTATGTAGCAATGTATAGTGGTCCTCTTTATAAATCCTGCCAACCATGTCCCTGGGATCAAAAATGGCCCCACCCCGAGGGGTCATTAGCTCCCATAGACTTACAATGGGAAAACATAAAAAAAATCTTCTTCTCTGAAACCATAAGGCCCAGAGCTTTCATATTTTGTGTGTAACAATTTATAGTGGTCCCCTTTAAAAATCCTGCCAACCGTGCCCCTGGGGTCCATACAGGCCACGCCCCAGGCATGTCATTATCTACCATAGACTTATAGTGGAAATACATGAAAAAATCTTCGACTACAACCGCATGACACAAAGGTTGTATATTTGATATGCAACAATGTCATGTGGAGCTCCACATAAATCCTGCCAATCATGCCCCTGGGGTCAAATATGGCCCCACCCTTGGAGTCATTATAGGACCCTGACCTTGTATGATGATTTTTTCAAGTAAACCAAAATGGTGGACAAGAGGATACACAATCCAGACAAGAGCTATTCTGCTGATGTAAGTAGGGTTTCAAGGTCACATGACCAAGATGGCCACCATACCCATATATGATAAAAACCCCAATTACTTTGTCCAGTGACTTTACTTGTTGACTCTCAGGTGAGCGATAGTTACCCTTGGGCTACTTGTTGTTCCATTTCACATTAACCATGCATGTCACATGGAGATGTCATGTAAACATTGCAGGTATTATAAGATCGTTTATGTATGTATAATCCATGTTAACATAGATGTTTTATTAAGGTTGAGACTCTGTCCGAGCAGTTGGAGTGTATGAAGGAGAAGTACCAGGCATCACAGGCAGAGGACAGAACATTGGCGGATAAGATGATGATTGTAGAAAGGTAATGTATTGATTTTATCTCATGTCTGAACTAGAATCACTTTGGTAAAACTTTAAATGATTTGCCATACTGAACATCATGTTTTTGTTTCCGAGCTTTTCCTTTATACATTGCAATTCCTTTATACAGCGCTGTGTCTAGGGTCCTTAGAATTTGACTTCCTTATCAAAGAATAAGGGAAATTCCATACTTTCATTTATAAATTGAAGGAATAGGTCCATAAGGAAGCCAAGATATGGCCCTGATTAGTTGCAAAACTGACATATAATTAGCAGTGTTATAAAAAAAAAAAAAAACTGAAGTTTTTGGTTTAAGATATAAAACTGTCCACAGTATTCAGAAACAGAATATTATTCATTTAACATCATTAGCTCACCTGAGCTGAAGGCTCACAGGTGAGCTTATAGTATACCCATGCTCCGGCGTCCGTCCGTCCGTCGTCTGTCTGTCGTTCACAATTTCAAAGATCTCCTCCTCTGAAACCGCTGGGCCAATCAAAGCCAAACTTCATGTGGAGCATCCTTAGGAAGGGGGAACGAAAGTTTATATTAATGGTCTAGGTCACATGACCAAGATGGCCGCCATGGCTATAAATAGCAAAAACCTTTAAAAATCTTCTTCTCCAGAACCAGTGGGCCAATTTCCACGAAACTTGGTATGTAGCATCGGGGATGTAGGCCCATCATAATTTATATAAATCATGACCCTAGGATGACCTTGACCTATTTAACGGCAAGGTCAACTTAGGTCGCCAATGCATTTGAATGGGAAAAAATGGTAAAATGCTATTTAATGGGTAAAACTTACTGGGAATAGGCAAATGGACAGAAGATAAATTTTAATGGAAAATTTTAGCCCCTGGGGGGTTGTCTGCCCCTGCCCCGGGGCTATATACATGTATATGACCATAATATTCAAACATCTTCTTACCCACAGCCCCCGGGGCCGAGCGGTTAAGAGCGTTGTTTCTTAATCACTCGATCATCTCACCGCTGTGTCTAGTGTGGGTTCGAGCCCCGCTCTGGCCACATGTGAGACAAGCCAAGTTCTGCTTGCGGGTGTGGCAGGTGGTTTTTCTCGGGGTTCTCCCGTTTTCGCCCACCTACTGATTGGCCCGTCTCATATGAGCTGAAATAATCTTGAAAGGGACGTAAAACTGAATTAAAAAAAAAACATCTTCTCTGAAACCGCTAGGCCAATCAAAGCCAAACTTCATGTGGAGCATCCTTGGGAAAGGGGAATGAAAGTTTATATAAATGGTCAAGGTCACATGACCAAGATGGCCGCCAGGGCTATAAATAGCAAAAACATTTAAAAATCTTCTTCTCCAGAGCCAGTGGGCCAATTTCCACGAAACTTGGTATGTAGCATCAGAACCAGAAGGCCTATGATTTTGAAACTTGGTGTGAAGCATCTGGAAATGGAGCTCTACAAAGTTTATATAAATCATGATCCTGGGATGACCTTGACCTATATTACAGTAAGGTCAACTTAGGTCTCCCATGCATAGGAATGGGAAAAAATAGGAAAATGTAATTAAATGGCAGAAAACTTGCTAAAAATGAGCAAATGGACAGATTTATGTTTAAGAAAATATTTTGGGCCCAGGGGGTTGTCTGCTCCTGCCCCGGGGCTATATACATGTTTTATATGACCATAATATTGAAACATCTTCTTCTCTGAAATCGCTTAGCCAATCAAAGCCAAACTTTTTGTGGAGCATCCTTAGGAAGAGGGAATGAAAATTTGTATAAATGGTCAAGGTCGCATGACCAATATGGCCGCCATGGCTATAAATAGCAAAAATGTTTAAAAATCTTCTTCTTCAGAACCAGAAGGCCTATGATTTTGAAACTTGGTATGAAGCATCTGGGAATGGAGTTCTACAAAGTTTATATAAATCATGACCCTGGGATGACCTTGACCTATTTTATGGCAAGGTCAACTTAGGTCGCTCATGCATTTGAATGGGAAAAAAATACGAAAATGTCATGTAATGGCAGAAAACTTGCTAGGAATGAGCAAATGGGCAGAAGATTTATGCTTATGAAAATATTTTAGGCCCAGGGGTTGTCTGCCCCTGCCCCGGAGCTATCTACATGTAGATGACCATAATATTCAAACAGCTTTTTCTCAGAAACTGCTTAGCCAATCAAAGCCAAACTTTATATGGAGCATCCTTAGGAAGAGGAAATGAAAGTTTATATAAATGGTCAAGGTCACATGACCAAGATGGCCGCCATGGCTTTAAATAGCAAAAAAATTTAAAAATCTTCTTCTTCAGAACCAGAAGGCCTACGATTTTGAAACTTGGCATGAAGCATTAAGGAACGGAGGTCTACAAAATTTGTATAAATCATGACACTGGGATGACCTTGACCTATTTCACGGCAAGGTCAACTTAGATCTCCTATGCATTTGAATGGAGAAAATTGTTAAAATGTCATTTGAAGGACAAACCTTGCAGTTAATTGGCAAATGGACTGAATTTTTATGATTTGAAAAAGACATTGACTCCAGGAGTTATGATGACCCTGCCCTATGGTTATATACATGCATTGTACCATTCTAGTCTAACAAGTTCATGTATATATCTCAGGTCTCAGGTGAGCGTTTACAAGACCATTGGTCCTCTGGTTCTTAACATCTTATAGATTGTATAAAAAACATTTTATCCTCCATTTACAGGAGACTTCAAGATGCAGAAGATAAGAACAGGGATCTCTTGACAACTGTTGCTAGGCGAGAGGAAGCACTTCATCAGAATAATGTAAGGTCATTCAAATCAGCATGTAGAATTCTATAAATAGTCAGATAGTAAAAGAATACATAGAAATGAACTACAAACAGTCCAAAACAGGTCGAAACACTCAAGAGAACTGTTACAGAATTATAAGAATCTGGCAAGTTTTCCTATCTGCTCAATAACGATTCTGCATATCTTTGTATATGAATTTTCAAGTTTTGATAGTGAAGCCAGACAGCTAGTTGAAGTCAAACTATGTCTCCATTCCTTAGAGTGGTTGTCTCAATACAATACAAATGTATTATTTGAACCACCACATGGGAAAACCAACAATCTCCATATTCGAAAACAAATATGCAGATCAGCTGTGCAGTAACTGCACAGCTGATCAGCATCTTTGTTTTCACTACACAGATAGTACAATCCTTCTTCTTAAATCTGAAATTTCAAGCTTCTAGATAATTTCTGTGACTGCACAGACCAGTTTGTGTCTGACCTAGTCGGAAACCCAGATTGTTGGAATCTCACTCAAAGGCTCATTTATTGATTTTCCAACAGCTGCGACTTGAAGAGAGAGATCGTGAGAATGCCAGTCTTACCAGGCAGTTGGAGAATGCTCTCACTGATATAAGGCGGCAACAGGAACAGACTAGGGACAAACAGGCAGCAAAGGTTAGAGAATTTTTCCACTTGCTCCACTTGTAATGGGGTGTATTGAAAGAACTGTTTTTGTATTTCAAAATTAGGCAAAGTAAAAACAGATACTTGTTGTGGTCAAAAGCCATATTAGACCGAATTCTCTTGTATCTTAAAAGTCACACATTCCACTTCAATTCTTTGAGTAGATAATGTATTGTATTCACAATTAGAGTACAGGTCAACCACATTACAACATATTTTTGGAGTCCATAGAACCAGACCGTGTTTTTGTAAGTGAACAGTGTTATAATGAGGTTATTTACATTAGACATATAGTAAAATTATTGATTTGGGAGATATGATATGGACATGATATATTGAAACCACATGATATATTGAAACCACATGATATTGAAAACTGCATTATAACGAGGAATATTATAATGAGGTTGAAGTGTAGTTGGTGTTAGACTACTCATTATTTAGTTTAAACTAGTAGTTATTCCCTTCCTTTTCTGACAAAAAATCAACTTAATGTTATTACAGGAGAGGACCTTACAGACCAGAATTGTTGACCTGGAATCTCAACTGAGCCAAACCAGAGCAGAGATTGCTAGAGTTAAGAGAGAAAAAGAAGAGGTAAAATGATTTCAAAACTTTGATGTGATTACTAAATTAAATGTTCCTGTATTCACACACAAAAATGAAAAAAGAAAAGAAAGTAGAAGACCACTATAAAGTCTGGTTCAGTAATACCCTGTACACCAAGACATATTTTGTTTTGAAACTTTTCTTTTAACCTTGATGGGCCATTTTATATCATATTTAAACAAGATGTGTGTTGACATCTGTTGATGCCGTTCAGGGAATTGAGCAAAAAAAACTTCCATACTTTATCTTTTTAAAGAGCTTAATAATAAACCTTTAAGAAAACTGCACATTGTTGGGTATCATAATGTTATGAATTTCTCAATAATCAATTTATATAATTTGCAGACTGAAAGGAAGTTCAACTCCAGATTATACGATCTGAAAGACCGACTGGAGCAGTCGCACAGTACCAACAGAAGCATGCAGAATTATGTTCAGTTTCTCAAGAATTCCTACGCCAATGTGTTTGGTGATAGTACTGTGAACATGATGCCTACGACTCCTGTGAGGTCAGGATATCCCTGATAAAGACTATACTACTGTGATAGAATGTAGAAACAGACTTTAGATGTCAACTGCACCTGTTAGATACAGGCTATACTTTATAGGACGTAGACTTACGGATGATCTGTCATACTGTGCCTTATAAGGACAGTGAAAGTATATATCTTGGTACAACAGATCTGAATTTTAGGCTTCAGGAATCTTGTTGAATCATGTGGATCTTATGGCCAACCAGTTTTCCAGCCATTTTTGTTACAAACTGCATGCATAAAAATGTAAAATTCAGTGAAACGTATTGAAATTTTGAATTCAATGTAATCATTTGGCCATTTTCAGCTTATAAAATATGACTTCATAGACTTATGCATAGACATGAGGACAGATGTCTGTAGCCTGAAACAGATCTAGATTGTATCCGACAGTAAATGCTGTATCACACTGCCAGTTTAGTTGCATTTACTGCATCACACGATATTGCATGTTTGACATTTATCCATGACATATCTCTCCCAGAGTGTAAGGTGGTGGTGGATTACATCCCACTCAGCGGCTTAGGTCATATGGGGACAGGATCCCAGTTTAAAGTCTCACCGGAAAGGCTAGAGCCCGGGATCAAACATAAGACCTGCAGCCATTTGTTCAAAACTTTGTTAGCTTAACGGTAACTCATTTGTAAATGCCAACTACATAAGCAAATACACTGTTAATTTTTTGTTGATAAAATGTGAGAATCCTTTGCAATTTTTTCAACCAAAAATAACAGTGTATTTGTAATATTACCATTTGAAATTTTAACGAATGGTTAACTAACTTTTAATGAATAGTTAACTAACAGCATCATTAATTTTGAACAACTGGGCCCTGGTGTATAAGGCAAGTGGTCTGGTAAGGTTGCATACTCCTAGCATCAGCAGAGAAGAGCACTTGGTGAAAACTGAATACATGTACTTGACTTTGTAAGTTACGGTTTTCCAGGGTAAATTGTCCCTTGGAAATGCTTATTAGCTGATTTGTTAGTGTGTCTTTTATTGACAAAAATGTAACGAAAAAGTAGTACATGTAACAACAATGCACACTTGAAACTTAGTGAAAGGTTTGGCACCTTTGAGGCTGCCTGGACAATACTCAAGTGTTGTTGTATTGTCACATAATTGCAACAAGTAGAAGAGAAAAGGAGGCATGAGAGAAACAATTGAGCCGCCTCGTGGGAAAACCAACAATGTCGTTTCCGAACAGGTCCGACACAAACCGGCCTATACAAGCACAGAAGCAGGCTAGAAGCTTGAAATTTTGGAGTTAAATAGAGGAGGAATTGTACTATCCGAGTAGCGAAAACAAAGGCGCTGATCAGCTTTGCGGTTACCGCGAAGCTGATCTGCGTCTTTGTTTTCGCATATGCAGATTGTTGGTTTTACCACGAGGCGGCTCAATTTTATATCACATCTTAGTTAAAGCTTTTAGATCTGACATAAAAATGCTTTTTTTTTCTATTAAACACTTGTTTTGTTTGTTTTTTGTTTACATGGAGTATGTTGTTGTCAAGAAGTTTTATTTGTAGTTTTGTATAGGTTGTAGTTGTTAAATGGTGAAGAACAATTGCAATTACAATTCTTGTAATTTACAACTTGTTTTCCATGCTGGCCAATAATAAAAAAAGAACAACCATTTGAATATGGAGGAAATAATACACAATATCGGATACATTTATAGTAACTTTGCTACATTAGGCTAGATTAGAAGTGTATCTGCTTCAAGCACATATCAAACTCATCAATATCAAATCATTTTTCATTCATTTATTATCTGTGATATGATAGTCATTATGGAAAACATTTCCTTGCTTGTTTTAGGATGAATTTTTGCCATAACGGCTGTACTGTCCAACTTGTGTCGAGGCAGTCAAATATAGCCTCTTACTATTAAGTGAATTGATATAGAAATGAATATTTTCATTATAGATGCAAAGTCTTAATGAATCTGTAGAATTGAAATGTGATTCATAGATCCATGAGCAACATTGTATCACGCGACGTCACATGATCAAACATGACGTTATAAAAAAAACAGGGCTCTCACCAATGTCGGCAATGTGATTGAATGTTGTAAATGCCATCGATGCCGTTCCGCTGTTTGAACACACACAGTGTGTAAATTCTCTATTTGCTTGCAAATGTGATCGCCTTGATAATTTTTCAGCAAGTGATAGAGAGAAATGAATGTAAATATAAGCAATGAGTTTGATTTTTCTGATGTGCATGGAGCTATGAACCATAGTGTATCACTAGCAAAGCTTGGGGTTCGTTCTCTTTGCACGCGACCCACTGTAGTTCATAACTCTATGAATATCAGAAAAATGAAATTCATTTCTTAAGTATAAAAGTATATTCAAAGTCTGGAGGCTTTTCAAATTAATTTTACACAAAGCCCTTGAATAGTATGCATATACCTTTCCTTGGATATGCTTAATGTTTTCTGTATTGACTAAAATTTATTATTTTCAAGCCACAGGCAAAACAAGTCTGTCTTTGAAAAACTGGATCCAACAGTCAAAGCCAGTTATATTATGTAAACATAGCAACTTCTGTGTTTGTTTTATTGGCTAAGAGATGAGACAGTTCTTCTCGTGACATGGCTCCATTTAATATTTTGTCTCACTTGTATATTTTTGTAAAAAGATTTTTATTTATTTATACTGATATTTAGATCTAGTAAATGTTTATTCAGACAGTTATAGATTCCCCTAGAAAGGTTTTGGCACAAATGAGAAGTTGATCAGTTAGGTCTAATTACCCATCAACGCTTAAGTCTTAAGGAGATGGAACTATAAAAGTTCATTTACCATCCAAAGACTTGAAAAAAAACCCTTGATAATGCTCACTTTAGTACTACACCATTACAAAAACATGCCCATGTAATATACTGAATTTTCCAAAGTTGTAAAAATTGAAAATTTTCACTAGATTTTTTTTTTTTTATTATTTTTCTTATTTTTGGTCTAAAACAAAGATTGTGGGTACCCACAATCTCTGTTTTAGACCAAAAATAAAAGAAAAAAACAGGTATACCCCTGCATACCCCAGTTTTGCTATATAAAAATGTGGTATAATGGGGTTTACATTACACAGACGTTTTCCTGATGCCTTTGAGGCTTCAGTATGAAGTATTGAGATGTTTTTGTATTCATTTCATCTTTAGCTGGAAGTCTCATTCAGGATGTGGCTAACTGCTGACCTTGTAAATCAAGAGTTGGAAGTTTGATCCAGTGCTTATGAGACTAAATCAAGGTCCTGTGAGTTTTGCTTACAAATTTATATGCCAATTGATCAGAAATCTAACTTTCACTTCTGGCACATTAATTCCTGAAGACTAGGTCATATTAAATGAGCCACAATGTGAGAAAACCAGTTTTCTGTGTTTACGACCAGGTCTGACACAAATTGGACTGTACAGTCATGGGAGAATACTAGATGCTTGAAATGTTGGATATATGTAGAAGAGGAATTGTACTATCTGTGTAGCAAAAACAAAGGCCCTGATCAGCTGATCTGTGGCTTTGTTTTTGCATATTCAAAAATCCAGTTTTCTCATGATGCGGCTCCAATATTCTTAAGCTCATTGTTCCTCTGATCCTAGTAGAACATTTGTTAATTACTGGCAAAAGTCGGCTGCTGGTTGTGCGGGTTGTTAAAGAAAAGTTTGACTAAAATAACTGACTGTTGTTTTCAAGGATAGTAGATTAGTGATAATATTCAATGTATAAATATTTTTTATAATAGCTCATGTTTTGGGGATTTGGAAAGAAGCTAGATCTGTTTTGTACAGAATACACAATATGTTCATTTTGTAATACAAGAAAAAACTTAAAATGAAGACTTGTCTTGCGTTTTTCATTTATTTCCAGTATCAAATTACATGCATTTGTTCTGAGAAAGCTTTTTATGCAAGAACTTTGAGAAACCTCCGTGGAGCAGTGGTTATGTCACTGGCCTTGTAAACCAGGGGTCGCAGGTTCGATCCCGGGCTTCTCCAGTCCATCGGATGGAACTATAAACTGAGGTCCCATCTCCATATGACCATAGCTGTTGGTGGGACATTAAACCCCAATCAACCAACCAACCAAGAACTTTGAAGTTAAAACTACAGAATTACTGCATGACTTCAGTAATATTAGAAACCTCCACAATGATTGGTCATTGGCTACATTTGGCAGGTTAAATTTCAGCTGAGTTGAGTAGGAGAAAAATTCCAGAGGTTCTGCTGTTGATCATGTTTAATGCTCTGTTTATTTTGTCTGCTTCTTTGTTGTACTTGCTCTTTGTTTTTGGTTGATGGTTACTTTTCAGGGAAAGATGGTTACCTTTCAGGGAAAGACTGTTACCTTTCAGGGAAAGATGGTTACCTTTCAGGGAAAGATGGGTTACCTTTCAGGGAAAGATGGTTACCTTTCAGGGAAAGAGGGTTACCTTTCAGGGAAAGAGGGTTACCTTTCAGGGAAAGATGGTTACCTTTCAGGGAAAGATGATTACCTTTCAGGGAAAGACAATTACCTTTCAGGGAAAGATGATTACCTTTCAGGGAAAGATGGTTACCTTTCAGGAAAAGACGGGAAAGATGGTTACCTTTCAGGGAAAGACTGTTACCTTTCAGGGAAAGACTGTTACCTTTCAGGGAAAGACTGTTACCTTTCAGGGAAAGATGGGTTACCTTTCAGGGAAAGATGGTTACCTTTCAGGGAAAGAGGGTTACCTTTCAGGGAAAGATGGTTACCTGTCAGGGAAAGATGGTTACCTTTCAGGGAAAGAGGGTTACCTTTCAGGGAAAGAGGGTTACCTTTCAGGGAAAGACGGTGGGAAAGATGGTTACCTTTCAGGGAAAGACTGTTACCTTTCAGGGAAAGACGATTACCTTTCAGGGAAAGATGGTTACCTCAGGGAAAGATGGTTTCCTTTCAGGGAAAGACGATTACCTTTCAGGGAAAGATGGTTACCTCAGGGAAAGATGGTATCCTTTCAGGGAAAGACAATTACCTTTCAGGGAAAGACGGTTACCTCAGGGAAAGATGGTTACATTTCAGGAAAAGATGGTTACCTTTCAGGGAAAGATGGTTACCTTTCAGGGAAAGAGCTAGCCCTAAATGTGGGCTGTAATATTTTCTGTTATGTCTTGTGTTGTCTTTTCTGTCCCACCAGGTGCCTAGTTTGGTATTTAGAACTGAATAAGTGTCTACTGTCTAAACACATCTTCCAGCAACTGCATTTTTCAAAATATCACTTTTCTGAAAGACCTAAAGAAAAATATGACTATGCCACCATTTTGCATTCCACAAGTCCTCAAAAGTGTCACAAAAATTAACAAAAAGATTTTATGCCAGAAAATAATTTTCGATAGGGCATTTCCATTATAAAAATGTCAGCAAGGGAAATAACTATTTTCCCCGAAAAACTCTATATTGATTATTTTTCATTTAAAATGCATCAAACCATAACAAAATTGCATTGTATGCATAGCTGAGCACCAAACCCTTAAAATTGTACCACAGATTCGCTTGATTTTCAATTTTCAGGTGTATGGATTACCTCCCTTGTACATACAAAAGGCCTATTCAAAATAACTTTTGGGCATAATTATTTAACTAATGAACTGATTTACGAATTTTTTGCGGCACTTTTTACGACTTTCGGGTTGCAAAAAGATGACATAGTCATATTTTTCTTGTAGTGTTTTACAAAAGTGAGATTTTGAAAAATGCAGTTTCTGAAAAATGGTGCAGTAGACCTTTATTTCTTACCATAATTACTGCCCTAGTCTAAAAGCCTTACAGACAGGTTTCTCACAATGGGGGTTAATCACTGGGTGCTTCCTTCCATCCCGATATAAAAAGGTTTTGTTTGATTTTTACTATAGGTCCCGATAGATTTGGTTTTGTTTGATTCTGGTATCAGATTTTTTTCTACTTATTCCTAGAATTTGGTCAATGATTTGATTTGGTTCTCATTTATGATGTCATTGAAAGAATTTCAAGTCGTAAAATAGTGCTTTGGATGCAATTTTATTGTAAGTTTTTATTTGATCTGTTAAGAAGTGATATAAATTGTGAAATTGATGTTATTGCCCACTCAGTTTTGTGGAGATTTACTCTGTTAACGTAGTAGAAAAAAAATCCAGTACCAAAAAGTCAAACAAAACCTTTTTATATCGTGACCAAGGAAGCATCCTGTGTAATGGGGCTGGAATCTTGTAGTCAAGAAATATGTTAGTAAAAAGTTTTAAATATTTATTCTGTGAAAAAAGCATACAAATACATATTTGATATGACTGTTTTTGTTTGTTGGTTTTGAGGTTTAACATCCCAGTCAACAATTTTTCAGTCATGTCGGGACGGAGCCATCGCTTCCTGGGTTTTAACCAGTACTCTAGGGAGTTAATGTGTCTTGCTCAAGGACACAACAAGGTGACCCTTGTGGGGATCGAACCCAGGACCTCTCGATTCGGAGTCTGACGCTCTACCACTAGGCCACCACGCTCCCTATGACTGTTTTTAAATGGTCACACATTTATAAACATGGTAAAATAATCTACATACAGCTATGCTAGAAAATTAAAAATAAGTGGCAAAAAATCAGCAAGTAAAAAAATCTAAAATGGAACATGGCTGGTGACCAGGTCTATTAAGCATGTTTAGTGCAGCTTGTATTTAAACAGCTTAGTGTTTGATACTTGCAGATCACCTGAATCTAGTGAAATCTTTAACAGCTCTGTAAGTGAGCCGCCTCATGGGAAAACCAACAATCTGCATATACGAAAAACCAAAGGCGCAGATCAGCTTCGCGGTAACCGCAAAGCTGATAAGCGCCTTTGTTTTCGCTACTCGGATAGTAAAATTCCTCCTCTACTTAAATCCGGAATTTCAAGTTTCTAGCTCTTTTCTGTGGCTGTACAGGTTGGTTTGTGTCGGACCTGTTCAGAAACCACATTGTTGGTTTTCCCACGAGGTGGCTCAAGTAATAAAAGAATGGGCATTGAAAACTGGTTACTTTCGAAAAAGTTAGAACATTTTCAAAGAGCCAAGCCTTACAGTTGTGCATGTTACATTATAAATTAATCTGATTAAAAAAATACTGAAATGTAACCACACATTCAGCATAATAATTAAACCAGAGGACCAATGGTCCCCAGAATGTTCATCTGAGATTTGGTCTTTAAAAAATGACATTTTCTATCAATTTTCAGGAAACAAAACTTTCTGAAATAAAAGCGCTGCAGGCATGCATGATACCCCGCCACGCAAATTTAATTTAGTACAACACATAATATCTGACGACATCAATCTACAATACCAAACCACATCTTCCAGATATGAACTCCTTAACAAAGTTTGAAGTAAATTGGTCTACAGATGCTCAAGATAGTGCCTAGAAACAATATTGTAACATAAATCAAGGGCCATTACTCTGTATTTATTTGACGAAAATTACCCATCTTCAATCCCAAACCACTCCTTCCTGATATGAACTCCTATACAAAATTTGAGGAAAATTGGTCAATAAATGCTCCAGATAGAGCCCGAAAATGAAATTTTAACGTAAATCAAGGGCCATAACTCTGTACTTATTTGACCAAATTTTCCCATCTTCAATCCCAAACCACTCCTTCCTAATATAAACTCCTATACAAAGTTTGAAGAAAATTGGTCTATAAATGCCCAAGATATAGGCCGGAAACGAAATTTTAATATAAGTCAAGGGCCATAACTCTGTAAGTATTCAACAAATTTTACCCATCTTCAATCCCAAACCGCTCCTTCCTAATACACCTCAACCTCTTTATAACACTATTGTTGGGGTCCATGACTATTTCCGTGTAAGCTATCCAATCCGTGTTATAATGAGAGTAAAATATATAGATCTATAGCAAAATTAAAACAGTGTTTTCTGAGGAAAACTATGTCCCCCCAACCGTTTAGTAATTGAAGTTTAGTTACCTTGTGATATGAAGTTTAACTATGCAAGCCAGCATGACCATCTTGTTCTGTATGGTATGGTAGTATAAACTTGTTTTGGACTCTGTCTATGGGCAACACCCATAACTAGTTTGGCTTTCAATTTTTAAAGAGCATTTAATTCATTCTCATCCAGTATTATATATGTCATTTCATGATAGCTGTAATAGCATGGTATAACTCCGCTTTTTTGATACGGTACATTTCTGATATAAATATGGTCTATCAATGTACTTCTACGAGTTGTCGGTTTGGAAATGACTTGTGAAAAGCTTTCTTGAAGAGACAATATCTTGGATTTTAGGAAGTCAACATTAAAATCACCAAGTAAAATCAACTTGTCGCAATCTAAACTCGTGTACAATATTTGTAAATTGTCACAAAAATGTTTCAAGTCTAGTCTTGGAGGTCTATAGACATTGATCAATACGACAGGTGGATTGAATAGTTCAATTGCTTTACAAGATATTGCGTTGGAAATACTAATTTCAACAGTTTTTACAGACTCACAACCTTGAAAATTAGGTCAAGGTCACCAAAATCTAATCAACTCTGAGCCTTCTTGCAACAATGCTTCTGTGCAAGTTTGGTCAAAATCCATTAATTGGTTTACAAGATATTGCGTTGGAAAGACTAATTTCAACATTTTTTTTATGGACTTGTGACCTTGAAAATTAGGTCAAGGTCACCAAAATCTAAACAACTCTGAACCTCCTCACAACAATGCTTCTGCGCAAGTTTGGTCAAAGTCCATCAATTGGTTTACAAGATATTGCGTCTGAAATACTAATTTCAACAGTTTTTATGGAATTGTCACCTTGGAAACTATGTCAAGGTCACCATAATCTTATCAACTCTGAGCCTCCTCCCAACAATGCTTCTGTGTAAGTTTGGTCAAAGTCCATCGATTAGTTTACAAGATATCCCGTCAGAAAGACTAATTTCAACAGTTTTTGACTAGTGACCTTGAAAATTAGGTCATGATCACCAAAATCTTATCAACTCTGAGCCTCCTCCCAACAATGCTTCTGTGCAAGTTTGGTCAAAATCCATCAACTAGTTTACAAGATATCGTATCGGAAAAACTAATTTCAACAGTTTTATGGACTCGTGACCTTCAGAATTAGGTCAAGGTCATCAAAATCTAATCAACTCTGAACCTCCTCCCAACAATGCTTCTGTGCAAGTTTGGTCAAAAACCATCAATTGGTTTACAAGATATTGCGTTGGAAATACTAATTTCAACAGTTTTTATGGACTTGTGACCTTGAAAATTAGGTCAAGGTCACCAAAATCTAATCAACTCTGAGCCTCCTCCCAACAATGCTTTTGTGCAAGTTTGGTCAAAGTCCATCAATTAGTTTACAAGATATCATATCGGAAAAACTAATTTCAACAGTTTTATGGACTCATGACCTTCAGAATTAGGTCAAGGTCATCAAAATCTAACCAACTCTGAGCCTTCTCCCAACAATGCTTCTGTGCAAGTTTGGTCAAAATCCATCAATTGGTTTATAAGATATTGCGTTGGAAAGACTAATTTCAACATTTTTTATGGACTCGTGACCTTGAAAATTAGGTCAAGGTCACCAAAATCTAATCAACTCTGAGCCTTCTCGCAACAATGCTTCTGTGCAACTTTAGTCAAAATCCATCAATCGGTTTACAAGATATTGCGTTGGAAAGACTAATTTCAACATTCTTTATGGACTTGTGACCTTGAAAATTAGGTCAAGGTCACCAAAATCTTATCAACTCTGAGCCTCCTCCCAACAATGCTTCTGTGCAAGTTTGGTCAAAATCCATCAATTGGTTTTCAAGATATTGAGTTGGAAAGACTAATTTCAACAGTTTTTATGGACTCGTGACCTTGAAAATTAGGTCAAGGTCACCAAAATCTAATCAACTCTGAGCCTCCTCCCAACAATGCTCTTGTGCAAGTTTGCTCAAAATCCATTCATTTGTTCAGAAGATATCGCGTCGGAAAACCTAATTTGATCAGTTTTCATGGGCTGGTGACCTTGAAAATGAGGTCAAGGTCACCAAAATCTAATCAACTCTTTCCCCCCTCCCAACCATGTATCTATGCAAGTTTGGTCAAAATCCATCCACTGGTTCAAAAGATATCGCGTAAGAAAGAAGCTACGCGGACGCGGACGCCGACGCGGACGCCGACGCCGACGCCGACGGGAACCGCACCAAAAACAATATGTCCCCCACCTTCGGTTGGGGGGACATAATTAGAGCATTTGGGGTCCATGGATGGTCCGTGTTATATCCAAAACCGTGCTGTAACGAACCGTGTTATAAAGAGGTTGAGGTGTATTAGCTCCTATACAAAGTTTGAAAAAAATTGGTCAATAAATGCTCAAGATAGAGCCCGGAAACGAAATTTTAATGTAAATCAAGGGTCATAACTCTGTACTTATTTGACGAAATTTACCCATCTATAATCCCAAACCACTCCTTCTTAATATGAACTCCTATACAAAGTTTGAAGAAGATTGGTCAATAAATGCTCAAGATAGAGCACGGAAACGAAATTTTAAAGTAAATCAAGGGCTATAACTCTGTACTTATTTGACGAAATTAGCCCATCTTCAATCCCAAACCACTCCTTCCTGATACAAACTCCTATACAAAGTTTGAAGAAAAATGGTCAATAAATGCTCAAGTTAGAGCACGGAAACGAAGCGCTGACGGACGGACGGACACTCGAGCGCAAATTTTTTGCGGAGGGTATAACATAATACCCCGCACTTTTTGAAGTGGCGGGGTATAAAAATCCTTTAACAACCTATATTCTTACCTATTGGCTATCATTAGCTTATCAGATACTTATAAGGGGTGGCACTAAACACCACAAACCACCACAAAACACACTACAAACCCCTCAAAACAAACCACAAACCACTTAATCATAAAAAAATATTAAGCTCTGTTGTATCAAAGGTTAATTATATTTATGGTCATTATTTTGAAAAAAAAAAAAAAAAAAAAAAAAAAAAAAAACACTTATGTGAATTATATGGACACACAATGTCACCATTAATACCGAAGTCAAATATTGTCAGTACAGAGCTCGTATTTTAAACTAAACCATCTTTTATTCAGACAGTTCATTAAAAATCTGCATTCAATCAATTCTTATTTCTATTTCTATGAAAGCATAATTATATTCATATTATCCTTAAGGGCCTGTCACACACACACGAGTTGAAGCCCCAACATGCTACTACTTGATACGAGTTATAAGTCGCTGCTTCTCGCGCGAGTTGCCACGAGTTATGTTGAAATAGTTTAAAAGCTGTCACACACTCACGAGTTAGCGCAAAACATAACTCGCGCTTGTTGCCGCTTGTCGCGCGAGTTGCTATGAGTTGTAATGCCCTACGAGTTCTACACGACATCCCTACGATATAAGTCGTGGGAACTTGCGGATACTCGTAGGAATGTCGTAGTAAACTCGTGAGATGTCGTAGGAACTCGTGAGAAGTCTCCTTCAAAATCGTAGCAACTCGAAGGTATCTCGTAGCAACTCGTAGGTATCTCATAGGCAACTCGCCATGTTTGACAGGACGCCGAGAATGCACGACATCCAACGACATTACTACGAGTTCTGTACGACAAGCTACGAGATCAGTACGAGTTATGCCCCGCCCACTTTAAGACGGCGAGTTGCTACGACTTGCTACGAGAATTTTAAACCGTTTAAAATTCTCGTAGCCTTTCCACCACATGCTACGAGTTGCTACGAGTTGGGAAGAGTTCTGTACGACAACCGCCGACATAGGGCGAGTTCTCTACGAGTTGCTACAAGTTCACCAAAAAAGTGGGCGGAGCTTAACTCGTAGGTCCAGCTCGTGAGTGTCTGACAGGGGCTTTAATTATTGTTCTATTAAGTGATCTGCTTAAATGACAGACTTACTTTGTGCTCGTAAATTTCTAAGTACACTGTTCATATGTCTTGATCAATATTTCTCAGAGCAAGTGAATCAATTCTTAGGTGGTTTGTGGTGTGGCTTTAGGTGGTTTGTGGTGTGTTTTGTGGTGTTTAGTGCCACCCGTTATAAGAGACCGTGTATTAGAAAATCCTACGGGACTGACAACGCATGTGATTACAGGTTTGACCTCTAAAACATGACTCACCAACGAAGTTGTATTATTTAAGAACTTAGAACTTTTGTTTCTATGGCAAAAGCAAAATCATCCAATAAATTAACCAGAGGACCAATGGTCCTGTAAACGCTCACCTGAGATCTGCTTCATATACCAATAAACATATTTGAATATTATGGTATTTAACCCCAGTGCAGGGACAGATGAAGCCCTTTGGGCCATTTTCTTCTTTTTTTTCAGAATAATCAATATTCTGTCCATTTGCCAATTTCCTGCTGATTTTCCCCTTCAAATAACATTTTAAAAATAGATGAGCCCCTAGGGTCCATTTTTTTCAGAATCATTAAATTTCAGTCCTACTGCCCTTTTCCTGCAAGACTTTCACTTAAAATGACATTTTAAAAGTTTTCCCCATTCAAATGCATTGTCAACCTATGTTGACCTTGCCAAAAAATAGGTCAAGGTCACCACAGGGTCATGTTTTATATATACATTGTAGTACTTGAGTCATCCATACTTCATGCAAAGTTTCGTTGAAATCGGTTCACCGGTTCTGGATAAGAAGATATTTAAAGGGTTTTTACCATATATGGGCATGGCGGCCATCTTGGTCATGTGACCTGGATTATTTATATATACAGTTGCCATTTCCTATAGATGCTTCATATAAAATTTGGCTTTGATTGGCCAAGTGGTTTCAGAGAAAAAAATCTTTGAAAAGTGTGTATGGACGACAGACCGGCCAAGGTGAAGAGATGACCTTGACCTAAATTAATCATATACCTTCATCTAATCCATTAGTTGTTTGCATCTACCACTTTTCAGATCTCAGGCTGCAATAGTTTTCAAAAAATAGCTAATTTCCACTTTTCCCATCTCTATGGAAACTTAAAGTTACCATAGCAACCAGAGTTCTTATCCGACTGGAATAAAAAACACAAATTATGTAGAGTCTACTGTCAGGAACATGTATACAAAGTACAGGATTCATCCACTTGACAGTTTCTGAGGAGAAGAATTTTGAATGTTTTTTTGAAAATTTTGCACTTTATGGGGCCCCAGCAACCAATCAAAATAAAGGATTAGGACAAAAACTCCCATGAAACGTCAAACACTACTCAATAAACATTTCTGCAAAAACAAAATTCAAATGTCTGCAATTTTAGCAGAAAAATAGCCGATTTCCACTTTTCCCATTATAAGTCTATGGAAACTTTAAGTTGCCATAGCAACCAGAGTTCTTATCTGCCTGGAATAAAAAACACAAATTATGTAGAGGCCACTGTCAGGAACATGTATACAAAGTATAGGCTTCATCCCCTTGACAGTTTTTGAGAAGAAGATTTATGAATGGTTTTCGAAATTTTGCCCTATATGAGGCCCCTGCAACCAATCAAAATGAAGGATTAGGACAAAAGTCACATGAAACGTAGAGGACTACTCAATAAACATTTCTGCAAAAACAAAATTCAAATATCTCCAACAAGACAGCAAAAACTGGCAATTTTCACTTTTTTCCATTATAAGTCTATGGGAAGCATAAGTTGCCATAGCAACCATAGTCCTTATCCGATCAATACAAAAAACACAATTATTCTTTCCCCCTACCTGTAGATGGTGTATGTGTAATATGAGAACAATCGGCCCAGCGGTTTCAGAGAAGAAGATCTTTGAAATTGTGGACGACGGACGGACGGACGGACGGACGCCGGAGCATGGGTATACTATCAGCTCACCTATGAGCCTTCGGCTCAGGTGAGCTAAAAATGTAACAACAAATAAATGTGTATTATGCCATATATCTGTGACTGAATTCTAACAGAGCTATCATGTGCATGTAGCCAATGTTTCATCTTCCTCTGGTGTTAGTATGACAATATTGTTGGCTATTCTAGCGCACAGGGCTGGCATTTCATCCACACCTAGCTCACTACCCCACAGGTCTGTCAAAGATTTCTCAACAACCTTATCATTCAGTTTGTCTTGCGTAAGGTCTGTATGCAGCATCAGAAAGAGTACAACATCTTTATATGGGGCATTATCTCCATCACAATATCCATGTAGTAAAAGAGCGGCTTTTGCAGGTAAATTTTCAACATTATCAATTATTGCTCCTTTACTTTCATCAAATATGCTTTTTAGATTTTGATCTAAATCAAACTTTGTTTTAGCAGGTGAGCCTCTATCTAGGGATGCTATATCAATATACATTTTTCCTGACATCTCCACCACATTATTCAAAGTACTTATCACACGCTTAGCTAGACATGTCCCGAGGGCTTCATAACCACCAGGTGTCCCTAAAAGTATCACAGCAGGATATGTAGAATCATTGGACAGAACCCTTTTTACCTGGCCGCCAATGATTTTCCAGAACCTTGCATCTTGAGAAGGGAAGGAATTCTTGAGCTCTTTAAAATCTTGAAGGAAAATGTCTGCCGCTGAAAGCTCACCGGGCACTTTTGGAGTTGGATAATAGAATAAGTGGTAGCAAGCCACAGCCACCACGATTACACCAATGACAATTATAATGTTAAAGATACCACCACCTTCTGCAGGTTGATCTTCAACTGGTTCCAGAGGAGGGTAGAGGTTTGCTCTTACTCTTTCCCCAGTTGTTCTTGGGCTTGGTTTGGCATTTGACCTCTTCTTGGCTGACTGATTTTTGTTACTGTATGGTGAAGTATCAGGCACATTCTTCATTCCAGAACTGTCAGTTTCGTCAAAATCATCTCCTCCAGGTGAATCTAACCCAGGATACAGACGCTTTTTCAAGCCAGGACTTGCAGTACTTTTAGTCAGCACTGTTTCTTGTTTTCCTTGAGGGCTTGTTGTAGCTTCAGGTGACTGTGTTGCTGATTCAAATTCAAACGAAGTGTTAGGTGACTCATCAGTTTCACGGTCATCAGCCATAAGATGTCTAGAAGCCATGTCTGGTAAGGGTTTGCGTTTCAAATCAGCTGAGCGAGTGTGTCTAGCTGGACAATCACCATCAGACATTCTGAAACATAGAAGGACAAATGAGTCACCATTCTAGAAAGCCGGTCTTCCGGGCTTTGCCACCAGATCAGACAAAGACCAGGCTTAGCTGTACAGCCATAAAAAAAGACTGAAAGTTTGAAATTTCATATATGAGCCTGTGCGTGAGAAAACCAACAATTTGGGTTCCGACAAGGTCCGACACAAATCAGGCTGCACAGCCACAGAAGCAGGCTAGAAGCTTGAAATTTCGGATTTAAGAAGAAGAGGATGTGTACTATCCGTGTAGCGAAAACAAAGGCGCTGATCAGCTTCGCGGTTACCGCTAAGCTGATCTGCGTCTTTGTTTTCGCATATGCAGATTGTTGGTTTTTCCATGCGGCGGCTCATATATAAGGTTTAGCGAAAGCAAAGGTGTTCATCAGCTGATCGGCTCACCAAGTTTTTGAGAACGACACATGGTGACCTTATGGCACTCTTGTGGATGTGCAGTAACAGCAGACTGAGACTATGGTCTAACCCAACTCTAGTTGCAAAACCTCACTCTCCTATGTTCCACATTCGGAATGCTACTGTGTACATGTATATTGAAAACAACAGAAGGTCTGTGTCTATTCCATACACCATCTTTCAGAAACCACGAATTTCAAAATTACCATTTTATGAAACACCTGAAGAAAAATATGAACCTGTCATCCTAAATCTTAAAAAGCATTGGAAAAATTTTGAAAATCGGTTCTCTATAACAAAATTATGTGCAAAACTTATCTTGAATAAGCCTTTTGCATGTGCAAGGGAGGTAATCCAGAAACATCAAAACTGAAATGCTAGCCATTAAATCTAGAGAAAAATTAAAAGTATTTGGGTCTCAGCCATGTACAAGTGTCCCCACAGAGCAGGGGAAATGACAGGGTTTTGACATTAGGGTCCTTAACCCAGGGAGATTTTCTATTGCTAAGGGTGGGGCAAAGAGCAAAGTTTTGACCTCCAGTTTGCCCCCTGGGGTGGGGCTTATAGCAGAGCACTGAAAGCTGAAAAGTCATAATCCCAGCCCTTCCCCGTAGGTGGTGGAGCAGTGGTTAATGGCTGGTGCATTAAGCAACGTTGGGCTTGGTTTGTGGCCGTATGGGTGACCCAAGGTGAAGCAGGGGCGACTGAGTAGTGGTCTGCTCATGGTGGTTACTATCAGTTATTTCTACATTGGTGGTGGCATGGTTGATGATCCTTCCTATGCCATATACTCCGCTCCTAAAAGATAAAGTAGTGTGTCTGGATATTGTTGCTATTTATAACTAACTGAGCTACGTTAGTGGCTGGATGGGTGACCCAAGGTGGAGTAGTGGTCAGCTGCTCATGGAAATCATTATCCGTTATTTCTACATAAAGGCAAAAGCCCTATCCAAAATAATTTTATGGCATAAAATTTTATTTGTGAAAAGATTTTCAAAATTTTAGCAACACTTTAAAAGACTTTTGGAATGCAAAATGGTGACATAGTTATAATTTTCTTGATTTGCTTTAAAAAAAAAAAGTGTGATTTTGAAAAATAAGGTTTCTGAAAGGGTGATCCAGTGGGCAAGCTTCTCTTTCATGAGAAGAAATCAACATTGGTCCCCAAAACTGATCCTTAACCTCCTTTTTGCTCTTTCAGTCGAGGGTATAACCTGGTCATTTAGTGGTCAATATCATTATGTTTAAAATGTTTACGATGTTTTTAAAATCATAATTTGCCAGAAATAGGCTTTTCGTGCATGCCCAAAAATGCACATCGTAAATTTAATTGAAAATAAAATTGACTTTAATGGCCAAAACCCCTGGTCAGTCCTTTCTCTTCAGGCTCAGGACATCCAAAAATTTAGCTACAGAGCTCAATTTAGCTATTGTAGTTAGAAGGCGCTTTAAAAATTGTGTATAGTTTTATTAAACTTAAACATTGTGAAAAAATTGCAAGCAAACACTCAATTAAAATAGTTAACAACTTTAAATATGTTGTGTAAACAACATTTTTGGGAAAATCGAGAGAAGAAATTTCTGCAAAAAAAAAACATTTTCGTTTATCATATAACCCCGATCAACGATTAGATATGCTATCATATTTTTTTCTGCTGCATAAAATGTGTTCTGTGTTCGGCATTCCATTTTTTGCACTGACTGCCACAATGAGGTATTTTATAGCATCTCATTTCCTGCAATTATAAAATGAAGTTTTTGCAAAAAATTCTTGGCGGGATTTTTTCAAATTTGATGTTTACACAACACATACCAAGTAGTTAACATTTTTTATTAATCATTTACATGTACTTGCAATTTTTTCAATGAGTCTTTTTATAATGATATATATATACTAAAATTAAAAGTCGACGTTACATGTGTTTGATTAAATTAATTAAACTATGCAAATTATATGTCAATGCGTTTCGCTGAGCTCGTCAGGACTGTTGCATAGTAACGTCGTCACGTGAAGACGTTAATTTAAGTCATGTGACGTGATTCTATGTGATTTGGCTTATTGCCGTTATAACACATTTAATTTAGGTTTAAAACACCTGATAAAATGCTTTTCCTTGGAGATAATATATATATATATATATTTATATATTTATAGATATAGATGAAACCATGCGAAATATCTTATCAAAATACAAAATAATTAAAAGTAAACGCCAACCATACAATCTAAAACGTATCCTAACCAAGGCAAAATTTAGCTCAAACAATACATGTGAAGTAAAAAAGTGTAATAGGCCAAACTGTGGCCTCTGCATACATCTCCTAGAAGGTAATTCGTTCAAATTTAACTGTGGAGTTAATTTTAACGTTTACGAAAATATGACCTGTGAAGTAAAAAATGTGATCTACGTGATGAAGTGCAGAGGCTGTGGGGAGGAGTACATTGGGGAAACAGGCAATTTTTTGCGTAAACGTGTAACCGTGCACAATCAGCAGATAAGGGATCCTCATACACGAATGTTGAGAGTAAGTGGGCACATCGACGAATGTGCAAGAAACATACACCCGAAATACTATATATTTCCATTTTTTAAGATGTATTCAGAGAGTTCAACCTTACGTAGAGCTAAGGAAAGATATTTCATTAACAATTTGAAACCGAAATTGAACAGGGCTAGCTAACTGATTTGGACATTTAGGGTGTCCAGGTACCATCAAAGTATCCAGTAACATCGCGTAAATACAATGTACGTATTACATGTATGTATAGTAGTATAGCTAAATAGTAACCTTGATGTTTAACAAGTCTCAATGAACAATTTGCATAAATACATGTATATTAATATACACGGACCAAGTATATGAATATACACTGAACACCATGCGGTGTTCAGTTACCGGAAGCGTTAATAACATCAAGCGGAAACGTTAATTATGACGTGACGTTATGTTGCTATTAGTTATACTTCTTGACAATCAGGCATTGATACTGTGAAACCGGTAGAAAAACAATAAAAATATAGCAATTAACGGACATCGGAACATTTTATTTTTTCTATATATTTATATATATATATATATAAGAAACAAAGAACAACACGATACAGGAAATTACATAAACAAACAGAATTAGCGCACAAAAATCGGTCGTGCCGCGACCGGGAATCGAACCACGGACCTCCTGCAGAGAGGTCCGTGGTTCGATTCCCGGTCGCGGCACGACCAATTTTTGTGCGCTAATTCTGTTTGTTTATATATATATATAAATATATATCCTTTTAGCTAAAATCGAGCTCTTTCAAATCAACAGCTAAAGTGATGATCAGAAATTGGTTGACGCAGTATCTGAAGACAGACAGCAGTGAAGGTCTCTGTCTACCCCAAACAGGTCCAGTCCAAGTCAAGATTGAGGTACTATACCTCAATCGAGGTTTGTAACCTCCATTGAGGTTTGAAAATATACATGAAACTACTTATATTGAGAAAAACAAATAGCTTTGCAAAAATTGCAATATCATCCCCAGCAAAAGTAGATTGCAACTTGTGCAGCTTTCAATTGAAACATTTTTCAGCAAAATCCGTTTGGGAATTTTTTGCAAAATCCTCCAATTTCATTAGTTGAAGGGGTAGTTTATGAAATTTTGAACAATATTCTTCAATGAATGGCATATATCTAAATAGCATATCAGTATTTCAGTTGCTTTCTGTATATTTAAACTTTTTTTTTCCTAATAATATCATTATTTGATGTTTAAAATTGCTGAAATGCTATTAAATTAAAAATGAAAACAAGCTTAAACTTTTAAAAAAAGGCTAACCACTTACCCCTGACCTCAGTGGCAGAAGCCAGTGTTAAGTCAATCAGAAACACATCAATGGCTGACAAAAACAATTTCTGCAAGTAATAAAGAGGATTTTAACCTTCTCTACAAAATTGCTTAATATGGAAATTGCAGAAATCAATGGTAACATTAGGTAAAAAACATGTTTGTAAAAATATTCCCTGATGAATTTTCAAAACAGTTGTGTCAAAATCAGTAAATGACCAAGGTTTACAGATTTATCAAAACAAAGTTTTGCAATTTTCAACTTTATGTTGCATTTTTTGAAATTTTGCAGTTGTCTATGCATATTTCAAAGGAAGTGTCTCGGCGTCCGGTACTGGACGAATTAGGCTAGAGTCTCCGCGTCCGGCAATGCCGGACACCAAACCTATCCTCATAGGAATGGCTCTGTGTCCGGCACTACATTTTCCTTACCAGTTTCTTGGTTGTAAGTATTAAAAAGTACAAATAATTTGATTACTATCAATAAAGTTTGAAGAATAAATATTTTTTCATTCTTGTTCCGCCATTGTACATTGTATGTATGTATGTTCGTAGTGTTCTGCCGTTGACTTATCGGCGCACCTTCACCAGACTCCAATGATAGAAGTACACTGCCGCCACCAACCATCACCTTAACATATTTACTATATTCCCATCATTGAAGTTATCTTTCTGAGAGAAGAGAAGCCAGTGCTTGCCCTATGAATGCTGAGCGCCAAGCAAGGTAGCCACTGGTACCATTTTTAACGTCTTTGGTATGACGCGGCCCAAGTTCAAACCCGCGCCTCCCACTTCCGAAGCGGACGCTCTAACCATTACGCTATCAGGACCGGTTTAGTCGGGTTTACACTATCGTCGCTATTGTTTACATTTTGAAAAGGGCATGTAATTATTAATTTGTTTATGTCTTGTGTAAAGATGAAACTGTAGCTAATTCAATATCATGTTGCATTTTGGTTGTTGAATAAAAGTATATTAGATCTACCTTGTATTTTTTTTATCAAATATAATTATCAATCAAATAAGTTCTTTAAGTCCATGTCATTGCGTTAAATGATGCCAATTAGCCTCTTCTCATCTTTAAGGTAGCCAGCAAACCCCGAGTACATGTATGTTCTAGCAAATGTGCTAGAATGAATAAATGAATGAACAGGAGATTGAACGAACGAATGCATGAAATGGCAGAAAAATGAACGAACAAATGAATAAAAAAGCGAATAAATAATAAATAAATAAATGAGCGATAGATAGATACATAGCATACATGTGATCTTTCCACAGTCTCCAATCGGGAGGATTTTAGTTTGAATTTGTATTTTTGGTTTTTATATCAGGAGATTATTTCAGAATAAAAAAAAAACATTACACAAATTTTACTTACATCAGTTGGTATTCACCGCTGCCGTAATATAACAGCACTTTTTTAGTTGTTCCGTAATTGGTTGTAATTATCCAATTAATGTCAATTTTTATCATAACCCACTTCTTTTATTGCGCTTTCACTTTAGTCTTGACCAGCTCAATTGTCAACATGATTGCCACCTGAGGAAGTTAGAAAAGAAGTTCCTAACCATGATCTCAAATTCATTCATATCAAAATTGCTGCCTTACAAATTGATGGTGTAATCTTTTTTCCTAGTGTAGATTTAAAGCTGATAATGACCATTATGGGTCACACCTTGAGAAAACTTGTCTTCAGGTTTTACCATCCATTCAAAAACAAACCTGAATGTGCAACAACAGGAGAGCTATAGGCATGAAATTTCAGAATTATTAACAAGAGGTCTTGCGGGCTGGTTATCCAGAGACAACCAACGTGACTGAGAATTATTAAACCAACGCAGATGGAATCAATTTATGACTAGATCATTCAAATACCTGTCTGTAGAAAGTTGTTCCCAGACAGGTATTTATTACCTAACGTTTCACATTGATTCTATCTGTGTTTGTTTTTCTCAGTTGCGTTGGTTGTCTCTGGATAATCAGTTTGACTTGTGTAATCTATTAAGCGAAAACAAAGATGATGTTAAGCTATGTTGAATTACAAATTTCAGGACAGGTCAGCTTGTTCTTGGTTAGTTAATAATGGCGTTGTTCTATCCATGTAGCAAAAACAAAAGATGCAGATAAGCATCTGAATACATCAAGAAATTGTTGACTGGGACGTTAAACCTCCATACAATAAAAACAAACCATCATGTTAAGATGTCCGTGAAATGTATACCCCTTAAACCCCACTTTTATATAGAAAAACTGGGGTTACAGCCTTGCAGGGGTATACATAATTTTCTTATTTTTTATCCAAAAATCATTGTGGGTACTCGTTAGCACTGCCTCAGCGAGGCGGTTCTAACATGTACCCACAATGTATGTTTTGAGCGAAAATATACATATAAAAAAATCAATGAAACTTGCACTTTTTGCTTCTTGAAAAAAATCTCTTTGTATTGCATGGGCATGTTTTCATAATGTAACCGTCAATACTTTTTACATGGGCAAAGCGATTTGATAAAGATATTAGGCTTAGCTCCGGTGAGCTAACAAGACTTTGCTCTTGTGAGCTGTCAATGATCGAACATTGTTGTGTTTCATTACATTGTGTGTATAATCAGTGAGATTATTACTTATTTGCAAAAGAAACCTGATGTATTTCATCAAGTTGACAGTATCATTGGGTATTATATTGGCTATTAAAATGTTAAATTTGCCATAACATTGTCTAATCAGATGTCTTGCTTTATGAGCAAATTATTCATAAGAATTATGACTTGTATTCTTATAATCCATCTTTCATAAGCTCATGTTTTGTCTCTTCAGCTCAGGTGAGCTAACAAGCATTTGCTCAGGTGAGCTAACATTGACAAAATTGCTGCTTTTCAATACATGGTGTATATTATTATCATGGAAAGTATTACATGGTGTAATATTTTTGATATTAGGCAATTTTCTCCCATTTGACAATGATCTCTTCACACCTCCTATTGTAAACTTGTACACTATGAATATATTATTGGGGAATTATCTCTAGACCAATTCAATTGATTTACCAGTTGTGAAAGGGACACCTGATGTATTCATGAACTTGACAAGGTAATTGCCAATTATATTGGCAACCCTTATTAGCTCACCCGAGCCGAAGGCTCACAGGTGAGCTTATAGTTTACCCATGCTCCGTCGTCCGTCCGTCGTCCACAATTTCAAAGATCTTCTCCTCTGAAACCGCTTGGCCAATCAAAGCCAAACTTCATGTGGAGCATCCTTAGGAAGGGGGAACGAAAGTTTATATAAATGGTCCAGGTCACATGACCAAGATGGCCGCCATGGCTATAAATAGCAAAAACCTTTAAAAATCTTCTTCTCCAGAACCAGTGGGCCAATTTCCACGAAACTTGGTATGTAGCATCAAGGATGTGGGCCCATCATAGTTTATATAAATCATGACCCTAGGATGACCTTGACCTATTTAACGGCAAGGTCAACTTAGGTCGCCAATGCATTTGAATGGGAAAAAATGTTAAATACTGTTTAATGGGTAAAACTTACTGGGAATAGGCAAATGGACAGAAGATTAATGTTAATGGAAAATTTTAGCCCCTGGGGGGTTGTCTGCCCCTGCCCCGGGGCTATATACATGTATATTTCCATAATAATGAAACATCTTCTCCCCTGAAACCGCTTGGCCAATCAAAGCCAAACTTCATATGGAGCATCTTTGGGAAGGTGGAAAGAGAGTTTATATAAATGGTCAAGGTCACATGACCAAGATGGCCACCATGGCTATAAATAGCAAAAACCTTTAAAAATCTTCTTCTCCAGAACCCCACGAAACTTGGTATGTAGCATCAAGGACGTGGGCCCATCATAGTTTTTATAAATCATGACCCTAGGATGACCTTGACCTATTTAACGGCAAAGTCAACTTAGGTCGCCAATGCATTTGAATGGGAAAAAATGGTAAAATGCTATTTAATGGGTAAAACTTACAGCAAATGGACAGAAGATTAATGTTAATGGAAAATTTTAGCCCCTGGGGGGTTGTCTGCCCCTGCCCCGGGGCTATATACATGTATATTTCCATAATAATGAAACATCTTCTCCCCTGAAACCACGTGGCCAATCAAAGCCAAACTTCATATGGAGCATCCTTGGGAAGGGGGAAAGAAAGTTTATATAAATGGTCAAGGTCACATGACCAAGATGGCTGCCATGGCTATAAATAGAAAAAACCAGAGGACCAATGGTCCTGTAAACGCTCACCTGAGACCTGAGATATATAACAATAAACTTGTTTGACTAGAATGGTAATATACATGTATATAACCCCAGGGCAGGGTCAGGGCAACCTCTGGAGTCAATTTCTTTAACAAATCATAAAGATTCAGTCATTTGCAAATTTACTGCAAGGTTTGCCCTCCAATGACATTATAACAATTTTCCCCATTCAAATGCTTAGGCAACCTAAGTTGACCTTGCCATAAAAAAGGTCAAGGTCATCCCAGTGTCATTATTTATATAAACTTTGAAGAGCTCCATTGCTTGATGCTTCATGCCAAGTTTCAAAATCATAGGCCTTCTTGTACTGGAGAAGAAGATTTTTAAGGGTTTTTGCTATTTATAGCCATGGTGGCCATCTTGGTCATGTGGCCTTGACCATTTATACAAACTTTCTTTCACTCTTCCTAAGAATGTTCCACAAAAAGTTTGGCTTTGATTAGCCAAGCGGTTTCAGAGAAGATGTTTCAATATTATGGTCATACACATGTATATAGCCCCGGGGCAGGGGCAGACAACCCTCTGGGCCCAAAACATTTTCATACACATAAATCTTCTGTCCATTTGCTCATTCCTAGCAAGTTTTTTGCCATTAAATGACATTTTCCTATTTTTTCCCATTCAAATGCATGGGCGGCTTAAGTTGACCTTACTGTAAAAAATGTCAAGGTCATCCCAGGGTCATGATTTATATAAACTTTGTAGAGCTCCATTGCCTGATGCTTCATGCCAAGTTTCAAAATCATAGGCCTTCTGGTTCTGAAGAAGAAGATTTTTAAAGGTTTTTGCTACTTATAGCCATGGCGGCCATCTTGGTCATGTGACCTTGACCATTTTTACAAACTTTCATTCACTCTTCCTAAGAATGCTCCTCATAAAGTTTGGCTTTGTTTTGCCAAGCAGTTTCAGAGAAGAAGATCTTGGAATATCACTGTAATATACATGTATATTGCCCCAGGGTGGGGGCAGACAGACCCCTGGGGTCCAAATTTTTTCAGAATCATCAATTATAAGTCCATTTGCCCATTTCCTGCAAGTTTTTCCCTACAAATGACATTTTAACACTTTTCCCCATTCAAACGCATGAGTGACCTATGTTGACCTTGCCATAAAATAGGTCAAGGTCATCCCAGGGTCATGATTTATATCAACTTTGTAGAGCTCCAGTCACTGATGCTTCACACCAAGTTTCAAAATCATTGGCCTTCTGGTTCTGGAGAAGAAGATTTTTAAAGGTTTTTTCTATTTATAGCCATGGCAGCCATCTTGGTCATGTGACCTTGACCATTTATATAAACTTTCTTTCCCACTTCCCAAGGATGCTCCATATGAAGTTTGGCTTTGATTGGCCAAGCGGTTTCAGGGGAGAAGATGTTTCATTATTATGGAAATATACATGTATATAGCCCCGGGGCAGGGGCAGACAACCCCCCAGGGGCTAAAATTTTCCATTAACATTAATCTTCTGTCCATTTGCCTATTCCCACTAAGTTTTACCCATTAAATAGCATTTTACCATTTTGTTCCATTCAAATGCATTGGCGACCTAAGTTGACCTTGCCATAAAATAGGTCAAGGTCATCCTAGGGTCATTATTTATATAAACTATGATGGGCCCTTGTCCCCCATGCTACATACCAAGTTTCGTGGAAATCGGCCCACTGGTTCTGGAGAAGAAGATTTTTAAAGGTTTTTGCTATTTATAGCCATGGCGGCCATCTTGGTCATGTGACCTGGACCATTTATATAAACTTTCGTTCCCCCTTCCTAAGGATGCTCCACATGAAGTTTGACTTTGATTGGCCAAGCGGTTTCAGAGGAGAAGATCTTTGAAATTGTGAACGACGACGGACGACGACGACGGACGACGACGGACGACGGACGACGGACGCCGGAGCTTGGGTATACTATAAGCTCACCTGTGAGCCTTCGGCTCAGGTGAGCTAAAAACTTTAAAAATCTTCTTCTCCAGAACCAGAAGGCCAATGATTTTGAAACTTGGTGTGAAGCATCAGTGACTGGAGCTCTACAAAGTTTATATAAATCATGACCCTGGGATGACCTTGACCTATTTTACGGCAAGGTCAACATAGGCCGCTCATGCATTTGAATGGGGAAAAGTGTTAAAATGTCATTTGTAGGGAAAAACTTGCAGGAAATGGGCAAATGGACTTAAGAGTGATGATTCTGAAAAAATTTGGACACCAGGGGTCTGTCTGCCCCCACCCCGGGGCAATATACATGTATATTACAGTGATATTCAAAGATCTTCTTCTCTGAAACCGCTTGGCTAATCAAAGCCAAACTTTATGTGAGAGTGAATGAAAGTTTGTATAACTGGTCAAGGTCACCAAGATGGCCGCCATGGCTATAAATAGCAAAAACCTTTAAACATCTTCTCCAGAACCAGAAGGCCTATGATTTTGAAACTTGGCATGAAGCATCAATAAAGTTTGTATAAATCATGACCCTGGGATGACCTTGACCTTTTTATGGCAAGGTCAGCTTAGGTTTGCCCACACATTTGAATGGGGAAAATTGTTACAATGTCATTTGAAGGGCAAAACTTGCAGTAATTGGCAAATCGACTGAATCTTTATGATTAAAAAAAGAAATTGACTCCAGAGTTTGCACTGACCCTGCCCTGGGGTTATATACATGTATATTACCATTCTAGTCAAACAAGGTTATTGGTATATATCTCAGGTTTCAGGTGAGCGTTTACAGGACCATTGGTCCTCTGGTTCACTGTGGTTGTGAAATAGCCATAAAGCATCCAGATTGCCTAATGCGTCCTGTACACACCAATTATTTTAATTACACAGACACCTCTATAAATAGCCTCGAGGTAGATTCTCTCAGTGACAGCATTATCCAATACCGTATTTATACTACACTTTACATAAAAATTGGTCACCTGGATAATTTTTTTCTTACATAAAGTGCATAAAAACAGACTTTTTGGCAAATTGGAAGGCAAAGCATATCGGGGGACCATTGGGAAAGGTATCTTAAATTTGTGGAAATACGCCGAGATCACGAGATATAACATGTATGTACATAGGCCTTTACCTTGTTTCCTTCTTGCCGGTCCCAGTTGCCTTATGTTTCTTTCCGCCGCGAACGCAGTGATAGCTAGGTTGCTTCGTAGAACTTGATAGCTGGGCGTCTAGGCGCCGACGCCTCTACCGTTCGCGAATCTCTTCTGTAGAACTGAACATACTCAGTGTTCTGGTAGCATTCTTTGAAACTTCCAAAAGCTAAGAAACTATCAAATTGTTGTCTGATCTGGACTTTGTGAGCCATGATTGCAATATGACAGAGACAACATAATTTATTTTAGCATTGGACATCTTAATGGATGGATTGTTTTCTAATTTACGTAATTATATTGTTTGTTTGCTTTACTTGAGAATGGTCGTTTGTTGTTGGAGATCAATTAGCAGACATCAAAAGGAAAAAGAGGCGCACAATTCGCGGTTTGCTGGCTACCTTAAAGATGAGAGGAAGCTAATTGGCATCATTTAACGCAAGGCTAAATACATGGGCTTAAAGAACTTATTTGATAGACAAATATATTTGATAAAGAAAATACAAGGTACATGTAATATATTTTTATCCAACAACCAAAATGCAACATGATATTGAATTCACTACAGTTTCTATCTATCTTCTGATACTGAGTCGATCAATTTCTGATCATCACCTCAGGTGTGGGGTGGGTGGCTAAATTTAGAATTTAGTCAAGGGAAAAGAAAACATTTGGGGTGGACCATTAAAACTACATGTATTTATATTGAAAAGAAGGATAAATAATAAATAGTCCAATGACTCAGCCCAAATGCAGAGAAAAAAGCCAAAATAGGTTCCTGAAAACAGGAAGCGTCACGAACGTGCGCATGCGCACCCACCACCATCTTGGCATCTTTACACATGACAAATTAAGAGTTATACCCCCTTTTCAAAATGGTGGCGTGGGAATAGTCTAGGTCGTGGCTTCGTTCGCGTCCGGGTGTGGGCGAAATTATTTGTACTTTTTACTTCTTACAACCAAAAAACTGGTAAGAAAAATGTAGTGCCGGACTGCCGGACACGGAGCCATTCCAGTGAGGATAGGCTTGGTGTCCGGCATTGCCGGATGCGGAGACTCTAGACTAATTCGTCCGGTACCGGATGCCGAGACACTTCCTATTTCAAACCTCAATGGAGGTTACCTCAATCCTGACTTGGACCGGACCTGCCAAACTTGGGGTAGATTCCAGTTTAGCGGTCTCCAGAATGACTGACGTTTTTAATCTTTCTCAAATTCTGAATTTTACGGGGGTGTGGGGGCGATAGCCCCCATTTGGAACTTCGATATACGTGTTGCACATACAGATAGCACATCTACCAGCATAGCAACTCGCTAAACACCTACTGACCATGTATTATGTGTTTTCTGGGGACCGCTATTCTGGAAGTGTTCCCAAACTTGGCCAAACCTTGTCGCGAAAACTAGTTACATTAGTATTTTAAACAATCAACCTTGTACGAATGATAAATCAAATTACTTGTGACTCTCTCATATTGCCGTCAAAATTAAAACATACTCGTTAGCCACGGGCAATTGTTTTGTGCCACTTTCGCTTTTGTTTCAGAAAACGGCCCCTTTATGCTATTGGTATGATGAACGTGTCCGATAAAAGGTCATTTCGCTCCAAGAATCTGAATCTGAATATTTTACTGGTGACACGCCAAATTGACAATACCTCACCGGGGGGGGGGGTGCGCCAGGAGGGAAAACAAACTGTTAACGTTTTTAGGGTACATACTACTAAATATTAATGAGGACTCGACTTTTTCGTGGAGCACATTTACTTTACATCAGAGACAAAAATGACATCACCTGTCAATAACCGTGTGGCGGCCCTAAAAAAGTCTCCCCGTACATCATCCATAGTGCAGATTATATTTTCCTTTCGGTCCTTTGAGATCAGCGGGGGTATTCTTAGAAATCAGAAAATTATTATCGGTTTAGATTAATTTTCTAAACAACATTTAATATTTTGGGCCTCATTTGGATTTTACTAGTCTTTGAAAAGACTACCCTATTGAAAGTTGCAAAATTACAGTAATTCTCTTTGGCTCCATGTCGCCATATAGATCTATAGGGTCACTGAAGAGGCTTAAGTAGCCGAAACCGCGGTATGGTCCATCCTTTTTCTCATTAATATGAGTTATAGGGGGATCCTTAGACCCAGAAAAACGAAACCCAGGTAGAAAGAAAAAAGAGAGAACCAGACAGTCAGAACCCCGATTACATGCATGTATATCACAGACTACTTAATCTTTTGGTAACACACTATTAGAAATATCAACTAAAATAAAACAGTCATGCAAACTAAATTGAGAAAACTAGAATAAAACAGAAATATAAATAGCACAAGTAAAATTAACAACATATAAATTTACGTTTGATAAATATACTGAACACATTTAACTTAAAATACTAAGTAAGGGATCACATAGGGTAGCGAAATCTCACTACGCTATATTACACATATGTTCGCAATGGATGACGAGTCACTTCGGCCCATGGAGATTGTACACACCAGATGAGATGTACGAGTCTAGATGGGAACTGGACGGATTTTTCTTCATGAACCCCTCTGAAGACCCACCCACATTACGAAATATGGTTTCTGATTGTGCTTCCGTTTAACGAGACTTGGCCTTTAATTGAGCAGATAAACATGCTGACAATTTTCATTTAAATTAATGGGCTATGATGAACGTTTAAAATGAAGTAAGTCTTGTAATTTTTCTACGTCTAGTTTTCGAGCTCGGTGACGAAACGTTAACATTGTCGCCTATGGAAAACCTAATGGTGAAGTGCAAACACCGCCTGTCTACCTACCTCCCTTCTTTCCTCCCACCATACCTACCTACCTAACTCCCTCCCTACACTACACACATTTCTACATACTCCCTCCACTACCTCCCTCTCTCTCCCTATCTGCCTATCACAGTACCCACCTACCTACCTATACTGAACAAAAAAGAAAAAAGAAAAAGAAAAGAAACTCAACAATTATATTCCACTATATTTTGAGTTAACTATGATGTAAACAGAAATCATTGCGTTTTCTGCTTCTGTATTACATATCAGACTTCCAAATGCAAGAAACCGATTTTCATTTTAATGAGTATTTCAAGAGTTATTCGATGCCGACCACAGGCATGCTGAAAGTAACAAGTAGCCCAAGGGCAACGATCGCTCACCTGAGAGTCAACAAGTACAGTCACTGGACAAAGTGGTGTTTTTTTTTTTAATTCGAACTCATCCAAGATGTTATGGTTATCCTTGTTACTTCCAAGAATGAAGAAGATCCGATCAAAACTGAAGGCGCTAGAGTGGCCACAATACAAAATATTGATTTTTCAAACACTAAAGGGCAACTAACTCCGCAGTCAGAGGTCGGATCTGGCCTAAATTCGAACTCATCCGAGATATTGTAGTTATCCTTGTTACCTGCAAGAATGAAGAAGATCCACTGAAAAACAAAGATGCTGGAGTGGCCACAATACAAAATATTGATTTTTCAAACACTAAAGGGCAGCTAACTCCGCAGTCAGAGGTCAGATCTGGCCAAAATTCGAACTCGTCCGAAATATTGTAGTTATCCTTGTTACCTGCAAGAATGAAGAAGATCCACTGAAAAACAAAGATGCTAGAATGGCCACAACACAAAATATTGATTTTTCAAACACTCAAGGGCAGCTAACTCCGCAGTCAGAGGTTGGATCTGGTCGAAATTCGAACTCATTCGAGATATTGTAGTTATCCTTGTTACCTGCAAGAATGAAGAAGATCCACTGAAAAACAAAGATACTATAGTGGCCACAACACAAGATATTGATTTTTCAAACACTCAAGGGCAGATAACCCCGCAGTCAGAGGTCGGATATGGTCGAAATTCGAACTCATTCGAGATGTTATAGATGTCCTTGTTACTGCCAAGAATAAAGAAGATCCGCGCTAGAGTGGCCACAACACTAAATATCGATTTTTCACACAGTCAAGGGCAGATAACTCTGCAGTCAAGGGTCGGATCTGGCTGAAATTCAAACTCATTCAAGATGTTATGGCTATCCTTGTTACGTCAAAGTATGAGGAAGATCCGGTCAAAATTGAAGGCGCTAGAGTGGCCACAACACAAAATAATGATTTTTCAAACACTCAATGGCAGCTAACTCCACAGTCAGAGGTCGTATCTTGCTGAAATTCGAACCCATCCGAGATATTATAGTCGTCCTTGTTACCTGCAAGAATGAAAAAGATCCACTGAAAAATAATGGCGCAAGAGTGGCCACAACATTTTCCCATTATTAGTCTATGGGGATTTTTTTCCAGGCGCTCAAGGGCAGCTAACTCCGCAATCTGAGGTCAAACCTAGCTGAAATTCGAACTCATCCGAGATGTTATGGTTGTCCTTGTTATTCCCAAGAATGAAAAATATCCAATCAAAAATGAAGTTGCTAGAGTGGCCACAACATTTTCCCCATTATAACTCAATGGGAGCTATCTGTTGCCATGGAAACCAGAGTTCTGATCCGACCTGGCCCGAAACCTAATGCAACCTTTCCTCCTCCTCAATGATGCCTTAGATAAAATTTTATCGCGATTGGCCTTGTTGTCTTAGAGATATTCAAGTTTGAATGCACGGACGCACGGACGGACAGACGGACGCACGGACGCCGGCTCGACTACTATACTATAAGCTCACCTGTGAGCCTTCAGCTCAGGTGAGCTAATAAAACATACAGTGCGCATGCGCAAACATTGAAATAATGGTACGATTTAAATTGGCTTTAAACCCCCATTCAACATCACCATGTACCGCTCAGCAGATAACTCACACATTAAAGAAATAAAATAAATAAAATTGAAATTATTCCCCTTTCAAAAAAACATATAGGGATTTTGATGGCTTTAATTACGAGCTTGTTTGTCGTGGAACTTTATTTCTTTTTCATGAATTTTAGAGAAGGAGCAGCTGACATTGTTTCTTGATGATTTGGAAGTGTGCACATGCGCAGAGAAAATCTTTCACGACTTGTGTCATTTCAATAAACAAAAAATGCTCATTCAATTTTAATCGAAATGAAAATCAGTTTTTGCGTGTTATACCCATATATCCCATAAATAGGAATCATAAAGCAACAAACCTGAAATTATCATCCTTTACCCTTATACTCGAAAATCCTCGGTGACCTATTGTTGCGTTTCTTTTTTGTTCTGTATACCTACCTACCTACCTACCTACATACATACATACATACAGACACTACACTACCTCCGCACCTATCTGTAAGTGCCTACAATACCTACCTATCTCCCTCCATACCTTCCTCCCTACCGACCTAAATACCTATCTACCTACCTGTACTACATACCCCCTCCCTGCCTCCTTCACTACCTACCTCCCTTCCTACACTATCTAACTACCCCTGCCTCCCTCCCTCCCTACCTACCTACACTGAAGAGCTTTAAAAACGCAAAACATTTTATTCAAATGTTTTGCATATTTGTACTAATTCGAGTTTAATGAAATTTCACAAACATAAACATTGATATGTATGCAAACTATGTTGTGAATTTCGTATCAAAATAATGAGTAATGTGAGAGTAACAGTTTTTGATATACATGTAGCAATACCCCTAAAATGCAAAACTGCAAAGTTATATTGAGCATGACTACAATTAGCCCCTTGGCATACAGAGCTTCGCTTTCTTTTTAAAAGCAAAAGTTTTGCCAATTGTATTGGCGGTCTGGCACTGATGCTAGCTTGTTTGAATGGTCATAGTCCACGTAGTTGCGACGTAATTCAGCGCCGTACGTCAATTATCTAGAGACATTAGCGCTTAGACGTAAAATGTTTGGTTGATCAGACCGGCGTCAACCTTTCACTGTCCCAGTCACGGTAGCCTGGGCGTGAAATGCTGAGGTGCCGAATAGTTGACCGATGGCAAAATTGATGTCATGTGACGTCATATATACGTCATCATGTAAAACTCCAATTGTGCCGGATAATTCAGTTTCGAAGACATGTAGATGACCAAAAGAAGACACAAAACTAAAACTAAAGTGTTTTTTCATACATGGATGGCTAAAAGCTTCATGCGAAATGGTGAAACATTTTTCTCCGTTAATTCTTAGGGACGCCACATGGCAAAAGTGTAAAATGGCTTTTTATTGCTGGGGGTGGTCAGTGCCTTTTAAAATGTTGGTTTCATGTGAAAATAGAAGTAGAGTACAGCTACCGACACCTTTCATCTGTTAAGGAAAACTAAAAATGTCATTTGTGCAAAAAAATACTAATTTTCCTTTTTTGCGTTTTTAAAGCTCTTCAGTGTATATACACTACATACATACCTCCATCCCTACACTTGCTCCCTCCCTACCTATCTACCTCCCTCCCTCTCTACACTTTCACCCTTAATGTACCTCCCCACTTTCCACTACCTACCTATCTATCTACTTACCTACCCACTTACCTCCCTCCCTCACTCCCTACATTACATTATACTACTTCCCTCCCTCCCTCCTTCCCTAAGTACTCCCATACACTTCCTACCTACCACCCTCTTTACACTTCCTCCCTGCCTCCCTCCCTACACTACCCCCGTCCCTTACTCCCTAATCATTTCTAACTTTTCAGTGTTTGATTTTGAGCAAAAATGCCAGATGGGTCGACATTTCCAAATCGCCTCAGGCACGGTAATCGAGATGATAGTCAGCATGACTTGGTTCTAAAAATAGAAAATGGGAAAATCCAAAAATTATTGACACGAGTGAGATAGGGCAGGTCGGCAAGGTACTCTTCCGTGAAAAGAAATCAATATCGGTCACCTTTCCCGCTGTTTTCTTCATTCGGTGGAGGTGGTAAACTCGGTCATTATCGCTATGCGTTTACTACTTTAAGACGGTAATAAAATCATAATATGACCATAATATTACACATTCCTTACCTAGGAATAAATTATATCCGGAAATCTAATAGAATATTCAATGTTTTGATCAAAATTTTTCATTTTTGTTCCATATTTTGCGCTCTAAACTTGGTAAGGCATAGCGATAAACACCGAGTAATGTACCTCCACCGAATGAACAAACTTACCTGTATGACATCATCCCGGTGTGCCCTATTAAAAATCTTGTTGAATAAATGCCTTACAAATCTTACAAAAGACTCCTAGAAATTTGAAAGGTACCCAGAAGAAATCTGTAGAACCGTTGCATTTTGATTTTTTTTTCTTTTAGCTACATTTTTTATCCTCAGGAATCTGGATTTCTTGAACATTCTTTAGAATCATTCATTCTTTGCTGTTTTATGGCGGAACCTTCGAAATTCGGGGCAATTCGAAATTCGGGGTAATTTATATTTTTGATAGTTTCTCTCTCTCTGTGAAGTGTTCTGAAAAGATTTTAACCTTAGTTTAAACCTTGATGTTTGCACTTTAAAATGGTATAAAAAATGTTTCTGAACAACAATGTTGTGCAAGTTCACAAGCATTTAAATTCACACACTCATTTTTTCAACAAGGAAAAAAAGCAAATTCTTAATAAAATATAGTCCCTGAGATTAAATTCATCCCAAATACAAACCAGACAGGATAGATAAGTTTAATTACCATGACTACTTTGGGGATATCCAGCTCTACAAATTGGTAAAAATCAGACTGTTCTGGCACCACTGGATAATTTTGTTTTGAGTATTGTTTATTACTACACCGAATTTAGAAGGGACTTTTCGTCTGGCTGAAAATCCTACCTTAGTGATTCTAATCAAGGATAGTTATGTTGACACATGAAAGTGACCAATTTCTCAACTCTGTTTTAGTTCAGCAGGTGTCACTGCATGTGTGCAAGAACTGCAATAAACCTGAGATTTTAGAGAGAGCTATAAATTACAACTAAACATTAACTACACCGAATTTCGAAGGTACCATCATATAATCTTTTGGACTGTTAAGCTGTGCCATAGAAATAAACAAAGAAGTAATATGACAGCCTATGAAATTAATGATGACAAATGTTAAGCAGAAACATGTAACCATAGGGTCAGACAACAAGTGTCAACTTAACTAGCATACATGTGATGAGCCTGAAAGAGGAATCGGGGAGATTTTTGTTTCATGTTTACTGAGTCAATCAATTTCTGACCATTACCTCAGGAGCTGTTGAAATGTGACTTGCTCAAAGCCACAATGAAAAGGCGCCACGGCTGAGGATTGAACCCGGGACCTCTGGGACCGAGGTCAACCACTCTAACCCTGCACCAGTCCGCTCCACGTTCCATTTCAGGGAGATTTTTGAAAAATGTATAGAATATGTAGGAAAATTTCTGATTCATTTCAGGGAGGTTTTGAATTTTTATTAAAAAAGTGGTACAATTTAAAAGAATTTGACCAGTTTTACAGCCCATTTCCTGGAGTATCCCTGACGGCTGAGGCTATCCGCACGACGGTCGTGCCGATAAGCGGCGTTATCCGCACGACGGTCGTGCCGATAAGCGGCGTTATCGGCCCGACTGTCGTGCGGATAGCCAATGCTACAGGTATTGGCTATCGGCACGACGGGAATATAAGATTTTCTAACAAGCTTACGTATGCATTAAACTTTAAATTTGTCATTAAATAAATTAAATATGTGTTTAGCTATTGAAATACATTCAAAATTGACATTTTTGTTAGTTATGAATAAGAAAACTAGTTTGACTTGATTAACCCAGCTGATGTAAACTGAATCAAAGTAGATTTGTAACAGCGGATAAAAATATTATCATTGCATTTTTTTAATTGTGTTACTGAAATGTTTCCATACTCCATTGTTAAAATCAAAGGCTGTTTATTCTTTTGGATTACCACATTATTTCATTATTTAGGTAACGATAATTACTGTCTCACGACTGATTTTTACAGGTAAATTTACAGGTAAGTCAATTTCAGCAAAATAACAATTTTGTTAATTAAAAAGTAAAAAATCCTGCATGTGTAATATTCTGTTTCAGTTTTGAAGCCAGTGTAATATATTTTTCAACTTAAAATGTATCAATTTCTAAACAAATTTAACATTTGGATATCGATTTCCCTGTCGTGCGGATAACGCCGCTTATCCGCACGACGGTCGTGCCGATAAGCGGCGTTATCGGCACGACCGTCGTGCGGATAGCCAGTGTCGCCCCTGACGATGAGGGAGGTATCACATGTATGAACTAGAAATTTATGACACATTGCTCCTGAATCTGCCCGGAACCATACCGGAACCAACAAGATGGCCCTGCAGTGAGCATGGACCTACACTGAGACACCAGATGTCACAGGGGCTGTAAAAGGAAGATGGCCTGACAAGACTTGAACCTGTTATAAATTAGCTTACATGTATTTTTACATGTTTTTGTATGCTCTTGTCCGCTCTCAGTGCTCTAGGAACCACATAGACCAAAGTCAAATGTTAATGGGCTGAGAGCTGAGAGGAAAGAGACAGCACACAGGATTGTCTGTTCAGTGTTCCATATAACTTGGGTTATTGCATTATTTATCAGGTTGAATGTTGTACAAGTTGTTGTTGTACGGCAATTACAGCCAGAACGGAGCAATGATACCAAATAACTTGAATAAGGGGAGAAGTGCTCAGTATTACAACAAACCCAAAGCATCTAACTTACCCTGCCATCACACTGCCAACTGACCTACCAAGCCATATGGTTGACATACACGTCACAATTGTTTCTGCTCAAAATGCTTTTATTTAAGATAAAGTATCAATTGAATATTACTGTTGAGTTACATTTAAGAAACAAGAGCAAAATCATTGCCAGATATTTTTAAATGCTTAAATGCATGTTTACTTTTTCAGTTATTAATAGGGCAAGATGTCAGTGGTGCCTGCCTCTGTCCTGGCCCACAATGCATCACTGCTTAACGACCTCGAAGAAGGTGACCTTGTAGAATTTCCAAGAGGAGCTTATTCTCACTGGGCCACATATATAGGTATCATGATACTCAGTAATTATTGTAAATATCAATGTTTTCAGTGAAATAAGTTTTGGCAATCAGTGTAGACCCTGTATGATCGGACTCACTCTCTATATTATAGAGCCTTAGATTGTGTATTAATTCTATTTTTATGTTACCTTGTTAGAAAGGGAATTAGATACATTATGGGAAATAACTTGTGGAATTATTTTTGAATTTGATGACCAGACACTCATGACCATGATGTGTTAAAGCAACCAAATGACATTAATTTTACATTTCATTATTATTAGAATTAAAATTTAAATTTAAGTTAAAATGAGCTACTTGCCAACTTTCAGGGTTCCAATTTACCCTCTATTGAGGGTTTATTACCCTTAAAATTTGACAAATACCCCCAAAAATTGCAAACCTTCTTATACACATCTATACATCTAGACATCACATTTTGTACATATGTATTTAACTATGTTAATATATGTTTTAGTCTTAAGAGGACCATATGTGAGATTAGTTTATGTACTAAATATGTCATCCTCTGTAAGTAAAGACATTATTATTATTATTATACATAGGGGGTATAAAACTAAAAAAAACAAACAATTGTCATTGTACAAGTGGGAACCCTGAACTTTGTTTGTTTGTTTTTTTCTCAAACAAATACTGCCAAGAGGTTAGATGGTATGTCTATTTACCAGGTGAGGGTGAGGTTGTCCACTTGGCAGGAGAAGATGATGATGGTCTCAATATAACCTCAGGAAATTTCTTCACGATCTGTGGAAAAAGATTCAACAAGGCTAAAGTTGTCCGTGATGACTTCTTCAAGGTGGCTCACACAAGCAAAGCCAAAAAGAACAATGGAAAAGACAGAAAATTGAAGTAAGCTGCAGACTAGTCTTGCCATATAAAAGAAAAAGAACATTGTATTTTGGGTTTAAATCAGGTTCAAACAAGCTTGCTGTACTGAAAGTTCAATGAAAGAAATAGCGAAAAAATAAGGGCCTATATATAAGGCAAAGTTTCCACAGACAATTTTTCTGTGATGGAGATTATTTGTCACAGGTACTTTGGCAATGAGTTTGCGTTCACACACAGCAAAGAAAATAATAAACAAATATTACTTAGCTCGCTCACCTTTGTCACAGATATTTGACAATGTCACTTCTCCACAGAATTGAGTTTACATAGTTTTCTGTGACAAACTTAGTTTGAGCATATTTTTCTGTGACAAACCTACTTTGTCAAAGAAAAATTGTCCGTGGAAACTTAGCTTTATATGATTTATGACAGTCAACAAAGAAACTTGAAAGACCAAGGTGCAGGGTGATCTACTTCTTTGCTGTTCCCATTTCTAAGGCATAAAGTAGACTATGTAGATTTTCTCCAAAGGTGGCTCAAATTTCAATCATACATGACAAATCATGGTAAATTGTATGTTCACTAAATTGCATTACATAGCTATGGATTTCAACCCTTGCGTAGGATTTACTTACAAATAAATACATGCTTGCAAGTTGTCAGCATTAATATAGCAATTTAGCTGGTCATTTAATATCCAGATTTACAGGTCAATTCCATTATAGTGTTATTAGCTCACCTGAGCCGAAGGCTCACAGGTGAGCTTATAGTATACCCATGCTCCGGCGTCCGTCCGTCGTCGTCCTTCCGTCGTCCACAATTTCAAAGATCTTCTCCTCTGAAACCACTTGGCCAATCAAAGCCAAACTTCATGTGGAGCATCCTTAGGGAGGAGGAACGAAAGTTTATATAAATGGTCCAGGTCACATGACCAAGATGGCTGCCATGGCTATAAATAGCAAAAACCTTTAAAAATCTTCTTCTCCAGAACCAGTGGGCCGATTTCCACGAAACTTGGTATGAAGCATCGGGGACATGGGCTTATCATAGTTTATATAAATCGTGACGCTAGGATGACCTTGACCTATTTTACCGCAAGGTCAACTTAGGCCGCCAATTCATTTGAATGGGAAAAAATTGTAAATTGCTATTTAATGGGTAAAACTTACTGGGAATAGGCAAATGGACAGAAGATTAATGTTAATGGAAAATTTTAGCCCCTGGGGGGTTGTCTGCCCCTGCCCTGGGGCTATATACATGATTATGACCATAGTATTGAAACATCTTCTTCTCTGAAACCACTTGGCCAATCAAAGCCAAACTTCATGTGTAGCATTCCTGGGAAGGGGGAATGAAAATTTATATAAATGGTCAAGGTCACATGACCAAGATGGCCACCATGGCTATAAATAGCAAAAACGTTTAAAAATCTTCTTATTCAGAACCAGAAGGCCTATGATTTTGAAACTTGGTGTGAAGCATCTGGGAATGGAGCTCTACAAAGTTTATATAAATCATGACCCTGGGATGACCTTGACCTATTTTACGGCAAGGTCAACTTAGGTCTCTCATGCATTGGAATGGGAAAAAATAGGAAAATGTAATTAAATGGCAGAAAACTTGCTAGAAATAAGCAAATGGACAGAAGATTTATGTGTAAAAAATATTTTGGGCCCAGGGGGTTGTCTGCCCCTGCCCCGGGGCTATATACATGTATATGACCATAATATTGAAACATCTTCTTCTCTGAAACCGCTAGGCCAATCAAAGCCAAACTTTTTGTGGAGCATCCTTAGGCAGAAGGAATGAAAGTATGTATAAATGGTCAAGGTCACATGACCAAGATGGCCACCATGGCTATAAATAGAAATAGCAAAAACGTTTTAAAATCTTCTTCTTCAGAACCAGAAGGCCTATGATTTTGAAACTTGGCATGAAGCATTTAGGAACAGAGGTCTACAAAATGTGTATAAATCATGACACTAGGATGACCTTGACCTGTTTCATGGCAAGGTCAACTTAGATCGCCCATGCATTTAAATGGAGAAAATTGTTAAAATGTCATTTGAAGGACAAAACTTGCAGTTAATTGGCAAATGGACTGAATTTTTATGATTTGAAAAAGACATTGACTCCAGGAGTTATTCTGACCCTGCCCTAGGGTTATATACATGCATTGTACCATTCTAGTCTAACAAGTTTATTGGTACATGTACATGTATATATCTCAGGTCTCAGGTGAGCATTTACAGGACCATTGGTCCTCTGGTTTTTGGCATTAAAATCAGAACTTCATGCTCATTCAGGTTGATCGAGCATGAAAACAATTTTAAAACGTCATGATGGGTCATACATTAAAATGAAATGAACCACCTAATGAGAAAACCAACCATCTGCATGTGCGAAAACAAAGGTGCAGATCAGCTTTGCGGTAACCGCGAAGCTGATCAGCATCTTTATTTTTGCTACAGGGATAGTACAAAACCTCTTCTTCTTAAATCCAAAATTTCAAGCTTGTAGCCTGCTTCTGTGACTGTACAGCCTGATTTGTGTCGGACCTGTTCGGAAACCACATTATTGGTTTTCTCACGAGACGGCTCAAATGCAATGTCTAGCATTTTTCTTTGTTAGCTCACCTGAGCCGAAGGCTCACAGGTGAGCTTATAGTATACCCATGCCCCGGCGTCCGTCGTCGGTCGTCGTCCGTCGACGTTGTCCGTCTTCGTTCACAATTTCAAAGATCTTCTCCTCTGAAACGGCTTGGCCAATCAAAGCCAAACTTCATGTGGAGCATCTTTAGGAAGGGGGAACGAAAGTTTATATAAATGGTCCAGGTCACATGACCAAGATGGCCGCCATGGCTCTAAATAGCAAAAACCTTTAAAAATCTTCTTCTCCAGAACCAGTGGGCCGATTTCCACGAAACTTTGTATGTAGCATCGGGGAAGCAGGCACATCATAGTTTATATAAATCATGACCCTGGGATGACCTTGACCTATTTTGCGGCAAGGTCAACTTAGGTCGCTAATGCATTTGAATGGGAAAAAATGGTAAAATGCTATTTAATGGGTAAAACTTACTGGGAATATGCAAATGGACAGAAGATTAATGTTGATAGAAAATTTTAGCCCCTGGGGGGTTGTCTGCCCCTGCCCCAGGGCTATATACATGTATATTTCCATAATAATGAAACATCTTCTCCCCTGAAACTGCTTGGCCAATCAAAGCCAAACTTCATATGGAGCATCCTTGGGAAGGGGGAAAGAAAGTTTATATAAATGGTCAAGGTCACATGACCAAGATGGCTGCCATGGCTATAAATAGAAAAAAACTTTAAAAATCTTCTTCTCCAGAACCAGAAGGCCAGTGATTTTGAAACTTGGCGTGAAGCATCAGTGTTTGGAGCTCTACAAAGTTTATATAAATCATGACCCTTGGATGACCTTGACCTATTTTACGGCAAGATCAACATAGGTCACTCATGCATTTGAATGGGGAAAAGTGTTAAAATGTCATTTGTAGGAAAAAACTTGCAGGAAATGGGCAAATGGACTTAAGATTGATGATTCTGAAAAAAATTTGGACCCCAGGGGTCTGTCTGCCCCCACCCCAGGGCAATATACATGTATATTATAGTGATATTCAAAGATCTTCTTCTCTGAGACTGCTTGGCCAATCAAAGCCAAACTTTATGAGGAGCATTGTTAGGAAGTGGGAATGAAATTATATATAAATGGTCAAGGTCACATGACCAAGATGGCCACCATGGCTATAAATAGCAAAAACGTTTAAAAATCTCCTTCTCCAGAACCAGAAAGCCTATGACTTTGAAACTTGGCATGAAGCCTCAGGCAATGGTGCTCTACAAATTTCATGTAAATGATGACCCTGGGATGACCTTGACCTATTTTATGGCAAAGTCAACTTAAGTCGTATATCCCAGATCTCAGGTGAGCGTTTATAGGACCATTGGTCCTCTGGTTTAAATTTCAGACCATCTGAAAAGGCTGTAATAGTAGACCGAGCTCTGTCTAGACTGGGAGAGATAGGCTACAATATTCTCTGGAAGAACTGTGAACATTTCGCCAGCTGGTGTAGATATGGAGAGGAATGGAGTGAGCAGGTTAGAAAAGTTTTCATGCTCAACACAATTTTTTGAAACATATCCTGTTCATGGAAGTTTGCATACTGTGCACACCACTTTACCCGATGTCTGTACTAAAATACATGTAATGAACTGCCTTCCTTATCAAGTACAATGTCTGATTTATAGTGTTTCTGCTGCTTACAAGGCGACTATGTTGATGACTAAACTTTCATATCAGGAACTGTTTTTTATACCTTGGTAAATTTTAGACTATTCTACTAAAGAGAATTTTGCAACTCTGTAAAAATTCTTGTCCAGAAGATCTTTTCAGATTGAGAGAATTATTTATTTTGTGAATTTGTTCTATCTTAAATGAGCAAGAAAACTTGTCTTCAGGGTTTCTGTGCAGGTTCAACACAAACCGGTCTGCACAACCACAGAAGAAGACTAGAATCTTGAAATTTCTAATTTAAGAAGAAGAGTTGTTGTACTATTGGTGAGGCAGTAACAAAGGTAGTCTGGCACAAAATCAAGTTGACCTGGAATTGTGGTATAAAGTTTTTTTCTTTACAGATTCTTGTAGGTTAGACATTGCCATTAAGGATTCTGGATGATGACAGCCTGTCATCATTGAGCATTTTGAGAAATTCAAGATGGCGTCCAAGATGTCAGAAATAATGAAAATACATAATACTATTGTACAATGTGTCCCTTAAAATGAATAAAAATGCTATGTTTCCTCACAACTTAGCAGGTATTATTATATTTGACATAAGTTATTGTTCCCTGGTTTAAGGATCAAAATTGACATCCAAGATGGCCGCCAAAATAAGAGTTCTTGACGAATACAAATGTCTGCACAGGATATTCATATTTGAGCTTCTTATGCATACATATTTTGATCAATTAGGCCTGGAAATGACATATTAAGTGTTGTTTTCTTTATAAATCCATGCATGTAAGACCTTGTCAATAAAGAATCCAACTTCTGACACCCTGTCAGCATTAAACAATTTGAGAAAATAAAGATGACACCTGAAAATATTTTTTACATACTGTTTTAAGAATTGTCTCTAACAGAATGAAAAATGCTGTTTTATCCACTATCTAGTACATATTGACATTTCTAACATTAGTTACCTTTTCCAGGCTTGAGTACAATATGGAATCCAAGATGGCTGTCAGAACATTTAAATATTATAAACATTTTCCTAATACATGCACTGTTGAACCTTTTGCATATTTCTGATTTTAATGCACCATTAAACACGTTTAATTCTTAGGAATACTAATGAAAAAGTAATAAACGCTCCACTGTATAGTTGGCGCTCACATAATCTATCTGGTCAATATTCATTTTATTGTGTTTTGCTGTTACTGAGAACAAACAGCAGCTTACTAAATCTATAGGCTGTGGTCTTACACAGGATGCTTAGTTTTATAAAGGAAGCAATGGTATCCACAAACTAGTTGATACAGGCAAAAAAGCAAACAAAATGTATAAAATGTGTTTTAATTGAAACTATTGACATAAACACACTTAAAAGCAGACAGATAATATCCTTGTATACCAGATAGTCGACGCTGATGTACTTTTTGTTTCTTAAAATCGCAACACCTCACGAGTCCTGTTATCATTTGAAAGCAAGAACTGTCATAAGCCGGCAGACTAGGTATAAAAGACTGCTGAACTAACATGTTTAATTAACACTCGTGTTCTATAAAGATTGGTTACTATTGCACGCTTCAATACTTCGACCTCCTAAATAATTGAAATTGTCTGTGATGCCTTTTAAAATCAGATCTGCTAAATATGTTGCCAGAGTCATTTTGGTGGCAGACAAATGAGACGAAACTTTAACTGTACCTCTTGATGACCACCAGACCGCCTTCTTAAATCAATTGAATTGCATTTTCGAAGTGAATCTGAAAGTGATAGCGAGGCATAGCGCTGTGGTTAGGCTTAGGCTTGTAGGAAATAGATAACATGTAACACTGTGAGACAAATGGTTTTTAGACTGCGTCCTTAGCTGAATAATTGTAGTTTTATTGCATCTGCTTATAGCTTGGGGTGATATAAGAGCTCAACTTTTCGGATGTAAAAATTTTCTTAGGCTAAACATACTTTCAAGTATGCATATTGACCAGGAATCATTGATCTATTTTGTATGTACCATTCACTTTGACTGTTGAATGTTTTGCCAAATTATGTTTAGTCTAGCATTAAATAAAATATAAAAGTTTGATCCTTTGGAAGGAGTGAAAACATTCAAAGGGAGGTAGTATATGCCATATTGCGCAATTTCGGGTTCTGAACCCTCATCAATGACCCTTTTTGTTAAAGTGTGTTTATCAATAACTTAGCTGTAATTGTGAAACCTTGCTTATCGTTTTATTATCTATTCAGTATTTGTCCTTCATACACATGAACATGCTCGTATGTTTCAAACACACACCTTCAGCTGATGCCCTTCAAATATATTTCATGCTCCTCTGACTCTGGCCAAATTAATGTCATATTACTTAGCTGGCTGAAAGTGTAATTGTCTTTGAACTATTCTTAAAGATCTACTTCTGAAGAAGCTAAAAGTGGTACCACTGTTTATTTGGTTAATGACCCCTAATGGCGCAATATGGTCCTTAGATCAAAAGACTGTCATAATGAGGTGATTATCACATCTCTGCAAGGGGTCATATAGAGGCCCCTAGAGGATAATACCTGTAGTTCCACTGTTTATTGATTTTATGGTCCCTGATAACCTGTGCAATAAAACTGCCTCCCTCTGCAATCAATATTGATTTTCCTGTTTTGGCCCCTACCTGTATTTCGAGTCATTGTCTGGGCACTAGGTTTTCTAATGCCCTTTCCCTTATCTAATGACCCTCAATAGACATGGAAATAGGTCTTTAAGCGCACTTAGACATGGAAACCTTGATTTCATGCCCGGCCGTTGATATTATAAGTCGGGCCTTACATTTGGATTGTGTAATCGTGTCTGTTAATTGTCAATGACATACTTTTAAATATCGTCAAGGACGTTTTTATCATCAATGCTATTGATTTTTTACAGTATATATCTTCTAGATCTGAACCATGTCTATTTGTCCTGAAGCTATATAAATCAATGAACTTTAGTAAAAGTAGCTAAGCTGGAGTATATAACAAGTCATACCCGATACGACTTATGAATAAGAAAAAAACTGCACAAACATCTCCACTGCGTACTTGATATGTAAGCTAGATTCTTGGCTTTATTTGTGTAGAGGAAATGCATCTGATTATATTGGTATTCAGTTCAAGCCAAAATGTCTTCTTTTATATTATTATAAAAGGCCTACTGGTACCTTTTTATATTATAAATCTTATAAATGCCAATTTTATTATTTTATATGTATCATGCTGCTGATGAATCTATGACTGAATGATGAATGGTATTTTCATCATCGTTTTACACTGTGGCCATTTAAAATTATGGATCCTTTTCATAATATGTGTAAAAATAAACTCCAATTACATTAAGAGAATAACAACATTGTGTTAAATCTGCACTTTTAATAGCTTCACAGATAATTCAAAGTCATAAATTACGTAAAATATATACAAAGCATTTGCTTAGATGAACCATGTGGTAATTTTGTGTCTATTTTACAACAACAATATACAGAAAGAGAATAAATTGATTTGTTGTTTTCTGGTGGCCATTTTGGATGCCATCTTTAATATGACAATTTTACAGCTTGCAAAAATATGTAAGCTTCAACAGTCTTATAACTTCCCTTCAAGATTTGATCAAAATGCAAACAAACATTCAAACAAACATTCGCTTTCAGATCAGTGTAACTGACTTTATAGTTGAAAATCTGTATCTGGTAGACATTTTGGATGCCATCTTGAATTTTTGACAAGGCTGAATGATGTCATGAGTTCATTATTTTGATTCTATAACGTCAGTGTCTAATGAAGAAGAAGCTCAAATATGTAAACCATATAAATATATGGTAAAACAATTAAAATCTTTAAAAAATCTTATTTTGGCAGCCATCTTGGATGCCATCCTTAGTTTTCAAACCAGAAATCATAAACTGAAGACAGTTGAGTTAGTACCTAATAAAGTTGTGAGGCAACATAGCATTTTCATTCATTTTATGGACTAACTGATAGCAGACCATATGTACTTCAATCATTTTAGACATCTTGGACGCCATCTTGAATTTCTCAAAACGCTCAATGATGACAGGCTGTCATCATCCAGAATCTTGAATGGCAATGTCTTACCTAGAAGAATCCATCAAGAAAAAAACTTTATACCCAACTTCCAGGTCCATCGAAAATATGCCATATTCGTGCCGGACTAAGGCGATGATCAGACAGCTGACCTGCTTCTTTGTGTTCACATAAGCAAAAATCCAATTAACTCATGATGTGGCTCAAATGTTGTTGGAATGACAATGCTTCAGAAGGACAGAGACCTGTAAATATAACATTGCAAGTGATTGGCCCAAAGTGTGGGTGGAGCTACCGCAGTCAATTTAAAGGAATAGGTTTACAAACATTAACCTTCATTTCAAAAGAAAGAGATCAGCGAAACAAACATTTTGAGGCCACATTTATTAAAATCGGTTGAGTTGTTTTGAAGATATGACAGTTTTAAGATTTAGCAATGGCCGCATATGGTGGTCGCCATTTTGTTTCGCCAGTCACATGACCAAAATGGAAAAATGCTTATTTACAGTACAAGGCTTACTTTTTACATTTGAAAACAGATCAGTATGATTTTATCAAGTGAATGAAAAGTATTTCAACAACTTTCTTACTTTAATTTGCATGGAAATGAAAGATATTTATAATTTTATGATTGTGAGGGAGTGACGTCATACCCTCACAGCCTCGTTCTGGATTTTGGCCATCAAAATTTTAAAACCGGTATAATTTTCTTATACCTTGGCTGATTTTCATGAAATTTGTTGCAAACGGTTCAGCTACCTAAAGGCTTTTATAAGACGCACCTACAATAGTTTGTGAGCCTATTCCTTTAAGATGTAAAGTTACCTATGGTTGGTCATAAATGAGTATATATCTGCCATCTCTATCATGTGACAGCCTAACCATTCTTGAATGTTTTACTCAATTGTGTGATTTAATCAGCTGCTGTTTTGCCATACAATGGCAAAATTGTGGCTGAAGTTATTTTTGAATAGTCATTTTTAATTTTTGATCGGTTTTGGGGTGTCCCTAAACAGCGGAATATACCGTCCCTGGATGCTGGCTACCACCCTATTTCTTTGCTGCATTTGCATACCACCTGGGCCACACTCTCATCTGCTGAATGGGTTTGGGTCCGCTAAGAGTTTTGAAGTAAATGAATGTGTCTTGTTTTGGAGAAAATTACAATGGGAGTCTATGGGAAAGATAATTACAGGTCTCTGCCCAGAACAATGTGATATTTATTTTGTATGTACATAAAACAAAACTTCAATTAATATGATAATTTCAAATTTCAGGCAACATCATTCTTGACATGGGCTTCCATAGCTACCCTGGTTGTTGGAGGTATAGCTCTCATCAGTGGCTCAAGGAAAAGTGAGGGAAGAAGAATGGAACCTCAGTGAACTTTCATTAACACATTCCTTCTAATTAGCGCACATGCTCCAATAAGTGCACACACTCTTCTTTTTCGAGATGCCATAAAATAGTTCTAATAAGTGCACTTACAATTGCAATAAAATACACAAAACTTGAGAATGTTAAGTTCAGCTCTGTAGACAGCTTCATAACTGCTATGAGTACAAGACAGATGCTGTTCACAACTGTTCCTTTATGCATCCTGTTGATTGTATATCTTTTTCGATAGTTTTTGCAAAACATCTCAGATTTGAAACAATTTTTAAGAAGTAAGAGGAGTGTGGTAGCAAAGTATAGAGCACTGGACTCCGAAACGAGAGGTCCATGGCTCAATTCCCACTGGCGGCTCCTTGTTGTATCTTTGAGCAAGGCACATTAACTCTCCAGAATAGTGGTTATTTCCCAGAAAGCGATGGCTCTGTCCCGCCATGACTTAAAAATTGTTGACATATAAGCCTTTGTGGCTTTTTATGGTGGTTATATTTTAAGCACTTGTTGGATGTCATGACATCCTCATTTTGGGTTTAAGTCCCATAAAGTGGAGGCAACGTCCCGACATGATCTTAGCTGTTGACTTGGATGTAAAGCATCAATTCAAACAAACAAACAAAAAAAAATTGTTGACTTGGAAGTTAAACTGCAATACAAACTAACAAACAAAAAATTCAACAAGAACTCTCAGAAGTATTGCTTATTAGAAAGCTACATATACCAGTATTTTTATCGCACCTGCTTATAGCAGGGTGCGATATAGGAGTTCAAATTTCCGTCCGTCCGTACGTTCGTTCGTCCGTCCGTCAACATTTACGTCGAAGTTTAGTTTTCTCGACATCAGAGATAGCTGCGAGTCTGAAACCTTGCATAGTAATTGTCCCTGACATACCCTTCAAGCACGCACCTTAACCCGGTGCCCTTGACCTATATTTCACGGTCCACTGACTTTGAAAATTTTTACGTCGAAGTTTTGTCAACATTTACGTCGAAGTTTGGTTTTCTCGTTATCAGAGATAGCTGTGAGTCTGAAACCTTGCATAGTAATTGTCCTTGACATACCATTCAAGCACGCACTTTAACCCAGTGCCCTTGACCTATATTTCACGGTCCACTGACTTTGAAAATTTTTACGTCGAAGTTTGGTTTTCTCGACATCAGAGATAGCTGCGAGTCTGAAACCTTGCATAGTAATTGTCCTTGACATACCCTTCAAGCACGCACCTTCACCCGATGCCCTTTACCTATATTTCATGGTCCACTGACTTTGATAATTTTTACGTCGAAGTTTGGTTTTCTCGACATCAGAGATAGCTGCAAGTCTGAAACCTTGCATAGTAATTGTCCTTGACATACCCTTCAAGCACACACCTTAACCCGGTGCCCTTGACCTATATTTCATGGTCCACTGACTTTGAAAATTTTTACGTCAAAGTTTGGTTTTCTCGACATCAGAGATAGCTGCGAGTCTGAAACCTTGCATAGTAATTGTCCTTGACATGCCCTTCAAGCACGTACCTTGACCCGGTGCCCTTGAACTATATTTCACGACCTATTGACTTTGCCCGATGCAGGTGCGATATCGACCTCCGCGGAGTTCTTGTGTTACCTTTATTCTTAGTTTTCTTGAAAAGTTTAGTGCCTGATGCGCTAATTAGAACTAATATGGTATGTTGGTGAACTGTGATATTCTTGTCATTTTTTATCACACCTGCTTATAGCAGGGTGCGATATAGGAGTCCAAATTTCTGTCCGTCCGTCCGTCTGTCAACATTTACGTCGAAGTTTGGTTTTCTCGACATCAGAGATAGCTGCGAGTCTGAAACCTTGCATAGTAATTGTCCCTGACATACCCTTCAAGCACGCATCTTAACCCGGTGCCCTAGACCTATATTTCATGGTCCACTGACTTTGAAAATTTTTACGTCGAAGTTTTGTCAACATTTACGTCGAAGTTTAGTTTTCTTGACATCAGACTGAGAGATAGCTGTGAGTCTGAAACCTTGCATAGTAATTGTCCTTGACATACCCTTCAAGCACGCACCTTAACCCTGTGCCCTTGAACTATATTTTATGGTCCACTGACTTTGAAAATTTTTACGTCGAAGTTTGGTTTTCTCGACATCAGAGATAGCAGCGAGTCTGAAACCTTGCATAGTAATTGTCCTTGACATACCCTTCAAGCATGCACCTTAACCCGGTGCCCTTGACCTATATTTCACGGTCCACTGACTTTGAAAATTTTTACGTCGAAGTTTGGTTTTCTCGACATCAGAGATAGCTGCGAGTCTGAAACCTTGCATAGTAATTGTCGTTGACATACCCTTCAAGCACGCACCTTAACCCGGTGCCCTTGACCTATATTTCACGGTCCACTGACTTTGAAAATTTTTACGTCAAAGTTTGGTTTTCTCGACATCAGAGATAGCTGCTAGTCTGAAAACTTGCATAGTAATTGTCGTTGACATACCCTTCAAGCACGCACCTTAACCCGGTGCCCTTGACCTATATTTCACGGTCCACTGAATTTTTACGTGGAAGTTTGGTTTTCTCAACATCAGAGATAGCTGCAAGTCTGAAACCTTGCATAGTAATTGTCCTTGACATACCCTTCAAGCACGCACCTTAACCCGGTGCCCTAGACCTATATTTCACGGTCCACTGACTTTGAAAATTTTTACGTTGAAGTTTGGTTTTCTCGACATTAGAGATAGCTGCGAGTCTGAAACCTTGCATAGTAATTGTCCTTGGCATGCCCTTCAAGCACACACCTTGACCCGGTGCCCTTGAACTATATTTCACGGTCTATTGACTTTGCCCAATGCAGGTGCGATATCGACCTCCGCGGAGTTCTTGTTTTACTATTGAGCAATGTCTTAACAGATACTCATCAAATAGTTGTCATTCATTTTAACTTGTTTTGCATTCAAGCAATATTTTAACAAACCTTGTAAAGAGGGTGTATGTGTGGGTGGGGGGTGAGTGGGAGACATTCATGTGAAGCACAAGATACAACTTTACATTGTAATGGATGAGGACTTTAGCTGTCCTGAAAGTTTTAAGACTCTGTTTGTATCTCACAATCGTTTGAATGCTTTACAATAAAAAGCAAACAAGCATACATATAAAGGAGTCATGTATAAACTTAGGAAGAACTGAGTCCAAAAATACATCAGGAAAACATGTCCGTGCAATGAATACCCCCTTAAACCCCACTTTTATATAGAAAAACTGGGGTATGCAGGGGTATACCTAATTTTCTTATTTTTGCTCCAAAACAGATTGTGGGTACTCGTTAGTTACTCGGCAAGGCAGTTCTAACGTGTACCCACAATCTATGTTTTGAGCAAATATGTTAAAAATATCTTCTTTTTTTTTTTCAAATGAAATTTTCATTTTTTAACACTGAAAAAATTCTCTGTATATTGCATGGGCAAGTTTTTGTAATGTATACTGTTGGAGATAGTGGTCAAGGCATCGGAGGTAGTGCTTCTTGGAGCACTTTGAATTTGACATTTTAAAAAAAAAAAAAAAAACAGGCAACAAAACAAATGAGCACAAATTGAAAATCTGGCTCCTCAAAGCAGCAACAACTTGCACGATGTTATCACATCATCTGTTCAGTTGGTTAGCAAAATTTCCAGGTCTTCATATTGTTAACAACTTAGCTATAGCGTATGGAAGTTTTGATGTCAATCAAAATGTCGAAAAGAAACTGGGCACTGACACAACGCATGGAACAGGGCTTTGTTACCAAACACTGTATGCATACAGAAGCCCATCAGATAATAAAATTTTATTGTTGGCTTAATCAAATCCAGGATATGTTTGATCATTATTTGTTTGCTACCGCAAAGTTTTTAGCAAAGATAAGGATAATTGGGAGAAGGGCAACAAACAGTCCAATGTGTGAGAGAAAATGTATCAAACTTAAAAATTCAATGCATGGCAGTTTAGAGCTGGCTACATGAGAACTGACATGTGTTCTGTATAAAAGAAAAAAAAACTGTTTTTTTTTTCTCAATTATTATCAAATGTTAGTACCAAAATTGGGCTTAAAAGCCTTTGAAAAGACATCAGGTCGGCAGGAAAATTTTAATAGATGTGACAATGTTGATGTCAAAGTGCTCCGTGAGTAGTAACATGCTGAATCAGTGGTGTTAAAATGGTTAAATGAATAGGTTCCAGATGAGGTATTTTTCTAAAATCAGCAATACTCATGATATATTGTCATGTTCCTGTGTACAATAATTCATTCTCCTTAGCAGTTACTGAGATATAGACACAGTCTAAAAACTTTCTGGACATCTCAAGTACATGTGTATAGAAGACGTCATGTTGCATTGTTGTATACCTGTACATCTAATCAGTCCACTGGGGCTGCCAAAGGGGGGAGTTTGGCTACACCTTTCTTAAAAGAGTTATTTACATGTACACATTTTAGAGTTATTTACATGTACACATTTTAGAAAAGGATAAATGGACAGACTGATAAGACAGACTGAGTGATGGTGTTTGTGGCAGTTGATTTTTCAAAGTTTAATCAGTTTCATCTATATACAATACATTGTTTTCTTACCAACCATTGATATACATGTACATTCAAGCAGTTTCATGAGAAAACCAACATTTTGCATATGCGAAAACAAAGGCGCAGATCAGCTTCGCAGTAAATGCGAAACTGATCAGCACTTTTGTTTTCGCTAAACAGATGGTACAATTCGTCTTCTCAAATCTGAAATTTCTAACATCTAGCCTTCCCCTGTGGCTACACAGGCTGGTTTATGTCAGACCTGGTTGGAAACCACATTGTTGGTTTTATCATGACATGGCTTAATTTTGTATGGTTTGTGATAACTTTTGTTATTTTACTTCATCTGACATGATGCTGGTTTATTTGATCTATATTTCTTGGGATAACTCAAAAAAGTAGATGGTTTATATTCACTCTATTTATTACATACCAACTGAAATATATATCTTTGGCATATAAGAACCAGCTCAGTGTGAACCAAAGAATACTAGCTTGAGTTTGACCTCCGAGTCGGAAACTGCTGACGGCGCAAGGCGTAGCAGCTCTCAGTTTGGAGTGAACCGGCCATCACCTGCAAAATCAAGCTAGTATGTATAAACCTAAGTTTTGCAGTCCCCGCCGAAACTGCCATCCAGTAAACATGTAGCTTGCTAATCTTACATGAGCACATACCTTGACAGACTGTAGTAGTGTGTGCGAAACACAGTGTTATGTGGTTTGCCGCTGGTGGCAATTGTAGGTACCGCCGCTGGTGGCGGTCGTAGTTGTGTGATGGTGCCGCAGGTGGCAGTATTGTGTGTTGGAAAGCGTGTAGCTGAGTAGTGTAAAGTAGATCAGGCTGTCAATGCAGTGCTATATAAGTATGGAGGCCAAGCAGGTAGGGCAGGGATTGAGTACATACCAAAGACTTGGGGAATGTAAATAGCTAAATTTCAGGTAGAAATGTAGCTATATCCCCAAAAGCAATCAGTTGGGAAACAATTGTTTGGTTCACAGCTGATTGATATCCCCCTTATCCAACAATGACATTGTGAGAAAAAAAAAATGAAATAAAATGAGTCGAAATAGTGCTTGGAACAAACAAACAAAATAAAACTAAACTGGTTCTTATTAGGAAACAGATAAAGGTTGGTCAGGTGGGGTGGTGGTGGCCAGCTTTAAAGCCCTGAAATCATAAACTGAACTGCTGCACATAGCGACTGACAAATAGTTATATTGAGCCCTGTAATGGAAATGTCAAACTATCAAATAAACCACATTTATCCTAAAATAAATACTCATTTATTTGATCTATATTTCTTGGGATAACTCAAAAAAGTAGATGGTTTATATTCACTCTATTTATTACATACCAACTGAAATATATATCTTTGGCATATAAGAACCAGCTCAGTGTGAACCAAAGAATACTAGCTTGAGTTTGACCTCCGAGTCGGAAACTGCTGACGGCGCAAGGCGTAGCAGCTCTCAGTTTGGAGTGAACCGGCCATCACCTGCAAAATCAAGCTAGTATGTATAAACCTAAGTTTTGCAGTCCCCGCCGAAACTGCCATCCAGTAAACATGTAGCTTGCTAATCTTACATGAGCACATACCTTGACAGACTGTAGTAGTGTGTGCGAAACACAGTGTTATGTGGTTTGCCGCTGGTGGCAATTGTAGGTACCGCCGCTGGTGGCGGTCGTAGTTGTGTGATGGTGCCGCAGGTGGCAGTATTGTGTGTTGGAAAGCGTGTAGCTGAGTAGTGTAAAGTAGATCAGGCTGTCAATGCAGTGCTATATAAGTATGGAGGCCAAGCAGGTAGGGCAGGGATTGAGTACATACCAAAGACTTGGGGAATGTAAATAGCTAAATTTCAGGTAGAAATGTAGCTATATCCCCAAAAGCAATCAGTTGGGAAACAATTGTTTGGTTCACAGCTGATTGGTCCCCAAGGAATAGGTATGTAAGGTAGAGTGAGAAGTTGATTATAACCAACCGTTATCAGTTTCATGTTTAACAAGGCAAAAAAAAAAGTATAATAAAGAATGATTTATTGCAAAATAGGTTACATGAAAACCCTGTAAAGATCAAAGATTCATATAAACAATTAAAAGTCAAAAATCTCATGGGTGAAGGACTACAGAACCATGTCTGTAAAACAATTTCTGTTGGAAATGAACCAAATTATTTGCAATCATGTGCGAATAATTTTTTTTTTTCACAGCTGATTGTTCCCAAAAGTATGTAATGGTGGAGCAAGAAAAATGTTAAAACCAAACTTCAATGATTCTAAAATGAACTTGCAATTGTCAAAAATTCAATAGTGGTTTGTAAGATAAATTATATTATTTTCTTTTGGATTATGAAAAGAACTCTGCTTTAAAAACACATTAACAAAAAAGAAAAAAAAAATTTAAACAATACAAGCATTAAATTCGACTGTCAACACCAATCAGGCTGAATTATAATGTCACTGCAAGGCAACTAGTGCTTTCACTGACATAAAAACCATAAACTCTATAAACATTTTTCAAATGAAAATATTAATGCCACCTTGATATAGTCTGAAGTCTTTAACCACGCCAGTTTACCTCTGACATTGATATGCATTTGAAATGGGACTGCTTCAGATTGTTATGTTTTCAAATCTGATTCTGTTATGGTTAAAAGACATGCTCATGTCCTGCATGTAACATTGGAAAGCCATCTTAAGCAATTAAGTAAAGTGCAATTGCTTTGACCATGCCGGTTAACCGTTGACCTTTTAGCTTGGTATTTGTTGATCTGACTGCTTTAGATGTGTATGTTTTCAGCAGTGCGATTTTTTATAGTAAACAAGATATGCCCACATGTTTCACATGGCACTGGAAACATATCTAATGCAAGTAGGCACCCCTTGTCTATTGCGTACGAAACTTTATCACTTGAGATCAGCCAGCACAGTGAGCATGTTTTACTAAACCCATTGTCACTGTTTGCAAAACTTTTTAGACAATGAATGCAAGCAATGAATGTAAATATAAGCATAAGCACAACGTGAAATTAATTTCATACTTAGCAGAGATAGTATGTCAAAGAAACATAGACAATGTCATTCTTAAAGAATGAAAAGATAAAAACTATACATGTATTTACATAATTGATATCCGATAAAGTGTCAACAGAACCTTTTAATTAAAGGAATAACTCAATACTAGATTAGTCTGTCACATTCTAGTACACCTGGACCTCTCAAGAACACAGTTCATTACAACAAGGCCTTGGATGGTTGGAACGCAATTGGACTAATTTTCTTATGTCTATAATTTTTTTTTTTTTTTACTCTCGTTATTATATACAGATTGGATAGCAAACATGGAAATTGGTTTGGATCCCAGCAATAGTGCTATTAAGAGGTTGAGATGTTGGATATGACAACCAGGCAGGATACTAAGCCAGCTTAATACAGATACGCTATGACAGAGCAATCAGTGATCCAAAGGCATAGATCGGAATAATGAAAACAATAATTGTGATAAAAATCTGAATATACATAATATAAAACACATGCACAGACTGTGAAAATAACATCGTAAAAGGTGCAGAAAAATGAGAATCTTAGACATATCAGAAGCAGCTGCTGATATTTAAATAATAATTAAGTGTCATCACCACTAGAGTGGCAGTATCTGTCAAATACATGTACATAGGTTGACCTGACATTCAGACTCAATTGATCACCATTATCTTTGTATTCAACCACAATGTTCTACAAGCCACTAATTCATATCAAAAGAAGTAATCTGAAACCCCAGCAATGCTGAAGCTGCATTTTTATTTTGGTTCTGTCATCAAAATGTAAATAACACTGGGTGAACTAGCCCAGATTCCTGTCTGTAAAATAATTTCAGTTTAAACCTTTGATCACAACTTTGCCATACTTGTCTGTCAACCTCAATCTAGGTTTGGTTTAATTCAAATGCCATCATGAATCAATAGTAAATGTCAGACTGTAAACTAGAGAAATCTGGGCAAATAAAAACACAGGTATCAATATAAAAGACAACCCCATGTATCCCATATCATTGCACAAGCACTGAAACAACACTCATATAACACAAACACAGTCCAGTCACTCTACGCAGAGGATTGGAGAGACTGACAAGACTGCCCCTGCATACACCAGTATTGCCGACTACAATGTGCCAACTGGTAGATAGATTTGAAATAGTAGTGAGTCATAGCTAAATTTTTTTAATTGTGCTTAAAGTACAGCTGGTATTACTGCACTTTGTACAGCCTCCGGACGACCAGAGCAGACTCCACGCCACAGACCCACCGCTACATGTGAATGAAATGAATGTATTTGGCTAATAGGAACAGGCGTGTCATGCTTACTTATAACGGCAAATCTGCGACAAAAGTCTACCACAATCATCCGGAAGCTATAATCACATGTTCTTTTGTAACAACAGCTACCGGTAAATGGCTCTCTAATGCGGTTTAACCGCTAAGTTTATAAGGGGAATAGCTCACCGGATGTGAAATAGTAACCTTGGACCTTGGCTGCATCAAATCCAATTCTATGTAGATGTCATTTAACAGTGAAAATGAAAGTTTAGAATCAAAGCACTTCATGACTTAAAATCCAAAACAGTGAGTCAGTAAGTGTATTCTTTATATGAATGTTTGCTACATTAGTCAAATACTTCAGTAGGTTGGATATGACAAACTTGCAAAACTGTGATGGACCTGAACCCCTATGGTAAAACCCATAGTCCTTTTGTCAATTGGATCCCTGTGTGTATTTGAGTTTCCCCAATGTCAAATTACCAATGCATAAATGAGTAGTGGGTCTTATGCTTCTTGCTTTATAATCAGTCTACTGAATCCATTTAGCACAAGTATCACTGTCTTGTCTTGTTTTAGTTTCATGTGTCAGCAGAACAATGACAAACTTCAGCTGTGAAAACACATGAACTCACTTGTCCTGAATGATTGCTTGGCATACGGCGTAGACTGTCCACGGATATTATATGAAAGAAATCTGGAGACTGTCCCACTATCCTAGCCGCACATGTAACCATACACAGCTGGTTATGTTTGAAATGAATCAAAACCATTATCCTAGCCGCACATGTAACCATACACAGCTGGTTATGTTTGAAATGAATCAAAACCAAACCAATGGACACAGGTTCACAAAAAAGTTTTTCGAGGCTCATTTATCATCTGCTGTCGATGTGATATTGTAAAGTAATTGAACAAGTTGGAAGCTGGTAGTTCTGTAGGCTAGTCCGGTTATTCATGATTGCTCCTACTAAAATTCCAAAGTATAAAATGCTGATCAATGTTCATAGCTATCTTTGGCCGAAGATAGCGGTTGTTCAGCACATTTGGTGATTGTTCAGCACATGAGCACAGTGGTTACAGCAATTATCAGTTTCTATCCATAACATGAATCATGATCCACGAGTCTTAAAGTTCGTCATATCTTTAACCATTCGTTTCATATAAAAGCTCTGTGCTTTCTCAGCAAATCAGGACACAGTCTATATCTTTATGTATTCCCATACAAAAAGTTCAGAAGGATTCTACGTTGGACAAAGATGGGAAAGTCAGCTTGGAATTTGATTTTTAGGCCGAATAGGTTGGAACCCTCTCCAATACAGAAACAATAGCAAACTTTCTTGTCTAACATAGACACATTGTAATTTAATGGTTCTCCAAACTGCATACTCAATCTGAAAGAAACTTGCAGGAGACCACAAGACTACTGTCAAAACTTATAGCTTATATGATTGAACTAATATAAGTTGCAAACTTACTTGCTATTTTATTAATTGCTTCCCGAAATTGACAGGTTACCCATATAAAATATATCATACTTGTTTGGAAAGACAGACCATCATTAGCCTAAATAAGGTCAATTATTAATCGACCATGTAATCAGTATGGTCTCCCGCAAAGTAAGAAGCAACTGTATATGACTGCCATGGCACAAGGTTCATGCTTTCTGGCTGTCATACACAGTGGCCATTTTTTTCTAAATTTCAAGTCCAGTTATCATGAAATCTTTGTTGCCAAATAATCATAGTTTTGTTTCAATTCTGTTCTTGGCACAGTGCTATTTAAGTGTAGTTCTCTATCTGGTCAAGTTTAGCCTGATATGACTTTCTCCTTGTTGTTCTTTAATCCATAGTAGTTCATAAATAAAACAGAATCAAATGTTATTTGTAAGTAATGCCACATATATAATCCTCACACATTAAATGTAAGTCATGTGAGATTTAATTGTTCCAGTTTTAAAACTTTTAATAGTATCATGAAAATTAATCCAGCTTTAAAGCCCTGAAATCATAAACTGAACTGCTGCACATAGCGACTGACAAATAGTTATATTGAGCCCTGTAATGGAAATGTCAAACTATCAAATAAACCACATTTATCCTAAAATAAATACTCATTATAGTCTTTATTGTTTTCTCCATATTATTGTTAACCAAATGGCTTTTATGTGTGATGTTTGTTTGGAATAAAAAAAAAGAAGAAAATACATGTAGTTCTGGTAAATTTAAACCTTGAAGCATGAATTCAGCATTAAAAAACTGAATGAAACCAATTCAAGTTGGTCTCCAGTTTTCACAGTTTTCATTTACTAATATCAACACTCGGGAGTCAAAACCTCATAGATTTTCATCAAAATCAATTTTGGCAATGTGGAAATGCTAACCATACAGAGCACAATCTGTCAAAACATTGTATCTTAAAATGTTTGAAATTATGTCATTGAGACCAAAACGACTAAATCTCAGTTTATTTTGGATGGTGATAATTTCAAGAAAAGAGGTTATTCAAGGAGGGGGAAATATTCTAGAGCAAAATAGGAAGCATACAAAGGCAGTGGAGTAGGGCCTTATAAAACTGACTTTTGTACTTGCCATTCTGCTGAGATTTATCATTGTTGTTCGTTTATTGTCTTCCTCTCAGTTAACCATGCCATCTTTGTTTTGTTTTGGCTGATGCTAGCCAGGTGTGAACATTGCTTGGAAAGAGCTAGAAATCTTGAGTTTGCATGTGTGTTATTAGATTTTTATCTAGTGTTGACCTTTTTCAGTTCCAACCTCGAATGGGATTTAGAGGATTGAAAGAATTCAAAAAGGCTAAATATTCTGTTAGAATTCTTTTTGATTCTCTTAAAACATCTACAAATATGACTGATAGAGACACATGAGCCGCATCATGACAAAACCAACTTTTTGCAAAAGCGAAAACAAAGGCGCAGATCAGCTTCGCAGTTACTGCGAAGCTGATCTGTGCCTTTGTTTTCGCTACACGGATAGTAAAATTCCTCTTTCTAAATCCAAAATTTCTAGCCTCTAGCCATCTATGCTTGTGTAGCTCTGTTTGTTTTGAAAATGTTCGAAAACCACATTGTTGCTTTCTCCTGATGTGGCTCGCATGAAGTCATTTCAATGCAAATGAAATAGAAACTATAATATCTATGTATTATTTACAAATGAGGATAAGAATAACTGAGCCATGAGTCATGCAAAATTATTGCATTTGTGAAAACTAAGGAAGAAATCAGCAACCTAATGACATCACTTTTGTTTTCACTACACAGACTAAACAATCCCCCTTTTTTCTAAATTGAAAAAAAAATCTGTATCTGTGCAGCCTGATGTATGTCAGATCTAGCCAAAAACTCCAAAAATGAGATTTCTCATGTCACTGTCCATTCACAAGGGAGAATGGTGGGGTAGGGTATGCAAATGATTCCACTTTATTGCATCAATTTTACTGCACAATAGGGAAACTATAGGAGCCGTGATGAAAAAAAAACGGTCTTCAGGGTTTCCAACCACATCTGATTCAAACTGGCCTATACACCCTTGGAAGAAAGCAAGAATCTTGAAATTTTGGGTTTAGGTAGAGGAGGAATTGTACTATCCATGTGAAAACAAAGGTGCTGATCAGCTGTGCAGTTACTGCACAGCTGATCTGTGCCTTTGTTTTCACATAGGCAATAATCTGTTTTTTCATGAGGCGGCTCATATATAAGCTTACTGCTTACGGACTGCAGTTTGCTATCTGCTTTAAGCATTTTGCTAACTGCATCAACATGAATTTTTAGGGTTTCTGATGCTATTTAGCCAGTAATAAATGTTATGTATGAGCTGTGATGCAAGAAAACCGGTCTTCAGGATTTTCGATCAGGTCCAACACAAATCTGCCTGAGCAGTCATTAAAGAAGGCTAGAAGCTTGAAATTGTGGATTTAAGAAGAAGAGGAATTGTACTATACAAGAAGCAAAAACAAGGGCGCTGATCAGCTGTGCAGCTACTGAACAGCATCTTTGTTTTCGCAGTCAAAACTCTGATTTTCTCATGACGCAGCTCGTATAGTATAAACACTGCACTGGGTGATGATGGGTAACAGCAATGCTATCAAAATTCAGCATTTAATAACTAAAACTGAATATTTAAAGTGGAACCCATACTTCTAGTTATTTTCATGTATTCTATTAAGGCTAAAAACACACTGATATATCAGTGAATATTTGTAACTGAAAACCGCTTATTTTATTCATAGAGATGCTCACATATTTGTCTCTATCAATATTCAATGACAAAAGTACAAAAGCCTAGAAAGACTATACAATAAATAAGGTCTTATTACATGAGTATTAACAACATCCCATTCACATACTTTAAACCAATTACCAGTAACAAGAAAGCCTCCCACAGGCTGGTTGCATGCAAACCAGAGGACCATTGGTCCTGAGAACGCTCACCTGAAGCCTGATCCTGCAGTATTAAGTCATCATGAAATGACCTTGACCTTGAATACTCACACACCTTTATTGAATTCATCAGTTGTCTGCATCTGCAAAGTTTCAGGTCTCAGGCTGCAATAGTTTCCAAACCCAGTGATTAATGAGAAAACCACAATTTTAATTTTGATATTTAGATGACTTTGGGTCAAGGTCAAGAAATGACCTTGGCCTTCATTAATTACTTACCTTCATTGACTCCATTGGTTAGTTTCCAAAATATCCATTGTTTCCGCCTTTTCCCATGTAAAAGCCTATGTTTCCAAAATTGACCTTGCCGTAAAATAGGTCAAGGTCATCCTATGGTCATCAATTTATCAAACAAGGATGGGCTGGAGTCCCAAATGCTACATACCAAGTTTCGCGAAAATTGGCCTGCCGGTTCTGGAGAAGAAAATTTTTGAGTGGTTTTTACCATATATGGGCGTGGCGGCCATCTTGGTAATGTGACCTGGATTTCGCTATCAAATTTCGTCTCCCCTACCCATGGATGCTCCACATAAAATTTCACTTTGATTGGCCCAGCAGTTTCAGAGAAGAAGATCTTTGAAAAGTGTGTATGGACGACAGACTGGCCAAGGTCAAGAGATGACCTTGACCTACATTAATCACATACCTTCATCTACTCCATTAGTTGTTTGCATCTACCACTTTTCAGGCATCAGGCTGCAATAGTTTTCAAAAAATCCATAGTTTTCACTTTTTCCCATGTAAAAGCCTATGTTTCCAAATTTGACCTTGCCGTAAATTAGGTCAAGGTCATCTAAGGGTCATCATTTTATCAAACTATGATGGGCTGAAGTCCCAGATGCTACATACCAAGTTTCGTGGAAATCGGCCAACCGGTTCTGGAGAAGAAGATTTTTGAGTGGTTTTTACCATATATGGGCGTGGCAGCCATCTTGGTCATGTGACCTGGATTTCACGATTAAACTTTTGTCTCCCCTACCCATGGATGCTCCACATAAAATTTCTCTTTGATTGGCCCAGCAGTTTCAGAGAAGAAGATCTTTGAAAAGTGTGTATGGACGACAGACTGGCCAAGGTCAAGAGATGACCTTGACCTACATTAATCACATACCTTCATCTACTCCATTAGTTGTTTGCATCTACCACTATTCCGCATCAGGCTGCAATAGTTTTCAAAAAATCCATAGTTTTCACTTTTTCCCATGTTAAAGCCTATGTTTCCAAAATTGGCCTTGCCGTAAATTAGGTCAAGGTCATCCTAGGGTCATCATTTTATCAAACTATGATGGGCTGGAGTCCCAAATGCTACATACCAAGTTTCATGAAAATCGGCCTGCCGGTTCTGGAGAAGAAGATTTTTGAGTGGTTTTTACCATATATGGGCGTGGCAGCCATCTTGGTCATGTGACCTGGATTTCGCAATCGAACTTTTGTCTCCCCTACCCATGAATGCTCCACATAAAATTTCACTTCAATTGGCCCAGCAGTTTCAGAGAAGAAGATCTTTGAAAAGTGTGAATGGACGAAAGACTGGCCAAGGTCAAGAGATGACCTTGACCTAAATTAATCACATACCTTCATCTACTCCATTAGTTGTTTGCATCTACCACTTTTCAGGCCTCAGGCTGCAATAGTTTTCAAAAAATCCATAGTTTTCACTTTTTCCCATGTAAAAGCCTATGTTTCCAAATTTGACCTTGCCGTAAAATAGGTCAAGGTCATCCAAGGGTCATCATTTTATCAAACTATGATGGGCTGAAGTCCCTGATGCTACATACCAAGTTTCGTGGAAATCGGCCCACCGGTTCTGGAGAAGAAGATTTTTGAAGGGTTTTTACCATATATGGGCATGGCGGCCATCTTGGTCATGTGACCTGGATTTCGCGATCAAACTTGAAATGCCACTACCCAAGGAGGCTCCACATAAAATTTCAACTAGATCGGCCAAGCGGTTTCAGAGAAGAAGATCTTTGAAATTGTGGACGACGACGACGACGACGGACGGACGCCGGATCATGGCCATCCTATAAGCTCACCTTGTGAGCCTTCGGCTCAGGTGAGCTAAAAATCTAAGTAATTGTATTCAAATATGCAATTTCAAAAGTTCTAATACATGTATTTAAAAATTTAGATCAAGCAATAAACTATGACACTCAATAAATTTTCGATTGATTTACAAGGAAACAGTTTTTACTTGAAAAATAATAAACGTCTAAAGCAATATGGCATCCATCGAGTTCATAAAATCTTTAATAGTAATAAGTTAATATAAAAGTTTGTAGGGAAATCAGCAATTTTAACGAAGTTTTTTCTAATCTGTGTAAACCACCCTATTCTTAAGCAGCGAAACACAATAACTAGAGGACCATTGGTCCTGTAGCTCACCTGAGAGATTATCACATTGTAAGCTCATGAGATTTAAATTAATTGAGAATTGACCAATGAAAGTCTATGCATGGAGACTATTGACCCCCGGGGCATGGCCAAATTTGACCCAGGGGCATGACTGGCACAATTTATAATGGGGACTACCAAACATTGCTACATACAAAATATAGAAGCTCTGGGCCTTTTGGTTTCAGAGAAGAAGATTTTTTTAGTTTTTCCCATTGTAAGTCTATGGAGACTATCTACCCCTGGGGCGTGGCCAAATTTGACCCCAGGGGCATGGCTGGCACAATTTATGTAGAGGACCATTAGCCATTGCCACATACAAAATATCAAAGCTGTGTGCCCTGTAGTTTCAGAGAAGAAGATTTTTGAATTTTTTTCCCATAGCAAGTCTATTGAGACTATCAACCTCCGGGCCTGGCCAAATTTGATCCAGGGGCATGAATGGCACAATTTATGTAGAGGACCATTAGCCATTGCTACATACCAAACCAGAGGACCATTGGTCCTGAGAACGCTCACCTGAAGCCTGATCTTGGAGTATTAAGTCATAATGAAATGACCTTGACCTTGAATACTCACACACCTTTATTGACTTCATAAGTTGTCTGCATCTGCAAAGTTTCAGGTCTCAGGCTGCAATAGTTTCCAAACCCAGTGATTTCTGAGAAAACCATAATTTTAATTTTGATATTTAAATGACCTTGGGCCAAGGTCAAGACATGACCTTGGCCTTCATTAATTACTTACCTTCATTGACTCCATTAGTTGTCTGCATCTAGCAACTTTCAGGTCTCAGGCTGCAACAGTTTGTTTTCGCCTTTTCCCATATGAAAGCCTATGTTTCCAAAATTGACCTTGCAGTAAAATAGGTCAAGGTCATCATAGGGTCATCATTACAACAAACTATGATGGGCTGGAGTCCCAAATGCTACATACCAAATTTCATGAAAATTGGCCTGCCGGTTCTGGAGAAGAAGATTTTTGAAAGGTTTTTACCATATATGGGCGTGGCGGCCATCTTGGTCATGTGACATGGATTTCGCGATCAAACTTTCGTCTCCCCTACCCATGGATGCTCCACATAAAATTTCACTTTGATTTGCCAAGCAGTTTCAGAGAAGAAGATCTTTGAAAAGTGTGTATGGACAACAGACTGGCCAAGGTCAAGAGATGACCTTGACCTATATTTATCACATACCTTCATCTACTCCATTAGTTGTTTGCATCTACCACTTTTCAGGCCTCAGGCTGCAATAGTTTTCAAAAAATCCATAGTTTTCACTTCTTCCTATGTAAAAGCCTATGTTTCCAAATTTGACCTTGCCGTAAAATAATTCAAGGTCATCCAAGATTCATCATTTTATCAAACTATGATGGGCTGAGGTCCCCGATGCTACATACAAAGTTTCGTGGAAATCGGCCCACCGATTCTGGAGAAGATTTTTGAGTGGTTTTCACCATATATGGGCGTGGCGGCCATCTTGGTCATGTGACCTGGATTTCGCGATCAAACTTTCGTCTCCCCTACCCATGGATGCTCCACAAAAAATTTCACTTTGATTGGCCTTGCAATTTCAGAGAAGAAGATCTTTGAAAAGTGTGTATGGACAACAGACTGGCCAAGGTCAAGAGATGACCTTGACCTATATTAATTACATACCTTCATCTACTCCATTAGTTGTTTGCATCTACCACTTTTCAGGCCTCAGGCTGCAATAATTTTCAAAAAATCCATAGTTTTCACTACTTCCTATGTAAAAGCCTATGTTTCCAAATTTGACCTTGCCGTAAAATAGGTCAAGGTCATCATAGGGTCATCATTATATCAAACTATGATGGGCTGAGGTCCTTGATGCTACATACCAAGTTTCCTGGAAATCCGCCCACCGGTTCTGGAGAAGAAGATTTTTGAAAGGTTTTTACCATATATGGGCGTGGCGGCCATCTTGGTCATGTGACCTGGATTTCGCGATCAAACTTTCGTCTCCCCTACCCATGGATGCTCCACATAAAATTTCATTTTGATTGGCCAAGCAGTTTCAGAGAAGAAGATCTTTGAAAAGTGTGTATGGACAACAGACTGGCCAAGGTCAAGAGATGACCTTGACCTATATTAATCACATACCTTCATCTACTCCATTAGTTGTTTGCACCTACCACTTTTCAGGCCTCAGGCTGCAATAGTTTTCAAAAAATCCATAGTTTTCACTTTTTCCCATGTAAAAGCCTATGTTTCCAAATTTGACCTTGCCGTAAAATAGGTCAAGGTCATCCAAGGGTCATCATTTTATCAAACTATGATGGGCTGAATTCCCCGATGCTACATACCAAGTTTCGTGGAAATCGGCCCACCGGTTCTGGAGAAGAAGATTTTTGAGTGGTTTTTACCATATATGGGCGTGGCGGCCATCTTGGTCATGTGACCTGGATTTCGCGATCAAACTTGAAATGCCACTACCCAAGGAGGCTCCACATAAAATTTCAACAAGATCGGCCAAGCGGTTTCAGAGAAGAAGATCTTTGAAATTGTGGACGACGGACGGACGACGGACGTACGGACGCCGGATCATGGCCATCCTATAAGCTCACCTTGTGAGCCTTCGGCTCAGGTGAGCTAAAAAACGAATTTCCCATAAGTGCAATACACTTTATTCAACAAGGTTGTCAACACAAAATAATGTATATGGTTGACAACTGCAGTGACTTCGACCACATGACCAAGTGATGTTGGACGCTTAAAAACAAGGAATTTTCGGGTACTGAAAATGGATCACATTTTCTGATGTTAAGCCATAGGTTTCAATATTAAAATTGCCATACACTCATTGGACGACGTTCAAAGATTTGAATTGTGTGCATTGCTTTGAAAAATTTCGAGCCCGCACGTGCAAGGCACGGAAAATGCATTTTTGTACCCTGAGCCATGTTCTTGCGCATGCGCACTAAAACCTCGGATTTGATAACACAAAGATTTTCAAGTCATTTTGATGCTGATTGAGCACAAAAGTTTTCAGATAATTGGCCAATTTAAAAGATAAGAGCAAAATAATGAAGTTGCGTTGGCTGTGGAACTCAGTACAGTAATGTTTGATGTATACAGGACAAATACTTCAGTTTTCTAAAACAATATACATGTAATAAAATATATTAAAAAGATAAAAATTTGTCTAAATATATAAGTAATATCCCTTTAGCATTTTCTCCCAAACTGTTTAACTTTTCCATGCAAGCCATCATTAAACCTACACATGCGCGGATCCAGAAATTTTCATGAGAGGGGGTCCAACGAAAATGGTAATTTTTGGTCACACTCGAGGGGGGGTCCAACCCCCCAAAATCCCGAAATTACCTTTTTTTAGGTAAAATTTTCAAATTCCAGGGGGGGGGGGTCCGGACCCCCGGTCCCCCCCTCTGGATCCGCGCATGCTACATGTAATGAGATGTAAAGGTGTGTTCTAAACTGAAAGCACATTCACACAAGCCCATAAGACAGAACTATAATGTCTGTTTCCACAGTCATGTCATGGAATTTTTCTTTCAAAATTCTCCATCCTGATGGGCAAATTTAAGTTCCTGACTATTGAAATGATGTTTAAAATCTAAAAGATGACTTCAAAGGTTTAATGAGGACCATCTCTAATCAGGCCTGGATCATCTCGGAAAATTGTGATCGAAATTATCGCACAGATGTGCGACAACTCCATGTATTGACTGGTGGTGCATGAGGTTATATATCACAATAGAAATGCAGCATTTTGTAAACTAATATGACTACTATCATGTAGCCCCTTTTTCGACGTTTCAGTTCAGCTTTCCCGGTTGTGATCAGACAACGTGGAGGGAAACTACACCATAGGAAAGTAGACAAAAATTTTGCAAAACAAACAAAGTTTTCAACCATCATCCAACAGATTCACATAATAATCTCGACATACCATTTTTACATCATTCTGAATGAGTTTCAAATAGTAAAATATTTGTTTGTAATCTTTTATTTCTGGGTTGTAATCTTTTTTGAAGAGGGGGACCTGACTGCTGGAACCAACACCTCAAGTATCAGATGGAGATCGCATAATTATGCAATCAACCATTTCCGATTTGTTTCATTCGTTAATCCCAATTTGTTTCATCCTTTAGTCGAAACAGTCGTTTGGAGTGACTTCCCCTGCAAAGAAGAAATATTGTTGCCTATCCATGTGATAATTTCTATCGCCATTTTCCGAGATAATCCAGACCTAATAGCCACAAATGATTGCATTCACTTTAAATGGTTGATATATTTGAGCCGCATCATGAGAAAACCAGATTTTTGCCTATGCGAAAACAAAGGCTCAGATCAACTGTGCAGTAACTGTACGGCTGATTAGGGCCTTTGTTTTTGCTACACGGATGGTACAATCGCTCGTCTTCCTAAATCCAAATTTAAAACTTCTATATTTTTCTGTGACTGTACAGACTTGATTGTGTCGGACCTGGCCGAAAACCCTGAAGGCTGGTTTTCTCGAGTCGCACATGTCACAGCTCATTTTGTACAGCTGATATTCTACAATTAAGGCTTTCAGAGATTCAACAAGAAGTTACCATAGTGTTCTTAAATTTTCGGATAAAATTACATGTAATCTTATTGATATACAAGGAGGTACACGTAATGCTTAATTACATGTGCACTTTGGGGGGCACTTGCTCTAAAGACACTGGTGGGACTGTGTCTTGTGCAGTCTGTATGTGAGTCTGATCTCATTCTATACTGTGCATTCGATGAGTGATGCAGTATATTTGTTACGTAAAGATGCTTTCAAGACTGCTATGGTACCTAAGCAGAACATGTTAGATCCTGGTCTATATTGTCCACAGGCTTTTCCCTCAGTTTTGTATTCCTGGAGTCCTTGGGACTCTCAAGTTTGATTTTGAGGGTCCTGGTACAAATTCTAAGGGTTCCTCTACTCCATAAGATAACATTAAAGACTATTTTCCAATCAATAAGGTAGAAATAAGCAATGAACATTAAGATTTCTATTCTAACGACTAGATTCAAAACGAATCCTCTGCAGAAGCTCTATTAAAAAGACAAATTGCTCAAAATTGCTTTCAAACTTTTTGGGGGTCCCTAGGGACTCTTGGCAATTCATTTAGAGAGTCCCAGACAGGTTTTTGGGAGTCTGGGACTCAATATCCTGCATCAGGGAAAACCCTGTTGTCCACTTAGACATCAAAACTTACCAAAAACTTAGGAACACTATGGAAATTTTACAAACGGGACTGAAAATACTATGGTGTATAAGCTGGGGGAGGGGGCAAGCTCGCTAGCTGTGACATATCTGGACCAAGGGCAGTAACTGGATCCATTCCATCATAATCATCTAACAGTGATTCCCCTTGGCTATCTTCATACATCGGATAAGTTCTCAGGCAGTTGAAGGCTGTAGCGAACAGCGCTGCACATCCCGCCCCGGTAACAAGATAAAAACTAACATCAAAGTCAACAACAACTTTACTGCCCGTATGCAGTTTGGTAGAAGTCTGTAGGCGTTCAATCTCTGTTGACATCCAATAACAGAACAGGTTTATCACAACACAAATTATCACTGAAATGAAAAAAAACAAAAACAATATTTATGCATAAATTTGAATTTTTAAAAAATCGGGTGCACACTCTTAACCACGATGGCTTATTCCCAAGTGTAAAGAAAATTTGTTAAAATATTAAGTGCCATATTACCAAAAAACAAGGTATATACATATTATATAATAACAAAGTCATGGGCAAAATTTATAACATGTTAGCAAACAAAATCTAATAGTAAAGATAGCTATTAAAAGATTTTAGCAAAATATGGGCGTCATTCAAGAATTAATGACAGGGGATCTGTATCTCGGAAAGTATAATTAGACTCAGTATGATTTGATGTGTTACATGTAAACATACGTTATACATTTGTGCAGAAAATTTTGTGCTTTCATTATGGCTAGATTTCGTGTCGCATTCAAAGTCAACTTTCCTTGCATTTTTGGCTGCCTGGCAACCATGGCAACCACAGAACTGGCATCATAGCAAAATTTTGGAGGAACCATCTTCAAAGGCCTAGGGAGTTTAAGGCCTGATTTTGGTAAAAAATTGAATTTTGGAATTGTGATGTGAAAAGTCTTGCAAATAGCAGGTATGTGTCCTTGCTTTCTAAATCGAGAACAACTTTTTCATCTAAACAGTAAATGTTGCCATGGCAATGCTCTGAAAACGTAGAAATACCACTTTTTGCACTTTTTAGGTCTATTTTTCACTATCAAATGATGACATTTTTAATTACCAGCCCACACACCAAACAATTTCTCCATATGAAAAAATTATGAAGTATCATCTAAACGTACTGTATTATTTTGTTTGTTGCATGGGCTGGTAGTTAAAAATAAAAAAAAACATGTGTTCAGAAATGGCTAAAAATGAGCAAAAAATTGCAAAATGTGTTCCACCTATGGTTCTTCTGTGCGTAACCATGGATATACCTGTATATTTTTCTCATCTCAACTCCGAAATTTAACTTTTACCAAAATCAGACCTTAAACTCCCTACCCCTTTAGTTGATGGTACATGTATATGAAAATCACACAACTGTTAAGAATAAAGTTTTATTGAATCATTGTCATTAATTCTTGAATGATCAATTACATGTATGGTGGGACTTTTACATTCATGTCTCTAAAGGTACAAGTTACAACAGCTTTGATGCCTAGTTGATCTGTTATTACATGTATGGTGGGACTTTTACATTCATGTCTCTAAAGGTACAAGTTACAACAGCTTTGATGCCTAGTTGATCTGTCTCGGTACCATTCTAAAGGAAGCATTCCATAATGAGGTACATGTACCATCTTTGCAAGCCGAGCAATGAAGTTGACATGGTACCATTGACTTGCCAAGATGAATTTAAAGCTGCATATAGTAAAAGATCTAGTTTACTTGAAAGGATGCGGTTGGACTTACCAGTAACTATGCTCATGATAGCATTTCGACGCAACAACTTCAATGCTCTGGTCTTTGGTCCCACCAAATCAAGTATGAATGCAAAAAGGCTGCACAAAATCCCAAGAAAACAGAAAGCAATTACGGTCTTGAAGATAAGAACAGCTTTATATGTCATACATTTTTTCATCACTGAAAACAGAAAAAAGAACATAATTATAAATTAACAGTATACAGAGACATCCAACACTTCATGACCTAACAAATTTTCCAGAGTCTGTCTTTTTCACTACCCTGTATTTGGGTTTACAACATGATAACAACTCCATATTGGTCTGGTATGAAAGCTTTGCTCAGACGGTCGGGCCAGAAATTTAATTTAATCACAGCCTCTTGTAAAAAGTACTAATGTTACAATATTTCATATCTAATATAATGCAATAGTTGAAACAAATTGAAGAATTAATTTTTATTTTACATTAAGTTTTTACAACTTACACATGTATAAAACGGTTTAAGACCCCATACAATATTCATTTTGCTAGTTTCTGTGATATTTATGAATAAATTAAATATTTTCACAAAATAAGAAATGATTTTACTTTATTCTGTGTATCAAGGTGGGGTATGAAACACCCTGCCGAGCCGAGCTGAGAGAAAGCCCCTGCAGAGCCAGGTTTTTGACTTATTATTGCTAAAAGCTGGATATCTTCGAGGCAAATAATATTCAGAATGATATTTTATAGCATTTGGAATGATTTTATATTATTGGAAACCTTTTACATAAACTCAATTATGATAATTTGCCAAATTTATTGGATTTGATAGAAAATCTCAGCTTTTGTACCAGTCGAATAGAAAAATGCCATCAAAAATTGTTTTCAAATTAATCATGACGAACAATATCTTCAACATCTGTGCAATTGTATCTATTTCATCATATGAAATCATTATTTTTTGGTATTTTGAGTTAATTTGGCAATAATAAGTCCATAACCTGGCTCGGCAGGGTCTTTCTCTCAGCTCGGCTCGGCAGGGGCTTTCATACCCCACCGTGTATCAATATTTGAGAATATCCAATTAACATGCACCATGTAAATTATTTTATCCATATATTATTTTCACACCATAATGCTCAATTAAGGCCCGGCATGGTCAAAACTTTTATACCAGGCCCTCCATATTGGCTAATGTAATATTGCTCTAGGTGTTTTGATAAATTATCCAAGTAACGAATAGCTACCTGGTGAAATATTGTCAATTTGGCGTATCACCATTAAACCATTCACTGCATTCAGATACCTAAAATTTCATAATTATCCGATCTCTTAGAAGATGAAGACATGCAATCCGACGAACTTGATATATCTCTCTTTATTCAGGGAAGAGAAAGCTGTTTTAAGAAATTTTAAAATACATAAAAATGGAGATACTGCTAAGGTGCGCCGAATTAGCCGAGTGCAGTGTACATGTATTTTTGATTTTATATGACCAATGACCTTTTTGTTCTCCAATTTTTACAAGAAAATCTACATGAAATAATACATTTAGCAAATATTATAATTTTACATACCATCATCAGGTTCAGGTCCAAACTGGTAGTTTTGATGATCCATAATATCACCATCCTCTTCAAAAAAGTGGCCTGGATAAAAGAACTGTGTGGCTCCCAAATGATGACCAGGTTCACCTCTAATTTCACATCCACCTCCTTTCAAGTTTATCCAGTCTGGCTCCGCAAGTGCTGTAGACAGAACAACAATGGCTAGCATACTGCACACAGCAGAAGCAAAGTTCTTTTCTTTGTATTTAATTCTTAGCCTTGTCCTGGATCTGTGGGAGTGATGGTGTCGGTGGTGATGATCACGGCGACTTCTTGATCGCCTCGAACGGCTTCGCCGTGAACTGTGACTTCTACTCTCAGATCTTGGCATGTTGGTTTACGGTAAAAACGAGCAGAAGATGGCAATCATGTCATAAAAATTTGTTTACATTTTTGACATTATCTTCCTTGTCTAAAGCTGAGTTTGTTTAAATTAGGATTTGAATACGCCGTTTAAATTACGTGACTTAGGCGTAACCGTTTTGACTATTTTACGGTACTTACGAATTTCCATGATTTCGGGTCAACAGATACGGTGCGTTCATTTACCGAAATGGACCGGGATGTGTCTGATTACCGGAATGGACAATCGGAATGGACTTTTTTATGTGTCCTGGGGTATTTTTCATTTAGTTTTTGAAGACGGGGCGGCCTAGAATGTGCACAGACTGTGATTATTCAGAGAATTCTATCTATCTATTGATACTGCGCCACCCTCATTACTGAGTATTATGCGCAGGGATGCGTGCGAGAGAATAAAAGTAATTATTGAAAACTTACAAAGGCGAGGAAAAAGAATGGTGAAATTAATTAAGGACCTACCTTACGAAGCCAGGCTGAGAGAGCTAGGATTACCAACACTAGAGTATCGAAGAGAACGGGCAGACCAGATACAGGTTTATAAAATTATACATGGAATAGATAAGATTGAAACGGAGAAATTCTTCACCATGTCGTCATACACGCAGACTCGTGGTCACTAACTGAAAATATTCAAGAGAAGGGTCAGGCTAAACGTTCGGAAAAATTGCTTCTCAAATAGAGTTGTTGATGGATGGAATGCAATACCAGAATCAGTTGTAACGGCACTCTCCCTTAACACGTTTGAGAGTCGTCTTAACAAACACTGGAGAAATCATCCCTACAAATTCAAGGCCGCCTGCTACATGACAAACCAAGAAATAGAGGGAGAACACCCATCAAGAAACGTCTATAGAAGTCATGAAGACTTGGATGACATCGAGGTCCAGTAAGTCCAGTAAGTAAAAAATTAAAGTGAGACTTAAAAGAATGACAGTGAAGAATGAAAAAAAAGATGATAGTGTTAGATTTGTTAGTAAAGATGAGAGGTTAAAAGCAGTCTAAAAACAATATTTCTCTCTATGGCATTGAATAGTTGATCATGCTCACCTCCCTCTTGAAAGAGTCAAGATCAGGTAAAAGTACAATTTCTGAAGGGAGCCGGTTCCATAGAACAGTCGTGATTGGCTAGAACGAACATCTGTAATAACCAGTACGAGCAAATACCTGGCGGAAACCGAGAGGATTATTTGTCGAAGACATCTCAGATCATTTTTGACTTGCATCCGGGTTTTTCCCATATGGAAGATGAAAAAGGCAACAAACTGCATCTCTTTAAAAAGTACTTTAAGATGATGTTTTTTACTATACAACCCATCATTGGTCCTTATTGTTATTCATTTTAATCGCTTTTTGTGTGACGAAAGCTTTTGCAAAGAAAAATTAAAATCTAAAATCTGTGGATTTTGAAATTTCATGATCCATGCAGGCCATCGTAGATAAGATGCGTTCGGATTTTCTCCATTAAATATAGGTTTGTTCGGATCAAAGGCTCTGCTCAACATAACGAGACGTTTCGGTCCAGCAACTCTTATGGACTCTCGCCGTAAGGACATTTGAAAAGCATTTCCTCTCAGTCATGTCTGGGGCTCTGCAAGAGTCATACTGTCTGTCTGTCTGACAGACGTCTGTCTGTCTGTCTGTCTGTCTGTCTGTCTGTCTGTCTGTCTGTCTGGCTGGCTGGCTGTCTGTCTGTCCTGCATCGTGTACCCTATTGCTGAACAGATATTAATCTTCGACAATTATCTTTTTTAAAGATGTTTCTTGTATTGGCTATGACGAGTGATTCTCTTGGGACGCTAAAAATATGACGTCATCTGTACTGCAACAAGGCCATACTGTATTTTATAAAACATCGCGAGCCGCGAGTCGTAACGACGATATTTAAGGGAGTGCCAACCCAGATTGCTCAGCATCGCAGTAACACTGTCGTACGAGGAATATTGATTTGAAACCCACCGTGCAGCCCTCCTTTGGACCATTTCTATGGATTCTGTGTTTTTATCAGTGTGATGGCTCCATACGGTGGAAGCATATTCAAGTTTAGGCCTGACAAAGGTTTTATAGGCATATTCTTTAACTGATTTGTTTTTTGTTCTAACATTTCTTTTTAAAAAGCCCAAAGTGCGATTAGCCTTTGTGAGAATTTCCTTTATGTGAGTATTCCAGGTCAGGTCTTTTGAAATACTTACCCCAAGGTAACGTGCACAGTCAACACACTCCAAAATCTCACCATGCAGGGTATATTGGGATTGGATATGCTGGTTTGCTCTGCTGATGTGCAGAACCTGACATTTACCAGGGTTGAATTCCATGTCCCAGGTTTGCTCCCAGGTTTGTAGGGTGTCTAAATCATTTTGGAAAGTTTTACTATCATTTGGATTGTTAACAGTGAGGTATACTGCAGTATCGTCTGCGAAAAGCCTGACCTGAGACTGAATGTTTTCTGGAAGATCATTAATGTAGAGCAAGAAGAGGAGTGGGCCGAGGACTGAGCCCTGTGGCACCCCTAATGTAACTGACACCTCTGGTGCACACTACCCCTCAAGCACTACAGCTTGGGTTCGACCCCCAAGAAAAGAACTGATCCATTTTAAGGTTTTACCTTTAATACCATGAGTAAAAAATTTGAATAAGAGTTTTAGGTGGTTGACCTTGTCGAAGGCCTTGCTAAAATCTAGCAAGACCAAATCGACCTGGTCACAATTTGATACTTTTCTGCACAATTCCTCCACTAGTTCAAGCAACTGCGTTTCGCAAGAACGTTTCTCTTGAAAGTCATGTTGTAATCCATACAGTATATCATTTTCATTTAGATGCCGAGCAACATTTGAGGCAACAATGTGCTCCATGACTTTGCACAAAATACAGGTCAGCGAAATTGGCCTATAGTTTGCGGGATCACCCTTTTTAAAGAGAGGGGTCACCCTTGCTTGTGTCCAATCTTTTGGCAGTTGACCTGTCGCTAGTGATTTCTCAAAGATAGCCTTAACCACAGGGGTAATCTCATTTCTGAGGGGTTTTCTTTAAACTAAAGATTTTATATGTTGTCCGGGCCGGCGGCTTTATCGGTCTTCAGGTTTGATAATAATTTGAGAATTCCTTTTGAACTGATAGTAATTTCTGGCATTACAGGATATTTACACTTAATGTTTTCAGGGATTTCTCCGAAAAGATCTTGAATTGTGTCAATGCATAGCTGGCCAAGACGCAAGGGAGTCAACTGTGAAAAAAATGACTGAAATTGTAAAGTTAAAATGGTGGCTTTTGCTTTGTTTTCTGTGACCAAAGTGTTTTTTTTTTTTTTTTGTTGTTGTTGTTTTTTTTTTTTGTTTGTTTGTTTTTTTTTTATAAAGGGTTGAGATTCCCTGTGACTCTTGTCTTGCATTTTTTATCAGGGAGTAAAGCTTTTTTGGAATGACACCAGAGGGATTTTCATCTGCGTTTTGGGCAGCTAATCCTAACAGATCGTTTAGATAATTATCATGTGCTACACGGATTTTGGACTGTATCAAATGTTTTACCTGTTTGAAGTGATGTCTGTCCTTTGTCTTTCTGGAAGTTCTCTGTGTCTGAAACAATTTGTCGCGTTTACGAATTAGTCTTTTAATTTCTTGAGTAATCCAGGGAAGGCTTTCTTTACTCCAAACTTTTTTATAGGAATGAATTTTGAAATACCTTGATTTATTGTATGGTTTAGGTACCGCGAAATTGTGTTCCATACGATGGGATAGAATCTTAGCTCAAATGCTCATATATATGCTCGGGTCACTGTCACAGTGCCGACACTTTTTTTTCTCAAATCTATTTCCCCGTACATCATCCATAGTGCAGGTTATATTTTCTTTTTGGTCCTTTGAGATCAGCGAAGATATTCTGAGAACTCAGAAATTTATTATCGGTTAAGATTCATTTTCTAACCAATGTTTAATATATTTGGCCCCATTTAGATAACACTACTCTTTGTATCGACTGCCCTGTTGAAAGTTGCAAAATGTCAGTAATTCTCTTTGGCTCCATGTTGCCAAATCTAAAGGGTCACTGACGAGACTTTATTAGTCGAAACCGCGGTATGGCCCATCACCTTTCTCATTAATGTGTTCACTGCTCTTAAAGGATCTCCGTTTTAATTTTTATTTTCTAATATGATGAAGCTCTATTATGCTTGTGTCAAAGAAACCTCTGAACAATACTAAGCTACCCAAAACCACCATGGGGGCAAGTTTAGCTATACGTAGATGATACTTATAGTATGCAAACTACTTATATGACTTCATAAGTAACTTTTGTGTATATACAGCCCCTTTCACTCGAGTTTGCCGTTTGAGCATTTAGGTCAATCATGTTTGTTCACTCGAGTTTGCCGTTTGTTTGTAAATCAGGTAACTTTTTAATTCTATTTTAGAACTGAAACAGAGTTCCAGGTGCCAGGTGTTCTTAAAATCTATTCAGCATTTATCTTTAGATAATGATGTCACCTCTTCTGATGAAGACATTGTATTTGTTTGGTTAAAGCACATTTTTTATATCAAAATTCTTTGCACAACATATACAATGCATATTAAGAACACACATTTGAAACAGGATAGAGCAGAATTTTATCAATTTTAGCAGTTACCTGATCGGTATCTACATGGCCAAAATTCTACATAGTAAATTAAAAATTTCACTCGAGTTTGCCGTTTTAAAGGTCATATAGTTTGAAACTGTCACTCAAATCAGCAGATCAATCAATCCAGATGTCTTTGTGGACAACACGAAAAGAAACTCAGATCTTCAGAGCACATGGTCTTCTTGTGTAATGCAAATGCTCAAACGGCAAACTCGAGTGAAAGGGGCTGTAAAATACATTTAAAATACTCAATGACACGGATAAATGTCCATTCCGATAGTCCATTCCGGTAATTAGGCCCATTCCGGTAAAGGAACGCACAGAATGTTGTTGTCATTGTCGTTTGTAATTTCCTCCAGTGTTTATAGACGTTAGTGAATAAATGTCCTTATTTTAAAACTTAACTTGCATCCCACAATATTGAGGAATGTTTATTTGAAATCGTTCAAGAATCTAAACCGTTTGCAATGTAGAGCATAGGATTTAAACATATTTTATTGCTTAACATACATACATGTACAAGCAAAATGGTCGGGCCACAAGTTCTTCCAACCTTAGTTACGGCCCTTCCCGACAACGAAAATAACATTATAAGCAATAATACAGATGGCGTTCTCACAGTCATGTAAAAAGGTAATAGTAATAAGAAAAGTGATACTGAAATTACATCATAGTGGAAGAAAAGTAGACATATAATAATAATAATAATAATAATAATAATAATAATAATAATAATAATAATAATGATAATAATAATAATATGAAAAAAAAAGAAGAAAGAAGAGGAGGAGGAATGAAAGGAAAGTTAGTAAAGAATACAGAAAGTACACTCAAAATGATGAGAATTATGTAGTAGGTAAAATAGAGATCTAGAAAGAAGGAAATAGAGAGTAGACCATCAAACATGTAACATCTATTTAAGTTATACAATACGTAGCTTATAAATGTAAGCCTTGTATACATTAAAAACGTTTTGTTTCCCTGATGTATTCATGCACACTACTGAAAATACTTATGTTCTCTTCGATTGATAAAGCGGCTCGGCCTCTAAGAAGTGTGTCTAAATTCAAAGGATGGAAGTCGTGTGTACTTCGAAAGAGTTTACGACGTTCATTTAAGTATTTACGACAATTGAAAAAGTAATGTTCGGCGTCCTCTCTTTCAAAGCCACAGTCACATACTTTATTGTCCCTCAGTTTGTTGAAATACAAATCACAATGTAAATTACTACAATTATTTCTTATACGGGCATGAATAACTGATAATTTCCTATTTCCAAATTCAAAGAACTTTGGAAATACTGGTGCTACAAACACATTGCGCATTAAGCTCTTTTTAAAACTTAAAAGGGTGTTCTCGTCACGGATATGCTTAGGCAGTTGATTCCATAACTCTGTTGAAGATGGGATGAATGATTTAGCAAACAGCTCCGTGCGCCTTCTTTGAATGACATAATCGTCGTTATTCCTAAAGTCATATCGTGATACCGAAGCGACATTTGGTGGGAAAAGATCGTTTAAGAACTCTGGTAACATTCCGTTTTTAGATTTATAGACAAGAACAAGTTTCTGGTAGCTTCGGCGATCTGCCAGAGAAAGCCAACCTATTTCAGAATATAAATTTTCCAAGGATACAGATCGAGTTAACCCAGTTACGATTCTAGCAGCCTCGTTCTGCAATTTTTCTAGACTGTCCTTTTCGTATGCTGCACAACTATCCCAAACGGATGACGCGTATTCCATTAATGGTCTTAGAAACGACAAACATATTTGGTTAAGTGCTTTTCTATGCATTGTAAATTTCAGTTTACGCATCATGGCCAAGATTTTAGCAGAAGACGATAAGATATTATTAATATGTTCGTGCCATTTACCATTGTTGCTAAAAGTGATACCTAAATGCTTATGATGTTCAACAAAGTTTACCTGAGTATGATCGAACAACAATAAAGGTGGGGTTACGTTTTGCTCAAGGGTGAACAGAATAGCTTCCGTTTTATTGGGATTAAAGTCTACTAACCATTGCTTGGCCCAGATCGAAATTATTTGAAGATCGTGATTTAAGATACCCTCCAAATCTGGTAAGTTTGATGTTGTAAATGCCAGGGACGTGTCGTCAGCGAACAGTCTAGCAATGCTCAATAAGTTATCTATGATATCGTTTACGTATACCAGAAAAAACAGAGGTCCAAGTACAGAACCTTGAGGAACACCGGCGGTAGTGAATTTGGAATTTGACATAGAAGATCCAATAAAAACTTTTTGTGTTCTGTTTGTAAGGTAATTTTTAATCCAGTCTAAAAGACGCCCGTTAATACCGTTTTGTTTGAGTTTGAATAATAGACCGCGATGCCACACCCTATCGAAGGCTTTAGATATATCACAAAATATCATGCATGTATAAGATTTACTATCGATTCCTTGGCAAATTTGATGATAAATGTCAATAAGTTGGTAAACCGTAGAGTGACCAGTTAAAAAACCAGATTGCTTTCCATAAATAAGATTGTTAGAAATAAGATGGTTATAGATATGCTTATATATTACTCGCTCCATTAATTTGCCAATACAACTGAGTAAAGAAATAGGTCTATAATTCGATGATAGCTCTTTTTCGCCTTTTTTGAACGATGGCATGACAATAGCAGATTTCCATATTGTAGGGAAGACACCACTTTGTAGTGATTTATTAAAAAGCATACATAAAGGTCTGGATATTGATTGTTTTGTTGCTTTCAAAACTCTGTGACTGACAAGATCTTCTCCGACAGCCTTATTCAAGTCTAACGTGTCAATTATCTCTTTAATTTCCGATTCCGTGGTTTGAATATCTGAAAGCATCTTGGAAACATCTCCGTATGAAAGCTACCCTAGATTTGCACCTTACATATAGTAAAAATAGGGGAAATCAGAGGTAGGTATGAAATTATCGATTTTTAATATTAATCCTTAAAATTGTATATAGTGGGCATCTATTACCATTTAATCCATGAGATGATCATAACAGATACTCAAAATACATTATTTTATGGACAACAAGTGTAACTAATGCAAAAATACAGTCAAAATCAGTTAAACTGTAGAATACTTTGTGCAAACAGAGATGTTTCCGTAATGGGAGTTTTCGGTTTTTCGTTCAAAAGTGGGAAGGGTAGCAATAGAGTCATCTACAGTTGAAATAGACGAGAAATAATCATTTAAACAATTAGCCTTATCATGATCGGTGAAACAAAATTTTTCGTGTCCATTTATAACTGTTTTAAGCGGTGGTATTATCTCAGAATTTTTATTAGTTTTAACAGATTGTTTAAGTAATTTCCAATATAATTTGGGATTTGATTTTTCCGATTCTGTAATAATATTTTCCATGTTATTAAAATATCGTTCTTTTGCGTGTTTTTTCATGTTATTTACTTTATTTCTTAATGCCTTGTACTTATTCCAGTCGTTCAGAGTTTTAGATTTTATTGCCTTTGCTTTTTGTCTGTCACGTTGACGGGAAAGAGTTCGTAATTGAGAGTCAAACCAGGGTTTATCATTTGGTCTTATAGTAACTTCTTTATTGGGTATACAAGCATGACAGAATTCAGATAATTTAGAAGTAAACTTCTCGCATGCGCTATCAACAGATAAAGAATTTATGAAATTCCAGTCGTATGAGGATATCATTTCATTTAAATTTTCAAAATTTGCTCTTTTATAAAACCAAACCTTACGTTTGTATGAACCTATACAAGAACATATGAACGGGATATAAAGAAAAGTTGCTTTGTGATCACTCACAGAAACGGGTATGTCCAGCACGCCAGAATGTAACGGATTGCATTCGTTAGGTACTAGAATGGGGTCTATAAGAGTAGATGATGATGCAGTGACTCTGGTAGGATCAACAATTACATTTTTCAAATTATTCAAAAGTTGAATATTACGTAAATGACGGTTATTATGGTTCAACTGGTCTTCATTTATATCCCCTACGATAAATATATCAGTAGAAACATTGAGTGCATTTTCCAGAGAGATATTGAAATCTTGCCAGAAACTTACAGACGTACTTGGTGATCGATAAACGTTCGATAGCAATAAAGATGACTCCTTATACTTCACTTCAACCCAAATAGCATGGACATTCGGATGTTCTAGATCTGATCTACGTTTAACGACAAATTTGTCAGAAATATAAATGTGAAAGCCGCCAGAATGTGCTGTGCTATCTTTTCTGAAAGGGGGTAGAAAACCGTCGAGTTCCAATAATTCATTCGAAATATCGTTTGTAAGGTGCGTCTCTGTGAAGCAAAGCACGTCAAAGTCTAAAAAATTATCTTTGATGAAGTCCAGCTTGGATCTAATACTACGAATATTTAAGTGTAAAACTGACATACAATCACTTTGATTTTGTTGTGCTATGAAAGGGCCTGGATTTGTTTCAATATCACCAGATAGTAAGATCAGTAGGTACATGAACACACTTGGGAAACCTGTGCATATCATATGGGTACCAGCGCGAGTATCCATGGCGAACGAGCCTCCAAAAAACGCATATACAAATTTATCCATTAGGATTTAAAAAGATATGATTAAACGATTTAACCAAGGAGGTTCTCGCCACCATGGAAATCCGCATCGGCCCCCCTATGACAGAGCTACTGAAACAACATGTTGTTGGAAAAACTTCTGGTCTAATAGTTGGAGAAAAATAGAGAAAAGAAGAGAGAAAGTAACATGAAAATAGAAATAAAACGTAGAGCATAGCATAGTCCAATGGCAAGTGATTCAAATTTAAACAGAAAATCCTTCCTTTGGGTTTCTCTCAGATTTAGTTCAACTGCTGTGCAGTCCAAAATCAGCGCAACTAACAACTCGGAGTAACGACAAATACACTGCTGTTCGTCATCTCCAAGATATTGTGATAAACATTTTAATAGTCTTGACAAATGGATCATGGCTCTCTCATGTCTCTGAAAGCGAATGATACCTCAGCAAGAAATGTTCATGGTCTTCTGGATTCTCACCACACAGCAAACAAATTGGGTAAACACTGTACTGATTGAAAGTAGCACGAACAGATTGAAGAACATATGTGCCTGTCATGAGCCTTGCCTTTATGCCAGCTTTCTTAATTGCCATAGGGTTGAAACCTGCATTTTTCCAGACACAATGTACCTCACCAATTCCGTATTTTTCAGTATTCAAGAACGCGAGTGATGATTTATCACTCGTCTCAAGTTTTATCTTATTAACCCAATATGTATTGATATGCTCATCAACTGACTGGTTCCACGATGCTTTAGTCAATTCACTATTCACTATTATATGTTTATATCAATGAAACAATACAACGATGATGAGAAATTGCAAATTCAAAGACATTTAATTGAAAACGGAATTCACTTAAAAATGGTTCATTTTAATGTTAATCAGTTTTTTTTTTTAACTTTATCAGTTTTCACCCCACCCTCTGGTTTATTTCACATTTCATTAATTGTTTTCGCAAGTTTTACTGCTGAAATTTGACTATAACAGGTGGACCTAACATCAATTTTCCAGACACAAACGCGTTTGTCTAAACAGCGACAAACAAGTTTTGGTGGTCTACATTTCATGCAATTTATTTACATTTTCCCGCCATTTACACGTTCATTTACAGTGAGCTGTTTAACTTTATCTTTGATTGCAGCATATCAGATGCATTGAAATATCATCAAGAGTGCAAAGTCCTATTTGTGCATGAGCGCGCTTATGAGTAATTTAATATAATATATATGGATAACCACCAAAGTAAACCGTGACAGGCTGACAGCTAACGCTTGCATTTATGCCTAAGGATGGTTTTAATAGGACGAATATTGGATGTTCCTAAATCGATGTATGGAAATGGCTAAAATATGGTTGTAATTTTGGATATCCATAATTTATTTGAATATGTCATAAATCAATTTATGGATTAAGGATACCCATTAATTCATTTATGGATATCCAAAATGATTTATGGCTGTCCTAAATATGCTAAATAAACACCATACAAGCTTATAGTTCACTCCTTTTTGTTCATTTAATTTTTGCAAGTATATAACTACCCCGTATGCCATACCATAACCCATAAACTTACCTGGTCTTATATTTGTAAAGATATATGGTCCTTGGTGATAACGATGACGTTGATTTCAATGATACCGGTGGTGATTTCTTTGATTCCGGCGAAAAGTTGTCCGTCCACAAAACCTATGTACCGAAACAAGTGCGAATCAAATATGGCAGCCCCCTTGGGTCACTCGGATTCGTCAGTTGCTGGACAAAAACATCTGATTGATGAGCTAGAGAGCAGTTTTCACGTAACTGAAGTTCTATATTTATTTTTTCATTTACGAGGCGTGTTGTTACTATTAATTTTGGATAGTGAACGGTGGTCTTGAATATTACATGGTTCAATTATTTGTTCCTTATTAACCTTCTTTTAAGGATAATTTGTTAAATCCTAGTCTGAGTTGTATTATTATTAAGGTCATAGATACCATTCCAGTCATAAATTTGGTCATAGATACCATAAAATGTTGTATTAAGTTGGTCATAGATACCTTTTATAGTCCTTGTCTGAGTTGTATATTATTAAGGTCATAGATACCATTCTAGTCATAAATTTTCTCAAGTGTTGTATTAAGTTGGTCATAGATACGTTATATAGTCCTAGTCTGAGTTGCCAGTCATAAATTTGGTCATAGATACCATAAAATGTTGTATTAAGTTGGTCATAGATACCTTTTATAGTCCTTGTCTGAGTTGTATATTATTAAGGTCATAGATACCATACTTGTAATACATATTTAAATCGTTTGCTGTTTGTATGTTTAGTATTATGTATGTATGTTTGTATGTAGTTGGTAACAATCCTGTTTCTGGATTTCAAAACCAATAAAGATATTTGATTTGATTTGATTTGATTTATTAACAATTTAGTGTTTCCCCTAGCCACTTTTACTATGGCGCCGCGCCATGCCCTTTTTCTCCAGCGCCATGCCCTTTTTCCCAGCGCCATGCCCTTTTTCTGAATCTACATTCTGTGCCCTACATTTTGGTAAAAAGTTTGTCAAAATCGGACAAAAAATAAGGAAGTTACAAGATTTTTTGCTTGAAGTCTGCAGAAACAAATTTTGCAAAATTTATGATCATGACTTTCACAGTTGTTGATTTCTTTAATCCCTTGTTTATTGTCACTTTATTGCAGTGGCAAATGTTGATGATAACTCAATGACAATTACCCAATTTGACACCAAATGAGCTGTTAATCAGAAAAGGTGTGAAAATGAATGTCCTACCTGGTAACATAAGTGTGCCAGTAAATTAGTTACAACTATCAATAGTTTACTTTTTAAAAACAAACCTTGAGGGAGGTTATCTTTTTATTTTGACAAGCATGGTTAAATAATTCAGTATTAAAGTAATGTGAGACAGAGGGAAAAGAAATTTTCTAAGATGTCTCTGGTAAAAGTGAATCCTGAAATTGAGGAAAGAACAATTTAAGCTGAAAAGCAAATTTATTAATACAGAGAAACTATATTAAGTGTTAACTTTAATGACCTGTGCTTAAATGTGCCCTCATAGCAAGCTATGGGCCACTTAAAAAGTGCCCTTTTGCTTGTCGCCGCGCGCTAAAAGTGCCCTTTTGACATGTTGCCGCGCGTTATAAAGTGCCCTTTTTTAGCAACCTTACCATGCCCTTTTTTGGGACTGGGGGAAACACTACAATTTTAAGCTTTTCTAAAATTCAGCCCTACCTTTAGTGCATGGTCAGATGGTATACTGCACTGTACATTGAATGCTTGAACCACATGTTTTGGGGGTGTTTTCATGGCCTGACAATAAGGGGTAGATAAATCGTAATGCCTCCCAGACAAGAATAGCGATGACACAAGTGTCCACCATGTTGGCAGCAGTGAATCATAAACCCAAGATATGTTGTCAGCTTTTAACTTCTTACTTCTTTTTCTTGTCTTTTCGATAGTATATTCCTCCACACGATTGGAGCACCACTCATATGAGTGTAGATAATTAGAAAATAACTGGTATCTACTGAAACTACTAGAACATCTATTTACACTTTCGGTTGATGAGAACAGCCACCATTACCCTTGTTGTAATGGGAACAAGACAACTCACCTACAAGACAACTCACCAACATGGTTTTTGAAACAATTCACTGACAGATTTTGAGACAATTCACCGACACTTCTGAAGACAATTCACCGACACTTTTATTCAAAGTTAATGACTTGTAACTGATGATCTTGATTGGCGATCATTCATTTCACATTATTGCAAAGACAGTTTTATCACGTTTTCACGGACAAAATATTGAGACAATTCGCTGACAGATTAAAGCGTTTAAGGCAATTTATCAGCAGATAAAAAATTTAAATCAATTTTAAGACGATTCACTGGCAGATAAAATTAAGATTTGATAGAAAAGTTTAAGACAGTCCACTGGACCGGCAAATTTAACTTTTTAAATATCATTTTATAATAAAATATAAAAGCTTGATCCTTTGGAAGCAGTGAAACGTTCAAAGGGAGGTAGTATGGGCCATATTGCGCAATTCGGACACTGAACCCTCATCACCAGATTTGAATGTTGAAGACATCTTACCAAAATTTAAAGTTTCATTAAATTAAACTCACCGACACGATTTTTGAGACAATTCACCGACAGATTTTGATATTAAAATGCATATGAACAGGGCTTTTTTTAAGAGGGGGCCAACTGGCCCTGGCCAGTAAATTTTGGTCTTGGGCCAGTTAAAATGTGGTGCAGCTGGTCCTCTGGGCCAGCTGAATTTTTCAGAAAAAGACAGTGTTTGTTCGAAATGGTGCTGCTTATTCTCAAAGTGAAAGTGCAAGTGTGATGTAAATTAAATAGTTTAACCAACTGAATGTAGTGTTGGAAAGCTGTTGACTTGTATTTGGTGCAATGACTGGCTACATTAGTATTGTGTGCAAATAATTTATGTGCTGTTATGGCCAACTGTTTCGCTGACCTCTGTATCCAAATCAACTTCGACCTGGAAAAAATAGTTGGGCCAGATGAAAATTCAGAGGGCCAGTAGATTTTGAGACCAGTTGGCCCTCCAGGCCAGTGGCATGTTGGTAGTTAGCAAAACCCCTGTATGAAGGCATCTGACCAAAATCTGTCGGTAAATTGCCTCAAAAATCGTGTCAGTGAATTTTGGTCATATGCCTTCATATGTATTTTAATCTGTGGGTGAATTGTCTCAAACATCATGTCATTGAGTTGTCTTGAGATATTTTATATAATTCAGCGACACTAAGATTCCTTCAAGTCATCTAATCAAAACTGTAATTAATAATCTGTCTCAGGCTAGTAATTAATCCTTAATTGCTCATGATTACCAATGATAGTCATCAGTCACAAGTCATTAACTTTAAAAAAAGTGTCGGTGAATTGTCTTCAGAAGTGTCGGTGAATTGTCTCAAAATCTGTTGGTGAATTGTCTCAAAAACCGTGTCGGTGAATTGTCTTGTCGGTGAATTGTCTTGATTCCGTTGTAATTGAAGTTTCTTTACATGTATTTTTAGCTCGCCTGCACGAAGTGCACAGAGCTATTGTTGTCACCTCGGTCGTCCGCGTTTACGTCCGCGTCCGCGTCACACTTTCGGTTAAAGTTTTTAAAATTGTTATATCTTGATAGTCACTGACCAGAAATCATTTATATTTGGAACATTGCTGCATATGAGGGTCCTCTGTGATTTAGTGTGAAGGGACCCGTGGGGTCGTGCCTGGGGGCGGGGCTAGAGGTCAATATCTAGAACACCTTTGTACAATGCTCAGATGCTGTGTTAGTTTCTGTTACGAAATGAAGTAAAATCGGTGTTTCACGTCTAAATTTTCTGTTTTAATGTACTTTTATCCCCTGGGTCGTGATGACCAATTTGTGTCTGGGGAACGCTTATATTTTCTCCTCAGTATAGCTGGGGCTTACTTATAGTTTTTCTTCAGTATAACGACCTTCATAAAGTTATGTAAGTTTTTTTTGTCCCGTGAAAAGTTTGCTATTATGAGATTGAGCTTGATCAAACATAAAGGCACATTAAGTGCTGGCTTATACCCCTAATTTTCTGGTGAATTGCACGGCACAGACCGATCTTTTTTAAGGGAATTTTATGTCAAATAATTTTCATAATATGAGGTGATTCATTAATTTCATTTGGTAGCAGTTTGAGGCTAAATCAGAGTAAATTTTATCATTTTGTGAAATTGCATAAAATGGATTGTTTTAGCGACATGGCTATTATCCAAAGTTGTAAACAAGTTTTCGGCATGGATTTTGTGTGATCAAATTTCGTATAAATAGCAAAATTTCTAAATCTTGTTAGACACTAAAATGAGAAAATGTAGCCGGGTGTTGGGCTGTGTCTCAGGGGCATCTAGATAAATTCTGCCTAGCCGTATTGGTCAGTGATTCGGTTTCACACAATGGCAACTGCTATATCTGTGGGCTAATCTGATCTTCCGAGGCAAACCATGAAGGGTGCCAAAGCCACGAGGGCTACGGGTACATCCACCTGCTAGATCCTACTAGAGCCTAGCAAAGGCGGGCCGGGATCGACAGCAGCCAAACCAGCGACAGGGGTCGCTGAAGTCAAGTGGGTCGTATCTAAATGGTCGACGGGCACGCCGTTATATCGCGTACGTGTATTCTGACGTTATGTCCAAGTGCGACGTACATGAATTATTCAATTCTAATTGACGGTACCAAGATGTGGTCCAGTCTCGGGTCTCAACGACATCGGAACCTTGGACAATAAGGCCTAAACATTGTTAAAGCATGCACGTAACTTTTTTTGTGAAACTTTTCGTTAATTAGTTCATATCGCTGCAGCACGGACACAGCCTACCGGTGGTTCGTGTCCCTGCACAGCGAGATGAACTAATTCTTTTTGTTATTTGTTTTGTTGTATCTCTGTGTTGTTCATCATGTAAATATGTCATATAAATGATTCTAACTTAAAGTCAGAATTGTCTTGTGAATTACCCTACTTTAGGAGACATATCCCTGACAAACCGGAAATCGCCCTCTACCGTCCTGGCTGCGCAAATAAATCCGGGCAACTGCCTTTCTTTGCGTAACAGTTTCTCATCAACTGTAAAGCCTAGAACTGTCAAACCATACATAAGGCTTCTCCTCGATGTCCCGACTCGGCACCCAGATTGACCTACTGACCTTGACCTATATTTCATGCTCCAGTGACTTTGTCATTTTTGAAGCCAACCCTTAATATCTCATCAACTATAAAGCCTACAACCATCAAACCTTGCATATGGCTTCTCCTCGATGTCCCGACTTTGCACCCACATTGATCTAGTGACCTTGACCTATATTTCGTGCTCTAGTGACTTTGTCATTTTTGAAGCCAACTCTTAATATCTCATCAACTATAAAGCCTACAACCATCAAACCTTGCATATGACTTCTCCTCGATGTCCCGACTCGGCACCCACATTCACCTAGTGACCTTGACCTATCTTTTGTGCTCTAGTGACTTTGTCATTTTTGAAGCCAACCCTTAATATCTCATCAACTATAAAGCCTACAACCATCAAACCTTGCATATGGCTTCTCCTCGATGTCCCGACTTTGCACCCACATTGATCTAGTGACCTTGACCTATATTTCGTGCTCTAGTGACTTTGTCATTTTTGAAGCCAACTCTTAATATCTCATCAACTATAAAGCCTACAACCATCAAACCTTGCATATGACTTCTCCTCGATGTCCCGACTAGGCACCCACATTCACCTAGTGACCTTGACCTATATTTTGTGCTCTAGTGTCTTTGTCATTTTTGAAGCCAACCCTTAATATCTCATCAACTATAAAGCCTACAACCATCAAACCTTGTATATGGCTTCTCCTCGATGTCCCGACTCCGCACCCACATTGACCTACTGACCTTGACCTATATTTCATGCTCCAGTGACTTTGTCATTTTTTTAAGCCAACCCTTAATATCTCATCAACTATAAAGCCTACAACCATCAAACCTTACATATGGCTTCTCCTCGATGTCCTGACTCGGCACCCACATTGACCTACTGACCTTGACCTATATTTCATGCTCTAGTGACTTTTTCATTAAAGTTTTTAGAAGTCTATATCTCTTGAACATGTTGATGGATCAAGTTGATACTTTGCATGTTGGTAGATATTGGTCTGAAGTTTTATGCAGTACCATCATGACCCACCCTGGGTGACCTCGAGGCTAAGGTCACAGACTTAGAATTTTTTGTTAAAGTTTTTGGTTAAAGGTTTTAGAAGTCTATATCTCTTGAACATGTAGATGGATCAAGTTGATACTTTGCATGTTGGTAGATATTGGTCTGAAGTTTTATGCTGTACCATTATGACCCACCCTGGGTGAACTTGAGGTCAAGGTCATGGCCTTAGAAATTTTTGGTTAAAGTTTTGGTTTAAAGATTTTTGAAGTCTATATATCTCTATGTTGATGGATCAAGTTGAAACTTTGCATGTTTGTGGATATTGGTCTGAAATTTTATGCTGTACCATCACAACCCACCTGAGCGACCTTGAGGTCAAGGTCATGGGTCATAGATTTTGATAAGTTTAGTGGCAAAGCACAAGTCAGACGAGCTACGCTGTCCTGCGACAGCTCTTATATAGAAAAATTCTCGTGAAATCTGTTCAATGCCTTCATTCTAACACTCATACTTTATAGCCTTACTAAACTTTTCATTAGGCCAGACTTTTTTTATTTTCTGGTTCTCGGGAGATTTTTGACCAAAGTTTGGATAGGAGGAGAAAATAAAAATAAAAATATAAGCTGAAAAACCTTACAGTCGAAATAAAAATAAAAATAAAAGTCAGAAAATTGCAATTTTTTTTTTTTTTTTTTTTGATCTTTATCTATGACTAGGTTTATTTCAAGGTGTCTTGGGTCACACAATAAAAAGACATACTTTCCAGTGGAGAATGTAATCAGATAGGACTAGAAAACACTTTATGCTGACTAGTATTTTTGTATAACTAGAAAACACTTTTATGCTGACTTACATCAGGATAACAGGCCTATATGATGAATACCCTGGTAAACACCATTTTTACAGGGAAGTGGGGTTTACAGGGCATCTGCTTGAAAACATGCATTGTGGGTACTCATTAGAACCTCCTTGATGAGGTGGTTCTAACGAGTACCCAACATGTGTGTTTTGAGCAGAATTAAGAAAATTATCACCATTTTATATATTTATAAAAAATCATTTTTGCAGCCATAAAAATCTAATGTATTTTAAATGGCAAACTTTCACTAATATTTTATGCTGACTAGAGTATTAAATGAGCCGCCCCATGGGAAAACCAACAATCTGCATAAGCAAAAACAAAGGCGCAGATCAGCTTCGCAGTAACTGCGAAGCTGATCAGCGCCTTTGTTTTCGCTACTCGGATAGTACAATTATTCTTCTACTTATATGCAAAATTTCAAGCTTCTAGCCTGCTTCTGTGACTGTGCAGGCCGGTCTGTGTCGGACCTGTTCAGAAACCACATTGTTGGTTTTCCTACGAGGCGGCTCAAATGTTTTCGAATTAGATATCACTTCTATAAAGGTAATGACTAGTGTAATTAAATGTCTTCAAATTTAAACTGAATTTCAGCGATACTCGTTACCCAGAGAATGAATTGAAATCTTAACCTTTAGCATGCTGAGCAATATAGTGAAATCAACATGGCAGCCCACTGACGTTTTTTCCAATTTTTTTCCGTGTTTTCTTAATTTTGGAGCCATAAAAACAGCTGAATAAATTCAACAAACGCAGTAAACAAATCTACTTTCGGTTTCGGAAGTCTTTGTTACGCCGATTTCTAGCGTAAAAATTCATCATACGTACCGTTACGATGTCATATTTCGGGTGTAAATGCACCCAATTTTCCATTTTCCAGCGAAAAAAGCGCTGAAAATGCATTTCTAATGCAAAAATAACGAAAATCCGATCAAAATCGGCCGACAAATCGGTCCCAAAACCACAAGCCGCCATGTTGTTTTCGACACTGGCTATCCGCACGACCGTCGTGCGGATAAGCGGCGTTATCCGCACGACAGGGAAATCGATATCCAAATGTTAAATATGTTTAGAAATTGATACATTTTAAGTTGAAAAATATACTGCACTGGCTTCAAAACTGAAACAGAATATTACACATGCAGGATTTTTTACTTTTTAATTAACAAAATTGTTATTTTGCTGAAATTGGCTTACCTGTAAATTTACCTGTAAAAATCAGTCAGGCGTATGCGTAAATGAGAATGTAATTATCATTGCTTAAATAATAAAATAATGTGGCAATCCAAAAAAGAATAAACAGCCTTTGATTTTAACAATGGCGTATGGAAACATTTCAGTAACACAATTACAAATGCAATGATTATATTTTTATCCGCTGTTACAAATCTACTGTGATTCCGTTTAATCAAGTCAAACTAGTTTTCTTATTCATAATTAACAAAAATGTTAATTTTGAATGTATCTCAATAGCTAAACACATAATTAATTTAGTTAATGACAAATTAAAAGTTAAATACATACGTAAGCTTGTTAAAAAATCTTATACTCCCGTCGTGCCGATAGCCAATACCTGTAGCATTGGCTATCCGCACGACAGTCGGGCCGATAACGCTGCTTATCGGCACGACCGTCGTGCGGATAACGCCGCTTATCGGCACGACCGTCGTGCGGATAGCCTCAGCCGTTGTTTTCATGCGCAACTGTCTGGGCATCGCTCATTAATATTCATAAGTAGGCAGTGGGCGAAAAGTGCGGGAAATTTGAAAGCGGTTTTTCTTGTCGACCGGTATTTTATTTCGCTATGGGGCGGAAAATTACGATCGGCGGCAATAAAAAAAAAAAAATTGAGCGAGAGCAATTTTATTTTTATTCCAGTTTTTGAAAAAATAGGGTCGGCGCTCCCGAGAACCAGAAAATAAAAAAGTCAGGCCTTAGCTTAAAATTAATAAGTGTATTTGTGTAATTACACAATTAAATCATTACAAAAATAGATTCAAGTCAATCTGATAGCGTAATACAACATAAAAAGAAATCTACAATTCTCAATTCTGGAAATGTTCAATGCCGTCTGGTTTTTATCAAGTCAGTTTTAAGGCCAGCCCATTTGGTCCCAAGTGAAAAAGACTGACTAGTCAATGCTTTCCCCTTGAGTGGGGGTAAATATCTATTCATGTAAAATTTGACACTAATTGGCCAAGCGGTTTCAGAGCAGATCTTAGAATATTTTAGTTGTATTTATTTTAGATTTATTGCCCTGGGCTCAGGGCAGACAGACCCCTGGGGTGAGTGGGGTCCAAATTATTTTCAGAATCTTAAATCTTCAGTCCATTTGCCGGTTTCAAGCAAGCTTTGCTTTTTCAAATAAATTTTAACAATTTTCCGCTGGTTCCCCACCCTCCTATAGATGTGTCTTGTAAAATTTGGATTTGATTAGCCAAGGAGTTTCAGAGAAGAAGATCTTTGAAAATGGTGAATGATGGACAGACAGACGCCTGCCTATCCTATAAGCTCACCTGTGAATCTTTGGCTCAAGTGAGCCAAAATGTTTTGCTTAATACTCTAATCAATCTTTTTTTTCCCTCCAAAATCACATTTTCAAATATTTTACTTTCAGAACTGTGTACAGTTGCTGACCAGTCAGGATCACTTCAACCTTCAAGACTCGGATGAGACCAAGATCAGTAAGTTCTAAATATGAGCCTTCACATGAAAAAAAAAAAGCCATCACATGAAAAAAAAAAAAAAAAAAAAATAAATAAATAAATAAAAAAAAGAAAAATAATAAAAAATAAAACACAACAAAAAAACACACAAAAAAAAACACATCACAACCAGGTCAGACATAATACCAGGCTGTACAGCGACCAGGTCAGACATAATACCAGGCTGTACAGCCACAGAAGCTGGCTGTAACCTTGAAATTTTGGATGTAAGAAGAATAGGTATTTACTATTTTGGTAGGGAAAAGAAAGACGCTGATCAGCTGTGCAGTTACACAAAGCTGATTGGCGCCTTTTTCTGTTTGCCTGAGCATGTTGTTGTTTTTCTTATGTGGCGATTCATATACAATATTAAGATACATGAACTTATACGCTATAACTTTCCACATGTTTTCAGCCCTAAAATGTTTTTACCATGTCAGATGGCTTACTGAACGTTCTTGAACTTGGTCAGACATTAGGAAAATCCTACAATAGTTTTGCTTGTACATGTACTTGATGCTGAGTGCTTCAAATTTTACATGTATTTCTTTGCTTAATCACCAAGGACACAGTTTCCCACCCCATAAGACCTGGGATGTAAGGCCCAAACTTAATATTTGCAGCCTATCATTTTTTTTCCGGTAAAGGTATAGTTATTGATTTCAGGTGTTGAAAATGCTATGACCAAGTTTATGGAGCTGTCGAGACAGACAGAGGGATTCTTTCTCAGGAAGAAACAACTGGCATCACATCAGAAACCTGAGCAACACTTGAATGATGTAAGTTAGTAAACAGGATATGAGCCTCCTCGTGGGAAAACCAACAATGTGGTTTCCGAACAGGTCAGACACAAACCGGCCTGTACAAGCACAGAAGCAGGCTAGAAGCTTGAAATTTCGGATTTAGGAAGAAGAGGAATTGTACTATCCATGTAGCGAAAACAAAGGCGCTGATCAGCTTCGCGGTCACCGCAAAGCTGATCTGCGTCTTTGTTTTCGCCTATGCAGATTGTTGGTTTTCCCACGAGGTGGCTCATTTATCGTTTTACATCCCTTTCAAAATTATTTCAAATCATTCGAGATGGGCCTGTCAGTAGAGGGACAAAAACGGGAGAGCCACAAGAAAAAATACCTTGCACACCAACAAATAGATCTTGGCTTGTCTCTCATCTGGCTTGTTTGGGGCCCGAACCCACACCAGACACAGCGGCGATCAAATGATTAAGCACATTCATGAAATTAACCACTCGACCACTCGGGGGCCGCCTTGGCAGAAATATAAGTCTGTGTCTATGTTTGACAATCCAGCTAGCATCTTTCAAAGTTTGAACTGGTTGAAAGTCTCATTGGTAAGCCAACTGTCGGTAATTTGGTTTTATCTGCTCAGCTCTGCATACACATTGATTATAGCATGTTTGTTTTATATATTCTGGCATTGTTAGCTCGCCTGCACGAAGTGCACAGAGCTATTGTTGTCACCTCCGTCGTCCCCGTTTACGTTTACGTCAGCATCACACTTAAAGGTTAAAGTTTTTAAAATTGTTATATCTTGATAGTCACTGACCAGAAATCATTCATATTTGGAACATTGCTGCATATGAGGGTCCTCTGTGATTTAGTGTGAAGGGACCCGTGAGGTCATGCCTGGGGGCGGGGCTAGAGGTCAATATCTAGAACACCTTTGTACAATGCTCAGATGCTGTGTTAGTATCTCATCAACTGTAAAGCCTAGAACTGTCAAACCTTACATAAGGCTTCTCCTTGATGTCCCGACTCGGCACCCACATTGACCTACTGACCTTGACCTATATTTTATGCTCCAGTGACTTTGTCATTTTTGATGCCAACCCTTAATATCTCATCAACTATAAAGCCTACAACCATCAAACCTTGCATATGGCTTCTCCTCGATGTCCCGACTCGGCACCCACATTGACCTACTGACCTTCACCTATATTTCATGCTCCAGTGACTTTGTCATTTTTGAAGCCAACCCTTAATATCTCATCAACTATAAACCTTGCATATGGTTTCTCCTTGATGTCCAACTTTGCACCCACATTGATCTAGTGACCTTGACCTATATTTCATGCTCTAGTGACTTTGTCATTTTTGAAGCCAACTCTTGATATCTCATCAACTATAAAGCCTACAACCATCAAACCTTGCATATGACTTCTCCTTGATGTCCCGACTCGGCACCCTTATTCATCTAGTGACCTTGACCTATATTTCATGCTCTAGTGACTTTGTCATTTTTGAAGCCAACCCTTAATATCTCATCAACTATAAAGCCTACAACCATCAAACCTTGCATATGGCTTCTCCTCGATGTCCCGTCTTTGCACCCACATTGATCTAGTGACCTTGACCTATATTTCGTGCTCTAGTGACTTTGTCATTTTTGAAACCAACTCTTAATATCTCATCATCAACTATAAAGCCTACAACCATCAAACCTTGCATATGGCTTCTCCTCGATGTCCCGACTTTGCACCCACATTGATCTAGTGACTGTGACCTATATATTTCGTGCGCTAGTGTCTTTGTCATTTTTAAAGCCAACCCTTCTAGTGTCTTTGTCATTTTTAAAGCCAACCCTTAATATCTCATCAACTATAAAGCCTACAACCATCAAACCTTGCATATGGCTTCTCCTCGATGTCCCGACACCCACATTGACCTAGTAACATTGACCTATATTTCGTACTCTAGTGACTGTCATTTTTGAAGCCAACCCTTAATATCTCATCAACTATAAAGCCTACAACCATCAAACCTTGCATATGGCTTCTCCTCGATGTCCCGACTCGGCACCCACATTGACTTACTGACCTTGACCTATATTTCACGCTCCAGTGACTTTGTGATCAATGTGTTCATTGTTAGCTTATTTATGCAAATAGCTCCCTATACAAAATAAGCACAAGTCAGGCGAGCTACGCTGTCCTGCGACAGCTCTTATTTTAACATCTACTTGGGAGTTAATTAGAAAAATGTCTCAAGTAGACATTTAAGAACATACAACCTAGGATAAGCCTCATTTTATAACAGGTGACTAGACCATAGTGTTTTATCGAAATAATAGTAATAAAATCTGTTATCAAATCAAAACTGTTTTTCATATCTTAAGAAATGTACACTTTACATGTTTCAATGTTCTTTCTGAATGTGTTAATCTGTGATTGTAGGACATATCTGATCTACGAGTGGAGCTTGCTAGAAAAGACCAGTTACTGGAGAAGAATGCAGAGAGACTGAAACGCTGTCAGCAGATGCTGCAGGCTGGAGCTGCAGGGCAGGGGATACCCCAACAGCCCCACCCCCCAGCACAACAGATACCACCACAACAGATGTCTCAGCAGTTACCGCCACCACACCCCCTGTCGGGCGGCCCTCTACCACAGTACTCACCACATCACATGCAACAGATGCCCCCGCAGCACCCCATGGGACCACATTTTCCACAAGGACCTCCTGGGCAGGGCTTTCCATCCCCTCAGATTCACACCCCACCAATGCAAGGCCCTATGCAGGGCCCACCTCCTATGTCACATCCAATGGGCATGCCTCCCAGGCCCCAGCCTCCGTCTTATCCACAAGGACCTCTGGCATTTCTGGAACAGACTACTTCTAACATTGGCATGCCTGACAGAAGATAGTGGGATATGTGTCGAGATATGTGTCGTGTCGAAACTTGATAGATACGCTGGTTAAAACAGTCAAGATCTGAGTTGAGCTGACAGAAGATAGCGAAATATGTGTTGAAACTTTATAGATGCGCTGGTTAAAACAGTCAAGATCTGAGTTTGGTATGCCTGTTAGAATGTGGAAAACTCGGAAGTTGTGCTAGTCAGGCACTAAGCTGGTGTTAGTCTAAAATAACAATGCTCTTGGTTTAGTTAAAATGTCTGACAGCAGATGGTGCAAGGTGTATCAGTGGAATCATGATACGGATATAATGCTGGCTAGAACAGACCAACTGTAGTTGTATGGGTGACTATATGGGAGAAAATAGTCATTAGTGCAATAATTATTATTCATGAGCAAGCCTGTCTTATAAAAGGTTTCTAACAATGCTCGACACAAACTGAGCTGTACAGTCATAGAAGGCTAAAAGCTTTAAAATTCAGATTTGAGTGATTACACTACCCATGGAGAGAAAACAAAGGCTATCAGCTGTGTAGTTACATGTACAAGGTAAAATTACCTTGGGGTCAGGTAATATTTCATCCCAATTCGGAGTGTCTGCGTACGGTCGCACACACTCCACTACTGGATTTTCTGCGCATGTAACTAATGTTTCATGTATACGTACGCAGAAACTCCAGACCTCGCAATGCGTGCATGTACGCACAATCCTTATATAGACGCGGAGTATATCTGCGTTGTGTCGCAGACACTCCACTACTGGATTTTCTGCGCATGGTACGCCACTAATGGATTTTCTGCGAATATAACTAATGTTTCAGGTATACGTACACAGAAACTCAAAACCGCGCAATGTGCGCATGTACGCACAATCCTTATAGAGACGCGGAGTATATCTGCGTAGGGTCGCAGACACTCCACTATTGTATTTTCTGCGCATGGTACTCCACTAATGGATTTTCTGCGCATGTAACTAATGTGTCAGGTATACTTGCGCAGAAACTCCAGACCTCGCAATACATTGTGTAAGCGCATGTACCCACAATCCTTAGAGACAATCTTATAGATAATGAATTTTCTGCGCGCGCTATTCTCCAAAGCTGGATTTTCTGCGTATGTAATCTAAATTTCAGGTATCTACACACAGAAACTCCAGACTTGTCAAAGTGCGCATACGCACAATCCTGCGCAGAAAATCCAGTAGTGGAGTACCATGCGCTAAAAAAATCCAGAAGTGGAGTACCATGCGCAGAAAATCCAGTAGTGGAGTGTCCGCGTCTGTATAAGGATTGTGCGTACATGCGCACATTGTGAGGTCTGGAGTTTTTGCGTATGTATGCCTAAAACATTAGTTACATGCGCAGAAAATCCAGTAGTGGAGTCCCATGCGCAGAAAATCCAGTTGTGGAGTGTGTGCGACCGTACGCAGACATTGGGATGAAAAATTAGCTCTTGGGGTTGAATATGGACCATTGATAAAACTTTATTCACTTTCCAAAGAAAGTTTCACATGAAATTTGGATTTTACTTGTAGATACCAAGCCTGATCTCTGTCTTTTCTTGGTTAATATGCTATTGACAAGCCATTTTACCGGAGTTATCATATGCTGGCAAGAAATGAGGGAAGCCAAAGCCAATGTGTAAACTTCATTTATTGTAAAAATAGTCAATAGAAAAATTTGATCAAACACCATATACGGTAATAAGTAGATGTTTACAGTAATTACTGACATCGCACAATTGTTGGGGATCTAATAAATATTTGGATACTTAACAAAGCATACACGTTATATCTAACTTTGATGCTCTAAGAAATTGTGTATTTATGAAGATGATTAATGTCCAAGTCAATAATTTTTCAGTGGTCTTAGTTCTATTATCCAGTTCAATGAGAAATAAATGTCTTTCTCAAGGACACAAAAAGTCAGTTATGGGTTTTGAACCCTCATCAGCTGTGGAGTTCTGTGTTCTATCATTGAATCACGGCACCCAATGGCTAAATGAGCCTCGACGCGAGAAAACCGTTCTTTGGTGGTTCCGACCAGGTCCGAGACAAACTGAACTGTATAAGTTAAGAAGCACAGAAGATTGCTAGAGACTGGAAATTCCGGATTTAGAAAGTAAAGGAATTGTACTATCCATGTAGTGAAAACAAAGGTGCTGATCAGCAGATACTGCGAAGCTGATCTGCACCTTTATTTTCGCATAAACGAAAAGCCGATTATCTCATGACACGGCTGTAATAACTTTATATTGTATCAGTGTAACACAATAAAGATTTGTGGAAAAGAAGATTTTCTTGTTTATTATCAATTGAAAAACAACCAGTATCACAGATATGCAAACATGCAAAAGTTCAGAGTTCATGTCATATTGTTCATTATTATACTAACTCATTCCATTGTACAAATGGCCCATTACTGGCCCAAGATTTGTTTGCCTCTGCCCACACTGGTGCTAAAGACATGTATTTATTGACATATAATACCAGATCTTAGGCGAGTGTATACTGGACTATTCACCATTTTTGCATTATCGGCTGGTTTCCAGCTTTCAAAAATCAATATTGGAAATAAGAGGTAACCAAAACCACCCTGACCTCAAGGTCAGGGTGGTTTTGGTTACCCGCATTTCCAATATTGATTTTTTCTAAGCTGGGAACCAGCAAATAATGCAAAAATGGTGAATTGGTCCTGTGGCATAGCATTCCACTTCAAGTGGTGATTTTGTCAGAATGAGCACACTCTGTCCATTTTAGAGATAGACCTGACTGAAGGGACCCCCAACACTGATATGAGTCTTGTCCAAGTGCACAAGCCTGCTATTTTAATAGATTGTCCTGCTAGACTATACAATATGTTATATGTCATAAAAGTTCCAGGCCTTTAGTTGAGCTGAATTTGTAAGTAGCTCTTGCCCAGGTAAGACCATTGCCTTCTGGTGGATGAGTAGATGGTAGTAAAACATGATGCCAAAATGATCTGAAATCATTTAAATAAACATGGTGAGAAATCATTTCAACATGTAGGCAGTAATAAGCAAGAAGGTGGAAGTTTTTAGGGCTTCAGGTGTGATTTTAAAATTTTATTTCATTTGATGAAATTCCTATAAACAAATAGAATAGCCACAGATGGGACGCTGCATTCTGCGGAATCATATATCGGGCTATACTGCTTGCCTTAAAAAGGATCTCTTTCTTAGAACATGTTTCGTTACAGAATGGTTTTGGATATAACACAGACTCCAAATTGTCATTTTAGACTACATTTGCTATGTATCTGCAATTTACCCCTGTTACAACAGATTTGATGTAAAATGTCTTTGATTCAAACAATAGTGTTATAAAGAGGTTGTGGCATACCTGGTTTCACTAATGCACAGGGAAAAAGAATGAGTATTTCATAATTTTGCTTCCTACAACCCATCAGAACAATATGTTGGTCAAAGCTTAACTGGACCAATTCACATGGAATTATTTGAAGTTGAATTCTTGAACTAGAGGACCATTGGTCCTGTAGCTCACCTGAGAGATTATCACATTGTAAACTCATGAGATTTAAATTAATTGAGAATCGACCAATGAAAGTCTATGCATGGACACTACTGACCCCCGGGGCATGGCCAAATTTGACCCAGGGGCATGACTGGCACAATTTATAATGGGGACTACCAAACATTGCTACATACAAAATATATAGAAGCTCTGGGCCTAGTGGTTTCAGAGAAGAAGTTTTTTTTAGTTTTTCCCATTGTAAGTCTATGGAGACTATCTACCCCCGGGGCGTGGCCAAATTTGACCCCAGGGGCATGGCTGGCACAATTTATGTAGAGGACCATTAGCCATTGCCACATACAAAATATCAAAGCTGTGTGCCCTGTGGTTTCAGAGAAGATTTTTTTATTTTTTTCCCATAGCAAGTTTATTGAGACTATCAACCTCCGGGACCTGGCCAAATTTGACCCCAGGGGCATGAATGGCACAATTTATGTAGAGGATCATTAGCCATTGCTACATACCAAATATCAAAGCTGTGGGCCTAGTGGTTTTAGAGAAGAAGATTTTTTTAGTTTTTCCAATTGTAGGTCCATGGAGACTATCGACCCCCGGGGCGTGGCCAAATTTGACCCCAGGGACATGATTAGCACAATTTATGTAGAGGACCATTAGCCATTGCCACATACAAAATATCAAAGCTGTGGGCCCTGTGGTTTCAGAGAAGAAGATTTTTTAATTTTTTTCCCATAGTAAGTCTATGGAGACTATCAACCCCTGGGGCGTGGCCAAATTTGACCCCAGGGGCATGAATGGCACAATTTATGTAGAGGACCATTAGCCATTGCTACATACCAAATATCACAGCTGTTGGCCTAGTGGTTTCAGAGAAGAAGATTTTTTTAGTTTTTTTCCTATTGTAGGTCTATGGAGACTATCGACCCCCGGGGCATGGCCAAATTTGACCCCAGGGGCATGATTGGCACAATTTATGTAGAGGACCATTAGCCATTGCCACGTACAAAATATCAAAGCTGTGGGCCCTGTGGTTTCAGAGAAGAAGATTTTTTAATTTTTTTCCCATAGTAAGTCTATGGAGACTATCAACCCCCGAGCGTGGCCAAATTTGACCCCAGGGGCATGAATGGCACAATTTATGTAGAGGACCATTAGCCATTGCTACATACCAAATATCAAAGCTGTGGGCCTAGTGGTTTCAGAGAAGAAGATTTTTTTAGTTTTTCCAATTGTAAGTCTATGGAGACTATCGACCCCCGGGGCGTGGCCAAATTTGAGCGCAGGGGCATGAATGGCACAATTTATGTAGAGGACCATTAGCCATTGCTACATACCAAATATCAAAGCTGTGGGCCTAGTGGTTTCAGAGAAGAAGATTTTTTTAGTTTTCCCATTGTAAGTCTATGGGACCTATCTGTTGCCATGGAAACCACAATTTTGATACAATCTGCTCCAAAACCTAATGCCATCAATCCCCCAACCCAATTATGGTTCACATTAAATTTGATCAAGATCGGCCTACTAGCTTCAGAAATATTCTTATTTGAAATTGTGGACGGACGGACGACGGATGCCTGCCTATCCTATAAGCTCACCTGTGAGCCTTCGGCTCAGGTGAGCTAAAAATTTGTATGATTTCAAATGAGCCACCACATAAGAAAACCAACATGCACAGGCAAAAGCAAAGACGCAGATCAGCTGAGCAGAAGCTTCACATCTGATAAGTGCCTATGTTTCAGTAACCCAGATAGAACAATTCCTCCTCTTCTTAAATTCGAAATTTCAATTTACTAGCCCATTTCTGTGGCTGTACAGCCTGAATTGTCGGACCTGATTGGAAACCCAGATTGTTGGTTTTCATTACGAAAACATGCTCATGCAATATACAGTGATTTTAAAGTTGTAAAAAATGAAAATTTTCAATGGATATTTTTTTATATTTTTCTTATTTTTGCTCAAAACATAGATTGTGGGTACTCTTTAGAACCGCCTCGTCGAGTATCCACAATCTATGTTTTGGAGCAAAAATAAGAAAAATAGGTATACCCCTGCATTCCCCAGTTTTATTATATAAAAGTGGGGTATGAGGGGGTATACATTGCACGGATATGTATTCCTGATGCTCATGGGAAGGTTTGATTTCAAATGAAAGCTTACCTTCCAGCTGTTAATCCTAGAAAGACTTGCCAATTTTTCTTTACTCCATAATGATAGGGATTCTTATACACCTAAAAATAAAGAAGCAAGGGCTTTATATGAGCCGCGACGCAAGAAAACCGGTCTACGGGGTTTCCGACCAGGTCAGCATACATGTGATACATCTGAGAAGCCAAATAGGGAGATTTGCTTTTTGAAATAGGGAGAATGATTAAACAAAGAAGGAAATTCTTGATTTCAAATAGGGAGATTTGAAATAGGGAGATGTATAGGTTATATAGGGAAATTCTGAAATTCCAAATAGGGAGATTTGCTCAAAAATAGGGAGATCCCTCCGAAATAGGGAGATATCACATGTATGCCAGGTCAGACACAAACCGGCCTGTACAAGCTCAGAAAAGAGCTAGAAGCTTGAAATTTCGGATTTAAGTAGAAGAGAAATTGTACTATCCGAGTAGCGAAAACAAAGGCGCTGATCAGCTTCGCGGTTACCGCGAAGCTGATCTGCGTCTTTGTTTTCGCCTATGCAAATTGTTGGTTTTCTCACGGGGCGGCTCATATGTGATTCATACACTTGATAAACTTATCAAACTGCATTCACTTTTGCTTTAGTTCAAGATACAAGATTCAAGGTACAAGATCCAACAGAAGTTCAAACGCGTCAAAAGCTAGAATTTGTCTGTGTAAAATTTTTGTTGGCTCAAAAAATGTTGTGAAAAGTGCTACGAATCACAGCTATTTTGGCATAAACATAATTTAGTTCAAACTTACCAAATTTTTCTTTTTAAATTTAGCTCTCTGTCTTTTGTTTATATGAACTTCCACATTGGTTTCCCCATCAGAAATCATTTTGATATGCCATACCAGCAATAGGCTTAGAGCCAGTGTTACTCCGGAACACAGAATAAACTCGTACAGCACCGCTATATGGTAGTAATAGTGTTTATAGTTAACATCCTGGTATCTCTCAGAGTTTGGAATAAGTGACTGCATTTCACTTTTGTCCTGTGAATGAAAAATATCACATAAATTAAAGTTGAAAGTTATGGCAATCAAATTGATGTTTTAGGAAATCTATATTGAGTCCAGAGATGTTGTTTCTGTGGAACAAAAATAACGACTGGTTAGAGCTATATCAGATGGTTTGCTTCGAATTAGTTTGTCTTTATCTTATTTTTTACTATGTCTATATCCATTTACTGTTCCACGCCATGTGGGAAATAATTGAGCCACCTCGTGGAAAAACCAACAATGTGGTTTCCAAACAGGTCTGACACAAACCGGCCTGTACAGCTACAGAAACAGGCTATAAGCTTGAAATTTTGGAGTTAAGTAGAGGAGGAATTGTACTATCCAAGTAGCGAAAACAAAGGCGCTGATCAGCTTTGCGGTTACTGCGAAGCTGATCTGCGTCTTTGTTTTCGCCTATGCAGATTGTTGGTTTTCCCATGAGGTGGCTCAATTTACATATTGACAAACACTAAACATAGAAGAGCAAACAATGTAACAGTGCTTTCCATATAAAAAAAAATATTTTAGTATTATTCATAAAAGTTTGGGCCTCTTCAGGGGGCCTTTCAAATTTCTAATAAATCTTAAAAATAGTTTACCCTTTTATCAGTAAACAAACTGTAAGTTTACTTGCAAAACAATTTAATACTTACTTTATAAATGACATCATGTATTGCATTCAGTGGATAAAACATAGGTGGGAAAGGAGTTGGCTGGAATATATAACAGACACATTTATAAGAATCATTGAAGTATGGCATGTTAGATTGAGTATTAAGTACTAGTACATGTAAAACTGTGTTAAGCAAATCTTTTGGTGGGGACAATAATTCTGTCTTGACAGACATCGAACTTCTGTATTGTGTACAGTTTTTGTCTCATGGTCATTTGTTGCAAAGAGTTCAGATAGATTTTTGTGCAGAAAGTTCTTTAAAGTGACTTTGAGCTTCTGTAAGAAGAGAACAGCAAAAGTGCTGACACAACAGTGCTGCAGTTGGATAAAAAATAAAGTTTTCCAATGCCTCTTGCTGAGCAAGAGATATATAAACATAAGGAACCCAACAACATGCGTAGATGAAAACATCTATAGGCACTGATCAGCTGAGCAGTAACTGCACAGCTGATCAGCTCCTTTGTTTTTGTTCCATAGATGCTAAAATGCCTTTTTTCTAAATCTTAAATTTCAAGCTTCTTACTATTTTCTTTGGCTGTGCAGCCTGGTTTGTCTCGAACCTGGTCAGAAAGCCAGATTGTTGTTTTTTCTCATGCAAAGGTTCAATTTCTTACCTCATCGCCATAGAAATGCTGCCTGAAGAGATCATGCCCCACCCAGCTGACATAGATTGTCCCCAGCCACATGTACACACAAAATAGGAAGAAGTAACGGTGGTTATAGTGACCCACACAACTGTTTAACCAAGCTAACACGGGTTAAGGAATTTTATTGCTTTAAAACATGAGAACTTGATGCATATTACTCTAGGTTCAAAGACAGGCAATACATTGTGCATACATGTTATGTATCAGCAAAAACAAAGTTCATGACAGTGAAAATTTCTAAACTAACAGTTTCCCGCCTCGGTTTTTGGAGTGGGAATTTCTTTGTGATTGCACCATTTCCTGATCATTGCCTACTTGTACTTTTGTAAATCTCATTTTAAATTGTAAATGTGAGATGTATTCACAGAGGTCACATTTTAAAAAATATGTTCAGTAAGTTTGCTCTTAACAGATTATATGAATGATAAGTAACTGACCATTCCAAGACGGCATTAGAAATCTTTAACAAGCAAAGCAATAAATCAGTCAAACAGGTTATAAGAATATTTCAGAACAAACTGCAGGAGACTCAACAAATTGTATTTTGAGCAAATAACACTATTTTATCATAACATTGTCCATAAAGGATACGACAGTGATGGTCCATCTTGAGTATACATTTCCCACAGACACTACAATGGTGAGCCCGAGGAGGCTTGGGTGAGATACACTTCTTACAGATAGACACCACCTCCGGAACATTCTGTATAATTATCGACAAATTCATGTGTGATGCGACAAAGTTAGGTGACCATGACATCCAACACAAGCAGTGATGATGGGAAAAACATGACCATAGGGTCAGATAGAAATTTTTGACAGGCCAAAATTTGGGTATTACTGATATTTTATCAGCATGTTCCCAAGAATGAAGAATCTCTTCACTAATATGTAATATACAGGTTAATCTGGAGTTAAAATGAGCCTGCACATGAGAAAACCAACAATTTAGTTTCCGACCAGGTCCAACACAAACTGGGCTGTACAGTCACAGAAGATAGAGGCTTGAAATTTTGCATTTAGGTAGAAAAGGGATTGTACTATCCGTGTGGCGAAAACAAAGGCGCTGGTCAGCTTCGCGGTTACAGCAAAGCTAATCCGTGCCTTTATTTTCGCCCAAGCATTTAGTTTGTTTTCTCATGCAGTGGCTCAAATATAATCTTAACAAGCTGCACAAACATCAAAGATGCTGATAAGACTAATTCTATCAATCATTCCCTACCTGAGCTGGTGGTGTCCCGGGGTGAGTGAAAACGGCCATAGTGTAGTGAAAGGCAATGTTGACTAGTAGCCAGTGACCAAATATCAGGTGAAATATTGTCCAGCCCAGGCTTATATCATAGACGTGAGGCAACAGACAGGCATAGAATATGGTTACGACTGAGGTTGTCATCACGACAACTAGGGTTACAAATATCTGGAAAAAATAATAATAAGGATTGAATAGTTTGTATCAATATTTCAGTATAGATATGGCCACTTTCCTTTACATATATTCAAACTACGGTAACATTTTCCAATTTAGAATCACTTGTTAATTCAGGACTGTCAAATTCATGTGTAACATGCTGCATCAAAAGTTTTATGTATAATAATCAAGCATATGTAGTTCCCAGGCCAAGACTCTAGGCAAATCTTCTAGGAGGGGGAAGTAGAGATACAGTGTGCTTTAAATAGATTATGCAAATTTTCAACTTGGTAGTTGATGAAGTTAAGTGTCGCATATATAGCACAGTATACCACCCTTGATGGGTGAGCATGAGCATGCTTTTTGACCGATGGGTTTTAGGTGTTGCTGGTTTGTCTCATGTCTATACAAAGATTCAAAGATTCAAAATTTATTCTGCAAATAATCCAAAACATATAGGATCATAACAGACATGACATGAAAAACATATATGTAATGACGTCACTAAAGTACATGTACTAACTAGTGTATCAAGATACAAGATACAAGACTTTATTTGACCAATTTTGGGCCCAGCAAGGGCATACAAAGATGTTGTACAGAGAATAGGAGAGGAAATCCAAATCAAAGATGAGATAACACAAACTAAAAACAATCTAATATAAAACAATGTATTAATCCAAGTGTTCATGCAGATACTGACCAAGTTTGTGAAGTATATCAGAGTTTTCATTAGTCAGAATCCAGAAAAACTTCTGGAAACTATCCAGCTCCATAAAATTTCTGTTGGAGTCATTAATGATTTGAAAAAAGCTGTTTCTGAACGCATTAAACTTTGAGCATTCCATCAAAAAGTGCTGCTCATCTTCAACTGCACCTGTAGAACATTTGGTACACAGCCTTTCTGACCTATCCAGCTTGATATACCTCCCAGTCTCAATTTTAAGTCTATGAGCAGAAATTCTAAACCTTGTAATACTCCTACGGTAGCTGAAATTTCTTATCTCATTAATATACTTTTCACAACCAAAGTGAGTTTTAAGTTTACAGTATGTATCCAGCTTTCCAGAGCAATAATCTTGTCTAGTAGTGTACCACTCATTTAGAAATAGTTTATTAATTGTTTTCTTAAGGATATTTTTAAACTTAAATTTTGACTGAGAGCTAGATTCAAGCTTGATATCTAATATACTACACAACTGCTTTATGCTACTGTACCAAGAGCATGCCTTTTTATCTACATCCTTTGAACACTTTAGGGCATTGTATAACAAGGTGTCCAAAGGCATATTCTCAACCCTGTGCCAAAAAAGCAATACATTTTTCACAATATCTAAATAAAAGGGATGTCTTCCCAGTTCTGCAAATACAGCAAAATTGGAGCTTTTCCTGTTTACCCCCAGTACAAGTTTACAAAATTTTGTATTCAGTTTATCTGGTTCAATATCTTTATATATTTTATCCATAGATACATTATTTCTCAGTCTAGGGCTACTGGGATTTAATGCTCCCCAAATTTCAGAGCCATACAGCAGAATAGGCTTCACCGTGTGATCAAATACATGGATACTGGTTTTGACTGATGGCTGAAAAGACAAAATATCTTTAACCAATTTAAAGTAAGCCTTTAGAGCCTTGTTATACAAATTTTTTCTTGCCAAGGAAAAGGAGCCAGAGGCAGAAAACTGAAGTCCCAGATATTTGTAGTCATGTACATTTTCAAGTTTAGTGTTTTCAAAGAAAAATTCATCTTTAGAAGTTGTGCCACTTTTATTAAACACAATAACTTTTGATTTATTAATGTTTACTTGAAGGCACCAATCTGAACAAAATTTTTCCAACTTTTTCAGTTTTTCTTGAAGCCCTGTCTTGGAAGTTGACAGAATTACCACATCATCAGCATACATAAGACAATTGAGAGTTAAATCTCCTATATTTACTGGATCAATTGTTTCCTCAAGGTACTTGGGCAAGTCATTTATAAAAATTTTAAACAAGTTTGGACTGAGGTTGTCCCCTTGCCTTACCCCTAAATTTAAATCAATATAATTTGTCAGACCTGTCTTAACTTTAATACAAGATCTACTCTTAGAATACATGTTTTTGATAATATTATAAAATTTAGACCCAACACCTATTTTTAAAAGTTTGTATTTAATACCTTCATGGATAACAGAGTCGAATGCCTTTTGAAAGTCTATAAAGCAGGTGTACAGGTTACCCCCCTTGATGCTTATATATTTATCTATCAAGCACTTAAGAATGAACATGTGATCAGAGGTTCTGCTATGCTTTGTAAATCCGATCTGTGTTTTATCAATCAGGGAATACTTTTGAAGGTAATTATCAAGGCGTACATTCAAAACTGAGTTAAGGTTCCTTATTACTATAATAATAGTGTTTTCTGCTCATAAATATTTCATAGATTTTTTTTAAAAAATGTGGCATGTTACATACCAGAATAATCCCTAAACCTTAAACTTTCTTATGAATGATAATGTTTTCCAAAGGGAAGCCATTGTAATAGAAGTTTTTAGTGAAATTACCTATTTTTCTAATAAATTTCCATTAATAATCCTTTAAAATAAATTTTTGATTCTAATTGATAGAAACCTTTGTGAAGGTCTAAATAATGTTCTCCAACTAATTTGCAAGCTGAAAAATTAGCTTAGAAACGATTTGCATGAATAGCAGGTGCATCATCTTTATCAGATTTATTACTTTAAATAATATTGTCCGTCACTTATGCAAATACCTGTACCTTAAATATACCATGCCAAATAAATTAAGTAACTTTAACTTTGAACAGTGTCTTCATACGTTTTAGACATTAGGGAAGTTCCTCTGACAATATCTTTTATGTATCTAATAAGGGTAAAAACAATTGTTGTGTGTTGTTGAAGTAACGTTGGATTTAAAGTCCTCTGAGACATGTCTCAAATAAAACATAGATAAAATTATTTTGTACAGTATATTTATATGCATTATAGTATGTACACGCTGTGTATACCTGTTAAAATAGGACAGGTAGTCTGTTCATTCAGGTAGAACATACATATACAGTATATTTCCATAGCCTTTTTACATAACAAATAAGCCCATTAATTTGACCTTGATTAGTCTCAAAAAACGGGCTTTTTGTCTGCAGATATTTCGGTAAGAATTGTTTCAAACAGAACAAAAATGATAGCAGTTGATAGATTTTTCTACTTACTAACTACCGTGTCAACACTCATCCCACAATATTTCTTATTTAAGCGTAAAACAATGCAAGAAAAATAAAAGCAGTTTTCAAACTAACAGTGCATTTCACTACCAACATGCACGGAAATGCAAATACAAATTCTGGTTATATTACTAGGATAACGTTTGTCATTCATAGCCCTTTCAGGAGATGTAATATCATGAATGATCTGTATCCCAGGACTGAGAACAACATGTTCAAAGTTTAGGGGGGGTTAGAAACTTTGTAAATATATCAATCCACGTTAAATAATTTGCCAATGGCGCCTGTAATAGTTATACCTCTGTAATTTGAAGGGTCCCCTAAATCCCCTCCCTTATGTAGGGGTAGGATATATCCATCTGTCCAACAATCAGGGTATGAGCCTGTCAATAAACATGCATTAAAAAGTTTCAGAAGGCAAGGCCCCAGTATGCTTTGACTGGACTTGATCATTTCATTGCAAATAAGATCAATGCCTGGTGTTTTGTTATTTTTCAGGTTTGAGACTGCTCTGTGAATTTCTGACAACGTTATTGATTTGTCTAATTCACTCTGAAGTGAACCAGTATTGCTCTCGAGATCACTGAGTTGTGCCTGAATAGTTTTAACTCTCTCTAAAAATTTGTCTTTAGTTTTATTCAAAGCTTGAAAATGTTCCAACCATAATTTAGGTTCCACCTGATCATCTGAGTGTGACATTTTGTCCTCTCTTAGGTCAGACAGCAAACTCCAATCAAACCACTCAATCTCAAAAATTCGTCCATACTGCATGCGGCCCCACACATACCTCTGCGTTACATTTATGCATCCCAGAAGTATATAAAAGGCCACAAACAACAGACGACATGAAACAAAGTAGTTGGATCCACCTTCACAAACATCACACAATGTAACTACCAGCTGGAATCGAACAGGGGCCAAATATAATTATATGTATGATATCATGTCTACATGCAAAATATGTCTATGTAACGACTTGTAGCTATTTTTTCTATTAAAATATTGAGTTGTATTTTCTTTCAATGACCAAGACAAAGGGTATGAGCACCCTCTACACCCGTCTCACTGAAACGGATCTAAAGAGTATCCACAACCAATCCCAAGAGCAAAAACAAGAACGAATCCCTGTTTTATTATTTATTATTTTATACAAAAGTATCAGAAACTTACAGGTCCAAGGTATTTGGCAAACTTGTCCACAAACCAGAACATGGGTTCCATAGCCGTCTCCGCTGCAATCATCTTTGTTGTGTAATGATTGTAACACAAAGTTCTGTACAGCAGCCCCAACCATTCTATCCTTCGCATTATCCGCCTCTTCAAGTGTCGCGGATAGTTTCTAATCGCCATTATAAAGATAACCCAGTGCCAGTAAGGTTGGACCAAGTGGCACATTCAAACTGAAATGGGTGAGTCATTACACTAAAAGAGTTGTCACATGCAAAAAGATGCTAATCAATGAACCATGTAGCAGTGGCTAGTCCCATTAAATGAGACTTTCTTTCTTCAGTATGTTCCTTCTGTTGTTTCAGAAGCACCGCACGGAGGCGTAGGATTTTCTATGTACAATGATCTAAATGTCTATAAAAACTATGTACATTTTGAAGGTGGATGTTGGCAACCACTACCCCCGTTGTTTCAATAACCGTAGTCTCTTTAAGTGCACCTTATAGAAGAAAGTCCTTGACACTCTTTCAATATGAGGGAGCGAAACACATAGATCTGGTACCATAGGAGTAACACAGTCTGGGCATATCAATACTCGGAGGATCACATTCCAATCTTGGAAGTAGGTACACCATCCGTCACACCCTATCTGCGCCAGCACTATCTGCTTCAGTCTCTCCACTGTTGCCACCCGAATATCGTGGAAAGCAGGACACCTTGTTACCAGATGATAGATGTCCTCATCTTCAAGGCAACATAACTGGCATGTAGCGTCGATAGTTCCACCACTAAACGAATGTCTAGTTGATTGTAGTATGTATACTCCTGTGAGAACTCTAGCCTTAATTACACCTTTTCTAACTTCTGCCTCTGAATCAATACTATTCCACACAAGGTGAGTTGACCCAATTTTCAGTGTACTTGAGTTCAGGTATCTAAGAGTTTTCTTGGATTTAATGTCCCTAACATAGAATTTTGTCCAGAATGACTCTATGGCTTTTTTATATGTATGTTTCCATTTCAGCTTACTAAGATTGGATATTAAAATTTGACTTATGCTCGGGAGCTGGTACTTTTCCAACACTTGCGATGTGATATAAAAGAAACTGTGGGCATTGTCAAAACTGAAGGCTAACTGTCGTTGAACCACTTCTTGTAGACATTCATTTTCACTGGTGAGCACAGAGTGTAACAAGCTTAATTGTCTTTTCTGTAGTTCCGCTTCGATCGGCAGCGCACCAAGTAACATATATACCGATGCAGAAGCTGTACGTTTCGGAAGAGACTGTATCTGTCTGAGAGTATTCAGATGGTATCGTTCCAGTTCACTGAGTTGGGATTTACTTAGACTTATAATCTCCAAGCCATACAAAAGTCTGGGAATCACATATGCCTTATATATGACGTAAGAAGTTTGTGGATTTAGTCCATTTGTTCCATGTAATCCGGTATTTATAAGTGAATATGAAGTGCGCCGAGCAAGACTGATTCTTTCTTTAATATTCAGTTCAGATTCTTTTTTACCCGATCTAATGAGTCCCAGGTGCACTGTATTTTCTTTCAGTGATAGTACATTTTCTCCTAAAGTCCATTTCAGGTCATTATTATTTATGTGTATATTAGGCAAAGAAACAACTTGTGTTTTCACTGGGTGGATTTGAAACCTGTTTCTACCGGAAAATCCCTCTGCCTCATTAAGCATTAACTGAAGTTCATCTTTAAACTTTGAGAGGTATGCTAAATCGTCAGCTACTGTTGGGACACCGATATACACAGTTCCAAGATAAAAGCCAAGTCTTTTACTCTTCATAATTTTAAGTAGTGGGTCAATGTAAGTTTTATAAAGGTGGGTGGACAAGATTCCACCTTGTTTCACACCCTGGTTCACAGGAAAACTATCACTACACTCGCCGAGCCACTTCACCTTTGATGTGATACCCGAATATAAATTCTTAATGGTAGTCCAAATATCTTTATGAATGTTGGTTTGAAACAGTTTGTCGAGCAGTATCTTATGATGAACAGTGTCAAAAGCCTTCTGGCTATCAAGGGTAGCCAGAAACAGTGGGTGTCTATTCTGAATGGCTTCTGATTTCGCCTCACTAACGAGTAATCCAGCCATTACTGGTGAAAGTCCACTTGTAAAACCGAATTGATGATCAGATTGGGGTAAGTTCAGTTTGCTAAGAAGTGAATACTCGAATAGTTTTCCAAACGTTGAAGACACAGTAATGCCCCTGTAGTTTCCCATATCTTTCGCGTCCTTTCCTTTCTTTAAAACCGGAGTGATAATGCCCGTTTTGAATGAGTTAGGTATATCCTTTTCTAACAATATCTGGTTAAATAGTCTGGTAAGTATGGGTACAATGATGGGTTTAGCGGCTTTAAAATGTTCTGACGAAAGGCCATACTCATCGGCTGATTTTCCATTGTTCAGTTTATCAATCGCGGGGCCAACGTCGGCTTCAGAAATTGTCAACACAGTGTCACTCTTTGTATTCAGTTCAGCTTCAATATCATTACACCTAATATTACAAAGTTCCAAGAACACATTGTCAAAGTTCATATCTTTAGGGGTTGCTAGGTCCTCGTAGTATTGTGCAAAGCACCGCCTTTGTTGATTTGGATCAAAATGTTTTGTATTATTTACTTGAATACATGGGGTATTTGACTCATTTTTTGATCTACTGCGTCTTATCAGCTGATAAAACTTATCTGATGATGGATTCTCCATAACAGAGTCATAAAACGACCTGCGTCGCGACACCTCCTCCATACGTTGTTGTTGGCGTAAATTCTTCTTGGCCAGTTTATTTTCTAGTAACAGTGGTCCAGAATCAGGTTTACCAGCTGCCTTCCAGCGACCGTAAGTTTCCTTTACGTGTTTCAGACTCTGAAGAATGTGTCCCGGTACACGTCGTTTTGGGCCCTTGAACCACAGTTTTTTTGAGGGAACTGAAGCGCGAGCAGCATTTACCAGACAGTTAGTCAGGTCGGTAACGATTTCATCAATGTTTGTAGAGGAAATGTTATTCATATTTCTCTGTAAATGTTCAATGAAACTGTCAGAGCTGATCTTAGTCCATGAGTAAACTGTCTTTGGTTTTTGTTTCAGTTTAGGAACAGAAGAACAATATTCTAATGTTATACCATATGGTAGTCTAATATCCACCTGAATAGGAACGTGAGAAGAGACGTTACACGGGTCCTTTTGAAGAATTGAGTAGCTGTCATACAGGCTGGGATCACTTGACAATATATAGTCAATCTGGGAGGATACAACACCGTTAAAATGGAAAAATGTTGGCTCCATACTGCTGAATGTACCAGTTGATAGAAAATGTTCTTGTACAAAATCTTTTAGTATAATGTCATGCTTATTATTCCTGTTAGGCAGCAGGGTACCATTTAAGTCTCCACAGAGTAAGATTTTATGTGTAAGTTCATAACGTTGAATAATATCATGTAGAACATCCAAACATTCTCTGTATCTATATTCGGAGTCACTTTTGTTGGTGGGTAAGTAAACGTTAATAATACAAATTTTAATTTCAGCATCAAGTTCTATAGCCATGACACGCTTGTTTCCAACATCCAGACACGTTATCCTATCGGCAAGCTTATTTGACCATAGAATGGCAACACCAGATTGTCCTCGAGGAACATTAAAGTTTGTTATGGGGTCGTTAGAGTCGTGACATCTAACAAAAGACTTGAAATCATTAAAGTTATTTTGTATCCAGTTCTTTTGGAAATCCCATAGCCAGTGTTCTTGGAGACATATTATATTATTTTGAGAGCAGAGTTTTTCCAAATACAGTCTATTCGCAACCACCCCCTCAATATTAACTGTCAGTATTTTCAGAGCCGTGTTGTTATCATCTCCCAACTGAGGTCCGCTTCCAGGGAATCCATGTCGGGCGGGACTGATTTCAGGCTGGGGATCCGCAAAAAATTCTGCTGTTCAGGGACATTTTGAAGCACCTCCTGTTTACGGTTTCCATTCCTACTGGGTGATTTAATTTGACTATGATTCAGATTCAGATATTCAATTGGCCCATCATGAACCTCTGACCGCGATCCCACCGTATCACAACTGGCCGGATGATTTTCCTTGCTCAGAATCCCCTCGAATAATTCATGAGCATTTTCGGGCCCACCACGGGGCATCTCATTCGCATCAGAAGTCGAATGTGACGGCAACTCATGCGAACTGACAGCAGCCGTGCTACACCCATGCTCCACAACACAATTTGCACTTTCCTTTTCATCACCACACTGGGGCTGAACTGTAGGCTGGTTTACAACCGAGTCGCTGTGAAATTGACGTTTTTGCCCAACATTGTTCTGTCTATGGTTAACATGATTTCTTGACCTAGGTTTATGACTGTTACTCGTTCCCAACCCGCGTCTGTGCATCTTATCAGATCCTGTTTGTTGCTGTCTTTGGATATGAGCATTAACAGTGTCCGTTATATCATTACGGGAGGTTGATGCTTGAGGTTGAGTGGGATTAGGGACTACGGTTGGAACCATGTATCGACCTTGAACATTGGGTGGTACAATATTCTGGGGTATATTTCCAGGGATATACGCAGGTGTCGCAAAGTTCATAAATGGCATCTGAACCGGATAGGGCTGAGTCAGTGGTATACGACCGGGAGGAGCACTGACTATAAACGGTCCCATCGTTGGATTTGTTTGGTGGAACACAGGGGCCATAGGTTGGGGATAGTACGGAGCAAGTCTTTCTCTTACTAATGACTGCAGTTGCAATTGATTCTGTAGGTGCAAATTGTTCCACATTTGGTTTTGACTTTCTAGGAGATGCAGTCTAGTTTCTAGTAGTTTATAGTTCATTTGATCTGCACATGCACATGATGACCGATTTGGTTGAGAATTACACCTATCTGTAGGTGCTGGTTCATTTTTGTGTTCAGAGTTATTTTCAACAGTCCGTTCCATCACCTTTAATAAATTTTCAAGGTGGTTAACCTTTCCTTCCAAGCTAGAAATATAATATTTTTGTGCTATCAAAGTTTCTTGATTTTCCATGTTACTAGATTTCTTCACATTACAAGCACCTTTTTTTCCTTTACTCTTTTTGTTTGCATCTAAAGGTACATCTGAAGCACCATTGTCAGTATTAGTTTCTATTACAGTAGCTACTTTCTCAGAATCAGAGTTTCTTTCAATGTTTATGCTTATATCTTGGTATATAGGACTGTCCTTGGTTTTACTAGCCTGCGACTGTAAATCAGAATGTTCACTGTCTAAAATAATTGTACTTTGATTTTCATTTACATGTCTTGGGTCAGAGGTATTTTGTTTTTCGATCCTAGATTTTGATTTGGGGGTAACAGTTTTATCAATATATAGTTGATTGTCGTTACACAATAGGCAGATATATGGGACCTCCTCTATGATGGAACCAGCAGCAGATCTATCAATTCCGGCACAGGTGAAATGAAACCACTCACCGCAATCTTCACAGGCGATAGTGTCTTCACCCGCAGTCTGATCACAACTTGGGCATTGATAAACTCTCTCACTAGTGTCACAAGGTTGTGCCAAAGTATCAGATTGTGTTATTGAAGTGTTTATAGACCCTAAGTCAGCGTCAGAGTTCCCATTCATGATTTCCACGCTCAGATCAGTACAGCAATTACCATCTTTTTCCTTTATTGACTTGAGCTTTGACCTAGTTCCTATATTGTTATTGTTAGAACTAGCGTTTCTTTCAATGCTAGACAAAGCCATGGAGATTTGTTCATTTACAATTGTCAGATTTGCCCCTTGCTTTTTCACCCCTTCACATATCCTTTCAAAAAGTTCTCTTTCAAATATTTCAACTTTGCTGCCATTAGCTAAAATAGTGGACGTAGTGTGATAAAAGTTTATCGTGAATTTAAGAGAATTTCCTTTTGTACCATCTTTCTTGCGGTTAAAAATTCTAAAAACAGAACCGACTTGATTTTGACACTCATCCTCATTCAAGCATGATTCAATATAAAAGTTACTGTAAAATGTATTGCTGTACAGCTCTTCAACCACAATAAGTTTTGTCATTTCATACGCGGCTGGACTCAGACGCATAACAAAGTTTCTATCTGGCTTCATTTCATATGACAGATGGGCCGCGCCACATTGAGACTGTTTTTTCTTGAGCGCTTTCACCTTATTCAAGACATAAGCATTAGTGTTCACCACAGAGGCCCTCTCCTGGTTTCTGAGGCTTGTTCTCTTATCAACTTCTTTCGACATTTTGTCCTCCACGGGGAGCATAATTACCTTTTTAGTCAAGTTCCCTCAAGCACAGATAATGTAAAGTGAATGTAAGTCTAAAACCAGTATAACTGTTGCTTTAAAATCTCTAAGATGTTTATTTTCTAAAACGGTTGTAATGGCCGCCAACTTCCTCCAGGGTTGCGCGCTTTTGTTTTCTTTTTGTTTGTCGAAGAAATCTCCAAAAATAGTGACTGTTCACACTAAAACTACAATTCGTGGTAAAGGAGAACGTATATACAACTACAATTCGTGGTAAAGGAGAACGTATATACAACTAAAATGAGACTTCACAATTCAATTATTATCATTCACATTTTTATTTTACGTTTTCATTGGTCATTTTCTTTTTATATTTATGTTTATGTTATCTGGCTGAATTCTGACAATATCCGATGAAGAAAAAATGAATGCGAACTCAAAAAATTGGAGTAAGCAGTGGCATATATCGATTACTGGTTCTGTCCGAAATGAAACTTTCTTAAACCCTTTAGTTAAATTCAAATAATGAATTATGCAAGCCACCAAGCATTTTGAACATGTTACGAAATTTTATACAGATAATAGCTACCTTTTAATGTGTAACACAGTATCATCTCAGGTTTTGGAAAGCTAAAAAATCGCAGGAAAATAAAGTGACTTAAAGTGACTTAAAGTGAAAATAAAGTTTGACCTACTTGCAAGAGGTCATGAAAACAAGTCCACTGAAACCTTGAATAGCAAAAACAGTTTTATTAGTGGTCTGAAATTTTCCAGTATCAACATAAACAGTATAAGAGGAAAAAAACTTGAGTTGTTGGCCTTCATTGATTTTCATCAATCGCAGATTTTGGCAATTCAGGAAACAAAAATTGACAATTCCATATTAACGTCTGAATTATTTCCGGAATCTTTTCCATACAGCGTGTACAGAAAGGATAGAACCTTACATGGTGGTGGTGTTATGCTTCTTGTACACAAGGACATCCCACACATGCCCCTCACAGAATTGGACAATGACTCAGAGTCAGTTTGGGTCAAACTTTTTGTAAATAAGAAAACTCACTTTGTGGCTAGCTGGTATCGACCACCTGTCGATGGTCATTTACCAGTATCGGACAATGGAAATGACTTATTGAATTCACTGGAAAAGTTTGACAATTTATTTAGAGAACAGCTTGACAAAATCAAAAATATTAATAAAGGCAACAAACCCCCTTTAATTCATGTTTTAGGTGATTTTAACTTTAGAGATATTGTATGGCCGGACAGACTCAGCAAATCTGGGTCATCATTGAGTCAGACGGAGGGTCAGATTTTGATAGATATCATGAATGACCATGGTTTGGAACAATTAGTCAATTTCCCCACCAGAGAAAGAAATACTTTGGACTTAATTTTGACCTCTCTTCCTGGTCAGTTTGTAGACATTCATTCCCCGGATAAGCTCAGTGATCATGACATTGTTTCTGGCACATTGAAAATTGCTATCCCCCCTATAAAGAAACCTAGGAGAAAAGTGTATCGTTATCAGAAAGGTGATTATGAATCTATGAGAACAGAAACACTTAAATTTGCAAAGGAAAGATACTTCAACGGTTACTCAGATACTCGGTCGGTCCAGGAAAATTTCAATCTCATTACATCGTTTATTCAGGAATCGGCAGATAAACATATCCCCTCAAAAACTAGTCGCTCAGTTTCCTCTGTCCCTTGGATAACACCTGAAATAAGAAGGAAGATTCGCAGAAAAAATGCAACTCATGCAAAAGCTAAAAAGACTGGTAGTGCAAAATTTAGATCTAAATTTGAATCTTTACGGAAAGAGATCAAAGCTGATATCAGGAAGCAGCATGATCTTTATGTGAACAACTTGGTAGGAGATGTTAAGGCTAATCCTAGAGATTTTTACAGGTACATAAACAGTCAGAAAAAAGATACCCAAGGTATTCCCCCGTTGAAAAAGAGAAATGGAAGTGGAATAGCTCAATCTGAATTTGAGAAGGCGGAAGAATTTAATGGTCAGTTCTCGGATGTTTTCACTAAAAGTGAATACAAACAGGTCCCTCTTATGGATAGATCTGCCCCATTCATGCATGACATTGTGGTCACAAAGGAAGGGGTGACCAAACTTCTCAAAGGTCTAAACCCGTCTAAAGCCTTAGGGCCTGATGAGCTTCATCCCAGAGTCCTAAAGGAACTGGCTATGGAATTAGGGCCGGTATTCGCCCATCTCTTCCAGCAGTCAATTGATACAGGTGAAATTCCTAAAGAATGGTCTCTTGCTAATATTTGCCCCCTGTTTAAGAAGGGTGACAGGTCACTTGCCCGCAATTACCGCCCTGTTTCTTTGACATGCATTCCTTGTAAGCTTCTTGAACATATTGTATGCTCAAATATTATGGCCCATCTTGATGAACATGAACTCCTGTCGGACAGGCAACACGCATTTAGGAAATGGCATAGCTGTGAAACTCAGTTGACTACAGTGATAAATGACTGGGCCAAAATCTTAGACAAAAAAGGCCAGGTCGACACTTTTATACTCGATTTTGAAAAGGCTTTCGATACTCCTCCCCATGAACTCCTTAAAAGCAAATTGTTCAGCTATGGAATAGGTGGAACAACATTGAATTGGATAAATGCTTTCCTTTGTTTCAGACAACAAAGGGTAGTGGTTAATGGTATTAAATCGGATTGGGCTCCAGTTGTGTCGGGTGTCCCTCAGGGCACCGTTCTCGGCCCCTTGCTGTTTTCCTTGTATATAAATGACATCTCAGCAGACATCGAGTCTGAAATAAGACTCTTTGCTGATGATTGTGTTTGCTATCGTGAAATCAAGAATGAAGAGGATACATTGAAACTTCAAAGAGACATTGATCGCCTAGGCAGTTGGGCTAGAAAATGGGGAATGAGATTTCAACCCGTCAAATGCAACATGATGCAGCTGACAAATAAACGGTCTAGTAAGATACAGGCTAACTACACCCTTGAGGGCACTTTACTGGAAAACGTTGAAAGCATAAAATACCTGGGTGTAACTATCACAAATGATTTGAAATGGAATACTCATATTTCCAATGTCTGTACAAAGGCTAACAGAACTCTCGGATTCTTGAGGAGAAATTTGTATTCTTGTCCCCCAGATGTGAAAGAAGCAGCTTATAAAGGACTGGTGCGGCCGGTCTTGGAATATGGAAGCTCAGTTTGGGACCCTCACACTCATGGCCTCCAGGAAGAACTGGAAAAGGTCCAAAATCGTGCGGCAAGGTTTGTGACGGGAAATTATGTTTTTGAAACTGGGAGCATGACTGGCATTTTAGGTCAACTGAAATGGGAATCTCTTAAGAAAAGGAGGAAGGATAGTAGACTTATATTGCTATACAAAGGTCTAAAGGGTAAAGCCAGAATACCCACAGATGACCTTATCCCAAAGAATAGGCGTTGTAGAAATCAACACTCTTTGGCTTTTCAGATACCTTCAGCTAGCAAAGAAGCGTACAAAAGTAGTTTCTTTCCACAGACTATCAGGGACTGGAATGACCTCCCTGATTCACTTGTCTCCTCTGCTGAAATGTCTGATGACTGTGTGTCCAAGTTCGCTTCACTCGTGCGTTCAAGGGACTAATTTCCCCCCCCCCCCCCCCCCATCCGAACCCCCTGGTGAAATAATGTCATTTGGCGTGTCACCAGTAAACTATTCAGATTCAGATTCAGACTTTTTTCCGTGTTTACTTGACCGGTGTCTATGTAAACAATACGGCTACAATTTTATCCGGCTCAAGGTGGTTATCAGCTGTGGACAAGCTCAGCAAGAGTAAACTTGAATAATCAGTTAAACAGATCAAAGATTAAGGTGGTGAACTTTTGTAATAACAAGAATAACTGCTTTTCTTGAAGTTGCACACAAAATTAAGAAATGTCATCCTTGACAAATCTTAGGTGCTTGGTAAAACTGCTGGACAAAGGCCCAGTTGCTAAACTTGGCCAGTCAGTACATGGCAGGATAAAATTATTACATTGTGTGGCAAGCAGCTTTTCAACATCTCCTTGTCGAAATATGGACATCAGCGGCATTTATCCACCAATAGCAACCCCATTCAATGAGGATGAAACAATTTCTTTTGACAAGCTACGGCACAACATGGATAAATGGAACAAAATTCCACTCAGAGGTAACATATATATGAGCCGTTCTGACCAGGTCCGACACAAACCTGGCGATACAGTCATAAATAAAGGCAAAAAGCTTGAAATTTTTTATTTTAGAAGAAGAGCTGAGCTGCATTTTTTTTTTTTTTTTTTTTTTTTTTTTTTTTTTTTTTTTTTTTTTTTTTTTTTTTTTTTTGCATATGCAAAAAGCAGTTTTTGCATATGCAAAAAGCAGATTTTTTCATCATATTATATCTATCTTCAATATTTAGTTAATTATATTCTGTTCATCAATTCAGTTTTGGGATGTATGGCTAAATTTTGAATTCAGCAAATAAGAGGAGAACCATCCGGATGGGCCATCAAAATAAAAAGTCATGGGATGAGGATATTCTGATGTTTGCATGCTGAACCATTGAAGAATGCACTGATCAGATTTGGTATTAAAGTAGAGTAGTGGTCATGACAAAATGATGTTTAATTTATGTTTCCATCTTCAATCATGTTCAATTGTCCTACACAACCTAGGCTGTACAGCAATAGAAAAATAGTGTCTGAGCTCTCTCACTGTAAAAAGCACATCTTCTGAATTGAACATGCATCACTGTCTTGTGTGAATTGCATGGAAAAAGAATATAACTTATATGTATAATGGCTGGTTTATACACAATCAATCTCACTTTATTATGATTAAGAGTAGATATCTCAAATAATGACACCATATAATAATTAATGCAAACTCACATTCAATTAATAATCATAATAGACTGTAATACATGTAAGTATCCAATTAGTCATTCATATACCTATATTTTAGTTCTGTAGAGTGGGCCATGAAAATATTTATACAGACATTCTTTCTCTTCCACTGATTCAAAAAGAACATTTGTCACATAGTGGTGAAAGAAATATGCACTAAGCACTGATAATCTGCCTTTGGGAGGCTTGCCTAGGAATAGTGTGTTTAGGATAATTGATAGTCCTCCAGACATGACTTTATTCTGTTGACCCTAGATGTAAAGCAATGCATTACATGTTTTTACTGCCAGTGATGTATTAAACACCATTACAAAAACTTGCCCATGCAATAAACAGAGATTTTTTTAGCTTTGAAAATTGAAAATTTTCAGCTGAAAAGTTTTGATATTTTCATTATTTTTGCTCAAAACATAGATTGTGGGTACACGTTTGAACTGCCTCGCCGAGGCGGTTCTAACGAGTACCCACAATCTATGTTTTGGAGCAAAAATAACAAAATTAGGTATACCCCAGGCAAAACTGGGGTTTGCAGGGGACCCCTGCAAACCCCAGTTTTGCTATATAAAAGTGGGGTTCAAGGGGGTATACATGTCACAGACATGTTTTCATGATGCAAATACATATAAAAAGTATTATCTTTAATTATATTTGTGGGGTTGGGGTCTAGTTAATGTTTAAAGTTTTGCCTTGCCAGGTTACGTGGTACTTGGTTCTAATGGTGAGTCAGTGTACCTCAGTATTGAAGAGCGGGTTGAGTTTGTGAGGAGAGCTACAGAAATGGCAGGAAAAGATAAACTCGTCATTGCCGGAGCTGGATGTGAATGTAAGCTGATTTCTTTCTCCATCATTTTAAACTGGATTGGGCAGCCCCCATGGCTAAGTGGTTAAGAGCACTGATATTTCATTACCGTGCTCAATCATTTGATCATCTCACCACTGTGTCTGGTGTGGGTTTGAACCCCACACAGGGCACATATGAGACCAGCCAAATTTTGCTTGACCTTCTATTCTGAGTAAAGACGCTCCCTACCGGCCATGGTAGTTTAATGAATAGCGTATTTGCTTTGCAATCAGGACCCAGTTGTTCAAAGCATCGTTAGCTTAACGATATCGTTAAGACATAAGTTTGTTAAGCAAATATCAGCTAAAGTAACAAATACACCGTTATTTTTTGTTGAAAAAATGTGAGAATCCTTTGCAGTGCAAAGGATTCTCACATTTTTTCAACAAAAAATAACAGTGTATTTGTAATATTAATGTTTGAAATTTTAACGAAACGAAACGTTAACTAACGAGATCGTTAGTTTTGAACAACTGCAATCAGGAGGTTGCAGGTTCAATACCGTTTGGGTACAATACATGTCTGTCATATGGTGACAAATGTTCATCCAGACAATATTGGCAACCCGCCCATAGGGTGTAATATTTTTAATGTGTCCTTTAGATATTATAAGCTATTACAGCGTGCTTTCCAATCAAAAAGCTCAATATTTATATTATGTTTGTAATTATCCATGTGCGGATCCAGAAATTTTCATGAGAGGGGGTCCAACGAAAATGGTAATTTTTGGTCACAGACGAGGGGGGGTCCAACCCCCAAAAAATCCTGAAATTACCTTTTTTTAGGTAAAATTTTCAAATTCCAGGGGGGGTCCGGACCCCCGGTCCCCCCATCTGGATCCGCCCATGTTATCAATGGACAAATAAATATTGTTTAAACCAAATGTGTGCTTATAATTAGAAAGATATTTTGCAAAGTGAAATGCACTGTTTGCTTATTAGAACAAGTACAGAAATACAGTAATACTATTTTGGCACAATGCATTTTCCTTGCAGCAACCAGAGAAACTATTTCCCTGTGCGAGAAGATGGCTAAAGCAGGAGCCAAGGCTTTGCTGATTGTTACACCATGTTTCTACAAAGGTGCTATGACCAGTGAAGCTCTAATCAGTCATTACACCAAAGTAGGTATAGGCTAAAGCAATCATGCTGTTGCATATAATTTTCCAACTTAATCTACATACAACCTATCAAGTTTGAGCCATATCCGTCATTATAAATTTGTTTTGGCAAGCTGTGAAAACAAAACACATTCTTTTTGAACAGTTGATCGGCATCTCTGTTTTCGTTGCACATTTTGTATGATCCCTTTTGCTCTTTAATCCAGGGACTCGGGATACTGACTTTTTTCTGTGACTGTATAGTCTGGTTTGTGTTGGACTTGGTCGGGACCCCAAATGGTTGCTTTTCTCGTGCAACGGCTCATTTTGTTTATTGCTTACAGTGATCGATGTGATAATTATTTATTCATTTGTGCTCTCTTTTTCTCTCTCTCTCTCTCTCTCTCTCTCTCTCTCTCTCTCTGCCTCTCTCTGCTTATCTGCATATCTGACAGCACTCCAGATAAACTAAGGAAAATAACCACCATGTACCATGTGGCTCATTTCGACAACTATCCAAAATACTTAAAAATTACACTGTTAAATGAAGGGACATAACTATGATAGCAATACCAAACATGTCCATTTCGACTACTGCACCAATTTTAATTATAATACATGGAAGCAGAGCGCATGTCGCCTGCTCCCCCGCTTTTACGTATACCTAATAATTTCAAGCTGTGATAATGCTACGCAAGCAGTAAAACATGCTTTATTTGATGGCCTCTACCTATCATCATTCTTCAAAAACTTCTTTCACACTAAACTCAAACCAATTTCTACATGTTCTGAATTTGAAATGTCGCATGTATTGTATTTTTGCATGTTCTTCTTGTATCATTTGAGATGATATGAGTGAAATAAAGATTATGTATGTATGTATGAAACCCAATGGAGCTTTCTTTTGTGAAACAAATGGAATGCTATTTAAGCATTTGCTGAAAGCCAAGGTACTCTCTCATTATCATGAAATTTGGCTAGGATGAGCATTAAATATTTCTGTCTACACAGTGTCAGAATACTATATGGAATCAGTTTCTTGCATTTGGATGTCTAACACACTTGTACAAAATGCATCATTGCCTGCCACTATAAGCAGGTTTTAGTGTCTATAATTTTAATTCCAATTCCGAGTAGCTGATGCTAGTCCCGTTCCTATCATACTGTACAGTGTTCCCAGCAATATCGCTATAGACATTCCGGCTGAAGTAGCCATCCAGCTGTCAACACATAATAACATTGTATATGTTTGATTCCAGGTGGCTGATGCTAGTCCAGTTCCTATCATACTGTACAGTGTTCCCAGTAATACAACTATAGACATTCCGGCTGAAGTAGCCATCCAGCTGTCAACACATAATAACATTGTATATGTTTGATTCCAGGTGGCTGATGCTAGTCCAGTTCCTATCATACTGTACAGTGTTCCCAGCAATACCACTATAGACATTCCGGCTGAAGTAGCTATCCAGCTGTCAACACATAATAACATTGTATATGTTTGATTCCAGGTGGCTGATGCTAGTCCAGTTCCTATCATACTGTACAGTGTTCCCAGCAATATCACTATAGACATTCCGGCTGAAGTAGCTATCCAGCTGTCAACACATAATAACATTGTATATGTTTGATTCCAGGTGGCTGATGCTAGTCCAGTTCCTATCATACTGTACAGTGTTCCCAGCAATACAACTATAGACATTCCGGCTGAAGTAGCCATCCAGCTGTCAACACATAATAACATTGTATATGTTTGATTCCAGGTGGCTGATGCTAGTCCAGTTCCTATCATACTGTACAGTGTTCCCAGCAATACCACTATAGACATTCCGCCTGAAGTAGCTATCCAGCTGTCAACACATAATAACATTGTATATGTTTGATTCCAGGTGGCTGATGCTAGTCCAGTTCCTATCATACTGTACAGTGTTCCCAGCAATACAACTATAGACATTCCGGCTGAAGTAGCCATCCAGCTGTCAACACATAATAACATTGTATATGTTTGATTCCAGGTGGCTGATGCTAGTCCAGTTCCTATCATACTGTATGTACAGTGTTCCCAGTAATACAACTATAGACATTCTGGCTGAAGTAGCCATCCAGCTGTCAACACATAATAACATTGTATATGTTTGATTCCAGGTAGCTGATGCTAGTCCAGTTCCTATCATACTGTACAGTGTTCCCAGCAATACCACTATAGACATTCCAGCTGAAGTAGCCATCCAGCTGTCAACACGTAATAACATTGTATATGTTTGATTCCAGGTGGCTGATGCTAGTCCAGTTCCTATCATACTGTATAGTGTTCCCAGTAAAACAACTATAGACATTCCGGCTGAAGTAGCCATCCAGCTGTCAACACATAATAACATTGTATATGTTTGATTCCAGGTGGCTGATGCTAGTCCAGTTCCTATCATACTGTACAGTGTTCCCAGCAATACCACTATAGACATTCCAGCTGAAGTAGCCATTCAGTTATCAAGCCATCCTAACATTATAGGGGTCAAAGACAGTGGTGGAAATGTAAGACTCATATACATGTAATGTTACAGGTTATGAAAGAACACCACAACCTCTTTATAACACTATTGTAAGGGGTCCAAGACAATGTCCATAATACATATCCAATCCTTGTTTTAACAGGTGTCAAATGAATGGATATACAGTAAAAATCAATCTAAAATGACCATTTTGGGTCCAGGAATGATCCGTGTTATATCCAAAATTGTGCTGTAATACAGCATTTTACAAAGTGGTGTTGAGAACCATTTTATGAAGAGGTTTTGATGTGTACCAAATTTGCAAAGTTGCATATTGTGAAATTATAAAATGTCATTTCTTACTTCAAGTGCCAATAATGGATAAAATGGAACACTGAAAAACAGGAAAGTTTTGATAGTATTTTTAATCAACATACTGGATCATTGTTCTTATTGAGCTGCTACATGATTTTGACCTTTTTGAGCCGTGGGTGATCAGACATTTGCACTTGCTTGTCTCAAGCAAAAACAAGGACATTTATTTAAAATTTGTCTCCCATATCCACAGAATTTCGTTATTAGATTTCCAAGTCTCCTTGAAACAATTTTCTTTGTTGATAAATTTTATATAAATGATATGATTGAATCCCACAGAATAAACTCATACCACGGGTGTACATTACGAAAACTGGCCCATGCAATATGCAGAGATTTTTTTCAGTTGTAAAAAATAAAAAATTTACCAGAAATTTTTTTTATATTTTTAATATCTTGAGCCAAAACATAGATTGTGGATACACGCTAAAACCGACTTGCCGAGGCAGTTCTAACGAGTACCCACAATGTACGTTTTAAATCAATAAGAAGGAAAATAGGTATACCCCTGGATACCCCAGTTTTACTATATAAAAGTGAGGTACAAAGGGGTATACATTACCTGATGACATGTTTTCCTGATGAATATTCTTTTTCAAGGTTGCTAAAATGGGACAGATGGTTTACAAAACACAGAACAATAACTTCCAAGTATTAGCTGGCTCTGCTAGTTATCTTCTACCTGCTTATACTGTTGGTATGTCTTTATAAATTGCTTTTTAGGATCATCATAATTTTTTGAACACAAACAGAGTTGTAGTCACCCTATCATGCAAATGATCGTTTCAGAGTACGATGATCTAGTTGTAGAGAGTAGGACTTCAAATTTACAGGTCCTGGGTTTGAATCCTATCTCTGCCGAATTGTGTCCTTGAGCATGACTCAGTTATTCCACATAGGTCTGTTTCTGGAGGCTGACATGACTGTTGTATGGTTGACTTGGACATTAAACCACAAAGCAAACAAGTGAGCCGTGTCATGAGAGAACTGGATTTTTGCCTATGCGAAAACAAAGGCGCAGTAACTGCACAGCTGATCAGCGCCTTTGTTTTCGCTACTCGAATAGTACAATACCTCCCCTACTTATATTCAAAATTTAAAGATTTTAGTTTTCTTCTGTGACTGTACAGGCCGGTTTGTGTCGGACCAGGTCGGCAACCCGATGACCGGTTTTCTCGCGTCGAGGCTCAAATATGCCAATGAATTTAAGATTCCTGTATTCAGCAGCAGAGAAAATGCAAAAACAACAGTCAAAAATGAACAAATTTGATTCACAGGTTGTCTACTTACATGTAGTTGTATATAAGTCTGAAATAAACTCATTTTGAAATAATGAATAAGATTGATAATTAGATCAATTTTCATTCTATGCAGGATGTGTAGGAGGTATATGTGGTCTTGCCAATATCTTAGGGCAGGAGTGTTGTGATCTTGAGGAACTCTTCAAACAGGGGAAGATGGAGGAAGCAAAGGTCCTACAGCACCGTCTCATTGGTCCAAATATTGGGGTAGGTCTATAAAAATAAAAACCTGAGTTCCTTTAAGAGCAGCGAGCATATTAATGAGATAAGAGATGGGCCATACCATGGTTTCGGCTACTGAAGCCATGTCAATGACCTTTCAGATTTGGCAACATGGAGCCAAAATGAATTACTGTAATTTTGCAAGTTTCAACAGGATAGTCCATACAGGAGTACAGTAGAATAATCCAAATAGGGCCAAATATTATAAATGTAGATTAGAAAATTAATATAAACAGATATCAAACTTCCAATTGACTCCTCCGCCAGCAAGGTATAGCCACGCCCACCCCTATTTCCTTAGACAAACATTGTGTTTTTGCACCTGTATTTACCTGTAAAAAGCACGTGGATTTGTTTGTCTAATCCACGTGTTGTCTAACCGTCATTGACCGTTAGCTACTGTGCTGATTTGAATGGTCAATATAAAATGAATATTAATAATGGGTGGTTTGACGGAGGACTCGATTACATGTACTCAGAAATATCCCAGCTGATCTCAAAGGACCAAAAGGAAAACAAGGAGTCTCATTTGGTGAAAATTGTCACACACAAATTTATGATTGAATGGATATGTTTAGATTTTTTGTCTGAAATGATCTTAGCTATTGAAGAAGATATTTTAAACTCTTGTTACAGCAACAAGATTAATGTAAGTGAATATTATTCTGTCATTGGAATATCTATGCATGCTTGCAAGCTCGCTATCTATGATATCAAATCACATTAACTTATATTTTTGTGGTAGACCTGTAATGTAGGGCATTATTAAAAAGTGCATAATTTGAAAATACAAATCAACTCTTGAAATCCGTTAATCAAGCTGTGTTCTCAAAATTAGGTTTTATTTCTAGGTGACTGCAAGGTTTGGTGTCCCAGGTTTGAAGACTGCTATGGAGTGGTTTGGTTATGCGGGCGGCCCGGCCAGATCTCCGATACAACCACTCTCCAAAGATAATGCTCAAATATTAAGGAAAATATTCCAGGACACTGGATTCTTGTAGTGCTGTAATGTTTTAGTGATAATCAACAGAGCCTTGTCACAAGAAAATCTGTCTTCAGGGTTATCAGCCTAGTCATACACAAACTACCCGTAGCCTGTCTATTTACAAGACCTATCTATATGTTTGAAATGAGCCACCCCATGGGAAAACCAACAACCTGCATAGGCGAAAACAAAGGCGCAGATCAGCTTCGCGGTAACCGCGAAGCTGATCAGCGCCTTTGTTTTCGCTACTCGGATAGTACAATTCTTCTATTTCCTAAATACAAAATTTCATGCTTCCAGCTCTTTTCTGTGCTTGTACATGCCAGTTTGTGTCGGACCTGTTCAGAAACCACATTGTTGGTTTTCCCACGAGGCAGCTCAAATATTGAAAGGAAGTCTAGAGAGTTTCCAGAGAACAGCAACAATAACAACATGGCCGTGATTTTTCTGGTGGAGACAGGTTTTCTAATGATGATGCTAAACTTGTAGTGAGCCAAACAATCTAAAGAGTCACTTTTTTGATAAAACCAATGATTTGTATTTTATGGTCAGCATAGATCATTGTTAGTTGATCATTATCACGCTATAGGACCCTGACCTTATGGGACGATTTTTTCGAGCAAAAAATGGCGGACAATCTAAAGGTGTTTGGATTACCTGTCCCGAACGAAGGTAAATTTAAAGACTTTTAACCATATTTCACTGTTCCTACACAGCAATTTTGGAAGAAAATGTTCATTTTATCAGCATGTAGTCTTAAATAGAACAATGGTGGTTAAATTGTTCAAATCTAGTTTCCAGATGCATTAGAAAGTGGTGTGCTCACCTAGTTTAGCGATGTCATACACAAGGAAAAGGACTAAAACAGAACGAAGAAAGTATTGGTCAGCTTTCTTTAAATTAGTGAATGTGATATTTAAGACAACAGATGCTCTGGATAACTTTCGGATGCGAAAACAATATTAATTTATGAGAAAAACAACATTTTATTCCACTGTACACATACCCTTTGTTCCCAGACAAGTACAGTATTTTTTTAGCAATGTTGCATTCCTCTGAACTGGTATTTCGAGTGATTTTATGCTGGGGATTCTCCTAAAATTCTGGACGGGTAGTCCAAGCGATATAATCACAGCGAATTGAACATCACACTGTGGACAAATAAACAGACCAGCATAATTTAGCAAAGTGTGATGCGCTACTTTACATAATTATACCGCTTCAGAAAACTAGCTATCAAAATATAAACCACCTGTTTAATCATGTCAGAATCTCTCTCTGTCTCTCTCTCTCTCTCTCTCTCTCTCTCTGTCTCTCTCTCTCTCTCTCTCTGATATAGGGAAGGTGCTAAAAACTCTCTCTCTCTCTCTTTCTCTGTCTGATATAAGGAAGGTGCTAAAAACCTAATACGACACGTGCTAGGCATGGTCATAACTATGTCAGGTGTTAACAGACTATAACCTATTGGTGTTGGATTGTGTTTGGTAGACATGTTATATTCTGTATGACATTGTGTCATAAAAAAAACCCTGATGGCTGCTTCCTGGCAGAACCATACTTACTAGTCTACAGCATCCTAATATCAAATCCGTTGTCGTTATCGTAATTTGTGTCAGGCAGTTGTTACATGTACTCGGTTGCATAGGCTTCAGTGCAACATGATTTAACAAATAGGAGAGCATTTATATCGTACAGTATAATGACGCTGGTAGTGAATCTTTACCATTTGTCGCACGAATGGATAATTAGTACTGATGTAATCTAGCACCTGGGATAGCGTTGCCCATTGAACTAGACAACTGAATTTAAAACTTTATAGAAAATATACCCCACCTATAAACCATAAAATGCGGATGGTCAAGGGTCGCCGATGTGAGTACTTAACCCGAAATTGTCCAATGTGGCCCATACTATCTCCCTTTGAATGTTTTCACTGCTTCCAAAGGATCTTACTTTTTTATTTTATCTATTTGTTTATAACAGTGTTTTTGTCAGTTTTTACGATTTATAGTAACGGGCATGTGTAGTTGTATAAGCCTTTCAACGTAATACCAAAGATTCAGGTCATATGTTGTGGTAAACTTTGGAACACTACTATTGTGAATAATGAGTGTTCGCAATAAAAACGGAGAGGAAGTCAGAAACATATATTCTAATAACGACTGCTGAAATGCCTGGTCGTTCGTCTCTCACTAATGAGAAGGAATAGGGAATGAGAAAGAATAAATAAAAATATTTCTTGAATAGGTTTGTGTGGTTCTTTGATGGCTGACTAGGCCAATCCTAGCTCTGAACTGTCTGATTAAGTAGAGCAAGTCAATGTCATGAAATTGGTATTGCTTTTTGTTCTCTGTGCTTTCTTTCAGCTTCACAGATGCTCTTTGTTCATAGAGAGCTGCTCCTTTGTTGACGAGACCTCGCCACGTTGATCGCTCCTGTGCAGTCTGTTTCCAGGACCCCATTGTATGTCGAAATCCTTCAGAGAGGCTTTGAGGGTTTCTATGTAGCATTTCTTCTGGCCATCTTGAGAGCGCTTTCCCTCCTGTAATTTTCCATAGATTACTAAGAAGACTGTCTTTGGAAGTCGCCCATGTCTTTGGAAGTCGCTCATCAGGCATTCTTATAACATGGCCAGTCCACCTTAGCTGTGCTAGCTTTAAGACACTATGCATGCTTTGCACCCCTGCTTTCTTCAGGACCCTTCAGGACCTCCGGATCTGGAATCTTGCCTTGCCGCTTGATGTATAACAGCTTTCTCAAACGGTGAAGTCTCTTCACATGACGCTGGTTTACTACAGATCTCACATGCATACAAGAGGGCTGGCAGTACCACAGCCTTATAGACTTTCAGCTTGGTGTCAAGCTTGATTCCATTACGCTTCCAGACATTTGCACAGAATCTTCCGAAAGCCACACTGACATTTGTCATTCTGGCGGTGACCTCCTCATCAATGTGCACTGCTCTGGAGTGAGTGCTTCCCAGGTAGGCGAATTTATCAACAACTTTCAGTTTTTGTCCATTGCTCAGTCAGATTCAGATGGAGTAATAATCATTCAGACTGATTCAGACAAGTTTCAGAAAAATTCAGACCGATTCAGCTTGATTCAGAATTTTTTACTCATGAGGGCTCCTTCCTCCACATACAGTGAAACAACTCTTGTCAGTTTCTCTGCCAATGCCTGGATAAATCGCACATCTCACGCAATTTAAATTTTCGTTACATATAAAGAGTCAGGACAAAGATTTTGATGAGTCAATGGTTAAAAAACACTCTTTAGGTACTCGAAACACCCGTACAGAAAGTGACTCAGAATACCCGTTCAATGTAAAATATGTGCTCAAAATACCCGTTCAGTACTGCTCGAAAAATACTGAACTGTTTTGCACGCGACTTTGGAACTTTATATGTCTGTACAGTGATGAAAACCAGTAGTTTTTCAGTTTAATTTTACAGTGTAGTCTTCATGTGAGTTTGTGGGTTCTTAGTGGGATGGAATATTCCTATCTTGACACATAAAGTATACTTAACTGAATTTTAGGATGAGTTTTGTCTTTCGAATTTCATTCATAATACATGAGCAAAGCCACCCGAACACCTTTGTGTGTCATTTATTTTCTGCATACCACTCCAGTGAACAAAAACTGCTTCCACTAACATACACTAGATACAGACCGAGCTGCACATGTATTCAAATTTGCCCTAGGTGAAAATAAACTCAATTTACGTCAAGAAAAATGTCTGCATCTTCATTATTTATCCTCCTGTCCGCCATTTTGGTTTGCTCGAAAAAATCATCCTATAAGGTCAGAGTCCTATAGGGTGATTATAATGTACCACTCAATAATATTTCTGTCATGTCTGGATACAGGCAGTGCTCCTGCATAGTAACAGTACAGTAGGGCGTAAATGTGTCTTTCCCAAGGACATAGCCGAGCAGAAGTAGGATTCTAAACCCAGGGCCTCTTGATTTGGAGTCCTTCCCTCTACCACCAGGCCTCCGCACTACCAAGTAAACACAGACAGCTAATGCATCTTCCATGTCTAATCAGCCTTCGCTGTCTGACAGAAGAGCGCTAGTAACCGAGCCAATCATTTTGTCCACAGCATTTACTGATATGAAAATGGCTGAGGAGAAAGCATAGATGTATAGATTTGTGACTTGGTTTGGTCCGATCAGTCTACACGAACAAAATATTATAGTCAGAGTTAATTATGTGTTTCTATTTTTATAGACAGGGTATTTTACCTTTGTTGTATATTTTGATGTCTCAGATATAAATTATTTATATTTTATCTCTTTAAAATGAGCCTGTTTATAAAACAAGATGGAGAAAGGGCAAGAATCACTCACCTGAGTGCTATGTTAAGCCCATATAACAGTTTTTGAGCCGCATCCCGAGAAAACCGGATTTTTGCCTATGCGAAAACAAAGGCGCAGATCAGCTGTGCAGTAACTGTTTTCGCTACATGGATAGTGCAATTCCTCTTCTTCCTAAATCTGAAATTTCAAGTTTCTAGCCAGCTTCTGTAGGTGCACAGGTCGGTTTGTGTCAGACCTGGTGGGAAACCCTGAAGACTGGTTTTCTCGCATTGCGGCTCATTTTTAAGCCACACAGGCTTAAAACTTAAGGTGCTGAAAGTAGGGAACTAGAGATATGCTATTTATGCAGGGAAAATCAAATTTCTGTTCAGTCAGTCATCATCTTCCAGTTTTAGTGCATCATTAGGATAACATGTCTGTGAAAAGTATACTCCCTTATACCCCATTTTTATATTCAAAAATGGGGTTTGCAGGGGTTTACCTAATTTTCTTATTTTTGATCCAAAGCATAGATTGTGGGTACTTGTTAGAACTATGTTTTGAGCAAAAATATTGAAAATATCAGTTTTTCTGGTGAAATTTTCAAATTTTACAGGTGAAAAAAAACGTATATTGCATGGGCAAGTTTTTGTAATGTATCTAGAGAGTATTGCCTCACTGTGAATATTGCCAGAGTCCATTGACTGAGAACAATGACACAGTTATCTTCAATAAACTATACTACAGTGGACCAATAAAGTTATTATTAGACGCGTAGTGTTCAAAATCAATACACCTGTAGTCAGGAGAGGTTTATTTTTATACCCAATATTGTATTTCCTAACTGTTTATTTTTAGACTTAACTTGTATCATTGGAAAAGTGTGTTTGTATTTTCAAAATTTCATAGAACTTTAAACTGTTGTAAATGAAAAGTACAATGTTGAAACTTTATCAGGTAACCTTTGTTTATTGCTTTATCCATTTAACTTTCAATTGACACTAAATTCATAAATTTATGTTGACTAGAAGAGGCAGGATACATTGTTTTGTTAACAGGTTGCTTGATGAGTCAGTCGTAAATATTAAATGAATTTTTGATAACTGATATTAACGACCCATTAGATATTAGTGAATAAGATGATTAATTTGTTTTACCAACAGGCCAGCCAGACAAGTAAACATTAAAATACACTGAAGTCAGGGAAAACTTCCAAAGGTGTCAAATAATTGTCTATTGACTGCATATCTCTACTTTGATCCTTTTGAAATCGGTCTTGCTTCTTCAATGGGAATTTGAATCTTGACCACCTCAGCCTTTTAATTGAAATTTTCTATTACGGAAACATGCCCAAGTAATATAAAGGGATTTTTCAAGTTGTAAAAATGATTTTTTTTAAATAGAATAGTTATATATATAATATTTCTTCATTGTGCACAATACAATGATTGTGGGTATGAGGTGGTTCTAACGAGTACCCACAATCTATGTTTTGGAGCCAAAATAAGAAAGATAGGTATACCCCTGCAAATCCTAGTTTTTCTATATAAAAGTTGGATTCAAGGAGAATACTTTTCATGGACATGTTTTCCTGGTGTATGAAATAGAATGCGTCTACAATAAATGGCTGTCTTTTAGGGACGATTGAATTAAAGAACGGGTGAAAGTGCAAAATAAAAAGCCAGTCATCGAGGGCATGTGATTTAAGTTGCCCTCCGATGAGTGTCTGTGCATGTGTGTGTGTGTGTCGCCAAACCTATATGGTGTTTGTAATATTGCATTGCCCATGTTTTACATGTTTCATGTAACTCCAGGGAGAATAAACTTTGAAACATGAAACGCAATTTTACGCTGTTTCAACCTGACTGTTTGCTCAAAGTAAATTGGTTACATGTGCACTTCCATGATGAAGGTATCACAAAACACTAACGAGACTAATGGTCCTCACAAACGTCTGTACACGGTTATCTCAGTGGTTGAACATGGGAGCTTGGTTCAAAACTTGGGTTGTTTCAAGTCTATGTCATCGTTAACAACCAATTATTCAGTCAGTTCGGTTATATTTTGGGTTAAATGTCCCACCAAAAGGTAAGGTCATATGGAAACGGGGCATTGGTTTATCTAGGGAAGTTTAATATACCTCGCTTACATTTACCTTGTTTATCGTCTAAGAAGCTTGATCATGATCAAACCAGCGACCTCTGGTTTACAAGGCTAGCGACTTAGCCACTGCAACATGGAAGATTCCAGTTCTAGTAAAGTTACGGTAAATGACCAATTAGTCTGTACTCCCCACCAGTTCGAACATCAAACATCCTTGAAATGTGCTTAGATAATCGTTTCCAAGGATCTTAATTTCTAATGCTTCCTACTCAAGAAACATGGTATGCTTGTAAAAAAGACCAACAAGTACGACTTTCTGATGACATCAAAAGTTCCCTTTGATATTTTTTCTTTTTTTTCCCCATGACAGCACATTTATGAATCTAATCATATAATGTACATGTAAATAATACAGCAAAGGACAGACAAAATATGTAAAAAAAACAACAACAACAACAACAAACAAACAAACAAAACAACAACTAAAAAGAAGGATGCCATCATGGTCGGGTGTGAATATCGGCCCCGCCCATTGGTGCCTAAAGAAATAGATGGGCTGCTTTTGCCTCCAGGCAAAGCTTCTTTGCTACTGACTGACCATCTGATAACTGGTTAACCGCTCAGGTCTGAGCCTGCCCAGGAAAAGTGGTTCATGTCAAACTATCTATACATTATGGCGTGTTGGTTTAGTTGGTTAATTATATTCGAAGCAATTTTTGGATGCCATGGCAGTCTAATTTCTGGTAAAAGTTCCATAAAATGGGGGCAGCATCCCGACATGACCATTAGCTGTTGACTTGGAGGTTAAGCATCAATTCAAACAAACAAACAAAAAAACCTGCCACCTACCATAAAACGTCTGTCTGCACATTTATAGTTGATTTTGTTCACTGTTTAGTTTATTACTGAAGACAAAAAGATGCAAAAAAGTCCATCTGATTGCAAATTAAAACATCTGAAACTTCTGTCCAAAATTTTCCTGTTGAAAGTGAAATCCCTCAATGTGCTGGATTGCTGTTTTGCCGTGTGCTGCCTAAGTCACACGCTCAGCATGTTATTGAATAACATTGCACTTTAAAAGACTAAACGCACAAAAAATATCATGTCACTACAATATTTTAAAATTGAGACCCCTTTGTGCAGCCTTGTAATTGACAGAGCTCTTCTCTGACGTAATAATATAACAATATCCTTTATGTTCAGCTGGCAAGAATCTGACAATTGTGTATTAAGTGAACAGATGTTGTTGTTGTTTTTTTTTAAAAAAGGGGTCTTTGCTCAGACATGAGAGGAAATATATTCAAAGGCAAACTTTTAGCAAAGGTCATTTGTCCTTAGAGCTGGTCACATGAAAAGGTGTTGAAATAGCCCATAATTATTATGAATGGTGCAGTTAGTTCATTCAGTGGCAAGGTTTATCATTATTTCACTTTATGAATCCTCTTCCTTAATTAATTGCAAATTAACCATATGGTATGTATAGCTGTAGATTTACAAGGTAATTTATTCATCATGACAAATCTCTTTTGAACAGCACAGTGGGTGGACCAAAACATTTAAGTTTGATGTTTAAATTGGTGACACTTGATCTATTGACCCAAAATTCCTTGTGATGAAATTTTGAAAATTGTCATTGTGAATTAAGCGTGTTTTGCATTGTAATAAGTCGTGTGCCTCCTCTGTTTAATACCTGGTAGATCCAGACAGTTCTGTCATGCATGCTGCATGGGAATGATTATCAAGATGTGCACTCATTTAATTCAATTTTTGTTAGCACAAATTTAACGTTTGATAGAGAGAAAAAGAAAAAGAAACTACAAAAGGGATGAGCTCATTGCTATTTAAACGAATGTGCGGTCTTTGTATTCCCTGGTTTTGGTGCCTACTTCAAAAGATTTTTACGCACAACTGGGAAACAAACTTTCATTCCTAAATTAAGACATCCATGGGACATGCGATGTTGACAGAGTGTACTGGGATCACATCCTCCGTGAGATGACAAACCCTGCCTGATCCGGACTGCAGGAAGTTAGGCAACAAACACAGTGTAGCAGTGTAACTGTTGAAAGATTGCATATATTATTTTACCATCTATATATCTGTCTGACGAAGTTGTTCGCCGTTTCTTTCCATGTTCATGAGGGTTCATTTAAATACCAAAACTGTGCAATATAGTCCATACTATCTCACTTTGAATGTTTTACTGCTTCCAAAGGATCAAACCATTATGTTTTATTACATGCGTCAGCAAATCATACAAGATCTTTATAAACCAAATTACATTTAAACTAGCTTTCTCAATACAGAAATTGACTAAAAGCAAAGATGGCTAGAGGCTGGGAATTTTGCATTTAGATAGGTAGAGGATATTTACTTCGCTGTACATAGCGAAAGTAAAGACACTGATCAGGGGAAGACTGTTTTCACAGTTGATGTTTCAAGCAATTGTTCTCGTCTGTCTCCGATTGTTTTCTTTTTATCTTGGTTGGTCAACAATTTGACAATCCATAACACCATTCATACTTGGATAATGTATAATTAAGATAACAATCTTTGAAATCCTACAAACTGTCTGGTTCGCATTTGAAGTGTTAGGTCTCAGTCAACACCTTATTGAGCTAATTCAAAAACTGAATAAATAAAATTAAGCATGCCATCAGGTTAAATAACTTGTCAATTTTGATTGATAAGTTGCAAATATCTTTTGAAACCATGTAAGAGGTATGAAAGTTTACAATCTAGATAAAATAATTACCTGACACTTTTCATAAAATTTACACTAGAACAATTTGGGTCATGTTAAAAATCAAATGTACTTGTAAAGCATAATTCAAACATCAAAGAAACTCTACTGACTGAACTGTTTTAATATTTGTCACCATTTTTGATTGTCTATTTTGGTGTATTGATGTTGTCAGTACTCTATAAATAGATCTAGAGTACTGCAGATAAAAATAGAAGTAGATTTCCAATCAATTGTCACAGTGACACAGAGTTTACACTCTACACTTGCAAACTTTACCTACAGGCAAACTGGGGGTGTTTTCACTCAATTGAAAAAAGTAATAACATACTGGTCTGAATTAGCCTGGTTGGTATCTTTGATGGATTGAACTAATATTGAAATGAGTTACTGCACAACTAATCTGTACCTTTGTTTTTCATACTACAGAAAGCAGATTTTCACATGACGTGAGCCAACTACATGTATGATTTTATTGTCATGTGATTTTAAGAAATGTTTAAGATTGAGAGATACAATCAACACGTGTGTGCAATATCCTGTTAATTTTACATATGTAAACGTGACAGATAAGATTTGTCATCAGATAAGATCTGGGGTCATTTTCATGTTTCCCCGCTCCTCAAACAGTAGTTACATAAACAGATTTTCTGGTAAACAGGTTTTTACAAAACAAAGTGATATTTTGATTGCTTATTGTTATAAATCCTGATATAAAGTTAATCAGATAGTTTTGTCTTGTTTTTATTTTTTCTTCCCTGTTCAATAAGTTAAAGCCTGGGGAATTGGTAATACATGTATCTTTTGTTGACATGGCTCAACTTGGCTGAGCATGAACAGAAATTCACACATTACGAAAACACACCCATGTAACATATAGATTTTTGATAATTGAAAATTGATATTTTTCTTATTTTTGCTCAAAACATAGATTGTGGGTACACGTTAGAACCGCCTCGGCGAGGCGGTTCTAACGAGTACCCACAATCTATGTTTTGTAGCAAAAATAAGAAAATTAGGTATACCCCTGCAAACCCCAGTTTTTCTACATAAAAGTGGGGTATAAGGGGGTATTTATTTCACGGACATATTGTCCTGATGCCGTTGGGGAGCAGAAGTGAATGAAAGTAACTGCACTTATGCTTTATATTGTGGAAGGATCGGTTACTTGCTATGTGTACAATAGGCGATCTGTTACTCACTATGTCATCAAAATAAAATGGGTTTGTCAAGGTTTGTGTATGTAAGAGAATGTTTCTTTGGGTGTAAAATAATCAGTAGAGCAAGGGACCAGTTTCTCCATTGTACTATCATCGCAAGTGACTCTACTTTCTGTACAATTGTAGATGTCCATTCACTGTTGTCCCTACCGTGAAATTTATCTTGAATGTTGATATTGAAGTGTTCATTTGCAATTTATTAGTAAAGAAAAATATGAGTGTTTTATAACTGAAAATTGCATTGATATTTGGTTTCCATTGATATTCAGGACTTCATGATCAGCTAAGTTGTGCATGAACAAATGTTTATGAATTTGGGGCCTGGCATTGCATGTATATGATATGTGCAAAAAGTGCAGACAAGTCAGATGTTCCACTTGCTGCTTGTTGGCTTTGTGTTTTATTTTTCATTTTAAAGAATGGTGAAAAGTGTCTTCCTCTCCAAATATAACCAACAAAATAAGAAATGCAATAGTTAAATTAATCAATTTTTCATGAAGCTCATACGAATTAACAAAATTTCATTTATACCATTTCAAAGATATGCTGTTCGGCCATGTGGATTTAAAAGCATACGCTTTTAAACAACGGGCCAAAACTGTACTTTAAAAATTGGCCATCAACCAGGTGGTGGTCAAAATGTTAAAGTCACTTAAAAATTGCACCATTTTTAGCTCACCTGAACCATTAGGCTCACAAGGTGAGCTTATAGTATACCCATGCTCCGTCGTCCGTCCATCCGTCCACAATTTCAAAGATCTTCTCCTCTGAAACCGCTTGGCCAATCAAAGCCAAATTTTATATGAAGCATCTATAGGAAGGGGGAACCAATATGTATATTTATAATCCAGGTCACATGACCAAAATTTGGTCACCATGCCCATATATGATAAAAAAAAAAACCTTCAAAAATCTTCTCCAGAACCGGTGGACCGATTTCAGTGAAACTTGGCATGAAGCATTGATGACATAAGTACTACAATGTATATATAAATGACTCTGTGATGATCTTGACCTATTTTATGGCAGGTCAACATAAGTTGCCAATGCATTTGAATGGGGAAAACTGTTAAATGTCATTTAAAGTGAAAGTATTGCAGGAAATGGGCAGTAGGACTGAATATTAATGATTCTGAAAATAAATTGGACCCCAAGGGCTCATATGCCCCCACCCCGGGGCAATACATGTATACATGTATATTACCATAATACTCAAACATCTCCTCTGAAACCGCTCGGCCAATCAAAGCCAGATTTTATATGAAGCATCTATCGGATGGGGGAACCAATGTATATATTAATAATCCAGGTCACATGACCAAGATGGCCGCAATGCCCATATATGGTCAAAACCATTTAAAAATCTTCTTGGCGGCCCCCGTGGACGAGTGGTTAAGGTCGCTGACTTCAGTGCTCTTGATCATTCGATCATCTCACCGATGTGGGTTCGCGCCTCGCACGGGGCACGAATTCATATGTGAGACAAGCCATGTTCTGCTTGCGGGTGTGTCAGGTGGTTTTTCCCCGGGTACTCCGGTTTTCGCCCCACCTACCGATTGATTCGTCTCGATATGAGTGAAAAAGCTTGAAAGGGACGTAAAACTGAATCAAAAAAAAAAAAAAAAAAAAACGATTTCAACAAAACTTGTCATGACGCATTGATGGCTATAGTACTACAATGTATATATAAATCATGTCCCTGTGATGACCATGACCTAGTTTACGGCAAGGTCAACATGTCACCTATGCCTTGCAGGAAAAGTGCAGTGGGGCTGAATATTGATGATTTTGAAAAAAAATTGAACCTCAGGGGTTTATCTGCCCCCTTGAACCTCAGGGGTTTATCTGCCCCCACCCCGGGCAATATACTTACCATAATATTCAAACATCTTCTCCTCTGGAACCGCTTGGCCAATCAAAGCCAAATTTTATGTGAAGCATCTGTAGGAAGGGGGAACCAATGTGTATATAAATAATCCAGGTCACTTGATCAAGTTGGCCGCCATGCCTATATATGGTAAAAACCCTACAAAAATCTTCTCCAGAACATTTGAACCAATTTCAAAGAAACTTGGCGTGAAACATTGAGGGCTAAAGTACTACAATGTATATATAACTCATGACCCTTTGATGACCTTGACCTATTTTAAAGCAAGTTCAACATGGGTCATCTATGCATTTGAATGGGGAATTAAAATGTCATTTGAAGGGGAAAAAACCTGCAGGAAATTGGCAAATGCACAGAATATTGATTATTCTGAACAAAAATGGCCCAAGGGCTTTATCTGCCCCTGCACTGGGCCTAAATACCATAATATTCAAACATGTTTATTGGGTTATGTAGCAGGTCTCAGGTGAGCGTTTACAGGACCATTGGTCCTATTGTTCATCCTCTCTTGTGTATATACTTTAGATGTTTGGAAGCTTTTGAGTACACCTGAAGGACTTTAGATGTTTGGAAGCTTTTGAGTATACCTCAAGAACCCCAAACACATACTCTTTCCATCTTTTATTCTCATTTTGTTGAAACATAGGCTCTTCAGGCTTGGCAGTTCTTGTTTTTAACCACATTTTAACAAAAAATGTATACTGGAGGCAAACCGTATAAACCATGAAAAGTTTTAGGCTTCGTGTTTAGCTGTAGCGGTCAAGACCGGTCAAAGAGTCTCTTATAGACAAAAAGCATGATTCAACTTCTTAAGCTTCTAAATTCATGCAAACAGTATAGTTTTTTTTTTGCACCTTACAATTGAAACACATACCCAAAATTTCTGTTTATGCTACCTTTGAATAATGACATCCTAGAGATGCTCGTCGATTGTGGAAATGTTTTTTCTTTATATTGGTATAGAACACATCTTCATGTATGCTCAACATGAATTTTAGCAAGATTTGAGTAGAAATAGACATTCTATGATGTTTTGAATTTGAGCGATTTATGAAGAATGAGAAAATCTCTTTTTGTCGGGTATAGATCAGGGTCTTTCTTTAGACAGAATGCTGATCGAGGTTGATAGATGGTGATTATCCCATTTGATTAGTGAAACTACATCCTTAATGTAAGACATACCTGTGAAATCCTGAAGGCTAGGCTGCATGGGCTTCCAGTTAACAAAATGCAGATGTTTCAAAATACCTAGACACAATGTGGGCGGGTTATTCCCTGTGTGTCCCCATGTTAGTGCCATTACTTATGTCACATGCAGTTACCCGTACTTAAGCGCTTTGCATGTGATACTTACTCGTATAATAGTTGACCACAATATCAAGTGACCAGAAATGATGATTGATTTAAATACTACCATTTGAAATCATGACAGTCATAAATCTTAAAACAGATGTAAGTTAACACAGGTGCTATATTGTGGTAATAATAAAATTATTTTAAGTTCTGCTGCTTGTGCATGATTTTGCTGGAACTATCTACTTTTTGCAAAACCCAATGATTTACGTGGCTGGAAACCATTAGAATAATCTTAGTGTGACATTCGCCCCAGTCTCCCCATCTAAACAAGAACACGAAAGAAATATGGGGTTTGATGTAAAAAAATCTCCTTTGATCCTTATGGAAGTCAGACAAAAAAGCTAAAAAAATGTTTCTGATAATGGTTTTTCACAGAAAATGTCTGTGTGGAGGACAATATTAAAATTATTTTTGTCAAAGTCATGATCTCAGGTTGTCCCTTTAAGCCTGCAAAAATTTTGAAAATCAGCAGATAAAGATTTTATGTCCAAAATGAATTTTGACTAGGGATTTTACATTGGCAAGGGAGGTAATCGATGATCATGAAAATGCATAATTTTCGAAAATTTCACCAAGATCATAAAGATTTTGTCTGGGGTAAGTCATTTGTCTCATATTTTATGATTTCGAGAAATCATAATAGAAACTAAGAATTTAAATTTTTGCGGGAAGATATTACCTCCCTTTCTTTAGATTTTTTTTGTACAGAAAATGCGCAGAACTTTTTATTTGTTAAAGGATTTTTTAAATTTTTGCTGCACATTTTTCCACAAACTAATTGCTCGTGGTGCCAAGAAAACATTTCATCTACATTTAAACAATTGCAAAAAATCTGCAAAAAAAAAAACAACAAACATTATCAGACACTAGGAAACACAGATCAAATTTTTGCCCATGACAAGGACATCAAGAGGAGTGATAATATTGAAATGATCAGTGGCTCTATCACAGCTGGCTCCTCTAGAGTTGTCTTAGCGTCTTACTACAGGCCGCCACACAGAACAGACAGTGACTACCTGAAAAGTACAAAGGATGATATCAGTTCTCTTAGAGCAAGTGCTAAGAAATCAATTGTTATCATAGGTGGAGACTTCAATACACCTGACATAGATTGGAACCAACTGACCATCACAGGCTCACAGTATCCTGCAAAGGTTAGCCAGACATTCCTCAATATTACATCTGATAACAGTTTTGAACAACTGGTTGATTTCCCGACTCGCAAGAATAAGACACTTGACCTCATTTTGACAAGTCATCCCAGCTACAAACATAGATGTAAACCAATGCCATCAATAGGCAATAGCGACCATGATATTGTTCTCTACGACACAAGTATCAAAGCCTACAGACCAAAACCAGCCAGAAGACAAATCTCGCTGTGGAAAAAAGCTGATCCGTCTGAAATTAGGAAAGACCTGGCTACCTTCTCAGAGAATTTCTGTCAAACGGACTATGAAAATATGGAAGCAATGTGGACAGACTTCAAAAGCTCTATCCAGAATATCATTGAGAAGAGAGTCCCCACAAAGATGACTTCAGCCAGACACTCCCACCCTTGGATGAATAGCACCATAAAACGGGCCATAAGACGAAAACAGCGGGCTTATAGAAAATCAAAGCGGACAAACTTGAAGAGGGATAGAGACAGGTATAAGCGACTACAACAACAAGTCCAGTGGGAGATCAGGAAAGCGGACAGACAGTATATGCAGGACATAGTGAGTGAGAGCTATACAGACAAGCCAAAGAGATTTTGGTCCTATGTCAAGAGCAAAGGCCAGGAGTCAATAGGCGTAGCTCCTCTCAAGAACCAGGATGGCTTTCTACAAAGTGACAACCGCAGTAAAGCCGAAATCCTCAACCACCAGTTCTCCTCAGTTTTCACTAGGGAAGATAAAGACAACATTCCATCCAAAGGCCCTAGCCCGTACCCTTCAATGCCTGACATCCAGGTCACTCCGAAAGGTGTCCAGAAGCTCCTGAAGGAATTGAATCCATATAAAGCGACTGGCCCTGATGAGGTACCTTCTAGGATCCTTCAAGTGGGTGCCCTTGAACTTGCACCAGCCCTAGTGAAGCTATACCAATACTCAATTGATACAGGAGAAGTACCACAGGATTGGAGGGATGCCAATGTGGTTCCAATCTTCAAAAAAGGAGATAGACACCAGCCATCGAACTATCGTCCAGTGTCACTTACTTCTGTTGTATGCAAAGTTCTGGAACACATAGTCCATAGCAGTATCATGACCCACTTTGACAGATGGAATATACTATGTGACAGCCAGCATGGTTTCAGAAAACGCCGCTCATGCGAGACTCAACTGATTGAAACTATCGACGACATAGCAAGACATCTCTCAGATGGCAACCAGGTCGACGTGATCCTCCTAGATTTTGAGAAAGCCTTTGACAAGGTACCCCATTCCAGATTGCTCAACAAACTGGACTTCTATGGGGTACGGGGCAAAGTCAACAACTGGATTAAGGCTTTTCTCAGCAATCGAAAACAGCAAGTCGTCCTCGAAGGCGCCAAATCCAGCCAAGAAGATGTGTTGTCAGGTGTTCCTCAGGGCACAGTCCTAGGCCCTCTGCTCTTCCTCGCATATATCAATGATATGCCTGGATGCTCCGACTCAAATGTACGCCTCTTTGCAGATGACAGCCTGCTCTACAGGGTAATTCAAATGCCAGAAGACAGCAAACAACTGCAACTGGATCTTCAAGCCCTTGAGCAATGGGAGAAGGAATGGCTAATGAGCTTCAATGCCAGCAAATGCAGCCTTATCCGCATCTGTCCAAAAGCCAATGACACCAAAGAGACAAACTACATGCTCCATGGTCAGACTCTAGCTCTCGAGGAAGCCAGTAAGTACCTAGGAGTGACGCTGACCAGCAACCTCTCCTGGAACAAGCATGTGGAGAATGTTGCAGCCAAAGGAAACAGAACCCTAGGCTTCGTCAAACGTAACCTGAGAGAATGCACAAAACCAGTCAAGGCAGCCAGCTACACTACCCTCGTCCGACCAGTCCTCGAGTATGCCTCAACAATCTGGGATCCTACCACCGACCACAACATAAAGATCCTGGACCAAGTACAGAAGAGGGCAGCAAGGTTCGTGACTAACGACTACACGACGAGGACACCTGGCTGTGTGACACGCATGCAAGGAGAACTGGGATGGGACACCTTACAGAAAAGGCGGCTCGACAGCAGGCTCTCCATGCTATACAGGATTGACCACCAATTAGTGGATGTGAAGAAGGAGACATACCTACAGAGTGGAGACAGTAGAACCCGTGGAAGCCACAAGTTCTACCAAGAACGAATCACCAGTGAGGTCTACAGGAACTCCTTCTTCCCCAGAACAGTCAGAGACTGGAACAGGCTACCACACACGGTAACAGCAGCGGAAACACTTGAAGAGTTCCGCGGGAGCCTGCGTGCCAGCACCACCAACCACTAAACGGGCTACAACATCTGTACATAGTTTTAAAGACGTTTTTAACTGTAAATAGTCATTTGAAGGACTGCTGTGTCATTCACCATTCGCAGTCTTGCAGAGCCTTCAACGTTCCAGAAGGATCCCGGCTCTTAACACGGAAGAAGAAGAAGAAGAAGGTATATTTAACTGTCTTTCAATGAATTGGTCGCAGTGCGTTTATTAGAGCATTTACGGTATAACTTTTTAGAGACTGTCTCTTTAATTTTTTACCTGAGACAATTCGAGTTATTTCCCTTAGAGCACCTGTCAAAAATTACTCCCACAATTCACTTACCGGTGCGGGTGTGCCCATAGTGAAAGTACATGTCAAAGTTGGAAAGGATGCTCGCATAAAAATTGTTTTGATTCCAGCTGGAAAACTGTATTAAAGAAGGGCAAGAGCGTGTAATATGTTGGAGTAAACTAAAGGGATTCATCAGGGACCAAAATGTCGCTGAAAGTTGAAGTTCTTGAGGCTGAAAATGTGCCCAATTTGGAAACTTTTGGAGAAAGTGATCCCTACACAACTGTCACTTATTTGGGTATGTAAATTTTGCTGATTTTATGTGATTTTGTGTATTTGCCCTGGCATAATGTAAGAATATATATGTGACAATACTTTTCACTCTATTTTGCAGGTCAGTCCAAGAAGACAACAGTTAAAAAGTCAGAATTAAACCCAAAATGGAATGAGGTAAAATAGTTTTGCACAATTGATTAATTGGTTGTATCACAATAAAACCCGCTTTCAGTAGTGAGCATAGATTGCTGTAAAAAATTGCATGCATGGTAGAAAAAAGAAATACCTTAATTAGTTGCCAGAATGTGCACTTATTCATGAGTCCTGTCACCAGAAGTCCAGGCCCTGAGGTTATAAAACTTTTTTCAAGCTCAGCTCAGCTGAGCATGAAATTAAAACTGCTCATAAATAACGAAATAGCCCAAATATATTGAAATTGAAGGTTTAGAATGCCAAAGCCTGTAATTTATCCTGCTAATAAATGTTAAAATGCCAACAATTAAATGCCAACAATTGTTGGCATTTTAACATTTATGAGCAGGATAAATTTTAGTCTCAGCTGAGCTGAGCATGAAAAAAGTTTTATAACCTCGGGACCAGTTTTCCAAGTTTCCAGTCAGCTGATCTGATAAAGTACTACACCGTACACTGAGATTAAGAAAACTTGCACACAGTTTCAGTTTAATGCCCCTTTTAAGATAATTTCAGCGCATTGGAGATGTGCCAATCAGTACTGGGGTAGGGCAAAATATGTTGTACTCAAGCACTCGCCTGTGTGGGGCTCAAATCCTCAATGAACTCAGAGGTGTGATGTCAAATGGTTTTGAGCAGTATGAAATAGCGACCATAACCATTTGGCCACTGGAGCTGCCATACATGTTGGATTCAACTGTCATCATCAGTATAAACAATGATGCTAATCTGGCTGATCTGCATCTTGCCTGCACTTTTTAAAGGCAGTTTTTCTTATGACATGATTCAAGTATGGCCATTAAGATACTTAGCATGCTTAGCAGGTCTGTAAAATGGCTTCTAGACTAAACAACCTTTTTCATTTTATGGCAATTGTAATGCCACCACTTTCCTGAGCCAGATGTATCATATCCTGAAATATATCATTATATGTAAAATGATCAACCATGGGTGTCAAAAGGGCCTTATTATCATCAGGGCTCGAGATTATAAAACTTTTTCATGCTCAGCTCAGCTAAGCTTGAAATTTCAATTCCTCAAAAATATTGAAATAGTTCATGTAATTGAAATTGAAGGTTTAGAACTCCAAAGCATATAATTTATCCTGCTCATACATGTTAAAATTGTTGGCAGTTTATCATTTATGAGCAGGATAAATTTTAGTCTCTGCTGAGCTGAGCTTGTAAAAAGTTTTATAACCTTAGGGCCAGTATTCCTGGTTAACTTTCTATCAATCATGAATGAATGACATCTTTTCTCCCACTTTTTCTCTGTCTTTAATATGCATTCATCAGTGCATGCATTTTTTCTGTAAATGAGGAATGAAGAAATAAAGCTCTTTCAAGATCCAGATATCTTATGAGCTGCGTCATGAGAAAACCAACAATATGATTGACACAAACCAAGCTGTATAGTCATGGAAGATGGCTAGAGGCTGGAAAGTTTGGATTTAGAAAGTCGAGGAAAGGTTCTATTCATGTAGCGAAAACAAAGGCGCTGATCAGCTTTGCAGTTACTGCGAAGCTGATCTTCACCTTTGTTTTCGCATATGCAAAATGTTGGTTTTCTCATGATGTGGCTCTTATTTCCTATCTACATGCACGGTATGTCTAACTTTCTGCGAAAGAGAAATGTTGACCAACAAAGTGGCTTCGGTTATTTTCATTAAGTTATACTGTTGTGCGTAATCTCATGACTTTCCTGGAGGCAACACATTGTATACCCATGATGCAACCAATTTGTTGCTTCACATATTGATGCAACATCACATGCTGTGTGACAAAATGGGTTGTGGTGATTGGAAACCAGATACATTGTGTAACACTATAGGTTTGTTAACCTGCTTAGGTAGTAGTGAGCGCGGGGAAACTTTGTGTGTGAATGGTATAACTTCCTGCATAATTTAACTCCTGAATGAATTAGGCAGACAGTATTCAAGATGAGATCCCACAGATAGTGAGGCGGAATAGAATCAATGTGGTCATAGTGATATTAAAATATCAGCAATTTAAACAAACCTGGAGAATAATGTGGATGTAATCACTATACGACTTATGTTTCCATTATGGACCCAAGTAGAATGGTGGTTCGTCTCTCACTAATGAGAAAGACCATCATTATTTCTTGAATAGGTTCGTGTGTGTTGGTGAGTTCTTTGATGGCTGACTAGGCCAATTCTAGCTCTAAACTGTCGGTTGCAAGTAGAGCAAGTCAATGTCATTGAATCAGCTGGTGGCCCATTGGTATTGGCTTTGCGTTCTCTGCGCTTTCTTTCAGCTTCACAGATTCTCTTTTTTTCATGGAGAGCTGCTCCTTTGTTGATGAGACCTCGCCACTTTGATCGCTCCTGTGCAGTCTGTTCCCAAGACCCAATTGGTATGTCAAAATCCTTCAGAGAGGCTTTCAGGGTGTCTTTGTAGCGTTTCTTCTGGCCACCTTGAGAGCGCTTTCCCTCTTGTAGTTCTCCATAAAAGACTTTCTTTGGAAGTCGCTCATCAGGCATTCTTATAACATGGCCGGTCCACCTTAGCTGTGCTAGCTTTAAGACAGTATGCATGCTTTGCATCCCTGCTTTCTTCAGGACCTCTGTGTCTGGGATCTTGTCTTGCCACTTGATTTTTAACAGCTTTCTCAAACAGCTTAAGTGGAAATGGTTAAGTCTCTTTGCATGACGCTGGTATACTGTCCAGGTCTCACATGCATACAAGAGGGTTGGAAGTACCACAGCCTTGTAGACTTTCAGCTTGGTGTCAAGCTTGATTCCATTTCGCTCCCAGACATTTGCACGGAGTCTTCCGAATGCCACACTGGCTTTTGCAATTCTTGCAGTGACCTCATCATCAATGTGCACTGCTCTGGAAAGAGTGCTTCCCAGGTAGGTGAATTTATCAACAACTTTCAGTTTTTCTCCATTCACAGTGATGGTTGGTTCATTGTACGGTTTTCCAGGTGCTGGCTGGTGTACAACCTCTGTCTTTTTTGTGCTGATTGTGAGATCATAGTTATCACATGACTGTGAGACTTGATCCATGGCTCTTTGCATTTTTGCCTCTGAGCTGGCATTCTTATCCATATCATCTGCATAGAGGAGCTCATCTAGCACATCGGTCTGCACCTTAGTTTTGGCTTGCAACCTTCTAAGGTTGAATATATTGCCATCAAAACGGTACCTGATTGGAAAACCAGTGTCACTGTCCTGAAAAGCATCCATGAGCATGGCAGAAAACATCATGCTGAACAGTGTTGGTGCCATAACACAGCCCTGTTTGACCCCATTTGTTACCTCAAAGGGTTCAGAGAACTCTCCATCATTTTGCACACGTGCCTGCATGCCATCATGAAATTGCCGCACCATTGCTATGAATCTGGGTGGACAGCCAAACTTGGCCATGATTTTCCACAGTCCATCACGACTTACTGTGTCAAACGCTTTGGTGAGGTCGACAAACGTCATGTATAGATCTACATTCTGCTCTTGGCATTTCTCCTGAAGCTGTCTTGCTGTGAAGATCATGTCTATCGTCCCCCTGTCCTTTCTGAATCCACATTGACTTTCTGGGATAAGTCCCTTCTGATCAAGATGAACATTCAGGCGGTTCAACAGAATTTTTGCTAGTATCTTCCCAGCAATCGATAGGAGGGAAATGCCTCTGTGGTTATCACAGACTTGTGGATTTCCTTTCCGCTTGTATAGGTGGATTATGGATGCATCCTTAAATTCTTGTGGGATGGCCTCCCTCCTCCACATACAGTGAAACAGCTCGGTCAGTTTCTCTGCCATGGGTAGCCCCCCGGCCTTATAAACCTCTGCAGGAATTGCATCTGCACCTGGAGCTTTGCCAGAAGACAGTTGTTGAACTGCTTTTCTTGTTTCCATGACGGTTGGAAATTCATCTAACAGAACATTGCACTCTATCTGTGGCAGTCTGTCAATTGCATCCTCATTGATGCTTGATGGTCGATTTAGCACACTATTGAAATGTTCTGCCCACCTTTTCAAGATAGCCTCTTTGTCTGTGAGAAGAGTGTTTCCATCTGCACTGAGTAATGTGGTGGCTCCAGAACTCTTAGGGCCATAAATGGTTTTCAGTGCATCATGAAATTTCTTCATGTCCTTTCTGTCTGCAAAAGACTGAATTTCTTCTGTTTTCTTCCTCAGCCAGGAATCTTGCATGTCCCTAAGCTTGGTCTGGACTGTCTTACAAACGTTGCTGTAGGCTGCTTTCTTGGATACTGAGCTAGTATCATCTTGATGTGCCTTGTGCAATCTGTGTTTTTCTTCAAGAAGCTTCTGAATTTCGTCATCATTCTCATCAAACCAGTCTTGATGTTTGCGAGATGGATGTCCTAAAGTAGTAGCAGCTGAAGAATGAACTGTTTTATGGAAGACTGTCCAGTTTTCTTCGGGGTTCTCTGAACTGAGATTGATTGCATCCAGTTGGTTGCAAATGTCTGTTAAGAAAGCTTGTCGCATGCTGTCTTGATTCAGCTTTGAGACATCCAGTCTTTTAGCAGCTTTCTTGCCTTGAGGTCGCCTCGCAGGCTGGATTCTAAGGTTGAGTTTGCTGACAACCAGTCTATGGTCTGTCCAGCAGTCTGCACCACACATAGTCTTTGTCACTCTGACATCCTGCCTATCTGTTCTCCGCACTATAACATAGTCTATGAGATGCCAATGTTTGGAACGGGGATGCATCCAGGATGTTTTATTTCTGTTAGGTAGACGAAAGACTGTGTTGGTGATTAGAAGATCATGTTCAGCACACTTCCTTAGAAGCAAGAGACCATTGCTGTTGCACTTTCCAACACCTTCTGGACCTATAACTCCTTCCCAGGTCTGATGGTCTGTACCAACTCTGGCATTAAAGTCTCCAAGAAGGATAAGTTTGTCTGTACGGGGTGTAGCAGAAATAATGTCATCTAAGTCATTATAGAACTTGTCTTTAACCTCATCTGGATTGGTCATCGTGGGTGCATAGGCACTGACAATAGTTGCATGTTTATTGCCTGACAGAGGAAGTCTCAATGTCATTAGGCGGTCATTGATGCCTTTTGGCAATCCTGAAAGCTTACCAACAAGTTCTGTTTTAATGGCAAAGCCAACTCCTGCTTCACGCCTCTCTTCACTTTTGCGTCCACTCCAGAAGAAGGTGTATCCAGCACCAACTTCTTTGATCTCCCCAACATCTGCTAACCGAGTCTCACTCAGAGCTGCTATCTGAATTCCATACCTCCCAAGTTCTCTGCCCACAAGGGCCGTTCTACGCTGCGGTCTATTTGACCCAGCACTGTCCATCAATGTTCGCACATTCCATGCGCCAATCCTCAAAGGGATTATCTTTGTTTTTTTCTTATTTTTTCGACCGCTAAAAAGGGATCCCCGCTGATCGCGGTTAACCAGCCAGGGGGTTTGAAGCAGGCAATTGTTTAGGGCACCTTTTCTAGCCCCTTCCCCATGCTACGGGGGTGAGCAGTGCGGTCCTAAATAGGTCTGCTCAGTCGCTCAGCCGACTGCCGAAATTCGCTTACTGCTTCTCCTCACGGAAAAACGACCATATAGAACTGAGCCGCCTGCGTGCAGGTCTGCAACTACAGCTTCCAGTGTGTCCTACACCTGCTGCTTCGCCGCTCGCCCATCGCCACAGGACTTTTGTAGGTATGTGGGTGCATGTGTGATGAAATTGTTGTGTATGCAAATGCTTGTGTGTTGAGAAATAAGATGACGTGCGCTGTGAAATTGGATTATAGTGAGGAAGAGGTGCGCAGCGTCAACCTCACTCACTCGTCCTCACCCAACTGTGCCCAGAGGCAAGACACAGGTCAAGACGTCTGGAGTTAGGTTTGGATGCAGTGGATGACCGTAACATCTATAGTGCCTTATCACGCTCTGCATGTTCCACAACATGTTGCTGTATCGCTTTCCGAACCGTTGAATCTGATGATTTCTTCCGCTCCGTCTACCGAAACAGTCTTTGCATATCTGGACCAGGCATATCCAGACACACAGGTTTTATTTTGGAATTACCTTTTCCTAGATGAATTGCTGGCCACAGCTGAAGGGCTCCATCTACCCTTTCATAGGTTTTGTTTAGAGACCTGTAAACTCCTAGGAGGACTGTCAACCAAAACTAATGAGTTCCCCCTGCCCAGCTAGGTTTTTGTGTAGAGAACTAGCAAACTCCTAGATGGGTTGCCGTCCAAGGCTAACGAGCCCCATCTGCACCGCATGGCAACAGGTAGTACTGATTACATGTTACAGTAGCAGATAGTCTGACCTGACCTTTGAATAGGGCCACAATTATTGCAATGATGCAATGATCTCCCCACTGTAGGTTGTTGCACTATTGAGCTGACTTGCAAGCACCACCTCCAATTTTGCAATGTAATGTATCATGTTACAACCAGTTCAACCTCGTTATAACGCGCCTCACTATAGTGCGATTTTCAATATAACACGGCCATGTCATGGCTCCCAAAATTATTATTTTGCTATATGTCTATTGTAAATAACCTCATTATAACACGGTTCATTTATAACACAGTCTGTCTTCATGGACCCCAAATATAGCGTTATAATGAGGTTAACCTGTACATCAATCTGCGCAATAAAAAATTTGGTTGCATGGCACTTCTATAGGGTGTGTAGCAGTAAAGTTGTTCAAGCTTGTTACTTTCTGTTAAAAAATCTAAAATCATCTGCCTCTGTACCAGCAGCTCATGCAGTTTGACTCTGCCAGAAACCCCAACACAGGTGAAATGATTTTTTTTTATATAACTGGCCATTCCAAGGAGATACTATTTGGCCCCTTTGGGAATATGAGTCTTTGATTAAGACTACTCAGATGGAAATTCTTGAAATTGCAGCAAAAATGTCTGGCTTTCGCTGCCGGTTTTGTAAAGGGTCACTGATGAAGGTTCATTACCCGAAATTGTACAATATGGCCCATCTTCTCGCTTTAAATGTTTTACTGCTTCCAAAGGATCTAACAATTATTTTTATTTGCTGTTACTGCAGCTGGTGTTGTGCCGTGTGGCGGCCCTAAAAAGTCTCCCCGTACATCATCCATAGTGCAGATTATATTTTTCATTTGATCCTTTGGGATCAGTGAATATATTTGGAGTAGTTCAAATATATTGTACGTTAAGAATCATCGTCTTGACAGTGTTTTATTATTTGGCCCCTTTGGGAATATGAGTCTTTGATTAAGACTACTCAGATGGAAATTCTTGAAATTGCAGCAAAAATGTCTGGCTTTCGCTGCCGGTTTTGTAAAGGGTCACTGATGAAGGTTCATTACCCGAAATTGTACAATATGGCCCATCTTCTCGCTTTAAATGTTTTACTGCTTCCAAAGGATCTAACAATTATTTTTATTCCATTATGGTCTATTTGTTTCATCTTTTTGATTCATGTTTTTGGGGTCACTTGTTTCGCTATTTGCCCGATTTATGTGCATATTTATGTTTGGGCAACTGAGTGGCCACTTTTATGGAAACAGCTACTCACTAGACTTACTGCCTCTGCGACATTTCGTCGAAAATTACATTTGTCGAAAATGTCCCCATGCCCAGACCCTTACCCTAACCCTAGTGTTTGGTGGCTCAAAATGTGGACCTATAGGCTAGTCTTCTACGGAATAAATCTCAAAATTTTGCGGTGAATATTTTTGAAGTTACAACATTTTCGACAAAACACATTTTCGACGAAATGTCAAGCATCGAGACTTACTGTATTGTCCTCTTTGAATCAGTACAAAATTTTCAGTTTGTTTTATTTTTTTCCCTGTGTTTTTGGGATGGATATTTGGTTCTGATTGCACCAATTTCTGACCATTGCGTACCTTTTACTCATCTATCCCAATTCTAAAGGCAGACATTTGTCAAAACGCCTAAGCAGACATGTTAATGTTCTCTGATTTTCTCATGGTGAATCAACATGAATATTAAGTATATGAAAAATTCATTGAAGAGAATAAGGATGTATTTTACAATATTTTGAGTGCCCACACTCAAACAGAAGAGCTGTGCCATGAGACAATCTCTCTGAAGGAATTTAAATCATTTCTGATTCAAACATGGCTGAACATCGACAGGAGATGGTTAGAGGCTAGAAATTTCGGATTTAGAAAGTACATGTAGAGGAATAATGCACTATCTGATAGGGAAACATAAGGGTTGAAAGATGAAATCTGCACCTTTGTATTGAATGTACAAAATGCAATTTTTATTATGAAAAGAACCACACATCCCCCAACATTCCAGAACAGTTACACACTTGAGGTTATCCCTGTGACCAGCTATATTATCAATCACAAATATGTGGCCTCTACTATCAATAAGACACATCGTGAAAAATCCTGCTTTGATATTGCATATCAGAAAAAAATGTGACCAGTTATATTATCAATCACAAATATGTGGCCTCCATTTGAGCCTTGTCATGAGAAATCATGCATATTTGATATCAGAAAACAAAGCTATAGATCTGCTATGATTCTGATCAGTGCCTTTGTTTTTGCCTCATAAACAGTAAAATCCCTCTATATTTGTTTTTCCAAGCCTGTAGCAGTTTCAAGTTGTTGTACAGCCTGGTTTGTGTAGGACGTGGTTGGCATCTCTGAAGACAGTTTTTCTTGTGACGGGGCCCAAATGAGCTGCGATGCGAGAAAACAAGTCTTTGGGGTTTCTGACCAGGTCTGACACAACTGACATGAACAGTGATAGAAGCAGACAAGAAGCTTGAAATTTCGGATCTAAGAAGAATAGAAATTGTACTATCCGTATACTGAAAACAAAGGCACTGATCAGCTGTGCAGTTACTGCACAGCTGATCTGCGCCTTTGTTTTCGTATTGGCAAAAATCTGGTTTTCTCATGATGCGGCTCAAATTATGTCAAACTAAATTGATTTCTCTCTGACACATGATTATATGCTAATTTGTCCATACCTGAAGACATGTAAAGTTTGTTGATGTTTGTTCAAAGATGGCAAATGTCTTGAAATTATAAACCAATAGTATGTAACAGTGTTTAAAATTGTTTAATATAGATAAGGTTATGGGAAAAATTCTAGATGAAAAGATGAGAAAAAAAAGTATGGTACCCATAAAGCTATGAGCAACATGTTTGCTTTTGCCTTATACAGCCACGTGCATTATAATATAATACCTTTACTTGAAATTACTTCTTGCATACAAATACATGCTTAAGAGAGATTTTTTGATGACATGGCTAGTATGTAATGGATTGAAACATGTTCTTGCCTACAACATATTTTTTGCATATAGGCAAAAAACAATATTGTTAATTAATCTAAACATTTAAATGTAAGGTAGCCCTACGGCTACATAGCTTGATTATTCTTGGACCTAGCTGAAAAATGCACTTTTGTTTTGCATAAATTAATTATTGTATAGTCAAAAGTCTAGTCTTTTCCGATCTTATTTTCATGTCTCAGTGTATTATAGAGAGTGGTAAATCACGTTTCTTCTATGACATTTTTTTTGTGTCGTAATTTTTCATTTAACACCTTAAACTCTTGCCTAAACCAAATATACAAAGCATAAAAATCAGATGTTCTTGAGCAATAGGCATAAAGCTTTCCAGGTATTGGTTTATACCCACTACCCAGGAAGACTCCCCTTAAGCTAGGCTCAATAACTCCCGATAGTACTGTTGAATGCCTAGGAATCAGCAGCTCCGTCTTAATATGACTGAAAAATGAATGACTGGGATGTCTATAACACAAAACTAACAAACAAGACAAGTGTCAGTTTTAGCATGACCCTCCGTTTGGGAGTTACTGTTATCAGTGAAGGAATAGGCACTGATTACTAGTTAAATACTTTTTGGCCATTTTGGCTCTCAGTTTCAGACAAATGAACAAGGGCTTTTTTGTGGTGATGGTGGGGTTTTGATTGTAGACATTTGAGCTGTATCATGAGAAAACCAACAATGTGGTTTTCAAACAGGTCCGACACAAACCTAGCTGTACAAGCACAGAAGATGGCTAGAGGCTGAAAAATTTGGATTTATAAAAAGAGGAATTGTACTATCTGTGTAGTGAAAGCAAAGGTGCTGATCAGCTTTGCAGTTACTGTGAAGCCGATCTGCGCCTTTGCTTTCGCTTTATGCAAAATGCTGGTTTTGTCATGAGGCAGCTTATTCGGCAATGGCTATACACAAAAATGCACATAAATATTCTTGACCAATGAAGATCTTCTGTATATTTCAGACCTTAGACTTTGACCTAGGTGGAGTGGCAATCTCTGGCAATGACCAGTTGGAAATCACCGTCAAGGACTGGGAGAGGGTCGGTAGAAACAGGTAATACATGTGAGCCGCCCCATGGGAAAACCAACAATCTGCATAGGCGAAAACAAAGGCGCAGATCAGCTTCGCGGTAACCGCGAAGCTGATCAGCGCCTTTGTTTTCGCTACTCGGATAGTACAATTCCTCCTCTACTTAAATCCGAAATTTCAAGCTTCTAGCTCTTTTCCGTGCTTGTACAGGCCGGTTTGTGTTGGACCTGGTCGGAAACCACATTGTTGGTTTTCCCACGAAGTGGCTCATGTGTTATTTTTGGACCTCTATACAGGGGGATATAAGATTTTGAACTGCCGTCCATTCATATTTCATTCATTTGTCTGGTCTTCGATTCTTTCGTGAAGATTAAGTCATGAAAATTTTCCTCTTCTGGTTCAACAGAAATTTCTGCAAAATATTTGTAGCAATATATGTAGCAGTAGCATGAATTATTTGTCATTTAGTATGCTGTTATTATTAAGTATAAAAGGACAATAATTAAATAGTAGGAAATTGCTGGAACAATTCTGTCAACTAGTGCAAAGTGAAATATCAAAGCTGACATAATGCTGAATGGCAAATCTAGTTTTGTTTCATTGAATTGTAGTTGTAACTTATTGTACATGTCAGAAAGCCTGCTTTTACATACAGAAACATTATTTTGCCTGGTGTACTATGTGGTTAAGCCACTCGTCTTGTAAACCAGGGCTTGAACTCACTGTGAAGACTGTTTCTTGTCAGACCTGGTTGCAAACACAAAAGACACAAAAGACAGACTTACTCAACATACAGTACAAAGCTCTTATGTGCATTGTTTACCCGCCTCCACACTTGATAGTGAGATAAAAAGGTACAAGTAGGCAAAGATCAGGAAAATGCGCAATCAGAGAAAGATTCCCACTCCAAAAACCGAGGTGGAAAAAACCAAACTAACAATCAGGTACTTATACCATAAAAACATTTCGTAAGCTGAATGAGCAGCTATTTTCCCAATAGGTGGCCACTCAGTTACATGTACCTTGTTACCTTAAAAATATGAAAACAAGACATGAAACAAAAAGAACCACCACAGAAGTATCGACTTGGAACGATCAGTAACACAAAGTTACTGGCGGGTTTAAATCGATTTTACATGGCCATAATCTCACCCTCAGCTTTTGCAGTGGTTCATAACATTTAGTTAGTTTTTCGGTTCCGTGGTGAATCTCTAACTAGTCAATGAATCATCAAGAACAAACAAATAAATCTAAGTTTGTTTTACATGATAATTTTTATTTTACATCTAATATCATGAAGATAGGATGCAATATGGATATATGGGAGGTTTTGCTTGAAATACATGTCATACATCATGTTTCTAATACAAAGCTTTATTACATCAGGAAAACATGTCCGTGTAATGGAAACCCCCTTGTACCCCACTTTTAGATAGCAAAACTGGGGTATGCAGGGGTATACCTATTTTTCTTATTTTTGCTCCAAAACATAGATTGTGGGTACTCGTTAGAACCGCCTCGCCGAGGCGGTTCTAACGTGTACCCACAATCTATGAAAAATATCAACATTTTTCTGATAAAATTTTCAATTTTTACAGCTGAAAAAATCTCTGTATATTGCAAGGGCAAGTTTTCGTAATGGATAGATGATAACTGGTCAAAAACCTCAAGGCAAATAACATGAGCCACCTCGTGGAAAAACCAACAATGTGGTTTCCGAACAGGTCTGACACAAAGTGGCCTATGCAAGCACAGAAGCAGGCTACAGGCTTGAAATTTTGGATTTAAGAAGAAGAGGGATTGTACTATCCGTGTAGCAAAAACAAAGGCGCTGATCAGCTTCGCGGTTACCGCGAAGCTGATCTGCGCCTTTGTTTTCGTCTAGGCAGATTGTTGGTTTTCTCACAAGGCGGCTCATATATCATTTGACAAAATGAAAGTTGAACTTGATTGTATTACATTACACTCCCAAACATACAGTAATACTAAACCCACTGAGACGTCAAGGTCGGGTCTGTATTACACCTACACATATACCTGTATCAAACCATACAATTTTACATGCTACAGCAGGTATACATATACCTGTATAAAATTCGGAAAAATTTGGACCTCACAAATATTATATGTCTTTTATGTTTAAGATGGCAAGTCCAATGTTTAGGATAGCGAGTCCAAAAGAAACAAATAAACAACATATGTCATGGGCATTCCCCTAGATGAGACCATTTCTAGTTTATCATTGTTAGAGGATCAATATTTTTGAATACATGTACTTCAAAAGTATATGGTATATTACAATTGCTTACTCAGGGGACATTTGAATGAATCAAATGTATGGTTTAATGATTTCGGAGAATGCACTATAAAAACATCTATATTGGTTGCACTTAATCCTAATTTACCTGAAGAAATTTTGTACTTTTAGTCTTACAGGAGTTATCTCCCTGGCAAACTGACACATACACTGAAATACATTAAAAATGCCATTCTGTTTTATTCAAACATCAGTCTTTACAAAACTAATTATAAAATTTTGAGCCGCCTCATGGGAAAACCAACAAATTGCATATGCAAAAACAAAGGTGCAGATCAGCTTTGCGGTAACCGCGAAGCTGATCAGCGCCCTTGTTTTCGCTACACGGATAGTACAATCACTCTACTTCCTACATACAAAATTTCATGCTTCTAGCTATCTTCTGTGACCGTACAGGCCAGTTTGTGTTGGACCTGGTCGGAACGCAAATTGTTGATTTTCTCATGAACTGGCTCAAATGTTTGACTTGAGAATGCTTCCATTAAAAGAAAATGTTAACAAAAAAAAAAAGTTAAAGAATAAATAAAATAGAAAACAGTATGCTGTCAAGAGATGTACATGTACTAAAGACTTTCAGTATAGATAGTCTTGACACAGAAAATGAAGGATTCCCAATATTGCAGTGATATTGCTGAAACACTGTTGAAAAGTATGGTTTGTTATAGCTAACTCCTAAAAGCTATCATGCTTAATTCAAAAACAGAAAACACAGACATTGTACAAGTCACTTTAAGCTCCCATAGTTCTGGATAGTGGCTCTGTCCGAGCATGACTGAAAAAATCATGACTGGGACCTTAAGCCATAACCAAACAGACAAGTTTTCCTCATACAAAGCTCACCTACAAGTACATAGCAAAATTTTGTCTTGTTTCTTACAGACTCCTGGGTACAGCCAAGGTGCCCCTTATGGACCTGACCAGGGGCGGACCACAGAGTAAAGATGTCAACACAATATTGTTTGATGGCAGTGGCCAACCTCTTCAACAGGTGGGTGTAGTTTGAGGAAGTCTTGCTTGAAAAGATGTAAAATATTTGGGCACCCTGATTCAGATTTGTATTGACATATTTGGGCACCCAGATTCAGATTTGTATTGATTCAAGAAGTAGACGCAAGATCAACCTGCATCTTAAATAAAAATCTGGGCTTATGAAGAGTTCAAGTGTGCGCATATTAGAATTATAGTTTTTTACCAGAAACTTTCAGTAATTTTGAAAAGTTTGGGCACTTAATAGAACAAGTATTGTAAGTTTAATTCAGAGCAAAATATGTCTTAATATTGAACTCTTTATAGGACAAGATCAAAAACTTACATGCTATAATTATAGTAAGAATATTAATGTAACATTTGCTTCTAATCAGTCCAATTATTCTGAGTCTTTTGTAAGAAAATGTCAGGCTATACATAATATGAGCCGCCTTGTGGGAAAACCAACAATGTGGTTTCCGAACAGGTCCGACACAAACCGGTCTGTGCAGTAACAGAAGCAGGCTAGAGGCTTAAAATTTCGGATTTAAGTAGAAGAGGAACTGTACTATCCGAGATAGCGAAAACAAAGGCTCTGATCAGCTTCGCAATTGGGAAGCTGATCTGCACCTATGTTTTCGCCTAGGCAGATTGTTTGTTTTCTCATGTGGCGGCTCATATATTTTAGTTTTCCATAATTATTCAGCCTAGCATCTGATTTTAGGACACAAGCAATAAAACTGTGTCTGGAATTAGGAAATCTATAGTGATGCATGGTCAATACAAAATTACTGGCAGAAGTCTTTTACATGGCATAGCTAAATAATAATGACTAACTGTCTGGTCTTCTTAATGGCTAGCCGTAACTTTTAAAAGTTATGGTATATTGTGTCCTAGAGGCTTGGCAAGGCACATTAACTCACCTTAAATAGCAGTCACACATTAGCGTATAAGCCAAATGCGCGCAAACTTGTCAACAAAAATGTAAAATTCAACATACGTCAGGAGCACGTTGGAGACATGTAGAAACGTGTTATATATGCCTTTTGTACGCTTGGTGTACATTGATATACATCTCTGTAGGTTGGCGCACATTCCAGGCGTGTTTGAGTTAAATAGATTTGTGAACATGCTTAAAAATTTTCTAGAAGCTTGGCGCGTCTCTGGCATGTGTCTTATACGGTTCAGATATGTTCCATGCCCGCTACTGGTGCATTGAATAGGCTTTGAACGTGTTTTGTGCACGTTTTAGACATGCCAGTGTACGCTACATGCGTGTATGAAATGAATGTTTAACATTTGATGTGCACATATAGCGCATGCTTAGCATGTCTGGCACGTAACACAAACATACTCCAAAATTTTCAGAGTTTTTGGATTTTTGTGTATGTCCAAAAAATGCCTCAGTCATGTACTACTGTGTGACTGCAAAAACGAGTTTAAGAAACATTATATGTCCAAAATCTTCAGCGTATTAAGATTTTTCATACGCCCGGCGCGCGTTTGGGTTATATGCTAATGTATGACTGCTGTTTTAATACTGGCTGTGGTAATACCGGTACGTGAGCACCTTCCAAACAAGATTGAAAAGGTGTGGAATGGGATGAATACTGTAACTTGAAGAAAGTGAGGAAAAATAACTACAGAAACTTGTACATGGTAAATCCCCTCCGCTTATTGTTTCAGGCCAAGATCAAGATGAAGGTGAGCTATACCCCACCCCCAGGGGCGGCACCTCCCCAGGTACCCGGAGCAGGAGCACCTGCAGCTGGTATGTTATTGGATACAGACAACTTTATATGAGCCACCTTGTGGGAAAACCAACAACATGGTTTCCGAACAGGTCTGACACAAACCGGCCTGTACAAGCACAGAAGATGGCTAGGGACTGGAAATTTTGGATTTAGAAAGTAGAGGAATTGTACTATCCGTGTAGTGAAAACAAAGGCGCTGATCAGCTTCGCAGTTAACAATATTTAGAAAATGATCTCAAACTTTGGAGTGATAAGTCGATGGTTACAGTTATCAAAAGGTTAAGCAAGTTCCAAACTAGACCCATTTCCTAAAACTTGTTCCTTTTTATACTAGTCGAATGAAGCTTGTTTGTTGTTATTTTTTATATGTTTAGTAAATATATGAAATTTTTAGGATTTTCAAATATGTACTATAGAAAAATATAATATTCCAGCTGCTGGTCAGACAGTAGACCAGACTGATGTTGGAGGAGAGGAAGAAGATCTGGAAGAAGAAGAGGAGGAGGAAGAGGACACTGGGCCACCTCAGATAGACCCTGCCACAGGACAGCCTATACCCAAACCTAAGAAGAAAAAGAAGAGGGCCAAGAGAAAATTTAGAGGAAAACTGTCCAGCAAACCACAGGACTTTCAGGTAAAAGGGTTTTCACTTTACTTCCCTAAGGGCTTACTGAGTTTGTTTTTACATGCCTTATATCTCAACATGCGAGGCAAACAGTGTGATTCACAAAGATGTGCGAGATTATTCCAAATTGTTCACAATAATTGCATACTGGTACATTACATACTGACCGATCACAGTCAGATTAATTTTAGGCCATACTGGAAATTCTAAAACAGAATAAATTCATTTAAAATCAATCCTTTTTCGTTTACTTTCACATTCTGTATTTTAAAGACCATAAAGACTGGTCAAGACTACCGCTCTGCATAGTATGGTATACAGTGTGTAGCATAAATGCCCATATCCCAGTTGGCACATGACGTCAAAATGACGTCATATCAATGTCGATGAGACGTCATGACGTCGCATCGATGTCGATCTGACGTCATTCTGACGTCATGTGCCCGCTGGGATATTACGTTTTGTGTAACTGTACACTGTTATCTATCATTAGTCTAGAGTAAATGTTTTTCTGACAGATCCGAGTGAAGGTTATCGAAGGACGACAGATTCAGGGCTCTAACATACAGCCTGTGTGTAAAGTCTCCTGCTGGAACCAAGTCAAACAGACTCGTGTCAAAAAATCAACAAATTCACCATTCTGGAATGAAACCTTCTTCTTCAATTTCCATGCATCACCGGCAGAAATGTTTGATGAGTTGTTGGAATTTACTGTGTACAATTCCAGGAAGTTGAGATCTGACGCCATGATTGGTTCATTCAAGGTAAACAATGCAGTGTACCTCTTAGTTGTTGGTTGAAAGTTTTGTCTAAATGAATACAGTAAATTGTACCACTGGTGCATTACATTTACTAGGCAAAGTTGAAAAAGTAACAAATAAACTTAAAGGATGTTTTTGCTTTTCTTTTATACAATTATGATGTCACAAGCAGTTACTGGATTTAAAGTACATTTTACAACACAGTTTGTTACAGCATGGTTTTGGATATAACACTATTTATACCCCCGGCATTTATGCCGACGGGTATATAGCTTTCGCTTTTCCGTTCGTCCGTTCGTATGTTAGTTAGTTAGTTAGTTCGTTTCTTCGTTCGTAATTCCGGAACGTTCGTGGAATTTACGTCAAAGTTTTGGTTAAAGTTTCTCTAGAGGTGTATATCTCATGAACCAATGGTCAGAAACCATTCATATTTGGACCATAGGTACCCTATAGGGTTTGCTTTGTTTCCATGAGTTCGGACCCCAGGGCCCATCCCCAGGGGTAGGGCTGGAGGTCAAAATCTAGGTCACCTTTAAAATATACTGTTTACAATTTTAATATTTCTTCTATAAGTCCATATCTTAACAAACAATCATAGGGATGTATTCTTATTTAGTTCATAGATACCCTATAGGGTTTGCTTTCATACTCCATGCTTGGTAACATCTCCAGGGGGTGGGGCTAGAGGTCAAAATCTAGGACTTATTTATAATATGATAAATATCATAATAAATATTTTCTGTAAGTCTGTTTTCTTGACATCCACAAAGTTTTATCAGAAAGCATTCATACTTAGACCATAGGTACCATGTAAGGTTCAGACACTAGGGTCCATGTGAGGGGGGTGGGGCTAGAGGTCAAAATCTAGAACTTCTTTAAACAAATGTATTTCTTTACTTTTCTTTACCACCATGTTCAGAAATGATTCGTACTCGCACCAAAGGTACACTATAAGGTTTGCCTTGTTCCTAATGACATTAGACTCTAGGGTCCGTGCCCTGAGGGTGGGGCTAGAGGTCAAAATATAGGACATCTTTTTTTTTTTTTTTTTTTTTTTTTTTTTTTAATATTATTGAAGAATGACATTCTACTTTACATCTAGGACCGAGGACCTGACCCTCAATGTCCGCGATCAAGTCCTAGATTGAGTATACAAGTCAGCTCTGTATACTGCTCTAAAATAGATCTGTCATTCTACTACACTTCCCCCCCCCCCTCCCCATGGTTTTAGACAGTGTTTTTTGCAAATACAAATTTATAAGATTTACTTGTTGAGGGCGCTCTCTTTCATCAGGAATTGAGGTTTAATGTGTCTCTGTCAGTGAGCATGTCTGGATTGGTGGCGGTGGGCTGAGGGGTGGGGGCGTTGGAGGGAGCTACCAGCCGGGGGTATACGTGCCTCTTAAGGCACTTTTTCTAGTTTTGAACTACAAGCGGTCCTTTTAGATTAATTTTGCTATGAACACAAAAATTCTTGGACAGCAACCGTAGTGTTATTAGGAGGTTGTTGTGTTCTTTTATTCTCTCCATTACGAAAACACGCCCATGTAATATATAGAGATTTTTCCTAAGTTGTAAAAATGAAAATTTTCATCAGAAAACTTTTGATATTTTTCTTATTTTTGCTCCAAACATAGATTGTGGGTACACGTTAGAACCGCCTCGCTGAGGCGGTTCTAACGAGTACCCACAATCTATGTTTTGGAGCAAAAAGCTGAGGCGGTTCTAACGTGTACCCACAATCTATGTTTGGAGCAAAAATAAGAAAAATAAGTATACCCCTGCATACCCCAGTTTTACTATATAAAAGTGAGGTTTAGGGGGGTATTCATTGCACGGACATGTTTTCCTGATGCAAAAGCTAAATTGTATTTTGCCAAATTGTTTAAAGTCAATCTCTGTTACAGATGGATATTGGTATGGTGTGGTCGGAGCCTAACCATGCCTTTGTGAACAAATGGTTGTTACTGAGCGACCCCGAGGACAGTATGGCTGGGGCCAAAGGTTACCTCAAGTTTGCTGCAATAGTACTAGGGCCTGGAGATACCCCACCGGTAAGAGTTAATTGACCTGCGATGTGAGAGAACTAGTCTTCTAGGTTTATGACCAGGTCTGACACAAACCAGCCTGTACAGTGATAGAAGAATTTTGGATTTAAGAACAAGTGATTGTATTGTTTATGTGTAGTGAAAACAAAGGTGCTGATCAACTGTGTACTGTAGAGCTGATCTACGCCTTCGTTATCATAGGTAAAAAGCTTGTTTTCTCATGCTCTGACACAACTTATTTTACACAATACATGTAATTTTACTTAGAAAATCTATCTTTGAGGTCATAATACTATTAAATCTGCTAATGATACAATGGTGAAACAAGCAGTGTCTTTTTTGTGACACTTATCATGACATTGTTACCTACTACTGTGTTACCTACTACTGATACATTTGTATAATTCATAAATTTGAAATGTCAAAAGGTTGAAATAATGCGTGTCAGGCTAAAGTGACATGTTTGATCATACATTTACTCATAAATCATACTCATATAATGTTTAAAATGTACACATATCAAGTTTTGATGTTGCATAAAATTTCTATTCCAGTCCATGAAAGGTCACACAACACAAGACGAGTCAGAAGATATAGAAAGGTAGTGAAACAATATTTTTAGTCTGGGTACTGTACATTATAGAAGCGTAGCTTACCGTATTCATCCTAATTAGCGCACATGCTCCAATAAGCACACACCCTGGTCATTTCCGAAAATCATGAGCATAAGCGCACACTGCTCAACTAGCATGTTGGTATTTTTATTAACCAAAGTTTTACACATGAATACCTATTAACTGTATTAAAACTTATTATTAGATGAGCAAATACTATTTTGCAAAGGTTGGAACACCTCAGTGACATCATAATAGGTATTTCTGACATTGTAATTTCAGTAATTTATGTATTATTTTCATTCATAGTGTGCGCTTGTTAGAACGAAATTTTGTTACCTTAAAGTTATTTTGAAAAGTTTAGTGCACTGTGCAGTAATTAGAACGAATACGGTATGTTATGAAAAATTATTTTGGGATGACAAATGAAGAATGTTTTTTCATTATGGAGCAAATGGAAAGCCTGCATGTCGTAGTGGCTTAGCCACTTGCTTTGTAAACCGGTGGTCGCTTGTTTGAGCCTGGGCTTCTCCAGTCCTTTGGATAAGACAAATATTTTAAGGTCATATCTACATATGACCTTAGTTGATGAGTCTGGCGTAAAACATGAACACCACCAATGCCTTTATAAGTAAGAGCTTATTTTGATGTTTCATTTGTAAAGATCCTATCAGAACAAGCCTCTTATCTTACTTTCTAAGTCATGCTGGGTGAGTTGTGACATGAACTGTTTTGTTTGCAGTAATCTCCTCCGACCTGCTGGTGTACAGTTACGGCCTGCCACATTTGCCCTGAATGTGTACAGATGTGAAGATATACCTAGAAGTAGGTTCCCCAATTAATTAAAAGTTATTGCAACACAACGGGAAGTTACCCTTTTGTGGGCTAATATCAATTGTTTCAGATTTTGAAAAGGAACAATATATTTAAAACAACCAGATTAAAAGTCTTAATAATGACTAAACAATTTTGTACACTTTTGATCTGATAAACAAAAATGCTCTCTTTTGTTCATGCTTGTCATTTCAATTATTGTAACAGTTAGTTCTTAATGATTGTTCAATGAATTTTGTATTCCCAAAAGCACCATAACAATATAGGAGCCACGTCATGAGTAAACAGGATATTTGTATATGCGAAAACAAATAGTAACTGCACAGCTGATCAGTGCCTTTGTTTTTGCTACTCAGATAGTACAATTTCTCTTCTTCTTAAATCCAAAATTTCAAACTTCTAGCCTTTTTAGCTCACCTGAGTTGAAGGCTCACAAGGTGAGCTTATAGGATGACCATGATCCGGCGTCCGTCCGTCCGTCCGTCGTCGTCCACAATTTCAAAGATGAATATCTCAGAGACCCGTAGGCCGATCGCAATCAAACTTTATTAGCAGCATCATTGTGGTGGGGCATTGCCTGCATTAGGTTTTGAAGCAGATTGAATTAGAACTCTGGTTGCTATGGCAACAAACAACTCCCATAGCCTTTGTATGGAGAAAATGTTGTCCACACATTATCTCCACTATTTTCAATTGGATCTTTTCCATACTTGCAAGGAACAACAACTTACATAAGAGCTGGGATGAGTTCGAAATTCAGCCAGATCCAACCACGGGCTGCAGAGCTATCTGCCCTTGAGCGTTTGAAAAAATCCCCATAGACTTTGTATGGAGAAAATGTTGTCCACGCATTATCTTCGCTATTTTCAATTGGATCTTTTCCATACTTGCAAGGAACAACAACATACATAAGAGCTCGGACTAGTTCGAAATTCAGCCAGATCTGACCACGGGCCGCTGAGTTATCTGCCCTTGAGCGTTTGAAAAAATCCCCATAGACTTTGTATGGAGAAAATGTTGTCCACGCATTATCTCCGCTATTTTCAATTAGATCTTTTCCATACTCGCAAGGAACAACAACATTCATAAGAGCTCAGACGAGTTCGAAATTCAGCCAGATCCGACTACGGGCCGTGTAGTTATCTGCCCTTGAGCGTTTGAAAAAATCCCCATAGACTTATAATGGGAAAATGGTGTCCACGCATTAACTTTGTTATTTTTGATCAGATCTTCTTCATTCTTCCATGTAACAAGGACAGTTATTAGATCTCGGTTGAGTTCAGAATTCCAAGAGATTTGACCATGGACTGCGGAGTTAGGTGCCCTTGAGTCCTTTGTCTGTCCGTCATCGTCAACAATTTCAGAGATCTTCTTCTTTGAAACTGCTTGGCCGATCAAGTTGAAATTTTATGTGGAGCCTCCTTGGGTAGCGGCATTTCAAGTTTGATCGGGAAATCCAGGTCACATGACCAAGATGGCCGCCACGCCCATATATGGTAAAAACCACTCAAAAATTTTCTTGTCCAGAACAGGTGGGCCCATTTCCACGAAACTTGGTATGTAGCATCGGTGACTCCAGCCCATCATAGTTTGATAAAATGATGACCCTGGGATGACCTTGACCTATTTTGGAAACATAGGCTTTTACATGGGAAAAAGTAAAACCTATGGATTTTTTGAAAACTATTGCAGCCTGAGACCTGAAAAGTGGTAGATGCAAACAACTAATGGAGTGAATGAAGGTTTGTGATTAATTTAGATCAAGGTCATCTCTTAACCATGGCCATGGTCTGTCGTCCTAATGGAGTGAATGAAGGTTTGTGATTAATTTAGATCAAGGTCATCTCTTAACCATGGCCATGGTCTGTCGTCCATACACACTTTTCAAACATTTTCATCTCTGAAACCCCTTGGCCAATCAAAGTGAAATTTTATGTGGAGCATCCATGGGTAGGGGGAATGAAAGTTTGATCATGAAATCCGGGTCACCTGACCATGATGGCTGCCATGCCCATATCTGGTAAAATCCACTCAAAAATCTTCTTCTCCAGAACCAGCTGGCCAATTTTCACGAAACTCAGTATGTAGCATTTAGGACTTCAGTCCATCATAGTTTGTACATATGATGACCCTAGGATAACCTTGATCTATTTTACTGCAAGGTTAATTTTGGAAACATAGGCTTTAACATTGAAAAAGTCATAACTAGGTCTCAGGTGAGCGTTTACAGGACCATTGGTCCTCTGGTTCTGTGACTGTACAGGTTGGTTTGTGTTGGACATGGACCGAAACCCTGAAGACCAGTTTTCTCGCAGCGCAGCTCATACTGACTATGTTATGTTTCAGTGGACACAGCCTTCCTGCAGGGTGTGAAGAAATTCTTCAGAATAGGAGAAGAAATCAAGGAACTGGTCGACCCCTACTTCCTCATGAACTTTGCTGGGAAAGAGGTACATGTTTTTTTTTTTTTGATTTTATAATAGTTTGTTTGAAATTAGAAAAAAAAAGATGGTTTGAGATAATCAAATTATTTCATGTGCATATCTGTAAAAATCTGAATATGCTGGAGTTCACTAGAGACATGTTCATGAAATCTATCTTTTCAAAACAGTAAGTCCCTTTCACTCTTCAGACGTCTCTATGATCAGGATTGTTACTGTCTGCTTATACATCTTCAGAGAAAATACAATTATTTTCTACCTTCTATTTTTCAGACCCAGACCAAGATCATGTACTGTAATGACCACCCAGAATACAACCAGACACTCAGACTACCACTACAGGTAATGTACTCGTTACCTCAAAAATTACTCACCAGAGTATTTAAAGAGGTTAAATCCTCACCTTGTATGCCAGGAGTCATGGGTTTCTTCAGTCTTTTGCAGACTTTAAACATTTGTCTCATCTCCATATAAACTTAGCTGTTTTGTGGGAAGTAAATCATCAAATCAAGCAACTTACAGTATTTATATGCAATGCATCATCAAAAATGAGCTTCCAGCTATATGTATAGTGTGGAAATTGATCAAAGAGGATCAAATATCGCTTCATAGCTTAAATAAATAAATGCATCAATCTCCAGCCTGAGGTTCCACCTCCATTAGCTAATGAGCGACCTCAGTTATTGAGTGGGACTTAAAACATGAAATAAACCAACCAGTCAATCTTAACAACATGGATGGTTTAGTGTGTGGTTATAATATGGTTATCCACTGTTCAAACTTGCAGCTTTGCTGACATTACAGTAGAATTTAATTAGTAAAATGTCCAAAGGATGTGGGTAAAAATACAAAGCATATGATACATGCTGATTTTGTCAATTTGTATTGATTACAGTTTCCATCTATGTGTGAGAGGATTCGGTTGTCCATTAAAGACTGGTAAGTAAACATTTCCGTTCTTAGCTGCTACCTATATAAAATACCAATATTTGAAAAGTCTCGAAGACAATAAATCCTTAAAATGACTTCTCTAATGAGCGATTTCTATATTAGGCATAAGACCATTTGATAAATGGAGGCTACTTTTTAGGTTTGAAAAAGCCAACTAAAGGTTTTTAACAAAATGACAAAGATTGTAATTTACCGGCAGAGATTTGTTGAAATTATTTTTAGCTCGCCTGCACGAAGTGCATAGAGCTATTGTAGTCACCTCGGTCGTGCGCGTTTACGTTTACGTTTACGTGTGCGTCCGCGTCCGCGTCACACTTTCGGTTAAAGTTTTTTAAAAGTCTATATCTCTTGACCATGTTGATGGATCAAGTTGATACTTTGCATGTTGCTAGATATTGGTCTGAAGTTTTACGCAGTACCATCATGACCCACCCTGGGTGACCTTGAGGTCAAGGTCACAGACTTAGAAATTTTGTGTTTAAGTTTTTGGTTAATGTTTTTGTAAGTCTATATCTCTTGACCATATTGATGGATTGAGTTGATACTTTGCATGTTGCTAGATATCGGTCTGAAGTTTTACGCAGTACCATCATGACCCACAGGTCAAGGTCACGGACTTAGAAATTTTGTATTTAAGTTTTTGGTTAATGTTTTTGTAAGTCTATATCTCTTGACCGTATTGATGGATTGAGTTGATACTTTGCATGTTGCTAGATATTGGTCTGAAGTTCTACGCAGTACCATCATGACCCACCCTGGGTGACCTTGAGGTCAAGGTCACGGACTTAGAAATTTTGTGTTTAGGTTTTTGGTTAATGTTTTTGTAAGTCTATATCTCTTGACCATATTGATGGATTGAGTTGATACTTTGCATGTTGCTAGATGTTGGTCTGAAGTTTTACGTAGTACCATCATGACCCACCCTGGATGACCTTGAGGTCAAGGTCACAGACTTAGAAATTTTGTGTTCAAGTTTTTGGTTAATGTTTTTGTAAGTCTATATCTCTTGACCATATTGATGGATTGAGTTGATACTTTGCATGTTGCTAGATATTGGTCTGAAGTTTTACGCAGTACCATCATGACCCACCTGAGTGACCTTGAGGTCAAGGTCATGGGTCATAGATTTTAACAGATGTAATGGCAAAGCACAAGTCAGGCGAGCTACGCTGTCCTGCGACAGCTCTTATTAAGTATAGCAGCTTAGCAGCAAGTGAATTAAGTTGCACAATTCTTTGGAGTTGTACTGACAAATCACCATTGGATGTGCATTTTATTGTTTCGAAAGTATGAATTATTAATTCTTATTGCAGCTTCATATCATCATGATTTTATTCATTACCTTTTATCATATTAATTTTCCCTTAGTTTAATGTTTGAGTAATTGTATTTGTGTCTTTTTTCATAGCATCTAACTGATTTATAAATGGTAGGATGTCTGATGAACCTAGTTTTGTACGATTTAGTTAACATGCCTATGCAATTTTACTTCTGGAATAAAATTGTTATTTATCTGTTCAAAACATAGATTTTGGGTATGCTTTAGAAACTATTTATCAGAGTGTTTTAAAACTGTACTCCCCATGTATGTTTTAAAGCAGAAGTAGATAAATACTCCATAGAAAACCCCAGTTACATTTGAGTTGCATTGTGAGGAAACCGGATTTTTGCATATGCGAAAACAGAGGCGCAGATCAGCTTCGCAGTTACTGCGAAGCTGATCAGCACCTTTGTTTTCGCTACAAGGATAGTACAATGTCTCTTCTTCCAAAATACAAAATTTCATGTTTCTAGCCATCTCCTGTGACTGTTCAGGCCGGTTTATGTTGGACCTGGTCGGAAACCCGGAAGACCGTTTTCACGTTTCGTGGCTCATTTCATACAAAGTGTGGTTTGCAGGAGCTCTGAAATACACGGGCATGTTGACAAGTTATGTTTTTGCTGTAATATATTCAGTGACAGAGTTTTGTTTGATCAGTGTAATTTACCCAGTTTCTCGTACTCAGGGATAGACTGACAGAGGATGACACAATATGTTCGGCATGGATTAAAATCCCGACCGTTTCAGTTCTAGGAGAAGAAAATGGTTCGTGAACACACTGGGATATTCATGTTGTTCATAGCCCCTCCTACTTTCCTGTTTATACCCAGGCTTTGGATAGGCGCTTAAACTGTCTGCTTCTGGCACAGCTGATCAAATTGTAAAAATGGCAACTATGACTTTAATATCATTTTTGTAAGGGTTTTTGATTAAACTCCATTGTAATGTTTATTGTAAATTGTAATTAAGGACAATTTAATTGAAAGAAAATTTTGTAAGGGCATTAGACTTCACTCAGACTTATCAAATCTACCCCTGCTTAAAATTCGAAGACATTTTAATCATATGATGGCATATTTACTCATTTGGTCAGTTGGGCTATAATTTATTTGCCAGTACATTTTGGTTACAGATGCTGTCAGATATTTTGCACATTTCTTTAAAGAAGAGCGGGTCATAAGGATAAGAAAATTTCTACAACCGTTGTTTCTATTCTGTTGATTCAAGCAGAGCATTTGAGCCACCTCATGGGAAAACCAACAATCTGCATATGCGAAAACAAAGACGCAGATCAGCTTCGCGGTAACCGCGAAGCTGATCAGCGCCTTTGTTTTCGCTACACGGATAGTACACTTCCTCTTCTACTTAAATCCGAAATTTCAAGCTTCTAGCTCTTTTCTGTGCTTGTACTGGTCGGTTTGTGTCGGACCTGTTCGGAAACGACATTGTTGGTTTTCCCACGAGGTGGCTCATTTGTCAGTGAAAGAAATGTGCATGAAGTACTGGTAATCTGCTTTTTCGAGGCTTGCCCAGGAACAGTTTGGTCAGGATAACTGACTGTCCTAACATGACCTCTGCTGTTGACCACAGACATAAAGCAATCACACACAAACAAATCTAACTTGGTATTTAGCCCAGAAATTCTTTTCCGTCCGTTAAGACTTGGTTTAATGCATGCTGAATATAGTGGTTTATATGTTGTATTTAACAAGAGGATGCATGCTTTACAATCTTTTTTGATGTCTTAATATACATGGGTTCCCCCTGTATACCTGTGATTCTTAAAGCACAGATTCATGCAGCATTTCACAACACATGACAAAATGCAGCATTGTGATTGGAAGTTGGATTGATTTGGCTACAACATACAGCAAAGAGATTATTGCCTTGCTGTAGGTATTTGCGAAATCTATATTGTTTTGGTGTACATTGCAGCCAATTCAATCCGGCTTCTCCATTTTGTCACATGTTATGAAATGTTGCATCAATCTTCGCCATAAGAAATTCAGTTGCATCACGGATATACAGGGTGGTATTTGGTCAGATATTTCTGATTAACTCATGAAGGAATTTCAAACTCAAACAATATAACTAACATATTCATTAATATGTAATCATACTACATGTAATCATACTGACTGGTTAAGCTAATTTCATATAAAATTTCTTTTATCTTCTTTCATATACGTGTACATTATGCATATATTGTATACCATTATCATATTACTCTGGTGCCAGTTATTTTTAGAAAATATATAAATTAAACAGTATATACACGTTAACCAGTACAATATGTACCATTTATTGCCATACCCAGATGTCCTCATCCTTGTGCATTAAGACTGGTAGATGCCTAAATTTGCTGGTCATTTATGCTCCATAAAATGCATGTAATTGTGACACTTCTGATGTCCTTCAGTACAACTACAGGCCAACCTCATTATAACGCTATCTTTGGGGTCCATAGAAACAGACCGTGTTATAAGTGAACCGTGTTATAATGAGGTTACTTTCTATAGACATTATAGTAAAATAATAAATTTGGGAGCCATGGCAAGGCCATGTTATATTGAAAACCGCATTATAATGAGGTTGAAATGTACCTGGTGAATTTGAACTCAACAATTAGCATAATATTAACAGAGAATGTTGTCTTTTAGACTAACAGAATGTTTTGGTTTCATACTAAATCATAGTATGTGATGGTTTTCGCTGTATTTAAAGCTCACAAACACAAAGAATAAAGGCTGTGAGGAGTAGTGGTTTAGCCGTTTGCCTTGTAAATCAGGGGTCATGAATTCCAACCCAGACTTCTCCAGTCTTTCAGAGAAGATTTTAAATTGGGGTCCTTTAGCTGTTGGGTGGGACATTAAAAACACGTACACCACCGGTACATGAAAAACATGAACACCACCGGTACATGAAAAACATGAACACCACTGGTACATGAAAAACATGAACACCACTGGTACATGAAAAACATGAACACCACCGGTACATGAAAAACATGAACACCACTGGTACATGAAAAACATGAACACCACTGGTACATGAAAAACATGAACACTGCCACAAACATAAAGTCATTTCAGATCCTGATTCTTTACACGCTTGTTTCAGCCGAAAATCCACACAGATAGTGAAATCGCAGTCAAGGTTGGGTTTCATTCATTTGTTTCAGATTTGGAAAGATTTTAGAAGGTGTATTCTCATTTATTTCAGATTTCTTTCCTGTGCTCTATAAAACTAACCCTCATTTGTTGTAGTCTTTAGGTTATATTGGTGTGGTGGTCTAACATGGATCATCATTTCTTCAAGTAGTATGAAGTTTACAGTGATAGCTGTTAAGTTATTTTCTTTTTATTTTTTTACAGGAGTCTATATTTACAGGATATAACAAGATCTGTGTTTTAACATCTTGTAGCGATGTAGCTGTAGCTGTTTCAATGTGTCCTTGTCATTTGTGTTTTCCAATGTACAAGACCAGTTAACGGTGGATGAAGTGATCAGCGTGTCATTTTTATCAGTCTTTGCTGCCATTTCCAGCTAAGTTGTTGTAGTTTTTGTCTCAGTGTCTGTTATTTGTGTTTTTCTACAGGGATCGTTTAACGGCGGATGACGTAGTCGGCACAGCATTTATCTCAGTTAACGCTATCTCTTCTTCTGGGGAGCACGGTATATTATACACATTATCAGCCATGGCCTCTCAAGAAGAAATTATTGTTTACTAAAGAAAATGCCATAATATTATACAATAAAACTAACTTTGCTCAGTTGCTTTAAGGCATAAAAGGAGAGAGAATAGTCAATGGCACATACAGGGTGAAATATTTTCTAATTTATGTGTTAATGGCAGGTTCTTAAAGATTTTATTGAAAAAGAACATAAATGTTGCTTAATTTCTTTCCCAGAGTAGGAGTTGGAACCCTTAAATAAACAGTTTAAATGATACATGTATCATTGATAATTAAATGGCTTTGCTTGTTAATCCAAGCCAAGACATTTTCTTTTTCAAAGAATTGAACTTGTTTGGACATTCATTAATGTCCCAGATTATAGAAATCTTATTTTGCAGTATCTTGAGAGGTCAAAGGCAGCTTTTTCTTCTCCCTTTCTAGTTAAAATGTATGATTAATAGACAAGAAATAGTCAAAAGCATTAACTCACCCCTGTTCGAAGTAATAGTTATTTTGTTTATTAGAAGTACACATATGCATATAATCATTTATGTAGTCATACCTGATTCTTCAATAAGTTTCTGTTTGTAAAAAAGCACAAAAATATTAGCCTCCTACCAAAGTGCATTATAACATTTTTCTTTGAAAACTATAAAAATAATTATTAGCAAATGCATGCATGCATTCAATAAAACAAATAAACAAAGAATGAAGTATTAAACCTGTTTGCATGCTAAATAGAGTATGTTTGCCTTTTACCAAGACTTTGAAGTTTGGAATCTGTTGTAATTTTGGAAATCATTCTGTTTGGTTTTGACTTGTTGTTTCGCTGTAATCCTCTTAGGTTAATGTAATAAGTTTTTGCCTTGCAGGCACCGACCCTGGTAAATGTGTTTTTGTTTTGCCTGGCACTTGCCTGTTTTTGTTTGATTTTACATGTATTTGTGATTCTCATGAAGTATTTTTTTAAAAGTTTTAGGTGCGTTATAAAACACTGACAAAAATAAAACAAATTTGGCTGGTTGCAGATTAACACAAAGTACTTAATTTTTGAAAATGTATAATATTAATGGCTGCAGTTTACAAGGATTGCTGTTTGAATCTATGAGGCCTTGTTTTATTTTGTCCATATTGTATTTTCATAATTCAAAATTCATTTTGATGTAAAATTTGTTAACCGCTTATTTATTGCTGGGAAGTTTTTAAACTAAATAATTACAAATTTAGTTTTCATCAGAAACATAATAGATAATATGCTTATTTGATTAGATAACATGGGCTTTGATTTCAGTCTTGTAGAAAGGGGTTTTGTTTGAAAAGTTTTCTTTGTTTTTCAAAGATTTAAACTGTCCCATTCACTCCATCTGAACAATTAACAATACTTATTGACCTTTAATAATCTCACGTACCATACCGAGGCAGTTAACTCTTTGATGGTTTTGTAACATGCATAGACTATTCGCTAGAAACACATGTTTGTGAATTTTCATGTAAAGTAAGAATCCAGCTGTGTACTAACTGAAGTCAAAATCTCCATAAAATGGACAGTAAAGCAAAATGCATGAAACAAAGTAAAAGACAATCCTTTGTAAATTTCTATGAATGTTTTATGTGCTTACCTTGTGCTAGAATGAAATTAGCACTTTTAACTCAGTACTGGTTCCTGTTGCTGCTTGTAAGCTCTAGTTCATAGAAACTATTTTATAAGGCTAGCTTGCCTCTTGCTTTTTTCACCATATTTGAAGATCAGTGTTTAGAATATTTTGGCTTGCTTGTATTATGTAAAGCAGTATTGCAAAATTTATGCAGTTAATTTACTGTATTTTTGAGTTGACAAACATGTTGCTCTCATTAGTACAAGATCAGCATGTACCTATTCAGGACATTGTAAATCTAGATATTCTCACGGTTACATTCATTTTGTAGGCATCTCTTCCAGTTTAAATAAAAAAATTTATATGTATGAATATAGTATTTTTCAAAGAAATTTTAGCACAGGCATGTTGTTATCTTGTGTTTTTTTTATACAAGATATAATGCAAATGAATGACATGATTGTTTTGTTTTAAAAATGCAATTTTGAAAATCTTGTGAGAAAACTGAAGTAGCAAATATAATAATATGCTCATCATATTTTTTCATCAAAAATGTGTTTCTGTAATGATTACATTTCCACAATAGAATTTAGACTTTATGATGTGAGCCTTCGTGTGAGAAAATCAACAATTTAGGTTTCTGACCAGGTCCGACACAAACCAGCCTGTACAGTCAAAGAAGCAGGCTAGAAGCTCGAAATTGGGATATAAGTAGAAGAGGGATTATACTATCTAGTGAAAACAAAGGCGCTGATCAGCTGTGCAGTTACTGCACAGCTGATCTGCGGCTTTGATTTCGCATATGCAGATTGTTGGTTTTCTGGTGCAGTGGCTCATGTCCATGTATGTTTGTAGGTTTCCTGCCCACGTTTGGTCCCTGTTTTATCAACTTCTATGGTTCTCCTCGAGAGTTCTCAGAACTGCCAGATGAATATGAGGATTTGAATATGGGCAAGGTTAGCATTGAGATGAATGACCCGAAATATATTTCGGGCTCAGTAGGCTCAAGCCTAGAATTCCTATCTGACAAATGGTGAAATCAGACAAATATGAAAAGTGAATTTAAGAAATGACAAGGACCTAGCACAATCCTAATTTGAAGTCCTAAAACAAATCAGCCTGTGCGTGAGAAAACCAACAATTTGGGTTCCCCGACCAGGTCTGACACAAACCAGGCTGTACAGTCACAGAAGATGGTTAGAGGCTGGAAATTTTGGATTTAGAAAGTAGAGGAATTGTACTATCTGTGTAGTGAAAATGAAGGCACTGTGCGAAGCTGATCTGCGCCTTTGTTTTCGCCTATGCAGATTGTTGGTTTTCCCATGCGGCAGCTCAAATGAAAGAAAAGAAGATAACAATCACCAAATGGCCATATAGGTAGTTTTACGTCAACAGTACTTCTTATTGCCGAGGTACACTGAAGGCAAAGAACACATGCATCAAGCCAACATAGAGAACCTTAGCAAACCACTGTCTTTAAAGGTCTGTAATAAATTGTCACAAAAAGTCTATTAAAAATTTGAATTCCTAAGTCAACCTCCTGCATATTTTGATAGAAATTACCAAAAGAGCCTCGACGCGAGAAAACCGGTCTTCGGAGTTTCCGACCAGGTCCGACACAAACCGGCCTGTACAAGCTCAGAAAAGAGCTAGAAGCTTGAAATTTCGGATTTAAGAAGAAGAGAAATTGTACTATCCGTGTAGCGAAAACAAAGGCGCTGATCAGCTTCGCGGTTACCGCGAAGCTGATCTGCGCCTTTGTTTTCGCATAGGCATTAATCCCGTTTTCTCACGATGCGGCTCATATATCACTATATATCTAGGGTGAGGGTGTGGCATTCCGAGGTCGAGCTATGGTAGAGTTGAAGACTGATCTTGGTCAGTTACCAGAAATACCAGTAGAAGATATTGGCTCGGAAGATATACTCAAAGTACAGGTTAGTTACCGGAAAGTTGTTGAAAATTGTTATCACTCTTCATTATGAATCTTGAATAATTTCACAAACTAGTATTGGGCAGCATGGTTGTCTTCTGGTAGATTGTTGTCGTGGGTCTATTGATACTATGTGGGTTTAATACTATTTTTTGCCATGCCACTATCCTGACAAGATGGCACTATTACAGCTGGGGAACTCTAACTATGGCCAACTTAACACCTAAGTTCTTTCTAATGTTGCAAACAATCTATATAAATTCATTGATGAACTGTTGACTTCTTTGTGAAGTAGTGAAGAGATTACCCTATCAACTTGCCAACATAGAAATAAATAATCTTCCTGACAATTTTCATGTGGTGATTGATTTATAAAGAAGTTAGATTGTTATACAGTTGAAATCAGCAGATTTGGCCACCTTTTGTTGGTTCTCTTCAGGGTTGACCAGAGCAATTTGCAATTGATTTGGAATGTTGAAAAGTAGGAAATTTAAGTTTGGCCACCCAAACCAATTTAAAGATTAAGAAGTAATAGAAGAACCATTCAGTTACTTTGCCCATAGTTTGTCTTCTTTTGGTGTAAACAATAACTAGAAATGATTTGCTTAGCTACCTAGCAGTTTGAAACCAAAAGAGTGAACTGTTCAGTGCAAATAAAAAAAGCATTTGCTGCTTCATTAATTGTTGTCATAAAAACAAAACATGATTTTGATGTTGTAATTTTCAGAAATTCATGAGGCGTAGGAAGTACAAACTACATGCAGCATTTTTCAATGCCACAATGGTCAGTGCTGTAGATGCACCAGTGGAATTTGAAGTCAGCATAGGTAAGATTGATCTGTGACGTGGTTACTGAAAGGTTTCTAGGATCACAGAACGAGTTAGAGGAGCTTGGTGGCCTAGTACAGCATGAGGCATTACGAAAACTTGCCCATGCAATATACAGAGATTTTTAAAGTTGTAAAAAATGAAAAATTTCAGTAGAAATTTTTTTATATTTTTCTTATTTTTGCTCAAAACATAGATTGTGGGTACACGTTAGAACCGCCTCATCGAGGCGGTTCTAACGAGTACCCACAATCTATGTTTTGGAGCAAAAATAAGAAAAATAGGTATACCCCTGCAAACCCCAGTTTTACTATATAAAAGTGGGGTTTAAGGGGGTATTCATTGCACGGACATATTTGCCTGAGGTATGGTTCAGTATCTATCTCTGCCTTGTAGTGTCCTTGAGCTTCAAGCTCCCAAGGGTACATGATAACAGATGACCGAAAAGTTGTTGACTGGGACATCAAGCCATAACCAAAAGAGATAGAATGATTTTATGCTAAAAGTTGTGCAATCAGGTCAGGCCAGCCGCGATATTCTATCGCAAACAATTCTTTGTTTATTCTTAGTTTTACCTATACCCGCAGTATATCTTTTATGGAGATATCAGTAAAAATGTAAACAATGGATTGTTTTGTGCCACTAGAAATCGCCCATTACGAAAACTTGCCCGTGCAATATATGGAGATTTTTTAAGTTGTAAAAATTGAAAAATTTCAGTAGAAAACTTTTGATATTTTTCTTATTTTTGCTCAAAACATAGATTGTGGGTACACGTTAGAACCGCCTCGCCGAGGCGGTTCTAACGAGTACCCACAATCTATGTTTTGGAGCAAAAATAAGAAAAATAGGTATACCCGTGCATACCCCAGTTTTCCTATATAAAAGTGGGGTTTAAGGGGGTATACATTGTACGGACATGTTTTCCTTATGAGACTTGTACCTCGGCTTACATCTGAAATATAAAATGAGTGTGTGATATTTAACTTCTCTTAAGATTAGTGCCTCATTGATTTAATGTGACAAAACGACTGGGCAGTAACTGTTGGAATAAAAACCATACCAATTTTATGTTGTTACTGTTAAAATGACTACAGTCCTACAATCAGCCATTAGAGCTGAGTTCTATTTCATTGGGTAAAAATAATCAAAACAAAGGACAACACAAAGCATGGTATCTGCAGCAGTTTCTGGGCCTAATTAAATCATCACCTTAAATGTAGCAAAAAAAAAAAAAAAAAAAAAAAAAAAAAAAAAAAAAAACTGAAACAAAAAAAAAAATAAATAAAAATAAAAACAACAACAACAACAAAAAAATATCTATTACAAAAATTTCTTACAGGTAACTATGGTAACAAACTGGATGAGTACATCGCCCCCTGTGCCTCTACTACACAACCCACAAATGCTGTGTTTGATGGTACCCACTATTACTTCCTGCCATGGGGTGGAACCAAACCCTGTGTTGTTGTGGACAGTCAGTGGGAGGATATCAGTTGGAGACTGGAGACACTCAACTTGTTTGAGGGGATAATGGCTGCATTGGTAAGCTAATTGGGTTTGGGAGGGTCAGGTGATTTAGGAGATTTTTCACCCTAGGAATGAAAACCATGGTGAGCACTGGACAGTTATGGAAAGATATCAGCTGGAGACTAAGGGAATAATGGCTACTCTGGTTAGCTAGAAAATAGCTGACAACAGATTAAATTGATCACGCTGTTATGATCTTCCTCAGTTGAACAATAGGCATTTTCTTCGTTACATGAAATTTTAAAGCTTCTTAAAATCCTGTCAGCCGAAAGTATTGAAGGGTAAAACTTAATTGATTTGGATATTTCCAGAGTGCTAACATAGAGCAAGTAAAAGTTGGAATCAAGGCTAAACTTCCCACCCCAGAGCTAGCCCAGCTGTTGATATCAGCCTTAGATCAGCTTATAGATGATTTGAGGTAAGCTTTCTGTGTACAGAATGTTTCACTTAGTGTGAAGTCATACTATTAAGTATAAGGCTGAATTAAAACACTGTTGCTACAGCTTTATATTTTAAGCAAAATGATGTGATCTCAAAGTGATAACTGAATTACATAATTCATTCAGAAAGCCTCTTTCAAAGCCTGTTAAAGGTCAATACCCATCAACCTCTGTAGACACCTATCTTTTGACAAGTTTCCATGAAGAAGGCCACAGATAAAATGATACATGTATAAATGAACTTTGAAATTCTTTCAGAAAACCTTTGTCCCAGCCTGTCAAGGGACAGCACCTGCCGACGGAGCTGGACACCTTACTGACAAGTTTCCGTGAGGGCGAGTTAGAGGCTCTTGTGGAAATGGCTGCTCACCTGAAGGAGAATGCTACAGATGTTAATGATGCTCTGAATGAGGTTGAGAACTATCTACAGATTCTCAGAAATCTTGCTGTAGAGGTGAGTAAGGCATGGTTTGCATAGACCATGACAAACCTGGAATTTGAAAACTGGTACATATATTAGAAAACATGTTTGCGAGGTTGAGAACTACTTGCAGATTCTCAAGAATCTCGCCCTAGAGGTGAGTTAAGCATGGTTTGCATAGACCTTGACAAATCTTGAATTTGAAAACTGGTATTAGAAAACTGTTTAAATTTTGAAGAAATGTGCTCTTTGTTTGAAAATACTGTAACATTGCTAAAAAAATGATTGTGTCAATACCATGCCCATTATGCTTGAGAATCAAGGATATTGGCTTTAAATTTCATTTTATAATGAAAATTTAGAAACTGCCATCAATTGACAGTATTTTCTTTGAAAAGATTTTCTATACACCTTTTTAAGAACAAAACTCCAGCAAAAAATGTTTTACCTTCACAATACTGCATATGAACTTAATTGTCACCTTAATGTCATTTTAGGCTCTTCTATACAAGTAAGAAATGACAAAAATTGTTGATAATTTTGTTTTCAGTTTAACTATTATTATGTATTTTCTGAAAGGAATAGCAATTTTAAACCAGGGGTTGTGATTTCGATTCTTGCCTTATCCAGTCTTATGAGACTTTAAACTACTGAACTGCTATTGTTTTGTTTTAAGCCCCAGAACAGTATGCCTGATGTGCTGATCTGGATGATTAGTGGTGAGAAGAGAGTGGCCTACTACAGGGTCCCAGCCAATACCATACTTTACTCCAAGAACCCACTCTACCGTGGCAGAAACTGTGGAAAGATGCAAACTATCGAACTTAAGGTAAACATACCCACTCTACTGTGGCAGAAACTGTGGCAAGATGCAAACTATTGAACTTAAGGTAAACATACCCACTCTACTGTGGCAGAAACTGTGGCAAGATGCAAACTATTGAACTTAAGGTAAACATACCCACTCTACTGTGGCAGAAACTGTGGCAAGATGCAAACTATTGAACTTAAGGTAAACATACCCACTCTACTGTGGCAAAAACTGTGGCAAGATGCAAATCATTGGATATACCCACCCTACTGTGGTAGAAACTGTGTAAAGATGCAAACTATTGAACTTAATACCCACTCTACTGTCGTAGAAACTGTGGCAAGATGCAAACCATTGAACGTAAGGTATAGAGCATAGTAAGAATCTTATGCGAGTAAGTAACTGTTCTCATGATCTGTGTGACAGTCATGTCATTTAGCATGTACACCCTTGAATGAGTTTTAATTTCAAGCAATATACCTTTGATGACAAGTTTCAAACTGAAGATTTGTTGACATAGATATAAATGTATGTTGTGAACATGTCACACATGCCTCCCATTTTGAAATCTCACATCATATCCAAAGCTGTTGTATTTATGGACTACACATTAACATCTTATACAACCAATTGTTTTGATGGACAGATTGTCTCTTAGACGGAATAAGAGCTGCATTCTGAATAAAGATAAAATAGCATTGAACCTAGGAAGAGGTTGAAAGAGGTTTGACTAATATGGTTTCAGTTAGCTTATTAGTGACCCTATAACATGACAATTTTCATCAGGACTCAAAAGACTTGTGTAAATCAAAATCATTTCTAAATGTTAGTAAAATGTGCTCAGAAAATGAAACATAAATGAATGAAATCTGTTGTTTTACAGTACCCTGGTCACAAAGCTGAGAAGGAGCCAGGTATTCCAGGTCTCCTCCGGATCAAGCTATGGTTGGGTCTAAACCAGCATGAAGAAGAATGGCATAAGATGCAAAAGGAGGGAGACATGGCCGTCTTTGCTGAAACTGTAAGTTGATAGTTGAACTGTTTGTAGCAGGGGACAGAGGTTGTTGGAGGGTTCAGTCCCTACTGGCAACGTGTTGTGTCCCTGAGCAAAACACATTAACTCCCAATAGTACTGGATAATGTTCTGGAAGCACTGGCTATGACATTAAATCACAAAACAAACAAAATGCTAAACTGACAAAAAAAAATCTATCCTTGATTGTCATGAAATATCCTCTTTAAAGCATGTATTCATTTACTGTTTTGTTTTCCCCACAGTATGAGAACCAGATCAGTATCCTGGGCAGCTGGACCAACAAAGGACCTCTGATGTCACGCCCCAAGTTCTCTGACAGTCAGGGGAAGGTGTCGCTGAAGAAAGAGAACTTTGAACCCCCACCGGGCTGGGCATGGGAAGGGGACTGGTATATCAGCCCGGAGTTAAGGTAGGTTTAATTTAGAGGTCCTGAACTTTAAAGTTCCATAGTGTTTTAAATATTGACTTTGGGTCCAAAGAAAGAAAATATTGCTAAACAGTGATGTCAGTGATTATACCGTGCCACATATGATACATGTAGGATATGTGTAAAACATTTTTCTTTAGTATGAACATTAGCAACGATTTCGTGATTTCCGAATTATGTGCAGTATGAACGTGTCTCTACCGAATGATATATACACAGATGATATATAGCAACTACAGAGTTTGTTTCCCAACACTGTGATCTATAGTTTGACTGGAAAATGGTGTTTTGGGGCATGTCTAACCAGCTTGGATATTCAAACACAATGTGATACTAGAGCACAGTCATTGGAAGTATACATAGATAAATGTTGTATAATCACTTAAATTCCTACCTTGAGTGCCTGTCAGTCTAAGATTATTTATCTGACAGTTTTCCATAGACTAAAAGAAACTTTAACTGATATAACAATTGTATATATTTCGTCCCCACCAGTATGATGTATGACAAGGATGCGGGCCACCGAACATTCATGGACGATGTTTACGAGTGCATGATGAGAATACCTGGTGCTAACTGGATACAGGCTTCACGACCCTGGACCAATGTGGTGAGTGTCCCTTTCTAAATATTTCTATGAATTTCAAAGACTTGGGCGATCAGACTGTAAATGAGTCTGTCTACAAGTTCAGGTTCAACAGTGAAGCTTATAATCGGTCATATCGCATTGTTCATTGGCCTGCACTGTATACCTACTTGTATCTGTCAAAAATTGAAAAAAAAATGGTATGATACTGATTTAGTCTTCACTCTATTATGAAACTTCACAGCTATTTAGACAGTTTCCTGCATCACTTTTAAAATTGTTTTATCTTCAGAAAGGAGATGAATGTCCATCCAAGGCCGAGACCAATTTACCAGCAGGCTGGATATGGGAAGATGAATGGCAGATAGATCTGAACAGAGCTGTCGATGAAGAGGGTGAGTAGGGGAGGGAGTAAGGGGGGAGGGTACGGACAGTAATGGTTTGAGGGTTTATGGGGAGGGAGTTGGGTAGGTTAAAGACCAATTTACCGACAGGTTGGGTGTGGGATGATAAATGGATGATGAATGGTACATAGATCTAAACAGAGCTGTTGATGAGGAAGGTGAATAGAGGTGGGAGGTGGGTAAGGAGGGAGGTGGGGGTAGGGGGTTGGGCTGATGGTGCTAGAGATAGACAGTCTGGTAGAGACCAAAAGAGTGGTACCACAGGAAAATTCATCTTCATGTTTCCAACCAAGTCTGACACAAATTGGCCTGTATGATAATAGAAGAACTCTAAAAGCCTAAAAGTTTTGATTTAAGAAGAAGAGTGATTGTATTATTTGAGCCGCGTCATGAGAAAACCGGATATTTGTGTTGGCGAAAACAAAGGCACAGATCAGCTTCGCAGTAACTGCGAAGCTGATCAGCGCCTTTGTTTTCACTACACGGATAGTACAATTCTTATACTTTCTAAATCCAAAAATTTCCGTCTCTAGCCTTGTTCTGTGACTGTACATGCTGGTTTGTGTCTGATCTGGTCAGAAATCCCGGAGCCCAATTTTCTTGCATCGAGGCTAATTTGTGATGTGAAAGTCACTGTTCAGTGAAGCATGATTTCAGATGATGTGACACAAGTGAGGTTGGCTTGCCTGGGTAGGACAAAATAATTTTTGTGCATCGTCTGAATGATTTTAGCTGTGACATGAGAAAGCCGGTCTCCAGGGTTTCTGACCAGGTCTGACACAAACCGGACTGTGCAGCCACAGAAGATGGCTAGAAGCTTGAAATTTTGGGTAGGCGTAAAGGAGGAATTGTACTATCCGAGTAGCGGAAACGAGGGCGCTGATCAGCTGTGCAGTTACCTTTGTTTTTACATAGGCAAAAATCTGGTTTTCTCATGATGTGGCTCATTTTACATTTCTGTAGGTTGGGAGTATTGTGTAGAAGCTACCATTGGAGGCTATGGACCAGTAGAAAGACGCTACCATCTGTGTAAGAGAAGACGATGGGTCCGCACAAGACGATTGGTAGAAAATGTTAAACAGAAGAAAGAAAAGGTAAAACTTTGTTAAGATACACACATCAGAGCAGAAGTATAGGAAACAAACTGGTATTATTAGAATTCTTTTCAGTTTATATTGTTTACATATTGTTGACGATAAGTCAAATAGTATACAAATATTATTTGATGGCATAATTTTGATACAGGCACTGTATACATTTTAATGGCACTTGACTGGAATTTTCATTATTTTTAAATTCAAGATTAAGAAGGATTTCTTGAATAATAATGTAATTAAGATTTTATGGTCAACCCTCTACTTAATGTTGCTTATCTGAATTAGGATCAAAAGCAAAGGGTATGTGTTAGTTACTGATGTATGACAGGGTTTCTTATGATATCATTGAATTTGATAATAAGTTTCTGAGACTGAAAGGACATACACAAGAACAACAAATGAGCCGCCACATGGGAAATCCAACAATCTGCAAAGGCGAAAACAAAGACGCAGATCAGCTTCGCGGTAACCCCGAAGCTGATCAGCGCCTTTGTTTTCGCTACAGGGATAGTAAACTTCCTCTTCTTCTTAAATCCGAAAGTTCAAGCTTCTAGCCTGCTTCTGTGACTATACAGCCTGATTTGTGTCGGACCTGTTCGGAAACCACATTGTTGGTTTTCCCACGAGGCGGCTCAAATGACAAAGGTTTCTAACAAACACCAACTTAGCTTACTGTGTAGACCATCATTGCTGGATCTTCATTTGAAGACAAAATGCGCCGCCTCGTGGGAAAACCAACAATGTGGTATCCGAACAGGTCCAACACAAACTGAGCTGTACAAGCACTGAAAAGAGCTAGAAGCTTGAAATTTCGGATTTAAGTAGAAGAAAAATTGTACTATCCTAGTAGCGAAAACAAAGGCGCTGATCAGCTTCGCGGTTACCGCGAAGCTGATCTGTGTCTTTGTTTTCGCCTATGCAGATTGTTGGTTTTCCCATGAGGCGGCTCATTAATTGTATTCAATATTACCTAAGAAGCTCTGTAACATCACTTAGTGTGTGTTGTGTTTTCAGCATGGCAAAAGTTTGCACTGCTGTTAAGTTGGTTGAAAGCCAAAAGTCATGCAAATATTAATGCATGAAACAACCTTAAGATGTGTTAAAATCTTGTTAAGTATGCAAAATATGTGCAAATTTGTCACAGAGAATTTATAAGCCTATGAAATTCCAAACATGCATTAAAATTAGGTATGATAACACATACATTCCTTGCATGTTATCTATGTTGCTTGGTTAAAAGTGTTCAATCAGTTTCAACAAAGGTTTGATTTGTAAATTATTGTTGTGTGAAATTAACCCAGATATTGTGGGTATGATGGCCCAAAACATTAAAGTGTAACAATAACATTTTGCATGTGTGTCTATACTGCTGACTTTACTTTATTTATGGCATGTTTACACATTAACGATTTTTGACTATGGTGCCGCTACGATTCGCCAAGATTTGTAAAATCGTCGTGTACCGTGGTGATTCGTAGTGGAACCGTGGTGAATCTTGATGAATCATGATGATTCGGGGAAACTCCACGGTAGTGCTACGGAAGTTTTAAACTGTTTAAAACAGTTGTGGTGAATCGTGGTGGTTATTGAGCGTGGCCTTATTCGTACCGCAACCGTAGCGGAATCATGCTTATTCACACTGACACCGTAGCAATATTCACGGCTGTTAGTGAGAGATCGTAGCCAGTCATGGAATCTTTGACACCACAAATTCTCACGATTCACCACAAATTGTGTACGGTTGTCCTATGAATCATCCACGGTTTTGCTACGGAGCTACCGCCACGAATCGTACTAGTACCATTGAACCGTACAAGCACCGCGAGCATTCGTTGTGCCACTGCGGTCAATCCTCATATTGACCGTAGCATTGCCGTCATGAATCGTTCTTGATTCGTAGTGATACCTTACAGACACCGTACTAATATCATGGACATTCTTACTGGAATCGTAGTGACACTGAATATTTCCACTTATCGCCACGATTCATCCCGATCCATCCTGATTTTTCTGACCATGAGAAATCGGAGTGAATCGTGGTAATCATGAATGTGTAAACGGGTCTTTAACATATGTATCATATAGCTCTGACAAGTTTCAAGTAACTTTACAGAACTTAAGTTTGACTATAGTTTATACTATATTATAGGAAAATGAGAGCACAATATAAGTTATTGACACAAGCTTGGTTGTTGTGAAATTTGTTTTATTTATTGTTTTAATAATTTATGCCATTTATTTGCTGAAACAAGGAAGTTTTGATAAATAAAAATTGAGCCTTAAAGACAGAAAAACTACTGAATTTGCAGAACAACACACTATTTATTATGACATTTATATTGTAGAAATGATTTTGTTCAAAATGTCTTGATGATTGGTCATTTGTAAGCAAAGTATATGTAAGTTTTCACTTCAATGGCTCTTGAAAATCTAAACTATATTATTCCAGGAGATGCAGATGCAAGCAGCAACAGAAGGTTGGGAGTATGCTCCCCTGTTTAACATGAAGTTCCACCACATTGAGCGTAAGATGGATCTGTGTCGCCGACGACGCTGGCACAGGAAGATGATAGCTGTGGAACCTGGGCAGCCATGCTTCTTTAGTATGCAGTCTGAAGAGGTAGGAAAGATTTTGTCATTTTTACCGTTTGGATAGATTTTACGAAAAAAAATCATATGATCCTTATCACCATGTGTATTTTTGTGAGGATTGTCATTGTCATGAAAACAATACTATGTGTTGTTTGAAAAATAAGATCATTTCCAGAACATACAGATTTATTCTGTTCATCACTCATTCAGATTGTTTTGTTCATGAAAGACACTGTTTATGTCCTGTTTGCATCAGAATTTGTCTGTTTAAATAGTTGAAATATTAGCCCTTTCTATAGAAAGCAACATCTCTTTTGACCTTTGAAATCTGTAGAAAGCAACATCTCTTTTGACCTTTGAAATAAACAACTAGTAAGTAAGTAAGTAAGTAAGTAAGTAAGTAAGTAAGTAAAGTCTTTGTTTTACGAGGGTGACAACATTTAGCAACATTTACATAAATAGATATATGTAAAAGCTAATCTTCCATGAGTTGATCGAAATTGATACATACAATTTGATCCAACCATTTACTTTTTCTAGGAATCTTCAAAGAAAAAAAAGAAGAAGGTTATTGGCTTTTTTCCACTAAATGTAATAACAGATTTCTTTGGGATGCATAACATCACTTCTAGAAATACATGTAGCTGTTTTATAGTACTTTGTCTCTTTTCTTTACGCCAACGTCATTGCCATTTTTTGACGTCGTCGTCATTGACGTCGTGTGACGTTGATGTCATCATTCTCCATTGTTGTTTATTGATGTCCCTTGACAAAGGTAATGCACCGAAACTAGTCGGGAAATAAAGAAAATCAAATAATTCAGTCTTGGAGTTTGATCTCTTTTACCATTTATATTTCTCTTTTCTTAGGCATGGTGAATCTAACTGATTGTCAGTTCATGTGTATTGTTAAGCTAAAGTAAATGTAATAAAGTAGATAAAAACTTAAAAAAAACTGAGAATTCAGGGGTTCTTGAACAAGACAGATATACTTCTCATAGAAATGATTTTAGAAATATCCATGACACAGTGGCTGCACCCTAACATGCTGAAAAACTGTTAGGGGTGCTAAACATAAGCACTGACTGTTTCAGTCTTTGATTTAAGTTTAAACCAGCAGATCATGAGAATATAGCTAGATAAACATAATCTGGCCGAATACTTACAAGTTTGAATTAAAAAATGAGGCTAAAATGCTATCAAATCAACTGAAAGCATGTATATAGTAAATAAGTACCCCATGACCAAAAATAAACAGGTTTATCATGCTAGCACCAGTAAACTGTTGAAATGGCGAGGTTCTACTTGGTCAGTAGCTAAAAGATAAAGGCAATTTTTTTACCCCCTTATTAGGCCGATATTTAGAGTGGTTGCATTATAAAGGCTGATCTGCATCATTTTGTTTGCATGTGACAAACTTTATTGTCCTGTGACTCTAATTCTGTCATGGTTTATGCAACAAGTTTTCTTGCATGATAAGTCAGTTTTAAATTTTATCATACAAATAGTAAATTTCTAGCAAAAATAACTCAATGTAGCTGTTGAATCTTTTCATCATATGTTTGTGCTGTGATAAGCTCTTAGCTTTTTGTATTGGGACATTCAAAGAAGTGATCATGCTGAAACACATTTTAGGCTGACCTGAGCTTTGTTTTCATGCATCATTTTATTTCACGTCCTTAATAAGTTTTTGGCTCTAAATGCATACACTAAAGGAAATTTCTGAAACCCATTTTGGTGTTGCAGCATCAGGAAAACATGTCCGTGAAATATTTACCCCCTTAAACCCCACTTTTATCTAGTAAAACTGGGGTTTGCAGGGGTATAACTATTGTTCTTATTTTTGCTCCAAAACATAGATTGTGGGTACTCGTTAGAACCGCCTCAGCGAGGCGGTTCTAACGTGTACCCATGATCTATGTTTTGAGCAAAAATAAGAAAAATATCAAAATTTTTCTAATGAAAATTCTCAATTTTTACAACTTAGGAAAAATCTATATATTACATGGGCGTGTTTTCGTAATGTTTGTGTTTATATCACTGAGATTATTTGTCTCCCCAAAGAAGCTCTAACAACAATTTACGTTGTTTTATTTCATCATTTTTGTGGTAAAATAATATGCATTAATCCTATTAACTGTTACTGTCAGTTAAAATTATTTTATTTGATTTTATTCTTTAATACAATTTTGTTTGCTTTATTTCGCTTTGATTCTGTGTGTGTGTTTTGTTTTTTTGTTTTTTTTTCAAACTTAAATAACATGAACAGTTTGAAGTTTGTTTTTGATTAGTTTGTTTTCATCATCATCATCATCATCATCATCATCATCATCATCATCATCATCATCATCATCATCATCATCATCATCATCATCATCATCATCCCTACTATCAGCATTGTAATTGTCAATGTCCTGGTCATGGTTTATCATCATTTCAGTACAACTTTTGCATCTGCATGTTTCTTAGCTTTTTACTTAAAGTTCATTATGACTTAATCATATCATGAGAAAGGTTGTCTATAATTGTGTGCCAGGCCATAGGACTCACATACTTGGCTAGTCCCACAAACTTGGCCAATACCACAAACTGGGCTGTATTCAGAGCCGATTTCCACAAACTGGGCCAATCTAAAAAATGAGCCGCCCCATGGGAAAACCAACAATCTGCATAGGCGAAAACGAAGACGCAGATCAGCTTTACCGCGAAGCTGATCAGCGCCTTTGTTTTCGCTACTCGGATAGTACAATTCCTCCTCTACTTAACTCCAAAATTTCAAGTTTCTAGCCTGCTTCTTTAGCTGTACAGGCCGGTTTGTGTCAGACCTGGTCGGAAACCACATTGTTGGTTTTCCCACGAGGCGGCTCAAATGTAGGCAAATCTTTTCATGGGCTACAAGATGACAAACAACAGTGATTTGAGCCACCTCGTGGGAAAACCAACAATGTGGTTTCCTAGCAGGTCTGACACAAATTGGCCTGTACAATCACAGAAAAGAGCTAGAAGCTTGAAATTTTGAAGCTAAGTAGAGGAGGAATTGTACTATCCGAGTAGCGAAAACAAAGGCGCTGATCAGCTTCGCGGTCAGCGTGAAGCTGATCTGCGTCTTTGTTTTCGCCTATGCAGATTGTTGGTTTTCCCATGAGGTGGCTCATTTATTACTCGACAAATCTCGCACAAGAGCTTGTCTATTTCCAGTCTAACATAAAATAAACAGAACTCATGCCTCTTCAAAACATTGATATCGTTCAGTTTTCCACCACTGCGCTGTAGAAATCCTGCAAAATGTTTGACTGTGTTATGGACATTTACACATACTTTTACGTGTTAAAACAACGTTACGCTGTCTAATGTCAAGATTTTAATGCTTGATGGGATAGTTGAGGTAAAAAAAATCAAGATGGCGTCAAAGGGCGCCAAGTTACGCTAAGTTAAATCACCCACGGAAAGAAAATTGGCCCAATTGGTTGTTTTCAGTCAAGTTTGTGGGATTGGTCCTGTTTGTGAGTCTTACATGGCCACAGCTGCAAAATGTTGAAAAGTTGAAAACTATTTATGTCTGTCTGGCTGTTTTGGGTCACAAAGAACATCTATGTCATTTCAAAATTGTAGAAATTATACTTAATAATAGGCATATTGTTGTATGTGTATTATGTTTTTTACACAAATTGATTTATAACTTCCAAAGTTTAGTTTTCAAAATCTCATTACATCCCTTCCCATGTCTAGCAAAAGTAGTAGCATCTGGTTTGGTATACAGTACAGCCTCATTATAACACGTCTGTTGATAACGCAGATTTCAATATAACATGACCATGTCTTGGCTGTATTTCTGGATCAAACACGCATTTGAGTTTGTGGTGTATATACCATCTGCAAGCTTGAACTTTCTCCATCTTTACTGTGTAAATGACGTCATTAAGTCTAGTTATTGATGACATCACTTTTACACCCCCTATCAGTGTGATGTGAATCATATGAGCCGCCTCGTGGGAAAACCAACAATGTGGTTTCCGAACTGGTCCGACACAAATCAGGCTGCACAGCTACAGAAAAGAGCTAGAAGCTTGAAATTTCGGATTTAAGTAGAAGAGGAATTGTACTATCCCAGTAGCGAAAACAAAGGCGCTGATCAGCTTCACGGTTACCGCGAAGCTGATCTGCGTCTTTGTTTTTGCCTATGCAGATTGTTGGTTTTCCCATGAGGCGGCTCATATGTTAATGGTATCAATTTCCATTAAACAATCCGGAAAATGTCCAAGCTATTTTCAGCCATTCTAAAGGTCAAAACAATATAAATCTGCCAGTGACTGCCTTTTTAACTCATATAAGCCTGGCATCCCTTTTGTGGGACATAGGCAAACAGTGGCGTCCCATCTGGGGCTATTCTGTTTGCTTGGAGGAATTTCATCGAAAAATGAGATAAAAATTAAAAATCACTCCTAACACCCCTAAAGGTGAAAGTGGACTCACCCAATTGATAATGATGGGAGAATCCATTCATCAAATATGGTTTAAATAGCACCACACTGATATGTGCCTGTTTATTTGTAGGACAGTGATGATGAAGAAGATCAAGCCCTGGCAGCATTGACAGCCCCCAGGATGTTCATAGTCTTCCAGAGTAAGTATAGAGGGCGGGGTCAGTCAGAGTTAGAGAGAGAGAGAGAGAGAGAGAGAGAGAGAGAGAGAGAGAGAGGGAGAGAGGGAGGGAGGGAGGGAGGGAGAGAGAGAGAGAGAGAGAGAGAGAGAGAGAGAGAGAGAGAGAGAGAGAGAGAGAGATGATGATGATGATGATGATGATGATGGAGCTGTAGTCATCTGAGTCCAACAATATGCTTAAATGGATGAAAAAGGATGAAGTAGGGGAATAAGCAAAAGTATTCACGAACAGGAGCTAACTAATGAGCGCAGTCTAATTGAATATCCTATCAGCATTTTTATTCAGAACTTTGAGACTTAAACAACGCTACTTGAAGATGCACTTGATGTTGCTCATAATATTTTATTTTTTTCTTCCAGAGGCTTTCAAGTACCAGTTGAGAGCTTATGTATACCAGGCTAGGGATATTTTTGCTGGTGATGAATCTGGACTTTCAGGTATGAACTTTGTTCAGGTTAATGCTTAGCCAGAAACAAGGCTGATGTGTTAGCTATTATCATTTTGATTTTTGCCTGCATGGACACTTTCATGTTACATTTTTATGATACATTTCGCTGGAGTATGCAAGGCTTATGGACATTTTTGTTATTGTTTGTTATTAATTTTTTTCAAATTTCTCTTTTTTTTAAAAAAAAAAAAGATAGTTTATGGAAAATCAATTGGTTTACAGTATAAAAAGTGGCATTGCCTGTGTAGTGTGCACTCATCTTGATTGCAGAATAACTCAATTTGGTACTTTCATGCGTTTTACAGATCCTTTTGCCCGAGTATCCTTCCTCCACCAGAGTTTACGGACAGAGAACATTAGTAAGAGTTTGTGCCCCACTTGGGATCAGACCCTGATCTTTGAGGAAATAGAAATCTACGGGGACCCTAGAACTATTGAGGCACAACCACCTGATATCTTCATAGAACTGTTTGACCATGATACTTTTGTAGGTGGAATTTAATCTAAAAAATGCTATTCATAATGGACCAAAAAGCAGTCAGAAAAATATATGCAAAATATACAAAGCAAGAAACAGTGTAAACTGATTTTAAGGCAAATAAACACATCAGATCTAGATTATTAATCAATGAGAAGGATCAGTTATTTAATTTGGTTGAAAACACATGCACATGGTCAAAGGCAGCTACTGTTGGGTGAGTACGGTGACCTAGTGGTAGAGTGCAGGACTTCTGAGTGAGAGGTCCTAGATTTGATACCTATTTGGTGTCCTTGAGCAAGGCAAGTACTTAAGCTTCCCATAGTCCTGGTCCAGAGGTTATAAAACTTTTTTCATGCTCAACTCAGCTGAGCATAAAATTTAAGCTGCTCATAAATGACAAAATAGCTTAAGTAAATTGAAATTTCAGGTTTAGATCACCAAAGCCTGCAATTTATCGTGCTTATAGATGTTAAAATGCCAACAATTGTTGGCATTTTAACATTTATGAGCAGGATAAATTTTAGTCTCAGCTGAGCATGAAAAAAGTTTTATAACCTCAAGGCCTGGTGAAAGTGGTGACTCCATCCAGACATACTGAAAAACTGTTGACTTGGACGTTAAGCCACATAACCAAACTAAAGTTATGGAGGTTGTATCCAAAGTGTGTTTGAAATGGATGGATATCCACCATACAAAGTTTTCACCATTAACATCTGTTCATAGGGTGAACCAGAGTTTCTGGGGCGAACCAAGGCCCACCCCATGGTGAAGTTGGACCCTAACGATGCCCGGACTCCAGTCTTACAATGGTATGAAATTACAAGAGGGAAAGAAGATGGTGGAGAACTATTGGCAGCATTTGAGCTGTACTTGGTTAGTAAATACGGGATAAATGAGCAATTATACCTCAGTTAAAGAGTATAGCTTGTCTTCAACTTCTGGGAATTGTTTAATACATGTACCTGTATTATATAAGCTTTCAAAGTTTATATGATACATATACAAAATATATGTTTGACTGAGAGTTGCTTTCAACATTTGTTCTAAGACTAATTTCACCTAATACACCTTCTTGTATTTGAGCCGCCTCGTGGGAAAACCAACAATGTATTTTCCGAACAGGTCCGACACAAACCGGCCTGTACAGTCACAGAAAAGAGCTATAAGCTTGAAATTTCGGATTTAAATAGAAGAGGAATTGTACTGTCCGAGTAGTGAAAACAAAGGCGCTGATCAGCTTCGCGGTTACCGCGAAGCTGATCTGCGTCTTTGTCTTCGCATATGCAAATTGTTGGTTTTCTCATGAGGAGGCTCATTTGTCACTCAGGCTTTGATGTTTCACATTGCAAGTCCTCTAATCATGAAAGCATGTATCATAGACTAAAGAATTGAATGGGTATAAGGGACCTTGTAAATACTAGTTTAAGAAACATACATAAAACCAAAACTTTGAAAAGAGAAAGCATGCTCAAAAAAACTAATGTTGGACTTTTTCTTCTATTTTAGACAAAGGTATGTTTTATGAAACCTCTAACTTTAGAATATAGAAATTGGCCGCATCATGATAAAACTAGCAATGTGGTGTCCGAACAGGTCCAACACAAACCAAACAGAACTAGAGCAGAAGATGGCTAGAGGCTGGAAATTTGGTTTTAGAAAGTAGAAGAATTGTACTATCCTTGTAGCGAAAACAAAGGCGCTGATCAGCGAAGCTGATGTGCGCCTTTGTTTTCGCCTATGCAAAATGTTGGTTTTCTCATGACACGGCTCAAATTGGCCTGGGAATGTACTTGTGTATCAATATAACATATTAATATTACTAACCATTTTGTATTGTACAACATGTCCACCAAACAAATGTTACCTTGTGACAAAAATGTGATTTTTTCTGTGTCTAGCACACTAATGGTTGCAACAGGATTTATTAGACTACACCTTACTAATACCCTAGTGAACTTTTTGCCAGTCGACTAATTTCGACTAACAAGTCTAAAAATATTCAGAAGATGCTGTTTTTTTCTATTTTTGGGGGAGCAGAGGAATGTTATGGCTCATTGTCCATAACTTGACGCCAGGGATTCTAAACATACATCCACCTTTTTGTGTCCTTGAACAAGACATTTTCCTCCCCATAGTAGTCATATGAGCCGCGACGCAAGAAAACCGGTCTTCGGGGTTTCCGACCAGGTCCGACACAAACCGGCCTGTACAGTCACAGAAGCAGGCTAGAAGCTTGAAATTTCGGATTTAAGAAGAAGAGAAATTGTACTATCCGTGTAGTGAAAACAAAGGCGCTGATCAGCTTCGCGGTTACCGCGAAGCTGATCTGCGCCTTTGTTTTCGCATAGGCAATAATCCCGTTTTCTCACGATGCGGCTCATATTAAGGTCATAAATCCTCAATTCACACAAACTAACAAAAATATCCTTGATTATTGAATACCTCCTACCCTCTTTGTAGGGTTGTATGGGTATCTTTCAAGAAGCTTACACAAGTGTCAGGTACAGAATGAATTTAAGATAAAGCCTTGGTGGGAGAAAACCGGTCTCCAGGTCTGACTCAAACCGGCAAGTGCAGCCACAGAAAATGACAAGTCCATGTAACTTGAAATTTTGGATTTAGGTAGAAGAGGAATTGTACTATCCGAGTAGCGAAAACAAAGGCACTAATCAGCTGTGCAGTGCCTTTGTTTTCGCATAGGCAAAATCTGTTTTTCTCACTTCACTGTTTGCCACAATGGAGACTCACCTAAGTCATTGCATTATGCCAGATAATGACGTGGGACAGATTCATCAAAAATATATCTGACCATACACTCATGTAAGATTCATTCTCTTGCATGCCTGTAAGGCATGTTGCTTGCACTTAAACCATATGGATAACGTGTTTGCATTGTCAAGTTTGGTGTGAAAGAAAATTAATGCTAGAATTAAATACTAGTGGTATTATACATATACTATAAGACTTAAAGCCAGATGTACGTAATTGACCTCACGGTAGAAATTTTTTATTTTTTGCATGTGAGTGTATTTTGATGTCCCACATACGAAAATGAAAAGAAATCGATACCGTTCCGAGCTTGTTTTCGAGATATCTGCCTTCAAAGTCGCCAAATTTGAGAGCGAAAATACATTGACGTCAACGTAAAATGCGATTTTCAGACCCCTTTTTTGTTGATTTTCTCGATATATTTAAAAAAATTCACGGTAGGATTTTTTAAAAAACTGATATGTTATAGAGAAATTTCTGACCGACAGGTAGATAACGCGAAAGTCCATAGTTACCGGATTCGTTTTCCTGCTATAAGCGTGAGAAGGTAGGTAGTCGTTGCTAAATTCAGTATGTTTTACGCGCGACGTCGGTTTTGCGCCAAAATCTCCGATGCTATATAGCATTAAATATTGCTAACGGTCGCGCAAATGATGTTTTTCCGAGGAAAACATGTCCATGATCTATATTTTGAGCAGAAATAAAATATAATATCATTTTGTTTACATTAGTTTACATTTCTGAAGTCCTCTGCATAATTGTATGAACATAGTTTCGTATTCTGAACGTAAACTGACGTTAAAAATGACGTTTCGAGCGAAAACTGACGTTACGAATGCGGAGTAAAAATGACGTTTCGACCCTTAGATACGCACGTTCCTTTGAGCGCCTTCAATTACGTACATCTGGCTTTAAGTTTAGCAATTTTCATTTGATTTCGAAATTGCAAATTGGTATAAAGATGAACTGAACTAAACATATTTAATCCTTAATGAACCGGAAAGCCATCTTGTTCTGACGCAATTACGCTACGTCAAAGTTTTAAGGGTGTCACCTCAAAATTCACACATTATTTCTCGGCATATGAAAAGTTAACCTTTCATTCCCAAAGCAGTCATTTAACATCTCCCTGTGCTCAAAAAGAGTACAGTACAATGATCGTAGAGATTTGGTTCCATTATCGTACCTGTTAACTCCCCCGGTGTAAGACGTACCTGACGTCATTTTGTTCCCCGGTCTTTCTCCAGAGGTGAACACATACGTGTTTAATTGCTGAAATGACGTACGATTTCGCTTTTACGAGAACACTTTCACTTAGTCGGCCAATAAGGTTTAATGTGATGTCAAGTCTAGTCTTGCACGTTTACGTTTAACGTTAACAGGACCAAAAACGTAACAGTGATATTCACGGTGTTCGCACCACGCTAGTTGTTTCCTGTCAGCTGTTTCGATACAAATCCATCTTTCCATGCCGTATATTATCAAACCTGATATTCGTAGGCTGCTTAAAATTGATTACGTCACTATGACGTCAAATTGGCATTGCCCTACATCATCATAGCCTTACGTTGTCTGGCGTCATGGTGCCGGTTTTTGATGCTATCAGCTGATGGAATATGGTTCTAGGAGACTGTATCGTGCTCTAGCAAGCTTTGAAATGTCAATTGACTTTCTTTTTCTTTATGTCTGCGCTGGGCGTATTGATCTCCGTGTTACGCTGGTTTAACGTCAGGCCATGACGGCGTCCCCTCACGGAATTTTTCAAATGTCATTCTGATTTATTCGTTTTGACACTTTTACCAATCAAACAAAGCAAAAATTGATAACATGAGATGCACGTGGAATGCTGGGCACGTGATTTGCATGATTTTTTCAACGTAACGTAGCAACTCGTGGACGTGAGAAAAGCATACAATCTCGTCACGAAACATGAATTTGAGCATCACTTGATATATTAAAAGCGTATGTAAAGTTTTCAAACATTTGATTTTGAAAAAAGTGATGGATGAAAAAATTGCTAAACTTAAGTCTTATAGTATATTAACATTTTTCTTACAAGACTTATTGTGCTAACATGAAATAGCTAAGTTAGCATAATTTGAGCCACAACGCGAGAAAACAGTCTTCTGGATTTTCGACCAGTACAGTTTAATGGCTAGAAGCGTGAAGTTTCGGATTTAGAAAGAAGAGGAATTGTACTATCTGTGTAGCAAAAACAAAGGCGCTGATCAGCTTCGCAGTTACTGCACAACTTATCGGCACCTTTGTTTTCACATAGGCAAAAATCAGGTTTTCTCATGACGGGGCTCATATGTATCCATGTAGATAGTAACTTCTCATATTTACTTCTCATATTTATTCTTTACCATAATATATGAAATTGCCCATTTGAATTATCAAGTAATCAAACCCATGTTCTATGCATGATGAAAGTATAGCATTGTTAGGTTGGTAGGTTCGCTTTGTCTTAAAGAAGGATTCTACATTTGTGCTCAAGTAAATAAAAAGGATTGTAAAATTAAGTGACTTTGAAAATGTATAAGTATCAATCAGGTTTGGTTTGAATTTAAGTTAAAATAATAGGAAACATAGGAATAGCAATGGTGATGTATTAAAATTAAGCTGTAAGCACTGTTTGCTCATATCCTGTGGGCTCACAGATCAGAATTTTAGGAGATAGAGTTAATGTTTCCGGATAATTGTTTTTTGTTTCGAAATGGCCTCTTTCATTAGTAAGCCAATAATATCCTTGCAAACAATGTACTGACCTACATTACAATTTCAGATGAATGGGAAGGACCTACCTTTCATGCCTCCCAAGAGAGGAGAGTTGTTCCAGGTACCGGGAGGAATACGACCAGTCATGCAAAGAACTGCCATTGAGGTATGAAATCTTACTATGAAACTAATCAAAAGTTGCCATTTTTGGGGGGAGAGCATTGGCTTAATGCTGGAGTAACAAACTCTGGAGCTGAAGTTGAAGGGTTTTGAAATTTGTGTCTTGAGCAACATTTACATGCCTTTTGATTGACCCGTTACTAATTAAATACCCAGGAAGTTGTGGCTCCGTCCCGGTATGACTAAATGACTAAAACACTTTTGACTGGGATGTCAAGCAACACACATAGTAAGCATTGTAATTTGTTTGAAATGTTAAATGTTTTAAATACTTAAGAACTTGATATGTCAACTGAAAAGGCAGAGTATTATAATGGCTTTTCATGGACAAAGAAAGTATGGCATAAACTTTTTGTCCTTTTAAAATATCTTACAAGTTCTTAAGGAATAAAATGAGCCGCATCGTGAGAAAACCGGATTTTTGCCTAGGCGAAAACAAAGGTGCAGATCAGCTTCGCGGTAACCGCGAAGCTGATCAGCGCCTTTGTTTTCGCCACTCGGATAGTACAATTCCTCTTCTACTTAAATCCGAAATTTCAAGCTTCTAGCTCTTTTCTGAGCTGGTACAGGTCGGTTTGTGTCGGACCTGGTCGGAAACCCCGAAGACCGGTTTTCTCGCGTCGGGGCTCAAATAATGTCATCATTGTCAATTCCAGGTACTATGTTGGGGTGTGCGTAACATGAAGAAATACCAGTTATCATCTGTCACATCCCCCAGTATAGAGTTTGAGGTGTCGGGCAACGTCGTGGAGTCAACCATGATCAAAAACACCAAGAGAAACCCCAACTTTACAGAGCCAATACTGTTCTTTGATGTGGTAAGATGATGTCACTTTTAAATGGTAAAATAGAATGTTTACAGTGTGAACACAGTCAATACAGCAATATTTATGATTTTTAAGACATCTTTTTTGGAAGAAAACAGTCTTGTGGCCAGTGAAATGGTAACATTTACTGTTTCTAACATTGAAATAAGTCTGATTTGTCTGTGTGTGGTGCTGGCAACTTTTAACCAACACACTTTTTGGACCTTTATTGTAACCAGTTAGTGTAACCAAGTTCTTTTTTTGCTTGAATAGTTTCAGCATATGTTTGTTTTCAGATGTTACCAAAAGAAGAACTATACATGCCACCAGTGAACGTCCGTGTGCGTGATCACCGACAGTTTGGTCGTAAACCCACAGTAGGGATCCATGTCCTGAAATCACTGGAGAAATACCGCTGTGACCCAGTAATGGCTGGAGATAGAGAGGAAGACGGTGGGTGTTAGCATGTCACATGACTAAGCAAATTTTAAGGCTCAAACCTTAGATGATGATCTTCATGCCATCTGATTATATGAATTCTAAACACTGGAACCTACTTTGCAGGAATATTCAAATAAGCTTAGAAAAAGAGGAAAATCTTAGGATGGTTTATAGTGACAAGAGTTGTTAGGTATTCTGATAGCAGTCTTCACAAGGGCAATTTTATTTTCTCAGAATGGACAAGTATTATGACATACTTTTAAATTTAAGATCATTATTTAAAAAATATGAGGACTCACAAAGAGTTGCGGAGAGCATGGTGACCTAGGGGTAGAGTGTAGGCCTTGGAGTCTAGAGGTTCCTAGTCTGAAACCTACCTCTGCTGGGTTGACTGGCATGTTTAATGACAGAACAAGCAAGCACTAGTTTTAAAAACAAAAACTTATTTTTTCTCTCCAGGAGGTATTATAGGTAATGGCCCCGGTGGACCGGCCGGCACAACAGGAGAACATATAGTAGATATGCCACTAGAGGGAGACCCCACACAACCTAAGGTAAGTCAGGGTCAACAGGTCAAGGTCATCAGATGACCTTGAATCAGTATAGTGATAGAGTAGGATTAATAACTACTGGGTCCCATCATGAGAAAATCAGTCAAACATACCTGTACTGATAGCTAGATAAGGCCCAAATAAAGTTGACAAAATCAACTTCGCAGAATTGCTGGTCATGATATTGAAACCAAAATCATTAGAGATGTAGAACTATCTGTGTCTTTCTTGTTCACAAATGGCGTTATGATATTTCTCATGGTGTGGCTCATAAATGTAACAAATTCATAATGTGTTCATGTAACAGACCCATGCTTATACACAACTTCCTCACAAAATCACTGCACAAGTCCAAGCACAGCTTCTTGGAAATACCTATTGGAGATTTTTTTTGTCTCTTTAAGTCTTAACAATACACACAGAGACATGAGGTACAAGGAGGGGCATCTTTCATTTTCCTGCTTTTGCTTGCCACAAGGTTTTACACAAGGTCTATACGCTTGGAATGTTGTCATCAGTTAATGCTTTGGAGCTGCCTACTTGTACCTTTTTGAAGGGCTGTCATGTTGGCATACAGACTATGTTTGCTTTGAACAGAATACCTTGAATTGGTGGCAGAGTATTCAATATTTTAATTTGAAAATACACTTGTTTTAAGGAGAAAATAAATAAAAAAATGAATCATTTGTAGACATGTGAAAGGGAGACTGTGGGCAATATGTATGGAAAAATGAAAATTGTGAGATGATATGGCACTGCATGGGAAAAGGAAAACTATTACAGTGTGTTGGGTTGGGTGAATCAGGATAAGGCATGAAGATTGGATCAGATTTGAAGAAAAATATAAAGCATTGATGGGAAGGGAATCATTGCAGTTGGTACCTTTATAAGCTGGTCAATTATTGCATGACCTAAACGATTGTAAAGGATTGCAAGTTGGCTGCAACTGATAAAAAATGTTTGGGGTATTGGACATTTATGATAAATATTACAACAATTCCTATATCTAGCACTGTTGGATGATTAGAAATAGACTGGTCATAGGCTTTGACAGTAATCTTAACCATCTTCAGGTGTTCATTATTGTCCGATTTATTACAAATATTGAATTTTTCAGAAAAAGTTTACATCAGCTGCCTTATTGAAAATAGTTGAAATGCTTGCGAAGGAAAAGGTGAAATGTTTTCAACTGAAGTATTTTATGCTTGTTTAAAATATTTTTTTATCTTTAAACTGAATGAAATATCAAGATAGTTTTTTCCATCTTTTCCAAAGCCTTATTGCAACAGGCATGCTGTCTCTGATTGTGTAGGTAGACATTTGTTATATTTAGAAATGTTCTTTATCGTAAAATAGGGATCAGACATGGTTTTCTATGCATTAAGATTCTGCTGGGCCCTGAGGGAGGCATTGAAACCAGTCTGAAATGTAGAAGGGTTGCACATGTAATAAAAAGAGAATGTGAAAAGTACTTCACTTTGCATGTTTAGCTTTCAGAATGACGATACTGTTTTAAGAAATAATGCCTAAAAGTAGGATTTACTAGTGCTTTTTTTGCATGAATATGCATGAAATTGTCCTTCTGCTGGTTTGACATTTGAGCCGCCTCATGGGAAAACCAACAATCTGCTTAGGCGAAAACAAAGACGCAGATCAGCTTCGCGGTAACCGCGAAGCTGATCAGCGCCTTTGTTTTCGCTACTCGGATAGTACAATTCTTCTTCTACTTAAATCCGAAATTTCAAGCTTATAGCTCTTTTCTGTGCTTGTACAGGCCAGTTTGTGTCGGACCTGTTCGGAAACCACATTGTTGGTTTTCCCACGAGGTGGCTCATTTGAAATTTTGGCATAATAGTTGCTGTGACTAGACTGACTCTGTACAATATTAAATAAAAGATATTGGTTAGCAGTTCTTATAATAGAAAATGTAGGGCGTATTGTAGAAAAATTAAAAATAATCTAGGCTCTGATTAAAATTTGAATAATTCACAAAACTAACTTGCAGTTCTTGTTTTAGGTAATGATAATGTTATAAGTACTTTGGCAGCTTTGTGAATGCATTTTGTAATAGGTTATTTTCCCCATATGTATGAAAATATGTAATTTACATTCATGTTTAACATTGCTAAGAATATTAGAAAGCTGTCAATCTGTTTGTTATAAAAAGTACATGTAATAAATGGATGAAATTGTATTGCTTTTGAAATTTCTCCCTAAAACAAGCAAACAACAACAACAAAAAAAAAAACAATCCTGAAGAAAAAATCATTACTTGAAAACTGCTTGCATGGACTGCCTGTGTATAATTAGCACTACTAACTAACTGCGTACTGTGTGTATTTGTAGATATATGGGGACAAGTCATTTAGTTATCCTCAAAGAGAACTTTCCATGCTGAAACCTCTGAAAAAGCCGACTCGGGAGGTTGGTGCACACAGATAGGACTCCATACTAACCAGAGACTCTTCTAGTGTCTTTCCAGTTTGGCTAGTGTCTTTAACATGCTTTACATTTAACATAGATTTTCTTTAGTGTCCGGAAGCACTTCCCAACTAAAGCTCACATAAGCTTATATTTAACATTGTTTAAGCTTTTTGAATTCTATTTGCACATAATATAATTAACACAGGTCTTAATCATTTTGTTTTAGTGGGGGTAGCTAAGGCAGTTTACTGATGTGACACAATTTTTGATTCATTACCATTACTACCAAGGGTCTGGTTTTTGAATTATTAGCAGGACTTTAAATAACTTTTTTCTGCCTCAGATGTACAGCTGGTAATAGAAAAAGTATTCCTAGGTCTACCATACATATTATTTCCTAAAGATATGTGTGCATGCATTTTCTTCCTTTGTCAAAAACCATTAGTGAGCAAAAACTTAAGCATTTGATGTCATATCTGGCCATATTCAGTCATATCTCACGTAATGTTGGTTATTATGACACATACAAGTTATATTTCGCCAAGTGTGAATAATATTTGACCATACATTGTATTTAAGTCATATTTGACCATACTCAAGTCATACTTACCGTACTTCACGATGTATTGTGCGCACTCGTGTATAGCACGCACTCAATTTTTGGGGGTCAAATCTGGTGAAAAAAGTCATAATCCTATATATAACATGTGGCAGATTTGAACCACAGATTGTGGCTGTACTAAACTGAGCATTTTCAGTTCATATATTACCCTTTCTCTCAGATTTGAATCACCCATCGTAGTATATGACATTAGGCATCTCATCAATGATGAATTGAAAAGAAGAAAAAGAGATTTAAAAAAAAAAAAAAAATCATTTGCTAGGCATTCGCCAAGGTGCAGTTTTCTTTCAGTATCTCTTAATGGTACTATGAGAAAAAAAAATATCGTTTGCTAGGCATTCGCCAAGGTGCAGTATTCTTACAGTTTCTCTTTATGGTACTATGAGAAAAGAAGAAAAAAAATCGTTTGCCAGGCATTTGCCAAGGTTCTGTTTTCTAACAGTTTTTCTTTATGGTACTATGAGATGAAGTAATATTAATCATCTTCTGCGCATTAAAAACTGAAAGATGTTTTCTAATAGAAAGCATAATGTGTGTATGAACTGTGTCGGCTGCCTAAATGGCGTGTGTGTTCACGAGTGATAATTGTTATTTTTAGACAACACAGTTTAATACTTGCAAAGCATAAATGATACACATTGTTTTCTTAAGATTAGTGATAAAAGCTGTGAAAATAAGGCAAGCGATGCACAATAGCCCGCTAGGGGATCATCGATAGACCATAACATGACTGTAAACAAAGGTTGCTGAAGGCTATTAATGACACATGTTACGCAACTTTGCTCAATGTTTTCGTTCGGTGATTACTGGTACGGAAGTCCAAAAATTGGGACACCTAAATCTTGTATAATTCTACCGTTTTTATTGATGTACCTCTACTTTAGCGCTTGAGAATGGCGCATTGTAAATACGGTATCGTTTTTTGGAAAGGTAAAACACCACAAGCAAAATAAGCAAAGGGTTAGACAGTGCATACATTTATGTGCACCGAAAAGTCAATGGGGAACCTCTACGAAACAACAACACACAGAGTTACCCTTCTTACAAAAATGGCGGTCAATAATGCATAGAACATCATGACACATGCAAAATATACAAAAACAATGATTTTACTCTATAAAAATCAGCGGAAACCTTGGAAATCAACCGACCTTTACGTTTTCTCACATCGTTCGGCATATGTATGCAATTTGGAGTTCATTATTAATCATTTTAGCTATTGCCATGGGTTTTTGCGACATCGACGAAAGTCACAAAAAAGTCTGAAATTTGGTGTTCTTATACATAATGCGCACCAAATTTTGTACACCACAATCTGAGCAAAAAAACTGCATGTAATATGTGTATGAATATGGTATACTGCCAATTAACACAACCACAGTGGCGGGAGGGTGGGTTTTCAATTAAGGTTCCATTCACAGTTTCGTACTTTTGAGGTGGGCCAAAAATTTCAATATTAAGGGGTAGGGCATGAAATTGGGCTGTAAATTATCCTCATTCAATAATTTGCCGACATCTTTCCCCAAATCGGATCAATTATGCTTCAAACATGTGAAAAATACGTATTTTCTATTTTTAGACTGGTAAAAACCAGGATTATATAAGGATCCCGGATCGTTCGCCAGTCATAGCCGGTGACGCTCTTCACTGTCGTTTTTGCAGGGGTTATCTTTGTTCACAAATAGCGAAAAAAGTAGCTGGATGGCAAATATTTGTGCACTGCTCATTATGATCCTGGGTCGATTCTCTAAGTATTTGCATGAGATCTATGGGGCTTCCTTTTGCACAGAATATGCATGGGGGCCCAGACTTCAGGCATATTTTACGAAAATTCACTGGTCTGAAAGAGGGGGTAGGGGAAAATATCCCCAATACAGGTAGGGTGATAGTCAGTTCTAGGCAATTTAAATGATGTTATTTTGTTGTTAGACATTTGATTTAATGATTTTATGGGAGAAATCGGATTGTTCACCAGATTTGACAGAGCTATTATCAATTTTGGCGTATCTAGCAAAATTAACTGAAAAATGCTCTTAAAACTGTGGATTGCTACCTTAAAGCAATAACCGATTTTTTTAATTTCCATTTCAAGGTCTCAGTTTTCTTTGATCAGGTGGCCCAATATATGGACATAACTGTTTCGTGATCTTTTGGTCACTTGCACGACCACAGAGTGAGTAAAGCTGGATGCGGTTAGTTGGGGCCCCATTCCTCAAAAATCGACCTAAAAATGCCTCGAAAGCATATGACTCGTTCTGACTCCTCCTGAAAGGCCAGTTTTAATGCAAATCCACTTTCTTTGCCTGAATTTAATTGGCATTATGTTAAAGAATAGTTTTAGACGAAAATTGCCAGAAACTAGAGCAAAAAGTTTTGCTTTAAGGTTCCATTCACAGTTTCGTACTTTTGAGGTGGGCCAAAAATTTCAATATTAAGGGGTAGGGCATGAAATTGGGCTGTAAATTATCCTCATTCAATAATTTGCCGACATCTTTCCCCAAATCGGATCAATTATGCCTCAAACATGTGAAAAATATGTATTTTCTATTTTTAGACTGGTAAAAACCAGGATTATATAAGGATCCCGGATCGTTCGCCAGTCATAGCCGGTGACGCTCTTCACTGTCGTTTTTGCAGGGGTTATCTTTGTTCACAAATAGCGAAAAAAGTAGCTGGATGGCAAATATTTGTGCACTGCTCATTATGATCCTGGGTCGATTCTCTAAGTATTTGCATGAGATCTATGGGGCTTCCTTTTGCACAGAATATGCATGGGGGCCCAGACTTCAGGCATATTTTACGAAAATTCACTGGTCTGAAAGAGGGGGTAGGGGAAAATATCCCCAATACAGGTAGGGTGATAGTCAGTTCTAGGCAATTTAAATGATGTTATTTTGTTGTTAGACATTTGATTTAATGATTTTATGGGAGAAATCGGATTGTTCACCAGATTTGACAGAGCTATTATCAATTTTGGCGGATCTAGCAAAATTAACTGAAAAATGCTCTTAAAACTGTGGATTGCTACCTAAACGTGTATTTTCTTTTTCGGAAGCAAACGGAAAAGGAAGTGCGACAGCGCAAAGAATGCTGGGATTGATATGATCCATTTCTTATCGTGTAGGCGCTTGATTGATGGAAAGTAACTATGAATAAAGCGCTTATAGATTTGATAAACTGTCATGGCTGATACGATAAACAAGATTTACAATTTGCAAAATTTTATGAAAGAAAACCCTTAATAGGTATTTCAAATACTCCCAAAAGCCACAGTGGTTGCGCAAAATAGCGGTCCATCCGCTTCGTCGGTCCCAAAATAAATGGGATTATCAACGAGATGATAATCCTGATTATTTTAGGATACCAACTCAGAAACAAACAAATATAAAAGCAATATCATGTGCTTTATTCTTGACTAGAACATTGATAGCTATGGCACATCAGCCCTTATGTATATGTACTTTGTGATAATGACAAAATGGAACAAATAAAATTCAGTTAAAGCCAAAATTGACTTAGACTTAGAACTATGAATTGTAAGTGGAGGAATATGGACACCAGGCGGTTTAATCCGAGCCCGGGACGGGCGTCCAGCTGATCAACCTTAGAGTCGCACGCACCAAACCCTGATTTATGCTTGCAGCTTCCATTTTGAATCCATAATAATAATTCCGAGATATGCATTCCAAAACATGCATTCCAAAATATGCATTCCAAAATATGCATTCCATTCCATCCATAAATGCATTCCGAATTATGCATTCCATTCAATGTATGTGTTAAGAGCAATTTCCTCGAGATGCCATATAAACAGAATCCAGATCTGTTGGACAAACTCGAAAAAATATTCCGAAATTGCCAGCGTCTGGCGCGAGCGACAAATTTATTGTAACGATTTGAATTTCAAAAATTTAGCCTAGTTAAGTATTTTGATCACATTTGTAAAGGTTAATTTGAAATTGTATTTTCGTATTTTTAATTGCACTGCATATTTTGCATTGTTCATTAGATACATGTAGGTGGTGGTTTGTTATTTTTCTTTGTCATTTTGTATGTTTGTCATTATAAACAGGACATATTGTATGTACATGTTGTTTCTGATGAAGTACATGTACATGTCAATGATTGTACATGTATAAAGAAAAATGATACATGTATTACAAAATTGCAGTTGATTTGTGCACTTCTTTTTATCATCTTCTTAAATACAAACAAAACTCCATGCTTGAAAAAGATGTAGGCAAAATTTTTGTGTAGATCCTTAAATGATCGCTTATCTACAGCTAGATATTGGTCTGCTTCATGTGAAAGACTATATGCTACATGCAATTTTACGAGTCTCATTCATATATGTTTTGTGATGTCAGTGTCTAAGAGAAATTCTGTACCAATGTTGTGTTGCTGGCATAAGATGAAAGGAGGGCTGTAAAGTAAATAAAAAAAAAAATCTTTCTTCTCTGAGGGAGTGTGGCGGCTTAGTGGTTATTACGCCAAATTGAAAGATCAGGATTTCAAAACCTTTGCTGCAGGGTCGTATCCTCTAGCAAGACACATTAACTCCCCATAGGTACCTAGGAAAGGGTAGCTCCATCCCAACATGACTGAAAAATTTGACTTGGATGTTGAATCACAAAAAATAAAAGAAAAAATAGTAAATAAATGGAAAAATAAATAATTGAAAAATATATTCTGCAACTAATTTCATACTTTTTGACTTTTCAGGAGGAAGTAGATTATGAGGACATAGACTGGTGGTCCAAGTATTACGCTTCTATAGGGGACAATGCCAAATGTGCCAAATATCTGGAGAAAGGCCTAGACAAAATGACAGTAAGTTAGTACTAATATAACAAAATCAAAAACAGTTGATATTGTATCAGACACTAATTCATGGGGACCCAACTGTTAATCGTGATTATTGATGTGACATGGAATGTTAATGCATGCTATTATGAAGTCGGCGAGTATGCGTCGTCAAGATCGTTACGTATGCGACGTTCCACATCCTCTGTCCTTGGACGGTAAGTTAACATGTTTTGCTCTCATGAAAATAAAAAAGCTGAGATTACAAAATCGGCATCCACTTTGATCTGCAAAAATCTTCTATGTTCTCACTTGAAGTCAATCAGAATACTTACGGCACTTGTGTTTTTCAGCTAATTGTTTATAAAGTTGACCTGTAGATACGAAGGTGCCACGGAAACTCATTACATTCTTAAAGTCCTTTTGTTTTTCTTTGCCTTGGTCGTAATCTAAGAAGTATAATATAGTCCTGTGGGTGTCTTTATTGAAACGGCTTTGTAAATGCACATTTATCTACTCACTGTGGTATATCTACACCGGCACTTTGCGTTTCGTCCTTCCACCGGTGTTACAGTAAAGAAAATGCAACCTTTCCTATATTTGTAATCTACGTCTTTAGAAGTCCTTTCTGAAGTACGTTCGTGATGAATTTTGACCAACAAGCATCTCTGTTTGCAAAAACATGAGTTTTTTCATGTTTTGTGCACTAAAACACTTATAAAAACAAAAACTTTACAAGTACGGTTTCGTCACAAATGTCCGGTTTTGTCATTGGCAGACTTAATTTTACGACAAAACCGTACAGTTTTGACGAAACCGAACAATTTTGATTTCGATTTTTTAAAAGATTTGGAGCATTCATTCATTAAAACTTCATGCTTTCTGTGTCGCATGATGGTTATTCTTGTTCATGATCCACTAAAATATAACAGAAAGCTCATTATCGCTCATATTTTTCCAAAATTCTAAAATTTGATATTTTTATGTTGACACCGGTGGAAAGACGAAACCCAAAAGTGCAGGTGTAGATATACTACAGTGCTACTGAGCGTGAAAAATAGTAAGCATCTTTTGTATGCATCGAAGACGTTAAAATTTAATATGCGACACAGATATGTATATCGTGGAAGAATGAGACAGATGAATCAGTAAAATGAAATAGCAAATGTTACGATATGATTACAGAGATGCATTTTCTTCAATTAATATTTTCTAGATACATGTTAAAGAGGTCAACCATGGTTTTTATACTGTATTAACATTTGCAGAGGCTGGAGAAAGTTGTTTGAGCCCACTCTGTGACCTCGTTCAAAATAAAATTGGCATATGCTTTGAAGCTCACTCAACGAAGTACATGTTGTCCAAGGAAAAAATACACCATGCAATACTGCGCTTGATAAAGGCACTCATTATGCTTCTGATTGACGCATATAACTTTTGAAAGAGCACAACAAAATGCTAATTCTTCCACGACTCATTCTAGTAGTACGTACCTTCATCCTCGATGCATACAAAAGATGCTTATCTTACTGTTTTCCACGCTCAGTAGATGAATGTGCATTTACAAAGCCGTTTGGATACATATTCAATAAAGACATCCACAGGACTGTGATATACTTCTTAGTTTACGACCAAGACAAAGAAAAACTAAAGGACATTAAGAATGTAATGAGTTTCCGAGGCACCGTTGTATCTGCCTGTCAACTTTATAAACCATTAGCTGAAAAACACAAGTGCCGTAAGTATTCCAATTGACTTCAAGTGAGAACATAAAGGAATTTTGCAGATCAAAGTGGACGCCGATTTTGTAAACTCAGCTTTGTTTATTTTCACGAGAGCAAAACATGTGGTACTTAATGTCCAAGGGCAGAGGATGTGGAATGTCGCATTCATAACGATCTCGCCAACACATACGAAACTTTATAATAGCATGCATTAACATTCCATGTCGCATCAATAATCACGATTAACAGTTGAGTCCCCGTGTAATTGAAAATGCCTACTTTGTGGAAAACAACTATATTGATGTCTACTTTGACTTTAATAAAGATAAAAGCATATTGAATTTGTGCCTAGAAGAGTTGGATGATGATTGCTTTTAATGACAATGTTATGGGGTTTTAACAAAGTTTCACATATTCATCTTAAAGTTTAATTATGCTTGGTCTTCTTTTACGCTTAATGAATTATAGTGTATTTGAGATGCTACTGTTAATTTTGTGTTTGGTATAAATTCAGTGGCGGATTTAGAGGGGGTTCGGTTGGTTCACTTGAACCCCCCTCTAGGTCCAAATTATTTCAATTTCATGGGGAAATTTATGAAAGTTCAGGTAAAATGTAGAAAACGAACCCCTTCTTGTTGGATTTTAAACCCCCTGCCAGAATTCCTGGAATTATAGGAATATTGTTTATAGCCAATTCTCTTATTCATGTTGATAAGTAGTTAGAGAAAAGGGGAGATGTTCAAAAAGAGTTGAGTGATTTCTGTGTGTAGAGAAAAAGACGATGATGATGATGATGATGATGATGATGATGATGATGATGATGATGATGATGATGATGATGATGATGATGATGATGACAGTGGTGGTGACGACGACCACAACAACGCTAATAATAATAATGCTGATGATGATTAACTCATGTATGTTCTGTTTTTAGGTGTATGACTGTGAATTAGAGAAATCTGAGGTGTTTAAAGAGTTCAATGATTTCTGTGAAACGTTTGAGTTGTGTAGAGGAAAAGATGACGATGATGAAGAATCTAATGTCATGGGAGAATTCAAGGTTTGTGGGATGCTTTTTTTCACTCCAGAATAGAAGAATATAAAAATAGGGCCTGTCATTGAAACAGAAATGCTGTGTAAATGTAAGATTTACTTCAACACTTTGAAAAGTACATGTATTGTTTTACTATTTGTAAAAGCCAAAAATACATAAAAGTGGATAAAGCCTTAATGGCTTAAAAGCCTGACAGTCTGTCAATGTAGATGTTTCTGCACATACACTTATGTCAAAGCTAAATATGGGCTTAGAATTAAATCTATAAGGCAGCAAACCCAAGATCAGCATCCAGAGCAGTCTCTCGTGAAAAGATGTCAGATAATGGCAAGAGAATGAGCGTGTAAAAATTGAAAACTGTGTCAGCCGGGGTGGTTCAGGTACAAGACTTCTGATATTTTCTTTGATGTAAAACCACAAGTCAGTATCATATCTGTATTTTCAGGGTCTGTTCAAGGTCTACCCCCTTCCATCAGATCCTAATGAGGAGGTCCCAGTGAGGATTCTGAGCAACATGCCCACCAGTGAACCCGAGGAGTATGTAGTGAGGATCTACTGTGTACAGGCCATAGATCTACAGCCTAATGATCCCAATGGTATGGTAGGTATACCACTGGTGTTTAAAATGTGCCCAAGTAGGACAGTCAGTGGAGGATGTAGTAAGGATCTTCTGTGTGTAGGTCATGATCTGCAGCTGAATGCAAAACACTTATTGCTGCTTAATACAGAATAACAGCCATGAAATTGTTGACTTTCTCAAAACGGGTGAAAAGCTATGACTTGCTGGAAATAAAGCTTCAACCAACTTGGAAAAAATATGTTTCCAACCCTCTAATGTTCCAACTGTAATGCTTTTGAAACATGTCCATTCAAAATACAAGTCACAACATCATTTAGCACCATGTACATGTGTCTTATGTGTCACTCCTTTGTTTTCCAGGCTGATCCATACATTCAGGTGAAGCTAGGGGACAAGAAGATGGACAGTAGAGATGACTATATACCTAATACTCTCAACCCAGTCTTTGGAAGGTAAGTACAGAGTAAAGCCTTGATAGCTACTTGTGATACATGAGAGAAATATGATATAAATGGATTTCTTCTTCCTTATTATAGAGGTACTTGTAAAGGATAAAAATTGATTTTTAAGCTTAAGTACTTGCTAAGAGAGACCTGAAATTCCAAAAGGGGAGATAATTAGATGCATGAAGAAATTCTCTCTAACCTGAGTTTAGGTATGCAGGGAGATAATCGTATGAATTATCGTCCTATTAGTTAACATAAAAAATATAATTTTTTTAGTTTGTAGTCATTTTCTTTAGCATTCATTTTCTAAAGCTGCAATACCCAGTTTGTGTAAAAACTTTTTTTATACTGATAATTCCTGGGGACAGTTGTTAAAAATTAACGATGTCGTTAGTTAACGATTTGTTAAAATTTCAAATGGCAATATTACAAATACACTGTTATTTTTTGTTGATGAAATGTGAGAATCCTTTGCGATGCAAAGGATTCTCACATTTTATCAACAAAAAATAAGTGTATTTGCTTATGTAGTCGGCATTTACTTAACGAGTTGAGGTCTTAAGAATGACGTTAAGCTAACAAAGTTTTGAACAACTTCCCCAGGTTGTTTGAGCTGTCGACAGTGTTGCCAGTCCACAAAGATCTGACGATACGCGTGATGGACTACGATCTTGTGAGCAGTGACGATCTGATCGGAGAAACGTACATTGACCTTGAGAACAGATCACTCTCCAAGTACAAGGCCCTGTGTGGAATACCGAAATCTTATTTCACGTAAGTACATTTGAGCCTGTGGGTGAGAAAAAACCAACAATTTGTGTTTCCAACCAGGTCAGACACAAACTGGCCTGTACAAGCACAGAAGATGGCTAGAGGCTGGAAATTTTGGATTTAGAAATAAGAGGAATTGTACTATCCATGTAGGGAAAACAAGGGCGCTGATCAGCTTCGCAGTTACTGCGAAGCTGATCTGCGCCGTTGTTTTCGCCTATGCAAATTGTGCACAGGCTCATTTATCTTCCATAAATTGTGCTGCAATGCAAGAAAAATGGTCTTCTTTGTTTCCAGTCAGGCCTGACACAAAACGGACTATGGCACTCACGGTAAAAAGCTAGAACGTAGAAATTTTGGATTAAAGGAGAGTAGGAATAGTACTATCTTTGAAGCGAAAACAAAAGTGCTGATCAGCTGTGCAGTTACTGCACTATACAAAAACGAACATATACATGTATCTACTTATATTTACATGAAATATACAATCTAATCATTCCAAAAAGGCTATACCACACAAGGAATAATATGTCATTGTACTTTGTAGTCTTTTTTTTGGTTTGAACCAGAAACTCTGAAAAATTGTTGAAAAAAAAATCATAAGTTAAACCTTTAAAGAAATACTGTGGTGAGATGGAAATGTTTTCTCTTGTTAATAGTAAACTATTATTTCTGTTCTTCCATAGTGATGGACCCCACCAGTGGAGGGATTCCCGTAAGCCCCGGACCCTGCTGGAGGACTACTGTAAGACACAAGTTCTCACTGGACCAATGTTCTATGGTAACAACAGTTGCAAGGTCGGCAGTAGGGTCTACAAACTCACAGACTTTGGTATGTTGTGGTTTTGTTTAATAATTGTTTTCTATTTGAATCTGAATTTGGATCTAAAAATGGTTCTGTGCTTTCTTTAATGATTTATGATGTTCAGATAACTACAATCCATTCAGTAGAATGTAATAGAAACTGTTTCCCTTCCAAATGCTTTATTGTAAATACTGTTTTATTTTGTTTCCAGGCATTGTTTCCAGAGTTTAAATCTTACAAATGGTTTGTTATGGAATACAGAATTTTAAAACAACCCTGTTACATTTTCAGAGACAGGGCGTCCCAGCCAGCCAAACCTTGGTCCCCCAGATGAGAGACTGGCGCTCCACATATTGAACACCTTTGATGTGGTGAAGGAGCATGTTGAAACTCGACCAATCTACAACCCACTGCAACCTGGCATTGAACAGGTATTATACAGTCAAACCTCTATAAAAGCGCCACCTTTGGGAGTGAGCTAAACTGGCTGTTATACACAGGTGGCTGTCTTATCAAGGTTCAGTCAGAGCAGTTGTCATGAAGAAAATATTCTTACTGTCACAAGAAAAATCCTTTCTAAGGAAGGACTACCTGTATGTGTTTCATAAGTTGACATCATTTCATGCTTCGTTACACAAAAATATATACAAAGCCTCATGTGTATTAACTTAATTGATTTTTTCTGCTAATTAACTGTTTTAAATACAATAATGTATAAAAAATGTCATTTTAACAGCTTGTAAATGGGAAATTTGACTTTTGGCAAGTATGATGTGGCTGTCTTATAGAGAGTTATAAGCATTTTGGGATTGATTTTACTGGCTGCTGGCTGTCTTGTGGAGGTGGCTGTCTTATGCAGAGATAAAATATAGTGAAAATGATTGGGAATGTTTCAGACTGGCTCTCTTATGCAGGTGGAGCTCTTATAAAGGTGGCTGATTCAGCAGGTTCAACTGTACTCTCAATATGAGTTGCATCTCAAGCTACCCTGTCTTCAGGGTGTCCTACCAGGTCTGTCACAAACTGGCCTGCATGGTCACAGAAAGCATGAAGCATGATCAATTTATAGAGGACAAGGATTGTACTAGCTGTGAAACTAAAACTAAGGTGTTGATAAGCTGCAGAACCTGTGATCTGACCCCGAGTCTTGCACATTCAGTTGAAGACTAAATCTTGAAAACTTTATGCCTCTGAGAGGCCACCAGGTCACATGATTAGCTGTTAAAAGTGGATTTATAAAACATAAAAAAAAAATAATCAAAAAGGAAAAAAGAGAGCAATTTTTGAAAGTACCTACATACATTTCTAAAATTACCAATTTTTGAAATTCTATTCAAATACATACATGTATTAGCCATTTATTGATTATTACCGTCATCTGTAGGCCTTACGTTGTTAGGTAGACGTAATTAATGATAATTCTTCTGATTGTAGGGTAGATTGCAGATGTGGGTTGACATTTTCCCAAAATCTCTTGGGGAACCTGGACGACCAGTTGACATTGCTGCAAGGAAACCCAAAAAGTAAGGATTGCTTTTTTGCGATAATTTGGTAAAGTGATTAAGACAATGTGGTTTAAAAATGAAATACATTTTTAAGGAATTTGGTACCTTCGAATCATCTCCAATTGGCAGTACCTCATACAACAAGACTCGATACGAAGAGGTTCTAATAAATTGTATCTTTTTCAGGTACCAGCTCCGTTGTTGCATCTACAACACTGTTGATGTGATCCTTGACGAGACGTCAATTACGGGAGAACAAATGAGTGATATCTATGTGTCAGGTTGGCTGTCTGGACAGGACGAAAAACAAAAGACAGATATACACTATAGGTAGGATTTGTTCATGTGGTAATCTTGTCAAGTCCACGAATTGAAGGCATAGGAAACTAGGAACAGTTTGGTTTTCAAAGTGACTGTTCCAAAATTGTTTACCATATGCCCCAAAGCAGCTATTCAATGAAACATAAGAAAAATGTTTATCACTATATCAAATTTTCTATGATAATTTTATGATTTGTTTCCTTTTTCCAGGTCATTGAATGGTGAGGGTAACTTCAATTGGAGGTTTGTGTTTCCTATGGAGTATATGCCAGCTGAGAACTGTATGATTGTCAAGAAGAAGGTAAACACAAAATAATACCACAACTAAATTTCCTCGTTAGTGTGGCACATTGGATGAGTTACTTGCCAAGTTTAAACTTGGGGTCGTAAGTTTGAACCGAAGTTTCACTAGTCTTTTGGATGAGACTTCAAATGAAGGTACCATCCTGGTATTATTTTAGGTGATGTTGATGGAACATTAAACCACAAAGTGTACAACACAACACCTATAACCAAACATGGTGATCTACATTAGCAAAGCTAATTTATTGATAACTTATAAGGCTTTTATTCTTATCCTATTTTGATGTCAAAATGGCAAAATGTGTCAAAGTGTGCTTAACCAGAGAAATATTTCAGAAAGTTATACATCAGTTCTGCATCTACTGTCACACTAGACAATTCTTTAGTGGTGCGCAAGAATGAAACTGAAAGAGAAAATAGAAAAGATAGAAATATAAGTGGACGATGCACACAAGATAATTAAAATAAAGAAAAACAAAAATGTTGATCCCTGCCACTTTTTGCCTATCAGAGTGAGACCATTTGGTCAACCTTGAGGCTACCTGGGTGCTAGACCAGGATACAGCTCATCACTCCTTATCTATCAGTTCTATCCCTTTCAAGAAGTGTGACACTGCATACGTTATATTTTACCTTTTGTTGTTGTAGGAGAAGTTTTGGAGTCTAGACGAGACAGAACAGAGACTGGCTCCCATCTTCATGATTCAGATCTGGGACAACGATAAATTCTCATTTGATGACTTCTTAGGTAAGATCTCACACCTCCCATCTTCATCTCATTTGATGACTTCTTGGGTAAGATCTCACACGTCCCATCTTCATCTCATTCGATGACTTCTTGGGTAAGATCTCACACCTCCCATCTTCATCTCATTCGATGACTTCTTGGGTAAGATCTCACACCTCCCATCTTCATCTCATTCGATGACTTCTTGGGTAAGATCTCACACGTCCCATCTTCATCTCATTCGATGACTTCTTGGGTAAGATCTCACACGTCCCATCTTCATCTCATTCGATGACTTCTTGGGTAAGATCTCACACGTCCCATCTTCATCTCATTCGATGACTTCTTGGGTAAGATCTCACACCTCCCATCTTCATCTCATTCGATGACTTCTTGGGTAAGATCTCACACCTCCCATCTTCATCTCATTCGATGACTTCTTGGGTAAGATCTCACACGTCCCATCTTCATCTCATTCGATGACTTCTTGGGTAAGATCTCACACCTCCCATCTTCATCTCATTCGATGACTTCTTGGGTAAGATCTCACACATCCCATCTTCATCTCATTCGATGACTTCTTGGGTAAGATCTCACACGTCCCATCTTCATCTCATTCGATGACTTCTTGGGTAAGATCTCACACCTCCCATCTTCATCTCATTCGATGACTTCTGGGTAAGATCTCACACCTCCCATTTTCATCTCATTCGATGACTTCTTGGGTAAGATCTCACACGTCCCATCTTCATCTCATTCGATGACTTCTTGGGTAAGATCTCACACGTTTAAGACTGGCTCCTATCTTCATGATTCAGATCTGGGACAACGATAAATTCTCATTTGATGACTTCTTGAGTAAGATCTCACACGTCCCATCTTCATCTCATTCGATGACTTCTTGGATAAGATCTCACACCTCCCATCTTCATCTCATTCGATGACTTCTTAGGTAAGATCTCGCACTTTAAGACTGGCTCCTATCTTCATGATTCAGATCTGGGACAACGATAAATTCTCATTTGATGACTTCTTAGGTAAGATCTCACACCTCCCATCTTCATCTCATTCGATGACTTCTTGGGTAAGATCTCGCACGTTTAAGACTGGCTCCTATCTTCATGATTCAGATCTGGGACAATGATAAATTCTCATTTGATGACTTCTTAGGTAAGATCTCACACCTCCCATCTTCATCTCATTCGATGACTTCTTGGGTAAGATCTCACACGTCCCATCTTCATCTCATTTGATGACTTCTTGGGTAAGATCTCACACCTCCCATCTTCATCTCATTCGATGACTTCTTGGGTAAGATCTCACACGTCCCATCTTCATCTCATTTGATGACTTCTTGGGTAAGATCTCACACCTCCCATCTTCATCTCATTCGATGACTTCTTGGGTAAGATCTCACACATCCCATCTTCATCTCATTCGATGACTTCTTGGGTAAGATCTCACACCTCCCATCTTCATCTCATTTGATGACTTCTTGGGTAAGATCTCACACGTCCCATCTTCATCTCATTCGATGACTTCTTAGGTAAGATCTCACACCTCCCATCTTCATCTCATTCGATGACTTCTTGGGTAAGATCTCACACATCCCATCTTCATCTCATTCGATGACTTCTTGGGTAAGATCTCACACGTTTAAGACTGGCTCCTATCTTCATGATTCAGATCTGGGACAACGATAAATTCTCATTTGATGACTTCTTAGGTAAGATCTCACACCTCCCATCTTCATCTCATTCGATGACTTCTTGGGTAAGATCTCGCACGTTTAAGACTGGCTCCCATCTTCATAGTACAGATCTGGGACAATGATAAATTCTCATTTGATGACTTCTTAGATAAGATCTCACACCTTTAAGACTGGCTCCCGACTTCATGGTAAAGATATGGCACAGCGATAAATTCTCATTCAATGACTTCTGAGGTAACATCTCACACCTTGAAGACTGACTCCCATCTTCAATGTACACATATGGGACAATGATAAATTCTCTTTTGATGACTTCTTAGGTAAGATCTCAAACCTTGGCCATTCTGAATAAAAAAATAAAGAAACTCATCTGAGATACTAAAATTCATTGTTCTTTAAGTTAACTTGTCTTGGTATTTGTAACATTTTTGAGAAGGATTTATGATCAGCTTTGACTCTTTCAAGCATAAAATTGCATGTTCTATTATTTTATCTCTTTAGTTCAGTTAAAAGGCTTTATAAACATTATAGTATCCTGAGTGTCACAGTGATTAAGCTGCTTACTCACCTTGTAAACCATGGGCCTTGAGTTTGAGCCCCGACTTCTCCAGGCTTTCGGATGAGACTTTAAACCGAGGTCCTGCCTCCATATGCTGTTAGATGTAAAGTAGGTCATAATACACAATGACCACCAGCACCATAAGCAACACTTGAAAATGGCACCACTTTTTAGGCACCTTGGAGTTGAACCTGAACAACATGCCCCTGCCTGCTAAACGAGCTAACAGTTGTGACCTGAAACAGCTCCCCGACATCAACATGGGCACCAGCATTGTCAAGACAGCGTCACTGTTTGAACAGAAGAGACTGAGAGGTTTCTGGCCCTGTTATAATGAAGTGAATGGAGAAAGGCAACTCACCGTAAGTTTGTATGAAATGGGTCTTAATGATATAGGGAGATACAATGCCTTTGTGATGGAGAGATACAGAGATTGGTTGTTCAAAATCCACCGGTGCCAAGTTGTGTCCGTAAGGGAGATACTCAGGTAGCAGGGGATTTATGGCAATATGGCAATATGACTGAAAAATCGTTGACTAGGACTTGAAAGAAACTGAAAAATTGCTCAGGTTAAATAAATAACTGCTCAACTTAAATAACACAAACCTTGAAGAAGCCTTATTGTTGTAATGATCTAATTTATTTTGCTCTACCTAGATTTTATCTTAGAGAAGCAGTCTAAATGAGTTTAAGAGTGATTTCAATTCCATCTGCATTTATTGTGTGATGCAAAGATTTAAAATAAAAATTAAAAGAAATGTTTTTTTGCTCCCTCAGGGCAAGGTAGAGATGGAGCTTGAGCTGATTACAGAGGATGAGGCAGCGTTACGACCTGCCGGCAAAGCCCGAGATGAACCGAACGCCAATCCTAAACTAGAGGAGCCTAAGTGAGTAGTATTTACTGTCTGCTCAGAGAAATCATAAAGTTCAGATATTAGCCACAAGAAAACTGGTTTTCGGGGTTTAAGACCAGGTCCAACACAAACTGGCTTATACAGGAATAGAAGGAGCTTGAAATTTCAGATTTTAAACGAAGGGTTGTGCTGTGTAGAGAAACAAAAGCACTGATCAGATGTACAGTTACTGCACATCTGATCTGCACAGTTTTTGCGTATGCAAAAATCTTGTTTTCTCATGATGCAGCTCATACTAGTCAGTGGTCAAAGTATGCTGTTTTATCAGATTTAAATTTTCTTTTAAAGTTCTTTGAAAATCACCACAAATTATAGTCACCAAAAGATGAGATACATGTTGTTAGAAAAAACAAACTCATTCTTGCCATTTTAAGTTAGATTGTAGTTTGGGAATATGCTGACACTAACATTAGTGTATAGACAACAGAATGCAGTGTCCCATCTGGGTCTATTCTTCTCAGAGAAATTTAATTTTGACGTCCCTAGAAATGAAGATAGCCTCACCCAAGTGATAATGATGGGCAATTCCTTTTGTCAGTCGTCCTGAATTTTACCGCAATGTTTATATTTCAGTCGTTCTGAATTTTATCACAATGTTTACATTTCAGTCGTCCTGAATTTTACCACAATTTTTGCATTTCAGTCATTCAGAATTTTATCACAATGTTTACATTTCAGTCCTCCTGAATTTCACCACAATGTTAACGTTTCAGTCGTCCGGAATTTTACCACAATGTTAACATTTCAGTCGTCCTGAATTTTATGACAATGTTTACATTTCAGTCCTCCTGAATTTCACTACAATGTTTGCATGTCAGTCGTCCTGAATTTTACCACAATGTTAATGTTTCAGTCATCCTGAATTTTATCACAATGTTTACATTTCATTCGTCCTGAATTTTATCACAGTGTTTACATTTCAGTCATTCTGAATTTTATCACAATGTGTACATTTCAGTCGTCCTGAATTTTACCACAATGTTAACGTTTCAGTCGTCCTGAATTTTATCACAATGTTTACATTTCATTCATCCTGAATTTTATCACAGTGTTTACATTTCAGTCATTCTGAATTTTATCACAATGTTTACATTTCAGTCATCCTGAATTTTATCACAATGTTTACATTTCAGTCATCCTGAATTTTATCACAATGTTTACATTTCAGTCATTCTGAATTTTATCACAATGTTTACATTTCAGTCATCCTGAATTTTACCACAATGTTTACATTTCAGTCATTCTGAATTTTATCACAATGTTTACATTTCAGTCGTCCTGAATTTTACCACAATGTTAATGTTTCAGTCGTCCTGAATTTTATCACAATGTTTACATTTCATTCGTCCTGAATTTTACCACAATGTTAACGTTTCAGTCGTCCTGAATTTATCACAATGTTTACATTTCATTCATCCTGAATTTTATCACAATGTTTACATTTCAGTCGTCTTGAATTTTACCACAATGTTTACATTTCAGTCGTCCTGAGACGTCATTCTTGTGGTTCACCTCTCCGTTCAAGACCCTGCGCTACATCATCTGGAGAAACTACAAGTGGTACTTCATAATTGGTCTACTCATCCTACTGGCCATTCTACTCATCTTCCTATTTATCTACTCATTCCCGGTAAGTAGATATTATATGAGCCGCCACATGGGAAAACTAACAATCTGCATAACAAAGACGCAGATCAGCTTCGCGGTAACCGCGAAGCTGATCAGCGCCTTTGTTTTCGCTACACGGATAGTACACTCCCTCTTCCTCTTAAGTCCGATATTTCAAGCTTCTAGCCTGCTTATGTGAATGTACAGCCTGATTTGTGTTGGACCTGTTCGGAAACCACATTGTTGGTTTTCTCATGAGACGGCTCAAATGTATCATCATAAGTGGAATCATAAACATTTAATTCTAACACACCTCGCCTATATAGCCAATGGTAAAAAAACGTGTTATATTGTGCAACAATTTCACTGGGCGAATAAGCGTGACGTTACTTTGCGGCATTTGTGACGTCAGCTATCCCACAAAGCAGCGTTAGACGGTGAAACGTCGTTTTAGCGCACAACAAACGTAATAAGTGTGTGTAAATACCAGCATTACAGTCAAATATTTGGCGGGATATCTGCAATGCAATGGCGGAAAGCTGAACGATATCGACGGTTTCAGCAACATTTATTCAGTTTATTGTGTGTTAGAATCGAAATAGATCAGCTCAAGCACGTGAATTGTTGAGTAATAATTCACTGTTTGTCGGTCAGTTGTAAGAAGATAAATCACTCGCGCTACGCGCTCGTGATTTGATCTTCTTTACAACTGACCTCCAAACAGTGAATTATTACTCAACAATTCACTGCTAGAGCTGATCTATTTCTTAAATAGATTTAATTTATCTGTGCCGTTATTCTGTCTGAAAAAACCTTGTCATTTTGGTTCATATGAAAATTAGACTGTTTATTATGTTTTACATGATGAAAAAACTGGTAAAATACTGATTTCTATCTAGATGAAAGCAGCATTAAAGTAAGGATCGGGAATTGATACAATTATAAAATTATACAAGACATCACCAAAATGTTAACGTCATGCTCTTTCCTAGCAAAGTAGCCATCCGCCTAGCATTAACCAAAACTGAGTTTGGGCTTCAGATTTTGTTATGTACATGTATTTTCTATTTACAGGGCAATCTCTCTGCCTGGATACTTGGAACCAATTAACGTATACAGTGGTTGTGATATTAGATATAACCTTAGACATGGTGGTAGGCCGTGTTCTGTGAAAACTGGATTTTTGCATATGCAAAAAACAAAGGTGCAGATCAGCTTTGCAGTAACTGCACAACTGATCAGCGCCTTTGTTCTCGCTACACAGATAGTAAAATCTCTCTTCTTCTTAAATCCCAAAGTTTCAAGCCTTTAGCCTGCTTCTGTGTACAGGTTGGTTTGCATCGGACCTGGTCGGAAACCCGGAAGACCGGTTTTCTCACAACATGGCTCATTTGTGTTAGGCCGCGTTCTGTTAGGGACAGTGTAAAAACTATATTAATGGAGTCTGTGACACGGCACTAACTCAGTGTCTGCTAAAGTTGAAGAGTGTGGTTTGAATATGTGTACAAACCTATCCTGGTGTTAAGTGCACTTGTTAGGATCAACATAGTAATAGGCCATGCTGTTACATGTCAAATGGGATTGTTGGGACACTGAAAATAATATAGGGATAAGAGGGTTCAATGACTTTTTTGGAAAATTTGAGAAAACTATAGTAAACATGTATTTAGGGGCCTCATGGCCTTGATGTAAGCATTAACCTTGGAAGTAGTTTTTGTGAAATAATTACACATTTCATAATACATGTATGCGTCTGTTACTAAAGTAGATACACTGACGATAAATTTGTTGATATTTTGGTTGCTTTTCTATTCATACGATATTATTCAGCAATTTGATATATTTCCAGTTGAAGTTAATCTTTTGATGTCTATTTTTGTTAAGTTTGCCAAGCTAGGCACATTCTTATATGGTGCTTCATATCTATGCATCTAGTTGTGAATTTCATCTTGCCTTGATTTTTCTTGTTCTATTTTAAGCATTGTTGCAAAAATGTGTCACATTTCATGATGTGGTATTCAAATTTTTTTATCATAAATGTGTTTCTGATGAATGAAATATTCCTTAATTTTCTAGTCTTTAAATATGTAACATATTCATTCTAATTAGCACACAATGTGCTTAACCTTTCTGAATTTACCCCTTTAGGTCAAATAGTAGAGGCTTTAATGAAAATGTGGAGGTTTAGAGGAATGAAAATTGGCTCAGATTCTAGATGGTAATGATTAACAAATTTGAATAGTTTATAAACCTCATCAGGTTATATACAATAAATCTGATAAAAGGGTAATTGTACTTTGGAATAAAACAATGATTGAGGTAATTGTGCTTTGCATATGACACTTAATTTCATCAGTAAAACCATTTTTAATCGTGTCTAGGGTCGTTTAACATGCGTTTTCTTGTTGCTAGGCAATGAGGGTTGTCATGTGATTAAGTCAAAAGCACAATCAGATCTACAAGAATCGATTATGCAATTTAACTTTGAAGTTAACTATTTTGAACAATAGCGACGATGAAACAAACGAGAGACAAGTTCATATTACTTCTTGGACCACCCTTGTACCCATATAAAAAAATTTAATGTTTATGTCATTTTTAAAAATATTCCAATCATTGCAAAATAGTGTTTGGTCATTTATTAAAAGTAAATTGTTAATGCGGCATATATGGTATTAATGGAGCCGCCTCATGGGAAAACCAACAATCTGCATATGCGAAAACAAAGGCGCAGATCAGCTTTGCAGTAACTGCGAAGCTGATCAGCGCCTTTGTTTTCGCTACACGGATAGTACACTTCCTCTTCTTCTTAAATCCGAAATTTCAAGATTCTAGCTCTTTTCTGTGACTGTACAGGTCGGTTTATGTTGGACCTGGTCGGAAACCACATTGTTGGTTTTCCCACGAGGTGGCTCAATGGGTAAAATTGACGTAATACCAATATGCTAGTTGAGCTGTGTACCATGGTGTGCACTTCTTGGAGCGTGTGCTCTAATTAGAGTGAATATGGTACATTGTCAGAAAAATCATCTAACTATTGAAAGTGAGTTTTATTTGTGATTTAGTTTTTTGTCAACACCTTGGTGTCAATGTAACAATTTTTGGCTGAAAAACAGTGATTTTGTAGACGATAACTTTTGTACAAAGAAGTCAATTCTGACGAAAGAGATGGAAATGTTTCACTCATACATAAAATAGGTTCCTGATATTGTACATTACAGGAAAAATAAAAGAGTCTGTGATTCATATAGTTTAAACAACGAATATGATTGTGCTTTATTAATGCGGGTTGTTTTCATGAATTAATTTGTGGTACAAAAACATTCTTATTTTTCCTTTAAAGTTATGGGAATTTAATGCAAGGTTATAAAACTTTTTTCATGCTCAACTCAGCTGAGACTAAAATTTATATGCTGATAAATGTTAAAATGCCATTGTTGGCCTTTTAATATGGATTAGCCGGATCTGTAATGAAATTTCAATTTGCTTTGGCTGTGTCAATAATGAGCATTTGAAATTTTAAGCTCAGCAGAGTTGAGCATGAAAAAGAAGTTGCATAACCTCAGGCCCAGGAAGGGTGTTCAGCAAACTCAAGTGTTTGTTGGATACCATGTAATGTCATTGCCTCTCATGCTGTTTAAAATGTACGTTTTAGTTGTGATCAAATGTTTAAATGAGATTCCTTTTGTTTAAATGCAATATTTATCATGCTTCTGGTAGGCATTTTGATGGATTTACAACAATCCAAAATCAGATAGTCTTTTTTCTATAGTTATTTTCCATTTATGCATGTGCTTTGATATTATATGTATAAATTTTGTATTACCGGTAGTGTATTTTTAGAACTTAAATCAAAGTTAAATTATTGTGTATGATGGCAATTTCCTTGAAAATTCAATCCAGGGGCCAGTTGTTCAAAGCATCGTTAGCTTAACGATATCGTTAAGACATAAATTTGTTACGCAAATATCAGCTAAAGTAACAAATACACTGTTATTTTTTTGTTGAAAAAATGTGAGAATCCTTTGCAGTGCAAAGGATTCTCACATTTTTTCAACAAAAAAGTAACAGTGTATTTGTAATATTAATGTATGAAATTTTAACGAAACGTTAACTAACGACTTCGTTAGTTTTGAACAACCGGGCCCAGATTGTTCAGAAAATGAAACAGCTAGGACTTGACAACAGTGTCGTGTTTCTTATTGTCGCTCGGGAGTCAAATCTTGGTACCTTCGATTTTCAAACCTTTCAGAAGAGAAAAAAAAACAAACACATTTTGCTAGACGCTGTCAATGAAATCCAGATGTAAGAATATTTACAAAAAAAAACATATTTACTGTTATCTTTGTAATTAAATTAATTAAAAGGCTTATGGAAAGAAAATCATATAATCCTATTAGATATGACTTTTTGAACCACTTTCAACCAAATAGCAGTATGATAAAATTTTGCCTACAAAATTGATGAAAATATACAAAAAGCTCTTAGTTCATACAATTTTATACAAAGTGGAGTTACAAGGTTTTGACTCCCGACCCAACGATATTGGTCAGTTATTGTCCATATTATTAAATTGGGGAGTATCATGCCCACATCTATTTAATCAAATTAAGTGTTAGCATTGGCAAAATTGGCTCTTTTGATACAATAACTTTTTTCATATTTTGATTTTTACTTTCTTTCAATGCTGTGTATATAGTTCATATCTACTAATGACAAGAAATAGTGATCTTCGTAGCACGTCCATGATGAAAATGGCCGAGTTGTATCCAAGAATTATTCTGTTAGATCTTGGATCAACTTGTTTACAAATTTTTGTTCTACTGGCCTGTCTTTTGTGATTAGTTTTATACATTATAAATCTTTGCAACAAAAACATAACAGATTATGCGCCAGTCATTAGTATCCATGGCCCTGGGGGATAGTGGGAGATAACCTTGGAAATGAGCCCAGGTTTGACTAATACAATGCGTGTGTTCGGGGTTCTCCAATGGTACCATTGGTTGGTAACCTTTGTACCAATTTAATTGCCAATGGTAGCATTGGTAAAGAAATAGGTGCAAATGGTAAAAATGGTAATACCATTGGTGCCAATGGTACAAATGTTACCAACCAATGGTACCATTGGAAGAACCCCGAACACACACTATTGTGGCAGTGCAGGGGAAATAACTGGGGTTCGCTTTACATTGGAAAAGAGGATAGTGAAATGAAAACACAGCAGATTGTGAGGAAAAACTTTGGTTGTTTTACAAAAGAGCCGTCCCCTAGACCAGGGCTTCCAGTGGGGATTGGCTGATTCAAAAGTCAGTACCTGCTTCCCAGGGACTGGGGCAGTGGTTACAAATGGAAAGGGCATTAGTTATGGTATACTTTTGTTATCCTTACAAATTTTTCATTCACAAAATGTTATATTTTGATAGCAATATTACAATTAGTCCTTTTTAGCTTTTACTGCACTAGAATACAATGCATATATTATTATATGATATAAGGTTATGGTTATGACATAAATTCATCTACTACTTGTCTTGTATATTCATTCTTCCAATGCCAAAACAAATCCACTCTCCATAGCTAAGCAGCTCTATGGAGTCATTCCAAACAACTATTTGTATGTGTACATATGTAGAATTTATTTGAACAAATATGTCCATGACCTAATCTTCATGAAAGGAATAAGCTGTGAGATCATACTTCCACATCGTTATAAATTGGGCAAGCTACAAATCAAGCTATAAATCAATTTCGACCTCGGGCATATCAAAAGTTAGGTCAGCCAATGAAGTAGTGTGTGAAAGGTAAATTAGGGTGAAATGCTGCTAGGTTTGTTACAGTATGGTTGCTCGCATAGTTTGTGTACTGCTACAATATGAAAATCCATTCACATGCTACTTAGCAGAATCGCACGATTGAAGAGCCAGAGGTTAAAATCTAACGAGGTCATACTTCGTATAGCTCCTGAACGATCGTAGTAGACTTTCGTCACAGATTTACCATTATAAACATGAATGACATGCCTGTTCCTATTGGTCAAAAACATTAATTTCATTCATATGTATAACGGTAAATCTGAAACGAAAGTCTACTATGATCGTCCGGCAGCTATACTGACTATCGTGGTATAAAACAAACAAATAAGAACCAATGCTGCGTAAGCCTTTAATGAATATATGTAATAAGCACTTAAACCATGTATAAGAAAGTTGTTAGAATGCACCTTTATCCCACTTTATGAAATACAAATGATCCACGCCATGAGAAAACCCGATTTGCATATGCGAAAACAAAGGTGCAGATCAGCTGTGCAGTAACTGCACAGCTGATCAGCCCCTTTATTTTACTTAATGGATAGTTCAATTTCTCTTCGTCTTAAATCCAAAATTTCAAGCTTTTAGCTTTCTTCAGTAACTGTACAGGCCAGTTTGTGTCCGACCTGGTCAGAAACTCCGAAGACCAGCTTTCTCGCGCCACGGCTTGGTTTGGGTTTGACCTATGACTGATTCAAGGTCAGAGGAGTCCACACAGTAATACATAATAGGTTAACGAGATTGTAATAGTTTATTTTGGAAACAAATACAGTACAACCTCATAACACTATTTTGGGGTCCATACAGGCTGTGTATAAGTGAAACCGTGTTAAATGTCATCAACAATAGCAATAAAGGAAAATAATTTGGGAGCCAGTACATGGCCATGTTATATTGATATCTGTGTTATAATGATGTTGTACTGTATATGCTATCAAAAAGCATCAGATCATGTGTAGATTTACCTTTGGCATGCTATTTCATGGACCTAAGGTCAAAACCAGAGTAAAGTGAATTGAGCCTGTGCATGAGAAAACCAACAATTTGGGGTTCCGACCAGGTCTGACACAAACCAGCCTGTACAGTCACAGAAGCAGGCTAGAAACTTGAGATTTCGGATTTAAGAAGAAGAGCAAGTGTACTATCTATGTAGCGAAAACAAAGGCGCTGATCAGCTTCGCAGTTACTGCGAAGCTGATCTGCGTCTTTGTTTTCGCATATGCAGATTGTTGGTTTTCCCATGCAGCGGCTCAATTATTAATTTACAGAATGATCATTTCACCAATTGAACATCAAAAGCTGTATTTTTATGAGAAGCAGCAACTATGACCCACTTGTACTCAAAACTTCGAAATGTTTGGAAACCATAGAACCAATGGTCCTGTAAACACTCACCTGAGATTTGGTATATACACCACGAAGGACAGACACCAGATACATGTACCTGCCTATACAATAAGCTCACATGTGAGCCTTTGGTTCATGTGAGCTAAAAATGTGAACAGACATACAGACTAACAGATGGACGACAGGTACTTGCCTTTCCTATAAGCTCACCTATGAGCCTTTGGCTCAGGCTTTGGCTCAGGTAAGCTAAAACAGACAGTTCCTAGAGGGCAACAGGAGAAATAATTGTAAGCCATGTAAATGGCATGATACATTAAGCCAAAACAGTGGTGACAACAGGAAGTAAATCCCAATCAGCAATCCAATTTAAAATCAGAACACAACCTGTGGCCCAAGAAAGTGCCCTGAATAAAGACTTCCTGATTAATTAATAATCAGGAACTTATCATCCCTGCTCTAGCTTTGAAAAAACAAGACAGCTGGAAAATCCAATGACATCTTCTTTGACTAAGAACAGATGTTTTTAAGAAACTGAAGAGGTCAATTTTTAAAATTATAACCTCTTTTTGCTTTTGTTTTGTTTAAAAACATTGTTACAAAGTTTCACTTTGACCCTTGAACTATCTTCGAAAGCACTAGGTCCGGCAATATGGTTATCCTTTTAAAAAACAGGATTCAGCACTTAGAAATTAGCAGAAAAATCACTTCAAAGTCAAAACAAAATGAGCCCAAGTATATTTTCACCACAAATGAGCTGCCGCATGGGAAACCCAACAATCTGTATAGGCGAAAACAAAGGCGCAGATCAGCTTCGCAGTTACTGCGAAGCTGATCAGAGCCTTTGTTTTCGCTACACAGATAGTACAATTCCTCTACTTTCTAAATCCAAAATTTCCAGCCTCTAACCATCTTCTGTGACTGTACTGGCTGGTTTGTGTCGGACCTGGTCGGAACTCAAATTGTTGGTTTTCTCACGCACAGGCTCAAATGTCATTACTTGATGTTCCTACATTTCAAGTACTTACAATACAATAAGGATCCTCTTGTTCTATGACTTCTATGAAAGGAAGTTAATATGATATCCTCCCAAATTAAAACCAGAGGACCAATGGTCCTGTGAATGCTCACCTGAGATCTAAATTATATACCAACAGGGTTCAACCTAGCCTAGAATTTTAGGGAGAAGTTTCTTCTCTCTCAAAGAAAATTTGAGAGAAGTTGGGAACTGAATTTCAGGTTTTCCTATATAATCACTACATTTTCACTTCTCCCTCAGCTTGAAATAGGTAGAAGTTTGTTCATTTAGGGAAACTATTTCTCCCTAGTTGCCCTGTAGGTTATTCCCTGACCAATAAACAGGTTTGAATATTATGGTCATATATGTAAGTATTTAGCCCCATGGCAGGGCAAGATGATTCCCTGGGGTCCATTTCTTTTCAGAATCAATAATATTCTGTCCACTTGCCCATTTTCTGCAACTTTTTCCCTTCAAAGGCATATTAACAGTTTTCCTCATTCAAATGCATAGACAATCTCTGTTGACCTTGCCATAAAATAGGTCAAGATCACAGGGTCATGATTTATGTATATATTGTAACAATCTAGCACCAGATACTTCATGCCAAATTTCATTGAAATCAGTCCACCAGTTCAGGAGATGAAGCTTTTTGAATGGTTTTTACCATATATGGACATGGCGGCCATCTTGATCATGTGACCTAGATTATTTATGTACACATTAGTTCTCCATCCCTATGGATGCTTTCTATAAAATTTGTCTTTGATTGGTCAAGCGGTTTCAGAGAAGATGTTTGAATATTATGGTAATACATTCATATTGCCCAGGGTAGGGGGCAAATCAACCTCTAAGGTCCAATTTGTTTTTCAGAATCATTAATATTTTGTCCATTTTCCCATTCCCTGCAACTTTTCCCTTCCAATGACATTTTAACCATTTTCCTCAATCAAATGCACCAGGGACCTATACTGACCTTGCTGTTAAATGGGTCAAGGACATCACAGGGTTATGATTTATGTGCACATTGTAGTTTGTGGCAATCTAGGTACTAGGTGTTTCATGCCAAGTTTCGTTGAAATCTATCCAACAGTTCCAGAGATTTCTGAAGGTTTTTTACCATATACATGTATGTGCATGGCCGCCATCTTGGTCATGTAACCTGGATTATTTATGTATACACTTATTCCCCTTCCATAGACTTTTCATATAAAGTTTGTCTTAGATTGGCTCAGCAGTTTCAGAGGAGAAGATCTTTGAAAATGGTAGATGACGACGGACTCCTGGTACAAACTACCTATCCTATAAGCTCACAATGTGAGCCTACAATTCAGGTGAGCTAATAAAGGCCAGAAAAACCAGTTTTATAAGGCAGCAGACTGATAAGGAAGCTTTTTATGAAAGTCTAGGGGTGATTTTAAAGCTTTTCTGGAAGATCAATTCCCAACAGAAGCAAGATGATTCTCATGGTAACCCACACCTTGATTTGAGCCTCCTCGTGGGAAAACCAAAATGTGGTTTCCGAACAGGTCTGACACAAACCGGGCTGTACAGCTACAAAAGATGGCTAGAGACTGGAAATTTTGGATTTAAGTAGTAGAGGAACTGTACTATCCGAGTAGCGAAAACAAAGGCGCTGATCAGCTTCGCGGTTACCGCGAAGCTGATCTGCGCCTTTGTTTTCGCCTATGCAGATTGTTGGTTTTCCCATGGGGCGGCTCATTTAAAGAAGAATTTAGAAATTCCTTCTGACAGTCTAAAATCATAATTTTCTTTATGATGGATAATATAATGGATGCAACAACATCTACAAATAAATATTGCACATTTTCAAGTTGTTCAGTTCAATTATCTATGTGACTAGTCTGGAATGAAGATGTCGTAGTTGGTTTGGTTGTATATTGATTGGAATAATTTCCCCTTTTCCTGGTTCTGTCGGCACGGAAACTCTACCAACCAATAAACTGTCCCCGCATTTCTCATGCAGAACCTATAATGATAAAGGACAAATTAAACATGACGAAAATACACCAAGTCAATATACAATCATTTTTACAGCTGTACAAATAGAAAATTTCATTGGATTGTTTGTTTTTTTTTTTTTTTTTTTTTTTTTTTTTTTTTTTTTTTTTTTTTTTTTTCAATGTTTTAGCTGAAAACACTGATTGCGGGTGCATGTTAGAACCCCCTCGCTGAGAACAAAAATAAGAAATAAGAGCTGTCACAGGACAGCGTAACTCGCCTGACTTGTGCTTTGCCACTAAATCTATTAAAATCTTATGACCCATGACATTGACCTCATGGTCACCCAGGTGGGTCGTGATGGTACAGCATAAAACTTCAGACCAATATCTACCAACATGCAAAGTATCAACTTGATCCATCAACATGTTCAAGAGATATAGACTTCTAAAAACTTAAACCAAAAACTTTAACACAAAATTTCTAAGACCTTGACCTCAAGGTCACCCAGGTGGATTGTGATGGTACTGTATAAAACTTCAGACCAATATCTACCAACATGCAAAGTATCAACTTGATCCATCAACATGTTCAAGAGATATAGACTTCTAAAAATTTTAACCAAAAACTTTAACACAAAATTTCTAAGTCTGTGACCTTGACCTCAAGGTCAACCAGGTGGGTCGTGATGGTACAGCATAAAACTTCAGACCAATATCTACCAACACGCAAAGTATCAACTTGATCCATCTACAACTTCAAGAGATATAGACTTGTAAAAACTTTAACCAAAAACTTAAACATTTGAGCAACGCCAACGCCGACCCTGACGCCGACGCCGGGGTGACTGCAATAGCTCTTCCTGTACTTTCATACAGACGAGCTAAAAAGGTATATCCTTGTTCACCAAAGTTTTACTGTATAAAAGTGTGGTTTAATGGGGTATACATTACACTGACATGTTTTCCTGATGACATAAATTAGAAGTTCGACTACCCATCAAAGATCAGAAAAAGATTCTGCTTTACACACCAATAGTTCTTATTGGTTATTGGTAAAGGGTATCTTTATACATGTATCTGGCCCACATGTGTCATAAACAGAACATTAAATGAGCTGGTGAGAAAACCAATCTTCAGGGTTTCCAACCAGGTCTGACACAACCGAGAAGATGGTTAGGGGCTGGAAATTTCAGATTTAAGAAGAAGAAGAAGAGGGATTGTACTATCCGTGTATCAAAAAACAAAGGCGCTGATCAGCTTCACAGTTGTTGGTTTTCTCATGCGACATACAAATATGTCTTATCTGTTATACAACTAACAAATGAAATCTACATAAGCATTTTTCACACATGAGATCTGCATACTCTCTCAAGATGCTAATATGCACGTGTTTAGGTAAATTTCAGATGTCTGACAATTGTCAACTTTGACAGTTGTACCCTTTGGAGTATACTGTATATTTCCATGAATCCTGTAAATTGGAAATTTTCGAGTGATTTATTTTGCCACTTTTCTATTTCCAAGTTATTCGCGTGGTCTTAAATTCGTAAGCGAGTATTCATGTAGGCTTTAAGTGATTCTTTATTAGCAAGAACTAAGAATTTGCGAGGCCATAAATTTAAGAATATTTACAAAATTTAAGTTCTCACAAACATTTCTGAACTTACAGTAGACAAAAACATTTTGATAGAAAGACAATAAAAATATCATTATGAACAAATTAAACAATTTCTGAAAACCTGGGCCCAGTTGTTCAAAATTTATGACATCGTTAGTTAAAGATTCGTTAAAAATTCAAACATGTATATTACAAATACACTGTTATTTTTTGTTGATAAAATGTGAGAATCCTTTGCACTGCAAAGGATTCTCACATTTTATCAACAAAACATGACTGTGTATTTGCTTTTGAAGTCAATATATACTTAACAAATTGAGGGCTTAACAACACTGTTAAGATAAATGAAGTTTTGAACAACTGGCCCCAGTAATACAACTTACCCTTGCAAACTGTGGAGTTGGGAAAACAGAGAAATCTGTTCTCACTTGTCCACCCGTCCTGTTGGCAGCTAACAACATTGTAACCTGGACCTGCAGCTGAAAACGACATGGTGAATCTAGCTTGAGTGCAGTTGGAGGTTTCAATCAGTATTGATATTAATGAGCTGCCTCGTGGGAAAACCAACAATGTGGTTTCCGAGCAGGTCCGACACAAACCGACCTGTACAAGCACAGAAAAGAGTTAGAAGCTTGAAATTTCGGATTTAAGTAGAAGAGGAATTGTACTATCCGAGTAGTGAAAACAAAGGCGCTGATCAGCTTCGCGGTTACCGCGAAGCTGATCTGCGTCTTTGTTTTCGCCTATGCAGATTGTTGGTTTTCCCATGAGGCGGCCCATTTGTTAACTTTGGTAATTTCACATTATTTCTATTGGGAAAAAATTGATATGGGGCTTAACTTATTTTGATTAAATCTGTTACATATGATCAAAATGCTTATCTATGTTTTGAAATCTGCAAAGTTTCCTCATATTATCCCGGTTATTTCTAATTTTACTACAGGGACAATAGGGAATGACTCCAGATGTTTACTGAAATGTGTGACACTATAGAGAATTTTTTGTTACATCAGGAAAACATATCCGCGAAAAGGATACCCCCTTAAACCCCACTTTTATATAGAAAAAAAATGGGGTTGCAGGGGTATACATATTTTTTCTTATTTTTGCTCCAAAACATAGATTATGGGTACTCGTTAGAACCGCTTCACCGAGGCGGTTCTAACATGTACCCACATCTATGTTTTGAGCAAAAATAAGAAAAATATAAAAAAAACTTTCTACTGAAAAAATTCACTTTTAGCAACTTTAAAAATCTCTCTATATTCCATGGTTATGTTTTCGTAATGTTTGTGAAAACTAGCCAATATTTAGAAGAATGATTACCACTCTAACTGCTAAAAATTGCTCATAAAAAAAGTTCAGTAAAAGATTTATGATAAAACGGACTGGTTTTACGTTAAGAATATGGGAAAAAACGGCTGGGGCTAAACTAATTCTGGTCAATATATTTACCTCTTGAGTTTTCTTCTCCAGAAGGGTGAGATTAGCTACATTCTTCACCAACTGTTGGGCCGGGTTACGAGATAGAGACACTGGATCCTCTCCTGTAACAAATATAATGAGCCGCTGCATCAGAAAACCAACAATGTAGTTTCAGAACAGGTCGCACACGAAGCGAGCTGTACAGGCACAAAAGATGGCTAGAGGCTGGAAATTTTGGATTTAGAAAGAAGAGGAATTGTACTATCTGTGTAGCGAAAACAAAGGCGCTGATCAGCTTCGCAGTTACTGCGAAGCTGATCTGCGCCTTTGGTTTCGCATATGCAGATAGTTGGATTTCTCATGAGGCGGCACAAAGGTTTACCCATCTGTAACAAATGGGCTTGCCCATCATTAACATGTGGGTGAGTCCATACACATTGATAGGGACATCAGGACTGATTTCCATTCTTTATTTCTATTTTTGATGAAATTGCTCTTAGCAAACAGAATAGCCTCAGATGGAATGCCACATTCTGCTGTGTCACATCTGGGGCTATACTGTTTACCTAGGTCCCATTAATAGGATGCCAGGCTTATATGATTCTTCTCAATCAACAAACTTTCACTCATCTTGAGATGGAACCATCACTTTCTGGGTATTAACCAGTACTATGGAGAGTTTATATGTCTTGCTCAAGGACACAACTCGGCTCCAGTAGATTCAGACACCTGAATTCTCAATCTGGAGCCTGACACAATAACCACTAGGCCATCACACTCCCAATGCTAACTATAATGAAGTACTGTTTATTTGCAAATATGAATGAAACACACACCAAAATATCAATACCAAATTTTCTAGACATGAGATAGGAAAAAGCCATCAAAATTTGTTGGATTTTGTCAAAATTTATCATCAATTAACATTTACTTCAGTAATTTTGTATTTATTCCCTTGAAATCAATTTCTGAAAAGAACTGTTTGTGGAAAATCCACAGCTAGAGCCTCATATACAGTGTGATACTTGAGCCTAAAAGAATGAAAATCAAGAATTATTCACCCACCTGGTTTTCTCTTACTGATATCAACAACTTTAGGACAAGAACTCATTTTGTTAACACTCTGGAAATATAAAAAATATCAATATCAGTAAGATCAACACAAAATATCTGTAAGATCAACAAAAGGTCAGTTAGATCTCCACAGGTATGATCAACATGGATTATAAGGATATCTTTAAGATCAATACAGATATCAGTAACATCAACATGGATATCTGTAAGATCAATAGATATCAGTAACATTAACACAGATATCAGTAAGATCAATAAAGGCAGCGCGATGGCATAGTGATAGAGCATCAGAATCCCAGTTGAGAGGTCCTGGGTTCGATCCCCACAGGCTTCATCGTGTTGTGTCCTTGAGCAAGACACATTAACTCCCTACAGTACTGGTTAAACCAAGGAAGCGTTGGCTCCATCCTGACATGACTGAAAAATTGTTGACTGGGATGTTAAGCCTCAACACAAACAAAAGTTATCAGTAAGATCAACATATTAAACAGTAAGACCAACACAGAATCAATGGTCGTTTGTCTCTCACTAATCAGAAAGACCATCATTATTTCTTGAATAGGTTCGTGTGTGTTGGTGAGTTCTTTGATGGCTGACTAGGCCAATTCTAGCTCTAAACTGTCGACACCCCCTCAGAAAGGTCTTCAAGAGGGACAGTCCCCGTACTACTGAGTACTGGACAAACCTACTGGCTAACCCCACCCCCACATTACCTGTAAGAGTTCTGCCGTCTGTCTAGCCAAGGTTCCAATCTCTACTTTCCCAGACACCCCTTCAGGAAGGTCCCCAAGAGGAACAGTCCCTGTACTGCTGGACAAACCTACTGGCTTCTTAGGAACTCTCAAGGGGGTTAACTTAGCCATCTGGTCCTGTCAAAAAATGGCAACAGTCAGTATTTTGCAGTTTAGTAATGTTATTAATAATACATGTAATCTCTATTTAAAGTGGCTTACATGTTTTAACAATCAACACAATCTCTGTAGAGCTTTTTTATTGTGACTAACTAAGAACATCTATGCATATCCACAAGTGTGACAAGCTCAAGGCAACAACAGGCTATGCTCCTTACCAGTATTAAACCAGGGACCCCCCCCCCACCACCACCCCAAAACGCAAACATAAACAAGTAGTTTTGGGTTGTATGTATTACATACCCTCATCTTGTCTGCGGTATGTCTCACATTGTCCTGTTTTACATGATGTAGAGCTTCTCGTAGGGCATCAATCTGAAATTTAACCCATTAATGGTGAATGGACTCACCCATAACTATCATGGTGAGTCCACCTTCATTGTTAGGGTGTTAGAAGCAACTTTAATTTTTATCTCATTTCTCGATATTTCTGTATGCAAACAGAATAGCCTGATGGTTTTGTAGCGTCATATCTGGGGCTATTCTGTTTGCCTAAGACCCATAAAAGGGCATGAATCTAGAATTTAACACAGCAAAGTTCAACAGAAACTACATGACTAATGTGCAATTAATGCTCTCTCTCTCTCTCATGTGCAATTAATGCTCTCTCTCTCTCTCTCTCTCTCTCTCTCTCTCTCTCTCTCTCTCTCTCTCTCTCTCTCTGTGTGTCTCTCTCTCTCTCTCTCTCTCTCTCTCTCTCTCTCTCTCTCTCTCTCTCTCTCTCTCTAAATTCATCTGCACCTTTTGTATTCAAATACACACAAAGACTTTCTCATGCTGCACCTGACCTTATAGACAACAGAAATAAGTACCTGTGCTAGTAGTACCGGTGACTCTTGTGCAGAGAAACTACTGCTGGGAGATAGACCTACACTGGCACCCCCAGAGGCTGGAAATATACAAGTTGTCGGTTTCCAATACGTAAATATGCCTATGCAATACACAGATTTTTCTGTAAAAAATTAAAATTTTAGCTGACCACTTTTCATTTTTTTTCCACTGTCTGCTGAAAACAGATTGTAGATGCACATTTGAACCACCGAGGCGAGTCCTAACCAGTACCCACAATCTATATTTTAAAAGCATAAATAAGAAAAAAAAATGTATAACGAACCCCTTACTACATACATAAAAGTGGGGTGTCAGGGGTAATAAGTTACGTGGACATGATGATTACATAATATAAAAAGGTTTATATTGCACTTTCAGCAGCATTTTAGACTACATAATATGAGCCACAATGCCAGAAATCTGGTCTTCAGGGTTTCCAAACAGATCTGACAGAAACCGGCCTATACAGTGGCAGAAAACGGCTAGAAGCTTGAAATTTTGTTTTTTAAAAAGAAAGATTGAACTATTGGTGTAGCAAAATCAGCTGTGCATTTACTGCACAGCTGATCTGCGTCTTTGTTTTCAAATAGGCAAAAATTTTGTTGATGCATGACGCGGATCATATACTAGTCCAGGTCAAACGAGCACTTACAATCCAGATCAAGTGGGTACTTGTCACAAGAGCTATAATCACATTTCTCCAAGGATCAACAAGTGGGCTGCCTTTAGATTTGAAGTTTACTACACATCAATTCATATGTAAGCCTGCCAGACAAATAACCTGTATTTGAAAATCAAATGCCTTTGTATGATGTGCTTTAAGGTAGCCAGGTACCTGAGGCACATAGGCATCAGCTGACCTTGGTGCACATCGATTTGACCATCAACTAACAAGTGCCCTACTTCAGTGGAAAGGAGACAAATTTCATCACCAATTTCTACTAAAAGATGATAAGCCAAACCAAAGGACCCCCCCCCCCCCCCCCCCGCACCCACTCAATGACCAATTACAAAATGAATGTGCCTCAAACTTAGCTACAGGGAGCAGATTACAGATTAAAACTTATGTCCTGCTATTAGCTAAATAGGGGTGGCATGGCATGGCTCAAATCTTACAGAGTTTTACAATACCTTGTCCAGCCTGTCTTGTGAGACCCTCTAGCAAAGTTTTCTTAGACAACACACTGAGTCTCTCTTTCAGTTCCAGTTTTTCTTGTTCGAGAGTGTCTATATCGGCTTGAAGGGCATCCATTGTCTGGTCAAACTCTCTGTAATTAAAAATATGCCATATTGTGGAGAGCAGAGTTTTCTTGGTTAACAGACAAAGTTTTTCTTTTCCAATTTAAGTTATTCTGGTTCCAGCATGTCTGTATCAACTTGTAGTGCATCCATTATCTGTTTTTGTTTTGTTTTCTTGTTACTCCCATCAATCAATTTCTGATTATTCTTTGGAGGTGTACAATGTATACTCCGGTGTGTTTGTAGGATAAGCCTACATGCATGACGGTAGAACCTGTGTAGGGATCTTTAACCTGCAAAGGGGACCTCCAGTTCACGTCCCGATCCAAAGGACAGTCAAATTATCTAATCAAATTATCTGTAGTATTAAAAAGAAAAACAATTATGATACCAGTGTCAATAGAATCTGGATTGTGTCTGTTGAAAAATATTAAAAAAAAAAAAATGGCTTATCTTTATGCATGACCTAACATAATCAGCTGTTCTAGACGGGCTCAGATTTTCTAAGTACTCATTTATCAGACTGTTAGCAGTTCTACAGGCAGGCATTCAGCAGCCCATCCCGTTCTCTTGGCCTTATTGAGTGAGACTAAAATATTATTTTGATTTCTGCAGAAAACATTTCTTGCATCAGAATAACAAAAACATTAAAACATAAAACATGCAAAACCTTCAAGTGTTTACAGTAAAGAAAGGAAATGTAAAACTTTCAAGTGCTTGTAAGTATATTTATAAAGGAAACAAAAAACATGTCTTGAAAGGTTGCAAACACTTGTCATATATAACTGGGCAAATAGGTTACTGTATAGGCGGCAACTTTAATATTCATATCTGGGCGTGGTCGGCTAGTCCATCTGTCCAAGTAGGGAGATTATAGAAAAGTCGAACTCAGTCAGCTTAGACCACTGTAGCATATTTACCGTTAGAAATCAGCTAACTGTATTTTGCCCAATTCAGTGAATTAGACAACCTCACATTTCATTTCTAACAGAAAACATGTGAGTCGAATCTTTTAACTGTATACTTTTAGTTTTTACCTAAGTCACCCTGTCCAACGTTGACGCCGGTGAAACGGCCCCAACACCGGTTACTACGGTGCTTTCGCTACAAAATTTGATGGATGCGAATAAATTTCTTGTGTTGTTCAATGTTATATAAACGTTTGCGATGAAGTAAAACGCGCATCTAATGGAGAATTAACTTGACTTTTTATTTCTGCTTAGACGAAAAACTATTTATGTATAATTTTTCCAAACATTCGATTCAAAGTTGGTAAACAAGGTTCGGCCAAGGCCTATTCGGCCGATTTCTACAGAAACTGTTCGTATTTTCCAAAATACGCACAAAATGTAAGCAAACGAGCATTTTGATATGACTTGTAGGAAAGATTGTTGGACGTTTGCATCGTTCTCGATAGATTTTCCCCCGAAAAATGCACAGGAAGAATTTTATGGCAAAATGTAAACACAACGCCGGTTACTACGGTACCAGAATTACCTGGATTATTGGATAGATGGGCATTCTAGCTTTACAAGATGCGGATTGTGTTACTAATTCGTGCCCAGCTTCTGCCTACATACCTCTTTTATGTAGTTTAGGGAACTATACGTTCATTGGCATGGTTATCAACCCTAGAATGAAGAGATTCTAATGAATCAGTTCCGTATTGTTATGAGATAGAAGTGGTTCCAATAGGAAACAGGGCTTGTCCATGACTCACCAATTGCACGTAATTATACGTTGAGGTACCTTGGTATTATGAGTTACACCAGCCTTTCTGCAACCCTTATAAATTGAAGTACTTTCTTGCCTGTACTTACTTACTGGCTCAATGACTCTATGACTGACTCACGCATTCGGAAGTTTCGAGTCGAAGCATAATAATAATGATAATAATAATGACAAAATCTTTTTTAATAACCTATTAAGTACCTAAACAAAATCCAACCTTTTTCATGTTTTGATAGTAAGCTAGCTTGCTTTGACCAGTTGAAAATCTGTGTTATCGTATTTTATTATTATCATTATTATTTCAATATTTAATTAATATCATTATCGTCCATCATTCGTCGAAGAAACTTGCCTCATTCTGGTTAAAACTAAAACATACGCCAGCTAGTATTCTTTTAAAATACCCGTAATCGTAAATGCAACCGCATGCTGGTTAGAGCGTACTGAGTCGTAGAAATCTAATACTATTTAGTATACGAGGCCATATCTTGCTCATCTAAGCCTCTAAAAGCAAAACATCAGGAAAACACGTCCGTGAAATGTATACCCCCTTAAACCCCGCTTTTATTTAGAAAAACTGGAGTTTGCAGGGGTATGCCTATTTTTCTTGTCTTTGAACCGGAGCTTGCATTGTGGGTGCTCTAGAACCGCCTCGGTGAGGCGGTTCTAACGTGTGCCCGCGGTGTTTGTTTTGGGCGAAAACGTGGAGGATATCATATATCTTTTTCCATTGAAATTTTTCTTCTTCTTTTTATTTCACAGTTGAAAAAATCTCCGCATTTTGTATGGGCAAGTTTTGCGTAATGAAATAACGAAATGCAAGCTATTGACTAGACCAGACATTACCAAATGCACGCTTCTTAGTCATCTCTGTGTTCAACATATTGCTGTCGAAGCTGGTTCTACTCGGACAACAACTCGTTCTTTTTCGCTTTCGATACGAGCAGTTGTACCAAGGGACCCAGTAAAAAGGTTTCCTTCTGCCATTGGAAATTCCTTTAACTGTACAAGGATTTTCAAAATGGTTAGAAAGAATTGTACACGAATAATACGTCTACACGTCTGTGCAATGTCTCTATTAAGAAAAGAAAAAAAAAAAAACATCAAAAAACATAATATGGAATGTAAACAACCTGTACTTATTAGAAACGCAGATTTGCACTTTTAACATTGGTCTAGACAGCATGGACTTGTTGACGTAATTTAGGATGATTATGTGAGCCTCTGCGTGAGAAAACCAACAATTTGCATGGACGAAAACAAGGGCGCGGATCAGCTTTGCAGTAACTGCGAAGCTGATCAGCGCCTTTGTTTTCGCTACACAGATAGTACAGTTCCTCTTCTTCTTAAATCCAAAATTTCAAGAGTCCAGCCTGCTCCTGAGACTGTACAGGCTAGTTTATATCGGACATGGTCGGAACGCAAACTGTTGGTTTTCTCACGCACAGGCTCATGTTTATATCTCTGACGTTTTTGTTGCGTGTGTGCTACTGTTTGCTTCTGTATACATGCATATCTTTTTTCCTGTGAGCGACTCAAACCTCCTACCAGCGATCTTTATAAGACACACTTACCATGTAAAAGAATTTATATTGTGGATCAAACTTGAAAATTCCAAAACACTATGAAACTCATTTTATATTCCAACTTCATGTATTTCACGAAAACACACTTTGAGGCAAAAACACGTGTTACTAAATTTAAGCGGATCCCCATAGCGATAAATGATAACAACTTTTAGATATTCAATCATTTTATTGGATAATCGTATAAATGATTGACATATGTCGATTTTGACAAGCTTAACAGAAAACCAGTTTAAAAGAGGAGATTTCATAGTCAAATTTGATCCATATCGTGTAATAATTACAAAAAAAAAATAATAATAATAATAATAATAATATGTATGCTCATATGTAAAGGGGATGTACTTTTTTCCCTTTCAGACAGTCTCCCCTACTTGAAAAAAACGAAACAATTTCACCATACAATATTTATTTATTTATTTATTTATTTATTTATTTATTTATTTATCCTGTATTGCCACCATGAATGTATTTTCTGCATTGTCATATTCGCTCATATGTAACTAATATGTTATCTGAGCTTTCAATAAAGAGAATGTTTGTTTGTTTGTTTGATAATAATAATAACAATAATCTTTCATGTGGGTTTCGGGAACTTTACGTTCATTGGCATGGCCATGATCAAGTCTATATTGATTTCTTTTAATGAAGCGGTTCCGTATAAGATAGATAGTGCTCATTGTAGAAAAGGTTGCCGTTAGCCATATAAGACACTACTCATTTCTAATTAAACTTCTTTGTATTTGTTCTTACTTCAGAACTGACTCATTAAGATTAAGATGTTTCTAACAACTCTTTACAAACTAAAAAACCAAAACAAAAACAACATATCTTACTGTTCTGGAAAATAAACGGTCCTCTGATCAACCCGATTTTCTCCCATGAATTAGAGTTTTTAAAAAGTATTTAAAAATGCGTAAGCCATATAGTAAAATACCTTATTGACAATCAATGATTAAAAAACATATTAATGAGAAAGGGGTGGGTCATACCCGGTTTAGGATACTCAAGTGACCCTTTAGATTTGGCAACAAAGAGAATTACTGTAAATTTGTAACATTCAAAAGGGAAGTCAACATAAAGACTAGTATTATCCAAACGGCAAAGTATCGAATTGTTTCTTGCAGAATGAGACAATATAAGTGGACGATGCGAAAGGAGTCATCATTGACCTTTTAATAAATCAAAGATAAAAAAAAAGATCCCCATTCGTTTCAAACGGGAACCTTAGAGACTTTCATTGAAGACCGAGCTCCAAGTGAACTAAGAAGTCCAGTATCTACTGAAAATATAATCTTCTCCCCATTGAAAAGCTCCTGTTTGGTTGGGATTTTTTTCCACAGACGTGACATTCCAGTTTCTGACAAAAAATAAGTAAACATATACGTATCAATTTGATTATTTAGTGTATTTCGGGTATAGCATTCCAAATAACTATTTAAGGCAATATACGGTTAACATAAGGTGCATGTATGATGTCACTGAAGGGGAGATAAATTATTTGTTTGTATGTTTGTTCTTGTTTTGTCGTTCCAGTCAACAGTAACTGTTGTGGCCAGATTGGGAAGGGCTTCGACATTTTGTGGGACTGCTTTTCCAGATTGGGGTGCCATTTGAAATCCATTGTTTGCTCCAACACAGCATACATGTATTATATTTATACCGAAGAGATTACTCCGTTCACTTTACATTGCTTAAAATATTGAATATTTAAGAAATAGATCAGCTCTAGCAGTGAGTTGTGAGATCAAATCATGAGCGCGCAACGCGAGTGATTTATCTGCATACAACTGACTGACAAATAGTGAATTGTTATTCAACAAATCACGCACTAGAGCTGATCTTTTTCGATTCTAACATGCAATAAACAAAATGAAATCATTTTAAACCTTAAGTTTCTCAATAACTTTTCGACCATTGCACTGATAAAATTCCGCCAAACTTTTGACGTTACCGCAAATGTCTACACATGTTTGTTACGTTTTTAACGCGTTGAAATGACGTTTTATCGTCTAATGTCAAGGCAATGTGACTTATGAGATTGCTTAGGTCATTATCTTACCAAAATGGCGTAAAAACGTCGAAAATTTAGGTCACGCTTATTCGCCCAGTAAAATTGATGCACAATACCATTGGCTTATAGGCGAGACGTGTTAGAATTTTCCATATTCAATAGTTAAGAATGTTTTCGATGGAAACTTATATCATATTCAATAGTTTGCACGGGTCTAAAGAAGCAAGTTCCCGGCGGGACTTTTTTCGATAGTACAGTAGGTCGCCATTGAAAAAAAAATATATGGCAGCCATTTTCCGTTTCCATTTCAACTAAACGAACGACGAAACTAGGAAAAATACAGATTTCCTCGCACAATAAATACACAAAACTTCATTTCATGACAAATACCTCAAATTTTGGAAGAACAATGATTTAAAAGTGTTTTGTACTCCGAATTTCTAACTTTGTTCATGAAATTTCCGATCGCAACGACGCCAAAGAGTCACGTCGACGTCATCAATTTTACTGCAACATCACGGTTCTCGCGTACACTAAGGCGAAGCCCTGCGTGTGTTGCAATTTGGTGATAAGTCGCTAAAACCGATACCTTTTTACGTGAAATGTGGCCAAATGAAATGTCTATCAGGACTGGAGATGCCAGGAATAAGCAGTTACAAACCTTCCATTGCGTACTTTAGGGTATATACATGTAATGAAAAGGTTATTGAATGAAAATCGTAAACAATTTGGAACTCGTTCATATGGCTGAGATTCACTCGCAAGCTCGTGCGTCCTCGCAATATGAACTCGTTCAGAATAGTTTTCGACATTCATTCAATAACCTATTATTATTATTATTATTATTATTATTATTATTATTATTATAACATGTTGGATAATGTTTTGACTTATAAACGTACGAATGCCAGAGTCAGTCATAGAGTTATTGAGCGAGTAAGTAAGTACAAGCAAGAAAGTGCTTCAATTTCAAAGGGTTGCAGAAAGGTTGGTGAAACTTATAATACCAAGGTACATGTACCTCAAAGTATTATTATGTGCATTTGGTGAGTCACGGACAAGCCCTGTTTTCCTATTGGAACCACTTCTATCTCATAACAATACGGAACTGTTTCATTAGAATCTCTTCATTCTAGGGTTATAACCATGCCAATGAACGTATAGTTTCCTAAACTAGAGGTATGTAGGCAGAAGCTGGGCACGAATTAGTAACTCAATCCGCATCTTGTAAAGCTAGAATGCCCATCTATCCAATAATCCAGGTAATTCTGGTACCGTAGTAACCGGCGTTGTGTTTACTTTTTGCCATAAAATTCTTCCTGTGCATTTTTCGGGGGAAAATCTATCAAGAACGATGCAAACGTCCAACAATCTTGCCTACAAGTCATATCAAAATGCTCGTTTGCTCACATTTTGTGCTTATTTTGGAAAATACGAACAGTTTCTGTAGAAATCGGCCGAATAGGCCTTGGCCGAACCTTGTTTACCAACTTTGAATCGAATGTTTGGAAAAATTATACAAAAACAGTTTTCCGTTCCAGCAGAAATAAAAAGTCAAGTTAATTCTCCATTAGATGCACGTTTTACTTCATCGCAAAAGTTTATATTACATTGAACAAAACAAGAAATTTATTCGCATTCATCAAATTTTGTAGCGAAAGCACCGTAGTAACCGGTGTTGGAACCTTTCACCGGCGTCAACGTTGGACAGGGTGTAAGTCAAAAGTAGACCATACACAATAACAGATTCACGAGGTAATGCCCATACAGTAACCTATTTGCCATATTATACAGATGAAATAAGTTGACATTATTAAAGTGCTCATTCTTGCACAGACATTCATTGAAAAGCGAAAGGACAAAAGCAAACTAAAAATTATTTTGCAAGATGGAAAAACATGTGTGCTTGTTTATCTACATAACTATAAATTTGATTTTTAAAAGTGACGCCAAGGTTTCTGTGAAACTGCTTCAACATCAGCCAAGGGCCATGAAGGAATCCCTTAGCTTAGATATGAGAAATATGCATGCAGAAATAGATTCACTAAGAGAAAAACTGGAAATAATTGAAAATTTCATATATAACTTTACGGAAGATAGAGGAACTGGTATAGATGAAACAATGTATCCAGATGACCTTGTTAAAGAACTGTTTGATGGTCATGAAAAAATAAATACAATGGAGAAACACTATGAAGAATATATTGTACTGCTGCAAAATGGCTTCAAATCATTCAAAACATGGAACATAGAAAGTTGGAAAACACTAGAGAAAAGATTAGATATGACAGATGCCAAAACAGAGTCCTGTGCGAAAGAAATTGATGTGCTGCAGAAATCTGCTGTGTCGAGTGACCGTAAAACAACCCAGGCTATGTGAGAAATAAAGGACACATTTACCAAGAAATCTGAATTTCAAGTGCAGGCAGCTTCCACTGAGGCAAAACTGAATGACATTGAAATAGAACTTAATGAACTTAAAACTGCTCATCCAAAGTACCTAAACAAGATGGATTGGAGTCAATGGCAAGTGATATTTTGGGCACAGGCAAGGAACAGTGTAAGCGTGTATGACGCGTGGGTGAGTGGTTATGGAACAACTACAACATTCCCTCCTAAAATTGGCATGCATTATAGATACCCAGCTATAGATTCATGGAACAATCTTGACGTGAAATATGTACGTCTTACTCTACATGACCAACATGATGAAGAAGTGGCCTTTGTTCTGTTTGATGGAGTTAGGTCAGACAAAATGAATTGGTTTGCAAAGAATAGAATTTTAGACTCATCCTGGGCACAACTGCATTATGACTCATCTCTTAACCATTGTTCAATTAAGGGCTATAAAAATCGCAGGTTCCACATTAATGCGTGGCATGGAGGATGTGAAAATGACAATGGATTTCTGCAAGTACATGATGTCAAGGATGAGGGATGTACATACGAAAGGACTGAGAACCCACCACGATTTTTGTATTCGGAGTTTCCAAGTGGTGTAAGATGGGACTCTAGGGCTTATGGGGAAGCAGAGTATATGGTCATAAAAATCATGAAATGAGACATTTTTGTTGAGCAAATGCCAAATGTACAGTTGCTTTCATTTAAAAAGTTTTCTTGTACTCAAACCATTCTGGGACTTTAATGTAAACATATGTATATGTTCCAAGTGACTACCAGTAAAAAAGGAAATGACAAAGTGGAACTTTCAAGTGCTTACAAGTAAAGGAAAGAAATAACTAATAAACTGTTTCTCCAGGACACAAACACTTACCTAATCTGAAATCATTAAATCACTCATACTTGCACAGACAGTCATTGAAAAAGGGAAGGACAAAAACAAGCTGTGATAAAAAATATTATCTATCAACATGGAAATATATGTGTGGCTTTACATCTGCATAACTCTAAATCTGATTTTGAACTGTGACGCCAGGGTATCTGTGAAACTGCTTCAAGATCAGCTAAGGGTCATGAGGGAATCCCTTAGCTTAGATATGAGAGTTATACATGCGGAAATAGATTCACTTCGAGAAAAACTGGAAATGATTGAGGGTTCCATCAATGCCACTAAAGCTGTCAGTACAGATGACAAAGGGGCAGGTATAGAAGACACAAAGTATCAAGATCACTTTGTTAAAGAACTGCTTAATGGTCTTGAAAAACTAGAAACAATGAAGAAAAACTATGCGGAATATGTTATACTGCTACGAAACGGATTCAAGTCACTCAAAACATGGAATAAAGAAAGTTTGAAAGATCTGGTACAGGTTTTTGAGGAAAGACTGAGAGATCAGCAACAAGATTATTCATCCAGATTAAATACAATGCAAGGTCAGGTAGAATCATGTACAAATGAAATCAAAGAGTTGCAGATAAATACAGGATTGAGTGACAATCAAATGACACAAGCTTTGCAAGAAATAAAGGACACATTTACCATGAAATCTGAATTTCATACACAAGCAGCTTCTACTGAGACAAAAGTAGCTTCTGTAGATGTAAGAATAGCTTCTACAGAGGTTAAACTGAATGAAATTCAAACAGAACTTCATGAACTCATAACTGCTCGTCCAAAGTACCAAAGCAAAATGGATTGGAGTCAAGGGCAGGCGATATTTAGGGCACAGGCAAGGAATGGCGTAAACGTGTATGAGGCATGGACAAATGGTAAAGGAACAACTACAGCATTCCCTCCTGAAAATGGCAAACATTATAGAAACCCAGCTATAAATTCGTGGAACAATCTTGACGTGAAATATGTACGTCTTACTCTACATGACCAAAATGATGATGAAGTGGCCTTCATTTTGTTTGATGGAGTTAGGTCAGACAAAATGAATTGGTTTGCAAAGCACAGAATTTTAGACTCATCCTGGGCACAACTGAATTTTGACTCGTCTCTAAACCATTGTTCGATCTCGGGAGATGGTCAGCGCAAATTCTATATAAATGCAAGGTATGGAGGGTGTGAAAATGATCATGGATTTATTAATGTTCTTGACATGAAGAACAGAGGATGTAGATATGAACGTTCTGCAAATCCACCACGATTTTTGTATTCAGAGTTTCCAGGGGGTGTAAGATGGGACTCTAGGGCTTATGGGGAAGCAGAGTATATGGTCATAAAAATCATGAAATGAAATCAAGTACATATAATGCAATTTCAAATTCTATTGGGATTTCTTAGTTTGTTGAGTAATTGATTTGTATTGTTTTTATCATGTATCATATGCTTTGTACATAGACATGAGACTATAACAATTTTAAAACTCTTCACTCTATTTCCAAGTCAATAATTTTCCAGTCATGTCAGAATGGACCTGTGCATCCAGAGCCAGCACTTCCTTGATTCCAAAACCAGTACTAAGTCTTGCTAGAAGACACTCTACTGCTATGCCATCATGTTTACCTAATCTTATTTGAATTGTAGAATGATGACATCAATATTTTTTTATGTGAAAAATATTGATGTAAGTTTTATTGTAAATAAAGCATATATCACAAACCAAAGTGTATGTATCTTCACTTACTTTTCTTTCTTGACAAGTTGGTTCTGTGCCTCTTCTAGTTTCCTCTGTACCGCCTGGACCTTCTCCTCCGAGTCCTTGGTGGCCGTCTCCAGTTTCTTCTCTACCAGACCGACACGAACCTGCTGCTCACTCATTTCTTCTTGCTGTAACACACAGATGACAGTCTCTGTAATTTGTTTGATTTCATTCTTTATTTCCAATGTATGGTCTGAATCTTGTCCTTCATATCCTTGGTGGCTGCCAATAATTTTGCTTGTTGTTTTTTTCTCAACCAGACCAACATGAACTTGCTGCTCATTCAACAAGGATCATTAAATCACATAATGTTTCTTCTAACAAAGTGACATAAAAAAGGCTGTATCAATCCAAAGCAAGTGCCTTTAGCTTTTTAATTGATTGAGGGTTTAATGCTACACCAACAGCTATGGCCATATGGAGATGGGACCAATGTTTAAACTGTCATCCCAAATATTGTGCCAGTGCCTTTAGCCTATTTCCATATACATGTGAGCCGCCGCATGGGAAAACCAACAATGTGCATATGCGAAAACAAAGACGCAGATCAGCTTCGTGGTAACCGCAAAGCTGATCAGCACCTTTGTTTTCGCTACACTGATAGTACACTTCCTCTTCTTCTTAAATCCGAAATTTCAAGCTTCTAGCCTGCTTCTATGACTGTACAGCCCAGTTTGTGTCAGACCTGGTTGGAATCCCAAATTGTTGGTTTTCTCATGCACAGGCTCATGTAGTATCAAAGGAAAATTCCACATTAAGACCTACCTTCAGTTTGATCTGTCTCTTCAAATCTTTTATCGATTCTTCCTTGCCTTCGAGTTTAAACTTGAGAGATTCTATGTCCGATATCTGGGACTTGATCATACTGGCTCGTAACATCACGGGGGGAGGAGCCTGAAAGACATGTGATACTAGGGTGATTGAAAAGTAAAAAAAAAAGTTCACATGAAAAACGTTTATGTAAAGAAAGTTGCAAACATTAAGTATACTTTAAAGCAATGACCAGATCTTGACACACATCAGACCCAAAATCATGTTCTTGAAATGATAAAATCTGAACCACAGTGATAGAAAATCTTGGTGCATATTATGTAAAAGCAATAATACAAATTTATTGAAATTATCTATACCCTCAAAAATTATTTTCACTTTGGCCTGACAGGCTGACAGCCTCGGTGAATACAATTTTTGGGGTTGATAAATCATTACATCTACTTCTTTGAATAATTGTACTTAGTATTTTAATTTTCAATCTATCAGTCTCTCATCAGTTACTCTGAATAACTAGGAATGAAGACATGGCAAGCATATTGTAATTTCTAAGTTGATATGAGTTTTAAATAGCTCTAGAACCTACCTTTTTCTCGGCTGTTCCATCAAAGTCATATTCCCCATTCTCCATAGCATTGGCTGTTCTGTTCATTGTACCTACCACCACACCAAATGACAATCTGTAAAACATAATGGGATGTTAACTATAACTGTAGTAACATTAAAATTAGTTGAGCGCATAGTCACAAAAAAAAACCACGTCTTTTTTTCAATTTTCATACATCATTTGGCTAAACAAAAATTAGCAAGTTGCTTCAGTTTTTCTATGGAGAAATTTAGGTAAACTGTGGAACAATGTGGATTTCTCCAGCAGATTTGAGCCGTGTCATGAGCAAATCAACAATGTGGTTTCCGAACAGGTTTAACACAAACTGAGCTGTTCAAGCACAGAAGATGGCTAGAGGCTGGAAATTTGCAAAATGTTGATTTTCTCATAATGTGGCTGATTCCACACAGTTACTGAGTAAATTGAGCTTATGCATGAGAAAACCAACAATGTTGTGTTCCAACCAGGTCTGACACAAACCGAGTTGTACAGTCACAGAAGCAGACTAGAAGCTTAAAATTTCGGATTTAAGAAGAAGAGGAAGTGTACTACCCGTGTAGCAAAAACAAAGGCACTGATCAGCTTCGCGGTCACCGCGAAGCTGATCTGTGCCTATGTTTTCGCCTATGCAGACTGTTGGTTTTCCCATGCTGCGGCTCAAATGTCAATGGGACAGCAGATTTTTGTACCTCAAGCATTCATAAGGCCCAGTATCATCTTTGCTATAGACTTTATCCGTGGCCTGGTAGGCAATCTCCTCCAGTTTCTTAGGCATCAGGCCCTCAGCATCTGAAGTGAAACATATGCTTTTACATTATGAAAACAATCCCAGATTTTTTCTTGCAGCTGAACAAATTGAAAATTTTCACTTGGAAAGTTTTTCTTATTTTTGCTCTAAACATATACTGAACAAAAAAAGAAACGCAACAATTGTATTCCTCTAAATTTTGAGCAAACTATGATATAATCAGAAATCATTGCATTTTCTACTTCTGCATTAGATATCAGGCTTCCGAATGCAAGAAACTCATTTTCATTTTGATGAGTATTTACGGAGTTATTCGATGCCGAACATGATGAAAGTAGTAAAACACACAGTGCGATGCGTAAGCATTAAAATAATGGTACGATTTAAATCAGCTATAAACCCCTATTCAAAATCACAATGTACCACTCAACAGATAACTCACACGTTAAAGAAATAAAACGAATAAAATTGAAATTATACCACTTTCAATTAAACATATAGGGAAATTTATGGTTTTAATTAAGAGTTTGTGTGTCGTGAAACTTTATTTCTTTTTCATGAATTTTAATTAGGGAGCAGCTGACATTGTTCCTTGGTGATTTGGAGGTTCAAAAGTGTGCGCATGCTCAGAGCAAATCTTTCCTGATTTGCGTTATTTAAGACAACAAAAAATTCTCATTCAAATTTTATCAGAATGAAAATCAGTTTTTCACAGGATATACCCTAATATCCCATGAATGGGAATCATACAGCAACAGATCTGAAATTATCATCGATTTACCCATAAAATCAACAAGAGGACCAATGGTCCTGTAAACGCTCACCTGAGATCTGCTGCATATACCAATAAACATGTTTGAATATTATGGTATTTAACCCCTGTGTAGGGGCAGATGAAGCCCTTGGGCCATTTTCTTCTTTATTTTCAGAATAATCAATATTGTGTCCATTTGCCAATTTCCTGCTGGCTTTTAACAGTTTTCCCCATTTAAATACATGGTCAACCCATGTTGACCTTGCCATGGGTCAAGGTCATCACAGGGTCATGATTTATATATACATTGTAGTACTTAAGCCATAGATGCTTCACATCAAGTTTCTTCGAAATCCGGTTCCAGAGAAGAAGATTTTGAAGGGTTTTTACCATATATGGGCATGGTGGCCATCTTGGTCATGTGACCTTGATTATTTATATACACATTGATTCCCCCATTATATAAATGCTTCACATAAAATTTGGCTTTGATTGGCCAAGCGGTTTCACAGAAGAAGATGTTTGAATAGTATGGTAATATACATGTATAATGCCCTGCAGTAGGGGCAAATATGCCCCTGGGGTCCAGTTTTTTTCAGAATCATTAATACTCAGCCCTACTGCCCATTTCCTGCAAGACTTTCATTTTAAAAGACATTTTAAAGGTTTTCCCCATTCAAATGCATTGGCGACCTATGTTGACCTCGCCGTAACATAGGTCAAGGTCATCCACAGGTCATAATTTATAAACACATTGTAGTACTTCAGTCCCTGATGCTTCATGCCAAGTTTCATTGAAATCGGTCCATTGGTTCAGGAGAAGAAGATTTTTGAAGGGTTTTTACCATATATGGGCATGGCAGCCATCTTGATCATGTGACCTGGATTATTTATAAACACATTGACTCCCCCTTCCCATAGATGCTTGCTATAAAATTTGGCTTTGATTGGCCAAGTGGTTTCAGAGAAGAAGATCTTTGAATATTATTGTAATATACAAGTATAATGCCCCGGGGTGGGGGCAGTCCAAACCCCTGGGGTCCAATTTTTTTTCAGAATTACCTACCTTCAGTCCATTTGCCCATTTCCTGCAAATTTTACCTTTCAAATGACATTTTAACAATTTTCCCCATTCAAATGCATGGGCCACCTATGTTGACCTCGCCGTAAAATAGGTCAAGGTCATCCAAAGGTCATAATTTATAAACACATTGTAGTACTCTAGTCCCAAATGCTTCGTGCCAAGTTTCGTTGAAATCGGTCCAGTGGTTCCAGAGAAGAAGAATTTTGAAGGGTTTTTACCATATATGGGCATGACAGCCATCTTGGTCATGTGACCTGGATTATTTATAAACACATTGGTTCCCCCTTCCCATAGATGCTTCATATAAAATTTGGCTTTAATTGGCCAAGTGGTTTCAGAGAAGAAGATCTTCAAAAATGGTGGACGACGACGACGGACGAAGACGGACGACGCCGGACGCCGGATCATGGCCATCCTATAAGCTCACCTTGTGAGCCTAACGGCTCAGGTGAGCTAAAAATCCTCAGTGGCCTATTGTGGCATTTCTTTTTTTGTTCAGTATATATTGTGGTAATGTGTTAGAACCGAGGCCATTCTAACCAGTTCCCACACACTATGTTTCGAGCCAATGTATTTAAGAAATGAATTTCATTTTTCTGGTGTTCATGGAGCTATGAACCGAAGGGGTTCATGTAAACTTTGCTAGCAACCCACTGCGGTTCATAGCTCCATGAACATCAGAAAAATTAAACTCATTGTTTATATTTATATTCATTTCACTCTATCGCTTGTTGAAAAATCATCAAGGCAATCACATTTACAAGCAAATAGATAATTTACACACAGTGTGTATTCAAACAGCGGAACGGCGTCGACGTTTACAACGTCCAATCAGATTGGCAAAAGCATTGTATTTTGACGTCAAGTTTGACGTCATGTGACGTCGCGTGACAAGATGTTGTTCATGGAAGTATGAACACAGATGAACATCTAATGGTTTATCTAAGGGGGTTTTAGAAAAATGTAAATATTTCCCTGTACATCCCGAATTTACTATTTGAGCCACGACGCGAGAAAACCTGTCTTCGAGGTTTCCGACCAGGTCCGACACAAACCGGCCTGTACAGTCTCAGAAAATAGCTAGAAACTTGAAATTTTAGATTTAACGAGAGGAGATGTACTGTCCATGTATCGAAAACAAAGGCGCTGATCAGCTTTGCAGTTACAGCGAAACTAATCTTCGCTTCGTTTCGCATAGGCTAAATCCGGTTTTCTCATGACACAGTTCAAATACAAGTGGGATATACATCAAATGGACATATTATCCAGATGAAAGCATAAGAAAATTTTGCCAGTGTTGTTAATACATACATATTTCGAATTACAATTAACTGGCTTATATTTTCATTTTTGATAATAATAATAAGGCTGAAACAGGTTAAGCAACAGGCATATGTCCCTATAAAAATCAATGGTTACAAAAAATGTTTAGCCAGAAAAACATAAGACAGCATCAATGTTTCACATATGAAGCAATTTGTCATGAGTTCACACATCACTGCAAACTATGCTCTTTATTTCAAACACCCACAATTCCCATAAAATTATATCACACCCACGATTCCCATAAAATTATATCACACTCCATTCCAACAGCAAAATTGTACATGCTTTTTAATGGTGAGAGACATATTATTCTGAATAAGTATATCTATGACAAGATGTGTGTATTACATCATAATAGAGAGATAACTCTGTGATAATCACTGACTATTCCCTCTCCAATCATAACACTGCAAAACCAAGGGCGTACAAAGAATAACCAGAGGACCAATAGTCCTGTAAACGCTCACCTGAGATCTGCTGTATATACGAATGTTATAGAAAATAGTCCCAGTATATATAGTATAGGGGCAGATGAAGCCCTTGGGCCATTTTTTTCAAATTAATCAATATACTTTCCATACAAGTTTTTCCCTTCAAATTACATTTTAACAGTTTACGGTTACCCATTCAACGACATAGGCAGCCCATGTTGACCTTGCCATAACCCCTGGGGTCCAATTTTTTTTCAGAATTACCTACCTTCAGTCCATTTGCCCATTTCCTGCAAGATTTGCCTTTCAAATGACATTTTAACAATTTTCCCCATTCAAATGCATGGGCGACCTATGTTGACCTTGCCATAAAATAGGTCAAGGTCATCCAAAGGTCATAATTTATAAACACATTGTAGTACTCTAGTCCCCGATGCTTCATGCCAAGTTTCGTTGAAATCGGTCCAGTGGTTCCGGAGAAGAAGAATTTTAAAGGGTTTTTACCATATATGGACATGGCGGCCATCTTGGTCATGTGACCTGGATTATTTATAAACACTTTGATTCCCCCTTCCCATAGATGCTTCCTATAAAATTGGGCTTTGATTGGCCAAGTGGTTTCAGAGAAGATCTTTGAATATTTTTGTAATATACATGTATATTGCCCCCGGGTGGGAGCAGACCAACCCCTGGGGTCCAATTTTTTTTCAGAATTACCCACCTTCAGTCCATTTGCCCATTTCCTGCAAGATTTGCCTTTCAAATGACATTTTAACAATTTTCCCCATTCAAATGCATGGGCGTCCTATGTTGACCTTGCCATAAAATAGGTCAAGGTCATCCAAAGGTCATGATTTATAAACACATTGTAGTACTCTAGTCCCTGATGCTTCATGCGAAGTTTCGTTGAAATCGGTCCAGTGGTTCCGGAGAAGAAGAATTTTGAAGGGTTTTTAACATATATGGGCATGGCGGCCATCTTGGTCATGTGACCTGGATTATTTATAAACACATTGGTTCCCCCTTTCTATAGATGCTTCATATAAAATTTGGCTTTGATTGGCCATGCAGTTTCAGAGAAGAAGATCTTTGAAAATGGTGGACGACGACGGACGGACGGATGACGGACGGACGGACGACGGACAGACGCTGGATCATGGCCATCCTATAAGCTCACCTTGTGAGCCTAACGGCTCAGGTGAGCTAATAATATGAGCCAGTGTATGAGAAAACCAACAATCTGCATATGCAAAACCAAAGGTGCAGATCAGCTGTGCAGTAACTGCACAGCTGTTCAGCACCTTCGTTTTCGCTACACAGGAAGTACAACCCTTCTTCTTAAATCTTCTAGCCCTTTGTTGTGACTGTGCAGCCGATTTAAATCAGACCTGGTCGGAAACCCCAATTGTTGGTTTTCATATGCACAGGCTCATATAAAAGTTCTACTAATGAACTAACTCTGCAACATTTATCAGGTTTTTCTTGATTCTGCCAACTGCAATGACAAGATAAACATTCTACTCTTCCTTGTATGCATTTAGTAATTATTTTGAAGCTTGCAACCTTGTCCTTGTTCCAGAGTAAATAAAGCAAAGCCCTTATTTGAAATTTTAGACTTTTTCTTTGCTAATAGCTTAAAATGGTGAGAAATTGTGAAGCCAGTCAATGTCATATCACACAGATACTACCAATATATTTGGTCCGCCCTCCTATGGTTAACTTCTCTAGAAAAAGAAATATGGATAAACATGATATGGAAAAGATGACAGAAGCAAAAATGAATACAATAGTTGAGAAAATATGAATTTAAATGAAATCTTGTAAATGATTACAAAAAAATCACAAGAATAGGTCTTGATGATAAAACCTGTATTTCCTTATATAGATATTATTTTCCTTTTAGTATATGAAACTCATAATTTATCTAAAAATGATCACAATGCAAGATACACCAATATTCAGATTAAGAATTTTCCATTACGAAAACTTGCCCATGCAATATACAAAGTTTTTCTAAGTCGTAAAATTGAAACTTTTCAGAAGAATTTTGTTTTTGCCATTTTTCTAATTTTTGCTCAAAACATAGATTGTTGGTAGCCACAATCTATGTTTTGGAGCAAAAATAAGAACAAGAACTCCGCGGAGGTCGATATCGCACCTGCATCGGGCAAAATAACTAAAAACATGAAATATAGGTCCAGAGCACCAGGTTAAGGTGTGTTCTGAAAGGGTATGTGAAGGACATTTACTATGCAAGCTTTCACACTCGCAGCTATCACTGATGCAGAAAAAAACAAACTTCGACATAAATATATAACAAAGTCAATGGACCGTAAAATATAGGTCAAGGTCAGCAGGTCAAGGTGCATGATTGAAGGGTATGTCAAGGACAGTTACTATGCAAGGTTTCACACTCGCAGCTATCTCTGATGCAGAGATAACCAAACTTTGACGTAAAAATTTACAAAGTCAATGGACCGTGAAATATAGGTCAAGGTCAGCAGGTCAAGGTGCGTGCTTGAAGGGTATGTCAAGGACAATTACTATGCAAGGTTTCACGCTCACAGCTATTACTGATGCAGAGAAAACCAAACTTCGACGTAAAAATTAACAAAGTCAGTGGACCGTGAAATATAGGTCAAGGTCAGCGGGTCAAGGTGCGTGCTTGAAGGGTATTACTATGTCAAGGACAATTACTATGCAAGGTTTCATGCTCTCAGCTATTACTGATGCAGAGAAAACCAAACTTCGACGTAAAAATTAACAAAGTCAATGGACCGTGAAATATAGGTCAAGGTCAGCGGGTCAAGGTGCGTGCTTGCAGGGTATGTCAAGGACAATTACTATGCAAGGTTTCAGACTCGCAGCTATCACTGATGTCGAGAAAACCAAACTTCGACGTAAAAATTTTCAAAGTCAGTGGACCGTGAAATATAGGTCAAGGGTACTGGGTCAAGGTGCGTGCTTGAACGGTATGTCAAGGACAATTAATATGCAAGGTTTCAGACTCGCAGCTATCACTGATGTCGAGAAAACTGAACTTCGACGTAAATGTTGACGGACGAACGGACGAACGAACGCACGGACGAACGAACGAACGTACGGACGGACGGAAATTTGAACTCCTATATCGCACCCTGCTATAAGCAGGTGCGATAAAAATAGATATACCCCTGCAAACCCCAGTTTTACTATATAAAATTGGGGTTTAAAGGGGTATTCATCACATGGACTTCTTTTCCTGATGGCATAGACATCAGATCTAGCATCAGATTTTGATATAATAACAAGAACTCCGCGGAGGTCGATATCGCACCTGCATCAGGCAAAGTCAACAGACCGTGAAATATAGTTCAATGGCACCGGGTCAAGGTGCGTGCTTGAAGGGCATGTCAAGGACAATTATTATGCAAGGTTTCAGATTCGCAGCTATCTCTGATGTCGAGAAAACCAAACTTCAACATAAAAATTTTCAAAGTCAGTGGACCGTGAAATATAGGTCAAGGGCACCGGGTTAAGGTGCGTTCTTGAAGGGTATGTCAAGGACAATTACTATGCAAGGTTTCAGACTTGCAGCTATCTCTGATGTCGACAAAACCAAACTTCGACGTAAAAATTTTCAAAGTCAGTGGACCGTGAAATATAGGCCAAGGGCACCGGGTTAAGGTGTGTGCTTGAGGGGTATGTCAAGGACAATTACTATGTCAGTGGGCCATGAAATATAGGTCAAGGGCACCGGGTGCTTGAAGGGTATGTCAAAGACAATTACTATGCAAGGTTTCAGACTCGCAACTATCTCTGATGTCGAGAAAACCAAACTTCGACGTAAAAATTTTCAAAGTCAGTGGACCGTGAAATATAGGCCAAGGGCACCGGGTTAAGGTGTGTGCTTGAGGGGTATGTCAAGGACAATTACTATGCAAGGTTTCAGACTCGCAGCTATCTCTGACCAAACTTCGACGTAAATGTTGACAAAACTTCGACGTAAAAATTTTCAAAGTCAGTGGACCGTGAAATATAGGTCAAAGCCACCGGGTTAAGGTGCGTGCTTGAAGGGTATGTCAGGGACAATTACTATGCAAGGTTTCAGACTCGCAGCTATCTCTGATGTCGAGAAAACCAAACTTCGACGTAAATGTTGACGGACGGACGCACGGACGGACGAACGAAGAAGGGACGGACAGAAATTTGGACTCCTATATCGCACCCTGCTATAAGCAAGTGCGATAAAAATAGGAACAGTCTTTCAGAGAATGCTTTAGTATCAAGGACACAACATGCATTGATGAGAACATGTATATTAAACATGGCATGCATGATGCATGGACATAGAGTGATTAATTTAAACTATCCTATGTAAAACAGTTAACTTTATTATTATTATTATGACAGAACAAAGACACACAATCATAAGAAAAAAAATAGATCAGTTTGATACTTCCTTACAGCTGATTCCAACAAAGGTAATTTCATGCATGTTCAGTTATCTTAACCACACAATTTTCAGGAAAAGTTAAGACTGATTGCTGCGCTATGTGGAGTTCATAGATAGAAATTTTAAGAGTACAGGCTAACAATAAATGAGCCGTCTCGTGGGAAAACCAACAATGTGGTTTTGAACAGGTCAGACACAAACTGGCCTGCACAGTAACAGAAGACTGCTAGAAGCATGAAATTTTGTATTTAGGAAGTAGAGGGATTGTACTATACGTGTAGCAAAAACAAAGGCGCTGATCAGCTTTGCGATTACCGCGAAGCTGATCTGTGTCTTTGTTTTCGCATATGCAAATTGTTGGTTTTCCCATGAGGCGGCGGCTCAAATATCACATTGGCAATCATGATGCTTTCAAGGGTTTGAAATTGGGATGCTTAAACAAATATAGAGTTAGAGTATGAAACCAAGCAATGATTTACCCCTGTATCTCTCCAGCTCTAGAGTCCCATCTAACAAAATCAGTTTTCATAATAAGAACTATATCAATGACCCCATTTAGGCAGATAAATCATATGAAAACCGTCAAGATAATAGATCATACCCGGCAGTGGCGGATTTAGAGGGGGTTCAAGGGGTTCGCTCGAACCCCCCTCTGGACGTAAATTATTTCATTTTCATGGGGAATTTCAAGAAATTTTGTCTGAAATTAGGCAAACGAACCCCCCTTTTCTGCATTTGAACCCCCTCTTCTGAAATCCTGGATCCGCCCCTAATACCACCTGCAGAGAAGCAATATGATCAGTGTTTGCCATTTGGTCTGAATGTCTGAGAACCAGTGCTCTATGATACACTTTGGTTTATATTGCATAGTAATAATGTCAAATGGATAAAATTTGAGCCACCTCCTGGGAAAACCAACAATGTGGTTTTCGAACAGGCCCGACACAAACCGGCCTGTACAAGCACAGAAAAGAGCTAGAATCTTGAAATTTTGGATTTAAGTAGAAGAGGAATTGTACTATCCGAGTAGCGAAAACAAAGGCGCTGATCAGCTTCGCGGTTACCGCGAAGCTGATCTGCGTCTTTGTTTTCGCCTATGTAGATTGTTGGTTTTCCCATGAGGTGGCTCATTTCTCTAAAGGAATTGAGTGTATTAATTATATGAGTTAAGTTTTTACACATTAGATTCATTTTTGTTAACCAAACAGGTCCCACGGTTATAAAACATTTTTTCATGCACAACTCAGCTGAAGCTAAAATTTATCCTGTTCAGACATGTTAAAATTGTTAGCATTTTAGATTTGGCAGGATAAATTACTACATGTAGTTTGGGGGTTTTGAACCTGAATTTTCCACTAACTTTTACAACTTAAACATTTATAAGCAGCTGATTTTTCATGCTCATCTGAGCTGAGCTTGAAAAAAGTTTTATAACCTCAAGGCCAGGGATCAATATAAGCTAAACTATCATGTTACTTTCATTTCTACTTTTTTTTATTTTGTTCAATTCACCTTGCTCGTTATTAGATTAACCAGCATATATGAGCAAGGTGAATTGAACAAAATAAAAAAAATCTTAAACTAGAAAATGTGTTTATGAAACACTATGCCCCCAACTGGTAAGCCACTTTCAAGATGTAAAAATGTCCAAAAAATGACTAAGTTCAAATTGTAAAAAAAAATGACAAAAATTAATCTGAGGAGTATATCCCAACCACATGCATATCTTCAAAGCATGGTCACAATGTCTGCAAAGTTTCAAAAGTATCGGTATTAAATTGTAGGAGGAGTTGCGCACACAAGTTACCCTCTATCCATCCACTAAAATGCCCGAAAAAATGACTAAGTTCAAATTGTGAAAAAAAAAATGACAAAAATAATCCAAGGATTATATCCAAACCACATGCATATCTTCAGACCATGCCCATAATATATGTAAAGTTTTAAATGAATTGGCATGAAACTGTAGGAGGAGTTGCGCACGCAAGGTACCCACTGCCCATTCACTTTCATTGTCAAAATGCCCGAAAAATGGCTAAGTTCAAATTGCAAAAAAAGTGACAAAAATTAATCTGAGGATTATATCCAAACCACATGCATATCTTCAAAGCATGGTCACAACATCTGTAAAGTTTCAAGAGAATCGGAATAAAACTGTAGGAGGAGTTGCGCACACAAGATATCTACTATCTATTCACTTTATCAAGAATTAAAAAGGGAAATAACTCTCACAGAATTGGCCCCTAGCCCCTTGAATTTACCTGAAAGAAAAAATACAGGTCCTCTTAATTTTCATATACAAACTACATACCAAATTTCAAGATTCTAGCTCTAACGGTTCCTGACCAAGTGCTCACGCATCACAGACTGACTGACTGCACGCACGCACGCACTCACTCACTCACTGCACTGCACTGCACTGCACGGACAGACCCAAACCAATATGCCCCCTCAACTTCTTCGAAATTGGGGGCATAAAAATGATTTTCTCTTCTCTTGTAGATGATTTTTTTAAATAATCTAAAATCTATTCAAATGGTTAGAGGTTAAATACTGTACAATAAATATGAGCCGCGACGTGAGAAAACCGGTCTTCGGGGTTTCCGACCAGGTCCGACACAAACCGGCCTGTACAAGCTCAGAAAAGAGCTAGAAGCTTGAAATTTCGGATTTAAGTAGAAGAGGAATTGTACTATCCGAGTAGCGAAAACAAAGGCGCTGATCAGCTTCGCAGTTACTGCGAAGCTGATCTGCGCCTTTGTTTTCGCATAGGCAAAAATCCGGTTTTCTCACGATGCGGCTCAAATATCATCTATGTTATGAAACAACAAACTGACTTTGCCAATCTATGAGGCAATATGATTAAACATGAAAACACAGTATACCTCTATGATATGATGATACTGGAATAATGTGAATGTGTTTTATTTTTCTGAGGCATATGCATGTAAGTGAATGTTTAGTCAAAAATAGGAAAACCATTAGCTGCCACCTTCACCAAGCTCTGCTCTTTGTATTCTAATCTTATTGTCGCTATTATGTGAAATGCGATGCGAGAAAAACGGTCTTCAGGGTTTCCGACCAGGTCTGACACAAACCAACCTGTACAGTCACAGAAGCAGGTTAGAGGCTTGAAATTTTGGGTATAAGTAGAGGAGTGCTTGTACTATCCGTGTAGCGAAAACAAAGGCTCTGATCAGCTTCGCAGTTACTGCGAAGCTGATCTGCGCCTTTGTTTTCGCATAAGCAATTATCCGGTTTTCTTGCGTCGCAGCTCATGTGTCAGAAGGACCGAATCAGGTACAGTTATCTGGGAAATGAGACTGGCAAAATCATGGTCTTATTGACAAATTGGATCAGGGCATACCTATTCAGCAGCCCTGTACAGTATTGCTATCCTATCCAAATTGGATCAGGGCATACTTATTCAGCAGCCCTGTACAGTATTGCTATCCTATCCAAATTGGATCAGGGCATACTTATTCAGCAGCCCTGTACAGTATTGCTATCCTATCCAAATTGGATCAGGGCATACTTATTCAGCAGCCCTGTACAGTATTGCTATCCTATCACAAATATCATCGTTCCGTATGCTTGCATGTAGAAGCATCCATACCAAAGATCAGGCATTGGAACAAATGCATGTAGTTTGGATTTTCACGACTAAATACATATTAAAATTGACACAAAATGAACTATGCAGTAATTACCTTTTTTTCATTCATTACCGTATGTTAGCTTATACATCAATTGCTAAATACATAGCATAAATATATGCAACATTTTGTTAGGGCTGCAATTCAGATGTGTGCTTAGCTGCTATATTCACAAGCTAGCAATCAGCCACTGGTGTTCAAAACCTACCTTTGTGACCTGTTTTAATTCAAAATATTTTTAAGTGTCCAAACATTCAAATTTTTTACTACAATTCAAACCATGCAAGTGCTAATATAAGAGCCGCCCCATGGGAAAACCAACAATCTGCATAGGCGAAAACAAAGGCGCAGATCAGCTTTGCGGTAACCGCGAAGCTGATCAGCGCCTTTGTTTTCGCTACTTGGATAGTACAATTCCTCCTCCACTTAACTCCAAAATTTCAAGCTTCTAGCTCTTTTCTGTGACTGTACAGGCCGGTTTGTGTCGGACCTGTTCGGAAACCACATTGTTAGTTTTCCCACGAGGCGGCTCATTAGTATTAAATCAAAACATTACAAAAGCCTTGCAGACAATGCATTGTAAACTACTCTGTATTAAAGCAGGACCTTTAAGAGAAACTTGAAGACTTTCAAAACTGCTGCAAAGCATAAAAAGTGAATTACAACAAAAACTGCTTCATACTTTCAAATCAAAATTTGCAAAAGCTCATACTGTTACAAAATAATTTTCATCTTCACTGAAAAATAAAGCCTCCCTTGGGAACCTGATATCTCCCTACCTGTGAGGAGTGCAGCCTGTTGCATGGCGCCCACACTGACCACCTGTAGGGTCTTGGCTATCTTCAGGATATGAGAGGAGGTATCAAGGATCAGATCATGTACCTGCAGACAGATAAACAACAGTAATCTCCTGATTATGAGTTGCTGAGACTAAGATAAGGCTGCGTATCCACTCTGGTTGTTTCTTCAGGATATGAGAGGAGGTGTCAAGGATCAGGTCATGAACATGGATAATTTTGGAAAGGGCCATTGACAAAAATGTCATTTTATTTTCAAAATGGCCCATACATTTGGCAAACATGGGCCAGTTTTATAATGTATGGAAATAGGGAATGATGTTTCTATGCGAGAGTTTTTCTCAAAATGGCCCCTTCAATTTTTAAGATAACTTTATCCCTGATGAACCAACAGGAAGAAAACAAACTATATTTGTGCATGTTCCATTTTTCAACTCCCCCCCCCCCCCCATCTCAGATTCATTTTGATTGCCTCCCTTGGCAAAAAAAGATCCTTCCTTTCAAGAAATGTTTAATAGTTGATCTACAATCATGACTGTCTATTCAAGAGTTACAAATCTGTAGTATAAATCAGTAAAAGAATGATAGTAAATACCTCTTTACTGAAGTTGAGAGGGGCTGTAGCAGTTGAGTAATCCCCCTGGGGGAGTCGTCGCTTCACCTGAAAACAAGTATTGGAAGGTAAAGCACTGGTTACCGTGATTAAAAAGGTTCAAGGTGCTTGCATGTAATTTCTTTGAAGAATGGGGCTATAAAATCTGTTTCACTATTTTACATGTGTTAAGTTTATATGTCAAAATGTTTGAAACTTTCTGATAATGCATCAGACAGAATTTCTATGCATCTGCAGACATTACCGGTCTTACATACAGCTGAATTTAGCAAAAGTAACGGCTTGGTACGAAAACATTTTGCCAATTAATATGTGTCAAGTGAGTCACACAGTGCAGGGACTGATTCCTGAATGTTGTGTGTATGCACATAACATATGAGCCGTGGGAAAACCAACAATCTGCATAGGCGAAAACAAAGACGCAGATCAGCTTCGCGGTAACCGCGAAGCTGATCAGCGCCTTTCTTTTCACTACTCGGATAGAACAATCCCTCTTCTACTTAAATCCGAAATTTCAAGCTTCTAGCTCTTTTCTGTGCTTGTACAGGTCGGTTTGTGTCGAACCTAATCGAAAACCACATTGTTGGTTTTCCCACGAGGCCGCTCATATATACTTCTCTCAGCATTCAGAAAGTCAATGAATAACACAAATGATTTCTAAATGTTGTGTGTGTGTGCACGTAAAATATTTACTAGACTAGACTACCATTTGAGCCGCGATGCCAGAAAATCGGTCTTCGGGGCTTCCGACCAGGTCTGACACATAACGGCCTGTGCAGCCAAAGGAGATGGCTAGAAGATGCTGATCAGCTTCACAGTTACTGTGAAGCTGATCTTTGCTTTTGTTTTCGCATAGGCAAAAATCTGATTTTCTCATGACACGGCCCATTTGACTTTTACAATTCTGATGCAAAAAAGAGAATTGAAAAAGCATTTTATAACCATAAACTGTATTAGTTCATTAACATCTGTTTCTGATATGAGCCAAGTCTATCTGACCAAACTCTAATGCATTTGAATTTCATAAGCAGTCTATATCTAATCTGCCAAGTCTAAACATTGTTATGTTCTATATTACAGTTTTTCTATCATTTTGGTTGGATGGTTAAATCTCACTTCTTCCTGGAGGCTTCTTTTTCTAGATTTGTTTCATACTAGACATATCTAGCCAATTAGACGTATCAAGCCATACTACCACACACTCTACATGGCTATCAAACATTACGTTTTCTGTTAGCAATCTTAGTTTCAACACTCAAAAGCTGCTCCTGTTTCCATTGGCAAACAAAACTATGTTTTAGTGACATTGCAACACACTAAAAACCAAACGTTAAACACATTTTGCACACCATTTATTTAAAAACTATTATCTCATTATATCAGTCTGAAACAACTTCATTTTTTTTCAGTATTTTTAAAAAGTCTAAATCTGCCAAGATATGGTCGCAGGTTCGATCCCGGGCTTCTCCAAAAATCAACCTACCGGTTGAGCCTTCGGGGTGCTCCCAGAACATCAAACCCACTAAAAACAACCAATTATAGTACTGGTCTCGCCCAGGAAAAAAAAAAAAAAACTAGAAAAAGTGCCTTGAGAGGCACGTATACCCCCGGCTGGTGGTCACCCAGTCCTCCTTCTCCCTCCCACAACCACCCAGCACATGTACACCCCTGACATTGAATCACAAATCCCGAACAAAAGACAGTACTCTTATCAAATACTTTATAGAAGTGTGCGTTCTAAAGCACTTTGACCACAGACATGAGTGTAGTTTTTAAAGTGACATATCTTCTTTAGAGCAGTACACAGAGCTGACTTGTGTACTCCATCTAGGACTTAATCACGGACATTGAGGGTCAGGTCCTATGTCCTAGATGGAAAATGAAAATAGAATGTCAGTCTAAATTTAAAAAAAAAAAAAAAAAAAAGTAATAATAAAAGTATTGATGTCCTAGATCTTGAACTCAATCCCCCCCCCCCCCCCCCCCCGCGCGACATGGACCCAACCCTATACCCTATAGGGTACCTTTAGTCCAAATATGAATGGCTTCTGATGATTGGCTCATGAGATATACCCCACTAGAGAAACTTTAACCAAAACTTTGACGCAAATTAAAGGTGACCTAGATTTTGAACTCTAGCCCCACCCCCGGGCATGGACCCTGGGGTCCAAAATCATAGAAACAAAGCTAATCCTATAGGGTACCTATAGTCCAAATATGAATGGTTTCTGATATATAGTTCATGAGATATACACCAATAGAGAAACTTTAACCAAAACTTTGACGCAAATTAAAGATGACCTAGATTTTGAACTCTAGCCCCACCCCCGGGCATGGACCCTGGGGTCCAAACTAATAGAAACAAAGCCAACCCTATAGGGTGCCTATAGTCCAAATATGAATGGTTTCTGATATATAGTTCATGAGATATACACCAATAGAGAAACTTTAACCAAAACTTTGACGCAAATTAAAGGTGACCTAGATTTTGAACTCTAGCCCCACCCCCGGGCATGGACCCTGGGGTCCAAACTCATAGAAACAAAGCCAACCCTATAGGGTACCTATAGTCCAAATATGAATGGTTTCTGATATATAGTTCATGAGATATACACCAATAGAGAAACATTGACCAAAACTTTGACGCAAATTAAAGGTGACCTAGATTTTGAACTCTAGCCCCACCCCCGGGCAAGGACCCTGGGGTCCAAACTCATAGAAACAAAGCCAACCCTATAGGGTACCTATGGTCCAAATATGAATGGTTTCTGATATATAGTTCATGAGATATACACCAATAGAGAAACTTTAACCAAAACTTTGACGCAAATTAAAGGTGACCTAGATTTTGAACTCTAGCCCCACCCCCGGGCATGGACCCTGGGGTCCAAACTCATAGAAACAAAGCCAACCCTATAGGGTACCTATAGTCCAAATATGAATGGTTTCTGATATATAGTTCATGAGATATACACCAATAGAGAAACTTTAACCAAAACTTTGACGCAAATTAAAGGTGACCTAGATTTTGAACTCTAGCCCCACCCCCGGGCATGGACCCTGGGGTCCAAACTCATAGAAACAAAGCCAACCCTATAGGGTACCTATAGTCCAAATATGAATTGTTTCTGATATAAAGTTCATGAGATATACACCAATAGAGAAACTTTAACCAAAACTTTGACATTTTAACTGAACTAACGAACCAACGAACTAACGAACTAACGAACATACGAACGGACGAACGGAAAAGCGAAAACTATATATACCCGTCGGCATAAATGCCGGGGGTATAAAAAGATATGTTTACTACAAATACGGACAGTCTGCAATGCCTCATTTTGTTTAAAAATCTTGTCCATTTTCTTTTAAATAAATCTGTTAAGAATGATGCAGTGAATTCAAAACATGCCTGAACATCTCAAGACATGTAGGAGTTTGCTTGGCTATTTCCCTTTATAATCTCTAGTGAACAGTTTTACAACAGTGAGATAGTAGCTTTATTTCATCTATGAATTAATTTTAAAAAGTAGTTCTGTATTATTTTGGTGAGCATCTTTGTTATATCTGTTTGTTTCCAGCTATGCACAAACTATTATGGCTAGTGATAAGACCTACCTGGCGACACATTTTAGCCATCTGCAAATAATTTGATCATTCTTTTGATACATAGAATATGATAAAAAGAAAGACAAGCCTGCTGAATGATAGAATCTACCAATGAAATAAAAAGCAAAAGCAAACCACAATGTTCATAGCAATTACTAGAAAAGTTTGGAGTAATGCTATTCAACATGCATACTGAATCTAAAACAAAAAAGAACCTGATTAGATTGGTTCGGAAACTGAAGTTAAAAGTAGCAAAAGCAAAAAAATGAAAAAAGAAAGCTATTTTACTCATGCATCGAACAAAGCTGCATGTAGATGGGATTTCTAATGCTAACAATGGCTATGGTGAAAATGCACAATCAATTACTATCTCAATGAGACAGGTTTAAGATATGAAATTTCTATATCAAATATGAGTACACAGCCAACATAGATTGTTCAGGTCTATCGAAACATTCTTAAATTTACAGATATTCAAATGAGCTGCCTCATGAGAAATCCATTAATCTGCATATGTAAAACCAAAGGCGCAGATCAGCTTCGCAGTAACTGCAAAGCTGATCAGCGCCTTTGTTTTCCCTACACGGATAGCACAATTCCTCTACCTTCTAAATCAAAACTTTCCAGCCTCTAGCCATCTTCTGTGACTGTACAGGCTGGTATGTATCGGACCTGTTCAAAACTATGGCTGTTGGTTTTCTCATGAGGTGGCTCAAATATGGACAACCAGTGCAGACCCAAACCAGACTAGGTCTCTACGCAGAAGGATATGGAACTTTATTTTTGAACAATTCTTCACAACGTCTTACATTACTGTGAACACATGGTATCAATTCTATACTGTAAATTCAGAAATTTTTGTGTGACTTTAGTTTTATGAATTCTTTATTTCTTAATTATTCGCTAAGTCTTGAATTTGTGAATGAATGTTCATGTATTCATCGTGGCTTATTCAGATTCTTTATCAGCGAGAACCTTGAATTTGTGAGGCATCAAATTCACAAATGAGCCTGTGCATGAGAAAACCAACAATTTGCATATGCGAAAACAAAGGCGCAGATCAGCTTCGCGGTAACCGCGAAGCTGATCATCGCCTTTGTTTTCGCTACACGGATAGTACAATCCCTCCTCTGCTTAAATCCAAAATTTCAAGCTTCTAGCCTGCTTCTGTGACTGCACAGCCTGGTTTGTGTTGGACCTGGTCTGAAACCCAAATTGTTGGTTTTCTCATGCACAGGCTCAAATATTAAATTCTCACAAACATTTCCAAAACTTCCAGTACAGAAAGATGTCTGAAAATCTAGGTAAGCTAAATGAAGACAAAACCAAAAGATTTTGATGTCAAATCTCCCAAAATACTAGGTGGTAAAAAGGCCTCAACATAAACTACCCGATACCAAACTGATCATAACAGCCCTGACGGGATCTAGCTTTGTCTAGCACCGCAGGAGGGGAGTCCAAGAGACTTTGAGATAAATAGAATCCATCATGGGTGTCCAGTGGAGATAGGAAAATCCCAACCCGAGGGTCCACCCGTTCCAGTGGGAAACGAGGCTCGCCGAGTTTCCTACTGGAACGGTGGACCCGAGGGTTGGGATTTTCCTTTCTCCACTGAACACCCATGATCAATGCTTTTTCTTACATACTCCGATTTTATCCTTTTACCGGTAACATAACCTGGTACCGTGCTTTAACCCTTGTGACGTTGTGCATATTACGGATGTGACGTCAAATGTAAATAAATCGCTGTCAAAGTCAATAGAGATGTAGTTTTTTATTTGTTTTTATTTTAAAACGAGCGTGATTCAAGAATACTCGCTGTGAAAAACATCTCTTTTGTCTAGTTTTGGTGAACGCCATTGCTGCAAGCAGTAGAAACGATCGAATTATATCGCGTGCTTTTCTTATCTTGCATGAGCAACCAAACCAGCAGTGTAAGATCGATTTATCTACCACCGCTAAAATACCGGAATTTTTCTATCTTTATGAAAGAGGTAATAAGACAAAGCCTTACCTCATCTGTTTGTATCTATTATACAGGTTAAAATTTGCAAATTTTTATAATGTGATAACCTAATTCACTTTATCATGAGATTTTTCCCAAAACACATTCACAAGTCACAAACCAAAATGGTCTGTCAAAATGTTCAGAATACATAAGTCACAGAACAGTGTTTGTGCTGTTCAAACTGTGTTAATGTGCAGGCTGATAAGGACTTGGTCATCTGCTTAGAATTAAAGTAGAGATCAGGGAAATCAGTTCCCATGAATAATTGTAGATTAAAAAGCAACAAGGGCTACACACAATGTGTTGGAGTATTTAAAGATGATACAATATTTACAACATTAAAGATGCATAGCATACAAATCATGCATACATTACAGAAGTCCTTTTCAAAACCACAATATGCATTATGAAGAAAACAAATACATGAGATTTCATGTCTTCATACATATGCTAAGATACATATATCTATACATGTAACACCAAGAGAGATTAATCATACACAGTATACAAAATTTATGCATAATTTTATAAAAAATTCAACACAAGTGTTGTGTTACCTTCCTAGCACACATCCTGGTGTCATTGTTGTAGTTCTCCAGGTCTCTCAAAAGGATAGATATCTCTGTCTGCTCCTGACCTGGCTGAAAACATTGGGAGAAATCTTAATTCTTAGACAAAAAAAAAGCAATTTCTATAAAGGTTTTAACATTTATGATGGGCCAGAAAGCTCTAACTATTGGTGCTCTCTTTTACTGTTCCAGGATTACATTTGTCAGTTGACCAGACACAGATGAGCCGTGTCATGAGCAAACAGGATTTTTGCCTATGCGAAAACAAAGGTGCAGATCAGCTTTGCAGTAACTGCACAGCTATCAGCGCATTTGTTTTTGCTACTCGGATACTACAATTCCTCCTCTACTTAAATCCAAACTTTCAAGCATCTAGCCCTCTTCAATGACTGCACAGGCCGGTTTGTGTCAGACCTGGTCGGAAACCTAAAAGACGGGTTTTCTCGCACAGCTGATCTGCACCTTTGTTTTCGAATTGGCAAAAATCCGGTTTTCTCATGACGTGGCTCAATTGGTATGCAGTATTGAACTTGAAAGGAACTGAAAGACTTTTGAACACAAATCATACACCACTGACTGAAAATATTCCAACCAACCTGTATGAGAACTTTAAGACGTCCAATATCCGTAGAGATACAATCACATGCGCTGACGACCAGTCTGATCTGGTCACTCATGAAAGCTGTACAGTCAACCTTCTCATTGACTAGGTGTACGGAATATAGTTGCTGCAAAGAATAAACAAGAAAGGCTAGTTTCAATTATATCTTGCCAATGCTAACTAAGAGACTGGAACTAAGAAATTACGGTGAAGGAAGACGTAAGTATAGCCAAAGTGACTGAATGGCTCTTTGTATGTACTTCGTCTGTTTGGCCAAACTTTTACTTCCTACTTTTTCACAATTCAATTCTTTTGCAAACTGTTCTGGTCAGTTTACAATGATCCTATATTACAGTGTCCAAACCTACTGAATCCCATTGTGCACCTATCTGACTTTCTCTGTAAACCAATCACCACAAGAAAATTTATAGAAAGATTTTTCTATGTTGGCGAGTTGATTGGCAATCTTCAGCTTAACTTTGCAAAGAAGTTAACAGTCCATCATGGAATTTATACAGATTGATTGATATTTTAACAACATTTGAAAGAACCTATGTGTTATGCTGGCCATACTTAGTTTTCCTCTGCTGTAACAGTATAAGATTGGGAAAGAACAAAGAATCACATCAGTCTGAAAACAGTCAGATTGTCCTTGTGTCACAGGGGCGGATCAGCAGGGGTTAAAATTCGCCAAGGGGGGTTCGTTTTCGATATTTTTGCTGATTTTTCATAAATTTCCCCATGAAACTGAAACCAGAAGACCAATGGTCCTGTAAACGCTCACCTGAGATCTGCTGCATATACCAATAAACATGTTTGAATATTATGGTATTTAACTCCAGTGCAGGGGCAGATGAAGCCCTTGGGCCATTTTCTTTTTTCAGAATCTTCAATATTCTGTCCATTTGCCAATTTCCTGCTGGCTTTTCCCTTCAAATGACATTTTAACAGTTTTCCCAATTGAAATGCATAGGCGACCCATGTTGACCTTGCCATAATCTTGGTCAAGGTCATCACAGGGTCATGATGTATATACACATTGGAGTACTTTAGCCATCGATGCTCCACGCCAAGTTTCCTTGAAATCAGTCTATTGGTTTCAGAGAAGAAGATTTTTGATGGGTTTTTACCATATATGAGTCAATGTCAAAATTCGTCAAAATTCTTGTCTTCTCAATATTTTATGAAAACCACTCACCAGATCGTGATTTGAATTTTTTCATATGATACAACTGATCATGCTTAATAATAGTAAATGATAAAACAGTATTTGATTGGTGTAGAAATACCTTTTTTCCAGATTTAAAACCTCATTTTTCATCATTTTTGCCTGTCCCTCGAAAAAAATTGAAGATTCAGCACAACTTTTGCAAGTCGCTGTAAATATTTGGGTAGTTTTGACTGGTTGTATCAAAAAGAACATTATTAAGGTAAATATAAGAGGTTTCAAAATGGGATATTTCATTTTAGTTTTCATATTTTTTGGCAATAATAAATCCGTCCCTGGATTTATGTCCTTACCGTAACGCAGTGATAAATCGACAAAATAATATAGGATCCCGTATGTTGGCAAATCTGGTTATCTGTCATGCTCACTGGGCACTTTCTATTTACAAGCATTGCATGTGTTTTGAAACGCTGCTACTGAACTGCTTAAGGAAAATACTGTTTCAGTGAGTAAGCCCAGAAGAGTATATTTTTTGTGTGTCCACTGACCGTAACAAGATATAAGCACAGTGAATACTTTGAAAAAGGTCTGATTCTGACATATTGATCCAATTACATTTCTCAATAGCAAACCACTTTTGCTACCATGTTTTAATGCATTACCATTATTTAAGATAGAAATTACTTAAAATAATTCCTTACCGTAACAGTCCTTACCGTAACAAAATAAAATGTTATGGTAAGGACTCGTATTGTTACGGTATGGACATCAACTGATAAACAGCAAAATAAATTAACCTGTGTGTTATTTATGTAGATATATTTGCTATGAGAAACTGTAACTTGTTACAATTAGAGTAATAGGATTATTAAAACCCAATTTTATAAATGAAATTTTTAGACAAATACGTTCATAGGAATTATTCCGTTACGGTAAAGACATTTTGGTGAAATACCATGCCTTTTTGGAAAATCATTTGGAAATTGAAACTAGAAGCAATACAATTGTATGTCATGTAAAATATATTATTTTATTGAAAAAGAAAGCTATCAGGATTATGATTGAGAACAATTATTTCCTACAAAATGTGTTATGTCCATACCGTAACATGCTGGTCCATACCGTAACGATATCTCAGAATGTTTAACTGTACCAGAAAACTAACAAAACTTATTAGACTTAAATCACCATAGAAGATACCAAAAGATTAAATACTTGTTATATCATTCAATCATACTTGCCTGTATTGCTGTCAAAAAGGCAAGCATTGATATTTATTCTAAAAATGTCCATACCGTAACGATTTTATCATTATAAGATATTGTCCATACCGTAACAGAGAATGTCCATACCGTAACAACATAAGAAAAGAATATACTGTGTAACATTTTATTAGTTGCTTTTCTATGTTTACATTCTTTTGCATTCATTTTAAGAGGATTTATCGGTGAAAATAAATAAACATCTTTCTTAATCACTGTCTTCATTTAGCAACATATTAGTGCCCAAAGTCAAAAATGTCCATACCGTAACATGCATCTTGTCCAGTACCGTAACGGTAATAAATTTCTGAAAATAAGTTCTTTATAAAGACTTCATGTGGATCATTACCACAAAATCAATATTATCAAGATGAATAAATTGTCTGCAGTATTGTTGTTGTATAGCAACATGCTTTTTAAAAATGTTATTTAAAGCGGGAAACATATAAAATCTGTAAAAAGTTGTTTTTGCTTGTATGATCACTGTTTTTTTCTACTATCATTACAGCTGTAGATTTTTTTTTCTAAAGTACATGTGTAGAAACAATCTGTTTATTAGATTGCATACATCAGAAATAAAAAGTTGTTGCATATTTAAAAGAAAAACACAATTTAAAATTTGTTACGGTATGGACATTTTTCCTGGTCATGTGACTTTTGACGATCTATTTAAGCAATCTGATTAGTTGTTAAGATTACTTTTAGTTTGTTTTAATTACTTTAGGGTTAGCTTGTTACTTTCACACAAAAAAATTTTAACTTTCTTTCAGGTGCTTTTTATCTTTTCCCACATTCAAAATTTGACGAATTTTGACATTGACTCATATGGGCATGGCGGCCATCTTTGTCATGTGACCTAGATTATTTATATACACATTGATTCCCCAATTCTATAGATGCTTCACATAAAATTTGGCTTTGATTGGCCAAGCGATTTCAGAGGAGAAGAGGTTTGAATATTATGGAAATATACATGTATATTGCCCCGGGGTGGGGGCACATGAGCCCCTGGGGTCCAATTTTTTTCAGAATTATTAATATTCAGTCCTACTTCCCATTTCCTGCAAGACTTTCACTTTAAATTACATTTTAAAAGTTTTCCCCATTCAAATGCATTGGTGACCTATGTTGACCTTGCCGTAAAATAGGTCAAGGTCATCAAAAGGTCATGAATTATATACACAATGTAGTGCTTGAGCCATCGATGCTTCATGTCAAGTTTTGTTGAAATCGGTCCACCGGTTCTGGAGAAGAAGATTTTTGAAGGGTTTTTACCATATATGGGCATGGCGGCCATCTTGGTCATGTGACCTGGATTATTTATATATACATTGGTTCCCCCTTCCCATAGATGCTTCATGTAAAATTTGGCTTTGATTGGCCAAGCGGTTTCAGAGAAGAAGATGTTTGAATATTATGATAATATACATGTATATTGCCCCGGGGTGGGGGCGGATGAGCCCCTGGTGCCCAATTTTTTTCAGAATCATTAATATTCAGTCCTACTGTTCATTTTCTGCAAGATTTTTCCTTTAAATGACAATTTAACAATTTTTCCCATTCAAATGCAAAGGCGACCTATGTTGACCTTGCCGTAAAATAGGTCAAGGTCACCGCAAGGTCATGATTTATATACACATTGTAGTACTTGAGTCATCGATGCTTCATGCCAAGTTTGGTTGAAATCAATCCAGTGGTTCCGGAGAAGAAGATTTTTGAAGGGTTTTTACCATATATGGGCATGGCGGCCATCTTGGTCATGTGACCTGGATTATTTATATACACATTGGTTCCCCCTTCCCATAGATGCTTCATGTAAAATTTGGCTTTGATTGGCCAAGCGGTTTCAGAGAAGAAGATCTTTGAAAATGGTGGACGACGGACGGACGACGGACGGACGGACGGACGACGGAGCATGGGTATACTATAAGCTCACCTTGTGAGCCTGACGGCTCAGGTGAGCTAATAATTTGGTCCAAGAGGGGGGGGTGTTCGAGCGAACACCCCTGAACCCCCTCTAAATCCGCCACTGTGTCACTTGTAACTTTAGCAATGAATCTGAACTCAAAGACGAGAAGCATCTTAGAGGGCTTTTGAGTGACTGGAGCCCCCATTTTTCATAGAGACTATGGAGACTATGCTTTTACAACTACCTTGCATCCCTGAATTTAACCTTCACAGATTGAAGAGTTTCCCACTCACCTGGAAGAAACTGATGGATTTGTCCAACAGGTCAACAGAGTTGGTCTCATCTAGCTGGAATACAGAGAACATTCACATTTTACCTTAAGATTATTTGAGAGAAAATCGGAATTTGTTTAAGCGAAAACAAAGACGCAGATCAGCTGTGCAGTAACTGCACAGCTGATCAGCGCCTTTGTTTTCGCTACATGGATAGTACAATTCCTCTTCGCCCTAAATCTGAAATTTCAAGCTTCTAGCCATCTTCTGTAGCTGCACAGGCTGGATTATGTCTGACCTGGTAGAAAAACCCAAATTTCTCGCGTAATGGCTCTTTTGAAGATGACTGGCTTGAACAAATAAACAGACCCAGACCAGACTAACCACATGATTTATTTGCTTCCCTATGCATTATGGCTGATTTTTCAATGCTGACATGAAACTGTTAGATATCTAGTATTATGTACTTTTTGTATTGTGGTTTGATATCAAGACAGAGCTCACTTTTCCTAGGTATAAAACATGCGTCTTGTTCATGGACACAGCTCAGAGCCCCTTGATTCTGAGTCTAATGTGAATGAAAATAGGCCACCACACTTCTTCTGTAGGACTTTTAAAGTACATTCTAATGCACTTGAGAATGTAACGCGATGTCTGATTGGATAACGTAAAAAAAAATGCAACAGTATATTCTGCAATATACAGACTGAGACCCAACGCCATGAGGAACTTTGCTTGTGATTGGTTAACATCGTTGATATTCGTCGCTCGTGTTGCTCAGGTTTTGTGAAAAACAGTGCATTTTAACAAGTAGATTAGAATGGGTATAACAGTATTCAAATTTTTCAGTTGGGGTGGTATATCGTCATATACACAGTCAGAAATCATGTTTTACGGCTCTGATGAAGCGGCACCCTAAAACAAAATTTCCAACCATATATCTGACAATATACCACCCCGAATGAAAAATATGACTACAGTTATCCAATAAATCATGAGTTTCAACATTTGACCAGGTCAGACTTTACATTATATGAATTCATATTTTTTTTTTTTTTTTTTTTCATGCAGCCCTCTTCCATTTGTTATTCTTTCCAATTTTGTAACTAAATTATGTTTTTCTTACCTGATCCTTCCTCAGTAGATCTATAAAGAAGTCAAGTGATTTCTCATGGGCGGCCATCTCTGGTAGCAGGGTACCAACTTTCAGCAGAAGTTCTACACTACAGGTCTTCAGGGCACTAAAATAGACAGGTTGCATGTTATTTTTGTGTAACTGTGTGATCTGGTCCCCAGGTTATAAAACATTTTTCATGCTCAGCTCATCTGAGACTAAAATTTATCCTGTTCATAAATGTTAAAATGCCAACAATTGTTGGCATTTTAACATTTATTAGCAGAATAAATTACAAGCTTTGGTGATCTAGACCTGAAACAATTTATTTGGGCTATTTATGAGCACTTTTTATTTCATGCTCAGCTGAGTTGAGCATGAAAATTTTTGTAACCTCAGGACCAGTTTCCATATCAGTCACTAGCTGTGACCAAGTGCACCGGATGGAAGCTACACATTGTACTTTCCTGTGTAAATGCTTAACCTTTAAGGCATAAAGGAAATATTCCTAAATTCAGTTTCCAGAGCATCATTCAGAATTCAGAAAAGATGCTTGATGCTGTTTAATGCAGCTACTAATAATCCTAAGTGTATCCAATCATAGGGGTGGACCTATCAAGATCTTTTAAAAATGCTTGATCCATGATCTATAACTGCAGCATAATTCTATGGCAGAACTCCAACTACATAAGATTTTTTCATGCAAACATTTAGTATCTTCATATTTTCATATGACTTTACTATTATTCACTGGATAATACGTAATAAAATCATATGACCTAAAATATTATCTTTATTACATTCGGTGCAATTTTCTCCTACCTTTCATACTGCCTCATGACACTCTGTAGTAGGTTCAACATCATCACCATGTGACTTGCAAAACTGCTCTGCTCTGCCGCATGAGACTTCAGTACCGTGCTCCGGTCAAATGTTGTACACACCTCAAACTGGTAGAGATATACGAGTCGCGTCATGAGAAAACTGGATTTTTGCATATGCAAAAAGAATTGGCGCAAACTGTGAAGCTGATCAGTGCCTTTGCTTTTGCTTCATAGAACAATCCCTCTTCTTGTTAAATCCAAGGTCATAGTCATCTGCGGCTGCACAGGTCAGTCTGCATCTTACCTGGTCGGAGACCCGAAGACCGGTTTCAAATGATCATTAGGAATTATGAAGAACATTTCTGGGGATTTCTAAATGAGTAATGTTTTGAAAACACTGCCCAAACATCTCCCTTTACTTTGAATTTGAAACATAAATGAGCCGCCTCGTGGGAAAACCAACAATGTGGTTTCCGAACAGGTCCAAAACAAACCGGGCTGTACAAGCACAGAAGCTGGCTAGAAGCTTGAAATTTCGGATTTAAGTAGAAGAGGAATTGTACTATCCGTTTAGCGAAAACAAAGGCGCTGATCAGCTTCGCGGTTACCGCGAAGCTGATCTGCGTCTTTGTTTTCGCATATGCAGGTTGTTGGTTTTCCCACGAGGCGGCTCAAATATGTCCTGTTTCATTTAGTTCTATTTGCTGAGCCCAATCATGATAATATCGGATTTTGGTATATGTGTCTGCAAAGACGCAGATCACCTTCACAGTAACTGCACAGCTGATCAGCGCCTTTGTTCTCACTACAAAGATAGTAAAATCCGTCTTCTTCTTAATTCCGAAATTTCAACCTTCTAGCCTTCTCCTGTAGCTGTACAGACCAGTTTGTGTCGGACCTGGTAGGAAAACCCAAAGACCACTTTTCTCCTGTCACGGGGTATCTATTAACCTACCTTTTCTCTCACTTGAGTTGCAAGTAATTCTGCTTTACTGATGATACGAGGGACCATCAGCAGAACCAATATGGCATCATGGTCACCTACAACAATGAAAAACAAACATAAAGACTTCCAAAGCTCCAATACATTTACAAACTTGTGCTCAAAATGCATGGAATAAAAAACAAACATACATAATAGCAGACAAGCAAGGAAATAATGGGTTAAATAAGATAAAGTTACCTCCCCTGTTCAAGAAGGAATCGGGCATGAAGGACTGTAGCAGAGAGACATGTGTGTTGGCCTGGTGAACATCCAGCTTCCTCAGCTCCATATCAATTGTCTTAGCAAACGCTTTAGTCTCGGCAAACTTGGTCTTGAAGTCAAACATCTCAATCTGTGGGCTCTCTGCTTTCTGATCGGATTCTACTTCTTTACTCCTAAGGTCCTTGATAGTGTCCTGGGGTAGCAACAAGATTAAGCAATAAAATCATACCAAACAGACATGTAGTGAGACATGTAGTGAGATACATCATTTTTTCTTCAGAAATCAATGGTGGTGAGTCTTGCATTATCACTTATAAAATAATTGAAGTGGTTGGGTTAGGTCATGAGATGACTCGTACCTAATAAAGGCACTGGGAAAATATAATTTCAAAAAGGTACATTGTCAATCTATTGTATTTTTGTTGTATTACAGAGATAAACCTACATGGACCCAAAGGCCTGCTATGAATCATAGTTAAATAATGTATGAAATCAAAATTTAATGATAATTTCTCAGAGCATTGTTGACCGACATTGTCAATTTTCATCACTGCCTGAAGGACATCTGCATAACTTAAGAAAAGTCTACCGGATTTAAATTTTTAATATATTTGAGGCTTAACATTCCAGTCATCATTTTTTCTGTCATGTCGGGACAAACCAAATTTTAAGAACAACCAGTCATCAACTTTTCTTTCATGTCTGGACAAACCATTCATGTCGGCATGAACCAAATTTTAAGAATAACAAGTCTGAAATATACCTGTAGATGAGTGACAAGATCTCTGAACTTAGTGATAGTCTTCTCATAGTCAGATATTGTCTCTTGGGTTGCCTCCAACTTCCTCACAGCCTGGTTTAACACAGAAATATGGCAGCATAAAACATTGAGAGATCACTCTATCAAAAACGTATTTGATCCTGGATATGTTCTTGCGTGTATCACTAGACCTGTTATATTTTTACATGGAAATTTTTGTAGATTGAAAAAGGAAAACAATGTATATTAAACAAAGACTCATTAAATCTTTTATGGACTTAATGCTGCCCTGATTTTCAGGGATATTATTCACTGAAAGCTTCTAGAGCATTCTGCAAACTCGTTGACATGAAATAGTTAAAATAATTTGAGCCGCGACGCGAGAAAACCGGATAATTGCCTATGCGAAAACAAAGGCGCAGATCAGCTTCGCGGTAACCGCGAAGCTGATCAGCGCCTGTGTTTTCGCTACTCGGATAGTACAATTCCTCCTCTACTTAACTCCAAAATTTCAAGCTTCAAGCTCCTTTCTGTGACTGTACTGGTCGGTTTGTGTCAGACCTGGTCGGAAACCCCGAAGACCGGTTTTCTCGCGTCGAGGCTCATTTATAGTCAGGCCTGATGTTTTAAGAATGTAGCTGGACAAAGCCAGACTACACTCTACCTCTATAGTCTTAGCATTGGCGAGGTCCACTTCTTCTCTCAGTTCTAGTTCTGTGTCTCGGGCATTCTCTTGTAATTCTTCATTCATTTCATTCATGGCTTCCTGGAAGAAGCACAATAATTTAATGAGTATCCTGCATGATGAGAGGGTTTGTACAAAAATAAAAAAATTAAATTCTCAGACCTTTCTGAATTTTTTTGTCAATTTTCATGGACTCTATGTACTGTCTTGCTTTTTAATAGTACTCATATTTTTAAAGATTGTGACAGTTTATCTGAGATAGTTCTGAATAGTTTTACATTTTAATCAAGCCTATGATGTTTTTTATCCAGTCTGACTTTTTTCAGGATAATAACAATACATGTACTATATAAAACTTAAAATCTATGACTGTGAGTTGATTACATGTATTCAAGTTCTCAAATCATTTAAAAAAATCAACTAAAACTGAAGCCTGTCTCACCAGATCAGCCTTTTCCTCCTGTAACTCCTGCAGGTTTTCCTCTAGCTGTAGGTTCTGCTCTGTCAATTTTTCTACCATTTCCTCAGCTCCCAGAGCCGCATCAACCTGAATAAAACAAAATTCTTATGATCACAGTATGATTACATTATTACACTTTTCTCCTGTAACTCAATAGGTTTTCCTCTAGTAGTAAATTTTTCTCTGTCAATTTTTCTACTAATTTTCAGCACTAAGGGCAGCATCAACCTGAATACAGGAATTTATTTTACTTTAGGAGCATGATTCATAAAAAGTTTTGTCCCTTATCTATTCCCTGAACATATTTCTTAATAAAATCAAAACCCCTTCTATAATCGCTGAATCATTTCACCTCAGCCTGAACATTATTTATGATGCTCATTTCTGATGTCAGTTTTCTCTATTCCATTGATTTTTTCGTTATCAAATTGATTGATTGACTGACTGACTAATTGATTGATTGACAGATTTATTGATTGATAGACAGACTAATTGATGTACTTACTGACTGACTAATTGATCGATTGACTAGCTCATTGATTGGCAGAATAATTGATTGATTGGCAGATTAATTGATTGTCTAATTGATTAATTGATTGACTGATTGACCAACTAATTGAATGATTGATTGATTGACTGAATGATTGATTGACTGACTAATTGATTGACTGACTGATTGATTGATTGACAGACTAATTATACCTGTTCTTTGAGTTCAATCATTTCCTCCTGCAGATTTTTCACCTCAGTCTGAACTCTGTCTCTCTCCTTTTTCACTATGTTCATTTCTGATGTCAGTTTCTCTGTCTGCTTTGTTAGTTTCTGATTCTCATGTTTCTCTTGGTTTGACAGGTCACGCATTCTACAAATAAAGTGTCGCTGTGAGAATAATTAATAATAAAAGCTATTGTTGTACAATATGCTTGACTTTAATTTTGAACGAATGTAGTGTGAGGTTGGGTTGGTATTTAATGTGATTCCGGTTTTTAGTCATTCTGTTCGTTTTTCAGAATTTAGATCGGACAGCCATATATACTACCAAACAAGTGCAGCCTTTTAATCAGTGCGCTTGCGCAAGTCCGTTGTTGTTCCGGTCTTGCGGATATTGTCAGCGGCAATTTGAAATCAACAATATTTCTATCGTTTTCCATCCGCCGAATTACATCTGCTACTCCATATAGATTTGTGCAATGTCGGGCAGGGGTCGCAAGCGACGTGCCGCGGCACCGGATCGTGTTCCCAAACGCACCAGGGCTTCAGATGAGCGAGTCACATTGTTTGACGATGGGCCTCCACGAGGCCAAGGTACCACTCCACGGCTACCCTTAGTGGAAGAGATGTTCAATATTAATGCGATTTTGAATGATCCAATCCCCGCTAACACACAACAATCTCCCTCCGGTGCACTTCCTTCCTTACCACAATCTCGCGCCAATACCCTGCCTTCATTTTCTTTTGATGTTGTGGAAGAACCTGTCGATTTGGTCAAATGTGCAGATGATGATTTATCTGTTCATGTGCCTCAGCAGTTGAAACAAAAAATTTGGGATAACAAGTACATCAACATTGTGCTCCTTTTGAAGGGAAATGCTGAATTAGCTGAAATTTGTTCTGGGGGTGTTTTGCATGTTTCTGATGGAAAAGTTGAGGCACGGCCTAAACAAACAAAGGAGAAGGTCAATTCCATTGAACAGTGGACTGAGGCGTTTTTGATTTTTATGAGCATCTATCTTTCTCGCTACCCTGATAAAACCCAGGAGCTGCTGAAATACATTTCGGTTATCCGTGATGCTGCAGCTAAATTTCCAAATTATTCCTGGCGTCATTATGATGAACAGTTTCGGGCGCGACAAGAGAAGAGGGTTGCAAATTGGGGCCAAATTCATTCTGATCTATGGCTCAGGACCATGTCAGTTTCTTCCACTACATCAACATCCGATGTATCTCAATTCGGTTCTTGCAGAGATTTTAATAATCAAGGGTTCTGCAATTTTTACCGCTGTCGCTATCAACATTCTTGCGATTTGTGTGGCAGCTCATTCCATGGCATGATAAGGTGTCAAGCTGGTAAAAATGTTCCAGCAGCAGCGCGTGGCTTTCGCGGCTTTCGATACGGATACGGAGGCCCTTACCGGGCCTCCATTAGGGGCTTCCGCTCTCGTGGTCGCGGATACCAGCGATGGAGATAACCGTTTTACTTTGGCTAAGACCCCAGTGAAGTTAGAAAAACTGAAACATTATCTAAGTTTTTATTCCGACACTAAATCAGCTGATGAAATTGCTCTTGGTTTTCAGTTTGGATTTCCATTGCACTACACTGGCTCGCGATTACCTCGCGATGCAAACAATCTGAAGTCTGTTGATGTTCACCCGGAGATAGTGCGGCAGAAAATTAAATCTGAAGTTGACAGCGGTAGAGTTGCTGGGCCCTTTGAACAGCGACCTATTTCTACTTTAAGGGTTTCACCTATTGGTTTAGTTGCAAAAAAGACGCCTGGCGAATTTCGCCTTATACACCATCTTTCTTTTCCTGATGGGGACTCGCTGAATGACTTCATTGATCCTGAATTATGTTCTGTCAAATACACACATTTTGATGAGGCTATTCATATGGTTCAAGATATGGGTCATGCATGTTTACTTGGGAAACTTGATATCAAAATGGCCTATAGATTACTTCCTGTGTCACCCGCTGAATTTGATCAGCTAGGTTTTATGTTTGATGGCTCTTTTTACTTTGACAAGGTCATGCCATTTGGGTGCAGCATATCTTGTGCTTCATGGGAAAAGGTCTCAACCTTTTTGGAGTCTGTAGCAAAGCAACAATCGCAGTTCGGAGATCTTAAACACTATGTTGATGATTTCCTATTTGCTGGTGAGGCTGGGACTAACAATTGCTTGATTATAATGAAGACTTTCATTTTTTGTTGTGATCAAATGGGTTTTCCTATTGCTTCAGAGAAGACTGTTTGGCCTACAACTCGGATTATCTATCTTGGTTTGGAGATTGATTCTGATGATATGGTAGTGCGCATGCCTAAGCAAAAGATAGATGAGTTGATCTCTAAAATCTGCCTTGTCAAAGATAAAAAATCTGTTAAATTACGACATATGCAGCAGCTCATTGGAAGTCTGAACTTTGCTACAAGGGTGATTGTTCCAGGGCGCCCATTTCTTCGGCGACTCATCAACTCAACTAAGGGTGTTACTAAGCCACACCACCACCTTACTGTCACTTCTTCCATGCGACAGGACCTGGAGATGTGGCTCACTTTTTTCCAGAATTATAATGGTATTTCAGTTTTTCATGACAGATTTTGGGTTACTAACCAGGATGTAGAACTGTTTACAGATAGTGCAGCTGGAACAGGTTTGGGTTTTGGTGCAGTTTTTGGACACAAGTGGACTTATGGGATCTGGCCACAATCCTGGCATGATAAAGAGATTACGAAGGACATTACGGTTCTCGAACTGTTTCCGATTTTGGTTTGTTTAGTTGTATGGGGTCGCATGTTAAAGAACAAGAAGTTGCTCTTCCATTCTGACAATCAGAGTGTGGTTTATATTTTGAACTCAATGACCTCTAAGTCTGACAGTGTTATGATCTTGGTTAGAATGATAACAATGGAGTGTTTAAGACACAACATGGTGATTAAGGGGAAACATATTTTAGGGACTCTTAACGTGTTAAGTGACTGTCTCTCTCGATCTTGTTTACAGAAATTTCGCCAGCTGGCACCAGAGGCAGAGCCGCAGCCAGCAGCAGTGCCGGACCATCTCTGGAAAGTCTTCGATTAGGGTGTGAATTATTACTTGGTGCTAGTCTATCGGAGAATACTAAAGCAGTCTACAGCAATGCACTGAAGTGTTTTTCTGCATTTCGATCCCAATATTCTTTAGTCGAAATATGGCCAGTGCCAGTTTCTGATTTAGCATTTTTTGTGTCCTTTTGTTACCAGAAGGGTTATTCTCCTGCATCTGTCACAACGTACATGTCTGCCATTAGTTTCGTGCACAAGTTGCGTAACATTGATGACCCTATTGAATCCTTCGTTATCAGGAAGATTTTGGAAGGTTTCAGGCGCTTGCAATCCAAAAAAGATCTTCGAGCCCCTATTACAGAAGATATTTTGATAAGAATTGTACAATCCTTACCTTTTATTTGCTACAATCGGTATGAATTAGCTCTTTTTCATTCCGTATATTCCCTTGCCTTTTTTGGCTTATTTCGAGTCGGTGAATTGGTTTTTACAGATCAGCGACAGTCTGGATATCCTTTAATGTTTGAAGATATTAGCATCACGTCCAACAAAATGATAGTACGTCTTCGCATGTCAAAAACCAATCAATATGGGAGACCAGTTTTTATCAACATACCGTCTGATTCGAACATGTCAATTTGTCCTGTTTTCGCAATGCAGAGATACTTGTCTCTGCGGGGATCGATTTCTGGAAACTTGTTTTGTCATGCCAATATGCTACCATTAACTCGTTACCAATTTGGTGCTATATTGTCTAAAGCCATTTCTCACATTGGGTTATCATCAAAGGTTTACAGGAGCCATTCGTTTAGGATCGGTCGAGCAACCTCCTTGGCCATCAGCGGAGTTCCTTCTGATCAGATCATGAAACTTGGTCGCTGGAAGTCCAGTGCGTTTTCCAGTTACATTCGACCATGATTTCGTGGTTTTTTGTTTGTTGAGGGGGAAAGATCGTAGTTTATTATTTCAACGGTTTACTGCCTTCAATCAGTGGATTGCAATCCTCCTTCTGTTCAGATCCTGAAACTTGGTCGCTGGAAATCTAATGCTTTCCTGTTTCATTCGACCATGTTTTTCATAGTGTTTGTTTCTTTATGAGCATTCATTATTGTTAACAGTTTCTTTTCAATTTTCAGACATATGGATTGTGGGGGATTCCCTCGTTTCACGAGCCGATGAGTGGGCTGCCTCTGCTCACCGGCACAATTTGTATTTGGATCCTCAACGTTGGTGTATCCGGTGGCTCGGGAAAGGGTCAATGACATGGCAAGACCTGCGGTCCAAAATTCAATGGATTGGTTTACATGCTACACCAAAAATAATCCTCATCCACTTAGGTGGTAATGATGTAGTGTTTACCAAAATGCAAAAAATGAAAAGAATTATGCAACGTGATTTTAATCACCTGTTTAGGTTATTTCCACAAACGTTAATTGTCTGGAGTGAGATTCTTCCCCGGTTGAAGTGGAAGTATGCGCCGCCCACTTCTCCTTGGAAGTGCTGGGATCGCAAACGACTTCGTTTTAATCAGTTAGGGCGGCAACTAGTTTCAGTGCACCCTAACGGCAGAGTTTTGAAACATGATGTCACTGTCGATTGCCCTGGCCTGTTTGCCACTGATGGGTGCCACATGTCTCCTGTTGGGAATGCTCTATTTTGCAACTCTCTTCAGGGCGGCATTGAGGCATTCATTCACACTGCTGTCAAAGTCTTTGAGTCATAATTTTTTATGCTAATTCTTGTTCCTTGCCATTTTCAATTTCTGATTGCCAAAATTTTCTTTTACATTTTGTGACCGCTGCGAATTGGCGGGTCGAATATTTTTCACTATGTTCTCAATATTCTTCGTGGCGGAATTCTTGCGCTCAGGAGATAATATTATAAAGATAAACCGAAGTCATTTTCACAGAATGAATCAAAATATTCATAGTCATAAAGCATAATATCAGAGTAATTGAATGAAACAGACTGGCAAATGTCTCTATCTTCAGTATGGTTGAAATTTATCTTGAACGCATTGATTCCGTACAGTAACAGTTTCGGCTACTTGTGAAAATAGATTGGGTTTTGCAGTTTTTTGCTTCTCGACTACACAGACACTGTGGGCGAACAGGCGGGGCAAGCTATTGTGACCTTGTGGGCCAATTATACATATATATTGTTTGCATTCATGTTATGTGAAATAATTGATAACAAATATAAAAGTTAAACATTTTATTCTTTGTTTATTACATTCGTTTCATAAATTAATAAAAGCTATTGTTGTACAATATGCTTGACTTTAATTTTGAACGAATGTAGTGTGAGGTTGGGTTGGTATTTAATGTGATTCCGGTTTTTAGTCATTCTGTTCGTTTTTCAGAATTTAGATCGGACAGCCATATATACTACCAAACAAGTGCAGCCTTTTAATCAGTGCGCTTGCGCAAGTCCGTTGTTGTTCCGGTCTTGCGGATATTGTCAGCGGCAATTTGAAATCAACCCACCCTCCACTACCCCCTTTTTTCTATACTATGATACTGCCAAACTTTGTTCACTCGTTTCAGACAATTAATGCCATCTTGATGTTCACTTGCCATATACGATTTATTGCTGAATGGGCCGTCCGGGGATATATGGACAGTTTTTCTACCACGGGACTGAGCCTTACACTGTAAAATGGTGGTTGCGTTATCATTACCAATGACTTACTCTGGCATATATGTCATCGGGTATGTACTAGACGTTTCTATTCAGGGATTCGGACATAGGATAAATATATGTGATCATGACGTATGGAGGAACACTTATACCTATAGAGGAACATTTATCGTGTGTGTTGGTTCAATGTACCAGACGTTTCTATTCAGGGATTCGGACATAGGGATAAATATATGTGATCATGACGTATGGAGGAACACTTATACCTATAGAGGAACATTTATCGTGTGTGTTGGTTCAATGTACCAGACGTTTCTATTCAGGGATTCGGACATAGGGATAAATATATGTGATCATGACGTATGGAGGAACATTTATACTTATGGAGGAACATTTATTGTGTGTGTTGGTTCAATGGCAAGTCATCTTGTGTGTCGCGTAGCTTCTGACACAATTGCTGGCCCTGTTTGTGAGCTGCATTTTTCTGGTGGTCGAGCAGCATTATTGCAGCTGCTATACGGTGTAGTGTGGATGTCTTGGGGGTGGGAATCGATCTGGTCCTGCTTTCGGATAGGACAAATTCTTCATCCGCTTGACTGGGTCTTTTCCCGCCCTCTGGTTGTCCACAACCGGCACATCCTTTTCTTTACGGTATCACTGGGTAATAGAGCGCACTAGACTAGTGTCTATATTCTAAGCTGCTATTTTTCTGAGGTTTCTTATCGCTACAGAGTTTTGGCTGTGTTGTTTTCGATGGGGAGACTCAGAAATTTTGCAGTTTGGAGAGTAACGTAGCCTCTGTGTTTGGATGGCAGTTTCCTTTGTTGCTGTCTAAACTGATGCGCCTAGGGATACCATGCTAATTATCGAATCTCTGCTTTCAGGACCTGTATCATTCTTTTTTCATAACCATTTTATTTTGCATTAGTTACTTTTATCAGACATGTTGCCTTCTGTTTATGCTAAACGAATCATTTGCAAGTCCTATATTAGCCAATTCATTAGGGAACATCAGCAGTGATTACTGATCATGTATACCAAGACTGAATTTGATGAAAGTTATTAACAAAGCAGACCAAATTCATTGGCCAAAAGCTATGAAATTGATTAAGGGCAAATTGCCATACATATGTGTACTATATATTAGCCGCTGCAATTTGGATGTTATTTCAGCTATGTAATGGGGCGTCATTGCCGCGATATTTTTGGCCACAGGCCGGAGAAAGTAGCTGTAGTGCTACAACTTTTAGGCCCTGTAGGATACTAGGACTTGCTGGTCTGCATATTTTGAAGCAGTCAATTTTTTCTGCTCTACAGTCAGCGGAATTCTTGCGCTCAGGAGATAATATTATAAAGATAAACCGAAGTCATTTTCACAGAATGAATCAAAATATTCATAGTCATAAAGCATAATATCAGAGTAATTGAATGAAACAGACTGGCAAATGTCTCTATCTTCAGTATGGTTGAAATTTATCTTGAACGCATTGATTCCGTACAGTAACAGTTTCGGCTACTTGTGAAAATAGATTGGGTTTTGCAGTTTTTTGCTTCTCGACTACACAGACACTGTGGGCGAACAGGCGGGGCAAGCTATTGTGACCTTGTGGGCCAATTATACATATATATTGTTTGCATTCATGTTATGTGAAATAATTGATAACAAATATAAAAGTTAAACATTTTATTCTTTGTTTATTACATTCGTTTCATAAATTAAACAAAAATTAAAACTGAAATCCTTTAAGAGCAGTGAACATATTAATGAGAAAGGGGATGGGTCATACTGTGCTTTCGGCTACATAAGCTCGTCAGTGACCCTTTAGATTTGACAACTAGAAAAAGTGCCTTGAGAGGCACGTATACCCCCGGCTGGTAGCTGTCCCCTCACCCCCCCCCCCCCCCCCCCCCCCCCCGCCCCACTTACCCACCCCCACACACCCACACCCACCCTCCCACCGCCCCCAACCCAGACATTGCTACTGAAACTAACACATTGAACCTAAATTTCCAAATAAAAGAGAGCACACTCAACAAGTACATCTGCAAAAAGCACTGTCTAAAACCATTGGGAGTGTAGTAGAATGACAGATCTATTTTAGAGCAGTATACAGAGCTGACTTGTATACTCAATCTAGGACTTGATCGCGGACATTGAGGGTCAGGTCCTCAGTCCTAGATGGAAAATAGAATGTCATTCTTCAATAATATTAACAAAAAAAAATAAAAAATATACAATGTTCTAGATTTTGACCTCTAGCCCCACCCATGGCATGACCCTAGAGTCTTATGTCAATAGGAACAATTCATACCTTATAGAGTACCTATGGTGTAAGTATGAATGATTTCTAAACATGGTGGTAAAGAAAAGTACATAAAATATAATTTTTAAAGAGGTTCTAGATTTTGACCTCTAGCCCCCCCCCCCCCCCCCCCCCCCCCCCCCCCCCGCACATGGACCCTAGAGTCTGAACCTTACATGGTACCTATGGTCTAAGTATGAATCCCTTCTGACAAGACATTGAATGAACTTACAGAAAATTCATTATGGTATCTATCATATTATAAATGTGTCCTAGATTTTGACCTCTAGCCCCACCCCTGGGGATGGTACCGAGGATTTGGTGACATGGAATATGAAAGCAAACCCAATAGTGTATTCACAAACTAAATCCCTATGATTGTTTGTTAAGATATGGACTTAGAGAAGAAACATTAACATTGTAAATAGCACATTTTAAAGGTGACCTAGATTTTGACCTCCAGCCCCACCCCCGGGCATGGACCCTGGGGTCCGAACTCATGGAAATGAAGCAAACCCTACAGGGTACCTATGGTCCAAATATGAATGGTTTCTGACCATTGGTTCATGAGATATACACCTCTAGAGAAACTTTAACCAAAACTTTGACGTAAATTCCACGAACGTTCCGGAATTACGAACGAAGAAACGAACTAACTAACTAACTAACATACGAACGGACGAACGGACGAACGGAAAAGCGAAAACTATATACCCGTCGGCATAAATGCCGGGGGTATAACAAGGAGCCAAAGAGAATTATTGTAATTTTGTGCCTTACAACAGGATAGTCAATACCTGTTTACCTTCAGGAAAGACATATATCAGATTGCTTAAATTGCTTACTTTTACGTTTTCATATCAGATTAAAAGATTCTACCATAGAGAAATGCTCCAAAAAGCACTGTCATCATTGCAACCTGAATAAATTCTGATCATACTTTCTCCTGATGTCAATGCTGCTGGCCTGTACACATATTTTCAAAACCTTATACACGGACATCCACTTGGGATATCTTAGATTAAAATAAAGCCTTTTCCATTTGAAAATTCTTCATATGAATATTTCATTAAAAAAATTTTTTAGACTTACTTGACAAGAGCTTCTTTCAGTCTCTCTATCTGCTGTTCAAGCTGTTTAACCTGGTAATCAGTCGCAACACCTTCTGTACCTGAAAATTATACGAAAAGAAAAATAGTAAATCAACATGTGACCATTTAATAATTTTTCAGGAAACTTTCTATAAATTCCAGATTATGCAAAGAAGTCTGACCTGGGACTGTAAATTGACCAGTTTTGTCTGTCCAAAAAAGTCATACAATAACCAGATTTTTTTCAGCAGCCTCCAGACACAGTATATTCGGCAATTTCTAAGATTTTTTTTACAAGGTGACTCAAAAGGTTCAAACAATAAATTTGATTTGCTTTATTTCTTTTATAGTTCACTTTCAGAAACAATAGGCATATTGGTACCCTGAACATTTTTCTTATTCATGAAAATAAACAATTCTTCCAGCCAAACTTGATAGTTCAAGCAGCGTTATCTCACCTTTTATTTCTCAATACATGTATTTATAAAAACTTTCACTTTTGACATTAAAACGTTCCGAAGAAAACATTTTCTCACCTTTATCACTGATTTCATTTCTCAGTATTTCTAAATCAACTGTAAGCTCTTCGACTCTTTCTTTGTATGATTCTAGCTCCTGCTGCATTGATTCACTCTGAAAAACATTAGGCAAGTTGTTAAACTGACCTTTTTTTACTCCTTTTTATGTATGTCTTTGTATAATGTTGGTTCTTAACTCATATAAGCCTGGCATCCCTTTTGTGGGACATAGGCAAACAGTATAGCCCCAGATGTGACGCCACATAATGCAGCGTCCCATCTGGGGCTATTCTGTTTGCTTGGAGGAATTTCACCGAAAAATGGAATAAAAAGTCAAAATCCCACCTGAAGCCCCTCAAAATGAAAGTGGACTCATCCAAATAATAATGATGGGAAAGTCCATTCGTCAAATATGGGTTAAGTGTTACAGGAACTCAAATTGGACCTTGATTTAGGAAATGAAAGTTAGAACAATTGAAAAAAAAAATAAAAAAAGACCTTTAAATTTGTTTGAGTATAGGCTTTACATTCCAAAGCAACAATTTTTCACTCATGTTGAGATGGAACCACTACTTCCAGTGTGCTTAACCAGTATTTTAGGGAAGTGTCTTTATCAATCATATTAACACTTAAACTGGACCTTTTTCATGCAATGAAGCTTTGAAAAATTGTGTAAAATGGCCACCAATTAACAAAACTGCATAAATATAAAATTTATCTTAGACAAAAAGAACTTCCAATGTCTCACAAGCATGGTATAATTTATACATCAAATGTCTGAAGTTCTGATACCTTTTCTTCAGCCATTTCCTGGTCAAGTATGGCTATTTCTACTGTCTCTGCTAAATCTAACATCTCGTCAACAATTTTTCAGTCATGTCGGGACAGTCTCAAAACAGTGCAATATCTAGTTACCTTTTCTTCAGCCATTTCCTTGTCTAGCGTAGCTATTTCTACCGTCTCAGCAAGGTCTGACATCTCATCTTTGTAGTTCTCAAAGGCATCCTGTACTTCTTGGATCTCCTGCAAAAGTGAAATCAATCATGTCATGTTGAAGTCTTTTTGAAGGTGACTTACTCGAAACTAGTCATCATGCTTTACTTTTTGTACATTTCATATAGGACCTATGTATGTTAGTTTCCATTGAATGTTTAGTTTGATTAGAATTATGAATTATCATCATACTACTGTTGAACATTCCTTAAGTTTGGTTACTGTACAGACATTCATCTATTCCTTTACAGTCTTCTGTTCTATCATGAAAACTACACCTTTTCAAGTGTTTTCTTGTCTAGTGTATTGGCTGGTTATCACATTCCAGTCAACATATTATCAGTGATGTTGGGACACAGCCACCACTTCCTGGGTATTTTAACCTGTACTTAAGGGTGTAAATCATTCTTGCTCATTGCCACAATCCAGCCAAAGTTTGAGACCTACCTTGGCATCCCTATAGTGCATTAATAAAGAAGCTGAGCCAAAACCACAATAATATGGAAAAAAAAAAAATAAAATCTCAAGTTTTACCTTCTTCGAAGCCTGTAATTGTCTTTGTAGGTCGGCATTACTCTCTTGCATCTTAGACTTGTATTCTTGAAGCTAGGGGAAATAAAGCAAATCATTGTTTTATCCCTTCTTGCATATTTTTCATACTGTTAGTTCGGAAATGTTCGTAAGAACTTAATTTTCTCGATTATTAGCAAATGCAAGTCAAATTTCTTGCTAATAAAGAATAACCATGCTTTGCAAAGACTACACAAATATTTGTTCACTTACACAATAAACTTCACAATCTTAACACAATAAATACATAATGTTTTCACAAACCTGTTGTAACTGTATCTTCATTTTCTCTGATTCCTTCAACTTCCCCTTATCTTCTGCCCTCTTTATCTTCAGCGTGTCAAGTTTCTCATTCAGGTCCACAATTTCGGCCTTCAGTCCCTCGATCTCCTGCTGTTGCTGGAGGTTCGTGAGCTGAGAGTCAACAGATGTTGATAGGGCCGTAATGTCAGCAGCTGCCACAGGCTAAAGTAAATGAATGTAGAAGTATGTGTTCAAATTTGAGATATTATCGCATTATTTATCCATAGAAGCAGTGATCAAAATTAGCACTAGCCCGATAGCCCGACACTTGCCAAAGGGTTGTCCGGCTAGTATTTTTTCTCATTTAAACCCATTACCTATATAGGTCGGCTAGTTGAAAATTTTGGCAAATGATTAAAGATATAAGGGTTCAGGCTAGTGAGGAAAAATCTTAATTTCGACCACTGGAGAAGGAAGGCTATAGGGACTCAGTAGAGAGACTGAGGTAAAACTAATTTGTACTCAGCTCAGATGCACTAAAGAGCATGGTCAAAAGATTTTTACAATTATCACTAAAAACCAAGCAAAGTAATGTGATATGCACAATGCAATAAAGCTACATTACCACTCAAAAACTGTCTTCCACTGAACTCTCTTGTGCAGAATTTTTTGAAATCACAAAGACATTTTCTCGTACTAAACTTTGACTTTCTTTTATAGAACATACAACAAGCATCAGCGATGCAAATGGTGTAATCTAAATAGCAATGGGACTATGGGACTTGAGGATCCAAATACATGTACCTGTGCAATCAATGCAGTTGCAATTTAACTGGATAAAGGGGTGAAATTGACATCTAGGGAAAGGCCAGGGTAATGTTCCAAAGCTGTATTTGGCTTAAACCAGTGATGTAACAATAAAAGCTGGATTGTAACTGAGATGGCTTATAAATCATTTAAAGATCTAAGGAAACTGTTATAAACAAACAATATCGACTCACCTGCGTTTTAGGGTTTACAGGTTTGGCATATTTACTGCAAACTTTTGAACATTATTGCTTGTTTCAATGTGCAATGCTATCCCAAGTTTTAGAGTTCGCTTCTACAGATTGCATTTATTTACCTTATTTACCTGTTCGTGCGAAAAATGGTATAGCCTTATTACCATGCATCTTTGAATTATCAGTAATTTCTTTATTTGTTTACACACAATATAATATTTGAATTTTCATAGCTATCAAACATAATCCAAAACAGAAACTGATCATTTCAATAATTAAAGTAACTGATCAACTGGAAGTCTGATTTTTTTCTGTGGCTGCAAAGGAAGAAATTTTAAAGCAACTAGCTAATTATCAAGCAGAAATTCATTACACCTTTATGTGTAAAATATATTTTGTTCAAATTCTGATCAACTGTCCCATGGCTGAGGCTTTAAAATATAAACTAGAATTTGTTTTCTATGTGAAAACTGATGTCTCCCCCCTTTCTACGTGCATGTCCAAAATATGCAAGCAAGAGTTATAGTTCTTGTGCATCACATATCCTGTCATTCTGTTTTATAAGTGTACCAAGTTTCATGGTCTAGTAAGAAGGTACAAGTAGGCAAAGATCAGGAAAAGGCGCAATCAGAAACAGATTCCCAATTGAAATATCTCTTACGGTTTTCAAGTTATAGAGGGGGCACGAAAGTGTTTGGAAAATAATCAAAGGGAAATAACTCCAAAGATATGAAAGCAAGAGTAATGATTCTTGTGCATCATGCTTTATAAGTGTACCATGTTTCATTGAAAAATCTCTAATGGTTTTTGAGTTATAGAGCAGACACGAAATTGAATGAAAAATAATCAAAGGGAAATAACTCCAAAGATATGCAAGCAAGAGTTATGGTTCTTTAGCATGACACATCATCTCATCGTGCTTTATAAGTGTACCAAGTTTCATTGAAATATTTCTTATGGTTTTCAAGTTATAGAGTGGACATGAAATTGTATGGAAAAATAAAGGGAAATAACTCCAAAGATATGAAAGCAAGAGTTATAATTCTTGTGCATGACACATTGTCTCACCATGCTTTATAAGTGTACCAAGTTTCACTGAAATTTCTCTTACGGTTTTCAAGTTATAGGGTGGACATGAAATTGTATGGAAAATAATCAAAGGGAAATTACTCCAAAGATATGCAAGCAAGAGTTATGGTTCTTTAGCACGACACATAATCTCATCGTGCTTTATAAGTGTACCAAGTTTCATTGAAATAACTCTTACGATTTTCGAGTTATAAAGCGGACATGAAATTGTATGGAAAATAATCAAAGGGAAATAACTCATAAAATACTCAAGCCAGAGTTATGGTTCTTGTGCATGACACATCGTCTGATCATGCTCAATAAGTGTACCAAGTTTTATTGAAAAATCTTAAACGGTTTTCAAGTTATACAGCGGACACGAAATTGTATCGAAAATAATCAAAGGGAAATAACTCCAAAAATACTCAAGCCAGAGTTATGGTTCTTGTGCATGACACATCGTCTCGTCGTGGTCTACAAGTGTACCAAGTTTCATAGAAAAATCTGTAACGGTTTTCAAGTTATACAGCGGACACAAAATTGTATCAAAAATAATCAAAGGGAAATAACTAAAAAAATACTCAAGCTAGAGTTATGGTTCTTGTGCATGACACATCGTCTCGTCGTGGTTTACAAGTGTACCAAGTTTCATTGAAAAATCTTTAACGGTTTTCAAGTTATAGAGCGGACACGATTTGTGATGGACAGACGGACGGACGGACAGACAGACAGACAGACAGACGGATGCACGGGGAAAAACAATATGTCTCCCGACCCTGTCGGGGGGAGACATAACAATCATTAGTTTATCATACAATAGAAGGTTTAAAAAATGAAAGGCGATCGCTACTGACAGCCGGCTGTCAATAGCGAACTTTCGCTACTGACAGCCGGCTGTCAATAGCGAAAGTTCGCTACTGACAGCCAGCTACACATTTTCATGTATATTAATGAGTTTAAGTTTATTTCTTTATATTTAAAATGGTTTTATAAATATTAGTGACAATCAAACACATCACAAGGAAAGTGAACAATTTGAAATTCAGTATTTATTACTTATTTATCAAAATATTTGATATTCTGTCAGAGCTGCAGCAATACATGTATATTGCTATCACAGATTCAATATTGAAGTGTTTATGATTTTTAATTCATTTATTTATACACAAATTTATTTATTTATCAGGTTACCCAGTAGTTTATTCTGAAAGAGATGTAGAAATAAAATGCCATGAACTTACGTACAGACTGAGGCACGGACAAAATTTCAAATTGTATTCAAAATGATAAACTTTTTATCCATTTACGTATTTCCTGCAAGTTTATAACCATAAAATGAGCCGCGACGCAAGAAAACCGGTCTTCGGGGTTTCCGACCAGGTCTGACACAAACCGACCTGTACAGTCACAGAAGCAGGCTAGAAGTTTGAAATTTCGGATTTAAGAAGAAGAGAAATTGCACTATTCGTGCAGCGAAAACATAGGCGCTGATCAACTTCGCAGTTACTGCGAAGCTGATCTGCGCCTTTGTTTTCGCATAGGCAAAAATCTGGTTTTCTCACGATGCGGCTCAAATGTCTTTATATAACAGTATTCGTCCATCACATGCATAAATGTGTGAATAATCCCAAACATACATACAAAACATATTCTTAAAGGTTACATGTGATGAACCTAGGGTCATAAGATTTAATGTCATTCATCTATCTGACAATATTAAAGATGAGCCAATTGTTAGAAACCCACAAATATAAAGAAATATATAGCTGGCTGTCAATAGCGAACTTTCGCTATTGACAGCCGGCTGTCAGTAGCCACTTCCAAAATGAAATTATATTTGAGCCTGTTCGTGAGAAAACCAACAATTTGGAGTTCTGACCAGGAGTGATACAAACCAGGCTGTACAGTCACAGAAGCAGGCTAGAAGTTTGAAATTTCTGATTTAAAGAGAAGAAGGTTTCTACTACCCGTGCAGTGAAAGCAAAGGAGCTAATCAGATTCCTAGTTACTGCGAAGCAGATCTGCGCCTTTGCAGATTTTGGTTTTCCTATGCGGAGGCTCATTTTGTCCGACGCATAAATACCATTAAAAGTTGTCGCTGATTCTAAATTCTAAGATAACAGATCTGCATTACCGTTTTTTAAACAATTTTTGATGTCAATTTTGTCAAAGAATTTCTGCTTGATGCAACAAACATGTAGGTAACTGAAAGGTGAATTGAAAACCATTTACAACAGAATCTGTAGTATCCCGTGGTTTAGTAGCATCATCAGTATCTGAGCTACTAGAACCACCATCAATATTGTCATCATTGTTATTATCGGGGAGAGGATTTTCTGTTTCTAGGACTAACTCGCTATTCTCCTCCTGTATAAAGTTGAATTTCTTGGAAATGTCAGACGCCAATCCTGGCCACTTTTTAAACAGACATAGGATTTAAATGGATTCTAAACATACATTTCTTAATTTTTGAAATAACAGTACTTACAATACAAAAAAAAATCCTTGTTATCAAAGATGCACTGTTATGGAACTTTTTTCTTTTAAATGTTTCTTCTTCCTCTTTATAATTTTTGTCAACACTTGTTATCCACAATAAAATAGGAAATGTCCCAAGTTTTCTATGTAATAATGAATACTGCAAGATTGAACCTCTCATTTCAATACAGTAATATTTTTGTTAACAGCCTTACCCTAGCTAATCCTGATTTTTTAGCCTCAATCTTATCAACCTTCGGAGTCGGCTTCAGATCCGGAGATGGCGTCTCCCTGGGGCTGGGACTGGGGCTGGACAGGGACTCCTTACTAGCTGGTCGGGCCAGTCGGGATATCCCTGTCCCCTTGGAGGGCGTGGGCTCGGCTGCCTGAGGGGTGATGTTTGCCAGCTCCTTGGGCACACTTGTGGCTCTTTTGGGTGTGGGGCCAACATCAGCTAGATTTTCAGTACCTGTAAATAAACAGGACTGGTAAAAGTTTTATCACTGCTCCAGCTTCTGATATATATTTTCATGCCTGCAATTTCTATGGCTATAAAATTTACAATCAAAAAGTTTGGATAGAAAAAGCCTGATCAAGTTCTTCTCAATTGAGCTTTTATTTTAGGTGTTTGTCAGATAACTAGAGACCAATAAAGTTCATCATGTGGTCTTCCTAAAGAGTGTGATGGATAATGAAAACACTCTCTCTAAAACACGTAATTATTTAACTTCCAATAAACACTTAAGCGCAAGCAGGCAATTTTTGTTCATTTTTATCAAGTTTTAATTATTTTGACTGATAGAGCTCATCTTAACTATGACATGCAGAACAATACCCCATGTGTACTGAAAAATTTTGATTATGATACAGTAGATTAAACATGATTGAACCAAGCATATTCTACAAATGCATGTTAGCTAGTTTGATGAAATGAAAGGTTGATCTCTATACAATGAAAATCAAGACTTTTCCTGGGCCCTTTTAAATAATGATCCATGTTAGTAACTTAAACCCAAGAAGATTAGGCTGCGTTGGTATGAGAAGTTAAATTGATATCCTGTCTAAAAACTCTTGATCCTTGTACAATGTCAGTTTAAACTATAACTTTAAAAGAATAATGATTCATTACCGTTTGTGAAAAAACAAAGAAAAAAAAAAAGAATTACAATGCATAAATGAGCCACCGCATGGGAAAACCAACAATCTGCATAGGCGAAAAACAAAGCCGCAGATCAGCTTCGCAGTAACTGCGAAGCTGATCAGCGCCTTTGTTTTCGCTACATGGATAGTACAATTCCTCTACTTTCTAAATCCAAAATTTCCAGCCTCTAACCATCTTCTGCGACTGTACAGCCTGGTTTGTGTCGGACCTGGTCGGAAACCCAAATTGTTGGATTTCTCATGCACAGGCTCAAATTTGATTTCTAATGCAAAGAAGAGAGAATAATCAGACTGATGACATGTATTCAGAAGAAAATGTGTTTCAGAAATTCAGATACATGTTATATGAGCCGCCTCGTGGGAAAACCAACAATGTGGTTTCCGACCAGGTCTGACAAAAACCGGCCTGTACAGCTATAGAAGCAGGCTAGAAGCTTGAAATTTCGGATTTAAGTAGAAGAGGAATTGTACTATCCGAGTAGCGAAAACAAAGGCGCTGATCAGCTTCGCGGTAACCGCGAAGCTGATCTGCGTCTTTGTTTTCGCAAATGCAGATTGTTGGTTTTCCCATGCGGCGGCTCAAATGTGTTTCAGAAATTCAGATACATGTTATATCATATAGAGAAAATGTTGTTGTTTTTTTTTGTTGTTTTTTTTTAAATTCAGCTTTACATCCCTTTCAAGATTATTTCAGCTCATATGAGATGGGCCAATCAGTAGGTGGGGCGAAAACGAGAGAACCCCGAGAAAAAACACCTGACACGCCCGCAAGCAGAACTTGGCTTGTCTCACATGTGGCCAGAGCGGGGCTGGAACCCACACCAGTCACAGCGGTGATAGAGAAAATGTGTCATTTATATACTCATATAGTATATGGCATACACTCATGTGGAAAACAAAAGCACATATCTGGAAAACTGTTGTCAGCTGCTATCTACATTCTTGATGCTAAAACTCTTGGCATTTTATGCAGCTCATACAGTTGGCTAACTGGATTTTCAACAATCCTTTAAGACATATTTTCTTGTATAAACTTTGACTTAAATGTAACAGTAAAATTAGGCAAAACTGGAATTTTTAAAATGCAAAAACACAATAAAATTGGAAATGCAAGAATGCAAAATCTGTACAATGAAGAAAACAATCAAGTTTTATGGCAGCAACAATGTTGCTTTGATCATGCTAAAATTCATTCACCATTTTTGCATTATCCGCTGGTTCCCAGCTTTAGAAAAATCAATATTGGAAAAACAGGTAACCAGAACCCCCCTGACCTTTGAGGTCAGGGGGGTTCTGGTTACCTGTTTTTCCAATATTGATTTTCTGTAAGCAGGAAACCATCTCAGGCTTTAAGCACCAGAAGATGCAAATAAAATGGCCTCACTTGAAACAACATAGTTTGCTACTTTGCCCACTTATTTGTACTTGGTGGGACATAAAAATTTTTGACAAACCACAATGGCTGCGATTATTAAAGCCGCTTCATGAGAAAACCAACAACGTGGTTTCTGACCAGGTCCGACACAAACCGAGCTGTACAGCCACAGAAGACAGCTAGAGGCTGGAAATATCGGATTTAGAAAGTAGAGGAATTGTACTATCCATGTAGCGAAAACAAAGGTGCTGATCAGCTTCGCATTTACTGTGAAGCTGATCTGCGCCTTTGGTTTCCCATATGCAGATGGTTCTCTCATGATGCGGCTCATTTTGACTTTTTTTCACAAGGATAAAACACTGTTCTTATGCATACCCAACTTGCCTGCACAAATTATAAGTATTTTGGCAAATACAATGTACAATTCAAAAGTGAACCATGATGCAAGCCACAACCACAATCAAAATGACAACTGCGTGTGTCTCCTATGAGTTTATCTAGAAATCTAAAACTTGATTGTTTAGATGAGGTATAAACAGTTAGTTTTGTGTTAGTTCAATAACTTACTTTTCTTCAAACCCTGAAACTCTGTGAGAAAAACACTACAGGTTATAACTACATGTTTAAATTAGCAAGCAAATCGTGAAAACACAACAAGCAAATCGTGAAAACACAACAAGCAAATTGTGAAAACACAACAAGCAAATTGTGAAAACACAACATAGCGGCATAATAAATTCAGACATTTCACAAATGTCCCTATGTTTCATTGGCAGAGTAGAAGATAGTTTTCGGGTCCTCGCCCTTTGGGGCCTAGGAGAAATAGATGGGCTGCTTGTGCCTCCAGGCAAAGCTTCTAAACTACTGACCGACTATCTGATTACTGGTTGACCGCTCCAGTCTGAGCCTGTCCAGAAAAAGTGGTTTAGTCAAACCATCCATATAATAAGCCATATTGGTTTGCTTGGGTGGTTATATTTATGAAGCACATTTTGAGTGTCACGACATTCTAATGTTGGGAAAAAGTCTGATATAATGGAGGCAATGTCCTGACATGACCATTGCTGTTGACTGGGACGTAAAGCATCAATTCAAACAAACAAACAAACGAAGAAATGTGACAGTTTTTGAGGGTGCTTATTAGAATCTCATATTATAAGAACTGCCTCAATGATTCCAATGCACAAAACTAAGAAAATCATATGAGCCGCTGCATAAGAAAAACAACAATCTACATATCCAAAACCATAGGCGGAGGTACTGCACAGCTGATCAGCACCTTTGTTTTTGCTATATGGATAGTACAATCTCTACTTCTTAAATCCAAAATTTCAAGTTTCTAGCCTGCTTCTATGACTGCATAAGCCGATTAGTGTCAGACCTGGTCGGAAACCCAGATTGTTGGTTTTCTTATTTGAAGGCTCATATGCTACTGATACACAAACACTTGCTTTTGATTATGTCACACTGTCTAGAATTCAAACATATCAAGCAAAAGACAAAAACCCTTGCTATTACATTTAAAAAGTACACTAGTGGGTCATAAGAAAAGAGCCAGTTATGACAGAAAAATCTGAGACAGAACCAACCTGTCCATGTTTTTGCCTAATAGTGAGACTTTAAGCACTGTACAAAGCACAAAGTAATGAAAACAGTAAGTTGAAATATTAGTGTTCAGTTAAGTTCTACTCTTCAAAAAAGTATACCTTACTTAGAAGGGCGCTGCATACCTTAACGTCAAGTGGCCACTTACTTATAATCCACGGCAGTACATTCTTGTGACTTTTGCCATAAATACTAGGCAAAGTCAGTTCTAAGTAATAATAGAGGTCAAATTTTCTTATCAGAAGTACATGTATATTCAAGTACATGTATGGTCCAATTAAGTAAATTTTGTAACAAAGCTAGCTTTAAACTAGGCAGAAACTTTATCTCCTGCAGAGCCCCAGATAATTTTTTTCCTGAGGAGTATTTTACTCCTGAAATTTTGTCTAGAGGAGTAAAATGACATCACAAGGTGTAAAAAGCCTTTTTTTTTTTAATCATGAAGTTTTTGTCGTAGGAGTATTTTGGCACCCAATGATCAAATAATATTTTTTTAAAATAATGTTAAAACTAATTGGCTTATAAATTTAAACACCAAACAAACAAATTCAGTATACAATTGTATTGCCATTAACTTTTGATTTTTGATTCTTGGTTTAAGACTAAAAGTGACATCCAATTGAAAAGTGTTATTGGCATATACTGCTGATCAACATCCTGTGAATGAGTCCACTAAGTTGCGTTGAACAGTTTTTGAGCATTTGAAGGCAGAGGTCAAATAGCGGGTTGATAGTGTTTTGTTGTCCAGAAATCTACTTTCGTTTTTACTGTTGTACTTGATTTTGATTTTTTACGATAAGCCGTTGCATACTTACAAGGTCGTTTCGTACCTTTTTCACTGCGGCCGAGTCTGTTCAACGGCGCGAATGTATCTGATTCGGGACTTTCGAATGGGGCATATCGTGTGAGTTTGTTCACCTGAATTGAGTTTATCACCGAAACAAACTATCAGAACTAGCTTTAGGTAATTAATAAAATTAAGATCGCTCAACTCTATTTTTGCGGATACATCTACGGTCACGCCAAGGATGATATCTGTCGCCACTATGCTATATGTAATTCATTAATAAATGCATGATCCACTATTTTTTTAATTCAAAACTTTATTAAAATCTGTTATTCTTTCCAGTGTTTATGACTAATAATTAGAGCACAAACTGGCAATAAATTCTTAAGAGAAGCCACTAAGTGATTTGAAGGCAAGCTTCCCTGTCGTTTCCTTCAAAACTTAATTACCAATTATAAACTGGCAAGCCTAATTACAGGTAATGCTCACTTCAAACAAAGATAGTATACAAAGAAATAAGTATGCAGTGATCAGGAAAAGGGGCAATCACTGTTCACGCTTCATTGACTCTTGAAAAATGGAATGTTGTTTTAGTTAATTGGTGACAATTATCACATTGACACTTCCACATTCTAGGGTTTTTCAGTTGGAAAAAAATTACATTTTTAGTCCGAACGAGAAAAATATAACAAATGAAATTAGTCTTGACAGCTTTTAATACAAAGATAACTTCAGATCAGAATCGTTATTTGAAGGTTCAATAAAAATGTTTTCGAACAAAGAAAAAAATCTGTGTTTGTAATCGGGCTAAATAAAAAAAAAACGATCGCTCTATCTCTAAACAAATCGAACATTTCGGCGGTGAAAGAAATCACATTAAAAAAGGGCGACTTGGAGTTCGAGAGTGTTGTATTTTGTCATGGAACGAATCGTCTCGGACCAAGTGTCTTAAAACACAACACGCGAAATCAAGTGCAACACCATCGTCCAATCAAAATCAAGATTAGCCAACGGTCCGGGCATCGTGGTTTGATAAAGGCTTGATAAAAGTATTCAGATACTTTTCTCGAAAGCAAAGAAGCATCTGTTATTGTTTAGATTGGATTAAGATGGCGATAGCCTACGACGTCAATTTGGATTTGTTGCGTATATTAGAAATTGCATGCGTAAATGGTACTCATCAAATTTCAGTCAGAGGCGTATCTGCTGATTTTAGGGTCGTAAAATACGCAAATACGACCCTTATCTGGGGCTCTGCTCCTGCAAACAAATACGCACTAAACTGCAACATCAATAATTTCATTTTATCTGTTTGGAAAAAAAAATAATTTCTAGCAAGGGTTGTGTCATTCAAACAACACTTCTAGCTAAAACATGGACAATATTATTATCACACTAGTGTCTAGTAAACATTGATTCAAGCAAAATCCAACTCAGTGCCACAAAAATTGGTTTAGTTTGGTACATACGGAAAAAATCATAATCTGAAAATTGATGGATAATAAGCAAAATACATGCTAGCAAAAAATGATAAACACCTCAAATCTTCAATAACCTCATTAAACAAAATTGATGTGGATTTTTTTTTAATTTGTGCGCTGCGCCACTTTAATATATGCACTTTATTCCTTTTATAATACAATATAACTTAATACATATATAATTTACATAATACTGCATCACTACAAGCACTATGGTGGGGAAAACAACATAGAACAAAACAGGCATTGAGATGTTTTTTAAGAAAAAATATAAATGCTTCACAACTACATTGTACCGGTACCATGCTGCAAAACCAGACATGTTCTTTTCTTATGTATATCTCATGCATTCATGTATTAATCAGTAATCACAAAGGGAACAACTTACTCTTGCCAGCGTAGCTGGGTGGTCTCAGTCCCGACTTCTTCACTGACCGAGGCTGGGCTATCCCCGACGGTGTCGGCAGCCCCGACGACTGTACTGGCGTTGGCAGCCCTGACGCTGCTGGTGGTTTCTGGGCTGGCGTGGCTGGTGCAGACACAGCTGGAGCTGGACCAGAGTCTTCAATGGCTGTGATCTGTGACTGACGTACAAATATACCATGGCCCTCTGGGCAGCTAAAGTAGGTCTTCCCCTGGACTGTGCCGTCATTTTTGCCTTTCGGCTCGTCAAGAGCGACACCTATCCATTTGCCTGGAAAATAAATTGTAAGAAATTTGAATCACATTATCAGCTGAGCCATGAGATAAAAGCTGCAAGGCTACGGTAACAATCTGACGTGACATGGCTTTCAGAGTAGCCAAATGTCAGTGGAGCAGTACGGTACAAGGTGATGTGCTGCATTTTTTTTCTCTTTTGACACATTTAAGCCTTACTTTGTGTGAATTCATTTCGCATAAATTTGTATATTTGATAGGTCTTACTTTGACTGTTTTGGTTAGCCCTTGTTTTGAAAAGATAATACCATATGGCATAGCTGATGTACAGGTCCTTGGGTGTATCAGGTGTATCACTGTTATATGGCTTACCACAACTCATTTCAGAGGGTGTTTTACAATTTAAAGCAGCCTTAGTTAATCATAGACATACTAAATCTATATGGGTTACATAATCAAAGGCAATAAGCTGAAAGTAGTGTATGTTTACCTGATGAGAACATAGTTGTTCCAATATAAGCGACTGTCCCCACCACACCTTTACCAATCACCTCCACCTTGGTCCCCATCTTAATTGGCTTCTGATCCGCCATGGTACCAGATCAGTTTGGTCACTTGCTGTAAAGAGAAATTCAACAGTTTTCTTTAAGTTAATTAGTTTTATGGCATTGTTTTACAAAATCCATACTAAAACTTCCAAAAGTCTATTTACTGCTTATTTCACATAGATGTGCACATCATTTGGATGAACAGTTTTTGAACACACTGCTGTTGTACATGTATATATTTTAAACGTTTCAATTTGGTTTAATACAAGAACTCCGCGGAGGTCGATATCGCACCTGCATCGGGCAAAGTCAACAGACCGTGAAATATAGTTAAAGGGCATCGGGTCAAGGTGCGTGCTTGAAGGGCATGTCAAGGACAATTACTATGCAAGGTTTCAGATTCGCAGCTATCTCTGATGTCGAGAAAACCAAACTTCGACGTAAAAATTTTCAAAGTCAGTGGACCGTGAAATATAGGTCAAGGGCACCAGGTTAAGGTGCGTGCTTGAAGGGTATGTCAAGGACAATTACTATGCAAGGTTTCAGACTTGCAGCTATCTCTGATGTCAAGAAAACCAAACTTCGACGTAAAAATTATCAAAGTCAGTGGACCATGAAATATAGGTCAAGGGCACCGGGTTAAGCGTGCTTGAAGGGTATGTCAAGGACAATTACTATGCAAGGTTTCAGACTCGCAGCTATCTCTGATGTCGAGAAAACCAAACTTCGACGTAAAATTTTTTCAAAGTCAGTGGACCGTGAAATATAGGTAAAGGGCACCGGGTTAAGGTGCATGCTTGAAGGGTATGTCAAGGACAATTACTATGCAAGGTTTCAGACTCGCAGCTATCTCTGATGTCGAGAAACGTAATGTTGACAAAACTTTGACGTAAAAATTTTCAAAGTCAGTGGACCGTGAAATATAGATCAAAGCCACTGGTTTAAGGTGCGTGCTTGAAGGGTATGTCAGGGACAATTACTATGCAAGGTTTCAGACTCGCAGCTATCTCTGATGTTGAGAAAACCAAACTTCGACGTAAATGTTGACGGACGGACGGACGGATGACGCCCGGACGGACGGACAGAAATTTGGACTCCTATATCGCACCCTGCTATAAGCAGGTGCCATAAAAATGATTGGACAAAGAACAAGAATGTAGGTAAGCATCATTCTGTTAAGAACATTTGTTTTGTTAAGTGGCGTTATCGGCACGACCATCGTGCGGATAGCCAGTGTCTTCCTGGACAGCATAATCATTGTTGCCGATCTGGACAACTTTTTTCAACTTTAGATTTGACTTGATCATCGTTACAGCACTAGCCATACTGAATGGATTCTTTTAACAAATCATCAAAATAAAAAATAAACAAAATTTTGATATATTTTCCAATCTGAATCTGAATAGTTTACTGGTGACACGCCAAATAACATTATTTCACCAGGGGGTTTGGATGGGGGAGACATTAGTCCCTTGAATGCACGAGTGAAGCGAACTTGGACACACAATCATCTGACATTTCAGCAGTAGAAAACAGAGAGTCAGGGAGGTCATTCCAGTCCCTGATAGTCTGGGGAAAGAAACTACATTTATAGGCCTCTATACTAGCAGATGGAAGCTGAAATGCCTTGGAGTGGCTATTTCTACAACGCCTAGTCTTTGGGATAAGGTCATCTGTAGGTATTCTGGCTTTACCCTGCAGACCTTTGTATAGTAATATAAGTCGATTATCCGTCCTCCTTTTCTTGAGAGATTCTCATTTGAGTTGCTCAAGAATGCCAGTCATACTACCTTCCTCGAAAGTATAATTCCTAGTTACAAATCTAGCGGCACGATTCTGTACCTTCTCCAATTCCTCCTGGAGGCATTTAGTATGAGGATCCCACACAGAGCTTCCATATTCCAGGACTGGGCGCACCAGTCCTTTATAAGCTGCTTCTTTAACATCTTGGGGGCAAGAAAATAAGTTTCTCCTCAAGAATCCAAGTGTTCTGTTGGCTTTAGTACAGATATTATTGATATGGGTATTCCACTTGAGGTCATTTGTAATTGTTACACCTAGATATTTAATGCTATCAACATTTTCCAATATTATGAATTTTTCAAATGGAGGTATGTTTATTATTTTGTTTTACAGTGTTTTACACCATTTGTTTTGTATAAAAACTTTTTATTCTGTAAAAAATGGCTGTAAGTGGTTGACAGCTTTGCTTTGTTGTCTATGGGCTGGAGTCAGATGGCAAAATGAACCATTGGGTATGATTCTTTCATTTTGACGGCCGACACTAGTCAGACTAAATGGTCAGTAGCCAGTGAACAAAACAACAAGCGCAATGGTGCAGGAATAGAGTGGTTGACCCGTCCCAGAGGTCCCGGGTTCGATCCTCAGCCTTGGCACTCGTTGTCGCCTTGAGCAACAGCTTCTGAGGTATTATAAAGGGTCAGAAATTGATAAGAATTTAAGGTAAATCAAAAGTACACATACACATATGCCATTTTTGGACGGTGTTGACACTTTTCTGGCCATCACACTGGAGAGACAATAAGCATGATTTTGTCCAAAATATTAGTCGGCGGCACTAATTAGAGTCATTCTTTATTTCTAAAGCCTAAAATTTTAGTCTTACAAAACGCCAATAAGAAGATAAGCCCCATGAAAAAATGACGAATTTTAGTGGTTTGGGTGCTCTTACCTCCATGAGTTCAAGCGAAATCCGTGATACAGCCGAATATAAACACATAAATGTCAGAAATATGGACCGACTTAGATAAATGACTCATAATTTGCTTTACAGCCAAAAATGGGGGACAATGTGGTCAAAAAATAAAACTGAATATAAATGAGGTATATTGTTTCTATCCCAAAGGCACATATCTATATTATCATTATATTACACATTGGGGATAAATCACCTTTGCCGTGTCAAAATTTTTGAGTCTTTAAAACGCCTGTCAAATTTCACGTAACAGGACAGACATTTTTAATCATATAGAATCATTGAATACTTACTCAGGTGTATGTATAGCAGAATAACATTTAATGGTTGAATTTTGTATTTATTAACCATATGTCTTCTCAGAAAGAGAAACTTCACTGTCTAAAGAATTAGTAACAGATATATTAAGGCTGGAAAATTTAGATGTAAAAAATATTTATATATAGAATGAAACAATATTTTTTTTTTCTTTCTACAGCGTCAGGCAGCACTGTGCAATCACCTCTTCAAGAATAAACTAAATAAGGGCCATTGACCAGTATATCTGTATAAATAAAGCATTGAAATGAACCTCCTTTGGCATTACCATCACATTTAATAGGCTTCTTGACTTTACCCTTATCACGTAACAGGACAGACGCGCATCAAATAAATACTCCTGACATACATATAATACAGAATCTTCTGCATAACAGCAGTATTTTCTTAATGAAACTCCAGAATGTCATAGCACAAAGCTGTATTCTTTAGTATTACAATAATAAAGAGGATATTTTATGCCCATGTACCGTCAGATGTATTAAACACGTTTGGAAAAGATGATATGCGAGGCTTTGCCGAACATTTTTTTCTTTTGTTTCTTCAATATGTTAAATAAACTCAATAATACATTGAATAAAAAGGTTAATGGATCAAACAACTTATGAGCACCTCTTTAATCTTTTTTGATTTGTTTGTGGGCTATAACTTGCTCTTAGGATGCAAAGCATGCTTAGAATAGTCCTCTGTGTATATCGATTCCGTTTACTTGGTAACATTGACTGCTGGAGCGTCTTCTTATTCCATACTAACATGATTTGGTATTTTTGTATGCACATTTACTCCTTTGCTAGTTTAAAGATAGATATCTGCCAAAATTTGCAAACTTTTCCATGAATTAGGCATCAGCATTTGGCATATGCACCCGGCAAAGACTCAGATTAGTCTGAGCATCTGCTCGTCAAAAATATGGCATCTTGTTTTTCAAATATCAATCTTAAATTTTATGCATTCTTTTAAAAACACTGAAGGTAGCAAGGTTCAAGGACACAGATGAAGTCACAGCAGATCCTGACAGAAATTTTCCAATGCACTGTCGAAGTCACTTCAGTTTCTGACATGGTAGCATTGCTCCAGGAAAAAGATGTAGTCACTCCAGTTCCTGGCATAGTACCAATGTTCCAGGAGACAGACAAAAATAGTTCCTAAAATGATTGAAATGTTCCAGGGCACAGACGAAGTCACTCCCGTTCCTGACAAAACATTTATGTTCCAGGGCACATTCGGAGTCGCTTAAATTCCTGACATGGAAACAATGTTCCAGGACATAACAAAATCACTCCAGTTCCTGAATTGGTAGCAATACTCCAGGGCATAGACGAAGCTACCCCAGTTCCTGAAATGGAAGCAATACTCCAGGGCATATACAAAGTCACTCCAGTTTCTGACATGGTAGCAATGTTCCAGGGCACAGAGAAAGTCACTCCAGTACTTGACATGGTAGCAATGTTCCAGGACACAGACCTAGTAACTCCAGTTTCTGACATGGTAGCAATGTTCCAGGGCACATACGAAGTCACTCCAGTTTCTGACATGGTAGCAATGTTCCAGGGCACAGAGAAAGTCACTCCTGTACTTGACATGGTAGCAATGTTCCAGGACACAGACCTAGTAACTGCAGTTTCTGACATGGTAGCAATGTTCCAGGGCACATACGAAGTCACTCCAGTACCTACATGTAACATGGTAGCAATATTCCAGGGTACAGACGAAGTCACTCCAGTTTCTGACATGGTAGCAATGTTCCAGGGCACAGAGAAAGTCACTCCAGTACTTGACATGGTAGCAATGTTCCAGGACACACACCTAGTAACTCCAGTTTCTGACATGGTAGCAATGTTCCAGGGCACAGACGAAGTCACTCCAGTACCTAACATGGTAGCAATGTTCCAGAGTACAGACGAAGTCACTCCAGTTTCTGATATGGTAGCAATGTTCCAGGACACAGACAGAGTCACTCCAGTACCTGTCATGGTAGCAATGTTCCAGGGTACAGACGAAGTCACTCCAGTACCTGACATGGTAGCAATGTTCCAGGACACAGACGAAGTCACTCCAGTACTTGACATGGTAGCAATGTTCCAGGACACAGACAAAGTCACTCCAGTACCTGTCATGGTAGCAATGTTCCAGGGTAAAGACGAAGTCACTCCGGTACCTGACATGGTAGCAATGTTCCAAGACACAGACGAAGTCACTCCAGTACCTGACATGGTAGCAATGTTCCAGGGCACAGACATTGACACTTCAGTTCCTGACATAGGAGCAATGTTCCAGGGCACAGACCTTGACACTCCAGTTCCTGACATGGTAGCAGTGTTCAAGGGCACAGACAAAGTCAATCCAGAACCTGACATGGTATCAATGTTCAAGGACACAGACGAAGTCACTCCAGTACCTGTCATGGTAGCAATGTTCCAGGGAACAGAAGTCACTCAAGTTCCTGACATGGTAGCAATGTTCCAGGACACAGACGAAGTCACTCCAGTACCTGACATGGAACAGAAGTCACTCAAAATCCTGACATGGTAGCAATGTTCCAGGACACAGATGAAGTCACTCCAGTACCTGACATGCAAGCAATGTTCCAGGACACAGACGAAGTCACTCTAGATCCTGTCATGGTAGCTATGTTCCAGGACACAGACGAAGTCACACCAGTACCTGTCATGGTAGCAATGATCCAGGACACTGACTGCAGTTCCTGGCATGGTAGCAATTTTCCACGGCACAGACGAAGTCACTCCAGTTCCTGACATGGTAGCAATGTTCCAAGGAACAGAAGTCACTCATGGTCCTGGCATGGTAGCAATGTTCCAGGACATAGACGAAGTCACTCCAGTACTTGACATGGTAGCAATGTTCCAGGACACAGACGAAGTCACTCCAGTACCTGTCATGGTAGCAATGTTCCAGGACACAGACGAAGTCACTCCAGTACCTGACATGGTAGCAATGATCCAGGACACTGACTGCAGTTCCTGGCATTGTAGCAATTTTCCACGGCACAGATGAAGTCAATCCAGTACCTGTCATGGTAGCAATGTTCCAGGGAACAGAAGTCACTCAAGTTCCTGGCATAGTAGCAATGTTCCAGGACACAGAGAAAAAGTTACTCCAGTAGTACCTGACATGGAAGCAATGTTCCAGGACACAGACGAAGTCACTCTAGATCCTGTCATGGTAGCAATGTTCCAGGACACAGACGAAGTCACTCTAGATCCTGTCATGGTAGCTATGTTCCAGGACACAGACGAAGTCACTCCAGTACCTGTCATGGTAGCAATGATCCAGGACACTGACTGCAGTTCCTGGCATGGTAACAATTTTCCACGGCACAGACGAAGTCACTCCAGTTCCTAACATGGTAGCAATGTTCCAGGGTACAGGCCAAGTCAATCCAGGTCCTGACATGGTTGCAATGTTCCAGGACACAGGCCAAGTCACTCCAGTTCCTGACATGGTAGCAAAGCTGACCAAAGCTGGGGTATTTAACGTTCAAGGGGGCAGTGTTCTTTTAAAAATTCTGAGCAGTACAATTATTGTGTGATGTACGGTGGTCAATGTTTAGACAACCTCTTTAGGCATCTTTGATGCAAATTGAAATTGACAGTTTGACACGTTGTTTTCATAATGCCAATAAGGCACGCTGTTGTTTTACAGTTTTCTTTTTATTAATTTACTGTTGTACACTGGTTTGTATAATCATTTCAACAAAAGAAAGCAGGGCGGGACTTTTAGCGGGAATCTGCTGGACCAAAAGTCAGTCCCCGCTATTCCCCAGGGTTGGGGTGTGGCTACTAGTCATAGTGCATACAAATGCAGCGTGTGACTTTTTTTCGTCCTGGTCGAGATCAGTACTAGGAGGTTGTTTGTCCCGGGAGCACCCGAAATGGAAGGCTCAACCGGTTAGGAGGATTTATTGTATGTAAGTTTTATTGTTTGTGGATTTCTGGAGAAGCCCGGGATCGAACCTGCGACCCCTGGGCAACGTGTGACTTTTCGAACATCTAGAAAGGAGCTGATCTGTTTTAATACTTAGAGTAGAACAAATAACAAAAGGCTGTAAACACAGTCCATCGAGGTGTTTGTCGTGTGATAGAAACCGTACAAAAATTAAATACTGGGATTGAAAAAGTATAGAACAAATAAAACACATTTAATTTATTATCGGTTTAACTTCTTTGAGGAGTCTGAATACAAAAATACCACTTTTTGCACATGGCCAATATCATACATACAGTGTCACCTCCCTTGCAAACTCGACACATATTAGCTTTTTCAACGAGTAAAAATCGCCATCTCGATCGCCAATCCAATATTCGAATATGTACCAAATATGTTTTGCCTACCTCTAAGCATACTAAATTTGACCCCCAAATTCCATTCTCAAGAACCAGAACCAGCATATAAGATAGATAAATCACGTAACTTGGACGGACGAAGCTTAGACATTCACGCAACTTGACAGACGATGAACTAAAATTCACGTAACAAAGACAGACGTTGTGGCTGTCCAGTGCCGTGAAGCGAGGAAAGCCTAAAATATAGGTGAGCGTGAATCTATTTTTACACAACATGTTCTGAAAATACATGAAAAGCATAGAACTACCAAAACAAATATTTTGGTTTATTCAGGCAATACAAACCCAAACTTCCAAAATAACCGATCTGTGACCCATCTGTCTTGTTACGTGCATATTTGGGCGAGCGTCTGTCTGATTTCGGTAAATCTCACAAAAATAGATCAAGACTTTCACAGACTTCAATGTGTGTTTGCTCGCATTATTTATCAAACTCTAATGACTGTTAAGCACCATTTTCTTCTGAAAACAACACCAAATACTCTCGCCAGATAAAAAATACATCAAATTCACGTAACTTACAATTTCACGTAACTTTCGGACAGACGATGGTTTTGTGCTTTTATCGGCCTCGATAACAGCCAACGGGATATTGTTTACAGGTTTAGAGGTTATCCGATTGACAAATTAATACGTGTTACCGATTGGGTGATTATGCTGCATCAGCATGACGAAATAGGGTTCAAAGTTCACCCATTCACGTAACACAGAAATGTGGACAGACATCGAGGCGATCTAATTCGGACGTGAATAATTTCTTAAATGGCTGCACAAAATTGCATTTGGCTTAATTTATTCAAAGATACTAAGGTATTAATGCATCATCAATGGGCAAAAACTGTGTTAAAGCATTGGGAGTATAAGATTATCGAGTCTAAAATTTCTTTTTGCAGTGGACAGACGTTACGTGAATTAGGGTTGCCAAATTTTAACATAATTTGTGTGAATAAGAAATGGCTTAGATTTCTTTTTTTCGCTGAAAATAAAAGTTGAAGCTGGCATGATTCATGTGCATAAGGGTTATCTTTGTCACACATTTCGCAATGCTACAAAACTTGTGTTAATTTTATACAACGTATTTTGTCCTTTTTACCCAAGCTTAAAAATGCTGTATCTTGTATGTAAATGGTACAATATAGGAAAACAAAATAACAGAAGGCGCTGAAATTGTTTTTATTATCTCTTTAGTATATAAGCATTAGATAAAACAACATACTACAACAGACTAACATGTATACAAATAAAACTAAAAAATTCAAATGAGAGTATACCAAAATACCCTAAAGCAAATTATGAGTCAAATAAGATATTCCACTATTTAACACCACTTTACATGAAACGATGCTACTTGTCGTTGTCTTAGCATTTGTGTGCAAAAATACATGTCAATTTTTTTTCTCCATTTTATCTTATAAATGTTTTTGTAACATGTGAGATGGCCCTAAACAGGGGGTATAGTGTAGAAGGTTTCAGTGGTTAAAATGATTTATTATTTTAAAATAGATTATATTTGTTGTTTGACTTACTGTAGGTATATGCTAGTGTGTGATAGGGAAATTTCAAACTGCTAACGGTGCCTGAAATACGATAATTATATGTATTATAAAATACTGGTGATGGTCATGAAACTGCATATTGTAGACTCACGGATACTGTCTCACTATTTATATGAGCAGTGTATCAGTGATGTGTGTGAACTTTTTAAACGCTGGGGTCTGAGGCTTATTGCGGTCATTGACTGATCTAGGATTTGAAAAGGAGGGGGGGGGGGATTCAACCCCACTGGGGGCGGGGTCGTTTTGTACAACATCCCTGATTGCTCTTATTTCCCCCACGAAATTGAAATGGTTCAAAATGGGGTTGGGGGCGGAGTCGCTTCGAACCCCTCTTAATCTGCAATTGGTGGTCAAGCTGCGCATGCTGACATACAAATTCTGTTCTTGTGACATATCACGACGTATGTACATGGCGTATGTGAGACATACTGATTACCTACAGGTGCGTAACAGCTGTGTAAGCACTACCTAGGACCCAATAATTAATGTCTGTGGCGCTTTTGTCACTTCTCTTTGTTGATGTCATTCATAAATGAGCCTGTGCGTGAGAAAACCACCGATATGCGCTCCGACCAGGTCTGACACAAACTTGCCTGTACAGTCACAGAAGCAGGCTAGAAGCTTGAAATTTTGGGTTAAAGTAGAAGAGATATTGTACTATCTGTGTAGCGAAAAAAAGGCGCTGATCAGCTTCGCAGTTACTGCGAAGCTGATCTGCGTCTTTGTTTTCGCCTATGCAGAGTTTGTTTTCCCATGCGGCGACTCAAATAGAAACCAGTAACAAGCGAGTCTGCCAACTCAGGGTTGTCTGCAGCGGGGTTTAAGTGGTTTAAGTAATGGATGCCTAATTACTAGCTTTTGGCTTGCAATTAACTCACGGCGTTCGAACTATGCAAGATTTACCATTTCCGTGTGGCGTCCATATGGCGACCTTCTGCACACATTTCATACGATTCTACAAGGACTCTATACATGTACAGCATATAAAATTATACGTTTTTGAGAAAGGGAAACATCGTTTCCCACATTTCTTTTTCATGAAACTTCACTTGCTGCAAGATCGGAAAAAAATGAGAAATTGCATGCCGCCGCAACTTCTGTCGTGCCATCGCCAAGTGCGATATGTGAATATTATAGATGAGTATTTGTCAGGTCAAACTGTGATGCATCATACTATATGTATCTACAATATGTATGCGAGTGATAATATGGCAGTGATACTACCTTTCAAACAAATAGTGTTACAATAAAGGCATGGTTTGAGAAAGAGCAGATTATGTAATTCAAGCCTTGCATCAAATCGCATGGTCTCCGTTCGTTCGAACATCATACATGTTCCGTACGTAAGCCACATGTTGAACATCATACATGTTCCGTACGTAAGCCACATGTTTCCAGTCTAAGTTTGCAGTGATTTCCGTATGTGGCATTGTCCCAGACCATCGACTAAAGCCATAGGAAGATATCGCAAGATGCTGGTATATACCATACGCCAACACATGTTGGTCCGTGGTTACCTACATGTATAATGTCTGAATGTTATTATGGAAATCGCAGATTGTATGGTAGCTCCCTGGACAAACGTAAGTTTAACATTATCAGTTAATTAAAGCCATGTAACACCGTCACACCGGTCCCAATAGTGTAATGGTTAGAGTGAGCGTTTCGGAAGCGGGAGGTTGTAGGTTGGATCCTGTGTCACGTTATAAATAAGACGGTTGATATGGTACCAGTGGTTACTTTGCTACCGTTGAAGGCGCTCAGCATTATAAGGCAAGCACTGGATTCTCTTCTATCAAAATATAGTATTACTTACATCACAAAAATATATGAAAATGACTGAATAATAAAAAAGGCCTGACTGTATTCACTGGAAGACCGTATGGAAGATTGGCAATTGTGCTAAATGTGTTGTCTTCCTAAAATATATGAGCCGCCTCATGGGAAAACCAACAATCTGCATAGGCGAAAACAAAGGCGCAGATCAGCTTCGCGCCTTTGTTTTCGCTACACGGATAGTACAATTCCTCTTCTACTTAAATCCGAAATTTCAAGCTTCTAGCTCTTTTCAGTGCGTGTACAGGCCGGTTTGTGTCGGACCTGCTCGGAAACCACATTGTTCGTTTTCCCACGAGGCGGTATTTATTTATTATTATTTATTATTATTATTATTATTATCATTATTATTACTATTATTATTATAGAACTTGTTGCTTTAGGTTACTCACACCAACAGCGAAGCCAAAAAAAAAAAAAAAAAAAAAGACAACGAAAAATGACCTCTGAAATCTGCCTATATTGTGTCCCCTTATAGGATAGTCCTTGGGCAAAGTCGGTCAAGCAAAACATTGGTCAACCTAGTATAATAAGTCTAAGGCCAAAGAAAATTAATCTTGAGATTCTCATTTCCACCCGCCCCTGTTCAAAACCTGCACAAAATCATAGTTTTAATTTGGCCATAAAAGAACTAAAAACATGTGTTAAATAGAAATTAAAGATAATTGTGCATAAATTCAATTCGCTTAATAGTCTATTGTTGTTGTTGTATTTTTGGTATCCAACCTTGATAGACTCAACCCCATGATGCAACCGAGCAAGAGGTGAATTTGCTGCACAATGGACACATACACCCCGAGACCATCACACGGTCAAAAAAAAAAAAAAAAAAAAAAAAAAAAAAAAAAAAAAAAAAGAACGCTTGACGCAAATGGTGCCGTGCCAGTGTAGCGGTCTGAGAGTGTGTCTTTTAATGGATAAATGAAAAAAAAATATTAAGACACTAGGCTTTGTAGAGAGTCAAAGTGTGTGTCCTAAAATGAACAATAGAAGTCACCCATGCACCCACCAAAGAATTTTAAAAAAATTTGGATGAGAATCTAATAATTATATATTTTGGCCTAATGGGATGTATCCAGGGTGTCATTGATCCAAGAATTCTTCAGCCTCTCTGATGGGACTTCAAACCGAGCTTGCTTATCCGTATGTGACCATAGCTATATTATTAAGCGGGACGTAAGAAATTAAGACCAAACAAGCAACCCACGCAAAATGCTAATTTGTAAACATGTCAGTTGAAACCTTGGGCCTAATGCATGTATACAATGTAAATACTAACTCATAGGATGGTTGTGTCAAGTCAGTTATTTATTTACCCATGGAGGCGGGAATCGGACCGAACCCATGACCTATCAGTTGTGCACTAGCAAACCAGGCTCCCCGTCCATGCGCGGATCCAGAATTTTTCATGAGGTGGGGTCCAACGAAAATGGTAATTTTTGGTCAGGGACGGGGGGGGGGGGGGGGGGGGGGGGGGGGGGGGGGGAGATGGACCCCACCCCACCCCCACCCCCTTGAGAAATTACCTTTTTAGGTAAATTTTTCAAATTCCATGGGGGGGGGGGTCCGGACCCCCGGTCCCCCGCACTGCCGCCTTATGCTAGAAGATCCGCTTTTTCTTGGGTGTTACTGTACTGCATTAGAGGATAAATGTATTTATGGAGGTATCTGAATCTAAATGGTTTACTGGTGACACACCAAATTGACAATCCGTGATCAGGATGGGTTGCGTCGGGAGGAAAATAAGTACTTGACTCTCACAAGTGATACGAACTCTGACATTTAAGGTAGAGCAGCCAATATAGGGTTAGGCTAAGGTCGTAAATTGTGTTGAATTGGAACCGTAAAAATGATTCCTGACCATAAAAATACCATACAACGAACTGGTTTTCTATTTGTGTACTTGTATATGCAGGCACAGCAGACAAAGCAAACGAACAAATGATTGAGACATCATATCTGCTTTGCCTACAAGCCGTCAACGCAGTGCCAGAACGCCGTGGAAACGCGATGCGAACGCCATGGAAACGCAGTGCATACACCAAAAGCGTCGCGCAAGCGCACTAAAATCGCCGTGCAAACGCCATGAAATGCCACCCAGAACGCCGCACGAACGCGGTAGAACACAGTGCGAACTCCGTAGCAATGCATTGGACTAGACGAGGACGCCGTGAGGACGGGGTGAGGACTTCATGGCTTCCTCTTTTCACAAATAATTTTTTGTTCTTGGGAATTCTCGCGGCGTTCTGGAAAATTTAAGAACGGCGTGCAAACGCCGCGAGAATTCCCAAGAGTACAGGGACTTAAAGCAACATAAACCACAATGATTGTGGCCTAAAGAAATGGATGGGCTGCTTGTGCCTCCAGATAAAGCTTATACGCTACTCACTGACCAGCTGATTACTGCCTTTGAGCCTGCCCAGGAAAAGTGGTTCAAGTCGAACCATTCATACGTATAAGACTTTGTGGCTTAGTTAGATGGTTATATTTGAAGCACAAGTTGGATGTCATGACATCCTCATTTTTTGGTTAAAGTCTAATAAAATGGGGGCCACGTCCCGACATGACCTTTGCTATTGACTGCATAAAACTTCAGACCAATATCTACCAACATGCAAACTTGATCCATCAACATGTTCAAAAGATATAGACTTCTAAAAACTTTAACCAAAAACTTAAACACAAAATTTTTAAGTCCGTGACCTTGACCTCAAGGTCACCCAGGTGGGTCGTGATGGTACCGCATAAAACTTCAGACCAATATCTACCAACATGCAAAGTATCAACTTTATCCATCAACATGTTCAAGAGATAAAGACTTCTAAAAACTTTAACCAAAAACTTTAACACAAAATTTTGAAGTCTGTGACCTTGACCTCAAGGTCACCCAGGTGGGTCGTGATGGTACCGCATAAAATTTCAGACCAATATCTACCAACATGCAAAGTATCAACTTGATCCATCAACATGTTCAAGAGATATAGACTTCTAAAAACTTTAACCAAAAACTTTAACACAAAATTTCTAAGTCTGTGACCTTGACCTCAAGGTCACCCAGGTGGGTCGTGATGTTACAGCATAAAACTTTAGACCAATATCTACCAACATGCAAAGTATCAACTTGATCCATCTACAACTTCAAGAGATATAGACTTCTAAAAACTTTAACCAAAAACTTTAACATTTGAGCAACGCTGACGCCAACGCCGACGCCGACACCGACGCCGGGGTGACTGCAATAGCTCTTCCTGTACTTTCGTACAGGCGAGCTAAAAACTATAGTAAGGGTTTTGAAAAAAAGTATATCATGCATTTGCCTTCTGTGTTTGTTGGTGAGTATATAAGGTAAATTGTTGTGTCATGGTATCCCAGGGTGTGTTTCAAACATTTCGGAACCACAAATAAATGACTCATAATTTGCTTTACAGCCAAAAATGGGGGACAATGTGGTCAAAAAATAAAACTGAATATAAATGAGGTATATTGTTTCTATCCCAAAGGCACATATCTATATTATCATTATATTACACATTGGGGATAAATCACCTTTGCCGTGTCAAAATTTTTGAGTCTTTAAAACGCCTGTCAAATTTCACATAACAGGACAGACATTTTTAATCATATAGAATCATTGAATACTTACTCAGGTGTATGTATAGCAGAATAACATTTAATGGTTGAATTTTGTATTTATTAACCCTATGTCTTCTCAGAAAGAGAAACTTCACTGTCTAAAGAATTAGTAACAGATATATTAAGGCTGGAAAATTTATATTTAAAAAAATATTTATCTATAGAATGAAACAATATTTCTTTTTCTTTTACAGCGTCAGGCAGCACTGTGCAATCACCTCTTCAAGAATAAACTAAATAAGGGCCATTGACCAGTATATCTGTATAAATAAAGCATTGAAATGAACCTCCTTTGGCATTACCATCACATTTAATAGGCTTCTTGACTTTACCCTTATCACGTAACAGGACAGACGCGCATCAAATAAATACTCCTGACATACATATAATACAGAATCTTCTGCATAACAGCAGTATTTTCTTAATGAAAACTCCAGAATGTCATAGCACAAAGCTGTATTCTTTAGTATTACAATAATAAAGAGGATATTTTATGCCCATGTACCATCAGATGTATTAAACACGTTTGGAAAAGATGATATGCGAGGCTTTGCCGAACATTTATTTCTTTTGTTTCTTCAATATGTTAAATAAACTCAATAATACATTGAATAAAAAGGTTAATGGATCAAACAACTTATGAGCACCTCTTTAATCTTTTTTGATTTGTTTGTGTGCTATAACTTGCTCTTAGGATGCAAAGCATGCTTAGAATAGTCCTCTGTGTATATTAATTCCGTTTACTTGGTAACATTGACTGCTGGAGCGTCTTCTTATTCCATACTAATATGATTTGGTATTTTTGTATGCACATTTACTCCTTTGCTAGTTTAAAGATAGATATCTGCCAAAATTTGCAAACTTTTCCATGAATTAGGCATCAGCATTTGGCATATGCACCCGGCAAAGACTCAGATTAGTCTGAGCATCTGCTCGTCAAAAATATGGCATCTTGTTTTTCAAATATCAATCTTAAATTTTATGCATTCTTTTAAAAACACTGAAGGTAGCAAGGTTCAAGGACACAGACAAAGTCACAGCAGATCCTGACAGAAATTTTCCAATGCACTGTCGAAGTCACTTCAGTTTCTGACATGGTAGCATTGCTCCAGGAAAAAGATGTAGTCACTCCAGTTCCTGGCATAGTACCAATGTTCCAGGAGACAGACAAAAATAGTTCCTAAAATGATTGAAATGTTCCAGGGCACAGACGAAGTCACTCCCGTTCCTGACAAAACATTTATGTTCCAGGGCACATTCGGAGTCGCTTAAATTCCTGACATGGAAACAATGTTCCAGGACATAACAAAATCACTCCAGTTCCTGAATTGGTAGCAATACTCCAGGGCATAGACGAAGCTACCCCAGTTCCTGAAATGGAAGCAATACTCCAGGGCATATACGAAGTCACTCCAGTTTCTGACATGGTAGCAATGTTCCAAGGCACAGAGTAAGTCACTCCAGTACTTGACATGGTAGCAATGTTCCAGGACACAGACCTAGTAACTCCAGTTTCTGACATGGTAGCAATGTTCCAGGGCACATACGAAGTCACTCCAGTTTCTGACATGGTAGCAATGTTCCAGGGCACAGAGAAAGTCACTCCAGTACTTGACATGGTAGCAATGTTCCAGGACACAGACCTAGTAACTGCAGTTTCTGACATGGTAGCAATGTTCCAGGGCACATACGAAGTCACTCCAGTACCTAACATGGTAGCAATATTCCAGGGTACAGACGAAGTCACTCCAGTTTCTGACATGGTAGCAATGTTCCAGGGCACAGAGAAAGTCACTCCAGTACTTGACATGGTAGCAATGTTCCAGGACACAGACCTAGTAACTCCAGTTTCTGACATGGTAGCAATGTTCCAGGGCACATACGAAGTCACTCCAGTACCTAACATGGTAGCAATATTCCAGGGTACAGACGAAGTCACTCCAGTTTCTGACATGGTAGCAATGTTCCAGGGCACAGAGAAAGTCACTCCAGTACTTGACATGGTAGCAGTGTTCCAGGACACACACCTAGTAACTCCAGTTTCTGACATGGTAGCAATATTCCAGGGCACAGACGAAGTCACTCCAGTACCTAACATGGTAGCAATGTTCCAGAGTACAGACGAAGTCACTCCAGTTTCTGATATGGTAGCAATGTTCCAGGACACAGACAAAGTCACTCCAGTACCTGTCATGGTAGCAATGTTCCAGGGTACAGACGAAGTCACTCCAGTACCTGACATGGTAGCAATGTTCCAGGACACAGACGAAGTCACTCCAGTACTTGACATGGTAGCAATGTTCCAGGACACAGACAAAGTCACTCCAGTACCTGTCATGGTAGCAATGTTCCAGGGTACAGACGAAGTCACTCCGGTACCTGAATGGTAGCAATGTTCCAAGACACAGACGAAGTCACTCCAGTACCTGACATGGTAGCAATGTTCCAGGGCACAGACATTGACACTTCAGTTCCTGACATGGGAGCAATGTTCCAGAGCACAGACCTTGACACTCCAGTTCCTGACATGGTAGCAGTGTTCAAGGGCACAGACAAAGTCAATCCAGAACCTGACATGGTATCAATGTTCAAAGACACAGACGAAGTCACTCCAGTACCTGTCATGGTAGCAATGTTCCAGGGAACAGAAGTCACTCAAGTTCCTGGCATGGTAGCAATGTTCCAGGACACAGACGAAGTCCTGGTCGAGATCAGTACTAGGAGGTTGTTTGTCCCGGGAGCACCCGAACTGGAAGGCTCAACCGGTTAGGAGGATTTATTGTATGTAAGTTTTATTGTTTGTTGATTTCTGGAGAAGCCCGGGATCGAACCTGCGACCCCTGGGCAACGTGTGACTTTTCGAACATCTAGAAAGGAGCTGATCTGTTTTAATACTTAGAGTAGAACAAATAACAAAAGGCTGTAAACACAGTCCATAGAGGTGTTTGTCGTGTGATAGAAACCGTACAAAAATTAAATACTGGGATTGAAAAAGTATAGAACAAATAAAACACATTTAATTTATTATCAGTTTAACTCCTTTGAGGAGTCTGAATACAAAAATACCACTTTTTGCACATGGCCAATATCATACATACAGTGTCACCTCCCTTGCAAACTCGACACATATTAGCTTTTTCAACGAGTAAAAATCGCCATCTCGATCGCCAATCCAATATTCGAATATGTACCAAATATGTTTTGCCTACCTCTAAGCATACTAAATTTGACCCCCAAATTCCATTCTCAAGAACCAGAACCAGCATATAAGATAGATAAATCACGTAACTTGGACGGACGAAGCTTAGACACAGACGATGAACTAAAATTCACGTAACAAAGTCAGACGTTGTGGCTGTCCAGAGCCGTGAAGCGAGGAAAGCCTAAAATATAGGTGAGCGTGAATCTATTTTTACACAACATGTTCTGAAAATACATGAAAAGCATAGAACTACCAAAACAAATATTTTGGTTTATTCAGGCAATACAAACCCAAACTTCCAAAATAACATCTGTCTTGTTACGTGCATATTTGGGCGAGCGTCTGTCTGATTTCGGTAAATCTCACAAAAATAGATCAAGACTTTCACAGACTTCAATGTGTGTTTGCTCGCATTATTTATCAAACTCTAATGACTGTTAAGCACCATTTTCTTCTGAAAACAACACCAAATACTCTTGCCAGATAAAAAATACATCAAATTCACGTAACTTACAATTTCACGTAACTTTCGGACAGACGATGGTTTTGTGCTTTTATCGGCCTCGATAACAGCCAACGGGATATTGTTTACAGGTTTAGAGGTTATCCGATTGAAAAATTAATACGCGTCACCGATTGGGTGATTATGCTGCATCAGCATGACGAAATAGGGTTCAAAGTTCACCCATTCACGTAACACAGAAATGTGGACAGACATCGAGGCGATCTAATTCGGACGTGAATAATTTCTTAAATGGCTGCACAAAATTGCATTTGGCTTAATTTATTCAAAGATACTAAGGTATTAATGCATCATCAATGGGCAAAAACTGTGTTAAAGCATTGAGAGTATAAGATTATCGAGTCAAAAATTTCTTTTTGCAGTGGACAGACGTTACGTGAATTAGGGTTGCCAAATTTTAACATAATTTGGGTGAATAAGAAATGGCTTAGATTTCTTTTTTTCGCTGAAAATAAAAGTTGAAGCTGGCATGATTCATGTGCATAAGGGTTACCTTTGTCACACATTTCACAATGCTAGAAAACTTGTGTTAATTTTATACAACGTATTTTGTCCTTTTTACCCAAGCTTAAAAATGCTGTATCCTGTATGTAAATGGTACAATATAGGAAAACAAAATAACAGAAGGCGCTGAAATTGTTTTTATTATCTCTTTAGTATATAAGCATTAGATAAAACAACATACTACAACAGACTAACATGTATACAAATAAAACTAAAAAATTCAAATGAGAGTATACCAAAATACCCTAAAGCAAATTATGAGTCAAATTAAAACATGTGCTTGGACATGCTTAAATGTCGAAATGCGTTGCACTGTGACATCTGGATTTTGTGTATCGAGTCTCGAGGAATAGATAATCATATTACGGTATGTTGTGTGAAATTTCAATTTAAAAACGCCACCCACTTTCGCTCTAATTAGATGAAATCCTGGTACATTTCCCAAATTGAAGACCAAGATGTCCGATAGATTATCCTTAAGAAACCAAAAAATAAAAACATGCATTTAATTAAGTGGCTGCTGATTGAAATTAAAGGTTCTTTCTTAGACGTATGTACAAAAAATTCTTTCAAAAGCAAACAACAATAATTATTTTACCTTTGCAAATCTTAAACGTCTGGAAAATTTACTTATTTTTCTGAGACTGGTGATTAGCATTTGCAGATTATTTATGCCGCTTAGATCCATGAAAAAAAAATGTTGCTTATGGACATTTTGCAATAATCAGGCCAAATATGTGACTACAGATATGAAAATAACACCTCATTTAGACTTAATTTGATATTTTAAAGCTATATTAATCGATATTTACGATGTGTTTCTTTTTATGTTCGCCCAAATGTTCATAAGCGACAAAATGGCGTCGAATGATGATGTTGCCGGAGGTGAGGAAAATAAATGTTAAAAAAAATACCTGCAAAGGATTCTAATATTTAATTGCATCATGCATATTTAGATGTGAATTCCTTTCTTGTTTTAATCGAAATCTATACCTGATAGATGAGTTATTTATGTGTAAATGACCCAGAAACCTGTCTGTGTTTGTGACAAGTTATAGCTTTTCCAAAAAGATAAGCCCAATGCTATTGACACGGGCTGAGGCTATCCGCTTGATGGTCGTGCCGATAACGCCGCTTATCCGCACGACGGACCTGCAGATAAGCGGCATTATTCGCCCAACCGTCATGCAGATAGCCAATGCTACAGGTATCAATTGGCTATCCGCACGACGATGAGATTTCTAACAAGCTTACGTATGCATTAAACTGTTAATTTGTCATTAGATAAATTAGATATGTGTTTAGCTATTGAAATACATTCGAAATTGACATTTTTGTTAATTATTAATAACAAAAATAGTTTGATTTGATTATTCCAGCTGATTTAGTTTTTTTTCTTGTTTGTTTGTTTTCTTATTACTCCCATCAATCAATTTCTGATTATTCTTGGGAGGTGTACATTGTACACTCCGGTGTGTTTGCAGGATGAGCCTACATGCATGAGGATAGAACCTGTGTAGGGATCTTTAACCTGCACAGGGGATGACTGTCAATGCACAGGGGGTCTCCAGTTAACGTCCTGATCTGAAGGACGGCGCACTGTATCATATCATTCCTGCAAATGACATGAAGGGAAGCGTGTTTGGACCAACAAATTTTCCTCGCCGTTGACGGGGAACGAACCCGGGACCTCTAGCACAAGAAGCCAGTGCGCTAACCACTCGACTACCCCGCTTCCCTGAAGCACAGCAACTGAGTCACAGTAGATTTCTAACAGCGGAGTAAAATATAACCATTGTAAATGCTTTTTAGCTCGACTGCACGAAGTGCATAGAGCTATTGCAGTCACCCCGGTCGTCCACGTTCCCGTTCCCGTGCGCGTGCGCGTGCGCGTTCCCGTGCGCGTCACACTTGCGTTAAAGTTTTCTAGAAGTCCATATCTTGACAACCACTCATCAGAAAGCATTCATACTTGGACCATAGATACCCTGTAGGGTTAGCTTTCATTCCATGGCATCGGGCCCCTGGGTCCAGGCCAGGGGGTGGGGCTGGAGGTTAAAATCTAGAACACCTTCAAAAATGGCAATTCTTGTGTTAAAGTTTTCTAGAAGTCCATATCTTGACAACCACTCATCAGAAAGCATTGATACTTGGGCCATTGACACCCTGTAGGGTCGGCTTTCATTCCATGGCATCAGATCCCTGGGTCCATGCCAGGGGGTGGGGCTAGAGGTTAAAATCTAGAACACCATTAATAATAATGGCTTTTCTGTGATATACAGGTCAACTTCATTATAACGCTATCTTTGGGGTCCATAGAAACAGACCGTGTTATAAGTGAACCGTGTTATAATGAGGTTATTTACTATAGAGATATAGCAAAATAATCAACGGGGGCCATAACATGGCCGTGTTATATTGAAAACCGCATTATAATGAGGCGCACTATAATGAGGTTGAAGTGTAGTATTCTAGAAGTCTATATCTTGAAAACTTTTTATCAGAGGGCTTTCATACTCGGACCATAGGTACCCTGTAGGGTTGAGTTTCATTTCATGGCATCGGATCTCTGGGTCCATGCCTGGGGGGTGGGGCTGGAGGTTAAAAACTAGAACACTGTAAAAAATAGATGTACTGCTGTGTAACTTTTACAAGGAGTCCATATCTTGACAACAACTTATCATAAAGCATTCATACTTCATACACTTTAGGTTCCATGACATCGAACCTCTGGGTCGGAGTCAGGGGGGCGGGGCTAGAGGTCAAAATCTAGAACTCCCCAATTTTTTTTCTTTTTATTTCTTAATAGAAACAACTTAGGAAGATGGTTGGTCATTCATCTTTTGACTTTGTGACACTGACTTGTGTGTCATGACGGTAAGGGTCGGTTGACCTACTTTCCATGGTTCAGTGATTTTGCCTTATATCTTTACACTCAATTAGTATATGTTCTTACTTCTTTCAGACTATGAATGAGTACGACCAGGCCTTTGACCCCAATATACTTATAGGTCACTGTGACCTTATTTCACGGTTCAGTGATTTTGCCTTATATCTTGACACTCAATTAGTATATTTTCATACTTTTTTCAGATTATGAGTGAGTATGACCAGACCTTTGACCCCAATATACTTATAGGTCACTGTGACCTAATTTCACGGTTCAGTGATTTTGCCTTATATCTCGGTACTCAAATGGTTTATGAACAAACTCCTTTCTAAGTATGTTTGCATATGACAAGACCTTTGACCCTGAAGTAGTCCTAGGTCACTGTGACCTAATTTTATGGTTCAGTGATTTTACCTTATATCTTGACAATCAATTAGTATATTTTCATACTTTTTTCAGATTATGAGTGAGTATGACCAGACTTTTGACCCCAGTATACTTATAGGTCACTGTGACCTAATTTCACGGTTCAGTGACTTTGCCTTATATCTCAACACTCAAGTGGTTTATGACCAAACTTCTTTCACACTATGTTTGCATATGACAAGACCTTTGACCCTAAAGTAGTCCTAGGTCAATATGACCTAATTTCAAGGTTCAGTGATTTTCCTTTATATCTCGGCACTCAATTGGTATATGGACATACTTCTTTCACGATATGTATGAGTATGACAAGACCTTTGACCGTAAAGTATTCCTGGGTCACTGTGACCTAATTTCATGGTTCAGTGATTTTGCCTTATATCTCGACACTCAGTTGGTATTTTTTCATACTTCTTTCTGATTATGAATGAGTATGACCAGACCTTTAACCCAAACATACTTATAGGTCACTATGACCTAATTTCATGGTTCAGTGATTTTGCTTTATATCTCAACACTGAATGGGTATATGATCATATTTCTTTCACATTATGAGTAAGTATCACTAGACCTATGACCCTGAAATACTTATAGGTCAGTGTGACCTTATTTTACGCTTCAGTGATTTTGCCTTGTGTCTTGGCACTCAGTTGGTATATGAACACACTTCTTTCACAATGTGAGTGAGACCTCTAAATCTTAGGTACATGTAGTTATAGTTAACTTTCATGGTTCAGTGATTTGCCATATTGCATCAAGGCAAAAAGATGTATGAGCATAATGCTTTGGGTTACTGGTCGGATTTGACCTTATGTTTGACAAAGGTCAGAAGCAGTCGAGCACGCTGTCCTGCGACAGCTCTTATGTTAAAGTTTTCTAGAAGTCCATATCTTGACAACCACTCATCAGAAAGCATTGATACTTGGGCCATTGACACCCTGTAGGGTCGGCTTTCATTCCATGGCATCGGATCCCTGGGTCCATGCCAGGGGGTGGGGCTAGAGGTTAAAATCTAGAACACCATTAATAATAATGGCTTTTCTGTGATATAGTATTCTAGAAGTCTATATCTTGAAAACTTTTTATCAGAGGGCTTTCATACTTGGACCATAGGTACCCTGTAGGGTTGAGTTTCATTTCATGGCATCGGATCTCTGGGTCCATGCCTGGGGGGTGGGGCTGGAGGTTAAAAACTAGAACACTGTAAAAAATAGATGTACTGCTGTGTAACTTTTACAAGGAGTCCATATCTTGACAACAACTTATCATAATGCATTCATACATCATACACTTTAGGTTCCATGACATCGGACCTCTGGGTCAGAGTCAGGGGGGCGGGGCTAGAGGTCAAAATCTAGAACTCCCCGATTTTTTTTTTCTTTTTATTTCTTAATAGAAACAACTTAGGAAGATGGTTGGTCATTCATCTTTTGACTTTGTGACACTGACTTGTGTGTCATGACCGTAAGGGTCGGTTGACCTACTTTCCATGGTTCAGTGATTTTGCCTTATATCTTGACACTCAATTAGTATATTTTCTTACTTCTTTCAGATTATGAGTGAGTACGACCAGGCCTTTGACCCCAATATACTTATAGGTCACTGTGACCTAATTTCATGGTTCAGTGATTTTGCCTTATATCTTGACACTCAATTAGTATATTTATGTCCCCCCAACCGAAGGTGGGGGACATATTGTTTTTGGTGCGGTTCCCGTCGGCGTCGGCGTCGGCGTCGGCGTCCGCGTCCGCGTCCGCGTCCGCGTAGCTTCTTTCTTACGCGATATCTTTTGAACCAGTGGATGGATTTTGACCAAACTTGCATAGATACATGGTTGGGAGGGGGGAAAGAGTTGATTAGATTTTGGTGACCTTGACCTCATTTTCAAGGTCACCAGCCCATGAAAACTGATCAAATTAGGTTTTCTGACGCGATATCTTCTGAACAAATGAATGGATTTTGAGCAAACTTGCACAAGAGCATTGTTGGGAGGAGGCTCAGAGTTGATTAGATTTTGGTGACCTTGACATAATTTTCAAGGTCACCAGCCTATGAAAACTGATCAAATTAGGTTTTCCGACGCGATATCTTCTGAACAAATGAATGGATTTTGACTAAACTTGCACAAGGGCATTGTTGGGAGGAGGCTCAGAGTTGATTAGATTTCGGTGACCTTGACCTAATTTTCAAGGTCACGAGTCCATAAAAACTGTTGAAATTAGTCTTTCCAATGCAATATCTTGTAAACCTATTGATGGATTTTGACCAAACTTGCACAGAAGCATTGTTGGGAGGAGGCTCAGAGTTGATTAGATTTTGGTGACCTTGACCGAATTTTCAAGGTCACGAGTCCATAAAAAATGTTGAAATTAGTCTTTCCAACGCGATAACTTGTAAACCAATAGATGGATTTTGACCAAACTTGCACAGAAGCATTGTTGCAAGAAGGCTCAGAGTTGATTAGATTTTGGTGACCTTGATCTAATTTTCAAGGTCACGAGTCCATAAAAAATGTTGAAATTAGTCTTTCCAATGCAGTATCTTGTAAACCAATCAATGGATTTTGACCAAACTTGCACAGAAGCATTGTTGGGAGGAGGCTCAGAGTTGATTATATTTTGGTGACCTTGACCTAATAATCAAGGTCACAAGTCCATAAAAAATGTTAAAATTAGTCTTTCCAACGCGATAACTTGTAAACGAATGGATGGATTTTGACCAAACTTGTACAGAAGCATTGTTGCGAGAAGGCGCAGAGTCGGCTAGATTTTGGTGACCTTGACCTAATTTTCAAGGTCACAAGTCCATAAAAAATGTTGAAATTAGTCTTTCCAACGCAGTATCTTGTAAATCAATTGACGGATTTTGACCAAACTTGCACAGAAGCATTGTTGGGAGGAGGCTCAGAGTTGATTAGATTTTGGTGATCTTGACCTAATTTTCAAGGTCACGAGTCCATAAAAAATGTTGAAATTAATCTTTCCAACTCGATAACTTGTAAACCAATTGATGGATTTTGACCAAACTTGCACAGAAGCATTGTTGCGAGAAGGCTCAGAGTTGATTAGATTTCGGTGACCTTGACCTAATTTTCAAGGTCACGAGTCCATAAAAAAATGTTGAAATTAGTCTTTTCACTGCAATATCTTGTAAACCAGTTGATGGATTTTGACCAAACTTGCACAGAAGCATTGTTTGGAGGAGGCTCAAAGTTGATTAGATTTTGATGACCTTGACCTAATTTCCAAGGTCACGGGTCCATAAAAACTGTTGAAATTAGTTTTTCCGATACGATATCTTGTAAACTAATTGATGGATTTTGACCAAACTTGCTCAGAAGCATTGTTGTGAGGAGGTTCAGAGTTTATAAGAATTTGGTGATTGTGACCCAATTTTAGACAGGGTCCAAAACAAGTTTAAACTATCACACCTTACATGGTGTCTTCCCTAGAAAAACTTCATATCACAAGGTAACTACACTTCAATTACTAAACGGTTGGGGGGACATAGTTTTCCTCAGAAAACATTGTTTTAATTTCATACTTTTTTCAGATTATGAGTGAGTATGACCAGACCTTTGACCCCAAGATACTTATAGGTCACTGTGACCTAATTTCACGGTTCAGTGATTTTGCCTTATATCTCGGTACTCAAATGGTTTATGAACAAACTTCTTTCAAAGTATGTTTGCGTATGACAAGACTTTTGACCCTGAAGTAGTCCTAGGTCACTGTGACCTAATTTCACGGTTCAGTGATTTTGCCTTATATCTTGACACTCAATTAGTATATTTTCATACTTTTTTCAGATTATGAGTGAGTATGACCAGACCTTTGACCCCAATATACTTATAGGTCACTGTGACCTAATTTTACGGTTCAGTGACTTTGCCTTATATCTCAGCACTCAAGTGGTTTATGAACAAACTTCTTTCACACAATGTTTGCGTATGACAAGACCTTTGGCCCTAAAGTAGTCCTAGGTCAATATGACCTAATTTCACGGTTCAGTGATTTTCATTTATATCTTGGCACTCAATTGGTATATGGACATACTTTTTTCACAATATGTATGAGTATGACAAGACCTTTGACCGTAAAGTATTCCTGGGTCACTGTGACCTAATTTCATGGTTCAGTGATTTTGCCTTATATCTCGACACTCAGTTGGTATTTTTTCATACTTCTTTCTGATTATGAATAAGTATGACCAGACCTTTAACCCAAACATACTTATAGGTCACTATGACCTAATTTCATGGTTCAGTTATTCTGCTTTATATCTCAACACTGAATGGGTATATGATCATATTTCTTTCACATTATGAGTAAGTATCACTAGACCTTTGACCCTGAAATACTTATAGGTCAGTGTGACCTTTTTTCACGGTTCAGTGATTTTGCCTTGTGTCTTGGCACTCAGTTGGTATATGAATACACTTCTTTCACAATATGAGTGAGACCTCTAAATCTTAGGTAGTTATAGTTAACTTTCATGGTTCAGTGATTTTGCCTAATTGCATCAAGGCAAAAAGATGTATGAGCATCATGCTTTGGGTTACTGGTCGGGTTTGACCTTATGTTTGACAAAGGTCAGAAGCAGTCGAGCACGCTGTCCTGCGACAGCTCTTATTAATTGTGTTACTGAGATGTTTCCATACTCCATTGTTAAAATCTAAGGCTGTTTATTCTTTTGGATTATCACATTCTTTTATCATTTACTAGGTTACGATAATTACTTTCTCAATTACGCATACGCATGGCTGATTTTTACAGGTAAAATCACAGGTAAGCCAGTTTAATCAAAATAATAATTTTGTTAATTAAAAAGTAAAAAATTCCTGCATTGGGTAATATTCTGTTTCAGTTTTGAAGCCAGTGTATAATATTTATCAACTTAAAATGTATCAATTTCTAAACATTTTTAACATTTGCATTTTTCGTGAATTTTTTTTTCAGCTGCAGGCCAGCTGTCTGGCAGACTGCAAATTTTTGCTGGTCAAAACCCAAGTCTGTAGGACAGTTCTATAAATATGCACCTTGTTCCGTGCCATCCAACGGATCTTTCCTGGCATAATCATTGCCCAGCACAAAATCCTCTTATCTGGCCAGCAGCCCCGCATTACGCTTGGGCCTTCTGCTCGCTGCCTCTTCAGTATCACTTGCCATTAGGCTTTGTAATTAGATTGATAAACTGTTAATTTTCAGCTTTCACATGGAAAAAATTTTCCAATGTCAAATGTTAATTATCTCCCTTAGAAATATAAAGACCGCAAAGTACAGAAAGAAACAGACAAGTCCACAGAGACAAGAAAATTTACTTAACAGAGTACAGGACAATTAAACAAAATGAAAAGGAGGCTTCCATTTTGATACCATTGTGATTTTGGAAATTTTTGCCGGACATTTGTCTGACAGAATAAAATATTTTGTCAGTCAGAATGAAATTTTGCTGGTTTTGACCGACAGACCGGCACTTTTCATGAAGACTGCATTTGGATATCGATTTCTCTGTGGTGCGGATACTGCTGCTTATCCATTCGATGGTCGTGCCGATAAGTGGCGTTATTGGCACAACTGTTGTGCGGATAACCAGTGTCACTGACACGATCGTCGTGTACAAACACCATCACAGAATGCATGATGTTGTCTTCAGAATAAGAGGTTTCTCTCTGTTTTAGGATATACCTGTTACATTTAATCCTTTTTTCATAAATTTCAACACTGGCTATTCTCCTTTTGGTTGTGAAATAATGTCATTTGACGTGTGACTAGTAAACTATTCAGGTTCATATAAGTTATGGATAACACAGCGTTACACTAAGCTGAGTTAAGGTGTTACCAGTGTCTGTCTTGCCTGGCATTCAGCATTATAAGGCAGAGGCCGGCATTGCTTGTTATTTAATTTTTAGGCAGAGGTGAGGCAGCTCTTAGCAGTGCTTAGGTGTTTCCACGATCTATGTTTTAAAAAAGAAAAAAAAAACATATATAACGTATTTGTTCTAATAAGCGCACATGCTCCAGTAAGCGCACACCCAGAACTTTTCTGAAAACTTTTACATAAGCACACAGCGAGGCTTTTTACACCAGTTTTGCCATCAGTGAGTTTTATTAGGTATACTTACCGGTAAACTAAGTTATAGATGTTGTGAAATATGTACCAAAGGTTAGAGTACATGTAATAATTATAACATAGTGATATTTAAATTTTGTACATGTATACTCTCATAAGCAGCTTGCTTGATGTTTTTGGATATAGTGTGCTAGTTAGAATGAAATTTTACCAGACTTTTTTGGGAATGCAGTGGCGTAGTCGTAGAGTGTCGGACTCCAAATCAAGATGTCCTGGGTTCGATCCCCACAAGCAGCACCAAGCTGTGTCCTGGAGCAAAGCACATTAACTCCCTATGGTACTGGTTAAACCCAGGAAGTGTTGGCTCCATCCCGACATGACTGAAAAATTGTTGACTTGGACATTAAGCCTAAATACAAACAAAAAATTTTTGGAAGCAGTTTATAAGCTGCAACATCCCAGGCCGTAGACACAGAAATAGGTGTTTTTATCCTGATTTTAAACTTGTCTTGACTATTTTAACATATCATTTTTTATCCGTCTTGCTGAATGCTTTTAACCTGTCTTTTCTTTAATTTTCAGCCTTTTTCATTTCAACAGTGCATCTGCCTAGAGTGTCTGTGAGGGCGCAGGCCCTTTCCTGCGTGATTATCTTAAAAACAAGCAGGATGCTTATATCAAATTTGACAAATTAGTCGTTGATGACGTCACATATGTGTATGATGACATAGACAAGAAGCTGGTTAGGGAATAGGGATACGGCCACGCCCAAAATGAATGTGCTAAAATCAAAAGTGTGTCCTAGGAAGCTTCCAAGACTGAAAATTTCCATAAGCAGAGATGTGGTATTACACAAACAGTAAATGAATGTGTTTTACGTCCAAATAAAAATAATTTTTCATATGTTGATTACAGCAGTAATAATAATATAGTTGAAAAACAAGGTTATTTGAGACCGATGTTACATACAGATATGAATGTTCCTAACCGACAGGAGCTTGATAATTCAAGTACTGAATCTGGCTCGGGTTCTTTAGAGAATGAATCCGCCTTTGTTGAAACAAATGCATATGATATGCCTTTTAAACTCTGCTTATGGAATATTTCAGGGTTACGTTCGAAGTTAAACGAGTTGAACGAAAATTTTGAGCAATTTATGTCTTCCTTTGATATTCTGTGTTTTATTGAGACATGGGCTGACAAAAATGATCAATTTCATATTAATGGTTTTATGGAACCATTTACAAAAACTAGGGAAAAACACCCATCAGCGTGGAGAAATTCCGGAGGTATTGCAGTTTTCATTAAAGAGAGTTTATTTAAATATTTTAAGGTGATACAAATCGCCTCTCGTAGTGATAGCAAAAATATTGTATGGCTAAAATTTGATTTTAAGAATATGCTAAGCGGTATTCCTATCATATGTGGTTTTACTTATTTATCGCCTGAAAACTCTTCTGTTCACGCAGAGGAAGATCTATTTTCAATAATTGAAGATGATATCACTTTACACAAGTCAAATTATCCACAACATTGTGTTATTGTCGCCGGAGATTTCAATGCATATACCCTTAGGGAGCCCGACTTCATTCAAAATGATGATTCGTTCTCGTTGCTAGACGATCTTGGATATGTCGAGGATGCCGAACCGCCCCCACGACATAACCAAGATCCGCATGAGCCAAACCCGTATGGTAGGAATCTGCTTGATATGTGTAAAAATTGTGGTCTTAGAATCTTAAATGGCCGATTTGGTACCGACTCTGGCGTCGGTAATTTTACATGTATCACGGACAACTCGGCAAGCACGATTGACTACATACTTGCTGAAAACAGTTTATTTAGATTTATAACTGAATTCAGAATTTTGGACCGACTAGAATCCATTCACATGCCTGTTTTATTAGAATATGTGTTTCAGTTTCAAAAGGTAGATAATTTGCAAGTCCCCCATGTTTCGCAGCCTGATCAGCCAGTGTTCTTCTGGAAACCGGAAAAACAGGAACTTTATTTACAAAATCTTTGCACAAATCTCGAAAATATTTCGGAAAGGTTCAATAACTCTATTTCCAATAACGATTGTGAAACGTCTTTAAAAATATTATCGGAAGCAATTTTGTATGAAAGCCCATAAGCGCCAAGATAATAATAAAGATTCTTTGGATAAACCAAAGAAAACTTGGTTTGATAAAGATTGTGAGCATTTACGATTGTCAGCTGTACGAGCATTACGTCACTTTCGGTGTGTTAAAACAGAGGAGGCGTTAAACACTTATAAGGTAGCAAAACAGGAATACAGAGAACATAACACAGTTAAGAAAAATGCATATTTAGAACAACAGAGTGTCCTTTTAGCGAATGCAGCTGCAGACAAAAACTCGAAAAGTTTTTGGAATATGCTCAAATCACGAACAAAACCGCTTCCACCCGATATAACTCCTGAGCAATGGTATCATCACTTTCATGGCGTTTTTAACCCCCCAAACTTGCGCGATAACGATACAAATTATGATAACCCTGCACACATATCGGACGAATACCTCGATCAGAAAATTACAGAACAAGAAGTTTTGCGTGCTTTAAGGGCTTTGAAATCTGGCAAATCGCCTGCTCGTTCCATTGTTGACTAAGTTATTCAACGCATTTTATGACAATGGCTATTTCCCCCTAGAATGGGCAACATCAATATTAGCACCTATTCATAAAAAAGGAAGCAAAGACGACCCGAATAATTATCGTGGCGTAAGTCTCTTGCCTGAAATAAGTAAAATTTTCACGTCTATAATCAATAATCGCTTAAAGATATGGTGCGACAGAAATGAAACAATAGGAGAAGAGCAATCTGGTTTCCGACAAGACCACTCGACGATCGACAATATGTTCATATTACACACTTTAATTAGTAAATATCTCAGACATGAAGGGGGGCGTTTCTACGCCCTTTTCGTCGATTTTGAAAAAGCCTTCGATCGCGTGGATCGGAGTGCTTTGTGGCACAAACTGTTATCTCAAAATGTTAGTCACAAAATGGTTCGCATCTTAAAGGCGATATATGAAGATGTCAAAACGTGTATTAAGACACCAATGGGGTTATCCGATTATCTCCCCTGGCTGTATTATCTCACCTATAATGTTTACATTATTTCTAAATGATATGCAAAATTTTATATCTCTAGGTAGTCATGGAATCGACGATTTGGTGATATTCGCAGAAACTGTGATAGAGCTACAAAGAATGATAAACCGCCTAAAAGAATATTGTAATCTATGGCTATTAACGGTTAATATACTAAAGACCAAAGTTATTGTGTTTAGAAATGGTGGTCCACTGCGAAATTACGAGCGTTGGAAATATGGTGAACATGTTCTTGAGACAGTTTCCTATTATAAATATCTTGGAATATTATTCTCATCGAGAAATTCTTGGTATATGAGTCAAAAGACACTGGCTAATCAGGCTTCGAAGGCATTGTTCGCAGTTAAATCTAGATTAACACAATTTGGAAATGTAAATTTGAGCGTAATGTTTAAGATATTTGATACTAAGATTTTGCCGATCCTTTTATATGGTTCAGAAATCTGGTTTTGTCATCCCTCAATGGATATAGAAAAAGTGCATAACCAATTTTGTAAATATGTATTAAGACTTCCAATCTACGCTACCAACGTATTTGCTCGTAGTGAGCTTGGTCGGTATAAACTAGAAGTTTTCAAGTATTTGAAAGCTATAAAATATTGGTTAAGAGTTTTATCACTTTCTGACTGTAGAATTCCAAAGCTCTGTTATAAAATGCAGAGGAGGTGGGTTGCAAATGATACCGAATGTTGGTTGTTTCATATTAGAAACCTGTTATTTTCATCAGGTTTTGGTGAAGTTTGGCTAAATCAAGGCGTTGGTAACAAACAAGCATTTCTGAAATGTTTCAAACAGAGGCTGAAGGATATGGACATGCAGTCATTAAATATGGACATTCAAGATATGGATCGACTACGTACTTACAAGATATTGAAAGTAAAATTTGGAACAGAAAGCTACTTATTTAATATAAAAAATACGATACTAAGAACCCTTTTTTACTAAGTTTAGAGGAGGGCTTTTGAAGAAGGAAATATGGGCAGGTATCCGCGTGTTTCTTTCGACGCCCGAATATGTCCTTTATGTTACTCAGATGTAGAGACAGAATTCCATTTTCTTATGATATGTCCATCTTTAATGACTGTGAGAAGGAAGTATCTAACAGCCATATGGTATACATATCCATCTATTAATAAGTTTGTTCAGTTGTGTAATTCTTCAAATCCGAATACTATAACGAACATCGCACGATACATTTTATGTGCAATGAAAGTTAGAGCAAATCTCTTAGCTAATTGAAAATGGTCACTCAAATTTTGTATGTATATATATGCATATTTGTAATGTTGGGCCGATGGCCTATGTTACCAGAATAAAGTTTGTCATTGTCATTTGTCATTGTCATATGGCGGTATATGGAGATAGATAGATAGTATAAAGAGCACAGTGTGCTAATTAGAAGTATTACTGTAGTAATACAGTATATAATAAGAGCTGTCGCAGGACAGCGTAGCTCGCCTGACTTGTGCTTTGCCACTAAATCTATTAAAATTGACCCATGACCTTGACCTCTAGGTCACTCGGGTGTGATGGTACAGCATAAATTTTCAGACCAATATCTACCGACATGCAAGGTATCAAATTGATCCATTTACATATTAACCAAAAACTTTAACACAAATTTTTTAAGTCCTTCATCTTGACCTCAAGGTCATCCATGTGGATTGTGATGTTATAGCATGAAACTTCAGACCAATATCTACCACCATGCAAAGTATCAACTTGATCCATCAACATGTTCAAGAGATATAGACATTTATATAAAAACTTTAATGAAAAACTTTAACACAAAATTTCTAAGTCTGTGACCTTGACCTCAAGGTCACCCAGGCAGGTCATGATGGGACAGCATAAAACTTCAGACCAATATCTACCACCATGCAAAGTATCAACTTGATCCATCAACATGTTCAAGAGATATAGACTTATAAAAACTTTAATCAAAAACTTTAACATTTGAGCAACGCGAACACGAACGCCGACGCCGGGGTGACTGCAATAGCTCTTCCTGTACTTTCGTACAGGCGAGCTAAAAACAAATTTCAAATGAAAATTATCATTTGCAGCTGAAAGTATTACTGTTCATTACATAAGCATGTTTTCATAATGACAATTTTTATCTTAGGTGAGGATCCTGAAACAAGGAAAAAGCGCCATGGCATGTTGAAAATGTACTATGGCTTGAACGAAGACAGTCAGGGCGGTGGCACCCTCGACCCCTGCGACATCAATGGTGCTCACTTTAAACCAGACGTCTACCTGGGCAAGCTGATCAGAGAGAAATCACTGACTGAGCTCATGGATAAAGAATCGGAGATGCTGAGACAGATTAAGTCCCTTGACAGTGACATGCAAACTCTGGTGTATGAAAATTATAATAAGTTCATCAGTGCCACAGACACAATTAGAAAAGTGAGTTCATGAAAATGAAGTAAGGAGATGCTGATCCATAAAATCGTTTATAGTTTACGACAAGTTGTTTATCATTTTAGGCTTGTTTTATGCCTTACATTTCGTTAGAATTGATAAGTTTTGAGAAAAAATGTTTATGTCAGATTGGGTGGAAAAAAATCCAATTAAAAAGCAGGAAATATATAAGCCTTATTCAAAAGTAAGGCAGTAAATGATATACATATAGTACCCCATAAATATGTACAATGTACATGCTCCTGAGAAAGAAAAAAATGCCTTTTTTGTGTAGGAAAATTAAGACACATTAAAAACTACAATTCTGTCCAGTATTCCTGCAATTTCGTTTCTTGGATGATACAGTCCCTCTACTTTGTCAACAAGAAATTATTAAATTGTGGCTATACAGCCCATATTGTTACACAATTTATTTCATATATGAGCCGCCACTCCAGAAAACCAACAATTTGCATATGCGAAAACAAAGGCGCAGATCAGCTGTGCAGTAACTGCACAGCTGATCAGCGCCTTTTTTTTTTCGCTAGCTGATCAGCGCCTTTGTTTCTGCTTCACGGATAGTACAATCCCTCTTATTCTTAAATCCAAAATTTCAAGCTTCTAGCCTGCTTCTGTGACTGTACAGAACGGTTAGTGTCAAACCTGTTCAGAATCCCAAATTGTTGGTTTTCACACGCACAAGCTCATATCATATGTACCTGGTTGGCAACCCCAATACAGTTTAAATACTAATTTTCTCAGATTCGCACATTGACAACCATTGTAACAGATTTTCTATGTGGCTCATAATTATGGCTTTCCCAGATGAAAAATGACTTCAAAAAGATGGAAGATGAAATGGATCACCTAGCAACCAACATGTCCGCCATCACAGAGTTCAGCGCTAATATATCTCACACACTACAAGATGGCCGACAACAGATCACAAAGCTGTCTGGAGTACACTCACTACTGAAAAAGGTAGAGTATAATTTGTCGGATCTCATCCAGCAACCAACATGTCCGCCATAACAGAGTTCATCGCAACATAAGCCACACTGTACAAGATGGCCAACAACAGATCACAAAGCTGTCTAGAGTACGCTTAAGAAGGTCTAAATGAAAAAAAAAAAGGTCTGCCTCTCTTTTCAGCATGCAGGTAGAGGAATTCCACTAACTTATAGGATTAACAGCTTATCAGTTACTAGAACAGTAATAGTAATACAACTGCTTGAAGTAAACAGAAAACACATGCACTTTTGGAAACACTTGGCATAAGTCTCTAATATAAAGTGTAACACCAAAATGTTTAAGATTTACAATGCATATGATAGTACATATGAAATTTCAAGTCAGCATTTTCAAGTCAGTTTGAGTGTATTTCCAGAGTCCACAAAAAGCAGCAGTCCTTGAGCTGAGCCCAGAAAAAAACAGAACACAACACCTCGATGCCCTCCATTCCTGATCATTATTCAGTTACCATAAAATTATGTTTTTTTTCTATCAAACTTATATATTTCAACAGCTCCAATTTCTGTTTGAACTGCCCTCGAGGTTGAAGAAATGTATAGAGATGAAAGCTTACAGTCAAGCTGTAAGGTATGTTGTGGAATTGTTTTATCTACTGTAAATTCAGAAATATTCACGTTACTTTTATTTCGCGAATTTTCTATTTCCGAATTATTAGTGAGTTCTTGAATTCGCGAGTGAGTGTCCATGTATTCTATAAAGTTTATAGTGACTCTTTATTAGAGAGAACTTTGAATTTGCGAGGCAACCTATTCGCGAATATTAGCGAAAATTAAGATCTCACAAATATTTCTGGATCTACAGTGTATACCTTGAAAATATGGCATCACTTTTAGCAGGTTAGAGTCAGACCTGTCTATGCAGCTGCAAAGACTTGCCAGATACTTGCTGTTCTGGATATACAGTTCAACCTCATTATAACTCCCCTCACTATAGTGCAGTTTTATTATAAAACCGTTTAAACAGCCATGTCATAGCTCCCAAAATTATTAATTTGCTATATGTCTATTGTAAATAACCTCAGTTCACTTGTAACACGGTCTGTTTCAAAGGACCCCAAACATAGCATTATAACGAGGTTGGCCTGTACTAAATAGAGGTGTTTAGCTGTCCAGGCAGGTAACAAAAATGCTCTTGACTGAAACTAGGTACATGTATTCGCTGAGAAAGTAGGCTTTATGTACTAACTGCACAACTATTTGTATCAAGCATGTCAGGTTTGCTCCACAACGCTTTCAAGTGTTCAAAAAGGCTTTGTCAACTCGAGCACTTACCAAATATAATGCACTGTTTCATAGCGTAGGATCTATTATGATGTATAAAGAAGATGCAAATGTCCTTTTCTCAATATTTGAAAACTAATCAACTGCTGAATGGTCTTGTAATGTAGCCAAGAGACGTGTGAAATTTTTTAATTTTATCAGTACTGTACTTATATATGAGACAATGCATAAGAAAACATATATGAGCCAATGCATAAGAAAACTAACAAAATTGGGCGAAAACAAAGGCGCAGATCAGCTTCCCGGTTAACGGCGAAGCTGATCCATGCCTTTATTTTCGCTACACGGATAGTACAATTCCTCTTCTTCTTAAATCAAAAATTTCATTTTTTTTGGCAAATAAATTTATTTATCATATTCTAAGTGTTTATGAATATTGCACATAACAATAAAATAAACAAATGGATGCACCCTTTAGCTAGCACTTTCACTTGAGCTGCCTCACAAAGAAAAGCAACAGTCTGCATATGCTAAAACAAAGATGCAGATCAGCAGTGCAGTAACTGCACAGCTGATCAGCACCTTTGTTTTCGCTTCACAGATAGTACAATGGCTCTTCCAACTAATTTCCAGCTTCTATTATCTGTGGCTGTACAGCCTGGTTTGTGTTAGACCTGGTCGGAAACCAACCGGAAACCAAGATTGTTGGTTTTCTCATGCGAAGGCTCACATATCAGATCAAAAGCATTAACCCATGAATTTTTCCAAAAAATGAAAGATAATCAAAAGCATAAACCCAATTTTGTAAGCGTAGCAGCCTATTTATGGGACATACATGTAGACAAGCAACAAAAGTCCAAAAAGACATCCAACATCTTTTCTAGACTATACTGATTGCTATGAAATGAGCTGTGATGCGATAAAACCGGTCTTTGGGATTTCCAACGAGGTCTGACACAATCCGGTCTGTACAGTCTCAGAAGCAGGCTAGAGGCTTGAAATTTTGGCTCTAAGTAGAAGAAGAATTGTACTATCCGAGTAGCGTTGATCGGTAACTGCGAAGCTTTGTTTTAGCATAGGCAAAAATCCGGCTTTCACTCATCGCTGCTCAAATACAGGCATTTTTTTAAACTCATTGAAAATAGGTAATTCTCATTTCCCCTCAAATACAGTTCAACCTCATTATAACGCGCCTTACTATAGTGCGGTTTTCATTATAACTCGGCCATGTCATGGCTCCCAAATTAATTATTTTGCTATATGTCTATTGTAAATAACCTCATTGTAACACGGTTCACTTATAACATGGTCTGTTTTCATGGACACCAAAGATAGCGTTATAATGAAGTTGATCTGTATCTATGTATCTTATGCGAATGATAGGGTTTTATATAAGGGTTAATACAACAAGTAGCCCAAGGGCAAGGATCGCTCACCTGAGAGTCAACAAGTATAGTCACTGGACAAAGTGATTTTTTTTTTTTTTTACCATAAATGGGTATGACGGCCATCTAGGTCATGTTTCAGGTCTATGGCTGCAATAGTTACCATAGGATCATTGGTCCTGTAAACGCTTACCTGAGACCAAGTTGTCACTTTTTCCCATGTTTCCATGTTTGCCTATGTTTCCAAAATTGACTTTGACCCAAATTAATCACATACCTTCATCTACCCTATTAGTTGTTTGCATCTACCACTTTTCAGGTCTCAGGCTGCAATAGTTTTCAAAATATCTATTGTTTTCACTTTTTCCCATGTAAAAGCCTATGTTTTCGAAATTGACCTTGCGTAAAATAGGTCAAGGTCATCCTAGGGTCATCATTTGATCAAACTATGATGGGCTGGAGTCCCAAATGCTACATACCAAGTTTCGTGAAAATCGGCCTGCCGGTTCAGGAGAAGATTTTTTAGTGGTTTTTACCATATATTGGCATGGCGTCCGTCTTGGTCATGTGACCCAGATTTCGCGATCAAACTTTCGTTCTCCCTACCTATGGATGCTCCACATAAAATCGGGAATTTCATGCTTCTGGCTGTCTTCTGTAGCTGTACAGTCCGGTTTATGTTTGACCTGCTCAAAAACCACATTGTTGGTTCTCTCATGAGGCGGCTCATATCATATTTTGACAGATACTACACTAAGGCCCAGAGAGTGTTACACCAGTACCAACATATGCCTAGTTTCCAAGGTATCAACACAGACTGTGACACAATTATAGCCGAGCTGTGTAACAAACTTCGAGAACAGTTCAAGGATAGGGAGGTAACAGCAATAGAATGGCATATATAGCAACACAGGCTGTTACACATTTATAGCCGAGCTGTGTAACAAAATATGAGAACGGTTCAAGGATAGGGGGTAATAGCAGTGCACAATCGTTATTGAAAAATGGCATCTCCAGGCCTGCCCAGTTTGTTGTGTGTCAAAGAATAACTAGGCGTCCCTTGATGACCTAAGTTGTGTACTGTGGATATTAAGCAAGAAATGTCATGTGAAACATAAATAAAATGTCACAGATGAAGTTAATATTCTTCATGAAAAAAAAAAAATGACCCTTTTTTTTTTTTGCAAAATTTTCACCCAAATGCTCATTTTGTTTTTACTCATGCTCCTACTTTTGAGTTTGGGAGTACATATACTTAGGTGGGGAAAAACCTAACATGACATCAGTATCTCAGTCAGCTTTCTTGGTGTTTTCCAGTCTAATCCTAAGCAGCTAGCAGAGTGTGTAGACCTGTTGCTACAACTGGACGAACCTGCTGAAGTGCTCTGTGAAGAATTTCTATCACAGTAAGTGTTTCCATAGATACAGACCTAACTATTTTTGTTGAAAGCCAGTGAGTGTGTGCATCAGTCCTGGTAGTAACCTTGAAGACAGCTGAACACATGACATGACTTTTCCTCTCAACTGATAAAAACAGGCTGATGTTTGTTTATATTTCATGGAAGATATCAATATGGCAGTCTTAGTGTAGTATGCTTTCCCTAAAATTTTCATTTAAAAAATGAGCCATCTCGTGGGAAAACCAACAATCTGCAAAGGCGAAAGCAATGGCGCAGATCAGCTTTGCAGTAACCGCGAAGCTTATCAGCGCCTTTGTTTTCGCTACACGGATAGTGCAATTCCTATACTTTCTAAATCCAAAATTTCAAGCCTCTAGCCATCTTCTGTGACTGCACAGGCTGGTTTGTGTCGGACCTGTTCTGAAACCATATTGTTGGTTGTCCCACGAGGCGGCTCAAATTTTATTGCCTGTAATGGAAATGTATAATCTGATTTGCTCTCTATTCCAGTGCCAGACAGAAGCTTGGTGTAGACCTGGATGAGCTAGATCGTCAGATCAAACTGCAACTGGGAGAGGTGGTTCACAAAGAAACAGACAGACCTGCACAGGCTTATCTCAACACTCCAATGGTAACAGATTTTTTGTTATTTTTCTCTTGTTTCATTATATTAAATTCACTGTTTTGTATGCAATGATACTTATGTAGCTTTATATTATGTAATATGATAAAGTTTTGATTTTTTTAAAGTTGCTTGTGCTTATTTAATTTCAAAATTGAGTATTGAATATTGTACATCAGAGCAAAATCATACTTAAGAAATAGATCAGCTCTAGCAGTGAATTGTTTAGTAATATATCACTGGAGGTCAGTTGTAAAGCAGAGCAAATCCTGAGTGCGCAGCGCGAGTGATTTATCTGCGTACAACTGACCGACAAACAGTGATATATTACTCAACAATTCACGCACTAGAGCTGATCTATTTTGATTCTAACACACAATAAACGAAATAAAATCATTTTAAACCTTCAGTTTCTTTAACTTTTCCACCATTGCACTGAAGTAATCCTGCCAAACTTTTGACTGCACCGCAAATGTTCACATATGTTTGTTACGTTTTGAACGCATGGAAATGACGTTACACCGTCTAATGTCAAGGTAACGAGCTGACGTCATAATTTGATCAAAATGGTGTCAAAACGGCGCAAAGAAATGTCACGCTAATCCACCCAGTGATACACTCAATATATCACTGCACTTTACCATTGGCTTCTATAGGCAGGGTGTGTTAAAATTTAATATTGTCTCATTTTGGTAGGTGCTTTATTGCTCCTGCGGTTGCAATTGTTTTTTATTTTGCTTTGAAATTGCAATAAAACCCTAATTTTATGACGTTTGATGTAAAAAAATTTTATGACTTTAATGGTTTACTTGAGCATTGTCCAATCCCAACAGTTGCACGCAATGCAGTCTTTAATCAGACTGTTCCCTTTAAGTGTAATACGATAAATATCTTCACTGTTTTGTTTTCAATCCCTTTCTGTCCAAAAAAACTTAAGGGAAAAATTGGCACTTCATGTTTTAGCTGCTTCGTGAGAAAACCATTTTTTTGCCTAGGCAAATACAAAGGTGCAGGTCAGCTTCTCAGTAACTGCGTTTTCGCTACACAAATAGTACTATTCCTCTTTCTAAATCTAAAATTTCCACTCTCTCGTCATCTTCTGTGCTTGTACAGCTCGGTTTGTGTCAGACCTAATCGGAAACCCAGAAGACCGGTTTTCTCGCATCGTGGCTTATTTTAGAGGCTAAAATCAAGCTTTCTGACAATAACTTCTGACAACAAGCTTTCTGACGATAAAATTCAAGAGAGACAACTGCAACTGGCATATATACCACTGCTGTTATAAAACCCGGTATTACCGGTAAATACGGCGACCTATTTTGCTGTATGCACTGTCCAAATCTGACCTTATTAGGGAATGTGACACCAATTGTATACCATGCCTAGCTAGGGTATATACCTAGCAAACCATTAACCACCAAATGATTTGGGGGAGTAGAGTCTGACAGTATCAAACCGATCTTTGAAGATGACCTTTATAAAATTGACATATTTTGCTGTTATGTCTGGTCACATGCAATGTCCAAACCTGCCCTTATTAGGGAATGTGACACCAGCTTAATATCATACCTAGCTAGGGTATATATCTAGCAAACCATTAATTATCAAATAATTTGGGGAAGAAGAGGCTGACAGTATGAAAAGGTTATTTCAAAATGACCAAAATTTATAAAATTGACCTATTTTGTTGTAAAGTCTGGTCATGTGCAATGTCCTTATCTGACCTTATTAGGCAATGTGACACCAGATATATACCATACCTAGCTAGGGTATATACCTAGCAAAGCATTAACAACCAAATGAGTAGAGTCTGGCAGTATCAAACCGATCTTTAAAAATGACCAAAATGTATAAAATTGACATATTTTGCTGTTATGTCTGGTCACATGCAATGTCCAAGCCTGCCCTTATTAGGGAATGTGACACCAGCTTAATATCATACCTAGCTAGGGTATATATCTAGCAAACCATTAATTATCAAATAATTTAGGGGAGTAGAGGCTGACAGTATGAAAAGGTTGTTTCAAAATGACCAAAATTTATAAAATTGACCTATTTTGTTGTAAAGTCTGGTCATGTGCAATGTCCTAATCTGACCTTATTAGGCAATGTGACACCAGATATATACCATACCTAGCTAGGGTATATACCTTGCAAAGCATTAACAACCAAATGATTTGGGGGAGTAGAGTCTGGCAGTATCAAACCGATCTTTAAAAATGACCAAAATGTATAAAATTGACATATTTTGCTGTTATGTCTGGTCACATGCAATGTCCAAACCTGCCCTTATTAGGGAATGTGACACCAGCTTAATATCATACCTAGCTAGGGTATATATCTAGCAAACCATTAATTATCAAATAATTTGGGGGAGTAGAGGCTGACAGTATGAAAAGGTTGTTTCAAAATGACCAAACTTTATAAAATTGACCTATTTTGTTGTAAAGTCTGGTCATGTGCAATGTCCTAATCTGACCTTATTAGGCAATGTGACACCAGATATATACCATACCTAGCTAGGGTATATACCTTGCAAAGCATTAACAACCAAATGATTTGGGGGAGTAGAGTCTGGCAGTATCAAACCAATCTTTAAAAATGACCAAAATGTATAAAATTGACATATTGTGCTGTTATGTCTGGTCACATGCAATGTCCAAACCTGCCCTTATTAGGGAATGTGACACCAGCTTAATATCATACCTAGCTAGGGTATATATCTAGCAAACCATTAATTATCAAATAATTTGGGGGAGTAGAGGCTGACAGTATGAAAAGGTTGTTTCAAAATGACCAAAATTTGTAAAATTGACCTATTTTGTTGTAAAGTCTGGTCATGTGCAATGTCCTAATCTGACCTTATTAGGCAATGTGACACCAGATATATACCATACCTAGCTAGGGTATATACCTAGCAAAGCATTAACAACCAAATGATTTGGGGGAGTAGAGTCTGGCAGTATCAAACCGATGTTAAAAATGACCAAAATGTATAAAATTGACATATTTTGCTGTTATGTCTGGTCACATGCAATGTCCAAACCTGTCCTTAGTAGAGAATGTGACACTAGCTTTATACCATACCTAGCTAGGGTATACCTAGCTAACTATCAACTATCAAACAATTTGGGGGAGTAGAGGCTGACAGTATGAAACGGGTGTTTCAAAATGACCAACATTTATAAAATTGACCCATTTTGTTGTAAAGTCTGGTCATATGTAATGTCCTTATCTGACCTTATAAGGCATTGTGACACCAGATATATACCATTACTAGCTACGGTATATACTTAGCAAACAGTTGACCACCAAATAACTTGGGGGAGTAGAGGCTGACAGTATCAAACTGATCTTTGAAAATGACCAAAATGTATAAAATTGACCTATTTGCTGTTATGTCTGGTCACATGCAATGTCCAAACCTGACCTTATTAGGGAATGTGACACCAGCTGTATACAATACATAGCGAGGGTATATACCTAGCAAAACAATAAGCACCAAATAACTTGGGGGAGTAGAGGCTGACAGTTTCAAACTGGTCTTTGAAAATGGCCAAAATTTATAAAATTGGCCTATTTTGCTGTTATGACTTGTCACATGCAATGTCAAAACCTGACCTTACAAGGAAATGTGACACCAGCTGTATACTATACATAGCTAGGGTATATACATAGCAAATCATTAACCACCAAATAACTTGGGGGAATAGAGGATGACAGTATCAAACTGATCTTTGAAAATGACCAAAATTTATAAAATTGACCGTTTTGCTGTGATGTCTGGTCACATGCAATCTCCAAACCTGACCTTATTAGGGAATGTGACACCAACTGTATACGATACATAGCGAGGATATATACCTAGCAAAACAACAACCACCACATAACTTGGGGGAGTAGAGGCTGACAGTTTCAAACTGGTCTTTGAAAATGGCAAAAATTTATAAAATTGGCCTATTTTGCTGTTATGACTTGTCACATGCAATGTCAAAACCTGACCTTACAAGGAAATGTGACACCAGCTGTATACCATACATAGCTAGGGTATATACCTAGCAAACCATTAACCACCAAATAACTTGGGGGAGTAGAGGCTGACAGCATCAAACTGATCTTTGAAAATAAACAAAATTTATAAAATTGACCGATTTGTTGCTATATCTTGTCACATGCACCTATTTGTTGCTATATCTGGTCACATGCAATGTTCAAACCTAACCTTATTAGGGAATGTGACACCAGCTGTATACGATACATAGCGAGGGTATATACCTAGCAAAACAATAACCACCAAATAACTTGGGGGAGTAGAGGCTGACAGTATCAAACTGATCTTTGAAAATGACCAAACTTTAGAAAATTGACCTTTTTGCTGTTATGTCTGGTCACATTCAATGTCCAAACCTGACCTTATTAGAGAATGTGACACCAGCTGTATATAATACATAGCGAGGGTATATACCTAGCAAAACAATAACCACTAAATATCTTGTTGGAGTAGAGGCTGACAGTATCAAACTGATCTCTAAAAATGACCAAAATTTATAAAATTGACCTTTTTGCTCTTATGTCTGGTCACATGCAATGTCCAAACCTGACCTTATTAAGGAATGGGACACCAGCTATATATGATACATAGCGAGGATACATACCTAGCAAAACAAAAACCACCAAATAACTTGGGAGAGTAGAGGCTGACAGTTTCAAACTGGTCTTTGAAAATGGCCAAAATTTATAAAATTGGCCTATTTTGCTGATATGACTTGTCACATGCAATGTCAAAACCTGACCTTACAAGGAAATGTGACACCAGCTGTATAGCATACATAGCTAGGGTATATACCTAGCAAAACATTAACCACCAAATAACATGGGGGAGTAGAGGCTGACAGTATCAAACTGATCTTTGAAAATGACCAAAATTTATAAAATTGACCTTTTTGCTGTTATGTCTGGTCACATGCAATGTCCAAACCTGACCTTATTAGGGAATGTGACACCAGCTGTATATGATACATAGCGAGGGTATATACCTAGCAAAACAATAATCACCAAATAACTTGGGGGAGTAGAGGCTGACAGTACAAAACTGATCTTTAAATATGACCAAAATTTATAAAATTGACCTTTTTTGCTGTTATGTCTAGTCACATGCAATGTCAAAACCTGACCTTATTTGGGAATGTGACACCAGCTGTGTATGATACATAGCGAGGACACATACCTAGCAAAACAAAAACCACCACATAACTTTGGGGAGTAGAGGCTGACAGTTTCAAACTGTTCTTTGAAAATGGCCAAAATTTATAAAAATTGGCCTATTTTGCTGATATGACTTGTCACATGCAATGTCAAAACCTGACCTTACAAGGAAATGTGACACCAGCTGTATACCATACATGGCTAGGGTATATACCTAGCAAACCATTAACCAACAAATAACATAAGGGAGTAAAGGCTGACAGCATCAAACTGATCTTTGAAAATAAACAAAATTTATAAAATTGACCTATTTGTTGCTATATCTGGTCACATGCACCTATTTGTTGCTATATCTGGTCACACGCAATGTTCAAACCTGACCTTATTAGGGAATGTGACACCAGCTGTATACGATATATAGCGAGGGTATATACCTAGCAAAACAATAACCACCAAATAACTTGGGGGAGTAGAGGCTGACAGTATCAAACTGATCTTTGAAAATGACCAAAATTTATAAAATTGACCTTTTTGCTGTTATGTCTGGTCACATGCAATGTCCAAACCTGACCTTATTAGGGAATGTGACACCAGCTGTATATAATACATAGCGAGGGTATATACCTAGCAAAACAATAACCACCAAATAACTTGGGGGAGTAGAGGCTGACAGTATCAAACTGATCTTTGAAAATGACCAAAATTTATAAAATTGACCTTTTTGCTGTTATGTCTGGTGGCATGCAATGTCCAAACCTGACCTTATTAGGGAATGTGACACCAGCTATATATGATACATAGCGAGGGTATATACCTAGCAAAACAATAACCACCAAATAACTTGGAGGAGTAGAGGCTGACAGTATCAAACTGATCTTTGAAAATGACCAAAATTTATAAAATTGACCTTTTTGCTGTTATGTCTGGTCACATGCAATGTCCAAACCTGACCTTATTAGGGAATGTGACACCAGCTGTATATGATACATAGCGAGGATACATACCTAGCAAAACAAAAACCACCACATAACTTGGGGGAGTAGAGGCTGACAGTTTCAAACTGGTCTTTGAAAATGACCAAAATTTATAAAATTGGCCTATTTTGCTGATGTGACTTGTCACGTGCAATGTCAAAACATGACCTTATTAGGGAATGTGACACCAACTGTATACCATACATAGCTAGGGTATATACCTAGCAAACCATAACCACCAAATAACCTTGGGGAGTAGAGGCAGACAGCAACAAACTGATCTTTGAAAATGACCAAAATGTATAAAATTGACCTATTTGCTGTTATATCTGGTCACATGCAATGTCCAAACCTGATCTTATTAGGGAATGTGACACCAGCTGTATACGATACATAGCGAGGGCATATACCTAGCAAAACAATAACCACCAAACAACTTGGGGGAGTAGAGACTGACAGTATCAAACTGGTCTTTGAAAATGACCAAGATTTATAAAATTGACCTATTTTGCTGTAAAGTCTGGTCATTTTTAATGTCAAAATCTGACCTTATTAGGGAATGTCACACCAATTGTATACCATACCTAGCTAGGGTATGTACCTAGCAAACCATTAACCACCAAATGATCTGGTGGAGTAGAGTCTGACAGTATCAAACCGATCTTTGAAAATGACCAAAATTATAAAATTGACATATTTTGCTGTTATGTCTGGTCACTTACAACGTCCAAACCTGACCTTAGTAGAGAAAGTGACACCAGCTTTATACCATACCTAGCTAGTGTATATATCTAGCAAACCATTAATCGTCAAACGATTTGGGGGAGTAGAGACTGACAGTATGAAACGGTTGTTTCAAAATAACCAAAATTTATCAAATTGACCTATTTTGTTGTAAAGTCTGGTCATATGCAATGTCCTAATCTGACCTTATTAGGCAATGTGACATCTAGCTAGGGTATATACCTAGCAAAGCATTAACAACCAAATGATTTGGGGGAGTAGAGTCTCACAGTATCAAACCGATCTTTGAATATGACCAAACTTATAAAATTGACATATTTTGCTGCTATGTCGGGTATATACCTAGCAAACTACATGTATTAACTATCAAACAATTTGGGGGAGTAGAGGCTGACAGTATAAAACGGATGTTTCAAAATGACCAAAATTTATAAAATTGACCTATTTTGTCGTAAAGTCTGGTCACATGCAATGTCCTTATCTGACCTTATTAGGCAATGTGACACCAGATATATACCATACCTAGCTAGGGTATATACATAACAAACCATTAACCACCAAATAACTTGTGGGAGTAGAGGATGACAGTATCAAACTGATCTTTGAAATTGACCAAAATGTATAAAATTGACCCATTTGCGGTTATGCCTATTTTGCTGATGTGACTTGTCACATGCAAAGTCCAAACCTGACCTTATTAGGGAATGTGACACCAGCTGTATACGATACATAGCGAGGGTATATACCTAGAAAAACGATAACCACCAAATAACTTGGGGGAGTAGAGGCTGACAGTTTCAAACTGGTCTATGGAAATGGCCAAAATTTATATAATTGGAGTATTTTGCTGTTATGACTTGTCACATGCAATGTCAAAACCCGACCTAACAAGGGAATGTGACACCAACTGTATACCATACATAGCTAGGGTATAAACCTAGCAAACCATAAACCACCAAATAACTTGGGGGAGTAGAGGCTGATAGTATCGAACTTATCTTTGAAAATGACCAAAATTTATGAAATTGACCCATTTGCTGTTATGTCTGGTCACATGCAATGTCCAAACCTGACCTTATTAGGGAATGTTACACCAGCTGTATACGATACATAGAAAGGGCGTATACCTAGCAAACAAATAACCACCAAATAACTTGTGGGGGCAGAGGCTGACCGTATCAAACTGATCTTTGAAATTGACCAAAATGTATAAAATTGACCCATTTGCAGTTATGTCTGGTCACATGCAATGTCCAAATCTGACCTTATTAGGGAATGTGACACCAGCTGTATACAATCATAGCAAAGATATATACCTAGCAGAACAAAAACCACCAAATAACTTGGGGGAGTAGAGGCTGACAGTTTCAAACTGGTCTTTGAAAATGGCCAAAATTTATAAAATTGGCCTATTTTGCTGTTATGACTTGTCACATGCAATGTCAAAACCTGACCTTACAAGGGAATGTGACACCAGCTGTATACCATACATAGCTAGGGTATATACCTAGCAAACCATTAACCACCAAATAACTTGGGGGAGTGGAGTAGAGGCTGACAGCCTCAAACTGATTTTGAAAATGACCAAAATGTATAAAATTGACCTGTTATGTCCGGTCACATGCAATGTCCAAACCTGGCCTTATTAGGGAATGTGACACCAGCTGTATACGATTTATAGCAAGGGCATATACCTAGCAAAAAATAACCACTAAATAACTTGGGGGAGTAGATGCTGGCAGTTTCAAACTGGTCTTTGAAAATGGCCAAACTTTATAAAATTGACCTCTTTTGTTATACAGTCTGGTCATTTTGAATGTCCAATTATGACATCATAAGGGAATGTGACACCAGCTATATACCATACCTAGTTAGGGTATATACCTAGCAAACTATTAAACATCAAATTATTTGGGGGAGTAGAGGCTGACACGAAAATGACCAACATTTATAAAATTGACCTATTTTGCTGTAAAGTCTAGTCATATGCAATGTCAAATCTGACCTTATTACAGAATGTGACAACAGCTTTATACCATACCTAGCTAGGGTATATACCTAGCAAATCATTAACCACCAAATAATTGACCTATTTCGCTATACAGTCTTGTTATTTTCAATGTCCAATTCTGACATCATAAGGGAATGTGAAACCAGCTGTATGCCATACCTACCTAGTGTATATACCTAACAAACCATTATCCACCAAATGATTTGGGGGAACAGAGGCTGATAGTATGAAAAAAGTCATTGAAAATGACCAAAATTTATAAAAGTAACCTATTTTGCTGTTATATCTGGTCACATGCAATGTCCAAACCTGACCTTATTATGGAATGTGACACCAGCTTGTATACCATACCTAGTTAGGGTATATAACTAGCAAGTAATTAACCACCAAATGATTTGGGGTAGTAGAGACTGGTAGTATCAAACTGATCTTTGAAAATCAACACAATTTATAAAATTGACCTATTTTGCTGCGAAGTCTGGTCATTTTTATGTCCAAATCTGACCGTATTAGGGGATGTGACACCAACTGTACACCAAACCTAGCTAGTATACCTAGTAAACCATTAACATTAAACCATTACCTAGCTATATACCTAGTAAACCATTAACAACCAAATGATTTGGGGAAGTAGAGTCTGACAGTATCAAACCGATCTATGAAAATGACCATTTATAAAATTGACATATTTTGTTGTTATGTCTGGTCATATGCAATGTCCAAACTTGCCCTTATTATGGAATATGACATCAGCTATATACCTAGCTAGGGTATATACCTAGCAAACCATTAACCATCAAACGATTTAGGGAGTAGAGGCTGACAGTGTGAAACTGGTCTTTCAAAATGACCAAAATTTATAAAATTGACCTTTTTTGCTGTTATGTCTTGTCATGTGCAATGTCCTAATCTGACCTTATTAGGCAATGTGACACAAGATATATACCAAACCTAGCTAGGGTATATACCTAGAAAACCATTTTAAACCACCAAATGATTTGTGGTAGTAGAGGCTGATAGTATCGAATTTTGAAAATGGCCAAACTTGATAAAATTGACCTGTTTTGTTGTAATGTCTGGTCAAATGCAATGTTCAAACCTGACTTTATTAAGGAATGTGACACCAGCTGTTTACCATACCTAGCTACGGTATATACTTAGCAAAATAATAGCCACCAAATTATTTTGGGAAGTAGAGGCTGACAGTACCAAACTGATCTTTGAAAATGACCAAAATTTACAAAAAATTGGCCTATTTTGCTGTTATGATTTGTCACATGCAATTTCCAAACCTGACCTTACTAGGGAATGTGACACCAGCTGTATACCATACCTAGCTAGTGTATATACCTAGCAAACCATTAACCACCAAATAACTTGGGGGAGTAGAGGCTGACAGTATCAAACTGATCTTTGAATATGACCAAAATTTATAAAATTGACCTATTCTGCTTTTATGTCTTGTCACATGCGATCTCCAAACCTGACCTTAGAGGCTGAAAGTTTCAAACTAATATTTGAAAATGACCAACAATTTATAAAATTTACCTATTTTGCTGTTATGTCTGGTTACATGCGTTGTCCAAAACTGACCTTATTAGGGAATGTGACACCAGCTGAATATGATACATAGCGAGGGTTTATACCTAGCAAAACAATAACCACCAAATGTTTTCGGGGAGTAGAGGCTGACAGTATCGAACTGGTCTTTTAAAGTGGACAAAATTTACAAAATTGACCTATTTTGCTGTAATGTCTGGTCAAATGCAATGTTCAAACCTGACTTTATTAGGGAATGTGACACCAGCTGTTTACCATACCCAGCTACGGCATATACTTAGCAAAATAATAGCCACCAAATTATTTGGGGAAGTAGAGGCTGACAGTACCAAACTGATCTTTGAAAATGACCAAAATTTACAAAAATTGTCCTATTTTACTGCTATGATTTGTCACATGCAATTTCCAAACCTGACCTTACTAGGGAATGTGACACCATCTGTATACCATACCTAGCTAGAGTATATACCTAGCAAACCATTAACCACCAAATAACTTGGGGGAGTAGAGGCTGACAGTATCAAACTGATCTTTGAATATGACCAAAAGTTATAAAATTGACCTATTCTGCTGTTATGTCTTGTCACATGCGATGTCCAAACCTGACCTTATTAGGGAATGTGACACCAGCTGTATACCATACCTAGCTAGGGTATATACCTAGCAAACTATTAACCATCGAGTGATTTGGGGAAGTAGAGGCTGAAAGTTTCAAACTAATATTTGAAAATGACCAACAATTTATAAAATTTACCTATTTTGCTGTTATGTCTGGTCACATGCGATGTCCGAAACTGACCTTATTAGGGAATGTGACACCAACTGAATATGATACATAGCGAGGGTTTATACCTAGCAAAACAATAACCACCAAATGTTTTCGGGGAGTAGAGGCTGACAGTATCAAACTGGTCTTTTAAAGTGGAAAAAATTTACAAAATTGACCTATTTTGCTATACAGTCTGGTCATTTTCAATGTCCAATTTTGACATCTTAAGGGAATATGACACCAGCTGTATACCATATCTAGCGAAGGTATATACCTAGCAAATTATTGATTACCAAATAACTTGGGGGAGTAGATTCTGACAGTATCAAACTGATCTTTGAAAATGACCAAAATTTATAAAATTAACCTATTTTGCTGTTATGTTTGGTCAAATGCAATGTCCAAACCAGACCTTATTTGAGAATGTGACACCAGCTATATACCATACCTTGCTAGAGTATATACCTAGCAAACCATTAATCATCAAATGATTTGGGGGAGTAGAGGCTGACAATATGAAACTGGTCTTTGAAAATGACAAAAATTGATAAAATTGACTATTTTGCTGTAAAGTCTGGTCATATGCAATGTGCAAATCTGACCTTATTAGGGAATGTGACCCCAGCTTTATACCATACCTAGCTAGGGTATATACCTAGCAAAACAATATAAAGACCAAATGATTTGGGAGAGTAGAGACTGACAGTATGAAACCGATCTATGAAAATCATATGATAATACAATACCTAGCTAGGTACCTAGTAAACCAATAACCACCAAACGATTTGTGGAAGTAGAGGCTGATAGTATTGAACCTGTCTTTGAAAATCACCAATATTTATATAATTGACATATTTTGCTATAAAGTCTGGTCATTTCCAATGTCCAAATCTGACCTTAAAAGGTAATGTGACACCAGCTGTATACCATACCCAGCTAGGGTACATATCTAGCAAAATATATCCTAGCTAGGTATGGTATACAGATTGTGTCACATTCCCTTATGATGTCACCATTGGATATTGAAAATGTCCAGACTTTACAGCAAAATAGGTCAATTTTATACATTTATGAGCCTCTACTCCCCCAGATCATTTGGTGGTTAATGGTTTGCTAGGTAAAACCCTTTGCTAGATATGGGATACAGCTGGTGTCACATTCCCTAATATGATCAGATCTGGACATTGCATATGACCAGCTTTTGAGCAAAATGAGTCAATTTTATAAATGTCGGTCATTTTTAAAGACAAGTTTCATACTGTCAGCCTCTCCTCCCCAAAGTTATTTGGTGGTTAATGGTTTGCTAGGTATATACCCTAGCTAGGTATTGTATACAGCTGGTGTCTGATTCCCTTATGATGTCACCATTGGCCATTGATCATACTACAGCAAAATTGATCAATTTTATAAGTTTTGGTCATTTTCAAAGATCAGTTTCATACCCTTAGCCTCTTCTCCCCCTATTTGTTTGGTGGATAATAGCTTGCTAGTAATATGCCATAGCAAGGTATGGTATTTAGTTGGTGTCACTTCCCCTAATAAGGTCAGATTTTTACATTGCAAATGACCAGATTTTACAGCCAAATAGTTCAATAGATATTCGTCATTTCAATGATCAGTTTGATACTGTCAGCCTCTACTCCCCTGAATCATTTGGTGGTTAATGGTTTGCTTGGTATACACCTTTGCGAAATACGGTATACAGCTGGTGTCACATTCCCTAATATGATCAGATTTGGACATTGCATATGACCAGACCTTACAGCAAAATAGTTAAACTGTTATGAATTTTGGTGATTTTTAAATATAAATTTGATACTGTCATCCTCTACTCCTCCAAATCATTTGGTGGTTAATGGCTTGCTAGGTATATACCATACCTAGGTATTGTATACAGCTTGTGTTACATTCCTTTATGATGTCACCATTGGACATTGAAAATGATCAGACAATCGTCAAAATAGGTCAATTCAATATTTTTGTCACTTTCAAAGATCAGTTTAATACTGTCATTATCTACTCCCCCAAATCATTTGGTAGTTAATGGTTTGCTAGATGCACACCTTTGCTAGGTATGGTATACAGCTAGTGTCACATTCCCTTGTAAGGTCAGATTTGGACATTGCAAATGACCAGACTACAGCAATATATGTAAATTTCATAAATTTCGTTATTTTCAAAGATCAGCCTCTACTCCCCCAATTCATTTGGTGGTCAATGGTTTGCCAAGTATATAGCCTAGGTACGTAGGTATGGTATACAGCTGGTGTCACATTCCCTAATAGGATCAGATATACACATTACATATGACCATACTTTACAGCAAAATATGTAAATTTTACTTATTTTGGTGATTTTCAAAGATCAGTCTGATACTCCCCCAAATCATTTTATGGTTAATGGTTTGCTATGTATATACCGTAGCTAAGTATGGTATACAGCTGGTGTCACATTCCCTTGTAAGGTCAGATTTGGTCATTGCAAATAAATTTTGGTAATTTTCAAAGATCAGTTTGATACTGTCTGCCTCTACTCCCCCAAATCATTTGGTAAATATTGGTTTGCTGGGTTTATACCCTAGCTAGGTATGGTATAAGGCTCGTGTCACATTCCCTAATAAGGTCATGTTTGGACATTGCATTTGACCGGACATAACAGCAAAATATGTAAATTTCACATATTTTGGTCATTTTTAAATATCAGTTTTTGCATATGAACAGACTTTACAGCAAAATAGGTCAATTTTATAAATTTTGGTAATTTTCAAAGACCAGATTGATTCTGTCAGCCTCTACTCCCCCAAACAATTTGGTGATAATTGTTTTGCTAGGTATATACCCTAGCTATGTATGGTATACAGCTGGTGTCACATTCCCTAATAAGGTCAGGTTTGGACATTGCATGTGACCAGACATAACAGCAAAATAGGTCAATTTCATAATTTTTAATCATTTTCAAAGATCAGTTTGATACTGTCATTCCCTACTCCCCAAAGTTATTAGGTGGTTAATGGTTTGTTAGGTATATACCCTAGCTAGGTATGGTATACAGATTGTGTCACATTCCCTTATGATGTCACCATTGGACATTGAAATTGCCCACACTTTATAGCAAAATAGGTCAATTTTATAAATATTCAAAGATAAGTTGGATACTATCAGCCTCTACTCACCCAAATCAATTGATAGTCAATGATCTGCTAGGTATATACCCTAGCCAGGTATGGTATATAGCTGATGTCACATTCCCTAATAAGGTCAGATTAAGACACTGTATATGACCAGAATTTTAAGCAAGTATGTCTGTTTTATAAACTTTGGTCATATTCAAAGACCAGTTTCATATTGTCAGCCTCTACTCTGGAGGTAATTGGTTTGCTAGGTATATACCCTAGCTATGTATGGTTTACAGCTGGTGTCACATTTCGTAATAAGGTCAGGTTTGGACATTGCATGTGACCAGTCATAACAACGAAATAGGTTAATGTCATAAATTTTGGTCATTTTCAAAGATCAGTTTGATACTGTCAGCCTCTACTCCCCCAAGTTCTTTGGTGTTAAATGGTTTGCTAGGTATATACACTAGCTAGGTATGGTATACAGCTTGTGTCGCATTCCCTTATGATGTTACCATTGGACATTGAAAATGAAATGGTCAATTTATAAGTTTTTGGTCATTTTCAAAGATTAGTTTGAAACTGTCAGCCTCTACTCCCCCAAATCAGTTGATGGTTAATGGTTTGCTAGATATATACCCTAGCTAAGTATGGTATACAGCTGGTGTCACATTCCCTAATAAGGTCAGATTAGGACATTGCATGTGACAAGACTTTACAGCAAAAAAGGTCAATTTTATAAATTTTTGGTCATTTTCAAAGACCAGTTTGATACTGTCAGCCTCTACTCCCCCAAGTTAATTGGTGGCATGTACATACCCTAGCTAGGTATGGTATACGGCTGGTGTCACATTCCCTTATGATGACTTTACAGCAAAATAGGTAAATTTTATAAATGTTGGTCATTTTCAAAGAACAGTTTGATACTGTAAGCCTCTACTCCCCCAAATCATTCGGTAGTTAATGGGGTGCTAGGTACATACCCTAGCTAGTATTGGTATACAGCTGATGTCGCATTCCCATGTAAGGCCAAAATTGGACATTGATTATGACCATACTTCAGCAAAATTGATCAATTTCATAACTTTTGGTCATTTTCAAACATCAGTTTCATACTCTCAACCTCTACTCCCCCAAATAGTTTGGTGGTTAATAACTTGCTAGTAATATGCAATAGCTAGGTATGGTATTTATTTGGTGTCACATCCCCTAATAAAGTCAGATTTTTACATTGAATATGACCAGATTTTACAGCATAATATGTAAATAAATTTTGGTCATTTCAAAGATCAGTTTGATACTGTCAGCCTCTACTCCCCCAAATCATTTGAGCGCTGCTTCTTAATCACTCGATCATTTCACCGCTGTGTCTAGTATGGGTTCGAGCCCGGCACTGGCCACATGTGAGACTAGACTACAGCAAAATATGTCAATTTTATAAATTTTGGAAATTTTCAAAGATCAGTGTGATACTGTCAGCCTCTACTCGCCCAAATCATTTGGTAGTTAATGGTTTGCCAAGTATATACCCTAGGTAGGTATTGTATACAGCTGTTGTCACATTCCCTAATAAGGTCAGATTTGTACATTGCATTTGACCACACATCACAGGAACATATGTTAATTTTATAAATTTTGGTGATTTTCAAAAATCAATTTGATACTGTCAGACTCTACTCCCCCAAATCATTTGGTAGTTCATGGTTTGCTAGATATATACACTAGCTACATGTATATATGGTATACAGTTGGTGTCACATTCCCTAAAAAGTTCAGCTTTGGACATTAAAAATGACCAGACTTTACAGCAAAATAGGTCAATTTTATAAATTGTGGTGATTTTCAAAGATTAGTTTGATACTGTCAGTCTCTACTCCCCAAAATCATTTGGTGGTTAATGGTTTGCTAGGTATATACCCCAGCTATGTATGATATACAGCTGGTGTCACATTCCCTAATAAGGCCAGATTTGCGCATTGCATATGACCAGACTTTAAGCCCCCCAGTATTTTTATATTACTGATCGTTCCAAGGCGATACTTCTGTTGTGGTTCCAATTGTTTTGTGTTTTGAAGTCGAGATTTTGTGCTGTTTGTACATTTTCATATTTCTAGTTCAGTTCGGGTAACTGAGTGGCCGCCTGTTTGGAACGAGCTGCTCACTCGGCTTACGATATATTTTCTTGGTATAAGCACCTAAGTGTCATTTTAATTTTTTCCCACCCCTCGGTTTATGGAGTGGGAATTCCTTCTGATTGCACCATTTCCTGATCATTGCCTACTTGAACCTTTTTACAGCATTCGCCGTATTTACCGGTAATACCGGGTTTTATAACAGCAGTCGTATATATGCCAGTTGCAGTTGTCTCTCTTGATTGTTATCGTCAGAAAGCTTGTTGTCAGAAAGTTATTGTCAGAAAGCTTGATTTCATTATTTTAGAGAGCTAGTTTTATCACAAAAGCTAATCATATTGGTATTTTAGATGATCTAGCAATACATAAAAAAGAAAATATATTCTTACACACCTCTGTTAAAAAGATAGAATGATTCTGGTATTTAGAATGATTCCGGTATTTAGTGGTGGTGCACAAATCTATCTTGCACTGCTATCTAATGTTCATATTGCAGGATGAGCCTGGGCTTGAGCTTTCAGGGCCTCAGGTATAGGAATTAGTTTTGGGCATATGCTGTAGTTAGAAAACCACCAACATACATGCTTTTACATAAACCAGGGCCCAGTTGTTCAAAACTTCGTTAGCTTAACGCTGTCGTTAAGCCCTCAATTTGTTAACTATATATCAAATTAAAAAGCAAATACACTGTTATTTTTTGTCGAAAAAATGTGAGAATCCTGTTGCCAAGGATTCTCACATTTTTTTCGACAAAAAACAAGTGTATTTGTAATATTGCCATTTGAAATTTTAAGGAATCGCTAACTAACAATGTTGTTAATTTTGAACAACTGGCCCCAGATGTATAGACCTATCAGTTTTAATCCATGTTCATATAAGGCTGATTTAGCAGGAATACATTTTTCTGGTACATTGAAGGCTTAGTTTTCTTAGAGTTTCACAAAATGAGCCGCGACGCGAGAAAACCGGTCTTCGGGGTTTCCGACCAGGTCCGACACAAACCGACCTGTACCAGCTCAGAAAAGAGCTAGAAGCTTGAAATTTCGGATTTAAGTAGAAGAGGAATTGTACTATCCGAGTAGCGAAAACAAAGGCGCTGATCAGCTTCGCGGTTACCGCGAAGCTGATCTGCGCCTTTGTTTTCGCATAGGCAATAATCCCGTTTTCTCACGATGCGGCTCAAATGTTAATGTGTAAAAAATGAAGTTTTGATAATATTTCCAACAAGTTTTAAATCAAAGATAGAAATTGATAGGTGGATGTATCCATTTTAAAATAATTTTGCAAACAGTTATCCATACACATAATAAACACTATTAGAGGAATGAACTTTATTTTTGTGGATTTTATCGGTGTGAAAACTGAGACGAATCACTAAAAAAGTGAATAAAGCCAGATAAAATCCACAAAAATAATAATTCATTCCTTATAATTCCAACTTTGGCACATAATAGTGCATTTGTGGACAGCGATTTAAATTTTCATAGTCAGCGAAAGGAAAATAGAGAAAAACAGACGTTCAAGAGGCAGCCATCTTGAAATTTTTTTGCAATAAAGTGCCATACATGTAAATAGTTTGCGCCATCAAAGCATGTAGATTCATTGTTTTTGTAATATTTTCATGGAATGATGTTGATGTTGGTTTGATGAAACATCATGAAATCAAGCAATGTCACACCATTTTAAAGGTATAAATTGAATATTCTTACACATAGGATTTATCCAAGTGTAAAGTTGCAAAGAAACCTATCAGAATGTAGGAAATACTGGTAACTGAAGTTGGAATTATACCATATAAAAATGCTGAAACTTTTGCCTCAGAAGAATCTATGCTCTATAACCACAAAAAATATGTTTTACTTGATCTTAACATATCAAAATCATTGTAGATACCCATTACATCATCTTTCTAGGGCACTCTGATTGACCATTACGAAATCTGGCCCATGCATTATACAGAGATTTTTTTGGCTTTGAAAATGAAAAAATTCTTTTGATTTTTTAAACATTTTCCATATTTTTTTTCTCAAACTTCGATTGTGGATACATATTAGAAGCCCCTTCCCAAGGCGGTTCTAATGAGTACCCACAATCTATGATTTAGACCAAAAATAAGAAAAAAATAGATATACCCCTGTAAACCCCAGTGTTTGTATATAAAAGTGGGGTATAAGGGGTGAACAGTTCACAGACATGTTATCCTTATATATACTTAAATGCAAAAGTTTCGCAACACTTATAAAATGCAAAATTCTTATCGACTGAGAAATTTCTTTTGGTGATATTACGATTGACAAGTCCAGTTCTTTGCCTTGCAAAACAACATTAAAATCAGAACGCTGCTGCTTATGGTTGCCGAGAAAACGTCAAAACTTCAAGGTTACCCATTTTTTTTAAAGTCAAATTGCATTGTATTGTATTCGAAAATGAAATTTTAAATCAGTTTTTGTTTTCAAAAGCAAAAAGGACAACAAACACAAATATGGAGAATTTATGCATAGGTCGACGTTTATTACGTGTGTGTGACGTGTTTAAGTTTTGACGTAATTGGCTGTTACTAGGCAAACGGATATCAATAATCAAAACCTTTTGATGGCATAATGTATCTGTCAGTACATTGCACAAATGACAAAAAGATTGCGTCTTAGCCGGGCATAATGAGTATGTAATGACTGTTTGAAAAAATAAGCTAACGTCAACAAAGAAACGCATCAACTTAGAGAGCTGCTAAACAATAATTTTCAAACAGTTTTGTTGTTTTCTGCTTGAACAGACAGCAGGCTATCGATTGATGATGTTTGTTCTTCAATCGAAATAAACAACCATATTTAGACGCAAATTGTTAAAAAACACAAATGTCACATTAACGTCGGAACGAAAACATGTGATCAAATACAGTTTATGGCAAAACATTACTCATTGTGTAGGGACATAAAATATACTTTCAAAAATATCCTTACATGGGTAATGTAAAAGAAAATGAGAATATAAATTGTTGTGTTTCTTTTGCGTTTAAGTATATGTACAACATGCAATGTTATACTGGTGTTGCTTGATATGTTGGATGCAATTGCTTTATCATATGAGCCGCCTCGTGGGAAAACCAACAATGTGGTTTCCGAACAGGTCTGACACAAACCGACCTGTACAAGCACAGAAAAGAGCTAGAAGCTTGAAATTTTCGATTTAAGTAGAAGAGGAATTGTACTATCCGAGTAGCGAAAACAAAGGCGCTGATCAGCTTCGCGGTTACCGCGAAGCTGATCTGCGTCTTTGTTTTCGCATATGCAGATTGTTGGTTTTCCCATGAGGCGGCTCATATATTCACAGAGCTTTGTGAAGCATTTTGTTGCTTATCATTATACTCAGGCATTAGATTTGTTAGATTAGAGTATATTCAATATTTAGCCTTGTTCTTTTATAGCTATAGATTTGCATTTTGGGAGATAGGAAGGAATATTTTATCTAGAATTGTTGCTTCACAATAGAACTTGTATATTTTTTGATTCCAACCTAATACATGTGACTTGACAGAAACAAGTTGTTTTGGATAATATCAAGCATACAGGATACTGAATGAAAATGCCAGTACACATCTTACAATAAACCTTGTTATATGTGTTCTAAATAAGTGCCATTTCACTGTAACGTTAATATACCACATGCTAAAGGATTTATGATGCTTGAATCTTTAAAGTATGCCCCATTTAGATATCTGTGGATAACTGAAGTTTGTATGTTAGTTACCTCCAATATTAGTATTAGATACTCGAAATCAAGACATACAGGCTGCAATAGCTTGGTCAGTAACAGCTCTTATTCATATTAATTTTGATTAAGGGTTCCCAAGATCGACTCCTACATCTGGCACATTTCTCCCATGAAATGTTTTCATTGATAAAATAAATACATTTCTTACATACCTCTATCATAAAGATAGAAAAATTCCGGTATTTTAGTGGTGGTAGATAAATCGATCTTACACTGCTGGCTTGGTTGCTCATACAAGATAAGAAAAGCACGCGACTAAATTCGATCGTTTCTAGCCCAAAGCAGCTGCTTGCAGCAATAATGTTCAACGAAACTAGACTAAATTGGTGTGAATTCATTGGGTATAATCTTGATTCACGCTCGTTTTCAACGAATAACAAATCAAAACTGCATCTCTTTTAACGTTGACAACGATTTATTTACATTTGACGTCATATCCGTAATAAACATTACGTCATCAGAGTTAAAGCACGGTACCAGGTTACTTTACCGGTAAAATGAATTTAGGCCTAATCGGGGTATGTAAGAAAAAGAATCCATCAGTGGTGTTCAGTGGAGAAAGGAAAATCTCAACCCTCGGGTCCATCGTTCCAGTGGGAAACTCGGCGAGCCTCGTTTCCCACTGGAACGGATAGACCCTCGGGTTGAGATTTTCCTATCTCCACTCACCACCCATGATGGATTCTATTTTTCTACAGCCCTTCTCCTTTTTCTGAAACAAAGGAGAGCAATTGCCAGTAAATAGTAGAAGTAAAATGCACAAGGTACGGGTTATCTGCCACTGAGAGGTTAGCCCATGACCAGTGTGACTAGGATAATTGACCATATTGATATGAAGTAATGCATTAATTCAAATAAACACATAACTCAAGGAAAATGCAATATGAGCCACGTCATGAGTCGGAGAAAACAGGTTTTTTGTCTATGCGAAAACAAAGGCGCAGATCAGCTTTGCAGTAACTGCGAAGCTGATCAGCGCTTTGTTTTCACTACATGGATAAATTAATTCCTACTTTACTTATAAACAAAATTTCATGATTCTAGCTTTCTTCTGTGTGTATACAGGTCAGTTTGTGTCAGGTCTGGTCGGAAACCCCCGAAGACCGGTTTTCTAGTGATTAAGACATCCCTTGCTCTAAATTGATGTTTGCCACATTTTAAGCAAATTTAATCTTTGCCTTTGTCGACCCCTGTGAAATGCCGTACAACCTCATTATAACATGCCTCACTATAACACAGATTTCAGTACAACATGGTGTTGTCTTGGCCCCCATATTGGTTATTTTCCTATATTACTATTGTAGATAACCTCATTACAACAAGGTTCCACTTATAACTCAGTCTGTTTCTATGGACTCTAAAGATAGTGCTATAATGAGGTTGTATTATACATGTCTGGATTTGAACAGTAATACTTAAGACTTACCTGGCACAACTACATGCAGCTATCCACGTGCGCCCACAGACATTCTATATCATAGTTGTGTTAAAACTACTTTTACATGAGCCGCCGCATGGGAAAACCAACAATCTGCATAGGCGAAAACAAAGGTGCAGATCAGCTTCGCAGTTACTGCAGATCACGCCTTTGTTTTCGCTACACGAATAGTAAAATTCCTCTACTTTCTCAATCTAGAGTTTCCAGCCTCTAACTATCTTCAGTGCCTGTACAGCCCGGTTTGTGTCGTACCTGGTCAGAAACCAAATTGTTGGTTTTCTCATGCACAGGCTCACATATTTTCCAGGATGTGTTGGAGTTTGTGGATTCTGGTTGTAATGGTTTCCTTAGCAACATGTGTCTGGTGATAGCCTCATATAATGACATGTTTCTGAACAGACAACAAGAGAAGTATGATTTTTGTATTATCAGACTTGTTGTAGTGGAATGGGACATAAGAATTTCTTGTCTTTAGTTACATTTATTTCTTTTCCATAAAAGCCCTTTAAACATAAATTTGAACCAATTTCACTAAAAAAAACATTCAGTTTGGTATATACATGTACTTAGCATTGAGCTACTTTTAATGCAAAGTGTAGACAAAATAAAATAACAAACACTGTTTCAAAATCAAATTAGATATAAACTGATTTAACCAGTATAATTGTACAACATTTGTGAACATAAAGAAAATTGCCACAATGTGTATTTCAGTGAGACTTTAGATGCTATAGCTCTGAAGAAACTGGTCAACTTTGTGAATGAGTTGATGGAACTGTACTTCAACTATGTTCAACAGAGGGTCCAGCTAGAGGTAAATATAGTACAGGGTACAGGGAAATCTTTCCGCACTGTATTATAATTCTGATAAGTTTCCAGGGTTTCTCTACTAGCAATGTTGTGTAGTCTAATCTATTTTTCCTAGCATTTAGAAGCCTATCTGAATATAGTGATCAAATATGATTTTCCATATATTAACATTCACTAGGTCCCGAGGGGAGTGTTGAAAACCGCCCTCGGTTTTCAACACTCCCCGAGGGACCTAGTGAACGAGCATAAGTAAAAGCCATGTATTAACAGCACGTGCGCGTGTGAATTGCAATATTAATGCATGGCTTTCTCTTCATTAATAAATGGCTGTTAATATCGTGTGACACGGTTATTTATGCAATAATGTTGTATAATAAATAGACTGGATATGAATATAATACCTTCAGGTTGTCTGTATTACTGGAGAGTGTTTTGAAACCTTTAGTTTATTTAAGATATTGAAATTATAAAGGTAAAGACCTGATTGATGCATTCTTTGGAAAAATCACAAACACTTTACAACATCTCTGCTTTGTGTCCAGTTGGTCTGTAAAACATGGGAAGCATCCCTGATATTTTCAATCCTATTCTGTTCTATCTACCCAACAGAAGGAGACTGGTGATAACACAATATTGGTACGAGCTCTAGACAGGTTCCATAGACGACTGCAGGCCATGAACAAGCTGCTACCTGACACAGACTTCTCCAGGTATTTACTTAAAAGTTACATATATTATAAAATAAGTGTGCAGAGGGTTTATTTTAGGCAGTGACATTATCAAGAATTGAATGAAACTTTACAGCATGTCATTAATCGATTTACAAGAATATTTGTACCCATGATCAAGTCATATTTGAGCATTTTCACATTACCATATATGTGTTGATCATATTACATTGTATTAGCTACTTTTTAAATTATGCTTATGGGTTCTGTGAGTATAGAGCAGTACACCTATGCTAAAGAGTAAATTGATCATGATTTCATTACAGAGCGGGTACTGATATTGTGTCAAAGGCTGCTAGAGAGAGGGTGAAACATTATCTAGAGTCTCTGAAACAACACTTCTCAGGTTAGTAGATAAAGAATGAATTTTCAGATCAGTTAAGAATTCTTTTCTTGACAGTTAGCTGATTTAAAAGGAACAGGTGCACGTAAAGTTCAGAATCATTGCCATCTTGATTTTAAAAGTTTACCAAAATGTGCATTTTCAAGTTTTATTCAGGAAACCTTTATTATAATCAAAAGGAAATAAAACTTCAAATCTCCTATCAAAACGAAAGATATAATGTTTTTTTTATGAAATTTCAGATTGTTTAACCGATGTTCGGCAGAATCTCGCCGCTCCTAGACTTGCCAGTAAACAAGACGCAGCAGTCAACCTCAGCGACCTGTTGAGCACAACCCAGACCAGCTGTCTGGAGCAGATCAAGTCGGTCCTCGGTAATCTACAGGCATTTATAGCCCCGGACATCACGTTCGCTATGAAGCCGTATTTCCGGGGGACATTCTGTACACTAGGTGTGAGAGAAGGGCTGGTGGTAGCATTTCTCAAACATGTCAATAATGTCTGTCAGGTACGTGGAAATGTTGGCAAATTATCTTACTTTCTCATCAGACATGAAATATAAGTAGGGACATTCTGTACACTAGGTGTGAGAGAAGGGCTGGTGGTAGCATTTCTCAAACATGTCAATAATGTCTGTCAGGTACGTGGAAATGTTGGCAAATTATCTTACTTTCTTATCAGACATGAAATATAGGTAGGTCTTAAAAGCAAGACACAAAATTACTTTTAAAAACATCACTTTTTGTTTAGATAGTAAATTTCACACATGCTTCGGAAACATGTACACATATTACAGTTGCTGATTTGGAGCGGTTTAATTGAAGTTGTGAGCACTTCTCTCCTGGTTCAAATTATTTTATTTTCATGACCCTCACTTGTTTGAAATCTTTGATCTGCCCCTGTATCAAAAATGATTCCTAAATATCAATTACCATTGAAAATTCTATAGCTTCATTTTCTTCCTTCTACTATAGGCTATTTTCTTGCATGTGCATATCTGAAAATGTTTGATTTCAGGAGTTTTGTGAGGGTAGTGGTGAGAGGGGGTCAGCCCCGCCGGCACTATTACTGATACTAGCTAGACTGTGTTCAGACTTTGAAAATGCTACAATATCATACTTGGTAAGTGGAACAACCGTTGAAGTTTAAAGATTTAAAGATGGTGACTTGTTCTTAAAAACTTTGTTATGGTTACCATTGCTTTGCAACAAAAGTGAGTTATACATATACATGTACAAGATACTTATCGATTAAAGTCAATGGGGGGCCCCCGCCCATTGGGGCTAGGAGAAATAGATGGGCTGCTTGTGCCTCCAGGCAAAGCTTCTTTCGATGCTGACTGGCTATCTGATTACTGGTTAACCGCTCAGGTCTGAGCCTGCCCAGGAAAAGTGGTTCCAAGTCAAACCATCCGCACATATAAGCCCTTTTGGCTTTGTTGGATGGTTATATTTTGAAGCACTTGTTGGATGTCATGACATCCTCATTTTGGGTAAGAGTCCCATAAAGTGGAGGCAGCGTCCCGACATGACCTTGGCTGTTGACTGGGACGTAAAGCATCAACTAAAAAAAAAAAAAAAAAAAAAAAAAATAAAGTCAATGGTTCGGTGAAATATATTGGGTCATATCAATCATAGTTATCTCAGCTACATGTACTCTGTTTTATGTTTTTAGGAAGCAGATAACCAATTCTCAAAGCACATTCGACAACTGCTCTGTTTGAATGAGAGGAATAATTGGCATACATACATACATACATACATATATGAGCCAGTGCATGGGAAAAACCAACAATCTGCATAGGTGAAAACAAAGGTGCAGAGCAGCTTCGCAGTAACCACGAAGCTGATCAGCGCCTTTGTTTTCGCAACACGGATAGTAGAATCCCTCTTCTACTTACATCCAAAATTTCAAGCTTCTATCCTGCTTCTGTGACTGTACAGGCCGGTTTGTGTCGGACCTGGTTGGAACCCAAATTGTTGGTTTTCTCATGCACAGGCTCATATTAAAAAAATATACCGTGTCTTATGCCAGTCATATGTGATATGCACATTTGTTTATCCTTCCATGTTTCAGGCAAAAGTAAAACATCATTTCTCAATTATAAATTCCATTCTAGCTATCATACAGTTATATTTTGTATATTTCTTTTCTAGTTATCCCTGACAGAGGAGCAGTTTGACCAGGATAATCGTCAGGATGTGACGTCAGTATCGTCACTATGTAATGATGCCAAGGACACGGCACAGCAACTGCTAAACCATTATGTAAAGGTTCAGGGACTAGCAATATCACAAGTGAGTTTCCTCTGGAGCAATTTAACCCATATATGAGCCGCCTCGTGGGAAAACCAACAATGTGTTTTTTGACCAGGTCCGACACAAACCGGCCTGTACAAGCACATAAAAGAGCTAGAAGCTTGAAATTTCGGATTGAAGTAGAAGAGGAATTATACTATCCGAGTAGCGAAAACAAAGGCGCTGATCAGCTTCGCAGTTACTGCGAAGCTGATCTGCGCCTTTGTTTTCGCATAGGCAATAATCCCGTTTTCTCACGATGCGGCTCATATGACGAATGGACTTTCCCATCATTATCATTTGGGTGAGTCCACTGACGTTTAAAGGGGCATCAGAACTGATTTAAAAATTTTATTCCAATTTTTGATGAAATTCCTCTAAGCACACAGAATAGCCCCAGATGGGACGCCGCAGTTTGCGGCGTCACATCTGGGGCTATACTGTTTGCCTATGTCCCATAAAAGGGACACTAGGCTTATATATGAGTCAATACAATTTTTCATTCATGCTGAGAAGCCTCTTTGGCTTAGTGGTTAAGCCACTCCCCTTGTAAACCAGGGTTTGTTGGTTCAGGAGGTTTGGAATTGGCTATTGAATTGTAGTCTTTATGGCTTATAGTGAATCTTTATTAGCGAGAATTTTGAATTTGTGAGACTTCTAATATAGGAATTATTGAGAAAGTTAAGTTCTGGCAAACTTTTCCAAACTTACAGTACTTCAACAGGGATTTGAGGAATATCAATGAATGGCACAATCACCTATGATTGCCTGTACTGCAAAAGTAAAACACAACTTCTACAGATTTGGAGAAAACATGTGCTCCAATTTACTCTTAGTAATGAGCATGAACAAAAATGGTGCATTATTGTCTGGTTGACACTGATATTCCCAGATTTTTCCATCAATTTTGTGTCCATTGAAGTTTTCCACTGCAGCGAACATCTTTTGAAATTCACTTTGATTTGATGTGATTTTAGAATTATTGCATCAAACACTTGAAGACAGTCCATAATTTTATGGTAATCTGATATTTGAGCCGCCTCGTGGGAAAACCAACAATCTGCATAGACGAAAACAAGGCGCAGATCAGCTTCGCGGTAACCGCGAAGCTGATCAGCGCCTTTGTTTTCGCTACTCGGATAGTACAGTTCCTCTTCTACTTAAATCCGAAATTTCAAGCTTCTAGCTCTTTTCTGTGCTTGTACAGCCCGGTTTGTGTCAGACCTGTTCGGAAACCACATTGTTGGTTTTCCCACGAGGCGGCTCATTTTCTATTCTTCTAGATGTTACGCAAGAGTGTAGAGACTAGAGATTGGTTGAACACAATAGAACCGAGAAATGTGAGGGCCGTTATGAAGAGAGTTGTCGAGGATATAACAGCTATTGATACACAGGTGCGTGTTAATTAAGCCCCATTACTTGAAAACCTTCACTCTACGGGGATTAATCAGCCTAAACAGGCACAGAAGATGGTGAAAGGGTTGATTTTTTTTTATCTAGAAAGGAAAATCATTGTTATATCAAAAACAAATTTGCTGGTCAGCTGCACATTGATAGCAGTTACAGTTATCACAGATTCAGTTTTTGAATAATAGGCGTTATAAAATGAGCTGCAACAAGAATGAGAAAACAGGGATTTGCGGTTTCCGATAAGGTCTGACAAAAACCGGCTTGTGCATCTATGAAGATACTAGAAGCTTGTAATTTTGGATTTAGGAAGAAGAGCAATTGTACTATCAGAGTAGCGAAAAGAAAGGTGCTGACCAGTTGTGCAGTTACTGCACAGATGATCTGTGCCTCTGTTTTCGCATAGACAAAAATCCAGTTATCTCATGGCACGGCTCAATCATTGATGTTCTGTAATTATCTACAGCTGATCAGCACCTTTGTTTTGCCACCAAGAAACTGTTAAAATGGTCAAGGCTTTAGATAAGAATTTTCTTAATATCGTACAAAGCACAGTAATTTTAGAAAGAAAATGCTTATCAAGTAATTTGAATGAGTACTGATAGAATAAACGTGCCAATCACTGAACTTACAAGAAATCAGCTATTTGCATAGTGATGATTTATTTTTTTGGGACCGCATGGACTCATTTGCTGAGCTAAAACAAAGGGAAATCACGAGATACACATCAGTTTAATTCATACACCTAAGCATTTTGCATTACATGTAAATTGAAGACAAATATAAAACAGGTCCAGTATATTACGATCTTCAAAATAGTTAAATGGGTAATGCATTTTTGTTTTAGGTATATGATACACACACAAATTTGAACAAATACGTATCTGACCAAATGTTTTATTAAATTACACAATACGCATACTTACCTAAGGCCCTGAAAAGGTATCCTATGTTTTCCTCTTGCCATTCATAGCCTTTCTGTAGAGCGTGGTCCTTATGTTTATTTTATCTATATTACAGGTTGGTCAGTTGTATGAGGAGGGGATTCGTAAAGAGCGGAGTAGTGATTCTAGTCGTAGGGCCCATAGTTATAGCTATGCTGCCTCGCAACAGAAGAGAGGACAGTGGAATTTTACACCAAGGTATCTTGTTAATTTGTGAAAACACTGACCTTTTTGTACGCCAGCTAATATAATTGGTAAAGCAATCTTCAACAAAGCTGTCTTTCAAGAGAAAAAAAATATGCTGTAATGATCTTGTTTTAAGCCACCTGATCCAAATCATTGCTGACCCAAGGCCCAAATGGTTTAGACTGTAATGCAACAACTCAAGTTAACTTACTTTACATTTGAGCCTTCGCATGAGAAAACAACAATTTGGGTTTCCGACCAGGTCTGACACAAACGGGCCTTAACAGTCACAGAAGCAGGCTAGAAGCCTGAAATTACGGATATAAGTAGAGGAGGAACTGTTCTATCTGTGTAGCAAAAACAAAGGCGCTGATCAGCTGTGCAGTTACTGACATGACAGGACAGGAATCAGGACAGCATTTTGTTCGTTTTGTGATGCAGCAGCTCATTTCTATTTTTAGCATTGACAACAGCCTTATGAGCAATATCCAGAAGTTGTTCTCTGAGAAGATAGAGATCTTCAGTGCCGTAGAGTTCTCTAAGGTCTCGGTGCTGACTGGGATTATCAAGATAAGTCTGAAGGTAAGGAAATCTCACTTTCTTGATCATTTAGCCATTCTTCATACATTTTCCTTAAAACTTTAACCATTTTTTTCTGACATTTGGTAGATGATGAAACAAATACAAATACATTTGTATAGCACAAAATTGTATAATGAAATATTCTGTTGCGCTTTACACAGTTCCTTTAGTTATAGAATTTATACTGTCAATTATAGAATTTTTCAAACAAATGAGTTTTCAGTTTGCTTCTGAAACTAGTTTCATTTGTACATGTTTTAATGTCATTTGGTAATGCATTCCACCATTTGGGTCCCACTACAGCGATTGATCTGTCAGCAGCTCTAGTTCTCGTTCTAGGCACAGTAAACCGAATTTCATTGGATGACCTTAGCCTGTAATGTCCTTGAGCACGTTTGAACATAGAGCTCAAATATATCGGTGCTGTTCCTTGGACAACACGAAAAACAGTTACCAGTATTTTGAACATTATTCTGGCTTTTACTGGCAGCCAATGTAGAGATTTTAAAATCGAGAGTATTATACTAATAACTGAGGAAAAGCTTTGAGTTGTAATGATGTGGCTTTTCAACTATTTTAATGAAGCATAATGAAAGGATTGCACATATGAAATGAGCCGTCTCGTGGGAAAACCAACAACGTGGTTTCCGACCAGGTCCGTCACAAACCGAGAGGTACAAGCACAGAAGCTGGCTAGAAGCTTGAAATTTTGGATTTAGAAAGTAGAGTAATTGTAGCGTGTAACAAAAACAAAGGCGCTGATCAGCTTCGCAGTTATCGCTAAGCTGATCTGCGCCTTTGTTTTCGCATATGCAGATTGTTGGTTTTCCCACGAGGCGGCTCAAATTTATTAAACTAGCCTTTGGCAAGTTTAATAAATTTCATATGAAATGACCACGAGTGTAAGATTCGTTTTATCATTTGTCTTTAGAAATAGGATTTTTTTGCCTTCAAAGTGGGCATATTTTCAATGAAAATTTACATTGTTGTTACGAAAATTGTCAATGATTCACATATTCCCGCAAAACTGATAATACACGTGTGGTCATAACACTTTTATTACATGGCGTTACCCACTGGACAACAGGGACATCATATGATAAATACCTTTTATATAAAAAGGCTTTCAAGATAAATAAACAAATTTCAGTCTATTATTGTTTAAAAATACATACAATATCCTTAAATCTTTGTAATCTACTAACCAACCCTATATTTTCTTGTGTTTCCTTTTGTACACAGATCTACTCAGGATTTCTATATATGCATTTTCAGACATTTATGGAGTGTGTGCGAGTGCGTACGTTTGGTCGTTACGGCCTTCAGCAGATACAAGTTGATACTCACTATTTACAGTTGTATCTCTGGAGATTTGTCAGTGATGAAAAGTGAGTTAAGTGAACCACGTATTGAGAAAATAAACATTTTGCATGTGCGAAAACAAAGGCGCAGATCAGCTTCGCAGGAACTGAGAAGCTGATCAGCGCCTTTGTTTTCGCTTCAAGGATAGTACAATTCCTCTTCTTTCTAAGTCCAAGTGGGTATGTTTGGTTGTTATGGCCTTCAGCAGATACAAGTTGATACTCACTATTTACAGTTGTATCTCTGGAGATTTGTCAGTGATGAAAAGTGAGTTAAGTGAACCACGTATTGAGAAAATAAACATTTTGCATGTGCGAAAACAAAGGCGCAGATCAGCTTCGCAGGAACTGAGAAGCTGATCAGCGCCTTTGTTTTCGCTTCAAGGATAGTACAATTCCTCTTCTTTCTAAGTCCAAGTGGGTATGTTTGGTTGTTATGGCCTTCAGCAGATACAAGTTGATACTCACTATTTACAGTTGTATCTCTGGAGATTTGTCAGTGATGAAAAGTGAGTTAAGTGAACCACGTATTGAGAAAATAAACATTTTGCATGTGCGAAAACAAAGGCGCAGATCAGCTTCGCAGGAACTGGGAAGCTGATCAGCGCTTTTTTTTTACGCTTCACGAATATTACTTTTCCTTTTTTTTCTCAGTCCAAACTTTGAAGCTTCTAGTCTTCTTCTGTTTTTTGTACAGCTGGGTTTGTGTTGGACCTGTTTGGAAACCACATTGTTTGTTTTCTTATGACTTATGTGTCAAATGATTTGTTTAATTTTGTTCAAGCTCTAAGCTTGACATTGGGATAAAGTACAAAACATGATTGTTCCTTGGCAAGCCTTTAAGGCAAATTACCTGGAATGAAGTTTCCATTCTCTCATAAGCCTCATAATGAAAAATTAAGTAGTTTAGGGGGTGTGATGGAGCGACAGACTCGGAGTCTTGAGGCTCTGGGCAGAAAACTCTCTGTGCTAGGTTGTATCTTTGAGCAAGACTAACTCTCTGTATTACTGGTTTAACAAAGGTATCAGAAACTGTCTCAACATGGCTGAAAATTGTTGACTTGAAAAAAAAAAACTAAAAAAAGATTTAGGCTTGGTTCTTATAATGTCAATTCCTGATTATTGCCTACTTTTTAACTTTTTGGAATGGTAACTTACACAAGGCTGATCCACTCAGTCTGTCAGACTAAGATCTAGAGGCAAACTTCAAATAAAGCAAAATAACTTGTAGAGAAATGCTCAAGTTTTATAGTGCTTTGTCTACACATTGCCATCTTTTCTTTACAGTTTAGTTCAAGTGTTACTGGATGAGATTGTGTGTAGTACAGTACATAGATGTCTAGAACCGGTGATGATGGAACCTAGTGTATGTTGTCTTTTTTTTCCATACCTTACATGTCTTTATGTCAACTTATCTGGTCGATAATAAATACACTGTTATAAGTAGTCTGTATTTGCAATCATTTTCAACAACATTTTGAAAACTTCTGTGTTTTAAAAGCCATCCAAATATTGTCATCTACTTGAACAAAATAGCTGCCAGATTAAATAGTGGCTAAATAATATCTTTTAAAAAAGGACTGTTCGCTTAAAGAACAAAATTATTTTTAACACAAAACTATTTTGGACTTAATGAGTATGAATATATAGTATTTATTGACGTCTTTCCATTTCAGGTCATTGAGCTTATCTGTGAGAGAGGATAGATACCATGTATAGTTATGGTGTGCATGGCTAGAGATGAAAGTTGCTATCGTATGAATCAGGTGTATGACAGTTATACATGCACTTAGTGTCATGCTCAAGGCAGGTTATGAGCTACATCATGAGAAAACTGCGAAAAAAAAGATGCAGATCAGGAGTGTGTAACTGCATGGTTGATCAGCGCCTTTATTTTTGCAATAGAGATACATGTAGAACAAACCCTCTTCTTGTATTAAAAGCCGAAATTTCAAGCTTCTCGTCCTCTTCTGTGGCTGCCCAGACCGATTTGTGTTGGACTTGGTCGGAAACCCTGAAGACCAGTTTCTTGTTGCGGCTAATATGAATTGGCAAATCTTGGTGGTGCAGGATGATTCAGTGCAATATAAGACTTATTAGATGATTGGGTTTTTCAACAGCTACATGTACATGATAAACGTTTGAATATTCATAAACTTTTGTGATAAATCATTTGTATTATGTGAACCTGTTAAATTATGTGAACTGTTAACCACTTTGTGTAGTATTTCGTGGCATATCTATGAAATACTTTGAATTATTTTCAATAGATCTATGTTCGATTATACATTCCATAATTAAGCTATTGGTATGTGGCGGATGACGAAAATAGTGTTTGCCAACACAGCAATACTTGGAAACAGTCCAGCTTCATGAGTGTCTGCTGTGCTCATTTATGATTATTAAAAACCTAGTTAACTTTTCTAGTCATGTTTGGATGGAGCCAATGCTTCCTGGGTACTTCACCAGTACTATGGAGAGTAAATGTGTCTGGCTTATGCACACACATGGTGGTGGTACATTTTGAACCACAGACTATTGGCTATATAGTATTTAATTCTTTGTATAGAATAATAGACCACAATGTTCCATAAATTCATTAACAAAGTGGGGAAAACAATAAATATATCATGTGCTGTAATTGTAAAACTTGTTAAATCTAAATAAAAGATGGATAAATATTATCTACATTCAAATTCTTTTTCCCCTATTTACCCAGTAACTACATTTAATAGAATTTTGGTTGTTTGTATTTTAAATGACCCTGAAAGAACATTTTCAATTTTATACCATTTATTGCAGACTGTTAAAGATGTTAGTGCCACTGTTTAAAAAGTTTCCAATATTTCAAACCAGGCGATATACTATGCACAATAGTTTTTATAAAAAAAATTTGTATCCACCAGTCTCTGCACATAATGCATAGTATTGAATTGCACATAAAAAAATTACAGAAAAATCAAACGTTGTGGCGATGCTGAGGTGACTTTGACAGGTCCGCTAATAATGGAATACCAAAGTCATCGGCAATCTATAATTGTTTAGTCTCTAAAACTAAGAAAAAAGCAAAGTTTGGAAACATTTTAGGGTGGGGAAACAAAAGATCCAAAGTTCCAGAATTGGACGTTTTTCTCTGGCTCCTAGTTATCGCCTTAGTTGTATTTCTAAGTTTTATTTCCTGAAAAAAATGACCTAGGGTGTCACTATCTAGGGTCTAGTGCAAACCAATTATAAAGAGTTTTTGCAATACTCGTTTTAGTGGCTACAAAACTCAAGGAGAAATAATGAGCCTGACATCAGCATGATCTAATTAGCATTTAAGGGCGCTGTCTCTTAATCACTCAATCATCTCACCGCTGTGTCTGGTGCGGGTTCGAGCCCCGCTCTGGCCACATGTGAGACAAGCCAAGTTCTGCTTGCAGGTGTGTCATGTGGTTTTTCCTGGGGGTTCTCCCATTTTCGCCCCACCTACTGATTGGCCCTTCTCATATGAGCTGAAATAATCTTGAAAGGGATGTAAAACTGAATTCAAAAAAAAAAAAAAAAAATAGCATTTGAGCCGCGACGCGAGAAAACCGGTCTTCGGGGTTTCCGACCAGGTCTGACACAAACCAGCTTGTACAGTTTCAGAAAAAGTCTAGATTGAAATTTCGGTTTTAAGAAGAAGAGAAATTGTACTATCCGTGTAGCGAAAACAAAGGCTCTGATCAGCTTCGCAGTTACTGCGAAGCTGATCTGCGCCTTTGTTTTCGCATAGGCAAAAATCCGGTTTTCTCACGATGCGGCTCATTTCGAGCTAGAGTTAAGAATCAAGATTTACTCCCCATGGTATTGGCTGCATTCTGTTTCGTTTGTTTTATTTGATCATCCATGAAAACTGAGTACCAGAAAAGACAGCTTTGACCATATGTCAGCACCATGACATCATTGACGGCAAATAAAGAATCAAGAAATGAGATGGAGGGATTTGAGGGGCAAAAAAAAAATTAATAGTTTACATTGTGATCAATGGCTGTGAATTTTGCTGGCATACCCTTTTGGCATTCCTTGGGTCTAATTGCTCCTTCAAAGTATGGCATCTGGAAATTCATCATAATTATCATTCGTCTCAGACCCTACCCTAGTCATTTCAATGAAAAACTAGAATTTGTTTTCTATGTGAAAACTGATGTCTCCCCCCTTTCTACGTGCATGTCCAAAATATACAAGCAAGAGTTATAGTTCTTGTGCATCACATATCCTGTCATTCTGTTTTATAAGTGTACCAAGTTTCATTGAAATATCTCTTACAGTTTTCAAGTTATAGAGGGGGCAGGAAAGTGTTTGGAAAATAATCAAAGGGAAATAACTCCAAAGATATGAAAGCAAGAGTAATGATTCTTGTGCATCATGCTTTATAAGTGTACCATGTTTCATTGAAAAATCTCTAATGGTTTTTGTGTTATAGAGCAGACACGAAATTGAATGAAAAATAATCAAAGGGAAATAACTCCAAAGACATGCAAGCAAGAGTTATGGTTCTTTAGCATGACACATCATCTCATCGTGCTTTATAAGTGTACCAAGTTTCATTGAAATATTTCTTATGGTTTTCAAGTTATAGAGAGGACATGAAATTGTATAGAAAAAAAATCAAAGGGAAATAACTCCAAAGATATGAAAGCAAGAGTTATAATTCTTGTGCATGACACATCGTCTAAGTGTACCAAGTTTCACTGAAATTTCTCTTACGGTTTTCAAGTTATAGGGTGGACACGAAATTGTATGGTAAATAATCAAAGGGAAATTACTCCAAAGATATGCAAGCAAGAGTTATGGTTCTTTAGCACGACACGTAATCTCATCGTGCTTTATAAGTGTACCAAGTTTCATTGAAATAACTCTTACGATTTTTGAGTTATAAAGCAGACACGAAATTGTATGGAAAATAATCAAAGGGAAATAACTCATAAAATACTCAAGCCAGAGTTATGGTTCTTGTGCATGACACATCGTCTGATCATGCTCAATAAGTGTATCAAGTTTTATTGAAAAATCTTAAACGGTTTTCAAGTTATACAGCGGACACGAAATTGTATCGAAAATAATCAAAGGGAAATAACTCCAAAAATACTCAAGCCAGAGTTATGGTTCTTGTGCATGACACATCGTCTCGTCGTGGTCTACAAGTGTACAAAGTTTCATTGAAAAATCTTTAACGGTTTTTCAAGTTATAAAGCGGACACGAAATTGTATCGAAAATAATCAAAGGGAAATAACTCCAAAAATACTCAAGCTAAAGTTATGGTTCTTGTGCATGACACATCGTCTCGTCGTGGTTTACAAGTGAACCAAGTTTCATTGAAAAATCTTAAACGGTTTTCAAGTTATAGAGCGGACACGATTTGTGACAGACAGACGGACGGACAGACGCACGGGGAAAAACAATATGTCTCCCGACCCTGTCGGGGGGAGACATAACTATAGCTGTTGCTATAATGTGAGCACAGAATGTATGACATATCAAAAATTGCTAAATTATTGTGCAGACTAGGATGTACAGAGGCCTCTGGTCTTTCATTGCTGATAGTATTGTGGATAAACTTTCTGGTAAACAATTATTCAGCTATGTCAGGATGGACCCACTGCATCCTGGGTATCATTCAGTACTCAGTGGTGTTGAACCCATGGAAACAATTTGGCACCAGGTGTTCCTATCCAGGACCTCTTTTATTTCATTGTAACAATAATATTCATTAGGACCATAGCTTTCATAGGGCAGCAAGAAAATGGCAAAATCATTTTAGGGGTTATTTTTATCTTTATTATTTGAACATGCATGTACATGGATATAGAGCTTCCAATGCTTTTAAAAAAAAATCATGCTGCGTCATGAGAAAACATTTTTGTATATATGAAAAAAGGTAAAGATAGCTGCATTATAAGCCTGTAGCTGATCTCACCTTATAACCCATACACTTTCTGAATCTGAAATTATTATGCCTCAAGCCATATTATATATTCTGGCATCCGATTTGGCAACACACCAGATCAGAAACCCTAAGATAAAGTTTTCTGATGACACAGCTCAAATAATCAATGAACAGCAAAGATCTGGAATGATTCATCACATAAGCCATAATAAAACATGCATCTGGGTAGCTGGGCTGGGTGAGGGATTTGTGAAAACATGAAAAACAGATCTCAGGCAGCCTATTTGGTCCAAGCTTTCCTTGAATGAATTGTTGTTTTACTGTGATATACCAATATGAAGTCTTCGGGTTTCCTACCAGGTCCGACACAAACTGGCATGTACAGTCTCAGCAAAGGGCTAGAAGCTTGAAATTTGGATTTAAGTAGAAGAGAGATTGTACTATCTGTGTAGCGAAAACAAAGGCGCTGATCAGCTGTGCAGTTGCTGCACAGCTGATCTGCGCCTTTGTTTTCGCATAGGCAAAAATCTGGACGTGGCTCATATGTTTACTGGGCTGTAAAACCTCTAAAGCCTCAATTTGTTCATGGTACAACTCAAGCTGGTCAATGTACAAATCAAGCCACCAGCTTGACTGGATGCATAATTGCCATACAATATCTTGTGTAACTCATGCATAGCCAAGGTGCTTCAGATTTTCAAATCTTCTTTAGTAACAAGTCTGGCTTACACCAAAAGTTATGAAATGATTTTGTGATATTTCTCTGCCTCGAACTTCGGAAATCAGAAGCCTTGATAGATGATTAGGATCTTTACTATACACCTTTAGGTGAACAGTCAAATCCATGTACAAACATACATTTCACTTTATACGATGGTTGGGATTTAAGTTCGTAGACTTTGGCTATTGATTGAATATTACAGCATTTATCCGATATTTGATGCATTATTATAAAGAAACAACGTCTCCTTGTTTCGTATTTACAATATTTTTCCAAGACACTTTGCGCAGTGCTCATAAAATGGTCTCCATAGCAACCTAGGTTTCACTACCCGGGGCACGTCAAATTTTTAACAATTCTGAAGTTATGTGGCGTTGAAGAACACACCAATAATTATCATATTGTAAACCAAAACTTGAGCTAAATCAGTTTAAGGCATTGCAGTATCATGTTGTTATCTCAGTTTAAATTTTTAAGCATTATGTCGACGACTTGATTTGTTATTGGAGAAAATGTATTGCCAGTGGCGCTGCTTGGAAAAGAAAAATGGGGTTAACAGGCAATGTCGAAACCACAGCATTGATCAAATCTTAAATTTGATTAGCCAAAATACCCACAGAAACATTCAAAATGATAGCGATGTGTTGTCCAGTTGTGAGACAGATCATGCAGTGGTATTTTAAAATCAGATGGAGGTACAATTTTCGCAAATAAAAACAATATTCTGATTGGAATTTATAATTTGGAATATAATATCACAACATTTTACCCATATCTGACGATGAAAAATTTTCATTGGCTACCTCACAAAGGTACCCCCACCATTTCTTCTTCTGGGGACAAAACTTCTTAAACTGCTGTACTTGAATTTTAACGATGAGAAATGCACTCATCTACAATTAGTCTTCAAATGCTATGGCCAACATTCTTGATTTAAAACACTGATATGCATGATATGCATAGAAAGATATGTACATGTATAAGAACTATATCTGATGATCGCATTATTTCCACAATAATAATTCCGAAATCCCTGAAGGAAATCTTGCAAATAAGTAAAGGCATGGCTTGTTGTTTGGTTACAAACAAGGCGTTTTAATGCTGACACTTATTGAAATTTGGCGTAGTTTTGACGCAAGAATTTCCACGACATGCCCCGGGTGATGAAAGGTCATTGTGTTTAAATCATTGTTGTGCGAATACCATTTTGAGTAGAACAATTCTTTATACCTTATATGATAGGTAAAAGAATGTATTTTTCGATTATAGCATTTTAATTTCTGTGTGACAGACATCTAATCTTTTACAAAGAAAGTCTACGAACTTAAATCCCAACCCACGTAAGTGTATATGGATATACGAAAGTTACTCAGTTTTATAAGACTGAATACATTGTACATGAATACATGTACAATGTATTCAGTTTTTAACCATAAATCATACATGAAATATTTTGAGCAACAAAAGGTCACAAAATGCAGACAAAATGTAACAGCATTCAAAACTAAAATTGAAAAAGCATGGAAATTTTTATGTACAGTACTTTGTACTTCAAAGCAAAAACTCTTGTTTGAAAATATCACAATTCAAGCCTTGTTTAAAATGGAAAACCTTACTCACAAGGAAGATATGAAGATGTGCAAGGATCCAAAAATAGCTTTTTAGTAAGCATGTGTTAAGCAGTTTGTTTTTGAAAACTTAAGTTACATAACAAAATGAAAAGCCTATTTTAGTTGAGTCTCTAGTGTTATTTCTAAATGACATTACAGAAAACTACTAAAACACTACTGAAATACAAAGTCTACAATTATTAAAGTTTAACTGAGCCGCATCATGAGAAAACCAGATTTTTGCCTATGCGAAAACAAAGGTGCAGATCAGCTGTGCAGTAACAGCACAGCTGTGCGGTAACAGCACACCTGATCAGTGCCTTTGTTTTCCCTGCACGGATAGTACAATTCCTCCTCTACTTATACCAAAAATTTCAAGATTCTAGCCATCTTCTGTTGGTGTACAGGCCAGTTTGTGTCTGACCTGGTCAGAAACCCCGAAGAGCGGTTTTCTTATGTCGCGGCTCAACTATTATCACACTGAGGCACAGACTCACTTTGTGGCTGAGGTAGATTTCAGTAGTTTACTTTGGTGTAACAGAAAACTTAGCGATAAATGCAACAATTATTGAGTCAAAAGCCTAGAAAATGAATTACTGAATTTCCTCATGAAACACTTGTAATATAGCATTGATATACTCCCTTGCCTTTCAAAGGTAAAGAATAAAAAGAATAAGAAATGTAATATGCCAGACACATTCCTTATTCCCTGAAAAGGATCTAAAAGCCCTCCATATCCCCACCCCTAAAAAGACAAACTGAAAATTATGCAAATACAAACTAATATCAGCAATTCCTTATGATAACGAAGATCGGAATCTCCATTATGTAAAATTTACATTTGTGTCTTAAGCTTATATATCAAAATAGCTTATAAGGATTGAAATTCATTCTTTTAGTTTTCACTGGATGATGAAAACATTATACTGTTTTAATGTCTGTGAAGGCCCAAGTGAAAGCTAAAAACCTGTATTTCAATACTTACATTTACAGTATCAGAGTTTTATTTGCATTATAACATGGTTACTTTTCAGGTAATTAGACATTGAATTCAACTCAACGGAATTTTTGAACAGTCAAAACATCAATTTTTGCCCTATACATCATGGCGATACTGGACCGATATCACGCCAACAAGAGTAAACAAACAATGTAATTCGCTGGTTTTGACTGCACTCCACCCATTGGTGTGGTCTCTAGGTCATGTGACTTATTCATCAAATATGAAGGACATCAAGAAAGACACTTTCATCTATGGCGATTGCAATAAAGAATGTAAATATTTAACATTGAATGCCCACTATCTTGAACACAAAGTTACAAATTTTCTGCTGTAGCATCTTTATACCCTGGGACCTGCACCAAACTGATCCATAGCTGAACATTTACAACTTTAACACCTTGTAACATGAGAAATGTGGTTATTTTTCATCATTTAAGGATATTTCAAACAAAAATAAGTACTCATTTAAAGATGCATGGCGTTTCTAATATGTATCACATTTTTGCAGAGCCTTAACTACAAAATACCCACATTTATTATGTTACAGTTATCAAGCTGGGGAGCTGCATGCTCCCAGTTTTTTTGCACCAAATCATGAAAACTTAAGCAGCCACAGCAGAAAAATGACAAAAGGTACCTGTGAAGCAAACATAAACTAAGATCCTTCTATGAGACTTTTACCTTCTTTATGGCGTCTTTAATCTGATCATTTTTTCGGTATGTATAAAGACGCCTTACACCATACCAAACTAAAGCAAACAAGCAGATACCTGGCCTTGAGGTTATAAAACTTCTTTTATGCTCACCTCAATGCCAACTGTTGACATTTTAAAATTTATCAGCAAGATAAATTACTTGTTGGATTTATTCCAGAATTTTCTACTGATTTTGGCTATTTTAGTATTATGAGCTATTGAAATTTCATGCTCAGCTGAGTTGTGCATGAAAAAAAGTTTTATAACACCGGGACCTGCTCTAAGCCTGTGCTTGTTACACAGATACTTTTATCAGCTTTTAAGCATCAAACAACTTTCTTCTGCTGTTTAAAACAGCCTTTTCTATGGCAACAACTTCTGTTTTCCACCTCTGTGAGTATCAGCAGATCATATGACAAAAGTCTTCTCCACCTCCTTTTGAAGAGTATCAGCAGATCACATGACAAAGACTTTTTCACACCTCTCCAAGTCAAAGATTTCTTTAGTTCTGGGGCAAACTATCTTTCCTTCATTTCTCGCAGCCATTTCTTCTAGAGACTGAAAATAGTGAGATTATTGTATCAGACAGCTTGTCTTTGACAACCAAACCAAATTCAGCACAGACTTGTATCTACAACCATATGAGCCGCGACGCGAGAAAACCGGTCTTCGGGGTTTCCGACCAGGTCCGACATAAATCGGCCTGTACAGTTACAGACAAGGGCTAGCAGCTTGAAATTTCGGATTTAAGAAGAAGAGAAATTGTACTATCCGTGTAGCGAAAACAAAGGCGCTGATCAGCTTCGCGGTTACCGCGAAGCTGATCTGCGCCTTTGTTTTCGCATAGGCAATAATCCCGTTTTCTCACGATGCGGCTCATATAGGCTGGCTATCTAGCTCCAGAAATTTTCTGTCCTCTTGTCCAAATCATTTTTCATAACTCTCTTTCATTTTGTTTCTCATAGCATTACATCCACAGTCAACAGCTAAGGTCATGTTGGGACCATCACTTATCCTACCCAACATATTCCTGACCAAGCCTATCAGGGGTAGATAACCAGTACTTACTGCAAAGGACTAGGGCATTTAACGCGTGATTTTGGCCTCAGATTTTGTCAAAAAATAAATTTTGGAATTTAGGTGAGAAAACTATTCCTTAAAACAGCCATACGCTTCCTCTATTAAAAACAAGGACAAGTACTCCATTTATCCTACAAGCGTTGCCATGGCAACGCCCAGAAGAACCATAGATAGAGCACATTCTGCACTTTTTGGTCTATTTTCGACCATTTCTGAACACATTTTTTAATTTTTAAGTGCCAGCCCACACTCCGAACAAAATGATACTTAGCATGCAATATCCCTGGGTGATACTTCATAATTATTTCACAATAAGAAATTGTTCGTCGCGTGGGCCGGTAGTTGAAAATAATGTTAAATGGTGAAAAATTGACCCAAAATGGCAAAAAAAATGGTATTTCTATGCTTTTCGGAGCGTTGCCATGGCAACAAGTGTAATTTGAACGGGATAGTTGTGATAGAGTTTATAAGCAGAGACCTATACCTGCTATTTGCAATATGTTTCTGCTCAAAATTCCAAAATTCAGTTTTTTATCAACACACAAGGCCGAAATCAGGCCTTAAATTCCCTAGGCCTTTCCTGTCACCAAAAACTCTTCATGAATCAGGGGAAGAACGGTCATAGAGCTACATGTACTTTCATGGCCAACTCTTCATGAAAGGAATGTGCCAGATATCAGTATTGGTTGTGGGTCTACCATGTGCCAGATGTGAGTCCACTTTAACACAAATTGAACCAGAGGACCAGTCAAACTATCAGGTTACAAAACACAAAACCATTACTTACATTACAACCATAGACATAACCATTGGGTAACATCATGGGAGGATTATGCTCATTGAGGGGATGACCTGTTATGTAACAGATCAGCTTAGAGTTGGCACAGTGAGCGTACGGAAGGTGTTTGCCGAGCTCATTCAGGTGTCGACTACACACAGGACAGTCAGCATTCTTTCCTGCACCTTCAACCTTGTAGCAGTAACTGATATATGGTTAAGAACAATATGCACATAATTATTCAAAATCATTATTAACAGTAACTGTTGGCCTATAAAAAACGCTTAGACTTGCATTTTTATTCTGGCATATTGAATTCAAATATTGTTTTCCATTGTATTGATGCTTTACATCCCAGTGAACAGCTATGGTCATATCGGGCCCTTGCCTCCAGTTCATAGGACTTTTACCCAACATTAGGATGCCATAACACTCAAATTGTGCTTCAAAAATGTAACCACCTAACTAAACAACAGAGACTTATATGGGCCACAACATGAGAAAATGTACCTTCGGACATTTTTTGAGTATTAGAAAAACAATTTTACTTTGGATGTATAATATTTCTACAGTCTTATAGTCTTTATTTGACCAGATTATTCAAGTTATTTTGTAAGTTACGACAAATTTTCTGTATGTACCCTAGATACGTCATTTCTGCATGTTAGTAGTGCCTACAAAACTCGATGTATTTTCTAACAATTGTTGAAGCATTTGCAAGAACATATTGTTTAGATATAAACATATCATCCTTACAATTTATCTGTCAAAATTATTTTGTCTATTTCTGTGGCTGTGTGGTTGCTATGGTTACGGTTTGGTGATACATATAGGACAATAAAGTATATAATGGGTTCAAACAAGGGCAGATAACTCCAAATATTGAACACTTATCTCTTTTGAAACACATTTATTTGGTATTCCAGTTTTTTAAAGATTACAGATACAGTGTTATTTCTAAATCTTATATTTTATGATTTTTCCGCTTTTGATCAGTTCCCTACCAGTAACGTCAGAATGTCCGAAGGTACATTTTGTCGCGTTGGGGTTCATATGTAGTGTATGAACGGTTAAATATCTGACTGATATGATTAATACTCAGAACATGTAAATCATAAACCCCTGACTAGACTGCTCCTCAAGTGTCTACACTTTTACAGATCTTTGCAGAGCAACAGATAAGCTGCGTATTTTACTCATACTGTAAAAGCAAAAACCCAATTTTTTTCAAAACTCTGCGTATCACGTACGCTTGACATTTTCTTGATACGCAATTGTGAGTATCTTCCAAGCGTATCCATCAGCTGTTTACAATCGAAACGGTGCATTTATAAAAATGTCCTCGCAGGTAAAACCCAATTCTACGATCGTTAATTTATGCCTTCCTATACTGGATCACCCCGTTATCGGCTATTAGAATGTGTATTAAGTAAAGTATCCCGTATTACCTTTACGGTTTGATGGTACTGGGTTTTATCGGCTTTTGACCAGAACACCGGCGGTGTGCAAAGCCTTGTGCAAAAATAATTAAAACGAAAGTAGAAAATTCGCCCCCATTTTAATGTGTCACAGGGACCCTTACGGTTGAAATTCATGTATATCCTCAGTGAAAATTCAATGATCTTTAATATATGCATGTAGTATGCAGGGAAAAACTACTACATAAGTTTTTTCTAGTTTCGCACAAGACGCGTCTTGTGCTGGAACATGGTCAACTCGTACCCGAGTCAACTCGTACCCAAGTCATCTCATACCAATTTTGCAATTGAGTAAAATTGTCAAGTCATTGACAAAAGCCTTCTATTCTTAGAAGGCTTTTGCAATGACTTGACAATTTTACTCAATTGCATCTTTTTTCTTGGGGAAACGTTACCCAATTTCTGAACAAGAACTGCGATTTCACCCAATTAATCATGATTTTGTGGAGTAAAATACCAAATTGCTTGAAAAATTATCTGTTGCTCAGTCTTTGATGAAATTTCTGTATTGAAGAAAAACAACACTTCTTTGAAATTAATGTTTTATAGCAAATTTGTTGGATTTAAAACTTGTCCTATAATCTTTACCACACATTAAATTTTGAAGGCTGAACAATCAAAACTGTGATTATGCGCAAATCCCTTTCCACTAACACATTTATACTTAAAGGATACGGAGTTTTCAGCGCGGAGAGCCCGGCCTGTAGAGTAACTGTGAACACAGAGGAGGTGTGGAGTTGATGAAGTTTGAAATTTTCTTCTCGGAATTGTTGTACCAACAGTGTCCATCTATCTTCATCTAATAACTCCTACAAACAGAACAGAATTGCCTAGTCTTACAATAGATAGGTTTGGGGAAAGAGTAAATACCAAAACCAGAGGACCAATGGTCCTGTAAACGCTCACCTGAGACCTGAGATACATGCATATACATGTACCAATAAACTTGCATTGTTAGACTAGAATGGTACAATGCATGTATATAACCCTAGGGCAGGGTCAGAACTTTTTCAAATCATAAAAATTCAGTCCATTTGCCAATTAACTGCAAGTTTTGTCCTTCAAATGACATTTTAACAATTTTCTCCATTCAAATGCATGGGCGATCTAAGTTGATCTTGCCGTGAAATAGGTCAAGGTCATCCCAGTGTCATGATTTATATAAATTTTGTAGACCTCCGTTCCTTAATGCTTCATGCCAAGTTTCAAAATCATAGGCCTTCTGGTTCTGAAGAAGAAGATTTTAAATTTTTTTTTGCTATTTATAGCCATGGCGGCCATCTTGGTCATGTGACCTTGACCATTTATATAAACTTTCATTCCCTCTTCCTAAGAATGCTCCACAAAAAGTTTGGCTTTGATTGGTCTAGCGGTTTCAGAGAAGAAGATGTTTCAATATTATGGTCATATACATGTATATAGCCCCGGGGCAGGAGCAGACAACCCCCTGGGCCCAAAATATTTTCTTAAACATAAATCTTCTGTCCATTTGCTCATTTCTAGCAAGTTTTCTGCCATTTAATTACATTTTCCTATTTTTTCCATTCCAATGCATGGGAGACATAAGTTGACCTTGCCATAAAATAGGTCAAGGTCATCCCAGGGTCATGATTTATATAAACTTTGTAGAGCTCCATCCCCAGATGCTTCACACCAATTTCAAAGTCATAGGCCTTCTGGTTCTAAAGAAGATTTTTAAACAATTTTTGCTATTTATAGCCATGGCGGCCATCTTGGTCATGTGACCTTGACCATTTATATAAACTTTCATTCCCCCTTCCCAAGGATGCTCCACATGAAGTTTGGCTTTGATTGGCCTAGCGGTTTCAGAAAAGAAGATGTTTGAATATTATGGTCATATACATGTATATAGCCCCGGGGCAGGGGCAGACAACCCCCCAGGGGCTAAAATTTTCCATTAACATTAATCTTCTGTCCATTTACCTATTCCCAGTAAGTTTTAACCATTAAATAGCATTTTACCATTTTTTCCCATTCAAATGCATTGGCGACCTAAGTTGACCTTGACGTAAAATAGGTCAAGGTCATCCTAGGGTCATGATTTATATAAACTATGATGGGCCCGCGTCCCCGATGTTACATACCAAGTTTCATGGAAATCAACCCACTGGTTCTGGAGAAGAAGATTTTTAAAGGTTTTTGCTATTTATAGCCATGGCAGCCATCTTGGTCATGTGACCTGGACCATTTATATAAACTTTCATTCCCCCTTCCTAGGGATGCTCCACATGAAGTTTGGCTTTGATTGGCCAAGCGGTTTCAGAGAAGAAGATGTTTGAATATTATGGTCATATACATGTATATAGCCCCGGGGCAGGGGCAGACAACCCCCAGGGGCTAAAACTTTCCATTAACATTAATCTTCTGTCCATTTGCCTATTCCCAGTAAGTTTTAACCATTAAATAGCATTTTACCATTTTTTCCCATTCAAATGCATTGGCGACCTAAGGTGACCTTGCCATAAAATACGTCAAGGTCAGCCTAGGGTCATGATTTATATAAACTATGATGGGCCCGCGTCCCCGATGCTACATACCAAGTTTCATGGAAATCGGCACACTGGTTCTGGAGAAGAAGATTTTTAAAGGTTTTTGCTATTTATAGCCATGGCGGCCATCTTGGTCATGTGACCTAGACCATTTATATAAACTTTCGTTCCCCCTTCCTAAGGATGCTCCACATGAAGTTTGGCTTTGATTGGCCAAGCGGTTTCAGAGGAGAAGATCTTTGAAATTGTGGACGACGGACGACGTCGGACGGATGCCGGAGCATGGGTATACTATAAGCCCACCTGTGAGCCTTTGGCTCAGGTGAGCTAATAAGATGCAGCTTCTGAACTGGGTTTACATGTACCTGCATGTGATGGTGTTTTCTTTGATAAATCCACTCAATTCGCAAACATTTCTATGAAGATTACTAAATGAGCCACGACACGAGAAAACGGTCTTCGGGGGTTCCGACCAGGTACGACACAAACCGGCCTGTACAACTACAGAAACAGGTTTGAAACTTGAAATTTCAGATTTATGAAGAAGAGGGATTGTATTATCTGTGTAGTGCAAACAAAGGCACTGATCAGCTGTGCAGTTACTACACAGCTGATCTGCGTCTTTGTTTTTGCATATGCAAAAATCCGGTTTTCTCATGGCGTGGCTCATATAATGTCAAAGTAACCTATGAAACATGATATAATACACTTGTTAGCAACACTTGATTTTTTAGACACCACTCCTGACTACAATGCATGTATCTCATGTGCCTTTAATGATGTGTTACTCTTTGGTAAAGTATCTTTATTAAATTCCAATCGATTACAACACATGGCTATAATGTCTTATAACTGATACGGCATATTTCAAAATATAAGCCGCCCCATGGGAAAACCAACAATCTGCATAGGCGAAAACAAAGGCGCAGATCAGCCGCGAAGCTGATCAGCGCCTTTGTTTTGGCTACTCGGATAGTACAATTTCTCTTCTACTTAAATCCAAAATTTCAAGCTTCTAGCTCTTTTCTGTGCTTGTACAGGTCGGTTTGTGTCGGACCTGTTCGGAAACCACATTGTTGGTTTTCCCACGAAGCGGCTCATATGTCCTGACCTTGTACGGAGAGATTTGAGTATCCCCAGGAAATGCCAGTAGACCCATGACTTTCTGTATCTCCGATAGGTGTTGGTCTTCTACCAGGTTGTTGAAATACTTCCTTGCATGTCTACAATACAAAAGCATGAAAGGCTATTTTTATTCTGTTTTACATCTCTACAAGATTATTTCACTCAGATGAGAAAGGTCAATCAACTTTACACACACAAAACCAGGTCCCAAGGTTATAAAACTTTTTTCATGCTCAGCTCAGCTGAGACTATTATTTATCCTGCTCATAAATGTTAAAATGCCAACAAACCATTGTTGGCATTTTAACTTTTATTAGCAGGATAAATTAGTCTCTGGTGATCTAAACCTGAAGTTTCAATTTATTTGAGCTATTTCGTCATTAATGAGCAGTTGAAATTTCATACTCAGCCGAGTTGAGCATGAAAAAAGTTTTATAACCTCGGGGCCAGAACTTAGCTTGTCAAATAATTCCACACTGGACACAGTGATGAGGTGATCAAATTATTAGAGTAGTCATGCAATCAACAACATTAACCATTAGGTCATGGTGGTCGCTATGAATGGCTATTTAATAGATGATTTATTCGGGGGTCTTAATTGGATTCACATTATATTGCAAAGTAACTGACAAAATTTTTGTATTCATTGAAGTCACTTTGATGATGATTGACTTATTATTGATTCTCCAATAGGCACCTACAACATCTATTATCTGTGGTCGTTGTTCTCTTACTAATGAGAAAGACCACAATTATTTCTTGTATGGTTCATGTGTATTGGTGAATTCTTTGATGGCTGACTTATTTACCGAGAGGTAAGCAACTTTTTTCTTTACTTTTTCAGAAGCAGATTATAAGGTAATTATAATTACCTTACAGCCTCTATTCTTCTATTCTCACGAATCATCTCAATGAACTCCTGCTGTCTCAACTTGAACTCTAAAGTGCTCTGTAATATGTTCAAAATTTTCTGTATTATCACAATTTGAGCCGCCTCATGGGAAAACCAACAATTTGTATATGCGAAAACAAAGGCGCAGATCAGCTTCGAGGTAACCGCGAAGCTGATCAGTGCCTTTGTTTTCGCTACTCGGATAGTACAATTCCTTTTCTGTGCTTGTACAGGTCGGTTTGTGTCAGACCTGTTCGAAAACCACATTGTTGGTTTTCCCACGAGGCGGCTCATTTAAGAGACTGCTTCAGTTAACTTTGAATAATATCAAAGAAAAATAGATAATTTGTTTGTTTGTATTGGGGTTTAATGTCCCAGTCAACAATTTTTCAGTCATGTCCGGACGGAGCCACTGCTTCCTCAATATTAACCAGTGCTGTGGGGAGTTATACGTCTTGCTCAAGGACACAACACTGTGGCCCTTATGAGACTCAAACCCAGGACCTTTTGATTTGCAATCTGATGCTCTATAACCTGGACACCATGCTTCCCTAAGAAATAGATATGGGACAATATACCAGTACATGATAAATTGAGGGTCATTACCATATGATGTCCTTTAAAATTTTTGGCACTCATGTGATAAAATTTTCTACAGTTTAGATCAAATTTTGGAATATGTGAGTCTGTGGCCATATAGAATGAGCCGCTGCATGGGAAAAACAACAATCGCATAGGCGAAAACAAAGGCGAAGATCAGCTTCGCAGTAACTGCAAAGCTGATCAGCACCTCTGTTTCTGCTAAACGGATAGTGTAATTTGTCTACTTTCTAAATCCAAAATTTCCAGTCTCTAACCATCTTCTGTGACTGCAAAGCCTGTTTTTTGTCGGACCTGGTCGGAACCCACATTGTTGGTTTTCTCACCCACACCCTCACCTTGAGTTTTCTAAGTTTGGATTTGTTCTCGTAGCACCAGTTGAGACAGGGTCCTGTTTCTTTATTAACCAGTGATTCCTCTACTGCCTTAGACATCATGAAGAGGTCAATGTTTGTTAGGTCCTCAATGTTCCCATGTTCGGCAAGCTTCAAAGCTGTGTTGTAGTAACCAACTCGCAGAAAATACTCAACCTAGTAAGAGCATGAAAGAGATTTGAGCCACTGTATAAGAAAACCAACAAAATGCTTGGGCGAAAACAAAGACGCAGATCAGCTTCGCGGTAACTGCGTAACTAATCAGGGCCTTTGTTTTCGCTACACGGATAGTGCAGTACCTCTTCTTCTTAAATCCGAAATTTCAAGCTTCTAGCCTGCTTCTTTGACTGTACAGGCTGGTTTGTGTCCGACCTCAGTCCTGGTCAGAACCCAAATTGTTGGTTTTCTCATGCACAGGTTCATTTGATATGACTAACAGAATCGTGTGTACACCCTTTCAAGGTGTTCAAGGTTACCAAACAATCAAGTTCTTGAACTACATGTACATACACTGACATTGTTCTTGAAAAATACTTAAGATGCTTGTTTGAATGCGAAAATGTGTTTAGTTTTGTGCTACTTATTTCCTAGCTTTGAATATTGGATCATGGTGTGGTGACTGTTTTTATTTCCATCAATCAAAATCAATTCTAAAAATCTAGCATTACCAGCATCCTATCTAGTCTCTTCTTTTGCCAGATTGGGCGTGTGTGTTCATGTAGATATTCTGCCTCCTTTAGATGCTCAACACGACGTTTTATCATCCTGGCAGCCTCTAACTCATCGTTGATGCTCTCATCTGCCTGTACAAAAGAAAGATAAATATTCCTTTACGTGAGAAAACCAACTAGAGGACCAATGGTCCTATAAACGCTCACCTGAGATCTGGAATATGCAACCTAAGCTGACCTTGCCATAAAATAAGTCAAAGTCATCCCGGGGTCATGATTTATACAAACTTTGTAGAGCTCCATTCACTGATGCTTCAGTCAAAGTTTCAAAATCATAGGTCTTCCAATTCTGAAGAATAATTTATAAAGGTTTTTGCTATTTACAGCCATGGTGGCCATCTTGGTCATGTGACCTGGACCATTTATATTAACTTTCATTCCCCTTTCATAACAATGCTCCACATTATGTTTGGCTTTAACTGGCCAAGTGGTTTCAGAGAAGATGTTTTAATATTATGGTCATATACATGTATATAGCCCAGGGGCAGGGGCAGACAAACCCCTCAGGACTTTGTTTTTTCATAAACATAAATCTTCTGTCCATTTGCATACTCTCAGTAAGTATCCCCCCATTTAATTACATTTTACTAATTTTCCCCATTCAAATCCATGGGCAACCTATATTTAGCCTTGCCATAAAATAGGTCAAGGTCATCCGAAGGTTATGATTTATATAAACTTTGTAGAGCTCCTCTCCCTGATGCTTCATGCCAAGTTTCAAAACCATAGGCCTTCTGGTTCTGGAGAAGAAGATTTTTAAAGGCTTTTGCTATTTATAGCCATGATGGCCATCTTGGTCATGTGACCTTGACCATTCATATAAACTTTCATTCTCCTTTCCTAAGAATGCTCCACACAAAGTTTGGCTTTGATTGGCCCAGGGTATCAGAGAAGAATATCTTTGAATATTATGGTAATATACATGCATATTGCCCCGGGTGGGGTAGACCTGCCCTCGGGGTACTGTACATTTATTTTCAGAATCATAAATATTCAGTCCATTTTCCAATTTCCATAAAGTTTTTCCCTTCAAATGACATTCTGACAATTTCCCCATTCAATTGCATGGGCGCCCTATGTTGACCTTGCCATAAGATAGGTCAAGGTCATCCCAGGGCCATGATTTATATAAACTTTGTAGAGCTCCTCCCCCTGATGCTTCATGTCAGGTTTCAAAATCGTAGGCCTTTTGGTTCTGGAGAAGACGATTTTTAAAGGTTTTGCTTGGCCATGGCGGCCATCTAGGACCTTGACCATTTATATAAACTTTAGTTCCTCCATCCAAAGGATACTACATATAAAATTTGGCTTTGATTGGTCAAGTGGTTACTAAGAAAATTAAGTTTAACATTTAATTTGTAAATGACCTTTGGCCAAGGTCAAGAAATGACCTTGATCTTTAATACTCACAACACTTCATTAGCTCAACATGTTGTCTGTGTATCTAATAACTTTCAGGTCACATGCTACAAAACTTCCTGAAAAATTCAATGTTTTCACTTTTTTCATGGAAAAGCCTATGTAACCAAAATTGACCTTGCAGTAAAATAGGTCAAGGCCAACCCAAGGTCATGATTTATATAAACTATAGTGGGCCAGAGTCCCCAATTTGGATGAAATCAGTCCACCGGTTCCAGAGAAGAAGATTTTTTTATGTTTTTTACCATATATGGGCATGGTGGCCATCTTGGTCATGTGACCTGGACCATTTATATAAACTTTCATTCCCCCTTCCTAAGGATGACCCACATGAAGTTTGGCTTTGAATGGCCGAGCGGTTTCAGAGGAGAAGATCTTTGAAATTGTGGACAGACGACGGACGGACGGATGACAGAGCATGGCCACCCTATAAGCTCACCTTGTGAGCCTTCGGCTCAGGTGAGCTAAAATTCCAGGTTGTATGGCCAGGTCTAACACATACCAGCTACACACTCACAGAAGCAGGTTAGAAGCTTGAAACTTTTGATGTGGGAAGAAGACTAGAGGGATAGTTCTATCTATGGAGCGACAAAGCAAACATGGTATATATGCCAGGCGTGAAAGAATGTAAAATCCTACATTAGCTCCTAGATTCAATCACAGTGAAGTAATATTAAACATGATTTCATTCATACTTCATAACTATCAATACCTTCTGAAGCATTTCTGTAAATATTTTAGGTGTGCTGATTTTGATTCCACCAAAATCATTAATAAAACATCATCAAAATTTCAAATGCACACATCAGGAAAACATGTCCGTGCAATGAATACCCCCTTGAACCCCACTTTTATATAGAAAAACTGGGGTATGCAGGGGCATACCTAGTTTTCTTATTTTTGCTCCAAAACATAGATTGTGGGTACTCGTTAGAACCGTCTCGGCGAGGCGGTTCTAACGTGTACCCACAATCTATGTTTTGAGCAAAAGTAAGAAAAATATGAAAACTTTTCAGCTGAAAATTTTCAATTTTTAAAGCTCAAAAAATCTCTGTTTATTGCATGGGCAAGTTTTTGTAATGCTATTCTTTTGCAGTTATACCTTTCTCTTGAGGAATTTCAATTTCTCCACCATATTATCCAGGGCCTTGGTAACTTCTCCGATACTGACTTGTTGGTTCTGAAGACACGCCTCCAGGTCACCGCCAGCCGACTGTGCTTTGCTGACCTCACGATCTATAGTCTTCTGGGCTGATCGAAACTTCTTGTTCAGAAGTTCATATGGTACCTTGTGAAATAAATGCAAGTATGTGGCATAAAAGCTATACATGGCTCTATTTTGAAGCTAGGTTTACACAGAATGAATTCCATAATAAAAATTACAGCAATGGATATACATGTTATGGCAAATCTGTCACAAAGATTTCTGCTTGTCATCAAGAGGCTTCATAAAAATGTGACCAGATGAACATATTTGTCTACCTGTAGTCCTGTACCTAGTCTGACGAGCCTGCCGTTATAGAATGAATTTTCGATATCTCAATGTTTATCATTATAGACATTATAACGAACCATTGGGTATATATATATATAATTATTTTATTTTTTACTGTTACTGTTTACCGAGTTGATCAATTTCTGATCATTACCTCAGGAGCTATGGAAATTTATTACCTCAGGAGCTATGGAAATTTGACTTGCTCAAGGCCAAAAAGAAAGGTGCCCCAACTGAGGATTGAACCCGGAACCGGAGTCAACCACTCTACCCCTGCGCCAATCCGCTCCACAACAGTTTAGTTTTGCCAGCTGATCAGACTAGTGTCTACCTTAAACTCGAGGTTGATTGTTTTTCCTGCTGCTTGCTTCGTCCCTCGGAATATGTAAACAATTTACCAGGTTCAAGCTTTACAGTAAATCTTAGATGGTTAATACCCAAATTAGTGTATGAGAAAATGCATTAGTTACTAAAACACCAGTCACTATGTTCAGAGGGGCATTTCAACTCATTTGAGACAATTTTACAAATTTATACAAAAATTGACAAGATCAGCTGATCAGCTTTAGGCATGGCAGGATTCGCGAGAAATACTGGAAAGGGGGCAATAAATCAACTAAATATCAAACAATAAATGTATCAATGAACAACAAAACAGTGTATTTATGTGCATCCGAATGCTATTAATGTAAATGTCAACCTTTAAAGTTTGATGTTCAAGGCTTTTGACATCCGCCATAATACCAAACTACAGATGGCACAATGTAAAATCAGGAGTGGAAATGCAGGAGAAGTGGAATCCTGGTCGTTTCGGCACATACTACTAATCGCCTTATTGTCTGTCTTCAAATACTGAGTCGATCAATTTCTGATCATCACCTAAGGTATTGTGCAGGGTGGGGTATGAAAGACCATGCCGAGCCGAGCTGGGAGAAAGACCCTGCCGAGCCAGGTTTTTGACTTGTTATCGCCAATTTAACTCAAAATACCAAAAATGAATGATTTCATATGTTGAAATAGATAAAATCGCACACGTGTTAAAGATATTGTTCGTCATGATTAATTTGAAAACAAAATTTGATGGCATTTTTCTATTCGTCTGGAACACAAGCTGAGATTTTCTATCAAATCCAATAAATTTGGCAAATTATCATAACTGAGTTCATGTAAAAGGTTTCCAATCATATCAAATCATTTATATGCTATAAAATATCATTCTGTATATTACTTGATATGAAGATATCCCGCTTTTAGCAATAATTAGTCAAAAACCTGGCTCGGCAGGGTCTTTCTCCCAGCTCGGCTCGGCAGGGTCTTTCATACCCCACCATTGTGCAGTTATCTTCTGATACTGAGTCAAGTCAAGTCAAGAAATATTTATTTACCGTCGGATTTGTTTTACACAAGCCCCCAGGAGCTTTTTCTTCCGACCAACATATACAAAATATGACAGTAATTATAACACAGAAACTTTGGCATGCTAAGCATAAAAATGTACAACAATATACAAATTGAGAAATAAAACACATGCAATAAAAGTAAAATTTCAAAAATAAGAATAATCTGAACAAATATAACCCTGTTCATCACCCCCAAAGGTATCCCTTAGGCCGAAAACCCACACAGTGCGAAAATGTCGATCAATTTCTGATCATCACCTAAGGTGTGGGGTGGGTGGCAAAATTTAGAATTTGGCCAAGGGGAAAACATTCGGAGTGCACCAATAAAACTATTTACAAAATATAGGTCAGAGGCATACTAAAAGTGAACCGAATTAGAGTAATCTTTGATGACCTAAGACGATATCAATATCAGTAATGTCGGAATGTATGAAACGCCTTATCTTTCTCCTAGATAATATAATATTCATATTAGATTTAGAACCAAGTTCTATTGACAATAGTTGGGATTCCGGACTTCCAATGGGTACAAAGTGCGCCACTGTTGTAGCTGATTTGTTTCTATACTGCTACGAAAAAGATGGGTTTTCTTAGGCATGACAATCAATCTGATGTTATCCAAGCTATTAATTCGACATTCAGTTACATCGATGACCTTTTGAACATCGATGACCATTTTTATTCGGCGTAACATCAAGACCAAAAACCCAAAGGTGAGAGAAAGCCTATAATACGCTTGTCCGCCCTCAGCTGGAGTACTCCTCTCCGATTTGGGACCCTCATACTGATGATAAAACTCTCTAGCTTGAGAAAATCCAAAGAAGAGTGGCACGCTGGACGACCAGTAACTATGATTATAGGTCAAGTGTTACAGCAATGCTCGATCAGCTGGGTTGGAGATCCCTCGCTCAAGTCTTTGACTCTTTTATAAAATTGTTTACGGACTTGTGGCAGTACCACTCCCAGACTATATCATGTCTACACATTGAGTATCCCGTACTATCACTCAATGACCTTTCGGCAAATTCACACTGGTACAAATTACTATAAGTATTCAATTTTTACACTGGCAATAGTACAGTGGAGTGCTCTCCCACAAGCTGTTGTCAGTTTGCACGACCTTGACTCATTCAAGGTCGCAGTAAGCAAACTGCAACACTAACGGCCCTAGATCCAGACTGTTGTTTTTAATCCTGATTTTAAACTCCACTTCACTATTTTAACCTATCATCTTTTATGCCCTGCACTATTTGCTTTTATCCTTTTCTTTTCAGCTAACCAGCTCAACAGTGCACACCTGCCAAAAATGTCCGTGAGGGCGTATGTGTACGTTTTCGGCCTAAGGGATACCTTTGGGTGATGAGCAGGGTTATATTTGTAGAGATAGATAGATACATTGACAATCCTTATTTTAAAGGTAGGCCTATCAACTTTATCCACCTGAACTTCAGTTGAACAAAGCCAATACCGCAAATACAGAAGTCCCATTTTTTATCTATATCTCTCTATCGCTACTGGATGAATTGTAAAAGTTAGCACATGGTACCAAGAATCGAATCCCTTGTCTTGAACCTGCCATATACGTCACTTATGGTGATAACTGGATACCAGTTAAACGAATCCCATGAATGCCGGAATGGATCAGGTACTTCTCGGCTGGAAAGTCGTCGAGGGTGTTATCGATTCGGTACATCATCACTATCTTACATTGCTCACGACGACGTTGAAGATCTTTCCATCCCAGATTCTGAATCACGGAGGTGGCACTGCTAGTTCGGTTCTAGTTATTTTGGCAGAATCTTTCCGCGCGTCTCTCTGGACAGCTTCGACCTTATATAAAACAAAAATAAAACCAAGATACTTTTAAAGCAATAGACATATTAATGAGAAAGGTGATGGGCCATACCATGGTTTACCATTAGATTTGACAAAATGAAACCCAAGATCATTACTGTAATATTTACATTTTTCAAAAACCTCCTTAGATGAACCATTAGATATTCATCTGTGTTCATACTTCCATGAACAACATTGTGTCACGCGACGTGACTTAATCCAAACTTGACGTCAAAAAACATGAATCTCGCCAATCTGATTGGACGTAAACGTCGACGCCGTTCCGCTATTTGAACATACAGTGTGTGTAGATTCTCTGTTTGCTGGTAAATGTGACCGCCTTGGTGATTTTTCAACAAGCGATAGAGAGAAATGAATGTAAATATAAGCAAGAAATGAATGTAAATATAAGCAATGAGTTTAATTTTTCTGTTGTTCATGGAGCTATGAACCGCAGTGGGTCGCTAGCAAAGCTTACATGAACCTCTTCGGGGTTCATTCACTTTGCACGCGACCCACGCTAGCAACTCTGCACGCTAGCAAAGCTTACATGAACCCCTTCGGGGTTCATTCACTTTGCACGCGACCACTGCGGTTCATAGCTCCATGAACACCAGAAAAATGAAATTCATTTCTTAAAAAAGTTTGCACCTTTCAACAGGGTAATCGATACGAAAAGGTACAAGTAGGCAAAGATCAGGAAAAGGCGCAATGACTAGTATTATACTAATGGGACCAAATATGTTAAAAATAATTGCAAATAATTTGTCATTCGGAATTCCTCGCCCAATCAAAGTATTGCCTCGGATGCATAACATTGGACTGCATCATGCAACATGTTAATACGAGTATACATAATTTGAAGTTAGTTACATCATTTTCGTGGTTTATAGGAAAACATTTAAAAGGAAGAACGTAACGAGTCAACTTGATTCTTGGAGAGGAGTGATTTACCAACAAGAACAAGAGCAAGTGAGTCACTTGTCCATCATGTGAATCACTGTCTGCGCATGCGACGACCTTGACATCTAAGATTACCCATGACAATCCAGATAAACGAATTAAAATGTATCGAATTTTACCACGAGGACCAAACAACTAACTAAATGTTGTGAACCAATACGGAAGATGAGGGTGATGTTAGGCGCCTGTAAAATCGATTTAACCCTCCAGTAGTTTTATATTACAGATCGTCCCAAGGCGATACTTCTGTTGTGGTTCCTTTTGTTTAATGTTTTAGAGTGCTGTTTGAACCTTACGTACGTTTTCATATTTTCATTTGTTCGGGTAACTGAGCGGCCGCCTATTGGGAAATAGCTGCTCACTCGGCTTAAAACTGTTTTCTGAGTATAAGTACCTAATTTTCAATTTAGTTTTTCTCACCTCGGTTTTTGTAGTGGGACTTCCTATCTGATTGTGCCTTTTACTGATCGTTGCCTTCTTGCACCTTTTTACAATCTGTCATAAATGTCACATTGGTGGAAAAAGAACGTGACCCCACCCGGACCTAGGGTCTCTCGCTTACCGACGGTGCTAGCACTATACCATTGAACTACCGAGCCACTTAGTCGACCGGTTACATTTTCTCCCAGCTTAATTAGATTTGTACCAGAATCTAATCGGACGACGCTTCTGACACATATTAGTATTGACTTGTACCTGCCCTATACGTATATATGGACATGTATAAGATAATGAAAACGAGCAGAAATCTGTCCGTGAGACTTCAGCGAGATTTCACGAGATTTCGATTAAATTGCATAATTCTTTACCTTAATTTCATTATTTCATAATACATATAATATAAGTTTCTGAGATGACGATTAAATAAAGAATGATTAATGAATATAACAATAATAAATAAGAAACAATAGCATTATGATTTGCCTAATATTTAAACTTACGTAACGCTAGGTTTGATTGGATTATCGACTTTTGTGAATAAGCCAATGAAAACCAACAAGACAGTTACCTTTGCCAGTTGTCACTTTTGTGATAGCGGGGTACCAGTTAAATATTAGTCCCTTTGCTGATCGCAGCCCGAGCACGGGCCCATACTGAGCCCCAAAATGTCACAGGGTCGTACAAAACGTGGCCCGACCGGGACTCGAATCCAGGGTACTGTACGAGCACTCTACCACTGAGCTACCGAGCCACTTGGTCGACCGATTACGTTGAAGAAAAGCAGTTTCTGAAGCGTATGTATGGAAAAATATGTTTGTTTTGTAAATACCTGTTGAAATAAACTCTTGAGCACACGAGAATACTCGATTTCAGTAGGTTTGTCAACACGCGTTTCTGTACTTTTTTCTTCCGCACGTGACCTAATAAAATGCACAAATTTCGTTCATAATCCTACACCGTGTGCGCATCCGAATCTGATCTCTGATCCGATTGGTTATCGATAAAAACCATAACCGAGTCGGACCCGGCCAAACTTATGGAAAGTACTGAAGGTTCCGAATCGGGTCTACGGAATTTATCGGTAAATATGATCTTTTGAAAAAGATCTTTTCGTACCGGAATGTAGCTCCGGGACATGTTCAAATAGGAAAACAGCTACGTATTTTTAAAGTTCTTATGGGGACTGAAACGCATTATACATTTATTGGAATAATAAATAACTACCGAATGATACAAATCATCAACCCGTTCATCCAGTCGAGGCTAAGTAAACATATTCAAATGGCGAGGTCTTAACTACAGACATTTTGACGTTAGTTTTAATGCATATTATCCGGGGCCATTGTATCATATGCTAATATGCAACAGTCATTTGCAGCAGACTTTGGATGGGGGAGTGGGGGGCAAATAAAACACCTTAAAACAGGAGCTTGATGGTACCAGGGCTTATCTGGAGACAGATACTGATGAAATGTCTGTAGTTAATGCCCACTTAAACGATTTACCTGTTAAGTTTTCTGTTTGTGTCAATGAAGGCCAAGACAAACTTCCTACGATGTATTGGTTACCTAAGCTTCACAAAAGACCATACAAAGCTAGATTTATTGCAAATTCTAGCTCTTGTACTACTACTGAACTTTCTAAATTATTAACTTCCTGTCTTACTGCAATCAAATCTCATGTTATAAGATACTGTGAGACAGTGTATGAAACTTCAAATAAAAATTGGTTTTGGTCAATAAAAAATTCTGGTGAGGTGCTCAATAAATTGAAGTGTAGAGGGTTCCGCGCGACGAGCTTGTCCACATATGATTTTTCTACTCTGTATACAACTTTACCACATAATCTAATTAAAGAAAAACTTCTGGATTTGATAGAGTGGACCTTCAAAAGGGCATTAAAAAACTATGGTTAACTTTATTTGGCATGTAATGACAGAAAGGCTTTTTTCACTTCCTCTGACCAAAGTCGGTATACACTTTGGTCATGTCAGAATGTGTGCGACGCCTTATCCTATCTCCTGGATAATATTTATATTAGATTTGGGACCAAGTTATACAGACAAATTGTTGGAATTCCGATGGGTACAAATTGCGCACCTCTCGTAGCTGATTTATTTTTATACTGCTACGAAAGAGATTTCATGGATTCTCTTAACCATGATAATCAAGCTGATGTTATCGAGGCTTTTAATTCCACTTCTAGGTACCTTGATGACCTCTTGAACATTGACAACCCTTATTTTGAAGGTATGGTCAATCAAATTTATCCATCTGAACTACAGTTGAACAAAGCCAATGTCTCGGATACCGAAGCCCCCTTTTTAGATCTACATCTTTCTGTTGCAAATGGATTTGTTTCTTCTAAAATTTATGATAAGCGCGATGACTTTGATTTTGATATAGTAAATTTTCCGTTTTTGGATGGTGACGTTCCTCGTCGTGCTTCTTATGGTGTATACATTTCGCAACTTATTAGGTTTGCTAGAGTCTGCAATCATGTTACAGACTTCAACGCTCGAAATAAATGTTTAACGGCCAAACTTCTCCAACAGGGCTATCGGTATCATAAACTTCGAAAAACCTTTTCTAAATTTTATCGTAGACACTATGAATTGATTTCCAAATATAATGTTGGGTTAAAGACGCTTTTAAGTGAGGGCCTTTCGGAACCAGAATTTTATGGTGACTTGGTTTACAAATTTAAGAAACTTATAGGAAGTAATGATTTTTCTTTTCAGTTTAGAAAAATCATAACACGTTACAGACGTATAGGTTATAACTTGAATGTTATGCGACAGTCTGCATGCTTAGTTTTTAACCCAATCACGGTTTATAACTATGCTGCCTTCTTTAATTGCACGCCGGTGGGTCGGGCGTCAGACTCTATGATGGCCCCGACTTAAAGCTATTCATTTTAGTTGGTTGGGGCCGGAGCTTCTTGTCTGTTGCTTGGCCCACCGGGGTCCAACTGATGTTTTTCTTTTGCTCCGGAGTTAGTAAGTTATTCGGCGCCCAGGGATCTCCATCGTTGGGCAGCTTACTCAATCTGTGAGTCCTGGTTTTTGATTCATCAGGATGTTTATCATGATTTATTTGTTTGTTCTTGATGATTCATTGACTAGTTAGAGATTCACCACGAGGACCGAAGAACTAACTAAATGTTATGAACCACTGCAGTAGCTGAGGGTGAGGTTATGGCCATGTAAAATCGATTTAAACCCGCCAGTAACTTTGTGTTACTGATCGTTCCAAGTCGATACTTCTGTGGTGGTTCTTTTTGTTTTATGTCTTGGTGTTTAAAATATTTTGTGCTGTTGGCGCCTTATGTATGTTTTCATATTTTTAGTTAAGTTAAGGTAACTGAGTGGCCACCTATTGGGAAAATAGCTGCTCATTCGGCTTACGAAATGTTTTCATGGTATAAGTACTTGATTGTTAGTTTGGTTTTTTCCCACCTCGGTTTTTGGAGTGGGAATCTTTTTCTGATTGCGCCTTTTTCTGATCTTTGCCTACTTGTACCTCAGTATATACTAATACAATATTTATTGTATTTCTTTATTCAAACATCTCATGCATTACTAAAAAGATGAGGAAATCATACGTTTATGTTTTTATTCCCTTTACGTGACGTCCACGGACAATAGTTAGGTTCATTTCTAGATACCTCTCAGCAGTTTACAAACACACACACACACACACACACACACACACACACACACACACAAAAAGAAATTTACGAAATTTACTCAGCTTGTAATACGGTCCACATACATAACAAGTCACAGTTAAATATACACAGTGACATTAGGAAAACATGCATGCCCACGAAACGTATAACCTCTTAAACACCATTTTTGTATTTTAAAACTGGGGTGTGAAATGGTACTACTATGCAATTTTTGCTTAATTTTCATTCAAAACATAGATTATTGGTACTCGTTAGAACCGCCTCAATGTTTTGAGCAAAGATTGTAAAATCATTTTTTCAGTGAAATTTTAATTTTTTACGACTCAAACTGTCTATGTTTATTGCATGGGCAAGTTTTCGTAATGAAACTGCGAAATTGTTTTCATCAAAAAGTGGAAAATAATTCACAAGGGAACAAACAGTAGAAGCTCGTACAAACTGAATATACGTAAGTAACAATTTATACATGTACAATGTACACAAATGCTGAACTGTATTAAAAGGTAAAAGTAGGCAATGATCAGGAAATGGCGCGATCAGAGAGACATTCCCACTCCACAAACCGAGGGGTGGGAAAAAAAACAAAATGACATTTAGGTGCTTATACCAAGAAAGCATACCGTAAGGGAGTGAGCAGCTATTCCCCAAATAGGCGGCCACTCAGTTACCCGAACGCCGAACGATTATTTTGAAATAGATACAGTTAGAAAGTTATTGACTAGTATAAGTACATCAAAGTCACAGGGTCCTGATGGTTTACACCCGAAGCTGATTTATGAACTGGCAGGTGTATTTTGTCAACTAACTATGATTTTCAACAAGTCGTTTGAAATTTGCATTGTACCAGATGAATGGGAAAAGGGACAGATAACGGAACTGTTTAGAAAGGGAGACAAAAAACTAGCATCAAACTATCGCCCAGTCAGTCTTACCAGTGTTGTGAGCAAAATATTTGAAAAACTGATAAGAACTGAAATTGTTGATCAAATGAATAGTAATAACTTGTCTAGTGTTAAGCAGTTTGGTTTCATCGGGGGCCGGTCAACAAGTTTGCAGCTATTGACTGTATTGGATAAATGGACATCAATATTAGACGATGGGGGCACTATAGATGCGGTGTACATGGACTTTATGAAAGTCCCCCATCGTCGTCTCATCGTTAAACTACGGGCTTATGGAATGAGTGAAAAAATGTGTAATTGGGTGGAGAACATTTTATATGATAGAAAGCAGCGAGTACAAGTAAACGGACATTTTTCGGAATGGGCGAAGGTTACTAGCGGCATTCCATACGGTTCAGTATTGGGCCCTGTTTTGTTTGTGATTTATATAAATGACTTACCGGATTAAGTGATTTCAGAAATAGCCCTTTACGCCGACGACACTAAATTGTCCAAAGAAATACAGTCAGACTCGGATGTAATTGTCGTACAGGACGATTTATTTATCTTGCAAGATTGGTCAGATGACTGGTTGCTATTATTTCATCCAGAAAAATGTATAGTTATAAGGATTTGTTTACCCTGGAAACGTAACATTGATAAGCCTGAATTTTTCATGCGAAAATCAGATGGTTCTATAGTCAAATTGGAGGTCAGCAGCTGTGAAAAGGACATTGGAGTTTATATTGATGAGCATTTATTATTTGAAACACATATTGTCACTAAAGTGAATAAAGCAAATAGTGTAATGGGTATAATTTATTTTCTTGGACGGAGAACTGTTTGTACTGTTGTTCAGGGCCCTCGTACGCCCTATATTGGAGTACGCCCAATCCGTCTGGAGTCCTTCTTTGAAGAAACATATAGATATGATTGAAAATGTACAACGCAGATCAACAAAAGTAATACCAGACTCAAAAATTTGACATATGAAGAACGTCGAAGGAAGTTGAAATTACCAACACTGAAATATCGTAGGCTAAGGGGGTGGGGCATGATTGAAGTTAATAAGATTTTACATGGAATTTACGACCAGGAATACGTAAAAATTTCTTCACTTCGAGAGTGGTAAATGTGTAGAATTCTTTATCAGAGAAAGTGATTTGTGCACCAAGTGTGAACGTCTTCGAAAACCGTCTTGACAAGCTGTGGGCTGACCATTTGATGAAGTAAAAACCAGAACGTGGAATACAACCCATATGTGGCAAACCAGGAGCCTGGAAGTAGGAGACTTGGCGCATTTCTATAGATTGATGATAAGCTGAACATAGAGGCCTCTGCAGCCTGCGTTCAGAATCAAAATATCCGGGTTAGAGATCAAGGGCGTACTTGATTTAGAAATTTTAAGAGTGATCGGATTGCTCCGAGCAGCACGCTAAATCAAGTGAAAGTGGGCAAACGGAGTACATTCCCATTACTAAAACAAGTGAGGAAAAGCTGTGACCAGTCAAAGTCTACACTACAACATAGCTAGTTCATTTTAAACTGAGACCCAGGGTGCGCAGCTATAGCGGATTTTCCGCTATAAAAATTCCGCTATAAATTTTCCGCTATAAGTTTTCAAAAAAAAAAAAAAATCTGTTCCAGACGGCATCTATTTTAGAGCAGGTCACGTGACTTGCTCCGACCACACCACCTCGGAAGGCGGAGCGCTTCGTCGCGCTCCATTGCGGCTACTTGATTTAGAATCCTTATGCTCAGATCGATCGGATCAATCGGATTGGCTATATCAAGTGCGACCCCGGATGAGGTATCGTCTGATTGGGCGACGAAACGACCCGAATCTTCCTGAAGTTTTGCATGTTTTACAACATGACAATTTGGTAATTTAATTTTTATTAAAAATATTTATTTATACTTTTTATAACAATTCAATAATATTTTACGAATAACAAAGCAAGATTATGCATGATAAAATTTTGAATTACAAAAAATGAAATTTAAATTTTATTCTCACTCAAGCGAGACCAATTAACAGTGCGAGATTTCGTCTAAATTGTTCCAAAATAGATTCCAGCAGGTGCCCGCTAAATTTGCTTTGAATTCTGACACATATTTGTTACAGCTTGGTCAAACAAAAAGTGTCTCGTGAAAAGAGGAACTTAAATTTGTAAGTGAGGGTTCAATGTTTTGATTTCTTGCATTTTAGATAATTCTTTTCAGTGTCCCTTTGTTATAGATCCATTTTTACATGCAGTGTGCTTTGTCAGTTTGATCAATTAAAGAAACCCCCTAGAAACCCCCAAAGAAGCGTACAAAAGTAGTTTCTTTCCACACACTATCAGGGACTGGAATGACCTCCCTGAATCTCTTATCTCCTCTGCTGAAATGTCTGATGACTGTGTGTCCAAGTTCGCATCTCTTATGATTTCCCTCCTGGTGAGGTATTGGAGGTATTGTCAATTTGGCGTGGGACCAGTAAACCATTCAGATTCAGATCTCTCTGACATGCGAGAGTCTTGCAACTTTGGGAATTAAGCTGTGAGTGTCACAAGGATTCGCATTTGTCACAAATTGGTCTCAAACAGATTGCAAAAGACATTTTTAGTTTTAAAATTTAACAGGTCTGGATCATCTCGGAAAATTGTGATGGAAATTATTGACACTGGCTATCCGTATGGACACTAGCTATCCGCACGACGGTCGTGCCATTAACACTTATCCGAACGACGGTCATGCTGATAAATGGCGTTATCTGCCCAACAGGGAGATCGATATTCAAATGCTATATGTCTAGAAGACGGATACATTTCAAGTTGATAAATATTATTAGTGATGGGCAATCGGTTTGAAATCACTATCGATTATCGGTTTACAATCGGAAAGGCTAAACCAACTAGCTATCGATTATACAATCGGTTTCATATGCCTATAATTTTATGTGATCAGTCACGGACAAAATAGTGTTTTCGACATCGCATCATGTTTTGAGTATTCTTTTGTGTGTTGTTTGCTTCTTTTGCCATTCATTGTATATAAAATATATTTGTTACTTTTCTGATAACTATGGTTTTATGCTAATGGTAATGCACCTGTCAGTGTTTTCCCTAAAAGGGGGAGGGAGGGCGGCGGGATGCAGAGAGAATTAGATAGCAAATATAATCCCACCCCTGGGAATTCGCATGACCATCTAGGGAAGAGAAATAAGATATTTTCGAAGAAGTTCTGTATGAAATTTAGACACAGCTAATTTGATGCCCTTGGAATGTGGGACCAAAATATTTAACCCATGGGATAGGAATTTGACACTATAGATTCTATTATCGGAAAACTCCTGGCCGTTTTCGGCGGCTTTTTCATCCGCCATTTTGTAGCGTACTCGATTGAAAAGAAAATGGACGGCGCGTGGACGGCGCGTAGCGCTAAATGCCGGAACTCCGGTACAGAACCGATTAAAATCGATAGCGTCATTTCACAATCGATGGTCGCAAGCGAAAGCCTAAACCAACTGACTTTCGATTATAATCGATCATCGGCCCACCACTAAATATTATCCATTGTTTTCAAACTAAAACAGAATATTATCTATGCAGAAATTTTACTTTTTAATTAATACAAAATAGTATGCTTAAATTGGTGTACCTGTTAATTTGACACTGGCTATCCGCACGACGGTCGTGCCGATAACGCCGCTTATCGGCACGACCGTCGTGCGGATAAGCGGCGTTATCCGCACGACAGGGAAATGGATAGCCAAATGTTAAAAATGTTTAGAAATGGATACATTTTAAGTTGATAAATATGATACACTGGCTTCAAAACTGAAACTGAATATTACCCTTGCAGGAATGCAGGAAGTTTTTACTTTTTAATTAGCAAAATTATTATTTTGCTGAAATTGGCTTACCTGTGAATTGACCTGTAGAAATCAGCCATGCGTATGCGTAAATGAGAAAGAAATTATCGTAACCTAAATAATAAAAGAATGTGGTAATCCTAAAGAATAAACATCCTTTGATTTTAACAATGGGGTATGGAAAAATTTCATTAATTCAATTAAAAAGCATTTAAAATGGTTTTCCTCCGCTGTTAGAAATCTACTGTGATTCAGTTGACATGAGCTGGAATATCAATTCAAACTAGTTTTCTTATTCATAATTAACAAATATGTACATTTCGAATGTATTTCAATAGCTAAACACATAATTTATTTAATGACAAACTGACTGTTGATTGCATACATAAGCTTGTTACAAAATTTCATACTCCCGTCGTGCCGATAGCCAATACCTGTAACATTGGCTATCCGCATGACGGTCGGGCCGATAACGCCGCTTATCGACACGACCGTCTTGCGGATAAGCGGCGTTATCGGCACAACCGTCGTGCGGATAAGCGGCGTTATCGGCACGACCGTCGTGCGGATAGCCTCAGCCGTTAATTTACCTGTAAAAATCAGTTGTGTATGGCTGAATGCGTAAAATAGAAAGTAATTATCGTAAAAAAAATGTAATCCAAAAGAATATTAATCAACCTTTGATTTGAAAACAATGGATCAATGAGTATGGAAACATTTCAGTAATGCAGAAATCAGCATTTATTATGGTTATGCACCAGTCATTTGTAACCATGCCCACCCCCAGGCCCGGGGAATAGCGGGGACTTTGACTTTTGGTTCAGCAAATCCCTGCTAAAAGCCCCACCCTGCGGGGACTGCTTGTTGGTAAAACCACTACTATTTTCTCCTGCAGCCTGCTATCTTTTCATTCCACGGCCCTTTTTGCCTATATAAAGCAAAGCCCGCGTGTATTTCCCCGGCACTGCCGAGGCAAAACTTTGGTCAAAGCCCCGCTCAATTCCACGGTTATCCCCCGCAGGCCTGGGGGTGGGGCGTGGTTACAAATGACTTGTGCATTATTATGTCTCCCCCCGACAGGGTCGGGAGACATATTGTTTTTCCCTGTGCGTCTGTCTGTCTGTCCGTCACAAATCGTGTCCGCTCTATAACTTGAAAACCGTTAAAGATTTTTCAATGAAACTTGGTACACTTGTAAACCACGACGAGACGATGTGTCATGCACAAGAACCATAACTCTGGCTTGAGTATTTTTGGAGTTATTTCCCTTTGATTATTTTCGATACAATTTCGTGTCCGCTGTATAACTTGAAAACCGTTAAAGATTTTTCAATGAAACTTGGTACACTTGTAAACCACGATGAGACGATGTGTCATGCACAAGAACCATAACTCTAGCTTGAAAATTTTTGGAGTTATTTCCCTTTGATTATTTTCGATACAATTTCGTGTCCGCTGTATAACTTGAAAACCGTTAAAGATTTTTCAATGAAACTTGGTACACTTGTAAACCACGATGAGACGATGTGTCATGCACAAGAACCATAACTCTGGCTCGAGTATTTTTGGAGTTATTTCCATTTGATTATTTTCGATACAATTTCGTGTTCGCTGTATAACTTGAAAACCGTTTAAGATTTTTCAATAAAACTTGGTACACTTATTAAGCATGATCAGACGATGTGTCATGCACAAGAACCATAACTCTGGCTTGAGTATTTTATGAGTTATTTCCCTTTGATTATTTTCCATACAATGTCGTGTCCGCTTTATAACTCGAAAACCGTAAGAGTTATTTCAATGAAACTTGGTACACTTATAAAGCACAATGAGATAATGTGTTGGCTAAAGAACCATAACTCTTGCTTGCATATCTTTGGAGTAATTTCCCTTTGATTATTTACCATACAATTTCGTGTCCACCCTATAAATTGAAAACCGTAAGAGAAATTTCAGTGAAACTTGTACACTTATAAAGCACGATGAGACGATGTGTCATGCACAAGAATTATAACTCTTTCTTTCATATCTTTGGAGTTATTTCCCTTTGATTATTTTTCCATACAATTTCATGTCCACTCTATAACTTGAAAACCATAAGAAATATTTCAATGAAACTTGGTACACTTATAAAGCAAGATGAGATGTGTCATGCTAAAGAACCATAACTCTTGCATGCATATCTTTGGAGTTATTTCCCTTTGATTATTTTTCATACAATTTTGTGTCTGCTCTATAACTCAAAAACCATTACAGATTTTTCAATGAAACATGGTACACTTATAAAGCATGATGAGACGATGTGTCATGCTTAAGAATCATTACTCTTGCTTTCATATCTTTGGAGTTATTTCCCTTTGATTATTTTCCATACAGTTTCGTGCCGGCTCTATAACTTGAAAACCGTAAGAGATATTTCAATGAAACTTGGTACACTTATAAAACAGAATGACAGGATATATGATCAGGGTTCGCGCTAGGATATATTTTTCTTTCGCCATCACTTTCGCCATTTGAGATTTTTTTTCGCCATTTTCTTGAAGTTTGAGCCAAATCTTGGCCATTTTTTCGCCAAGAGGACACATCTCACTCAGCTCCTTGCTCACTTAATCCCCCAAATATTTTGTTTGCCCTTTTTAACTTGGTCTCTCCAGTTCCCTAAAAATACATATTGCCCTTCTCACCCAAGTCCCATACATGCTACATGTACTAAGTTATATTTCAACAGTAGATCCAGGTAATGTAATTATGAATTTCCAACTGATTTGAAGGGCAGGTGTAGACTGAGATCCCTATACATATAGTTTGGGAAAATATGTTTTATAAAGCTTGTTCTTGTATTTGTAAACAAGGGGAATAACTACTAAAATTATTAGTTTATGCTTGTACAAAATCAAGAAACAAACTTTTAAGATTAGTAGACAGATTGAAATATTAAAATTCATATACTTTAATAGAAAAAAAAATAAATGACACTCTACAAAATCAAGAGTTAAAGCTATAAAATAAATGCATGGGTAAAGTTGAGTTGCTGATTCTAAAAAGAATCTGTTTCATTTTTAAATGGTATATATTGACATTTCCCCCTCATCTGCAGTATAACATTATTTCAACACTAACACGCTGGTGACAGTCTACATCATTGCCGGATCACGTGTGCGCCAAGCGTGTTATGCAGTACACGCCTGAATACACAAGGTCAGAAATGACACCTGTCAATTGAATGCTTTAGCAACACACTGCAACACTTGAATAAACACTGATAAAGAATAGGATTATCTCTATTGTAGGTGCGAATATACAGTTAATCAAATGATGGTTTTCAGTGGAAAACAATGACTTTTTGGCTGGACAAAGTGGCTCTATATATTCGCCATTTATTTTCGCCAAAGTCAAATTTTAGGAGCCAAAAAATAAAAATCTTCGCAAATGGCGACGATGGCGACCGCTAGCGCGAACCCTGATGATGCACAAGAACTATAACTCTTGCTTGCATATTTTGGACATGCACGTAAAAAGTGGGGAGACATCAGTTTTCACATAGAAAACAAATTCTAGCATTTTTCTCCACTGTTAGAAATCTGTGATTAAGATGACATCAGATGAAATGATCAAATCAGATTAGTTTTCCTAATCATAATGAACAAAAATTTTAAATTCAAGACGACCTTATTGCGTAACAAAACACAAAAGAAATTTGAGTATGCAATCCCTGGAAAATAAAGCAAGATTATGCATGATAAAATTTTGAATTACAAAAAACTAAATTTAAATTTAGTTGACATAGATGAAATAATCAAATTAAATTAGTTTTCCTAATCATAATGAACAAAAAATGTTAAATTTAGTAAAAAACCCAATTGAAGACGACCTTATTGCCTAACAAAACGCAAAAGAAATTGGATACGCAATCCCGGGAAAATTCAATCAGTACCAGTGTTTATAAAGTTTCCCGTTAGTAAGTGCGTAAGCGCTACCTGGCGGCGAGAATGGTCTCCAGTGCGTCCCAAAAAAGTTTTATAGGATGGTCATGATCTGGCGTCGTCCATCATTTTCAAAGATCTTCTTCTCTGAAACTGCTTGGCCAATCAAAGCCAAATTTTATATTGAAGCATCTATTAAAAGGGGGAATCAATGTGTTTATAAATAATCCAGGTCACATGACCAAGATGGCCGCCATGCCAGTATATGGTAAAAACCCTTCAAAAATCTTCTTCTCTGGAACCAGTGGACCGATTTCAAGGAAACTTGGCATGTAGCATCAGTGACCAGAGTTCTTCAATGTGAATATAAGTTAAGAACCTGGTGTGACCTTGACCTATTTTATGGGAAGGTCAACATAGGTTGTCTATGCATTTGAATGGGGAAAACTGTTAGATTGTCATTTTGATGATGAAAACTTGCAGTAAATGGGCAAATGGACTGAATATGTATGATTCTCTTTATTATCAAACTATAAAATGTATAATATTTGTGCACAAAATATGTCTATTTGCCGCTTTTGGATGGATATGCATATTATTGTCCTGTGAATACAGATACCAACCATAATAATGAACGATTATGCGTGTGTATGTTATTTGAGGTCTTGATACTTTATTAGATATTATGCTTACATCACAGACTCACAGTTAACAGCTATGTAGCCATGTCGGGATGTTGTCGGGAAATTTAGGATTACTGCTGTTGTATACCTAAAGAAAATTACAGCAAGATCTAAGCAATATAAGTATCTTAAAAGTCATTTTTTCGAGTTTCTGAAATAAATGGACAGACGTTGTAACAGACTGTATGGAAAAATTTGTGATTTTACCAGTTGGCCTACCCCCTTCCCCAACTCCCTAGCCTTGAAAATAAACACTTTTATATGCTACTGGATAAAACAGCATTCAGCATTATTTCATAGCGCCTTACAACTTTTCAAGGGAGATATGTAAATCCACATCATTATTGCACAAACGTAAAGATTGTCTCCCCTATATCAAATTATAAACAGTTTCAAGTAGCACATTAGACGTCTAATAAGCTCTTGACAGTTTATATTCATTATGAAAACTTGCCCATGCAATATGCAGAGATTTTTTTTTTCAGCTGTAAAAATCGACAATACCATTTGGAAAATGTGGATATTTTTAATATTGTCTACTCAATAACATTGATTGTGGGTACACATTAGAACTGCCTCGCAGAGGCGGTTCTAACAAGTACTCACAATCTATGTTTTGGATCAAAAAATAAGAAAAATAGGTATACCCCTGCAAACCCCAGTTTTTCGATACAAAAATGCAGTATACAGGGGTATATATTTCATGGACATGTTATTCTGATGCAATGAGCAAGCTGGCGTGGTTTAAGACAAAAACTCTGCTGGAATTCTTCCCTGAAGATGCTTGATTTGTATATGATACGGATATTAAAGATAAAGTATTGGTCAGCAATAGCACTAGATTTTGAAATTGAAGTCTCATATGTTTTGAAATCTGGACAAAAGATGATGCTTTCTGAAGCTGGCCAGTTTTGTTGTGTCTGGCTTGAAGCCGCTAAGCACATGATCTCCATTGCGCAAAACAATGTGAGCAGTCACATCAGAAAACCAACAATCTGCATATGTGATTTTCAAAATAACTGCACAGCTGATCAGTCTCTTTGTTTTTGTTCTTTAGAAAGTACAATGTCTCTTCTTTTATAAACTGAAATTTCAAGTTTCTGACAACTTCTACATCTGTACAGCCTGGTTTGTGTCCAGCCTGGTCGGAAACCCTGATTGTTGACTTTCCTCATATTAATTCTAGAATAGTGGTGATATTAAACAAGGACAGTTCTGTCTTTTCTAGAAAGAATATGAGACCCATCACAAGAAAAAGTTTGTGTGGGTTTAATTTCTTTTCATTATAATATGAGCCACAGCATGAGAAAACCAGATTTTTGCCTATGCAGAAACAAAGGCGCAGATCATCGTTAACGACATTGTTAATTAACGATTCATTGAAATTTCATTTGGCAATATTACAAATAGGTACACTGTTATTTTTTAATGAAAAAATGTGAGAATCCTTTGCATTGCTTTTGAAGTTGATATATGGTTAACAAATTGAGGGTTTAACGAAAGTGTTAAGCTAACGAAGTTTTGAACAACTGGGCCCAGATATTTCATCTTCAGCTGCAAAGTTTGGTCAGTTCGTTCTGCTGCGTCTATTGTTAATGTTTGCCTATGTCACATATGAGTCAAGACACGGTGGCCAGGGGTTTTGACCAGGCTCAACATAAACCGGCCTGTACGGTCTCAGAAAAAGGTTAAACTTGAAATTTTGGATTTACCATGAGGAGATATTGCACTGCAGTTACTGCACAGCTGATCTGCACCTTTGTTTTTGCATAAGCAAAAAAAATGGTTTTCTCATGACGCAGCTCATGTGATGGTAACCTCAAGTCAGTTTAAATTTACTGCCAGCTCGCTGTACAAAGATGTGAAAAACTTAAAATGCATCTGGTCAACTCTTCAGCATGTACATCGGCATGAATACGATACCGGTATGTCAGTAGCATAGTACAGCCCTTGTGACACTGCCCTTTAAAATTTGGGCTGGGCTATTGATTTCAACCCAAGTGGAATCATATGAGCCGTGTCGTGAAAAACAGGTCTTCTGGTGGGTGGGTCTGACTCAAACCGACTGTGCAACCACAGAAGGTTTCTAGAAACTTCAAATATTGGACTTCAGAAGAACTCAAGAAAAGGAAGTTTACAAAACATGTAGTGAAATCAAAGCCGATCTGCGCCAATTCAGTTTTCTCATGACACAGCTCATATCTTGGAGAAACTGTATCTGACATGAGAAAACCTACTTTTGACAATGTGAAAACAATTGTGCAGACAAGCAATGCAGAAGTCTTGCAGCTGTTCTATGCCTTTGTGTCTCCTGTCAGGACTTAATTTTGGGCTGCACAGCCAGGTTCTGTGAGGTTGCCATTTGGAAAACAGGAAGACAAGTTCTGTGATGACCCGGATCATTTATTATCATTGATTTGTTAGAGAAAACCTTGTAGATCAAGAATTTGGATCAATATTACCACAAGTAATGCTTTATGAGCTGTGTCAAGAGAAAACCAGCTTTTGAAAGTTGCAGATTGACTTTTGCTACTGCATAGGTCTCAAGTCTGAAGAGTCCTCTAATTGTCCTAGATTATGTGATTGCCCTAGCCAGTTGCACTTCACCATGGTGGCAATGTTCTGGTTTTTTCCGCCATCATATGAGCTGCGACGCAAGACTTCGGGGTTTCATTAAGCTGGCCTGTACAGTCACAAACACAGGCTAGAAGCTTCAAATTTTGAATGTAAGCAGAAAAGGAATTGTACTATGTATTGTATGAGTAGCGAAAACAAAGGCGCTGATCAGCTTTGCACTTACTGCAAAACTGATCTGCATCTTTGTTTTCGCATAGGCAAAAATCCAGTTTTCCCATGACGCGGCTCATACAGGGAAATTTAATAATGTAGTTTTTCTGCAGAATATGGCTGGAGGGTTGACAGTTTAGATGTAGGACTATGTAGTACAAATGAAAGTGCTGATCAGTTGTGCTCATGCAAAAATTGATTGTATTTTCTCATGCTGTGTCACATTGGGTTTACAGAAAAGACAAGTTGTTTTGTGACACTGCTCACATATATGAGCCGCCCCATGGGAAAACCAACAATCTGCATAGGCGAAAACAAAGGCGCAGATCAGCTTCGCGGGTTACCGCGAAGCTGTTCAGCGCCTTTGTTTTCGCTACACGGATAGTACAATTCCTCTTCTACTTCTGGCCAAAATTTCAAGTCTCTAGCCTGTTTCTGTGACTGTACAGCCTGATTTGTGTCGGACCTGTTCGGAAACCACATTGTTGGTTTTCCCACGAGGCGGCTCATATTTCTGTATTGAGCTAGTCCTGGTTAAAATTTTCTTTAATAATAAATGGTCCAGATAAGTTTTTTATTTAATTGGAATGTCACCCCAAAATTGTTACTCGTGAGTGCTCCCAACCTGTCCTAACATGACTGAATAAATATTGATAGGCATTTTAGGCAGTGACTCAAACAGCCAAATTAATACTGCACCTGCAATTCCAACTTTTATAAGTTATATTTGAAAAAGTCTCCTTTAATTATCAATGAGCATGACTATGTTCAGATTTTCATATTATGCGGCTGTTTAGAATTTATTTGTTGGGAAGGTAGAATTTATTTGTTGGGCTTTTTTTTTTTTGGTTTGGGTGTGTATTTTAGTTATGATTTTGAAGCTTTTAGTGTCTTGGTGAAGTCTGTCATGTAAAAAGATGAATTAAATGTTTAAGTTTGTTACACCACATCATGAGCCACATCACATGAAAACCGAATTTTTGCCTAGGCGAAAACAAAGGCGCAGATCAGCCGTGCAGTCAGAAACCCCAAAGACTGGCACGGCTCATACGACATCTTTGAATTTCAAATTTAGAAAGTGGAGAGATTGTGGATGATTAAAAATTTTGTAGCAGAAGCAGAGTCTTATCGACAGGTTATTTTGGTAGATAATAAAGTATGTTTTCTCTTGATATGGCTCAATTTTTGCTGAGACAGACTAAAATCAACATGTGCAGGCAGATGTCTGTCTTTGCCAGGGCTCCTTTACTATGTTAGCATCTCTTCTCTGGTACTGCTTTGATGCTGAAAACATTTGAGCCGCCTCATGGGACAACCAACAATCTGCATATGCGAAAACAAAGGCACAGATCAGCTTCACAGTAACTGCGAAGCTGATCAGCGCCTTTGTTTTCGCTACACGGATAGTAGAATTCCTCTACTTTCTAAATCCAAAATTTCCAACCTCTAGCCATCTTCTGTGCTTGTACAGCTCGGTTTGTGTTGGACCTATTCGGAAACCACATTGTTGGTTTTCCCACGAGGCAGCTCATTTTTCTCAAAAGGATCCAACTGTTTGAAGAGACTATGGTATTAATGTTATGCAGGGAAAGTGCAATGTTCTGCTATATCAAGGCTAGATTGAAGTTAGTATATACAGCTTGACTGGTACTTGTTGGTCTGTGTCAGGTGAAAGTATGGACCACGTCTAGACACTGACAAGGCTCTGACCAGACTGTGTTCTTAGTTTAAGATGTATTCAAAGTCTTGTCTGAATGTGTTGTAGATCCAAACTTTTGGGTTAAACTCAAATCATTATCCAGTGGCGAAAGGTGTTTTTCTTTGCATTGGCTTGCTTTGTAAAAATCATTGAAGCCACAGCATCAGAAATCTATTATTTTTATATGCGTTGGCATAATACTAGAAGTCCCAGATCAGCAGTGTATGAAAAACTTCAAAGTAGTTTATTCAGACTCATTCTTTTTTTTGTAGTGCAAGGTGAGTTTGGATCTATCTGGTGATGTATCTCGGAAGTCTGGTTTTCCCTTGGCATGGCATGCATTATAACTTTGTCTGATAAAAGCTCTTGAATTTTCCTTCTGCATGTATATATCCCTTCATCTTGAATTAAAATAGCATATCTTTGTAAATAGGTCAGCCAGGATTATAACAAGTTGGAATGATACGTGTCTTGGGAAAATCTGCCTGAATGCTGAGACTCAAACCAGGCTGTGCAGCCACAGAAGCATAATATAGCGGTATTATTCGGGGCGCGTTATAGTTAAGGTGTTCTAGAATACAGGCTTATCGCTTGTTTTGTTGTTTGCGCCTGTGGGATTGTTTTCTCATGACCGTGCCTATATACATGTATGTTGTTGTGTTACTTGAATAGATTGGATATTTGGAAAGGCAAAGCAAGGTGCATTTTATTGTAAGTAGATGTTTTATTCATATGTTTATTTCATGTATTTTCATGTATATTTTTATGTAGGTCATGATATAATAATTGATAGGTCTTATTAATATTTAATAAGGTAAATGATGTTCATGCTATCAAATACAATACAAACATATAGGAAAAGCATACCACCTTTGATTTTGTGCCTTTGATTTTGTTTGAATCATTTTAAATTTTTAATTAGGACAAAGGTATTTTTAGCACAACTGGCAAGAATGGGGCAAAATATGAATGAGCTATATCCTGAGAAAGTCTGTTTTCATGGGTATAGTAATAATAATAATTGAGCCGCCTCATGAGAAAACCAACAATCTGCAAAGGCGAAAACAAAGACGCAGATCAGCTTCGCGGTAACCGCGAAGCTGTTCAACGCCTTTGTTTTCGCTGCTCGGATAGTAACAATTCCTCTTCTACTTAAATCCAAAATTTCAAGCTTCTAGCTCTCTTCTGTGCTAGTACAGCCCAGTTTGTGTCGGACCTGTTCGGAAACCACATTGTTGGTTTTCCCACGAGGATAGAATAGTGACAAAATATATGTCGGGTACAGAATGGTCATGTGACCGACCACAATACTTGAGTGAATATGTTTGCACAACTTTAGTGAGTGGACATTTGCTTAGGTTGACAACATGCTTTGCTTTGGCACAAAATTGTGACACCCAGTGGCCTAATTGGGATGAGTGAATGAAAAATTCATTTGGCACACTGACATTGTGGCAGAGTAAAGGACATGAAACTTACCTCTGCCAGTCTGCCATGTGGTGTCCTCGAGCAGGACACTAAGCTGTCCTTAGTATTCAAGTTGGTCAATACCCAGGAAGTGGTGGCTGTGTCCCGACATGGCTCAGATTTGTTGACTGGGATGTTATGGCGTAAGCTGTAACCTCAGATATTTACTTTTCATTCTTTGAAACAATTAAACAATAAATATTTTAGATGTATACATTTTGCACTGTATCATGCACCCCCCCCCCCCCCCCCCCCCCGCCACACACACACAGAGGGAAGGGTGGGTGATAGATGGGCTGAAGTGCGGGGCAATTACTTTTCAATGGTATATGACAGGATTTTGACATTAGGATCCTTATCCCAGGGAGATTTTCTATTGTGAAGGGTGGGGCAATGAGCAAAGTTTTGACCTGCAGCTTGCCCCTGGGGGTGGGGCTCATAGCAGGGCAGGGAAATTTGAAAAGGCATAATCCCCGTCCTTCCCCAAAGGTGGGGGAGCAGTGGTTACAAATGACTGGTGCAGTATTTTGAATGAAATATGGTAAAATAAAAATGTTTTTGACAATATGAGTCATGGAATGATTTTTGATATATCATAAACCACCATATCACGAGAAAAGTACTAATGGCATGTGCTATCACTAACAGCTTTCTTTTCTGTGCTGAAAGTTGCAGATTGAACAATTGTTATACTCAAAGAATACCCATGACATGTTCTTAACCAACCAAATGAAAGCCCCTCCCCCCTCAATAAGCCCGGTGCCGTCTTTGTTATATATAGGCAAACAGAATATTAACAGATACAACGCTGCAGCAGTCTTATTCTGTTTACTTAAAATTTCATTGAAATATGAAATAAAATTTTAAAATCATTCCTGATGAAAGAGTCACATTATGAGAAAACCTATAATTAGCTCGACTGCACGAAGTGCATAGAGCTATTGCAGTCACCCCGGTCGTCCACGTTCCCGTTCCCGTTCCCGTTCCCGTGCGCGTGCGCGTGCGCGTCACACTTGCGTTAAAGTTTTCTAGAAGTCCATATCTTGAGAACCACTCATCAGAAAGCATTCATACTTGGACCATAGATACCCTGTAGGGTTAGCTTTTATTCCATGGCATCGGGCCCCTGGGTCCAGGCCAGGGGGTGGGGCTGGAGGTTAAAATCTAGAACACCTTCAAAAATGGCAATTCTTGTGTTAAAGTTTTCTAGAAGTCCATATCTTGACAACCACTCATCAGAAAGCATTGATACTTGGGCCATTGACACCCTGTAGGGTCGGCTTTCATTCCATGGCATCAGATCCCTGGGTCCATGCCAGGGGGTGGGGCTAGAGGTTAAAATCTAGAACACCATTAATAATAATGGCTTTTCTGTGATATAGTATTCTAGAAGTCTATATCTTGAAAACTTTTTATCAGAGGGCTTTCATACTCGGACCATAGGTACCCTGTAGGGTTGAGTTTCATTGCATGGCATCGGATCTCTGGGTCCATGCCTGGGGGGTGGGGCTGGAGGTTAAAAACTAGAACACTGTAAAAAATAGATGTACTGCTGTGTAACTTTAACAAGGAGTCCATATCTTGACAACAACTTATCATAAAGCATTCATACTTCATACACTTTAGGTTCCATGACGTCGGACCTCTGGGTCGGAGTCAGGGGGGTGGGGCTAGAGGTCAAAATCTAGAACTCCCCGAATTTTTTTTCTTTTTATTTCTTAATAGAAACAACTTAGGAAGATGGTTGGTCATTCATCTTTTGACTTTGTGACACTGACTTGTGTGTCATGACGGTAAGGGTCGGTTGACCTACTTTCCATGGTTCAGTGATTTTGCCTTATATCTTGACACTCAATTAGTATATTTTCTTACTTCTTTCAGATTATGAGTGAGTACGACCAGGCCTTTGACCCCAATATACTTATAGGTCACTGTGACCTAATTTCACGGTTCAGTGATTTTGCCTTATATCTTGACACTCAATTAGTATATTTTCATACTTTTTTCAGATTATGAGTGAGTATGACCAGACCTTTGACCCAAATATACTTATAGGTCACTGTGACCTAATTTCACGGTTCAGTGATTTTGCCTTATATCTTGACACTCAATTAGTATATTTTCATACTTTTTTCAGATTATGAGTGAGTATGACCAGACCTTTGACCCCAATATACTTATAGGTCACTGTGACCTAATTTCACGGTTCAGTGATTTTGCCTTATATCTCAGTACCCAAATGGTTTATGAACAAACTTCTTTCAAAGTATGTTTGCATATGACAAGACCTTTGACCCTGAAGTAGTCCTAGGTCACTGTGACCTAATTTCACGGTTCAGTGATTTTGCCTTATATCTTGACACTCAATTAGTATATTTTCATACTTTTTTAGATTATGAGTGAGTATGACCAGACCTTTGACCCCAATATACTTATAGGTCACTGTGACCTAATTTCACGGTTCAGTGACTTTGCCTTGTATCTCGGCACTCAAATGGTTTATGAACAAACTTCTTTCACACTATATTTGCGTATGACAAGACCTTTGACCCTAAAGTAGTCCTAGGTCAATATGACCTAATTTCACGGTTCAGTGATTTTGCCTTATATCTCGACACTCAGTTGGTATTTTTTCATACTTCTTTCTGATTATGAATGAGTATGACCAGACCTTTAACCCAAGCATACTTATAGGTCACTATGACCTAATTTCATGGTTCAGTGATTTTGCTTTATATCTCAACACTGAATGGGTATATGATCATATTTCTTTCACATTATGAGTAAGTATCACTAGACCTTTGACCCTGAAATACTTATAGGTCAGTGTGACCTTATTTCACGGTTCAGTGATTTTGCCTTGTGTCTTGGCACTCAGTTGGTATATGAACACACTATAACTATAACTATAAATCTTAGGTAGTTATAGTTAACTTTGATGGTTCAGTGATTTTGTCTTATTGCATCAAGGCAAAAAGATGTATGAGCATAATGCTTTGGGTTACTGGTCGGGTTTGGCCTTATGTTTGACAAAGATCAGAAGCAGTCGAGCACGCTGTCCTGCGACAGCTCTTATTTATAAATTGTTTTTAGTCCATGTAGGACACATATCAGGCTGCACTGCCTTAGATGACAGATTTGTACAGCCATTCTTCCGGCTGACTCATGAAGAGCATTTATCAGTAAGTGGTGAAAGAAATGTGTACTAACTACTGGTAATCTGCCTCAGCAGGCATTCCCAACACGGCAGTAGCTGTTGAACATGGACTAACGCATGAAATATGCAAAATGGTCTGTGCAATAAAAGGAAGTTTTTGCATGATGTTGCTCATAGCTGATTGAAAGAATTTCTTGTGAGTTGGCTGTTTCACCTTGTTTGCATCTGCATACAGGTAACACTGCCTTAAATATTCCAAAAGTTGGTTACTTGTAGTATTATGTAAAATTTAGTGCAAGCTAATGGGGGAGGGGGCAAAGATGTGAGAGAAAAAAAAATCACAACAAAAAACAGGGCTGTAAAATCTGTTTGACAAAGAAAGGTCTTGGTGAATGTTTTTTTTTTTTTTTTTTTTTTTCTGCATATTAAATGATACCTACAGAAGGTGGACAAAAGTATAAAAGTATTGGTCACTTTTCAAAACTCCATAGACTTCAATGTATTTTCACATTTACAAGAAAAATAATCCTGTTCCACCTAATGTATTTGGTGTCATTTGGAAGTGAAATGAATAAAGCTATAAATAAAGGTTATTTTGATGAAGAGTCGACGTTGGGTTTTTCATATGTAACAGTTTAAAGTTTTAGGAAATTTTGAAGAAGTCATTTTCCCATTGACGTCAATGGTGATGTTGCCCAAAAATTGTCAAAAATAATCTCACAATTTTATATAAACTATTAAAACTTTAAACTGCCTGAATAAAATAAATGAAAATACCTAAAGTTGCTTATTGCTTTATTTATTTAACTTAAAATGACACCAAGAACATGAAAATATCTTAACCAGGAGAGACAGGATATTTTTTCTCGCCAACATGAAAATACATGGAAGTCTATGGAGTTTTCTTAAAGTGACGAATACTTTTGTCAACCTTCTGTATGTACATGCAGGGATTTTCCTGGGCTGATTTTGGGGCCCATTATGGGCCCCTTTCCCAATTGAAAAATTGTGTAAAATTTCCCAAATTTCAGGTAAAAAGTCCCAAAATAATAAATAAATCCTTGTACATTTGTTGTGGATACGTAGCGCATACCCTCAAAATATTTTTTTCGGAGAAATATCCTCAAATTAACACCAAATATGCATATTATCCCCTGTTCTATTTTGTACCCATTTTCCCAATTTTACTGATATACGTATTATTTTTCCCAAAATCATTGGTCCCGGGTCCCTGTTTTGAAAAGGTAGGAAAATCCCTGACATGTTTCAGTTTTTAAATTCAATATACATTTTTCACACCACTGGGATATCAATGACTAATATTTTTTCCAGAATTTTTAGGATAAATTTACCTCACTTTCCCCTCTTCCCAGGCAGGTAGCTGCAGGTCAAGATGAATTATATGTAATGGGAGGTCATGACTTTGTGGCTCTTTTCATGTGTGAACCCAAGCTTGGGGTGAAAGGTCTGGAGCACAGTCAGGCCTGTGTGGGTAGTTGCTCAGTTTTGAACCATGTCCTGAGAAAACCTGCCTTTGTGTGTCACGAGGTCAGGCAGTAAAACTAAAGTCTAAAAACTTGCCTCTGATAATGATTTTTCGCAGAAAATCTTTTGTATGGAAGATGATAGAAAAATTATTTTCATGTCAAAATCTTGATCTTAGTTTGTCCTAATATGAACTGCAAAAATTTTGAAAATCGGTGAACAAATAAAGTTTTTATGGCCAAAATGAATTTTGAATAGGGATTTTGCATTGGCAAGGGAAATTTCGATGATGATGATCGTGAAAATGCATATTTTTCGAGAATTTTAACTTGATCATGAAGATTTTGTCTCGGGTATGTCATTTGTGCCATTATATAATGATTTTGAGCAATCATTATTAAATAGTAGGATTGGGAAATATTTACCTCCCTTCCATGAGATTTTTGTACAGGAAATCCCTAATCAAAAATGTTTTTGACCAGTCAACCGATTTTCAAATTTTTTGCTGCACATGTTGCGACAAACTAGATGCTCAATTGTGCCAAGAAAACATTTCTACATTTGAACAGTTGTAAAATATCTGCGAAAAACAGTTATCACACACTACGAAACACACTTTAATACAGATCATGTAGCTTAATGATTAGAGGCTTGAAAATATGGATTTATTTGTTTGTATTGAGGCTTAACTTCCCAGTCAACAGTTTTTCAGTCATGTCGGGATGGAGCCAACGCTTCCTGGTTTTAACCAGTACTGTAGGGAGTTAATGTGTCTTGCTCAAGGACACAACACGGTGTCGCCTGTGGGGATCGAACCCAGGACCTTTCGATTCGGGAGTCCGACGCTCTACCACTACGCCACCGTGTTCCCAATATGGATTAAAAAAAACAGTGAAGTTAGAGCAAAGGCAATTACAATGTGCAGCTGGTCTGGGTCTTTGTTTGCAGAATAGATAAAATCCTGGTGAGAAAGGTTGAGATTGTTGGAAAAAATGTAAAAAAAAAATCTAAGATGGTGTTAAACTTTAAAACCTTGTCATTGATATTCATCTCTACCTATACCACTACAGTGTATGTCAAAAGCTGTATGATGTTGAAAACTATTTCAACCAATTTTCTCTTTGGCTCCATGTTGCCAAATCTTTAGGGTCACTGAAGAGGCTTAAGTAGCCGAAACCGTGGTATGGCCCATCCCCCTTCGGTTTAATATGTTCACTGCTCAGTTTAATGATCTCAGTTTTAGTTCAAGGTAGCATTTGCCATTGCCAAAAGCCCTGCATGGGTAGCTGACATGAGCTGTTATGTTCTATCAAATGATCCTAGACCTATGTACATAATCTAGGTTTTCATACGACACAGTAAAATACACAAGTACATGTACTTGTAATTTTTACTTAAACCAAGAAAATGAGTAGTTAAAACTTAGAATATCGAGTTGCATTAATCTGTCGCCCAACAAAAGATCATTATGTTACCTGTTACCGCCCCATCGAACGAACTACCGAACATGCAAGTTAGTGGTATCAAATATCCCTTAAACTGGTTTATAAGAAGACGCGACTCTGTATTGATTGGTAAGAATTGGTCGCAGACCAGCAAGAACAACTGTTTAAGAGCTGCTTCATCAGGGAACCTGTCTTTGATGTTTCTGTTCTAGCACTTATTTTCTTAGGACACAATTTTAGTATACTTGATATTTGAAAAGTAAAGTAGTCTGACAATTATTATATAACAAGTTGTTTTTAGCTCACCTGAGCCGAAGGCTCACAAGGTGAGCTTATAGGATGGCCATGCTCCGTCCGTTGTCATCCACAATTTCAAAGATCTTCTCCTCTGAAACTGCTTGGCCAATCAAAGCCAAACTTCATGTGGAGCATCCTTAGGTAAGATGAATGAAAGTTTATATGGTCCAGGTCACATGACCAAGATGGCCACCATGGTTATAAATAGCAAAAGCCTTCAAAAATCTTCTCCAGAACCAGAACGCCCATGATTTTGAAACTTGGCAAGAAGCATCAGGGAGAGGAGCTCTACAAAGTTTATATACAATTGGACATGAAGCATTTATAGGAACTTCCGAACCAATGAGTACATAATCCAGATCATATGACCAAGATGGCCGCCATGTCCATATATGGTAAAAACCCTTCAAAAATCTCCGGAACCAGTGGACCAATTTCATCTAAACTTGGCATGTAGCATTGTGGGCAATGTGTACATAAATTATGACCCTGTAATGACCTTGACCTATTTTACGGCGAGGTCAGTAGAGGTCGCCCATGACCAAAATAGTCAAACAAGTTCATTGGTATAATAATATATCCCAGATCTCAGGTGAGCGTTGGTCCTCTAGTTTGTTTCTTCATTTTGTTGCGAAGATGAATGTTATATACATTCATATGGTAGACTGGCACAGTTGTAAAGCATAAGACTAAGCAGAGGGGTTTCTGGTTTCAGAGACAAAACACACACTAAGAAGCAACATTTTTGGATATTCAGACCTATGATTTTGTTTGTCGTAACATGACGTCCAAATGTTTGGGTGTTTACTTTGCCCTGATTTGTAAAGAGTCACAATGATCATTAATTGAGTTCACTCATCCTACAAGGCAGTAAATACTGTTTACCTGTGTAATCTCTGAAAATAGGGAACACCAGGAGAAAACGGGCAGTAAATCTTATGCGAAAACAAAGACGCAGATCAGCTGTGCAGTAACTGCACAGCTGATCAGTGCCTTTGTTTTCGCTTCACATATAGAACAATCCCAGTACATTCTTAATCTATAATTTCAAGGCTCTGTCCCATTTCTGTGGCTTTACAGCTTGGTTTGTGTTGGACCTTGTCCGAAAAACCCAATGTCGTGTTTTCTCATGACACAGCTCATTCTGTGAAAATAGGACCCTCCACAGAGAAAATGTACCATATAACATTCATGAACTGAAAGGTACTTTTCTCTTGGTGCAGTCCCAGTTAGGAATTATTGCCTGATCAGGGTTATTGCTATAATTTTTTAAAATATCAGTTTATCTTAGGTTTTAAAAGAAGGTATTTTCATTAATATTATAGGCTTGTTAGTCATGCCAAAGCACAGTCTGATTAGTGGTTTGTTTCAGGAATGTTGTAATCCAAGGCAAAAGTCCTATTTTCCCTTGGTTGAGCCAGTAATGTTTAAATGCAGTGAATATGATACTTGAAATATTGTACATGAAGAATATTTCTTGGATCCTTTGTGTTGTGTTGAAGGTTGGGATGCCTTCTATCAGTTGAAAATAACTGCCATTTCAGTGAGGGAGTTTAAACCAGTGCATTTTGAGATCATAAATACTTCATGAAAGGTAAATAAAACAATGTAAAAGTCAGACAGTAGGTTTCCGGCATGTATAAAAGATACTTTGGTTTAACAGTATATAAAAAGTCATTCAGTGTTTTTACATTGTTGAAATAGGGCATGTCTGAGAAAATTTGTAGGGGGTTGCCATTATTGTTGACACAACCAGCCTGTACATTCACAAGAATTATGTAAGGAAAATAGCTATTGAGGAAGTGAAAAGCAAAGGGTGTATCACCATGCAGAAATTATGAGCACATTGATTTCTTTGTTTTAATTTTTCCATGAACGGCTTCGTATCTCATGAAGCGGCACATGTATATTAATTTTGTCCTTTTTAGTACGTAATTTATCGATTAGTTTGTTGAAGGAGAAGAAATTAATCAGTCCGAACTTTGTTCATTGTCATGTTTTGTAACTTGTATATCGATACTGTACATTTATTTTTCAAGTGAGCCTGTATGAGAAAAAACTTGACTTGGTAGTTCAGCCCTGGTCTGAGACAAACAAGGCTGTGCAGCCACTCAAGTTAAACTGTAGAGAGATTGCAGGTTCTTTCATGATATGGTAAATAATTTTATAAACGATTTTAAAGAAGTTACATTTTGTTGTGTTATTTGCATTGTATTTGGCCTTTTTTTGACAAATAAAATAACATGTATCTGCCTTTGTTTATGCTACATGGATAGTACAGGGATAGTAGTCCCTTTTATTTAAATCCAGAATTTCGAGTGTCTAGCCTGATTTTGTGACTGTACAGGCCAGTTTGTGTCGGGCCTTGTCCGAAACCCCAAAGACCAGTTTTCTCACTTTGCAGCTCAAATATGAAATTTGTAGCTTTTGAAAAGTCTCAAAAACTGATTAATTTGTTACTTAATTGGTTTGAACCATTGAAAGTTTTCTTGTGACAAGGCTCTCGCTTTAAAATATGCCTATTAATATTCTTATAAGCAGAGAATATATTCATGTACTTTATATATCATGTTCATTGTTCTTGACCTAATTCAGACTAAACAATATGTCTTGCGAATATTAATATCATGTACATGTTTGTATGTATGTAATTTCGTGATAACAAAATGGTTGGTGCACATTTATAGCTGCCGGCAAAATATACAAATAGACCTGTTCTGTCTGGTAAAAACGGTCTTTATGGCTCAATCATATATGGAAGGCAGGATTTTGATTCAGTCATTCACATGCACCCAAAACAGAAAGTCAATATGTTGCCGCATGACACAATTTCACTGTATTTAAAGAAAAACATGTTCATTTATTTATAACGTGATATTTTTGTACACAAGAGCCACATTGTGGCAAAGCCAATTCATTGCTCATTGATTAAGTTCTGACATTAAGTTTTATGTTCCAATTGACGTCCATGGTAAACAGTTTAGGTCATATGAGCCACCACATGAGAAAATCAACAATTTGCATATGCGAAAACAAAGGCGCAGACCAGCTTCGCGGTAACCGCGAAGCTGGTCAGCGCCTTTGTTTTCGCTACACGGATAGTACAATCCTTCTTCTTCTTAAGTCCGAAATTTCAAGTATCTTGGCTGCTTCTGTGACTGTGCAGGCCGGTTTGTGTCGGACCTGGTCGGAATCCCAAATTGTTGGTTTTCTCACGCACAGGCTCATATTGAGAGAATAACCAGGATTAGATTCTTAAGCTCAGTTTCTAGGCAAGCCTGCTGTTTACCAGAAGTTGGTGCCAGTTCTTTTACCAATAACGCCTTTCCAAGAAAGTAGCATGATAGCTAGTAGGAAAAATTACTGTCCCACCAGAACCACAGCTGTTTATTGGGGGTTGGGAATATAAAGTGAGAAATCAAAACTATTTCAAATCTACTTTTTCTTTTCAGAGGTGAACAGCTATAACAATGTTGACCCAGTGGCCGAGCTATCGTGATCCCTAGTTGAGAAAAGAACCCCTATAGAGAGGAAAACAACACAGATTTAGCCTGCCAAGGCTGGGAGTTTGAAGCGTAAGTTGCTATTATTGAATTAGGGGGAGAGCATGATGGTAGCCTAGAGGGTAGTGAGCATCAGACTCTTGATCCAAAGGACTGGTGTTTGAACATCGACTCTAGGTAGTGTCATTCAGCAAGACACATTAAATCTTCAAAGTACATGTACTAATTAATTAGCAGTTGCCCTGTCCCAATATGACTGAAAAATTGTTGACTGGAATGTTAACCCACAACTAAGGTACAATAAGACTAGCATAAGTTTATTTGTTGTGTGCATGTTTCCTTTGATTATGCAGTCATAATCTCTTGGATCTTTGAAAGAATTGGTTGAGTAAACTTTCTTCAAAATTATTTGCATTTTTGTGCAAAGCATCTGCCAGTATTGAAGTAAGCTGTACCATGAGAAAGCCTATTCATCAGGAATAAATACCCACTTAAACCCCACTTTTATAAATTTGGTGAAAATGGGGTTTGCAGGGGTAAGCCTATTTTTCTTGTTTTTGTTCCAAAACATAAATTGTGGGTACTCTTTAGAGCCGCCTCAGCCAGGCGGTTCTAACGTGTACCCACAATCTATGTTTTGAGCAAAAACAAGAAAAATATAAAAAAAATTCTAGTTTTTAACTGAAGAAAAGTCTGTTTATCACATGGGCATGTTTTTGTTATGGTTGCATGAAGCAAGATCTGCAAATGCAGTGGCTTCACGGTGCAGTTGAGGTTTGAAATCTAATGGTGGTATGTTGTGCCCTGAGCAAGAGGCTTTATGCTCCTCATAGTACCAGTTATAAGTACCCAGGCATTGTTGGCTCTATCCCCACATCATGGGAAAATTGTTGACTGGGACATAAGACGACCATTCATGTAAAGAAAATTCAGCCTTTAAATCAGGTCATAATTTCAGAATTTGAGGAAATTGAATTTTGACTCTACCTGGTTTCTGTAATTGATGTGATTCTTCTTAAAGTACACATGCACAGTCAAAAAAACTAACATTCAATCATAAATCCAGCTAATTCAGTCGATCATTTTGAAGGAATAAAAAGTTATCATATACATGTACAACTTAAAAATTGAATGAGAAGTCAGTTAAGGGAATAAAGTCTCAGTTTTCTGCTAAAAAGTTTGTTATTCTTGTTATGATAAGATTATCTTGTTAAGGGAATTCTCAGTAGTACCACACACACCAAGTGCATTTAGGAATAAGCATAATAATTATCTCATTAATTATTACGAAATTCCCCGCTTAACTCATTTAAGCCTGGCGTCTCTTTAATGGGACATGGGCAAACAGCATAGCCCCAGATGGGACGCCGCAGAACGCGGCGTCCCGTCTGGGGCTATCCTGTTTGCTAAAAGTAATTTCATCGAAAAATGCGATAAAAATTAAAATTCTCTTCTAACACCCCTAAAAACGAAAGTGGACTCATCCAATTGATCCATTCGTCAACTATGGGTTAACTGTTCAGTTTGCAATGTCCTATTCCTTCAAAAGTTGAGCCACCTCATGAGGAAACCAACAATCTGCATATGCAAAAACAAAGACGCAGATCAGCTTTGCAGTAAGCGCGAAGCTGATCAGCGCCTTTGTTTTCTCTACACGGATAGTACACTTCCTCTTAAATCCGGAATTTCAAGCTTCTAGCCTGCTTCTGTGCTGGTACAGCTCGGTGTGTGTCGGACCTGTTCGGAAACCACATTGTTTGTTTTCCCACAAGGCGGCTCAGTTATCTCAGTTGTTATTGATCACACGGCCTGTCCTTGTTTGCTGCATACATGTATATTGCCGTAATCATGTCACAGCGCTTGCGAATAAACGTTTTACACCTGTGTGTACCTACAGCCTGTCGTAAATATTGATGTTTCTGATTTTAATATGGGCTTTTTACTGAATAAAGGCTTGGCTTTGTGAATTGTAGATTTTTCAAGGTATTTGTAAATTAATATGCACAACATGGCAACTGGTACATTTTGCTGACAGCTTGCTGAATATACTCAAATATCTTTGTCAGTCCGGTTGAAAATGTGTTTTACACCATATATAGACATGGAAAAAAGTCTGGTAATTATCTTAAGTTTTGGTACGGACATTAAGGTGACCAATAACATATATCAAGTTAAAATACTTGTATAAATGTACAATCATGATTTATAGTTCAATTCCAAAAAAATATATTGCTTGGAGGGGTGAAAAAGCCTATGAAATATTGGCATAATTTATAAATATTACATCTTTGGTGGACTTTTATGGTAAAACCACAAATAAATGCAACAGCAGGCTCTTAGCAGTAATAGGAAGATTCAGTTGTACTGCCGCAGGGGAAAAATGCTTTAATGAGTATGTAATCGTCGACTATCTCGCCGAACACGTCCTTCATGTATATTACACCATATCTTGACGCGTCTCACAAAGTTTGCTTTTTGTATTGATCTACCGGTGGATAGCGAATCAAGTACATAAATGAGCCCATCCGCGAGATAAGGCCAGAAAACAGATCTAGATAGGTGTATATTTGCAATGACAGTGCTCCAGATAGCGTCCGTACAGCCGTAATTTACGGACTTCATTTTACCAAATACGGTAGAAATTGAATTTTTGTCAGTACCAAATACGGGAACGAAATGACCGTTACGGTTCGGTAACAGTTTGTTGACCGTACCCTAAAACGGATTTTGTACCAATAGTCGTTTTGACTGGTTTAAGAAACTTTACTTTTATTCGCTGTTTTCGTGGACGCGTAGGGTAAATATTCGTAAACCAGTCTAGAATCGAAACTGAAAGTAGAACAAATGGCGCAATGGCGAAACAGCTTTCCACCCTGAAGTTTTGCAAGACAGAAATTAGTGAAAATGAGCCTAGACAGATGGCGGCTTCGCTCATCAACAGTATCATTCAGCTTGCGGTTAAAAAACAGAAGAGGCACACTGGTTGGTACCGATCAATCTGAGTTTAAATAGAACTCCTCCCATTTTAAAGCTGACACATAACTTTGAAGCCAGAGTATGTACCCTTTTCATATCTATCTAAGGTCACTAAAGGGAAAGGTTGTGCATTGGACGCTGACATTAAGTCAAGACTTGCAAGTCTTTATGAGCCAATGTACTCCCCCACCTTCCCTTTTACTTCTGCCTTGCCCATATCTTTCAATAGGCCTAGGTTATTTGAGAGGGGTGAAAAATCAAATGCAAAATACAGGGGAACCTATTCCCAAATTTTTCACAGGGTTGGACTTTTTTTGTGGGTAAATTATAAGGGGGCTAGAAGAAAATGCAAATTTCAGGGGAACCTATGCCCAATTTTACTTTACTCTTTAATGTACAGTCCCAAGCCCCTCCCACACTTCTGCTTGTTTTAGCAAAACTAATGTATGTTTTAGATGATTGAGTTCACAGGCAAGTTGACAGGTGTCTGAGTGAAATTCTGGGAGTGATTTCTTATTTCAACAAATCACTGCCCCCTGGTGAGAAATTGTCAGAAACATAAGAGTTGACCAATAATGCTGTCACAAGGAATGTACTACTGTATGTAAAAGTAACAAAGACATGCACATTAACTTTATTCTCAAATCTCAATTTACATTATTTAAACATTTATACATGTGTAAATAGCATACTTAAACGGTCAGTGTCCATGAAGCAGATTAGTCTTGGAGCAGATACTGAAGCCAAAATCTCGATACTGACAGGCTCAAATTTTGACCAGTACTGTACTGACTGAGCTAAAAATTATCTGGAGCACTGAATGATTAAGAAAAAAATTTACTCCTCATTACTTGAAAACATGAAAGTTTTGGGTACTCACGAGGAAAGCCACAGCAAGACTCTTCCAATGTGTACCCTCAAGTTCGTTTTTATGGAGATATAATATTCATTATCTTTCATTTATTGCCAAATAAGAGTCCGTTCTAGCTTGCTGATTATGGTATTGTTTGCTATGACCCAGATGAGCATGTGCATCTGACAAATTTCTCTGACGCTTTGTCCAGATCACCAAAATTAATTCTGAAAGGAGAGGAAAATGATTGGACATTAAAATCTTACATTCTGAGAGCCTGATCATGTACTATAAAGTACAATTAAGTCGCTGTGAAAGTGCCGTTTTCACCTAAAATAGTAAATTTTTGGCGGGTTATGGGAAGTATGGGTCTTTTGGCTTGATATGACAATTTAAGCTGGATCAGAAGAAAAAGGGACAACAATATGAGTGTAAAGACAGTTAGAAAGGACAATGAGTTATTATCTAAGGGCGGTCTTACTGAACGGATTCACATCACTTCATGCACAACCTTTACAGTGACACAGATCATGATTATTTGCGACATAAGTTAGCTATCTATGGGCTGATTGTTTTCTCTCCATTTTTAGCTAGTCTTTAAGGACAGTTACACAAATACTGATGACCTAATCTGATAGGGAAAGAGCAACAGCTTATGTAACAAATGAGCCGCCTCGTGGGAAAACCAACAATCTGCATAGGCGAAAACAAAGACGCAGATCAGCTTCGCGGTAACCGCGAAGCTGATCAGCGCCTTTGTTTTCGCTACTCGGATAGTACAATTCCTCTTCTACTTAAATCCGAAATTTCAAGCTTCTAGCTCTTTTCTGTTACTGTGCAGGCCGGTTTGTGTCGTACCTGGTCGAAACACAAATTGTTGGTTTTCTCACGCACAGGCTCAATTGGTGTTGTATGAGGCTTTGAGCAGGCTGGAATCTCAGAACAAGTGTAGCTATAGATTGAACAGTCCAATGAATTTTGACCGATGCGGTAGTTCGATTTGGTAGGTGCCCAGTGCATATGGTGACCAGAGATTTATCCCATGTCTGGCAACTAGTTATGATAAAGGCTGTGTCATGAAATGATTTCTGCGGCCATTTTCCATCTGCTGATGAAAGAAGAACATATGAGCTGCTATGCGAGAAAACCAGTTTTCGGGGTTTCCGACCAGGTCCTACACTAACCGGTCTGAACAGTCACATAAGAAAGCTAGATTCTTGAAATTTTGGGTATAAGTAGAGGAGGAATTGTACAATATTACGTGTAGCGAAAACAAAGGCACTGATCAGCTGTGCAGTTACTGCACAGCTAATCTATATCTTTGTTTTCGCAAAGACGAGAATCCGGTTTTCTCAAGATGCGGCTTATATTTTAATGGGTGGTGAAAGAAATTTGCAATAGGTACTGGTAATCTGAGCTGTTAACCATGAGACTGTGGCCATTACTGTAAGTTTGGACTCTTTATGGTAAATTCTAGACACCAAATATTCAAACAAAATGATCTATGCATATGCACTAAAATGGATAAGCCATAAGGTTTGTTTTCTTTTGAAAGTGTCTCAAAAACATCATACCATTGAGAGTCGGTTGTTAGGAAATTCTGTCTGAAGGGTCTCCGAACCGATAAGGTACAAAATTTTGCTGTCACAGAGGCTACCTCAGTGCGAATTTCTGTTGGTGAATAGGTGGTTAACGATGCAGATCAAGCTTTAGATATCCTTTTGCTGCTTGCCAAAGGACTGAAGTTTTTCTCCTGACGCAGTGAGCATGGTATCTTGACCTGCTTGTGAATCAAGTCAGTGTATTTGAAAATAACAGGTTATTAGTTACCAGAATAACCATAAAGACTGTGTTTGTTGTGTCTAGCCGGTAAACTAACACGATGCGAGCTGTGCATGTGGACGTAGCTCGTACTTATGCAAAGAACGAATCAAACATTTTGTTGCCATTCAGACCACTATTTTTGCTTTGTTTTAAGTCATGATGAGACAGTTTTCAGTTTTGACTATTGTCGTTTGGTGTCCTGAAATACGAATGAGTCCAGTTACTTACCTATACAGTTTTGGATAAATCTGAACACAAAATAATTCATTTTTTTTTTTTTTAATTTTTTTTTTGGAAAATTACAATGGAAAAAAAAAACAAGTTCTTTAATTTCAAGGATGCACTTAAACTGATTTCATGAATGTGAGCCACTTTAAGAGAAAATCAGCTCAAAATCTGTGATAAAAACAAAGATAAAGCGCATACACTTCACCTAGTACACTTACTAGACAGGAGGTTTCAGCTTTTCAGTGTGTCGTCCATTCTGACTGGCCACGTCTTAACTTGGCTACTTGTTTTGCAATGCGCCTTACATGAACTGTTCAAGTGAAAAGGTCGAGTTTAATACATAGTATGTAGTATGTGCAATATTGATATTTTGAAATGTATATGTTCATAGCGTGACAAGCAGGAACCTTAATCATGTTCAAATTTTCTCCGAAATTTTCATGTTTTATGGTAAAAATAATCACCTTCTAATGTCTGTTTTTCCAATCCTGGGCTCTACAGATAATATTCAGGGCCGGGCATGGGAAAATTCAATATCAGAAAGAAAACCAAGTAGGACTGTTGAGAAAAAAATTGATACCAGACACCTCCTGCTTTGTCATGCTATGATAGTATACATGTACCATGATCAGATTTTATGGTCATAATGAGACTTTTATGTCAGTCCAAATTTTAAGGTTTTAATAGTGTGGGATTATTTTTTGTTGAATTTGAAATCTTATGACATAACAAGAACAGGCTGTGAAAAGCGCTGTGAAAAAAAGACCTCCCTCGTTTTTTCCATAAGATGCAAAACAGATTTGCACAGTGTGGACTCTGATTAGAATTAATCATTGTGATCTTGTCTACATAGTTTGTCGACACATTGATTTCTGAATGTTCGGTGCTGGTTATATCAAAACTATTTTGTTATGTGGTGTCCCAGAATGCCCCTGTGAAGTTCATGTTTCAAGAAGCATATTGATTTCTTTGTGCATGAGTTTCAAAATATTGGTGGTCCATGTACACAATTATTGATTTTATAATTAGAGACACATCATGAGAAAATCGGAATTCATGATGACGTTAATCAAGTTCTTTTAGTCTGTCTGAAAGAAAAAGTTCAAGACCATTTGAGCTGCGACGCGAGAAAACCGGATTATTGCCTATGCGAAAACAAAGGCGCAGATCAGCTTCGCGGTAACCGCGAAGCTGATCAGCGCCTGTGTTTTCGCTACTCGGATAGTACAATTCCTCCTCTACTTAACTCCAAAATTTCAAGCTTCTAGCTCTTTTCTGTGACTGTACAGGTCGGTTTGTGTCAGACCTGGTCGGAAACCCCGAAGACCGGTTTTCTCGCGTCGAGGCTCATTTTATAGTTGTTGGGACCTACTTAGTGATTGATTCTGTGGACATTTTCACATAATTTGGCATATCATGTCAGTATATTATTGTCTCTGCAAAATTTTGGCTTGGGGTTGGGTCGGGTGGGGTGTGGGGTCAGTGTCATTCCCAAATAGTCAATTATTTGCTCAATTTTAGGGAAAAGATCACATTCCCAAAATACCTGGATAAAGCCTTGGACCCAGTTGTTCAAAGCATCGTTAGCTTAACGATATTGTTAAGACATAAATTTGTTAAGCAAATATCAGCTAGAGTAACAAATACACTGTTATTTTTTGTTGAAAAAATGTGAGAATCCTTTGCAGTGCAAAGGATTCTCACATTTTTTCAACAAAAAATAACAGTGTTTGTAATAAAAATGTTTGAAATTTTAACGAAACGTTAACTAACAACATTGTTAATTTTGAACAACTGGGCCCTGTTGTATTTGAATTCTGTTGCTTTCATTTCAGGTGTTTTGTATAGTGAGGTGTGCCTGTGAAGCCACTGGTACTGGCAGAGTCTAAGACCTGAGTGGAGTACCCCTCCACAGTCACATGGACAACAATAAACCATTTCATAACCCCGTCAAGAGACCACGGCACGACATACCCAACACTACAAGTAAGTTGATACTGACAACAACAAACCATTTCATAATCCTGTCAAGAGACCACGGCACGACATACCCAACACTACAAGTAAGCTGACACCTGTCATCAAATCTGTTACATTATACACCAGCCAGTTGTAACCACTGCCCTCCCACCTACAGAGAAGGGCGGGGATTATGACTTTTCAGCTTTCAGTGCCCTGCTATAAGCCCCACCCGAGGGGACAAACCGGAGGTCAAAACTTTTGCCTGGGTCTTCACAATAGAAAATCTCTCTAGGGTAAGGATCCTAATGTCAAAACCGGTCATTTCCCCTGCACTGAGAGGACAACAGAAAGTAATTGCCCCACACTTTAGCATAGCTATCCTTCACCCATACCTGTAGGTGTGTGGTGGGGCAGTGGTTACAAATGAGCCACCTCGTGGGAAAACCAACAATGTGGTTTCCGAACAGGTCTGACACAAATCAGGCTCTACAGTCACAGAAACAGGCTAGAAGTTTGAAATTTTGGAGTTAAGTAGAGGAGGAATTGTACTATCCGAGTAGCGAAAACAAAGGGGCTGATCAGCTTCGCGGTTACCGCGAAGCTGATCTGCGTCTTTGTTTTCGCCTATGCAGATTGTTGGTTTTCCCATGAGGTGGCTCAAATGACTTGTGCATGAGTGCTCTGTGTGTCCAAGTCATTGGGAAGTGGGGCCGAGATCATTCTCAATGTGAGTACTTTCTTTTGTAAATATTTCAGCGGCTATTCTGTCTCTTGTGTAGATTCAAGAGGAATGTATGTCAAGTGTTTACCATGCAAATATTAAAAAAAATCCAGACAGCAATTTTACTACACAGAAAATGCCACTGAAGATGCCTACAAAAATCCTAACTTTCAGATTCAAACAATTTTGGCCATCGTCTAGATACTGATTAATAAGCTTATGTAAAGAACTGAACAAATTGGACACTGCCTGCAAATCTAGTTAAAACCAAAGAAACAAATGAGCCGCCACATGGGAAAACCAACAATCAGCATATGCAAAACAAAGACGCAGATTAGCTTCGCGGTGACTGCGAAGCTGATCATCGCCTTTGTTTTTGCTACATGGATAGTACACTTCCTCTTCTTCTGAAATTCGAAATTTCAAGCTTCTAGCCTGTTTCTGTGACTGTACAGGCGGGTTTGCGTCAGACCATGTCGAAACACAAATTGTTGGTTTTGTCACGCACAGGCTCAAATTTTAATCATGTTTCTTGTATTGCATTGTCTGTATAGGACATGTGCCGCCTCACAAATTTGCAAATAACCTGAGTCGTGCTTGTTCGGAATCCATAAACACGTTTTCTCGTGACATCACTCAAATAAATTACAATATTAATCTAATTTCTTCTGATTATTTCAGTGGCAATACGAGGACCAATTCCCAATGGGCCTATGCACCCTCGTCCATTGATAGCACTGCTAGACGGGCGAGACTGCTCCGTCGAGATGCCCATCCTCAAGGATGTGGCGACAGTAGCGTTCTGTGATGCACAATCAACTTCAGAAATTCACGAGAAGGTAAGGTTAAAAATTTATATTTTTTGCTACATACTGATTCTAGGCAGATCTCATGCCTGAATCACTCGCTGTTCCTAGTGGATTTTACACCCCACCAACAGCTAAGGTCATACAGATAATAGACATAGGATTTTAAACGTCTTGCCTGAAAGACTGGTTAAGGGAGGAATTCAACTGCAGATCTCTAGTTTACAAGACCAGTAGCTTAATAACTTTGCCAAGCATGCTCCTGGTCGTTCAGGAGCACATAATAACAATAACAAATAAAGTGAGTATGCATTGTGATTGCTACTTTGTAAGGGAAGTAACTCTTCTGTCCGTATGTATGTTGAAACCAATATGTTTAAAAAACTTTTTATTTACTCTTTTCCAAGTCTTAAATGAAGCAGTAGCAAATTTTTGCTATTTTTCTTATTTTTGCTCAAGACATAGATTGTAGGTACACGTTAGAACCGCCTCGCGGAGGCGGTTCTAAGGAGTACCCACAATCTATGTTTTGAGGCAAAAATAAGAAAATTAGGTGTACCCCAGCAAACCTCAGTTTTTATCGCACCTGCTTATAGCAGGGTGCGATATAGGAGTCCAAATTTCTGTCCGTCCGTTCGTTCGTTCGTCCGTTCGTCTGTCCGTCAACATTTACGTCGAAGTTTGGTTTTCTCGACATCAGAGATAGCTGTGAGTCTGAAACCTTGCATAGTAATTGTCCTTGACATACCCTTCAAGCACGCACCTTAACCCGGTGCCCTTGACCTATATTTCACGGTCCACTGACTTTGAAAATTTTTACGTCGAAGTTTTGTCAACATTTACGTCGAAGTTTGGTTTTCTCGACATCAGAGATAGCTGCGAGTCTGAAACCTTGCATAGTAATTGTTCTTGACATACCCTTCAAGCACGCACCCTAACCCGGTGCCCTTGACCTATATTTCACGGTCCACTGACTTTGAAAATCTTTACGTCGAAGTTTGGTTTTCTCGACATCAGAGATAGCTGCGAGTCTGAAACCTTGCATAGTAATTGTCCTTGACATACCCTTCAAGCACGCACCTTAACCCGGTGCCCTTGATCTATATTTCACGGTCCACTGACTTTGATAATTTTTACGTCGAAGTTTGGTTTTCTCGACATCAGAGATAGCTGCAAGTCTGAAACCTTGCATAGTAATTGTCCTTGACATACCCTTCAAGCACACACCTTAACCAGGTGCCCTTGACCTATATTTCACGGTCCACTGACTTTGAAAATTTTTACGTCAAAGTTTGGTTTTCTCGACATCAGAGATAGCTGCGAATCTGAAACCTTGCATAGTTATTGTCCTTGACATGCCCTTCAAGCACGCACCTTGACCCGGTGCCCTTGAACTATATTTCACGGTTTGTTGACTTTGCCCCATGCAGGTGCGATATCGACCTCCGCGGAGTTCTTGTACTGTGAATAAAAGTGGGGTATAAGGGGTATTTATTTCATGGACGTGTTATCCAGATGCTGCTGTTTTTTTTCCAGGTGTTAAATGAAGCTGTGGGAGCTTTAATGTGGCATACGATAACTCTTAGTAAAGAGGACTTAGAAAAATTCAAAAGTTTGCGTGTTATAGTGCGGATAGGCAGTGGATATGACAATGTCGATGTTAAGGCTGCAGGGGACTTCGGTAAGGAAAATGTGTTTTCAACGTCGGGATATATGTGTGATAAAAAGGGAGATGTTAAAAAAGTGATGTGAATTCATAGGGAGGAGTAATATAAGTGTTCTTTGCGGTTTTTGGGGTAAAAGGGTTGGCTGCTTAGAGAGAGCTAAATAGTGTCAACCCAAGGAAAAAATGTCTTGCATCAGGGCCATTGTTTCAACTCTTTGGTACTGTGACTAGTCTGGTTGCGTTAATGGACTAGCTTCTGTTGAAACTTAGTCCATATTGGAGGCTCCTATGTTTCCTATTATATTATATTTAGAATTCTTTGTAAAAATTTTGGTCATGAAATTATTTTCAAAGAAGCAATCTTCTAAATGCTATAAGAGACAGTTGGCAGTTATGAATATGCACTTGTAAACTGAATTCAAGAGGCTTCCATGGGAACACCAGCCTGCACAATTGATTAAAGAGGAATAACTAGACAGGAATAAGGTGCATTATTATAACAGCAGTTAAGCTAACTTCATTTGTCTCCCTTTGATTTAGACTTAAAATATAGCGCCATGAGAACACCTGTCCTTGGTTGTATGTATAGTAAGTAAACATCATAACATGAGGTTTAGAATTTTGCATTAAGAGAGAATAGGGCTTCATTTGTGCTGTTTGTTGAATAGCCATGCCATTGTTTTCACATATTCATTGTACCCCCGGCATTTATGCCGACGGGTATATAGTTTTCGCTTTTCCGTTTGTCCGTTCTTCCGTTCTTATGTTCGTTAGTTCGTTTGTTCGTTCGTTCGTTATTTCGTTAGTTCAGTAGAATTTGCGTCAAAGTTTTGGTTAAAGTTTCTCTAGTGGTGTATATCTCATGCAGTTATAGTCAGAAACCATTCATATTTGGACCATAGGTACCCTATAGGGTTTGCTTTGATTCCAAGAGTTCGGACCCCAGGGTCCATGCCTGGGGGTTGGGCTAGAGTTCAAAATCTAGGTCACCTTTAATTTGTGTCAAAGTTTTGGTTAAAGTTTCTCTAGTGGTGTATATCTCAAGAACCATTTATCAGAAATCATTCATATTTGGACTTTAGGTACCCTATAGGGTTAGCTTTGATTCCAAGAGTTCGGTCCCCAGGGTCCTTGCCTGGGGGTGGGGCTAGAGTTCAAAATCTAGGTCACCTTTAATTTGTGTCAAAGTTTTGGTTAAAGTTTCTCTAATGTTGTATATCTCATCAGCCAATTTTCAGAAATCATTCATATTTGGACTTCAGGTACCCTATAAGGTTTGCTTTATTTCCGTGAGTTCAGACCTGAGGGTCCATGCTCGGGGGGTGGGGCTAGAGTTCAAAATCTAGGTCACCTTGAAAATGTGCTATTGACATTGTTTTTTTTTTCTTCTCTAAGTTCATATATTAACAAAGACTTATAGGAATGTATTCCTATTTGGATCATAGATACCCTTTAGGGTTGAATTAAATTCCATGGCACCAAACTCTAGGGGTGGGGCTGGAGGTCAAAATCTAGGACACATTTATAAAATACAATAGTTACCAAGATTAATATTCTGTAGGTTTGTATCTTGACAACCATTTGTCAGAAAGCATTCATGCTTACAACATAGGTACCACATAAGGGTTAGACCCAAGGGTCCATGCATGGGGGTGGGGGTGGGATGGACCCAAGGGTCCATGCATGGGGTGGGGGTGGGACTTGAGGTCAAGGTGTAGGGCATTTTTTTTTTTTTTTTTTTTTTTTTTTTTTTTTTTAAGAATGACACTCTATTTTCAATTCAATCTAGGACTGAGGACCTGACCCACAATGTCCGTGGATTATGTCCTAGATTGAGTATACACGTCAGCTCTGTATACTGCTCTAAAATAGATCTGTCATTCTAAAACACCACTCCCCCATGTTTGTATGCAATGTGCTTTACAGTGCTTATTTCTAAAGTGTACTTGATAGGGGTACTGTCTTTCATTGGGGATTTGAGGCTCAATGTCAGGGGTGAGCATGTGCAGGGTTGTATAGGTAGGGGGTACGGAGGGGGCTTTGTGGCTACCAGCCGGGGGTATACGTGCCTCTCAAGGCACTTTTTCTAGTTATTCAAAACAGTTCTCACGATGCGCCTTGTATGTTTTTCCCATCACTTTGCCCCTTTATTGTTTAGAATAAAGGGGTTATACAGTTGGGAGATAGAAAAATGATGCCAATCTAATTGATTTGGATTGACTCTGAATTATTATTTAGCTTGGTATCTACATAACCTAGTACACCCTTTATATTGGCACTTAAAAAATATATATACATGTACATTTCCGGTTCATTTAGGAGTTAGTTGAATGTCCCAGATTGTGGGTCAAAACCGATACATGTATTTTGCACTGTACAATTCATACCACATTGTACCGGTTAAGTACACAGAAACATACATGTATGGGCCTCGACACGAGAAAACCAGTCTTCTGAAGTTCGGTCCATGTCTTACTACAGAAGACGGCTAGAAGCCTGAAATTTCGTATTTAGGAAGAAGAGGAATTGTACTATCCGTGTAGCGAAAACAACGGCGCTGATCAGCTGTGCAGTTACTGCACAGCTGATCTGCGTCTTTGTTTTTGCATATGCAAATTGTTGGTTTTCTCATGACGTGGCTCATATAGTTTGGTCCTGAAATTTAAATTTTTGACCGGGATGTTAGCCAGCAACTCCAATAATATAACAAAATTGACAGTTTACATGACATGTTTGGTATATCTATCTCCATGTAGGTATAGCAGTATGCAATGTGCCAGGGTATGGTGTAGAGGAGGTCGCCGACTCCGCTATCTGTTTAATACTGAACCTGTACCGGCGGACGTACTGGCTGGCCAACATGGTACGAGAGGGCAAGAAAATCAGTGGACCAGAACAATTACGAGAAGCTGCGCAGGGATCAGCGAGAATTAGGGGAGATACATTAGGAATTGTCGGCTTAGGTAAGGACAGGGCATGTTTCAGTAACACTAGTGTAATTTAATTCAACAGTGGGCTTTGATTATTATGTGACGTTAGAGTTGTGACAGACTCAGAGAATATGTGTGCCTTATATGGGCCCCTTCACAAGAAAACCGGATCCTTGCATATGCCAAAGCAAAGACGCAGATCAGCTATGCTGTAACTGACCAGCTGATCATTGCCTATGCTTTTGCTACATGGATAGTACCATTCCGAAATTTCTTTTGTGACCATATGGCTGATTTGTGTTGATGGGTTTTCTTGTGTCATATGTATTGATAAAATTTATGTATTCCCTAGGGGAGGGCTATGGCTTGCAATAGAGTGCCAGACTCAGAGAAAGCTCTTAAGGATGGGGTTTGAAATCTTAGGTTAAAAGTTCCCCATTGTCAGGCAGCAGTGGCTCTATCCTAACATGACTGAAAAAGTTGTTGACTGACACTTCAAATACCAATGTATTCCCATTAACTTTGCCCCTCTATTGGTGAAAATTTAGGGGTTATTCAAGTGGGAGACAAAAATGATGCCCCTCAAAATTTGTCAACAGTCACATTGTAGGCAATGCTTTGATAAGGCAGCAACAATTTCATGATGGTAGTTTTAATTTTTTGTGAAATAATGGTAACTAAATACTGGTGAACTGCACCAGGAGGCTTTCCAAGCAACAATATTTGAGCCGCCACAAGGGAAAACCAACAATCTGCATAGGCGAAAAACAAAGGCGCAGATCAGCTTCGCAGTAACTGCGAAGCTGATCAGCGCCTTTGTTTTCGCTACTCGGATAGTACAGTTCCTCTTTCAAGCTTCTAGCTCTTTTCTGTGACTGTACAAGTCGGTTTGTGTCGGACCTGGTCGGAAACCACATTGATGGTTTTCCCACGAGGCGGCTCATTTATAGACTGGGGCTAAGACCTATACAGTGCAGTAACTGACCATCCCACATGACCTCAATGATGCAGACAAAAAAACAACGAAAAAAAAACCCTGAAAATAGGCAATGATTGTGGTGGCTTTGTGGTAGAGTCTTTGATTTAGGAGTGAGGTGTTGAGGGCTTCAAAACCTACATCTGCTGTGTAGTGTCATTGGTCAACTCTACAGTACCCAGGAGGCAGAAAGATGGTTAGTTACATCCTAACATGACTGAAAAATTGCCGACCAGGACAAGAAACAACACAATACAATCATAAAGGAAACAGAAAATATAGATTATGTTTTGAAATTGAGAATATTTTGATTTTGTATTTCAGGTCGAGTGGGTTCAGCAGTAGCATTAAGGGCCAAAGTGTTTGGTTTCAATGTCATATTCTATGATCCCTACTTACAAGACGGGATAGAAAAATCATTAGGTGAGTCTGATTTTTTGTGTACATAAAAGAATAGTTTGCTCTTTGCATTGGCTATATACATGTTTAGTTGAAACATCGTTTCTTTTGATTTGATCCAACATGATTGTGACATCTAAGTCAACTGTCTGCAGAGATGTACGCACAAAGGTTCCTGTGTAACTAAGCTTTTATCTTTGGATAAGGAATAACGGAAGAATCTAGTTATCAAATGCTATAAAAGAAGCCTCTGTTGCATAGTGGATAAGCTATTCACATTGTAAACCAGGGATCTTTGCTTCTGCAGGCTTTTGAATGAGACTTTAAACCCAAAGTCCTGTCCCTATATGGCATTAACTGAGTGGATCATATGAGCCGCGTCATGAGAAAACAGGACTTTCGCCTATGCGAAAACAAAGGCGCAAATCAGCTTCACAGTAACTGCGAAGCTGATCAGCGCCTTTGCTTTTGCTACATGGATAGTACAATTTCTCTTCTTCTTAAATCGGAAATTTCAAGCTCCTAGTCATATTCTTTAGCTGCACAGGCCAGTTTGTGTCAGACGTGGTAGGAAACCCCAAAGACAGGTTTTCTCGCGTCGCGGCTCATGTGTATTGTTTGTTTCAGGCATCACACGGGTATACACATTACAAGATCTTCTATTTCAAAGCGACTGTGTCTCACTTCATTGCAACCTTAACGAACATAATCATCATCTTATAAACGACTACACTATCAAACAAATGAGACCAGGTAAGAATAGTTCGAAAAAAAAAGTATTTAGAATATTATGATGAGGAACATTGATTTTCATCATAGTGAAATTTTGATTGACAAATTGGACATTATTTAAGAACAGAAGAATTTTTCATGAAAAATTTCCATGTTGGCATCACAATTGTAGCTTGAGAGACAGATTTTCCATCCATATAGCTTGATTATTTTGCACTATATTTGTGCCGATTTGTACTTTACATGAATTTGAAGCATAGGCAACTCCAGTTCTCAAATGCACAAATTTGGTATACCTAAAATGTGATTTTATCCATATTTGCATAAAATGCTTCTAAGACAAATAGTAAATGCTGTAAAAAAATTGTAGAATTCCTGATATTCATTCTTATTTGCTAAGTCTTTATTGTCTTGTTTTAGGGGCATTTTTAGTGAACACTGCGCGAGGAGGATTAGTTGATGAACATGCTTTAGCTGCTGCCTTGAAGGACGGTCGTGTGAGAGCGGCCGCCCTTGATGTACATGAAAATGAACCCTTCACTTTGTCATCAAGTAAGTCAAGATGTTCTTTTGCATTACACACAGGTTAGCCTTCCTTTTCTTAAGTCCATACATTGTGAAGGTCTGACCGCCCCACAAAAGGTTAATCCAATGTTTTCATAATCATTTTGGATGATCATAGTACAAAACGGTGGTACCAAAAGTAAGAATTGAGAGCAAGATGTGAAATTAATATTAATTCAATGTCCAGTTGCACTAGAATTATAGACATTTAAAACAGAAGCATAGTTACGGAGGCTTTATAAAGAATAATTTTGTGTAATGAACAAAAAAGAAATGGGGAGTGGTGTGGCCTGGTGGTAGAACATTGGACTGAATCCAGAGGTCTTTGGTTAGATCCCCACACAGGTGCTGTTTTGTGTCATTGAGCAAGATACATTAGCTCCCCACAGTACTGGTTAACACCCAGGAAGCAGTGGCTGCTCCTGGACATGACTGAAAAATTGTTGACTGGGACCTTTAACCTCAATACAATTAAGCAATGAGTCAAAAAGGTTTGACTTTCGGAGGTTGAAAATGCTGTCTTAAAACACAAATATGTGTGCAACATAGTATATGGATCTGATTTCAAAATTTCTTTTCAGAATATTTAGCTGGTTACCTCACTACAGCAGGGCCCCTAGGGGAACCTTTAAAACCTTTAAAAACCTTTATTTTAATGGAAATCCTTTAAAACCTTTATTTTGTTCCAAAATCCACCAAAAAGCCTATAATTTTACTCTCAAACCTTTATTCTGTGATAATTTTAACTAAATAGCCTTTATTTTACATATTGCTATCAGGAAATGCTGAAATTGTAAGGGAACTCGAGGCTTAGTATTTGGCTTCTGGGGGCCTAGCTGGCCCCCAGACCCCTGGCTTAATTAAGCTTTATGCTTCACTCATACTTTTACAAGGGGGGACTCTTCTGGGTTATTTCACAAAGAGTTGAAGTAGTAAATAGGTGTTGCTGATCTCTGAAAACTATTTCACTATGTTGTTAACAGACCACACTGTGCTCTTTATTTTCTCAAAAATCTGTCTTAAAGAGCCTTTATTTTGGCAAAAATAGTCTTTATAAAAACCTTTATTTTTCTTGGAATCTGCTAGGGGGCCTGCTACAGTAGGTGTGCAGATAAGCTTAGTTTAGTGGAAGAAAAATGCTTATTTTATGACAATGTTCCAATTCCAGGTCCATTAAAAGATTGTCCAAACCTGATCTGCACGCCTCATTCATCATTCTACAGTGAACAGAGCCTCACCGAGCTACGAGAAATGGCTGCCGGCGAGATTAGACGGGCCGTCGTAGGCAGAATACCCGACAGTTTACGCAACTGTGTCAACAAGGAATACTTTGGAAATGGAAAGACTCGTAAGATTAATGATTATGGTTTTCAGTTTCCAGAAATTTAGATACATGTGAGGCAAACTTAAGGATTGCTAATTCTTCTTGTAGAAGACTGGGCTTGTCTGCATCTTATCAGCTTTCTCGAAAGTAAAAGTATCTCTTGTTTAGCTTGATCAGTCTGTGTCTGTTTCTTTTGCTTTTTAACGAGATACTGCTGTCTGTTTTCTGTACTCATACTTTTCATGCTGGCTGTCTTAATACATTTGGTAGTGTGCTTTGGTCTGAATTCAGGAGCTCATAAAGTTAGTTCCTGAGTTCCATCAGGTATAGGTTACTGGTAAAAAGATGGAGATTTGGTAAACTATACAGGTTAAGACTGCCAAACAAAAGTGGGTTTGAATAAATGACTGGGACCTAATTGATGTCTTGAAAGAATTCATGGAAGTATACATTGGTGAGACCTTATTTTGCTCTTTGTGATAGCTTAGACCTGTCACTAGTTTAGGTCTTTACAAGTTGCAAAGCTTATTAAAGATGAGATATTATTCTAATAGTCCATCCTGGTCTGGACATGACAGAAAAGTTTATGACTTGGACATTGAACTACATTAAACAAAACATAAACAATTTGTTCTTCTATTTATCTTGCAGCTGCGCCAGGTGCAGGTGGTATGCGGTACCCCTTCCCCTCGTACCCTCCGGAGAACATCAACGGCACTGGCTACCCATTCCCGACTCCTGCAGCTGCTGCTGCCGCGGCGGCGGCGGGCCTCGGCGTACATTCTACGACCATGGAGCATCCCGCGGTATCTCATAGTACACCACACTCCACCCCACATTCTACATTGTCAGAGTCTGGTAATCATTTGCCGAAGCCGGAGAGCTCGGACGTCCATTAATCATCAAGACATTACTGTACAGTTGTATTATAGTCAGCTTTCTTGCAAGGGGCATTGCCTTACGAGCTGAATCAAAGATTGTTGAATGGTTATGATGCAAGACCAGTTACACATTATACCCCCTGTTTAATGGTTAGCAACTTTCCATTTAATAATTTCAAAACCTTGTATCCTCTAGAGTAAATAGAGTCTGGATTCTTCTGGAGAATAGAAGGGATGGCAAAAAAATTGTTTTTTGGGAATGATTAAGAACAATGCTAAAATTGAGTCAAGGGCCTAAGATAAAGGTGTTGTTTGGAATGTTTGAAAGAAAAATGATAAAGAGTTGTTAACCATTGAGCAAGGGGAAATAACTTAGTGTTTATCAGCGTCACAGAGTGAGTGGTGTTAGATCTCTGGCCTTTTGTATAGACTTCGGTTGATGTTTTGAGAAAGATATATGACTAGAATCTGACTATAAACAGCAACAGTTGAGGGTCTGTGTGGCAGAAATGTAAAAAGTGTGGCCGTTGACCATAGGTAATGGTTGTAGCAGAATTATGCTGGGAGAAAGGAAAGATTCCATGAAGGCGAGAAAAATGAGCGGACTCGTGGGAAAACCAACAATGTGGTTTTCGAACAGGTCCGACACAAACCGACCTGTACAAGCACAGAAAAGAGCTAGAAGCTTGAAATTTCGGATTTAAGTAGAAGAGGAATTGTACTATCCGAGTAGCGAAAACAAAGGCGCTGATCAGCTTCGCGGTTACCGCGAAGCTGATCTGCGCCTTTGTTTTCGCCTATGCAGATTGTTGGTTTTCCCATGAGGCGGCTCAAATAACTGAATGGGTGGTTCTGTAATATAGTGCTGAATAGTGCAGAGAAAATTACGGACAAACTACACAGTGTGCACACTAACTAAAAAGCTTGGTTGCAAGGAAACTTGCTTTTGCAACAAGAGGAAAGGTGTTGATGTATGCTTTACCTCGTGGTCTGCTCTGATAGGAGCTTTGTTTTCCTCTTCATAAATGCTCATTTTATTATCTGAATTTGCAAATGGGGAGTATTGGTTTGAATCAAATACAAAAACAAGTTTCCTTGCAATAGGGCTTATCATTTCTATCTGACAGCTTTATGAAAACTGTACTACAGGGTGTATGACAAAACTGTTGGGCTGACGAACTTGAAATATGAGAGCTGACTGACTGATGCACCTTCAGAGATTACAAATAAGCCGCCTCATGGGAAAACCAACAATCTGCATATGCGAAAACAAAGACGCAGATCAGCTTCACGGTAACCGAATTCCTCTCAGACCCTCTTCTACTTAAATCCGAAATTTCAAGCTTCTAGCTCTTTTCTGTGCTGTACAAGTCCAGTTTGTGTCAGACCTGTTCGGAAACTACATTGTTGGTTTTTCCACGAGGCATCTCATTAATTATAAGCATTGGGATAAAGTTACAGTTACCTTTATTCACAACATTTCAAATTTTTTGGTATTGCACATGGGTTTTCAAACTTTAGTTGACTTTCTTTACTAGAGTGCATCAGCCGCGCAGTATCGGAGCAGGCTGGTTGAATACTTATGACATTCAGTGAAGTATCTGATGTTTTATATAAGTTGAGCCGCTTTTGAGAAAACCAGATTTTTGCCTGTGCGAAAAAACAAAATGCAGATCAGCTGTGCAGTAACTGCACAGCTGATCAGCGCCTTTGTTTTTTGCTACACGGATAGTACAATGCCTCATCTACTTGTATCCAAAATTTCAACTATCTAGCCTTCGTTTGTACAGAATGATTTGTGTCGGACATGGTCGGAAACCCCGAAGACCAGTTTTCTCGTGTTGTGGCTCAGTTGATAAGGTGTGGAGAATATTTGGTGACTTGTATTTTTCCTTGAAAACATTGCTTGGAATCATAATAGTTCAGTGTGTCCAAATTATTTTCATGGCACATACATATACTCCAAAGTATACGATTCCTTGGAAATTCATTGAAATATCCCTTCAGTATCTCTAAATATTCCAAATGCTTTGTCATTGCTGTAAATATACTATACAATGTTCAGGAGTTCATGATACACTGAGGTATATCTAGAGAAAACCAGTCATCAGACTGCAACCAGTTGTTGTCACCAGCAGTTGAGCAAACTGATCTTCTACAAACCTGCATGGCATAGTGGTCAAGATACTCACCTAAGCAAGGGGTTACAAGTTTCAGCCTGGGCTTCTGCAGTCTTTCAGATGAGACTTGAAAACACGCCTTGTCTCCATTTAGATTTTGTTGTTGATTGGAATTTTAAACACAAACACTACCACAACTTTCATTGATGGAGTGCCAGATGACTGGTTTGATTCCCTCAAAATATGGCTCGGTGCATTCTTTGATAGAATAATGTCAGAATTTTACATGTATGTTTTGTACCACAGGTTGCAGCTGCATAGAGAAAGCATGTCACATAGTAGTGTCATTTTATCAAGATCCTATAAGTTAGTGAAAAAAACTGTTCATGGCTTCAGTTTGTTTGAAGTGTAAATCGTAATAAATGATACCAAGTTTGATATGTACAACTTCAATGAACAGATCTTTCTTAAAGTGAGGTTTCAGTCAGTATTAGATCTCAAAGTAATGCATAACATATGGCATGACATTCATCATGTATAGCTTGTAATGGATATTTTGTTGCAAACAGTTCTTTGTTTATTTACATTTTACCTATAAAAGATGAGCCACCTCATGGGAAAACCAACAATGTGGTTTCCAAACAGGTTAGACACAAACCGGGCTGTATAAGCACAGAAGATGGCTAGAGGCTTGAAATTTTGGATTTAAAAAGAGGAATTGTACTGTCTGTGTAGCGAAAACAAAGGCTCTGATCAGCTTCGCGGTTACCGCGAAGCTGATCTGCACCTTTGTTTTCGCCTATGCAGATTGTTGGTTTTCCCATGAGGCGGCTCATATGTTGATCTGTAAATAGACAATTTATTGTTTGTGTCAGAATACCTTGCTCTAGCTATAATACTATTTCTTGTGAGATTATACACGAACCAAGGGACCATTAACAATAAATTTCAGTCTGTGCGAAAGTAGCGAATCTCACACAGTACCATATATCACTTAGGAATTAACTATTCATGTTCAAATTCTTTACCAAAAAGTCTTGAATTTGTGGTGATAAAGAATTCACTACAACTGTTAGTTTCTACAGTTGACCACTGATAACTGAGCCGCCTCATGGGAAAACCAACACTGTGGTTTCCGAACAGGTCAGACACAAGCTGACCTGCACAAGCACAGAAAGGAGCTAGAAGCTTGACATTTCAGATTTAAATAGAAGAGGAATTGTACTACCAGAGTAACGAAAACAAAGGCACTGAGCAGTTACTGCGAAGCTGATTTGTGCCTTTGTTTTCGCCTATGCAGATTGTTGGTTTTCCCATGTGGTGGCTCAACTGTATGTTACTGCATTGAAAAAAAAATCATAATATCATGACATCTGTATATATGTCATATTCATATTTTTTGTATTGTTTTTTGTCCACCAGTTCAAATATGGTCCTGAGGTTATGGAAAACATTTTCCATGTTCACAGGTGATATTGAAAATTTTATTCTGCTAAATGCTAAAATTTACACAAGTTTCATGCTACGTACGTGTAATTGTTAGTAGCTTAACGTTTTAACCGCCGCATGAGAAAACCAACAGTCTGCATATGCGAAAACAAAGACGCAGATCAGCTTTACTGTGAAGCTGATTTGCGTCTTTGTTTTTGGTACATTGATAGTACAATTCCTCTACTTTCTAAAATTAATCCAAAATTTCCTGTCTCTAGCCATCTTCTGTGACTGTATAGGTCGGTTTGTCGGACCTGGTTGGAAACCACATTGTTGGTTTTCTCTTGGTGCATCTCATTTATGAGCAGGATAAATTTCATAGTCATACTAAGTTGTGTTGAACATGAAACATTTTTATAATCTCTAGGCCTTAAAGAAGCATACTACATATACGAGGTGATAGCAAAATGTTTTCAAAATAGGCTTATGTTGTGACAACACATTAAGATCATTTTACACATCAGGATTTTCATAGCATCAGAGTACCAAAAGATTTTTTCATGGCAAAATATGCGTAATCAATCATCATTTATGCCGTGTCTTTATAAATCGTGATTTCTTTGCAAGATAAAGGGCAGCTATTATGTGAGCCTTCGCATGAGAAAACCAACAATTTGCATATGCGAAAACAAAGTAACTGCACAGCTGATCAGCATCTGTTTTCCCCACACGGATAGTACTGTTCCTCTTCTACTTAATCCAAAGTTTCAAGCTTCTAGCTTTATCATGTGTGACTGTACAGGCTGGTTTGTGTAGCACCTGGTCAGAAACCCAGATTGTTAGTTTTCTCATGCACAGGCTCATGTCCTTTGTTTTGTATAAGGCATACTTTGCTGTGTCATAGCCTGATTTCTGTCACTTTAGTTAGGATAAGAAATATTCACTTTCAGTTTGAGTTGAATTTCATGATGTTTGAATGTTGTATTATTACGTGATGTGTATCCGTCTTGGGCCTGGTCTTGACAAAACCTGTTTTTGATGTTTCCATCCTGACATGACTGAAAAATGTTGGCTGGGATATTAAGCCATAACCAAACAAAAAATTGATGACTGATTAGATCCAAAAATGCTCTGAAATATAAAGTGCCTGCTGAGTGTCGTTATCATTCTTGATTCTGTGATTATTTTAGATGCAAGAGGGACAGATTAACCCATATTTGACGAATGGATTTTCCCATTGTTATCATTTGGGTGAGTCCACTTTCATCATTTTTAGGGGTATCAGGAGTGATTTTCAATTTTTAAATAAATTTTTGTTGAAAATCCTCTTAGTGTCACATCTGGGGCTATTCTGTTTGCCTATGTCCCATAAAAGGGAGTTAATGAGTTACGTGTGAATTTGATTACTAACTTGCCTCTACAATAGCTTATGTGTGGGTATTCATAAGAATGAGGTTAATTCTAACGAACACCCACAGCATAGAAAAATTATCAGATTCACTGATGGATAAACAGCAAAGTTGTGGATCAACCTTCACGTTTGTGCAGTCTGATCAGCACCTTTTATGTTGAAAACACTATTGTTAGCTGTCAAAATGTTTCAAGTATCTTTGGATCTTGCCATCTTCTGTTGAACTGCAGAATAGGTTTGAAAATAGAAACAAAAAAGACAGGTTTTGTCATGACCAGGCCCTGAGGTTATAAAACTTTTTTCATGCTCAGCTCAGCTGAAACTAAAATTTATCCTGCTCATTAATGTTAACATTTATTAGCACAATAAATACAGGCGGTGAGTTCTAAACCTTCAATTTTAATATATTTGGAATATTTCGGTGTTTAAGAGCTGTTTAAACTTTATGCTTAGCTGAGTTTAGCATGAAAAAAGTTGTATAACCTCGGGACCAGGTTCAGTTGCAAAGCTTGTCGCTGTTCAGATTGACTAGAAAGTTCTTAAGGATTTGTTGTGTTATGTAACGAGAATATAAACATGTTAGTGCATTTCTTCAGGAAGAAACATTTTACTAGCACTATTACATAAAGGGAGCGCCGTGGTCGAGTGGTAAAGCATCGGACTGGGTTCGATCCCCACAGGTGTCACCGTGTTGTGTCCTTGAGCAAGATACATTAACTCCCTATAGAACTGGCTAAACGCAGGAAGCATTGGCTCCATCCCAACATGACTGAAAAATTGTTGACTGGGACGTTAAGCCTCAATACAAACAAGCAAACTATTACAGAAGAAAAGTTTTCTGCATAAAATGAATAAAATAATTTGATAGGCTATCAAGTACCAACCCACATAAAATTGCATTATGATGAAGTAAAGAATAACAACTTAAGCTTAGCCGTAATCTGCAATTTATTTGCTAGCTACATGTAGTAGGTAGAGTAGGCTATTTGTGTTGTGGTGCTATATGGAGACATTAAGACCAGGCAGCAAAAATGGTACTGTAGCATTTGGGCAGCTTTAAATACCAAGAAACCCCATTTATTTGGTTTGGTTTAGTATTTTCAGTGGGGCAAAGTATAAGATAACCCAAATACTTAGAAGGCTTGGTAAGTAAATTTCAGAGATTTTTTACCATATTTGAAAAAAAAAAACAACAAATAAACATCAGGTTAGTTGACACATCATACATGTTTTTAGAATTTGTTCATCAGGAAAACATGTCCGTGAAATGTATACTCCCTCTTTTATATAGCAAAACTGGGGTTTGCAGGGGTATACCTATTTTTGTTATTTTTGCTCCAAAACATAGATTGTGGTTTGCTCCAAAACATAGATTGTGGGTACGGGTACCTACAATCTATGTTTTGAGCAAAAATAAGAAAAATATCAAACATTTTCTGTTGAAAATTTTCATTTTTTTATGGCTACAAAAATCTCTGTATATTGCATGGGCAAGTTTTCGTAATGTTCCTGTGAAAAAAAGTAGCTACTTTATTTACTTGTGTGCCATTTTGAGAACAACAACAACATGGCCTGGTTTGTGTAGATTCTTGAAAAAGCCCAATTATTCATGGCACTCCATAAAATTATAGCACCTATTGTTTTTGTCTTCTTGATGTACTCTTATGGTCAAACTGTGTTTACTTGATTCCTTTACATGTTCATAAGTTAGTATAGCATTGTCATAACTTCAGTTTGTCACGTGAAGTCACATTCTAAACAAATTTCATTTCTTTATGCTGTAGAAATACTGTTTGACCAAGAGAAAAGTTGTCAGTTTTTGTACATTATAGCACATAAGGTGTATATTTGATAGTTAAAGATAATTTTTTGTAAGTTCTTGGGGCGTTTAAGAATTTATTCCTGTTAGTAGATTTAAAATCAGCACCCCTATGCAGGCATTTACACAGAAAATTTATAGCAAAATTATGCCTTAATTAATTTCAAATATACACCTGTAACATTGAAAATGAGCTGCATCATGATTTAACCTGACCCTGTGGTTATAATACTTTTTTTCATGCTCAGCTCAGATGAGACTAGAATTTATCTTGCTCATAATTGTTAAAATGCCTTTTAACATTTACGAGCAGGATGAATTACAGGCTGTAGAGTTATACACCTTCAATTTCAATACATTAGGAATATTTCGGTATTTATTAGCAGTTTAAATTTTATGCTCAGCTGAGTTGAGCATGAAAATTTTTTTTATACCTCTGGATCCATTAGCTTTTTCATCGTGGCACATTGTTCATTACTGTACTATTGTATGTGTAGGACTGCATACCAGTTGTTATGAATAAACATTCTTTCTACAAGGAAAAGCAACATTTCCTTTCTTCATTTGGAATATGCTTAGAATATTAGATTTCCTTTCTTCATTTGGAATATGCTTAGAATATTAGATTATCTCATGATACAGCTCATTGTCTTCATTTTCATATTTCATCATGATCACCAAAAGCTTTATATAGGAAACTGGTGACTACACAAAATATCATCAAAATTCTCATTTCGTATGTTGGAAATTTATCAATAAAACATTTTCCTATGACAATAGACTTTGCTTTTCTTTTATCTACAGTGTTTTCCATGAATAGCTCTCTATTGATTGTCCCAAAGACTTTGAAGATGAAGGTAAATTTTCCCCAGACTTACCTTTAATTAATCAGTTCATTGGACTGCTAATACTTGAATCTTTGTTCTTGAATCAGGCTTTTCAATCACATTCCTAAATGTTGTTTTTGTCATTTTGCTGAACCCGTGTATGAGTGCAAAATTTCAGCCTATCCTGTCTGTCAACTGTCAGTGCTTCTCTTCATGTATGAGCCGCCTCGTGGGAAAACCAACAATGTGGTTTCGGAACAGATCCGACACAAACCGGCCTGTACAAGCACGGAAAAGAGCTAGAATCTTGAAATTTCGGATTTGAGTAGAAGAGGAATTGTACTATCCGAGTAGCGAAAACAAAGGCGCTGATCAGTTTCGCGGTGACCGCGAAGCTGATCTGCGTCTTTGTTTTCGCCTATGCGGATTGTTGGTTTTCTCATGAGGCGGCTCGTATATTGAGTGATTGTGAAGAAGCAATGCATTATTATGTGAGCCACGACGCAAGAACATGGGTCTTCGAGGTTTCCGACCAGGTCAGACATAAACCAGCCTGTTCAGTCTCAGAAGAAAGCTAGAATCTTGAAACTATGGGTAGAAGTATAAGAGGAATTGTACTATCAGTGTAGCGAATACAAAGGCACTGATCAGCTGTGCAGTTACTGCACAGCTGATCTGCGCATTTGTTTTCGCATAGGCCAAAATTCAGTTTTCTCATGATGTGGCTGAATTACATATGTATAGTCAGGAGCTCTCACCTTCTTTACCTACTTCTTTTGCCAAACATTTGCATTTCTATACATACTGGAAATAATCTAAATGAACCTGTTCACTTACACACTGGTGATGAACCTACAAAGTGTTTGTTTACTGTTACTGACTGGAGATAAAGAATACTACTATTATACTAGTTGGCTGATTTTAATGTCCAACAAACAGCTACAGTCATATGGAGACTGGACTAATTCGACAGACTAGAGAAGACCAAAAAATATTGGTTTCAGTACAGCAAATTGAGGCAATTTTATTTTAGGCAATGAATGATAAAGCACAAAGTCGGTTAAAAATCAACAATTTAATTTGAAAGCAAACAACTAGAAATTAGATGGATAACAATGAAATAATTCTTTGTTTTTCTTTTACAATTTTTTTTCTTGCTTTAGTCTTATGTTAACCTTACCTAGCAACCTCATTTTAACATATGAGCCACCCCATGGGAAAACCAACAATCTGCACAGGCGAAAACAGACGCAGATCAGCTTCGCGGTAACCGCGAAGCTGATCAGCGCCTTTGTTTTCACTACTCGGATAGTACAATTCCTCCTCTACTTAACTCCAAAATTTCAAGCTTCAAGCCTGCTTCTGTAGCTATACAGGCCGGTTTGTGTCAGACCTGTTCGGAAACCACATTGTTGGTTTTCCCACAAGAGGGCTCATATGAGCTGTGACGGGAGAAAACCTGTCTTGGATTCCTAGCAGGTCCAACACAAACCATCCTGTACAGTTACTGCACAGCTGATCTGCGCCTTTGTTTTTGGCTTGGCAAAAAACTGATTTCACATAATTCAGCTCATATAATACACTCAAAAGTCCTAAATGGATACTTTGAACTCTTGATGCATGCACTGCGGCTTTTAAACAACTGAACAAGAAAAGTAAACCCATAAAAAGGCCTAGAGGTCTGCTTTTATGGACACAAATGGGTTTATTCTTGATTATTTGGCTCTTTTGTGAGTCATTTGTCATATTAATACTGAATAAAATCAAAGGCAAGAGCTATCACAATACTCAATATTCATAACAGATTACAAGAGATGCTTATAAATGAGCCGTGACGCGAGAAAACTGGTCTTCGGGGTTTCCGACCAGGTCTGACACAAACCCAGCTGTACAAGCATAAAAGATGGCTAGAAGATTGAAATTTCGGATTTAGGAAGAAGAGAAATTGTACTATCCATGTAGCGAAAACAAAGGCGCTGATCAGCTTCACAGTTACTGCAAAGCTGATCTGCGGCTATGTTTTCGCATAGGCAAAAATCCGGTTTTCTCACGATGCAGCTCAAATATGCTCTAAAACTGCTAACTGAACAACAATCTCACATCATAACAACATACTGATAGCAATAAACAATGAATAACATAACATGAAAAGCCTAACATTTACAAGAATTCCTAGAATCAATTGTACCACTAACTACCCAGAGTGCTTTGCAATGTCCCTGAAGAGAAAGCTCCAGACGTGTTAAAAGAAGCGCCATATCTGTTAAACGTATTGTCAATGGACGGTAGAGATCGCCTATCATACGGTGGATACACATTCTTCTTGTGATGGTACGAGTATTGCCATGCATTATGCTTCAAGAACGGCTCTTGAGAGACCGCCAGAACCTGTGTGCTTGTTTTATGCTCTTTCTGGGCAGAGGGATGCCAGTTGGTAGTTGTAGTATCCAGTGGAATGGGCCCTGGAGAAGGCGTTTTCAAAGCTTTTGAATAACGGCGATATTTTGGTGGTTCTTCAAGACTTCTGACTTTGTAGGATTTATTATAGTTTGTATGATAGTCATAATCAAATTCTTCTCTCCCGTAATGTTTGAGGAATGTGTTTTCTGTGTGGTGCATTCTCTGGTCTGGACTAACCAAGTAGCGGCCTAGCATCCTGTTATCACGACCCTGAAACAAATGTATGTTTTTGTATAGTTTTCCTCTAGCAGAATACAGACACTGAAAGTTATAATATAGCCAAAATGCTGTTAACATGGCCTATCTTTACTTTGTACATGTATTTACCATTTTAGATGTCATTTGAGACACAGCATGAGAAAACCAACAATCTGCATATGCGAAACCAAAGGTGCGGATCAGCTTCGCAGTAACTGCAAAGCTGATCAGCACCTTTCTTTTTGCTACATGGATAATACATTTTCTCTAATTACTAAATCAAAACTTCCAGCCTCTAGCCATCTCTTGTGCTTGTATAGTTCGGTTTGTGTCGGACCTGTTCGGAAACCATATTGTTGGTTTATCTCATGACGTGGCTCATTTACTTGTTTGGTAGCTCTTTACTGAAGTGTATTGAATATTGATACCAAATACTGAAAATCCCTACAAGTTTCCAATTTCAAGTTTTATTGAAAAAGCTAACACAATACAATGGTATGTATGCACAATATACAATTTTTGTATCCAATTTCATATTAAAAGTGACCATTTTGTGACCTCAGATATTCTAAAACTTTAATATATAGTGAGTAAATATGTTTAAAAGTATTAAAATTTGGTTTTGTGTACGACAGTATTATAGACAAATAATATTGACCTCACTATTGATATTCACTTTCTGTTTTTATTGGGAAATGTAGTGAATTTCAAGTGGCATTGTTTGCTTTTCAGCTATTATATTGGTATTCTGGATAATCATAAGTTTACCCTGCTAGTTTTAAAATATTGTTTGCATTGATAAGCATAAAAACATAGCTATGAAATCCATATTTCATGAATATTAATGAAAAAAGCAGCTGCATTTTCATAGAGAGCTGTCCACACATACCAAAAGACAATAATTATTATAATCGCAAATCAAAAATGCTGTCTGGTATTCAAAATGATGAATCTGAATCTTTAATTTAACTTTAACTGTGTTCTTAAAGTTTTAATATTTCCCAAGTTCCTAGTATGAATTCTTGATTCTTAAAGTTCCAATTTTAAAGCATTAATGATCAATTTGGGGCTTAATACTGCTTCAAGTTGGTGCTTCCAAAACACAAACTGCTAAAGCTGGACCTTCACAAAAGCATGCAAAGCAAAAATGCATGAATGATTCGTTTTGGGGACAATTTCGAGTATACAATATGTGTATATAGATAGTTTAAACCTCACACAAACGTGTTCCTTCTTTTTAAACAGACAGACTTCAAGAAATTTGAATAACTGTACATAAGAAATGAAGGCATTTGTGCACGATGCCACCATGAAAGCATAAATTATGAGAAAATGTGCAAACTTTAAGAAGCTAAAATGTGTTGCAAAATTGTAAAACAAGCTGGTTAAGTCTTTATTCACTGTAACAACAAAACCAGCTTTTAAAGCTTGTGTAGATTCCAATCAAACTGCCTGCCTGTCCCAATGCATGAAAAGCTTACCAAATACATCCAGGTTGGTTTTCGGTATTTTGTGTTAACATAGGGCTGTAGAAGAATGGGGGAATCTTTTAGTTTGCTAGTCATAGAAAGCAACATGTTTGTAAAAATAACTTGGTATTTTCAAATGTACATTCTAGCTCAAATGGAAATATTTTAAAATAACTAAAAAATTGAAAAATGCGGTACAACAAAGCTGGTTATGCTGAACACCACAAAGTTAAAGAACCAATAAGATGGCTGTTTTTGCGGTACAACAAAGTTGCCCATCATGATTTTTCATACAACACCAATATACACTTGGCAAAACTACCAGCGCACCTTGGGTGCATTAGAAACTTGGATATGTATATTGGCCAACAAGAAGAAAGGTATGACGAAAAACAACCATCGTACAGAAGGTGTACAAAAGTATTCGTCACATTTTAAAACTCCATAAACTTCAATGTATTTTCACGTTTACAAGAAAAATTATCCTGTCGCTCCTGGTCAAAGTATCTTAATGCGTTTGTTGTCATTTGGAAGTGAAACGAATAAAGCAATAAATAAAGATTATTTGATGAAGTTTCGACGTTGCATTTTTCATATGTAACAGTTTTAAGTTTTAGGAAATTTTGGAAAAGTCACTTTCCCATTGACGTCAATGGTGAACGTTGCCCAAAAATTGTCAAAAACAATCTCACAATTTCATAAACAATTGGAACTTAAAAATGTGCGAATAAAATAAATGAAATTACATTTGTTTATTGCTTTATTTATTTACCTCAAGAACATGAAACTATCTTAACCAGGAGAGACAGGATTTCTCGCCAACATGAAAATACATGGAAGTCTATGGAGTTTTCCGAACGTGACGAACGCTTTTGTCCACCAACGGCAAGCAGGTTATGCAGACCAAATCCGACACAGTCGCTAAAAGCATGGGCTTCTAGTATTTGTGCAGCTGGTGTTCGGCATACAACGTACCCAGTACTTGATATTTCAAACTTTAAAGGTATACATGTTGGCCTATAATATTGTTCCAGTAAAGCGTAAAAAATATATTTTATACATAAAACAAACCTTCTGTCACGGTACTTTACTTACATCGCCGAAGTAAACTCCGTGATTCTGGAAGGAGTGTCGATTGTCGTGCTCAGAGAATCTGTTCGAGGATCTGTAGTTTACCTGAAAAAAAAAAAAAATAATAATAATAATAAAATCTTCTAGAGCCAATCATAGCAAATGACGAATTACCTACAGACATTGTGGCTTGTCGTGATGCCCAGATAAGAGACCATATCAAAATGGTCATAGGCCTAATGAGTTCCGCTAAACACTCCGCACCCCGCGCCTTTGCCTCACACAAAGAATCTTACCCTTTTGCCACTGCATCTGCTATCACAACTAGCCGTACTCCTACTGCGACTTGCCAGTCCGGTCACACTTGCATAGCCGCTTAGGCCAAAAATGCTCCAGATGTTGTTGCTTGAGTTCGACGCGCAAGCACGGACCAATGGTTCCGAACTTGAAGACGCCATCGCGACGTAAAGAGTCTTGGATCTTCACGAGCTACCGAGATCTTCCTTAGATACATCGATTGTTGTATAATTTTGTCATTTTTATTATTTCGACGACGCTCTGTTAACGTTCTAAACAAACATGACGTCACGACGCCAAAACGTACAAGCTGGACTTTGCCTAATGCATTTTATTCTGTTGTACTTGTTGTTAAAATGCCAGAGGTTGAATAAAACTATTCTATTCTGTTCTATTCTATTCCGAGTTTGATGACAAGCGGTAAATGTATGAAGTCCACGTGCATCTCGTGCTTCAATAAAATAGGCAGTTTGTAGAGACGAGGTTTATGCTACAATGGCAAATTTTATAATTTTAAGCATAATCTTCATAGTAGGAGAATTTAGGAAAATAAGAATACTTTATGTCCTGTGAACACCTACATGTAGGTCTAATAGTGTGCTATCTTGTGATCCCAGGCTTCCGAAATTAACCCTAGTGCAGGCCTTCTTTTCACGTGCGTAAATGATGCCTTACAATAACCATCATTTCAATTGAATTCATAATGAAAATAAATAATTATATATTTGTGCATGTGACGATAATAAAAGCTACATGTATATACCAGTGTCTTTCCAGATTCTGGTCGTTGATTCCAAAAATAAGCCATGTTCTTTGTGTTTTTACATCTCAACAATAAAATCCAAACATGCAAAACGGAATCAGATATGTTTAAGTCTGCGATATATTCTATTCAACACCCTTTTGGCTACTATCAAAGCACATATACGGTTAATATTATTTTACAGATCCGTAGTCTATACCCGATACATGAATATTATTAATTGAATTGAATGTTTTTCTGGCATTCATTGAAGTATCAAGTAAGCAATGTCACTTGAAAACAACATTGAGACGAATTTTTGCTGACGGTGTGGTCAATCTGGCGTTCTTATTCTCGATACAAGTGCACGTTATGGATTGTGCTGCAATAACGTTCATTTCCCCCTTGGAAAAAAAGTTCTGAAATACATGAAACAGAAAGATAAAGACAAGCAGTTTGACGTCGCGTGACTTCTTACGTTAAAATTGAGCCGTCTCGTGGGAAAACCAACAATGTGGTTTCCGAACAGGTCCGACACAAACCGGCCTGTACAAGCACAGAAAGGAGCTAGAAGCTTGAAATTTCGGATTTAAGTAGAGGAGGCATTGTACTATCCGAGTAGCGAAAACAAAGGCGCTGATCAGCTTCGCGGTTACCGCGAAGCTGATCTGCGTCTTTGTTTTCGCCTATGCAGATCGTTGGTTTTCCCATGGGGCGGCTCAAATAGTAACTGTTAAAAGTCTGAAAGGTGCTTCCAGTTACATTCTTAAGGGTGGGTTCGCTTTCTGCATTTTTAGAAAATATGACATTTTTGCGCTTAACCCCTTTGAGCATGTTGAGGTGAAATACGTTTTGCCGAAAAGCTTCTTGTATCAGGCAATCACCCGACTCTGTAGGCTATTCAAGAACACATTTATCTAAGTACCTTTCATGTTTCATCTCCCGTTGTGTCGAATATTGGGCTTTAAACGGGCTTATTATTGTTCAAACAATAATTCCTATACATTTAGTATACAATATTTATTTTATCAGAAGAACCTAGGTATTCATCATCAATTAAATGTATGAAATGAACCAAATGGCTAAAACCCTCCTTTATACTCATTGAAATTTTAAATGGTTCGCACAAAAGAGGTTTAAATACATAAACTTCGCAAATGCATTCGGTAAATAAATGTAAATCATTGAAATTAATTTCAATTCTACGGCTTTCATCCACATTTTACGACTATGTTCTGCAAAAGAAACACTGATACCCGCGTCGAATTCGATGAAAATGGTTGATACAGAATCGGGCATTAACATTGGTACACCGGGCATCACAAGAGGGCGAACAACCTTATGCGATCGCGTGGGTTTTGAACGGCGGAACGGCGTCTTCGATCGTTGCAACAATTTACAATAACTATACCTGAAAGCTTATCCAGAGAGTCGCGTCGGAGTCGCTCTAGCAGTCAACAATTACATACTGGAGATAAACCATAACAAAACACGAGTTTGCAGCACATATATTACAGTAGATTCAGCACAACCATTACGATTCATTCCTATTTCTTTCATTAGGACTACCATAAATTGCAGCCGCTCATTAGAACTATCGCATATCGAGCACCCAAGTCTCCTCTTAGAATACAACAGTGCAAACATCAGCAATAAAATAAAACTGAGATGGGAGCAGTGAACATATTAATGAGAAAGGGGATGGGCCATACCGCGGTTTCGGCTACTCTAAGCCTCTTCAGTGACCCTATAGGTTTAGCAGCATGGAGCCAATGAGAATCACTGTAATTTTGCATCTTTCAACAGCGCAGTCGATACAAATCTATACATTATCAAAACTTCAACTTGAGGAAAAACAGAAAGTCATACAACAGCGGATCTAATGAGTTGATAATCAAATGGACACCCCACATGCTATACTTACATCCGATTTCACGCTGAACGGTGATGGCGGTGGTTTTGGCAGTGTGGCGGACAGAGGTTTAAACGGTCCGGATAACATCACCCCGGTGCTGGTAGCGTCGTTACGGGCCAGACTCCCGGCTGATGTGGCACCTCGGTGATTATACTGAAACATACAAACAATATATACACATGTGATCGGTGCCTCGGATTCAAACTAATCTATCCGGGATTTATTGGATCCGAGTCGGTGCATAGCATAATTGGAAAGAAATGTGGATAGGATTTGACGCCGGTTGTTCAAATCCGGGGGTTTAGGTGTCACGCATGCATCCGAAGCGACGTTAATCACGACGTCCGACCGTTCACGTTTCTAAATTCGAGAATACGCCTATTGCGCAAATATTATGGCAATGACGCTTCCGCTTCACACAACTGAGCCGCCTCGTGGGAAAATCAACAATGTGGTTTCCGAACAGGTCCGACACATACCGACCTGTAGAAGCACAGAAAAGAGCTAGAAGCTTGAAATTTCGTATTTAAGTAGAAGAGGAACTGTATTATCCGAGTAGCGAAAACAAAGGCGCTGATCAGCTTCGCAGTTACTGCGAAGCTGATCTGCGCCTTTGTTTTCGCCTATGCAGATTGCTGGCTCAACTGTTGTCCTGTGCAAACATGTCTCTTTCTGTTTTGAAACATCCTTGTCGACATCATCTTGCTAGTAAATAAGCTCTACCTACAGGTACTGTACGGGTCTAAAGGGTTAATTTGTGCTCTGCTAAATGCAACCCCGACACGAGTGTCAGACTCAAAAGTTATGCTATACGATTTCTTGGGCAATTTTGCAGGACGCAAAGCATCGAATATGTGTTCATAATATTTTTAAGCACTACTAGCGAAGTCGAATGCCGATTGGCGACCCGTGTCGGAACTCCTAGCAGAACCTAATGTTGTGCACATGCATTTATGGCGAACACGGTAGTTCACAATCTCCCGATGATCCACCGGATCATGACCACGAAAGACGTGAGTGCAAATGAACAGACGGTAAGGATGGCCATAATGTCTCAGTGCTTATTTGATTGCACGACCAAATATGAAGAAAAAATATGCTAAAAAGACGCAGACCTACTTTCAGAATGAACATGCAGGCATAATCATTTCTCTTGGGAAATATTTGACTCATCAAGGCAAACAATAGACAAGCGTTTAGGTGCCTCTGAAGTTTACAGAATAATAAAATGGCTCGCATGATCAAATATAGAGTGTAAAACAAACACTTAAAAGTCTCATTTAAAGATAAAGATATTTGTTTTTCAATCATAAATTAAAGCCCGAGCATTTTTGATCATGTAGAAATTTTCGTCTTCGTTTTCATTTTGTATGGAAATTTATTTTGCGCCGATGTTTATGCTTATAAAAGTAAAACTGGTCCTACAGGAAAGCTATTAGAAAAAGCATGAGGATGGCGGTCCTCGCTGATCCATTCCCCTACACGGTGACTAAGGGGCATCAACTTAAAAAGCCAAGAAACAACATAGGTTAAAGGTCAGATCAAACAGTTTCAGTTTAAGAGTGATAGATTCTTGGAGCGCTTTACCTGAACATGTAGCCATGGCACCCTCCATGAACTGCTTCAAATCACGGCTAAATGTGATTTGGAAAAACCACCCGTACAAGTTTAGTCCTTGGTGCTATTGCCCCGGACCAAAACCTGGAGACTACTACAAGAATGCACCTACAGAGGCTGTTTAGCCTGATATGTGAGTTATGTTCAAAAGTTGGTTCACAATATTTAAGCATTCAATCGACTGTCCCCAATGTATTTATCGGGAGCGTAGTAGTACGGCACCATGTTGTGTCCTTGAGCAAGACACATTAAGTCCACCGAGTACAGGTTAAAATCAGAGAAACGGTGGCACCGTCCCGACATGACTAAAAATATGTTGACTGGGACGTTAAACCCTAATACAAACAAACCAATGCATTTATGTCTGTGTTCGATGACCTTACTTAACATGCTTCACCAGTCGAACAGAAAAAGTGGCAAAAATACAATGTTCAATCTCCATTCCATTTAAACCACGTGCATCTAGATGTACAAACTTAAACTGGGCTACACCAAGCTACTCATTTCGTTTCTTCATAATAATATGCAGGCACCAAGTCGGCTACCGAACTAGTATGGAATATGGTTTTAATATATTCTTTCATGTTTATAGATAATCAGCTTAAGCATGTCATTTGAATAAAGTTTTTATTGAAATCTACTGACTGTAACTCGATATACGAATGATCATAAAATGGAATTACTATGAAGATTAAAATATGACAAAAACATACACATCAAATACATACATTTTGGTGTCATTTTACATGTTTTACTAAAGCCATGGGCTTTAACAAATGTCTATTGTCCGTACACAAGGGCTACAATGCACATTTTAACAGAACTTGTGCATAAGTTTATGAAGTTTATGAATAAAGGCGTCGGCAAATAAAAATAGTCTCTTACAAAATCAATTTCGAATACCAAAACTTTGTTGAACCGGTATAGAATGAAGCGACCACTTGTGATAGTGGCAATGCATGACTTCTTTGATGATCAGGGAAAAAATATTAAAAGGTCCCTCGCAATGGAAACCCTGAGGTTATTCTTAAAATACGATGGAACAATTTTGACATGTTAAACCACTTTCTTTAACAAATTTGGGCATCATAAAGAAGGCTAAATTACTTACCCAAAGACCAACTTCTGTCGCTGGAGGCACGTGTCTTCTTCCTCTACCCATTTTCTTCTATCAATATTGTATTCTAGTTTATTTCAATTTTTATTTATTTTCCCCAATTTTTATTTCACGAAACTCTGAATCCATTGGCATTTACAATGAATCCATTTTCCTATATTTTTCTGATTTTCAGAAACCTGTTTCTTCCATTTGTTTATAATTGACTCCTGGATTTGTTTCACTTTAATCTGGAAGTTTAAACTCCTTTTCAAAATATTGATTAATATTCTATTAAATCATATACAAAATACTTATCATTAACTATTCAATAATTCGTACAATGCTAATCGCTTGATCAAACATATTGGACGTCGCGACCGCTTCACTACAAAAGACGTTCAGTGACGCAACAAAAAAGTACCTTAACAACGTAACTTGCAGGCAAAAGTTTTATGTATGGTACTACAATGGACTACTTTTCATTTTAATGGGCTTTGAAATTTTAATCATGGAACCTTTGGAATTAAAATCATAAAATCGAAGCACACTGTTTCGTATCTCATTTTTGTGTGAAAAGGTTGCTTCAACCTGTTAGAAGGGAGATAATCAAGGGGTAACAACTGGGCATTGGATCAAGAAATAGAGAATGGTAGATTACACGGCTTTTAACTTTAAATACCCATATCACATATTCCCTTGTATTTATCTGCCATTGATATGTTATGACTGTTAGAAGTCCTCGAATGTGTCAATAATTTGATAAATGCACTCTGATCTACGCTCTAGGAGCTAACCTAAATTGTGCATTGTTGCCAAAATCTATCTTTCTACCTAAAAAAAGCTTAACCTATGAAGCTGATCTAAGAAGGCATGTAAAGCCCCAGGATGTGCCACAATAAAATACTGTAGACTGGGCCCGAGGTTATAAAACTTTTTTCAAGCTCAGCTCAGCTGAGCATGAAATTTCAAGTGCTCATAATTGTTGAAATAGTCAGAATCAGTGAAAAATTCAGGTTCAATACTCAACAACTAGTAATTTATCCTGCTTATAAATGTTAAAATGCCAACAATTTTAACATTTATGAGCAGGATAAATTTTAGTCTCAGTTGAGCTGAGCATGAAAAAAGTTTTATAACCTCGGGGCCTGCTCCGGCTGAACACACAGATGGAGGGTATGAGCAAGAAAAACAAATACGCTAGTTCTCGTTTTCTGAGCTTTCAGTCAGGTTGGACTTCAACAAACCTGCACAGCAGGAGAACGATAGAGCAGCCATGGACAAGGCCACTATGATCTCCGGTCAGATAATTACATAACGCATAAGCAGGATGTTTTTTCTTTCTTTGAACAGAGTTGGAGATGTATCTTAGTAAAATATCATTCAAAGGGGACAACGGTCAAAACGAATTTTGTTATGCATGCGATTTCATAGTTGTGTCTACACGTTCTGGCGACAAACCCACTACTAATCGTATGTATAGTAGCATAATGTCGCGAGTCCATTTTGTATACGATATTCATGCCAAGTACTTCTTTGAGCGTTGAACAAGCAATATATCCTGTCTTGAGGCTTGAAATTATTGGGCTCTTTCAAACCCAATTACATCAGTTAATACCCGGATACCAACGTGTTATCACGGGTGACTGCAGTGCAAACTATTTCTTTACATACTAGTGAAAAGCTTTATCGTTTTTAAAGCCATACTGACAAAACCAGAATGAAAGTGACTTAGAATTCGCTAGAAATTAGATTTTGGACCTAGAAATTAGATTTTAGACACCTAAAATTACAATAACCATAAAAGCCTTAGAGGTCAGTCAGTGTGACCTTGGACTAACTCATGATAAGAATGCATTAATAACAAATAGGAATCTATCTTCAGACACAAAGTGGGATGTATCACACAGATGGTTAGAGGTCTGAACTTTCAGATTTAAAAGGAATAGGAATATTACGCCTATAAAACAAGCACTAAATGACTAAATGTTGTTGCCTTCGGGCCTATGTGGTAGAGTGCCTCAATTTTTGTATCGTCTTGTAATCCCTTTTCTACCCCCTACCATGAGAACACACACAGAATTTGAACATTGAGTATATATATGCATAAGAATTTAAATTGGGATTGTTTTCATATTTTCAAATTACAGTCTGGGTGATCCATCTTGTATGATATCAAAATTGTTTCAACTCAATATCTTGAGAAACAATGAAAAGAATTTGTCTAAATTTTGTATAACAGTTAAGCATCCTTTTCCCCCAAATTTGGCCAGAGTCGAGAGACTACACAAGGCCTCAACAACAGTAAATTTGCAACACAGTTACAGCCCTTGATTGATTATTTGGTTTCTTTAGAATAGTAAGTAATTTATTAATACAATATGCCAAATAAGGCCCATGAGCACATAAACATAATACAACATACATTTCATGCAGGATAGCGAACAAGACATTTCAATAACATACTCAAAATAAATGAACACTCGCGTGCTCGGGAGAGGTGCAACTTATATTCTAATGTATCTTTCAATAGTCCAAAATGATGATTGTGATTATAGAAGCCCTATCTGGAGCAATATTACAATTTCAAAAAAAACAAATTGTCATAATCCAAAAATATGCTTGAATAATCGCATTTCTACTGATGTGTATAAGTGTCTGTAATACCGTAAAAGTCAAAGTATCTGTAGAATGACCAAACAGAAACAGATTAAATTATGTAATCATATGCACACTGACTGGTTAAACTGGGTTTGAATTGTAGGGAACATTTTACAGAATGACAGCCCTTCAGTGACATAGATTTTTGTTTCCACTAAATATCTTGTTCAAAGATAGAGTCTGGTAGACACATTGACCATTTTTATGTACAACTATTGACAAGATCTAAGTTTGGAATGTAAACTAATTTTTATTTTCAAATGGAATGCCATTGATGATTTTGGACTTTCATTTCTGGCTCAAAATGTAGAGAAATTTTACTAGGATAGGTTGTATACATATATTTTATCTGACATTGCTGTGAAGCAGGCAAGGAAATAAAACACACAACAACACACTGTATTTACTTCTTTTTTCTCAAAATACTTTCAACCTTTTTGTGAAGTCATTTGTTTTCATTCTTTTCATCCTTTTAAAATTATGGCGTCCCCGCCGACTGACATCTTCAATCTCAGCAAACAAGCTCAGTTCAACTTTCTTTACTTCATTTCTTAAGTCTGACATTGGACAATCAATCAAGTAACTACACACTTGTAACAGCCAACTATATGACAAACAGTCCGCCCACTGCTCTGGCTCAAATGTCAATAGAAAGTTTTGATGCATTTTCTCAATTTGCTCTATCACATGTTGGTATTTTTCTTTATCTTTCACTTTACTTCTAGAAGGAACAGATTTAACATTGTCCTTGATAAACTTTTTCAATAATGTCTGACTACTGGACTGTGTGTCTCGTTCTGCCTTCTTAGCCTTTTTCTGAGGTAGAGAATCAGAGTCCCAGTCTGGGTTGTCATGGTTACCTGTATCTGGTTCCCAGTCTTCATCAGACTCAGCAGAGCTGGCACAAGAACTTTGAATAGTATAGTCTGACAAACCATGTTTGTCAAGATCATCTAGAAATGATTCTGGATTTGACAAATGTTTTATACTTGATTTTCTGAATTCATCCCCATGGATAATAAGTTCACATTGGTTATTTTTGGATGTGTCAACATATTCATGCTCTTGAGAATCCTCAATTCCCCCATAGTGCCCCAATAAATACCCAACAGGGTCCTCATCTTGCAGGGTACCAGTAGTGAGGTCAGTGACAGCAGTGACATGGTGATGGGTGGTATCTTCCTGTGGTTGGTTTTCAGTTGCTCTCCTTTTATTTTTCCATCTTTTGGCCAGCTCCAGTAGAGGCTCTACAATCTTTTCTCGAACTTCGGGCTGTTGCAATTTGTCTGCAATAACGATCGTATCAAAACTTATCACTAACAAGTAACTGCTTTAAAATAACTGAATAAGTTATCAACTCTTCCAATGAACTATTTAAGTTGGCTTAAAATTGTTTATGCAAAGAAACTTATTCTAAATGTAAAAATTAAACAAAGCTTAAAAATATTACCATTCTTGGGGATCACTGTATGTTTGGAACCAGCTACAGAACTATCAAGGCTTTCCACCAGTTTCTTACTGCAACAATCATGCAAAATAAGCAAATGAAAGAAATGCAAGAATGGGGCAAATATAATCATTATATACACAAACAAGATGCCCATATGTTATTTTATACATTACGGTGAAAACCAATGTATACTGAGCCAAACTTATAACGCAACATTAGTTTGTTTTTAATGTTATACTTCGGAACATTATCAAATACACTTTGTCTCTACTGAATTAGATTGCCGGATGATCGACACATCTCATAACATCTTGGCTGTAACATTCTGTGTTATGCGTCTCAAGAAATTAATCATTTTTTAGAGGTAGGGTCTTGGCAAAAAATGAAATGCATTGTGATTTTCCAGAAAGCGTCATGTGACGTGTATTCGTACCCTAGAAATTAATGTCGGTTTTCAGTGTTACCCCTGTTCCACTTTAGACAATGAATAATTTTACTGTCAAAAGATAATTTTGCTCAATTTTGAGCAGAGTTGAAGACTCATTTTCGCCCCCAACCATTCAAGTTTACTCACATTTTAACATTTGTAACAGACGGACCTGACCCAACAATTGGATGCCATTGAGTTTTCTAACAATGCTGAATGACAGAATGAACATGTTGCCACAAAGGTTTCATTAAAATTATTCGCTGTTAGAATTTTTCACCAATTCCATTTTCTATTGCGTTCAATGGAATACGCAGTATTAAACGTTCAGTTTTCAATGATGCAAACTTTGATTTAAAATTTTGGGTACAAATGGACGGCATTTTGCAATTACCACATCCAGCTACACTGGACGATCCATAAAGAAGCAATTTGTGTTAAAACTGACTTCCAGAATCTCTCAGGAGGCGCATGCCACCCAAATAACCGTTTTGACCAATCAAATTCAAGCTCAGTGACCCATGCTCTGAAAACCATTTTTTGCACCCAGTTTATTCACTGGCGATTGCTGACCATCATATGTCTGGTAGACCGTCTTGCATTACACTGAAAAAAAAGTTATAAGAGGCCACCTCATATTTTTTATCTAGTTCAGAAAGTAAAATACGATCAATTAAAATTCATGATCATATGAATAAACCAATGTCTAACAGTGGCTCTGTGAGTTTCTGCATTCCAAATTGCGTGATACTTCTCACACAGACGAAGCATGTGTAAAGGTACCCTCATTTCAAAAAGTCACACTTTATTAACATCAAATTAAATGTCACATTATGACGTTGTGTTTTTACATTTTAATTTATTTGAAAGTGCTACTGACTGCCATGATGCAAGATAAAATTAAGTCAAAAGTGTTGCTGTAATAAGAATCTTCGTTTCTGTTTTGTACATGCAAGAAGACAACAGCCTGAATAACAGGAATTCAGCTTTTGTATGCAATTTGCATACCAACTTTGTTCTTCTCCAGTTGCGTTATTATCAGCAGCACGGCATTGAAATTTTCAGCGGTTATTTAGGTCAAATACTAGACTCTGATAAACTTTGAAAATTCAAAAAATCGTCCACAAATTTTGTTATTTTGTTCGTTAAAAATTGATATTGAAACCGGAAGTGTGCGGCAGCCTTGACCTGTTGGTCCTAGAAAATGGTCTAAAATAGTTCAGTCGAGTTATATCTCTTCATTTCCAGGCCTCATCAAGTGAAATTAACAGGGGTCAACATGTTTAAGAGGCACATTTATGAATTTTCTAAAAAATCTCAAAATTGGCGATTCTTAAAAATGCATAAAAATTCTACCAGTAGAGAAAATTCGAATGTTTGATGTTTTTCCGAGCCGTAACGACCCCTTTGATGACACCCATTCCTAATTTCAATAAATGGTGTGCTGTAACCAATTTTTTATTTAAAAATATTGATTTTTGCATTTTTACTCCAAAAACGCTTTAAGTGAAAGAAAATTATTTCTTAACACTTTGCAACTTTACTTACTTGAAAGACAAGTTTTTCGGCAAAAAATCGTGCAATTTTGAACATGGCTTAGAAACAAAAAATGAGTTTGAAAAGTGGCCTCTTATAACTTTTTTTCAGTGTACATTAAAATGCGAAAAACATGTCATAACCGTGTTGCGTTATAAGTTTGGCTCAGTATATATCAAAACTTGATAAAACTGGTATTTTTATTGATATGAAATTTCACTGATATCAAATCTCACTGATATCAAGTCACTAGTGACTGATATCAGCCTCTATCTTCACTGTAGGAGAGGAACTACTTTTTTCAGTTTAAAGTATAAAATAAAAAGAAAATTTGCTTTTTTTTGCTGAATACCAAATATATTTCATCTCGTGAGTTGAAAACACCAAAATTTTCACTCGTGCTGTGCACTCGTGAAAATTCTGATGTTTTCAACTCACTTGATGAAATATGTTTGGTATTCACCTCAAAAAAAGCAAATACATGTATCCTCTTATCTATTTCAGTGATACCTTATATAGGTTGGAGCTTACTATGAGTAATTTTCGAGAAATCTTTTATTACAAAATATCAGAATTTCCTGTTTGTTATCCCTTGTATATATATATAAAAAAAATCTCTCAATGTATCACATGATAAAAATCTTCTTCATAGAATAATGTCAGGAGTTAGTTGGACTGGTCAGCTTTGCTTGGTCAGCAAGCTTCTAAAGTAAAACTCATTTATTCCATTTCCTTGATTATATTTTGGCTTTATAGCATTTCATACTCCTTAATATGATGACAAACGAAATCAACCAAGCTAGTTGCACTGTCAAATCAGTATTTGCTCCACATGAAAATGACCAAGAAAAGGCTGAATTAAGTTTCAGGCTATGATTTTTACATACCTTATGTTTTGCTGTTGAAGAGTAAACTAGAAAAAGTGCCTTGAGAGGCACGTATACCCCCGGCTGGTAGCCCCATACCCCCCCCCCCCCCAACCCAACCCCCTTCCCCCTCCCCAAAACCACCCAGCACATGCACACCTGGCACTGAAAATACCTGGACGAAAGAGTATCCTTATCAAATACATTTTAGACATGTGCGTTCTAAAGCACTTTGCCCACAGACATGGGGGAGTGTAGCTTTAGAGTGAAAGATCTACTTTAGAACAGTACACAGAGCTGACTTGTGTACTCCATCTAGGACTTAATTGCGGACATTGAGGGTCAGGTCCTCAGTCCTAGATGGAAAATAAAAATAGACTGTCATTTTAAAACAAACAAACAAAAAAGTGATTTCCTGGATCTTGACCTCTGGCACCACCCTATCCCCCAACATGGACCCAAAGGTCTGAACCCAACATGTTCTAAGTATGAATGCTTTCTGACAAGTGGTTGTCAAGATATAGACCTACAGAATATTAATCTTGGATAATTATCATATTATATAAAGGTGTCCAAGATTTTGACCTCTTGCCCCACCCCTGCAGTTTGGTACCAAAGAATAAAAATCAACCCTAAAGGGTATCTATCATCCAAATAGGAATACATTCCTATGAGACAGAGTGTTAAGATATGCACTAAGAAAATAATAATAAAAACTAGAAATGCGTGTTTGTAAAACACTATGCCCCCAACTGTATGCTTGTCCCTAAACTGGCAGTCTGTATGATTCATTTATTTCATTCGAATGCTGCAGTCAAATTAAATTTCCTGAAGAAGCTGTTCGGTTGTGATTGTTTTGACCTCGATCCAGAAACAGAATGTAAGCTTTTTTGCAGGCAAGTTAGAAATGAAGTAAAAATTTAAAAATGGAGTAATTTTGTCAAAATTTGACAAAGAGTCCCCAAAAGTTAATCAGGTGATCTTCTTCTCAGTCCCAACCAGCATACCAAATATGAAGGCTCAAATACGTTTTGAGATATCTTGCACAGAAGATTTTCAAAATTTGTTTTCTAAGGGACATTATTCCAACAAGGGACATAACACGTACATGAAAAAAATACAGGCCAACTATTTTTTTCATGAGGAATCTGTATATGAAATTTCAAAACCCTATCATTCACTGTTCAAAGGTCTCAAATTTCACCGAAAAGTGGAAAAATCAATAAAAAATTTCAAAATTCTGTATTTTTGTCAAAATTTGACGGAAAGTTCTCAAAAGTTAATCAGGTCATCTACTTCTCAGCCCCAACAAGTTTACCAAATATGAAGGCTCTAGCTTCAATACTTTTGGAGATATCTTGCACACAAGATTTATAAATTTTGTTTTCAAAGGGACATAACTCAAAAAAGGGGCATAACTTGGCCATACCAAAAAATTCGGGTCAACTATTTTTTCACGAGGAATGTGTATATGAAATTTCAAAACCCTAGCATTCACCATTCAAAAGTTTCAAATTTCACCGAAAAGTGGAAAAATCAATCAAAATTTCAAAATTCCGTATTTTTGTAAAAAATTGACGGAAAGTTCTCAAAAGTTAATCAGGTCATCTACTCCTCAGCCCAAACAAGTGTACCAAATATGAAGGCTCTAGCTTAAATACTTTTTGAGATATCTTGCACACAAGATTTTCAAATTTTGTTTTCAAAGGGACATAACTCAGAAAAGGGGCATAACTCGGACATGAAAAAAAATACGGGTCAACTATTTTTTCATGAGGAATGTGCATATGAAATTTCAAAACCGTAGCATTCACGGTTCAAAAGTTAACAGACGCACAGACAGACAGACAGACAGACAAGCCGAAAGCAATATGCCCTTCCAACTTTTTCAAAGTTGGGGGCATAAAAACACTATGTAAATAGACAACACATTTTAAAGGTGACCTACATTTTGACCTCTAGCACCCCCCCCCCCCCCCACACACACACACATGGACCCTAGAGTCTGAACCTAACAAGGTGCCTATGGTCTAAGTATCACGCCCGGTAAAGTGCAAATTGACCACCGCCGGTGGTCAACGTAAAAAAAGTTGATATACATCCGGTGGTCGTTTTGAGCGTTTCCTGTTATTAGTTTTCGCGAGTTTGGTGGATGTAGAAGGTAAGATGTTTTTTGATCAAAAGCGTATTTTAAAAATCAAAGAATGTCAGGCTATCAGTTTTTTGCCGTTGAATGTCTAGCCGAAGTGGTAGTTGAAAAAAATAAACCGTTTTTCTGCAATCCTTTCCGGCCCGTTTGATCGGTGGTGAAAACGAAAGTAGAATCTGGTCAAACACAGGTTAAAATGCCCTGATCGTGCCTTTGCAAGCTTTCTGTAACCAATGGTCGTTGCAGTTAGTTAAATGAACACTAAATTAGCTTTTCAGACATAATTCTAAAATCTGTCAAGCTTTCCTTTCAACACTTAGATCGATTTTGTACCGGTGGTCAACTTGAAGTTGCGGTGGTCGTATTGATCAATGGGGATTACAATGTAAATTTTCATCGTGAGAGAAAGCCAGCGAAAATGCAACTTGATGTCGTTTTCTGTTAGGGGGCACGGCAACATTAATAAAGATGCATTCTAAACACAACCAAATCCAAATCAATGCCGTCGGTGTCCTCATAATTCAATTTCGTTTGTCCATTAGCCATTCAGAAACATAGTTTAGCAATCTCGGATGTATTTATTACTAATTTTTGGTAACCCTAACAATACAAATACTACCTCACGCAAGATGCATTGAATTTATATACATAATTTGCATTGACTTGAAGAAAAAACACTAGAATAACAGTGCGGCCAATTTGTAAACTAGGTGGTCAATTTGTCCTTAAAATGAGCAATTTTGAAATGATTTAATGTCCAATTTGAAAAGTATTGAAGGGAATGCCTGCTGTTTAATGTTGAGCAGGCTCAGTCTTGCAGATTCGACAATTTTAGGTGCAGCACTAAGCAAAGCGTTCATTGTGTTGTTCGTATGAAATCTATCTTCTGTTTTGCAATATCAATTCTTTGAATATGTAATGGTGAATAATCACGTGGTTTATATCAATTTCAGACGAAATATTTAGAAACATTGGTCATAATAAAATTGTCAATGCTAAATGAATTGGCGTGTAAAATTATACATGCATGTACCTCTTCCTCACATTGTCACGTGCGGTTGGAATAATAGATTCATAATGTTTCTGGATTTTGCCAGTAGTCGATTGGTTCGCTGGTTAAGCCCAAACGCTAGTTCAAACGAGTCGAGATCACGTGATTGTCCACTGCAAAGTGTAGAATGAACGCATGTATTAATGCTGAAGAATAACTGGCCTCATCAGTTTTAGGTGCGCCTACTGACCTTATTTTCTTTACTTTTTACGTTTCCAGATGGGTCGATTTAAAGGGAAACGAACCAAGCGTCGTCACCTGACGAACAAAAAACCATATCTCTGGCGTGGACAGGAAATCCAAGACGTTGTCCAGAGTCCGTTCAAATCGCCATCTAAGAAAAAGCCAAAATACAGTTCATCATTCTATAGAGCTATTGGCTCATCGCCCCAAAAGACAAATTGTCCTAAAATCTATACACCGAAAGGAAAGTTCGGATTTCCTAAGAAGAAAAACATAAAAACAGGGACTAAATCAAAAGTATTAAGTCCGTATACAAGCACCCCGAAGAAATCAACACGAAGTTTGATTATGATAGACCATAGCTATGCACAAGCTAATGCAGAATCTATTGGCACCAGCAATTCACAAGCTCAACATTAAACAGCAGGCATTTACTTCAATACTTTTCAAATTGGACATTAAATCATTTCAAAATTGCACATTTTAAGGTCAAATTGACCACCTAGTTTGGAAATAGACCGCACTGTTATTCTAGTGCTTTTTCTTCAAGTCAATGCGAATTATGTATATAAATTCAATGCATCTTGCATGAGGTAGTATTTGTATTGTTATGGTTACCAAAAATTAGTAATAAATACATCCGAGATTGCTAAACTATGTTTCTGAATGGCTAATGGACAAACGAAATTGAATTATGAGGACACCGACGGCATTGATTTGGATTTGGTTGTGTTTAGAATGCATCTTTATTAATGTTGCCGTGCCCCCTAACAGATAACGACTTCAAGTTGCATTTTTGCTGGCTTTCTCCCACGATGAAAATTTACATTGTAATCCCCAATGATCAATACGACCACCGCAACTTCAAGTTGACCACCGGTACAAAATCGATCTAAGTGTTGAAAGGAAAGCTTGACAGATTTTAGAATTATGTCTGAAAAGCTAATTTAGTGTTCATTTAACTAACTGCAACGACCACTGGTTACAGAAAGCTTGCAAAGGCACGATCAGGGCATTTTAACCTGTGTTTGACTAGATTCTACTTTCGTTTTCACCACCGATCAAACGGGCCGGAAAGGATTGCAGAAAAACGGTTTATTTTTTTCAACTACAATTTCGGCTAGACATTCAACGGCAAAAAATTTATAGCCTGACATTCTTTGATTTTTAAAATACGCTTTTGATAAAAAAATATCTTACCTGCCACATCCACCAAACTCGCGAAAACTAATAACAGGAAACGCTCAAAACGACCACCGGATGTATATCAACTTTTTTTACGTTGACCACCGGCGGTGGTCAATTTGCACTTTACCGGGCGTGAAGTATGTATGAATGCTTTCTGACAAGACTTTGTGGATGTTGAAATACATACAGAAAATTTATCATGGTATCTATCATATTATTAAGGTGTCCTAGATTTGAACTCTAGCCCCACCCCTGACGATGGTACCCAGTAGTCGGTGCCATGGAATAAAAGCAAACCCTACAGGGTATCTATGATCTAAATAGGAATACATTCCTATGATTGTTAAGATATGAACTTAGATAAGAAACATTAAAATTGAAAACAGCACATTTTAAAGGTGACCTAGATTTTGACCTCTAGCCCCACCCCTGGGCATGGACCGTGAGATTCGAACACATGGAAACAAAGCCAACTCTATAGGGTATCTATGGTCCAAATATGAACAATTTCTGATGGTTGGTTCATGAGGTATACACCACTAGAGAAACCTCAACCAAAACTTTGACATAAATTCTACGAATGAACAAACGAACTAACGAACATACGAATGGAAAAGCGAAAAGCGAGTTTTACACCAAAGATAGGTTTGATTTAGCACAGCATACCTGCTGTTACCAGAGAGAATGTCAGAGCTAGCAAACTTGGTTTTGATGTGTTTTACCCAGTCCTCCCAGATAAACAACTGGTGACCTACAAAAAAAACAAAGACAGAAGCATCGATCAGTGCCTCTTTTCTCGCTTTATCAGATCGTAAAATCCCTCTTCTTCTTAAATCTGAAATATCAAGCTTCTCATCAGGAAAACATGTCCGTGAAATATATACCCCCTTATACCCCACTTTTATATAGCAAAACTGGGGTATGCAGGGGTATAATTATTTTTCTTATTTTTGCTCCAAAACATAGATTGTGTGTACTCATTAGAACCGCCTCGCTGAGGCGGTTCTAATGTGTACCCACAATCTATGTTTTGAGCAAAAATAAGAAAAATATCCAAATTTTTCCAATGAAATTTTCACTTTTTTAAGCTGAAAAAATTCTCTGTATATTACATGGACAAGTTTTCGTAATGTAACCTTCTGACTGTATAGACCGGTTTGTGTCAGACCGGATCAGATGCACCAATAACCATTTTTTCTCGCGACTTTTTGAAAATGTCATGGCATCTTCTTCTTAACTATGCAGTATTCTACATGTTCATTCAAACAACAAACAACAAAAGCATATAAGTTTGCTAGGAAATTAGCACAGCATTTCTAATGATCACCAAAAAATGAAACAATACCAAACGCATCTTCATAAGTCATGACTTTCCACAATGCAAACTATGTGAGTAAACTCACTGGAGAATTGTCCAAAAATGTCAGAAACTGGTCACTTGGTGTGCTTTATTTGACTTACAATGATCAGTCAGCTTCATCAGCTCACGTGAATAACTTGACAGTACCCTGAAAATAAACAAAATAACATCATGACAACAAAATATTGTCTACATGCAAGTCTTATGATGCACTCCCACCAAATATAAAGCATTGAGAAGGGTTCGTATGGTTTATTTTATTCTGTTTGTCCATTTTGTCACTAATCACTCTGATAATTGCTACTAACATTAAAAGGGACAACTCACCTTTCTGTATGATCATTAAGTCCAAGGTATAACTTGAGAGTTATGATGATGTATGACAGGGCGAGGCCCTCCCAGAATGGTATCTTCTTGAACTGTTTAGTAGGCTGGTAGTCTGTCATAACAGACTTAGACTTGTATAGACTGATCACCAGGGCATGCATTTCAGCTGTAACAACATAAACATAGCATTAGCTTTATGGTATGTTTGTTAAAACTTTATCAAAACCAGAAAAACTGAGGTGACTAGCAGTTTTATAATCACAAAATGAAGATCAAGAAAGTTGTTTACTACATTTATTTGAAAGCAAACATATGAGCCATGTCATGAGAAAACTGGCGTTTTGCCTGTGCGAAAACAAAGGCCCAGATCAGCTGTGCAGGAACTGCACAGCTGATCAGCCCCTTTGTTTTTGCTACACTGGATAGTACAATCCCTCTTCTTCTTAAATCCGAAATTTTAAGCTTCTAGCCTGCTTCAGTGACTGCACAGGCCGGTTTGTGTTGGACCTGATGGGAATCTCTAAAGACCGGTTTTCTTACACCCAACTCATATAATTGTGTTGAGCACTCCCTGGACCTCAAGTTTTATGCTACATATTGTCATTCCCAGCTTTGTAAACAAAAAACATCATTTAAAGAATCATGTGAGCCTTCACATGAGAAAATCAACAATCTGCATATGCGAAAACAAAGACGCAGATCAGCCTTGCAATAATTGCGAAGCTGATCAGCGCCATTGTTTTCGCTACAAAAATAGTACAATTCCTCTTCTACCTATATCCAAAATTTCATGCTTCTAGCTTTATTTTGTGACTGTACAGCCGGGTTTGTGTCGGACTTGGTCATAAACCCAAATTGTTGGTTTTCTCATGCACAGGCTCATATTAAACATAAATTTATAGAGAGCCATCATCCTCTCAGATTATTATTTTTTTGTTTGTTTCTTGTTTAATGTCCCAGTCAACAATTTTTCAGGCATGTTGAGACAAAGCCACTGCCTCCTGGGTGCTCAAGATCTCAACCCTGTACAAGTGGATTTTGAACCCTGACCCCCCCCCCCCCCCCCCCCCCCCCCCCCCCCAATGTCTGACACACTAACCAGATGCCACTGTGCTCCGCATTTTCTCAGATTGGCATACCTGAACATCAGAACAAATAGATCAGCCATTTTGATTCAGATATTGTGAACATACCTGGCAGATCGAGCATCAATATGTATTTGCTGATCAGCTCTGTAAAAGGAAATTTTGGGAAAGTCTCCAAACCAAGGAAGCGACATATCATGCCTGTGGCCCTTCTCAGGTATGCTGTAGTAGGTAGAATGCCCTAAAAATAATACTAAGTCATCAAAGGATATTCCGATGATATAGAATACTGCCTTTGCTTTTTAACCAGGGGCCAGTAGTTCAAAATTAACAATGTTGTTAGTTAATGATTCATTAAGATTTCAAACATGAATATTACAAATACACTGTTATTTTTTATGATAAAATGTGAGAATCTTTTTCAATGCAAAGGATTCTCACATTTTATCAACAAAAAATAACAGTGTATTTGCGTACGTAGTCGGAATTTATTTAAAGAGTTGAGGTCTTAACGATGACGTTAAGCTTACGAAGTTTTAAACAACTGGCCCCTGGCGTATAGACAAAAGTGGCACAATTCAGAATGGTACAAAAAGTATGTATATTATACTACTATAAATACAGTAATGTTTGTGAGTTTTAGAACTAAGTTTTTGCTAATTTCCTGAATTGGTTGCCTCGCAAATTTAGATTTCTTGGTGATACACAAACATACTAAAACTAAAAGTTTTATAGATTGCTAAACTACTTGCTCATTATTAAAGACTGGCTAATGATTTTGAAGTAAAAAAAAAGCAAGCATTACCGAAATCTGTTGACACCAGCTTTACCCACGCAATTATGATCCCTTATTTTCCAGCTTAAAACAGGTTAAATTGTACTTACTAAACCAAATAATCTAGAATCCTGCAAGTTGAACTTGAAATCTTCTGGCAATAGAGACACTGCATCTAAATATGGAATTTTCCCTTTTCTGGCCCACCTGTAAAACACAAAACCAATTGCCACTAAATGTCAGGGCATGTTTAAAATTTGAAAATCATTTGGTAAAATAAAATAATCATCTTTAACTATTAAGGGTTTATCCTTTTTTTTCTATTCTTAATTTTCTGTTTAAATTTTACAGTCATCACAAAAAAGAAACATGGAGCTGACATTAATCAGCAGGATTATTTTTATGCTCCGTTGAATTGCACAAAAAAAATTACCCAAAAGCCATAGCACACAATTACATGCATACCTGACAAGATCAGACAGTGTGGTTCCCGGGTTAGTGTAGAGCAGTCCAATATAACAGAAAACCAGTGTATACTTCATCTGCATCTTGTACTCACTACGAGCATCAGCGCGTTTCTGCAATGTAAGTACACAAAAACTGATTGGAATCAATCTTTGAGTTTAACTCTCAAAGTGTGGAAAATTGAACTATACTGGACAAATGAGCCATCTCGTGAAAAATCTTACAATGTGATAAACAGGTCTGACACAAATCAGGCTGTACAGTCACGGAAGCTTGAAACTTTGCATTTAAGAAGAGGAAGTGTATTATCCAGTTAGCGAAAACAAAGGTGCTGATCAGCTTTGAAGCTGATCTGCGTCTTTGTTTTTGCATATCAGATTGTTTGTTTTCTCATGAGGCGGCTCAAATCTAAAGACAACACTTTTAAATGAAGGGTTCAGTTTGCTATATGTATGAAGTTTTATTGGACAACCTCTTTCCTTACTCACCCCTCTTTTCCCCCAGTGTGTGTCATCGTCGTCCTCCTCACTGCTATAATCATCATCACTATCCTGATTATCCCCCTTATCATCATCATTCTGTTCCAGTGGGTTGTCTCCCTCATAAAACTCTTCATTCTGCAGGGCTTCCTTCATCTCTGATGCTAACTGAAAGAAAAGTACTATATATATAGCATGTCTCTGAGCCTAGTGAATACATGTTTCTCTACTTTTTTCATGCTCAACTCAGCTGAGCTTGAAATTTAACCTGCTCAGAAATATCAAAATAGCCGAAATATATTGAAATTGAAGGTTTAGATCATCAAAGTCTCTAATATATCCTGCTAATAAATGTTAAAATGAATTATTGTTGGCATTTTAACATTTATGAGCAGGATAAATTTTAGTCCCAGCTGAGCTGAGCATGAAAACGTTTTATAACCTTGGGGCCAGGTACCATTTTCAAGCCAGTAAAATACAAGGAGCCTGCTCTCATACAGAAGTTACTAGCAGACAATTAAATGGAAATAATATATTTGGCAGAATCAATTCAGAAAGGTCTGATGTGTACATTTAGTATGCTTATTTCTCACAAGCAGTTTGCAGTGTAAGGTGGGTCAAGTTTTAACAGTTTTTTAATCAATCTAATAGATGTAACCATGTTAATAGCAGGATAGCAATACTGGTGTTTCAAACATCTCAGTAACAGTTGCCAGGAAGGCGAAATTGACATCTACTAGCACATTGCTCAGCAGTTACACGCATGATTGTAATGTAAGCCAACCCTTTTTGTTTGACTATAACTGATTATTTCAACCCCCTTTTTTTCTAACTTCATATCACCTTTTTTTTTACAGTATGCAACTATACCTGTATTTTCTCCGCAGTCTTGGTTGAAACACCCACAGTTTTCCTTCTCTTTTTACGTCCAGTTACATTTTTGATGAGTGGTTTCTTTGTTGTACCAGGAAACTTCTCCCTAGAAGGTGAAGAACTCAGTGATGGCTTAAACTACCTTCAAAGATTATTGAAATTTCATTTAGGAAAAAATGAGCCACCTCGCGGAAAAACCAACAATGTGGTTTCCAACCAGGTCTGACAGAAACCGGTCTGTGCAGTCACAGAAAATGGTTAGAGGCTGGAAATTTTGGATTTAGAAAGAAGAGGAATTGTACTATCGGAGTAGCGAAAACAAAGGCGCTGATCAGCTTCGCAGTTACTGCGAAGCTGATCTGCGCCTTTGTTTTCGCCTATGCAGATTGTTGGTTTTCCCATGGGGTGGCTCAAATACAAGTGAAACGAATACACCCTACATCCCACTTTTTGTAGTAAAGTTGGTGCATACAGGGGTATACATTTTTTTTCTTATTTTTGCCCAAAACATAGATTGTGGGTTTTCCTTAGAATGGCTTCAGAGGCAGTTCTAACTTGTACTCACAAAGTCACAATCTATGTTTTAAGAAAAAAATATCAAGTACACCACAACCTTTTTATAACACTATTGTTGGGGTCCAAGCCAATTTCCGTGTTAGCTATCCAATTTGTGTTATAACGAGACTAAAATGTATAGATATAAAGCAAAAATAGTCTAAAATGAGAAAATGGGGTCCAACAGTGATCAGTGTTATATCCAAATCTGTGCTGTAACAAAGCACGTTATAAAGAGGTCCAGGTGTAATACATTCTCAACTGACATCTTTTAATTTTCAGTTTTAAAAATCTCAGTATACATGTATTTGTTTACATAAACATTTCAGATAATGCCTTCAAAGACAATTTATTAGCATTAAGAAAACATGCCCATGCAATATACAGAAATGTTTAAAGTTGTAAAAAAAATGAAAATTTTCAGTAGATTTTTTTCCTTATTTTTGCTCTTGTGGGTATACGTTAGAACAGCCTTGTTTGAAAAATAGGTATACCCCTACAAACCCCAGTTTTCATATAAAAGTGGGGTTCAAGGGGGTATACTTTTCATGGACATGTTTTACTGATGTCTTTATTATATCTAATAGCTTAGAACTTAGTTCTCTTACTTCCCTGCATATTCTATAAATGGTCTTGATGTCCGAAAAGTTTTCAAGTATTTTACTACCTTTGTGTACTGTATTTGTTCAGGATCTCGAGCGGAGGCTTGTCAGAGAAGGCTACTTGTAGTCTTGACAGGTAATTTACCCATAACTTAAACACAACATCCTGAAGGAAACAGAAAACTGTTGTTTGAAATTGAAAATGTTGTTAGTAAAAAATTCTATGTGCTTGAAATATCCTACCAGAATATACACTGATACATGTATATGCATCTCCAAAAGGACAAAACAGAAAATCAGCAAAAAGCCCATCACTAAACTTTCATGCTGAAATTAAAAATTAAAAAAATATCTCTTCCTTCAATGAATTGCAATAAAGTTGATTCAACCAGGTTCATATAAGGTCCGATGAAAGAATTAATTTCATTCCTTAGTTGATTTGGGGTTAAAGTCTCATCGCCAGCTAGTGTCATATGGAGGTTGGACCTCGCCATTAAAGTCTCAACCAAAAGACTGAAGAAGACTGGCATCAAACCTACGACCCATGGTTTACTTACAAGATCAGTGGTTTAACCACTACACCATGCAGGCTTCTATGGGCATAAAAACAAAAGACCAGAGGACCAATGGTCCTGTAAACGCTCACCTGAGATCTGTTGTACGTGTATACCAATAAACATGTTTGCATATTATGGAAAAAAAGCCCCAGTAAAGGGGCAGATGATTCCCTGGTGTCCATTATTTTTCTTCATAATAATCAATATCCTGTCCATTTGCCAATTTCCTGCAAGTCTTTCCCTTCAACCGACAAATAACAGTTATCCCCATTCAAAGGCATAGGCAACCTATGTTGACCTTGTCGTAAAATAGGTCAACGTCATCACAGGGTCATGATTTATATATACATTGTAGTACTTAAGCCATTGATGTTTCATGCCAAGTTTTGTTGAAATCGGTCCACCGGTTCCAGAGAAGAAGATTTTGGAAGGGTTTTTACCATATATGGGCATGGCGGCCATCTTGGTCATGTGACCTGGATCATTTATATACACATTGGTTCCCTCATTCTATAAATGCTTCACATAAAATTTGGCTTTGATTGCCCAAGTGGTTTCAGAGAAGAAGATGTTTGAATATTTTGGTAATATACATGTATATTGCCCCGGGGTGGGGGCATATGAGCCCCTTGGGTCCATTTTTTTTTCAGAATCATTAATATTCAGTCAAACTACCCATTCCTGCAAGATTTTCACCTCAAATTACTTTTTAAAAGTTTTCCCCATTCAAATGCATAGGCGACCTATGTTGACCTTGCCATAAAAAAGGTCAAGGTCATCACAGGGTCATGATTTATATACACATTGTAGTACTTGAGCCATCAATGCTCCATGCCAAGTTTCTTTGAAATCAGTGTACCGGTTCCGGAGAAGAAGATTTTGGAAGGGTTTTTACCATATATGGGCAGGGCGGCCATCTTGGTTATGTGACCTTAATTATTTATATACACATTGGTTACCCCTTCCTATTGATGCTTCACATAAAATTTGGCTTTAATTGGCCAAGCGGTTTCAGAGGAGATGATGTTTGAATATTATGATAATATACATGTATATTGCCCCGGGGTGGGGGCATATGAGCCCCTGGGGTGCAAATTTTTTCAGAATCATTAATATTCAGTCCTACTGCCCATTTCCTGCAAGACTTTTACTTAAAATGAGATTTCAAAAGTTTTCCCCATTCAAATGCATTGATGACCTATGTTGACCTTGCTGTAAAATAGGTCAAGGTCATCACAGGGCCATGATTTATGTACACATTTAAGTGCTTGAGCCATCGATGCTTCATGCCAAGTTTCGTTGAAATCGGTCCACCGGTTCTGGAGAAGAAGATTTTTGAAGGGTTTTTACCATATATGGGCATGGCAGCCATCTTGGTCATGTGACCTGGATTTCTTATATATAATATTGGTTCCCCCTTCCTATAGATGCTTCATATAAAATTTGGCTTTGATTGGCCAAGTGGTTTCAGAGGAGAAGATCTTTGAAATTGTGGACGGACAACGGACGGACGCCGGACGGACGGACGACGGACGGACGCCGGATCATGGCCATCCTATAAGCTCACCTTGTGAGCCTAACGGCTCAGGTGAGCTAAAAATGTTTGATATTGTAGGCATCATAGAAGGGAGCTTCTCACCTTTAAAGTTTCATGTGCCCCAAGTTTGACGAGAGCCTCGACCTGGTGTTGTATAATAATCTGGTAGGCTTCATATATACTCCATGGTCGACCTTCATCTCGAACTGAAACACAATAAGCCATGCCATGAAAAAGACAAATTTCTGCCTAGATGTGAAAACAAAGGCGCAGATCAGCTGTGCAGTAACTGCACAGCTGATCAGCACCTTTGTTTTTGCTAAACAGTACAATGACCCTACTACTTACATCCAAAATTTCAAGCATCTAGACTTCTTATGTGACCGTACAGGCCAGTTTGTGTCGGAACTGGTCTGAAACTCGAAGACCATTTTTTCTAGCATAACAACTCTAATAGTTCTACCGGTTTGTTTTATACTTTATACCAGAGGTGATGATCAGAAGATGACCCACTTATAGTGATTTTCAAGCTCGACCTTCAGCTTCAACTGCAGGACAACCATACATGCTCAAGATTGTATGATGCAATATGTTTTATACTTAACTGTATAGTTACCATAGGCAATCAGAGCTGCATCATGAGAGAATCAGGGTCTCTGATCAAGTACCACATAAAACAGCCTTTACAGTCACAGAAAATTCATAGAAGCTTGAAAAAATGCATTTTAAAGAAACAGAGATTTTACAGACCACTAGGCCACTGACTGTGCTCACTTTACATGTACAATGTATATGAGCCACTGCATAAGAAAACCAACAAAATGCTTGGGCGAAAACAAAGGCGCAGATCAGCTTCGCAGTAACCGCGAAGCTGATCAGCGCCTTTGTTTTCGCTACATGGATAGTACAATCTCTTTCTTCCTTCATCAGAAATTTCAAGCTTCTAGCTGTCTTCTGTGACTGCACACACTGGTTTGTGTTAGACCTGGTCGGAAACCCAAATTGTTGGTTTTCTCACACACAGGCTCATACGAATTATGATTGTGAGGTGAAGATGTCTGATGAACCATGGAATCTGGACTGACAGGCATCAATTCATTAGTGCCAAATGACAATCAAACAAAACAAACTAGAGTGTCTACTTTAAAACAAAATTTGCCTCCATGAATTTTTTTTCAGTGATCAATTCAAGAGCAGACAAACCTTTCTTCTTGGATGTTTCGGTAGGATGTTTCTCCCTGATAAGATTGGAGTGTCCAGCAAACTGACCATAGGCTAACTCATCTTCTGCTTCTACTACTCGAACAGTCTGGAAATACATTGTTACTGCGGCATACTGATTGTTCCCCAGTATACAGATTTTTCAGCTATGCCTGGGGGTAGCCACCACTTCCTGGGTATGTAATGCAAAGGATTCTCATATTTTTTTCAACAAAAAATAACAGCGTACAGTTCAACCTCATTATAACGCGCCTCATTACAGTGCGGTTTTCAATACAACGCGGCCATGTCATGGCTCCCAAATTGATTATTTTGCTATATGTCTATTGTAAACAACCTCATTATAACACGGTTCACTTATAACACGGTCTGTTTTCATGGACCCCAAAGATAGCGTTATAATGAGGTTGACCTGTATTTGCTTTTGAAGTCGATATATAGTTAACAAAATAAGGGCTTAACTACAGCGTTAAGCTAACAATGTTTTGAAAAACTGAGTCCAGTACGTACTTTAAGAGTACATGTGTGATGATGTGTCTTGCTCAAGGACAAAACACACATCCTACTGAGGTGGAACCCAGATCACCTAGATTTGGAGTCTGACAATCTACCACTAGGCCACCACCCTTCCTATACTATAATTATTAGATAGACAGACTTTGGAATTTCAGACTGCTCCGAAAGGATCAACATTGTGACTATTCTAATGGTCTTTGTTTTACATCCACATTCATCATGGTGGTTAACAACTGAGGACATGCAAAGATGGTCAGATAACCTGTATTTAGTGCACATTCTCCACTCTACAGTCTTGGTTGGTTTGTATAAGTAATGTTTGTAGGGCATTCTTTGAATTAACTTCTTATCATTGTACAAGATAATATGAGCCGGGCCGTGAGAAAACCAGATTTTTGCCTATGCGAAAACAAAGGCGCAGATCAGCTTCGCAGTAACTGCGAAGCTGATCAGCGCCTTTGTTTTCACTACATGGATAGTACAATTTTTCTTCTTCTTAAATCCGAAATTTCAAGCTTCTAGCCTGCTTCTATGACTGTACATGTCGGTTTGTGTCAGACCTGGTCGGAAACCCTGAAGACCAGTTTTCTCGCGTCGCGGCTCATATAGCTTGTTTCAGACATCATCAATAACCCCGAAGACACTTTCTCTCATGATGGAGTCCATTAAAGTACCTGTGACTGTGTTTGACAGTTGGAGCAGTAGAAATGGCCGAGTATCTCTGTGAAATCTTCTCCCTCACAAACTTCACACACAGGCATATCGCTTCAATTCCTATCTGAAAAGGAGAATACATAACTTGACAGGCAGAATTATTTTTTTTTTTCAGTCAACACGTCAACTGGAAAACAGTCTTGGAGGGCGGGGACAGTAACTTTAACCTATTACATTGATCCGGTTGGCCAGCTACTCTTTCGTGAGAAAAAATCAATATTGGTTACCGGAACTGCTCTTTTCACGCTAGATCAGCTGGCTAACCTGCACTACGATACACTTCGTGACCTCGCTCCTCTCCCGTGTCAGCTTAGCATAGGTTGCCTTTAAACTATGGTCGAACAGACTATGGATTTCGTAAGAAGCTTATAGCTGCTTTATTTGGTGATAATTGTTAGAATTTTTGTTATGGTTTGTTAGAAAATGCATAAATCTTTTAGTAAACATCTGGTTAGCCTGCAGAATTTCAATAAATTTGCAAAAAGCAATCGATTTTCTACTTTGTCTCATATTTTACAGTAGTCTCCCCTTATCTATTTATAGATGTATGTGATATTTTCAACAGAAAACATGAAGTATTTTATGAACCTGTGTCATTTTACATCTGGAATATATATAAATTAAGTCCTACCAGTAAATAAGAGCTGTCACAGGACAGCGTAGCTCGCCTGACTTGTGCTTTGCCACTACATTCTGTTAAAATCTATTACCCCTTGACCTCAAGGTCACTCAGGTGGGTCATGATGGTACAACATAAAACTTCAGACCAATGCAAAGTATCAACTCGATCAATCTACATGTTAAAGAGATATAGACTTATAAAAACATTAACCAAAACTTAAACACACAAAACTTCCAAGTCCGTGACCCTGACCTCAAGGTCATCCAGATGAGTTGTGATGTACAGCATAAAACCGAAGACCAATATCTATCAACATGCAAGTATCAACTTTATCCATCAACATGTTCAAGAGATTTAGACTTTAACCAAAAAATTTAACACAAAATTTCTAAGTCTAAGATCTTGACCTCAAGGTCACCCAGGGTAGGTCATGATGGTACTGCATATATCTTCCAACATGCAAAGTATCAACTCAATCAATCAACATGGTCAAGAGATATATACTTACAAAAACTTAAATCAAAAACTTAAACACAAAATTTCTAAGTCTGTGACCTTGACCTCAAGGTCACCGAGAGTGGGTCATGATGGAACTGCATAAAACTTCAGACCAATATCTAGCAACATGCAAAGTATCAACTCAATCCATCAATATGGTCAAGAGATATAGACTTACAAAAACTTTAACCAAAAACTTAAACACAAAATTTCTAAGTCCATGAGCTTGACCTCAAGGTCACCCAGGGTGGATCATGATGGTACTGCGTAAAACTTCAGACCAATATCTAGCAACATGCAAAGTATCAACTCAATCTATCAATATGGTCAAGAGATATAGACTTACAAAAACTTTAACCAAAAACTTAAACACAAACAAAATTTCTAAGTCCGTGACCTTGACCTCAAGGTCACCCAGGGTGGGTCATGATGGTACTGCGTAAAACCTCAGACCAATATCTAGCAACATGCAAAGTATCAACTTGATCCATCAACATGGTCAAGAGATATAGACTTTTAAAAAACTTTTAACCGAAAGTGTGACGCGGACGTACACGTAAACGTACACGTAAACGGGGAAGACCGAGGTGACTACAATAGCTCTATGCACTTCGTGCAGGCGAGCTAAAAAAGATATTACATAACATAATTTTCAATTTCTTTGGAGTCTTCAATGATTTTTTCATTTTCGACTAAGGGCTTAATAGAAGTCATTTCCGTCGGTATGGAGAGGTCTAACGGAATACCGATGGAAATATTCTGTCTTTTTTCACGCCTCAAAATATAGCTTACCATGGATCGATAGCTCGATCAAACGCTTGATAAGGAAACGTGATAAACTTTACTTTCGTGCTCGCAAGTCAAGCAGCCCTGACATTAAGAACCATTACAAACGGTTCAGAGCACATGTTCAAAAGAGCATTAGAGATGCATATTGGAAGCATATTACCAATATCTTCTCCTTTGAAAATGATAACCCTGATCCCGATTGTCCCCGAAAAAATGAAAAGGCAAAAAAGTTTTGGTCATTTGTCAAGTCCCTTAAGAAAGACGCGTCTGGGATCAATACTCTTAGAGAAAATGGTATCTTGAAGACTGACACTTTGGATAAGGCTAATATTTGTAATAGGCAGTTTCAGTCAGCCTTCACTCGCGAATCAGATGATGAAATCCCCTCCAAAGGCACAAGTCCTTTCACCGCTATGGGTGAAATTACAGTTGACCCCAATGGGGTCATTAAACTGTTGAATAATTTGAATATACATAAGGCGCCTGGGCCAGATGGCCTGAGTGCTAGGGTGTTGAAGGAATGTAGTTCTGAAATTGCTCCTGTACTGACCTATATCTTCAATGAGTCGATTGCTCAGGGTGCTGTACCAGACGATTGGCGACAGGCAAATGTAGCCCCGGTATTTAAGAAAGGTGAGAAATATGATGCAGCTAATTATCGACCGGTGTCGCTTACTTGTATCTGTTGCAAAACTCTAGAGCATATAATAGTCAGCAACATAAACAAACACTTGGCTCTTGAAAACATTCTTGCTGACTGTCAGCATGGGTTCCGAAGTCAAAGGTCTTGCGAAACCCAATTAGTTCAGTTTTATCATGATTTGGTTAGTAATCTGGACCGAGCAGTGGGTCGTGGCCACAGGCAGACGGATGTGATTGTCATGGATTTCGCTAAGGCCTTTGACAAGGTCCCACATAAAAGGTTATTATACAAACTTGACTTCTACGGGATTAGAGGATCTACACATAAGTGGATCGACTCGTGGCTCTCTGAGCGCTCTCAAAAAGTGGTATTAGATGGCCGTGCCTCAGATCCAGTCCCGGTTCTTTCTGGTGTCCCACAAGGATCTGTCTTAGGACCGGTCCTATTTCTCATTTTCATTAATGACCTTCCTGACAACATCAGGTCATCTGTTCGGCTATTTGCTGATGATTGTGTTTTATACAGAAATGTCAAGTCACCATTGGATTGTCAAATTTTACAAGATGACCTGAATAGCTTGGCCAAATGGGAAATGGATTGGCAAATGAAATTCAATGTTAGCAAATGTCATTCAATGAGGGTGACGCGGCTACATCCAAGCAGGCATATAGATTTCAATTACACACTGCATCAGCAAACATTAGAACAGGTTCAGTCCGCTAAATACCTCGGTTTAACTATCACAGATGATCTTGATTGGGGTCAACACATTTCTGAAATTACATGCAAGGCAACTAAGACTTTGGGTTTTCTTCGGCGCAATTTGGCACTGGCACCTAGGCATATTAAGGAAGTTGCATACAAAACATTGGTTCGGCCTCAACTTGAGTATGCAGCTCCTATTTGGCATCCCTATCATGAAACTCAGATTGAGATGGTGGAGAAGGTGCAGAGGACTGCTGCCCGGTGGACCTGCAGGCGATGGAGGAACACCAGTAGCGTCGCTGAAATGCTAGACGAACTTGAGTGGCCATCCCTGGAGTCTCGCAGGGAGCGGTCCTCCTTAACCTTCTTCTACAAGATACACTCCGGTACAGTGTCTCTTGATAAAGACAAATACCTGACCCCGGCACCCAATCTAAGGCATACTCGGGCATCACATGAATCACAATACACAAGACCATTTGCCTATAGTGATGCCCTGAAAAATTCCTTTTTCCCCAGAACTATTCCGGTTTGGAATAGTCTCCCTTCTTCAGTGGTCCTATCTAAGACCATTGAGGAATTTAAGGCTTCTATTTAAATCATTAGCCCAGAGGCATGCGTTTTAGTATGCCTCTCATCTATATCTTGTAAATAGTTTTAATGGTCCACCCCAAATGTTTTATTTTCCCTTGACTAAATTCTAAATTTAGCCACCCACCCCACACCTGAGGTGATGATCAGAAATTGATCGACTCAGTATCAGAAGATAGATAGATAGCCTCTTTGCTCATTCTGTCGGGGGTATAACTAGGTCATTATCGCAATACTTTAATCATTTTAAAATGCTAATAAAATCATTATTTGCCAGAAATGGAACGTAGTGGAGTGAGGTTCCGCAACTAGTTGATGGACAGCTTAGGTAATGGTCGTAAGGTTTTGGTTGGTTGGTTGGTTGAAGGGATCCAGCCTATACAGGCTCAACAGCTTATGCTGACTTGGGCAATATTTATAACATATAATGTCACTTTGTAACCACAATAAGTCCCAGGTTTAGTTAAAAGCGTATAATTTAAAAGTCAATAGCCACGGTTAAAATTCCAGTAACAAGGGCCAAACTTAAACGGAATCCAACGTCGTCAGGTTCTCTAGTCTCTGGTATCTGTGTGCATCCAGCGTCGTCACGTCGGTATCCAATCAAGGATCTCCTGTTGTTGAATGAAACTGTATCCTGAGAATATGATTTCACCTTAGATTAGGCTTATCGTCTATTATGTGAAAAGCTGTTACTTGTAAATATTGTAGAGTGTTTTCGTTCCATTTCTTAAAAGTCAGGTTTTAAACTTTAGAATTTTTAAAAAATTCTAAGGAGAGTATATCAGAAAATGGCCTTACAATTGCACATTCAGAACACAACAAACATGACAGAAATATTTAAAACACGAAACAATTAAAGATTCGTTGAGTACGAAGTAATAACTGCGCGAACCTGTGTGTGGTGTCAAACCTTTACAAAAAATAGTGTCCGCACATGAATTACTAAAACCCGGTACTTAAAATGTCATTCTGTAGCATCGGTAGAAAGGTAGAAAACTAGTCAAGCGTTAGATGATAGTTGTAAGACTATATGACGTGCCACCGACTTTGGTGATTTTGGTTCTTTATTTTATACCGTATATGTATCACTCTGTCTTTCAAATTTCGAAAAACAAAAAGACGACGACAACGACAAAAACAAACAAAAAACAGACAAACAAACAAACAAACAGACAGACAGTAAATAAATAATTAAATAATAAATAAATAAATAAGATTGCACACATTTACCTATGGAAGGCGATTCCATGGCTTATATTACCATAAGATTGCAAAACGTTTTCTTTTTCACATGATACACTAAGATTATAACTCAAATATGCATGTAGCGAAATATTCATTGGCTAAATCTTTACATATTTTTGAAGTGAGACCTTTGCCTGGTTATACAAACAGTGGTCACCCAGACCAGTCGTGGCGTTTGATCTGGACTGGCGCTGCTTGTCTATATAATAACACGATCACACCTGAAAACAGTCGTTCACAAGGGCACACCCCCACAGGCTCGTGTGGTACATTAGATCAAATGAGAGATAGCTGACTGTATATTTGTAACTGGTGGGTTCATCGGCCAGACTAGCTCGGGGTTGGAATAACTACTGAGGTTGACATCTTGAAAACATTTATTCGTTCAGCTCAACAAATACAGGACCAAACAGGAACAAAATAAGAGAGAGACGGCCCTGAAATAAATTAAAACATATTCAAACATTCTACCATTAGCAGTATGAAATTTTCAGTTTTAATACACGTGGTAGAGTATAATTAATAATCACACAATTTACCATGTTGGGTACTCATTAGAACAAATGAGATTTACAATTAGTAAATCACTCTTACCAATCTACCACATGAATCTACAATGCATGAATAATTGTGTAAATCTTAGCATTGCAGAATTCAGCTTAATACATTTCAATTCAAATAAAAATAATCTATATCTGAGCTGAATCGCATGGTTAAAAATATTACATATAAGGCTATATACATTTGTATGCAATTTTATCATGCTATTGATGCATGAAACAAAAATGTTGACGCATAGTGCTCACTCATTAATACACCTGATGCATGCTTCACGTTTCATGTATTAATGCTTTGTTACACGAAATTAACGCATACATAAATGTCCGAATGCATGAAAAAATATGCCGTTCAAGCATAGTTCAATCTCGACATGAAACGTTCTAGTATATAAATATTGAAACATTATTTATAAAGTTAAAAATGTACAATCACATTATAGTTGCGCTTTAATGCTTTAATGCCTAAAACAAAGCATTAAATATATTTCTCATGCTCACTCGATAATGCATGAGATATCTTCATGAACCATTAATTCTAGTTTGTGTCTTTACTAGCATTACTTTGGGCGCCGTTTTGATATAAAAATATGTAAAATGTAATTATCGCAATGCATACAAGCGCATCAATAATAAAATGTTGCGCATCGTAAATCTGTACGATCTACTGAGTTTTCTAGCAAACATAGAAACTCAGCACAAAAATGGTATCCACTGATAATATTTACAAGCAAAATAGAATGGGAATGAAATGATGAAAATACTCACAACTCTATGAGACTTGGCCAATCACACAACTACTGCACACATTCTTCTGTGTTCAACCGTCCACCATTGTTACTGAAAACATGTTAGCATCATGCAGTGAAATCTTGTTATCATGTGCTCTGGGTGATTTTAAAGTGAGCCGCTTTATAACTAATCATATATATGTTTTAAAAGTATTTATATATTTATCGGCATGTTAAGAAAAGCTTCGACTGTTCAAATGCATTTATCACCTAAACGTTGTACGGTTGTAATTACGACGTTTTTATTCATTTAATGGCTCAATGGCAAGCGCTGGTTTCAAACTACGAATTATTTCTGTTTATGAGGAAATTCATATTTCGTCGCTTAAATTGTAATTTGAATCAAATAATCATAAACACGCAATAGCAACAACAGTGTATAAAGCATACAAAATCAAATGAAAATATCAAATAAATACCTTCATTAAATCATCCATTGTCCCCCTCACAAACAAACCACAAAACCGCAACCAAACATCAAACTTTCAACAAATCGTCATTCTTGTCATTTTTTGCCAACGTAATAATTGACAGATTTCAACACCTTTTATTCATGCAAACTGCACGAGCTGATAAACGAACCAATCAGAACCTGGGATCTATTGGAAGTCAATCCAATCAGAAACATCGAAACAAATCACGAATGTCCCGTGGCAAATACAGCACGAGAATTTCATTCTCGCTATCAAGAGCAGACACTTGAGAAAACCTCTCTATGACACTATCAATAATGAATGTAAAAACTCTTTTCTGATTCTATTTTCAGATAAGTTATTTTTGATAATAGTTAAAAATACAAATATTATATGTACAAACACCTAATCTGCAATTTTAATCCTGAAATGATGTTCCAGGTAATCAACATCGATTCCATTATAAATGACATTTACATATGCCACGGCCCAACATGACAACTACTCAGAGCACGATAATTGCGCTCCACAATCAGGTTGAACCGAGTACTAAACAAGTATCAGCTTTCATCAAATGCTAAAATATTGAAAAATACAAATAGATAAAATAACATCAAAACCACCAAGGTTACACCCTCCCCCTGTCACAGAAAATGACTCCTGTCATTTTGTTCAACCATCATCCTATAAAGTCTCAGATATTCCCTTGACTACAGCACTAATTATATTTGGATCCAATTTTGAACAAACACCAGAACTTAAGATCGATTGTACCATTAAACTCTGCTTCTGCACGGACATGCAATAATCACCCGATTCCTGCCATAAAGGTTTCTTCCTTGGTCTAGCTGAACGTCTAAGACCAGATTCTATTTCAGGTTCACTTTTCTTTTTATTTCCATTTGCATTCATTTCTGACACTTCAGACTTAACTGTATTAGAAAGAGAACCATTATCCTCTTTTTCAACCTCTATTTTCGTACCCTCATTTGAATTTGTATCATCAATGGGTACCTCTTCTTTATGATCTGACAATTGAGCGTCCTCAAATGTCATCGGATCATGATGATCTGGATCCAGAACGTCTTCTTCGTCCATCAAATCATCCATTTCTGCAATTTGTGAACCTGTACTACTTTCTGTACGACTTTTCTCTGCAGATTGTTCTGAAGCATCTTTTTCTGCATCATCCGTATCATCTACATCATAATTTCTTGAAGTTATCTGTATGACAACTAACTCATCATCATCTGACTCTACATTATTATTATCTGGTACTATATCCACCTCTTTTTCTGTCCTAGGAATATCTTTACTGTGAGTAACATCTGTTACCTTTGTCTCTGACTTTGAAACTAAATGTTCTGTTGTAACATTAGTTTGTTCATCATTGTGTTTGCTCTCTTTTTCATTGACCTGAACATTTTCTGTCTTACTTTGAAGACTATTTCCTAGATGCAATAGATGATTTCTATGAAGAAGTAAAAACTTCTCTCCGTCTGAACCATTCTCCCTTCTAACTTTATAAATGGGTATTTCTATATTTGGCTGTTCAATAACAATAAATACATCTTCTGACCATTTGTCAGCGATTTTGTGTTTGCCAATACCTTCACTAAAACCCTATCACCTAGTTCAAGCTTTGCAGCTCTTGCTTTCAAGTCATAGTAAGCCTTTTGTTTTTCTCTAGCTTTGTTTGCATTCCTGTTTACTACTTCAAAGGATTCTTTTATCCTGTTCTGCAAATCTGTCACATATTCTGAGTATGACTGACTATTTGGAACCTCTTTGTCCAAACCAAAAGCTACATCAATTGGCAACTTAGGTTCCCTGCCAAAAAGTAGTAAGTATGGAGAAAAACCTGTGCTTTCATGTTTGATACAATTATAAGCATGAACTAGTGGTGCAACATACTTTTTCCAGTCCTTTTTCTGCTCAACTTCCAAAGTACCTAGCATTGAAATAAGTGTTCTATTGAACCTTTCCGTCATTCCATTACCAGCAGCATGGTAAGGAGTTGTCCTACTCTTTTCAATGCCCATTATTTTGCATAGTTCTTGAATGATAGAACTCTCAAAGTTCGCCCCTTGGTCTGAATGCAATCTAGCCATTACACCATACCTAACAATGAACTCATTGTACAAGACATCTGCTGTAGTTTTGGCCGTTTGGTTCTTAGTTGGAATTGCTACAGCAAATCTCGTGAAATGGTCCGTGATGACCAGAATATTTGATATGTTCCCCTTTGAAGGCTCGAGTGTCAAGTAATCTAAACAAACGAGTTCCAAAGGATATGTTGTGGTGATATTAACTAAAGGAGCTCTAACATTTGTTTTTGACTTTCGTCTAATGCATCTTTCACAGTTTGCTATCCAGCTTTCTGTGTCTGAAAACATTCCAGGCCAGAAAAACCTCTCTCGTAACAAAGACATTGTTCTATCCTTACATGGATGTCCCATATCATTGTGTAACCCTGTCAAAACTGATTCTACAAATGAAGATGGCAACACAAGTTGTGTTCTCTTCTGACTATCTATCACTACTTCTCTGTACAACATTCCTCTTATCAACTTTAGGCTATTAAATTGTTTGAACATTGTCAAATCAGCTCTTGTGCGTATGTCACTTTTATTTGGCATCTTTCTATCACGCAACAACCTAACCCAGTATCCTAAACAAGGATCGTTTATTTGTTGCTTTCGTATTTCTCTCTGATCTACCTGTGCCATAGGTTGACTAGGAAATTCCGTAGCCTCCAATATATCTACTGACATAACAGAAGTATCAAATGGAGTACCAAATATAGAGCCACACATTATTTTCACTGAACAGTCATCTATTTCTTGCCTCTCTGCTAACCCTGGATATCTACTTAAAATATCAGCATCAATGTTTGTTCTACCAGGCCGGTAAATAATGCTAAAGTCATAATTTGCTAAAGCAGACAACCACCTGTGTCCTGTTGCATCCAACTTCGCTTTTGAAAGAGCATATGTTAATGGGTTATTATCAGTATAAACTGTGAACTTTGTCCCATACAAATAGTCATTAAACTTTTCAGTTACTGCCCATTTCAGAGCAAGAAACTCTAATTTAGAAGCAGGATAGTTCTTCTCTGATCTCTTCAATCCTCTACTTGCATAGCTAATTACTCTTTGTTTACCACCCTGATTCTGATATAATACTGCACCTAAACCTTTCTGACTAGCATCAGTGTGAACTTCAAAAGGTAACTGACAATCTGCATAACCAAGAATTGGAGGTGTTGACAAAGCCTGTTTTAACGCATCAAATGCATTTTGTTCTTCATCACCCCACTGGAATGGTTTACATCGATTACCTTTTTTGACCTTTTTGTTGGATGTGCTAGGATGCAGATCAGTCAAAGGCTTGGCTATCTTTGAAAAATCCTTTACAAATCGTCTATAGTACCCAGCAAATGACGTAAACTGGCGTACTTCCTCAGCATTCTTAGGCCTAGGCCAACTAACAACCTTTTCAATTTTCTCCGGATCAGCTTCTACACCATGCTCTGAACAAATATGACCAACATATTTCACTTTCCTTTGCATGAACTTACATTTTTTAGGATTTAACTTTAAGTTACATTCCCTTAACCTAGTTAAAACCTTATCCAGCCTATCCAGGTGCTCCTCTAAAGTACTTGAAAATATAATCAAGTCATCTAAATATATGGCACATATCTTCATATTATAATCACCTAGACACATTTCCATGAGCCGTTGGTACGTTGCAGTAGCGTTACTTAAACCGAATGGTAAGCGGTTAAACTCCCAAAAGCCTAATGGACCAACAGTAAATGCTGTTCGGCTCTTATGTTCCTCAAGAACTTCTATTTGGTGATAACCGGACTTCATATCTAAAACTGTAAAGTACTTGCTGCCAGACAGTGTTTCCAAAATTTCTTCAATTCTTGGTAAAGCATATGAGTCCTTGATTGTCCTTTTATTCAATTGTCTATAGTCAACACACATTCTTAAACTACCATCGTGTTTTCTAACTAAGACAACATTTGATGCCCACGGGGAATGTGAAGGCCGTATAACACCAGTAGCAGCCAACTGCTCTAAGTGAGACCGTATCTCATCTATCATAGCAGGAGGAATTCTCCTATGTCTTTGCTTAAATGGGATATCGTCAGTAAGATTGATGTGATGTTTCACAAACGAACAATGACCTATGTCAGTATCACCTGTAGAAAATATACCTTCATGCTCAAGCAGAAGTGACTTAACCTTGTGAATCTCTTCTTCAGATAAACCTAAAGTCTCAATCGAAACTTTGTCCAACACTGATTGTGGTTTTTCTGAAGAGTCTGTGATACTATAAGACATGTCAACTTGAACAGGCTGTAATGCACAAAGCACAGTTTTAGGTGCAATGGTAAACGTTGATGTAGTTACATTGCTAATCTGAACATCAATGATACCATTCTTGCTATATTCATAATGAACAACTGATGGTGTGATATCAAAGTCACATGGGACCACAGAATCTTCTGTTTGAATCAACATAGCTGCTGTTGGTCTATGATCCAACTCTCTACAAGTCATTCCCTTAACTGTTACTGTACTATTTGCTGGTATTGTAATGCAAGTAGGCTCTGCACATCGGACCAGAGCTATATTATTTTTGTGACGTTTCAATTCCCTCTTTCTTACAGTGATACATCTGAAAGCTAGATACCACGGTGTAAATAGCGCAGCATTTTGAAGGAAATTATCACCTACTGTTTCCCTACAATTTGTAAGAAATTCTTCAAGTACATTTGTACCAAGTAAAATTGGCAAATCTGTATTAGAGTCAATATATTTTTTCGTAACCAAATCCTGTCCGGGTACGTTTTTTCTGAAAACCGTTTACTTCTGGTAAATGTTTTATGCTTGGAATGTGGTGTGAATCGAGGTGAGTATGGGTCATCCAAAACAAAATCGTTAAAGTGCTAGCAAATATAAAAAATTGTTACTCAAAGTGTCTAAAATGGCATATTTTCGCTGTCTGCAAAATGATTTTTTTTTATATCTGTCTCCGATTCAATGATTTTTTTGCTAAGGTGGTTGTTCTAAATACTACTCCATCTTTATTCAATCATTCATGCACAACATAATACATTTTGATAGCAAGTATCCATGGTTTTAATACTAGATTTACGTGTTCAAACTTTGTACCTAGCATTTTGTCCCTGATGTAACAATTTATCTAAAAATACAAAGTACAAGGTGACTCCCCTTGGTAAAGGTGGAACATCTATCTGCATTTTGAAGAGCTTCATTGAAATTAAATACGGCTGACTGCCATGATGACACATCTATAGAGTAGATCTGAAAAAATAATTATCACAATTTTCATGTGAGTGAGTATATTTGTAATAGTTCCCTGATGTAACAGCCTCTACTGGTTATTTGTTTCAAGCGACAATATGTAGGTACTATTCATAAAACGTGTTTAGTGGTTGTGTAAACATTTCACCATAACAATGAACACACAAGTATATTGATAGCAATTTACAGGTGATTTATCTAAAATATGTCCCTGATGTAACGGTCCGTGATGTAACGGTGAAAAGTGTTACATCAGGGACAGAAATCGTTACATCAGGGACAATATTTCGAGGAAAGGATATTTATTTCTTATATGCTTTGATTTTATGAGTTTCATTGTATAACACAGAGCAACACAGCAATTCCAATACAGCCAGAGAGTCTGCAGACTTTATAAAGGGTCACTGATGAGGACTCAGTACCCAAAATTGCGCAATACGGCCAATACTACCTGCATTTGAACGTTTTTGCTACTTCCAAATATCAAACTTTTATAGTTTATACAATTTCAACAAATAGATGTCAAATATGTCTGTTTATCAAACACACGTTACATCAAGTAATATATATGGTAATTTGGGGGAATATGGACCGCTTAAGCACAAAACGAATCAGTTCAACCACAGGCTATTAACGTTATTATTGTATATCGTGTCTATTTTTAGGCAGGCATCTGTAAACCATTTTAATATAAATTTGACATCATTCTGTATGCTAGTTTTTAGTTGCGTATTACCACTGGGTGGTCCAAATTACCCCAAACATTTGAGGTAATATGGACCACTCTACTGGGGTAATACGGACCATAACATTAAAATGCTGACGATGTCAACATAAAAATTCGGAAAACAAAATGTAAACTTCTATTTAAAAGTCTATTTAGCATAAAATAAACATAGATGTTCACGAAACAAATTCACTGGAAAAATATTTCGCATCAAAAATCAAAACACCTTGACAAACTTACAAAACGGACATTCGCAAAAATGTCACAGATTTCAAAATATGTACACTTTGCTTATAAACTTCACTTGTAAAACAATCTATTTTCAAAGATAGCTTAAAACATATCACGCAAGTGCAAAAGTTAAAATTCTAAAGACATGTGGTATCAAATGTTCAGTGTATCACTTTCAGAAAGAGTTTGAGACAAAATTCTTAGATGGTCCATATTACCCCAAAGGAAAATTTACATTGGGACATTGATGGTCCAATTATTACCCCAGACGATACGGTTAATCGCCGTCGGTTATGTCAATGGAGAAATTTTCCAAAACTGAAAAATAGCTCATGCAAATGACCATTTGCATCATCTTCTAAAAATGGTGTATTAGGTTAATTTTACGTGAAACTTGGTTCTATATAAATATCATTAATCTTTTTATTGGTTCTTAAGTGTAAACTAAAACATTTTAAGGGCACGATTTTCACAGGCTGTTTAACTGGGGTTCATTAATTTAACCTGTCCGAAAACACCAGCTTGGGTATGAATGTAAAAATGATTTCGATAATTTAGGATGGATAGCCAGGGAATAACAAAATGTTATTACTTTTTGTCAAACATGAGTCTTGAGTAAAATATTTGAAGAAAACACAGGGTGGCCCATATTCCCCAATTGTCCATATTACCCCAAATTACCCTGTTATTACATTAAGGAAATAATTGAACATTCATCAAAAAGCTGATTTTTCTAGTAAAAAAGAGAACAAAGTATACGTTAAGCCAGTAAAAAAGAAACTTTCAGCATCATAACCTGTACATTTATGCCTTTGTCTTTTCGGTTCAAACTGTCTGCAAATTTCAACATTGTCTTTGTATCCAACAAACACACTTCCTTTGTCCAAAATATGCAATGATTCAGTTTTATTTGGGTTTCGGAAGATTCTCAAAATCAGCGGTATTTTTTCGCATTTGAACATTTGAAAATTAATTTAGCTCACTTAAAAAAAATGGAGCATGGATGTGTGCATACAAAATTCATTACCACTGAACTTGGTCACATTTTAAAGCTTAGACATTGCCATTTCATCATATGGTAAGAAATACAAGATATTTAATTTGCATATTCATGAATTTTAATGAAAATATTAAAAAAAAATGACAGAAAAATCACGAAAAGTCAATAAATAAACTAATTTGAGGTCGAAACTATAATTGTGGCACTTTGTAATTTAAAGAGTAATAGCATAGGACAAATGTATTGATTTCATGTGCCTAAATTAAAATTATCTCATTTGCATATTCATGAATATTAATAAAATATAGAAAATTAAAGAAAAACGGAGATTAACTATAGCCATTGCAAGTTTTGGTCAGAGGGACCATCTTAATGCCATAAAATATGTCCTCAACAATGAACACATTTGCATGATGTAAAAAAAAATTATATAGTTTCCACATCTACCCCTTGTGTGATCCTAAAGAACAGGGTGTACTCGTAAAAGTATTCTATAAAAACAAAAGCATGCTCTAAAATATTATAATTGGTCTGATAATGATGCATGGACTTTAAAAGCAATTTAACCTTAATACCTATTTTTTAAATCATTAATTTCGCTTATTCATGAAAAAAATAAAACACACAAGAAATCGGAGAAAAATCTTAGATGAAATAGGGGTATACGTACAAAATCAATCACTAAAAGCAGAGCTGTTACAAACCCAGGATGCTAAAAGAACTATCAAATAAATGCTATGGCTATGTACTCTGACTCTTTTGTCTCATATATAAGCATGATCTTATTTTCAATTTCATGAATTTTAATGGAAACTTCATAAATAGGAATGAAAAAGTGAAAAATTTAACCGGCAAACATAAAAATGATGCTTTTCTCAGCAAGCAAAAGCCCTAACATGCTAAAAATGGCATTAAATGGTTGCTAGGGCAATGTTATACCATCCTGTACTACAATATGTTAGTCATTCAATTTTTTATTTCATGAATATTAACAAAACCTTTTGAATTTAGAGGAAAGTTACGGAAATATTAAGGCAGTTTACATAGAAAATCACATGAATTTTGGCTACTGATAGACCTAGAGTGCTATAGGACAATATTCTATTACCATATTACCTGTTATATAAATAAATAGTGACTTTTGTTGTATGGGTATTAATGAGATCACTAAGAATAAGAGAAAAAATAACGAAAAATGAAGTGATATACCAACACAATTGCATATATCTCAGCTGCCAATTGCCATATGTGCTGCAATGGTACCAATAGAATGCTAGGATGATGCAATTATGTCATGCAGTCTGATCACACTTTTTTTAATTTTTGAGAGTACTGAATAAAATGTATGAAAAGTGTAATATTAACAGAAAATTGAAGCTTGTGTTCTAATAAATTTAATTGAATCTTGGTTGCCTGCAAGTGTACCCTTGTTTATCTGAATACTTGATAATACAATATTGTCCTAGCTATTATTGATGTCATTTTGAGATCTCTAAAGCCATTGGTAGTCGAAATATGTTCAATTTTGTTGGTGTACCCCTTCATTTTTCGTTGATGTGTCCCTTATTTATATAAATCTCATTAATATCATTCTAATAGAAGAAGCTGGTGATTTAAATATCGGATTATATAGTTATAGAACGTTGTCCTAGCAATTATTTGATACCAAGTATAGCTCTCTAGGTCAGTCAGTAGCCAAGGTACATGTGATTTTCTATGTCTATCACCTTATTTTTTCCGTAATTTCCATCTAAATTCGAAAGATTTTGTTAATATTCATAATGCAAAAAATCAATTGACTTATATATTGTAGTACAGGATGGTATACTAATGTCCTGGCAATCAATTCATGCCATTTTCAACGTGTAAGGGCTTTTGGTTGCCGAGATACACACCATTTTTAAGGTTTGCCGGTTAAATTTTTTCCATTTTTTTTCATTCAAATTTATGAAGTTTTCATGAAAATACATGAAACTGAAAAAATAAGATCATTCTTATATGAGACTTTAGGGTCATAGAACACTGCCATAGCATTCATTTTATACTTCTTTCAGCATCCTAGGTTTGTGAACAGCTATGGTTTAAGTGACTTTGTATGTATACCCCCATTTTTCTCTGATTTCTTGTGTGGTCCATTCATTTTCATGAAAAAGCAATATCAATGATTTGAAAAATAGGTATTACGGTTAAATTGATCAGTCCATGCATCACAACCAAACCCATTATAGTATTTTATAGCACGCTTTTGTTCGTATATGAATATTTTTGTGAGTACACCCTATTCTTTAGAATCACAGTAGGGGTGGATGCGGAAACTATATAATTTTACATCATGCAAATGTGTCCATCGTTGAGGACAATATTTTATGGCATTTAGATGGTCCTTCTGAACACACTGGCAGCCATGAACATTGGTGTCAGGGATGCAAGGTAGATCTTGTAACCAATCCAAAACCTTGAAATTGCTAGAGTTTATCCCTCGTTTTTCCTGGATTTTCGACATTTTCTATTAATATTCATGATTATGCAAATAAGATAATTGTCATTTTGGCCCATGACATCAATAGATTTGTCATATGGTATTATTGGTTCAATAACAAAGTGTCACAATGATAGTTTCGACCTCAAATTTAGTTTATTTATTGATTTTTAACGATTTTCTTTGATTTTTACTGTTTTCATTAAAACTCATGAATATGCAAATTAGATATCTTTTAAGGGTCACCGAATAGTGTTCTACACGGGGGAGAGATCCATAAACTTGTTTATTAATGTCACTTTCCTATTTGAGATGTTTGAATTTTTAACAACTAACCCCTTGAAATGGTTGCAAAAATATATATTGACTCATTAGTACTTGTATCAGGAACTACCAACAAGATAGAACTCTGAATGTGTTCCGTTGGAACACCAACTGGTTTGACATCTACTTGTATGTAACCAAAGTATGGCATATGTTCGCCATTTGCGCATTCCAGTCTAACAAAGTTGTCGAGTGGCAAAATTTCCAAATGACTCAAATTATTCTCATAAAAGCTTTTACTACACGTGCTGACACAACTTCCGGTGTCCAACAATGCTTTCGTTTCAATTCCATTTATAAAAACAATCGACTCATTGCTCGTGCCAACAACTTCAGAAACTTTGGGGCATTTTCTAAATGAACCACCTAAAGACCACCCCTGTCTATAGGCTTCTTCTAGTTTAAATGTTTCCTACTATGGTCAAATCTAGTCACTGGGCAACGCCATTGATAGTGACCGTATTGTTTGCAGTTAAAACATAACGGGCCTCTATTGAAGTAATCTCCCTCTGCACCCTGATATCCTTGACCTACATTCTGATTCTGACCTACATTCTGATTTTGACCTACATTCTGATTCTGACCTACATTCTGATTTTGACCTACATTTTGACCTTGCTGACCCATACTTTGTGCTTGGGCTACATTGAAAGTCTGTTGATCTGTTGTAAAATTCTGATTCTGATTTAAACCTTGAAATTGATTTGCATTTTGATTGTGAAAAGCAGCAGTATTGTCAAACTGGCCGTATGCTTGATAAACATGACTTTGTGGTGTAAATTGCTGCCTGTAACCCTGATTCGGCTGATTTTGTCTATTATAATAAGGCTTTTGATATCTAGGACCATTGAAATTTCTTTGATTGTCATTTTGATAACGAGGCTGGTTGTCATTTTGATAACGAGGCTTAGGGTAGTTGTTATAATTGCCCTTTTGGCCACCCTGTTTGTTCCCACTCTTATAATTTTGTTGACCTGTTGACTCTTGTTTATTTATTTTCCTTTCTAAGTCCTTAACAGTACTATCAAGTGACTGTAACATTGATTTTATTTCTTTCATTTCAGACTTCTCATCTTTATTCTCAACTACAGACTTGATGCTTGTTTTGATGCTGTTACCAGATTCAGACTTACTATGATCTTGTTCAATTTTTCTGAGTTCAACACGCAACTCATCAAAGTCTTTACACTGCTCAAATTTGTAACCCGAAATGTCCTTAAGTGAAGGTTTTAATCCTTGCCAGAACATGTGTCTGAGCATATCATCGCTATCTGTAGGCTTAATCATATTCTTTTCTACAGCAATGGATAAAATATCCTCAAGTCTACTTGACCACTTCGAAACATCCTCACTCTCTTCTTGCCTTGCACTATAAAACTTTGCTAAGACATTTTCCTTAGTATCTACTGCCCCATACACACTTTCAAATTTCTCTAATATCTGAGGTATCGTTGCCCCAATACCTAAACGTCTGAGTAGGTTACTGGCTTCACCTCTCAATGACTTTCTGATAGCTTGTGCTAAAACTTCCGGTTTATACTGCTTTTCTAAAAGCAAACTTTTCACCTCAAACATCCATTGAGGAAAACTAACCTCCCCTTTTACATTATCTCCATAAAATAATGAAATTCTTGGGAAATTATTTGACAAGCTTACAGTTGCTGTAGGATCTGCTTTAGCAGAAGGCTCAACTTTCACTTTACCAAAATCTTTCAACCATGATTCAAGATCTTCTTTTGTATCGGATTTTGGCTTAACAGCAAGTTCCTTAAATGTCTCAATCAACTTCTTCTCTTCCTCCTCAGTAAATGTTGCCATTTTGTCTCAACTCAAAATATTTTCATAAAATATATGATAAAGATATAAAATATGAACAAAGTATAAACACTGAATGCGCACTATTGCTAACCAAGTTAATGCCCTTATAAGTTACTAGTAATATGCTGCCTCATATAACAAATAAACATGCTATAATTTTCTTTAGTGAACTTCAGTCGCAAATGAGTTCCACTGTAAAGTAGATATTGAATTCTTAAATTTGAAATTTATCAACTCCAGACAAAACAATGTCAAAGTATATGCTGCAGCGTGAATATTGATTCAGAAAAATTATGGCATACCATATGTAATGTATAGACAAGTAATTTCCCTGGTCTCATCAAACTGCAGATAACCAAGACATAAAATTTGAAATTAAATTAAGTAAATTCAGAGTTAAACTTGTAATGCAACAATGTGCTTGAATATTAAACAAGTAACTGTAGACTAAGATCACAAAACTTTAATCATGGTACCATATAAGTCAATAATTGCATTGCTTAACTGTAAAGCAAGTCAAGATATTCTTCAATAACTATCAAAGTGATTCAGAACTATACAAACACCTGTATGCTAAATCTACTTGAGCTTCAATGACAGTTATGTATACGACATTAGCTGTGAATGCTTCAACTGATATCAATAAATACTATACTATGATCCGAAACCATACCACTAACTACAGAACAGCATATTAAGATATCTGACTACCTACAGTAATGCTAATTATCTATGATAAACGACATTGACTTCACAGTATAGACAACGTTCAACTATAGATCAAAATTGAAACTCCGAAACACAAACACCAAATAACTTGTACCAAATCAAAGAATTGTCAAAACAAAGAATGATTCAAAAACACACAAAATAATTTTCAAACAAATTCAGAAATCCAGTAAACAAAATCAACCAAGACCAATGATAAATTGTGATCCTGAACTATTCAACTTAGTATAAATATCAAACAAATTGACTAGGAAAGCACACTGACTATTTATCGAAGTGATTCGGAACTGGTACAATGAGTGTAGTCATCAAACAAAGTGATTCAGAACTGCTACAATGACTGTAATCATCAAAGTGATTCGGAACTAGTATATTGACTGTAATTAGGAACAAAGCGATTCGGAACTGCTACAGTGACTGTAGTTTATATATTATAGTTCTATATCAGGCTTCTTACTAGTTGTACAGTGAATGTAAATAACTGGCTTTTATCTAATAAATGAATGACCGCGATAGCTATAACCAGAAAGTCAGTAAGACTGAAATCAAATTTAGCGGCTTACGCAAATTTCGCTATTTTGACAACCTGTAAAATGTATACTAGTATCTGAGCATGTTGTAATAAGCAGACAGTGCATTGCTGAAAACATAAAATCCCATCACCATTTTAAAACATGCAGCATGCATAGTGAAAAGCTGCTCTCATCCAAAACACACACTTAATGATGGAGATGTTTAAAATCATATTGCCAGCTGTATCATTCTTAATACGGACAACAATATCTTGCGAACACAAAGGCACAATACAATACGAAAACTATATCATTCTGGCAATCTTAAAAATTCCTAAAATAAATGATAAATGTAGCTCACCGATCGATGATGATGAAATTACCAGTGGATCCACGAAAACACAAATACTTCTAAAAGTCACAGATTATCACAATAAAAAGTCATTTTTGATTTGTTGGACTTCTCGCATACGTCATCATCCAGTCGTCATGTTACGTAATTACGTCATAGCTCCACACCATAGGTGTAGAAAATACCACCACGTTGGTCGCCACATGTAACTGGTGGGTTCATCGGCCAGACTAGCTCGGGGTTGGAATAACTACTGAGGTTGACATCTTGAAAACATTTATTCGTTCAGCTCAACAAATACAGGACCAAACAGGAACAAAATAAGAGAGAGACGGCCCTGAAATAAATTAAAACATATTCAAACATTCTACCATTAGCAGTATGAAATTTTCAGTTTTAATACACGTGGTAGAGTATAATTAATAATCACACAATTTACCATGTTGGGTACTCATTAGAACAAATGAGATTTACAATTAGTAAATCACTCTTACCAATCTACCACATGAATCTACAATGCATGAATAATTGTGTAAATCTTAGCATTGCAGAATTCAGCTTAATACATTTCAATTCAAATAAAAATAATCTATATCTGAGCTGAATCGCATGGTTAAAAATATTACATATAAGGCTATATACATTTGTATGCAATTTTATCATGCTATTGATGCATGAAACAAAAATGTTGACGCATAGTGCTCACTCATTAATACACCTGATGCATGCTTCACGTTTCATGTATTAATGCTTTGTTACACGAAATTAACGCATACATAAATGTCCGAATGCATGAAAAAATATGCCGTTCAAGCATAGTTCAATCTCGACATGAAACGTTCTAGTATATAAATATTGAAACATTATTTATAAAGTTAAAAATGTACAATCACATTATAGTTGCGCTTTAATGCTTTAATGCCTAAAACAAAGCATTAAATATATTTCTCATGCTCACTCGATAATGCATGAGATATCTTCATGAACCATTAATTCTAGTTTGTGTCTTTACTAGCATTACTTTGGGCGCCGTTTTGATATAAAAATATGTAAAATGTAATTATCGCAATGCATACAAGCGCATCAATAATAAAATGTTGCGCATCGTAAATCTGTACGATCTACTGAGTTTTCTAGCAAACATAGAAACTCAGCACAAAAATGGTATCCACTGATAATATTTACAAGCAAAATAGAATGGGAATGAAATGATGAAAATACTCACAACTCTATGAGACTTGGCCAATCACACAACTACTGCACACATTCTTCTGTGTTCAACCGTCCACCATTGTTACTGAAAACATGTTAGCATCATGCAGTGAAATCTTGTTATCATGTGCTCTGGGTGATTTTAAAGTGAGCCGCTTTATAACTAATCATATATATGTTTTAAAAGTATTTATATATTTATCGGCATGTTAAGAAAAGCTTCGACTGTTCAAATGCATTTATCACCTAAACGTTGTACGGTTGTAATTACGACGTTTTTATTCATTTAATGGCTCAATGGCAAGCGCTGGTTTCAAACTACGAATTATTTCTGTTTATGAGGAAATTCATATTTCGTCGCTTAAATTGTAATTTGAATCAAATAATCATAAACACGCAATAGCAACAACAGTGTATAAAGCATACAAAATCAAATGAAAATATCAAATAAATACCTTCATTAAATCATCCATTGTCCCCCTCACAAACAAACCACAAAACCGCAACCAAACATCAAACTTTCAACAAATCGTCATTCTTGTCATTTTTGCCAACGTAATAATTGACAGATTTCAACACCTTTTATTCATGCAAACTGCACGAGCTGATAAACGAACCAATCAGAACCTGGGATCTATTGGAAGTCAATCCAATCAGAAACATCGAAACAAATCACGAATGTCCCGTGGCAAATACAGCACGAGAATTTCATTCTCGCTATCAAGAGCAGACACTTGAGAAAACCTCTCTATGACACTATCAATAATGAATGTAAAAACTCTTTTCTGATTCTATTTTCAGATAAGTTATTTTTGATAATAGTTAAAAATACAAATATTATATGTACAAACACCTAATCTGCAATTTTAATCCTGAAATGATGTTCCAGGTAATCAACATCGATTCCATTATAAATGACATTTACATATGCCACGGCCCAACATGACAACTACTCAGAGCACGATAATTGCGCTCCACAATCAGGTTGAACCGAGTACTAAACAAGTATCAGCTTTCATCAAATGCTAAAATATTGAAAAATACAAATAGATAAAATAACATCAAAACCACCAAGGTTACATATTCTTGCAATTATTTGTTTTCTCATTACACGTACTGCTCCGGTGCCTCACTATTAACTGCTAAAGATCGGAGGCTGCTAAATGATTCCAATAAGACGCCCGGCCAAAACTGGTCGTCATGGTTACTGTTTGTACATTGTATTCGACGAAATGTTGTGACGTCACAGCGTTGGTTGCTATTGGAAATTATCAAAACAATATGGCGTCGCTATGAAAATAGACAATATATTTGCATTATTGTGTAATGAAAAATGATGAAAAAAGCACACAATAGTTCATTTTCTCATATTTTTCCTTCATAATTACACTCATTACGTAGAAGTATGGTATTCCTTGCATTGTGAACTTGATCTTTTACCAAAGTAACTATAATTTTAAACAAAACAAAAAATAATTCAAGCGAGGATGGTGGTTGGTAATTCTTATGATGTAGCGGCATTTCCATTGTATTTTGCACTAGATTTTTGTTTTGAAAATACATCTAGATCTACCAACCGAAATGAAAAAAGTTCATTATATATAATACAAAATTCATTATTATTATTTTTTCATTGCAGATACTAATCTATAAGAAGAAAGAAGACATCGCCAGGTGTCTATGTTTTTTTTTTTTTTTTTTTTTTTTTTTTTTTTTTTTTTTTTGTTATTTATTAAACTGTACGCCTGCATGAGCCTTCTATTCTTACTTTACTCCCAGTCAACTCACAAAAAAGTTAAGAACCTTTCTCTAAAAGTTTCAATCCCTGTGTTAAAAGTAATAGAATATGGTTGTTGCTGACCCCATTAAGACAGACCGAAAGAAATAATAAAAGAGACGGACAAATTCTATGTGTAATTAATTGAAGCCATCGAACTTTCCATCAAGTCAATGAAACTAAACCGTCTTTTCTGGTTAGTAAGAGAGACCGACATGTGTAAGGTGTAAATAAATAAAGCCGGTGAACATCCTATCTAGTCAATCAAACTTAGGCGACTCTTCTTGTACACAAGAGAGACCGACATATTCTTGGTATGAATAATTGAAGCCGATGAACATTCTATCTGGTCAATTAAACTAAACCGTCTCTTCTGGTTGGTAAGAGACACCAACATTGGTAAATAATTGAAGCCGGTAAATTTCTATCTGGTCAATCAAACCAAACCGTCTTTTCTGGTAAGTAAGAGACACCGACATATTCTAGGTATGAATAATTGAAGCTGATGAATATTCTTACTGGTCAATTAAACTTAATTATCTCTCCTGGTTAGAAAGATATGAATAATTGAAGCTGATGAATATTCTTACTGGTCAATTAAACTTAATTATCTCTCCTGGTTAGAAAGAGAGACCGACATATTCAAGTTCTAAATAATTGATGCTGATGAAGGGTCTGTCGATCAAACTAAACCGTCTTTTCTGATTAGTAAGAGAGACCAACATATTCAAGTTCTAAATATTAAATTGATGCCGATGAAGAGTCTATCTGGTCAATCAAACTAAACCGTGTTTTCTGGTTAGTAAGAGAGACCGACATATTCAAGTTCTAAATAATTGATGCCGATGAAGAGTCTATCTGGTCAATCAAACTAAACCACCTTTTCTGGTTAGGAGGAGAGACCGACATATTCAAGTTCTTAATAATTGATGCCGATGAAGAGTCTATCTGGTCAATCAAACTAAACCGCCTTTTCTGGTTAGTAAGAGAGACCGACATATTCTAGTTCTAAATAATTGATGCCGATGAAGAGTCTATCTGGTCAATCAAACTAAACCGTCTTTTCTGGTTAGTAAGAGAGACCAACATGCTTTATAACGGTTAGGTATGAAAAATTGAAGCCGATGAACATGGTTATTCATACAAAACCATCTCTGCTGGTAATTATTGGCCACCTTTGGAAAACTCCATATTTTTCCATGTATTTTCATGTTTTCTAAGAAAAATTATCCTGCCTTTTCTGGTCAACATATATTCATGATTTAGGTGTCATTTGAAAGTTAAATGAATAAAGCAATAAACAAAGTTTATTTGGTGATGTTTCAACATTGCATTTTTCATAATACAGCCGTTTAAAAATGTTAGAAAAAAAAAAAAAAAAAAAAAAAAAAAAAAAAAAAAAAAAAAAAAAAAAAAAAAAAAAACACTTCCATTGACGCCAAAAAGTGTCCATAAAAATAACAAGTTTTTTTTTAAATTGTAGCTTTGAAATGTATGCATTTGATTAAATTAAAACGACATGAATCTTGTTTATTGCTTTATCAATTTACCTGTCAAATGACACCCAAAACATGAAAATATGTTCACCAGGAGAAGCAGAATATTTTTTCTTGCAAACATGAAAATACATGGAAGTCTTTGGAGTTTTTCGAAGGTGGTGAATAATTATGTCCACTGACTGTATAAATATGGTAATTTGCAAAATTCTAATTATCTCTGAACAACTGAACCGAGAATACGATAATAAAATCGTCAGTAATGTTGGATATCGCAGTGACACTGTGTATAGTTGATAGCCTTTTAATTCAATAGGCGGAACAAAACAAAGAGATAAAATAAAAAATATGATTGAATAGACTCGCACTGGGATAAAAAGAAAATAAAAGGAAATAATAATTTTCTGTTTAAATAATTTGGTATATTATCTGAAAGATGTAAATAAGTCATTGATTTTAAGATTTATTTATTGCTATAAAACACTTTTAGCAAATAAATAACCGAAGGTAACTGAGCGAACGTATTGTATCGCAGTCATATTGATTATTTGTTTTCATAGCGGCTAAGCGTTGCTAAGGTAAGGTATAAAGGGCGAACCGGAAGCGCGGTATTATGAATATTGCTAGTTCAATTTAGATCATTCTCATTTTGTTTATTCTTTAATAGAAAAATTATTCTAACACAACGCTATGGTATCATTCTGATTGTTGTGTGTAAAATATTTTTTCCACTCAAAACTGTGTTTCAAATAATGACCTGTCTCGTTTATAGATCATACAGATAATCTTCAGTTATTTGTGGCATTGTTAAGGTACTAATACATTGTAACTACTCGTGTTCAACACTGCTGCCAACATCATTTCCATATATTAATATGTTTGTGGTTGTTTGCTGCTTTTATACATGTACGTCATTTTGTAAATAACTGTATAATGTTCATTCTGTTATCATTGTTGCAAAACTATTTCCAGCTCGAAGCTGCACTTCAATTTTACATGTGAAATTCAATTTACGGTTGGAGCGTATTTTTTTTCGCGACCTACACTGCTGTCAATCCAACTCACATTTAGATAGTTTTAGATCGACTTGTTTTTGACTCAGTTTGGCTAATTAAGTACATCTGAATGCTCTACATAACTATGCCTCATTTACATGTTGTCCAACGCTTAAATGTAGCTCAGTCTTTCAGGCTAATTTCAAATCAATTATAAAGTAGCTCCTAATGGATCTTTAATGCTATTAACTTTTACAAATGCGTATTTTTCTCTTGCTTCCGTCACAGTTAGTACTCGACAAACCAGATCTATCATTAAATTGATTGTTTTAAAAATAAATAATGAATTATTCAAAACCCATCTTATCCATAGCCAAATGTTTGGCTTACACATTCAAAACCTACAAGACACAATTTATGTCATTTTGTCATGCTAGATTCATGTATCAATGTTTATTTTTTCATGTGTTCATTTTGTTATACCAGTTATTATTGTTTTGTTTATAATGTTATGTATTTATTTCATTCATCTTCATGTCCATCGCCGATCGAATTTATTAGACTTGCTCACATCATGAATCTCTTAATTCCATGCTCACGTAGAGCACCGAGGTGGCCACCAGGACCCTCTGTAAAACACACGCTCACAATACCGGTTATTTCATAAATAACAAGATTCAATCAGACGGTCTTGGTTGTTTCCTTGGTGTTTCTCAAACGATGAAACTAGGTGCCGAGAAACGAATTCTTCGTCGCAAATTCAGATTGCTATTTATCTGTCTACTTATTAGTCAAGTTTACAACCCACCTGATTACGAATTTTCTTGTTTAAGTATGATTATCGCAATGCAACAAAACAACGAGACTTATAAAAATATCAAGCTAAGGCAACGTTGCTGTACGAAAATAAGCCCACCCATAAGCAACCTAAAATTCACCAATACATGTATCTATATTCTATCAAATAGCTGTTTCCTGTTATGGATCGGTTGCCTACTTATGCAAACTGGGGATATTCATCCTAACCCAGGTCCAGATTCTACAAGCACAGTTCACGAAGACAGTCTTTCCAGTGATATCCTAACAAATCACCTTAGTATTTTTCACCTTAACATTCAAAGCTTGCTACCAAAGATAGACGTTATCAGAGCTGAATCCGATTCTTATGACATATTAGTTCTTAGCGAAACCTGGCTGAAACCGAACATATCCGATACAGACATTGGTCTTCTTAACTTCTTACCACCGTTCCGTAAAGATCGGCGAGACCGAACTGGGGGTGGCGTAGCGATTTTTGTCCGCGACACTTTTCGTTGTAAGCGTCGTCAAGACCTAGAAATTAATGGACTAGAAGCAGTCTGGATAGAACTAACTATAAAATCCAAGAAAATTCTCTTAGGAGGTATTTACAGGCCCCCTGACAGTGATGCCGACTATTTCAACCTAATGTTAGAGAGTATAGACCGTGCATACAACACAAACATACATGACATTATCCTAATAGGCGATTTTAACTATAATATGCTATCAAACAACAAAAACAAAATGACCGACCTAATTCTACAGTATAACCTCACACAACTGATAACGGACGCAACGCATTTTACTGAGGCCTCTTGCTCGCTCATAGACTTGATAATGGTTAGAAATAAGAACAGCGTTATAACAAGTGGTGTTGTAGAACCCCTGTTTCCACATCTAAAGAGATATCATTGTCCTATTTTGGTTCTGTTAAAATTTATCCGCCCTAAAGTGAAAACATATAAAAGAAAAATATGGAATTATCAAAGAGCCGATTTCGATAAATATCGACAATTACTATTAGAGCAAGATCTGTCAAATAAGATTAAAAATAACGAACTTGAAAACAGTGTTCAAATCGTCACCGATGCAATTTACGATGCAGCTGATAAGTCAATTCCGAATAAGATTGTTTATATACGACCGAGTGACTACCCCTGGATTACCTGCCATATTAAATCTTTAATTCGCAAAAGACGACGTGTATACAACAAATATAAGAAAACTAACAGTCTTTTTTATTGGAATCAGTTTAAAGTACTGCGAAACAACGTAATAAACTTAATAAGAAAATCTAAACAAAACTATTTTGATAAACTTGAAAACAACTTAAGCAACGAAAATCTGAACTCCAAATTATTCTGGAAAACATCAAAACAGCTATTAGGATTAGGAAAAAATTCACAGTCAATACCAACCCTAAATCTGAATAATGAATATGCTGAAACTGACTGTCAAAAAGCAAATATGTTAAACAACTATTTTTCCTCCCAATCCGTCGTTGACGATAATAACAAAACATTGCCCCCTCCAAAAACTATATCACGTGACCGTCTCGACATACATGCAATTTCACCACAGCTAGTCAAAGATGTTTTCGATGGATTAGATGTTAATAAATCTTGTGGTCCTGATCTTATGAGCCCCCGTCTCCTCAAAGAAGGCTCTCAGATTCTAGCTGAGCCTTACTCATTAATTTTTACATCGTCCCTCTGTTCAGGGAAATTCCCAACACAATGGAAAGACAGTAACGTTACAGCAATTCATAAAAAAGATGATCGCTCAATGCCGTCAAATTATCGACCCATTTCACTTTTATGTCAGGCAGGAAAAAGTTTTGAAAAATGCGTACATAAACAGTTATACAACTACATTAATGAACATAATTTGCTTACACCTTTCCAGTCAGGAGACTCCACGACCTTCCAGCTACTTCATATCTATCATACGTTTTGCGAAGCTGTTGACAGTGGCAAGGAAGTTCGTGTAGTCTTCTGTGACATAAGCAAGGCGTTCGACAGGGTATGGCATAAGGGCCTAATTCACAAGTTGCAAGATATAGGCTGTTCTAAGTCTCTTATTAAATGGTTCGCCAGTTATTTAAGTAACAGGCGACAGCGCGTTGTATTGAACGGACAAGTATCTGAATGGTCTTACGTCAAGGCAGGCGTTCCCCAGGGCTCTATCTTGGGGCCGCTATTATTTTTAATTTATATCAACGACATAGTCAATGAAATTCATGCATCTGTCAGACTGTTTGCAGATGACACAAGTCTGTATATAATTGTTGAAAACCCATATGCTGCTGCTATTACATTAAACAATGATCTATATTACATCACATCTTGGGCAAGTGACTGGCTTGTAAACTTCAATGCAGCCAAAACTCTATCTATGCTCTTAACTTTGAAACATTTCTCACCCTATAATCCACCTCTTTTTATGAACGGAATAGCTATAACTGAAACTACTTCGCATAAACATCTGGGACTCACTCTTTCTAACAATTGTAGCTGGAACGAACATATCAATAATATCACTTCTACAGCATGCACAAGACTAAATCTTTTACGAACACTCAAATTCAAAATAAATAGAAATGCTCTTGAAAAAATATATATCAGCTTCATCAGACCTTTACTAGAATACAGCGACGCAGTCTGGGACAATGCCAGTAAAGAATGTAAAAATCAACTTGAGGCAATTCACAATGAAGCAGCAAGGATAATTACTGGAGCAACAAAACTATGCAGTATATCGAATTTACTAACCGATTTAGGATGGGAAACTTTACAGAAAAGACGCTCGAAGCATAAAGGCTGGTTATACTATACAAAATGTTAAATGGTGGCGCGCCCGAATATCTCCAAAGATTGACTCCGCCAACGGTTCAAAATGCAACGTCCCGCAATTTAAGAAATTCTAACGATCTAAGAAACATTAAAACAAATACAAACCTGTTCTACGACTCATTCCTTCCCTCAGTTATTCGAGCATGGAACGAACTTCCGGACGAAATCAAGAGTGCTCCGTCTATCGCTTCCTTTAAATATCGTTTAAACAGAAATCTAAACAAACCCCCAAAATACTTCAACACTGGTACTCGACTAGGTCAAATTTTGCATGCTAGATTGCGAATGGAATGCAGCTCCCTGAATGCCCATCTCTATAAGAAAAACATTGTGCCTAGCCCTGCATGTACATGCGGTGGTTTTGAAAGCCCTTACCATTTTTTATTCCAATGTCCGAACTATTCACGGATCAGAACTAGATACTTACCGAATAACTTAAACCAACTCAACACAAACGACTTATTACGCGGCATACCAAATGCTTCTGACAATAAGAACGAAGCACTATTCTTGAAAGTTCAAGACTTTATAGTTCACTCAAAACGATTTACCTAGCTGGCATTTGAGTTTCCCAAATAAATACACGTGGAATTAAAAGTTTTTAAATTGTCGATCGGCGATGGGCTATATCTCTTTTCTCTATTATCACTTTAGGAAATCACCTATTCACAGTTCCCATCATCATCATCATCATCATCATCATCATCATCATCATCATCATCATCATCATCATCATCATCATCATCATCATCATCATCATCATCAGTAGTAGTAGTAATAGTATAATATTAATGTGTCTATACTCATGTAACAGTTCAATGTAATGTCGATTTTCATCTATCACTCACGTACTATATCTGAACCTTAATCAATTATTCAGGAGATGATGTTTATAAGCTTATAGCTTTTTATCAAATCCTGTACCATAAAACATGTATATTGTATGTGTAGAATTATATGAATAAATATTGTTTAAACCAAGATTGCCACTTTTTTAAAATATACATGTATTGGTGAGAGCCAGGGACTAATTTCCCTACTGGCGCACCCCCTTAGTGAACAAAAATAAAACTGAGGATAGTCGATACAACTTGAAGACTAGTATTATCCAAACAGAGCCAAATTTATAAAACGTTGGTTAGAAAATGAATCTTAATCGATAATGAATTTCAGATGAATCCTCAGAATACCTTCGCTGATCTCAAAGGACCTAAAGGAAAATATAAATATTGTCAATTTTGCGTGTCACCGGTAAACCATCCAGATTCATAAACCATTTAGGCACTACGAGGGGCCATGTCATAGAAATCACAAGTTAGACGGAATATTTACATCGGTATTCCGTTAAACCTCTCCATACCGACGGAAATGGGATATATTCAGCCCTTGGTCGAAAATGAAAAGGGTACAAGTAGGCAAAGATCAGGAAAAGGCGCAATTAGAAAAAAGATTCCCACTTTAAAAACCGAAGTGGGAAAAAACTAAATTAACAATCCGGTACTTATACCATGAAAACATATCGTAAGCCAAATGAGCAGCTATTTTCCCAATATACATACATGTAAGGCGCAAACAGCACAAAAATTTTAAACACCAAGACATAAAACAAAAAGAACCACCACAGAAGTATCGCATTGGAACGATCAGTAATATAAAATTACTGGCGGGCTTAAATCGATTTTACATGGCAATATAACTGCAAAAATGTGTTATTCTGACTTACGTTAAATCTTTTCTTGCATATATGACATAAATATTAAATATTCTAGTTGTACGCAGAATCATAAAATACTTATTTTTTTTCTATGGAAAATTCCAAAGATGTTTATAAATAGATCAGAGGAGACTACTGTAGAATAGATTTAAAGACTATCAAACAAGCAAAAACACAAATAACTATAACTCATATTATAAAGACATTTGACCTACGTATATGTGAAACTACATGTGCGGTTGTCCTGTGAAGGATGAAAAGAAGTAAATACACATACACATACACATTAGCGACTCATAGTCGAAAATCGTTTGTTTTTCTACATTAATTTAAACGTTTTATGCAATTTTATGTGTTAACTGGAAAATCTTCGGCACTGGTACTAATACAAAACAAAAATATACGATTAATAGCAAAATAATATAGCTGCAAGTCGCTTACGAAATCCGCAATCTGTTCGACCTATGCTAAGCTGTCAGGGAAGTGGAACGAGGTACCGAAGTGGAACGGAGTGACAGTTAGCCAGCTGATCTAATCACAAGCAATCTCAACTTCAACCACCACAGAAGCAGACAACAGTTGTTGAGAATATACATACGGTTCTACACAGGCTATGATGGCCCCGACTTAAAGGTACAAGTAGGCAAAGATCAGGAAAAGGCGCAATCAGAAAAAGATTCCCACTCCAAAAACCGAGGTGGGAAAAAACCAAACTAACAATCAGGTACTTATACCATGAAAACATTTCGTAAGCCGAATGAGCAGCTATTTTCCCAATAGGTGGCCACTCAGTTACCTTAACTTAACTCACCCTCAGCTTCTGCAGTGGCTCTAATATACACAAATATAAACAAGCAATAAGGAAAAAAAATGTTAAGAAGTATAAAACATAGGTACCAACGTATAACATGTATAACGGAGAGCAGAGTGAGCAGCTATTGAAGTGAGGTGGTCACAGTGCTAGCTTGGACAGAACAAATAAAATGCAGAGGGCTAAGTGAACAGCCAAATTATATTCAGGTGGCCACAAAGTCATGCAACATAAAACACATAATTGAAATAATTTGGATAATTGTGAACCACAGCAGTAGTCCCGCCTTGGAACGGTCAGTTATAAATAACTGGGGGGCTTAAATCGATTTTACATGGCCATAACCTCACCCTCAGCTTCTGCAGTGGTTCATAGCATTTAGTTAGTTCTTCGGTCCTCGTGGTGAATCTCTAACTAGTCAATGAATCATCAAGAACAAACAAATAAATCATGATAAACATCCTGATGAATAAAAAACCAGGACTCACAGATAGAGTAAGCTGCCAGACGATGGAGATCTCTGGGCGCCGAATAACTTACTAACTCCGGAGCAAAAGAAACACATCAGTTGGACCCCGGTGGGGTCCTCACTTAAAAGCGTCTTTAACCCAACATTATATTTGGAAATCAATTCATAGTGTCTACGATAAAATTTAGAAAAGGTTTTTCGAAGTTTGTGATACCGATAGCCCTGTTGGAGAAGTTTGGCCGTTAAACATTTATTTCGAGCGTTGAAGTCTGTAACATGATTGTAGACTCTAGCAAACCTAATAAGTTGCGAAATGTATACACCATAAGAAGCACGACGAGGAACGTCACCATCCAAAACCGGAAAAATTTACTATATCAAAATCAAAGTCATCGCGCTTATCATAAATTTTAGAAGAAACAAATCCATTTGCAACAGAAAGATGTAGATCTAAAAAGGGGGCTTCGGTATCCGAGACATTGGCTTTGTTCAACTGTAGTTCAGATGGATAAATTTGATTGACCATACCTTCAAAATAAGGGTTGTCAATGTTCAAAAGGTCATCAAGGTACCTAGAAGTGGAATTAAAAGCCTCGATAACATCAGCTTGATTATCATGGTTAAGAGAATCCATGAAATCTCTTTCGTAGCAGTATAAAAATAAATCAGCTACGAGAGGTGCGCAGTTTGTACCCATCCAACAATTTGTCTGTATAACTTGGTCCCAAATCTAATATAAATATTATCCAGGAGATAGGGTAAGGCGTCGCACACATTCTGACATGACCAAAGTGTATACCGACTTTGGTCAGAGGAAGTGAAAAAAGCCTTTCTGTCATTACATGCCAAATAAAGTGAACCATAGTTTTTAATGCCCTTTTGAAGGTCCACTCTATCAAATCCAGAAGTTTTTCTTTACTTAGATTATGTGGTAAAGTTGTATACAGAGTAGAAAAATCATATGTGGACAAGCTCGTCGCACGGAACCCTCTACACTTCAATTTATTGAGCACCTCACCAGAATTTTTTATTGACCAAAACCAATTTTTATTTGAAGTTTCATACACTGTCTCACAATATCTTATAACATGAGATTTGATAGCAGTAAGACAGGAAGTTAATAATTTAGAAAGTTCAGTAGTAGTGCAAGAGCTAGAATTTGCAATAAATCTAGCTTTGTATGGTCTTTTGTGAAGCTTAGGTAACCAATACATCGTAGGAAGTTTGTCTTGGCCTTCATTGACACAAACAGAAAACATAACAGGTAAATCGTTTAAGTGGGCATTAACTACAGACATTTCATCAGTATCTGTCTCCAGATAAGCCCTGGTACCATCAAGCTCCTGTTTTAAGGTGTTAACGTAGTGAAGCCTACAAACAACAACAACATTGTTTGCGGCTTTGTCTGCCGGAACCAAGACATACTTTCTGTGAAATTCCTGGATGCCCTGCTTCAAATGCCTAAATGACGATTTAGGTTTAGGAGGTAAAAGATTAGTATTTTGTGAATAAAACTTTATACGTTTATCCACGATAGTAAAGATACTTCTTTTCCATTCTTTAAGAGCATTATCCTCAACACCCTCTCGTTTACACCATCGATTACCGAAATCATTCAATGCAGATGCAATCTCCTCTCTACATTTGTCGAAATTGATGTAGGAAGGGAATCTATATTTCGGACCTTTAGAAACAATTTTACGAATTCTAGAATCCGAAATTATTTTTAAATTTCCAGTAACTATATGTCCGGCTGGTTGATAAACAAATTTAGAATCTTTACAATCTCAAGACTTAGGAGTATTAGCATGGATATCAAGATCAGAAACAAGTTTATTGAAATTAAAAAAAGTATTTCTAATTGGTTTATTATATTTGTAACAAATAATAGGAGGTTCTGAATTTTGGAAGTACGTAGGTATAGACTGTATCACTGATTTATCCTGGAATATGCTTGGTAAATCAATAAAGTCAATTCCTTTATTAATGAAAGGAATTTTAATAAAACTTCTAATGTGATTAGATTCGGAATCGATAAATGGACGAAGAGCATGCTGAGTATAACATATTGTTAACGGTGCAGCATCATACATTTGATGATTTCTATCGTAAAATCTATTAGCCTCTGTGTCCAAGGAACGTAATACAGCAATAGGTAGAGAACTAAGATAAGACAGCATTGGATGTCGACCGTGAATCCTTAGTTTAACAGCTAAATCATTAAGGGAAGTGTTCAATTTCATTGTAGCGCACCGTTTACGTTCCAAGCTATTCATTTTAGTTGGTTGGGGCCGGAGCTTCTTGTCTGTTGCTTGGGTAACGGGTCGTTTCGGCCGTGAGTCGTTTCGGCCTTGATTCGTTTCGGCCGTGGGTCGTTTCGGCCTGGGTCGTTCCGCCTGAGTCAATTCGGCCCTGGGTCGTTTCGTTCAATTTTGGTGAGTCGTTTCGGCCTGATTTTTTATTCAATCCGTATATACTATATTATATGCTTTATGCAAGATGTGTATGCTATACGAGGCTAGTTTACCATGCAGCCAGTATTGCAAGGGTACTTGGGTCTCTTACAGGGTGAAAAATTGCATCTTTATTCAATTAAAAACGATAGAGAAACTATAATGGTCATTTATATGGCGTCATGGTTTATAAAACAAAAAAGCACAAGCGGTTTAATTTCATAATTTTCCTTACGTTTTTTCTCATCTTAAACTAAAAAAGTACAAGTAGGCAAAGATCAGGAAAAGGCGCAATCAGAAAAAGACTCCCACTCCAAAAACCGAGGTGGGAAAAAACCAAACTAACAATCAGGTACTTATACCATGAAACATATCGTAAGCCGAATGAGCAGCTATTTTCCCAATAGGTGTCCACTCAGTTACCTTAACTTAACTAAAAATATGAAAACATACATAAGGCGCCAACAGCACAAAAAATTTTAAACACCAAGACATCATTTTGAAAAAAAAAAGTCAACTTTAGAGATTTCTGGAGTAATGCCTGTATCAAACAGAAATGAAACCAGTTAATGCAATCTAAGCTTTACATGTACAATGCAAACAGCAACTTAACAATCTCATCTCAGAGAATTCTAAGAAGTCTATATAAAATCTGTAAACATAGTACATGTATATAATAGAATTTGACTTTCAAACTTAAAGATTCAGCTGTAACAAAATTAGCTAACATTTTAACGGTATTTAAAATCTCTTTCCAAAGTCGCATAAGAAAACCAACAATATGCATAGGCGAAAACAAAGGCGCAGGTAAATGCACAGCTGATCAGCGCCTTTGTTTTCGCTACAAAGATAGTACAATCATTCTTCTTCTTAAATCCGAAATTTAAAGACTCTGGCCTGCTTATGTGACTGTACAGGCTGGTTTGTGATGGACCTGGTCTGATTACCAAACTGTTGTTTTTATTCATGCGTAGACTCAAATTAAATTGACAAGCACGCGTTTTCACGCCTTAATTGAGTACATTAATAATCAATCACCATGGATTAGCATTGCTGATTACAGACACGAGTTTTCACACCTTGCTGATCACCCTTATAATTAGATCACCGACAGCCGGTGCATCACTGAAACGTTTTCCCTTGCAATTGCCGATTACTGCATAACTACATGTTTAGTTTAATTGTACAATCTATCTATCTATCTATCTATCTATCTATCTATCTATCTATCTATCTATCTATCTATCTATCTATCTATCTATCTATCTATCTATCTATCTATCTCATTCATTCATTCACTCATTCATTCATCCCCACAACCATACCAATCCTTTCTATCGCCAGTACTAATCATTAAATGTTAATGGGAATTTCTTTCCGACACACTAAGAATATGTGAGGCTGGAACTGTGACTACAATACTTTCAAAACACCCCACATGCATACATCGTGTATATGTCCACGAAAACGCTTGTACTCAAGAAGATCGATTTATCTTTTGATATTACTTACCTGAAGATTTCCATGTACTTTGGCCGAAACGACTCAGGGTCGAATCGACTCACCCAGAAAATTGGCCGAAACGACCCACCTACCAAGGCCGAAACGACCCACCCCCAAAATTGGCCGAAACGACCCAGGCCGAAACGACTCAGGCCGAAACGACCCAGGGCCGAAATGACCCGGATTCGTTGCTTGGCCCACCGGGGTCCAACTGATGATTTTCTTTTGCTCCGGAGTTAGTAAGCTATTCGGCGCCCAGGGATCTCCATCGTCGGGCAGCTTCCTGAATCTGTGTCCTGGTTTTTTATTCATCAGGATGTTTATCATGATTTATTTGTTTGTTCTTGATGATTCATTGACTAGTTAGAGATTCACCACGAGGACTGAAGAACTAACTAATTGTTATGAACCACTGCAGAAGCTGAGGGTGAGGTTATGGCCATGTAAAATCTATTTAAACCCGCCAGTAACTTTGTGTTACTGATCGTTCCAAGGCGATACTTCTGTGGTGGTTCTTTATGTTTTATGTCTTGATGTTTAAAATATTGTGCCGTTGGCGCCTTATGTATGTTTTCATATTTTTAGTTAAGTTAAGGTAACTGAGTGGCCACCTATTGGGAAAATAGCTGCTCATTCGGCGTACGAAATGTTTTCATGATATAAGTACCTGATTGTTAGTTTGGTTTTTCCCACCTCGGTTTTTGGAGTGGGAATCTTTTTTCTGATTGCGCCTTTTCCTGATCTTTGCCTACTTGTACCTTCCCATAGTGCAGATAATTTAAAAATAAGCTACATATTAGGCAGCTTCCTCACCTTGGTAACCATAGCCGACCATTACCGTTTTGAAAAGTTTATCAGTTAGTACAATGCAGCGCCTATTGAAACGTGACAGCGACGTAAAACTAGATGGAAAGTTAATTGATCAGTTAGTATAATGTAGCAGCGCATGTTGCCACGTCACGATAACGTCAAAAGTAACAATCCTGGTTACGCTTGATGAAAGATTTTTTTTTTTTTAAAGTACAGAAGAGCAGAATAGAACAGAACATTTTACCACGTTCTACCATAAGAGAGACGCAGGAGCGTCGCTATCAAATGTTTGAAATATGCCTTATACTGACGCGGAATGGAGTGTCAGAGTTTGAACACCCCACAGATAAGGCTATGTATAAAACCTGTAACCGAACCGAACCAGACCAAACCGAACCTACGGAAATTACCGAACTTACCTGGCCGAACCTACGGGAATTACCGAACGTTCCGGACCGAACCTACGGAAAATGCCGATATATCGATACTGGGATTTAGCATCAATACCGGTTTAATTTGGAAAAATAAAAGGTAGATGTATGGAAGAACGATTCTTATATATAAAGGCAAGGAATACTTGATACGAAACCTATCAACACAAAGTAAGAAAATCAAAATACAAAATATGTTCTGCAATTAATGAATGACGGACCATAAGTGAGTTGATTTCAGTGAGTTGATTTTCCGGGTCATTAGACAAATTTTCATGCAGCTAGTTTCTTATTTGTAATATTCTCATGTGAAAAACGTGGACAGATCGGAAATTCAAACTGTATACGGCTATATACGGCAATAAATAAATAAATAAATAAATAAATAAATAAATAAATAAAATAAAATAAATAGATAACTGAGTCCGAACATATAAACCGAACTGTGACCGAACCTGTTAACCGTACATGTAAACTGAACTGAGTGCGAACATGTAAACCGAACTGAGGCCGAACCTGTTAGCCGTACTGGGGCCGAACCTATTAGCCGATCTTGGGACAAACACTTAAACCGAACTTGCACCGAACCTGCTGACCGAACTGTGGCCGAACCTGCTAACCGAACTGTGACCGAACCTGCTTACTAAACTGTGGCCGAACCTGCTAACCGAACTGTGGCCGAACCTGCTAACCGAACTGTGGCCGAACCTGCTAACCGAACTGTGGCCGAACCTTCTAACCGAACCGGTTAGTCGAACTGGGTCCAAACATGTAAACCAAACTGGCACCGAACCCGTTTGCCGAACTTAGGCCGAACATATTAACCGAACTGTGGCCAAACCTGCTTACCGAACTGTGGCCGAACCTGCTAACCGAACCGGTTAGCCGAAATGGGTCCGAACGTGTAAACCGAACCTATTAGCCGAACTGAGGCCGAACTTGTAAACCGAACTGGGGCCGAGCCTGTTAACCGAACTGTGACCGAACCTGTTAGCCGAACTGAGGCCGAACTGGGACCGAACCTGTTAACTGAAGTAGGGCCGAACCTGTTAGCCGAACTGGGGGTTAACAGGTTCAATGAATTTTTCATTTTTCGTTTACGTCTTTAATTATTTTTTTTAAATCAAAATTTGTATGATTTAATTATTTGGATTGTTTGTTAAAGTTAATTGACATCTGGTATCAATTAAAAGAATAATAAACGCTTTATCAATCTGGACCCAGTTGTTCAAATATATACTGTCGCTAGTTAACAATTCGTTAAAGTTTCAAACATAAATATTACTAATACACTGTTATTTTTTGTTGAAAAAAGGATTCTCACATTTTTTCAAAAAAAAATAACAGTGTATTTGCTTATATAGCCAGCATTTACTTAACCAGTTGAGGTCTTAACGATAAGATTAAGCTAACAAAGTTTTGAACAACTGGGCCCTGATAATTAGCTATGTTTGACGAGGGCGTGAAAGACAGTCTTTATCGTAATAAAGACATGATTATGAAAGTGACACCTGCGTTTATTAACAGTAATTGGGTGAAGAAGGATTATCACCAGCTATTCAGTGAAGGTGGTCATGCATCACAGCAGGGGTTCACTGTGTATAGAAAGACTTTGCTCTAAGTAATCTTTGAAGTATTAAATACAACCGCACCATTACAATAGGAAAGGAAAAGAAAATACTATAACGCCATTATAATATAGTAAACGTACGCGTATAAACGATCATAAAACAAACAAATAAATAAACAAACAACAAACCTTTATGATCCTTCATTTAGATTAACTTAGCGGTAAAATTATATAAAATCCTTTGTAAATAGTGAAATAGGTGCTTGATCTTCAAAATTTTGGTCATTTTGACAGGTAATGCAGTTAATTCCCGGTATCGAAAGATCATAATTGCCATAGGTCCGGTCCGGATGTTCTATAATTTCCGTAGGTTCGACCGGATATGTTCGGTAATTTCCGTAGGTTCGGTTCGGTTTGGTTCGGTTACAGGTTTTATACACAGCCCACAGATAATTTACATGTACAATGTACTTCTAAGAATAAAGTTAGGTTTAAATAAAACATTGCTATTTATGCATGTTCTCCAAGGAGATAAACTTAGGGCGAAAGGAGTATTAGAAAAGATCCTGTATTGATGCAAGTTAGCCCACAGGAAATCTTTCCACGAAATGGAAAGCGAAATTGGATCCCCAAGATAAATCTCAGAGACCTGTATATGAATCTAAGATGCACATTCAACTTAAAACCTGACCAGCATGTGTAAGACCATATGATCTATAAATACTAAGATAACAAAGAAGATGTACATACCTATTTACATAAGGCACATTTACAAATAGTCCCATTCCAAGACTTAATAAACTGTTTAATGCTGACTATTGTCGAAAAGATGCGAAAGTGCGAGTCGCGAATGGATGGGTGGCAGTTCGTGAACGGACCGAGGGCCAGTGGACCAGGTCGCGAATCGACCAGAAACCATTGAAGCGAGCGTACCGGAAGCAATTTTTACAAAGAGTAAGGCTATGGTGGTGTGACACCGTAATGAAAAAATTGACGCAAAAGAATTTCATCCAATCAAAACATTTATCAAGCTTATTTCCATAATTCAGCCACCATTACCGTGTATTTACCACACCCTGGATGGATATTCCCTCAAACCCGAGTTAGTGGACTGATTAGGGGTCATTTAAGGACCCTTTTACAGACCCATTATCTCAGTCAGAATAAATGGAATTAGAAAATATTGTTGCAAACACAGTATACTTAAAAGCGAGAGAAGGTAAGCTTTGAGAAATAAATAGGTCACTTGCTACTGAATCTGATTGATCTATTTTCACATTAGAATTCGGTTGATTTTCTCTGTTTGCAGGTGGCGGTGGCAAAAGAAAAGGCAAAAGCAAGAAATGGAAACAGATTCTTAAATTTCCCCATATCTCCCAGTGTTTGGATTTAAAGAATAAGATCAGTGAGTAAAATATTTTGATTACATTTCGATCTGGGTCACAATGGAAGCTTGATGCTGAATTTTATGCTTGATTGCACTGTGTCATTGACTGCAATTTATCCTCTGGCAAAGAATACATAGATGGTAGACTGACCGCATAGATGGCTTGGCACACTTTATAACAGAGGTGATGATTTGAAATTGATCGACTCAGTATCAGAAGATAGATGGATAGATAACAAGTTGTCAGGCACTAGGTTTCTCCTATATTTTATACATTTTTGACGGGTTATTTAACCCAAGCTCAGGGGCATGCAAATTCCATGTGACTTTTTCGCATATTGTGTTGCGAAGCTCATTACTGTCGGCCTGTCGCACAGCATTTACTGGGACTTTTGAGGGTATTTTTGTGTGGCCTACTAGTGGCCAAAAATTTGCGAAATTTTAAATTTTGAATAATATGATTTAAAACATGTATGTATGTGTATTTATGCAACACAAATATTTGAAAAATCTGTCTTAAAGCATTTGCCTACTTGTCGCAAATCCTTAGCAATTCTTTCGCTGCAAATTTTTGGCTTATTTACATTGTGGCAAATTTGCGACACTCGCATGAATGTATTACAACTGTCATGCAACAGTCTTGAGATTCAGAATGGATAGGTTTGATCCCCTCATGGAATGCTGTGTTGTGTCCTTGAACAAGACACATTAACTCCCCTTATTATTTGTTGAAACTCTTGAAGCAGTGGCTCCATCCCAACATGACTGAAAAGTTGTTGACTGGGACGTTAAATCTCTAACAAACGAACAAGTGACAATGAAACTAAGCCACTTTCATGCGTACACCCGTACTACACCATAAGACATTCTTTGTAAGACATTCTTAGCAATATCTAATGACTTGAATGTGTGTCTCATAACTGGCAAAACCTGGCCAAAATTCTCAAAATTGTGGCATAAATGTCCATTCAATAAGTCTGTATTTCTGACTTTTCTGTAAATGAAAATTGCATTTCTCTCGCTAATTTCTGTTATGAAAGTGTCGCAGAACAGTCCCAAACTAGTCTCGCAGTTATCACATTCCAGAGGTATGAGCTTTACCGTCATGTTTAGTGTTTCCCCCAGACCCAAAAAAGGGCATGGTAAGGTTGCTAAAAAAGGGCACTTTTTAACGCGCGGCAGCATGTCAAAAGGGTACTTTCAGCACGCGACGGCAAGCAAAGGGCACTTTTATAAATGGCCCATGGCATGTTAGGAGGGCACATTTATGCACAGTCATTAAATTTAACACTTAAGATATTTTCTCTATAATTTCAAATTTGCTTTTCAGCTTAAATTGTTCTATCCTCAATTTAATATTTCAAGATTCACTTTTACAACTTAGAAATTTTTTATTTCCTTTGCCTCACATTACTTTAATATTGAATTAACCATAAGAGATAACCTCACTCATGTTTTGTTTTGAAAAGTAAACTGTAATAGAAAGCTGAACTAATTAAATGGCACACTTATATCACCAGGTAGGACATTCTTTTGATTAACAGCTCATTTGGTGTCAAATTGGGTACTTATCATGGAGTAATTATCAACATTTGCTACTGCAAATAAGTGACAATAAACAAGGGATTAAAGCAATCAACAACAGTGTGGAAGTCATCATCATGAATTTTGCCAAATTTGTTTCTGCAGACTTCAAGCAAAAAGTCTTGTAACTTTCTTATTTTTTGTTGGATTTTGACAAACTGTTTACCAAAATGTAGGGCACAGAATGTAGATTCAGAAAAAGGGCATGGTGCTGGGAAAAAGGGCATGACGCTGGAGAAAAAGGGCATGGCGCGGCGCCATAGTAAAAGTGGCTAGGGGAAACACTACATGTTATTTATACACCAATCTTTGAAAGATTCTAGGGGCTGGGTATAGCGGGGACGAGGAATAATTATACCCCCGGCATTTATGCCGACGGGTATATAGTTTTCGCTTTTCCGTTTGTCCGTTCATATGTTCGTTAGTTCGTTTGTTCGTTCGTTAGTTCGTTAGTTCAGTAGAATTTGCATCAAAGTTTTGGTTAAAGTTTCTCTAGTGGTGTATATCTCATGCAGTTATAGTCAGAAACCATTCATATTTGGACCATAGGTACCCTATAGGGTTTGCCCTGTTTCCATGAGTTCGAACCCAAGGGTCCATGCCCGGGGGTGGGGCTAGAGATCAAAATCTAGGTCACCTTTAATTTGCGACAAAGTTTTGGTTAAAGTTTCTCTAGTGGTGTATATCTCAAGAACCATTTATCAGAAATCATTCATATTTGGACTTTAGGTACCCTATAGGGTTAGCTTTGATTCCAAGAGTTCAGAACCCAGGGTCCATGCCTCGGGGTGGGGCTAGAGTTCAAAATCTAGGTCACCTTTACTTTGCGTCAAAGTTTTGGTTAAAGTTTCTCTAATGGTGTATATCTCATCAGCCAATTTTCAGAAATCATTCATATTTGGACTTTAAGTACCCTATAAGGTTTGCTTTGTTTCCGTGAGTTCAGACCTGAGGGTCCGTGCTCGGGGAGGTGGGGCTAGAGTTCAAAATCTAGGTCACCCTGAAAATGTGCTATTTACATAGTGTTTTTTTTTCTTCTCTAAGTTCATATATTAACAAAGACTTATGGAATGTATTCCTATTTGGATCATAGATACCCTTTAGGGTTGAATTAAATTCCATGGCACCAAAATCTAGGGGTGGGGCTGGAGGTCAAAATTTAGGACATATTTATAAAATACAATAGTTACCAAGATTAATATTCTGTAGGTCTATTTCTTGACAACTATTTGTCAGAAAGCATTCATGCTTACAACATAGGTACAACATAAGGGTTAGACCCAAGGGTCCATGCATGGGGGTGGGATGGACCCAAGGGTCCATGCATGGGGTGGGGGTGGGACTTGAGGTTAAGGTCTGGGGCATTTTTTTTTTTTTTTTTTTTTTAAGAATGACACTCTATTTTCATTCCAATCTAGGACTGAGGACCTGACCCACAATGTCCGTGGATTATGTCCTAGATTGAGTATACACGTCAGCTCTGTATACTGCTCTAAAATAGATCTGTCATTCTAAAACACCACTCCCCCATGTTTGTATGCAATGTGCTTCACAGTGCTTATATCTAAAGTGTTCTTGATAAGGGTACTGTCTTTCATTGGGGATTTGAGGTTCAATGTCAGGGATGAGCATGTACAGGGTTATATAGGTAGGGGGTAGGGAGGGGGCTTTGTGGCTACCAGCCGGGGGTATACATGCCTCTCAAGGCACTTTTTCTAGTTTTGGAAGAGGTCATGGGCAAAATTTCCCTTCAGTTTTCAAAATGGCCCCTCCATTTTGAAATAATGAGCAGGTTTTATTATGTGAGGGGATAGGCGGTGATTCTAGCTGAGTGTTTTCCACGAAGTGGCCCGCTTATATTTTTTGAGCCAACAATATCCCTTGGGGACCATGCCAGGCTTAACTACTGTGTTTGACTTCTAAAGCTTTGTCCCTGCAGTACTACAGAGAAGTAAGGGTTTTGATACTGTTGGTCGTGAAAATTTTCTATTACCTGGCATTGTTCAAGTGGGTTTTTATGTCCCCAACTTCGGAGAAGTTGAGGAGGCATATTGGTTTGGGTCTGTCCGTCCAGTCCAGTACAGTGCGTGACGAATGCTTAGCACTTGGTCAAGAACTGCTAGAGGTAGGATCTTGAAATTGGTATGTAGTTTGCATATGAAGATTAAAAGGACCCATATTTCTTTCTTTTAGGTAAATTCAAGGTGCTAGGGACCCATTCTGTGAGAGTTATTTCCCTTTTCCAGCTCGCCTGTACGAAAGTACAGGGAGCTATTACAGTCACCCTGGCGTTGGTGTTAGCGTCGGCGTTGCTGAAATGTTAAAGTTTTTGGTTAAAGTTTTTATAGGTCTATATCTCTTGAACATATTGATGGATTAAGTTGATACTTTGTAGGTTGGTAGACATTGGTCTGTAGTTTTATTCTGTACCATCATGACCCACCTGGGTGACCTTGAGGTCAAGGTCACGAACAGAAATTTTGTGTTTATGTTTTTGGTTAAAGTTTTTTTGTAAGTCTATATCTCTTGAATGTACAGATGGATTTAGTGGATACTTTGCATATTGATAGCATATTGGTCTGAAGTTTTATGCTGTACCATCACTGCCCACCTGGATGACCTTGAGGTCAAGGTCATGGACTTAGAAATTTTATGTTAAAAAAGTTTTGGATTTAAGTTTTTATATATAAAAAAAAGTTTGTATAAGTTGTATCTCTTGAATGTATAGATGGCTCAAGTATACAACTGTACAACATATGACTGGGATGCATGAAAGTTACCATTATTCCTTGTCCCAAGTATCATATTAAGTGATTTATTGGTGCTTTTAACAGTACATGTATAAATTTTGGTTGCAGATGTGAACCTGTTTGGGAAACTTAAGTCCAATTCGCATGCGCCAAAAATACACGCGTGTAAATATACTCCGGTGTGCAAATTTTACTCGGGGTAAGTAAATGGCGCATGCGAACGCAAATACACACCAGAGTATATTTACATATGGGTAAATTTACTCCTGGGTCTGACCAGATGCAAATTTTATTTTTACAAATACACACGTGTAAATTTACTATTATGTTCCATGCGAACGCAAAGTAAAATTTACCCATGAGTATTTTTATTTCAAGTCAATATTCTGCTTTTAAATAACGAATTTTAACATTTTTTGTTCCTAACTGATTATGACAGTTGCTGAAACTGTGGACATTGTTGCTAAATAAGAGTTTATTGCCATTCATAACATTTTAGATCATATGGAGTGCAAATAGCCACACTATTTCTTCATCATTCTTGGTTAGGATTCTTGGGGCAATTTAACAGTAATTCCTTGTAAAAGGATGAAAAAAAGGGAACTGTATAACTGCTAAGGTTATGCCTGACCATTACATGATTCCCCCTCTGCTGCCAAAGTCTACATGAACACCTTGAAGCAGCCTCTTCTTGTTTTGCAAATACAGAAAACTTAAATGAACAGGTTTTAATCCAGAAATGATAAATTTACCTACAAAAATACTCCTGGCGATAAAACCCATGCGAACGCAATTTAAATTTACTCTCAGGTTGATTTGCACACCGGAGTATAAATACACACCGGAGTATATTTACACGCGTGTATTTTTTGCACATGCGAATTGGACTTTACTCAGATTGTGAATTTTGAACCATGCATTTGGGGAAAAAAGATACTTTTTGCCATTGGGAACGACTCCTAAAGCCGCAGTCAGTTTTATAGCGAAAAAAAATCACTGGTGCATGTACCTTGTGTGCATGGTTTGATTGAAGATATGCATGTGGTTTGCAGATAATCAGATAATTCTCAGATTAATTTTTGTCACTTTAATCACAAGTTGAACTTAGCCATTTTTGGGGGGCATTTTGTGATTTTGACAATGAAAGGGAATGGACATTGTTGGGGGGGGGGGGTGTTCCTTTACCAGAATGGACCCAATTACCGGAACTGACAGTTATCTATGGCATTGCAGGGATTTTTTTCGGGTGTCTCAGGGGCCGAAATAAGGCCCCATTCCCAATGCAATTTGGGTGACTTTTTTCCCAATTTGAAGATAAAATTTCCCAATCAAAACCGGGTTTTTAGCTCGCCTGCACGAAGTGCATAGAGCTATTGTAGTCACCTCGGTCGTCCCCGTTTACGTTTACGTGTACGTCCGCGTCACACTTTCGGTTAAAGTTTTTTATAAGTCTATATCTCTTGACCATGTTGATGGATCAAGTTGATACTTTGCATGTTGCTAGATATTGGTCTTAAGTTTTACGCAGTACCATCATGACCCACCCTGGGTGACCTTGAGGTCAAGGTCACAGACTTAGAAATTTTGTGTTTTAAGTTTTTGGTTAAAGATTTTGTAAGTCTATATCTCTTGAACATATTGATGGATTGTGTTGATACTTTGCATGTTGCTAGATATTGGTCTGAAGTGTTACGCAGTACCATCATGACCCACCCTGGGTGACCTTGAGGTCAAGGTCATTGACTTAGAAATTTTGTGTTCAAGTTTTTGGTTAAAGTTTTTGTAAGTCTATATCTCTTGACCATATTCATGGATTGAGTTGATACTTTGCATGTTGCTAAATATTGGTCTTAAGTTTTATGCAGTACCATCATGACCTACCCTGGGTGACCTTGAGGTCAAGGTCACAGACTTAGAAATTTTGTGTTTAAGTTTTTGATTTAAGTTTTTGTAAGTCTATATCTCTTGACCATGTTGATTGATCGAGTTGATACTTTGCATGTTGGTAGATATTGGTCTGAAGTTTTATGCAGTACCATCATGACCTACCCTGGGTGACCTTGAGGTCGTGGTCACAGACTTAGAAATTTTGTGTTAAATTTTTTGGTTAAAGTCTAAATCTCTTGAACATGTTGATGGATAAAGGCCGTCTCACACAGAACACGGTTGGGCACACGGTTCCAATACGGTTTACTCGGTTATACAGGGATTGACTGGTACGAGTATTGATCTCCAAACGTGCCTGAAGATGAGTTGGTACGATTTAGACTCGAATGTAGCAAGAGTGAGTACGATCAAAGCACGGATATACTCGATCAAGCAATGTTTGTCACGGTTTGAACACGATTTGCAAACGATTTTCATACGATTGTTTTACGGTTCCAAGTACGGTCTAGTTCGGTCTGTTACGGCCTAGTAATTTGAACATGACGTTTACACGATTTACTGGACAATTTTAGGGTTTATATACGGTCCCATCGACTTTTGTTCCATACGATTTATATACGATTTTGACTAGGGGTGTAACGATATACCGATATATCGGTATACTGCGGTACGGTGCTTGCGGTACGGTGCTCGCGGTACGGTATACCGGTACGCCCATACAAGGATTCCGGTATATCGTAACACAGTCCGGGTTTTATACTAACACCCAAAATAATCCAAACGAGTACAACCACAGACTGTGTATTTACAATCGGTCCTGCTATCGAATTTTTACAGGTAATTAGCGTAAAACCAGTCCAATACATGTGCGTATTTGCCTCCCTGCTGAGCTGTCAATCATGTGGTTATTTTTGGAACATACATCTATTTCGGCACTTTAAAACAACCTGACGTCGCATAAAAATTTTGCATGTTGTTTACAATTATATCAGTCATAGATGTACTACAAATGTTGTAAAATTGATTCCCATTCTAGTGCAACAAATTTTGGCTTCGATAAGAAATTGAAAATTGACTTTCCTGTTTGTACGATATATTCAATACGCATTGCGATATGCATTTCCCGTACCGCGATGTATCGCGATGCGGTTTTAGTGGGCGATACTCAGCCCTAATTTTGACACGGTTGAGCTTACTCGTGCTTTGTGCTTCATGTACGGTTGTATATACGGTCTCGTACGGGCTCACACGGTCTCTCACGGTCTTGTATGATCGCTTATACGATTATACACGGACATCGCACCCGTGTCAGTTTTTTAAAAGTTTTAAAAATCATACACAGCTTACACGGATACACTCGAATGGCCCGAGTGTCAGTTGGATAAGGCCACGGTTTATTCGGTTGTATGTACGGTTTACACGGGTGGCCAACCGTGTAAACCGTGTGTTCTGTGTGAGACGGGCTTAAAGTTGATACTTGCATGTTGATAGATATTGGTCTCAAGTTTTATGCTATACATCACAACTCATCTGGATGACCTTGAGGTCAGGGTCACGGAAGTTTTGTGTTTAAGTTTTGGTTAATGTTTTTATGAGTCTATATCTCTTGAACATGTAGATTGATCAAGTTGATACTTTGCATTGGTCTGAAGTTTTATGTTGTAACATCATGACCCACCTGAGTGACCTTGAGGTCAAGGTCATGGGTCATAGATTTTAACAGATGTAGTGGCAAAGCACAAGTCAGGCGAGCTATGCTGTCCTGCGACAGCTCTTATTTTTTCAACACTTCAATTCAAACTTTGCTGTTAGAAACAGTGTTTAGCTTTGATTATAAGTTATTATTTAACGACTCTAAATGAAATACCTTAATAAGGTAGGTCACATTTGAATATACTATCAATTGTGAATATTTTGAAAATTTCCCAAATTAAGGGTTTACGTCGCTAAATTTCACTAAATTTCCCAATCAGAAAGGCCCTAGGGCGCCTTCCCAAAATTGCCAAAAAAAAATCCCTGCATTGAGTTCTTTGCATGTATTTTATATGCACAAAAATTATGTTAGGTCTATAAGTGGCTCACATAAAATACATGTATGTTTCATCTTAGTATAGCAAAACTTGCTATTGCATCTGTCAGGGACTCTCTAAATGGACTGCCAAGAGTCCATAAGAACCCCCAAAAAGTTTGAAAATAATTTTCAGCAAGGTGTCTATTAATAGAGCTTCTGCTGTGGTTTTGTTTTGAATCTAGTTGTTAGAAATCTTAATGTTCATTGTTTACTTCAACCTTTTTGGTTGGAAAACAGTCAATAATTTTATTTTATGGGGTTGAGGGACTCTTAGCATTTGTACCAGGACCCTCAAAATTCAAACTTGAGAGTCCCAGGGACTCCTGGAATACAAAGTTGAGGGAAAATTCTGGGTAAGATCGTTGCTTTGGGTTCATATTGGTTACCAGTCTTAGCTTCAGTGGCTTTGTATTTATGGTATATACAAGGGCAAAGCAGGCCCACCTGACCTGGGTATAAACTAAAAAGAAGTGCACAATTCAGAGACTTTTGTTATTCTGTATGTGTTAGTCAAAGCTATTCTCTTCATTGGCTTATACAGCAAGATAGAGGTAATAAAGAAATGAGCCGCCTCATGGGAAAACCAACAATCTGCGGTAACCGCAAAGCTGATCAGCGCCTTTGTTTTCGCTACACGGATAGTACAATTCCCCTTCTACTTAAATCCGAAATTTCAAGCTTCTAGCTCTTTTCTGTGCTTGTACAGGTCGGTTTGTGTCGGACCTGTTCGGAAACCACATTGTTGGTTTTCCCATGGGATGGCTCAAATTGTTGGTTTAAGGTTTTGAACGGTTGAACCAAGTCTGTCTCAAACTTGTTCATCCATTCCTGTGAGCCCAGCTTGCAAGAGAGGATTCACAAGTAGTAGATAGCAGAGATCAGGTCTTGACCACTAGATTTCTTGAGTTCAGCAGCTCAGCAGTTTTAAGCTGAGAGGAAGTTACAGCCGTATTGGGTTGATTGAGCAAGTACTGAGCCGTGGTTGTTCTGAGCTGTAGAACTATTTTTATGCGATGAAATGTAAGTTTTTGATGTTGGCAGGGAAGTTTTCTCCATAAAATATATAAATCGCTAGCTTTTTCCTGGATGGTTTTGTGGGGATATGGGTGATATTCTTGATACTTACTGATGTAGACTAATCAAAGTGTTGATCATCTAGCTACATGATCTATATGTGCAGGCTGAATTAAGATTGATATTTCTATAACAGGTGTAGACATGCCCAAGGCCAAAGTGCTTTGAAATAATAAACTTGCTAAAGTATTGAGTGTTCTCTGATAAACAGTACTTAGGTACCAGTATGCTCGAGAGGTGAAACAGTAAATGAAAGCATTGTTACAACTTACAACCAAACACTTGACTTCTGGATGAAAATCATAAAATGCCAATCTTAGTATGTCTTGCTTCTTTGAACAGAAGTCATATTGGTATCCAGAAATGGTATATCTTGCAGTTTGACATAAGGACGCTCCACACAGTTGCATAAAGCCTGTCTGTCAGTGTTTAAAATCTTGGGAGTCGGGGTTTGAACTCAACAAGTGTATTAAAGCAAGACACATAACCTCGCAACACTGGTAAATTCCAGGAAGTGGCGGCTCCTACGATAGAAAAAAAACAACAACTGATTATGCAAAGTCTGTGTCCTGGCGGCTCCTACGATAGAAAAAAGCAAGTGATTATGCAAAGTCTGTGTCCCAGGACAGGTTCTTCCTCTTGTCCATCCTGATGTGGCCAAAAAATTGTTGTCTGGGCCATTAAGCCTTAACCCAAATAAACAAAACATGCAAACAATTCTTTGGCCACTCACTCCAGTCCACCCCCATCCAGCATGTCAAAACACCTCAGTACTGTCAAGACCATTCACCAGCAGTCTAGCTACATGTAGGTTAAATACTATAAATGTGCCTTTGCGTGAAAAAAAAAAAATAACCTGGATTTCTGACTAGGTCCGACAGAAATCAGGCTGTTCAGCCACTCAAAATACATGTAGATTGAAGCATGAAATTTTGTATTTAGTAAGAAGAGGCATCATACTATTTATAGGGCGAAAACAAAGGTGCCTTTATTTTCGCCTATGCTTGTTGTTGGTTTTCTTATGCGGCGGCTCAAATAAATGTGTTTTACGCAGCAGCCAGTTCTATTGCCTATAAATGGACATGAAATATTGTGTAGGAAATGTCCAGCAATAGTAATATGAGCCGCGTCGTGAGAAAACCAACAATGTGGTTTCTGAACATGTCCGACACAAACCGAGCTGTGCAAGCACAGAAGATGGCTAGTGGCTTGAAATTTTGGGTTTAAGTGGAACAGAGATTGTACTTTCCGTATAGCGAAAACAAAGTTGCTGATCAGCTTCGCAGTTACTGGGAAGCTGATCTGCACCTTTTTTTTTCGCATATGCAAATTGTTGATTTTCTCATGACATGGCTCATACTACAGTACGACACTGCTACTGGATAATTGAGTTACATTGACCAGATCTAGCTGTACAGAACCATAGATAATTTGTGTTGCATGTGATAATTGACAGATAATTTTTCTTATTTCTCCATAAAAACACAAGTTGTGGGTAGTCATTAGAAGCGCCTCGGCGAGGTGCTTCTAATGACTACCCACAACTTGTGCTTATGACAGAAAATAAGCAAAATTACTCTTCAGTTCTCACGAAAAATATCACATTTATGGAATCTTTCCTGCAATGAGCTGCTGCATCAGAAAACCAACAATATGCATAGGCGAAAACACAGAACTGAAAGGCACAGCTGATCAGGGCTTTTGTTATTCAGTACACAGATAGTACAATTCCTCTACTTTCTGAAAACAATATTTCCAGCCTCGAGCCATCTTCTGTGCTTGTACAGCTTAGTTCGTGTAGGACCTGTTTGGAAACCACGTTGATTTTCTCATGTCGCGGCTCAAAATGTTCTTCCTGTGGACACAAATGATTGTATCCATTATTGCCCTGAGTAGATTTACCACATGGCTGAATCGGGATGTGAAATCCCTGACACTTTATCAATTGGCTAATCACAATCTAACTAGTCCTTCCAGGCCGATACTGGACATTTTACACTTGTGTTCATATTAACCAACCACACACTGAAAGGCAGTAGCAGAAAGTGCTACTAAAGAGCTGGAGGGAGTGCGGTGGCGTAGTGGTAGAGCATTGGACTCAGAAGCGAGAGGTCCTGGGTTCTATCCCCACAGGCGGCACCTTATTATGTTCTTGAGCGAGACACATTAACTCCCTACAGTACTGGTTAAACCCAGGAAGTGTTTGCTCCATCCCGACATGACTGAAAAATTGTTGACTGGAACATTAAGCCTCAATACAAACAAACATAAAGTGTTGGAAACATGAACTGCAACCCAGCTTTTTTCACGCCCATGTTACAATGTTATTTTTGTAACCTGTTGTTTTCCCTGGAAAAAGATCCACAAGAACTTTCAGAGTTTTCGTCCTTTTATTACACTAGGTATTCTCGAAGGTTTTACAGCATAAAAGCCAAAATCAAATAAATCAAAATAGGTACAGGCTTCATTAACATGAGAGTCAAGCATTTATGGCCAAACTGGCATATTTCTAAAATGCAGGACATCTTCAGCTTAAATGATTATAAACATACCATGTCAAAAACTTCAAAGTTACACTAGTGTTTATCGATTAATATCTTTCTATTATTTTTGCCAAACTAGAAAGATTTTTGGAGAGAATATTTTCTGTTAACATTCAGATGCTATTTGGCAAACATAAAATATCACAAATCCAGGCTGCTTAGGTTTGCAGGTGACGGCACCTTTTTGGATGGGCCCACGGATGGGCTCTTACGAAAAGCCCCCATACTATGGGCCATAAGCCTGACTGATATTTTCTGTTGCCATGATAACACCTGATAGCTATTATGTGTACATTGAGAAAGATTTTCTTATTATGGCATGAAAACACTAGTGCATGGGACATATGTTTTTGAATTGCCCAGAATCATTTAATGAAGCCTGATCCTTAAAGTGCAGACAAAATTCCAAATTTCATTTTCAAGCCTCCTTTTTAAATTATCATTTAATGTTATCATTGAAACCGAATAATTGACTTGTTTCAAAGGGTGAAATAAAATGCATTCTAAGCAGAACCTAGAAAATATCTCATTTTCCAACATTATGTTCTGCTATCACATGTTAAACAACATGTGCTAATTTTGCATATTACCATACTATGCCCATTGCTGGACAAGATCACCCTTTTTCGACAAATCAATATAACTCTTTCATACATGTACATATTTTAATCTCTATTTAATTATCACTCACCTCCTCACTAAAACTATATTCTCAAATTATTAGATTTATACCAAGAAATTACATTTCCCTTAAAAATGTGCAAGATGGAGGCGACAATTGTTTTCTTAATATTGCTTTTCCTTCATTAAATAGTCATGCAGTCTTAAAGGAATAATTATGGAATTTATATGCTCTTTTGAGTTAGTCTAGGGGAAATAACTCACTTGCAGTTGAAGAGGTACTTGAACCTTTTTTTTGTTGTTGTTTAGGAGCATAATTTATTTTGAACAGTTTACAAGACCAGGAACTTAGAAATATTTCACTACTTTCAAAATTAATTTTATTTTCGTGAATTATATAAAATGCTTTAATTCCTTTAAAACTTGCATGACTGAACTATATCTCAAAACTGAGAATAACATATATACATTAAACAAAAAGTAAAACAGTAAGAAAAATTCTATCTATGAAGATAGAAGAAAAAGACAGAAAATTAAAGATAGTAAAATTAATTAAACATACCTGGAAAAAGATCCACAAGAACTTTCAGAGTTTTCGTCCTTTTATTACACTAGGTATTCTCGAAGGTTTTACAGCATAAAAGCAACCTCCTAGGACGAAACCTCTGGTTTTGTTCAGGGATCCAATTCCATGGCCGGCCCACTTCTTGAAACTTCTCCAAAACTTCATCAAAACCCATTTCATTGGTCCAGGCACCTTTCAGGGCCAGTTTTACTGCTCCTACCCCCAAATGCACACCTGTGAGGCCTAGCTAATTGAACTTTGTTTATCCTGCTAAGGCAGCTTTATTGGCCTCACAAAGAACTAATCACTCATAACACTTTGTCAGCCATGATAATTTGACTTAACCTGGAGATTTGGTCATCAGACAGTCTTGGTTGCCAAGGTATTATGCTTAACTGAGATAAACAATTTTTGACAAGTTTATAGATGAATAGAAATGGCTTGGCATTCTGATAGCACAAGAAGCTAATAAAGATTATATAGCTTTGGCTTAATTTAGAGACAAAGACAGGTGACAAATCCAAAATTCCTAGCTACCCACTAAAATGTTGAAATAAATGTAGTCCTGCCTGACTCTGAAAATCTCCAAGTTTAAATTTGAAAATGACAAAGTGCATTAAAAACAAGTAAAGGTCTAGTTTTCTTACAAACTATATTTACAAAATTTGACAGGAGTATGGCTATTTTATGTATTCTATTCTTAATTGAACATACATGGTTTTTGAAACTTTTGAAAATTTGAACATTGAAATTTAAGAATTATATCATGTATTTTATTTATTATATTATTACCCCAAAGTTATGCAAGAACTGGTAACACAAAATATGCAAAAATATACTTTCTAACAATACTCCTGTTGTACGAAAACTTTGGACCCCAAAGTTATACAAGAAGTGGTACCGTGAAACACAAAAATATGCAAAAAAAATACATTTCTGCAACAAACATCATTGAAGAAGAAAATGCATGTATACACACAAATAAACATAATAATGATAGATCATTGTCAGTTTATAAAATGTCTTTGACTATTGCATGCCTTGAGACAGCATGAGGATTTACAATTGTACTTATACCTGGCAAGTGTTTGTCATGATCTTAAGGTTTCTCTAACATAGTGCTTACATTAGAATGATGATCGCTTACAAGTCTAAGAAAGCCATTGTGCTGAACATGGAGGAATACAAGAAAAGTTCTATTTAAGATTTTCTCTAGTTTACGACTCTCAAGATAACTAATTTTTATAGATTTAGGCACACTTAAACTTTTATTGTTTTGAGTATTAGTAACTGAAAAGTTTTCCAAGTTCACTTTCAGTTTCTTAGCATACCAAGGTCCTTTTACAGATAGACTACATATGTCACTTGGTTGCTCAATATGGCAGTATACAGGACACAATGGTAACTGCATAACAGAGAGTAGCACACATAAATCTCCAGATGTAACTTCTAGTTTAATCATTGATTTATTCCTATTGTTATGTTTTATAATATTGTATGTATTTAGCAGGAACCAAACAAAGTTTATTAGACAAAGCAAGAAAATAGCATGGTCCCAGGCTACTTCAAAATCTATAACAAATGTGCTAGATGATTCAGTTGGTTTTGGAGCATGTTTATAAACAAAAGATGGCACCTCGGTTGACATTGCCTTAGCAACACTAGGTTGACTTAATGCTGCTACAAGTGCAGTTAATTTTCTCATTTTGAAAAATGTCCATGTCATGAAGGTTATACAAATTGTTATGGCACCCATAGTTGCAAAAATCAAAAATGCATTAAAGTCAGGCCATTGTGGCTCAATTTTTAGTTGACCATCAAGCAAGGGTTCAGTTAAAGATTGAAATATAACTTGATCATTTTTCACTTGGTCTGTCATTCTGCTGAGACTAAGATGAGAATTCTTATCATCTGCAATGATTTTATGCATGTCATGTTGGTAAATTTTAAATTTTGGTACTGTGACATTCAATGGGTTTTCAAAAGTTGTATCAGCAAAGACATTTTGTATTTTAGTATCATCAAAGAATTCTTGCAATAATACTAGGTTGAAGGGATGAAGTTTAGTTACATTATTTGTATGGTTATGACAGGCAGTAAGTCTCGGCGGAAAGTAGAATTTTTCCGTAAACAGCGAACATCTACAAGGTAGTGCTAGGATACAATAATCACAACCTTTTATCATTTTATGTTGCTTGGAACACTCCATAGATAATATTGGACTTCTGTATACCACCACGGAACTTATTCCTATCTCATGAATACTTGGTTTTATTGTGTTTTGAAGAAATCTGAAGTTGCAGAGAGCATGAACCTTTTCTTTACTGTTAGTAAAAAGAGCTAAGATGCAACTTTCAGTTGTAATAGGAGTCAAAGGCTTATTGAAGAAACAATGTAAAGGTTTTTCACCTTTGCATCTGCTAATTTCCGAATCACTTAGTGTGGTATAAAATTGTTGATCCGCAGAAATTGCGAAATGAGCTGGTAGGTCCAACAATTGTGTTGCCTGTGGTGAAGTATTATTTATTGGTACTGGAAATGATTTGACATCAAAGAGTTTTAAGTTGTTTTTATGTGCAGAAATTGGCAACTTAATAGTTATAAATAAGCTATTGTTGTACCTTGCATACAGAAAATTTTCGGACTTGTATAGTTGGTCGACTGGTGTATGCGCCACAAAGAATTCAGGATATTTTGAATTTAAGAGTGCCTGTACCTCCTTTATAGTATTTTGTAGTAACTCAGGTGGCAATATGAGTGGTGACAGTTTACCTTTTACCAAATCGATTATCCCTAATTTTATTTCATCTAGCTGATGGTTTAGATGGTTAGATTGCTGAATTTGCTTAGTCAGGATGCTTGACATTTGCTCAAAATTATTTTGCAGGTCCCTAATGCTGGTTTGTAATTGGGAATGGACATAATTAATAGCCATTTCATTGTTTTTCACTCCATCCATTAAATTGTCCATGCGTTTATTTGCCTTTTCCATAAATGAACTCATGTGTGCTCCATGTTGTTCTATTGCATTAGAAATCTTCATAGACCGTCGAGTTAGTTCATTTATGTGCCGAGCGAGTACATTGATGTCATCAAGAGTGGCCGTGCCGAAGATCGTGCGAGATAGCTGGCCGAGGAATGGCAGCAGGCTGCGCTTCCCTCTGCCTTTTATGTGAGTTGACTCAGGTATAAGCCTATATACTGTCTCAAGGGTGTCATTTAACCTAGCTGAAGTTTCAGCGCGCACAGTGTTAATCTGTGCTAAGACATGACCTATTAATATGCATGTGTCATCATCCTTATGACAAGTACCAATAGATGGAAGATGGAGTCCAGCTGGCAAGGGTACTTTATATGTATGTAGCCAATATTCATTTGACAGTTGTAATGCAGATTTAGTCTGGAACACTACCCCATAGTTCATTCTCTGTAGTGTCTCTGAACTTTGCGCACCACCCATTAAACAACACAGAAGGACCAAGGACCACAGCAAGGTTCGCAGCATACTCAGATTACCAGGCCCTAAAACGAGAGAAAAAAAATGAACATGTAGTGTTAGCGGGGATGATGGGCGCGCAACCATCAATAGCACTATCAGACAACAATTTTCATTGTTAGGTTTGCTTCCACTACATGGAAAAAGTTTTTCTTACACAGTCACTTGAGTTTGACAGAAAAAAATGAAAAATGAAAACATAATGCTGCATGCAGACTAAAATGTAATCTGAGTAGCTTTGACTGCTGGGAGCTACCACAATTAAGGGTTTTTCCCCTGGTTAATTCCAACTGTTTTTATCATTACTGATTACTCCGGAGAAAGTATTCATGCCTAGGCTGTGGGCGAGTTTTCTTGGCGCGTCTACTATTTGCTCGAGCAATATTATATTTCTTAATAAGTTCATTACTGCATTTTTCTGCTGGCTCCCAAGTATCTGTCCATCGTACCAAACAGTACAGTTTTCCACCTGTTAAAACCTTCCTGAGGACCCTGCAAGGACATATTTCCTGAATCTTTTTCAAGTTTTCTGCAGGTTCCCAGGATTGTTCATAACGGACAAAATATTGCCGTTTATTATCTACTCTTCTGCTTTTCAGAATTTTAAGTGAATCTCGGTCAAATCTGACCGGTTTTCTATCTTGGACATGTTCATCTGGCTGATTCTGTGGTTTTCGCGCTGGAACTGGTGGTTCCTCTCGGCCATTAGCCTGCGCTGCAGCATTCTGCTGCTCTTCCACTTCTATCGGCTCTTGATGATTTTCGTCCTCTTCCTGCTCATCTTGAGGCAGGTTGTCCTGTTGCTGTTCCAATTCTCTTCTTATTGGTTCTGGGTTCACATACTTTTTCAGCCGGGATGCATTGATCAAGCATTTAACTTCTGAGTGATCAGCACAACTCCTGAGCTTGTAAGTGAAATTTGGGCCCAGTTCCGTAATGTAGAAAGGTCCCTTAGTCTTAGGGTACAACTTTGGTGAGAGTCCTTTTGGTACTTTTAGGTTCTTCAGAAGTACATTGTCACCTACTTTGAGATCAGGATCTTTAGCCTTCAGATCATGGCGTTGTTTCGATTTCTCCTGTGAAATCTTGATATTCGCGCCAGCAATTTCTTTGGCTGCTTTCAATCGTTCTAGAAGCCGCTCAAAGAAATTCTGTGCATCCAGTCCCAATGTTGTTTTGGGGATCAAAGAAGTGTCTATAGGAAGGTTCATTTCCTTACCAAAGAGAAGATGGAAGGGAGACAAACCTGTTCCACTAGCTGGTGAGCTGCGCAAAGCCATCATTGCTGCTGGTAGAAAATCTGCCCAGTTCTTCTGGTTTTCATCAGTGTAAGCACGGAGGGTTTGGGCAATAGTGCTGTTGGTCCTCTCACAGGCTGAATTTGTCTTAGCGTGGTAGCTACTGCAGTGGTGTCGTGTGACATCAAACATTTCACACAGAGCACTCACCAACCGTGACATAAACTGGGTGCCTCTGTCGGATACCAGTACTCTGGGAGCCCCATAACGTGCGAAGATCTCATTAAACAGTACCTTTGCGACTGATTTAGCATCCTGGTCTCTCATGGGAAATGCTTCTGACCATCTGGAGTATCTGTCAACAACTAGCAAGATGAATGCATAGGATCCTTCTTCTGTCCGAGGTAGTGGTCCCAGAAAATCTATGTGCCAAGAGTCAAATGTGTCTGTTATAGGCATGTTTGTCATTGGAACTCGAGGCTGTCGTCTGTCGACTTTCACTCTTTGACACACATCACATGAAAGGACATAATCTTGCACATCTTGATACATATGTGGCCAGTAGAACTTTTGTCGAATAGCTTCAAAGGTCTTTTGAATTCCAAGATGGCCGCCTCCAGCAATGGAGTCATGATAGCTTCTGAGCACATCCAGCCTTAATGCTTTAGGAAGAGCTACCTGAATGATGGATCCCTCAGACTGGTTTGCCTTTTTCGTTCGGGGCTGATAGTAATGATAGAGGACTCTGTCCGCTAACATGTACTGATCAGACTCCCATGTTGTGTTTCTGGCCAGGGTTGCATCATCAGGCAGCTTTCTTTCTGCTAAATAATCATAGATTACATGAAAATCTGGACATTCCTTTTGCAAAGCAATTAAGTCTGAATGGTCAGGTTCAAGCTGATTTTGAGGTTGCTCTTCCTCAGAAGGGTGGCCACTGTGACCAGGATCTGTTTGGACATTTTCCTCTGTGTCTGGAGGTAAATCCACCGGTGAGACTGACGGTGCTGAAGTATATTCAAATGTTACTTCCGTCAGCCATCGACCAGTTTCTTCAATCTCCGATTTGTCATGACTGTTAACTGCGCAAACCTGTGGTGTCTGTTCCTGCGGAGCTTCCTTTCCGGTATTCTCATTGGGATTGTCATAGATTCGTCTACTAAGGGCGTCAGCATTTCCATTTTTTCTACCTTCCTTGTGTACGACTGTGTATTGGTATTCTTGCAATTTCAAGGCCCAGCGGCCAAGTCTATTTGAAGGATCCTTCATATTGTTAAGCCACTGAAGTGCTTTATGGTCAGTGTAAACTGTAAATGGCCGATGGGACAGATATTCACGATATGCCTTTATACCCTCGACCACAGCCAGACATTCTTTCTCAGTCACTGTCCATTTACGTTCATCAGGCCTTAATGATCTACCCCCATATGCGACAACCCTATCTTTGTTATTTGAATCTTTTTGACTTAGAATATAGCCTAACGACACATCTGATGCATCAGTCGTGAGACAGAAACTTGAATTGAGGTCAGGATAATGCAACATAGGTGCCGTAATTAAGCATTCTTTTAATTTTTCAAATGCATCCTGAGCTTCTTCCGGCCATTTCCATGTAATACCTTTTTGTAAAAGCTTATTCAGAGGTGTAGCTATCTTTGCAAAATCTTTACAGAAACGTCTGTAGAAATTTGCCAATCCCAGAAACGAACGAACATCCCGTTGGTTTTTAGGGACTGGAAAAGTTCTGACTGCATTGGTATTGGACGGATCAAGCTCTATCCCTGATTTTGAAATGTTATGACCAAGATAAGTAACTTTCGGCACAGCGAAATGACATTTAGAGGGCTTAAGAGTCAGTTTAGCCTCTTTAAGTCTCTGAAACACCTGACTTATATGCTCTAAGTGATCTTCAAATGTTTTACTGAAGATAAGGATATCGTCAATATAACAAAGGACGTGCTTCCAATTCAGACCATGCATCTGCTGCGAAATAAAAAATTGGAACGACATAGGTGCATTTTTTAAACCAAACGCCATACGATTAAACTCGTAAATGCCGTCATGAGTGATGAATGCCGACTTATGTTTGGTAGCAGGATCCATTGGTATTTGCCAGTATGACGAAGCAAGGTCAATACTGGTGAAATATTGCGCATTTACGGCCCCAATTGCATCAAAAACAGACTCAAGCCGAGGCAATGGATGTGCAATAGGCTTGGTAATTTTATTTAATTGCCTGTAATCAACTGCAAAGCGATATGAACCATCCTTCTTTTTGACCAGCACCACAGGGCTGTGCCAAATGGAATTAGATGGTTCCACAATGCCCTGTTCCAACATTTCATTGACCTGTCTATCAATTTCGTTTCTTATATGAGGAGCCTGTCTATAGAATGGCAGACGGACTGGTCCTTTACCAGGTTCCGTTTCTATGACATGATGGTAAAGATCAGTTCTGCCCAAGTTTTGCAAACTCGGAGAAAACAGATCTTTATTTTCCCCTAGAAAAGCTGCAAGTTTTTCTTTTTGTACCCCGGTCAAATCTGATTTTGAGAGATCAAAATTGATATTGGGTTCTTCCTGTGAAGGAAGGTTAATGTTGAAACAAGTAGCACTGGATGAATTATTGTCAGCTTCATCAGCCAAGGGCTGCTGTTCACTTATGTCAGCGTCATGGACGGTAGCAACTACTGTATCAGCTTGCAAATAAACAGAATTTTCTGTCGGATTTATGATGCTCATATTTGCCCTTGGAGTTGTATTTGGTTTATGTAATTTTACCATGCATCTTGCACCAGCTAAGTTGCGATTATTTAAGGTACTTGAAGGTTCTAATAGCACTTGTTCACCGGCTTTTCTACGTGATACCCTAACTAGCACATTTATCTGTGAATTTGGTGGTATTTCTGTTGGAACAACAATTCTGGCTAACCCATCATTTGACTGAATTAATGAGGTATGGACCAAATTATCTTCAATGTAAACCAGCTTACTGCCAAAGTCAATGTCAACCTTGTGCGCAGTCAGAAAATCAATTCCTAAAATGACAGGATGCTGTATTCTGTCAATAACATAAAATTTGCATTTGAATTTTGCCTTACTTATAGTAACATGCGTTTCCAGAATGCCTAAAATTTTATGTCTTTCACCTCCTACACCTGCAATTTCTGGTATGTCAGATGGTTGCAACCTGGTACCATGCAGACTGGTATTTGTGAGGTAAGAATTAGAAATACAGGAAATTGAAGCGCCGGAATCTAGCAAACAATTTACATTTTTCTTACCGACATTAGCCAAAATAGTACTTCTGTTTAAACTAGTTAGCACAGAAACTGACGGAAAATTTTCATTTTTTGATTGACTAGCACTTTTACTCTCTGTTTTGCAGCTATCACTGCCTTCTGTATGCCTACCCACAGATGGCCTGTAGATAGGCGCGAATCCCTATCTTGGACCTTGGTTTGGACATGCCTTTGCATAATGACCTTTTTGGTTACAGTTATTGCATATACTATAAAAAGATCTACACTTGCCAGGAAAATTACAATTTAAATCCTCACCTCTGCATCCTGGGCATGGGTGTTGCTGCTGTGCTGGTCCCTGCTGCCAGTTCTGATTGTGGGACTGCTGCCAGTGTCCGCCTTGCTGGTTCCATGGCTGTCCTCCTTGTTGATTCCATGGCTGGTAGTGACTCTGGTGTTGGGGTTTCCTCCAGTGCTTCTTTCGTCCACCGTGATGTTTCTGTTGTTGTGGTGGCTGGGTCGTTTCGGTGCTTGATTTAGCATCTAATTTCGCCTGGAGATCCTTGACCATGTTGGTCAGTTCTTCCACCCTAGCGTCGTTCCTCGGGTTGACGTAAGCGGCCACTGGTGGTGTTGTAGAGATCACAGTTTTCTCTGCCAAGATTGCACGTTGTCTGGCATCATCGAAAGTTTGTGGGTTAAGAGGCATGACTATAGCTTTGATAGCTGGGCGAAGCCCCTTAACTGCTAAGGAAGTCACTAACTTCTTGTCTGCATTACTGTACTGAGCCTTTTTCAGCACCCTCGAAAAGTAATCATTACTTGTTTCTTCAGGTCTTTGTACTATTTCTAGTAACTCAGTGTCTAAAATGTCATGGGTCTTAAACCTCAATTTAAAAGCTTCTTTCAAGTCTTTCAAGCTGGTTTTAATTTTGTCATCCAAAGCATCATACCATATTCTGGCATGTGAAGTCAGGTAGAAAGGCATGGTGAGGAGTTGTTGACCTTCATCTTGCTTGTGAAAAGTACAATACCTTTCAAACCATTCCAACCAACTTTTTCCATCCTGGTCATCACCTGCAAACTTCTCCAGCTGCAGTCCTGTTGGTTGGTACATGTCGAAATATTCTGTCGTCGGTTGTGGCTGTTGTTGCTGTTCTTCTGCGGCTTGCAGATTATCACCTCCTTGGACAGTGTCTCTGTGTTCTGCCTGCGGTTGTCCCAGACTGCGGTTCCTGAGGTAATATCCCCTATTCTCAGGGTTCATACGGAAATCTTGACCTCTCTACCCCACCAAACTGTTACAATGTTATTTTTGTAACCTGTTGTTTTCCCTGGAAAAAGATCCACAAGAACTTTCAGAGTTTTCGTCCTTTTATTACACTAGGTATTCTCGAAGGTTTTACAGCATAAAAGCCAAAATCAAATAAATCAAAATAGGTACAGGCTTCATTAACATGAGAGTCAAGCATTTATGGCCAAACTGGCATATTTCTAAAATGCAGGACATCTTCAGCTTAAATGATTATAAACATACCATGTCAAAAACTTCAAAGTTACACTAGTGTTTATCGATTAATATCTTTCTATTATTTTTGCCAAACTAGAAAGATTTTTGGAGAGAATATTTTCTGTTAACATTCAGATGCTATTTGGCAAACATAAAATATCACAAATCCAGGCTGCTTAGGTTTGCAGGTGACGGCACCTTTTTGGATGGGCCCACGGATGGGCTCTTACGAAAAGCCCCCATACTATGGGCCATAAGCCTGACTGATATTTTCTGTTGCCATGATAACACCTGATAGCTATTATGTGTACATTGAGAAAGATTTTCTTATTATGGCATGAAAACACTAGTGCATGGGACATATGTTTTTGAATTGCCCAGAATCATTTAATGAAGCCTGATCCTTAAAGTGCAGACAAAATTCCAAATTTCATTTTCAAGCCTCCTTTTTAAATTATCATTTAATGTTATCATTGAAACCGAATAATTGACTTGTTTCAAAGGGTGAAATAAAATGCATTCTAAGCAGAACCTAGAAAATATCTCATTTTCCAACATTATGTTCTGCTATCACATGTTAAACAACATGTGCTAATTTTGCATATTACCATACTATGCCCATTGCTGGACAAGATCACCCTTTTTCGACAAATCAATATAACTCTTTCATACATGTACATATTTTAATCTCTATTTAATTATCACTCACCTCCTCACTAAAACTATATTCTCAAATTATTAGATTTATACCAAGAAATTACATTTCCCTTAAAAATGTGCAAGATGGAGGCGACAATTGTTTTCTTAATATTGCTTTTCCTTCATTAAATAGTCATGCAGTCTTAAAGGAATAATTATGGAATTTATATGCTCTTTTGAGTTAGTCTAGGGGAAATAACTCACTTGCAGTTGAAGAGGTACTTGAACCTTTTTTTTGTTGTTGTTTAGGAGCATAATTTATTTTGAACAGTTTACAAGACCAGGAACTTAGAAATATTTCACTACTTTCAAAATTAATTTTATTTTCGTGAATTATATAAAATGCTTTAATTCCTTTAAAACTTGCATGACTGAACTATATCTCAAAACTGAGAATAACATATATACATTAAACAAAAAGTAAAACAGTAAGAAAAATTCTATCTATGAAGATAGAAGAAAAAGACAGAAAATTAAAGATAGTAAAATTAATTAAACATACCTGGAAAAAGATCCACAAGAACTTTCAGAGTTTTCGTCCTTTTATTACACTAGGTATTCTCGAAGGTTTTACAGCATAAAAGCAACCTCCTAGGACGAAACCTCTGGTTTTGTTCAGGGATCCAATTCCATGGCCGGCCCACTTCTTGAAACTTCTCCAAAACTTCATCAAAACCCATTTCATTGGTCCAGGCACCTTTCAGGGCCAGTTTTACTGCTCCTACCCCCAAATGCACACCTGTGAGGCCTAGCTAATTGAACTTTGTTTATCCTGCTAAGGCAGCTTTATTGGCCTCACAAAGAACTAATCACTCATAACACTTTGTCAGCCATGATAATTTGACTTAACCTGGAGATTTGGTCATCAGACAGTCTTGGTTGCCAAGGTATTATGCTTAACTGAGATAAACAATTTTTGACAAGTTTATAGATGAATAGAAATGGCTTGGCATTCTGATAGCACAAGAAGCTAATAAAGATTATATAGCTTTGGCTTAATTTAGAGACAAAGACAGGTGACAAATCCAAAATTCCTAGCTACCCACTAAAATGTTGAAATAAATGTAGTCCTGCCTGACTCTGAAAATCTCCAAGTTTAAATTTGAAAATGACAAAGTGCATTAAAAACAAGTAAAGGTCTAGTTTTCTTACAAACTATATTTACAAAATTTGACAGGAGTATGGCTATTTTATGTATTCTATTCTTAATTGAACATACATGGTTTTTGAAACTTTTGAAAATTTGAACATTGAAATTTAAGAATTATATCATGTATTTTATTTATTATATTATTACCCCAAAGTTATGCAAGAACTGGTAACACAAAATATGCAAAAATATACTTTCTAACACCCACTAGATTTCATGATTCTGTGCCGATGTATATTTTTGCAGACCGTGGAACTGCCCATGCAAGAATGATGTACCATCTATGAAAATGAACTTTTTTTCCTTTTTTTTTTTTTTTTTGTGGCATTTTTTTTTTTTTTTTCAAATTCTGCTTTCTTTCAAAAATTGTGAAAATAAGTTGCCCAGGAAAATCAATTTATGTGGAGAGCCTAAGATTCTAGTTTGAGTGGTGGAGGTTTGCAGCACCGGCGCAAGGTCGTGTCCTTGAGAAAGACTTATTAACCCCCCCCACACACACACACACACACACCCCAGTTCATCCTGGCATGGTTTAAAAATTGTTCACTTGGTCTTCAAACTGTAATGCAAAAAATCATTTCCTGGTCTCAAAATGGCCAGTGTGAGTCTAACCTGGTCGAAAAACTCTGAAATCTGAGTTTTCTTAAAATAATATTCTCATAAGGGTTTAAGATGAAGCTGCTGCTGGTTTAAGACTACTGTAGGGCTTTAAATGGGTTAAGCGAATCATTTTTCCAGAGACTCTTATTGATTTTGGTCATTCGGCATTATGAGAACTCTGTCAGCCATTCCATGATTGAACTTGTCTTTTGGGAGGTTATCCGTTATACTAAATGGCCCTAATGTTCTTTATATAATTGAGCCACCTCGTGGGAAAACCAACAATTTGGTTTCCGAACAGGTCCGACACAAAGCAGGCTGTACAGTCACAGAAGTAGGCTAGAAGCTTGAAATTTTGGAGTTAAGTAGAGGAGGAATTGTATATCAGTAGAGGAGGAATTGTATATCCGAGTAGCGAAAACAAAGGCGCTGATCAGCTTCACGGTTACCACGAAGCTGATCTGCGTCTTTGTTTTCGCCTATGCAGATTGTTGGGTTTTCCCATGAGGTGGCTCATATATGCTTTATTTTCACGTGGAAAGAAAGGGTGGTATATGCAAGCTGATGCACATCTTTTTTTTTTTTTTTTTTTACACAGATAGCACCCTCTACTCTCTGAATCAGGACTTTCAACAATAAGGTTGACTTAAAGCACTGCATTATAGACCACATTGCATTTAGACTATGCAGACTTTAAACAATACCTTATTTGATTTACAGGAGTACCATTATTTTTTGGTACTTTGTGACATCTCCAATGACTCTGTGCGTGTTGTGTATTTTCAGGTTTAAGTTACAAATATATCGTGATACAGCAGCCTATTGGTCGTCAGCTGTTTCGTATGTACTGTGATACCAAACCAGATCTCAAGAAGGCCATCAGTTTCCTCGACGAAATAGTAAGTACCAGTTGAGCCGTGACGCGAGAAAACCGGTCTTCAGGGTTTCCGACCAGGTCTCACACTAATCAACATGTACAGTCACAGAAGCAGGCTAGAAACTTGAAATTTTGGATTTAAGATGAGGAGAAACTGTACTATCCGTGTAGCGAAAACAAAGGCACTGATCAGCTTCCCAGTTACTGCGAAGCTGATCTGTGCCTTTGTTTTTGCATAGGCAAAAATCCGGTTTTCTCACGATGCGGCTCGGTTTTCTGATATTTCCCATTTGAAAAGTTGTTGACTGGGACATTAAGGCACCATGCAAGGTTGTATTTTTCGTGTGTAAGTTACTGTTTGTAACCATTGCCTCAAACTGCTTCTCACGATGCGGCTCGGTTTTCTGATATTTCCCATTTGAAAAGTTGTTGACTGGGACATTAAGGCACCATGCAAGGTTGTATTTTTATCGCACCTGCTTATAGCAGAGTGCGATATAGGAGTCCAATTTCCGTTCGTTCGTTCGTTCGTTCGTCCGTCCGTCCGTCAACATTTACGTCGAAGTTTGGTTTTCTCTACATAAGTGATAGCTAGGATTGTGAAACCATGCATAGTAATTGTCCTTGACATACCCTTCAAGCACGCACCTTGACCCGCTGACCTTGACCTATATTTCACGGTCCATTGACTTTGTTCATTTTTACGTCGAAGTTCTGTTTTCTCTGTATCAGTGATAGCTGTGAGTGTGAAACCTTACATAGTAATTGTCTTTGACATACCCTTCAAGCACGCACCTTGACCCGCTGACCTTGACCTATATTTCACGGTCCATTGACTTTGTTCATTTTTACGTCGAAGTTCTGTTTTGTCTGCATCAGTGATAGCTAGGATTGTGAAACCTTGCATAGTAATTGTCCTTGACATACTCTTCAAGCACGCTCCTTGACCCGGTGCCCTTGACCTATATTTCACGGTCCATTGACTTTGTTAATTTTTACGTCGAAGTTCCGTTTTCTCTGCATCAGTGATAGCTAGGATTGTGAAACCTTGCATAGTAATTGTCCTTGACATACCCTTCAAGCATGCACCTTGACCCGCTGACCTTGACCTATATTTCACGGTCCACTGACTTTGTTAATTTTTACGTCGAAGTTTGGTTTTCTCTGTATCAGTGATAGCTGTGAGTATGAAACCTTGCATAGTAATTGTCCTTGACATACCCTTCAAGCACGCACCTTGACCCGCTGACCTTGACCTATATTTCACGGTCCATTGACTTTGTTAATTTTTATGTCGAAGTTTGGTTTTCTCTGCATCAGTGTTAGCTGTGAGTGTGAAACCTTGCATAGTAATTGTCCTTGACATACCCTTCAAACACGCACCTTGACCCGCTGACCTTGACCTTTATTTCACGGTCCATTGACTTTGTGAATTTTTACGTCAAAGTTTTTTTTTCTGCATCAGTGATAGCTGCAAGTGTGAAACCTTGCATAGTAAATGTCCTTCACATACCCTTTCAGAACACACCTGAACCTGGTGCCCTTGACCTAATTATTTCACGTTTTTAGTTATTTTGCCCGATGCAGGTGCGATATCGACCTCCGCGGAGTTCTTGTTCTTGTATAATTTACTGTTTGTAACCATTGTCTCAAACTACCCTTAGAAACAAAAAAATTACAAAGGTTAGATCCTTTGGAAGCTGTGAAAACATTCAAAGGGAGATAGTATGGGCTATATATTGCGCAATATTGGGTTAATGAGCCAGCCTCAGTGACCCTTTAGAACAGGGCAACGAAAGCGGGACAAGACTGGATCCTGCAATTTTGAAAATATACACAAGGGAAGCCTTAAATGAAAGACACATTCCAAAACAGGGCCAAATGATTAAAATAGAAGCCTCATAGGGTTAGTGGTTCAGCCACTTTCCTGTCTTGTCTACTGGTAGTGTTTCATTCGATCTAAGGCTTCTAGCAGTCTTTCAGGTGAGACAAAACTGAGGTCCCTTCTCCGTATGACCATAGCTAATGATACGAGACCGTACAACTTTAAACGCCCAGACAAACGAACAAACAAACTGGAAATGAGCCTTTAGGTCATATATAGCTTGAGGTCGGTTAATCTTAAGCATTTCTAAGCATATTTACATGATCTAGTATACCAGTATTGAATGAAAAGCCACAAATGCTAGATCAATATAAAACTAGCATCCCATCCTCTAGAGATCATCCTAAAAAGCTCACTGATCCAGATGATTTGTGCCACGTCATGATGAAACCGAATTTTGCCTATGCGAAAACAAAGACGCAGATCAGCTGTGCAGTAACTGCACAGCTGATCAGCGCCTTTGTTTTAACTACACGAATAGTACAGTCTCTGTCCCTCCTGAATCCCACATTTCGAGCTTCTAACCATTTTCTGTGACTGGACGGGCCAGTTAATGTCAGACCTGGTCGGAAACCCTGATGACTGGTTTTCTAGTATTTCAGATCATTTTATTTTACAACTCCAGCAGTTTAGATTCCAATAACTTTTGTACCAATTGGCATTTGAGCTCTGAGAATCCTACAGATTGAGCCACGTCATGAGGAAACCAACATTTTGCATATGCGAAAACAAAGGCGCCGCGCAGATCAGCTTCGCAGTGACTGCGCTGCTGATCAGCGCCTTTGTTTTCGCTACAAATGATAGTGCAATTCCTCTACTTTCTTAAACCAAAATTTCCGGCCACTAGCCATTTTCTTTTCTTGTACAGCTTGATTTGTGACCTGTTAGGAAACCACAATGTTGGTTTTCCCGTGTCGCGGCTCAGATTACTCATAGAAATTCAGATCATGTCTTTGAAGCTTAAACTCCATTTTCATGATTGTCTTGTTAAAAGATTTTCTATACAATTGATTCAATTGAAAGGAAAAGCTTGTTTTATCTTGAAATTTATTAGCATTTAAACCCAATGTCATAACAGTCATGATCGTTAAATCAAGTATTTAGAGATCTTGCAACTGCACAGCTTATCCGCACTTTTGTGTAGATGTACTTGGTAAAATATAAAATTTCAAGTAACAATAGATGGTACTGAAATTTATACAATTAAATGCACGGCCAGGACACGGGTGGTAAAGTTTGGAACAACCTCCAAAAAGAGGTAGTGAATTTCTGTTCCAATCGCACATCCAGGAACTTGCGAGGTTGGTCCAAAGGCTAGAAACGGATAAACAAAAGTAGGTGTCGCTGTTTCTTTTGACTTTTTCTAAGTTTCTAGCGAAAAATGGATAATTATGGCAATACTATGTCGTGTAAAGATGACTTGTCGATGCATAGGGCCCAAAGCTGCGGTTGAAACCGAAATAATTTCCGCTGGGTCATTTTTAAAAGGTCGAACACGATGTTGCTTTTTCAAAACAGTGTGTCAACAACTGACACCTTTTTGCAAAATTTGTGGTTTTCCATGAAGAATACAGCCCCGGTACGCTCGCCCTGGGGATACGAGCACTCTGCATTACATATCCTGTTAAAAATGGCAACGGGGCGCATTATTTAAACAAATGATTGAGAAAATTCCAGTAGAGGTCGTTCCAATAAGTTGGAGCTTGTTCCAATTTGAATGAGATCGTTCCCAGTGCTCTCCTGTTTTATACAATGAAATTAATATCTGTGATATCAGACCAGCTAAACTCAGACAAAAATGGGCGGTTGACATTTATTGAATCCGGATGAACATTGTGTCACCAACATGGCAGGCATATCCCGGATCGGGTAAAGCTGGCAAGCCGCATAGGCTTAAATTGACGATCCAGAATTTTATAATTCTATTGTATAATTTGCCAATGATGATTGATAAGTAGTAAATGTTACATAGAAAAGTATTTGTATAGACAAGATTTATCAAATTTTGCTTATAGTGACTTTTTTCTGTGTTTTAATTGTCCATTTTTTGCCTTTTTTTACATCCGTGTTGTGAAAAAACACAGCAAAATAGTCAATAAAAGCAAATTTTTGATAATTTTGTTTAATGCAAATACTTTTCTGTGTTACAATTGCTCCTTCTCAGTCCTCATTGACAAAGTACATAATAGAATAAAAAAAAATCATCTGGCATGGGTCCTCAATTTCAGCTAATTTCAGCTCGCTGGCTTGCCAGCTGTGCCAGTCATACCCGACCATATCCCAGCCGGGGATCGAACTCGTAGCCTCTCATAGTCCACTTGGACTGATTGAATATTTGATGCAATATCGTTCCAAATTATATGACATTGTTTGCAGTGTTTTCTTATACAGAAATAAAATTGTAGACTACACCCCTGTTTGGCACTTCTTATTTTTATTTGTTTTATTTTATTTTACTAGACATCTCACATCGAGATGATGCGTTATGAAAATGATTCATTCATGTTTCTTAAACTCTACGCTTGAAGTTCGCTTCACTCGTGCGTTCAAGGGACTAATTTCTCCCCAATCCGAACCCCCTGGTGAAATAATGTCATTTGGCGTGTCACCAGTAAACCATTCAGATTCAGATTCAGGTCCCTTGAATTGATTTTTTGTATATTTCAGATGGGTTTTTGTTGGAGTGTATGTGAAGCCATTTCACTTTTGTTTAGTATATTTAACAACAGTAAGAGCGAAACAATTTACGACACGAAAACCCCTGAACCCGACAAAGCAAGAATCGCATGTACTGTCTTTGCAATAGTTTTCTGACACTTCTTTTTTTTTCAAAATCACCATTTCCTGAAATACATCAAGAAAAATATGATCGTGTCACAATCCTTTTGCGTTCCAAAAGTCTTAAAAAGAGCAACAAGACATGAAAATCGGTTTACACATAAAAGTAGGAATAAGAAACTATCTGAAGATCTGCAAAGAACAATTCAAGTTTAAATCACAATCCAGAAACCGCTAGCAAACGGTCATTAGCAAGCTATCAGTCGTAGGAGAATCACTTTCAAACCCCAAAATATTACAATATTTCAAACGCCATCATTTTTGTCTGAGTTTGGCTGATCTGATAACACAGATATTATTTTCATTGTATAAAACAGGAGAGCACTGGGAACGATCTCATTCAAATTGGAGCAATCTCCAACTTATTGGAACGACCTCTACTGGAATTTTCTCAATCATTTGTTTAAATAATGCGCCGGGTGGCCATTTTTAACAGGATATGTAATACAGAGTGCTCGTTTTCCCACGGAGAGCGTACCGGGGCTGTATTCTTCGTGGAAAACCACAAATTTTGCAAAAAGATGTCAGTTGTTGACAAACTGCTGTGAAATGCAACATCGTGTTCGACCTTTTTAAAAACGACCCAGCGGAAATTATTTCGGTTTCAATCGCAGTTTTGGGCCGTATGCATCGAGAAGTCATCTTCACATGACATAGCATTGCCATAATTATCCATTTTTCACTAGAAACTTAGAAAAAAATCAAAAGAATCACCGACACCTACCTTTGTTTATCCGTTTCTAGCCTTTGGACCAACCTCGCAAGTTCCTGGATGTGCGATTGGAACAGAAATTCACTACCTCTTTTTGGAGGTCGTTCCAAACTTTACCACCCATGCAGGATAGAGAGAAAATACAAAAGTGAGAAAACGTCACAAAAATTTTACAAGAATGAAGAGCAAGATACCCATTAAGAAAACTTGCCCATGCAATATACAGATTTTTTTTCGTATGTAAAAAAAATGAAAATTTTAATTAGAATTTTTTTTTATATTTTTCTTAGTTTTGCTCAAAACATAGATTGTGGGTACACGTTAGAACCGCCTCGCTGAGCGGTTCTAACGTGTACCCACAATCTTTGTTTAGGAGCAAAAATAAGAAAAAAAGATATACCTCCGCATACCTCAGTTTTGCTATATAAAAGTTTGGTTTAAGGGGGTATACATTTCACGGACATGTTTTCCTGATGTTAAATCTTCCAGCTAGCATCAGTCTACCTAGTTGTGCCTGAAGCACTGGTTAAGTACCCAGGAAGCAGTGTCAGTCCCAAGAGGTTAAAAAAAATGTGTGCCTGTGACATTAAGCCTCACTCTTGCAATCATTGGGAACAAGGCATGAACTGGTCAGAACTTGCAAAAAAGAGAAATGGAATTATAAGGTGGTACATGAAATGAGCATTCGCATGAGAAAACCAACAATTTGCATATGCGAAAACAAAGACGCAGATCAGCTGTGCAGTAACTGCACAGCTGATCAGCGTCTTTGTTTTCGCTGCATGGATAGTATAATCCTTCTTCTTAAATCCGAAATTTCAAGCTTCTAGCCTGCCTCTGTGACTACAGGACGGTTTATGTCACACCTGGTCGGAACCCAAATTGTTCGTTTTGTCATGCATAGGCTAAAATCTAACTTTAGGGCTGTTATACAGAAGAGAGTGGAATTTCTTGATTACTGGATAAGAAAATAGGAGCGGTATCTTGAGAAAACATGGCTTAAGAGCTTTAGACCAGGACTGACACAATATATCGGTACATGTACTGTCACAGAAGATAGTCTGAGATTTGAAACAGAAACGGAAATCTCAGCTGCACAGTAACATACTGCCAGCCTGTGACTTAGCATTTTCATAAACATAATGCGGCTTTGCTCAGAATATGCTTCATCTAGTGTGATAAGTGATATCAACAATCCAGAGATTCCAGATAAGGGTTGTACCTCTTCATTGAAAGTAGGCTGGAAATATTAGCTTAAAAATTCTAAAAAAAAAAAAAAAAAAAAAAAAAAAAAAAAATTCTTACACTTTGATTAGAAACACAACATCATGAGAAAACATGGCTTCATAATACATCTCAATCACCACCTTTGTCTTTTTGAATTTAAATTCTCTGGATTTTGGCAGAATCAAATTAGCCTTTGAGCCTGCAGAGGCTATCCATGTAGTGCTTATGACAGTGCAGAATTGGCAGAGTGACAAAGGTTGATCCAAGGTCCTCCATTGGAATCCAAAAATTATTTAGCAACTCCTTTTGAAGATGTAACATGGTTTTGTTTCTTTTGTTACAGGCTGATTTTGAATTGGCTCCAGACGAGAAGAGATTGACTAAAGCTCAACAGATATATGAAAAATACTTGCAGCCAGGGGTAAGTGATGTTTAGAAAGTCATGGGGGTGGGGGATTTCATGTGGATCATACACAAACTGGGCTGGGCAGCCATAAAGTCTGGCACATTTATTTAGCGAAGATTTGCTCACACATTTATTGAAGAATAGATATTTTTAGTTGAAATTAAATGATGGAAAACCTGTAGTACCATCCAGACTTGACATCAGTCATTGACCATGGGTGTACGAGATAAAGAAAAAACAAATCTAGCACAAGCATTGGAGTTAGCTACATCCTCATTTCCAAAAATGCAAGATGCAGATTGTTTTTTTTTTTGTGATGAAGCTCATTTATTTTGTGGCTGTAAATCAGGTAAACAGGTAAAGAGAAATAAAATAATTTTTACGATTTACATCAAATTTTCATAAAGCCATTAATGGAATAGATGACATCATGAAAAAAAGCCCCTGCTTTTCACATGAGCCGCGTCATGAGAAAACCTGAATTTTGCCTATGCGAAAAGAAAGGCGCAGATCAGCTGTGCAGTAACTGCACAGCTGATCAGCACCTTTGTTTTTGCTACACGGATAGTACAATTGCTCTTCTTTCTAAATCAAATAATTCAAGCTTATTGCCATCTTCTGTCACTGCATGGGCCTCAGGGGCACGAAAACCAGCAATCTGCATAGGCGAAAACAAAAGCATAGATTAGCAGATCAACGCCTTTGTTTGCGCTACACGGATAGTACAATTCCTTTACTTTCTAAATCCAAAATTTCCAGCCCGGTTTGTGTCGGACCTGGTCGGAAACCCAACTTGTTGGTTTTCTCATGCACAGGATCAATTATATAATTTTTTAGCTGTGGAAGAGTCTGCCCTGTGTCTGTGGTCAGCCTGGTTTCTAGCCGTCCTTGATACAAGGTTCAGAAGTTCATCGAGTAGCTCACTCACTGTGTATCAAGATTTCCCCCCCTGAGCCATGGGGCAACAAATTTTATCATGTAACATACAACTTCTGAGTCACTTACCCTTGACTTTTTAAGCATTTGGTGAAGCTGACTGGTTTTAATGCGGCTTCAGTTCTTTCTGGCATCAAAGGACTGAGACTAGTGTGTTGGTGTGAAAAAACTGACCAGAATTTTTAGATCCAAGCATACTTTCACTTACATTTCATCGTGGCCGGACTGAAGTATATACACTTTACACCTGTAGTTTTGTTCAAAGATAACACCCACACTTATCTGATACATAAGGAATATTGGCTGCATCGTGAGATAACCTGCTTTTTACATTTGAAAAAGATGCCTCGTTGAGGCACTTGCCTAACTATACCAGGGGTCACAGGTTTGATCCTGGGTTTCTTGTTGTCTTCAGTTTTTCAAATGTTTAAATTGAGGTCCTGTCACCGTAATGACCTTAGCTGTTGAACGGTTAAACCCCCAAATCAACCAACATATAAGCCGCTTCATGAGAAAACCAGCAATCTGCATATGCAAAACCAAAGGGGCAGATCAGCTTCGCAGTTACTGCGAAGCTGATCATCGCCTTTGGTTTCACTACATGGATAGTAAAATTCCTCTACTTTCTAAATTCAAAATTTCCAGCCTCAAGCCATCTTCTGTGCTTGTACAGCTTGGTTTGTACAGTCGGACCGGTTCAAAAACCACATTGTTGGTTTTCTCATAATGTAGCTCATATGCGAAACTGACAGCCATTTGTCATAACTTCAGAGGGTTAAAGGCCATTTGCTCTCCCTGCGCAGATAGTTTGATTCCTCTTGATCTCAAAGCCGAAATGTCTAGCTTCCTTGTGTGACTGTACAAGCTGGTTTCTGTCAGACATGGTCAGAAACTTTGAAGGCAAGTTTTCTTGAGATTGCAATGATTCGGACCTGAGAGTTGTCAAAAGTGAGTCTGTGGGTGAGAAAACCAAGAATTTGGGTTCCGACCAGGTCCAACACAAACTAGCCTGTACAGTCACAGAAGCAGGCCAGAAGGATTTAAGAAGAGGAATTGTACTCTCTGTATAGCGAAAACTAAGGCGCTGATCAGCTTCACGGTTACTGTGGCTTTGTTTTTGCCTATGCAAATTGTTGGTTTTCTCATACGATGGCTCAAGTCATAATTGAATTGGAGATGATGACCATAGAAAAACCAACTGGCAAAATGATGGTGGGTCTTAGTTTTGTCACTCATGCTTTCATTTGATTTTGTATGGATGATGTTAATATGAGCCGCGTCATGACAAAACCGGCATTTTGCATAGTTGAAAACAAAGGCGCAGATCAGCTGTGCGGTAACTGCACAGCTGATCAGTGCATTTGTTTCCGCTACACGAATAGTACAATCCCTTTTCTTCCTAAATCAGGACTATCAAGTCTCTAGTTTCTTCGGAAATCCCAAATACCTGTTTTCTCACGGCAAGGCTCATATCATCGTGATTGTGGCTCAATTTTCATATACATTTTTTGACATTCATGAGTTTCATCAAGAAACCCTGTTTTGGTTATCTATTTATCGATCAGCATTTAGGTTGTTTGTGCTGTGTATATATAAAAGCAAAGAATAAAGAATAATGTCTTACAAAAACATTCATATCCTCCCTTGAAAGCTTCACCAGAAGAGAACAGACCTGTTATCGATTACTTTCAAAGTTAATCAATAACGATTACAATTACTTTCAATCTTACGATTAACGATTACGATTAAAAATAATTTTTTCCAGAATGTAATCGATTACAATTACAATTGATTTGCAAAAGTAATCGAATAATCAATCGATTAGTTTTGCATTTATAATCTAGCCAGTCTTGAATTATGCAGTTATGATTTTGACTGTATATGGTATTGTGTTGGCATATAGGAATCCTTTTGGTGTATTGTGCACTGTATCTTAAGAATTTAGACATTACGAAACAGTGAATCATAAACATTATTGTAGGTCTCATGATGCTGTGTGTATGTTTCTTATACCCCAGGCATACGAAGTATTAGGGGATATAGTTTTTGCTTTTTCCGTCTGTCTGTTTGTCTGTAACCTTTTTGTGTCAAAGATTTCTCAGGAACTACTTAACCTAGAATTTTAAAATTTGGTACAAAGCTTGGGTATGTTAAGTTGTATTGTTTATTTTAGAGTCAACAATCTCTGGCTTATCATTCCCATTATTTATCAGTTTTTCTCTCTGTCCGAGAAATTTTTCCATCATATCAGCTCAGTCTGTATAAGAGTTAGAGACTTCAAATTTTATATGCATGTTCAGAATGACCAACTCTATTACTGAAAACAAGGTTATGATTCTGTGGTTTACTTGTGTCTTCTTTTTTTACTTTGTTTCTTTTCCCATCGGTCACTCCTATACAAATCAGTACCTTTTTGTGTCAAAGATTTCTCAGGGAATACTTAACCTAGAATATTTAAATTTGGTACAAAGCTTGGGTATGTCAAGTTATATTGTGTATTTAAGAATCAACAATCTCTGGCTTATCATTCCCTTTATTTATCCATTTTTCTCTCTATCCAAGAAATTTTTCCATCATATCAGCTCAGTCTGTATAAGAGTTAGAGACTTCAAATTTTATATGCATGTTCAGAATGACCAACTCTATAACTGAAAACAAGATAATGATCTTTAATATGACTCTCAAAGTTGTTTATTCTGTCATGGTCTCTCTATAGGTAGAGAGACATTGATTCTATTGATCCTTTGTATATTGTCACTAACTTGTTCTAGGGTGTTTTGACAACATATCCCATATGACACCTGTTTATTAATTTATCTGTAAAGGTGTGATTTTAAGTTCTACCAGGTAACAATAGGTTTCAATACCTACTTAGAATGTTCATATGCTTCTAACATAATTATGTTTTATAAGCATGGTGAGGTCAAAGAAATGTAAGCAAAAAAAGGAATGTTCTAAGAAGAGTTCTGAAATGATTTGGAAAATGCCAGAGAGAATTTCCATTGAAAAAAATACCCAAATGACAAGAAAAAATATAAAAATGTTAAATTTGTTGATCAGTATGCATGAATAACTTTATTATGTGCCCATGTCAATGAAACCATAATCTGTTCCATAACTGAATAAAGAAAATGCTCATTGGAGTTTTATCATTAACCATACTTCTCCAGCCTCCTTTTTTTGAGAAATTTCAAAATCAATCATAATTTATTCGTTAAATTAATCACGATTACAGGCAATTTTGAAAAGTAATCAAATAAGAATAAGAATAATTTCAATCGTAAAAATCTACGATTACAGAATAATTTTTGATTGAAAAAAATTTCAATCGAATAAAAGTAATCATGATTAACGAATAAGATTAACCCAGGTCTGGAAGAGAATATGAGCCGCGACGCGAGAAAACCGGTCTTCGGGGTTTCCGACCAGGTCCGACACAAATCGGCCTGTAGAGTCACAGAAGCAGGCTAGAAGCTTGAAATTTCGGATTTAAGAAGAAGAGAAATAGTACTATCCGTGTAGCGAAAACAAAGGCGCTGATCAGCTTCGCGGTTACCGCGAAGCTGATCTGCGCCTTTGTTTTCGCATAGGCAAAAATCCTGTTTTCTCACGATGCGGCTCATATAATAATAATAACAGATAAGTTTGAAACTCATCAGATCAGAAACAGGAGCAGTAGATAGCTTTTATTTTGACTTGGCTCACACAGGTTAATAAACCAATTTTGATATATGTGATGTATATTTTTTTCAGTCCATCAGTGAAGTATAACATTTCAAATAAAAATTGTATTATTTTTGGCCATGCAACAAAAAATCTGTACAAGATTTCTACCAGTATCATACTTTCAGAGGGTTAAACATTTTGGAAAATGTAATTACTCCTTCATGGCAAGGGCCATTGGCTAAATGGGTGTTCTAGTCACCCAAAATGATGGCTGTGTTTGTTTGAGTTGCTGTGAAATGTTCACAACAAAGGTTTTCTTCTGATGTTTTCAAGATCTTAGTCCATTGACTATGAATTACATTCACCCTCTCACTCCAATGAAGCAGGAAAGTGCTTTGTAGTAATTTAGATATGAGCAGTATCTGGACAAAGCCTTACAGTCCATCACAGCATGGTTGAAAAATGAGCCACAACGCGAGAAAACCGGTCTTCGGGGTTTCCGACCACGTCAGACTCAAACCGACCTGTACAGTCACAGAAGAATGCTAGAGGCATTAAAGTTCGGATTTATGGAGAAGAGGAAGTGTACTATCTGTGTGGCGAAACCAAAGGCGCTGATCAGCTTCGCATAGGCAAAAATCTGGTTTTCTCATGGCGTGGCTCAAATACTGGCAGGTTAAACAACAAAATGAACGAACAAACAAAAACAACACACAAGTGACTGTGTTGTGCCATGAGGAACTCAAAATAAGTCTTGTACAACATTTCAGACAATGTGTGTGTCTGTGTATGTGTGGGGGGAGGGGTGGGGGCGGGAATGGGCTGAATGGCAGCATGCAGTGGTCTAGTTGGAGTGTTTTACGCTAGAGGCTTTGGTTTCAAATTCTAGCAAGCTAGGTCCAGTTGTTCATCGTTAAGACCTCAGCTCGTTAAGTAAATGCCGACTACATAAGCTAATACACTGTTATTTTTTGTTGAAAAAATGTGAGAATAAATGTGAGAATCCTTTGCAGTGCAAAGGATTCTCACATTTTATCAACAAAAAATAACAGTGTATTTGTAATATTCATGTTTGAAATTTTAATGAATCGTTAACTAACGAAGTTGTTAATTTTGAACAACTGGGCCCTGGTGTGGAATCATTCAGCAAGTCTAAGCTCTACACAGTACTGGTACATATCTGGGATGTGGCATGAAATATCTGTCCCAGCATGACCAAAATATTGTTTACTGGGACTGGGAACAACAGCACACACCAGTAGCGCGCTCCATGCACTCATCGTTTTCTAAAGTAAATGTGGCTCTATATTTTTTTCAGCATTCAAACTACATAGATGAAGTGAATGGTAGTCAGGCAGTGGAGGTGAAAGAAGCATTGTCTCAAAACACAGTAGTCAAAGATCTATTTACGCCAGCAGCAGAGTAAGTACTTTTACTAAGTTTATAATCAGTATCATGTAATGCACTAGTCATTTGTAACCACGGCCCCCCACCCCCGGGGGAGGGTGGGGGATAGCCGTGGAAATGAGTGGGGCTTTTACCAAAGTTTTGCCACGGCAGTGCGGGGGAAATATCCGAGGTTTGCTTTATATAGGCAAAAAGGGCCGTGAAATGAAAAGAAAGTAGGCTTCGGGGGGAAACGACAGTAATTTTACCAACAAGCATTCCCTGCAGGGTTGGGCTAAAAGCAGGGATTTGCTGGACCAAAAGTCAAAGTCTCTGCTATTCCCCGGGGCTGGGGGGCCATGGTTACAAATGACTAGTGGATAACGCCATAGATATTAGACACCCAATGATGGCTATAGTTCCTAATATCAAATCCAAGCAATTGATATTCAGTTGGGAGTGCATTGGCCTAGTAGCAGAACATTGGACAATGGACGAATCGGTAGGTCCTGTGTTCAAACCCCATTAGCACCGAATTGTTTCCTTGAGCATACACTTTTACTTTCCATTGTGCTGTTCAATACCCAAGAAGTGGGTTACTCTGTTCAGACATAACTGAAAAAGTGTTGAGTGGGACATTTGAGCTAATACAAACAATCAATAATTTATGATTTTAGAGTAATTTTTGTTCATGTCCAAAATGTGCATCTTTTCTGCTCTTTTTAGCTCGACTGCACGAAGTGCATAGAGCTATTGCAGTCACCCCGGTCGTCCACGTTCCCGTTCCCGTGCGCGTTCCCGTGCGCGTCACACTTGCGTTAAAGTTTTCTAGAAGTCCATATCTTGACAACCACTCATCAGAAAGCATTCATACTTGGACCATAGATACCCTGTAGGGTTAGCTTTCATTCCATGGCATCGGGCCCCTGGGTCCAGGCCAGGGGGTGGGGCTGGAGGTTAAAATCTAGAACACCTTCAAAAATGGCAATTCTTATGTTAAAGTTTTCTAGAAGTCCATATCTTGACAACCACTCATCAGAAAGCATTGATACCAGACATGGGGTAATCATAATCAGTAATTTAATCATCAGTAATCGATTACAAATGTTTTAATAATCATGGATAATCAAAAATCACAAAATTTCAAAGTAATTTTAATCATAATTCAATCATAATCATGTTTTATTAGGCCAGTAATCATGATTATTTATGATTACTTCCATGATTACAGAAAAAAGTTTCAATATCAATGCCAGTAAGAAAATCTGCCTTAAACTAGTTTGTATTAATGCAGCTTTCCACTTAGCTGAATGAAACCCTGTGTCATACATTCTATATAATTATGAAGTACTGCTCAAATAACAGCTGGCTGGTTTTGACTTAACCACTTTCCTAGGAAGGCTGCAACCTTGTACATGTAAGTGGATTGCAGTCATTTTTGAAAACAGCTGACTAGAAAAGCATCTAGCAGCCCAACAATTCCACAAATCTTTGATAGACACAGATGAGAATCCTCCACTGCTGATAATCCTCATAACTGAGGGCATACCAGTATAGCAGCAAATGAGATAATACCATCATTGTGATCAATTGCTTTCTGCTCAATAGTTGAAGGGTAAACAGTTAAATAGTTAAATTTTATAAACAGACAATTATCTCTCATTTACACAAACACTGTTGTTTCTCGTTTACACAAAATTTTCCCAAGAAGATCTGAACTGAAACTGAGGCAATGTGTTAAAAGTGATAGATGCAAAAACTGGAGTGAGTTATAATATATATTCAATCGTACGTCTGTGCAATGGTCAGGGCAGCTTTGGGTCCGGTTGTACCAGAGGAAATGCCTGAATCTGATTCAACAAAGAAAAAGAAAAAAACGCCAACAAAAATGTAATCAGTAATCATAAAAGTAATCTGATTACTTTTTCACATTAATCATAATTCAATCAATTACTCTTGAAAAATTGGGTAATCATAATCATAATTTAATCATACAGACAGCTGAGTAATTGCAATTTAATCATTACTGATACCCCAGTAATCGCCCCATGTCTGATTGATACTTGGACCATTGACACCCTGTAGGGTCGGCTTTCATTCCATGGCATCAGATCCCTGGGTCCATGCCAGGGGGTGGGGCTAGAGGTTAAAATCTAGAACACCATTAATAATAATGGCTTTTCTGTGATATAGTATTCTAGAAGTCTATATCTTGAAAACTTTTTATCAGAGGGCTTTCATACTCGGACCATAGGTACCCTGTAGGGTTGAGTTTCATTCCATGGCATCGGGCCCCTGGGTCCATGCCTGTGAGGTGGGGCTGGAGGTTAAAAACTAGAACACTAAAAAATAGATGTACTGCTATGTAACTTTTACAAGGAGGCATATCTTGACAACAACTTATCATAAAGCATTCATACTTCATACACTCTAGGTTCCATGACATCGGACCTCTGGGTCGGAGTCAGGGGGGCGGGGCTAGAGGTCAAAATCTAGAACTCCCCGATTTTTTTTTTCTTTTTATTTCTTAATAGAAACAACTTAGGAGGATGGTTGGTCATTCATCTTTTGACTTTGTGACACTGACTTGTGTGTCATGACGGTAAGGGTCGGTTGACCTACTTTCCATGGTTCAGTGATTTTGCCTTATATCTTGACACTCAATTAGTATATTTTCTTACTTCTTTCAGATTATGAGTTAGTACGACCAGGCCTTTGACCCCAATATACTTATAGGTCACTGTGACCTAATTTCATGGTTCAGTGATTTTGCCTTATATCTTGACACTCAATTAGTATATTTTCATACTTTTTTCAGATTATGAGTGAGTATGACCAGACCTTTGACCCCAATATACTTATAGGTCACTGTGACCTAATTTCACGGTTCAGTGATTTTGCCTTATATCTCGGTACTCAAATGGTTTATGAACAAACTTCTTTCAAAGTATGTTTGCGTATGACAAGACCTTTGACCCAAATAGTCCTAGGTCACTGTGACCTAATTTTATGGTTCAGTGATTTTGCCTTATATCTTGACACTCGATTAGTATATTTTCATACTTTTTTCAGATTATGAGTGAGAATGACCAGACCTTTGACCCCAATATACTTTCAGGTCACTGTGACCTAATTTCACGGTTCAGTGATTTTTGCCTTATATCTCGGTACTCAAATGGTTTATGAACAAACTTCTTTCAAAGTGTGTTTGCATATGACAAGACCTTTGACCCTGAAGTAGTCCTAGGTCACTGTGACCTAATTTCACGGTTCAGTGATTTTGCCTTATATCTTGATACTCAATTAGTATATTTTCATACTTTTTTCAGATTATGAGTGAGTATGACCAGGCCTTTGACCCCAATATACTTAAAGGTCACTGTGACCTAATTTCACGGTTCAGTGACTTTGCCTTATATCTCGGCACTCAAGTGGTTTATGAACAAACTTCTTTCACACTATGTTTGCGTATGACAAGACCTTTGACCCTAAAGTAGTCCTAGGTCAATATGACCTAATTTCACGGTTCAGTGATTTTCCTTTATATCTCGGCACTCAGTTGGTATATGAACATACTTCTTTCACGATATGTATGAGTATGACAATACCTTTGACCGTAAAGTATTCCTGGGTCACTGTGACCTAATTTTATGGTTCAGTGATTTTGCCTTATATCTCGACACTCAGTTGGTATTTTTGTCATACTTCTTTCTGACTATGAATGAGTATGACCACACCTTTAACCCAAACATACTTATAGGTCACTATGACCTAATTTCATGGTTCAGTGATTTTGCTTTGTATCTCAACACTGAATGGGTATATGATCATTTTTCTTTCACATTATGAGTAAGTATCACTAGACCTTTGACCCTGCAATACTTGTAGGTCAGTGTGACCTTTTTTCACGGTTCAGTGATTTTGCCTTGTGTCTTGGCACTCACTTGGTATATGAACACACTTCTTTCACAATATGAGTGATAGCTTTAAATCTTAGGTAGTTATAGTTAACTTTCATGGTTCAGTGATTTTGCCTTATTGCAACAAGGCAAAAAGATGTATGAGCATAATGCTTTGGGTTACTGGTCGGGTTTGGCCTTATGTTTGACAAAGGTCAGAAGCAGTCGAGCACGCTGTCCTGCGACAGCTCTTATTGACTTCATCAGAGTAGGAAAAAATATCAAGTCTGTTCTTATTTGTATTTATCCAATCTACTTTCAGACTAGTCAAAGAGCACCTACAAAAGGAGCCATACCAGAAATTCCTCGACAGTATTTATTTTAAAAGATATTTACAATGGAAATGGCTCGAGAGGTAGGCCAACTGTATTTTTTATGTGATTTTGAAAAGCCGTTTTATATTTAGTTAGCATTTCTCTAGGACAAATTTGTCTTAAGTAAAAAATTTCAACATTTGGAAAAAAATATACTTTAATAGTTTAAATGTTAGTTTGACTGTAAATATCATCAGACTGGGAAGGACACAAAACAGCCCGAAAACCACAGAAAAGCTCATGTCATTTTAAATTTATAATGTAACAGGTTGTATTAAACTCTAGTCATTGACCAACAGGATTCTTGCATGCTCTAGATTTGTGTTTCAAAATGATTACTCTGTTAACTTGGCTCTGACAGAATGTAATGAGCTCAATAATAATTGAAAAGACAAGATTTGTTGTCTAACATCATTTTAAGATTTATTTTGAAATGAATAACGAGATGTTCGAGTGCAAAGTTCATCAAATTCTATAATGAAATATTTTTGTGCTGTAAAATTTGCTCCAGTAGTGTCTGTCATGGTTTGGAAGCCCATGGAGATAGGTTTACTTGTGCAATTTATTGTTATAACATTACGAAAACTTGCCCATGCAATATACAGAAATTTTTTAGCTTTAAAAATTGAAAATTTTTAGCTGAAAATTTTTGATATTTTTCTTATTTTTGCTCAAAACATAGATTGTGGGTACACGTTAGAACCGCCTCGCCGAGGCGGTTCTAACGAGTACCCACAATCTATGTTTTTTAGCAAAAATAAGAAAAATAGGTATACCCCTGCATACCCCAGTTTTTCTATATAAAAGTGGGGTTTGAGGGGGTATGCATTTCACGGACATGTTTTCCTGATGAAAACCAATGTTTCTTCTCCAGTCAACCCATCACAAAGAACACATTCAGAATGTACCGTGTGTTGGGGAAGGGTGGGTTCGGGGAGGTGTGTGCGTGTCAGGTGCGCGCCACCGGGAAGATGTACGCGTGTAAGAAGCTGGAGAAAAAGAGAATCAAGAAGAGAAATGGAGAGGCGATGGCATTAAATGAAAAACAAATTTTACAGAAAATCAACTCAAGATTTGTAGTGAGTATATTTATATTACATGGTAAGTTAAGTCTACAAAAAAGCTATAGTATGCCACAGAATTAAACAATATTTTATGAGACCAAACCACACTTGAGCGTAAACGCTTTTATTACCGATGAGCCATTTTAAGCTTTACATTGTCATGTTTGGCTGATATTTTATTTATTATAAATCATTTTTGTCCTATTTTTCTTTCAGGTTAGTTTAGCCTATGCATTTGAAAGTAAAGACGCTTTGTGTTTAGTATTGACTATAATGAACGGAGGTGATCTTAAGTTTCATATACATAATATGGGTAATCCTGGATTCGAGGAGGAACGTGCTATTTTTTATGCTGCAGAAATTACCTGTGGATTAGAAAACTTACATTCGGAAAGAATTGTATATAGGTAGGTGACTGTTGTCTGCGAAATGAGCCGCCACATGGGAAAACCAACAATCTGCCTAGGCGAAAACAAAGGCGCAGATCAGCTTCGCGGTAACCGCAAAGCTGATCAGCGCCTTTGTTTTCGCTACTCGGATAGTACAATTCCTCCTCTACTTAACTCCAAAATTTCAAGCTTCTAGCCTGCTTCTGTAGCTGTACAGGCTGGTTTGTGTCAGACCTGGTCGGAAACCACATTGTTGGTTTTTCCACGAGGTGGCTCAAATTTCAATAGAGTTAGACCAAGATCAAGAAGAACTACATCATTAGGAAACATTGAATTTTGTATTTTCAGTTAAAGCACAAAAATGGAAGGAATGAGATAAGAAACTAGAAAAACGACAAACAAAATAAACATAATTTTTTGGTTTGATGCATATGCTATGCCATGAATCTTAATGATGATTTTTTTTTTGTTTGCAGAGATTTAAAGCCAGAGAATATTCTTCTAGATGACAATGGTAAGGATTACAATAAGTCAGTATTGCAAGAAAATCTGTCTTAAGGTTTCTGACAATGACACAAATCAGGCTAAACAACCACAATCATGTCTTAGGCAGAAAGAAACAGATTTGTACTAGTGTGTTGATGTATGACTGTTGTATAAGCAAAATTCAGATTTCAATGCAGATTGACGAAAACGGTTTGGTTATGAATTCTTGTTATAATTCTGCGGCGGTTCACAGTTTGTTGTTAGTAGCATCTGAAGTACATGTTCCACTGCTGGGTTGAATAAGGACAACAAAAAAACGAGACTAAAATCACACCTATCCCTCAAAAACGGTTAATCAAAGATAATTCACACTGAAGTGAAATACAGGAATCCACAAGCTTAAGGAAAATAAATTGGACACTAACAGGATAGACTTACGTTTGGCTAAGAATTTGTTAATTGTCTACATGTCTCAGTGTATTTTGTTTCACTGTCAGAGTAACTCACAGGCCTGCAGCAAAACATTTGTCATGTTGGAACTGAATTTCAAGTTTCTAATTCAAGTATCTAGGTTGTGTAAATCTTTAGGCTTTAGAGAGTTGAATCAGCAAAATTAAAGTAAGCCATGCTATTTTTGCGGCCTATTGTCTGACTGAATTTCAGGGAAATAAACTTAAAGGGCCAATTAGTGATAAAAAATTATTTTAAAGTACCATTCTATAACTTATATATGAGCCGCCGCATGGGAAAACCAACAATCTGCATATGCGAAAACAAAGACGCAGATCAGCTTCGCAGTAACTGCGAAGCTGATCAGCGCCTTTGTTTTCTCTACTCGGATAGTACAGTTTCTCCTCTACTTAAAACCAAAATTTCAATCTTCTAGTTTTTTTTCTGTGATTGTACAGGTCGGTTTGTGTCGGGCCTGATCTGAAACCACATTGTTGGTTTTCCCACGAGGCGGCTCATATTTGGAATACCAGTCTATTGCATCCCAGTTCGTTCATCATCCGTTTCTTTAACCCATATTTGACGAATGGACTTACCCATTGTTATCATTTAGATGAGTCCACTGTCTTTTTTGGAGTGTTAGGAGTAATTTTGAATTTTTTGTACCTTTTTTTGATGAATAATCAAAGCAAACAGAATAGCCCCAGATGGGACGCCGCATCTTGCAGCGTCACATCTGGGGCTATACTGTTTGCCTATATCCCATAAATAGGATGCCAGGCTTATACAAGTTAATTAAAACTCCCTTCTGTGCATTCAATCAACCTTTTGTGCAGTCAATCAAACACTAAGAAGACAGCATCAATCCTTTTAAATTAATAAAACAAGAAGATAATTAATTGACAGTTGACTCATGCCCGGGAGAAAAGTTGAAAATGAAATTTTACCTGGAAGTCTTTTTCAATGAGGAAAATGCTTTTTGATTGATAATGAGCTTGACTTGGAACAGCCTGACCTGCTTATGAACCTGATACAAACATACATACTTTATAGCCATAGAACAACAAAGTGACTGGCAAGACTGCACCTTGGACTAAATGGATGCAGTCTGATTAGTAATATACACACTGAAAATATTTTTCAAGATAAGTTTCTAAAATGAGTTGCATTACAACAAAACCTCTCTTTGGGATTTTCAGTAGATGATTAGAGGCTTGAAATTTCAGATAAGTTAGAAGACCAAATACAGTGAAAAATGCACTGATCAGCTGTGCAGTTACTGCGCAGTGAATATTCACCTTCAATTTAGCATATGCTATTAAGCGTCTTTTCTTAAAGGGAAACATTACTATTTAATTCCCGCATATGATTTTCATGAAACTTCCTATGCTTCAAGATAATTGTATCCTTGGACTAAAATCGAAATAAAAGTGGGGAATCACCGGCCTCGTTTCCATGGTATCAGAACTTTTTGGATGTTTCTCGTGCATTTCAGAATACCGAACTCGTAGCGGACATGCGTTTTAATATATATGTTATTACTGCAAAAACAGCTTAAACACACGACGAGTGTTATTTTCTTACATTTTGATACTATTTGCGCTTACACTGAGGAGATTACATGCAAAATTAACTTTCCCGCCATCTTTTCAAACCTGGAAAAAGTACGTATTCTTGCGATATCTCCTAAACTACGCATATGATTTTGATTAAATTACACCAACAGATAGGAAACGTGGTAACCATTTAAAAGTTCAAATAAAAAGTGGGGGTCTCCGGATTGCGTTGGAAGATATAGAGAAAAAACGTTCAACATTCCCGCCTTTTTCGTTTTAACGCCAAACGTTGCACTGACGTCGCGTATATTTATGCGACGTCATCAACAGCGAAATAAACGTTTTCACATATAATTAACCTTAAACACGAATTTGGGTATATCAATTGCCGCAGAACATCTTTTAAAATGCAAATAAACAATATGTATACACGCTTTAGGACTTAATTATGCAGAAACAAACAGAATAATATTCTACAGCTTGCAACGTCATTGAGAAATCAAAACAAAATGACGTTAAAAACTACGCGTAGCATGCACATACTAAACGCCGACGTTGCGCAAACAATGTGCTCATAAACAATAGTAATGTTTACCCTTAAGATAAGTTTGAAATGAATTGCAGAGCTGAATGGAGCTGTATCATGAGAAAACTGGCTTTTTGCCTATGCGAAAACAAAGGCGCAGATCAGCTGTGCAGTAACTGCACTTCTGATCAGCTCCTTTGTATTCGCTCCTAACAGAGTGCAATGCCACTCCTGTGTAAATCTGAAATTTCAAGCTTCTAGCTATTTTCTGTGGCTGTACAGCCTGGTTTGTATTGGGCATGATTGGAAACCCAGAATGTTGGTTTTCTCACGAGCAGGCTCAAATGAGCTGAATTGATCTTCAGCTATGAAAGTTTGTGCAATGATGACACTTTATCCATTAAAATCCATTTGTTTTCAACTCCACTGATATTAATAAAGTTCGTTTTTCATGGCTTGTCAGTTGATATTATGAACTTTGTCATTGAAGTCAGTTTATGAGCTTGCATTACGAAAAATGCCCATGCAATATAGAGATTTTTTCAGCTGTAAGAAACGATAATTTTTTTCCATTGAAAAAATCTGATTTTTTTTTCTTATAAATTCTCAAAACAGCGAGGCAGTTCTAACGCTTACCTGCAATATATGTTTTGGATCAAAAATAAGAAAAATTGTAGACCCCTGTAAACCCCAGTTTTCTAAATAAACTTGGGGCGTAAGCTATACATTTCACGAACATGTTTTCCTGATGCAACACATTTCCAGATAAATGTATTTGTGTGACCAGCCGTTACAAATTAATGTTTATAGTTATGCCAAAATGTGACAGACTGATTCACAAAATGTAGACCCTAATATCAAGATTAAAGCTAGTCAGTTTCTCTGAGCAAACTTATCGGTGTCTTGATTTTCTTCATATTGGTTTTGTGGTTACGACAGCAAATTACATAACTTTTAGCATGTCATATAAGAAGATCAGTTTCAAATGTCTAGTGATGTAATGCGAATCAGCTTATTGCAGATGCACTTGACAACAGTGCTAAGACTGGTCAGTGTGTTTTATGTTCTCTGTATAGATACTATGCTGAGCCGCGCCATGAGAAAATTGGATTTTTGCCTATGCGAAAACAAAGGCACAGACCAGCTTTGTGGTAACCGTGAAGCTGATCAGCGCCTTTATTTTCGCTACTCGGATAGTAGAGTCCCTCTTCTTGTTAAATTCGAAATTTCAAGATTCTAGCACTTATCTGTGGCTGCACAGACCCATTAGTGTCACACTTTGTCGAAAATCCAGAGGACCGGTTGTCCTCTCAGTACAGGGGGAATGACGGGGATTTGACATTAGGATCCTTACCTTTTCTATTGCGAAGGTCAGGTCAGGTCAGTTTAACTGCTACTTTAACATGTAATCAGTACTACCTGTTGTCATGCGGTGCAGATGGGGCTCGTTAGCCTTGGAAGGCAACTCATCTAGGAGTTAAGCTAGTTCTCTACATAAAAATCTAGCTGGGCAGCGGGAACTCATTAGTCTTGGTTGACAGTCCTCCTAGGAGTTTACAGGTCTCTAAACAAAACCTAAGGAAGGGCAGATGGAGCTCTTCAGCTGTGGCCAGCAATTCATCTAGGAGAAGGAAACTCCAAAATCAAACCTGTGTGTCTGGATATGCCTAGTCCAGATATGCAAAGACTGTTTCGGTAGATGGAGCGGAAGAAATCACCTGATTCAACGGTTCAGAAAGCGATACAGCAACATGTTGTGGAACATGCAGAGCGTGACAAGGCACTAAAGATGTTACGGTCATCCACTGCATCCAAACCCAACTCCAGACGTCTTGACCTGTGTCTTGCCTCTGGGCGCAGCTGGGCGAGGACTAGAGAGTGAGGTTGACGTTGCGCACCTCTTCCTCACTATAATCCAATTTCATAGCGCATGTCATCTTATTTCTCAACACAAAATGTGCCACCATCAGACTCTATGACATTGACTTGCTCTACTTGCAACCGACAGTTTAGAGCCAGAATTGGCCTAGTCAGCCATCAAAGAACTCACCAACACACATCAGCACTATTCAAGAAATAATGATGGTCTTTCTCATTAGTGAGAGACGAACTATCATTGCGAAGGGCGGGGCAGAAAGCAAAGTTTTGACCGCCTGTTTGCTCCCTTGGGGGTGGGACTCATAGCAGGACACTAAGAGCTGAAAAGTCATAATCTCCGCCCTTCCCCGCAAGTGGGGGAGCAGTGGTTACAAATGACTGGTGCATTATATTCATTCGAAATAGGTGCCAGAAAGAAACAAACCTGTCAAGAGCAGAGTGAGATTCAAAAGTGTGATTTTCTGCAAGAGATTCACAACAAACCAGAGTGAACACCAGAGATTTGTCACCTGTTGTTATATTTAGACTTTGCTGTTAGGAATCAATTAATTAATAATAAGCTCTGTATCATAGACACTAGACAGTTAACCTTGGTAAATAATTTTTGTTAACACTTGAGTGTCAATTACCTTTGAAGGTCATTATCCTTCCAGCAGTTGGTCAGTATGATAATAAAAGAATCTATGATGGGGTTGAGGCCGAGACAAGGAAATCTCAGGCAAGTTTTCAGATTATTAAAGTCTCATCCGAGGCTCTGCCGAGGATGAGACTTGAATAATCTGAAAACAAGCCTGAGATTTCCTTTTTGAGGCCGAAACACCATCATTGATTATTTTTCTCACCCATCAATTTATACCATTTTGACTCTGAATAGGCTTCAAATGCAGTTCAGGCAGCCATTTTGTTTTTTTCATGAAACAATATGCAAATTAACCAGTGAAAAAAATAAAAATAATTTTGTATATGCACTTACCTTACAAAAAATATTCAATCAGCATTTTGTTTTGTGCAGAAAATCCTCAACAAAATTAAATTTTGAGATTTTTATCAAAGCAGCAGACTACAATTACTCTTGTAAACTTCCTGAAATTAACACCTGCAGGGTTATTTTTGTCACTGACAGTTGACACCTAGCTCATCATTTCCTTATATGGAAGTACACATAAAGATGTACATTTCTATTGGCTAACTGCAGAAATGATTGGCATTTTGAGACAGCTAAAATCTACTAGTACTGAGACAGAAATATCTCAGACAGGCACACAAAGGGATATACTTGTCTGATGGGTGAGAAAATGTGCACTACATACTGGTAAGCAGCCAAACCAGCCGCAGGGACAGTTTAGATAGGGAAAACAATATCACCAAAATGACCTATAATATGAGCAGCCGCATCAGAAAACCAACGATCTGCATATGCGAAAACAAAGACGCAGATCAGCTTCACAGTAACCACGAAGCTGATCAGCGCCTTGCTTTGTTTTCGCTACACGGATAGTACAATTCCTCTTCTTCTCAATTCCGAAATTTCAAGCTTCTTACCTTCTAATCTTCTGTGATTGTACAGCCAGGTTTGTATCGGACCTGGTCAGAACTCAAATTGTTGGCTTTCTCATGCACAGGCTCATATTGGAAAGCTAAGAATTGACAGAATATTCAAAGCTGAAGTCTGTGATTTGCTGATAATTTTCATCTCTTGTTTTTAAGCTCTTTGATTATGATAGATAAGATTTGTCATCTTGATAAAACCGGATTTTTGCCTAGACGAAAACAAAGGCGCAGATCAGCTTCGCAGTAACTGCGAAGCTGATCAGTGCCTTTGTTTTCGCTACATGGAAAGTACAATCCCTCTTCTTCTTGAAACTGGAATTTCAATGTTCTAGCTTGCTTCTGTGCTTGTACAGGCCGGTTTGTGTCAGAGCTGGTCGGAAACCCCGAAGACCGGTTTTGTAGCTTTGCGGCTCATTTGTCATCTTGATTGAATCACATCTTGACAAAGTCTGTCTTACATAGATGGTAACAACTTTGCAGTTGGGCACTCTTGTAAGTGTCTCTTTAATTTGCCTGGTAGATCGGACAGTGATTCAGTTTTCTACAATAGAAATTTAAAATCTTCACCGGTCTGTGCATTGGGCAGGCTGATTGTCTAGTAATAATCTTTTCCAAAGATGTGGCTAACTTGCCCTTTGAATCCTCTTTCTCTTCTGGCTAAGTTTTCAAGCAAAGTTTCTTTTATTCTAAAAAAGCAGGCTGATCAGGTCCCGAGGTTATTAAACTTTTTTCATGCTCAGTTCAGTTGAGCATAAAATTCAAATTGCTCATAAATGCTGATAATGCCAAAATAAATTGAAATTTCAAGTCTAGATCACCAAAGCCTGTAATTAATCCTGCTTATAAATGTTAAAATGCCAACAATTGTTGGCATTTTAACATTTATGAGCAGTTTAGATTTTAGTCTCAGCTGAGCTGAGCATGAAAAAGTTTTATAACCTCTGGGCCAGGAATTTCTCTGCTTGTCATTCCCTAGGCACATTTTGAACAGGTTTTTGACTAAAATGCATGTATGTTTGTTTTGTGGGTGATGACCGCAAACGTTTTAATGGGTATCTTAAATTTTTAGAACCTTTACAGTAATCAGTGTTGTATTCCATTTGATGATTCCGTTGAAAGAATAGCTCAATTTGTAATCAATAGAGTTTTCAAGGAAAACTTTATGCCAAGTAAAAAGTAACAAATGAGCCCTGTCATGAGAAAACCAACAATGTGGTTTCCGAACCGGTTTGACACTAACCAAGCTGTACAAGCACAGAAGATGGCTAGAGGCTTGAAATTTTTAGATTTTTAAAGAAGAGGAATTGTACTATCCGTGTAGGGAAAACAAAGACACTGATCAGCTTCATGGTAACCTTGAAGCTGATCTGCGTCTTTGTTTTCGCATATGGATAATGTTGGTTTTCTCATGACACAGCTCAAATAATCACAATATCTTGCAGAGTCTGATTGATTTTGGTCTAATTAGGCAATTTTCCTGGAGGTTAAGCTTTCTAATTTGACCAGCTGAAGGGCGCAGTGAAGAAAATAATTTGCATGACTGATCAGCCTGCATGAATCTGCATAAATAATCGTGGCTTATAAGCTACCTCCTGAATGCATAGTGAAGAAGTTGAGCAGATTTGGCACAAGAAAGACTGATCTTAGTCCCAGTGTTGGACTCTAGCAGTCTAGCATGGTTTCCATGGATTTGTCATGGTTTTGTCATAATGTAGCTGATTGTTTTTTGAGGAAATTTGATGTATAAGTCTGTCTAACAAAATGACATAGCAGGTGAAGTGATAGGTTCTTTAAAGATGTATTAGCTGCTGCAGTATTAAATGCACCAAATGATTAATATACCCAGCATATCTTCAAATCAGCCAGACATTAGCACAATATGAGCCGCATCATGAGAAAACCAACAACAATGTGGTTTTTGAATAGGTCCGACACAAACTGGTCTGTACCGTCACAGAAAAATGCTAGATGCTTGAAAATCTGATATAAGTAGACGAGGAATTGTACTATCCGTGTAGCGAAAACACAGGTGCTGATCAGCTTCGCAATTACTGCGAAGCTTATCTGCGTCATTGTTTTCGCATATGCAGATGGTTGGTTTTCTCATGATGCAGCTCATATATTGTCTATGTATGCCCTCTACAGGAAATCACTTGTTCAGTGATGCCCAGGATAGTCCTGGTCTTTTCTGCCCATTGATGACTTTAAGAATTACTTCTACTCATTTTCAAGTTCTAGAAAATTTTGAGATGATATACCTGCTATTAAATTCCTGATTACTTTTACTTTGCATTAGTCTAATTACCCTTATATTGTTGATTGGGTAAGCTGTGTCATGTGTTAAGTTCTATGTAGACACTGGAGGCTACATGTTTTACTTTCTTTTCAGGTCATGTAAGAATATCAGATCTGGGTTTAGCTGTAGAAATTCCAGAAGGTGAATCTATAAAGGGTCGTGTGGGCACTGTAGGCTACATGGGTAAGTGAATTTACTTTCACCGCTTTACACGCTTTAAAAGAAAGCTTGTTCATTTAGAAAATGTGAAAACAAAGGATGTTTAAGATGCTGATCAACTGTGCAGTAATCATTATACAGCTTGATGAGGAATTTGCTTTTACTACCTAGTCCTTCAAAGTCTGAGATGTTGTGTGTAACTGCCCACTTTGTTACTGGACTGGTTTGAAGGCACAAAAGATTTCTGATGCAGTTTATATTCGCTTAATGGTGGCTGCATCGCATCATGATTGAAAAATTGTTGACTGGGATGTGAAACTTCATAACGAATTCGAAGGACATTTTGATCTCATTGTCACAATTGTTTTTTCAGCTCCAGAAGTAGTAAAGAATGAAAAATATGTGTTCAGTCCAGACTGGTGGGGGTTGGGGTGTCTGATCTTTGAAATGATCGAAGGAAAGGTAGGTTCCCATCTTTTACATGTTTAAAATGTAGATAAACCGGGGGTGGTAGCTCAAACTTCAGTGTGTCCAATCGTGATGAAGCAGACCCACAATCAACCATCTTGTACGCCTTTCTTCTTTAATAAAGATTTTGTCTTTGAAATGTTTCCAAAGTCATTCTTCCTCTGCTGCTGATGGAAGAACAACATTTGAGCCACCTCATGAGAAAACCAACAATCTGCATATGCGAAAACAAAGGTGCAGATCAGATCAGCTTCGCAGTAACTGCGAAGCTGATCAGCGCCTATGTTTTCACTACATGGATAGTACAATTCCTCTACTTTCTAAATCCAAAATTTCTAGCCTCTAGCCATCTTCTGTGCATGTACAGCCCAGTTTGTAATGGACCTGTTCAGAAACCACATTGTTGGTTTTCCCATGAGGCGGCTCATTGTCTGTTAGTGGTGAAAGAAATGTGCAGTAAGTACTGGTAATCTGCCTCTGAGATGCCCGCCCAGAAACTCACTGTGTATAATGGTTGGTCCAGTTTTCATGGTATGTACTAATAATTCGTAGGCAACTCTAGGATGATAGAAACAGGTCAGATCTTAAATTAATATGGAATGATGCATAATAATTCTTGCCATTTTATGTCCAGCTTACGTTTTCACGTCAGTTCTGTTTATTGCTTACATAGACGCCATATGACTGACCATCACATATTCATGAAGCTGTTGCATGTGGACGCAGTTTAAAGCATTAACTGAAAAAAAAAAAAAAAAAGAAAAAAAGATATTCATTCCTTACAACCAGATGAGAATCAACATTTGTGCCGTGATGTGAGAAAACCGGTCTTCGGGGTTTCTGACCAGGTCTGACACAAAGCAGCCTATGCACCTACAGAAGATGGCTAGAAGCTTGAAATTTTGGATTTAAGAAGAAGAGGGATTGTACTATCTGTGTAGCGAAAACAAAGGCTCTGATCAGCTGTGCAGTTACTGCACAGCTGATCTGTGCCTTTGTTTTCGCATAGGCAAAAATCCGGTTTTCTTGTGACGCGGCACAGTTATGAGCCGAAGGCTCACAGGTGAGCTTATAGTAAACCCATGCTCCGGCGTCCGTCCGTCGTCGTCCGTCGTCCACAATTTCAAAGATCTTCTCTGAAACCGCTTGGCCAATCATAGCCAAACTTCATGTGGAGCATCCTTAGGAAGGGGGAATGAAAATTTATATAAATGGTCCAGGTCACATGACCAAGATGGCCGCCATGGCTATAAATAGCAAAAACCTTTAAAAATCTTCTTCTCCAGAACCAGTTGGCCGATTTCCACGAAACTTGGTATGTAGCATTGGGGACGCGGGCCCATCATAGTTTATATAAATCATGACCCTAGGATGACCTTGACCTATTTTACGGCAAGGTCAACTTAGGTCGCCAATGCATTTGAATGGGAAAAAATGGTAAAATGCTATTTAATGGGTAAAACTTACTGGGAATAGGCAAATGGATAGAAGATTAATGTTAATGGAAAATTTTAGCCCCTGGGGGGTTGTCTGCCCCTGCCCCGGGGCTATATACATGTATATGACCATAATATTCAAACATCTTCTTTGAAACCGCTAGGCCAATCAAAGCCAATCTTCATGTTGAGCATCCTTGGGAAGGGGGAATGAAAGTTTATATAAATGGTCAAGGTCACATGACCAAGATGGCTGCCATGGCTATAAATAGCCAAAACGTTTAAAAATCTTCTTCTTCAGAACCAGAAGGCCTATGATTTTGAAACTTGGTGTGAAGCATCTGGGAATGGAGTTCTACAAAGTTTATATAAATCATGACCCTGGGATGACCTTGACCTATTTTACGACAAGGTCAACTTAGGTCTCCCATGCATTGGAATGGGAAAAAATAGGAAAATGTAATTAAATGGCAAAAAACTTGCTAGAAATGAGCAAATGGTTTAAGAAAATATTTTGGGCCCAGAGGGTTGTCTGCCCCTGCCCCAGGGCTATATACATGTATATGACCATAATATTGAAACATCTTCTTCTCTGAAACCGCTAGCCAATCAAAGTCAAACTTTTTGTGGAGCATCCTTAGGAAGAGGGAATGAAATTTTGTATAAATGGTCAAGGTCACATGACCAAGATGGCCGCCATGATATTAAATTGCAAAAACGTGTTAAAATCTTCTTCTTCAGAACCAGAAGGCCTATGATTTTGAAACTTGGCATGAAGCATTAAGGAACGGAGGTCTACAAAATTTATATAAATCATGACACTGGGATGACCTTGACCTATTTCACGGCAAGGTCAACTTAGATCGCCCATGCATTTGAATGGAGAAAATTGTTAAAATGTCATTTGAAGGACAAAACTTGCAGTTAGTTGGCAAATGGACTGAATTTATATGATTTGAAAAAGACATTGACTCCAGGAGTTATTCTGACCCTGCCCTAGGGTTATATACATGCATTGTACCATTCTAGTCTAACAAGTTTATTGGTACATGTATATATCTCAGGTCTCAGGTGAGCGTTTACAGGTCCATTGGTCTTCTGGTATTTTCAATTGTGCTACAAATTTCCATAGTAGGTTTACAAAGCTCTGATTAAAGCTGTTGATATTTTACACCAACAATGCTGCTGTTATTACTCTTATCTAGAACCTAATGTCGAACAAATAGAGACAGAAAGAGTAGATCCCGAAGACCATTCTTATCTCGTTCTTCTCAGTTTTGTCAGGCATATCTTCAAATGAAAAAAAAAATGTCAATATTCCAGGCCCCATTCCGTGCCCGTAAAGAGAAGGTGAAGCGAGAAGAGGTGGACAGACGGGTGAAGGAAGACGAGCCAATATACTCAACTAAATTCTCCGAGGATAGTAGGTCTATATGTTCACAAGTAAGTATCTCACTGCCTTATTTATATGAATATGCAAGACAATGGTTTATAAAATTTGGAGAGTGGTGGTCTTGTAGTAAGTGTCCAACACTAAGAAGTTAGGGGTTTGAACCCTTTTTGAACTGGGTTTTGTTGTGTGCTTGAGCAAGACACCTTAACTCCAATAATGCTGATAATGCCCTAGAAGGAAATGGCCACATACCAACAAACAAATGAGCCGCGTCATGAGAAAAGTCAAAACCAACACTCTGCATATGTGAAAACGAAGCAGATCAGCTTCAGTTACTGCAAAGCTGATCAGCGCCTTTGTTTCTGCTACAGGGATAGTATAATTCTTCTTCTTTGTTAATTCGAAATTTCCAGTCTTTAGCCATCTTTTGTACTTGTACAGTTTGTTTTGTGTCGAACCTGTTCGGAAATCACATTGTTGGTTTTCTCATGACACAGCTCAAATGATTAGCACAGTAATTAGCTTGTTAGGCTTGTTTTTGGACTTTGCAGAGTACCTTGTTAAGATCTGGCACATTCTTAACTTTCATGAAAGGATGAGCACCATTGAAATAATGGTTATTAAAGGAGCTTTATACATAATTGTGCCAATAACTACATCTAGATAATGTCATACTGTTGATATGAACTCTTATTTCCCCAAAATGCAGTTACTGATAAGCTTGATTTGTTTCCAGTTATTACAAAAAGATCCAAAGAATCGGCTGGGATGTAACGAGGAAGGTGGTCGAGGTGTGAAAGAACATCTGTTTTTCAAAAATATCAACTTCAAACGGTTACAAGCCGGCATGTGTGAACCACCTTTCAGTCCAGATGTAAGTACCTATAAAATGTAGCAGATCTGTGATTGTATTTCAATAGAGGTGACAATTATCTATTGAGACATAAGCTAAATTTTCCACATTCTTCAAGGGCAATGGCATACAATGAATTTAGTGAGTGCTTGACTACAAGTGCAATATGACTGAGTTTTCATTTTAAATTGATGAATCACCTTTTCAATTCATTTTCCATGACAGGTGCTCTGTAGATATTTCTGTGTGCATAGTAACTGTTTTGTACACTAAAAGTACATGTATTTGTAATATTCGCTTCCGCGACATTTCGTCAAAAATTACATTTGTCGAAAATTTTCCCATGCCCAGACCCTTACCCTAACTCTAGTAAAATGTGTACCTATAGGCTAATCTTCTACAGAATAAATCTCAAAATTTTTCAGTGAGTATTTTTGAAGTTACAAAATTCATATTTTTGGTGAGCATGGTCGTCTAGTGGTAGAGTGTAGGTCTCTGAATTGAGAGGACCTGGTTTTGAAACTTACCTCCGTGGTTGTGTCCATGAACAAGAACCATCTAGTCCACATAGCACTGCTTCTACCCTGGAATATGTTGGCTCTGTCTCGAAATGACTGAAAAATTGTTGATTGGAAGCCTTAATGCAAACAAATAAAACCATTTAATCATCTGTGTTTCAGCCCAGGGCAGTGTATTGTAAAGATGTTTTAGATATTGAACAATTCTCAACAGTAAAGGGAGTTAATCTCGATCCTAGTGATGACACTTTTTATAGCAAATTTAACACGGGGAGCGTCTCCATACCATGGCAAAATGAGGTGAGTTGATCACTGTAGCTGTCTGTCACTAAGGAGGACTGAGTACTGAAGATGAGATTTAACTACTGTTTAATTGCTATGAATTAAGTCTGCCCATGAAAAGTGATCATGGAAAATGACAATTGTGTCCTGACCTCAGCTGTTTTCTGTTCAGAGTGGATGTTTTTCATGAAATTAAAGATTTTTTTTTTTCATGAAATTAAAGATGAGGTTTTTTTAGCTCACCTGAGCCGAAGGCTCACAAGGTGAGCTTATAGGATGGCCATGCTCCGGCGTCCGTCCGTCGTCGTCGTCCGTTCACATTTTTAGCTCACATGAGCCGAAGGCTCACAGGTGAGCTTATAGTATACCCATGCTCCGTCGTCCGTCCGTCCGTCGTCCGTCGTCCGTCCGTCGTTCACAATTTCAAAGATCTCCTCTGAAACCGCTTGGCCAATCATAATTTTTATGATTCTGAAAAAATTTGGACCCCAGGGGTCTGTCTGCCCCCACCCTGGGGCAGTATACATGTATATTACAGTGATATTCAAAGATCTTCTTCTCTGAAACTGCTTGGCCAATCAAAGCCAAACTTTATGAGGAGTATTGTTAGGAAGTGGGAATGAAAGTATATATAAATGGTCAAGGTCACATGACCAAGATGGCTGCCATGGCTATAAATAGCAAAAACCTTTAAAAATCTTTTTCTCCAGAACCAGAAGGCCTATGATTTTGAAACTTGGCATAAAGCATCAGGCAATGGAGCTCTACAAAGTTTATATAAATCATGACCCTTGGGTGACCTTGACCTATTTTACGGCAAGGTCGACTTAGGTCGCCCATGCATTTGAATGGGGAAAATTGTTAAAATCTCATTTGAAGGGCAAAACTTGCAGTAAATTGGCAAATGGACTAAAGTTTTATGTTTTCAAAAAGAAATTGACTCCAGGGGTTGCTCTTACCCGGCCCTGGGGTTATATACATGTATATTATCATTCTAGTCAAACAAGTTTATTGGTATATATCTCGGGTTTCAGGTGAGCGTTTACAGGACCATTGGTCCTCTGGTTAGCTCACCTGAGCCGAAGGCTCACAGGTGAGCTTATAGTATACCCATGCTCCGGCGTCCGTCCGTCGTCCGTCGTCCGTCGTCCACAATTTCAAAGATCTTCTCCTCTGAAACCGCTTGGCCAATCAAAGCCAAACTTCATGTAGAGCATCCTTAGGAAGGGGGAACGAAAGTTTATATAAATGGTCCAGGTCACATGACCAAGATGGCCGCCATGGCTTTAAATAGCAAAAACCTTTAAAAATCTTCTCCAGAACCAGTGGGCCGATTTCCACGAAACTTGGTATGTAGCATTGGGGACGTGGGCCCATCATAATTTATATAAATCATGACCCTAGGATGACCTTGACCTATTTTACAGCAAGGTCAACTTAGGTCGCCAATGCATTTGAATGGGAAAAAATGGTAAATTGCTTTTTAATGGGTAAAACTTACTGGGAATAGGCAAATGGACAGAAGATTAATGTTAATGGAAAATTTTAGCCCCTGGGGGGTTGTCTGCCCCTGCCCCGGGGCTATATACATGTATATTTCCATAATAATGAAACATCTTCTCCCCTGAAACCGCATGGCCAATCAAAGCCAAACTTCATATGGAGCATCCTTGGGAAGGGGGAAAGAAAGTTTATAAAAATGGTCAAGGTCACATGACCAAGATGGCCGCCATGGCTTTAAATAGAAAAAACCTTTAAAAATCTTCTTCTTCAGAACCAGAAGGCCAATGATTTTGAAACTTGGTGTGAAGCATCAATGACTGGAGCTCTACAAAGTTTATATAAATCATGACCCTGGGATGACCTTGACCTATTTTACGGCAAGGTTAACATAGGTCGCTCATGCATTTGAATGGGGAAAAGTGTTAAAATGTCATTTGTAGGGAAAAACTTGCAGGAAATGGGGAAATGGACTTAAGATTGATGATTCTGAAAAAATTTGGACCCCAGGGGTATGTCAGCCCCCACCCCGGGGCAATATACATGTATATTACAGTGATATTCAAAGATCTTCTTCTCTGAAACTGCTTGGCCAATTAAAGCCAAACTTTATGAGGAGCATTGTTAGGAAGTGGGAATGAAAGTATATATAAATGGTCATGGTCACATGACCAAGATGGCTGTCATGGCTATAAATAGCAAAAACCTTTAAAAATCTTTTCCTCCGGAACCAGAAGGCCTATGATTTTGAAACTTGGCATGAAGCATCAGGCAATGGAGCTCTACAAAGTTATATAAATCGTGACCCTTTGATGACCTTGACCTATTTTATGGCAAGGTCAACTTAGGTCGCCCATGCATTTGAATGGGGAAAATTGTTAAAATGTTATTTGAAGGGCAAAACTTTCAGTAAATTGGCAAATGGGCTGCAGTTTTATGTTTTCAAAAAGAAATTGACTCCAGGGGTTGCTCTGACCAAGCTCTGGGGTTATATACATGGAGATTACCATTCTAGTCAAACAAGTTACATGTAATTGGTATTTATCTCGGGTTTCAGGTGAGCGTTTACAGGACCATTGGTCCTCTGGTCAAAGATCTTCTCCTCTGAAACCGCTGGGCCAAGCAAAGCCAAACTTCATGTGGAGCATCCTTAGGAAGGGGGAAAGAAAGTTTATATAAATGGTCCAGGTCACATGACCAAGATGGCTGCCATGCCCATATATGGTAAAAAGCATAAAAAAATCTTCTTCTCTGGAACCGGTGGACCAATTTCAACGAAACTTGTTATGTAGCATCAGGGACTCTGACCCATTATAGTTTATATAAATCATGACCTTGGGTTGACCTTGACCTATTTTATGGCAAGGTCAATTTTGGTTACATAGACTTTTCAATGGAAAAAAGTGAAAATGTTGAATTTTTCAGGAAGTTTTAAAGCCTATGACCTGAAAGTTGGTAGATACAGACAACATGTTGAGCCAATGAAGTGTTGTGAGTATTAAAGGTCAAGGTCATTTCTTGACCTTGTCCCAAGGTCAGTTACAAATTAAATGTAAAACTTAATTTTCTCCGTAACTGCTTGATCAATCAAAGCCATATTTTATATGTAGTATCCTTTGGATGGGGGAACGAAAATTTATATAAATGATTAAGGTCACTTGACCAAGATGGCCGCCATGGCTATAAATAGCAAAAACCTTTGAAAATCTTCTTCTCCACAACCAGAAGGCCTATGATTTTGAAACTTGGCATGAAGCATCAGGTGGAGGAGCTATACAAAGTTTATATAAATCATGACCTTGGGATGACCTTGACCTGTTTTAAGGCAAGGTCAACATATGCCCCCCATGCATTTGAATGGGGAAAATTGTCAAAATGTCATTTGAAGGGAAAAACTGTATGGAAATGGGCAAGTGGACTGTAGATTTATGATTTTGAAAAAAAAATTGGACCCCAGGGGCAGGTCTGGCCCCACCCGGGGCAACATACATATATATTACCATTATATTCAAAGATCTTCTTCTCTGAAACCGCTTGGCCAATCAAAGCCAAACTTCATATGGATCATTCTTAGGAAGGGAGAACGAAAGTTTATATAAATGATCAAGGTCACATGAACAAGATGGCCGTCATGGCTATAAATAGCAAAAACCTTTAAAAATCTTCTTCTCCAGAACCAGAAGGCCTAATGATTTTGAAACTTGGCATGAAGCATCAGGCAATGGAGCTCTACAAATTTTATATAAATCATGACCTTGGGATGTACGGCAAGGTCAACATAGGTTGCCTATGCATTTGAATGGGGAAATTTAGTAAAATGTTATTAAATGGGGGGAAACTTGCTGGGAGTATGCAAATGGACAGAAGATTTATAGTTATGAAAAAAACATTGTCCTCAGGGGGTTGTCTGCCCCTGTTCTGGGCTATATACATGTATATGACCATAATATTCAAACATCATCTTTTCTGAAACCCCTAGCCCAATCAAAGCCAAACATTAAGAAGAGCATCGTCAGGAAAGGGGAGTGAAAGTTACTATAAATGGTCCAGGTCACATAACCAAGATGGCCACCATGGCTATAAATAGTAAAAACCATTATAAATCTTCTTCTTCAGAACCGGAAGACCTATGATTTTGAAACTTGACCTGAAGCATCAATAAATACAGCTCTACAAAATTTATATAAATCTTGACCCTGGGATGTCCTTGACCTTTTTACGGCAAGGTCAGCTTAGGTTGCATATCCGAGTTCTCAGGTGAGCGTTTACAGGACCATTGGTCCTCTTGTCATTAAATTAAAGATGATGTTTTTCATGAAATTAAAGATGATGTTTTTCATGAAACTAAAGATGATGTTTTACATGAAATAAAAGATGATGTTTTACATGAAATAAAAGAAACAAAGAAAAACAGACTTTAAGGGAATATGGGAGTGATCCACCCATTTGTAGGATTAAAAAATAAAAGCTTTGCAATTTACCTGTAGTTTAGGTAGACACTGTTAGCATGACTTCAATGCTGTGTAAAAATGGCGTTAGTTATGGACGCATTCAACATTAAATGCATGAAAGTGAATAAGGTAAACATTGGAAAGTATGCGTGAAAAAATAATCTTTTAATGTTTGGCTCAGATCTGAATATCTTTAATGAGCCTGTGCGTGAGAAAACCAACAATTTGGGTTTCCGACCAGGTCTGACACAAACCGGCCTGTACAGTCACAGAAGATGGTTAGAGGCTTGAAATTTTGGATTTAAGTAGGAGAGGAATTGTACTATCCGTGTAGCGAAAACAAAGGCGCTGATCAGCTTCGCGGTTACCGCGAAGCTGATCTGCGTCTTTGTTTTCGCCTATGCAAATTGTTGGTTTTCTCATGCACAGGCTCTTTTGTCTCTTTATGAAATCTCTGAAATTCCAGACAGTATCACAATGTTAGCTTTATCCTGCTGCTACTTAACATAGCTATTTCCCCTTACAGATGATAGAGACGGAATGTTTTAGAGAATTGAATGTAATTGATCCGGATGGTAACCTCACTCCAGATTTAATAGAAGGTCAACCTCCCCCACCCCCTAACAGAAACTTTCTTGATAGGTTATTTAGAAGAAGGGTAAGTCTATAAGTTTTGAAGGGCCTAATTTGTATTAACATCTTCGATTCACACTTGTTATGTAAATAGTTTTGCATCTCTGCAGCCCTGGTTTGAATCTGGGTTCAGGTATGTGGCCCATCCATGGTTGATGATTTTATCCTGGCTGTTGGGGCTACACCACAAATGTAATGCGTAACTAAGCTCAATGTGTTTTCTGTGTAACTTAGATAAAATAAATGAGCCGCCTCATGGGAAAACCAACAATCTGCATAGGCGAAAACAAAGGCGCAGATCAGCTTCGCGGTAACCGCGAAGCTGATCAGCGCCTTTGTTTTCGCTACTCGGATAGTAAAATTCCTCCCCTACTTAACTCCAAAATTTCAAGCTTCTAGCCTGCTTCTGGAGCTGTACAGGCCGGTTTGTGTCCGACCTGTTCGGAAACCACATTGTTGGTTTTCCCACGAGACGGCTCAAATATATTTAAAGGTGATAATGCTAAATAGGCTGTGAGAAAAAAACAACATGCATGTATTGATTTTAGATGGTCCTAGTAATTTTCTTTCCACAAGGTTAACCTGTATACGTTTATGTAATTTTTTTAGCCTCGAGATGCTCACTGAAACCCGAGATCCAAGAACAAATCAGGTGACTAAATGACAGAACATGCCGAAACAGTCTTCAGCTACCTGTGACATAACGTACGGTGGAATTCCTGTTTCTACCGAACAACTGTCATCTCTGTGTGAGGGTTGTCTTACATATGAGCCCTCGTGTAAGAAAACCAACAATTTGGTTTCAGACCAAGTCCGACTCAAACCGGTCTGTACAGCCATAGAAGAAAGCTAGAGGCTTAAAATTTCAGATATAAGAAGAAGAGACATTGTACTATATGTGTAGCGAAAACAAAGGCGCAGATACAAAGGCGCTGATCTGCGTCTTTGTTTTCGCAAATGCAAATTTTTTGTTTTCTGATGCGGCGGCTCATGTAGTAGTCATATGAACATAACCCTAGCTTCAGACAACTCAGTGGCGTACCTCAACATTGCAAAATTATGTCCGTAGTTCAAATAAAAAGACAATGCAAAACCAAAGATCTTTATAGTCATTATACATAGTAGTACACACAGTAAAGGTATAGATAGAAATTTTGGAATAGATGTTGTAGGCTTAAAGCAGATGAACAGCATCATGAGAAAACCAGATTTTTGCCAATGCGAAAATAAAGGTGCAGATCAGCGGTGCACTAACTGCACTGCACAGCTGATCAGCGCCTTTGTTTTCGCTACTCGGATAGTATAATTTCTCTTCTGTAGCTACATAGGTCGGTTTGTGTCAGACCTGATCGGAAACCCGGAAGACAGTTTTTCTTGCGTCGCGGCTCAGATGTTGCAGGGCAGGCCGTGCAGGCTGTTTTCAGTTGAATCTACATTTTCATGAAGCAGTGTAAATTTCTCTATGCATTTTAATGTTTACAAAAAAAAATGATGGTGACCCAAACTATTGGTATAGCCCATTTCCTGACGCTCTGTATGCTAGATAGAATTACACCTAAGGACTGCATTCAAAAGCTGCTGCTTTTAATATGCTATTACAATAGATTTAAAATCCATTCTTTACAAAAAATCATTTTATGGCATATCATTTGAGCCGCCTCGTGGGAAAACCAACAATGTGGTTTTCGAACAGGTCTGACATAAACCGACCTGTACAAGCACAGAAAAGAGCTAGAAGCTTGAAATTTCGGATTTATGTAGAAGACGAATTGTACTATCCGAGTAGCGAAAACAAAGGCGCTGATCAGCTTCGCGGTTACCGCGAAGCTGATCTGCGCCTTTGTTTTCGCCTATGCAGATTGTTGGTTTTCCCATGGGGCGGCTCATTTGTCTAACGAACCAAACCGTTTGCAAGATCAAATGCTCCTTAATTGGCGAGCAGCTGAGAAGACATATCACAAGTGATATAAATAGTTTATGAAAGTGCTGCAAATTTTCATGCATTTATTCAGGTCATAAAAGAGCTGCAGTGCGAGAACACTCATCTTCGAGGTTTCTGACAAAGTCCGACACAAGCCTGCCGAAACAGCAAGAGATGAAAGCTAGAAAATTCGTATTTAAGAAGAAGAGGAACTTTACTATTCATGTAGCGCAAACAAAGGTGCTGATCAGCTTTGCAGTTACTGCACAGCTGATCTGCGCTTTCGTTTTCGCATTGACAGAAATTCGGTTTTCTAATGATGTGGCTCAAATGATTGAACACATTATCGAAATTTTGACATAAAATTGGTCTTTATGTGTAAGATGAATGTATTTAGAAATTTACAACCATACAAAATACCATTTACCTGTAGTCTGTCCATCTACCTCGAAAGTCCCTGGCCCTTGTTTTTCATAGCAAAGTTCCCAAGATTTATAGTTCATACCAGTTCATATCAGTGTTCTAAAGTTGTCTGAAGTTAGGGTATCCTTGATGAAATGGGAGTCAGCAAAACAAATGAACTTGCTACATAAACTATGGTAGCCACTCAGAGGGCTGGCTGTACAGCACTTTAAACAGGATTTCACAGGCATTTATTCGATGAAAGACCATCTTTGCTAGTCCTCTGGTAAAATAAAGGATTACATTAGAGGTATTTCATCAAGGCGCTTTGAAGAACCAAGAGTGATTTTTTTTTTCAGGAGAAATACTCAAAAGTTGATAAATTATTGCAAAATATCATCTTTCCTCATTTAAGCATATGGGACAATGGTAAACAATGTATGAGCCACGTCATGAGAAAGGAAACATTTTGCATATGCGAAAACAAAGGTGCAGACCAGCTTCGCAGTAACTGCAAAGTTGATCAGCACCTTTGTTTTCGCTACACGGATAGTACAATTCCTCTACTTTATAAATCCAAAATTTCCAGCCTCTAGCCATCGTCTGTGCTTGTACAGCGCGGTTTGTCGTACCTGTTTGAAAACCAAATTGTTGGTTTTCTCATGATGTGGCACATATAGCTCAAGATGATTGTCAAAACATAGCAGCATCATGTCTGTTAAATGAAAGTGCACTCCTCCAACAATATGGAAGGAAAAGCCTGTCACAATGCAGTGCTGCCGCTTAGGCCTCTGACTGGTTTTGACATATGTTTGTGTAGACTGTAGTTCATACTTCTGTGTTGTATTTATTTGTGGATGACGTGTAATATGCAAAGGAGAAATTTACTACGACACACGGTTCAAGCAGAACTAGCAACTTAGAACAATTCTCCTTGGAACTTTGTTAGTGTTAAATTGCCCCCAGAACCGCATCACGAAAACATGTCCATGTATTGAATATCCCCTAAAACACCATGCTTATAAAGTAAAACTGGGGTTTACAAGGGTATACAATTTTATTATGTTTGATCGGAAAGATAGATTGTGTGTACCCACAATCAATGTTTTGAGCAAAAATATGGAAAATATTGAAAATTTTCCATACCAAAATTTTCACAATTTTTACAACTGAGGAAAAATTTGTATATTACATGGGCATGTTTCCGTAATGTTTGTTAGTGTTCAGTTTTTATAGAGGTCAGCCCTGACGAACTAATCACTGCCTCGAAAAACAGTGTGTTCAAAATGATAGTGAAAGTTGTGTGAGGAATAATGATAGACAATTAGGATATTTAAGAGGTGTTCGCTGAGAAAAATGTGGTTGGGGAAAGACTGAACTATATATCTAGAATCATGTTATGATTAGGATATTATGTTGTGAGATTTTAAGCTGAGAAAGCGCATCTTTGACAATATGTGCCACGTCATGAGAAACCTTGTCCATAGTATTTCCGATCAGGTCCGACAGGCTGGGCGGCACAGACACAGTAGACAAGGTAGAGTGATTGTGTGACAAAAACAGTGGAGCTGATCAGCTTTGCAGTAACTGCACAGCTGATAAGTGCCATTGTTTTATTTATTTATTTTTTTTTTTTATACAAAATCAAGGATTTTTCGTAAAGTGGCTCATATTTAAGCAATGATTTCATTGTTTTCCCCATAAAATCCTGGACCTAGTTGTTCAAAGCATTGTTAGCTTAACGATATCGTTAAGACATAAATTTGTTAAGCAAATATCAGCTAAAGTAACAAATACACTGTTATTTTTTGTTGAAAAAATGTGAGAATCCTTTGCAGTGCAAAGGATTCTCACATTTTTTCAACAAAAATTAACAGTGTATTTGTAATATTTACGTTTGAAATTTTAACGAAACATTAACTAACGACATCATTAGTTTTGAACAACTGGGCCCTGTTTTGTGGGGGCTCAGTACCAGGGCATAGGTTTCTGGAAACCACCTTAGTCACTATCAAACATGTACAAGAAAAGAATACAAATGATACATGAGAAAACCAACAGTCTGCATAAGCGAAAACAAAGATGCAGATCAGCTTCGCACTAACTGCGAAGCTGATCAGCGCCTTTGTTTTCGCTACATGTGTACAATTCTTCTTCTTTCTAAATCCAAAATTTCCAGTCTTTAGTTTTAAGTGCTTGTACAGCTCGGTTTGTGTCGAACCTGTTCGGAAACCACATTGCTGGTTTTCTCGTGATGCAGCTCAAATATTGATTATAGAAATGGATATTAATAATAATAAGGTGACAGTTTTCTTGTCTTAGCAAATTGTGTTGTGAGTACTCAGTTATATGTGAGTATTCAATTATTTATCAGTTTAAGGATGGGTTCTTGTGAAATCAAGATTGGAATCCCAGAATTATCATCAAATTCCTGTGTTTTCAGATTCTAAATATTGAATCTCAGAGTGTTAAATCAATGATTCATTTTAAGTGTATGTAACAAATTGTTCAATTTCACATGTGCTAGATAGGTAGAAAGCAAGAAATGTGTCACATACTTTGGTAACTGTAAATTTGCACTGGCTTTATTTAAAGTCAACTGTTTTAATCTCGGATTGTGGAGCCTCGGATTGCCGAGCCTCTGATTGCGGATTGTGGAGCCTCTGATTGTGGATTGTGGAGCCTCTGATTATGTCATATAAATTAAGGCTGAGGTATCTGAAAATGATTGGGTGAATTTTTAGTGTGTCATTGCTCATCTGTATGGGATATTGTTAAACTTTGTCTATAGTTTAGCCTCATGTGCTGAAATAGTGATTCGGCTATGGTTACGTGCAGGTTATTCTTTAACTCCTGTAAGCCTGGCATCCTTTTTATGGGACATGGGCAAACAGTATAGTGCCATATGTGATGCCCCAAAACGCGGTGTCCCATCTGGGACTATTCTGTTTGCTTAGAGGATGTCAAGTTAAAGTTGGAGAAAAAAATCGGAATGTGACAAATCCTCATACCCTAGACACAGTTTTACAGTACCCTCCGCCATTATTAACTCAATATAACCTTGACTATGACTTTGCTCAGGAAAACATAGACTGTACCATTCCTATACTGACTATTGCTTCATACACAACTCAAGCACTGGATTTTACTCAGCAGTTTCAGATATTTCGGCGAAAAAGTTCATATTTTAGCAGAAAAGTTGACAATTATGATTATTGAAGATCCTTTTTAGATTTTGGCTTAAAACATGTTTTAGTTCTTGTGAATCGCCAAAGCAGGGCAAAGGTACGAGTTGCAAGATGCAGCAGTTTCCAAAGTATGTGATTATAAGTTGGCTTTCTGGCTCATTTATTTATGCATTTACTTGCCATTTATGTCCATTTCATGTCTTGAAGTTCACACTTTGGCAGGGCTAATAATTTTACGGTATTTAGTTGTCATTACGAAAACTTGCCTATGTATTAATATACAGAGATTTTTCCGCTGTAAAAATTGAAAATTTCATAATAGAAAAGAATGTGGTTTTTGTAATATTAAATTTTTTCCTCAAAACATTGATTGTGGATACATGGTAGAACCACCTCACCAACGCCTTGGTGAGGCGACTCTTACGAGTACCTACAGTCTACGTTTTGGAGCAAAAATAAGAAAAATTGTATACCCCTGCAGACCCCAGTTTTTGTATATAAAAGTGGGGTTTATGGGGGTACACTTTTCATAGACATGTTTTCCTGATGTGTGGTATGCTTCAAGAATTGCTTGACACAATTCAAATAAGGGATATTTAGTTAGCTCTGCCAAAGTTTTCTTTGAACATGAAATTATATCAAGATGAAGCAGATCATTGCCTTACTACAAACTGAAGAGATTTTGGCCTGTGAAGTTCGCTTACTGTTTTATGAAATTTTGTCTTGAAACTCAGTTGTATCTTTGTCAAATGCTATTGAAATTGACCTAAAACTATATTGAAAAACAACAAGAACATGAAAAGAAGCAGAGACTGTTTTGGTTTGAGCCTGTGTTTGAGTAAACCAACAATTTGGGTTCTGACCAGGTCTGACACAAACCAGGCTGTACAGTCACAGAAGATGGTTAGAGACCGGAAATTTTAGATTTAGAAAGTAAAGGAATTGTACCATCCATGTAGCGAAAAACAAAGGCGCTGATCAGCTTTGCAGAAGTAACTGCAAAGCTGATCTGCGCCTTTGTTTTCGCCTATGCAGATTGTTGGTTTTCCCATACGGTGGCTCATTTCATGAAGTATAGAGTAAACATGTCAGAATGCTGATCATGGATTATCTCCCTTGTTAAAGCAGTCAACATGCTTAAAGATCTATAGTAAGGCTATGTTTTGTTTTTGTGTAGTTAATATTTATATTGTCCCCATGGTGCATAAAATTGACTTGTCAGTCTCACTTTTATGTGACATAATAGATAGAAATGTACAGGAATTTTATACATTGAATGTGAATAGCTGTAATAGGTGTACATCTCTTATTTAACTTTACATCGTGTCAGCGTGTGTTCTGCAAGAATATGTCTTGTTATTTTATTTATCAAGTCTTCATACAGAATAACAGATATGGTGCATTTGATTAAAATTAAAAGGAGTATGGCATCTTAGTAGTAGTGTTGAACTACGGAGCAAGAGACTTCTTCTCTGAACTGTGTCCTTGAGCAAGACACATTTACTGCCGATAGTACTGATACAACCTAGGATGCATAGGCTCTGCCTCAGTATCAGGAAAACATGTCCATGAAATATATATACCACCTTATACCCCACTTTTATCTAGTAAAGATGCGGTCTGCAGGGGTATACTTATTTTTCTTAATTTTGGTCTAAAACATAGATTGTGGATACTCATTAGAATGCCTCCGCAATTTTTTGAGCAAAACTATTAAATATATCAAATTTTTTCTCATGAAATTTTCAGTTTTTACAGCTGAAAAATCTCTGTATATTGCATGGGCGTGTTTTCGTAATGCTGCCCCAATATGATTGAGAAAATGTTGACCTGCGACCAGAATTACAATGATAAGGTAAGGGGACAAATTTTGACTAAATATTTGACCCTTAAAATAAATGATTTTACAAAATACACAAGTGTGTAAAATGTCATTTACCTAATAAAACTGATAAGTTTAATTTCAGTATGTTTTAAATGCAACTTATTGGATGTTCAAATTCACTCCTTAACTAGCTAACGTCATCCTTAACTTAAAGGGAGTATTGTAATTCTGGGCCCTGGATGTTAAGAATCAAATGAAACAAACATTTTCAGCAATGTGTCTAGATTTTGCAACAAAATTTACAAATATAGTTGTGTGTATTTTGTGTGTCCAACTGGTATCAGTTCATCAGGAAAACGTGCCCGTGCAATGAATACCCCCTTAAACCCCACTTTTATATAGTAAAACTGGGGTTTGCAGGGGTATACCTATTTTTTAGCTCACCTGAGCCGTTAGGCTCACAAGGTGAGCTTATAGGATGGCCATGATCCGGCGTCCGTCCGTCCGTCCACAATTTCAAAGATCTTCTCCTCTGAAACCGCTTTGCCAATCAAAGCCAAATTTTATATGAAGCATCTATAGGAAGGGGGAACCAATGTCACATGACCAAGATGGCCGCCATGCCCATATATGGTAAAAACCCTTCAAAAAATTTCTTCTCCCGAACCAGTGGACCGATTTCAACGAAACTTGGCATGAAGCATCAATGGCTCAAGCACTACAACGTGTATATAAATTATGACCCTGTGATGACCTTGACTTATTTTACAGCAAGGTCAACATAGGTCACCAATGCATTTGAATGGGGAAAACTTTTAAAATGACATTTAAAGTGAAAGTCTTGCAGGAAATGGGCAGTAGGACTGAATATTAATGATTCTGAAAAAAAATTGGACCCCAGGGGCTCATGTGCCCCCACCCCGGGACAATATACATGTATATCTTCACTATATTCAAATGTCTTCTTCTCTGAAACCGCTTGACCAATCAAAGCCAAATTTTATGTAAAGCATCAATAGGAAGGGATAACCAATGTGTATATAAATAATCCAGGTCACTTGACCAAGATGGCCGCCATGCCCATATATGGTAAAAACCCTTCAAAAATCTTTTTCTCTGGAACCGGTGGACCAATTTCAATGAAACTTGGCATGAAACATTGATGGCTAAAGCACTACAATGTGTATATAAATCATGACCCTGTGATGACCTTGACCTATTTTATGGCAAGGTCAACATAGGTCGCCAATGCATTTGAATGGGGAAAACTTTTAAAATGTCATTTAAAGTGAAAGTCTTGCAGGAAATGGGCAATAGGACTGACTATTAATGATTCTGACAAAAAATGGACCACAGGGGCTCATATGCCCCCACCCCGGGGCAATATACATGTATATCTCCATAATATTCAAACATCTCTCCTCTGAAACCACTTGGCCAATCAAAGCCAAATTTTATGTGCAGCATCTAAAGGATGGGGTTATCAATGTGTATATAAATAATCCAGGTCACATGACCAAGATGGCCGCCAGGCCCATATATGGTAAAAACCTCTCAAAAATCTTCTTCTCCGGAACCAGTGGACAGATTTCAAGGAAACTTGGCTTGAAGCATCGATGGCTCAAGTACTACAATGTATATATAAATCATGACCCTGTGATGACCTTGACCCAGTTTATGGCAAGGTCAACATGGGTTGCCAATGCATTTGAATGGGAATAACTGTTAAAATGTCATTTGAAGGAAAAAGCCAGCAGGAAATTGGCAAATGGACAAAATATTGATTATTCTGAAAAAGGAAATGGTCCAAGGGCTTCATCTGCCCCTGCACTGGGATTAAATACCATAATATTCAAACATGTTTATTGGTGTATGCAGCAGATCTCAGGTGAGCGTTTACAGGACCATTGGTCCTCTGGTTTGTATTTTTGCTCCAAAACATAGATTGTGGGTACTGGTTAGGACTGCCTTAGGCCCTGAGGCGGTTCTAACGTGTACCCACAATCTATGTTTTGAGCAATAATATCAAAAATTTGCTATTGAAAATTTTCATTTTTTACAACTTTAAAAAAATCACTGTATTGCATGGGCAAGTTTTCGTAATGTTACCAGCTGATATTCACATATTCATAATATATATTTATTTAGGTGTGTAAAGATGATTTTGTACATGTATGTTGTTATTGGAGCCAAATCATGACAAAATCTGTTTCATCAGGGTGACATATCCATGAAAAGTGTATACCCTTTGAACCCCACTATTACATACAAAAGTAAAAATGGGGTCTACAGGTGTATACATTTTTCTTATTTTGGTTCCAAAACATAGATTGTGAGTACTTGTTAGAACTTCCTTGTGAGGTGGTTCTAACGTGTACCCACAATCCATGTCTTGAGCAAAACTAAGAAAACTATCAAATTTTTCAACTGAAAATTTTAAATTGTTATGAGTTAGGAAAATCTGTATTTTACATGAGCATGTTTTTGTAATGCATTTCTATGCAGTAAACACAAAGTTGTTCACAGGTTAGTTGAATGTCAGCCCTTTGTTAATTATCCATACATCAGGATAACATGTCCGTGAAATGTATACGCCCTCATACCCCACTTTTCTACAGTGAAACTGGGGTTTGCAGGGGTGTACCTGTTCTTCCTATTTTTGATCCAAAACAGATTGTGGGTACTCGTTAGAACCGCCTCGGCGAGGCGGTCCTAACGTGTACCCATGATCTATATTTTGGGCAAAAATAAAAAAAAATATCCTAAAAAAGTTGTGATTTTTTTCTTTCAGTTTTGCAGCTTTAACATAAATTGTATATTGCATGGGCGTGTTTTGGTAATGAATTGTTTAGGCAAATAATCAGAACAAAGCTGGATCATGCTTGTAGGCTATATTTTCATGCCCAACTCAAGTGAAACTGAAATTTATCCTGCTAATAAATGTTAAATTGTTCAAAATCATCAACATTTTAACATTTATTTGCTGGATAAATGCAAGCCATAAAATCTTGTCAATTTTGACTATTTTAAATCTTGTGAGCAGTTTCGTGCTCCCCTGTGTTGAAAATGAAATAAAAAAAAAAAAAAAAAGTTTTATAATTTGAGACGCCGCACGGGAAAACCAACAATCTGCATAGGCGAAAACAAAGGCGCAGATCAGCTTCGCAGTAACTGCGAAGCTGATCAGCGTCTTTGTTTTCACTATACAGCCTGGTTGGTATCGGAACCCAAATTGTTGGTTTTCTCATGTGAAGTCTCATTTCATGGTTCTGGACCAGGGTTGTCTAACTTGTTCTTCTACTGAGCATTTCTTTTGGAGTCATTTTAATTTCCACATTTTCTGTTGCGCTGCAAAATCTCTTCCAGGGTCCGTGACACAGAAGGCAGATTTTCTTGTGAAATGGCTCAAATTATGGTGTAGTGTGCTGCTGGTATCAGCACAGTGTCCTAGTTTGTAGAAACTTTTTCTTTTTATGCATTAGTCTATAGAAGATAATGGATTCTTATGAACTTTGATTACGATTAATTTCTTTAGTACTTGTATAGAATCATGCTAAAAAGTGAAGATTTACTGTATATTCTTTACTTTATTCAATAACATAGCCCTTTGATCAGTGTTCAGATTTTCAGAAGCTGATCTTAACACTACACTTTATGGCAGTTTACTCTTGTACATTTGATAATTGCAAATCTATTTTTTCGACTCACTTTGAGGCTGTTTTTATAACAGTAAAGTGACCTGGACCTAGCATTTTTAGTCATAAAAGTTAAAGAAAACTAGAGATACGCTATCATAAATTTTACATCTTCCATTCTTGTTAGGTGGGAGGAAGATGCTTCTTTTGTTCTGTTGTTTTCAATGGTGCTTTTTTTCAACAAAATGCATTTGCCAGCATTGTTTATGTTGTGTAGTACAATTTGCACTATTTATTATACCATAAATTTTCCATGTACCATAGATTGAGTTATTGAGTTATACTCTGACAAGAAGAAAATAGTAAAGTAAGTCTGATTAGCATCAGTGATTGACATCATTTAAAAGAGTTATTTGGCTCATGTGGTTAGTGTTCACTGCAAGGCTTCTTTCTGGCATATTTTCTGTTTGGTATTAAAATTGCTTATTTGTATTGTAAGCATTTATTAAGTTGATCAAATATTTTGTTAACACCATTCAAACTAAAAATACACAACTTTATTTCCTATGGGGCCAGACTAGTTGTCCTCTTAAGTTGCTCAGTTTGCATTCAAGCTGTGTTGATTATTTCGTATAATCATGCTTGTGGTTACGCTCAGTTTCATCTAATAATATAAGAATCTTACATGAGTGTCAGGGATGGATAGACAAATCTGCTACTCGGGTCACAGTTTGGCATCATTTGTCGAGCCTCGTGATGCCAAACTGTGACCTGAGAAACAGATTTGTCTATCCATCCCTGACGCGCATGATAGATTCTTTTTCTTGCATGCCTTAATACGCCAACGCTTGAATTTCATAACATTTACATTGAAAAAACACTGCAATCGTGTCCGCCATTTTGAAATAGAACGTTTCTGACGTCGTCATGACGTAACATGATGTCCTATACAACCAATGTTAAAAAGGAACACATGCACACAGATGCGCCTGGGGTGAGATAATAAGGGTGAGATGAGAATTTCTCGCATGGGGTAAAATGTAGGATTTCTCTGTCTGGTGTGCAAGAAACGGGATTCTCCCTATAATACTGTGTATGGCCTCCTGTGCAATCTTGTCCTGGCAGCATGAACAGTAGATATTTGAACTTGTCTAATATCTGTTTTTTGTTTTTCCTCCTTTAAGTAGATTAATGTTAAACAATTACCTGTTCATTCAGCTCTAAGATGAAAAGAGCCGCATCGTGAGAAAACCGGATTTTTGCCTAGGCGAAAACAAAGGCGCAGATCAGCTTCGCTTGTAAAGGCAGGTTTGTGTCGGACCTGGTCGGAAACCCCGAAGACCGGTTTTCTCGCGTCGAGGCTCAAAATATGGATGACGCGCTGTAGTATCTAGTCATTCAGGATCAAAATTAAAGTAACCTCATTAGGAGAAAACATGTTTTTTGCCTGTAATTAGTTCAGCACTAACCTTGTTGCTTGGCAGATGCTTATAATACCCTAATTAGCGGTGATGCAACCAAAACTGTTACTACGCAGATTAATGTTAAAGATAAAGTGATTGGGAGCTGGATGGATTAAGCAATAACCTACAGTGAGGCAATGGACTCTTTGCTGTCAGTTGTTGCCCAATCAACTTGAGATCAACACACACCATTTTGCCACTTTACGTATGATGTTGCATCAATCTACACAGTAATAAATTTGGTTGCATCACAGGTGTATAAGGTCTTTATGATATGTCTGGAAACCAGGCAAATGTAGAATCACACGTAAATGAAAAAAAAAACTACACATTTGTGTTGTACATATGAAAAGCAAAAAACAGGGTTTCTCCATCATGGCTTAAGTCTGTATGAATTTAATAACATTGTATATGTTGAGTAGGACAATTGGTGTTGTCTGAATGTTGGCATTGCATGTATTCTCAAGTATTCTTGCTCAAAAAGTACTCCCTCTGCATAACTAAAATCCCTTTAGGATGCACACATTGTTTTATCATATTTGAACCTTGCATTTTCAATCGCACAGCAAATGTGAAACCATATTGAACCATTAGCCATGAGATAAACATGCATTTCAAAGTTCATATAAATGTAACCATTGCAAATTCTTCTTTATGAATTACAATGCTTTCTTAGCTTTAGCACACACAAATAAAATAGATCATGCAGTGGTTATTGTTGTCTTCAGGTGATGGCATGTTTTCTTTATTTATAAAACATCCTAAAAGACAAAATGGCATTTAGTTTTGCATAGTTGTATTTAAATGGTAAAATACATGTATAAAGTTTCTCATAAAATATCAAGATGAAATTTCACACCTTAACCTTAAGACAGCATTGTAATTCTGGACTGCATTAACTCATTTAAGCCTGGCGCCCCTTTTATGGAACATAGGCAAACAGAATAGCCCCAGATGTGACGCCGTAGAACGCGGCGTCCCATCTGGGGCTATTCTGTTTGCTTAACGAAAATCAACCGAAGAATGGGATAAAAATTAAAATTCACTCCTATCACTCCTAAAAACGAAAGTGGACTCATCCAATTGATAACAATGGGAGATCCATTTGTCAAATATGGGTTAAATTGAGGGATTACTTATTGACCTAGCTAGACTAGTGATACTTGACGTAGATATGAGCCGCCTCGTGGGAAAACCAACAATGTGGTTTCCGAACAGGTCCGACACAAACCGGGCTGTACAGTCACAGAAGATGGCTAGAAGCTTTAAATTTCGGATTTAAGAAGAGGAGGAACTGTACTATCCGAGTAGCGAAAACAAAGGCGCTGATCCGCGAAGCTGATCTGCGCCTTTGTTTTCGCCTATGCAGATTGCTGGTTTTCCCATGAGGCGGCTCATATAATAGAAGACTGAATGCTGGACTTCATAATAAACACAGTGTTCATTTCAACGTCATTTCAGTTCTCGATACTTTATTATAGTATGTTTCATTTGTTATATTTGTTACTTATTTTCTTGTTTTTATTCACAGACTATGAATAAAATGGTAATCTTAATTGTTGTGTATCTTTTATAACCCCAGTAAAAGGTAAAATGCCCCTTCATCCACTCAGAAAATGAGTCGCCACATGAAAAACCAATGTGGTTTCCGAACAGGTCCAACACACATCAGACTGTACAGTCACAGAAGATGGCCTAGACACTTGAAAATTCCGATTTAAGAAGAGGAAGTGTACTATCCATGTAGCGAAAACAAAGGCGCTGATCAGCTTCATGGTTACCGCGAAGTTGATCTGCGTCTTTGTTTTTCTCATGAGGTGGCTCAAATGTCATTGTCAAGGATCATGGTGACCTAGTGGTAGACCATTATGAGGTCCTATATTCAAATCTCACTGGTGCCAAGATATATACTCTAGCATTATCCATGGTACTGGTTAATGCATAGAAAGTGGCATCACTGAAAAATTGTTAGCAGAGATGTTTAACCGCCATTCCGTGTGTGCATGGTGGTGATCATGCTCATGTTTCACTCAGTGTCTAAGATCTGGTCTCGAGGTTATATAACTTTTTATACCCCGCCACTTAAAAAAGTGCGGGGTATTATGTTAAACCCTCCAAAAAAAATTTGCGTTCGAGTGTCCGTCCGTCCGTCTGTCTGTCTGTGTCTGTCCGTCCGTCTATTCGTCTGTCTGCCCGTCCGTCAGCGTTTCATTTCCGGGCTCTATCTTGAGCATTTATTGACCGATTTTCTTCAAACTTTGTATAGGAGTTCATATCAGGAAGGAGTGGTTTGGGATTGAAGATAGGTAAATTTCGTCAAATAAGTACAGAGTTATAGCCCTTGATTTACGTTAAAATTTCTTTTCCGGGCTCTATCTTGAGCATTTATTGACCGATTTTCTTCAAACTTTGTATAGGAGTTCATACCAAGGTCTGGGATTGAAGATGGGTAAATTTCGTCAAATAAGTGCAGAGTTATGGCCCTTGATTTACGTTAAAATTTTGTTTCTGGGCTCTATCTTGAGCATTTATTGACCGATTTTCATCAAACTTTGTATAGGTGTTCATACCATAAAGGAGTGGTTTGGGATTGAAGATAGGTAAATTTCGTCAAATATGTACAGAGTTATGGCCCTTGATTTACGTTAAAATTTTGTAAAATCTTGGCTCTATCTTGAGCATTTATTGACTGATTTTCATCAAACTTTGTATAGGAGTTCATACCAAGAAGAAGTGGTCTGGGATTGAAGATGGGTAAATTTCGTCAAATAAGTACAGAGTTATGGCCCTTGATTTACGTTAAAATTTCGTTTCCGGGCTCTATCTTGAGCATTTATTGATAGATTTTCTTCAAACTTTGTATAGGAGTTCATACCAGGAAGGAGTGGTCTGGGATTGAAGATGGGTAAATTTCGTCAAATATGTACAGAGTTATGGCCCTTATCTAGGAGTTAATATCAGGAAGGAGTGATTTGGGATTGAAGATGGGTAAATTTTGTGAAATAAGTACAGAGTTATGGCCCTTGATTTACGTTAAAATCTTGTTTCCGGACTCTATCTTGAGCATTTATTGACCGATTTTCTTCAAACTTTGTATAGGAGTTCATATAAGGAAGGAGTGGTTTGGGATTGAAAATGAATAAATTTCGTTAAATAAGTACAGAGTTATGGCCCATGATTTACATTAAAATTTTGTTTTCTGCCTCTGTTTTGTGCATTTATCAACCAATTTTCTTCAAATTTTGTATAAAAGTTCAAATCAGGAAGTAGTGGTTTGGGATTGAAGATGGGTAAATTTTATCAATGTATACAGAGTTATGGTCCTTCATTTATGACAAAATTTTGTTCTGCTCTTTATCTTGAGAATTTATTGACAAACCTTTTTGCTAAATTAAATTTGCGTGGCGGGGTATCATGCATGCCTGCAGCGCTTTTATTTCATGCTCAACTCAGCTGAGATTGCAATTAGCCTAATTCAATCAGAAGCTTTCAAGCAACTGATGTATTTGAATCGCAGTATTTCTATTAAAATGAGGCCATATATACTGGTCTACAAAATACACTGAGAACAACATATTGCGATTCCCATAAACTGCAATTAATGTAAACATTAATTTTTATATAGCCCAAATCTATTTAAGTTTGGGTGGCCATACCTATGGAGAAAGAGCTGCTCTCTTAATTTATGACTGAGTGTTCTCTTTGTTTTCTTTGGAGTACAAAGTTTGTTTCTGGTTGTGCCATTTCATGGTTATTGCTTCATTTTCAGTTTGGCCGGGTGTTTGTGTATATAACTTTTGACACTTTTCTCCATATGCAGAAGTCTAGAAATAGGTTTACTGGCATTTTAATTATTACAAGGAGAAATCAGCAAAAGGCAAACTATTGGTTCGAATACTGGTTTATGTATTCTTTATTTCATGGGATCTTGTTGTACGTCATCATTTGAGCCGCGGCAACAGAAAACCAGATTTTTGCCAATGCGAAAACAAAGGTGCAGATCATCACCTTTGTTTTCGCTACTCAGTACTATTCCTCTTCTTCCTAAATCAGAAATTTCAAGCTTCTAGCCATCTTCTGTACCTGCAGAGGCTGGTTTGTGTCAGAGCTGGTATGAAACCCCGGAGACCGGTTTTGTCGCGTCTCGGCTCATTTTATAACTCATAAGGCTAATGTCCTTTCTTCCTTTTATGACTAATAAGTCCAGGCAAGTATTTGAAAATTTTTCCACATGAGCATGGATATAACTTGTGTTCATGTACTGATTGTTTATGATTACTTAGAGCACCAGAACTTTCAAAATTTTTGTCACATTCAGAGCAATGAAATTTCACATTCTGAACACATGCCCTCTCGTGTGTACGAAGTGTTGATTTCAACGTAAATGATTTTTGACATTTCTCACATGTATAAGGCTTAATTTGAGCATGTTTATTGATATGCTCCATGAACGACTTTTCTGTATGAAACGATCTACTACAAGTCCCAACTTCGCACCTGAATTTAGCCTTGTATGTTACGTCGTGATTTCTCAGAATGTGAAGTTTCAGCGCGCTTTTACGTGTGAAAGCTTTCCCACATGTCGAACAGAGCAGGGGACCAGCATGTGATTTTTGACGATGAATCTCCAGATCCTCCGCGGTGTTGTAATACACATGACAGATACTGCACTTATGTTTCCCCTCCTCATGTACATTCAGATGACGTCGTAATGCGTACTTTGTACTGTACATCTTGCTACACACGTCACAGATATAGACGTGTCTTGAGCTGCCCTCGTGGAATGATGGAACAAGTTGTGATGAATCCTCAGTTGTCTGCTCTTTGTCCAAGTTCTCTATTGATGGTGTCATCTTAGTTGTTGGTTCGTTGTCCTCATTGCTGCCTATAGTTGTCACAGCAATCTGCTCTGATGTTAACCTTTCTGCTGTAAAGCGCTGTAAATGAGGCATCTCAGCCAAGAGTTCACCCTGAAAAATATTGAGCTATTGTATTAAAAAGACTTTCTCAAATGAGTAATAATACAAGAAATTCTGAGAATGTTAATGTTAAGATTATTACTTGCTTTTTGTCTAATGACACCGTATTTAAGCAAATCTTCTTGAGGCAGTTTACTAGTATTTGATACCCATTCTTTCTCCAGTAAACAAAAACTTGCATATCTTGATTCAGCAGGAGAAAAGCTAAAAAGATACAAAGATTTACTACAAAGATTTGTAGCTACTGGTATCAACAAAGATTTATAGCTGTTGACATACCAAGCCCAACTCACCTGTATATATGAATGTATTGTAGTAGTGGACATTTAGATGTCATGACATCCAAAATACCAGCAAAATACATCACCTGCATCCAACTTAACTTAATAAAGGCTTACACATTACATGTATATAGATGGGTTGAAGGTACTAGTTCTTGTGTCTTTTTCTGTTTCCAGTTTTAATGCGAATTTAAGTAATGTTATGTATGTTCATATTAGATGCATTGACCAATTGCCACCTTTTTGGGAAATAGCTGCTCCCTCCGTTTACAATATTGCTTTTGTATCTTGCCTGTTTGTTTTAGTTTATTTTACATTTGAGCCTCCGCATGAGAAAACCAACAATCTGCATACGCAAAAACAAAGACGCAGATCAGCTGTGCAGTAAGTGCACAGCTGATCAGCGTCTTTGTTTTCGCTACACAGACAGTATAATCCATCTTCTTCGTAAATCAGAATTTCCAGCGTCTGTGGCTGCACAGCCAGGTTTGTGTCAGAGCTGGTTGGAACCCCAAATTGTTGGTTTTCTCATGCACAGGCTTACAGTTGCTGATCAGTTTATTTTAAGAATAATTTTAACTTCCTTTCTTTTATACCGACACCAGTATATTACATGTACACTGCAACCTCATTATAATGCCCCTCATTATAATGCGGTTTTCAATATAACACGGCCATTTCATGGCTCCCAAATTGATAATTTTACTATATCTCTGTACAAAGTAACGTCATTATTACACAGTTCACTTATAACACGGTCTGTTTCTATGGACCCCAAAGGTAGCGTTATAATGAGGTTGACCTGTATTCATGTTTTTAATATTTCGCTTGTATTTTGCATTTCATATTCATTCTAATAATTAGGGTACCAATTAAAATGATTTATAATGCATAGAACCGATTGTGCGCTTATTAGATTAGAACAAATATGGTACATTGGTTCTGAATGAATTCTGTAAAGTCAATCAGGCCATCTTCAACTTTAACCCATATCTGACGAATGGATTCTCCCATCATTATCATTTGGGTGAGTCCACCTTCATTTTTGGGGACGTTAGGAGTGTTTTTTATTTTTTATCACATTTTTTGATGAAATTTCTCAGTGCAAACAGAATAGCCCCAGATGTGACGCCGCGTTCTGCGGCGTCACATTTGGGGCTATACTGTTTGCCCATGTCCCATAAAAGGAACGCCAGGCTTATATGAGTTAAATCCTACCTGACCAAATTTATATGAGCCATGACAGGAGAAACCCAGTTGTAGTGAATTGCAGTCCAAAGCAAACATCAAAAGCATGGATTATGAGAAGACGTATGATACACCTGAGAAGAAAAATTTCCACTTGGAAGTTATCTCATGGGACTTTAACAATGACACCTCAAGCCCAGCAATTACCACCCATGTATACAGCAAAGACAATGGCCAATAAAAAAGCAAAGGGGCGGCCCCCGTGGCCGAGCGGTTAAGAGTGCTGTTTCTTAATCAATCATCTCATTGCTGTGTCTGGTGTGGGTTTGAGCCCTGCACTGGCCACATGTGAGACAAGCCAAGTTCTGCTTGCGGGTGTGCCAGGTGTTTTTTCTTGGGATTTTCACGTTTTCACCCCATCTACTGATTTGCCCGTCTCATATGAGCTGAAATAATCTTGAAAGGGACGTTAAACTGAATTAAAAAAAAAGAAAAAAAAGCAAAGGGGGAAGCTGATAAACCATTTATTCATGTTAAACTTATGTGCTGAGATTATTATCATTTTTTTGTCTGCTTCTGTTGTGCAGGTCATTTTTGTTTTGGTTGATGCCAGTCGGCTGGCCACATCACTGGGAAAGAGCTGTCATCTGAAAACCGGATTTTTGCCTATGCTATGCCGATCTGCGCCTTTGTTTTCACAAAAGCAACATGTTTTAGTCAGGAAATACTTGGGGTATCAAAAATGAAGGAAAAATAAATGGGCCACGTCATTGAGAAAACCAACTATCTATATATGCGAAAACAAAGACGCAGATCAGCACCTTTGTTTTCGCTAAAAGGTATAGTACAATTCTTCTACTTTCTATGTTCAAAATTTCCAGCCTCTAGCCATCTACTGTGCTTGTACATCTCAGTTTCGGACCTAATTGGAAACCACATTACTGGTTTTCTCTTGCCGCAGATCATATATGTGTGGATCAAGTGGGATGGTGAAATCGGGGGGTGAAATATGAAGGGAAAGATGGCATTTCTCATTTGTCTAAATATAATCTTTACAAGAACCAGAATCAACAGATGATCAAAACCAACAATAATACATGTAAATGTGGATGAATTCATAAAATGCATTTAAGAAATACATTTGAGCAATTTTATGAGATTGTGAAAACAAAGATGCTTATCTGCTACATGTTTATAGCAGCAGCTCAGCTGAACAGTGCCTTTGTTTTCCTTTCTTACATGAGCCGCATCATGAGATAGCCAGATTTGCATGTGTGAAAACAAAGATGCAGATCAGCTGTGCAGTAATTGCACAGCTGATCAGCACCTTTGTTTACACTACTCAGATAGTAGAGTTCCTCTTCTACTGAAATCCAAAATTTCAAGCTTCTAGTCCTTTTTAATGACTGTACAGCTTGGTTTGTGTTGGACCTGGTCGGATACTCTGAAGACCGGTTTTCTTGCGTTGTGGCTCACATAGTACATGTACATAATTGCTCTCATTCATAAATCCAAAATTAAAATCCGAGCCGCATCGTGAGAAAACGGGATTATTGCCTATGCGAAAACAAAGGCGCAGATCAGCTTCGCAGTAACTGCGAAGCTGATCAGCGCCTTTGTTTTCGCTACTCGGATAGTACAATTCCTCTTCTACTTAAATCCGAAATTTCAAGCTTCTAGCTCTTTTCTGAGCTTGTACAGGCCGGTTTGTGTCGGACCTGGTCGGAAACCCCGAAGACCGGTTTTCTCGCGTCGCGGCTCAATCCCTAGTCATCCTCTGAACAGGTGAACTTATGTCAAACATGGTCAGAAACCTAAAAGTATTATTTGAGCCATGACATGAGAAAAACAGATTTTTGCCAATGCAAAAACAAAGAAGCAGATTGGCTGTGCGGTAATTGTTCACCAAATCAGCGCCTTTGTTTTCGCTACATAGATCACACAATCCCTCTTCTTGTTAAATCCAAAATTTCAAACTTCTAGCCATTCTTTGAGACTGTACAGGTCGGTTTGTCTCAAACCTGGTCGTAAAATCTGAAGACCTTTTTTTTTTTTTGCGGCACAGCACATTTGTCAGCTTCAATGTGAGATTGTCACCCATATGCTATTTTATTTATTTGTTTAATTTAATGCTTCAAATTCATAACCAATAGCTATGTCACATTGTGATAGTGCAGTAACTGCGAAGCTGATCAGCGCCTTTGTTTTCGCTACACGGATAGTACAATCACTATTTTTCTTCAATCCGAAATTGCAAGCTCCTAGCTTACTTCTGCGACTGTAAAGGCTGGTTTGTGTCGGACCTGGTCGGAAACCAGATTGTTGGTTTTCTCATGACGTGGCTCATTTCTTTCAACAAGTCACTATGTTTACTATTTAGTGGAAACGCTCCTCTTGAATCAGCAGAAGAGAAAGAATGGCCACAGAGATATTTAGTTGACCGAATCTTCATGAAAGAAATGTTCCAGGCATGAAGATCAATCTCAGGTTTGCTTTCATACAAATTAGACATACTACCTAATGAGCTACTAGTATGCTCAGCCTACCTATCCTCGGTAAATGTGTCCTTTCATGAGAAATCGCTATTTGTGCATATGCAAAAACAGAGGCGCAGATCCGGGCATAATGATGTATACCCAGATAAGACAACCAAATAAGAGCTGTCGCAGGAAAGCGTAGCTCGCCTGACTTGTGCTTTGCCACTTACTCTATTAAAATCTATGAGCCATGACATTGACCTCAAGGTCACTCAGGTGCGTCGTAATGGTACAGCATAAAACTTCAGACCAATATCTACCAACATGCAAAGTATCAACTTGATCCATCTACATATTCGATATAGACTTATGACATAAAATTCAGGCCCCCTAGCAGATTCCAAGAAAAATAAAGGTTTTTTATAAAGGCTATTTTTGCCAAAATAAAGACAGATTTTTGAGGAAATAAAGAGCACAGTGTGGTCTGCTAACAACACAGTAAAATAGTTTTCAGAGATCAGCAACACCTATTTACCACTTCAACTCTTTGTGAAACTAGAAAATGTGTTATGAAACACTATGCCCCCAACTGGTAAATCACTTTCAAGATGTAAAAATGTCCAAAAAATGACTAAATTCAAATTGTAAAAAAAGTGACAAAAATTAATCTGAGGAGTATATCCCAACCACATGCATATCTTCAAAGCATGGTCACAATGTCTGCAAAGTTTCAAAAGTATCAGTATTAAATTGTAGGAGGAGTTGCGCACACAAGGTACCCTCTATCTATTCACTAAAATCCCGAAAAAATGACTACATGTATGTATGTTCAAATTGTTTAAAAAATGACAAAAAATAATCCAAGGATTATATCCAAACCACATGCATATCTTCAGACCATGCCCATAACACATGTAAAGTTTTAAATGAATTGGCATGAAACTGTAGGAGGAGTACCCACTGCCCATTCACTTTCATTGCGAAAATGTCCGAAAAATGGCTAAGTTCAAATTGCGAAAAAAGTGACAAAAATTAATCTGAGGATTATATCCAATCCACATGCATATCTTCAAAGCATGGTCACAACATCTGTGAAGTTTCAAGAGAATCGGATTAAAACTGTAGGAGAAGTTGCGCACACAAGGTACCCACTATCTATTCACTTTATCAAGAATTAAAAAGGGAAATAACTCTCACAGAATGGGCCCCTAGCCCCTTGAATCTATCTGAAAGATAAAATACGGGTCCTCTTAATTTTCATATACAAACTACATACCAAATTTCAAGATCCTAGCTCTAACGGTTCCTGACTGAGTGCTAAGCGTTACTCACGCATCACAGACTGACTGCACTCACTGCACTGGATGGACAGACCCAAACCAATATGCCCCCTCAACTTCTTCGAAGTTGGGGGCATAAAAACCCAGAAGAGTCCCCCTTGTAAAAGTATGAGTGAAGCATAAAGCTTAATTAAGCCAGGGGTCTGGGGGCCGACTAGGCCCCCAGCCAAATACTAAGCCTCAAGTCCCCTTACAATTTCAGCATTTCCGTAAAATAAAGGCTATTTAGTTAAAATTATCACAGAATAAAGGTTTGAGAGTAAAATTATAGGCTTTTTTGTGGATTTTGGAACAAAATAAAGGTTTTAAAGGATTTCCATTGAAATAAAGGTCAGGCTGCCCAGTGCAGTTTGGTACAAAATATATATTTTTGGCTTCAAAAAATAGGAAGTTTATGTCCAAAAAAATAGGAGAAAAATAGGAAATTATCGGCCTAAAATGGCTTTTTTATAGCATTGAAAACCATAAATATAAACATATAGCAGCAAGAAGGCAAATCTTACTGGTGTAATTTTGGTATAGGTGTGTGATCCATTACTTTAAAACCTACTCAAGTTGTAGAAGTAACTTACTTCACGGGATTGTCTTGTTTTCTGATGAAGAAAAAATACTTTATTTATCAAGTTACGAGCGAGCAAAGCGAGCGAGGAAAAAAAATGAATGCCAAAGACATCAAAACTGGCATTTTAAACCCAAATTCCATGATTTTTCCTTGATATTTCATTATTATCTGCAGCATTTTGAAAAATATAGGAATTTGATGGAAAAATATAGGATTTGGGATCAAAATATAGGAAAAAATAGGAAGCCCTGAAAATATAGGAAAAAATAGGAAAAATAGGAGCACTGGGCAGCCTGAAAGGTTTTTAAAGGTTCCCCTAGGGGCCCTGAAAATTTCTAAGTCTGTGACCTTGACCTTGGGTGATTCAAGATGGTACAGCATAAAACTTAAGAATAATATCTAACAGCAAAGTATCAATTAGATCCACCTATCTGTTCCAGCAATATACAGTTCAAAACACTTTAAGGAAAAGCTTTGACATGAAATTTCGAAGGCTTTTAACCTTGACCTCAAGGTCACTCAGGTGGGTCATGCTGGTAAAGCATAAACCTTCAGACCAATATCTACCAACATGCAAAGTAGCAACTTGATCCATCTAGATATTCAAGAGATATAGACATATAAAAAAATGAGCAAAACCTTTAACACAAAATTTCTATGTCTGTGACCTTGACCTCAGTGTCACTCAGGTGGGTCGTGATGATACAGCATAAAACTTAAGACCAATATCTAGCAACATGCAAAGTATCAACTTGATCCATCAACATGTTCAAGAGATATAGACATATAAAAACTTTAACCAAAAACTTTAACACAAAATTTCTAAGTCCGTGACCTTGACCTTGAGGGCACCCAGGTGGGTCATGATGGTACAGCATAAAACTTCAGACCAATATCTACCAACATGCAAAGTATCAACTTGATCCATCAACAAGTACAAGAGATATAGACTCATAAAAACTTTAACCAAAAACTTTAACATTTGAGCAACGCCGACGCTAACACAGATGCCGGGGTGACTGCAATAGCTCTTCCTGTACTTTTGTACAGGCGAGTTAAAAAGGAAAATCCCAACCAAGGTCTTTACAGATCAGATAGCCAACAGAGCACAATCTTATCTTGGTCTTCGTATTGCCTTTTCAGTCAGTAACTTTCATTGCCATTACTTTATTCAAAGGGCCCTTTTACAGATGGGCACCATCATGAGAAAAACGGCTTTATGACAATGCGAAAACAAAGATGCAGATCAGCTGCACAGCTGATTAGCACCTTTGTTTTTGCAACACGGATAGTACAATACCTCTTCTTTTTAAATATGAAATTGCAAGTTTCTAGCCTCCTTTTGTGGTTGTACAGGCCGGTTTATGTTAAACCTGGTCGGAAACCCCGATGACTGATTTTCTCGTGTCGCAGCTCATTTTATAGATTGCAACAAAGTTGGAGAGTATTCGAAACAGTTTTATGTTTTCCTTTTGACAATCAACATGCCACTATTACAGGGAAATAACCCTGCCTTTCTGAATCCTTCTTTTATGTTTTTGTCAGTCAAAGCCCTAGCGTAGATTTTACCCACAATACCACACACATTGTCTTTTGTTATGTCTGTCATTGTTTCCTGGATATGTTTTTCACATTCCCGAGTATACTCAGTCTGGAACGGATCAATGCAACCAACATCCAGTGGCATTAATGCATTTGGTATTTCTGCAGGTGGGAAGATGAGTGTTACATTATGTTTCCTAGCTAAATCTAAGAGCCCTACTGAACAAAACTTCACAGCATTCATGTGAACCAACACAGGCTTTCCAATGTCTTTCTCTGGAATATTTTTCAATAGATGTTCTTTCAAGAACTGTATGAAAACTTCTGCATTAACAAGACCATCTTCTGAAACTACGCCACTAGAACCAGGCATTGCCCCACTCATCAGGTCCATGGTCATTTTTTGTCCTGGGAACACAAAGAATGGTGGTACTGCCTGCCCGGCAGCACTACCACATGCTATGACTGTTGTTAGAATCTTCTCCTCACCCAATTCTGCGTCATCTTGTCTGATTTCAATGTCTGTGACACTAAACACCAGCTCTGGCCGCTCATCAAACGAAAACTTTTTCATGACATTTTCCAAGTGGTTGAAGAACTTGGACAAGATATCGGTCAAGTTCATTCTACATTTTCTCTTGACCAGTTGCAATTCCGGCCATTTACCGATCATTTCCGTAGTCCAGTGCATTATGACTGGCTGGTCCCTTGTCCTTTTCCTTAGGTACACCGCATATTCTGTAGCTATTTTAGCCATATCATTCTTTGTAAATCCATATCCAAGATTATACAGAAGGGTTAAAAAGTCAACAACATTTTTCTCCTCTAATTCAGTGAATTTAATGAACAATGGTTCATCTGGATTAGCTCCAAAGTAACGTTTTGGATCAATTTTAAAGTGATCTTCAGTGTTCATAAAATCTGGTGTGTATCGTTCTATACCCATTACAGAGTCATTTTCTTGCTTTGGTGGCCCATGTTTATCTACATTTACAGCTTCATAAAGAACTACGGTGTTATTATTTTGCTGATCACTTGAGGTTGATGGCAATGGAGCAGGTTGATGTTCTGTTTTTAAAACTTGGTCTTGTGGTGGCAATTGTGCTAAACTTTGCTGATCAGCCAAATTTGGCTGCATCGATATTGTCTGCTGAACTGTTCTCACATTTTGTTCTGGCAAAGTTACTTGCACTAAATTTTGCTGATCCACAGATGATTGCACGGGCATAGTTTGCTGGACTGGTCTTACAGTTACATCTTGTTCAGTCACCGTTAACTGAACTAAACTTTGATCTATATGATTTTCTACAGCTTTACTGTATGGGGGTGGCTGTTGTATAGTTTCTAGAGCCTTGCTGTAAATGGGTACGGGTAACTGTACTGAACTTTGCTGGACAGTTTCAAGTGTTTGGCTATAACTTGGTAGATGTACAGAACTTTGTTGGACAGTTCCAATAGTACTGCTATAAACTGGTAATGGCACAGAACTTTGTTCAAATACCCCTTGAGTGTTGCTGGCTTGAAACTGTACTAGGGACTTTTGTTGTTGCACAGAACTTTGTTGTTGCACAGAACTCACAGAACTTTGTTGCACAGAACTTTGATGTGGCACAGAGCTTTGTTGTGGCACAGAACTTTGTTGTTGCACTGAACTTTGTTGCGGCACAGAACTTTCTTGAACTGTACTTGGAAAATGCACTGTGGAATTTTGTGGCACAATATCTGCAAAATTAATTTCAGATGGGAACTGAATTGAGTTTTCAAAACTGTGTGGAACATGATCCTGGACTTTTGAAGTTGGTACCTGAACAGGTGCCTCTACAGACTTCCTGTCAGCTACTAACTGCAATGGAGAATTTTGTCTCACCATTTTCTGATCTTTAGAATGAGACGGCACTTCCAGAGAGAAAACTTGTTTGTCAGTTTCTAGACCAGCCTCATGTGGATGCAACTGTGGAGGATTCTCGTTAACTGGTAACTGTGTGGAAGCTGTTTGTTTGTCTTCCCCGTGTGATTTATCATTTGCCAAATTTTCTTCAACTTCCTCGAGCCGCCTGGACTGTCCTCTAGTTCTCGGGCGCTGCTTTGGTCCCTCGATGTGTTGACGATGATTACTATTGGTTGTAGATGTTCTTTTCACCTGGAATAAAGAGGTCACAGCTCTAGGTTAAATAATTGAGCCGCCTTGTGGGAAAACCAACCAGAGGACCAATGGTCCTGTAAACGCTCACCTGAGATCTGCTGTATATACGAATGTTATAAATATTCCCAGTATAGGGGCAGATGAAGCCCTTTGGCCATTTTTTTTTTCAGAATAATCAATATACTGTCCATACAAGTTTTTCCCTTCAAATGACATGTTAACAGTTTACCCATTCAAATACATAGGCAACCCATGTTGACCTTGCCTTAAAATAGGTCAAGGTCATCACAGGGCCATGATTTATACATACATTGTAGTACTTGAGTCATCGATGCTTCATGCTAAGTTTCTTCGAAATTGGTCCACCGGTTCCGGAGAAGATTTTGAAGGGTTTATACCATATATGGGCATGGCGGCCATCTTGGTCATGTGACCTTGATTATTTATATACACATTGATTCCCCCATTCTAAAGATGCTTCACATGAAATTTGGCTTTGATTGGCCTAGCTGTTTCAGAGAAGAAGATGTTTGAATATTATGGTAATATATATGTATAATGCCCCGGGACTGGGGCAAATGAGCCCCTGGGGTCCAATTTTTTTCAGAATCATTAATATTCAGTCTTACTGCCCATTTCCTGCAAGACTTTCACTTTAAATGACATTTTAAAAGTTTTACCCATTCAAATGCATTGGCGACCTATGTTGACCTTGCTGTAAAATAGGTCAAGGTCATCCAAAGGTCATAATTTATAAACACATTGTAGTACTTTAGTCCCCGATGCTTCATGCCAAGTTTCGTTGAAATCGGTCCATTGGTTCAGGAGAAGAAGAATTCTAAAGGGTTTTTACCATGTATGGGCATGGCGACCATCTTGGTCATGTGACCTGGATTATTTATAAACACATTAATTCCCCCTTCCCATAAATGCTTCCTATAAAATTGGGCTTTGATTGGCCAAGTGGTTTCAGAGAAGAAGATCTTTGAATATTTTTGTAATATACATGTATATTGCCCCGGGGTGGGGGCAGACCAACCCCTGGGGTCCAAATTTTTTTCAGAATTACCTACCTTCAGTCCATTTGCCCATTTCCTGCAAAGTTTGCCTTTCAAATGACATTTTAACAATTTTCCCCATTCAAATGCATGGGCGACCTATGTTGACCTTGCCATAAAATAGGTCAAGGTCAACCAAAAGTCATAATTTATAAATACATTGTAGTACTCTAGTCCCCAATGCTTCATGCCAAGTTTCGTTGAAATCGGTCCAGTGGTTCCGGAGAAGAATAATTTTGAAGGGTTTTTACCATATATGGGCATGGCGGCCATCTTGATCATGTGACCTGGATTATTTATAAACACATTGGTTCCCCCTTCCTATAGATGCTTCATATAAAATTTGGCTTTGATTGGCCAAGCGGTTTCAGAGAAGAAGATCTTTGAAAATGGTGGACGACGACGGACGGACGGCGGACGGACGGACGGACGGACGGACGCCGGATCATGGCCATCCTATAAGCTCACCTTGTGAGCCTAACGGCTCAGGTGAGCTAACAATGTGGTTTCCAACCAGGTTTGACACAAACCGACCTGTACAGTCACAGAAGATGGCTGGAGACGGGAAATTTTGGATTCAGAAAGTAGAGGAATTGTACTATTTGTGTAGCGAAAACAAAGGCGCTGCTCAGCTGATCTGCGTCTTTGTTTTTGCCTATGCAGATTGTTGGTTTTCCCACTAGGCGGCTCAATTGATGCTCAACTAAACAGAGTAGGAAAACCATACTTCTTCATACATGTCGAAATAGCCATTCACTGACTACCGTTCACTATTTCAGGTTTGAATGACAAACTAAAGTTCTTTTTGTTTCATTTTTTGAACTTAGTCTACCTGGTATGTTCTGTTTTGTTGATAATGATTCATTTTTAATTTTTACAAAATTTTGGTAATTTTCATTCAGCCTTTGATGTTTTAGCATCATTTCCTTTTTTTATTTTGATATCTGGCAATCGGCCAGTTGTTCAAAACTTTGCTTGCTTAACATCATAGTTAACATCATAGGTAAGTCCTATATAAGCAAATACACTGTTATTTTTTGTTGATAAAATGTGAGAATCCAGTGCATTGCAAAGATTTTCACAATTTTAATATCAACAAATATTTGTAATATTCATGTTTAAAATTTTAATGATTCGTTAACTAACGATGTTGTTCATTTTGAACAACTGGGCCCTGAATGAACCAGAGGACCAATGGTCCTGTAAACGCTCACCTGAGATCTGCTGTATATACCAGTTTGAATATATAGACAATAGTAACAGTATAGGGGCAGATAAGCCCTGGGGCCATTTTTTTTCATAATAATCAATATCTTGTCCATTTGCAAATTTCCTACAAGTTTTCCCCTCCAAATGACATTGTAATAGTTTACCTTGCTGTAAAATAGGTCAAGGTCATCCAAAGGTCATAGTTATAAACACATTATAGTACTCCAGTCCCTGATGCTTCATGCCAAGTTTCGTTGAAATCGGTCCAGTGGTTCCCGAGAAGAAGAATTTTGAAGGATTTTTGGCGGCCATCTTGGTCATGTGACCTGGATTATTTAAAATCACATTGGTTCCCCCTTCCCATAGATGCTTCATATAAAATTTCGCTTTGATTGGCCAAGCGGTTTCAGAGAAGAAGATCTTTGAAAAGTGTGGACGACGGACGGATCATGGCCATCCTATAAGCTCCCCTTCTGAGCCTAACGGCTCAGGTGAGCTAAACACGAGCCATGTCATGAGAAAACCTGCTTTTGTCATATGAGCCTGTGCATGAGAAAACCAACAATTTAGGTTCTGATCAGGTCTGACACAAACCGGCATGTACAGTCACAGAAGCAGGCTAGAAGCTTGAAATTTTGGATTTAAGAAGGATTTGTACTATCCATGCAGCGAAAACAAAGGCGCTGATCAGCTGTACAGTTTAATCACAGCTGATCTGCAGCCGTTTTTTTTTTCGCCTATGCAAATTGTTGTTTTTCTCATGTGGTGGCTAATTGTAAGCTAGTTGTATTTTAACCATGCAAATATGTCCTTTTGTTTCCACTAGAGAGGAAGAATGCATTAACCTGTGCTACAAAAACCTAAAATGCAGATTAAAAATGAAAAGTTCCACACAAAAACAATTCTGAGCATGAATTTTTTAAACTTGCTTGATAAAATAATTTCTTCCACAGACCTTTACTTTAAGCATTCTACTTAGGATCACCATCACAAAAGTTTAACATACATTCCTATTTTAGCATGAATGCACCTAAGTCAAAACTACTTGACTGAAATGAGGTAGTGATTATGACCCAAGCCCTGTACCCTTGGAAAAAGTAATGCTTCCACGGAAGTGGTCAAAATTTTTTACTGGCTTAATGGCTTTGCCCTTTAGGATATCTTGTATGGTGTCTAAGTTTCTAAACTTTGTTGCTTTGAAAGTGCATGTGTGTAGAGAAAGGCATTAAAATCTTATCCAAATTCTAGAAAATTTTGAGGAGGCCAGGTAGACACCTAGATTTTTAGAATTTTGATTCAATTTTTGCATGTTAAGTTGCCAGGCAAATATCTAAATAAAAACATACATTTTCTTGACTTGATACTCATGATGGTTTTTAATTTTACCACAGGACTTTTTACATTTATTTTGCTACTGACCATTTTAAGCTGGTGATTTAGATGTTATTCTGTAATTTGCAACAGTCCTGGAGTTGTCTGAGCAAGTCTTAGACATAAACTTTATTAGGTCTCAATCAAAGGATGTGAGGGTAGCTGAGATCAAACATAAACACATTGATTTACAAGTACATATTATTTCAGCTCATACAAGACTGGGATGTAAACTGGAGTAGAGAAAATCAACATGGCATATCCACAAGCAGGGCGTGGCATGTCTTGCACCATTTGTATCTGCTTCCATCCCAGTGCTTACAGTTTGATGTTTTCTGTATATAACACTTCGTTAATGAGCTAGGAAGCTCCTATTAGCACTGGACAAATTCATTACCAAATCACAGTAGACTACTGGCAAAAATTGAAGCCCCATTTAATAGATTTTAGCCCTCCACTTATTTCTTGACTGACTGTTCCAATGATGCTGTTTTGCAGCAATTAGGTTCAAATTATCTGTTTACTCTATTTGCCCCTCTGCTGTGCTGACCATGTATCTGAATGATGCTAGTCAGGTGCTACCTCGCTGAGAAAGAGCTAGTTAACTTGATCTGCATGCATGCTGTTAAATTTTATGTATTGTGTTGCATTTTCTTTCCTGCCTGGCCACAAAAACACTTTCCATGCTCAACTCAGCCGAGACTGAAAGTTATCCTGCTCATAAATGTTAAAATGCCAACAATTGTTGGCATTTTAACATTTAAGAGCAGGATAAATGACTGGCTTTTTTGTGATCTGCACATCTATTTTCCAGTGAATTTGGCCATTTCAATATCTATTAGGAATTGAAATTCCATGCTCAGCTGAGTTGAGCATGAAAAAAGTTTTATAACCTCGGGGTCTGGTGTCTGCATGGGCTAGGATTCTTAAATTTAATGGTAACAATTCCTGGACTTTATATTCTTACTTTACTTATGCTATCTATAATGTAAAACTATACCACACATTTTGGTATGCCATTTTCAAGTCTTTGCTGCCAAATGACAACCAGAGGACCAATGGTCATGTAAATGCTCACCTGATCTGGACAGATTTACTTGCATAAGAACAAAGAGCCAATGGGGGAGTTTGAAGGTTTTACTATAGAAGTAAGTCTATGGAGACTATTGACCCCCCCCCCCCCAGGGGCGTGGCCAAATTTGACCCCAGTGGCGTGAATGAATGAATGTAGAGAACCATTGGCCATTGCCACATACCAAAAACCAAAGCTGTGGGCCCTGTGGTTTCAGAGAAGTTTTTTTTTTTTTCATTAAAACCTATACCTTGTCATGGCAACCACAGTTCCAGTCCAATCTGCCCCAAAACAATATGCAACCTTTCGTAATTCCCAGTAATGCTGTGTGTGTAGTTTGATCAAGATCCACCTATTGGCTTTGGAGACTGATGTTTGAAGGTTTTCCAATAGTAAGTCTATGGAGACTATCGACCCCTGGGGATTGACCGAATTTGACCCTAGGGACATGATTGGCATAATTTATAATGAGGACTACCAAACATTGCTAGACAAAATATAGAAGCTCTGGATCTTCTGGTTTCATAGAAGAAGATTTTTTTTTAGTTTTTCCCAATGTAAGTCTATGGGAGATTGACGCCACCTGTGCGTGGCCAATTTGGACCCCAGGGGCATGGTGGGCACAATTTATAATGGGGACTACCAAACATTGCTACAAACAAAATATAAAAGCTCTGGGTGGTTTCAGAGAAGAAGATGTTTTTAGTTTTTCCCATTGTAAGTCTATGGGAGGCATGGTCAATTTGGATCCCAGAGGCATGGTTGGAATAATTTTAATGGGGACTACCAAACACTGCTACATACAAAATATAGAAGCTCTGGGCCTTCTGATTTCAGAGAATTTTTTTTTAGATTTTCCCATTGTAAGTCTAAGGTAGCTATCTGTTGCCATGGAAACCACAATTTTGACATAATCTGCTCCAAAACCTAACACAATCAATCCCCCAACCCAATGATGGTTCACATTAAATCTGAACAAGATTTGCCCACTTGCTTCAGAAATATTCTTCTTTGAAATTGTGGACAGACGACAATGACGGCCGCCGCCGAATGCCTGCCTATCCTATAAGCTCACCTGTGAGCCTTCGGCTCAGGTGAGCTAAAAATCTGGTGAAACCAGTTTTTAAGAGTCATTTGTTATTTTTCGAAGGCTAAATTGGGGATTTAAAACAATGAACAAATGTTGTTTTTTTTCCTAAAGGTAATCATGAGAACAATAAAACCAATCATTCACACTAGTGCTTATTTAGAAGGGCTTTAAGTTTTTTGTAATATGTATCACTGTCCTCCTGTAAATCTTGACTGTATGAGTGGCCTGGTTTTGCTAAAGCTACTGTTATATCAGGCCACCTCTGTCTGAAGCTATAGTACCAATTGTTACTCAAAAGTTTGGTAGCTTTCACATCTTTGCCAAGCAACTGAGCATAATCCTTGGCTAATGTTCGGATACTTATAGCAGTGTAATATTTCCCACTTTTGTTCATTTGCATTATGTACTGCACTAAATTTTCCTCTTCTTTTTCCGAGAACATGTTTACAAAACCAGGTTTAGCATCTACTTCAACAATTCCCTTAACCCTGTCTCTTAAAGTGGTATCAGAAATGCCGAATAATCTAGCTGCCTTGTACACTGTCATTCCTTTCTGTGTCGCATCAAACGCTGCTTGAATGTTTCCTCTGTCATACTGCATTCGTTTCTTCTTTTTTGATCCAGAAGCCTGTATAAAATACCAAAAAATGCTCATTTTCTACTATAACCACTCTTGGATGTTCACAATGTGGGCTTTATAATCATGTGGTTAACCAGTAATCAGCTAGTTGGTCAGTCATTTATAAATAAGCTTTGTTTTGGAGGCACAAGCAACCCACGAAAAGGGCAGCAGCTTCTCCAGTCTTCTAGATGAGACTCTCCAAGGTCCTGCAAAAAACTCTCCATATGACCTTAGCTGTTGAGTCAGTGGGATGTAAAAAAAAACAAAATCAACAAACCATCAGATCATTTAGTTTATGGAAAATAGCATACCGGTAATTGTATTATATTTGCTTGTTGATAAAATGAGCAGGAAGTAAATCGTCAAAAGCTAAACAAAACAGTTTAGTGCAAAATCTCTGACCAAAGTGTTTGTGGAAGCTAAAAATGTTCCAGGTTGGATTCAGAAAATCTGAAGATAAGACCACCTGTATTGAATTTTAACATCATTAAGCTATAGGGCCTCCAAGAGCAACAATCTCATCTGGGACGGCCTTCACTGTTTGTATTGTGGTTATGTTTTTGGAGCACATGACTCTAGTTCGAAAATTTTCTTGTGACTTAAATCTTTTATTTCCCAAATTTTCGTGGTTTTTTTTTTTTTCTGTTTCAAATTATTCGCTAGATCTTGAATTCGCAAAAGAGTTTCGATGTAAACTTTAAGGATTATATAGATTCTTTATTAGCAAGAACCTTGAATTCATGAGGCAATTAAAATGCGAAATTCAAGTTCATATGAACATTTCAGAATTTACAATACAGCATTTATTTGTATCCTCATTTCACTTCGCGCTCAACAAACTTTTCAACTGCTTTCTGTGAGTTAATATGTCTTGCTCAAGGATACAATTCCGAACCATCGAGGTTCAAACCCTTTGGGTCTGATACTCTACAACTAGGCCACTATGCTTCCCCATGTACCTAGTGACAAATGAGCCGCCTCATGAGAAAACCAACAATGTGGTTTTTGAACAGGTCAAACATAAACTTAGCTGTACAAGCACAGAAGATGGCTAGAGTCTGTAAATTTTAGATTTAGAAAGTAGAGGAATTGTACTATCCGTGTAGCAAAAACAAAGGGGCTGATCAGCTTCGTGGTTACTGCGAAGCTGATCTGCGTCTTTGTTTTCGCATATGCAGATTGTTGGTTTTCTCAAGATGCCACTCAAATTGCAGCACAATACAGCTACTATTTTGGGTGTCTGAATTTTCAATGTCACAAATTTTCATTTGAGTCAGGTTCATTTTCATTGTTTTCATCAGTTTTGCTTGTGTAATCATGATCATCAGCTGCATTCCTTCCTCTTGGTCCATCACCATTTACACTAGCTTCTTTGTTATCACCGCTATGTCGCTATGGAGACGCTGATGTTCCTTCAGATTCGTGTAGGAGCTGAAAATTTTCCTACAAAGTCTACACACATGAAGAGATGGTTCTTTCACTTTCTTACATACATGTCTCTGCACACTGTATTTGCTCTTGAATGTTTTACCACACCCGTTCTTGCAGCAGAAAGGTTTCCTGGTTGAGTGGGTAGCCAGATGTTTTCTGTAGGTGCTTACATGCACAAATTTCTTGCCGCAAACAGAACACTCACACCTAAAGTTATCCTCGTATATTTTCATATGATTCTGGTACCCATCAATACTAAAGAAATCTTTGTCACAGACATCACAATGGCCTGCCACCTGCCCCATATGTTTAGTCCGGATATGATTGTCATATTTGTCCCTCCCCAGGTACAGCTTGCCACAGTGCTCGCACCGATGACCCCCTGCCTCATGTAGCTGCATATGCCTTTTGAAATTACTGTACAGAACCTTCCCACAAATTGAACACATGCCAGTGCTTGAAGTTCTCCTGGTCTTCAGTTGTTCCAGTTCCTCCTGAAAAAATTACCATAGTTATCCTAAATTAATGAGACTCTCATCAGACTTGTCCTTTAAAGCAGAACGGACACACACTGTAATACAGGTCAACCTCATTATAACGCTATCTTTGGGGTCCATGAAAACAGACCGTGTTATAAGTGAACCATGTTATAATGAGGTTATTTACAATAGACATATAGCAAAATAATTAATTTGGGAGCCATGGCATGGCCGCGTTATATTGAAAACCGCACTATAGTGAGGCGCGTTATAATGAGGTTGAACTGTACATACGTAGATGTCCAAATTTATCAGATTAAAATATGTTCAGATTTTAGGATAAATACAGCAATTTCTTCAGGGGTACTTCTCCATCATACATACATGTATAAGCTTCTGACTACACTATCTTTCAGAAACTGCCTTTTACAAATCATGTTTTTCTGAAACATCTCGAGAAAACTATGGCCCTTACAAATCTTTGCATTCAGTGCCACAAAAAATTAAAAAATCGATTCACTGCATATACAAGGGAGGTAATCCAAGAACCTAAAAATTGAAATGCTAGCAAATATGTGGAATAATTTTAAGTGTTTCGACCAAAGTTATGTAAACTGTACAATTTTTTTTTGATTTGGTGCACTTTAAAACGCACGTTTTTTTTCTTTTCAGGTAAAGTTGCTACTCCACTTGCTTACACTTTCACAATATTCAAAAACATTTTCAAACTTTTTGCAGTACTTTTAAGACTGCAAAAGGGTGGCATGCAGCTCCGTTTCATTAATAACATACCCCTGCAATGTCGCAAAATAAATTGATCCCGCACCCTACATTGCATGGCTCATTGCTGGATGGTTTTTAGTCTGGCCTGGATGAAACTTCTACAATTTGTGTATATATTTATGTGTGTTAAACTGGTAGTTTGTTTATATTGATCGTGAGCAGTCCGATTGGACAGGAAGCTGCTTTCGGCGTGTGCCAAAATTCTGGTAGATTTAATGTCAAGTTTTCAACTTTCGGCGATTGGTATTATGTAAGTATTGTGAATATTGCCAGTTTCTGACATGAATGTTGTTCATTGGCATCTATTGTAGATACCTAAAAACTTACATCACATTCGCTAAAGTACTGAAGTAGAAATGGAATATCTAACTATACCCACTACCCTGTATAATGCGATCTTGCAAATGCATGTTTTCAGCACATAAATTGTCTGAAAGTTTATCTAATTTAACAACTGGACATCTGAGAATATCATTAACAGTTGACTTGATTATTTAAAGAGAGTTACGATAGCCTTGTATCTAATGCAATGTGTACCTGCCTATGACAATGTTTTAAGTTATGTAATGACATTCTTAAACATATATTTATTAAAGACATTTGATGGTTTTTGAATACAATTTATTGAAATAGTGTGACTGGCGATTTTAACAAGACGGCTTATATTAGTAATCATCCAAGAGAAACTTCAACGAATCAAATACTAAACGCGCGAGAGCACACTAAGATGGAAGTAGACATTAAGAGCAGTTTTGCTTCCTTGAAATATGTCTGTAATGAAGGAAATAGCGTCTATTCGATCATTATTTCTGAACTTTATATGTATTGCGAATGCGGTGCAAGTTTTAATGTATATCACATAGATGTCAATGAATAACATTCAGGTCAGAAAGTGGCAGTATTCACAGTACTTACATAATACCAATCGCCGAAAGTTGAAAACTTGCCATTAATTCTGTCGGAATTTTGGTACATGCCGAAAACAGCTTCCTGTCCAATCGGACTGCTCACGATCAATATAAACAAACTACCAGTTTAACACACATAAGTGTATACACAAATTGTAGAAGTTTCATCCAGGCCAGACTAATAACCATCCAGCAATGAGCCATGCAATGCAGGGTGCGGGGTCAATTTATTTTGCGACATTGCAGGGGTATGTTATTAATGAAACGGAGCTGTAATCATATTTCTCTTGAGGTGTTTCAGAAAAGTGGATTTTGAAAAAGGTAGTTTTTGAAAGATGGTGTAAAGACAGTACATGAGAAAACCTGCTTTTTCATGATAAAAAAGCACAGATCAACTATACAATAACCATGTATCTTATCAGTGCCATTGTTTTCCCTAAAGAGAGGGAAGCAATGAGATGCCAGTATTAATTTTGTTATACCCAGATTCATGTGAGAAATGATATTGCTTGATTGAGACTTATCTTGATTTCACAAAAGGGCAACAAGAGTGAATAAATCACATCAACTCACACCATAACACATACAATCTATCGACAATAATTTTCAGTAAACCATACAAAGAAAGGAATAATGTCTGATAGCATAGCAATCTTTTCAAATAACTCATTTTTAGAGGACATAAATACTTACAAGCAACATAACAAGCTTTCTAATAAATTTTATTGTAAATCATGTATACATCTATGTTACACACATATGAAGACTAGAACACATGATTTAACTGTCCACCTTAATTCAATTTATTTTTAAACAGAAATGGTACAAAAGTCACCACCATCATCCTTATTCAAATGAGTTATTACAACGAGTGAAGCAAGGATCATCTCAATCAGTGTTATCAAGTTTGCTTCCATAGACAAGAAGTTACAAATTCCTGAAATTACTCTGATAGCTTATCATCACTTTCAATAATCACTTTCAATCTTTACAAAAAATCATTGTCTACATTCCTCTGTTCCATTTCATAATCATTTTCATCACTCTTTATTTCCCTCTGCCCTTTTTGCCTAGTTCAGTCTTCAAGCTGGTAAAACCTACATCTTTTTGTGATATGCCGCTAGTTTAAGTTTTATAACAGTCATTCCCTTCTGTTAGTTAGAGACCAGATTCAGTCAGTTTCATATTATTTTCCAGATTCCTTTTGTGCTAAATCAAGAAAAGTCTCATTCATTTCAACCCCACTGTCTGCATTCACATCTGCTAGCCCAAGGCCAGTTTCAGTTGTCTTAAAACCCTTATCTACATCCAAATCTGTTTCATGTAGACAATCAGCACCTTCCTTCCTATCCAAACCAAGACACTTCTTCTCATGCCTTGTGCGACTTTGGTGCCACTGATAACTATTCCCACAATTGTTACACATACAATTAAGGCCTTTATGCTGAAGCTCATGGTGTTCTATAAGCCCTGTTGATAAATGGATAATCAGCTTACACACATAAAGTGATGATTCATTAAATAATTTACAACTGTGTCTTTTCAAACTGTACTGTACTTGAACTGTTTGCCACATTCTCCACAGTTGAAAGATTTCTTGCTGGAGTGACTATGTAGATGTTTCCTTAGTGAACTATCGTTTAGGAACCTTTGAGTACAGACGAGACACAGATGAGACATTCAGATTTCAAGTAATCCTGGTGAGTTTTCATATGACTCCGATAGCCATCAGTGCTTTGAAATGTTTTGTGACAGATGTCACACTGTCCTGCAGACTCTCACATGTGTTTGGTCCATACATGTTGCTCTAATATGTATTTTCCGGATCCAGTATTTTCCTATGTACATTTTGTCGCAGTACTGAAATTGATGACCACCCGATGCATGCATCTGCATGTGCCTGTTAGACTGCTATGCAGTACTTTTCCAAAGTGTACACATCCCCCGCCCAGTGTTTTCCTTATATTGTCCTGTTCAATTTCCTCCAGAAAAATTTACCATAATTATCCTAAATGCTAAATGTTTTAAAGGACTAACTGAACAATCAGTGTAGATGATCAGACTTGTTCTAAACACATGAAAGACACTTTTATATGTTGAAGGTGTCTGGCCATTTTATATGTTGAAATGTCATGTGCAGTTACTCTATTTGATGGGGAAAAATTTACTTTCTTAACAAATTTTAAGATAATTATGGCAATTTTTTGCTGGAAATAGTCAGCTTCAGATACAACAAATGGTTAGAGAGACTGAGAGAGAGAGAGAGAGAAAAGAAAGAGAGAGAGAGAGATACTAAGTGACCAAAGACATGGAGATATGTCTATTTGCATCATACAAGTCTGCTTTCCTAATCATATTGTATCCTAATCAACGCTACAAAGACACCCTCAAAGCCTCTCTGAAGGATTTCGAAATACCAATGGGGTCCTGGGAACAGACTGCACAGGAGCGATCAAAGTGGCGAGGTCTCATCAACAAAGGAGCAGCTCTCTATGAAAAGAAGAGAATCTGTGAAGCTGAAAGAAAGCGAAGAGAGCGCAAAGCCAAAACAAATGTGCCACCAGCAGACTCTATGACATTGACTTGCTCTACTTGCAACCGACAGTTTAGAGCCAGAATTGGCCTAGTCAGCCATCAAAGAACTCACCAACACACATCAGCACTATTCAAGAAATAATGATGGTCTTTCTCATTAGTGAGAGACGAACTATCATTGTATAGATTATGTCAACTCATTGTGATCTACAGAATTTACCTTCTAGGCTCTGAATTTTCAAATCTGTTTAGTTTGAACTGATTTTATATGAGCCGCGTCATGAGAAAACCAGATTTTTGCCTATGCGAAAACAAAGGCGCAGATCAGCTGTGCGGTAACTACACAGTTGATCAGCACCTTTGTTTTAGCTACATTTCTCTTCTTCCTAAATCCGAAATTTCATGCCTCTAACCATTTTCTGTAACTGCACAGGCCGGTTTGTGTTGGACATGGACGGAAACCCCGAAGACCGGTTTTCTCATGCCGCGGTTCAGTCTGCTTTCTATGAGCTTTAAATATTAAATTATATGGCATCACTGAATATTATCCATGAGAGAAAGCAATGAACTACCAGCTCTAGCTACACAGGAGCTGGTCTGTATGAGGGCATGTGGAATAAGTTCTAAACCATATGACCTGGTTGCAAGACCTTCAGTCTTGGGGTTTCCTCTTCTGACCAAGTCAAATGGCAAGTCTATATAGCTTCAGATTTATCTTGGCAGGTACAACAGTTATGGCACTGGTATATATTAAGTTTTATGTTACTACAACAAAAACTGGTTTTCTCATGACGTGGCTCATATTTATACTTTTCCTGTTCAAAGAATGAATTGTTGTGCGTGGAGGAAGGGGTATGCCTTGATGACATGTACAGTGTGTTATACCGGTAACCAGTCTTCTCTCTTTAAGAGCTCTCTTTATTCTCTTGTTGCAAGTACAATGCAAGAATTGCTTCTAGTTACTACAGTAAGGCCAAGAAACAAACTTTATTTGAAAGCTTGGTATAAACTTTTGAAATTGTCAAATGAGCAGAAAATAAAACAGTATTAATATATAAATGCTAGCATAGTGTGTCAAAGACGACTGCTCAGCCTGCATTGTATCGGCACTCGGTCATGGTGTGTGCTTGGAGAGAAAGTCAAATACAATTGTGTGATGACTGGACAAACAACTGAAAGATGAACAAATGTATCCAACCACACTTCAGACCATTACATAGCTTCCTGAATGACTGCAAATGATTGAAAGATAAGCAGCTAAACCCTGTTTTCTTTAAAAGTTTAGTAAAAAGTAATGTAACCATGGACCCCCTCCTATGGGGACAGCCTGGCTAAAGTGTGGGCAGTGCTCCAGATAAGGATTGATGGTCAATGGGTATTTCCCCACCTCTTTTTGGCTTAATTGGGTATTTCGGAATCCATTGGGTAAACATATAATTTTTAAAATTTCGAATTGGGTACTTCATGTTTTTGTATTGGGTATCGTAATTAAGGTTGAAAATAAAGTTAAATTTAAAAAAAACAAAAATCATGTATTTCAGTAATAACTGATTTGTCCCTTATTTTGAGGGTATCTCAACTAATTTCCTATAACATTGGGGAAGTGGTACTTGAAATCTTCAAGTTGAAATAAGAGCTGTCGCAGGACAGCATGCTCGACTGCTTCTGACCTTTGTCAAACATAAGGCTAAACCCGACCAGTAACCCAAAGCATTATGCTCATACATCTTTTTGCCTTGATGCAATAAGGCAAAATCACTGAACCATGAAAGTTAACTATAACTACCTAAGATTTAAAGGTCTCACTCATATTGTGAAAGAAGTGTGTTCATATACCAACTGAGTGCCAAGACACAAGGCAAAATCACTGAACCGTGAAAAAAGGTCACACTGACCTATAAGTATTGCAGGGTCAAAGGTCTAGTGATACTTACTCATAATGTAAAAGAAAAATGATCATATACCCATTCAGTGTTGAGATATAAAGCAAAATCACTGAACCATGAAATTAGGTCATAGTGACCTATAAGTATGTTTGGGTTAAAGGTGTGGTCATACTCATTCATAATCAGAAAGAAGTATGAAAAAATACCAACTGAGTGTCGAGATATAAGGCAAAATCACTGAACCATGAAATTAGGTCACAGTGACCCAGGAATACTTTACGGTCAAAGGTCTTGTCATACTCATACATATCGTGAAAGAAGTATGTTCATATACTAATTGAGTGCCGAGATATAAAGGAAAATCACTGAACCGTGAAATTAGGTCATACTGACCTAGGACTACTTTAGGGTCAAAGGTCTTGTCATACGCAAACATAGTGTGAAAGAAGTTTGTTCATAAACCACTTGAGTGCCGAGATATAAGGCAAAGTCACTGAACCGTGAAATTAGGTCACAATTACCTATAAGTATATTGGGGTCAAAGGTCTGGTCATACTCACTCATACTCTGAAAAAAGTATGAAAATATACTAATTGAGTGTCAAGATATAAGGCAAAATCACTGAACCGTGAAATTAGGTCACAGTGACCTGGGACTACTTCAGGGTCAAAGGTCTTGTCATACGCAAACATACTTTGAAAGAAGTTTGTTCATATACCATTTGAGTACCGAGATATAAGGCAAAAATCACTGAACCGTGAAATTAGGTCACAGTGACCTATAAGTATATTGGGGTCAAAGGTCTGGTCATACTCACTCATAATCTGAAAAAAGTATGAAAATATTCTAATCGAGTGTCAAGATATAAGGCAAAATCACTCAACCGTGAAATTAGGTCACAGTGACCTGGGACTACTTCAGGCACAGGCGCTCGACGACTGGACTTTTTTTTTTTTTTTTTTTTTTTTGCATTTTCACCCGTTTGGAGACTCTTACGATATGTTCATGCAATTATTTTATCTTTAAAACTTTTTCTTTCAATCCTCAATCAACCCTCGTCTATGGGCTACTATATAGACAAGGTCGGAAACGCGGTGTCCTAGTTTTATTGGGGTCGTGGGATTCCCCGCATCTCAAACTCGTACTTCACCCTTTACCGTTATTTCAATGCTGAGTGTCTACTTATGAGCGACTTTGTAAAAGGTCTCACCCATTGCCTTCGTCAAAAATAAGCATAGTCGCCCGTAAACTTATATTTTATACCACCACCTGTCTACTTGGATGGGATCCCGAATGTTTTTGTATGGTGACCTTTCGTTTCTAGAAATCAGTGGAAGGTCACTGTAAATATCGTATGAAAGAATCAATCCTACTGGATAATTGTATTGCATTGTTGCCATGACACTAGATCACAAAGTGTTTTGACTGGATATTAAATCGCAACCTATGAAAACCATTGTAACACATATCACGCGCTGGCGTAACACGTCGTGTGACCAGTGTATTTATAGTAATGTCACGGCTAGATTGCCGATTTCATTCGGGATGCCCTCCAATTCTGTAGAATGCTTTAATTGTTAGTTTTTACGGGCGGTTGTGTTTAATTTGCATGAAGGCAATGGGCGAGACCTTTTACAAAGACACTCATGTGTTGACAGCCAGCATTGAAATAACGGTAAAGGGTGAAGTATGAGTTTGAGATGCGGGGAATCCCATGACCCCAATTAAACTAGGACACCGCGTTTCCGACCTTGTCTATATAGTAGCCCATAGACGAGGGTTGATTGAGGATTGAAAGAAAAAGTTTTAAAGATAAAATAATTGCATGAACATATCGGAAGGGTCTCCAAACGGGTGAAAATGCAAAAAAAAAAAAAAAAAAAAAAAAAAAAAAAAAAAAAAAAAAGTCCAGTCGTCGAGCGCCTGTGCTTCAGGGTCAAAGGTCTTGTCATATGCAAACATACTTTGAAAGAAGTTTGTTCATAAACCATTTGAGTACCAAGATATAAGGCAAAATCACTGAACCGTGAAATTAGGTCACAGTGACCTATAAGTATATTGGGGTCAAAGGTCTGGTCATACTCACTCATAATCTGAAAAAAGTATGAAAATATACTAATTCAGTGTCAAGATATAAGGCAAAATCACTGAACCGTGAAATTAGGTCACAGTGACCTATAAGTATATTGGGGTCAAAGGCCTGGTCGTACTAACTCATAATCTGAAAGAAGTAAGAAAATATACTAATTGAGTGTCAAGATATAAGGCAAAATCACTGAACCATGGAAAGTAGGTCAACCGACCCTTACCGTCATGACACACAAGTCAGTGTCACAAAGTCAAAGGATGAATGACCAACCATCCTCCTAAGTTGTTTCTATTAAGAAATAAAAAGAAAAAAAAATTCGGGGAGTTCTAGATTTTGACCTCTAGCCCCGCCCCCTGACTCCGACCCAGAGGTTCGATGTCATGGAACCTAAAGTGTATGAAGTATGAATGCTTTATGATAAGTTGTTGTCATAGTCGGCCATGCTTAATTTCTACGATAACTCATGATGGCATTTTTTGTTAATGCTCGGCATCCAGGCTAGAATTATTCCTTGGGATACTACAAACAACATAGGGCCGGATGCCAAGCGTGAATTTGCGTTTTAAGGTCACAGTAAGGTCAAAGGTCAACTAAGTGCATTTTGTAAGAAAAATAATACTTAATTTCATAATATGGTCTTTTTTGTCACGCAAATGTTCAAAATAAATAACACAACAGCTGCCAATTTATATGGAATGACCCAGAGGCTTGCCACAAGAATTAATTTGACACATGGGTTGGATACACAGGAAGGTCAGAGGTCAAAATGGTGCAAATATGCTGAAAATGCTTACAAATCCAACCGCTTCTTTTCTTTATCTTAATTTGCTAATTTAATTATGAGTGAAACAGTTGTAAATAGACATAGTGTTATGCAGAGGGCCAAAGATGTAATTTACCTTTGTTTAAAGTAGTAAACATGCCGTATTTGTGCTAATAAAGCACCCCAGGTTAAATCGCATTGTGACAATACAAAATAAAATGTTACAACGAAACTTGATTATAAACCTGATCCTGTAAAGTTGCTATGACTTTTTCAATGCACTTCTGGTATTATTTTATAATTCCTGCTTGTGTCATGAACATTCTAATAACTGTCCATATTGTCCTTAACAATGAAAACATTTGCATGGTGTAAAATAACATAGTGTCCACGCCCACCTATGGTTCAAACGAATAGGCTGTACTTACAAAAAGTATGCTCTAAACTACTATGATTGGCCTGACAGTAATACTTTTAAACATGCATACCTAATATTCAAATCATTGAGCTTGCTAATTCATGAATATTAATGATACAAAACAAAAGAAATTTGAGAAAATCATAAAAAGGTGATATACGTGCAAAAATCACTTACCACAAGGCTGTATATAAACATAGAATGTTGAAAGTGATATAGAATGAATGCTATGGAAAAGAAATATCACCCATGCGTCTGGTATAAGAACAATCTGATCTTCAATCTCATGAATATTAATGAAAACTTTAGGAATAGGAGAGAAAAACAGAAAACCTTAAACGGGTTAACCTACAATTTGCCGTGTATCTCTCCAACCAAAAGCACTAAAGTGCTGGAAATGGCATCAAATGATTGCTAGGGTTATATTATACCATCTTGACTATACTAAAATATATTAAATATATAAGCCATTGGATTTTTATTTTCATGAACATTAATAATATCTTCTGAAATTGGGGTAAAATCAGGACGAATTAATGTGGTATACATGTAAAAGCAAATGTAGCTTGGCTACTGATAGACATGGAGAGCTGAAATTGGTATCAGCTGATTGCTAGGACAATGTTCTATAATTTTGTAATCAGATATATAAATATTTTGATATTTTTGTGGTATTGATATTAAAAAATATGCTTAAATTAGAGAAAAAATCACCGAATAATGAAGGGTTATACCATTAAGATCGCATATATCTCGGGTCTCGACTACCAATAGCCCTAGAAAGCTTAATGTGGCATCATATAATTGATAGGACAATACTTTATCGATATAGGTTCAGATATGTCAAGCATACTTGTTGGCAACCAAGATGATAGAAGTAATTTTCTTGGAGCACAATCTTCAATTTTCTGTAATTTTCATTATTTTGTTCATATCTTACATAGTATTTACAACATTCAATATAATATGGTTTATCTATAAGACTATATGGCAATGCTACATTGTTATAGCATTATACTGATACCATTTTCAGGGCTCTCATGGCATTTGCAGCCGAGATATAAGTAATTTTATTGGTATTATTACTTCATTTTTGGTGATTGTTTTCTAATTCATAAAGTCCTCATTCATATCCATACAAAAAATATCTTATGATTTATATATCTGACTACATGATTAGAGAACATTGTCCTTGCAATCATTTGCTTCCAATTACAGTCTTAGTAATAATTTGATTCCAAAAACAACCCTGTAGGTCTATCAGTAATCAAGATACATGTGTTTTACATGGTTTCCTTCTTAACTCTTCCGCATCTAAACTCCGATTTCTAACGATTTTATTAATGGTCATGAAAAAAAAAATCTAATGACTTACATATTTTAGATTAAATGCTTTAATATTACCTAAGCAACCATTTAATACCACTTTTAGGACCTTAGCGCTTTTGGCTGCCGAGATACATGTCATTTTGTAGATTTACCTGTTTATTTTTTTTTCTCATAAGATTTTCATTAATATTCATGAGATTGAATATCAGATAACTCTTATCAGACTTCAGGGTGATTATATACATTGTCATAGCATTCGTTTGATACCTCTTTCAGTATCCTAAGTTTACTCAGAGCCCTTGAACAAGTGATTTTGTATGTGTACTCAATATCTTTTCTTATTTTCTTCATTAATATTCATGAATAAGTAAGTTCAATGATTTGAATATTATTTTTACATTTCAAATTGCTATGTCAATGCATTACTATCAGACCAATCAAAGTGTCTTAGAGCATATTCTTGGTGGGTTATGGGTTTGTTTGTAAGTTCATCCCATACTTTAGAATCACGTTATAGGAGTGGGCGTGGAAACTATGTAATTTCATATCATGCAAATGTGCTCATTGTTGAGGACAACAATATATGGCATTTAGGTGGTCCTCGGGCCAAACTGGCAGCATGAGAATTGTCCTAAAGTGCAAGAAAGATATTATATAACCTACCTAAAATCCTTAAATGGCAATAGATTTTCCCTTGCTTTCCCCAGATGTTCAACATTTTAATCAATATTCATGAATATGCAAATGAGATTATTATCATATATGCCCAAGACATCAATAAATTTGTCATTATACTGTATAACTGGTGCAGTAACAAAGTGTGATAATGATAGTTTAGGATTAAAATTAGTTTATTCATGGATATATAAACATTTTAAATCACTTTTAATGTTTTCATTAAAATTCATGAATATGCAAGTTAGTTAATTTGCAGTACTTACGCGATGAAAGGCCTATGCCTCAGTGTTGACCCGAGACCAGATTCAGAGGTCTAGGACTAGTAACAGCACAACTGTGATCAATTTTGTAGGTACACCCTCATGCTCATGAATCACATCAACAGTTGCCATGGAAATAATGCATTTTTCATAATGTAATTGGGTTTATCGTGTACGACAAAATTCTTTGCATTTCCGGGGTCCCAATGGACGATTTGACACCCATGAAAAATTGTTCTGGGGGTGCAAGTTAGGTCAAATTAGCCCCGCGGGTCATTTTAATTTGCAATGAATTGAAACGTTTTATATACGTCGGCAATACAAATTGTTTTAAATCTAGCCTTTGTAGTGTTCTATATACGTCGGTGCTTCTAGGTGTTGTTATTACTAGGAAAGATCATTGTGACTTATAAATAGCATTTAAATTTGTAAAGAAAAATGGATCTGAAATTCCTGACTACAAATATGTACTACAAACATTGTGCAAGCTACTCTGAAATGATTTTGGCAAAAGCTGTACTTGTATCTATCCCATAATAGGAAGTATATTCCTCAAATTGTTCTGTTTATTATTTCTTATAACTGCATGTCTGGTTTTGGGCATATTAAGCATAGTAAGACACTGATAAAAATAACATTTATGACAAATTAGATTATAAACAGAGGTTTTAGAACCGAAATGCACCTAGTTGACCTTTGACCTTACCATGACCTTAATTCGAAGATTCAGACCTGGCATCCGCCCTGGGACACTTTGTCATACCCAAAAGAACATTTCTAGCATGGATGCCGAGCATTAACAAAAAATGCCATCAAAACTTTTTTCTAGAGGCCCTAGAAATTAAGCATGGCCGACTATCAAGATATGCCTCCTTGTAAAAGTTACACAGCAGTACATCTATTTTTTAGTGTTCTAGTTTTTAACCTCCAGCCCCACCCCCAGGCATGGACCCAGGGGCCCGATGCCATGGAATGAAACTCAACCCTACAGGGTACCTCTGGTCCGAGTATGAAAGCCCTCTGATAAAAAGTTTTCAAGATATAGACTTCTAGAATACTATATCACAGAAAAGCCATTATTATTAATGGTGTTCTAGATTTTAACCTCTAGCCCCACCCCCTGGCATGGACCCAGGGATCTGATGCCATGGAATGAAAGCTGACCCTACAGGGTGTCAATGGCACAAGTATCAATGCTTTCTGTTGAGTGGTTGTCAAGATATGGACTTCTAGAAAACTTTAACATAAGAATTGCCATTTTTGAAGGTGTTCTATATTTTAACCTCCAGCCCCACCCCCTGGCCTGGACCCAGGGGCCCGATGCCATGGAATGAAAGCTAACCCTACAGGGTATCTATGGTCCAAGTATGAATGCTTTCTGATGAGTGGTTGTCAAGATATGGACTTCTAGAAAACTTTAACGCAAGTGTGACGCGCACGCGCACGGGAACGCGCACAGGAACGGGAACGACCGGGGTGACTGCAATAGCTCTATGCACTTCGTGCAGTCGAGCTAAAAATTATCCTCAATTTGATTAAGTTTTTTTTCTTTCTAAAAGTTAATACTTGGAGCTGACTGGCGCAGGGGTAGAGTGGTTGACTCCGGTCCCAGAGGTCCCGGGTTCAATCCTCAGCCGGGGCGCCTTTCGTTGTGGCCTTGAGCAAGTCACATTTCCACAGCTCCTGAGGTAATGGTCAGAAGTTGATCGACTCAGTAAACAGTAAAAAAACAGTAAAAAAAAACAAACTTGTAATCTATTTTATTAAGCAACAAGAAAAGACAAAAATCCACATTTTAAATTACACAAAATATTTTGGAAGCTGCTTCCTGTTGTGAAAAGTATTTTGCTTAATGAAGTAATATCTGGAAATGGAAAGCGCATGCTTCTGATACCTCAAAGCGTAACACGACGTCACTGACATTATCCTCAAAAATGGCAAAGAACGTTGAATATAAGGGAGCTCATAAGACAATTGTCGCCGCTACAAGCCATTCTGTTCACAAATTAATCTATATAAGTGTTTAAATGAACTCTCAAATGTTTCTTCTGGTAGAAAGTATCAATCAAAATTCAAATCAATCAAATTACCGATGTCATAATGGTGATGATATGAACCGCATCATGTGAAAAGCAGATTTTTGGCTGGACGCGAAAAACAAAAGCGCAGATCAGCTGATCAGCGCCTTTGTTTTCGCTACATAGACAGTACAATTTCTTTGCTACCTAAGTCCAAACTTTCAAGCTTCTAGCCTCATTCTCTGACTGTATATGCCGGTTTGTATCAGACCTGGTCAGAAAGCCACGAAGACCAGTTTTATCGCGTCGCGGCTCAATCATTGGGTGTTCTTAACATTTCAATAAGATGCAATCAGTGCACTACACTTTAACATGTTCAATCAGAATTTCACTGTATTATATGAGACGCCTCTTGGGGAAACCAACAATTTGGTTACTTTACAGGTTACGGGGAGACGACAATAAACACTGTTACTTTTTATATAATTATATCTAGTATCAGACATTTTCACTGCGGTATCGTCGATCAATTTCATGGACTTGCTCAAGGCCACATGTTAAACGCTGCCCCGACTGAGGCTTCAACACGGGACCTCAAGGACCAGAGTCCTAGACTTTATCACTGCGTCATTCCGCTCCACATACACATAAAGGAATATTTGTGATTTTATCTGCACTGTCATCGCAGAGCTAATTTGGGCCGTTGATCTTATGCGAATGATTTTCCCTTGACGCAGCTTAACATTTGCAATTTAGCATAAAGATAGACTGCACGCAGTCTGATCATTGCGTCTTTCATTGTGTTCGCTACTCAAGTATCTCCACAGCAACTGTGTTGTTTGCCAAGATTCATCTTTATAGAAATGATGTTTGACTCCTAGTATGAAACAAGACATTTTAGGTTATCTTCTTGTTTACTTAACAGTTTTTCGCTTGTTTTTCTGTTGTTCACATGTATCAATAGAAATAAAAAAGAGCAACATAAACCCGTAAATACATAGAGCTATCCAAGATGGCTATATGGAGTTCATAATGTAAAATTATTCATACAAAGCTTCCGTGTGTAAGGCTTTTGAAATCAGTTCTGAGCACTTGTGACAGCAAACGACGCCCGGTGGCGGGTGGCGTGAAATATTAACGTCAGAATAAGAACGTAAAAATCGAAAAATTTTGAAATCGCTTTAGACACACATATTGCTTATTCGTTTTAACTTAATAACCATTTTGATATCAAATAGCCAGTAAGCGTGCTGTCAATTTAAATTACAAGGTAAAACTATATAAATCGTAGGAGTATCCGTTGTCAAAAACGTGATGCAGAGTCATTTATTTGTCAAATAATATTTAATTTTAGCAAAATTGAATCTTAACTCTGTTTCGATTAGACATAAAACAACCGGTATAACTGAAACAACGTGTCTCAAAAATCCTATTTTTTCTCACCAAAATAATACGAAAAGAAATTACACACGGCTTATACACATTTTTTAAAGATGCGATTGTTGATTAAACCGTATTTTTACGTTAGCCGGCAAAATTTGGGTTATAAACATTTATTTTTATACTATGCGGACAAAACGAAATTCACACTTTGAACGGCCGATTCGACATATTTATCGCATTTGATAGCAATCATTTTCCCCTTATTTAACGATAATACTATGCACCAGCTAATGTGTTGATTTCAGATGCTTTTAACTATCCGAACTAAATAAAAACTATGTATTTGCAACACAGGGGTCGGTATAACGTATCCAAAATAACGTCTGTGGACATTATGCAAGTTTTTAAAAAAAATCAACCGATTTCATAACCTTTTTATTTTTTTCGCAAATAAAAACAATATTCTGATTGGAATTTATAATTTGGAATATAATATCACAACATTTTACCCATATCTGACGATGAAAAACTTTCATTGGCTACCTCACAAAGGTACCCCCCACCATTTCTTCTTCTGGGGACAAAACTTCTTAAACTGCTTAAACGTGAATTTTACCGGAACTGAATGTTTTTCCGATACGAAAAAACATTTGATGTTTGCCGAAATGTTGTCGCTCAAATATAAAGGAAACAGGCTGTCAACCAAGTCTTGTAAAAAATATAGGAGTTTATATAGGAAATTTTTCTAGGAAATATAGGAGGTTTTAGCTCATTTTAAGGGAAAAATATAGGAGTTTTATCGTGAAAATCGCTTCATTCTATGCTCTTATACTAACAATCCTTACCTCCACACTCACTTTTTCTGCAATGATTAATGTCTAAAATATCTAGATAAAGTAACCATTCAGTTCCAAAGCATCACAATCCAGACAGGTGACCATTCATGTGATGAAGCATTATGCAGGACGGTGATACTACACAGGCCCATTAGCTGACTCTCACAGAATTTCATTGAAAATATATATATATACAAAGAATAAACAGAAAACTAAGGTCTTCTTATACCTACTTTTATTTTTCACACTGATCATTTATAATAGTAAAAATATAAAATTTTCATAGTGAAAGAGTGAGTTATCATATTGTTTCTCAAAGATAAAATAAACCCACACCTCTGAATCATAGCTGAAATTTCAAGGACCATAATGTCATGAATGTAGAAACAATGTTATTAATACATGTACTGTATGTAATTAGGCGGGGGTCTGGGGGCCGCCTAGGCCCCCAGAAGCTCTAGAGTACATACCCTTGTCTTCTGTGATCTCAGCCTTTCCTGGGATCAATTGTACACTGTACAGTTGCATCAATTTACCACAAAATTAAGGCAAAGGAAGAAAGAAAACAGATAAAAAAGACACAATATAAAAACATGACAACTTTTATGGAAACTAGGCTATATGTATAATTTATTAATTTTTATGAAAATGGGACACGGGACATAATTACCATTAAATTTTATGCACTATTTAATAAACAGTATGAATATGATTTTATTTTAAAAAAAATAAAGAAAGAAAAATAAAGAGGCAAAAGGCAGTATCAGAGCACTACTTTTTACTATATATTAATCGGCAACAAATTTTCCTAAAAATATAGGAAATATTTTCAAAATATAGGAGAACTTATAGGAATATAGGAGGTGCTTAAAAATATAGGATTTGGACCTAAAATATAGGAGTTAAATAGGAATATAGGAATCAGTTGACAGCCTGGAAAAAATAACGTCGCTGTTAGCGCGCTTTCAATAGCATCCAAAAATATGCACTGCACCCCCGGAGCATTTGTTACGCGGGGACAAGCAAAAATTGCGTCACTTGCAATTTTCGATGTTCAAAATTGAGAAAAAGAACGTTTTCTTCTAGTAAAATTGTACACCAGCGGAAAGTAATTTTCATTACCTTTTCAATGATATATGATAATGCAAGGGTTTTATTAATATTATGCTAATTAATGATTAGAAACTATGAGCGATGACGCTTTAAACACGAGAGGTATCAGTAGCGTGCGCGACGTCTATATGTTAAAACTCCTATTGCAACTATAGGCAGAGCCATCACGCTCTATAATACAGGCATAGTGGGTGGGGTACGGTTAACAGAGATCGTAAGTTGCGTAAGATTTTAGGATGCCCTTAAGCTGTTAATTCCAGAACCAATAAATTGTTTGTGTGGAAATAATAAAAAATAAAATTTCAACAAGTGTTCTTAACTTTACATTCAATAAAACAAATCTGATGGGTCATTATTGAAAGAAATAGGCTATAGAATTGGGGCTTCCTTTTTCTCCCAGTCAAACTGAAAGTACAATTCTATTCTCACACGAGCCAACCTGGCGGCGAAAATCGATTGGCTGAAACTCTTGACTCATAGTCTAGATCATCAAGACGCTCTATACGATATGAATGGCAAAACGGGAACCAAGTTCCAAAAATAGACACATGTGCTCGATTGTTACTGTCCGCATGTGCAGGCACAGTTGGGTAAACAAGATTATGCTTTTGACAATATAGGGCTGTACGCAAAGAAAATAATCTGATTTGCGTATCAAAGATTTCTTTTGCTTTTTTGTACGCAGAGTTGTAAATCTTAATTGGGTTTTAAGACATTTTAATTGGGTAAATAAATACACAGATACGCTGCTTATCTGTAGCACTGCTGTGGGGCAATTACTTTTGAGTGTCCCTGCAGTGCAGGAGAAAATATCAGGGCTTGGACATTACATGATTAGGATCCTTACCCCAGGGAGATTTTCTATTGTGAAGGGCAGGGCAAAGACCAGCAAAGTTTTGAACTCCAGTATGTCCCCTGGGGTAAGGTTTATAGCAGGGCACTGAGAGCTGAAGTCATAATCCCCGCCCTTCCCCGTAGGTAGCGGAGTGTGTGTGTGTGTGTGGGGGGGGGGGGGGGGGGGAATGGTTACAAATGACTGGTGCATAACTTATAATCCTGGAGTGGCTAACTTACTGTCCAATTTACAGGCTGTCAACCAAGTCTTGTAGAAAATATAGGAGTTTATATAGGAAATTTTTCTAGGAAATATAGGAGGTTTTAGCTCATTTTAAGGGGAAAATATAGGAGTTTTATCGTGAAAATCGCTTCATTCTATGCTCTTATACTAACAATCTTTACCTCCACACTCACTTTCTCTACATTAATTAATGTCTAAAATATCTAGATAAAGTAAATATTCAGTTCCAAAGCATCAAAATCCAGACAGGTGAGTATTCATGTGATGATGTGTGATGAAGCATTATGCAGGATGGTGATACGACACAGGCCCATCAGCTGACTCTCACACTCGCTCTCACAGAATTAAAGTTTGTTGTTCTTTTTGTATATAAAGACATTCTTTTGGCAAAATACAGGCTTTTTCATTGAAAATATATCTATACAAAGAATAATTAGAAAATTAAGGTCAACTTTTTCTCTACATCTTAGACCTACTTTTATTTTTCACACTGATCATTAATAATAGTAAAACATATAAAAATTTCATAGTGAAAGAGTGAGTTATCATATTCTTAATCTTTCTCAAAGGTAAAATAAATCCACAGCTCTGAATCTTGGCTGAAATTCCAACATCCATAATGTAGAACAGAATGTTATTAATACATGTACTGTATGTAAGTAGGCGGGGGTTTCTGGGGGCGGCCCCCAGAAGCTCTAGAGTACATACCTTTGTCTTCTGTGATCTCAGCCTTTCCTGGGATCAATTGTACACTGTACAGTTGCATCAATTTACCACAAAAGTAAGGCAAAGGAAGAAAGAAAATAGAAAAAAAAAGACACAATATAAAAAACATGACAACTGTCATGGAAACTAGGATATATAATTCATTAATTGTTATGAAAATGGGACACACTTTGGACTTAAAAGCTACCCTGACTAAGGAGTGACATAATGACCATTAAATTTTATGCACTATTTAATAAACAGTATGAATATGATTTTATTTTTAATAGGCAAAAGGCAGTATCAGAGCACTACTATTTACTAGATATTCATCGGCAACAAATTTTCCTAAAAATATAGGAAATATTTTCAAAATATAGGAGAACTTATAGGAATATAGGAGGTGCTTAAAAATATAGGATTTGGACCCAAAATATAGGAGTTTAATAGGAATATAGGAATCAGTTGACAGCCTGAATTTAATAAATAATATTTTACATCAGCATCAAGTTACATTTTAACAAACTAATTTAGCGAAAAAATGTGCCAATTCTTTTTGATAAACTGACTTCTAGAAATTAGAAAAATATGTTAAACTATGTGCCACATGAAGCATGTTATCTGAATGTAATGACACTGTTAAATGGCCTTAGTGTTTGCATTAAAAATATACTGCCATCTGCTTGAAAAAGCAAAAAGAGTTTGTATAAATTTTTGAATTTATTATTTTATTTTTTTTAATGAAAAACATACTCTTCAAATATGATGCCAATGGGAACACTTTAAGATTGGGCAGTCGTGTTTTGACCATTCCAGGAGAATTACTATATAATGGGTAATTCTTTATTAAATAGACTAGGATTTAAGAAAAAAAATTATTTGTCTGTGTTGTGGTTTAACATCCAAGTAAAAAAAAATTCAGTCATGTCAGGATGGAACCATCACTTTCTTCATTAACCAGTGTTATGATAATAATGTGTCAGGATCAAGAAACTAATACAAGTAAGACTGAGCAGTGAAAATATAAACACAAATGGGGATGGGCCATACCATGGTTTCGGCTACTAAATTCTTGCACACCAGATAGAGAAATCCCCCGTTTTACCCCATGTGAGAAATTCTTATCTCACCCTTGTTATCTCACCCCGGTCGCACGATGCGTTCAAGTGTTCTTTTTTAAAATGGTTGTAAAGGACGTCACGTAATTTCGTCGCTAAGCGCACACGTCACAATGACGTCAAAACGTTTAAATTCAAAATGGCGGACGCCGCAATTGTAGCATTTTTCTGGGTAAATAGTATGAAAATCAAGCTTCGTCGCATTAAGGCATGCAAGAAAAAGAATCCATCATGCATGTAAGGTATGGATAGACAAATCTGTCCCGAGGGTCACATTTTGGCATCACGAGGCTCGCCGAGTGATGCCAAAATGTGACCCTCGGGACAGATTTGTCTATCCATACCTGACACTCATGTAAGATTCTTATAATTTCGTCAGTGACCCTATTAACCTGGCCAGTCCAGTTTGAATCTCCAACCTCTCCATCAGGAAAACATGTCCATGAAAAGTATACCCCCTTGAACCCCAATTACATGTATAGTAAAGCTGGGGTTTACAGGGGTATGCATTTTTCTTATTTTTGACAGAAAAGCAATCTATGTGGTACACACAATCTATGTTTTGACCAAACATATTAGGAATATCTAATTTTTTCCAATTAAATTTTTCAATTTTTACAGCTGAAAAAATCTCTGTATATTCCATAGGCATGTTTTCGAAATGCGATTCCAGAGCCCAATGCTCTACCACTAGACCAAGACACTTCCTCTAAAAGATTTACAATATAAAGAATAGTTTTTTGCAAGCTTTTCAAAAGACATATACTTCAAATTGCTGTCTAACTGGTATGGTTAAAACAAAAACCTGATGAACTTTGGGGAAAAAAGAAATACCCATTATACAGTGAAAATTCTAATTCAACTCAGAAGATCCTTACTTTAATTGCTGCTTCCTGTGGGTCATCAAAATCATCCTGATCTGATTCATCAGCCTTGTCCACTAACTTTCTCTTCCTTCGTGTTGCTGTTTGATCACGCAGACCCTGCGTAACTGCATTATCATCATGTTTTATTTGTTCATCAGTCTCGTCCTGTCCTTCATTGAAATCATCATAATCATCATGTGTATCATCATAATAACTATCAGTTTGTTCCACATCTTGTTCCAGTTTCACTGATTCTTCAGTCAAATCATTATCCTCTGCTTCACCAATCTCACTCACTGAAGCTGCAATGAGCTCAGCTTCCTTCAAAATCTCTTGAAATTCTGAATGGGCCGTATTAGTGTTAGCTGAACGTCTGGTAGCCCTAGCTTTCCCTTTCTTCCCTTGCTGTTTAGGGCTTTTCGTCTTGCCTCTGGTTTTGGCTCTAGCAGCAGTAAGTTTGACTGGAGTTATATTAGTCTCTTTCTGTGGGGAAAGTTCAGTCACTACTGGGACAGGGGGTGGGGTAGGGTGTGGCTCAGTGCCTGGAATACTCAGTGGGCCTGTTCTGTCAGTCAGCACACTCAGGTCTGAAATATAAAAGCAAACTATCTACGCATATGATACACTTTTTCAACAAAAACAAGGGATTCTTTTATGCAAATCAATCACATTTTTCAGTATGGGAACTAAGCTCTCATGACATTTGTACATATCCATTTTCCTTTTTCATATCCAACAAAAGATTTCCGCTTCATATATACTAGATACGTGTTCTTTTATTATTTTTTTTTATTTCTGCTTTAAAATCCTATGCTTTCATCCTATGCTTTCCAAGCATAGGATGATTAACAGAATGAAGTAATGTTACGAAAGTCAGCTACCCTAACCACACATTTCCTCATGAAATTTAGCCAACTGGTACCTACTAACAGTTCATTCTTTAAACAGAAAACAGGAACCTAGTGAAAAAATGTGCAGGCTTAAATGTGCAGATTTTCAACATCAAACTGCGCAATCACAAGTGAGCCTTTGCATGAGAAAACCAACTATTTGCATAAGCGAAGCTTATCAGCGCCTTTGTTTTCGCTACACGGATAGTACAATCCCTCTTCTTAAATCCGAAATTTCAAGCTTCTAGCCTGCTTCTGTGATTGTACAGCCTGGTTTGTGTAGGACCTGGTTTGAAACCCAAATTGTTGGTTTTCTCATGCACAGGCTTAAGTAAGACAATGTGCCTTCCAGCCTGGCACAAATGACGAGACATTATTATTATCACCAACATCGCGTGTCTACAACATTTGAGCCGCCTCATAGGAAAACCAACAATGTGGTTTCCGAACAGGTCTGACACAAACCGGGCTGTACGAGCACATAAGATGGCTAGAGACTGGAAATTTGGAATTAGAAGGTAGAGGAATTGTACTATCTGTGTGGCGAAAACAAAGGCGCTGATCAGCTTCGCGGTTACCGCGAAGCTGATCTGCGTCTTTGTTTTCGCCTATGCAGATTGTTGGTTTTCTCATGAGGCGGCTCATTTACCTGGTTTCTGAAATGGCCATCCCTTGGTTGAGAAGAAATGTTTGACAGCCTCTTCCTGCTCCAGGGACACATACATCATCATCAGATACATCCCCATACTGACGGTATGAGTGGGGGTAGGGGCTGCTACTGTTAGTCGTCTTGTCAGAGTTTCACCAGCTGTCTAGAAGCAGTGCAAAGCTGGCAGTCTTACTACTTCTTGGAAGGTATATCGCTCAGTTTCCAACATCTTTGATAATGCCCTGAATTCAGAAAGAGAAAAAGTATTTCAAAGTCTGTTGGTTGAACATACAGAAGTAAATGTGAATGAATGTGACACATTCAGAACTAGAAAATGTGTTTATGAAACACTATGCCCCCAACTGGTAAGTCACTTTCAAGATGGAAAAATGTCCAAAAAATGACTAAGTTCAAATTGTAAAAAAAGTGACAAAAATTAATCTGAGGAGTATATCCCAACCACATGCATATCTTCAAAGCATGGTCACAATGTCTGCAAAGTTTCAAAAGTATCGGTATAAAATTGTAGGAGGAGTTGCGCACACAAGGTACCCTCTATCCATTCACTAAAATGCCCGAAAAAATGACTAAGTTCAAACTGTGAAAAAAATGATAAAATATAACCCAAGGATTATATCCAAACCACATGCATATCTTCAGACCATGCCCATAACACATGTAAAGTTTTAAATGAATTGGCATGAAACTGTAGGAGGAGTTGCGCACACAAGGTACCCACTGCCCATTCACTTTCATTGTGAAAATGCCCGAAAAATGGCTAAGTTCAAATTGCGAAAAAAGTGACAAAAATTAATTTGAGGATTATATCCAAACCACATGCATATCTTCAAAGCATGGTCACAATATCTGTAAAGTTTCAAGAGAATCGGAATAAAACTGTAGGAGGAGTTGTGCACACAAGGTACCCACTGCCCATTCACTTTCATTGTGAAAATGCCCGAAAAATGGCTAATTTCAAATTGCGAAAAAAGTGACAAAAATTAATCTGAGGATTATATCCAAACCACATGCATATCTTCAAAGCATGGTCACAACATCTGTAAAGTTTCAAGAGAATCGGAATAAAACTGTAGGAGGAGTTGCGCACACAAGGTACCCACTATCCATTCACTTTATCAAGAATTAAAAAGGGAAATAACTCTAACAGAATGGGCCCCTAGCCCCTTGAATTTACCTGAAAGAAAAAATACGGGTCCTTTTAATTTTCATATACAAACTACATACCAAATTTCAAGATCCTAGCTCTAACGGTTCCTGACCGAGTGCTCATGCATCACAGACAGACAGACAGACAGACAGACAGACAGACAGACTGACAGACTGCACGGACAGACCCAAACCAATATGCCCCCTCAACTTCTTCGAAGTTGGGGGCATAATAATCTCGTAGCATTCCAGAATTAAGCCATATGGTTCTGAACAACTTTGTACAGGAATTAGGTCAAAGACAAAAGATTTAGTGGTCCTTATTCATCTGACATTAAACCTAACCAGAGGACCAATGGTCCTGTAAACGCTCACCTGAGATCTACTGCATATACCAATAAACATGTTTGAATATTATGGTATTTAACTCCAGTGCAGGGGCAGATGAAGCCCTTGGGCCATTTTCTTTTTTCAGAATCTTCAATATTCTGTCCGTTTGCCAATTTCCTGCTGGCTTTTCCCTTCAAATGACATTTTAACAGTTTTCCCAATTCAAATGCATAGGCAACCCATGTTGACCTTGCCATAAACTTGGTCAAGGTCATCACAGGGTCATGATTTATATATACATTGGAGTACTTTAGCCATCGATGCTTCACGCCAAGTTTCCTTGAAATCAGTCCATTGGTTTCAGAGAAGAAGATTTTTGATGGGTTTTTACCATATATGGGCATGGCGGCCATCTTTGTCATGTGACCTAGATTATTTATATACACATTGATTCCTCAATTCTATAGATGCTTCACATAAAATCTGGCTTTGATTGGCCAAGCGATTTCAGAGGAGAAGAGGTTTGAATATATATTATGGAAATATACATGTATATTGCCCCGGGGTGGGGGCACATGAGCCCCTGGGGTCCAATTTTTTTCAGAATCATTAATTTTCAGTCCTACTTCCCATTTCCTGCAAGACTTTCACTTTAAATTACATTTTAAAAGTTTTCCCCATTCAAATGCATTGGCGACCTATGTTGACCTTGCCGTAAAATACGTCAAGGTCATGAAAAGGTCATGAATTATATACACATTGTAGTGCTTGAGCCATCGATGCTTCATGCCAAGTTTTGTTGAAATCGGTCCACCGGTTCTGGAGAAGAAGATTTTTGAAGGGTTTTTACCATATATGGGCATGGCGGCCATCTTGGTCATGTGACCTGGATTATTTATATATACATTGGTTCCCCCTTCCCATAGATGCTTCATGTAAAATTTGGCTTTGATTGGCCAAGCGGTTTCAGAGAAGAAGATGTTTGAATATTATGATAATATACATGTATATTGCCCCAGGGTGGGGGCGGATGAGCCCCTGGTGCCCAATTTTTTTCAGAATCATTAATATTCAGTCCTACTGCTCATTTTCTGCAAGATTTTTCCTTTAAATGACAATTTAACAATTTTTCCCATTCAAATGCAAAGGCGACCTATGTTGACCTTGCCGTAAAATAGGTCAAGGTCACCGCAAGGTCATGATTTATATACACATTGTAGTACTTGAGTCATCGATGCTTCATGCCAAGTTTGGTTGAAATCGGTCCAGTGGTTCCGGAGAAGAAGATTTTTGAAGGGTTTTTACCATATATGGGCATGGCGGCCATCTTGGTCATGTGACCTGGATTATTTATATACACATTGGTTCCCCCTTCCCATAGATGCTTCATGTAAAATTTGGCTTTGATTGGCCAAGCGGTTTCAGAGAAGAAGATCTTTGAAAATGGTGGACGACGGACGGACGGACGGACGCCGGATCATGGCCATCCTATAAGCTCACCTTGTGAGCCTGACGGCTCAGGTGAGCTAATCATTGGCTAATGTCTATGTGAGGTACCTACAATACAAGACTGAATGCCCCAACCTTTTTCGACAGAAAGGCAAATAACTTTTATCTTTCAAGAAAATCATTTGAGCCGTGTTATGTGAAAACCAACATTATGCATATGCAAAAACAAAGACGCAAATCAGCTGTAACATTTTCAATTTTTCAGTTCAGTCTATGTCAGTTCACTATAGCTTAGTTCATATTATGTGTAACTTTTGAAACACACTGATATACTACTTTGGAGATGCCACCTACGTCATGTCATAATCTTGTTATATTACCATTCATATGCTTATCATCCTACATGTATCTGTTTTTCATGCGTATTGGATGTCCGATCTGATCGCAATTTTATGGTTGCTGGCAGACGCAGCCTAGATCAGGGATGCCATATAAGTATAACTGCTCTGGGCACTGCATCAGCATTCCTCAACATTTGCTTTGCGGTCATCCAGTACTCACGATAAAATATGTCAAGTTAGTGTATTTGTGTATTTGTATTGAATGTTTTGTAGATGCGCTAAAATGTATTTGGCAATCTGAATAAAGAATTGAATTGCTTCACAGTAAGGCCTAAATGAAATATATGTGTGGTTCCTGTTTCATGCCCCCCAAAAATAGGGTATTATGCTTATTGGTGAATACCTTTAGCCACACTCATAAATATCTTCTGTTGGTCCTGCTATTTGAATGAACTTTAAACCATGCGCAAACATACGCTCACCTTTAATTCAGATTTATCAATTAATGATTATCAATTAATAAGTTCATTATTATGACACCATTTACTCTTCTGTCGGCCTTATATTTGAATGAACTTCAAACGATGCGCAAACATGCGCCCGCATTTAAACACTCCTTTAATTAGGATTAAATAATTAATTATCACCAGTTAATACGTTCATTCCTATAACTCTTGATGATGATAGCTGTTTCAAAGCCAAACAATAATGCAATCTCGCTTCATTACTTTTAGGAAGCAAAGATTTTTTTTTTTAAGTTTTAATGCATTGCCAAATTTAATGCATTGCCAAACACAATAAATGTAACTGGTGAAAAAGATACTAATCACCTTTTCGCCCCGGCCGAGGATCGAACCAGAGTCTCCTGCGTGCTAATCCAACACTCTATTGCGTCGCTGTAAAAGCCAGCTTGTACCGCAAGGCGATACAAGTGTGTATTATACCTAGCACTACTACATATTCCCCCTCCATTTTAGATTCGTCCCCGAATCTCAGTTAGACATTCACGAACCTTAATTCGACACGGATGTGCTCCGAGCCATTGGATGGGTCATTTTACGTTGGGCGCCAAATGCCTGGTGATGGAACTATTGTGGTGAAGGCTGATTACTTACAATTATATTTCAGGTACAGGTGCATTGAGTTGCTTCCCTTTGCTCATTACCAGTGATTTGATTTACTATAAGAATTAAAATGGATTCAGTTTGAATTAGTTAGAAAGAAACAAAACAAAACAGCTGTTCACTATAAATGAAAATTCCAAATTACCACATTTCATAATGGAAATTTAAAACGGATAATTTTCTCGCTGAATAAAATAGAAATTTACAAAAGGCTGTCTGGCCCATGAGCATGTGAAAATCAATTTTTGTGCAATGTCTTTGAAAACTGATTAGTGATACTTAATATAATTTGGTGATACTTTATAACATATTTTCTTGTCAATTTAATTATACAGTGGGATTTTCTTTGCTGAATATTTTTTCAAATTCTACAAATATGCCATAGAGAGATGACAATGCTTGAATAGATTACAATTATTTATCATCAATAGTTACTTTTCCATAAGTTATCAATGAGTGTTAATGATTTGAGAAAATATTTGAAAAATAAAAGTGAATGTGTCCCAAATAGAGTGCAAACTAGAAAATTACTTGTGATATCTGATAGTAAGGGTGGATATTTAGATAGACTTACAAAGCAAACTTTTGTACAGAGAAGTATAACATTTTTGTACAGAGGTGGTAGAACTTCTGAGCAGACTGCAGATTTCATAGAAAGCAATTTAGATAATTTTTTGAGTATCCATGGTAAAATTTTGATTGCAATTTTCTCTGGTACATGTGACTTGACAGTGAAGCATGGTAATTATGTTCAATTAAGTGAAACAAAAGTGAGTGATATTATTAAGCAGTACAATAGAATTGTAGCATTTTGTAAACCATATGGTGATAGAGTTAAGGTAGTGATTTTAGAAACGCCTTATTATTCAATCAAGATTTACAATAAACACATTGGCACCACAGATAGAAGTGTTTCAGATAGTTGTGATACTAGGAAATTAAAGAGAAAGATTGATTTATTGAATGAAAAAGTTCATGCACTGAATAATTTGAATGACGTTAGAGTGCCGAAGTTTACAAAAGATTTAATCAAAACGAGAAAGAGCAACAAGAAGCGCAAGTTTGAAACTGTTTCTTATAGTTTGCTTAAAGATGGATTACATCCAAGACCACTTCTAAGCAGATACGGGCAAAGAAGGTTGATTAACACAGTATTGGCTGATTATTGCTATTAGTATTACATAAGCATAATTTGCACTTTATTGGTTAGTAGTATAGTTTGTGTGCAGATTGTGTTGTTTAGCCATTGGGCTGCCATACATTTCTGTACTACCATAACTTGCTATTGACGAGTACAGTGTATTTGTTTGCATTGAATTGTTTCAAGTTAGTATATTTTGTCAGTGTTTGTTTGGAAAATTTTGAATATATTGCAATATGGCAGAATTAACTGAAGAAGAGGGTAAACAGCTTATTGCTGCTTTTAACAAGTTGAAAGTAAAACCCAAGTGTGACACATCTGAGGAGTTAAAGACTTGGTTGACTGCATATGGCAGTGTTACTGTAAAGCCAGACCCTGCAGAAAAAGTTTCTGTAAGCCCCCAGTATCCCAGAATATCTTTATTTTATGGTGACAATACTAAGGGGGAAGTGCCTTATCAGCAATGGATTTATGAAATCAAATGTTTGTTGTTTGAGAAAACATACAAGCCTGAAATAATCTTGCAAGCTGTCCGACGTTCAGTTAGGGGTGAGGCTGCAAATTTGCTTCGTAGGTTAGGCACTGGGGCTTCTATTTCTCAGATCATAGACAAATTTGAAAGTGTATATGGTGAGGTTGACACAAAAGAACACTTACTTGCAAAATTTTACAGTGCTAAGCAAGAAGAAAGTGAAGACATTACAAAATGGTCTTGTAGACTAGAAGACATATTATCAAATGCTGTCGACCGTGGTATTGTTGATTCAAGTAAAGTGAATGAAATGTTGAGAAATATGTTTTGGCAGGGCCTAAAACCTAATTTGAAAGATATATCTGGCTATTTGTTTGATAAAATAAAAGACTTTGATCAACTGAGAGTTGAAATAAAGAAATTAGAACAAGATCATACTGGTTCAGCTTCAAATACTTTACCATGCAAATCAGTTACAGGTGACAAGTCTGAAATGCAAGAAATGAAAACTATGATCCAGTCATTGAATAATTCTGTTAAAGAATTAGAAAAGAAAATAAGTGTTCCTGTAGAGCAAATGACATATCAGAATAATAACCAAAGACGTAAAAATAAGTCAAATAGAGGTTACCACCAAGGTGGGTTTGGTCAGAACAATGCTAGACCTTATCAAGGGCCAATTAGATTCAATAACCCAGGGTATTCAAATAAGGGTAAATTTCAAAGACAGCAAAACTACCCCATGCAAAATCAAGCTTCTGGATTTAATAACTTTCCAGTGAACAGCCAGTTCCAAGGTCAAGGTCAAAACCAGTTTCAAGATCAAAACCAGTTCCAAGGTCAAGGTCAAAATCAGTTTCAAAATCAAAATCAGTTCCAAGGCCAAGGTAAAAACCATTTTCAAGGTCAAAGTCAAAATCAGTATCAAGGTCAAGGCCAAAATCAATTTCAAGGTCAAAGTTCAAATCAAGGTCAAGCCCAAAGTCAAGAGGATATTTTCAATAGGGGTCCATTGTGTTTTAATTGTGGTCAGTATGGTCATTATCAATGGAAGTGTCCTGTTACAAGAATGGATCATTTAAGGAAGAATTTAAACCAAATGTAGCTTATAGACAGGGGTGGTCTGTAAGCTATGCTAGTCAGTCTAGCCAATGCCCCAAAGTATCTAGTAGTGTCATGGGCAATGCAAATGAAGCTCAGGTGTTGATAAATGGCATCACAGTCACATCTTTACTTGATACAGGTTCATGTGTAAGTACAATTAGTAAAAGCTTTTATGAACAATATTTAAGCCATTTAGAGTTGTTACCACTTGATAGTATTTTAAAGTTAGAGTGTGCAGATGAAAAAGTGCTACCATATCTTGGCTGTATCGATGTTGATATACAGTCTGCCAATTTTCCAACTGAACATGTACAGAGTTCAATTTTATTAGTGGTACCAGACACTGAATACAACTCAAATGTTCCATTATTACTTGGTACTAATGTACTTGATGAATTTTTAAATAGGTGTAGAACAGACTTGGGAGAAAATTTTCTTCAAACATCTAATTTGCATACTCCATGGTATTTAGCATTTAGATGTATTGTGGTCAGAGAGAAGGAATTGAAGAAAAATAATCAGAGATTAGCAATTATCAGAAGTGCTGAATCTAAAAACATTAGCATCCCAGCAAATAGTATGGTTACTGTACGGTGTATTGCTAGTAAAGAATTGGATTATCATCCAACATGTGCTATGTTAGTTCCAACTGAGAAATCAGTTTAACCAGATGATTGTGACATAACCCCTGCAGTAGTGCACTATACGTTTGGTAAGAATGGCATTATTGACGTACAAATTAGTAACGTGACTACGTCAACATTTAATGTGTCCCCAAGAGCAATTATATGTGAATTACAACCAGTACGTGTGGACTTAGAATATCGGGTTGCGGAATCTAAGGATTCAGAACAGTCCATTTTAGATCAAGTTTCAGTTGAAACTATGGGTTTATCAGAAACTGACATTCACAAGGTCAGAGACCTACTTAACCAACATAAGGACATTTTTTCAACTGGTGATACATATATTGGACATTGTACATTTGTTAAACATAACATCAATTTAACAGATGATATTCCTTTTAAGCAACGTCATAGACGTATACCCCCGGCAATGATTGATGAGGTTAGGGCTCATTTAGAGCAATTAGCAGCTAGTGGTATCATTAGAGAATCACACTCACCATGGGCATCAAATGTCGTCCTTGTGCGGAAACGAAATGGCAGTTTGCGCATGTGCGTTGACTACCGTCAGTTGAACAAAAGGACCATTAGAGATTCATATGCATTGCCCAGAGCAGAAGAGTTGCTGGATACTTTGTCGGGCTCAAAATATTTTACAGTTTTAGATATGAAGTCCGGATATCATCAGGTTGAATTATTAGAAGAACATAAGTGTCGTACTGCATTTACAGTTGGTCCCCTTGGATTTTGGGAGTTTAATCGCCTCCCTTTTGGCCTTTGTAATGCACCAGCAAGTTATCAGAGGCTAATGGAGCAATGTTTAGGTGATTTGAACATGAAAATATGTTGCATCTATCTAGATGATTTAATAATATTTTCTGACACTTTAGAAGAGCACTTAGAGAGGTTAAACACTGTTTTAAACAGGTTGAAAGAGTGTAATCTTAAGCTAAGTCCTAAGAAGTGCAAATTCTTGCAACGGAGGGTAAAGTACATAGGGCACATTGTGTCAGAGAAGGGCGTAGAAGTGGATCCAGAAAAGGTAGAAAAAGTCATTAATTGGCCCACACCGAAGAATGGCGATGAGGTAAGGCAATTTACCGCTTTTGCAGGTTATTATAGACGTTTCGTCAGGGATTTTTCGAAGATCGCAAAGCCACTGACAGAATTACACCCAAATACATGCCTAAAAAAAGGTAAGAAAGTAAAATGTGCCAAACCTTTTCATTGGGGTCAAGAACAAGAAGAAGCTTTCGAAAAGCTTAAAAATGCGTTGTCAACGCCACCAGTACTTGGGTATGCCAATTATGAAGCCCCATTTGAAGTTCATACAGACGCTAGTTTGAGAGGGCTCGGAGCAGTTTTATACCAGAAACAGGATGGTATGCTTCGTCCAATAAGTTTTGCAAGTAGAGGACTGAAAAAGTCTGAGAAACATTATCCTGCAGCAAAACTAGAGTTTTTAGCCATGAAGTGGGCTGTGACTGAAAAATACCATGATTATTTGTACGGTAATAAATTTACTGTGGTCACAGACAATAACCCTCTTACTTATGTTTTATCAAAGGCTAAACTTGATGCTGCTGGCCACAGATGGTTGTCTGCATTGGCATCTTTTGATTTTGACATTATTTATAGACCAGGTTCAGCCAATACTGATGCTGACATTTTGTCAAGATATCCTGGTAATATGGACACTGAGCAGATATCAGGTGAGTCAGTAAAAGTAGTATGTGGGTGTTTGACTGCACCGGTTTGTCCATTAGTTTCAATGTCAATAGATATTCTTGATGTCACAGAACCTACTGGTCAGCCTATGGCACAGATTGACATCAGAGAATTAAGAAAACAGCAAAATGCTGATCCCTGTGTAGGTTACTGGCTAAGAGCAGTGAAGGATAAGAAGAAACCAAATAGGGCTGATATTCAGTCAAAAGAGGACATAGGTATGTTTAAAACATTTGATAATCTTAAAGTCATACGAGGTCTGTTGTACAGAGAGGTTGTGTCAGAGAATGAAACAAAACATCAGTTAGTATTACCCTTTTGTTATATTGAAAAAGTCCTAATGGGCCTGCATAATGATATGGGTCACCCAGGTAAAGATAGAACCCTTTCATTGTTGCGTGATAGATTTTTCTGGCCAGGTATGACGTCAGATACAGAACAGTGGGTAAGTAACTGTGAGAGATGCATAAAAAGAAAGTCGAAGACAGATGTAAGAGCTCCCTTGGTAAATATATGTACTTTTTACCCATTAGAACTTGTTTGCATAGATTACCTTACTTTAGAACCTTCAAAGGGAAACATATCCAATGTTCTAGTAATAACTGATCATTTTACTAGATTTGCGGTTGCTATACCAACTCGTAACCAAACAGCAAAGACAACTGCAGAAGCCCTATATAATGAGTTCATTGTGAAGTATGGTATACCTGCACGGTTACACTCAGACCAGGGTGCAAATTTTGAGAGTTCTATCATTAGAGAGTTGTGTGAAATAATGGGTATGGAAAAAAGTAGAACCACAATTTACCATGCAGTGGGCAATGGGATGACAGAAAGATTTAATAGAACTTTAATTTCTATGTTAGGGACTCTTGAAACAGAGAAAAAGAAAAACTGGAAACAGTATATTGCTCCTCTGGTACAAGCATATAACAGTATAAGACATGAGAGCACTGGTTTTACCCCGTACATGCTTCTGTTTGGAAGAGAACCAAAATTGCCAATAGATATTGCTTTTGGTCTCAAAGAAAACCTAGAGTTGAAGTCATACTCAGAATACATAACAGATCTTCAAGGTAAGATTAAGGATGTGTTTGATATAGTCCATAAGAATGCTGACAAATCAAGAGAAAAACAAAAGATGTATTACGACCTTAAAGCAAGGGCTGCCAAACTAATAGAGGGTGACAGAGTATTGATAAAGATTCTTGCTCATGAGGGTAAGCATAAACTTGCAGATAAATGGGCAGATGATGTGTATGTTGTGACAAAGCAGCCTAATCTAGACATACCAGTATATAAGGTAAGAAAGGAAGATGGTACAGGTCTAGAGAAAAGATTGCATAGAAATCATCTATTGCATCTTGGCAATAGAATGAAAGCAAAAATTGCTAAAGAAAGCAATGAAATTGAACAAGAGACATTTTCTCCTGATAATCAGACAAAGGTCGTCGAAAAAGGTAATAACAGTACAAAAGAAAAACCTGTTCCTAAACCAAGGCAGAGAAAGGATCAAGAAAAAATGAAGGTATGGGAGACAGAAGATAAGGTTAGTGATGATGAATCTGACATTATAGTTGTTTCTGAGGCAGCTATGGAAAATGTTAGTAGTATTGAGGTAAATGAACTTCTGTCTAATGACGAAAGTGAAGATGATGAATATGGTGCACCAGACTCTGTAGAGATTCTTGAGAATCTAAGTGAAAGTGGGGACGCCCACGATTCAGAAATTGATAACTTGTTGCCAGTTGAAGATGATGAAAACATTGAATCTAATGTATTGGATGATGTAAATGAAGTTGAAGAGGAAAGTTTATCTCTTACCGTGAAAGATAATTTGCCTGAAGCAAACGCTAGTGGATCTGATCATAAAGAGCGCTCTAAACAACCAACCGTTAAATCCCCTAGGCGTTCGAGTAGAGTAAGGAATAAACCAAAATGGCAGCAATCAGGTGATTACTGCATGGGCATATCAAAACAAGTTATGATGTTACAGACATTGTTAAGTTCTTCTGTGGTAAAGACTCTTGATCCTAGTATAATAACAGCTGTAACTAAGGGAATAAGTGATTCATTGTAAATGACGGGACATCATTTCAGGACCAGGGGGAGTGTGTAACAAGTGTGCTTTTATGATTTTAGATGTAAATAAGTTTCAGTAATTAATGGGTGATCCAGTAAATTGTCTAGGATGATTTTTTTACTTAAATGTCATCTGTTCTAGGCATTGTCATCCGTAAGAGAGAGCCAACTGTGGCGGTAAAGGGGCGAAACAGCCATAATTTGCTGTTTGGAGCGAGAGGACCGTTTATTTATGTTAATGGTAGACAAATATTGATGACGTATCAATATTATAATTTTCTGAGCGATCAGCTGACAATTTTTAGGCGGTAGTTCTGAGCTTGATATTGAAGAGACAACATGTAACTAATTTGCTGACAAAGAGCGGTTCTTTTGGACAAAGTAAGTTTGGAACATTGTTTTTGGGTAAACTATTATTTCAATGAAAGAACAGCTAAGCGTCAAATAATTCTTTTAGTGTGTTTCGAACAATTCTAAAATTTTTTTTAAACCACGAAAACTGAAGACAAAAACAATTGGCGAATTCTCTCATTAGTTTTTCTCTAAAATGCTCCGTAGTTCAATAATTTTATAAGAACGCACTGCATTGTCAGGTGTGCTGGTAGAGCTGGGAAGCAACCCCTCTTTTCTTACAGGGTTTGACAAGGCGTAATGGCAGTGGGAAAATAACTTTGTTCATTTCTAACTTGGGCACTGTAACTTGCATGTTGTATTGCATTTCAGTTACCAAGCACCATTCTTCTGAAGAGAGTGAAAAAGTGTTGAGAGGTTACAGGGTTAAAGGCCACACTTTTGTAAGTATTTTTATTGTTTCACATTATTATTTATGTCTTGTGTCTAGGGCACTGGATCATAGATGTTGTTGCATTGTGGATGCACGCCTGATCAGATTCTAGCATCTACAAAGAAATATATGCATACTTTGTGTGTATTTATTGATGGCATATTTATGTGACCATATTTTTCTGTATTAAATGGTGACATGTTGGTGTGACCGTACATTTTCTTGCATTTCGCAGGAAATGCAAGAAGTTTCGGTAATGTTTCTTGAAAATTTAGTGTCTAGGTATTTCGACATTGTTTTGAAGTACTGTCTCAGAAAATGTTTTAAAGTAATTCAAAAGATGCAACTATTGAATGCAATTTTATATGAATATTTTTACAACTATGTGATACTGCATTAATTTCATTTTTTAATCACCAACATTGTCATTATTCATAATTTTTTAACTAATCTAATGTGCAAAGACAGAGAAAATTAAGTATGAACTATTTGATATGAGGTCATGTGATTTTTGTCACATGGTGGTCAGATTGGTTGCATGGCAACTGTGGATTTAATTGATTATGATAATGATGAATAATCTCATTTCAATTTTCTCTAATTATAATTTATAGATTACTTTTGCACATTAGCTCTATGGTAATTGATATTTTTAAAATTTGCACAGTTTCATCTTGTTTATTTCATATTGGCATTGACATGAATCAAATATTGTTTAATGGCAGTAATTATGGATTTTTTGAATAATGATATATAGGGAATGGAAATGAATGCAGACTGGAAGGTCAGGATTGTTCATTTTTTATTGCAGGACCTATATGTAAATATCTACTGAGTCTGTCCATTAAACATCATCATACCAAACTAGAGTTCTCGTCTCTATCTACTAGCCGAGTAGAAAAAACCACTTATTACATAAATATAAAAGTGTAGTGTGAATAATGGAAGAAGAAAGACCGATGGAAAGACTGGTGAAGCCAACTGGCGCAGTCGGTAGCGCATCAGACTTTGGATTGAGGGGTCCCCAGGGCGCCATCTGTTGTGGCCTTGAGCAAGTCACATTTCTGCAGCTCATTGTATATAGTGTACATATGTTCTAGAATAGTCGCAATAAAAGCTCTACAAAGCCAATGTTATCCTTGAGTATGCTAAGTTCGTGGGGCTAAGAAGTCAAAGACAGCTTGCACAATCTTCAGAGAAAAAAGAGTCTAATTTCCTACCTTATCAAGAGTAATTTATTCCTTTCCTCTGTTTCTAAAGCAAATTTGAAGTTTCAAACACCAAACTTTTCATTAAAATACTCTTTTTACAAACATTGTCTGCTACATTGGGCAGCCATTTTTGTATATCCTAAGTCCGTGACGTCACTTGTTTGGAAATTCCCGCCATAAAAATAGGCCACAAAAATCAATTATTGGGTTGCTGAAAATTGTTAAGGCACATTAAATTGATTCCAATGAGAAAAAGCCCTGAAATTCAAACAAAATTTGGCAAATGTGATGATGATTTCATCTCCAACTGTACCTCTGCAGTCATTTATGAGCTTGTACCCTTAGGGGCATTTCTTTTCAAGAATACCAAGAAATAGCAATATTTTCAAAATAATATGAATAATAATGAAAATTTAGACTTAGACAAGTCAGATAATGCAAATTCATTCCATCACATTTATTTTGTATGCAATTAAAATACATTAGTTTTTATTTTAAAAAACCTACACATTCTTAGGTAAAGGGTAAGCACCCCTAGGTTGCAACAACCAAATAATAAAAATGTTTTTGGCCTTGCTCTTCCTGGAAATCACATGACCTTGACTGCCATATTGTAAACAACATTCAGACACATGCTGGTTTTTGACAGTTCTTATTTAATAGCTTTTATGGCATTTTAAGAGGTACAAAATTTGGAAATATGAAAAATTCAATATTTTGTGACCTTTGCAAAATAACTGCACACACTGGTCTTATTTAGATCAGAATTACAACAATTTATTTATAAAGGCAGTGGCTAGGGATACGGTACCGTATCTTTAGCCTGTGGAAATGGCTAAAGGTACGGTATAGATTAAAATCGATAATGTAATATTTTCAGGTGAGGTTTAAGGTGAATCATTGCAAGTATCCTAAATGGCTAAAAGTGCGGAAGACTGGAGATAAAGATTTAAGAAAACAATGTTAATGTATAAAGTTTAGAGATTTCAATTTTGTTTCTTACCCCGTGGAACGAAATTTTGAATTGTTATATTTTATTGTGTTTTTCTGCAATATTACCACAGTGTATTTATGGATACATTTATGGATATTATCTACAATTATTTGACCGACATCAAAGGATATAAAACCAACTCGCAGTATGAAAGTTTCTAACGATGCGTGAAGATAATAATAAGATAATATTATCCTCGATTAGTTGCTTAACCACCAATACGATGTCCGCGCCTCAATGTGCGAACAACAATCAAAACAGTAATGAAGTGTTGATTTATTTTGTCCTACCGCTAAACACCTGAAGTAAGACATTGGCATTGTTTAATTTGCCAATTATTATTCGGCGAATGCTTTTAACTTTTGTTACGGTTAAGTAAGTAACTGCAAAATAAAACAATTAAGCTATTACTCAATTCAATCGTCGTACAATTGCAAAACATGCATGCAAATCTTGATTCATACCGCCAGAATGGCTCGTATACTTCACATCGGGCAAAAAGTTGAAAACTTTCAAGCATTTGAAAGTGCTATTGAGCGCTAGCGTTCAGTTCTATAAGAGATAATGATTCTAGAAGTGTAGAAAAGGCGCACGTGCGTATTTCGTACCAGTTGAACGAAAGACTAAAATACTGTGAGGTTACATTCAGGTGTATTCACGGCAAAAAGAACTTAGTGTCGAGGGACAGGAGTGATAGAATAAAGGTATCTATCTATCTATCTATCTATCTATCTATCTATCTATCTATCTATCTAGTCTCCGCAGTAACAGCACCAACGCTTGATGCCTTCAAGAGCTGCGTCGGCGCTGGTCCAGTCCTCTACTAAGCCCAGAGAGATGTTTTTATCCTGTTTTTAACCTGTACAAAGACCCTTCCTTCACACATGTACATAGCTTTTCACAGTGCGACTATGCTCATGCTTGGGCCCAGCACTTTCTTGGAAGATGAAGATGTATCTATCTATCTATCTATCTATCTATCTATCTATCTATCTATCTATCTATCTATCTATCTATCTATCTATCAACTTGGGTTACATACATGCAAAACATCAAAGCGCTGCAGATAAAGACACGGTGTACATTTGAATTGCGGCTCTCCACGTCAATGCACGTACTTGATTTTTTTTCCGTGATTTATGATATGATTTTACGCTTGGTTTACACGTTTTCTGCCGTTCTCGTGATTGTTCTTTATGCGCTTATTTTAAATTTTTAAATTGGAAATCATGTTGTGATTTTTTGGCAATTACTGTTTAACTTAAGACGTCGATCGATCCGATTTTTTTTTTTTTCTAGAAATTATCAAGATACATGAATGTTCATTTGTCCGAGGAGTTTTACATGCAATTTTCCATTAAAATTAGGTAATAAAATTGCCTTAAATGCAATCGAACTATAACATTTTCATACCAGATCTAATGACCAAACTAGCCAAAGATACTCCAAAAATGTTTGAAAAACATGCAAACCGCTTTTTAGTTGTTATATATGTGCATAATTTCCCAAGCAATTAACAACAATTAACGCTAATACTGTTAAGATTATTGTGCATATGAAGAGCTCGTCCAGACCAACCATGAAACTGTGAGAAAAGTAAGACACCCGTAAATGTTTACTTTTATGATTCATTAGGATACTTGCAATGATTCAACTTAAAACTCACCTGAAAATATTATATTATCGATTTTTGATCTATACCGTACCTTTAGCCATTTCCGACATATAGGCTACAGATACGGTACCGTATCTCTAGCCGCCAGGCTAGGGATACGGTACCGTATCCCTAGCCCACAGGCTAAAGATACGGTACCGTATCCCTAGCCACTGCCATTTATAAATGAAGGTAGTTGACCCTTTGAAACATTTTGGCACCTTTCCAACGATTGCACAAGCAGACGTCTGCCAGAGAGGCACACAAACATTGACCCCACGAACTTTGAATATTCACGGACTTAAGATATTCAACGATAGTTGTTGGAAGTATGAAGCGACTTTAAATACAGAGTTGTCTTATGAACGGGTGACACGATTCCCCGGAATCACCGGAATCACCGCGGAATCACCGGAATCACCACCGGAATCACCACTGAAATCACCGGAATCACCATCTAAATCAACCAGGATTCGGTTTAGGAATATATTTAAATAAGGAATATTGCATTTGAAAGAATAAAATTTAATTTTAATCAATTATTAATGGACTTTTTGGTGATTTCGATGAAGAATTTCAACCGTATTTGTACTTCCATAGCGTTATTGTTGACAAACATGTAGGTAGCTTGTTTATTCTTTGGACCTCATTATCAAAATAATTGTTGCCTATTAAAATATTTTCATTACAGATGAAAAGGTCCGTATATTGCATGTGCAACTCAGGTGTGACTAATACATAACGCAAATAATTGTTGACATACGTGTTATATTATACATGTAGCATTCGTGAGCAGGTTAAATTTCTGTCTCAGCTAAGTTGAGCATTAAAAGTTTTATAACTTCAACCAAACAATACGATATAGCTGGTGTTACAAAGTAGAGAGCAAGGTTATAATGCATAACGGAAACATTTACAATTTGCCACGTTACATAGCAGAGAATAACTTGTTACCAGTGTCGATATAACGAGAATTTATTCATACTGGAAAGACTGGTCAAACTGTCTCGACATGATTGAGAATAAGTCAGAATAGAATCAAATATTTGTCATACATTTCATGCAATTGTCAGTGACGGAATATGAGGGCTACTAAGATTTTATTTTTCCAGGACCGATTTTGTTTTAAAATTCTCAATTACATGTATGGACGACCGGTGCTCCCCATGTATCACACTGGTCAACCTGTACGATTAATATGTGAGGCTAAAAGACACAAACGAACACCAAATGAAACAAAATCGTGACTTGCGAGATCGTTTCATAGACGCACATAAAAATTTAAAAATGCAACATGCACAGAATGAATTAAATGAATGCAACAAGTGCTTTCCATATAAACATGCATGCTCGTAAATTTATCTAGAACGGACTAGACATGACTCACAAATTGTTGAGTGGGTCGTTCAACACAGAATGATCTAAATGATGCAACGTGCGCTTTCCAAATAAACATGTACACTTGTATATATAGCTAGGACGGACTAGACCGAAATGGCTGATACACTGTTGAGTGGGTTGTTAAACATAGAATGAACTAAATGAATGCAACGTGCGCTTACAAAATAAACATGGTTGGTTGTAATTATATGGGTACGATATATTATCAGGTAGAGGAGTTACATTAATTTCTATAATATAAAAAATTGTTATATAAATGTATAGACAAAACACATAATATGTCTGCTCAACTTGGCTAAATGAAAATCACATTTCGAATCTGTGCACATTTGTGTCGATGAACTTCAATTTTCGATTTTGCATGACAATTGAGAATCAAAGACTTACGCCGCCCATCATCAATAAATCGGGAGAAATAAAAAAAAATACCATATTTTCAGATTTTTTTTTTACTGTATACTTGAAAGACTGCAGTTATCGATAATTAATACACACGTGCGAGGTACACGTGCTTGGCCACAACGTAATCCAATTAACATTAAAGCGGTACTGTCACAATAGGATAATCACCAATCAACAACCAGGTGTCACTGGACGGAACTTGAACAAAAATATGTAAACTCAATAAAACAAATAAATATCGGCATTATACATTTTAGGCACTCAAAACTACCCGTTTGCAATCCAATATCATTTCGAAGTTTGCATACTTTTATGATGATTTTGGGAATCGTTTTATTTGAATCACGGATGATAGATTGAAGGCCGACTGTCGTAATTGAAGATGCGAAATAAATTTATACGTAAAATTGAGAAAACATTATGTCCTTAACATTTTAACTAGCGTATTTAGATACTCATTCAACAATTAAAGGCCATGGTCTATAACATGGCTATATTATGAGTGATTTTGGTAATTTCAGCGGTGATTCCGGTAGGGAATGGTTAATTGGCCTGCCGGTCTTGAAGAATTCTTAATTAGTTCATGTACAATCGGGAAAAGATATTTCCTTTATGTTTGATATATTCAAATAAAATATCAATTTAACAAGTGAAGCAAAAATAATAAATATTATTAGTGATTTGGATAATTTCAGTGGTGATTCCGGTGGTGATTTCGGTGAATGGTTTGTCGGTCGTAAAGATAGCATAAAAAATCTGTATAAAACAGGGAAATATAGCGTTCAACCCCTTAAAGTCGATACACCCCTAAAGTCGATACCATATTTGTTTTGTTTCTTGTCACGTTGGAACATCACCTTTCGTCATGTGACTTTGGGAATTTTTTTACTGTCAAAGTATTTTCACTCACAACTTTAAATGAAAGAAAATCTGCTTCACATAGGTAAGTTCCATATCAAAAACTTATTCCCATGCCTATTTTCAGTATTTGCACTATTACCTTTTTTGTCCCAGACTAAGCATTTAATTTTTCAGAAATAAACAACACAAAGATTTTGATCTCTGTACGTCTGCTGTTGTTTACATTTCAGCCATGGCAGTCTCGCATAACATGTGAAACAAATTAGGCATTTGACGAAAAATATGTGTTTATAGGTGTTGTGCTGCTTATTGGTATGGGGGAGAATTTTGGATCTAGAAAAGTCAATTTCCACTCATTTCTATCCATCCCAAAATAGAATGCTAAATCCAACCAAATAAATGGCATTGTTGTGATAATTGAGAGAAGTTACTTAGTGTTTATAGCTTGATATTACGCCACTTGCAGCTATTCTTTTTAACTGTGCTCATCCTCAAGAGGAACAGACACAATTTTAGGCAAATTTAACAAAGGCATGCTACTTTTGCATGAATAATTGCCCTCATTCATTCTTGAAGCAGTTTTTATTTGTTTTATTGTGATATGGTGCTTCTTAAGTTTCACCTAAACATTTTAAACTAAAAATATTTTCCTTGGCTTCTATAGGATGGGTGACCTCCTGAGGTATCGACTTTAGGGGTCTAGCAAGTCGCCATTTTGAATTTGGGGTCATCCAGAAAAAAGCTGGCATTGAGGTATCTTAAGGGATTATTTCAAGTTTATTGGTGGACAATAATTGCCTTGGAGTTGATCTACTTTAGTGAGTGTGGTTTGGGTTTTTTATCATTTGATTTTCATTTTTATAAGAAATAACTTCTTATGGTATCGACTTATGGGGGTTCAAGGATATATATACTTTAGGTTTAATATAGTCAAATAAGGTACCTAATCAACAATTCAAGCACTAAATTGCATCATTAATGGTGATTTTGGTAATTTCAGAGGTGATTCCGGTGATTTTGGGGGTGATTCCGGTGATTCCGGGGAATCGTGATACCGCTTATGAACTGGGCCGAGTTGTCTAAAAGAGATTTTCCTGGCCCCAGTTGTCCAGGGCCGAGTTGTCCGTAATTCGGAAGTTAGTGGTGGCCTAATTTAAGAGTTTAATGATTGAATTGGCCTTGGACCTTGAAAGTTGGAAGTCTTCCTCGGTGTTAAACAAATCTGGCGGGTAAGGGATTATCATGATCTTTTATTCTTCAGGAAATGGAAATAAATAATCCGAAACGTCTTAAAATGAACAGAAAATTTCTTAGTGCCAGGTCGTTTCGGTAATCACATTTTCTTTCAAACTCCAAGCCGCGGTGTTCCACTTCCGGACGAAAGTCCTCTCAGAAAACAATATCGGAGAGCAACGGAGGTGTTGGCACTGTTGGGGAGTATGCTTTTCTTTTAGACTGAATCTGAATCTGAATCTGCCAGATACTCCAAACACCTCTAAAAGAGGGGTGCGTTCCTTTACCGGAAGGGACATAATTACCGGAATGGACTACCGGAATGGACATCATGCTATGGCTTTGGGTGCTTTAAATGTATTCTATCTACATAAAATGTACTTCTGTAGTGATATGAATAGTTTGCATCAGACAAAATTCATCTCAGTATAGCAAAATTGGCTTCCTAGGGTGGTTAGGGTAGCTCAGTGGTGGGATCCGGGGTAGGCCAAATGTTCAGAGGTTTCTTTGATTGAAATATATAAAGATCACCAGTGGTTGTTCTATAGCAAACACAGAGATGAATAGAAGTAGAAATGAGTAAAATGTGCTGGCACTGTGACAGGGACCTATATAAGTATATATGAGTACCTGACCAAGGCTACCCGACCGTACGGAACACGATTAAACTGTACTTAAACCACATGATTCTCGAACTAATCACCGTCCGTGTATATTCAAGGCCAATCTATTCTCAAAAACCAAATGAAAAGTACTCAAGAATGCTTATAAATGTCCATTCCGGTAGTCCATTCCGGTAATCAGGCCCATTCCGGTCCATTCCGGTAAAGGAACGCGCCGCTAAAAGAGTATTGCATGGAGTGCGTGCGCAAATGGCGGTTCCAATATCAAGCCAAAAACTTATGTGAATTTAACCCGGATTTTATCTATCTTCTGATACTGAGTCGATCAATTTCTGATCATCACCTCAGGTGTGGGGTGGGTGGCTAAATTTAGAATTTAGTCAGGGGAAAATAAAACATTTGGGGTGGACCATTAAAACTATTTACAAGATATAGATGAGAGGCATACTAAAACGCATGCCTCTGGGCTAATGATTTAAATTCCTCAATGGTCTTAGATAGGACCACTGAAGAAGGGAGGATTTCTGTCTGTAATGATAACAAAATTTTGAATTTTGAATTTGTTGTTTTGCTTTAATGTGACTGTAAAAGGGTAGAATGTTTGCTGTAGAAATGAATAATGATTGATGCATGAAAATATGATGAATGATGATGTGTGATGGATGAAGCTTGTCTGATGAAATTTACATGGTTTTGAGAAGCCCTGCTCGGAATGAACCGAGGTCGGGGCTATTACAGATGTCAGGTGGGAGAGTGTTCCAAACTTTGGCAGTCCGCGGAAAGAAAGAGTGTCTGTGTGTGTTTATGTTTGATCTTGGGAATGAGTATCTGTGTCTCAGAGCTGGTCGGATAGTATTTGGGAATTGAATATTGACTAGCTGATGTTTGATTTTGTAAAACTGTATGATCCTCCACCCGATTGGAGCACCCGTGAACACTCACGGTATAAAAGTTTCTATATACAGTGCACACCGACACCAAAACTGAAGTTCTAAACAACGCTCGTTGGAGAAGGCAGCCACTATTCCCCTTTCTGTTGTAATCTAAGTCTTTTAACATGTATTTTGTAGAAGTAGTCTCTAGCAAGGTTTTCTAACTTTGAAATAACTGATTCTAAGCCTGTAAGTATGGTAAGTATAAAGTCTGGACACACAAGAACTTTCAATATATTGTCCCATTCAGCGAAGTGAAGATTCCAGGTGTGCAAGCCTGATCTGTTTTAGCAATCCCACAGAAGCAACTCTGTCCTCGTAGAATGCTGGACATCTACATAACATGTGTCGTAAATCTTCCGGTTCCAGTTGACAGTGTGGACAGGGTGGGTCCACTTTTCCACTGAAGATGTTACGATGAGCTTGTAGAGTGTATGTCCCCGTGAGAATTCTGGCTTTGACGATACATCGTTTAACCTCTCTAACAGCTTCTATTCCTTTCCACACCGAGTGAACAGTACCGATCCGCAGGCTACGAGTCTTCAGATAACATCGGCTGGTTTCCAGCTTGGAAATAATCGATATTCACCATTATGGCATTATCGACAAAAAATCAATATACCAGAACCCCCCTGACCATTGAGGTCAGGGGGGTTCTGGTTACCTGTATTTTTTAAGCTGGGAAACAGCGGATAATGCAAAAGTGGTGAATTGGAAAAACAGGTAACCAAAACCACCCTGAACTTGAGGTCAGGGTGGTTTTGGTTACCTGTATTTCCAATATTGATTTTTGATGAGCGGGGAGATGATTGTGTGTCTAAATTTACTTCTCTTGTGAGAGCATGGGACTAATCCCCTCCGGTCAAGCCCCATCCCCCTGGTGTGGTATTGTCAGTTTGACGTTTCACCAGTAAACTATTCTGATTCTGATTCTGGGGAACCCGCAGATAATGCAAAAAATGACTCTAAAACAGTCATAATATTGACGACTGTCATGAACGGAAAGTCATGTGATAAAACCACCAATTGCCATTGGTTAAAAAATCGATACCGACGGCTGTTCACGGCTGTTCCATTAATCCAATATATTGTACCAGGTGGAAAATCGCCCTGGTAAATCAGCTAGGGATAATTCTCAAATACGGAGACAATCTCCATATCGGGGGATTGTCTCCGTTTTAGGAGACAATATATGTTAAAAATTGCTACATTGCCAAAAAATAAGATGTCCCTCGATCGGGGGAATGTCTCCCGTTTTGGAGACAAACTTGTCTCCGATTCTGGGGACATTCTCCCTATCGGGAGACAGTATGAAAAAAATGTCATATTTTAGGCATTTTCAGACTGTCCTGCGCATTTTACTACAAAAAAAGCGCATGTTAAAACAAGTTGGGAAGACACCAGTCCATCAAGACCTAAATTTAATCCGTTGCATCAAAGAAATTCACCGTTGCGATTAGTACAGAGATATGGGACAGACCCTGGTATAGTCACTAGATTAAAGACTTGGAAGAATTGTTTATTTTCTTCGTGATTTTATTGTTAAGCATGGTTACTTTTACGATAAATTTTCAATCAGAAGGCATGAGCTTTAATCTGAAACTTTTTATTTATGTCATTTCCTGTCTCCCGATCGGGGGACAAAATTTTAACACATGATGTATAAATTGATCAAAATGCATTAGACTCTATGGCAGTGTCTCCCGATCGAGAGAATGTCTCCATTTTTGAGAATTATCCCCAGCTGTAAATATTGGTTTTCTAAAGTCTCTCGTTCTCAAGAACGATAACTTTGAAAGAGTCAAATGCAAAAATGGTGAATACTTTGGCCGAAACGACTCAGGGTTACCGAATCGACACATAGAAAATTGGCCGAAACGACCCACCTACCAAGGCCGAAGCGACCCACCTATAAAATTAGCCGAAACGACCCAGGCCGAAACGACTCAGGCCGAAACGAAACCGGGACGTTTCGCCCCCAAGTTATGAAAACAAATATTCACACCTTCCATGCCTTTGTACGTATTAGTTGAACAAGGTTCCACTTAATTCAGATCTCTGCTCAAATCACATCTACCAAAGACTCTAGGTGATCATGATTAATGATGAATCTGTCTGAATGGATGGGGGCACACATTTTGAGCAAGTCAAAATGTAAGCATCAAACTGCCACAAACTAGTTATTTTGGGCAAAAAACAGAAAAAATCCAATTGGGTTTATCGTTATTATATTAAAGGACAAGGGGACACACAAGCTTATATGCAGAAAAGTCTGATTCATATAAAAAGTGGGTTTATTATTATTAAATGACAAGGAGGGCACACATGCTTATAAGCAGAAAAGTCCAATTCATATAAAAAAAAGGTGTTTTATCGTTATTAAACGACAATGAGGCACACCGGCAGAAAAGTCCAATTCATATAAAAAGGGTGTTTATTAGAAATATAAACAGATAATGAGTTTGTCGCATTTACATGTTATCTGAACTTGAAAATAAACAGTGTTTATTTTGTAAAATTCTCTCTAGAACGCCCTTCAGAAAGCATGAAACGTTTTTCATTTCCACAAAAATTTTCCTCGCTCGAACAGCTCGCTCGTTCAGTGATCTGAATCTGAATCTGAATCTGAATAGTTTACTGGTGACACGCCAAATGACATTATTTCACCAGGGGGTTCGGATGGGGGAGAAATTAGTCCCTTGAACGCACGAGTGTAGCGAACTTGTAGTCATCAGACATTTCAAGTAATAAATATGTGTTCTTTCTATAGTTATTAAACCCCAAAGTTTCATGAAATTTGCAAGTTTTACTTCATAAGATTGTCTATAAAATGGGCTCTAGATGCATGAAAAATACACCATTTTCGCTTTTTTTCTCGCTCGCACTGCTCCACACTGGTCAATCTTTACGCTGATTCGGTGGGTTTTACGCAAGTTTGATGGTGTTTAAAACTTGGAAGTGGTTCTATTTCGACTATATTTGCGTATATACTCTATGGAAAAGCATGTCATAGGCTAAAGGGACTGTAGAAATATGTATACTTTGTGAATATGCCATGCAGCGGTCGATTTATGTATACATTGAAGAATATATTCGAGTACCGATGAAGGCGGTAGATGATTAAAACAAAACGACAAAATTCATTCACTGGCCGCCGCCATTTTTTGTCTCCAGTAAATCAGCATGCAAACACTATTCCCACCCTTGCAAAATTTTCTCGCTCACATGGCTCGCTCGTTCTTTTAAGAAAAAAATCTTGGGTGCCCCCCCCCCCCCCCGCGTAGACTCTATGGATCCGGTCCTGTTTTGATGTTTTGTCATATCTAATTTATGGGGGGGAAGGAAACTTTATACTTGTATATATTGTACAAATTTAAGAAAGTTTCAGGCAGCCAGCATGCATAGTCCAGTGCGATGGGTGTGGCGAGTGGCAGCACCAAAACTGTAACACAGGCTGTGAAACATTTATCACTATATTTATATGATATACGAACTAGTTATATTCATTTATGTATTTATTCATTCGTCTTCGTCTTTCGATATAAGGTCAGGTGTCTTACTAGACTGTAAATGTTGACTTAGCTGAGGGATGAAACAGCCATCATGTTTCCGGGTTAAAAGGATACAATTTAAAACGTCTGTATGTGCAGGTTAAAACTATTTACAGGACTGTGGCTGATTACGGTCTCCTTGACGGTGCTGCTCTGTGGTTAGCAAGAGCAGCATTGGATCCCTCTAGACTCGTGGCATCATTGACAAAGACGGGTAGTTGTTTCCACTGGCATAGTTCGTGGATAAAATGAGTTGTTGAAAACTGCTGATGTTGCTGCAGATTGGTATAGCCTTGACCGTCATCTTGTTCTGGAATCCCCATGTTTCCAGATGTGTTCATGGTTGACATCAACAAGGTTGTTTTGTATTTTATACAGGAGAGTCAGTCTGTGGTCTTCCCTCTTCTCCTGCAACGACTGCCAACCAATATGCCTGACCATAGCAGACACGCAACCAGGTGTTTTGCCCCAATAGTTGTTACAAACGTATCTGGCTCCTCTGTGCTGGACTTGATCAAGGCATTTTACGTCTTTTTCCAGGTATGGGTCCCAGGCTGCAGCTGCATAACTGATGACAGGTAGGACAAGGGCATTGTAGGTCCTTTCTCGTACTCTGTTGGTGCAGTGGTACATGTTTCTCCTTAAGAATTCCAGGGTCTTTAATGCTTTTGAAGCTGTATTATCCACATGTGATGGCCATGAGAGGTCTTCGTTGATTGTTACTCCAAGGTATTTTGCGCTCTCTACGGCTTCAAGTGTGTGCCCATGCAGTTTGTACGTTGGGTACTCGCGGAATCTCTTGTTTGTACACATGAGAACACCTGGCACTTCTCAGGGTGAAGATGCATCTGCCATGTTTGTTCCCAATCTTCTAAGGCATTCAGGTCTTTCTGGAGCTCTGCAGAATCTGCCTCTGCCTTTATCTCCATATATAGAAGTCCATCATCGGTAAACAAACGAGTCTCTGATGTTGTTACCTCTGGCATATCATTGAAGAATGCGAGGAAAAGGAGTGGTCCGAGGACGGTACCCTGTGGAAGCCCTGAGAGCACTTCTGCTTGGGATGACGTGACTCCATCTAACAGGACCTGTTGTTGCCTATAGCTGAGAAAAGCCTTGATCCAGTTTAGTGTATTGTTCCTCACTCCATAGTAATCAAGCTTGTGCAGAAGACGCAGATGCGGGACTTTGTCGAATGCTTTGGAACAATCCAGGAGAATGACATCCACCTGGATCTTTCCATTGCGTAACTAGCTGGCTATACCATGGTTGGGTCTCACAGCTTCGACGTTTCCTAAATCCATGCTGAGGATACTATTGAATTCAAAGTTGATGTTTATCACCTGATTCATTCATTCATTCATTCATTCATTCATTTCGCTACATTTTATAGTAAATGTATGCTTAAGTCCATTTCTTCCCTTTTAAGATGTTTCGGTCATTGCTCATATTTACCTTTTTATTCAAAGAATCTTATTTCATAATGTACATTTCTTCCGTTTTAAGATATTTTATGCCAAATTTATAACTTCAATCAGCAGATTTTATCTTTTTATTGTATATGAAATTTAATTGCCTCCATTGTCTTTGTAAATATGTTAGTATGTTTATATGGGGTTTAGAAAGCCAGATAGCGAATCTGAATCTGAATCTGAATAGTTTACTGGTGGCACGCCAAATGACATTATTTCACCAGGGGGTTCGGATGGGGGGGGGGATTAGTCCCTTGAAAATGCCAGGTTGCGAACATGTACAGGTTGCGAAAGTGTTGGTAGCGAACGGGTAAGGTAGCGAACAGGTAGGTCGAGAAAATAAACTTTGACCTTAATAAATAAATAAATTAATAAATAAATAAATTAATAAATAAAAATTGGGGGCGAAACGACAAGGGGTGAAATGGTATTGGGGGCGAAACATCTGGGGTATTTGGGGGCGAAACGACTAGGGTGGAAAATAGAGGCGAAACGACTAGGGGGGAACAACTAGAGGGAAACGTCTTGGGGGCGAAACGTCTTGTGACCATTCCGCCAGATAAGGAGAGATGCGCTTCATATGGAAACGACGCGGTACTTATTTTCCAGAAAGCCGGAAAATCGCTCTACTGACGAAAGAAAACACTGTACGTTTGAGTTTCCCTGTTTTATTTACTTGTTGTGACAATTCCTTAAATGTTAAATTGTGCATTAATCAGAAAACTTAAGAAGTCCGATAGGCGACTATCGACACGATTGTCGTGCGCGCTCGACGACTGGACCCAATCACCTATCATCTTTTCTTTTTCTTTCTTTATCGTCGGAACTTACGTTTTCACGCACATACGATTTCACGCGCAGTACATTACTTCTGGATATTTTGAGAACGTGACACTGTATTACGTCATCGCTTTCTGTTTATTTACAGTGACGATGACTTCAAGCAACTGCGATAAAATATGTGAAAAATTTAGCTTGGAACGGTAAATTTCATACTCACAATTTCAGCGAGGCTAAAAATGCTATTTTTACTAACTCCCTTTCGTCCCTTTCTTAAAATCCCTCCTATTTCCTTAAAAAGCAGTATAATTGTTCTCTGACTTCTGTGTCTGCTCCCGCCATATGTCATCTTCAAGGTCTCATCCGGGTTACATGACCCTGATAGCCTCATTATAATATTTTCACTGTATAGGACATGCTACACGCTAATTTTATTTTATGAGCGGTACCTGCTCATCTCGCCCCCATGGGTGCTTCTTTAGTGTATTTTGTTATGCAACTGGCTATGTGAGGGCATTAATGCCCATAATCACCTACAGCAATTGGCATCTGCCCATCAGAAAGTGAAGGAGATGAAATGCTCTATAAGAAAGATAACCAGGAATTATGGAGTTCCAGCAGCTTCTTAGAGAAACAGATTGACAGGCCATGTTAATCCAGAGGGAAACAAGTCAATTTGTTCAAGATAAAAATAAATGAGCCAATTGCTTTTTGTTCATTAAATTTCACCTCTTTATGAAACTTTGTCATCTACTCAATAATTTCCTTTTCATCCGACTACTTGCAGCACAGTGACATTGAGAAAAATGCTATTTTTAGAAAGTGCGTGATTTTTTATGACGTTTTTCACAAGTTATGGAATTTGGGTAGCCCAAAGAAAACATGGCTTCCGCGGTAGGAGATCATTGATAATTTGTGGCGATCTTTGTAAATAAACAAGTAATCGCGCAGCATTTAACAGACAAAAGGTAAGTGCATAACTTTGTTTGTTGTTCTGCAAACAGAAACATTAAAGCGTATGTGCGTGAAAACCCATATCGCCGGGATATATACTGTCTTACGCCTTCGCAGGTGTGCGCTGTCTAGGGTTGGGGTAATTAAGGAAAAATGGTATTTTGAGGGAACCTATGTGGTTTCGTCGTATACAGAGAAGGAAATGTGGATACCTTAGTCCTAAATCATATTTCAATATCTCAACTTCATATTCTATATTAAGATACATCAGCCTGGGCCAAAAAGTTCAGTTTTTATGAATCCGGGTCAGCTCGGCCGCGGGTCAAGTCGGCCCGGGTCAGCTCGACCTGGTCAACTCGGCCTTACATATAAGTATATATCCTAGTGTAAGCAATAATCACGCACATAACTATTAACACTTCCTGGCTCATTTAAAATACAAGCATAGACCAAACAATTAATTTTAATATCATTATTCTTACATGCATTCATGTAAGTCATTGCTCCATGTCCAGTGACAAATTTAAAAAGCACCTTTTCACATGCTATATCTGACTTTGGAAAATCCCATACAAATATGGCGGCTTGCTGTCTACGTCATCAAAGGTCACTCACTTCAAAAATAATTGAATCTATGGGCAGACAAACACACAACAAGACTGAACTACATTGCAATTTCAAACTGAGTATTTTGGCCAAACAGGAACCAAATTTCAAGTTTGCAACTGCTAAATCTTCTAAGTAACTAACATTTTAACACGACATAGTAAATACACTAAGGGAAACCAAGGTTGGGACTTGTGAAGATAAATGACTGCTCATTCCATCATTATCATGAAGCAGTGTTAGAAATAAGACCGATACGGTTACTTGTCCGAGGGGCAACCTGAGAGTGTTTTGAACTTGCCCCTTGGGATTCGAACTTGCCCATACTAAAACGCTAATTTTCACAAACAAAGCCATATTTTGGTTTTTAGTTTTGTATAAGTTAAATAGCTGTTTCTGAGTGAGTGAAGATTATTACACTGCTATCAAGAGATAAAAAAAAATGTTTTAAGAAGTAAAACTACTTGAAAAAAATTATTTTTCTGGAATTTAAGGTTGTCCAGGGGGCAACCTTACAAGTCAATCAACTTGCCCCCAGCAATTTCAACCCGTGGGGGGCAAGTGGGCAATTGCTTATTTCTAACACTGATGAAGTATATTTTTGGCTAAAATTAAATAGTTTGGCTGCAATAGAAAATAAGGCTTTTCAGCAAAGTTACCATGCCTGATTTATTGATGCAGCCTGTTCCTTGTTAAATATTAGCTGTGATGAACTTGTAACAGTGGTCAATGAATATTATTATCATTATTTTGATTGATTTCATATAAGAGATAAGGTATGTTTAGCTGCCCCTACATTCTTAAGTAGGACAAATAATCATAAAATGTTGACATTATTCGGTAGCCCGGATGTTAACGAATACAGAAGACCAACTGTCAAAATTTTGGGGTAATTGGAAAAAGTATTATTGACTTGTGTTGAGTTTAAAAAATTTGGGTATAAAAAAAATGTAACAATACAAAAGTGACACCATGTACATGATTTGACCATAAATCAATCAAAAGATCTTATAATTTCAACATAACAACTCTGAGCTAAAGTAAAGAACATGTAGTTTCTAAAAATAAATGTATCGTTGCATCACTTTTTGTGTAAACAGCTTGCGAGGCTTGAGAACAAAGGTGCGTGATTATTGTGTAACGTTAAAAAGCATACTCGTAGGATATAGTTATGGTTAAAGCAAATGGAACAGATATGAGGCAATGCTTATATATTATTCTTGTTTTAACCAGTTATTTTTGCCAGTCTCTTCCATAATATACATGTACACTCCAACCTCTTTAGTACGCGCATCAGTATAACGCGTTTACCGGTATAACGCGGTGCCTGCTTGGACCCCAAAAATGTCTGTTTAAGGGAAAAAACGATGTCAAAAAAAAAAAAAAAATCTGAAAATCCCACAAAACGATCTCTCATTCATTCTTAAAAAATCCTCATACCTGAATATACAAGGTGTCAAACATAAATCAATTGAATAAACAAACTTTTAAATCCAATCAATAAAAACGCCAATTAGTCTACACCAGATGTGATTGAGCAGTGTCATTGGGATCAACTTAGGTAATTTATGCAAACATCCGGTCGTAAACAATGAATGGGCCAGTGCCGAACAAAACATTAATTTGGGCAATATAATAATGGAATGATCAGACCACCCTGTATGAAAGGGTTTGATAATTACAACACTCAAACTATAAAGCGCACAGTAAACACCGATCAGGGGTAGAATATATCAGTCTTTACTGTCTCTCTTACACTTTTTTAGTTTTTGTCATGTAGTAGCTCAGTGGAAAAACACCAATACAATGACCTTGATCTGGGTTGTTCAAGCGCATAATTTGATTACAGTTGCTCCCCCTTGTAAAAATGTTGTACATACGTTTTGGTAAAATCTGTATTTATCCAACACAATCGGCGTAGTCTTACATTACTGACAATGATGTATAATTTCATTTACATAATTATATTCAATTCAACTATAAAAAAAAGATTTGTGATAGCAAATCTATAAAATTGAAAGAATTTTACTGATAAAATATCAAAGGTACACACCTTTATACTGTTAAATTTTTGACCTACAAAATATCTTATTGATGTAAAACCATTCATTACATTTGAAGATACCATAAACATAGGTGGTTCTTCATAGCACAAACATGCAAGGACCTGATGGTGTGTCAGTCGTTAGTACGCGACTCACTTATAACGCGGTTCAATTTTGTGGACCCCGACCGTCGCGTACTAACGAGGTTGGAGTGTACATGAGAATTAAAATATGTCAATCATACCATTGAATATACATGTAGGCCTACCGCTGCAATTGGGTGTAGCAAAAAAGTAACCACACTTTCCTTAGAACTTTGCGTTACTGTTTTAGGTGTGAACACCCAACTTTACTATAATACAGAGATAAGTCAATGCCTCAAAACTGATTAACTTGCATGCTCGTCGTTTACACCCTATGGGCCTTTTGGCTTTGCTCAATAAGGAGATTGTTAACAACGATCTGTTTGTAATACTAAAAATCCTATATTTTCTGTGTACGTATCCGGAATATATCAACCTAAAATTATTACTCATATCCAAAAGTATCATGTACTAAAATACCCCTCCTGTAATAGGAAAAATAAGAGGCCGAGTTGACCCGAGGCCGAGTTGACTCACGGGCCGAGTTGGTATCCGGCCGAGTTGACCCGCTTCCGTTTTTATTATGTTTAAAAAGTTGAGGTCGATGCGTGTTTTGCGTCATCGTTTTTACAATGTTTATCCTTTCTGCGCAATCGCACATAGGGTAAAACATGAAGCCTGTTCGTATGCTTAAGGTCGCTTTGGGGAAGTTAAAGAAGGTCGTTTCGGTCCAGACAATATAACACCACCGGTGAATACCCCTTATTCCGTTATTGTTTCCACATTTCTAGCCCAGGCATTATAACACTAGAAAAAGAATGGTATCTACATTTTGTCTCTATATAGGGAGGTTTCATTCATGGGAAAGCCCATAAATGTAGATACTTTACTATATAGGGAGGTTTCCACATTTTTTAGATATACAACAATTCATTGAAAAGCCCAGAAATGTGGATACTTTACTAGTCTATATAGGGAGGTTTCCACATTTTTTAGATATACGACAATTCATGGAAAAGCCCATAAATGTGGATACCTTACTATATAGGGAGGTTTCCACTTTTTTTAGATTTACGACAATTCATGGGAAAGCCCATAGATGTGGATACTTATCTATCTTCTGATACTGAGTCGATCAATTTCTGATCATCACCTCAGGTGTGGGGTGGGTGGCTAAAATAAGAATTTAGTCAAGGGAAAAGAAAACATTTGGGGTGGACCATTAAAATTATTTACAAGATATAGATGAGAGGCATACTAAAACGCATGCCTCTGGCCAATGATTTAAATAGAAGCCTTAAATTCCTCAATGGTCTTAGATAGGACCACTGAAGAAGGGAGACTATTCCAAACCGGAATAGTTCTGGGGAAAAAGTAATTTTTCAGGGCATCACTATAGGCAAATGGTCTTGTGTATTGTGACTCATGTGATGCCCGAGTATGCCTTAGGTTGGGTGCCGGGGTCAGGTATTTGTCTTTATCAAGAGACACTGTACCGGAGTGTATCTTGTAGAAGAAGGTTAAGGAGGACCGCTCCCTGCGGGACTCCAGGGATGGCCACTCAAGTTCGTCTAGCATTTCACCGACGCTACTGGTGTTCCTCCATCGCCTGCAAGTCCACCGGGCAGCAGTCCTCTGCACCTTCTCCACCTTTTCAGTCTGAGTTTCATGATAGGGATGCCAAATAGGGGCTGCATACTCAAGTTGAGGCCGAACCAATGTTTTGTATGCAACTTCCTTAGTATGCCTAGGTGCCAGTGCCAGATTGCGCCGAAGAAAACCCAAAGTCTTAGTTGCCTTGCATGTAATTTCCGAAATATGTTGACCCCAATCAAGATCATCTGTGATAGTTAAACCTAGGTATTTAGCGGACTGAACCTGTTCTAATGTTTGCTGATGCAGTGTGTAATTGAATTCTATATGCCTGCTTGGATGTAGCCGTGTCACCCTCATTGAATGACATTTGCTAACATTGAATTTCATTTGCCAATCCATTTCCCATTTGGCCAAGCTTTTCAGGTCATCTTGTAAAATTTGACAATCCAATAGTGACTTGACATTCCTGTATAAAACACAATCATCAGCAAATAGCCGAACAGATGACCTGATATTGTCAGGGAGATCATTAATGAAAATAAGAAATAGGACCGGTCCTAAGACCGATCCTTGTGGGACACCAGAAAGAACCGGGACTGGGTCTGAGGCACGGCCATCTAATACCACTTTTTTGAGAGCGCTCAGAGAGCCACGAGTCGATCCACTTATGTGTAGATCCTCTAATCCCGTAAAATTCAAGTTTGTATAATAACCTTTTATGTGGGACCTTGTCAAAGGCCTTAGCGAAATCCATGACAATCACGTCCGTCTGCCTGTGGCCACGATTCACTGCTCGGTCCATATTACTAACCAAATCATGATAAAACTGAACTAACTGGGTTTCGCAAGACCTTTGACTTCGGAACCCATGCTGACAGTCAGCAAGAATGTTTTCAAGAGCTAAATGTTTGTTTATGTTGCTGACTATTATATGCTCTAGAGTTTTGCAACAGATACAAGTAAGCGACACCGGTCGATAATTAATTAGCTGCATCGTATTTCTCACCTTTCTTAAATACCAGGGCTACATTTGCCTGTCGCCAATCGTCTGGTACAGCACCCTGAGCAATCGACTCATTGAAGATATAGGTCAGGACAGGAGCAATTTCAGAACTACATTCTTTCAACACCCTAGCACTCAGGCCATCTGGCCCAGGCGCCTTATGTATATTCAAATTATTCAACAGTTTAATGACCCCTTTGGGGTCAACTGTAATTTCACCCAAAGCGGTGAAAGGACTTGTGCCTTTGGAGGGGATTTCATCATTTGATTCGCGAGTGAAGGCTGACTGAAATTGCCTATTACAAATATTAGCCTTATCCAAAGTGTCAGTCTTCAAGATACCGTTTTCTCTAAGAGTATTGATCCCAGACGCGTCTTTCTTAAGGGACTTGACAAATGACCAAAAGTAAACTTTTTTTCATTTCGGGGACAATCGAGATCAGGGTTATCATTTTCAAAGGAGAAGATATTGGTAATATGCTTCCAATATGCATCTCTAATGCTCTTTTGAACATGTGCTCTGAACCGTTTGTAATGGTTCTTAATGTCAGGGCTGCTTGACTTGCGAGCTCGAAAGTAAAGTTTATCACGTTTCCATATCAAGCGTTTGATCGAGCTATCGTTCCATGGTAAACTATATTTTGTCTTGGTCATTTTTGATGGAATAAACCTTTCAATAGCCGAGAGAACCTCCGACTTGAAACTGACCCACATGTCATTAACTGACACATGTCTATGGTCAGTTGAAAGGAACGAATCCCTATAGCGTGCTAGATGGTCATGGAGACCGTCCATATCCGCTCGGATACTTTACTATATAGGGAGGTTTCCACAATAGTAAAGTATCCACATTTCTGGGCTTTCCCATGAATTGTTGTAAATCTAAAAAATATGGAAACCTCCCTATATAGAGACAAAAATGTGGATACCATTCTTTTTCTAGTGTTATAATGCCAGGGCTAGAAATGTGGAAACAATAACGGAATAAGGGGTATTCACCGGTGATGTTACATTGTCACATTTTTATACACACAACCTTTTGACATTCACGGAATAAGAACAATCCTTGATCAGTTGTACTTGATCGAAACGACACGATCTCAACTGACCATATCATCCTTAATGAAGCAACCAGACAAGGCTCATGTTTTACCCGAGAAAAACCCGGAAACAGTTCTACAAAATGGCTGCAAAAGACCGTCAGGAGGTTAATTTTGACTGCTTTTACGATCTCAATATCTCTATACCAAGTTGAGATATTGATATATCATTTGGGACTAAGGTATCCACATTTCATTCTCTATATACGAGGAATCCGAGCGTTCCCTTATAATCGAATAGATCCGTAATTAAAATTGTAATTAATTGCAATTTAATTACATTTTTCAAAATAATTGAAAATAATTGTAATTCAGCCTTTACTTTAATTACAATAATTGAAATGTAATGCATTACAGTGTCAAAAAAGGGTGTAATTACAGTCGAAGTTCGATAATTCGAAACGCAAGGGACCGCAGGAAATCTTTCGAATGATCGAGAGTTCGAACTTTGAGAATCATCAAAAAATCGGAAATGTGCGGTCATTTTCTTTCAGACAATGGTATAGCCAGATTTGACAGCTTCAATTCGTCATTTTGGCGCATATATGAGAATCTGTGCACATGGAATGAAGAAAATGTGTTTATAAGAGTTTTAACATAATGTCATTTACGATAACAGATTAAAACAAACGCAAAACAAAAAAGACAATGGAGACTCAATCTTGTCAACAAAGAAAGATGGTTGAATATAAAACAATGAATCATTTATTGACGAAATATTTAACATATAAAAACGAGCATGAATTGGCAAATATTGTCAAATAGCAAAGATCAGTATCAGACTGCAGCACACTTATTGGTACAAAACTAAAAGTCTAATTTAACATTAATAGACAGTCCTTTTACTCTTTTTACCCCTACTTTCACTATCACAAACGCCCAATAAAAATTCGTCCATTATCACTTTTACTGGAATTGGTATTTTTGATACAACCCCACTTCTACAGCCAGTTTATTTTACAGCCTCTTTCGTATTGATTACACATCACGAATCACTGATTGTCTTTACACTGATTTTTTTAATCACGGTAATTGTTGCAATTGATCTCAATTAAAGACATCAATTACTCAATTCATGGATCAACACCTAATAGTGTGACCGTTAATCCGATGTCTGTTACCTGAAGCGAATATACCTATGAATTCACTCGAGTGTGTAATAATTGATCTCGCTCTACAAAGAAATCATGTTCATCGTGCGTGACTTTGATTGGCAGTTTGCGGCTTCGAATTTCAAGGGGGGTTTTGATAGGAATTTCTTTGATCGGGACCGGCAAAATTGTTCGAAAACTGAATTTTTCGAAAAATCGAAATTCGAAAAATCGGTAATAATTTAACAATAAACAAAAGAGAAAAATTTCGGGACCGTCAGATGTCTTCGAAAAATCCGGTAGTTTCGAAAAATCGGCGTTCGAATTATCCAAATTGGACTGTAACAATTACTTTTAATTACTTTAAAGAAAACATCTCTTATATATACAGTGTATATTTAGAGATTATTGTTGTTGTTGTATATCTGTTTTGGCACTTCTTCGCTGCCTATGTCCTCTTTGTGCTTCTTTATCACTTGTGCTTTTACTCTCTATGCTATACTCTTGTTTCTCATGTGCTTATGCGTGTGATCAGCTGTTTGGTTTAATCTATTGTCTGTTAAATCTTTTTGAGCTTCTGATGAATTCCATCAAAGCCCCTGTGAGTTCATTCTGTGTCTCTCTGTCTGACTTATCTATCATGCCTACTAGAACTGCCAAGTTAATGTCTGCCACCTCATTCAGTCCTGCTCTATTGAGAATCTCCTCCACTTGGTCTTCTAGCTGCTCCCTCTGTACTCTGTATTTCTCACAATGTAATAGGTAGTGCTCTGTGTCTTCTTCCAGTGTTACACCCCTATGGGCGGTTTGCCTTTATTAAGTCAGGGTGAACATTTGTCACCTACATGACAGGCATATGTACCAGCCGGGTTTCGAACCCGCAACCTCTTGATTGCTAAGCGAATACGCTATCCATTACACCACCGCGGCTGTGTCTTCTTCCACATTGCATGTTTCACACAGTTCTGATATAGTTCTATTGATTTTAGCCCTGTGGCTGTTCAGAACAGTAAGCCCACTTAACAGCTGGTTCACTATGGCAAATGTCCCCCTGTCTTCTTCCCCATGGCAATTTCTTTTCCCTACTTCTGAATAGATGTCTTGAATATAGCTAGTTTTCTCTGAACATGCATACTTAAGTTTCCATTTGTTTGTCATTTGTTTCTTAATTTCTGTAATAGCCTCTGTCTTGTCAAGAACCGGTGTTACTTGTACGTCTGGTGCACTCGTCTCTGCTGCCTTAGCTTGACGGTCTGCCAACTCATTGCCCTCAATATCTTTGTGACCCGGAACCCAGTGAACCTTTACCTCAGTCCCTCTTTCACAGATCTTGCTCATGCTCTCATTTATACTGATGATGGTCTCAATCTTGCACTTGGGTAACTGTCCTCCAAAAGCTGTCTTTATCACTGGTTGGCAGTCTGTAAGGATATGGACCGATCTATCTCTCACATAGTCTAGGTCGGCAATGAATTCTAAACCTATCTGGATCTCAACCAGTTCTCCAGTGTAGTTGTTACCAACTGGGTGACACCTTTCTTCATGAGAACTGGGGTGCTGTTATAACCATCAATGTAGGCCACTGCTCCAGCCCCTGTTGGTCCTGGATTGTTCAAAGCAGGCCCATCCGTGAAGAGTAAGACATCTCTGTCAGTACATTTCGTGAGAAAATCTCTAATGTTCTCTTCTTGATCTTCTTTCAAGTTAGTGAACTCTTCAGTCATAACCTTTCCTCTTTCCTTGATGAGGCCCATAAACTCCTTTGTGTACTTAAATTCCCTCTCTATACGAGCCTTTCATCTCCCTGAACCTGGTCATCAATAGATGGAAAATTGTTGGTTTTCTTCAAACTATCCTATCTTGTCCCACCCACTTATCAAACTCCTCTCTCAAGGGATCATCATCATGCTTTGCAGCTATCCTCACTACTTCCTGTGCTTGCCTAAGTTTCAACTGTAAGTATATTGGTTCTGTGTTGGTTAAAACTTCAAGAGTTTCGGTACTTGTGCTATTCAAACATCCAGATGCCTTAATCATAGCTGACATGTGCACCTTGCCAAATTCCTTACAACTTTCCTCAATAGCTCCTACTGTAACTGGTGATCCATACTCCATTAATGGTAACACCAAAGCTTTGTAGAGCCTCAAATACACAGACTGACTACAACCTCTCTGACCTTCAACAAATCTATCTATCCCTTTTAAGGCACTGAATGCTGATTTTGTCTTACTTGCAATATGTTCCTTGAACGTAAGCTTCTCATCCACTATTATTCCTAGAATTTTCTTTGATTTGTTTGGCTTGAGCTTTTCTCCTCCATATTCAACCTTAACATCCTCTGGATTAATATTTTCATTTCCTGGTGTGAATTCCATTACCTCAGTCTTTTCTGGGGCTATTAGCATATTCCACTTTCTGCACCACTTTAAAACAATCTCCAAATCCTTATTCATTTTCATATAAACCTGTGACAACATCTCTCCATTTTCCCATACACAGTTATCATCCACATATTCTCCATGACCTCCTTCTATCCCTTCCATTGCATCACTTGTGTACAGGTTACACAGAATGGGACTGATTACTGACCCCTGAGGAATTCCTACCGCCGAAGAATATACTTCTGATGTGTACTCATTGACTTTGATATAGTATTTCCTTTCTATTAGAAAGTTTCTAATATACAGCCAAAGTCTACCTCCAATTCCCTTTGACAATGCTTTCTTCAGCAGCCCTGCTCGCCATATCCTCTCGTAACATGACTCAAAGTCCATAATTGTTAGAACTGAATTTTCCTTCTTGTTCCTAGCCTCTGCTATTCTTAGAACAGTTTGTACACATGATTTCTGTTTACGGTATGCAAATTGAGTTTTTGCTATCTCTTCCTCCACTTCAAGTTTCCATACCAGCTTGTTACAAATTACTCGTTCCATTGTCTTCCCAATCACACTTTCTAGAGTATAATGGGCCTGTAGGACCTAACACGATTATAATCCGACTTCCCAGGTTTTGGTAGCATAATTTTAGGATCTAGTTTGAAGGCTTCAGGAAGAACTCCCATTGACCACGACTTCTGTATTATAAAATGCAGCCCCTCAATGACTGCTTCTCCTCCTTTCTTCAGGCACATATTGAAAATCTGTTCTTCAGGACTAGGAGCACTGTTACTTGAGGACTGTTCCACTGCTGCTTCAACTTCACAAATTAAAATGTCACTATTCTCATGACCACAATCTTTTAGAAATTCCTTGTCTCTAATCAAAGTATTTTCTGTCTCCATTCTTGCCTTCACTTCCTCTTCAACTTCATTGTACCATTCCTCGTCATCCGTTTTCACATCTAGGGTTTCTTTCCCATACCTCAACTTCATCTCCTGGAATATTTCTTCATCTGTGGTAACAACTGACCCATCCTCTCTCACTATAGGCTGTACCACTCCCTTTGTGTTATCATTTCTCACTCTATTTACTATACACCAGAACTCCCCCGGTTTCCTCGGGTCCATGAGCTTTACTTCTTCATCTACGTATCTTTCTTTGGCTGAAGATTCTTCTTCCTTGAATAGCTTTAAAATCTCACCCAATTTGCATTCATTTGCTTCATCTTTCCTCTTTGCCAACAACCGTTTGGCTTTTTTGAATTCTCTTGATAACTCTGTTAACCGTGGACTCCACCACCCCTTGCTATGACTACAAACTATTTTCTTTGGTATACATTCATCCATGTTCTTGTGTAACATCTCTACAAATGTTTCATAGTCTTCATTGATATCTGATTTCTGACTCCTATCCTTCATCCATTCTTCAACACTTTCTGAACATAGCTTTTCCCATTTTCCCCAGTTTGCTTTTCTGAAGTCTAGTCTTTCTGTAACCTCCTCTGATTCCTCTTCCCCAACATGAAATGTTATAAGGTTATGGTCTGTATTGAGGTACACCTCATGCTGAACTTTCCAATTAGAAATCTTGTTGCTCAAAATGGTACTAGCTATGGTAAGGTCTATGATCTTATCTCCCCTTGTAGGTTCTGCATTATTCATAATTTAACCAGATCTTTGTCAACTATTTGTTTTTAACTTTAATACAGTAAATGCAGTAAAAAGGTGCCATTAAAGCAAAATTAATTGATTTTGAATTCTTTAATTTGTTTTAACTGTAGCATATTAGATATGAAATACTCATACTGTAACATGAGTATTTGTGATAAAAGACTGTGAATAATGGAAATTCTGGTCCAACAGACCATAAATCAGACCTGTTTGGTTACCATAAAGGTAAAAGGTCGGGCTGCTCCTGTTAGACTGGTCAAATATGCACCCTTTAATATACCTGTACAATGTACATGTATTTCTATTTCCAGCATTTCCATAATTATAGATCCTCTTTACCCCCAAAGTTTGTCTCTAAAATAAGTACAAAAATAAGTAAAAATGTCAAATGTACCCCAATTTCAAAATGCAGTTGGAACCTGATTTCACTAGTCTAATCTACCATATATGGTAGAAACGTTAATAAGTCTTCTTCTTAACAAGTAGCATCAAGGACTCTGGCCCATCATAGTTAATAATATATACAGTCTAACTTGTCTTAAGCATGCGGCCAAGGGAAAATGCAAAATCGCTTGCTTAAGACAGGTGCTTGCTTAATACAGGGTCAAAAAAAAATCTGTTTCGGCCCGCCCAAGGGACTCATCAGATGGCTTGTATTGTTGCATTAGTGGGGAAATGCAAATTTAACCACTAATGTGACAATATGGCTACCATTACAGTTTTATTTTATTTATTTTTTTACTTTATTTTTTTTTAATTTATTTTTTTTTTCATTTATTTTTTTTTTACTTTTTTTTTATTTACACTTTTATTCATTTGATTTTTTTATTTTTATTTTTTTTTATTTATTTATTTATTTTTTTATTTATTTTTTTTTTCTCATTTTTTAGATACATGTACATACATATGTAAACAAAATATATGAGCCACTCCATTGGAAAACCAACAAACTGCATTTGCAAAAATAAAGGCACAGACCAGCCGTGCAGTAACTGCACAGCTGATCAGCACTTTTGTTTCCGCTCCACAGACAGTATGATGCCTCGACTTTCTAAATCTGAAATTTTAAGCTTCTAGATATTTTTTATGGCTGTACAGCTTGGTTTCTGTCCGACCTGGCCGGGTTTCTCATGCAAAGGCTCATATAACATAGCCATTCTATTTCAAATGCACATAATCAAGTTAATCCATATAAGATTTTTGTCAGGTCCTCAACACTGTTTAAAAAAGTCACTTATCTTGGACTGCTTGCACGAAGTTTCTATTCTTAACGAGGTGGCCATTTCTGAAGTTTCGATAATGTTCGTTAACATGCTTGACTGTCCCTTGGCAAGAGCGAACGCCTTCAGCTTATCAAGATAATCCTCGACCTCAGATAGAGAGCACACAGGTTGAACACTTTCACAATTTTCATCATCACTATTGTCTGACACAGGTTCACAATCATGGACATGTTAACTTGTTGCAGGAGTTCAGTTGCTGGCTTGTTCCAGTCCATTCTCTCGTCACAGGTTGGAATGTTCTGTTCAATTTCAATCAGCTCAGAAAAATCTCATCCAAACAGTTCATGAGCTAGACCCACAAGTCGAGGTGGAATGTCTTCATTGATATCACTGTCTGTCTCATCAGAAAGTTCACTGACACCATCTTGTACACTTTCACCGAACTTGAACCCACATTTTTCAAAACAATTCACAATCGTAGAGGACTCTACCTCATCCCAGGAACTCTTAATCCAGTAGATTGCATCTAACACAGTAATCAACTTTAACAGTTCTGAACCACAGTGACACATCTTTATGTTTGTCCATGTCAGATAACACTCGTCGGCTCTGGCGCTTATGGAATTTCAGTTTCATGGCTTGAATTATTCCCTGGTCCATTGGTTGTATCTTTGATGTGGTGTTAGGGGGCAGGAACACAAGCTTAGCATTGTCCAATTTGATCTTTGGATGGGATGGGGCATTGTCCACAAACACGAAAATCCCACTGTTCATCCAGGCTTTCCTGTTGAATTATTCCCTGGTCCATTGGTTGTATCTTTGATGTGGTGTTAGGGGGCAGGAACACAAGCTTAGCATTGTCCAATTTGATCTTTGGATGGGATGGGGCATTGTCCACAAACACGAAAATCCCACTGTTCATCCAGGCTTTCCTGTTGAACTTGTAATCCACTGGAAGCTTGGCTGAATCAAGTCCATTGAAACACCTAGGCTGTCTTGATTTGCCTATCACCAGAAGCTTCAGTTTTTCTCCAGTCATGCTGGCACACAAAGCAACAGTAATCCGTTCTTTTGACCGTTTACCACCAGCACAATCTGAACCCAGTTGTCTACCACAGAATTGTCAACATCCCCGTGTTCACCACTCATAGTCTTAAACACGATATTATGTCTCTTAAAGAAGCTATCTAACCATCCGTTGGAAGCTTTGAATGTTGTAATTTCCAGGCTTTCAGCAAACACCCTTGCCTGCTCTTGAATCATAGGTCCTGAAATCTCAGCTCTACGGGCTGAAGCATCTTGAAACCAACGCCAGGTGAGTTCATTGATATCGTCATTTGGTGTCACACGTTTTTGACGTTTCATGTCAGGATTCACATTGATTTCTTAGTCCGACATTAACTCCGCTTTTCTTTTTAGTGTCTGTTGGATCTGCGTTTTTCCAACCCCAAACTGATCTGCTACGACACACGAACTTCTACCACTTTCTAACAATTTAATCACTTGTACGCATTCTTCAAGAGTCAACACTTTACGTTTACGAGGTGTACTAGCCATCACAAGAATTAATCTCTTAGACTTAAGACACAGATTAAACACTGAATTGTTTTAGAAAGATAGATTGGGGATTTAGCTGATGATAAGTATTTAAAGGACAATTTTGGATAATAAACCCCAAGAAAGAAACAAAAGGAAGCCACACCTATCTCTTCCCATAATTCAACAAAACAGGACTCATTGGACCATTCAGAAAACAAGGGGCTGGCATACCCATAATGCCATTAGGTACTGCTTTGCTTGTCCTTCCTCTTTGGAAATTTTAATTGGCCTGAAAATGGTGTCACAAACAAACAAATTGACAATCAGGTTGATCAAAGCACAAGAAGATGGTTAGATGCACCATTGTCCTTAATTATTCGGTGCAAAAATCGGTCCCAATAACGTTTTCTCACCTTTAATAAACATCAAAAGAAACACTCATTAAACGTAATTGCAGACACATGTCTAATTACTCGGTCGCAATCGGGTTTTCTCACCTTTATTTATCACCGAACAAACACTCATTGACACGCAATTGCATACACATGTCCAATTGCTCAGTTTGTTTCACAATTAAGGCTATCAAAGAGAGATTAAACCTTGTAAACAATCGGCTTTGATGTTGCAGCAATTACCTTGACCGACTGGTTTCCGAGAGCATATCTGCTTCTAAGCGATCAGGATATTCAAGCGGGGTACCATGAATATTTTCCCTTTTGCATGTTTGATTTGTCCGTCGAAGAGAAAAAATGGGTCAACGGGTTGCCAATTCGGTGCGATGAGTGACCGATAACGACCGACGCAGTACACAAAACAGAACCGAAATTATGACCGGATTGAAGTGCAATATTTTGGCGAGCAGTCCCAAAACATGGCCGCTTAAACAAGGAAATCTATCGGTTTGGGATGAAAAATGCTGCACGGTGGCCGCCTTAGATAGGTGCGTGCTTAATACAGGGTCATTTGCATGCAAAATCGTTCGGGGGAAAGTCCAACTGGCCGTTGAACGGAGGGGCATGTTTAATACAGGTGGCCGTAACCACAAGCTAGACTGTAAATCATGACATTGTGTTGACCTTGACCTATTTTCTAGCAAGGTCAAATATGGTCACATAGACTTGTCAATGGGATTAACAAAATTATCTGAATATTCAAGGTCAAAGTTTTATTTACCTTGATGAACAACATGAACGTAGCCAAACATCATTTTTCAAAGGCCAAATCTCAGGTGAGCGTTCTCAGGACCATTGGTCTTCTGATTTACAATTAGTGCAAGCACGGTTCACTTTTCTTTTTGCAGATAAGCATTATTTCTTATGGTTTGATGGTCAGTTTCCGTGGTAACCATATGTAATTATTGGACGGCTATCAGTGACAATCACCCGCAATAATGGGGACGTACCTTATGATGCTGTATGTTTCTCTGGAGCAGGAGAAGGCTGTGAAAAATCTCTTCAACAGTAAAGGGTGGGGATTCAAAAAACCAGGTAATTCAGTTGGTCAAAAATTATCAATGTCCCAAGAAATCCTGCTTTTTGAACATAGAAAAAAACTAAGCAGATCAGTTGGAAGATAGCGACGCAAACTGATTGTTGTTATTGCTGCACAAATGAAACATTGTTTCTTCTTTGTTAATCCAAACTGTTAAGCCTCTAGCTATATTCTGTGACAGTATAGCTTGCTTAGCAGCAGACCAAGTTGAAAATCCTGGGAACAGGTTTCTGCTTGAATATACTTACTGCTAGAATTCTCAAAGCATTGAATTAATGAATTGGTCCAGAGTGAAAAGTACACATATGTCTATGTTAAACTAGAAGCAAGTAACAGTAAGATTTCTGTAAACAATTTGAACTGTGCTGTGAGATCAATTGCTTTCGCCTTTCCAAAGTAAAAGGTGTAGATCAGATGTCCTTTCAGACATGCTGTTTGTGGAAAACCTGAACTCCTAAAAAAGGTTAGTTTCTCCTGTTCCCCAATTTCAGATCTGAGTATGACAACAGACAAACTTGGTCCTACATATGCCTCTGTAGATGACAATGAATCAGAGAGTGAAGGAGAGACCACGAGTAAAGGCAGGACAAGATCTAGGCCTGCCACGAGAGAGGCCTCTAAACGAACACCTGCTGTAAAGATAATAAAGCAATCACCGAAATCTGAGAAGAAAACATCAAAAGTCAGGGTGCAGTTGAGGAAAGGTGGTAAGAAATCAACAGAAAATGCTGAATTCCAAGAGATTCTTGAAGAAGCTGAGCTGATCACCGCATCTATAAACCCAGCAGATGATGAGGGTGAAGGAGAGGAGATCGAACCGTTTACTGTGAAAGTAGAGCGAGATGGCAACATGGGCGAAGATTCCGATTATGAAGGCGAAGATGGTGAATCTAATGACGAAGACATGGATGATGATTTTGACGATGTAACTCCATCAACGTCTTACCTAGAAGCAGGCGCAGAGTCAACAGATATTTCACAGGAGACTGCTGAAACGCCTAAACCTGCGAAGAGAAGGAAGGTCACGACTAAAGCTAGGGAGAGGCCAACATTACCGCCAGTTGATATGGATGATCTTGAGGCCATGGGGGACCTGTCACCAATTAAAGTAAGTGCTAGATGTAGTGTATGTCCTTCATCTGCTGAAGAGAAATTGATGAAATGCATGTATTTGATGATAACTGATAGCTATAGGTCTTTTATCAAAATGTTCCTGATGAAAAAAAAATTTAGTTTATAGAAAATCACACATTAAATTTTGAGTAAAAGTTACTGGCTTGAAGTTTCAGATTTTGGATGTAATGAATTATCTTTATCTTTAAAGCAAAAACAAAGGCAATATTATTGGCTGTATTGTTGCCATGTAATTGACTAATTGTAGGCTGTCTGCATCTTTGTTGTCTTCAAAAAGCATTGCATTGTTCATATTTCTTGAGGGTATAGCTTGTGTTTCATCAAATAAGCATCTTATCTGTATTTCTTTGGCAATAATCAAAGCCATCCTCAAAGACATCAGGTATCTACACTGCCCAGCAATGCAGCAAACAGATACAAAAGAGAATTGAAATAAGCCAATGCATCAGAAAACCAGCGATTTGCACATGCGAAACCAAAGGCGCAGATCAGCTTAACAGCGCCTTTGTTTTCGCTACATGGATACTACAATCTCTCTCCTTCTTAAATCCGAAATTTTAAGCTTCTAGCCTGCTTCTGTGACTGTACAGCATGGTTTGTGTCGGACCTGGTTGGAACCCAAATTGTTGGTTTTCTCATGCACAGGCTCAATATTTTATTCAAATTGAAAGTCACATTTCTTTATCAAACTTTAGCACTGACTTGCAATTCTACACTTCCTTTATTTATATGTAAAATGAAATGAGCTATGTTTGAAATTGCCTTTTTAACTGATTTCTTTGTAGGATGGTTTATAATGGTACAAGAAAGTCTGTCTAGAACTTAGAATTTTTCAAAAAGACTAAGATTGAAACTTGTAAGATGTGTTTTAAGTATTACAAGGAACACTAAAATTAAAAATATTTCCAGGATTTCTACTATTATTACCTCATACACTCCAACCTCGTTAGTACTCGCATCAGTATAACGCGTTTACCGGTGTAACGCGGTGCCTGCTTGGACCCCAAAAATTTCTGATAATGGGAAAAAACGATCTCAAAAAAAAAAAAAAAAAAAATCTGATCTGAAAATCCCACAAAACGATCTCTCATTCATTCTTAAAAAATCCTCATACCTAGTCAGAATATACAAGGTGTCAAACATTAATCAATTGAATAAACAAACTTTTAAATCCAATCAATAAAAACGCCAATTAGTCTACACCAGATGATTGAGCAGTGTCATTGGGATCAACTTACGTAATTTATGCAAACATCCGGTCGTAAACAACGAATGGGCCAGTGCCGAACAAAATATTAATTTGGGCAATATAATAAGGGAATGATCAGACCTCCCTGAATGAAAGGGTTTCTGATAATTGTCAACTTACAACTCTCAAACTATAAAGCGCACAGTAAACACCCATCAGGGGTAGAATATATCAGTCTTTACTGTCTCTCTTTCACTTTTTTAGTTTTTGTCATGTAGTAGCTCAGTGGAAAAACACCAATACAATGTCAGACCTTGATCTGGGTTGTTCAAGGGCATAATTTGATTACAGTTGCTCCCCCTTGTAAAAACGTACATACGTTTTGGTAAAATCTGTATTTTTCCAACACAATCGGCGTAGTCTTACATTACTGACAATTATGTATAATTTCATTTACATAATTATATTCAATTCAACTAAAAAAAAGATTTGTGATAGCAAATCTACTATAAAATTGAAAGAATTTTACTGATAAACTGTTAAATTTTTGACCTACAAATATCCTATTGATGTAGATCCATTTAATACATTAGAAGATACCATAAACATTGGTGGTTCTTCATAGCACAAACAGGCAAGGACCTGTTGGTGTGTCAGTCGTTAGTATGCGACTCACTTATAACGCTGTTCAATTTTGTGGACCCCGACCGTCGCGTACTAACGAGGTTGGAGTGTATTATTGCCAGTGGTTGAATAATGTTAAAAACAGTCTTTTTGTACCAGATCTTAGATTAGTGAGATAGTTGTAATCAGTATTATTGCATAAATACCTGTGTCACATGATATTAACAGCCATTTATTAATGAAGAGAAAGCCATGTATTATGTCCCCCATCCGAAGGGGTGGGGGACATATTGTTTTTGGTGTGGATCCCGTCGGTGTCGGCGGCGTCGGCGTAGCTTTTTGTCTGCATGAACCACTGGATGGATTTAGACCAAACTGGCACAGAAACTTCATTGGGACAGCCGAATGGAGTGATTAGATTTTGGTGACCTTGACCTAATTTTCAAGGTCACAAAGGTCAATTAACTGTTTGAAAATCCAGATGTCTCCATTCGCTTCCGCTCTCTAACTTGAGTAGTTTTTGACCGATTTTCTTCAAACTTTGCATATTAGTTGATACCGGCAAGGAGTGGTTTGGGATTGTAGATGGGTAAATTTCGTCAAATGACCTTAGAGTTATGGCCCTGGCCCCTTGATTGAGGTAAAAAATTGCATTTTGTTCGTTTCCGCTCTCTAACTTGAGTAGTTTTTGACCGATTTTCTTCAAACTTTGCATATGAGTTGATACCGACAAGGAGGGGTTTGGGATTGTAGATGGGTAAATTTCGTCAAACGACCTCAGAGTTATGGCCCTTGATTGATGTTAAAAATTGCATTTTGTGCGTTTCCGCTCTCTAACTTGAGTAGTTTTTGACCGATTTTCTTCAAACTTTGCATATGAGTTGATACCGACAAGGAGGGGTTTGGGATTGTAGATGGGTAAATTTCGTCAAACGACCTCAGAGTTATGGCCCTTGATTAATGTTAAAAATTGCATTTTGTGCGTTTCCGCTCTCTAACTTGAGTAGTTTTTGACAGATTTTCTTCAAACTTTGCATATTAGTTGATACCGACAAGGAGTGGTTTGGGATTGTTGATGGATAAATTTCGTCAAATGACCTTAGAGTTATGGCCCTTGATTGAGGTTAAAAATTGCATTTTTTAGCTCGACTGCACGAAGTGCATAGAGCTATTGCAGTCACCCCGGTCGTCCACGTTCCCGTTCCCGTTCCCGTGCGCGTTCCCGTGCGCGTGCGCGTCACACTTGCGTTAAAGTTTTCTAGAAGTCCATATCTTGACAACCACTCATCAGAAAGCATTCATACTTGGACCATAGATACCCTGTAGGGTTAGCTTTCATTCCATGGCATCGGGCCCCTGGGTCCAGGCCAGGGGGTGGGGCTGGAGGTTAAAATCTAGAACACCTTCAAAAATGGCAATTCTTATGTTAAAGTTTTCTAGAAGTCCATATCTTGACAACCACTCATCAGAAAGCATTGATACTTGGGCCATTGACACCCTGTAGGGTCGGCTTTCATTCCATGGCATCAGATCCCTGGGTCCATGCCAGGGGGTGGGGCTAGAGGTTAAAATCTAGAACACCATTAATAATAATGGCTTTTCTGTGATATAGTATTCTAGAAGTCTATATCTTGAAAACTTTTTATCAGAGGGCTTTCATACTCGGACCATAGGTACTCTGTAGGGTTGAGTTTCATTCCATGGCATCGGGCCCCTGGGTCCATGCCTGTGGGGTGGGGCTGGAGGTTAAAAACTAGAACACTAAAAAATAGATGTACTGCTGTGTAACTTTTACAAGGAGGCATATCTTGACAACAACTTATCATAAAGCATTCATACTTCATACACTTTAGGTTCCATGACATCGGACCTCTGGGTCGGAGTCAGGGGGCGGGGCTAGAGGTCAAAATCTAGAACTCCTCGATTTTTTTTTCTTTTTATTTCTTAATAGAAACAACTTAGGAGGATGGTTGGTCATTCATCTTTTGACTTTGTGACACTGACTTGTGTGTCATGACGGTAAGGGTCGGTTGACCTACTTTCCATGGTTCAGTGATTTTGCCTTATATCTTGACACTCAATTAGTATATTTTCTTACTTCTTTCAGATTATGAGTTAGTACGACCAGGCCTTTGACCCCAATATACTTATAGGTCACTGTGACCTAATTTCACGGTTCAGTGATTTTGCCTTATATCTTGACACTCAATAAGTATATTTTCATACTTTTTTCAGATTATGAGTGAGTATGACCAGACCTTTGACCCCAATATACTTATAGGTCACTGTGACCTAATTTCACGGTTCAGTGATTTTGCCTTATATCTCGGTACTCAAATGGTTTATGAACAAACTTCTTTCAAAGTATGTTTGCGTATGACAAGACCTTTGACCCTGAAGTAGTCCTTGGTCACTGTGACCTAATTTCATGGTTCAGTGATTTTGCCTTATATCTTGACACTCAATTAGTATATTTTCATACTTTTTTCAGATTATGAGTGAGTATGACCGGACCTTTGACCCCAATATACTTATAGGTCACTGCGACCTAATTTCACGGTTCAGTGACTTTGCCTTATATCTCGGCACTCAAGTGGTTTATGAACAAACTTCTTTCACACTATGTTTGCGTATGACAAGACCTTTGACCCTTAAGTAGGCCTAGGTCAATATGACCTAATTTCACGGTTCAGTGATTTTCCTTTATATCTCGGCACTCAATTGGTATATGAACATACTTCTTTCACGATATGTATGAGTATGACAAGACCTTTGACCATAAAGTAGTCCTGGGTCACTGTGACCTAATTTCATGGTTCAGTGATTTTGCCTTATATCTCAACACTCAGTCGGTATTTTTTCATACTTCTTTCTGATTATGAATGAGTATGACCACACCTTTAACCCAAACATACTTATAGGTCAATATGACCTAATTTCATGGTTCAGTGATTTTGCTTTATATCTCAACACTGAATGGGTATATGATCATTTTTCTTTCACATTATGAGTAAGTATCACTAGACCTTTGACCCTGCAATACTAATAGGTCAGTGTGACCTTTTTTCACGGTTCAGTGATTTTGCCTTGTGTCTTGGCACTCAGTTGGTATATGAACACACTTCTTTCACAATATGAGTGAGACCTTTAAATCTTAGGTAGTTATAGTTAACTTTCATGGTTGTGATTTTGCCTTATTGCATCAAGGCAAAAAGATGTGAGCATAATGCTTTGGGTTACTGGTCGGGTTTGGCCTTATGCTTGACAAAGGTCAGAAGCAGTCGAGCACGCTGTCCTGCGACAGCTCTTATTTCGTTTCCGCTCTCTAACTTGACTAGATCTTGACAGATTTTCTTCAAACTTTGCATATTAGTTGATACCGACAAGGAGTGGTTTGGGATTGTTGATGGGTAAATTTCGTCAAACGACCTTAGTTTTGGCCCTTGATTGATGTTAAAAATTGCATTTTGTTTGTTTCCGCTCTCTAACTTGAATAGTTTTTGACCAATTTTCTTCAAACTTTGCATATGAGTTGATACCGGCAAGGAGTGGTTTGGGATTGTAGATGGGTAAATTTCGTCAAATGACCTTAGAGTTATGGCCCTTGATTAAGGTTAAAAATTGCATTTTTTCGTTTCCGCTCTCTAACTTGAGTAATTTTTGACAGATTTTCTTCAAACTTTGCATATTAGTTGATACCGGTAAGGAGTGGTTTGGGATTGTTGATGGGTAAATTTCGTCAAACGACCTTAGAGTTATGGCCCTTGATTGAGGTTAAAAATTGCATTTTGTTTGTTTCCGCTCTCTAACTTAGAGTAGTTTTTGACCGATTTTCTTCAAACTTTGCATATGAGTTGATACCGACAAGGAGTGGTTTGGGATTGTAGATGGGTAAATTTCGTGAAACGACCTTACAGTTATGGCCCTTGATTTATGTTTAAAATTGCATTTTTGTAAAAATTTAGGGTTGGGGCCGAGGTGGTCCATTACTTTTTACAGCTGAAACATGTGATATTTTAAAATGTCTGTTGGTATATATTGGTTTTAATGTAAAATGTCTGTTGGTATATATTTTTCAGGGTTATATGTAAAAATTTACAAAATTAAAAGTGGGTTGGGGCGGAGAGAGGGGGACATATGTTTTCCTCTGAAAACTCCATCTAGTTAATATTGCAATTCACGCGCGCATGTGCTGTTAATACATGGCTTTTACTTATGCTCATTACTGGGCGCCACGCAAAGCACGTGCTAGTAATGAGAAACTGAAGTTCGCCCGGAACGCGTATGAATATGTGATGAGGCTGTAAAATATAGTGCACCATATTTCTTTCGTTTCTGCACCTTTTTTCTTTCGTTTCTGCAGAATTTATGCAATAATAGCGATCAAAAATGATTTTGTCATTCATTAACATACGCTAGGTCCCTCGGGAAGTGTTGAAAGCCTCAGGCTATGCCCTCGGTTTTCAACACTCCCCTCGGGACCTAGCGAATGTTAATGCATGGGAAATCATGTTTGATCCCTATATAGAACATGTCATAAAAATGTCTGACTGCTAAACACCACAAACCTCCACAAACCACCACAAAACTCACCACAAACCTCCTAAAAACAAACCACAAACCACTTAATAACCTTATGTGTCAAAGGTTAATTATAATTATGGTCATTATATTGAAAAAACAAAAACAAAAAAAAAAAAAAAAAAAAAAAAAAAACAAAAAAAAAAAAAAAAAAAAAACTTGCATGTGAATTATGGGAACACATGATTAATGTCACCATCAATATATCAATGCCAAAGGATATATTTCCTACTCAAACATCTTTTATTCAGAAAGTTCATTCAAAATCTGCACTCTATCATTTTATTTTGTATAATTTATTCTATGAAAGCATTATCATATTCAATTATCCATTATTATTATCATATTCAATTATCTGCTGAATTGACAGACATACTCTAAGTACATTGTTCATATGATTTGATCAAAATTTCTCTGAGCATGTGAATCATTTATTAATTTGGGCTCTTAGGTGATTTGCAGTGATGCTTGAGCTGGTTTGTGGTGTGCTTTGTGGTTGTTTGTGGAGGTTTGTGGTGGTTTGTGGTGTTAAGTGCCACCCGTCTGCTCTGCCTCCCAAGCCTCGCTGATCAGATGTTGAATATGGGAGTTAGAGATTATATGTGTAAGGTAGCATGTAGCAAATATCAATTGCTGATGAGACTCAAGTCATGCTTGTTGCAGCTCAGATATTAGTAACCATTTTCATGCCAAACCTGCAGCAATACCAAGTCTTTCGGAGAAACAGACTTAGATTTGAGTCTTCGCATGAGAAAACCAACAATTTGGGTTTCCCACCAGGTCTGACACAAACTGACATGTACAGTAACAGAAGTAGGCTTGAAGCTTGAATTTTCGGATGAAGGAAGAAGAGGGATTTTACTATCAATGGAGCAAAAATAAAGGTGCTGATCAGCTTTGATTGATCTGTGCTTTTGTTTTCGTGCATGCATATTGTTGATTTTCTGATGTGGCGGCTTATTTCAGAATCTACCATTGGTTTGCCAAGTTTTCAGATTGACTGATCAGACTCAGAAGAGCCTGCATTGTTTGCCATTCTGTCTGCATCATATAGAAGCAATTCCATCATTTAAGTATCTGTGTTGGAATTTTAGAATGGTTAGGGGCAGATCCAGGATTTCTGAAGAGGGGGTTCAGATGTGAAAAAGGGGATTCGATTGGCTAATTTTACACAAAATTTATTGAAATTTCCCATGAAAATGAAAAACATGTATTTTGGCTCCAGAGGGGGTTCTATCAAACCCCTTGACCCCCCTCTGAATCCGCCACTGAATGATGGTAGTAATTCATATTGGATGGTTATAGTTACATGTTTAGGCCCTGTTTCCTGTGTCTTGCATTAGATAAGTGATGACAAAATATTCTCCACAAAATAAGTAGGGCAGTTATCAGTAATGGCAAAATGATTTGCATTGAGTATGGGTATAGCAATATATATAGCAATTATAGGTTGAGACAGGAAAGGCATGGTTAGATTAACTGACAGGACATATTGCAGAGCAGGGGTTTCGGGAGCATAGTGTCAGACTTGAAAGGGCTGGAGGTTAACTGTTATGGAGTCAAAACCTTGTGCCATGTCCATGCCAGTCACACTTTATTCCCTGTGGTATTGCATAAGTACCCAGGATCCTGAAAAACTACTGACAGAGAATTGAAGGATGTTAAGCATCATGCAGCAGTTCATATATATATAGATAAAATCATGTCCAATTGTTATGAGGTCTGGAAACTGATATACAGTATACTTGACAAGTTGTAACGGACCATGTATTAGAATTTTAATGAGAGCCTGCACCAGATGATTTACTTTTTACTTTGTAAGAATTTGTTTTGATAGAAGGTCTCGTTCAATATTCCTGCTTGAGTAGATGTAATAGTAATTCCAGTTCTTGGTTTGGTTACTTGGTAGAGTTTGATTACGGACAGAAAACTTGTTATTTTTATCGCAACTTGTGACATAAAATAAAGTCTTTGCATCTAATGTTTATTGAATCAACATCAAAATCTATATAACATCAAACGCCTGAGTCAATCACTGTAACTGAACTAGTGTCATTCTTTGGACTTCACTTGTGGATTGTTTACAGGAAATGAGATGCAATGCGAGAAAACCCGTCTTCGGGTTTCCAACCAGGGCTGACTTCAACAGGCCTTAACAGTCACAGAAGCAGGCTAGATATTTTGGGTATAAGTAGAAGAGGAATTGTGCTATTCGAGTAGCGAAAACAAATGCGCTGATCAGCTGTGCAATACTGCACAGGTGATCTGCTCCTTTGTTTTCGCATAGGCAAAAATCTGGTTTTCTCATGGCATGCCTCAAATAATACACTAACCTGTTCTGAAATTATTCAAGCTCGCCAATGGCACACTGGTCCATCTTTCATAACAGTAAACTAAAACTCCGTACACCGAACTAAACTGTAGGAAATTAATAGGAAATTAAAAAAATGGCGGATTTTGTTGGGAGCGTATCGGTTCGTAAGATTTGTTTATTTATCATGAGCTTCTCTTTTTGTTTATCCACACAAAATATATGTTACATACCAATAAAACTATTATGTTTTTAGATTAGATCTATACTTTCTATAGGTAACGCCGCATTTACTTTTAATGCTGAACACAACTTTGACGGGTGGTTGCAAAAGCAAGTTTTTTGTATGCCATTGTGAAGCTATGCCTATTTTGTGGCTCAAATTCGACAATTAATGGCTTGATTTTTTATTGGGAACCTATGCATCGATGGATTAAGACGATTTCAACCAAATTTTTTTTGTAAAGTGTCATTTGACAGTAAAGTTATGGATAATTTTTCATTACAATGCATTCAACACCTGAATCAACACAACGAAGAATCAACTAAAACTTTATAAATTTGGTAAAATAATCTCATTAAGACCATTTATGTTGCATTTCAAGTTACATTGACATTCTCTTTCATCTACCAATTTGTGTAATCTAAAAATGTCACTTTTATCTCAGAGTTGCTGATGGCCTGCCCTAGTTACATTAGCCGTACATACGTGGGTATGTGGTATTTCAGTACTTTTGACGCATGCACAAATGATATCATACATGAAGTTTGTGTCCCAACTGTGGGCATGGCTGTTTAGTTGTTGTTTTTTCTTCTGTATTTCAGGTGAAAATGTATCAGTGTGATCAGTGCAAAAAAGCATATTCAAGACAGAGTTCTCTGATAAACCATCGCCGCAAACATAATGCAGTGCGTGAGTTTATGTGCCATCACTGCACCAAGACTTTTATATATAAAGACAACCTTAATCAGCACATAGTTACGCACAATGAAGAAGCTCCAGCCTCTCATGTTTGTGATATATGTGGGAAAACATTTAAGCAGAGGGGTGGCCTGTACATGCATAAGGCTAGCCATGGTGTTTCAAAGCATAGATGTGACTATTGCGAAAAGGTGTTTGATAGGAAAGAGTATCTGATGCGGCATATTAAAACACACGGTGAAAAGGAGCAGTGTAGTTTATGTAACAAGCTGATTTATCATTTGGACAAACACATCTGCAAAACAAAGACTGTTGAGGCCACACACAGTTGCACACTTTGCAACAAAAAATTTAAACAGAAACGTTACCTTTGGGAGCACATAAGGTATTCACACAAAAAAACTGGTTCCTTTGAATGAAAGTAAACCCAAATAGTCAAGATATAGACACAGAAAAACATTAACACAGACATTGCGCTCGATGTTCGCGTACATTGTCAATATGACGCATTGCATGCAATTTAATGCTAATCATAGTGTGTACATTCTCTTAACTCAAAAAATCCACTTTGGTCATTAGCCACCCATGGTGCAAAAGGCAGTAAAGCCAATTAGCAAGGATGATTTTAGTTCAGCAGCCTCTGATAAGAAATTCCAGGTAAGGAACATCTGGTCTGATCAGCATGTACAAATGACCATTCAAAATCCTTAAATCATGACCGATGAGCTTGTCGCTTAACTTTTCATGACTAATTTAATTATTTTGATTTAATTGGATTTTGATGAAAATTTAACAAAAATGCATTTTGTGATTTGGCTTGTACTGTAAAATACCTAGAATTCTAGGTATCAGGTTACAGTAAATCTGACCATTCCTTGCATAATTACCCAGTAGAGGCAGCTCAATACTGATAAGCTGCATATGCTCACAGCAGGTATTACAGCATAAGTGGACACCGCACTTTACCCCCATTTTCCTGTGTTTTGGGGGTAAAGTGCGGTAAATGAGATAAGAGAATGTACACAGCCCTATGAAAAAGGTTATTAAAATTTTATATCAATCAATTTTTCTTCAAACTCTTGTATTTATTAAAGTTTAATTATATGTACTATAATTATGTCAAAACAAGCATTTGTTGCAAGGCACTCTGATAAGAGAGTCAGAAGCTTTTCAGTGTATATGACCAAAACATAAGATTTGGATTTTGTATTTCATCTTTTATTCAAATCCATCTGAACCGCAGTTATATGCATTTAACAATATCATTCTGTTTGTATGGTTCAATGCTTAGTTCATTGACAATACTTTCAAATCATGTAATTTTTGTTGAGGTTTGAATAAGTATACTATCTTTAATTATTGTTTTGCGAAATCTAGCGACAAATGTCACAACGTCCAAAACATGCATAAATGTAAAATTTGCAAAACTTTGATGCCTAACTGTTGCCCGATAACCTTCAGAAATTTATTTGAGAATGATAACTACATGAAGTTCATCAAATTACTAATGGCATAAAAGGCGGCCCCCGTGGCCGAGTGGTTAAGGTCGCTGACTTCAGTGCTCTTGATCATTCGATCATCTCACCGATGTGGGTTCGCGCCTCGCTCGGGGCACGAGTCACATGTGGGACAAGCCAAGTTCTGCTTGCGGGTGTGTCAGGTGGTTTTTCCCCGGGTACTCCGGTTTTCGCCCCACCTACCGATTGATCTGTCTCGATATGAGTGAAAAAGCTTGAAAAGGACGTAAAACTGAATCAAAAAAAAAAAATAAATAAATAATGGCATAAAATACATGAAGAAGAATTTTAACGGAAATGCGCTTTTCGGCAATCATTTAGTGAATCTAGCAGAAATGTTGCACTGCCGAAAAAGCACAATGTCTGCATGATGTTAATGAAAAGGGTTAAATACACATTGGTGTTGGCTTATAAACGGAATCCAAATGTGTAGGATATCAAAATATCCTAAACTGAAATATGAAACGAAAATGTTTCCCTCGGTTATGTTGCTAAATAACCAGAATGAATAATGTCCAGTAATTTAAAAATAAAGTGTACAGTCAACTAGCGGCTAGATGTCAGTTACGCAATTGAACGCCAACATTGAGCGCAACGTAGTAAATTATATATTTTTAAAGGTGACCTAAGTTTTGACTTATAGCTCCATCTCTGGGGCATGGACCCTGGAAATCGTTGTCATAGAATGAAAGCTAAACTCTATAGGGTACCTGTAGTTCAAGTGTGAATACTTTCTGGCCAGTGTTTAGTAAGTGTGAATGCTTTCTGATCAGTGTTTGTCAAGATTAAGACTTAGAATGAAGAACGTTATCACAGTAAATTGCACATTTTAAGTGTGACCTAGATTGTGACCTCATAGCCCCATTCCTGGGCATGGAACCAGGGTCCGATTTCAAGGAATGAAAGCTAATCCTATATGGTACCTACGGTCTAAGCATAAATGCTTCCTGATAAGTGGTGGCTGAGATACACAACACTTGAGAAATTTTGAAGGAAAACTTTGACAATTTGCCACGAACGTGATGGAAGTACGGACAAATGGAAAACAAAAACTATATAAACCCCATCGGCATAAATCTCTGGGGCATAAACATGGATATGTAAACAGACATTTTCCAAGTCATGAACTTGGGTGGATTTTCCCAATTAGTCAACCTTTGCCGATTACTACTTTTCAACTTTCAGTTTTATCATAGCCATAATAATTATTATGCATTTTGTATATTTTCTGTATCAAAGATGTCACTTTGCGAGAAAACCTTATCTTATTTCCCACATAAAACTGAGCCAAACAATTACAGGAATACCCCCCCCCCCCCCCCACACACACACACCTCAGACAAACCTTTATTTAAGAAATGAATGATTTTCATGATGTTCATGGGACTATATGAACTGCAGTGGGTTGCTTGCAGAGTAAATAAGGGTTCGTGTAAGCTTTGCTAGTGCCCCACTGCGATTCATAGTTACATGATCTCAGAAAAATTAAACTCATTGCTTATATTTACATTCATGCTTTTCTATTGCTTGTTGAAAATTTACAGAAGAGATCACATTTAAAAGCAAATAGAAGTTCTACACACAGTTTGTGTTGAAACAGCAGAACAGCATTTATGACGTTTACAACATCCAATCAGATTGGCGAAAGCCTTGGTGTTTTGACGTCAATGGACATCGCGTAACAGGATGTTGTTCATGCAACTATGAACACTCATCAGTATATAAAGGTTCATCTAAGGTGGTTTTAGAAAAATTTGAATATCTAAGAAATGAATTTCATTTTTCTGATGTTCATGGAGCTATATTTACATTTTTCTAAAACCTCCTTAGATGAACCATTAGATGTTCATCTGTGTTCATACTTCCATGAACAACATTGTGTCACGCGACGTGACGTAATCCAAACTTGACGTCAAAAAATATGAATCTCGCCAATCTGATTGGACGTTGTAAACGTCGACGCCGTTCCGCTGTTTGATCACACACTGTGTGTAGATTCTCTGTTTGCTGGTAAATGTGATCGCCTTGGTGATTTTTCAACAAGCGATAGAGAGAAATGAATGTAAATATAAGCAATGAGTTTAATTTTTCTGTTGTTCATGGAGCTATGAACCGCAGTGGGTCGCTAGCAAAGCTTACAGTCATGAACCCCTTCGGGGATCATTCACTTTGCACACGACCCACTGCGGTTCATAGCTCCATGAACACCAGAAAAATGAAATTCATTTCTTAAATGAACAGCAGTGGGTTGCATGCAAAGTGAATGAACCCCAAAGGGGTTTATGTAGGCCTAAGATTTGCTGAACATTTCTTAACGTTTCTGAACATCAGAAAATTTAAACTCATTACTTATTTTACATTCATTTCTTTCTATCGCTTGTTGAAAATGCCCGAGGCGAACACATTTACAAGCAAATAGACAGTTTACACACAGGGTGTCTTCAAACAGCGTTACAGCATCAATGACATCATGACGTTGTTTCCAAGTCAACAACGACCAATCACATTGGCGAGAGCCATGGTTCTTTGATGTCATAACCTGATCATGTGACATGATGTATTCATGGAAGTATGAATGACATATCAATTCTATAGAATCATTAAGGATTTGCATTGGAAAATGTAAATTAAAGAAAAAAAACATGAAAAAAGATTCATGCATGGGGTAAAAGGCTAAAAAGTGACATAACTAGGACATGAAAGAATTTGTTATTACTATTATTATTATTATTATTGCTTTCACAACTTGTATAGGATAATTAACAACCAGGCTCACATAACTAGGGCAGGCCATCAGCAGCTCTGAGATAAAATTACACAAATCGGTAGATGAAAGAGAACGTCAACGTAACTTGAAATGCAACATAAATGGTCTTAATGAGATTATGTTACCAAATTTAAAAAGTTTTAGTTGGTTCTTTGTTGTGTTGATTTAGGTGTTGAATATGTTGTTTTGAAAAATTATTGATAACTTTACTGTCAAATGACACTTTACAAAAAATTTGGTTGAAATTGTCTTAATACATCTATGCATATGTTCGCAATAAGAAATCAAAACATTAATTGTCGAATTTGAGCCACAAAATAGGCATTGCTTCATGATGACCTACAAAAAGCTTGTTTTTGCAATCACCCGTCAAAGTTGTGTTCAGCATTAAAAGTAAATGCGTTGTTACCTATTATAGAAAGTATAGGTCTAATATAAAAACAATAGTTTTATTGGTACGTAACATATATTTATTGTGGATAAACATGAAAAAGAGAAGCTCCTAATAAATAAACAAACTTATGAACCGATTCGCTCCCAACAAAATTCGCCATTTTTTTAATTTCCTATACATTACAGTTTAGTTCACTGTATGGACTTTAGTTTACTGTTATGAACAATGGACCTGTGTGAATGGGGTCATACAAACATTTGGTTTTGAAAATTTGTATGGAGTAGATTCAAGAAGTTTGTCATTTACTGGCAAAGGAAAACCACTTGAGTTTGGTGCAGTTAATATTTACCACCTGTTATAATCACATTCAGATGTTGTGGTTGTTTGAATTATAGCTTAATGTCCTAGTGAACAATTTTTCAGTCTTGTTGGGATTGAGCCAACACTATGTACATGTAGTACCAGTACTATGGGGAGTAATTAATGCCCTGCTGAACAGCTCAAGGACACAACCATGGGGATGTGTGGTTTGAACCCAACCTTTCTAGATGCAGAGTCTTACACTCTATACCTAGACCACTGCCCTTCCATAAATATTCAGAATGTGGGAATTTGAAGAGTTCTGCCTTGTTAGACTGAATAGACAGACACTTGTATATAATCAGTAAAGCCTTGTCCCTATGTTGGGACTCTTATAGTAGTTTAAATATAGCAATGATTCATGTTACCATTAAACATTGTTTGGAACCAAGAAAGTCATTATAAAGCGAGATTACATAGAAATATGATACATGCACATCCAAATAATCATATGGAATCAACCAAAATTCAAAGTCAACAGACAGTTATTGGCCTGCATCACCCCTTCATTGCAAGACTACTTAGACTAGTGCAAAGAAAAGCCCCCCAGACACTTGGAAGGAGACTGTAGATTGGTTGTTTTTCTTTGCAGCCAAAACTGAGTAGAAGAAAGCGTAAATATGATCTCGGTCAACTAGTCAACGCCTGCCATGCAGTTCGAACTGAGAAGATGGCCATACGTAAAGCAGCCAGAATATATTGTGTTCCTGAAGCAACAGTAAGAAATACGTTGGACAGATTCAAGGAAGATGAATGTCTAAGTATAGACAAAATACCTAAACATGGACCAGCTAGTTTGCTGACTAAAGATGAAGAGAATGATATTGCTGGTTATCTTAACACGATGAGTGAAATAGGATATGATTTTTACATACGACAAATCAATAGAATGGCAACAGATTATGCTGTTGTGTTGGGAAAACGTTCACATTCAGAGAGAACTTTGAGCACTGAATGGTTTCATAATTTCAATTCAAGACACACTGAGATCAGGATTAATAAAAAACTAAAACTTGCCGAAGTAAGAGAAAAAGCAAACTCTGAAGATGTTATTGGTCCATATTATGCCAAATTGAAGGGAATCATAGAAACCTGTGATCTTACAGAAAGACCTGATTCAATTTATGTAGTGGATGAGATTATATTCCCAATGGAGAAAGATGACAATGAAACCACAATTAAAACTTCTGAAAATGTAGCAACAGATGAAAAGGAAGAGAAAGAAAAAAATATCTCCATCATAGGATGTGGAAATGCATCTGGAAGTCTTGTGCCACCCTATTTTGTGTTACCAGGGAAACGATGGCATGATAGATACCTTGAGAGTGCCTGTGAAGGGTCAAGAGGTGAATGTTCTGAGAGTGGCAAACCCCATGCTGGGACAATTCAGCATTTTTTCAGAGACCATTTCACCAAATTTGTGAAACTGGGGAAACCGAATCCTACAACTCTGGTACTGTATGATGGACACAAACTACACCATCCACAGCTCACACTGACTGACTGGGCAGAAGAAAATAATGTGGTTTTCTTCCCATTGCCACTTCACATGTCTGTAATTACTGGACAGGACACTGGCTGCTTTCAGCCTTTAAGGGAGGCTTTTAAGGGAGAATGTGAAGCTCAGTTCAAATTCACTAATGCCAGCAGTCTTACAAGCTATGATGCAGCCAGAGTGGGTAGCAATGCTTATTTGAAAGCAATGACCCAAATAGTGTTGGTCAGATTTTTCAAGAGCCTTGGAATTGGAAATATTAATCCTGAAAGTGCAGACTTGTGAGATATTGTTGAGGTTGCTTTGAAAGAACAGTAAAGTGGGTTATCGGTCAAGCAGCATATTTAGTTTTGATGGTCCGAAAATGCAAAGAGAAATAGTAATTGCAGAAGAAAGCGTTAACTTTTCTTAGAAATTTTGTTTAAAGGGGGAGGGGGTTAAGATATGCTCCACAAACTGCAGGACATGGTTATGTTAAACTAAGAAGGGAAAAAAACCTGAAAGCTCAGCATTACCACTATTCCACAAAGGTTTATCTCTCAAAGTGAGTGGGGAAGGGTTGGGGAAGTATTTAATATTCTTAGAATTAGATGTTCACATTTTAAATTGTGTTTTAGATAGTTTGTTCAAAGTTGTTTTATTGTTAGTATGATATTGATACTTCTGAAATAAAGAGCTCACACGGCACAAATAATCTGGTTGAGACACTTTTTTGAAAAAGGGAAATATGGTGACCTAGTGGTAGAATGGCAGACTCCAAATCAAGAGGTTCTGGGTTCAAAAATTATCTCTGTAGCACCAATGGTTGTGTCCTTGAACAAGACAATTTTTAGCTACCCATAATACTAGTTGATACCCAGGAAGGAGTTGCCTGACTGGAAATGACTTAAAAAGACGTTTAACCGCAATATGAGCAGACAAACAAACATCATGAAAAGATATTGAAGCAAACTTGTGCATACAAAAAGAAAAGTTCATTAGAAGCTAGTACAACCAACAGGGATAAAGTAGGACAAAGAAATGTAACCATTGCCTCTTCCAATGATTTATAAACCCTACATGGATTAGGTAGTCACCTTGCAAAATGTGTGGTCATACATTATTTAGACTACAAGTGTGCTAAAAGGAATCAAAATTTCACAATTTTTAAGAATTGGACTTTTTGCTGAATGCTTGAAATACAGTAAAATATAGTCAATGTCGAATGGGCACAAAAAATCGTCCCGTGGGAATTTCATGACGATTTGTGACGACCTACCTTAAATCAAACTTTGGGGCATATGCAACAATTTAAACCAGTTCGTCGCCCTGAGACCCGCGTCTGGGCTGAAATATGACGTCATCAAAGTGGCGACCAGCGCACTCATAATATGCATTTTAAACAACCATTGTCATACTATGCTTGTCAGATAAAAATTGATTTCCAGCTTCTCGCTGTTTTTAAATGGATGGATTTTACCAGTTGTATGTATAAAAGCTATTTTAGCACAAAAGTATCTCTCACAAGGAGCATAGCACTAAAAATATGAGCCACGTCACGACAAAATCTGCATACAAAGTGCCAAACTATACATAGTACACCGGGAGCTAATTTGACCTAGCTTGCATCCCCAAGACATTTTTGTTTGCTAATCATTTACTGGCACCCCAGAAATGCAAACAAAATTAAATAAATGTCCCCAAATATAAAATCAAATGCACTATGAAAAATGCACGGTTTCCATGGTAACCGTTAACGTGATTCTTGAGGATGGGGGTATACATACAAAATTGATCATATCTCCACTGTTACATATATTAGGTTATTGAACACGGTCTCATTTTAAAGCTTAGATATAGCCCTTTCTTTTTATGGTAAGTAATCCAAATTTATAATTAGCATATTGATTAATTTTCATGAAAACATGCAAAATGGCAGAAAAAAAAAAAAAAATCCATTAATGAAGTAATTTCAGGCCCAAGCTGTCGTTGTGACACTTGGTTATTTAACAAGTAATATCATATGACGAATTTATTGATGACATGGTCCTATATGAAAATTATCTCATTTGTATATTCATGAATATTAGTAAAATTGCCAAAAAGTAAGGAAAAACAAGAGAAAAATTATATCCATTGCAAGGTATACTGGATATGTTATAAGATCCAATCTATCTTGCATCCCTGGGACAAATTCTCAAGACTGTCAGTGTTTTCAGAGGGACATCCTAAATGCCATCAAATATTGTCATCAGCAATGAAAAAAACATGTGCATGATGTAAAATTACATAGTTTCCACACCACTCCTCATGCGATTCTAAAGAATAGGATGTTCTTCCTAAAATACTTATATCCCACCAATAGAATGCTCTAGAGTACTATAATTGGTTTGATAGTGATACAGGAACCAAACAATTTAGCCTACAAAATGACTTGTATCTCGGCAATCAAAAGTCATATGGTGCCTAAAAATGACATCAAATGGTGTCTAGGGCATTATTATACCATCCTGTACTATAAAGTATGGGTCATTTGTGTTTTAGTTTTAAGAATATTAACAAAACGTTTTGAATTTGGAGAAAACATACAAAACAATTAAGGGTATGCGTAGAAAACGCACGTACCCGGGTTACTGAAAGACCTAGGGAGCTATGATTTGTAATTAATGATTGCTAGGACAATGTTCAGTAACCATATAATCCGATATATAAAGTAGTAGAACTGAGATCCTTGAAGAGCTTTTAACATATAAGTGAGAAATATGGGTCATACCGCAGTTTCCAGCTATTTTTCTTGTAGATCTATTGATATTAATAAGATCTTAATAAATAATAGCACCATCAATGAAAAATGAAGGGGTACACCAACAATATTACTTATATCTCAGCTGCCAATAGTCGTGGAGAACTCAAAATGGCCTCAATCTATTGCTAGGACAATGTTTTATTGTCATGTGCTCAGATGTATAAATCATGCTTTCTGGCGAGCAAGATTTAATAAATTTTGGTGAAGCACAGCCTTCCATTTTCATATTTTTCGAAACTTTATGTACATGTAACTTTCAGAAAATTTAATAACATGTGGTTAAGCTATCGTACTGCATGGCATTAGTGCATTCCCCCATCATTCTAATGGAACCATTTTCAGCATTATAATGATATTATCAGCTGAGATATGAGCGATTTTCTTTGGTGTAACCGTTTTTCTCTTATACAACAAAAATAGCTGATTATATCGTTACAGAACATTGTCCTAGCAATCATTTGATGCCAATTATAGCTCTCCTACGTATACCCCCTTAATTGTTCCGTATTCCCAACCCACTAAATTCAAAAGGTTTTGTTGATATTCTTAAAACTCATGAAACTATATGTAACACCAAATGACTGGTAAATTGTAGTTTAGGATGTAATAAGGACACCATTTGATGCCATTTTCAGCACTATGGGACTTTGATTGCCGTCATACAAGTCATTTTGTAGGTTAACCCATTTTTGCATTGTCTTTTCTCTAAAATTTCTTTAGTTTTCATTAAAATTCATGATATTGGAAATCAGATTATTCTTATATATTACTTCAGGGCCATAATACATTGTCATAGCATTCATTGAATACCTCTTTCAGCATCCTGGGTTGATTAACAGCTCTGGTACAAGCGATTTTGGTATATATACCCCCTATTGTTCCACAATTGTTCTCCATTTTTAATGTTTTTATTTTTATTTATTTAATTTGTTAATTTTCATGAATAAGTGCACTCAGTGCTTTAAATATGAGGTATAAAGGTTAAATTGTTCAGTTCATGCATCACTATCAGACTAATTATAGTATTCTATAGCATTCTATTGGTGGAATATGAGTATTTTTTGTAAGTACACCCTATTCTTTAGAATCGCATGAGAGGTGGTGTAAAACTGAGTAATTTTACTCATTAAGGTGGTCCCTCTGACAACACAAACAGCCTTGAGAATTTGTCCAAGAGATGCAAGGTAGGCCATACAACATATGCAATAACTTGCAATGGTTATAATAGTTTTCCCCTCGTTTTTCCTCACTTTTTTGACATTTTATTAAATTCAAGAATATGCAAATGAGGTAATCTTCATATAGGGCCAGTTCATCGATAAATTTGTCATATGACATTACTGGTTCAACAACATAGTGTCACAATGGCAGTTTGGGCCTGAAATTGGTTCATTTATGGATTTTTAACAACGTTTTGCCATTTTTCATATTTTTATTAAAATTAATGAATATGCAAATTAGATAATTTGCATTACTTACCATAAATATAAAGGACTATGTGTAAGCTTTAAAATGAGACCAAGTACAGTAGTCTAGGATATGTAACAATGGGGATATGATCAATTTTGTATGTACACCCCCATGCTCAAGAATCTCGTTAACGGTTGCCATGGAAACCATGCATTTTTTCATAGTGCAATAGAGTTTATCTTTGAAGACAAAAATTCTTTGTTTTTCTGGGGTCCCAAGGAATGATTAGGCAACCATGAAAAATTGTCCTGGGGGTGCATCAAATTAGCTCCCAGGGTCTTTAAGTTGTGGGCGTTTTTTGAAGAAAAACGTATGTCCAACGTATGCACGAAACGAACGTATGACTGAATAAAGCAATATCATTTAACCCATCGACTTAATTCGTCTATCGTATGTGTGATCAGATGCATTTCATACATTTTCTTCTCAATAAAGGCAATAATGCGATGTTTTCAATTGATTTTGATGGAAATACGAATAATTCATATATAGTCAGATAGCCGCCATATTGATGACGTCATAAATCGACTCTGACGCGGCTGTAAGTGCGACGAACAGGTTTAATGTTATACTTGTACCCCATAGATAAGTTTTATATAGGTCGTCATAAATCGTCAAAAAAATCGCACGAGATTCCCATTCGACATTGACTAATATGTATCCAAACAAGTTACTCTACCTTGGAAAAGATTTGATAGCAATATAATAGTGAAAATTATAATAGATGATGTTTCATATCCCCCCCCCCCCCCCCCCCCCCTGTCATTAACACCTGATTCATTGAAGACTACATTGACAATGGTTCTTCAGGTTTCTATCATGTTCTCATACAAATGAACAAAAAAAAAAAAAAAAACAACAAAAACTCCTTATAACGCTATCTTGGGGTCCATAGAAACAGACTGTGTTATAAGTGAACCGCATTATAATGAGGTTACTTACTATAGAGATATAGCAAAATAATCAATTTGGGAGCCATGACATGGTCGTGTAATATTGAAAAATGCATTATAATGAGGCACCTTATAATGAGGTTGAAGTGTAAACTGGTATTTGAAGCATTCACCATCTTGTTTGATTTGAGAAAACCAACAGTGTGGATTATGAACAAGTCTGACACAAAGCGAGCTGTACAAGCACAGAAGATGGCCAGAGGCTGGAAGTTTTGGATTTAGAAAGTAGAGGAATTGTACTATCCGTGTAGCGAAAACAAAGGTGCTGATCTGCGCCTTTGTTTTCGCATATGCAAAATGTTGGTTTTCTCATGGCGCAGCTCGTTTGAAATTTAAAATGCATTGTGTCTTTGGTTAACAACAGAATTCGTGTGGGGATGGTCACAGGTGATAGCTCAATAGATAGAGCTTATTTAAGCTCCTCTCAAATAGCACATTTCTTTTCATGAAGATTTGGTCTTGAAAATGTTTCTACGGCCATTCTCCCTCTTCCACTGATTCATTAAGAGCATTTGTCAGTTAGTAATATAAGAAATATGCACTAAGCACTGGTAATCTGCCTCTTGAAGGCTTGCCTAGGAACAGCATGGTTGGGATATCTGACCATCCCCACATGACCTAATAGTTGTTGACCTTGGACAGAAAGCAATAAAATAAACTAACAAATGTTGGGGTGGTCTTTATCATATCCACACTGTTCCTGGGCATGCCTACAAGAAGATAACCACCAGGTAATGCACATTTCTTTTGCCATTTTACAATTACTCTTCTTGAATCAAAGAAAGAGGAAGAAAAAGACTTAAGGACTGGAATCGAGAGATGATTTTGATCCTCACCAACTAGTAATACCTTACCTTGTCTATGGCTGAACTGCATTGCATATTAAAACAGTAATCTTGAATTTGCTTGAAATGTACAGTTAAAAACAAATAAGAACATTCTGCTTATAAATGAAGGCAACAGTGGAAAATATTAAAATACTTCTTTTATTTTCTAGGGAAGACGCCAATACACCCGCTCAGCACTATTTCAAGCCTTCAACTCCGTGCAAAAGGGAATATACTCGGTAGCCAAAGCAGCTAAAGTTTATGGTGTACCCACCCAAACCCTCCGAGATAGGGTCAAAGGTAAAGTTAATGTGGAAGCCGAGCGTGGGGGACCCGGACCATTGTTTACAAGAGATGAAGAGAAGAACATGGTCGACTACCTCATGGATTTGTACAATCTGGGTTACGGCTTTTCTAAACTAGAGATTGCCAGTGTCTGTTCAGATTATGCAGTCTATCTTGGAAAGAGAGAGAGGAATGATCCAGTTGGTGTTAGCTTGGTGAGAAAGACATTTGACCGGTGGACCGAGGCTAAGAAAATTGACCGCATCAACAAGAAGCCATTGCCATCACTCTTCTCCTACTACTTTGACCAGCTTGAGAGGACCATGCTGGAAAATAAGTTTGACAAGTCACCCAATCTCATTGTCGCCATTACCTTTATTGAGATTCGACAGGGCGACAGTGACTCCTCTGAGGAACAGATCCTTGCTACCGTCGTGGCCTGCGCCACCGCCAGCGGTCATTCCATACCGCCATTCTTCGTGTTCCCAGGGAAACAGATGAAGGTTGATTTCATGAAAGGAGCTCTGCCCGGGTCTAGTGGGGTGGTGTCTGGTGATGGGCGCGTCAACTCAGAGGTCTTCTTGCAGTTCTTGACTGAGCATGTTCTGAGGAATGTACCAGATTACAAGGAAGGCCAGGATATATTGGTCCATGTAAATGGGGCCAAGTATTGCTCAGTGGGGATCATGGAGCTTGCAGGGTCTATGAACATGATCCTCTTCTTCCCACCAGCAAAGGCGACCGGTGTGCTGCAACCCCTGGATTTAGGATGTGTGGAGCCGTTCAAGGAGCTCTACACAACTGAATGCGAAAATCACATGATCATGACATCCACGAACATCTCTGTTGGTAATGTTTGCGAGCTGGTATGTAAAGTGTATCAGAAAGCGTTTTCAGCTGGTCATGTGACGGATGGTTTCAGTCAGGCAGGACTGTATCCCTGCGACAGGCTCCATGTTGTGGTGAAAGACAGTGACCAGGTGGCTGTCGATGCCAGGAAAACATTTTAAGTAACTGAGCCACTTATGAGTTGCACACAATCAGTCTGCAAGTTGATGTGAAAACATGTCATTCAAACCTGCAAAAATACCAGGTACTCTACAAACCAGCCTGCTCGGTAGCTGGAACTTGAGATACTTTATGTAACAAGACTAAGGGTGTGCCAGATGCACTCAGCAGTGTCCAACATGTACATGTCTTTGCACATACCGGTAATTTATTGTTTTGAAATTTGTCTAGCTGCATACTAATAAGCAGCTCAATACATGTAGCATATTACCAATAAAGAACAATGAGGAATTTCTGTGAATCAACTTGTGGAATACATGTAAATTTACTAAAAGCATAAGTATTATTATATCATAGTTTAGGATCACATATCTTATAAAGTTGTTAATTCTTATAGAGGATGGCACAGTAGCGTGGTCAATGGCCTGTCCACTTAAGTGAGGGACAATCCTGTTTCCAGTAATCGCTGTAATTAGTGGATTTATTTCCCTTTACCATTCATTCAAGAAGGACAAGTTGTTCGTTACTGGGGAAAGAATGGACTCAACAACTATGTTTTTAGGAGTTTATTACTGATACAACAAACCAACAATCATTGAAATGTCTCATTACGAAAACATGCCCATGTAATATACAGAGATTTTTAAAGTTGTAAAAAATCAAAATTTTGAGTAGTAAAATTTTGACATTTTTCTTATTTTTGCTCGAAACATAGTTTGTGGGTACACGTTAGAACAGCCTCGCTGAGGGGGTTCTAACGAGTACCCACAATCTATGTTTTGCGAGGCGGTTCTAACGAGTTCTCACAATCTATGTTTTGGAGCAAAAATAAGAAAAATAGGTATACCCCTGTATACCCCAATTTTACTATATAAAAGTGGGGTTTAATGGGGTATTCATTACACGGACATGTTTTCCTGATGTTAAGTAACATATTCTTGACAGTGGCCAACCTTTCATATTGAAGAGAAAGTACATGTATAATAATTATTAAGAATCGTTACTTGGCATTCAGAAAACCATTCATGTACAAATTAAAAAGGTAAAAGTTTGACAGATGAAATCTTGACAAATCAGTTACAAATTATAAAAAAAAAAACATCGACAAGATCCCTGATTCTGCATGAAAGAATTTAAGATTGTTTTGATTTTTCACTCTGATTATTCTTGTTACATTTTTCATTCATTCACAGATTTCTAAGAATATAAAACATTTCATTCAAAAGAATCAATTCCTTTTCAAATCATAATACAGTGTTAATGAATTTACTTGGAAATTCATTGGGGCCCTGTGAAATAGATGGTATGATTGTGCCTCCAGGCATCTGGTTGCTGTCAACCGCTTCGGTCTGAGCCTGCCTAGGAAAAGTGGTTCAATATAAACCATCCAAACATATATAAACCCTTTTTGGTTTACTTGGATGGTTATTATTTCAGCACATTTTGGATGTCATGACATCTTAATGTTGGGTAGAAGTCCCATAAAATGGAGGCAATGTCCATTGCTGTTGAGTGGGATGCTGATCCACAACTCAAACAAACAAACAATCAGTTGTACCTAGAGAAAAAATCTTCCAAACCTGCATTAAATATAGAAGACAATGTTTCAAGTTATTTAATTTGACCAGGATTTGGGCCTGTCTGTCCAAAGGTTTAACAAATTAAATATACAATTAATTCTGATAAAGGGAAGTTATGGCAGTCAGGTATTCTTTTAATTGTTCATCTACAGATAAAAACAAATTTATGCTTAAATTGTACATACTAAAGGGATAATGTTGATATGTAATATTCAAAAGGAAACAATCATTAATTCATTGAATGCATATTTCATTTTGTTTTTCATTTATTAGTGTTATTGTAAATTATTGGTGTTTTATTATCATGTTAGAGTAGATGAAAAATTGTATTGAACTTTTGTTGCTTTTCTTTTCTGAACCATCATTGATATTCACAGTGCTAATATTTGCCACATGCAATTCAAATAGACACCATCAACCTCCAAATTTTTAGTATTTGCATGCAAAAAATGGAGTTTGAATAGAGAACTTGATTATTCATATCTTGGTGTAAAACTGATCTTAGAAAATAAAACAGGTATGTTAGGTGGCCTAGTGGTATCTAGAGTGTGGGGTCCTCAAGTCTGAAGGTTGTGGATTGTACTTGAGGATTGATTGGCTGTATGCTGGCATGACTGAAAAATTGTTGACTGGGACATTGAACCAAACACAAGCATCACATTAACACACAAATCCCAAAATATGGACTGGTCAACCACTATGTCAGATTCTGTTTGTGATGACTTGCCATACATGTGATATCTCTCTATTTCGGATGGATCTTCCTATTTTTGAGCAAATCTCCATATTTGAGCCGCCTCATGGGAAAACCAACAATCTGCATAGGCGAAAACAAAGACGCAGATCAGCTTCGCGGTAACCGCGAAGCTGATCAGCGCCTTTGTTTTCGCTACTTGGATAGTACAATTCCTCTTCTACTTAAATCCGAAATTTCAAGCTTCTAGCTCTTTCCTGTGCTTGTACAGGCTGGTTTGTGTCAGACCTGTTCGGAAACCACATTGTTGGTTTTCCCACGAGGCGGCTCATTTGTAATTTCACTATATCCGTATCTTCTACATCCCCTATCTCCCTACCAAATCCTTTCAAGAATTTCCTTTTTTTTTTAATCATTCTCCCTCTTTGGAAAGTCAAATCTCCCTATTTGGCTTCGCAGATGTATCACATGTATGTGACTTGGTCTTGAAAATATTCATAGAGCCAGAGCATTCTCTCACTTCTTCATCATGCATGCCTACCAAACGATCCCATGCTCAGCTGCTGGTTGAGAAAGAAAATTGATCTTAGCAATCGCTGGTTCCGCATTGGAGCACCTAAAAAGGTAAACAATTGTTGCATGCTCCGTGTTGTTTGATTAATAACTTTTCTTCCATGACGAAAATCAAGAATAGGGGAATTGTGTACAGTGTCTTATATATTCATACATCTGTGGTGTAAACACCAGGTCGGGGAATCATCGCATTTTGTCTGAATCCATTTCAGCGTGATGAAGGTGTTAAAGAAACCGACATGTTTGTGCATATATTGCATAAAAAGTACACAGTTTTCCAGCAGACGCATTTAGTTACGCCCGTAACAGAGTAACAAACGTAACGAAGGGTATGAACTAATTTAACATCTTTTCTCATTTATCTATAGGAGGAATGCTTTGATGGAATGTAAAGTCCAAAAATGTAAAGTCCAAAAAAATTGGGGACATCTTTTCTCATGTAATGATCGGAACAAATGTAACAAAGGATTTTTCAATGATAAGGCCTGCATCTTCTGATGGGTATATAAATCACTGGAACGAAACGAAAAAGTAAAAAAAAATAAAAATAAAAAAATTGGGGACATCTTTTCTCATGTAACGACTGGAACAAATGTAACAAAGGGAGTTTCAATGATAAGGTCTGCATATCTGTGTCCAGCACTATGTAGCATGAGTAACGGTGGATTCTGATGGGTGTGTAAATCACTGTAACGAAACGAAACGAAAAAGTAAAAAAAAATTGGGGACATCTTCTCTCGTGTAACGACTGGAACAAATGTAACAAAGGGAGTTTTAATGATAAGGCCTGCATATCTGTGTCCATCACTATGTAACAAGAGTAACGGTGGAATCTGATGGGTGTATAAATCACTGTAACGAAACGAAACGAAAAAGTAAAAAAAATTGGGGACATCTCTCATGTAACGACTGGAACAAATGTAACAAAGGGAGTTTTAATGATAAGGCCTGCATATCTGTGTCCATCACTATGTAACAAGAGTAACGGTGGATTCTGATGGGTGTATAAATCACTGTAACGAAACGAAACGAAATAGTAAAAAAAAATTGGGGACATCTTTTCTCATATAACGATCGGAACAAATGTAACAAAGGGAATTTCAATGATAAGGCCCACATCTCAGTGTCCAGCACTATGTAACAAGAGAAAGGGTGTATTCTGATGCACTATTCTGATGGGTGTTTTAGTCACTGTAACGAAGCGAAACGAAAAAGTATAAAAAAAATTGGGAACACCTTTTACTCATGTAACAAATGGAACAAATGTAACAAAGGGGGTTTTAATGTTAAGGCCTACATCTCAGTGTCCAGCACTATGTAATGAGAGTAACAATGGATTCTGATGGGTGTATTAATCTCTGTAACGAAACGTAACGAAAGTCCCCCCCAAAATTGGGGACATCTTTTCTTATGTAACGATCGGAACAAATGTAACGAAGGGCGTATTAATGATAAGGCCCGCATCTCAGTGTCCAGCAGTATGTAATGAGAGTAACGCTGGATTCTGTTGGGTGAATTTATCATTGTGACGAAACGTAACAAAAAAGTCTCCCAAAAATGAGGACATTTTTTCTCATGTAACAATCAGAACAATTGTAACGAAAGAAGTTTGAATGATAATACAGGTATGTCTGCTCTTGGATTGTTTGCTTTCGATTTAAAGGGATATTTTTCACATGCGGAGTGTTTTTGTTATAAAACTATGTTTAAACAGTAAACAAGTAGCCAAAGGGCAACGGTCAATGCCTGAGAATCAACTATTACAGTCACTGGTCAAAGTAGTAGGTTGGGAATTTTACCATATATGGGCATGGTGGCCATCTTGGGCTAATCAACAGAATAGCTCTTGTCTGAATTGTTCAACGTTCCCTTGAAAAAAAATCATCAGGTCAGGGTCTTGGAACACAGGGACATGATTGGCAGGATTTATGTAGTGCTCCACATGACATCATACATGACATAATTGCATACCAAATATACAAGCTTTTGGTCAAGCGGTTTCAGAGAAGAAGACTTTTTTCCATGCATTTCCATTATAAGTCTATGGTACTGGTAGATAATGATGCCCCTGGGGTATGGCCTGTAAGAACCCCAGGGGCATGGTTATATTTATAAAGAAGAGTACTTTACATTGCTACACACAAATTATGAAAAGTCTAGGCCTAGTGTTTTGCGGAGAACAATTTTTAGCTCGACTGCAGGAAGTGCATAGAGCTATTGCAGTCACTCCGGTCGTCCACGTTCCCGTTCCTGTGCACGTCACACTTGCGTTAAAGTTTTCTAGAAGTCCATATCTTGACAACCACTCATCAAAAAGCGTTCATACTTGGACCATAGATACCCTCTAGGGTTGGCTTTCATTCCATGGCATCGGGCCCCTGGGTCCAGGCCCTGGGGTGGGGCTGGAGGTTAAAATCTAGAACACCTTCAAAAATGGCCATTCTTGGGTTACAAGTCAAGTTTGCTCAAATGTTTGACTCAGGCCAGAGGCAGTGGAGCATGCTGTCCAGCGACAGCTCGCTCATATTTCTGTAACATTTACCAGAGACTTTTTTCGGATGACTTTTTCTCCTGAGATTTTTTTTCCAATTCATCAAGTAAGCATGGTCAATGTTCCTTGGTTCTCTCTGATTTTTTTACTGTTTCTTTACATTTCGATACAGCGATTTATACACCCACAAGAATCCATCATTACACTTGTTACATAGTGCTGGACACAGACATGCCTGTATAATCATTGAAACTCACTTTGTTACATTTGTTCCGATCATTACGTGGGAAAAGATGTCCCCAATTTTTTTCTACATTTTCGTTTCGTTTCGTTACACCAATTTATACACCTACCAGAGACCATCGTTACTCTTGTTACATAGTGCTGGACACTGCGATGGGGCCTTATCATTAAAACTCCCTTTGTTACATTTGTTCCGATCGTTACATAAGAAAAGATGTCCCCAATTTTTTTTGGACTTTTTCGTTTCGTTTCGTTACAGTGATTTACACACCTACCAGAGACCATCGTTACTCTTGTTACATAGTGCTGGACACTGAGATGGGGCCTTATCATTAAAACTCCCTTTGTTACATTTGTTCCGATCGTTACATGGGAAAGAATGTCTCCAATTTTTTTGGGACTTTTTCGTTTCGTTTCGTTACAGTGATTTATACACCCATCAGAATCCATGGTTACTCTTGTTACATAGTGCTGGACACAGAGATGCAGGCCTTTTCATGAAAACACCTTTTGTTACATTTGTTCCGATCGTTACATGGGAAAGAATGTCCCCAATTTTTTTGGGACTTTTTCGTTTCGTTTCGTTACAGTGATTTATACACCCATCAGAATCCATCGTTACTCTTGTTACATAGTGCTGGACACTGAGATGTGGGCCTAATCATTGAAACTCCCTTTGTTACATATGTTCCGATCGTTACATGAGAAAAGATGACCCTAATTTTTTTTTACTTTTTCGTTTCATTCGTTACAGTGATTTATACACCCATCAGAATCCATCGTTACTCTTGTTACATAGTGCTGGACACTGAGATGTGGGCTTAATCATTGAAACTCCCTTTGTTACATTTGTTCCGGTCGTTACATGAGAAAAGATGTCCCCAATTTTTTTTACTTTTTCGTTTCGTTCGTTACAGTGATTTATACACCCATCAGAATCCATGGTTACTCTTGTTACATAGTGCTAGACACAGAGATGCAGGCCTTTTCATTGAAACTCCCTTTGTTACATTTGTTCCGATCGCTACATGGGAAAAGATGTCCCCATTTTTTTGGGACTTTTTTGTTTCGTTACGTTTCAGTATATACACCCATCAGAATCCATGGTTACTCTTGTTACATACTGCTAGACACAGAGATGTCTTATCATTGAAACTCCCTTTGTTACATTTGTCCCAATGTTACACGAAAAAAAAGATGTCCCCAATTTTACATTGACAAATGTCCTGAAGAATTTCTAGTGCGATCTACTCTTAATTTTTGTTACATTTGTTACTCCGTTACGGGTGTAACTAAATGCGTCTGCTGGAAAATCTGTGTACTTTTTGTGAAGTATCTATGTTTGTGTAGAAATCGGTAGTGTTTTAGGCTGTGTTTTCATTTTTGTGTTGTGTTTCAGGGTAATTTATATACCTTTGATCAAGACTGAGTTAGATTTGCATGTCCATTCAGCCAAAGCAATTAGCACAATATCTTAGAAAAAGGCTGAATTTTGGTTGAGCAACGGATAATTATCATTTATAATATATATAATTGTTTTAAATTATCCGATGCTCAACCAAAATCCTTAACGTTTTTTTTTTCTAAGATATTTTCTTAATTGCTTTGGCTGAATGGACATGCAAATCTAAGTGACATTTTCAGCGGTATATAAATTAACCTGAAACACAACACAAAAATGTAAATACAGCGTAAAACACACCCGATTTCTACACAATCCTGTCGGTTTCTCATACACCCTCATCACGCTGAAATGGATTCAGACAAAATACGATAACTTTCTGACCTCATGTTTACACCACAGACGTATGAATATGTAAGACGCTGTACACAATTCCCCGATTTTAAGCTATTAATCAAACAACACAGAGCATGCAACAATTGTTTACCTTTTTAGGGCTATACATGACACAGACATGTTACACACCCGGTTAACAAGGTATATATGGGAGGCGATAATTTACGGCTATCGGTCAATCGCCTTTACGGCTACGTACTGGAGAATTTCGAACTAAGTCATAGATAATTTACAAATCGTATGTGTTCCTTTACGCTATTTGAAGGTTGCAGCTGGACTGGGTTGAACTGAAAGTGTTTGGTCTAGCTTTTCCAGACATCTATTCCAGAAAAATTGTATAGTGCAAGACAGTGATCATGTATTTTGTTTGCAACTTCAGAAAAATATGTTTCGTGTAATATGAACTTTATTTAAATAGAAATATGTTAAATTGCCTTCTCATGGAATTCTGGAAAAAAAATATATTCACAAACATTTTGTGAGAAACATTGTTCTAGAATGTAATCATTTTCTGAAGAAAAAAAAATCGGCATTTTTCGGAAGAATATTTCCTTTTTAGCAGCCCCCAAATTTTGGACAAGTATATGTTACTTGTGGACTATGTCTTGGTGACATTACGGCCACCAAATTGACCGCGATAGATAATTTACGACTTTTGTCTTGGCGAATTTACGGCTATATGTTTGTTTTAAGCATATTCTGATTATTAAAAGGTCACAGTTTTGAACGATTATGATCAATTATAGAGAGAATACAAAAATTATGCAAACAGTGTGTGTGTGTGTGTGTGTGAATACACAAAGCGTTTGCCAATGTAACGTTACATAATAGTAAGGAAAATAATGTAGGGGTGTAACTCAGGTCTAATAATTTTTTAAGGAATGACATTTTGCTTTGTTTCATATTGAGAAATAGTTGCTCGCTCGGCTTACCAGTTGTCCTCTTTGCATTAGTAACCGAATATTATTTTAAATAGCAGTCATACATTAGCGTATAAGCCAAACGCGCTTTGGGGTGTTGACAAAAACGTAAACTCCAACATACGTCAGGAGCACAGTTACGTTTGGGCTCAAAAGATTTGTAAGCATGCTCAAATATTTTCTAGAAGCTTGACGTGTCTCGAACGTGTGTCTTATACGTTTTGACAAGGTTCCACGCACGTTATAGGTGCGTTGAATACGCTTTGAACATGTTTGGTGCACGTTTTATGCACGCCAGTGTACGCTACATGTACATGTACATGTGCGTTCCGATTTTACAAGATATTGCTTCAGTAACGTGTCCCAAGCGTGTATGAGACATGCGTTGATGCACGCCTATAGCGCATGTGCACGCCTATAGCGCATGCGTAGCGTGTCTGTGACGTAACACAAACGAACTCCAAAATTTTCAGCCTACTGAGATTTTTATACATCCGGCACACGCCTCAGTCACACGCAATTAAATGTGTGACTGCTAAAACGAGTTAAGAAACATAGTAATTTCTAAAACCCTTTTAGTTGTTTTTGGATTGGGATTTTTGTTCTGATTGCGCCACTTCCTTATCGCTGCAGTTACTTTTACATTTTTCACCGTCTATCAAATTACACCGGCTGTAGGGATTTTCAGTCAACTAGCACAGTTTTGTTACACAAGAATAAAATGTATCTAAAGTGACATTTCACATTTACCGCATTGCACGACATTTTCCTCGTTTCCCTCACGTGACAGAAAAATCGTTGAATCCGGTGTACCTTATTAGATGGTGAGCCTATGTATCCCCGGGTGCTGGGCTAGACGCGCTTATTACTGCATTCTAACTACTTTCTAATGTCACACAATGACTTCACATTTCATTTTTTATTCATGATAATGCCCCCTATCAGACTACGACAAAACGACACACGAATCGTCACGAATTTACAAAGTTTTTGAATTCGTAGCTGAAAAGTAATCGATTCGTAAAGATCTTAACTAATTCTTACAGTTCGTAGTAAGATCTTGCCGTTTGTTGGTCAGCCAAACTTCAGGAATTTTCTACCCCAAAATCGCAGTTAATTCGTAACGAAGTCGTAGTTCATTCCGTGACATCGTAACTGGGTCTTATTTTATTTGGATGCATTCGTAACTCTTTCGGGAATTCCGGAGGTTGTCACCCAACTACGAATGAACCACGAAAGCGTTACGAATGTCATGAATACATGCCGAAGCAAATACGAAATTGGTTAGACTAATCTAATGCAACATTTTCACCTGGTGTATTTTTGCACCCCGGGTGTAAATTTGCATCCGGTGTACGTATTTTATGCTATAAGAACGGCGTTTTAAGAAAGTAAATCCAGTGCAAAACATACACCCGGTTGCAAATTTGCCCCTACTTTCGAGGTGGAGCAAACTGAAATTGAACCCGGGTCACGGTTCTTTTGCACCCGGGTGTATTTTGTGCATATGTACGCAAAACGCTTAATCGCAAAGCATTTTCTGTGTGTTTGAATTGATGTTATACGTCACAGTCAACAGCTAAGGTCATGTCGAGATTTGCCTCCATTTAATGGGACTTTTACCCAAAAGTAGAATATCATGGCATCCAGAAGTGCTTAAGATACAACCACCGTGAATATGCGGGCCTTTTTCAAAGAATGTGCATTTTTCTGTCCGTGATGATTTTTTTCATACTTCATTCTGCTTTTAGATTATTTCTTTTAGTAAGTCTTGAGGCACTATGGTGGTCATGTTGAAACACCACTTTTTGTTCATCGTCTTTATGATAAGCTCTCCAAATTCCTTGTTGAGTACACAAATATTAGTACTTTTGGGCTGTCCGGCACTAACCCCTTATAGTTGAGATGTGATAAAAATATGACAAAGTCACTATGTTACTGAAGGTTCAACTACTTTTTAATATGGACAGATAATAAAGAGACGTCTGCAATTATTTTCAAGCATGTCCATAACTGCTTTATGATTTTTTCTTGGCTTAAGTGCTTGTCCCATGAGCTCGTGCCAATGTTGTTACTGCTTTATAAATCGTTTCTTATGGTTACACACCATGGCGTTTTAATGCTTGTTTACACGTTAGTTGAAACACCTCCATATAATTACCATGATAAAAACGTGCTGACTTCCACAAAAGCAACTATGCCTTAGTTTTTGAATATTATAATGTGGCTGCTGGGTATGTGATCGGTAAGTATGTCAATTTAAATGTTGTTACTCATTAAAAACTTCTTAACATATCAAATGTTCAAATACTGGTCAATGCTTAAATACACTTTAGGGTAAACACACATTAAAGTTTTCATTGTGCTTAAACATCCATCCAGAGTCCCTAGTTTTGACGATTTGTCAATTTTTGTCAATGCTGTTACTGTCAATGGTGTTACTCATTGTGTGGTAATAACATTGACAAATATGACTTTTTCTTTCACATGCTGGAAGCACGAAAGTTAAAAATTGTGAAAAAGTAGCTTAATGTGTGACAAATGTATACATTTTAACAATGCATATTTTAATAGATAACGTTCTATCATTGTTTTGAAGTTTTCTCACAAAAACAAAGTAACAACATTGACAAGCATAGTATCAACATTGACCAGCATAGTAACAACATTTACCAGCATAGCAACAAAGTTTATGTGGGTATTTTTTATTTCTTGCAGATGAATATGAGAAAAGAGAACTATGATGTTGTGTTAGTGTCGTAAAATAACCAGGCAAACATTTAAACAATACTTAGTTTTGAAATGTCAATGTTGTTATCATTAATATCAATGTTGTTACAAAATGTCAATGTTGTTACCAATGTCATTGGTGTTACATACATTTATAGTAAACCTGGTGAGTTAACTTAAGGTCGAAAATATTGGATTAAGTCAACTTGATCATGGCTAAAATACTTATTTAGGTTTCGTGATAAGATTACAAATCCATTTTGATGGAAGTTTGTTTTTTTGGTGGTCACAACATTGACATTTCTTTGAAATAATCCTAATCGTGTTATCATAAACTTCGAAAAACATTTTCTAAATTTTATCGTAGACACTATGAATTGATTTCCAAATATAATGTTGGGTTAAAGACGCTTTTAAGTGAGGGCCTTTCGGAACCAATTTTATGGTGACTTGGTTTACAAATTTAAGAAACTTAAAGGAATTAATGATTTTTCTTTTCAGTTCAGAAAAATCATAACACGTTACAAACGTGTAGGTTATAACTTGAATGTTATGCGACAGTCTGCATGCTTAGTTTTTAACCCAATCATGGTTGATAACTATGCTGCCTTCTTTAATTGCACGCCGGTGGGTCGGGCATCAGACTCTATGATGGCCCCGACATAAAGCTATTCATTTTAGTTGGTTGGGGCCGGAGCTTCTTGTCTGTTGCTTGGCCCACCGGGGTCCAACTGGTGTTTTTCTTTTGCTCCGGAGTTAGTAAGTTATTCGGCGCCCAGGGATCTCCATCGTCGGGCAGCTTACTCAGTCTGTGAGTCCTGGTTTTTGATTCATCAGGATGTTTATCATGATTTATTTGTTTGTTCTTGATGATTCATTGACTAGTTAGAGATTCACCACGAGGACCGAATAACTAACTAAATGTTATGAACCACTGCAGAAGCTGAGGGTGAGGTTATGGCCATGTAAAACCGGTTTAAGCCCGCCAGTAACTTTGTGTTACTGATCGTTCCAAGTCGATACTTCTGTGGTGGTTCTTTTTGTTTTATGTCTTGGTGTTTAAAAAATTTTTTGTGCTGTTGGCGCCTTATGTATGTTTTCATATTTTTAGTTAAGTTAAGGTAACTGAGTGGCCACCTATTGGGAAAATAGCTGCTCATTCGGCTTACGATTGTTTCATGGTATAAGTACCTGATTGTTAGTTTGGTTTTTTCCCACCTCGGTTTTTGGAGTGGGAATCTTTTTTCTGATTGCGCCTTTTCCTGATCTTTGCCTACTTGTACCTTTTCCTAGTTTTTGGTAAGATTTGACTTTAAGAAGAGAGATTAAGCTTGCATATGGCTTTTTCTGAGTTCGTATATACACTTCTGACGTAAAAAACGCAACATAAGATGAAACGCAAATACCAACTTTTTTGAAAAAATCCTACCCCAAATGGGCACATTTTTTGAAAATGACCTACACATGTATATATTGGGCCAACTAGGCCAATAATGCTTGTAGGCATGGAACCGACCAAGACTTCCACGAATGGTTTATGATTCAGCTGCGTTTGAAATCAAAGCAATGTTGCATGCAATTTTATGTCATTAGTGTATTTTCGCGGGAAAACATCATGAATTGTTGAGTAATTCATTGGTACAAGATGGGTAATAAGAAAGATGCAGGCAAGGGCAAACGAAGGGGTAAGGGGAGACGGTATCCGTACCCGACTTTGCAAATTTAGAACCACGGTCTCTGACTGACAAGCAGGGAAGCATGTACGTGGCTTTTCATGCATGCATATGGCGCGAAACGCCACAGATACAGTCATGTATCTATCCTGACAAATAAAAATCAAGCATCCCCAAGAATGTTCTTTTATACGCGTACGTACATGATTCGTATATAGCTATTGGCACATTCTTCATATCTTATTCTCCAAACTTTCGTGCCGTATTTCCCCTTTTCAATCATGTTATCGTAATGAAATCTTGCAAGTACTCGTGCGATTTCAGCCGATTATGCCGAATCTCTTGTTTCTCTACCAGTCATTTGTATCCCCGGCACACCTTGGGCCGGGGAATAGCGGGGATTTTAACTTTTCAAATTTTAAAGCCCTTGTAAAAGCTCCGCCCTGCGGGGAGAAAAGTTTGGTAAAATTCCTGCTAAAAGCTCCGGTCCACCTAAGCTATTTGAAAAATCTTTACTCGCCTATTCCATGGCGGTGAGAATAGGCACTGCCGGGACTCGTCGGAAGTAATTTCAGCCCCGCTATGTCCCTGCTATCCCCACCCCTAGGGGCCCTGGAGATATAAATGACTGGTGCATTACAGATTCGTAAAACAATTACGGACAGACAAGAAAATCTATGAAACTGCACGAAACGTCACGAATCAAAATTTCATCAATTCCTGACGATTCACGAGACTGATCATGAGGGACATAACAAGCTCCGCCCTGCGGGGAGAAAAGTTTGGTAAAATTCCTGCTAAAAGCCCCGGTCCCCCAGGGACAAATGACCTAAGCTATTTGAATAATCTTTACTCGCCTATTCCATGGCGGTGAGAATAGGCACTGCCGGGACTCGTCGGAAGTAATTTCAGCCCCGCTATGTCCCTGCTATCCCCACCCCTAGGGGCCCTGGAGATATAAATGACTGGTGCATTACAGATTCGTAAAACAATTACGGACAGACAAGAAAATCTATGAAACTGCACGAAACGTCACGAATCAAAATTTCATCAATTCCTGACGATTCACGAGACTGATCATGAGGGACATAACAAGCTCCGCCCTGCGGGGAGAAAAGTTTGGTAAAATTCCTGCTAAAAGCCCCGGTCCCCCAGGGACAAATGACCTAAGCTATTTGAATAATCTTTACTCGCCTATTCCATGGCGGTGAGAATAGGCACTGCCGGGACTCGTCGGAAGTAAAATCTCGGCATTTCAGCCCCGCTATGTCCCTGCTATCCCCAACCCTAGGGGACCCGGAGATATAAATGACTGGTGCATTACAGATTCGTAAAACAGTTACGGACAGACAAGAAAATTTATGAAACTGCGCGAAACGTCACGAATCAAAATTTCATCAATTCCTGACGATTCATGAGACTGATCATGAGGAACATAGCAAAGATAAAACTAAAATATTACCTTCCAAGCTCAATTTGTAAATCCTGGAAACTTTCTTCAAAAGTTACACCAGATACCTCTTCCACTATGCAGTCTGTTTCGCCACAATGTCCGAAAGGAACATATACAGAAAGTCGAAATGTAACATATACGTAGTACGCAAGTCACCAATACAATTTTACATAGGCCGTAAAGGAACATTGACAAAACAGACAAATTGTGACATTTCACTTGCATTGTGAATATAACATTCGCAATCACTCTTGCCATACACATTTCGACATCATTCAAATTCTATAGGTTCATCAAAGCCATAAATAATAAATTTATGAACCTGAAAGTACAAAAATAATTAATTTCAAAGCTTTTAACACCGGACTCCAGAACAGGATCTGTCTTTGGGTCAAACTTCATATAAATATTTAGCGTATGCACAAATTTATTTAAGATGCAAATGTTAGAAACAAATTACCTCATTTTTGTACTCTCTCTTGCAACCACACACCTTATTCCTATTCTTATGATTCTTATTGTGTAAACACACTGAATGTGACAGTGTATTGTCCGAATGTCTCTAATACCCTGCGTAAATTCTCTATGACTTAGTAGGAAATTATCTATGACTTAGTCGTAAAGGCAATCGACTGATAGCCGTAAATTAACGCCTCCCATATATACCTTGTTAACCGGGTGTGGTTATCGCCTGCCATGGTGCAGTGTGGTAAGGATAATGTACAGCATTAACATGACCAGCTGTTTACTATGATGGCCTTAAAGCATCAACTCAAAAGAGCAAAAATATCTCTAATTATAAGCTACGCTAACCTTCTGAGACATTGGAATTTTTCTACCTGGACAGATGGATTGAAAAAAAAAATTCTAACATAGGCCTCTGATTTTCTATTCAAGAAGTACAGCAATTGTTGCCAGATAATAAACTGTTGTGCAAGAAAGTGCACTAAGTACATGTAGGTAAACTGCCTTCAGGAGCTTTGGACATAAATGTAAAGGCATGAATAAAGATTGCCCCGATTTGACGTCACTTGTTTACTACTGTAGATCCGGAAATGTTCGCGAGAACTTAATTTTCGCTAATATTCGCGAATTGGTTGCCTCGCGAATTCAAAGTTATAGCTAATAAAGGGTCACTATAAGCTTTATAGAACACATGGTCACTCACACGTGAATTCAAGAACTCGCTAATAATTCGGAAATAGAAAATTCGCGAAAAAAAAGTCATGCGAAAATTTCCGAATTTACAGTACCTACTGTAAACCAAAGCGTCAAATCAAAAATGAATGAATAGAAAAGAAGTTGCAATTAGTACTGGTAATCATGTAGATAGTATAACTGACCATGCACAATATGACTCATACACCACCGTAAGTTTAATTTTGCTTTTAACTGGGGTACAGCTACAATAGTGTTAGAATGTCATGAGCCTGTCATCTTTTACTGTGCTTCATTGTGAGGGCTATACATGATTACAAAACTTACCAACATACATGAAGGGCTAGATGACTAGCTCTTTCCCAGCAAGGTAACCATTCAGCTAGCATCAACCCAAAATGAGCCGTCTTGTGGGAATACCAACAATGTGGTTTCCCAACAGGCCCGACACAAACCGGCCTGTAGTGTCACAGAAGATGGCTAGAGGCTGGAAATTTTGGATTTAGAAAGTAGAGGAATTGCACTATCTGTGTTGCGAAAACAAAGGCGCTGATCAGCTTCGCATGCAGTTACTGCGAAGCTTATCTGTGCCTTTGTTTTCGCATTTGCAGATTGTTGGTTTTCCCACGGGGCGGCTCAAATAAAGATGACAAGTATAACAGACAGAATATACACAATAAACATACAACATAAATGAACCTGCGTGTGAGAAAACCAACAATTTGGGTTCCGACAAGGTCTGACACAAACCAGCCTGTACAGTAATAAAAGAAAGCTAGAAGGCAGAAATTTGGGATTTAAGAAGCAGAGGGTTTGTGCTATCTGTATAGCGAAAATAATGTCACTGATCAGCTGTGCAGTTACCAGTTACTGCACACCTGATCTGCGCCTTTGTTTTCGCATATGCCAATTGTTGGTTTTCTGATGCGGTGGCAGAACCATCTTGGACCGGCCTCGATAGCTCAGTAGGTAATGTGTCCGCTCCGAGATCGGGAGGTACCGGGTTCGATCCCGGGCCGCGACATACCAAAGTCGTTAACAATGGTACTAGTTGCTCCCCGCCTGGATTTTCGGGGTAGGGCTAGGACTGGTCGCTCCGGTGTCAGTATAATGTGATTGGAGGTGGTATCAGGTAAAGTGTATGGGATCTGATACCACAGTGAGGCAGCACTATAAAAGTGAGCATTGAGCTCCCTGTCACAACCAGACACCGTCGTGATATGACAGATAATGTTGAAAGCGACGTTAAAACCGAACAAACAAACAAACCATCTTGGAACAGGCAGTAAAGATATATCTGGAGGTCCTATTTTAATTTCTTGCCCTTAGTCTGGTGTCTGCTGTGACCAAAAATTCATGGGTCATTCATTTTGCCTATTTGCATCTTCTGTTGCCAAACTGTAAAGACATAAAAGGTCAAATATTCTGAAATTGCCTTGTAAATAGAAGTCCTTATCTCATTACCAGCTTACTCTGAGCCATGAAGGTTCACTTCACAAGATGAACTCATATGTATATATGTGTACAGTTTTGTATACACATGCTCTGGTATCTTTTCAAATTATACAAAGCTTCGTTTGCAGTATAATGGTCCAGTTGACCAAGTTGGTCATCAACTTGATAATAATTATCTTGTAAGCCCAAGAGCCTATGGCCGGGGAGAAATAGATGGGCTGCTTGTGTCTCCAGGCAAAGCTTAAAGTCTACTGACTGACCATTAGATTACTGGTTAACCGTCAAAGTCAATAAATCTTACATAAATCTTAGCTGTTTTGGAGGATGGTTATCTTTTTATTAAAGCACATTTTGGATGTCATGAGATCATTATTAAATGTTGGGTAAAAGTCCCATAAAATGGAGACACCCCGACATGACCATTGCTGTTGACTGGGACGCTACACCACCAATCAATCAATCAAGAATCTTGAATCAAAGGGCTATGACTTTGAAACAAGAATGTGGAAGCCAATGCTTCCTTTGAAGTTTCAGTTCAACGTGGAGTGAAATTTGTCTTGCCCAACCTGACATAGAATAGCATTGAACCAAAGACCAGTCCTCTCAGTTCAGTGTCCTGCTTCACAGTCTACATCAGATTGAAATCAATTTTGGTGCAAGCAGTTGCATATGAAATCTATAGTTTACATAAGCACAGGGTAATCCAATCTGGACTATAGTTATTTTCGTAAGCACAACCCAGGTTTGTTGATTGAGCAGTTTTTATAAAAGATTTTCTGAGCCAGAATTATCATTCAATATTTCATCTGAGGCACCACTGGCATTGCCAATTGTATACATATGAATTTATCTTTTCAGGGGCTTTTTAGCTCACCTGAGCCGAAGGCTGAAAAGGTGAGAATATAGGATGGCCATGCTCCGGCGTCCGTCCGTTGTCGTCGTCCGTCCGTCATCCACAATTTCAAACATCTTCTCCTCTGAAACTGCTAGGCCAATCAAAGCCAAACTTCATGTGGAGCATCCTTAGGAAGGGGGAACGAAAGTTTATATAAATGGTCTAGGTCACATGACCAAGATGGCCGCCATGCCCATATATGGTAAAAAAAAAAAAAAAAAAAAAATCTCTGGAACCGGTGGACCGATTTCAACGAAACTTGGTATGTAGCATTGGGGACTCTGGCCCATCATAGTTTATAAAAATCATAACCTTTGGCTGATCTTGACCTTTTATACGTCAAGCTCAATAGGCTTTTCAATGGAAAAAAGTGAAAACATTGAATTTTTCAGGAAGTTTTGTAGCCTGTGACCTGAAAGTTGGCAGATACAGACAACATGTTGAGCTAATGAAGTTTTGTGAGTATAAAAGTCAAGGTCATTTCTTGACCTTGGCCAAAGGTCATTTACAAACTAAATGTAAAACTTAATTTTCTCTGTAACCACTTGACCAATCAAAGCCAAATTTTATATGTAGTATTCATGGGATGGAGGAACAAAAGTTTATTAAAATGGCCAAGGTCACATGACCACGATGGCTGCCATGGCTATAAATAGCAAAAACCTTTAAAAATCTTCTTCTCCAGAATCAGATGGCCCATGATTTTGAAACTTGGCATGAAGCATCAGGGGGAGAAGCCTTACAAAGTTTATATAAATCATGACCCTGGGATGACCTTGACCTATTTTACAGCAAGGTCAACATAGGTCGCCCATGCATTTGAATGGGGAAAATTGTCAAAATCTCATTTGAAGGGGAAAACTTTATGGAAATGGGCAAATGGACAGAAAATTTATGATTCTGAAAGAAATGGACCCCAGGGTCAGGTCTGCCCCCACCCCCGGGCAATATACATGTATATTACCATAATATTCAAAGATCTTCTCTGAAACCATTTGGCCCATCAAAGCCAAACGCCATGTGGAGCATTCTTAGGAAGAGGGAACGAAAGTTTATATAAAATGGTCAAGGTCACATGACCAAGATGGCCACCATGGCTATAAATAGCAAAACCCTTTAAAAATTTTCTTCTCCAGAACCAGAAGGCCTATGATTTTGAAACTTAGCATGAAGCATCAGGGAGAGGAGCTCTACAAAGTTTATATAAATCATGACCTTGGGATGACCTTGACCTATATTATGGCAAGGCCAACATAGGTTGCCCATGCATTTGAATAGGGAAAATTAGTAAAATGTAATTAAATCGGGGGCAACTTGCTGGGAGTATGCAAATGGACAGAAGATGTATGTTTATGGAAAAAATGTCCAGTCCTGAGGGGGTTGTCTGCCCCTGCTCTTGGGCTATATACATGTTATGACCATAATATTCAAACATCTTCTCTGAAACAGCATGGCCAATCAAAGCCAAACTTTATGTGGAGCATCGTTAGGAAAGGGGAATGAAAGTTAATATAAATGGTCAAGGTCACATGACCAAGATGGCCACCATGGCTATAAATAGCAAAAACCTTTATAAATCTTATTCTTCAGAACTGGAAGACCTATGATTTTGAAATTTGCCTAAAGCATCAGTGAATAGAGCTCTACAAAGTTTATATAATCATGACCTTGACCTATTTTATGGCAAGGTCAGCTGAGGTCGCATATCCCAGATCTCAGGTGAGCATTTACAGGACCTCTGGTTTTATTTGCAACATATTGCTGAAATTCTTGAAACAAGAATTTAAAGTTGATTTCATTATATATTGGAAAAATGCATAAGACACTTGAAGCCCAAATGCTATTTTTAAGTCAGTGGAGGCCTTATGATGATGTGATAACGGTACATTTGTGGATAACCAAGGCAACCAAACCAAGAGAAAATTCTGCAGCTTGCAACATGGAGCTGGATATAGCTGCTGGAACAAAATTCTTGAAGATTGTTTACTTTTTTCATTTGTTCAGGCAGAATGATGATTAATTGTATAAACAGTTTTCGTCCTATCATTTTTGCAGGACGATGGAGATGATTCCACTCCTTATAAACAGTATGACACGATCAAAGAAGAATACAGTAACATTGTAGAATATGAACCTTCTGATGTTAAGGAAGAAGACAGCTCATTGAAAGGATTGAACCTCAAAAAAGATGACCCTGCTAAGAAAACCAAAGCTCTGCCGTCAAAGGGGTCTGCATCAGAAGAAAATCTTCAGAAACATTTGTGTTCAGAATGTGGCAAATCCTACAAATCTAGGAATAGTTTAAAGCGCCACCTGCTGGTTCATGGTGGTAGTCAGAGTCTCTGCTATATTTGTGCTAAACAATTCGCAGACAAGGACCAAGTGAAAAGGCACATAGAAACAACTCACCATGGAGTAAGGTACCAATGTGACCAGTGTGGTCAGTCGTATAAGTCTAAGTGTGGATTGGAAAACCACAAGTCAGCTCATTCAGGAATTTATAAAATCTCCTGCTCATTATGCTCTCAAGGTTTCAACTACAAAGCAAGTTACGAAGACCACATGGATTACCACGATGGTATTAAGAGACATAAATGTGTTAAATGTGAGACATTTTTTTATTCAAGGACAAACATGAAAAGACATTTCCTTGGATGTGGCAAAAGTGGGAAATCTTTTGGCTGTAAAACATGTGGAAAGTATTACAAAACGGAACAGAACCTCAAGGAACATATTCAACAAGCGCACGAAAATGACTCCGTTTGGTCGTGCTCCTGTGGTGCTGTGTTCCAGCATAGGACAAGCTTGTGTAGACACAGAGCAAAAACAGGACATGAACATGTATGATAAGACTGTGAAGACTAATTTAGAAAACATGATGCTTGTCATGTTGTAATGAATTTCATGTATTTCCCTAATAATGATATTAAATCAAAGTAGTGATGCAGAAAAGGCAGTAAAAAGCAATGTGATAGTTGATAGATATAAATTAAAGCACTTACGGATGGGTGACATCAGCTGTAGAGAAGAGTAAATATCTGACATGATAAAATAATGAGATACCGTGAAACAGTTTAGAAAAAAAAAAAAAAAAAAAACTGAGGCAGTTTCAAACAGAATTGAAGATGACCTCAGAATGTCTTGTACAGGAGAATTGCTGGATTATATCAATGTGATTACTATGATTAAATGAGCTGCATTGTGAGAAAACAGGATTTTTGCCTATGCGAAAACAAAGGCGCAGATGAGCTGGGAAGCTGATCAGCGACTTTGTTTTCGCTACACTTATAGTACAATCCCTCTTTTCTAGCCTGCTTCTGTGACTGTACAGGCAGGTTTGTGTCGGACCTGGTCGGAAACCCCGAAGACCGGTGTAACAGTTTATCTTGCCCCCCTGGACAGCTTGCCCCCCGGGGGGCAAAATTTCCCGGGAAATCTTACCCCCACCCTGATTATCTTCACCCCCGGGGGGTAAGCTGTCCAGGCCAGTTTATCTTGCCCCCACCCACTCAGAAATAAAGTGTTTTTAGAATATATATGTTTATTTTTCTGCACCAATGAAATGATATCATGTCCTTTTACCATTATTTAGTGACATGTTGTCTAATCCGCCTTTTTTTTTTTTGGAGAAATTTTATTTACGTAGGTGGGGGTGAAGCTGTCCAGGGCAGTTTAACTTGCCCCCCACCTAGGTATTGGAGGATAAATTTGTCGAAGCTTCACCCCCACCTCTGTATCTGAGGGTATAGAATTGAAAGATGAGGAAAAGGTCTTTATAATCAAATGAATTGCATTTCTAACTGATAAAGTATCTTAAAGTATTAATTTTAAACAGTTGTGATAAGCCTAGAAAAATTCATCCTCCAATACCTAGGCGGGGGGCAAGATAAACCGCCCTGTACAGCTTCACCCCCACCCATGAAATTGAGCATAGGAACTGAATGAGGAAGAAAATGGATTTGAATTCAAACTAATTGTATTTCTAACTGATAAAGCTTCATATTGAATTAATTTTTAAACACTGTGATAAGCCAAGAAAATTTGAATATCCAATTCATAGGCGGGGGGCAAGATAAACCGCCCTGGACAGCTTGACCCCCGCCTATGTAACTGAGGTTATAGAATTGAAAGACGATGAAAAGGTCTTTTTAATCAAATGAATTGCATTTCTAACTGATAAAGCATCTTTAAAGTTTTAATTTTAAACAGTTGTAACAAGCCTAGAAAATTTTATCCTCCAATACCTAGGCGGGGGGTAAGATAAACCGCCCTGGACAGGTTACCCCCCACCCTTATACCAATCAGTTTCTACTTTTCATACACTGAAAACCACTTTTTAGGACTGGTCTGTTGATTTTAATCCAACATTGTTTCATTTTTGGACAGTTCAAATAATGGGTATAAAAATCAGTCACAACCAATACTTGGAACTGGGGGGCAAGATAAACCGGCCTGGACAGCTTGCCCCCCGGGGGTGAAGATATCCAGGGTGGGGGTAAGATTTCCCGGGAAATTTTGCCCCCCCGGGGGGTAAGCCAACCGCGGTCAGCTTACCCCCCGGGGGGTAACCTGTCCAGGGGGTAAGATAAACTGGGACACTGGTTTTCTCGCGTCGCGGCTCAAACGATATCTGTACACCATATCAATATGCTGTAAGTTTGACGAAAATGTTCGTAAGAACTTAATTTTTGTGAAAATTTTGATAGTTTGTTGTCTTGTGAATTCAAATTGGATAATAACTTATTATTGATATTATAAACTTTATAGACTTTTCTAGTGAATAAAAATAAAACTGAGATCCTTTAAGAGCAGCAAGCATATAAATGAGAAAAGAGATGCCCCAATAAATCAGAAATGTAATGAAAAAAGAGACAATAAGGAATGCTTATTAAATACCCCCCGCAGTGTAACTGTTTACCACAAAATTATTTTTTCACAATAACAATTCTTCATGCAAATGTCCAATGGGTGTACATCATGTAGGCATGACATCAAATTGTTCCATCAAAAACTGTGGTAGGAGTTGATCGGTCCGTGAGAGCCCTTACCTGTAAAAATCTAAGAAAAATTGTCTAAGTTCTCTTTACTGTAATTATAAAAAAAATATTTTTTCACAATAAAATTTCTTAATGCAAATGTCCAATGGGTGTACATCATGTAGGCATGATATCAAATTGTTCCATCAAAAACTGTGGTAGGAGTTGATCCAGTGAAAGCCCTTACCCGTTAAAAAACTAAGAAAAATTGTCTAAGTTCTCATTGCTCTTATTTTAACAAAAATTATTTTTTCACAGTAAAATTTCTTCATGCAAATGTCCAATGGGTGTACATCATGTAGGCATGATATCAAATTGTTCCATCAAAAACTGTGGTAGGAGTTGATCGGCCAGTGAAAGCCCTTACCCGTTAAAAAACTAAGAAAAATTGTCTAAGTTCTCATTGTTGTAATTTTAACAAAAATTATTTTTTTCACAGTAAAATTTCTTCATGCAAATGTCCAATGGGTGTACATCATGTAGGCATGATATCAAATTGTTCCATCAAAACTGTGGTAGGAGTTGATCGGCCTGTGAAAGCCCTTACCTGTAAAAAAAAGTAAGAAAATTGGCTAAGTTCTCATAGCTGTCATTTTGTCAAAAATTATTTTTTCGCAATAACATTTCTTCATGCAAATGTCCAATGGGTGTACATCATGTAGGCATGATATCAGATTGTTCCATCAAAAACTGTGGTAGTAGTTGATCGGCCTGTGAAAGCCCTTACCTGTAAAAAAAAGTAAGAAAATTACCTAAGTTCTCATAGCTGTCATTTTGTCAAAAATTATTTTTTCGCGATAACATTTCTTCATGCAAATGTCCAATGGGCCTACATCATTTAGGCATAATATCAAAAAGTTCCAACAAAAACTGATGTAGGAGTTGATCGGCTCGTAAATGTAAATGCATTATCTTCACTGTATACAAAAGCCATCAAGAACTATAAAGGGAAGTAACTCAAAAGGGACTGGCCCCTAGCCCTTAATTTTTGCATGTACATATTTGCCCAATAAATATACAGATGCCTGCAAAGTGTCATGAAATTCCATCAATGGGTCTTCAAGATATTAAAGAAACAAAACATTACGGACGGATGCACAGACACACGGACGGACGGACAATGTGAAAACAGTATACCCCCTTAAAACTTCGTTTTGGCGGGGGGTATAAAAAATCTGGAAATAAAAGTTCAGAATATTTCATAACTTACAGTAACCATTTCAGATGTTTCGTTTTTTCAAACTATCAAAAAGAAGATTTGGTTTTTGAAAATCATTTGCTAATCTTCATTCTTGTTGTTAGGATCTTAAAAATCTTTCTTTATATTTTGAATAAATTTTGTATTAAAACAAACTCCATTCCGACAGTGCAAGGATGACATTTAACTTCTGGTGCCAACAAAGTTCTGTAAGACGTGCCCTTTACTGTACATGTACTTACAAATACTCAATCAGGAAACTAATAAAAAATCAGATAGTTTGGTTTGACAAATAGTGCTTAGATGACTCAGAAATGCAGTGTACATGTATTTGACTTCACAATTCTTCCTCTTTCCACCACCAACTTAAACAGTTAAGTGCAAAGAAGGTAACCTTGCCAGGCATTAGGTCAAGCCAGGTTGGGGATAACTGGGGCTACCAAGCTGAGCTATATGTTCAACCCGGCAATTTTCTTCTTTAGAAATTTTAAACCTAGACCAGTTTGAATAGTAAATAAAAAGGTAAAAGTAGGCAATGATCAGCTGGGGCCAGTTCAAAACTTTGTTAGCTTAACGTCATAGTTAAGACCTCAACTTGTTAAGTTAATGCTGACTACATCAGCAAATACACTGTTATTTTTTGTTGATAAAATGTGAGAATCATTTGCATTGCAAAAGATTCTCACATTTTTTCAACAAAAAATAACAGTGTTCATGTATTTGTACTATTCATGTCTGAAATTTTAACGAATCATTAACTAACAACATTGTTAATTTTGTACAACTGGGTCCAGAGGTTCCTGTTATAATTTGACATGTTTTATCATGTTTCCTAAGAAAAAAAACAACATAAATGTTTAATGCTGATCACATCCCACAAGTTTTTTTGGTTTCATTATGCTTGGTACTCTTTGTGAATCGGGTATGAGAGAGTAGTTCTCATTTACGGACAAAAGAATATTCACATTACTTGTTGACCCATAATATGCTTCCAGAATACTTGCTTATAATAACTGTCGCTCAGTATGAAAGCACATTTTTCAAACAGTGATAAAGTTAGCTAGTCAGACCCAGAAAATATGTTTTTGTTTTATGTGTTTGTTTCTCTTTTTTGTATGTTTTGTAGTTTAACATCCCAGTCAACAACTTAAGGGAACCTTATGGCCTTGTGGTAGAGCTTCGAACTTCAAATTTAGAGGTCCTGGGTTTGAATCGTGCTGTGCTTGAGCAGAACACATTTACTCCTTAAAGTGCAGGATACTACCCAAGGAGTGGCGATGCCATTGCCACATGTCTTGGATTTTAAACCTCATTACAAATACAAATCTTTTTTATGTTGGCACAGAGCCAGAGCTTCTAAGGTATTAACCAGTACTATGGGGGTGGGGGGTTACTGAGACTTGCTCAAGGACACAACCCTGTGCCAGTGGGCATTGAACATGCACCCCTTGATCCTGAGTCTTACAGGCTATCCACTCCAGATAGTATTGTTTTTCCTTTTATAGTCTGTGCTCCTTTGTTTCCAAAGAAATTGATGGAATATCTTTCTTAAATATTAAACTGATTAACCACTGTTTGAAAAATGTGTTGGTATGGTCGGATATGGACTTTTTGGTAATTTTCCCTATCCATATGCTGGTTTTAACATTCAGCATGTTTCTCTCAAGATTATTTGGTGGGGAAACTATTTCTATGGCAATTCTTCTTCCACTGACACAAAATCAGCACTTTGTCAGTTGAAAGAAATGTGCAACAAGTAGTGGTAATCTTTCTCCGAGGCTTGACCAGGGATAGTCCCTTGGATTATGACAACCCTACAATAAAATGACCGTATCTGTTGTCCATGGATATATAAATCTTTCAACAAACAAACAAAGCTAGATTTCTTGAACTTGTTATACAGAAAGTAAAAGGAGTGCCAGTGATACACACAGAAGAATAAGAGAATTCCCTTCAAAAAGACAATTAACAATAAATAATGAGTAGAATATCTAATTCAATGGCAAATTTTCTTGCAGAATGATGATGCTGATGATCATAGTTTCTGCTCACAGCAGCTGGGTACAGAGACAAAGACTTCAGACCTTGGCATTAACGACCTAAAACAAGAACCAACAACTTCAAACAAGTCCTGCACACAGCAGCTGGGTACAGAGACAAAGACTTCAGACCTTGGCATTGACGACCTAAAACAAGAGCCAACAACTTCAAACAAGTCCTTCGCAAAGAATAAACGGGTCCCATGTAATGAATGTGGGAAAACGTTTTCAAAAAAATCTAACCTTAGAAGGCATGAGAGAACCCACGGAGAATGTGAAGAAGAATGCTCTATCTGTGACAGAAAGTTCACCAGTAAGGAAAGTTTGAAACTGCACATGTCAACAGTCCATCTTGGTGTCAGGTTCAAGTGTGATGACTGTGACTTATTGTATATGTCACCTCATTCGTTAAAGAAACACAGACGTGAGAAACATGAGGGCTTTACATATAAATGTCAGGAATGTGGTTCTGTTTACCAATCGATGTCGGGACTGGATGCTCACAGAGCCAAACATACAAACAAATTTAAACATGTATGTTCACAATGCCCAAAAGGATTCCGTAGCAAACAGAAGTACACAGATCATATGTCAATGCATGCTGGATTGAAACCTCATGGCTGTCATAAATGCGGAAAATTGTTTGCTCAGCAATGTAACTTGTATAGACACCTTTTGTCATGTGGAAAAACTGAGAAAGATTTCATCTGTAGCCAATGTGGCGGCAAATTTAAGAGTCTTAGAAATCTTAACGACCATGTAAGGCAGGTCCATGGCAACAGACAGTATAACTGCCATAAATGTGGGAAGTTTTATAGCAGCAGACCATCTCTTCTGAAGCATATCAGACTGTGTGGCGTGACTGATCTTGACTTTGAATGTGGAATGTGCAGTAAAAGGTTTAAGAGTAAAGGCTCTCTCAGTGAGCATGTAAAACAGATGCATGAGCAAAGAATGACTGCGAAGTGTTCAGAATGTGGAGAAATGTTTAAATTTAGGTCAGCGTTACATAGCCACAGAAAGAAAACAGGGCATAAATGAACAAGATATTTATGATTTACATGCCAAATGGCAGTATAATGCATTAAAGTTGTATAAAGATCAATGAAGGGCACTTTCTTGTTTATAGCTTTTATTATTTAATAGTAACAAACTGTGTCAAATATCCTTCTGAAGATTAATTCATGCATGGAGGTAATTTTATGAGAAAAAATTATGTGGTCAACAGAACGAAAAAAATACTATGAACAGTTACAGTTGTACGTTACCCCTCCCCCTTTGATTACGCTTACGTTTTTCATGTTTTTGTACTTATGAAATATGTGTTTAAATTACCACTGTAGGTTATAATTACCTTACGTACGTTTTCATATTTTTATTTAAGATGGCTGCCTATTGGAAAATAACTGCTCATTTGTTCTAAGTATTTATAAGTATCTAATTGTCAATTTAGTTTTTCCCACCTTGGTTTTTGGAGTGGGAATTTCTTTCTGATTGTGCCTTTTCCTGATCATTACCTACTTGTACCTTTTTATATCATAATGCTATGCCTGAATGTGTAGCTTAATACATGTATATCTTTATTGATATTCAGTAAAAGTTGAGAACATACTATCTGTGTGCTTGTTTAATTAAACATGCATCTTTAATCAGTCAAGTGTGGCAAATTTCATGGTGTCAAAAAAAACCGTGAAATTTATCGAAATTCAACGTAGCATTGCCGTTATTATGATGTCATTGTCATCATTCATATTCAAAATCATAATCAAATTGTACAGACGCTATTTAGACAGTTATTTAGTAAATTTGTTTTACATAAATCATCCATTTTAAAAATTTGTGAAGCTGGTGATACATAGCTCTCAAGAAGAGTTATTTCCAAAGGTGTCGGTATAATCCTTAATGTAAATAATCAGCTGAAAGACGTAAACCTTATTCCAACATACAGAAGTACTACATGCCATTGAATTAACTTTGTTTTTTATGTTTTGTGATTAAATTTATTTTACTGTTTTGTGGTTAACACTCAAATCAACAATTTTTCAGTCATGTCTAGACGGGGAAGTAACGCCTGTTTCCTGTATATTTACCAGTACCATGGGATGTAAATATATGTTCCCACTCATGAATACAATTTGGCGGCAGTGGGGGTTGAACCCTTATGTTTTGATCTGGAATCTAACTCATTAACCAGTGAGTAACCACGCTCCCCCAAGTTAAAATTTGTGGACTTGATACGGATTATGTCTCACAGTTCCTCATTATCAAAAAAATGAACGGAAGAAATTACTTGGGAGACGGGCATCAGTCATTTAAATGAATGCAGCCTTAACACATCTCATAAAAGTTTTTGTAACAGTGTGTAATCTATACAGTAAAACGGGACATCTTATACTTATTTATGTAACAACACAGTAACCAATGCTTATGTTAATTGATAACAATTGTGCAATACAAATAGATTGAAAGACACACAATGCTCCTGATTCTGCTTGCTTGTGCTATTGCTTTAAAGTATTTTGTGTCCAGTTCAGCTCAGTGGTGGTCTCATCCTGCTCTACTTAATCCCTCTGCTTCCTACTTGATCTGTTGTTTTTTCTACCGATTTTTCCACTTAGATCCACTCTTCAGTATTGCTGTTTCAATAAACGGAGACATCTTGCTATCTCTCGCCACGTATCTTTGGAAACATGTCTTTGCTTCACCCTAAAACCATAACTTAAAATATTTTTTCTGCAATGATTTGTCCATATGATTTGCTTTTTGATTCACAACAATCCTTTGAAATAAGTGAAAACGTTCAAATGGAGGTAGTATGGTCCATATTGGGCAATTTTGGGTACTGAACCCTCATCAGTGACCCTTAATAAAACCGGTGACAATAGCCAGATATATGTAAATATACTGCAATTTCAAAACTTCACCCAAGTGATGTCTAAATCAAAGACATATGTATGGCAAGCCGTTTTACTATTTATTGGGCGTATGAAGATATCTCATTTGTATATAAGATATCTTCTATATTAAATAAGATATCTTATATATATAAGATATCTACTATATCAATTTAGATATCTGATATATTATATTAGATATCTAAATTGCTATTTAAGATATCATAATATAAATTATTATATTAGATATCAAAATTACTTCAGCATATAAGATATCTGATTTATCATATAAGATATCTAATATAATAATTAAGATATCTTATATGCTTAATAAGATATCTCATATAATAATTCATATATCTTATAGAGTATATAAGATATCTTATATGCACATTTACATAAGATATCTAATTTACTATATCAGATATCTAATATCTTACATACTTAAAAAGATCTGAATTATTGTATTAGATATCTAATATGATATATGAGATATCTAATGTGTTGTATTAAATTGGATATCTTATATAGTATATAAGATATCTACATTGCTAAATCAGATATCTTATGTAGTATACAAGATATCTACATTGCTAAATCAGATATCTTATATACCTTACTCTATAAGATATCTTATAAAGTATATGAGATATCTTATCTAAATAATGGGAATACACTTGACTACTCCCCAAACTTGCTGATTTTTTAACCAATCAGACTTTGTCTTGTAAAGATGGTTTGGCAGACATTGTCTTTTATCAGCCATTTTCAAGGGCAGAGACTATTATTTGCCAGTTTTTTAAAAAGATATCTAATATGTTAAATATGATATATGATATATTGATGCAGTAAAGATATCTTATTTATAAAATAAGATATCTTATATATAATATTCAATATCTTATATGTTAATTTAAATATCTGAAAAAGATATCTTATTAACCAAAATCCTTATTGAATAAGATATCTAATATCATATCTAAGATATCTGATCTGCTATATTAGATATCATATGTTATATCAGGTGTCTGATATAATTTTGTAATTCAGATATCTTAAATAACATAAGATATCTTATATACTATATCAGATATATTAAATGATATCTTATATCCTATATAAGATATCTTATATATTATATTAGATACCTAAATTACAAAATCAAAATAGATATCTTAAATAATATATAAGCTATCTTATAAAGTATATTAGATATCTTATTTATTATATTTAGTAAAACGGCTTGCCATACACATGCCTTAACGGGATCAAATGATTAAAACATTTGTTTAGAAGATGACTCTCAAATGTACAATTTTTAGCTCACCTGAGCCGAAGGCTCACAAGGTGAGCTTATAGGATGGACATGATCCGTCGTCCGTCCGTCGTCATCTTCTTCTCTGAAACCGCTTGGCCAATCTCATTGAAATTTTATGTGGAGCCTCCTTGGGTAGTGGCATTGTAATTTTGATTGCGATATTTTGGTCACATGACCAAGATGGCCGCCACGCCCATATATGGTAAAAACCACTCAAAAATCTTGTTCTCCAGAACCGGTGGGCTGATTTCCACGAAACTTGGTATGTAGCTTCGGGGACTTCAGCCCATCATAGTTTGATAAAATGATGACCCTTGGATGACCTTGACCTATTTTACCGCAAGGTCAAATTTGGAAACATAGGCTTTTACATGGGAAAAAGTGAAAACTATGGATTTTTTGAAAACTATTGCAGCCTGAGGCCTGAAAAGTGGTAGATGCTAACAACTAATGGAGTAGATGAAGGTATGTGATTAATTTAGGTCAAGGTCATCTCTTGACCTTGGCCAGTCTGTCGTCCATACACACTTTTCAAAGATCTTCTTCTCTGAAACTGCTTGGCCAATCAAAGTGAAATTTTATGTGAAGCATCCATGGATAGGGGAGACAAAAGTTTGATTGCGAAATCCAGGTCACATGACCAAGATGGCCGCCACGCCCATATATGGTAAAAACCACTCAAAAATCTTCTTCTCCAGAACCAGTGGGTTGATTTCCACGAAACTTAGTATGTAGCATCGGGGACTTCAGCCCATCATAGTTTGATAAAATGATGACCCTTGGATGACCTTGACCTATTTTACCGCAAGGTCAAATTTGGAAACATAGGCTTTTACATGGAAAAAGTGAAACTATGGATTTTTTGAAAACTATTGCAGCCTGAGGCCTGAAAAGTGGTAGATGCAAACAACTAATGGAGTAGATGAAGGTATGTGATTAATTTAGGTCAAGGTCATCTCTTGACCTTGGCCAGTCTGTCGTCCATACACACTTTTCAAAGATCTTCTTCTCTGAAACTGCTGGGGCAATCAAAGTGAAATTTTATGTGGAGCATCCATGAGTAGGGGAGACAAAAGTTTGATTGCAAAATCCAGGTCACATGACCAATATGGCCGCCACGCCCATATATGGTAAAAACCACTCAAAAATCTTCTTCTCCAGAACCGGCAGGCCGACTTTCACGAAACTTGGTATGTAGCATTTGGGACTCCAGCCCATCATAGTTTGATCAAATGATGACCATAGGATAACCATGACCTATTTTACTGCAATGTCAATTTTGGAAACATAGGCTTTTACATTGGAAAAGTGAAACTATGGATTTTTTGAAAACTGTTGCAGCCTGAGACCTGAAAAGTGGTAGATGCAAACAACTAATGGAGTAGATGAAGGTATGTGATTAATTTAGGTCAAGGTCATCTCTTGACCTTTGCCAGTCTGTTGTCCATACACACTTTTCAAAGATCTTCTTCTCTGAAACTGCTCGGCCAATCAAAGTGAAATTTTATGTGGAGCGTCTATAGATAGGGGGAACGAAAGTTTGATCACGAAATTCAGGTCACATGACCAAGATGGCTGCCATGTCCAACTATGGTAAAAACCACTCAAATATCTTCTTCTCCAGAACCGGCTGGCCGATTTACGCGAAACTTGGTATGTAGCATTTGGGACTCCAGCCCATCATAGATTGTTGAAATAATGACCCTAGGATGACCTTGACCTATTTTACGGCAATGTCAATTTTGGAAACATAGGCTTTTACATGGGAAAAGGCGAAAACAGTGGATATTTTGGAAACTGGTGCAGCCTGAGACCTGAAAGTTGCTAGATGCAGACAACTAATGGAGTCAATGAAGGTAAGTAATTAATGAAGGCCAAGGTCATTTCTTGACCTTGACCCCAGGTCATTTAAATATCAAAATTAAAATTATGGTTTTCTCAGAAATCACTGGGTTTGGAATTTATTGCAGCCTGAGACCTGAAACTTTGCAGATGCAAACAACTTATGAAGTCAATAAAGGTGTGTGAGTATTCAAGGTCAAGGTCATTTCATGATGACTTAATACTCCAAGATCAGGCTTCAGGTGAGCGTTCTCAGGACCAATGGTCCTCTGGTTATATTCTGAATATTCTTACTCATACTGATCTCAAAGGACCGAAAGAAGCAATATAATCTACACAATGGATGATGTATTTAGGGCCGCCTCCCTGGCACAACGCCAGGTGCAGTGATAGCACATAAAATATAAAAGTTTGATCCTTTGGAAGCAGTGAAAACGTTCAAAGGGAGGTAGTATGGGCCATATTGTGCAATTTCGGGTACTGAACCCTAATCAGTGACACTTTATAAAAAGGATTCAAGTAGACAATGATCTGGGAATGGCGCAATCAGAAAGAAATTTTCACTCCAAAAACTGAGGGGTGGGAAAATTTAAATCGACACTTAGGTACTTATACCATGAAAACACATCGTAGCCGAGTTAGCAGCTATTTCCCAATAGGCAGCCACTCAGTTACCTGAATGTAATTACAATAAGAAAACGTACATAAAAGCTCAAACAGCACAAAAACTGACTCCAAAACAGAAAACAGTTAGAACCACAACAGAAGTATCCCCTTGGAACGATCCGTAATATAAAATTACTGGGGGGCTAAAACCAGTCTTACAGGGCTCTTACCTCACCCTCATCTTCTGCAGTGGTTCACAACATTTAGTTAGTTATTCGGTCCTCGTAGTGAATCTCTAACTTGTCAATGAATCATCATGGACAAACAAATAAATCATGATAACCATCATGATGAATTGAAAATTCACAGATTCAGTAAGCTGCCCAACGATGGAGATCCCTGGGCGCTTTACTGAATTTACTGAAATCCGGAGCAAAAGAAAAAACACCAGTTGAACCCTGGTGGAACAAGCAACAGACAAGAAGCTATGGCCTTTACCAACTAAAATGAATAGCTTTAAGTCAGGGTCATCAAAAAGTGACGCCCGACCCACCGGCATGCAATTAAAAGGTACAAGTAGGCAAAGATCAGGAAAAGGCGCAGTCAGAAAAAGATTCCTATTCCAAAAACCGAGGAGGGAAAAAACTAAAATAACAATCAGGTACTTATACCATGAAAACATATCGTAAGCCGAATGAGCAGCTATTTTCCCAATAGGTAGCCACTCAGTTACCTAAACTTAACTTAAAACATACATAAGGCGCCAACAAAAAATTTAAAACACCAAGACAAAAAAACTAAAAGAACCACCACAGAAGTATTGCCTTGGAACAATCAACAAAAACTGGCGGGCTTAAATCAATTTTACATGGCCATAACCTCACCCTCAGCTTCTGCAGTGGTTCATAACATTTCGTTAGTTCTTCGGTCCTCGTGGTGAATCTCTAACTAGTCAATGAATCATCAAGAACATTAAAATAAAGCATGATAAACAACCTGATAAATAAAAAACGAGGACTCAACAGATTGGGATCCGTGGGCGCCAAATAACTAACTCCGGAGCAAAAGAAAAACAGCAGTTGGATCCGGTGGGCCAAGCAACGGACATGAAGCTCTGGCCCCAACCAATCATATTTGGAAATCAATTCATAGTGTCTGCGATAAAATTTAGAAAATGTATTTCGAAGTGTATGATACCAAGGTCCCTATATAGGGTCCTTGATGATACCGACAGCCATGCTGGAGAAGTTTGGTCGTTAAACATTTATTTCGAGCGTTGAAGTCCGTAGCATGATTGCAGACTCTAGCAAACCTAATAAGTTGCAAAATGTATACACCATAAGATGCACGACGAGGAATGTCACCATCCAAAAACGGAAAATTTACTATATCAAAATCAAAGTCATCGCGTTTATCATAAATCTTAGAAGAAACAAATCCATTTGCAACAGAAAGATGTAAATATAAATAGGGGGGTTCGGTATCTGAGATTTTGGCATTGTTCAACTGTACTAGTAGTTCAGGTGGATTAATTTGATTGATCATGCCTTCAAAATAAGGATTGTCAATGTTCAAAAGGTCATCGAGGTACCTGGAAGTCGAATTAAAAGCCTCGATAACCATGGTAAAAAGAATCCATGAAATCTCTTTCGTAGCAGTATAAAAATGAATCAGCTACGAATGGTGCACAGTTTGTACCCATCGGAATTCCAACAATTTTTTTTGTATAACTTGGTCCCAAATCGAATATAAATATTATCCAGAAGATTAGGATAAGGCGTCGCACACATTCTGACATGACCAAAGTATATACCGACTTTGGTCAGAGGAAGTGAAAAAAGCCTTCTTTAATTGCACGCCGGTGGGTCGGGCGTCAGACTATGATGGTCCCGACTTAAAGCTATTCATTTTAGTTGGTTGGGGCCGGAGCTTCTTGTCTGTTGCTTGGCCCACCGGGGTCCAACTGGTGTTTTTCTTTTGCTCCGGAGTTAGTAAGTTATTCGGCGCCCAGGGATCTCCATCGTCGGGCAGCTTGCTCAATCTGTGAGTCCTTGTTTTTGATTCATCAGGATGTTTATCATGATTTATTTGTTTGTTCTTGATGATTCATTGACTAGTTAGAGATTCACCACGAGGACTGAAGTACTTACTAAATGTTATGAACCACTGCAGAAGCTGAGGGTGAGGTTAGGATCCTGTAAAACCGGTTTAAGCCCGCCAGTAACTTTGTGTTACTGATCGTTCCAAGGCGATACTTCTGTGGTGGTTCTTTTTGTTTTATGTCTTGGTGTTTATTTATTTATTTTTTTTTGTGCTGTTGGCGCCTTATGTATGTTTTCATATTTTTAATTAAGTTAAGGTAACTGAGTGGCCACCTATTGGGAAAATAGCTGCTCATTCGGCTTACGATATGTTTCATGGTATAAGTGCCTGATTGATAGTTTGGTTTTTTCCCACCTCGGTTTTTGGAGTGGGAATCTCTTTCTGATTGCGCCTTTTCCTGATCTTTGCCTACTTGTACCTTTTTCTGTCATTACATGCCAAATAAAGTGAACCATAGTTTTTATGCCCTTTTGAAAGTCCACTCTATCAAATGCAAAAGTATTTCTTTAATTAGATTATGTGGCAATGTTGTAGACAGAATAAAAAATCATATGTGGAAAAGCTCGTCGCACGGTGGCAATGGCGATAGCCAGATACGTGTAAATATACTGCAATTTACTCAAGGGATGTCTAAATCAAAGACACATGCCTAAACGGGATCAAATAATTAAACATTTTGAATTTGAACTGAATGTTCGGCTGAGTTTCTATTCTGATGACAAGCTCGGTAATATTATACTGACTCAACAAGAACTTAAACTCCTTGTACGTTTTGTCTGTGTGCTCCTTAACTGTATGATGTTTTTAACCTTCGGATATTAAATCAAAATCAGAAATGTTATTAATTTTATTCATCAAATAATTTGGAAAGGTACAAGTAGGCAAAGATCAGGAAAAGGCGCAATCAGAAAAAGACTCCCACTCCAAAAACCAAGGTGGGAAAAAACCAAACTAACAATCAGCCCAAGAATAAGCCCAAGGGACTGTGAAAAACAAATATTGACAAGAGACTATGCTAGATAAATATCGACATGAAATTGATCAAATTTACTTTTCAGACCGATGCTGATTTAGACATCCGAGATGAGCTGGGTTTCTTCAAACAAGATCACGATGCAGAGACGAAGGAAGAGAATAATGCAGATGTTGAAGAATACACAACATCACAGCACAGTCATGATGGAGGCAAACGGGGATCAAAAACAAGAAAGAAGTCTTCTAAACAGCTTCAGAGGCATCAATGTAACAAATGTGAAAAGTCTTTTGCAAGCTACTATTACCTTATACAACACGAAAGGAAACACAGTGGGGATGGATATGAATGTTCCGAGTGTGGAAAGATGTTTTGGACCACAGGCTATTTGAAACAGCACATGTCATCAATTCATTTGGGTGTCAAGTTTGAGTGTGATTACTGTGAATCAACGTTTGTGTCAGCTGGCGGATTGAAAAAGCACATGAGTAACATACATCTGGGTGTTAAATATGAATGCGAGGAGTGTGATTCTGTGTATAGATCGAGAGAAGCACTACAGGGTCACATGTCCACCCATACTATGACGTTCAAATACACTTGTCCACAGTGTTCCAAGGGATTTAATAGCAAACTACATTTTGATGATCACATGTCAAGCCATGCCGGGATGAAACAACACAAATGCCATAAATGTAATACATTTTTTACAGGAAAATTGAATATGCAAAGGCATGTGCTTGTGTGTGGAATAACTGATAAGAATTTTATCTGCAGTCAGTGTGGCTCTAAATTTAAGATACTTAGGTATCTACGCGACCATATTAAATTGGTACATGGAAAGACAGAACTAGGGTGTCATAAATGCGGAAAATTATTTCACAACATACATGCCCTTCAGAGACATTTTAAAATTTGTGGTGTAACCGACCTTGATTTTGAATGTAGTCAATGCAGCAAAAGGTTTAAGACTAAAGGCTATCTTAATGAACATGTGAAGCAAAAACACGAGAAAAGACTTACGGCTAACTGCTCAGAATGTGGTGAATTCTTTCGCTACAGGGCAGCTTTACAAAAACACAGAAAGAAAACAGGACACAAATGAAGCCCGTGCATTTGTATTGCATGCAAAATGTGCATCATTTATTAAGGACTTTATATATAGCGCCTCGCTCGGGGCACGAGTCTCATGTGGGACAAGCCAAGTTCTGCTTGCGGGTGTGTCAGGTGGTTTTCCCCCGGGTACTCCGGTTTTCGCCCCACCTACCGATTGATCAGTCTCGATATGAGTGAAAAAGCTTGAAAGGGACGTAAAACTGAATCAAAAAAAAATATATATATAGCAATATGGCTATAGTTCTGAAACACTATTAAGTGTTCAAAAAATTGTCTTAATAATCTGGGAGCAAAGCTGATGGGCCTTTTCATTCCAGACTTGGTCAATAATTTTCAATACCATGTAGACTCAACACGGCAGGGGTAGATCTCCGTTTTATTTTACTTATTGCTCTGAAGTCTGCAACTCTACTACTAGTAGTTATTGCTCTACTACTAGGCCAGTTAACATGTCATTGAAGTAATTTGACTGTTGCAAAACAAAAACTAGGTGCATCTGTGGTTTGATTTTCAGATAAAGTATGATTGGCTATGATTTTTAGCTTGCCAGAGCTATTGTTGTCACCTCGCATTACGTGTACGTCCGCGTCCGCGTCACACTTTCGGTTAAAGTTTTTATAAGTCTATATCTCTTGAACATGTAGATGTATCAAGTTGATACTTTGCATATTGGTAGATATTGGTCTGAAGTTTTATGCAGTACCATCATGACCCATCCTGGATGACCTTGAGGTCAAGGTCTTAGACTTAGAAATTTTATGTAAAAGTTTTTTATTAAAGTTTTTAGAAGTCTATATCTCTTAAACATGTTGATGGATCAAGTTGATACTTTGCGTGTTGGTAGATATTGGTCTGAAGTTTTATGCAGTACCATCGTGGTCCACCCTGGGTGACCTTGAGGTCAAGGTCACAGACTTAGAAATTTTATGTTAAAGTTTTTCATTAAAGATTTAAGAAGTCTATATCTCTTGAACATGTTGATGGATCAAGTTGATACTTTGCATGTTTGAAGATATTGGTCTGAAGTTTTATGGAGTACCATCATGACCCACCCTGGGTGACCGTGAGGTCAAGGCAGTGATTTTTTTCAGCATTTTGGGAACAGTACCAGTACCAGTTCAATTGGGAAAAATAGCCTAATTTTACTGTCATTTGGGAAAATCAGCGATGTTATCTAAAGACCAGAAAATTAGTAAAAATATCATGATAAGTATTACAGTGATTTGTTTCCTAAAAGTAAACAACATATGACTGGGATGCATGAAAATTAGCTTTATTCCTTGTCACAAATATCAGATTAATTGACTAATTGGTGCTTTTAACAGTACATGTATGAATTATGGTTGCAGTTGTGAGCCTGATTGAGAAACTTTTTCAGATTGGGAATTTTGAACCATGCATTTGGGAAAAAAAGATACTTTTTGCCATTGGGAACGACTCCTAAAACCGGAGTCGGTTTTATAGCGAAAAAAATCACTGCAAGGTCACAGATTTAGAAATTTTTTGTTAAAGTTTTTCGTTAAAGTTGTTAGAAGTCTTAGTCTATATCTCTTGAACATGTTGATCTATCAAGTTGATACTTTGCATTTTTGTAGATATTGGTCTGATATCTTATGCTTTTACGACCCACCTGAGCGACCTTGAGGTCAAGGTAATGGGTCATAGATTTTGATAAATTTAGTGGCAAAGCACAAGTCAGGCGAGCTACGCTGTCCTGCGACAGCTCTTATCTATTTAAATCGTTGTTTACTCTTTTTAATATGTATATACATGTGCATTTCTATTTTCAGTAGAATAAACCGAATGTTCGAATGTAGCATTCACTTATTCATACAGAACCTTTATATTAAATTGGCTGGTATGAATTCCTTAATGGTAACATATGCAAATTGTACAGATCTTGGAAATACACAAGTTTTTTGTCTGTTGGTTAGCATACTTGTGGTTTTCTTTGCTCCAGATTTTCCATTGTGTTTGGCTTCCTGGGGATCTCAAGGTACTAGTCACAAATTGAATTTGTGGGTCATTTTAAATCACGACGTTTATCATAATTAGTTTATTTGACCGTAATGATTCATTGACTAGTTAGAGATTCACCAAGAGGACCGAACAACAAATTAAATGTTGTGGACTACTGCATAAGCTAAGGGCGATATTACATTAGCTAATTGTTAGTTTTAATGCCTGTAAAACTGGTTTAAGCCCCCCCCCCCCCCCTCCCCAGTAATTTTATATCAGTGATTGTTCTAAAACGGTAAAGGTTAGTCCCTTTGGCGTCCGTCCACAATTTCAAAGAAGACTATTTCTGAAGCTAGTGGACCAATCTTGGTTCAAACAGCACAAAAATTTGACTCAAAAACATTAAACAAATGGAACCACAGCAGAAGTATCGCCTTGGAACGATCAAATAAGTAAATTTACTGGGGGGGGGGGGGGGGGGGGGGTAATCGATTTTACAGGCGCCTTACCTCACCCTCATCTTCTGCAGTGGTTCACAACATTTAGTTAGTTGTTTACTTAATAAATCATCAAGGACAAACAAAGAAATCATGAAAACCGCCCAGATGAATCAAAAACGAGGACTCGACAGATTTCAATAAGCTACCAGACGATGAAGATCCCTGGGCGCTGAATAACTTACTGAAACCCGGAGCAAAAGAAAAACACCAGTTGAACTCCGGTGGGCCAAGCAACAAACATTCAAGTTATAACCTATATGTCTGTAACGTGCCCTGATTTTTCTGAACTGAAAAGAAAAATCCTTCCTTCCCATAAGTTGCTTTTTGTAAACAAAGTCACCATAAAATTCTGGTTCCGAAAGGCCCTCAAGTAAATGAAAATTAAACTGAGACCCTTTAAGAGCAGTGAACATATAAATGAGAAAGGGGATGTGCCATACCATTTAAGGGCAATAACCTATAGATTTGGCACCATGAGCAAAAGCGTGTTTAGCCCAACATTAAATTTGGAAATCAACTCATAGTGTCTGCTGGAGAAGTTTTGCTGTTAAACATTTATTTCGCGTGTTCAAGTCCGCCACATGATTGCAGACTCTAGCCAGGGAACTGTTATGGCGAGGAACGTCGCCATCCAGAAACGTGAAATTTACTACATCAAAATCAAAGTCATCGCGTTTATCATAAATTTAAGGAGGAACAAATCCATTTGCAATAGAAATATACATGTAAATCCAAAAAGTGTGGTGTTGGCTTTTTTTTAACTGTAGTTCAGCTGGATAAATTTGATTAACCATGCCTTCAAAATATTAAAGGATTGTCAATTCTCAAAAGGTCATCGAGGTACCTAGAAGTCGAATTAAAAGCCTCAATTACATCAGCTTGATTGTCATGGTTAAGAGAATCCATTTTCAAAATATACAGGGTGTTAAGAAAGTTCGAAGACATTGTAATATTCCTTATAACTTCATAATGAATAATAACACAATCTCAAAAATCAACACAATTAAAACCCACTTTGATATCAGTTTGCACAGTATAAAAGAACTTCTACAACTTCTGTTTTGACTGGTTTATATTACAATTTCTAAGTCAGGGTGCCACAGCTTGCCACATTCTCTATGAGATTTGTGTAAAAGGGGGTGGAATATTAAACATGTACATAATTTAAACTATTCGCAATATAAACCAGGGAGCATAAAATAACTTTAAGTGATAGTCACTGTCCTTAATATCACCATGAACATAACAGTTAATTTAAGTTAGTTGAGAACAATTTTTTTTTTCATCAGATGAAAAAGCATGATTTTCGATCAGAACAGCTGTGGGTGTTTTGATAGGGGGTAGGGGTAATCAAGACTTAATGGAATCAAAAAAATGAAGCAAATTACTTACATAAAATATTTCATATTATGTATTACACCCTATAGATTCACTGTACACCGTAGAATCAGTGAAAGACACTGTACCAGTGATTTAACACATTTTTGGGGCAAAATATGTGAGATAGTGGTAAGTATTTTGCATGTTTTTATGTTATAAGCTTTGTTTCTGTGACAAAGTTTTCAGTTGATCACTTCGGTACATGTTCTTGTTTCATCTTATGGTCGACAAACCGCAAAAGGTGTTCGTGGGAGCATACGGGAGGCATTCGTTTTGGACGAGAGTTGTAAAACTGTTAAAAGTCGCTGCATTTTCTCCTCTAGTTTTAAAATCAAACAATTTTGAGAAAATAAAATACGCCCAAAAGAAAGAAATACTTCGGAACTTTCAATATAAGAAAGCGCATGCTGATCCGCTTCATCGATTCCGAAATTTCTAACAATAAAGGACTGTACGTTCGAAATTCAGTGAAATGAATTACTGTCCCAGTGAATGAGAGGTACATACGAAGTAAAAGCCTCACAGTGTTAGAGGTTCTGTAGTACCCAGTGATAGATACAGTAGTTCAAATTTTCGTTAATTAGAATGTGAGCAATGCGAACGAGGCACTTGAAAAATGTGTAAATGTGTATTTCATTCTTACCTTATGTTGATAAACGATATATTTGAAAATGTTTTATATGATAATCAATTTTCTTTTCTAAACTTATTTTGATTCCCTCTTTGTACCTATTAGATTAACATCACATTCTATGTATAAATGAGCGTGTTGCTCAGTTTAGTGCGTGTCTCGTAAGCTGGTAGCCCCAGCTGTGTGTCTTAAATATACTGAGAGGAATTAGAAACTTAAGTTTTCAACATCACTTATTGTTCACTTATTTTTATATCAATTTTAAATATAATCAGTTGGTTTATTCTGATTGTGACAGTGTGTAATTTATGATTTACATTTTGTTTTTTAAATATTGCATTATGTCAAAGGGAATAGAGTTACGTCATTCAGACTTTTTAACCCCAATTTGCATGCAAGGCCAAGATTAGAGCCGGTTTCGCTGATGTAAGATACTGAGCATAAGCGTCTGTAATCAAAGTTGTTTGAATACCCTCAATATATTGAAAATTTGAGATTTTATCCTGAAAAACGTAACATTTAGTTTTTAACGTCAAACATGAAAGTGCATTTTCGACGTTTTCTTACGCTTGGAAAAGGTTTTCATGATAAATGCTTAAAGTTCATGTTTATGGTAACTCAAAAGAAGCATTTGTCTTATCGACATTGAGACTCTAATTCTGTTTCCGGTGTTTTAACTGTTTACCTTTTTTGTTGAGAGCGTAACGTAAACGTCGGGAAATGTGGTCCCAATTTTTGCATACAGACATTTCATTAGATAATTAACGATATACCCATTAATTAAATGATTATTTGAATTCTTGACTTTTCATCGGAAAGAAAGAATCGACTTTATTTAAAACGTCAGCGTGACGTCACGCACAGCTGAGTGGACCTTAATGTTTATGAAAAACTGCTTGCAGTACAAAAATCGATACCGTTTCACCACTTTTAAAATCAAATCCAAGAATAATTCTGCAAAAACGTAAAACAAGCAAAGCTTATGGGCTACGTTAATGACGTCAGTTTAAAAACGCCGGATGAATCTTTAGTGTGATTTTTCGACGCATGAGGCTATCTGTTGACAGCTTTCATTCTAGTACAGTGGATTGAGACAATCGTACATATTTATGGTTATTTGATGCATCATACACAAAACGCTTCGATTCCATGAATAAACCTGAACACTCTGATTTTGACCATTGCATCAAAAAACTGACCGTATACAGTCTCCTTAGCGAATTTCTTCATTTTTGACGCACCAATTTTGCAGCAGACACACTACTCTATAGGAAATTTATAGCAAGAAACAAAACGTTTTTATTGGTTAAACGCAGGAACTTCCTCAAGACAAAACTTAAATTTCTATTTCCTTTCAGTATATGTTATTTTACTGAGAATGTATATATTTTGTACAGACATGTGACATGTTAATAAAATACTTACTTACTTACTTACTTACTTACTTACTTACTTACTTACTTACTGTCTTCATGAGAGGTCTCCGGAGACAATAAACGTGTCTAAGAACAACCAATGCAGATGAAATCAATTAGCAAAAATTGTGATTAAGCGCCTATATTTGATTTGTTTGCATACAGTACATGAAGTGGTCATAACAACTATTCTGGTGTGAACATTGTTCGGACAATGTCTTTCTACACGAGTGGTCATAATAGCTACGCTGGCTCGAGTATGGAACGCCAAAGCTGTCTGATGGTAAAGAATAAAACATTTGATTCACCATCGTCATTTTATCCTGCTCACATTTGATTATATGTTGTATAGTGTGCATTATATAATGAGAAAAGTCCATTTAAACGTTGGACCAGGTTCTTTATATTATGAAACGGTTCATTATATGATGAGTAAAAATCTTTATATTATGTTAGAATTAGATTATATGATGATTAAACATCTTTATATTATGGAAGACTTACATTATATGCTGATACAACCTCATTATACTATGTATGTTTCTCATTATATTATGGGCTATTGTCTTTATATGCATCAAGTTGATTATATGGTTCGTTAACGAACGGCCGAGCCAAGCCACAGAAACCCCGTCAGTGGAAAAGCATGCTCATCCACCAAGGGTGGTTTACTGCGCTATATACCTAACACTTACTCTAATCACAAAGTTTCGAGTTTCTAATTTGCATATTACTACCTGCTAATATGCCGCTAATACGTTGCACCAACGTATTCTACAAGGGAGACTATCCCGTTACATTACTTCCCCCTCCGAGAAGACTCGCCCCGAGTCTTGGCCTGGGGACTACATGGGTAAGGCAACTCCGTTCTGGCAGTTGTCATTATCCCACCGCTGCCACCAAATGTAACGTGCAGCCGAACCAAAGCCACAGAAACCCCGTCAGTGGAAAAGCATGCTCATCCACCAAGGGTGGTTTACTGCGCTATATACCTAACACTTACTCTAATCACAAAGTTTCGAGTTTCTAATTTGCATATTACTACCTGCTAATATGCCGCTAATACGTTGCACCAACGTATTCTACAAGGGAGACTATCCCGTTACATTACTTCCCCCTCCGAGAAGACTCGTCCCGAGTCTTGGCCTGGGAACTAGGCCTACATGGGTAAGGCAACTCCGTTCTGGCAGTTGTCATCATCCCACCGCTGCCACCAAATGTAACGTTTTAAGGACCGAGCTGTGTACTTCTGTCTAACTTAAACTACGAAAACTATAATATTCGAAACACGTACCGAGTAAGATGCTATTTAAACGACTATACTGATGGTGAACGAGATGAGCCACGCCAAGAGCACCGCCTTGGAACGGTTAGTAATATAATTACTAGGGGGCTTAAACCGGTTTTATGGGATCCCAACCCTCGCCCTAGGTCTTGGTGTGGTTCATACACGTCGTTTTAGAAATACTGTCTGACTATACTGGATAATAGTTCTAATGCAATAACTGATATGTGACTGGATGGTTTCAACCCAATCTACGTCCAGGAACTCATAATTCAAAACGTCATTTGCTCAACACTGACAGGCTTGAAACCCCTATGGTTTCGCTGGCTATCCCACTATAGCCTTAATCACTGGCTTCCCAGGAACTTCTATTTGAGACTCCATATTGGTCCAGCTATCGCAATGATCTCTGTGACCAAGGCCCAGCTATCGCAATGATCTCTGCGGCCAAAGAGTCTCAAATGTTCGTTCAGCACTAAGAGGTTCAACACTAGGGGATAAGAGCTATCGCAATGATCTCTCGTTATCCCAAAGCCTGAGCTCCGTGCCACGAAGCGTATTTACTACTACATCATCAACAGCCTGCAGTCTCTCTCTTCGATCTAAACTCTCCGAATTCTTTTACAACAATGACTATCACCGCCTCGCTTGCTCCTTTTATACCCATCCAGTCACGTGCAATATCCGGTTTGTTCCATTATTTTGGGAAAGTCTATTCTAGACAACTATGTAGGTAAATCAGGTGCGAATGCGATTTCCATGTAAAACACGACACACATCGATTTTAATCGGGAAAACTGACAAAGTTGTGCGATTTTACATGACGAATATCAAACTATAAGCTTTTTACAGAAATTTTAATAGAAACTGTGGTTCAAAAATGGATATTCGTCACACTTCATTATATGCGCAAAATTATTATATGCGCAAACTTCATTAAATCACACTGGTAAACGTAAACGCACTGGCTAAGGCACGAACGTATAGGCTAAGGCAATTTCAACGCTATGGCTAAGAAAGAAAATGGCGGATAGTGAGACACATTTGCAGGTTTGTTGTTGTTTTACAGTTTCATTTTCCGGTTATCAATGATGACGGCTACTGGCTTGGCGGCGCGGGACCCACAAATGAGTCACAAACTTACGTTCGATGGCCCGATGGCGCCAGCTTCAGCTAGTAAAAGTGTAACCTCGACAAAGTGGAGACACTGAACCACGAAATCTGATGATTTTTCACTAATTACTGTTTTTCTATGGTATCGTACGCTGTCTTGTAGTCTATGCATATGCAAATGATAAATCGGACGCCTTTGAGTACGATTCGTGAAAAAATGAAATTGAATGGCCCCCAGCGTGTGACAATACTTGAAGTTTCATTACAACGCTATTGGCTAAGGAACTGGAAACAACGTAGTGGCTAAGACCTCAGAGTTTCTCGGGGGGAAATGTTATAATATGGTCGTGAGACTCGTAAGTGTCTGTCTCAAAGTAGGTTTTGAGGTCTAAATTATTGTTCAAGCATGGTTTAGAGCTTTGTTAAACCGTTTGAATTTCGTTTTGCACATAAACGGGGTTCGCAGCGACAGAAGATGGCTAGAAGCATGACATTTTGTATTTAGAAAGGAGAGGGAATGTACTATCCGTAAAGCAAAAACAAAGGCGCTGATCAGCTTCGCGGTTACCTTGAGGCTGATCTTCGCCTTCGTTTTCGCATATGCATATTGTTGGTTTTCTCACGACTTGGCTACTTACTATTATGTTTTATGCGTTATAAATTTCAAAAAAGCCAAAAACATTTGAAGAAGTTGTTTAAAAAATCGAAGCGACCTTAGCCATTTTAAACCGTGACAACATAACTATGAACGGAGAAGCCTAAAATAGAACTCCTCACAATAGGTGATGGTATAGTTACAGATTCCTCCACATACCGTCAGAAAGAAGGAGTTTGCTCCCAAAGAAATTGTAGATCTTTAAGATAGTATGTATTGTTGTCACATACTGGGTTTATGCTTATCTGACTAGTTGTGTTGGGCGTGCACTGGCTGCTTCTTTTTCAATTACATGCATTTTGACATTAAATAGTTTGGCATTAAATGTTGTTAGCACCTTATGTGCGTTTTCAATATTTTTAGTTAAGTTTGAGTGGCTGAGTGGCCACCTATTGGGAAAATGGCTGCCTATTCGGCTCACATTATGTCATTATGTTTTCTTAGTATAAGTACCTTACTGTAAATTAAGGTTTTTCCCACCTCGGTGTTTGGAGTGGGAATTTCTTTCTCTGCTTGCGCCATTTCCTGATCGATGCCTACTTTTACTTTTAATAATTACTATTCCCCGCTCCTCCTGTACGCCAATAACGGTAAATCACTGCCACTGTTCGCGGCGGATGTTTTTTTTTTTTTTTTTTTTTTTTTTTTTCGAGAGGGGAGCGACGGGATTTCCAGTGGGATTTAAACAATTTTGAAAAAAAAGGATCTTATTCCCCAATCATTGATCGCATTGTGATGTACTAAATCCCCTGGTGGGTCATCAATTTCGCTTCATATTTTCATGTACAATTTCCTAGTAAAGCATCTAATTTACCATCCCTGGGTCATGGTACTCTGTCTAATTCCCAGGGATTGGGATAAATTTGTTGTATAATTCCCCCTGTAAGCCCACCCTCCCCCAAAGAAAAACATTGATAGGTGCATAAATACGATATATACTCATCAAAAGAAGTTTTGCACCAGTTGATATTTTTCTCATTTTAAAATAATGTCTAGTATAGATATTTTTCAAATAAACTTTTAAAACTTAATACCATCTTAATGTTACGTCTACACTGGACCACGTTGTCACTGCGTCCTTACCACGTTCTAAAATTCAAGAACGTGGCGAGGACGGGGTCAAATTGAAACAATTTCGGATTTTTAAGTTCCCACTACGTCCATACTACGTCCCCGCCACGTCCTTATTACGTCCGCACCACGTCCTTACTACGTCCTTCACGTTTCAACTACGTCCTCAATACGCGCTCACCAAGTTCATCCCGTTTCCACTACGTCCTTGCTACGTCCTCACAAAGACCAAGCAGTTCATACCACGCGCGAACTACGTTTCCAGCACGTTCTAAATGTAAACATATTAATCAGTCGTGTATTAAGAGTCAGATAAGTTGCGAAACAGCTTGAAATTGCAATAAGAAAATGACGGGCGGACAACATTTCTGGTGGCATTCGCATGAAATTGAAGAACGACTGCTGGTCCTCTATCATCATCTCCGCTAGCAGTTGGTCGTAATGCCCATACTGAAGCCTTCTTTTAGCTGATAGCCAAGGTCGCACCCAACAAGATCTTGTCCTTCTATTCCTCCTTCTGTGAAATAGCACAAGTGCAGCCTGTGCACCAAGTAAGGCATGCTGTCCTTGAAGGAGAGCAAGTTGCAAGAGTACTTCTCTGTTCATGTTTCGATTTCGATATGATTTAAATAAAAGCGAAAGCAATTGCTTGAAGGTACGGGACAATTAAAACAAAATTAATAAAACGTGGAGGACGTAGTTCGAACCTGGTGTGAACGTGATAAGAACCTACTAAAGACGTATTAGGAACCGCTAGGACGTGATAAGAACGCAGTGCAGTCTTCTAGGACGCGGTAAGGACGTACAAGAAGCGTGGTATGGTCTTTTCGAGAACTTGATGGACGTAGCGAGGACGTAGCGAGGACGTAGTAGAAACGTAGCGAGGTCTTGATGGTCTGCAACAAAGTTTGCATCGCGTCCACGAAGACCGCACTACGTTTGCGCCACGTTCTTACTACGTCCTACAAGTTCCTACTACGTCCTTACCATGTCCTTACTACGTCCTTACTGCGTTCTAATTCCACCCCGTCCTCGCCACGTTTCTTTTGAGCATGTTCAAAATTTGACCAAGACCTCCGCGTCCATCAAGACCTCGCTACGTCCTTACTACGTTCCTACCACGTCCTACAAGACCGTACCACGTCCTGACTACGTCCTTAATTTTTTTAGGACGTAGTAAGGACGTAGTGAGAACGTGGCCCGGTGTAGACGTAACATAAAGGGCTGGACTTCCTGAATGACAATTCAATATTTCTTCTTAAAAAGATTAAATAAAAATGTGCAAAAATGCATGTCTTTGAAAACACCAAAATTTGGGATGCAGCAAAAAGCCCACATCTTTATTTCTGGGCTTCCAAACCCGAATTTGTTTCACATCCTCATTCGAGATACTGAAAGCAATCATTTAAAGCAAAAAACTAAAAATTGATTTATTTTTTTTGACAAAAACACTATTTTTGACAAAAAATAACGATTTTTGAGATTTTGTTTAAATTCTAAGATAAAGCTTAGTAACTCATCTCTCCAATAAAATGGGTTCTTTTTCTTTCAAACACAACATGCAGCATCCATTAATGTTTAACTGGAGGTACTGGTTTTCAACCCATTCAAATTCAGAATTTTAAAAAAAGCTGCGTATCAAAAAAGTACTCATGCAACATCTTTGACATGAGATTGCCTTTAAAGAAAGAAAACAGGTGGCAGGTTTTGGTGTCAAAACATCTCATAGTGATCCAAAATTGAAATGAATTTCGATTTTACTCATTTTTTCCAATATTTATAATTTTGTCATAAAATGAATTTTTACTAAAATTTTGAGATTTTTTAAATTGTTTTTAGGCATAATCATTAGCTTTGGAGCTCTTGTGTGTAAATTTGGAAACAAAAATGTGTTCTAAATGCTTTGGCATTTTTTGTGGAATTTTTTCGACTTTTCAATTTTCAGCATTTACAGAAAATGGGAATTTTCAATTTTTCCTAAAATCGTTTCCGCAACAATTTTTGGTCTTATCACACACATTATCAAACTCTTTCAGACTGTGCAAATTCAAAAAGCTAGGTTTAAAATTTGTTAGCTAAAATGTCACTTAAAAATATGAAAAAATCTACATGGGGCAAAACTTCTTTTGATGAGTGTATTTGTTTTTTAATTTCACTAATGAAGCTCTAAACCATGTTTGAACAATGATTTAGACCTCAAAACCTACTTTGAGAAAGACACTTACGAGTCTTACGACCATATTATAACATTTTCTTCCCGAGAAACTCTGGGGTCTTAGCCACTACGTTGTTTCCAGTTCCTTAGCCAATAGCGTTGTAATGAAACTTCAAGTATTGACACACGCTGGGTGCCCTTCAATTTCATTTATTTTTTCATGAATCGTGCTCAAATGCGTCCGATTTATCATTTGCATATGCATAAACTACAAGACAGCGTACGATATCATAGAAAAACAGTAATTCATGAAAAATCAACAGATTTCGTCATTCAGTGTCTCCACTTTGTCGAGGTTACACATTTACTGGCTGCAGCTGGCGACATCGGCCCATCGAACGTAAGTTAGTGACTCATTTGTGGGTCCCGCGCCGCCAAGCCAGTAGCCGTCATCATTGATAACCGGAAAATGAAACTGTAAAACAACAACAAACCTGCAAATGTGTCTCACTATCCGCCATTTTCTTTCTTAGCCATAGCGTTGAAATTGCCTTAGCCTATACGTTCGTGCCTTAGCCAGTGCGTTTACGTTTACCAGTGTGTTAAATGCGCAAACTTCATTTTATGATGTGACAACTACATTATATGATGTGGACGATTTTGCGAGAAGAAGAATTACATTGACTCCGTTAAGAGAGATATTGTATACATGCCAGGACTACCGGACATACTGCTGCTTCTATCTATCTATCTATCTATCTATCTATCTATCTATCTATCTATCTATCTATCTATCTATCTATCTATCTATCATGATCATGATCATGACCAATCATCATCATCATCATCATCATCATCATCATCATCATCATCGTCATTATGATCTATCATCATCAATATCGATCATCATCATCATCATCATCATCATCATGATCGATCATCATTAACATCGATCATCACAGTGACGATCGATCATCATCTTCATGATCGATCATCATAATGATCGATCATCATCGTCGATCATGATGATGATGATCGATCATCATCATCATCATCGACCATCATCATCATCGATCAGTACGATGCTGATCGATCATCATCATCATGATCGAACATCATCATCATGATCGATCAACACGATCGATCATGATGATCGATCATCCTAATCGATCATCATGATCGATCATCATCACGATCGATCATGATCAATCATCATAATCGATCATCATCATCATGATCGATCATGATGATCGATCATCATAATCAATCATGATCGATCATAATGATCGATCATCTTCATGATCTGTCGTCATCATCATGATCGATCATAATGATAATCGATCATGACGATGATCGATCATGATGATCGATCATGATGATCGATCGTGATGATGATCGATTATGATGATCGATCATGATGATCGATCGTGATGATGATCGATCATGCTGATGATGATCGATCATGTTGATGATCGATTATGATGATGCTGATCGATTATGATAATGATGATCGATCATCATGGTGAAGATCGATAATGATGATGATCAATGATGGTCGATTATGATGATGATCGATCATCCTCATCATGATCGACGATGATGATGAGGATAAGATGATTACGATCGATCATGATGATGATTTTGATCGATCTTGATGATGATGATGATCGATCGTCATGGTGATGATCGATGATGATGATGATGATCGATGATGATGATGATTGGCCAAGCGAAATCAGAAGATTTATGTTTATGAAAATATTTTGGGCCCAGACGGTTGTCTGCCCCTGCCCCAGGGCTATATACATGTGTATGACCATAATATTCAAACATCTTCTCTTAAACCGCTTGGCCAATCAAAGCCAAACTTTATGTGGAGCATTCTTAGGAAGAGTGAATGAAAGTTTGTATAAATGGTCAAGGTCACATGACCAAGATGGCCGCCATGGCTATAAATAGCAAAAACCTTTAAAAATCTTCTTCTCCAGAACCAGAAGGCCTATGATTTTTGTAACTTGGCAAGAAGCATCAGACACTGGAGCTCTACAAAGTCTGTATAAATCATGACCTTGGGATGACCTTGACCTTTTTTACGGCAAGGTCAACTAAGGCCGCCCATGCATTTGAATGGGAAAAAATGGAAAATGTCATTTAATGGCAAAAGACTTGCTAGGAATGAGCAAATGGACAGAAGATTTATGTTTATGAAAATATTTTGGGTCCAGAGGGTTGTCTTCCCCTGCCCCGGGCTATATACATGTGTATGACCATAATATTCAAACATCTTCTTCTCTGAAACCGCTTGGCCAATCAAAGCCAAACTTTATGTGGAGCATTCTTAGGAAGAGTGAATGAAAGTTTGTATAAATACTATAAATAGCAAAAACCTTTAAAAATCTTCTCCAGAACCAGAAGGCCTATGATTTTGAAACTCGGCATGAAGCATCAGGCACTGGAGCTCTACAAAGTTTATATAAATCATGACCCTGGGGTGACCTTGACCTTTTTTACGGCAAGGTCAACTTACATTGTAGGTTGCTCATGCATTTGAATGGGGAAAATTGTTACAATGTCATTTGAAGGGCAAAACTTGCAGTAAATTGGCAAATGGACTGAATCTTTTTGATTTAAGAAGGAAATTGACTCCAGAGGTTGCTCTGACCCTGCCCTGGGGTTATATACATGTATATTACCATTCTAGTCAAACAAGTTTATTGGTATGTGAGCGTTTACAGGACCATTGGTCCTCTGGTATTAACAATATAACTTTTTTTACTGGCATGGGCACCGCAAACCACAACAACATACACCCCTGTATCAAATATTACCACGCAAATCTAAATAAACTACTGTATGTTTACGTTATATTCAAAATAATGACGTTTTTAACGCAAAATTTCATGTTGACGAAAGTGAGGGACAGGCTAAGGTATAACATGCTTTTCAATAATTTTTGTTCAAAAACAAGGAAGGGGCGTCATCAAAAATGAGTTTCCATTATGCCACAACAGATCTAATTGCATTATATTAGAAAAAGAATGACAATAACTACGCAGTTTCAAATGTTCATAAAATATTTACCTATACCCCCTACTATTTGCGGCCTATTTCAAGAATGGGGGTACCCTTTGACTTTGCTGAGCAATTCTATAAAGTTTACTAGACAACAGAAAATGATGACTGAAATTAGCATAAAACATTCTTGACACGCTTTGTAATCAATATATTCAATGTGAATCCACTGGTATTGGAAATTTAAACATTTTTTTGGAAAAGCACTGGTTAAAAAGGTACAAGTAGGCAAAGATCAGGAAAAGGCGCAATCAGAAAAAGATTCCCACTCCAAAAACCGAGGTGGGAAAAAACCAAACTAACAATCAGGTACTTATACCATGAAAACATTTCGTAACCCGAATGAGCAGCTATTTCCCAATAGGTGGCCACTCAGTTGCCTTAACTTAACTAAAATATGAAAACATACATAAGGCGCCAACAGCACAAAAATATTTTAAACACCAAGACATAAAACAAAAAGAACCACCACAGAAGTATCGACTTGGAACGATCAGTAACACAAAGTTACTGGCGGGTTTAAATCGATTTTACATGACCATAACCTCACCCTCAGCTACTGCAGTGGTTCACAACATTTAGTTAGATCTTCGGTCCTCGTGGTGAATCTCTAACTAGTCAATGAATCATCAAGGACAAACAAATAAATCATGATAAACATCCTGATGAATCAAAAACCAGGACTCACAGATTCAGTTAGCTGCCCGACGATGGAGATCCCACATTTTGCATTTTATGACACTCAATTCAGAAGAGGGATCGCTTATTTTCCACATGTATTTTTCTTATCAGTTTGCTATAAAGCAATGTTTTGTCCATAATATCAGGTATGACATATTTTCAAGATTAAAATAACAGTATATAATAATATCTAAATGCTTTATTTAACACTCAGTGTCCTTTTGAATGATGTCTTCGAACTTTCTTAAAACCCTGCATATATAAAAATAAATCAGCTACGAGAGGGGCGAAATTTGTACCCATCGGAATTCCAACCCTTTGTCTGTATAACTTGGTTCCGAATCTAATATAAATTTTATCCAGGAGATAGGATAAGTCATCGCATACATTCTGACATTACCAAAATGTATATCGACTTTGGTCGGAGGAAGTGAAAAAAGCTTTTCTGTCATTGCATGCAAGAAAAAGTGACTCATGGTTTTAAAGCTCTTTTGATTGTCCACTCTTTCAAATTGATGAGTCTTTCCTTAATCAGATTATGTGGTATACGTATATGGACAAGCTCGTCGCCCGGAACCCTCTACACTTCAGTTTACTGAGCACCTCGCCAGCATTTTATTGACCAAACCTAGTTTTTATTTGAAGTTTCATACACTATCTCACAGTAAGAAAAACTTTTCTTCTCTGAAACCGCAAGACCCAAAGCTTATATATTTATGTAGCAATATAATATGATGCTTTACATAGATCCCGCCAATGATGCCCCTGGAGTTCAAAATGGCCCCACACCAGGGGACATTAACTCATATATACATTCAGTGGGAAAATCATACAGCAATCTTCTTTTCAGAAACCATGAGTCTCGGAGCTTTTATATTTTGAGTTTAACAATGTCTAGTAATCCTCCATACAGGGCAGGGTCATTAGCCCCCTTACAAGTAAATGAATATAAAATTGTCGATATAAAGACTAGTACAGCTGTCCAGATCAGGTGAGCGTTTACAGGACCAGGTCGTCTAGATCATGTTCTGGTATCGATTTTTGTTTTGTTTGCATCATATCAATGTCATCTGACGTGACATCACATTAATGTTAATGAAATGTTCGACTGTGTCATATTTAATTTACAGATTGAAGATGCTTCTACAGACGCTGGGTTCATGGTACAGGATATCGTTGTCAAAGCAGAGCCAACTGAAATAGATGGGCTTGGGTGTCAGAGATGTGGCAAAATACTGAGCTCTAAAACAAATCTACGGAGGCATCAGCTAGGCTGTGGTAAAACTACCTACGACTTCATCTGTTGTAAATGCGGCCAAAAGTTTAAGACAAGTAGATGTCTCAAAGACCATGAAAAACATAAACATGGCGAGAAACAGAGAGGCTGTGAGAAATGCGACAAAACCTTCAGCTCCGACACAAACCTACGAAGACATCTGAAAACGTGTGGTGTTATCAGTGGTCTTAAATTTGATTGCGGTTTGTGTTCTAAGAAATTTAAGACCAAGAGATATCTTACTGAACATGTTCAACAAGTGCACGAGAAAAAATATTTAACTCAGTGTTTTGAGTGCGGAAAAGTTTTTCTCCACAGAGGTATGTTTAGCAAGCACAAAAGGAAAACCGGACATCAGTGAAACATTGACTCGAAGTCAATGCACCTCCCGGTAACCCACCTTTATTTCATGTTGCCTTTTTTCATGATTTTCAAAATAAAGAGATAAGTAAATTATTGCGGTGATTCTAACGAATGTTCCAAGTTTGTATTTAAGACACCAATCATCAAATTGTCCCTTATTATTGAGAGGCCTAACAGGAATGCACAAATTCCTCCACTTTTGGAATTCCACACGCGTCATCACGATTCCAATTAGTAAGATGTGTTCTAGCTGGTTTTAAATATGCCTGGCAAGTGAAATACAACGTAAGTTTTCGTCTTTCCTGACGTTAGAATCTACCTTTTGCACAATTTTAATACATATTTGCGGCGATATGTCACTGCAGCCTATATCACATGAGTTTGGATGCACTAGCTTTGTTATAAGCACGCCAAATGTGCCGTATTGAATTGAAAGCGAGGTCACCTTACACCACTTCCGCTACAATCCTTTTATGAAGATTCGGTCATGAAATAAAAATTAAAACAGATCCTTTAAGAGCAGTGAACACATTTATGAGAAAGGGGATGGGCCATACCGCGGTTTCGACTATTAAATTCTTGTCAGTGACCCTTTAGATTTGGCAACTAGGAGCCAAAGAGATCTACTGAAATTTTGCAACTTTCAACAGGGTAGTCGATACAAAGACTAGTATTATGTAAATGGGACCAAATATACTAAACAGTGGCCAGAAAATGAATCTTGGCCGATAATTAATTTCTGATTTCTCAGAATATTCTCGCTGATCTCAAAGGACCAAAAAGAAAATATAACCTGCACTATATATGGATGATGTACGGGGAGACTTTTTAGGGCCGCCACACGGCACAACACCAGCTGCAGTAATAGCAAATAAACATTAAAATATATCCTTTAAGAGCAGTGAACACATCTTATTCCATTGCTCCAAGAAGAGCATTTGTCAGGATTATGGTGAAAGCATTAAATCAAACAAAACACACACATAATTGAGTGTTGTTTTTATTTCTTGCAAAAACAAACCTTTTTTCTCACACATAAAACATGATTCGCACATATGGTATGCTATTCATTAAAAGAATAAAAATATAATTTTATTTGCTTTCGGTTATTTTAAATTATATAATTATATAGAGCTATAATTCAGCATATGTTTCACAGACGACATAGTTCGAGTCATCACAGTCTACGTCAACCCACTGCCATGAGTATCTACCGGATATTGTGGCACATTCTTCTTGCTTGCCCAACAACCACGTTGTACCACCCTCACCATCTTTCCATCTGCTGTAGGTTAACAGCTCACCTTTGAAACAAAAATATTCGAACGAATGACAGTTCATGTGAATAATAATAATAATAATAGTAATAATAATAATAAATACATGCTAAGGTATCATTGAAATGCAACAATGAATTAAAATAAATAATAACAAATTCGTTTAGACTAAATAGCAGCATGGCCTCATATGTAAATTATACGTTATTTATTTTAATGGCTGGGCGTATTTAAATAAAATTACCTAACGCCGGCCAACGCCACGTGTCACTGTAATACAACCCAATCCAAACTTTCCTTTGACTACACCAATACCAACTGCAGTCCGTGGTCCAATGTAAGTTGTTCAGCACGGTAGCTATGTAGTCCATCACCGTGCTGTTCCTGATGGTGAGTAGCCTTCCTCCATAACCGTCTCTACATTGTGCTCGCGCTGTTTCATACCCCATTGGACTGTCGATGACTATGTAACAAGTGTCCTCTCTTCTAACGACTTTGACACCATACACCTCTTGTGGACAACCCGCTGGCCCAAACTCAACTGAAAGGGATGTCAAGTTACAAAAAACTGCATTGAGTAGATGGTGTTATGCATAAAGGCATATCAATAGGTATCTAAAGCTTCATAATAATTTGAATATAATCTGAATAAAACGTCGTATATAAGGTTTAGATCCTAGGAAGCAGTGAAAGTACTCATGAGGAGAAGGTGGGCCAGACTGTACATTTTGGAGTAATGAAACTTCATCAGTGACCATTTCCAAACTGGCAACGCAAGTCAGTCACAAGTGATCCAAATTCTTACTTTCCAAGCGGCAATCTCAATTTTCAACTGTTTCGATGGAATATAAGAGAACTTCAGATGCTTTTTATTGATTTTTACGTCTCTTTCAAGATTATTTCAGCCCATATGAGACGGACCAATCAGAACGGGAGAACCACGAGAAAAAACACCTGTTACACCCGCACCGCAATCACAAACCCACACCTGACACAGCGGTGAGATGATTGAATGATTAAGCGCGTTAGTGAAATCTGTCGGATTCAGCTTCTTCATACGTCTTGAGCAATAGGGCACTGTCTGTGATACTTTGGGATAACACTTGCACTCTACATTCTCGATATAACGCAGACTTACTTTCTCGACACTCTGGTTGAGGGATAAGAGATCCATTGCTGCACACGCTGTCCCCGTTTCCAGGATGATGCACAAAATTAGGGCTACATTCCCAAAATAAATTTTGCCCGTCCTGTAGCTTGGTGGTACCAATTACACCATGGTCGATATAACCAACAACACAGTCACCTGTAAAATGGTCATTTTGTGATTGAATTTGACGACAATGGTTTAGTTATAAAAATACACTGAATTGACTGGGTTAGTGGGGTAGTTCCTATTTGCCTCGGCTACTAGGTTACCTTAAACACTATCATCATCATAAATGTTATTTTGGATTCGAGGCTGGATCATTTACGTTACGTGGTCATAAGAATGTGAAGGAATAACACGCATAAGGCTAATTTTGACAAAATTGCTAGAAGGTCTGGTAAATAGATACATTACTAGCACAATATCCTCCGACCCAACCATCCTGGCCACAGTACCATATATCTTCACCGACCAGCTTATATCCAGCGCCGCATCTGGAAAATAGGTGAAAATATTGTTCGTGCTATGAGCGTCTGCATGGGATATGATGGAATGGAATGGCCGATTTTTTAAGAAGAGAGAATTAAGATCAAACATTTAATGATAATACGTGAATAGGGAGAATAAGGCTTAGATTCTGAACGACTGATTGTCTAATTAGGCATATACGTCCCGATATAGGAGTACAGTATATAGCGTGCCGTACAGTAGCAAGCTCAGTTTATTGTTTTTATTCCCAAACAGAGCAGATTGTTACAATCGACCAATTTACCAAAATATAAGGGTAGGAACTTACTGTACTGTAGCTACACTGCCGTAATATGTATCTGTCAAAGATGTAACATACCCTCCACCGACAAAGGGCGAACCACAGTTAATTCCTGAAACGACGAAAACGCATGCTGTTTCTATGCCGTCCTCTGTTTCGCAGCTCCCCATCTCGTTAACGGCGTCCAGAGGAACTCGCAGGTTAAGTACACTTTTCACAATAAGACAATATCTGGTTATGTTGGTTACCAATGAGCAATGGTTAATTGCTCTTAAAAGTTGACCAATAAAATAATGCACCTCTTATTTTATATCATATACTGACATTTAATTTAATAATTACAATAGATAAATATAAATATATTGCTCTTTGCAAACGTTTTGTTTCAATTAAGAGGACCCTCGGTTATTTGTTCAAAACAGCAAATAATGAAACTCATCCTCCAGTACTTTCACAGTGTGCTGGTTCCCCGCTCCAAGTCCCATCTGCCTGGCACTCGCTGAATGAATCACCGATAAGCTGGTAGCCATTCTCACACCGGCTTGTAACAACGCTAGCATAGTCGTTGAACTCACCTATATGGTATATAATTATAAAGATGTGTTTTATGACGGTGTGGTTTCGATGTGTGTGTGTGTGTGTGAGGGGGGGGATAAGTGGAGTAGAACTTTTACTGGTTCCACTTTGTTGGAAGCGTCTGAACAGTATAGAACAAATCTTTATTTGGATATTAAACAGTCTCAGACCTCACGCAGGACGACTCACGAGGTGTATTTTAATGAGGCGAAAATGATCACAATCACACGTATACAATACTAATAGTGACATAATAAATCGCCTTCACACCCTCGCAAACCCCTCTCTAAAAAAACATGGCTGCTGAAAACAGCATTTTGAAGTCTTAAAGTCCGGAAGTAATCTGCAAATTGCAATTCTTAGGACATCACTGTTTCAGTCAAGATGTCCTACAAAACTGATTATATTATTTAAATAAAGCAGGTGTATAAATCAATGCAAAATTACATCTCGAAGTAATTCAAAACCAATACGTATTCGTGAACGTATTGAACTATCGTTTTCCACTCTCTTTTTTTAATATCAGCAAAATCGTAAATTCTACGCGGATAGAAATAAATATCGCTAATTACATTGTATAGCCTGTTAGCTGTCTATAAAAAACTGGTGTTTTGCAGAATATCTGGCTTATTATAAGTGATGTAATTAGATTTATTTTTCCAGTGTTATTTTTATACCAATACATAACTAGAAACTGATTTTCAGAATTTTCACTTGTTGATTTCTTGCTTTTGTCTATTAAACTTAATACAAACCATGTAAATGCACTTTTCAATAAAGTTTAAAGTAACAATTTCATTAAGCTTCTGTGTCATCATCAGACTCAGTTGATCCTTCTGCCTCTGTATCCTCACTATATCAGAGTCAATGCTTCAATATACTTATAGATTTTCACAATCACATTCGATTTTTCTGGCAAAGTTTTAGGAGGCATTTCTTTTTTCTTCAGGGAGAATACAAAACAAGAAAATAAGTTTTACTCAGGCAAGAGATTAACAGTTATACCGGTATTATAAATGCATTTTCACATAAAAGCCATGACATTTTAAAACCTACATTATGGCATGTGTTTCGAATGTAAAATGTATTCCGCTGGACTTATCTGTCTCTACTTAGCACCCATATGTCGCTTTGGGGCCTTGCTGTTCCCAAGCGCACAGCTTTGAAGAAAATATACTGCTCCGAGTCTTTCATTGGAATACAGGACAGTTCTTTGGTTTCACCTAACGTCACAGTCGTTTTTCATTTGCACTTTAAATGCAGACTTAACAAGCAAGGGATAGATGTATTGCATACAAAGAAGCATATTGCTAGGCTATTACATAAACAAACTTACTCCCATGTTCATTACAGCCAAACTGCCATGTAAAAATGGGCAGTTTTCAAAAGAAACTTTTTAACCTAAAAGTGTAAAAATTGTTAAAAATATAGATTAGTTATGTATAAGATAACCATTTTAGATGCACCATACCTCAAAGTGATTAGTTTTGTTGTTTTGAAGATATATAGCAAAACATCAGTTTTTATAGACAACTAATAGACTATACATGTGTTTATCATATGACGTCGCTGTTTTTTCCAGTGGACAACGTCATGTCATAAAAATCGTATGACCACACGTGTATTAACTATTTTGCGGGAATACGTAACGTCATTGACGACGTCCGTAACAACAATGTAAATTTGCATTGGAAATATGTCCACTTCGAAGGCGATAAAGTCCTATTTTAAAAGGCATATGATAAAACGAATCTTACACTCGTGGTCATTTCATATGAAATTTATAAAACTCGCCAAAGGCTCGTTTAAAAAATTTCATATGAAATGATCACTCTCGTAAGATCCTCTGTATATCAAAACGTTGTCATATTTCACTATTGCGACAGTTAAGACAGGCCTACCAACACAACTATATGCTGTTTCGAAACATTAAAATGATTCTTTAAACATAAAAAATCATAATCGCGACAGACGTTTCAACAACCGATGAAGGCGGTGTCCACGTGCCACACCAATCTATTATCTAACTAGCATGGACAACACAAGGAGAAAATGAATCATTTGCAGTGCGCAAACAAAGGCGAAAACTGGTTAAAATATACCCCGCATATGGATGAGCAGACTGCCTTTTTGCAGCCTAGATTTCTTAGATAATTACAGTAGATCTACTTCTAGAGTAATAATATTTCCGAAAGTTCAAGCCTTTTAAGTTGATTTTGTAGCTATGCATGGCAATATTTTTCCAGGCGACGACACGCGTATGTTACAGCTATAAAATGAGCTGAACGCCAATAGTGAAAATATTCAGTTTCAGAGGTTCAGTATTTCGTGTCTGAAGATGGAAATTCTTGTCATACTGTTGTTCTTTGTGTGTGCTCAGGTTTCTGCCCAAGGCAACGCAGATAAACTCAATACAGTCGCGTTTCAGCAAGCGTGTCCCTATACGGATTTCTGCCACAAAAATGCTAGTCGCGAAATACAAGATGATCACCGGTCGCCGTGTTGTACGGGGTGTTCCTGTGCTGACGAATGCTGGGAACGCGGGAACTGTTGTCCCGACAAGATCGTTGAAAACCAAGGATCGCTACATGAGCTAGAAACATGCACAGACACTGTAGTCAAGAATCTTAAGTATGGCCTATTTTTCTCCAACGGGCTGGATAAATACAGACGGCGATACTTTGTTACAAAGAGATGTCCCGACACTATAAATGATGAATCTGTGAAGGGAAAGTGTGACGGAACATTAGCCGATGTGTTCTCCGACCTTGTATGGGTAACCGACACGAACACCAACAAGATCTACAACAACCGATACTGCGCGCAGTGTCACGGTGTACGGAAATACAAACAATGGAATCTGGAGACAAGCTGTCTACACTTTCTGACTAACTCGAATTATTCACAGAAGCTGAGTTCATTTCCGGATGTGTGCAGCTTAACGACCACGCCACCAAACAGAAAAGCATATCAAAATCTGTGTATTTCCCCAGACATTTCAACGTGTAATGAAACTGGCCTGTGGGAAACCGATGACACTGTTACGGAAGAATTGTGTGAATCGCATCCTCTGTTGTTTATAGAAGAACTTTGGGGTCTTGTTACGACGCGCGTTTACCGAAATGTGTTTTGCTTCAAATGTAACTCGCCCACTGGGACAGTTATACAAGATACCTGCCCGTACCATGATGTCGGGGGAGGGAAAACGATCGCTTCCTTCACGGCGATTTTGAACATCTTTGAAGAAGACACCAGTTTCTTAAAGACGAGACGATGCTCAGCAGACGAAGTCGAAGATCCATTGACGGTAATTCTAAAATCTTCCCTTAAGTCTTGTTGTGTTAAGCAATGGCTATGTCAAGCAGTAGATCAACTCAACTGTCGCGAAAGCTTGCCTTGACCTGTTTAAAAAGTTAGGGATCAAACTTTTAAGGATGCATTTTGGGCCATCGATAATAAATCAATTTTTCATTCATATGGTGGATTAGCAGTTTTATCGCACTTTCATATGCAACCAATTTTGAAAGGAAGTGTTAAAAATGTGCCCACGCATGGATTTTCTTTAAATTTTACACATAAGTAGGTCATCATATACAAGCTACGAAAATGTATATATTGAATTAAATAATTAATTATAGGACTCAGGAGGCAACCTTGGCTCACTCCCACAATGACATGATACCTGACCTCATCTTTGTGTGTCCTTAAATTTAAGTTTTATAATTTTCTAAGATTTGTCAAGTGGATTGGCTCGAGAACACCCCAGGGATTATACTTATACCGTAAAATCATTTTTCAGAAGTATTACATTGATTTCCTGATTAAATAATTATAAAATTTCTCAATTTTTTCTCGAAAATTTACAAAAAATAACAAATTCAACTTTAAACATAAATATGTTTCAGTCTTTGTCAAGATACCATATTTGCATAAAAACATGCTATATATATCCTCTTGATATGAGCAAAATTTCATGATAATTCAAAGCCGGTAACATTGTCATTTTTTACATTGTATACATGTAGGTCACTTTTCATAATTTTAACAAAATGTTGAAATTGCTCCAAAACATCGCAAAAAGGTTTTGGATTATGTCCATAATGCACATTTCTGGCACACATTGTGCTAAGACAATCCTGAATAGTATACATGTAGTTACATTTATGTAACTGAGTGGCCACCTGTAGGGAAATAGCCGTTCTCTTGGCAAACTGTACATTCTCTTTGTGCAAGTAACTATTTGTTATTTCGCTTGTTTTCCACGTGGGATTTAGGTTGAACCTTGATTCTAATTGCATCAGCTCCTGGTCATAGCTTACTTCTGCCAAAAAAATGTTATTCATGATGGCTTTCTACCATCTGTTTTTCACGCTTGACTGTTTTCTTTAGGTTTAGAACGATATAAAGAAATTCTAAAATAGCAGCGAGACAAATGGCTTACAGTTTGCCTTCAGTTGAATCAATGCTGAAAGCTCTGAATTATTCTAATGAGGAAATAATAGAGGATGTTAAACTTTGTTTAACTGATAATCATATGTTATGCTTCTCATATAGGAGTGAGACAGGGAGGTCCATGTGGAATTGTCTCGTAGTGATAAACTGAATCTTATATTATTATTTCTCACTCTTGGACCAATAGCATTTTATTGTAAAAGACACAAGTGGAAATATAGACACATGTTCACTGTATATTACTTTAACATATCAATTCCATGTTTTAAATTTTTAGATGCAAAGCTAGAGTACCTCCTATATCGCTTACTGTACCCAAATTTTATAACTTTGATTTTCAACAAACGATCTGATTTTGATCTTTACATAAAATTAAAGCAAACTTAAATTCTGCAAAGTCATATGCCATAAGTATTTTAAGCATTTAGCCTTCAGTCAAATGCAACATCACTGCATTACATATGTTACCCACATCAGCTCAAAAACTTAATGAACAATTACCAAAGACAAATAGCCAAATATCTCAGGAATGCCATTGAAAAACGTAAAAACTTCCTATATGTAAATAGTTAAATCATTGTTCTATGTTGAATTTAAAAATATTAGATTGAAGTGACTTATAGGTCCATTGGGCCGGGTACATATATGTTTTTTTTTTCAAAACTGTTTTGTATATTATGTATTGTACATGCCACTATAATAAACAACTACTTACTTACTTACTTACTTACTTAAATGCTTGCAAAATAAACATCAAACCAAAATCTCGTATAATGTGTATGCATTTAGGCTGATTATGAAGTATGTTTCATCGTTAAAGCAAGTCCACTTCCTATATTCACATTCCTATGGATCTTATTCAGCCTATTAAACGTATATTGTACGTTACACACATTACATCATTCAAAACTGAATATTAAAGTTAATATTTTCTTGGTAAAAAAGAGATTTAATAAAGTACGCTCTGTCATATCATGACAAACGTCTTGTAGACAAATTAATTTCCTTTCATACAAATACAAACATTAATCTTGCATATTATGTGTTCTTATCGGTTGCACAAGCCTGCAAAAGTACTAAGATAGGGTTTGCATCAAATAAAACATTGATTGATGAATAAATGTCAGAAAAACAGACTGGGTTATGAGCTTATAATCTTTTCTTGAGATTAACATCGCGGTACATGTATTGTGATGTTCAATGAAATGTAATTTCTTAATTTATAATTTTGTAAATTGCTAATTAAATAAGGATAAGATAAATTCAATTGACGCCCCATATTTTAGCATGTGTATTAACTAGTTACATATAACATCCTTTTAAAATAAGAAGAAAAAGTTCAGCTCTTAAAGATCGTATCATATGAAAATTGTTCACAGTACATGTTTGCGCTAAATGTAACATATATAACAAATGGAAAGGGTACTGAGAAACAACTTCTGAATTCAGGAAGATCAATAATATTGCATTTTAGACCCAGCAGTTATACTGATGTGATGTTTAAACACAAAACTTTATTGAAATCCTTAAATTATTTTAAGTCTGTCCAAACGGTAACTTATGTAACAGGATATAAGGTTTGTGTGCTGGGTGTCATTAAAAGCATGCTATAATAATATAAATTGCTTAAAATAAGCCTACAGTAAAACTCCTACAGTCATAAATCATTTAGTAAAGTACTTTGTAATTATTAGTGAACAAGTTAACATTGGTCATGTGTAATGAATGTAACAAAACACCATGTTACCGGTCCACGATTTTCGTGAAATTTCACGAATATATTCCTAACATATGTGGGCAGTTTTTATATTAAAATGGTGTCTTGACAAAGACTGGAACACAGAAAAATTTTTAATTCAAATTCTTCCTCTTTTAAAATAAGCAGGTGAAAATATTACATGTACATGAAAATGACTGCTCCGCCGCTATCTTGATACCAACAAAGTAATTTATAGTATCAGCAAACTTACCAATGACTACTTTATTTCTGGAAAGCTTCCAACATTTGCTTCATGAATCGTTGGTCACTACAGAAACGTTTAAAGTGGGGTGCCCTTAGCTATCGTAGTGACGTCATATATTAAGTCATAATTTGCCAGTGGAATTGAATTTACAAAGGTATACACCATTACTATAGCAGTCATAGTCAAGACAATAAACGCACATAATTTCATAAAATTCCATGCGTGGGCAAACTCCCATGTTAATTCCCCATACCCTGTAACAGACCCAAAGCATCATCTGACTTAAGCACAGCTATGCTTTAAACCACACTACCCTTAAAACCAAAGTGATCGATCAAAAGTCCGTAAAAACTGATTCCACAAAAAGTTCAGTTTTGCCAATTCATGAAAAAGTACAAGTAGGCAAAGATCAGGAAAAGGCGCAATCAGAAAAAGACTCCCACTCCAAAAACCAAGGTGGGAAAAAACCAAACTAACAATCAGGTACTTATACCATGAAAACATTTCGTAAGCCGAATGAGCAGCTATTTTCCCAATAGGTGGCCACTCAGTTACCTTAACTTAACTAAAAATATGCAAACATACATAAGGCGCCAACAGCACAAAAATATTTTAAACACCAAGACATAAAACAAAAAGAACCACCTCAGAAGTATCGACTTGGAACGATCAGTAACACAAAGTTACTGGCGGGTTTAAATCGATTTTACACGGCCGTAACCTCACCCTCAGCTTCTGCAGTGGTTCATAACATTTAGTTAGTTCTTCGGTCCTCGTGGTGAATCTCTAACTAGTAAATGAATCATCAAGAACAAACAAATAAATCATGATAAACATCCTGATGAATCAAAAACCAGGACTCACAGATTCAGTAAGCTGCCCGACGATGGAGATCCCTGGGCGCCAAATAACTTACTAACTCCGGAGCTAAAGAAAAACATCAGTTGGACCCCGGTGGGCCAAGCAACAGACAAGAAGCTCCGGCCCCAACCAACTAAAATGAATAGCTTTAAGTCGGGGCCATCATAGAGTCTGACGCCCGACCCACCGGCGAGCAATTAAAGAAGGCAGCATAGTTATCAACCGTGATTGGGTTAAAAACTAAGCATGCAGACTGTCGCATAACATTCAAGTTATAACCTATACGTCTGTACGTGTTATGATTTTTCTAAACTGAAAAGAAAAATCATTACTTCCTATAAGTTTCTTAAATTTGTAAACCAAGTCACCATGAAATTCTGGTTCCGAAAGACCCTCACTTAAAAGCGTCTTTAACCCAACATTATATTTGGAAATCAATTCATAGTGTCTACGATAAAATTTAGAAAAGGTTTTTCGAAGTTTATGATACCGATAGCCCTGTTGGAGAAGTTTGGCCGTTAAAGATTTATTTCGAGCGTTGAAGTCTGTAACATGATTGCAGACTCTAGCAAACCTAATAAGTTGCGAAATGTATACACCATAAGAAGCACGACGAGGAACGTCACCATCCAAAAACGGAAAATTTACTATATCAAAATCAAAGTCATCGCGCTTATCATAAATTTTAGAAGAAACAAATCCATTTGCAACAGCAAGATGTAGATCTAAAAAGGGGGCTTCAGTATCCGAGATATTGGCTTTGTTCAACTGTAGTTCAGATGGATAAATTTGATTGACCATACCTTCAAAATAAGGGTTGTCAATGTTCAAAAGGTCATCGAGGTACCTAGATGTGGAATTAAAAGCCTCGATAACATCAGCTTGATTATCATGGTTAAGAGAATCCATGAAATCTCTTTCGTAGCAGTATAAAAATAAATCAGCTACGAGAGGTGCGCAATTTGTACCCATCGGAATTCCAACAATTTGTCTGTATAACTTGGTCCCAAATCTAATATAAATATTATCCAGGAGATAGGATAAGGCGTCGCACACATTCTGACATGACCAAAGTGTATACCGACTTTGGTCAGAGGATGTAAAAAAAGCCTTTCTGTCATTACATGCCAAATAAAGTGAACCATAGTTTTTTAATGCCCTTTTGAAGGTCCACTCTATCAAATCCAGAAGTTTTTCTTTAATTAGATTATGTGGAAAAGTTGTATACAGAGTAGAAAAATCATATGTGGACAAGCTCGTCGCACGGAACCCTCTACACTTCAATTTATTGAGCACCTCACCAGAATTTTTTATTGACCAAAACCAATTTTTATTTGAAGTTTCATACACTGTCTCACAGTATCTTATAGCGTGAGATTTAATAGCAGTAAGACAGGAAGTTAATAATTTAGAAAGTTCAGTAGTAGTACAAGAGCTGGAATTTGCAATAAATCTTGCTTTGTATAGTCTTTTGTGAAGCTTAGGTAACAAGTTACCAAGTGAAAGTTAGCAAATTTGCGCGATAATCATCAAGTTTAATCATTTCTTAGATCAGTCAGCTAAAAAACAAATTGGAAATTTCTTGCCATTTTAAAAGTTTCGCACGAACAAACTTACACACCATCAACTCTCTATGGGAGTTTCATACCACGTTCATTTTAAGGGTAGTGTAACGAAAAGCCTGGTCTTGTTGAATGCAAAGACTATTTATTGTTTCGATCCTCAAGTGCACAAAGCTTACAAATGAATTTCCTTGATGATAGAAATGCTTCGTTTTACCAGCAGTTCGAAATCTTCTTGAAATTGCGTGTTAAAAGTTTGATCCCTGACTTTATTTGTCCAGTATATATTGTCAGGAGCCAGGTCTAAAGCTCTCGAAAAGCTAATTCTAATTCCGGTTGTCAGCGAAATTCAAACGCATTCATGTTATTACAGAGGTTAACTACTGAGTCTCAAATGCACCAGAATTTTAAAACTATTTTTTTTTTAGATAAAATCATAAAATGTTATGCGACAGTCTGCATGTTTAGTTTTTAACCCAATCATGATTGATAACTACGCTGCCTTCTTTAATTGCACGCAGGTGGGTCGGGCGGCAGGCTCTATGATGGTCCCGACATAAAGCTATTTATTTTAGTTGGTTGGGGCTGGAGCTTCTTGTCTGTTGCTTGTCCCACCGGGGTTCAACTGGTGTTTTTCTTTTTTGGAGTCGAATCTTTGTGCTGTTTGTGCCTTATGTACGTTTTCAGACTTTTAAATTCGGGTAACTGAGTGGCCGCCTATTGGGGAATAGCTGCTCACTCGGCTTACTATATGTTTTCTTGGTATAAGTACCTAAGTGTCATTTTAGTTTTTTCCCACCCCTCGGTTTGTGGAGTGGGAATTTCTTTCTGATTGGGCCATTTCCAGATTATTGCCTACTTGTACTTGTTTGTTTGAACTGATGCTTTACGTCACAGTCAACAGCTAAGGTCATATTGGGATGCTGCCTCCATTTTATGGGACTTTCACCCAAAACGAGGATGTCATGGCATCCAACAAGTGCTTGAAATATAACCATCCAACTAAGCCACAAAAGGCTTATACGTATGAGTGGTTTGACTGGAACCATTTTTTCTGGGCAGGCTCAGACCTGAGCGGTTGACCAGTAATCAGATGATCAGTCAGTAGTGTATAAACTTTGCCTGGATGTGCAAGCAGCCCATCTATTTCTTTAGGTCCCGATGGGCGGGGCCCTATACTGAGTCTTTAAGTTGAACAGCAGCTAACGGCGAGGTGTGATGCCGTCAGCAGTTAAGACCGTCTCTACGGGACACTGGGGCATAGCATTATGCCAACACTGCCTGGGCAAGGGACTTAATGGGTTGTGAAATGTTATAGTTTTACGGCAACTGTTTACGTCTTGGAGCGGCATCTTGGAGCGGCATGAGGTATCGAATTATAGCGAAATGCAAGTTAGCCACCTGATGTTAATTTTCCCTCCCCAGACCATCCATGGTCGTTTGTGTCTCACTAATGAGAAAGACCAGCATTATTTCTTGAATAGGTTCATGTGTGTTGGTGAGTAGGCCAATTCTAGTTCTATACTGTCGGTTGCAAGTAGAGCAAGTCAATGTCATGGCATCTGCTGGTGGCCAAATGGTATTGGCTTTACGTTCTCTGCGCTTTCTCTCAGCTTCACACATTTTCTTTTTTTGATAGAGAGCTGCTCCTTTGTTGATGAGACCTCGCCACTTTGATCGCTCCTGTGCAGTCTGTTCCCAAGACTCCATTGGTATTTCGAAATCCTTCAGATAGGCATTGAGGGTATCTTTGTAGCGTTTCTTCTGGCCACCTTGAGAGTGCTTAACTTCCTGTAGTTCTCCATAGAAGACTTTCTTTGGAAGTCGCTCATCGGACATTCTTATAACATGGCCAGTCCACCTTAGCTGTGCTAGCTTTAAGACAGTATGCATGCTTTGCATCCCTGCTTTCTTCAGGACCTCCGTGTCTGGAATCTTGTATTGCAACTTGATTTTAACAGCTTTCTCAGACAGCTGAAGGGGAAATGGTTAAGCCTCTTTGCATGACACTGGTACACTGTCCAGGTCTCACATGCATACAAGAGGTGTTGACAGTACCACAGCCTTGTACATTTTCAGTTTGGTGTCAAGCTTGATTCCATTTCGCTCCCAGACATTTGCATGGAGTCTTCCGAATGCCGATTCTGACAGTGACCTCATCATCAGTGTGTACTGCTAAGAGGAGAGTGTTTCCCAGGTAGGTGAATTTATCAACAACTTTCCGTGTTTGTCCATTCACAGTGATGGTTGGTTCATTGTACGGTTTTCCATGTGCTGGTTGGTGTACAACCTCTGTCTTTTTTGTGCTGATAGTGAGATCATAGTTATCGCACGACTGTGAGACTTGATCTATGGATATGGGCATTATTATCCATATCATCTGCATAGAGGAGTTCATCTAGCACATCAGTCTGCACCTTAATTTTGGCTTGCAACCTTCTTAGGTTGAATGTATTGCCACAAAACGGTACCTGATTGGAAAACCAGTATCACTGTCCTGAAAAGCATTCATGAGCATGGCAGAAACAATCATGCTGAACAGTGTTGGTGCCATAACAGCCATGTTTTACCCCATTCGTTACCTCAAAGGGTTCAGAGAACTCTTCTTCATTTTGCACACGTGCCTGCGTGCTATCACCATTGCTATGAACCTGGGTGGACAGCCAAACTTGGCCATGATTTTCCAGAGTCCATCACGACTAACTGTGTCAAAAGCTTTAATGAGGTCGACAAATGTCATGTAGAGATCTACATTCTGTTCTTGGCATTTCTCCTGAAGCTGTGAAGATCATGTCTGTTGTCCCTCTGTCTTTTCTTAATTCACATTGACTTTCTGGGATATTAGTCCCTTCTGATCAAGACGAACATTCAGGCGATTCAACAGAAGTTTTGCCATTACCTTCCCAGCAAATGATAGGAGGGAGATGCCCCTGTGGTTGTCACAGACTTGAGGATTTCCTTTCCGCTAGTATAGGTGGATTATGGATGCATCCTTAATTTTTTGTGGGATAGCCTCCTTCCTCCACATACAGTGAACTCTGTCAGTTTCTCTGCCATGGGTAGCCCCCTGGCTTTATAAACCTCTGCAGGAATTGCATCTGCACATGGAGCTTTGCCAGATGACAGTTGGTGAACTGCTTTTCTTGTTTCCATGACTGCTGGAAAATCATCTAACAGAACATTGCACTCTATCTGTGGAAGTCTGTCGATTGCATCCTCACTGATGCTTGATGGTCGATTCAGCACACTATTGAAATGTTCTGCCCACCTTTTCAAGATAGCCTCTTTATCTGTGAGAAGAGTACTTCCATCTGCACTGAGTAATGTGGTGGCTCCAGAACTCTTTGGACCATAAATAGTTTTCAGTGCATCATGTCTTCATGTCCTTTCTGTCTGCAAAAGACTGAATTCCTTCTGTTTTCTTCCTCATTGAGGAATCTTGCATGTCCCTAAGCTTGATCTGGACTGTCTTACAAATGTTGCTGTAGGCTGCTTTCTTGGATACTGAGCTAGTATCAGCTTGATGTGCCTTGTGCAGCCGTTGTTTTTCTTCAAGAATCCTCTGAATTTCGTCAACATTCTCATCAAACCAGTCTTGGTGTTTGCGAGATGGGTGTCCTAGAGTAGAAGCAGCTAAAGAATGAACTGTTTTATGGAAAACTGTCCTGTTTTCTTCGCGAATCTCTAAACTGAGATTGATTGCATCCAGTTGGTTGCAAATGTCCGTTAAAAAAGCTTGTCTCATGCTGTCTTGATTCAGCGAGACATCCAGTCCTTTAGGGGCTTTCTTGCCTTAAGGTCGCCTCGCAGGCTGGATTCTTAGGTTGATTTTGCTGACAACCAGTCTATGATCTGTCCAGCAGTCTGCACCACACATAGTCTTTGTCACTCTGACATCCTGCCTGTCTGTGCTCCGCACTATGACATAGTCTATGAGATGCCAGTGTTTGGAACGGGGATGCATCAAGGATGTTTGTTTCTTTTAGGTAAATGAAAGACTGTGTTGATGATTAGAAGATCATGTTCAGCACACTTCCTTAAAAGCAAGAGACCATTGCTGTTGCACTTTCCAACACCTTCTGGACCTATAACTCCTTCCCAGGTCTGGTGGTCTGTACCGACTCTGGCATTAAAGTCGCCAAGAAGGATAAGCTTGTCTGCAGAATTAACGTCGTCTAAGTCATTAGAGAACTTGTCTTTTGGTCATCGTGGGTGCATAGGCACTGACAATAGTTGCATGTTTATTGCCTGACAGAGGAAGTCTCAATGTCATTAGGCGGGCATTGATGCCTTTTGGCAATCCTGAAAGCTTACCAACAAGTTCTGTTTTAATGGCAAAGCCAACTCCTGCTTCACGCCTCTCTTCACTGTTGCGTCCACTCCAGAAGAAGGTGTATCCAGCACCAACTTCTTTGATCTCCCCAACATTTGCGAACCGAGTCTCACTCAGAGCAGCTATCTGAATTTCATACCTCCCAAGTTCTCTGTCCACAAGGGCCGTTCTACGCTGCGGTCTATCTGGCCCAGCACTGTCCATTCCATGTGCCAATCCGCAAAGGGATACAAGTAGGCAATGACCAGGAAATGACGCAGTCAGAAAGATATTCCCACTTCATAAACCGAGGGGTGGGAAAAACTAAAATGACTCTTAGGTACGTATACCAAGAAAACATATCGGAAGCTGAGTGTGCAGCTATTCCCCAATAGGCGGCCACTCAGTTACCCGAACCTAACTAAAAATATGAAAACGTTCGTAAGGCTCAAACAGCACAAATATTAGACTCCAAAACACAAAACAGTTAGAACCACAACAAAAGTATCACCTTGGAACGATCAGTAATATGAAATACCAGTTTATTACATGTGTATTAAACTGGATTATCTTTGTGTTTTGTTGTTTTTTTCCCTTATCATTTCGACCGCTAAGAGGGATCCCCACTGATCGTGGTTAACCAGCCAGGGGGTTTGAAGCAGGCAATTGTTTAGGGCACCAATTTCTAGCCCCTTCCCCATGCTACAGGGGAGAGGAGTGCGGTCCTTACAACCGCGCAAATACCAGCTTAGCAATTCACAAGTTCCAGACATCTCAAAAGCAGTTGTCAAAGACAAGAAATTGACAGTATACAACAGTCATCCAGGTGCAATTTAAATATAGAAAAAAGTTGTTTATTTCTTTAAAATAGTCAAAATCTGTCAAACATTCACCTTGGTCTGCTTCATTATTTTCAAACAACCAATGAAATTTTTGGAAAGAAATCAGCATCTGTCAATTCCATCTTACTGTGACCAATCAGAGATAAATAAGGTGATGATGTACATTTCAAGGTTGATACAAATATTGAACAGGAAATGTCAATTTCATGTTTTTGACAACTAGTTAGGAGCTGTTTGAAACACCTGGATTGCTAAGCTGCTATTTGCCTGGTTGTAATAGGTCTGCTCAGTCGCTCAGCCGACTGCCGAATCCCGCTTACTGCTTCTCACGGAAAACGACCATATAGAAATGAGCCGCATGCATGCAGGTCTGCAACTACAGCTCCGTGTTTGTCCTACACCTGCTGCTTCGCCAGTGTGTCCTACACCTGCTGCTTTGTAGGTGCATGTGTCATGAAATTGTTGTGTATGCAAGTGCTTATCTGTTGAGAAATAAGATGATGTGCGCTATGAAATTGGATAATAGTGAGGAAGAGGTGCGCAGCGTCAACCTCACTCACTCGTCGTCACCCAACTGTGCCCAGAGGCAAGACACAGGTCAAGACGTCTGGAGTCGGGTTTGGATGCAGTGGATGACCGTAACATCTTAAGTTCCTTGTCACGCTCTGCATGATCCATAACATGTTCCTGTATCGCTCTCTGAACGTTGAATCAGATGATTTCTTCCGCTCCGTCTACCGAAACAGTCTTTGCATACCTGGACTAGGCATATCCAGACACACAGGTTTTATTTTTGGAATAACCTTTTCCTAGCTGAATTGCTAGCCACAGCTGAAGAGCTCCATCTTCCCTTTCTTAGGTTTTGTTAAGGGACATGTAAACTCCTAGGAGGACTGTTGACCAAAACTAATGAGTTCCCCCTGCCCAGCTAGATTTTAGCTCACCTGAGCCGAAGGCTCACCAGGTGAGCTTATAGTATACCCATACTCCGGCGTCCGTCGTCCGTCCGTTGTCTACAATTTCAAAGAACCACTGGGCCAATCAAAGCCAAACTTCATGTGAAGCATCCTTAGGAAGAGGGAACGAAAGTTTGTATAAATGGTCCAGGTCACAAGATGAAGATGGCCGCCATGGCTATTAATAGCAAAAACCTTTAATAATCTTCTCCAGAACCAGAAGGCGTATGATTTTGAAACATGGTGTGAATTATCAGGCAATGGAGCTCTACAAAGTTTGTATAAATCATGACCCTGGAATGACCTTGACCTATTTTACGGCAAAGTCAACTTAGTCGCTTATCCATTTGAATCCGTCCGTCGTCCACAATTTCAAAGATCTTCTCCTCTGAAACCACTGGGCCAATCAAATCCAAACTTCATGTGGAGCATCCTTAGGAAGAGGGAACGAAAGTTTGTATAAATGGTCCAGGTCACAAGATGAAGATGGCCGCCATGGCTATTAATAGCAAAAACCTTTAAAAATCTTCTCCAGAACCAGATGGCGTATGATTTGGAAACATGGTGTGAATTATCAGGCAATGGAGCTCTACAAAGTTTGTATAAATCATGACCCTGGAATGACCTTGACCTATTTTACGCAAAGTCAACTTAGTCGCTTATCCATTTGAATCCGTCCGTCGTCCACAATTTCAAAGATCTTCTCCTCTGAAACCGCTGGGCCAATAAATCCAAACTTCATGTGGAGCATCCTTAGGAAGAGGGAACGAAAGTTTGTATAAATGGTCCAGGTCACAAGATGAAGATGGCCGCCCTGGCTATTAATAGCAAAAACCTTTAATAATCTTCTCCAGAACCAGAAGGCCTATGATTTTGAAACATGGTGTGAATTATCAGGCAATGGAGCTCTACAAAGTTTGTATAAATTATGACCCTGGGATGACCTTGACCTATTTTACGGCAAGGTCAACTTAGTCGCTTATGCATTTGAATAGGGAAAATTGGTAAAATGTAATTAAATGGGGGTGGGGAACTTGCTGTAAGTATGCAAATGGGCAGAAAATTTATGTTTATGAAAACCATTTGACCCCAGGGGGTTGTCTGCCCCTGCCCCGGGGCTATATACATGTATAAGACCATAATATTCAAACATCTCTGAAACCACTTGGCCAATTAGAGCCAAGCTTTATGTAGAGCATCGTTATGAGAGAATAAAAATTTATATAAAAAGTCAAGGTCACATGACCAAGATGGTCTCCCTGGCTATAAATAGCAAAAACCTTTAAATATCTTCTACTCCAGAACCAGAAGGCCTATGATTTTGAAACTTGACATGAATCATCTGGCAATGACGCTTTACACAGTTTGTATATATCATGACCCTGGGATGTCTTTGACCTATTTTACGGCAAGGTCAACTTAGGTCGCTAATGCATTTGAATGGGGAAAATAAGTAAAATGTAATTAAATGGGGGGAGACTTGCTGGGAGTATGCAAATGGACAGAAGATTTATGTTTATGAAAAAATTGACCCCAGGGGTTTGTCTGCCCCTGCCCTGGGGCTACATAAATGTATATGACCATAATATTCAAACATCTTCTTCTCTGAAACCACTTGGCCAATTAAAACCAAACTTTAGGTGGAGCATCGTTATGTGGGGGGAATGAAACTTTATATAAAAGGTGAAGGTCACATGACCAAGATGGCCGCCATGGCTATAAATAGCAAACAACTTTAAAAATCTTCCTCTTCAGAACCGGAAGGCCTATGATTTTGAAACTTGACCAATTAGGGAATGGAGCTCTACAAAGTAAATCATGGCCCTGGGATGACCTTAACCTTTTTTATGGCAAGGTCAACTTAAGTCGCATTTCCCAGATCTCAGGTGAGCGTTTATAGGACCATTGGTCCTCTGGTTGTTTAGAGAACTAACAAATTCCTAGATGGGTTGCCGTCCAAGGCTAACGAGTCCCATCCGCACCGCATGACAACAGGTAGTACTGATTAGATGTTACAGCAGTAGCAGTTAATATGACCTGACCTTCATATTTATATAAATAGATATTGACGTCTCGTTTCAGAGAATCTGTTTGAAATTACATTGTCCGGTATTGAGTCGTCCATGGTATGGTTCTTGTGAAAGGCTTTCCTCTGCATCGTATCTCCTGGGTATTACCGTCCGCTACAGGCTCCGAACAAAATGGGACATGGTCCATTATGGCATTAAGAAGGGACAGGATTACCTTATAGCTGATCTAGCTGTAGAAATGAGACGACAAATGTACGAAGATCTTGGTTTGCAGCATTGCGAGAGATGTCATGCGAAGATCTTCCGATCGAACCAGGACAGCCCCGTTGGAGAAACCATATTACCGCTATTTTTCGACTTCACTGCATATTTCAGTACATATGGTGGTAATTGCAGTGAGGTCGACATTGCAAGTGCAATGGCAAACATAAATGGGAAAGAACTTATCGTTAACATGAACGAAAACGAATATGTCACGTTTGAAGTGAACGAGATTGAATATTCGTATATGCCAGAGGAAAACACGTCTCAGGTCGATATACCATTGTCAGAAGATGCTACCTGCCTAGCAAGGATTTCTGTAAGATACAGCGATATAAGCAAATGTCCCATTGTTAAGTTGAGTGAAGCGCACTACCCATCTCTCATGGATCTAGCCAATACGGAAGCAAAGAAAGTCTTTGTAAATACCCTCTTCGCAATAGAAGCTGGGCAAGAGGAGTTGGAAGTCCGACAAAATACATCCTCCGTATGCTGGGAAAATTATCGCATGGTATTTGCCCGCTTGGCCAACACTTCTTTGAAACATTCAGCTCAAAATTCCGTTACTATGTTAATAATTTTTGTAACATTTACACTATTCTAAAATATTGCAGACTTGGTCGTGTTGTAGTGATAATGTTTGTACCACAACTGGGATATCTTGTCGGGGTTACGTTTTCAAATACTGCAAAAAGAAGCAGTTTTGTAACGTACCAGTGGGTGGAATCAATTAATTCATTCTTGGAGTTTGATGCAATCAAATGATACATTGCAATCAATGTGATTTCTAGTGCGACCACCATTAATGTTAGCAAATTAATGACAGAATGATAAGCCGTGTGAATCAAATTAATGGAACGTTAATGAAACTCACTAACATGTAAATCATACTAGCATGCTGTTTATTTATTTATTTATTAGCTCACCTGAGCCGAAGGCTCACAAGGTGAGCTTATAGGATGGCCATGATCCGGCGTCCGGCGTCCGTCCGTCCGTCGTCGTCCACAATTTCAAAGATCTTCTTCTCTGAAACCACTTGGCCGATCTTGTCGAAATATTATGTGGAGCCTCCTTGGGTAGTGGCATTGAAATTTTTGTTCGCAATATCGTGGTCAAATGACCAAGATGGCCGCCACGCCCATATGTGGTAAAAACCTTCAAAAATCTTCTTCTCCAGAACCGATGGGCCGATTTCCATGAACTTTAGTATGTAGCATCGGGGACTCCAGCCCATCATAGTTTGATAAAATGATGACACTGGGATGACCTTGACGACCCAAGGTCAAATTTGGAAACATTGGCTTTTACATGGGAAAAAGTGAAAATTATGGATTTTTTTTTTAAAACTATTCCAGCCTGAGACCTGAAAAGTGGTAGATGCAAACAACTAATGGAGTAGATGAAGGTATGTGATTAATTTAGGTCAAGGTCATCTCTTGACCTTGCCCAGTCTTTTGTCCATACACACTTTTCAAAGATATTCTTCTCTGAAACTGCTTGGCCAATCAAAATGAAATTTTATGTGGAGCATCCATGGGTAGGGGAGACGAAACAATGTTCGCGAAATCTGGGTCACATGACCAAGATGGCCGCCATGCCCATATATGATAAAAAACACTTAAAAATCTTCTTCTCCAGAACCGGCAGGCCGATTTTCATGAAACTTGGTATGTAGCATTTGGGACTCCAGCCCATTATAGTTTGATCAAATGATGACCATAGGATGACCTTGAATCATTTTACAGCAATGTCAATTTTGGAAATATAGGCTTTTACATGAGAAAAAGTGAAACTATGGATTTTTTGAAAACTGTTTCATCCTGAGACCTAAAAAGGTGTTAGATGCAAACAACTAATGGAGTAGATGAAGGTATGTGATTTATTTAGGTCAAGGTCATCTCTTGACCTTGGCCAGTCTGTCATCCATACACATTTTTCAAAGATCTTCTTCTCTGAACCTGCTTGGCCATTCAAAGTGAAATTTATGTGGAGCATCCATGGGTAAGGGGAACGAAAGTTTGATCAGGAAATCCGGGTCACATGACCAAGATGGCCGCATGCCCATATATATGGTAGAAACCACTCAAAAATCTTCTCCAGAACCGGCAGGCCGATTTTCACGAAACTTTGTATGTAGCATTTGGGACTCCAGCCCATCATAGTTTGTTCAAATGATGACCCTAGGATGACCTTGACCTGTTTTCGACAAGATCAATTTTGGAAACATAGGCTTTTACATGGGAAAAGGCGAAAAACAATAGATATTTTGGAAACTGTTGCAGCCTGAGACATGAAAGTTGTTAGATGCAGGCAACTAATGGAGTCGATGAAGGTTAGTAATAAATTAAGGCCGAGGTCATTTCTTGACCTTGACAGGTCATTTAAATATCAAAATTAAGATTATGGTTTTCTCAGAAATCACTGGTTTGGAAACTATTGCAGCCTGAGACCTGAAACTTGGCAGATGCAGACAACTTATGAAGTCAATAAAGGTGTGTGAGTATTCAAGGTCAAGGTCATTTCATGATGACTTAATACTCCAAGATCAGGCTTCAGGTGAGGTTCTCAGGACCAATGGTCCTCTTGTCTATAGGTCTATACCTATTTCCATCCGTATTTGTTTCATGCCCCCCTCCACTTATCATGACACTGACTTAATTTAAAAAAATGTGCTTTTCGTTAAAATGACTTTCACTATCGCCTTTGGAATTGAAATGTATTGTTTCATATCCTCATGTTTGTGTGATGTTATGTTATGTTACGTTATGGTTAGATGAAGTGCAGAGCAGGGCACATGCTATAATGTGTGGTATGATGGACCTCTTTATTTGAGCCTGTGCGCGAGAAAACCAACAATTTGGGTTCCGACCAGGTCCGACACAAACCAGGCTGTACAGTCACAGAAGATGGTTAGAGGCTACAAATTTTGGATATAGAAAACAGAGAAACTGTACTATCCGTGTAGCGAAAGCAAAGGCGCTGATCATCTTCGCAGTTACTGCGAAGCTGATCTGCGCCTTTGTTTTCGCCTATGCAGATTGTTGGTTTTCCCATGCGGCGGCTCATTTGATTCAAAATGGTTGTCACATACACTCAGTTGAATTTTTCTGAAGAAGACCAAGGACCGAAATTCGAAAAAAAAGGATGTAAAATGTTCCTACACTTTATCATTTATCCCCTCCATGATTTGTGCTTGAAAACAAATTATGTAATAAGATTTCGAAAATCAAAAAGAGATGAAAATCTTGAAGTTATGCAGTCATAATAACCAAGGGCGATGCAAGAAACAAATGAAGACAATAAAAATGAAAATAAATAGACTATATAGAGAAATTCTTACCATCTTCGTTGGCCTGAAATCTGATCAGATGGTCCACATGGGGCAGTTCTTCGCAATATATCACTGCAAAACATAGTGCGTAGTAAGCAATTAATTTCGCTATTTACGGCGATATCGCCATCTTTGTTTTACCATCATTTTACAAAGATAATTGTTTAATTTGTCTGTTTCTTTGCGGTACAAAAAGGTACAAGTAGGCAAAGATCAGGAAATTGCGCAACCAGAAAGAAATTCCCACTTCACAAACCGAGGGATGGAAAAAAACTAAAATGACACTTAGGTACTTATACCAAGAAAACATATCGTAAGCCGAGTGAGCAGCTATTCCCCAATAGGCGGGCACTCAGTTACCTGAACTTAACTAAAATATGACAGCGTACATAAGGCTTATAGGCAGCACAAAAATTCGACTCCAAAACACAATACAATTAGAACCACAACAGAAGTATCGCCTTGGACCGATCAGTAATATAACCAGAGGACCAATGGTCCTGTAAACGCTCACCTGAAACCTGAGATATATACCAATAAACTTGTTTGACTACAATGGTAATATACATGTATATAACCCCAGGGCCAGATCAGAGCAACCCCTGGAGTCAAATTCTTTTTCAAATCATTAAACTCCAGTCCATTTGCCAATTTACTGCAAGTTTTGCCCTTCAAATGACATTTTAACAATTTCCCCCATACTAATGCATGGGCGACCTAAGTTGACCTTGTCGTAAAATAGGTCAAGGTCATCCAAGGGTCACAATTTATATAAAATTTGTAGAGCTCCATTGCCTGATGCTTCATGCCAAGTTTCAAAATCATAGGCCTTCTGGTTCTGGAAGAGAAGATTTTTAAAGGATTTTGCTATTTATAGCCATGGCAGCCATCTTGGTCATGTGACCATGACCATTTATATATACTTTCATTCCCACTTCCTAACAATGCTCCTCATAAAGTTTGGCTTTGATTGGCCAAGCAGTTTCAGAGAAGAAGATCTTTGAATATCACTGTAATATACATGTATATTGCCCCGGGGTGGGGGCAGACAGACCCCTGGGGTCCAAATTTTTTCAGAATCATCAATCTTAAGTCCACTTGCCCATTTCCTGCAAGTTTTTCCCTACAAATGACATTTTAACACTTTTCCCCATTCAAATGCATGAGCGACCTATGTTGACCTTGCTGTAAAATAGGTCAAGGTCATCCCAGGGTCATGATTTATATAAACTTTGTAGAGCTCCAGTCACTGATGCTTCACACCAAGTTTCAAAATCATTGGCCTTCTGGTTCTGGAGAAGAAGATTTTTAAAGGTTTTTTCTATTTATAGCCATGGCGGCCATCTTGGTCATGTGACCTTGACCATTTATATAAACTTTCTTTCCCCCTTCCCAACGATGCTCCATATGAAGTTTGGATTTGATTGGCCAAGCGGTTTCAGAGGAGAAGATGTTTCATTATTATGGAAATATACATGTATATAGCCCCGGGGCAGGGGCAGACAACCCCCCAGGGGCAAAAATTTTCCATTAACATTAATCTTCTGTCCATTTGCCTATTCCCAGTAAGTTTTACCCATTAAATAACATTTTCCCATTTTTTCCCATTCAAATGCTTGGGCGACCTAAGTTGACCTTGCCGTAAAATAGGTCAAGGTCATCCTAGGGTCATGATTTATATAAACTATGATGGGCCCACGTCCCCAATGCTACATACCAAGTTTCGTGGAAATCGGCCCACTGGTTCTGGAGAAGAAGATTTTTAAAGGTTTTTGCTATTTATAGCCATGGCGGCCATCTTGGTCATGTGACCTGGACCATTTATATAAACTTTCGTTCCCCCTTCCTAAGGATGCTCCACATGAAGTTTGGCTTTGATTAGCCAAGCGGTTTCAGAGGAGAAGATCTTTGAAATTGTGAACGACGGACGGACGGACGATGGACGGACGGACGCCAGAGCATGGGTATACTATAAGCTCACCTGTGAGCCTTTGGCTCAGGTGAGCTAAAAATACTGGGGGCTTAAACCGGTTTTATAGGCGCCTAACCTCACCCTCGTATCTTCTGCAGTGGGACACAACATTTAGTTAGTTGTTCGGTCCTCGTGAATCTCTAACTAGTCAATGAATCATCAAGGACGAACTAATAAATCATGATAACCAACCTGATGAATGAAAAAGAAGACTCAACAGATTCAGTAAGCTGCCCGACGATGGATATCCCTTGGCGCCGAATAACTTACTTAAACCCGGAGCAAAAAAAAAAAAAAAAAAAAAAAAAAAAAAAAAAAAAAAAAAAAAAAAAAAACAACTAAGATTGCAAACTGTCGCATAACATTCAAGTTATAACCTTTATGTCTTTAACGTGTTACTGAAAAGAAAAATCATTCCTTCCTTTAAGTTTCTTAAATTTGTAAACCAAGTCACCATAAAATTCTGGTTCCGAAAGGCCCTCGCGTAAAAGCGTCTGTAGCCCAACATTAAATTTGGAAATCAACTCGTAGTGTCTGCGATAAAATTTAGGCAGCATAGATATCAACCATGATTGGGTTAAAACTAAGCATGCAGACTGTCGCATAACATTCAAGTTATAACCTAAATACTTCGGTAAAATTTAGAAAATGTTTTTCGAAGTTTATGATACCGATAGCCCTGCTGGAGAAGTTTGGCTGATTGCAGACTCCAGCAAACCTAATGTTGTATGATACATGTGATAGTGATTCATGATTCAGTCGATGTTTCTGTACATTAAAAAAAAAAAAAAAAAAAAAAAAAAAAAAAAAAAAAACTTATTTACCTTCGCAAGTAGGTGGATCAGACCAGTTGCTGTCAGATAGACAGATCATCGCTGGGGGTCCGTGCAACTCGTACCCAGGATCACACTCCGTACGGGCGATACTCCCGACAACGTAGGATTCTACCACCACGCGTCCATGTTCCACCTCGATAAACTGGCACTCCCTTGCTATGAAAATAAATATTTTGAACAACAGATCGTCCAAGAGTTAAATAATTAATTGAATTCTGGTCATGTGCAATACAAATCATACTTAAAAGAAGAGGAAGAAAGAGAAGAGTCATGATGGAAGGGAAAAAAAGCAACAACTGATGATGATGAAGACGAAAAACGGTCGCCAAAGAATGTACGGCTCACGCAAGTAGAATAGCCTTGATGAGCGCTAGCACATGTATGTAGATCTAATCATTTACACAACAAACATTACGCTCGTATCGCGATGCTTACGTCTACAGTTGAAGCTTCTACCAGGATTCGCCCAGGCCCCGTTTCTACATACAAACACTGGGTTCCCAGAGGGTAGGTAGAGATTGTCACACCTGTACACTATCACGTGATTTTGTGGGTAGGGGTGGGTGTGGGAACTGGCATTGTTGGAGCTGTGTGGGATCGTGGGTGGAGAGCCGCAATCAGCTGAAATATGTACACACTAGTAAGGAGAGCTAATGAAAACTTATCATGGTTTTCAAATATTAAGTCCATTTGATTAGCTATTAACTATTTACAATGATATTATTATTCACATTGACTTGCTCTATTTGCAACCAACAGCTTAGAGCTAGAATTGGCCTAGTCAGCCATCAAACAACACACTCGAACCTATTCAAGAAATAATGATGGTCTCTCTCAGTGAGAGACGAACGACCATTATTCAATGCTAGTACTCGGATTTGTTGTTTTATCATTTAGTGTTGTTTTAGTTTTAGATGGTATTAGCCTTTATATCATCATGTTCATGGTATATTTAAAAACCGTCCTTTGAGATCAGCTGACTTTGAATATCAATTTTCCGATCCCTACCCTGACATGTTCGAACTACCCATTACATTAGCAATATTAGAAAATGCAAAAACTCTTACCCTTTATAGCATGTATGATCCATAAAATAAAAAGCAAAGCATTCAGCGTGTGTGTCATGTTGAAATTGTTCGACGAACTTTAGGCATACTATATAATATAGTTATCCGCAAAAGAAACGCGAAAAAATTGAAACTCATTTTCTTTGAAGGAATCATTTTGATGGAGTTTTAAGTGAATGGCTAATGGTTAATTTTATTAAGAGTTTTGTAGCATGTTTCATTATGACGTTGCAATGACGTTTGTGTACGAGCTCGTGTATTATAACACTGCATTTAAAACATTCATGATTAATGTGATTTGAAAACAGATGGCAGGAAGTTGCCGAACGAGGACACTAAACAATCTTAAACTATAGTTTCGAAGCGCCCTTCGAAGTTTAAAAAAAGGGAAAAATATCGCTTGTCAACGCTCCGATTGGTCGCGTTTATCTGTTGACGTCAGCCTATTGTTTTCAAATCGTCATTATTGTTCACTACAGACACATTATGGTCTTCCATATCGCGATTTTTAGATGTCAGTTCAGTGTGTCAACAGCTATCTTATGACACTAAAAGATTTCGGGTACGTCTATTCACTTGGTAGAAAACAGCAATTTACGTCAAAAATCAAAAAGACGCCGTGCACAAGAAATAAGCGTCGAAGGAGGCATATTTTTTTTTCTGATTTGATTTTGTCTCCCCCATCACTTTCGAACACCGGTGTCAGTTTGGAAGCTTTTTGCAAGATAATTAAAGGTATCATTACCCTGGGCGGTGGGATGCTAAAATTTTCGCGGTAACCTGACAAGCGTAAGTCTTAACGTCATGATTTTTAAATTGCGCGATAGAGAATCAACGGGACTATCGAAATTTACGAGTATCATTTAAATAAAGTTTGATGTAGAAAAAAAGTGAATTATTTTTTCGCGTTTCTTTTGCGAATAAGTATAGTAATTATGTATGAAGCATTTATTTATTATAAGTACTTTCATCCTGTAATTTTGGAGCCGCCACTCTGAAAGCTGGTCTGTAATTGATATAATAATGTCGGACTTAATAACAAAATATTATGATTAATGTCGTTAAAGGCTTAGCTTCAGAAGGGTCTAAATTGGTACCGCTGTTTATTCGATTTATGATCCCTGCTGGTGCAATATGGTCCAGAGATCAAAGGACTGTCACAACGAGGTGATTATAAGAATCTATGATGGGATTGAGGCCGAGACAAGGAAATCTCAGGCAAGTTTTCAGATTATTCAAGTCTCATCCGAGGCTCTGCCAAGGATGAGACTCGAATAATCTGAAAACGAGCCTGAGATTTCCTTGTTGAGGCTTCAGCACCATCATTGATTATTTTTCTCACCCACCTTTTAAAACATTTTGACTCTGAATAGGCTTCAAGTTCTGTTCAGGCAGCCATTTTGTTTGGACATAAAACAATGTGCAAATTAGCCAGTGAAACAAATAAAAATGATCTTGTATTTGCACTCACCTTACAAAAATATTAAATCAGCATTTTGTTTTATTCACAAAATTCCTGGCAAAATTAAATTTTTAGATTTTTATGAGAGCAGCAGACTACATTTACTCTTGATATCTCCCTGAAATTAACACCTGCTAGGCTATTTTTGTCTCTGACAGTTGACACCTAGCTCATCACTTCCTTATATGGAAGTAAGCATGAGGTGTACATTTCTATTAGCTAAATACAGAAATGATTGACATTTTGAGACAGCTAAAATTGTAAAATTGTACTAGTACTGAGACAGAAATATCCCAGACAGACACACAAAGGGATATGCTTGTCTGGTGGGTGAGAATATCTCATCTCTGCGGGCGGTAATAAATAGGCTCCTAAAGGATAGTACCACTGTTTATTGGTCCCTGGATAACACTTGTCATTCTTATTCATTGGCTAGCCACTAGGTTTTCTAGTGTCACGTCACTGATCAGCTTATGACCCCCAATAGACAGGTATATAAGCATTTAACTTTGATAAGCCCAAATATGGGTGTATTGTGTGAAACATCGAAAGTATCCACGAATGGACCGGACCAACAACTAACAGCTGACTTTTGATCACCGAAGCGTACTTGGTAATGGGTCCCTTTTCATAGTCGAGTCATAAAGCATTATATGAAGAGCTTTGAGTTTGTTTTGGCCACGAAAAAGTTGGACATTCGCGTGAATCAAGGATAATTTTACAACCCCGATACAGATACATTCAAGCATTCGAATCGAATGAAAATGCCATTATTCTAGTCTGATTTTTTTCAATATACAGGGCAGGGCTTAGCTAAGCCCAGCCTTGGATGATTGATTTTTTTTTCAATGTGCAGGGCAGGGCTTAGCTAAGCCCAGCCTTGGATGATTTCATTGTTGAGATAGGGTCCCAGAGCTGACAATGTATAATTAAGGTAAAGATGACTATGCTTGTTGTCTTTGTGCTATACCTGTGTTTCACCTGAATGATTTCAAAATAAGTGAAGTGTATCGTAGACACACAAAAACATAAACATTTTGTTTCTAAAATATAACCATACTGCTACACTCAAATATTTCTATAGTTAGCCAATGCCTCTAATTTTGTAAACAACTCTTTGCTTTACTGATGGTACATGACCGCAGTAGAAGGTCAATAAAGTACCATTCAAAAAAAAATAAAGCGAGTCGGAGAACCAGCTGATTTGACTTATTTTTCCTACGAGGTCAGGTCGGTCAAATTAGCAGCAAATTTGCTGCATCAAAAACGGTCAAGTTAACAGCAATTTTACTGCAGCAAAATCGGTCATGTTACATATAGCAGCAATTTTGCTACAGCAAAAGCAGTCAAGTTAAGGGCAATTTTGCTTGCAGCGTTAGAATTAAATATAAATTTGCAGCAGCAAAATACAGTCAAGTTAGCGGAAATTTCGCTACAGCGAAATTGGTCAAGTAAGCAGCTATTTTGTTACATCGAAAAACAGTCAAGTAAGAAGCAATTTCACTTGCAGCGAACATTTTTGTCACAGAATGTTTTGGCTTTAATCTAAGTGATAACGCATAAGAAAATGACATTTTTTGCCACAATCACATCTTTTTGACGTCACCTACGAAAAAAGTTCCATATAAGTGGAAATGTTTGTCACCATTTTTTTATTATTTTATTCTTATTATTTTTTTCTTTTTCGTCTGGCTGTGATCGCTATGTAGAAAATGATGATGAATGCTGCAACATAACTTTACTAGACCTCATATTACCAACTTTATGGAAAATGTTGCTGATTTTTTACAGTTTCGTCTGGCTGTGAGTGCTATAGGAAACGAATACTTATGCTGCAAACAAGACTTTTCTATCCCCCATAACATAGCTTAAGGACAAAAGTTCCCTGCCAACAGTAAAAGTGTCCATAGACTGGGTAAAAGGTGGGATAAAAAACGTCTGTTTGTGATGACATTCATCATCTTATAGCGCTCATAGACAGACTTAAACGAAAAATAGAGACCGAATTGTGCCGTAGCTCACCTTAGTGATTTGCTCATCAGTGTAAGATAGACCATGATACTCTGGAGCCTTGTCTGTATGAACAATAGACAATAGGTGGCAAAAAGTTTCGCTGCAGCTAACTTGACCCTTTTTTTATTTTTCATTTAAGTAATTTAAAGTAAGCCTGCATCATTTGATATTTAATTGTATCAGAATTAAAGTTTTAAACTTGAAACGAAAAACAGAGAGTCATACAACAAGAATGTTTACCAGGCATTTACTAAGGGACTTTTCAATATGGTCATACATAAATACAGTCATGTAGTACAGAATATTTTTTCTATGACAGTATGTGTTTACCCATCATTTTCAGTGCATGAGGTTTAATTTTGACACTGATTGGTTCAACAATAACAAGTGAGTCAAAGTAACAGTCCAAGTGAAAACTACCTATTTTTAAATGTAATGGTCAGCTTTGTCATTGCCAATCAAAAACTGACAGGCTCCGCCCTGCACATTGAAAAAAAATCAGACTAAACTAGTATTTACTATTTAGTGCATGTGTACTCTAAGCATGATAACTATTCTATGTGACGCTTTAGTACAATGACTAAGATATCATCGAGGATTATTTGCTTTGAATGGCACAATGTTCAGCAATATACACTAACACACTTGATACATGGTATACTTGGATTTTTTTCAATGTGCAGGGCAGGGCTTGGCTAAGCCCAGCCTTGGATGATTTCATTGTTGAGAAAGGGTCCTAGAGCTGACAATGTATAATAGAGGTAAAGATGACTATGCTTGTTGTCTTTGTGCTATACCTGTGTTTCACCTGAATGATTTCAAAATAGGTGAAGTGTATGGTAGACACACAAAAACATAAACATTTTGTTTCTGAAATATAACCATACAGCTTAACTCAAATATTTCAATCAAGTTAGCCAATGCCTCTATTTATAACAACAACTCTTTGCTTTACTGATGGTACATGACCAAAGTCGAAGGTCAATAAAGTACCATTCGAAAAAATAAAGCGATTCGGAGAACCAGTTGATTTTAATTATTTTTCCTACAAGGTCAGCTCGGTCAAATAAGCAGCATATTTGCTGCAGCAAAAATCGGTCTCAAGTTAGCAGCAATTTTACTGCAGCAAAATCAGTCATGTTACATGCAGCAGCAATTTTACTACAGCAGAAGCAGTCAAGTTAACAGCAATTTTGCTTGCAGCGTTAGAATTAAATTTACTGCAGCAAAATACAGTCAAGTTATCGGCAATTTTGCTGCAGCGAAATTGGTCAAGTTAGCAGCTTTTTTTTTGCTACAGCGAAAAACAGTCAAGTAAGCAGCAATTTCGCTTGCAGCGAACATTTTTGGTCGCAGAATGTTTTGGCTTTAATCTAGGTGAAAACGCATAAGAAAATGACATTTTTTGCCACAATCAGATCTTTTTGACGTCACCTACGAAAAAAGTTCCATGTAAGTGGGAAATGTTTGTCACCATTTTTTATTATTTTATTCTCATTATTATTTTTTCTTTTTCGTCTGGCTGTGATCGCTATGTAGAAAATGATGATGAATGCTGCAACATAACTTTTCTAGACCTCATATTACCAACTTTATGGAAAATGTTGCTGAATTTTTACAGTTTCGTCTGGCTGTGAGTGCTATAGGAAACGAATGCTTATGCTGCAAACAAGACTTTTCTATCCCACCCATAACATAGCTTAAGGATAAAAGTTCCCTGCCAACAGTAAAAGTGTCCATAGACTGGGTAATAGGTGGGATAAAAAAAAACGTCTGTTTGTGATGACATTCATCATCTTATAGCGCTCATAGACAGACTTAAACGAGAACGAAATACCGAATTGTGCCGTAGCTCACCTTAGTGATTTGCTCATCAGTGTAAGCTTCAAGATAGAGGATGATACTCTGGAGCCTTGTCTGTATGAACAATAGACAATAGGTGGTAAAAAGTTTCGCTGCAGCTAGCTTGACCGTTTTTTTTTTGTTTTGTTTTTTTTATTTATTTATTTATTTTTTTTATTATTATTATTATTTTTTTTTTTTTGCTGCTGCTGCAACAGATTCGCTGCTCACTTTACTGAGCTGTCAGTAGCACTTTACAGATCCGTACTGTAGTTATTGCACTTTTTTCTGCCGCCTTCATTAGTAAATTAGTAATTTAAAGTAAGCCTGCATCATTTGATATTTAATTGTATCAGAATTATAGTTTTAAAGTTGAAACGAAAAACAGAGAGTCATACAACAAGAATGTTTACCAGGCATTTACTAAGGGAATTTTCAATATGGTCATACATAAAACAGTCTTGCAGTACAGAATATTTTTTCTATGACAGTACGTGTTTACCCATCATTTTCAGTGCATGAGGTTTAATTTTGACACTGATTGGTTCAACAATAACAAGTGGGTCAAACGAAGTAACAGTCCAAGTGAAAACTACCTATTTTTAAATGTAATGGTCAACTTTGTCATTGTCAATCAAAAATTGACAGGCTCCGCCCTGCACATTGAAGAAAATCAGACTATACCAGCAATATACATAAACATTGTAAATACATATATACCATCATGAATCAAAGTATTGTAAGTACTGAAACAGCACCTCTTAAGGTGTTGTCTCAGTAGAAAATATTTTAGACAGTAGCAAAGAGTCACATTATCGGCAATTCCTATCATCGAATTCTATGAACTTGCATAAAATTACATTGACAAAAATAGAATATAGATGCAATTGCTATTACATCTTATGAGGTCACGGTATTAGATCCTAAAGTACACAATGTGTTTCTTGCTCGCTGGCAAAGGAGAATATTAAATGCGTTTCTAAATTTCCTATCTGCAAGCCCATATATCACCCAGTTCATTCCTGAATTGATGTAACCTGTTAATAGTAAATATTCTGCTGGACAAAATATGTATTCTTCTCTATTTCTATCTGTAAGTACATATGTCAGTATGATGAACAACGGTGACCAACACACAATGAATCCTGCATACACTATTATCATCATACGTGTTCTTATAATCTTAGATCTTTTCAAGTTCAATATCCGTTTTCGGAATGCAATTTTCCAACCAATGGCAATATAAATTAACGTATTGATAGTCATAAGAATAAACATTCCACACACCAAGAAAATATTCAACTCGAGACTTATTATCGCACCATTTGTACATGGTACCCTATCATCTGAAGAAATGTCACTAAACAATAACAGTGGTAAATTAACACTGAAAGATGCCATCCAATTAAGGCAAATCACCATATAATAAATTCGTTTCTTCTTGGAGTCCACAAAATGTTTCATAGGAAATATAATCCCCATGAATCTGTCAATTGATATGTGTGTCAGAGTAAGCAATGACGCAGTAAATGACACTAGCATTATGCCAAAGCCAGATAGGCAGAAGTATATGTTATACGAAAGTGCAGGCATCAGCAGTTCCACGGGATACATCAGCAAACGAAACACGATTAGAAGGTCTGCAATAGCCAGGTTAGCTGTAAATAAACAAATTTAAATTATTTCAACTTTTGAATAATATTTTATACAGTTGGCCTTTTTATTGGTGTTCTATGTAATTAAAGTTCAGGAATTCGTTTTTTATTATAGTTATCTAGTATTGGGAAATCTTTGTATTTACTACGGAGGTTGCATGATATCTGGGATCTGACACTAAGCTAGAGCACCTCCTAGTGTTCTTTCCTAGTAAACGTATAGCAAATGTTTTCAAAGAATGTAATTGAAAGAGCTTGTATTTTAGAAGACAAAATGCTTTTTTTTTTTCACTAAACACATACCTATCATTAAATTCATTCCCCTCACAGCTGGTGAAAACCTGACAATACTGATAAGAATCAGAATGTTCCCAAACAGAGTTGACAAGAACGTCAATATAATAACCACTGCGTGTGAAATGATGTAGGCGCGTGACTGAACACATTCCAAAATGTACAGCCTCGTCTCGGTGCTCGTCAAGTTCTGAGGAAACTGTTTGCTGTTCATCTTTACCACTGAAAAAAAAATAAATAAAATGAATAAAATAAATAAATAAAAGATGTCAGTGTTCGAAAGTAAGTTTAAGACTAGTGTGACTCTTCCGTAGAATGATTTACTTGGATGGCTTTCGATTGTCCTACTGCATGTAATTAAAACAGTGAAAATAATATTTACAAAACAATGAAAATTGCTGCCTCTCATTACACATTGGGAGGTAAAGTGCCCCCTTTACTACTAATGTTAATTAAGTAATAGTTACTTACCATATCGCTGACCTGTTAGTCCGTTCTGTGATTATTCCCCGCTAGTCTTTAATTCATGATTGTGTATTAATCTGACGGTTAATTCATTTGAAACTCAAATTCAAGGGTTTGACAATTGTAGAAAATGAAATGAACACAATTTACATTTTTCAGGTATATGCTGTTCGAAATTATGCAGTAGAGCATAATAACAACTGAAGCTGAAAGACAAAGTGTATAAATATTCTAGATTGTTAAAGACAAGCAGTTAAACATGCCATAGCCATGCGCAGTTATATCATGAACTATCAAATGCAGGCGTTAATTATTCATTTTCAATATGCGTTTATTATCTTAAATAATTGCTTCCCACGATTAATTTAACAATTTTCAACTAAGTCCATTTCAATTCTCAAGTGGGGCTTTTAATACTAATCCATAAGCTGTAGTCAGATGCTGGTCCTCTTTCATCGCCATGGCCACACGTGATCAATCGATTCTGATTCTGATAAGTTGTCCGACATTTGATGTCGGTCATGGTTTAATTAGCCTAATTCTGTCATGATTTGACAACTGGACAATTAACAAACATGTTAATAAATATCTACAGGGATGTACAATGTTATGTGGGACAGGATTAAACAATAAGCATATTAAAATATTGCTTAAACTTTATTTCATTTTGCCCAGTGATAAATAATTAAGCACATTGTTCATATGGACAGTAAATGTACGGGCGATTTTATGAATCAAATCAAAGTACTAAAAGTACTGAAACGGTATTTCAAAGTTCTGAATATTAACCGTGCCTACCGATTCATTGCTTGTGCGGCCGAATATAAATTGCAGTATGTTCAATTCCGAAAACATATCTGACTTACTCATTAAATGCATGTAGGTGGTTACATCTCCCTGAACTAAAAGTATACCTTTTCAATGTACTTTGAATGTCTTTCACTGAAACAAAGTGTTGTTTTCCTTATACAAGTAGTACGTATGTGTGTAATTAATATTGTGTTTGATTAACATGGTGTTATTTTTGTATTGTGATTCTGCGCAGCTGACAAAGTAACATTTTAAACGCGTTTCTGAACTTCTGATCTGCTAGCCCATATATAGCCCAATTTATTCCTGAATTAATGAATGCGATTAATGTCAGATATTCCGCTGGACAAAAGACACGTTCTATCTGAGCTGTATCTACTAATTCTATCGTCAATGTAATAAACAAAGGTATCCAACACACAGAATATCCAGCAGACACTAGTATCATCATCCGAGTCCTTGCTAACTTGGAAGTTTTCACATTCAAATTCCTTTTTCGATATGCTAGTTTAAGCCATATTGCAGTATAAATGCCAGTGTTAATAATTATCATGGAAAGCATAAAACAGATAAGAGTTATGCTCATATCACGACTAAATATCGAACAATTCGTACATGGTATTCCAGCAACAATATAAGTCTCTCCATACCAAAGCATCAGGAAAACATGTCCGTGCAATGTATACCCCTTGAACCCCACTTTTATATAGCAAAACTGGGGTATGCAGGGGTATACCTATTTTTCTTATTTTTGCTCCAAAACATAGATTGTGGGTACTCGTTAGAACCGCCTCCGCGGTTCTAACGTGTACCCACAATCTATGTTTTGAGCAAAAATAAGAAAAATATCAAAAATTTTCCACTGAAAATTTTCAATTTTTACAGGTGAAAAAATCTTTGTATATTGCATGGGCAAGTTTTCGTAATGGTTTAGACGAAATAGTCCCGACTGTTGTTATCCAGATCACAGATACATTAAAGTAGTAAAGCCGTTTCTTCTTCGAGCCCACAAAATGTTTCATTGTAAAAATAATTCCCATGAACCTGTCAACTGATATGTGAGTAAGAGTAAGCCATGAAGCAGTAAATGACACTACCATTATACTTAACCTCGTCGTACAGAAATATTTGTCATATGACAGTGATGGTACCATCAATTCTATGGGATACATCAGCAAGGGAAACACGATGAGTAGGTCTACAAACGCCAGGTTACCTGCAAGTAAACAATGAAAGAGAACTTGAGAAGAGAGGGAATACATTCAGGCCGATGGTACCTTGTTGCTGTATATCAATTATCACACCTCATGATATATCAAACAATAAATTACTGAACGCACAAATTTTATTATTCAAAATACGGAATCTATAAATACTTTGTCATCTTGAAAAAGTAGATAACTTTTGGGCTATAACACTTTTATTACATACATGCCTTCTTTGGTTTGAGGAAAATGACACATTATTTCAATTTGACCTTATATAACAAACAACGAAACATACCTTTTGATATGCTTGCTATTCTAACACTTTAAAATGACACTGCATTAATCACAAGTGTTAAGAAAACAAACCTATCAATATGTTCATTCCTCGCCCAGCGGGCGAAAATCTAATGATGCTGACAAGAACCAGGATGTTACCAAACAGGGTTGATATCAATGTTAATGTTTTCACCACAGCGTGGATTATAATGAAGGTCTTGGACTGAACACATTCTAAGATGTAAGAAACTGTCTCGGTACTCGTCACGTTCTGAGTATCATTCATTTTGGCCTATAAAACAAATGAATATAAAACATAAACTTGCAGTGTCAAACGGCAATAACAGGCATGCTTTAATGGATACATGTCACTGTTTGTGAATTCTTGGAAGCTAACTATAAATTTAATTAGTCTGGGTCAATTATTATTTAGAATTTAACAGAAAATGTGCAAAAAGACTGAATGTCGTAAATTATTTATTTACTTTTTATTTGAAAATTTCATTGAAAATGCGTTCATTCATTTTCTAACCAACGTTTTAATATATTTGGCCGTATTTGGATTTTACTAGTCTTTGTATCGACTACCATGTCTGGCCCATCCCCTTTCTAAAAGGATCTCAGTTTCATTTTTATTCATTATAGTTTATTTTAGTTATAACAAAATATGCAAGTATTGCGTTACTGAGAAGTATACATGTTTTCGCCATGGACATCAAAACGATACAATATAATTATCTAATTATAGTCATCTTATCTAAATTAAGCTTAGACATGTACATTGTAAAGATTGACGCTTAGAACAACACTCTAAAATATGATAAAATGGGAATACAAATCTTTTGAGAAGAATATACGTTTGTATATGTTAACGTATGCTATTTATTTAACTTACCTCTATCACAAACAAAATCATTTACTTTGCGCATTTTATGTCGTCAGCCTCCTTATCAAACATCTCGAGCGACGCACCGTGCCGTAGAAAATTCATCTTTTCAAAATTTTACGGTCCGCGTAGAACTGCTTAAAATAGTTCACCAAATTCCTTTCCATTATTTATTTTCACTTTGGCATAAAAACGAACTTCTAAAGAAAGTTCACTCAGTCCCTGTTACTTGTTTAAATGCTCACATGACTTATGGACTCGTATTTTTACTGAGAAATATGAAACTCGTTAATATTGTCTAATAACCGCTAAGGGCAGTTATCAGAAACAACTATGAACAATAATAACTCAAAAGCATCGTTAATGCATTGTCCATAACATTTTATCGAGATATCAATTTACAAAGCCATTTCTATGAACGAGAGTAGAATGTTCACATATGAGTTATATCAACGAGAAACCCTGTCGATTTGGCATTTCAAATCAAGTTAGATTAAACACGACCTGCACAAGCATTGATTTGTATAAACTGTTTTCGCTACATAAACAGATCTTTCCAACATTCGTCTTTATCCGGAAATTGGAATTATGGTTGTACATTCAGGTTTGTGTTGGTTGGTCCTGCAATTTGAATCATCGAAGACTGGTTTTCTTGCTACATGGCACAAATGACCATCATGTAGAAACAAAGTCGTTCTGTGTAATTATGGATTATTTGTTAAAAGGTTTCATTTATTGAAAGTCCGATTCTTGCTTGCCTGCAATTCTTACGGGAAAGCTTCAAAACGTGTTGTATAATGAATGTTCCATAATGTATTTAATGTAATTAAAGCAAAATGAAAGTTGTTATCGGATACACGGAGAGTAAGAGGTGTTTGTTACAAATGCAATATTTGGTCCAGAAATATCGTCTATTTATTTTTCAGAAAAAAAAAGTTTTGTGAGATATGCAAATATACTAACCTATAACTGAAGTTTCATTTTTACAAGAATACCTCGAGGAATACGCCCGGTAATTGTGCAACAAAATAACACTCTCTCATTTGCAATACAGTGAAAATTGCGACAGAATGATATATTTAAGGAACATTAATGAAACTCTCTAAGATGTCAATCATACTAGCATGTAATTTATTATCCACTTACTCATTCATTTATTTATCTGCTTATTTTCATCCGTATTTATTTCACGCCCCCCCCCCCAACCGTTATCATGACAAGACTTGAAATGATATCACTGCCTTAGCCTTATGCCTAGGTCACACTAGCACTTACGGTCGCTGCGGACGTTGCGGATAAGGCTTCCGTATTTGTCCGTCCTGTCCGTAATAATTCGTATCTTATCCGTTAAAGTCCGTATCTGTACGTGCATCATTTACAGGGCACGGACGATCCGCAGCCAAGCTATAATACTTGTCAAAAATCAGGCACGGATGAAAAACCCGTAATTGTCCGTATCTAATCGGTATCAAAAACCGTATCTATTACGTAACTAAACGTATCTTGTCGTAAACATTTGTTGCGGATCGATACTGTTTCATATGTGCTATTTTGTTCGGTTACGGTCTTTGTCGGCGTACAGTTATGTGATGAAAAGTATACCGCTTACTCACTGAATCGCTCGTGCGTCCAATGCTCACAATTATGCACGTGCGTTCAATGCATTCCTTTATTCAATATGAAAAAAATATGGATTCCTCAGAGGTAGATTTTGCATTGCTTTTACTGGCTGAGAAGCAGGCAGCAATATCTAAGAAAAAATGGAGAACCAACAAACGAACAAGCAAACACACAAATGTCAAATTATAGTATTATGAGAAGCTATTTCCGTTGTTTTACGACTATCACTCGATTGATCAATCACTCGATCGATCCGTCAAGTTTCAATCAATCGATCGATCGCAATCGATCAATCACTCGATAGATCGATCAAAAGAAAGATCACTCAATCGATCTATCACCCGATCGGTCTTGATCGATCACTGACTTTCGATCAGTTAATCACTCGATCAATCAATTGATCGACCATCGATCAATCAGTCTATCGATCGACCGAGAGATCGATCGCGATCGAGCAATCAATCAATCTATCAATCGATCAAGCAAACAATTAAAGCATATTATGTTCTATAATTTCTTCACGTGCAGATACGGATGTTTCGTCCGTATCGAAATTTTGACTTTTTTCAAAATTTGGGCGCGGATTCTACGGACCCTTACGATACAACACGTACAGCTACCGTCATATACGCATACGATGCGAATTGTTACGGATATAACGGATAGATACGTATGACTTGTCCGTAGCATCCGTGGCATCCGTATGTGCTAGTGTGACTGCACTTTGACAATAAACAGCGGTTACTTACATCACATTGCAGCGTTTTATACGCAAGAGAGCGTAGCAAATGCGTATCTGAAGGTGCATGTCCGTGTCAAAACGTAACAGATGGTATCGAAAGGTATGGAGACAAGTTACTTTCCGTATGTATCCGAATATATCCGTAACTATACCGTATGAATCCGTATTTAAAGGTAATCATAATTACGTGAACTCATTAAGAACAGTTAGCCCCGCCCACTAATTCCTGCGGATTGCTACGTTTAGTATCCGCAGCTATCCGCAGCCTACGTAATTGCTAGTGTGACCTAGGCATTACAGGCACTGATTTAATTTAAAATGCGCTTTTCCTTAAAAGAACTTTCTGTAGTTGGTTCTTATTGTTTTATGACTTGGTGTTGATTTTTTGTGCTTAGGATTTTTTGTCTATTGTGGTTATATACACAATTTTAATGGCAACAAACAAGGTTGTGCTAGGCCTTTACTATATTTGCAGTGTCTCCATCCCCATTTAGCTGGGTATAAGTGGGATGTGTTTTTAATTACGTATATGCATTAGTATGAGGCTGTGTATGTGCATTAGCATGAGGTTGTGTATGTGCATTAGCATAAGATGGAGGATATGCACTGGCATGATGTTGAGTAAGTTCATAAGCATGAGGAGTTTGCATTGTGGTTGTTCTTGAATGAACCAGAAGCATTTTAAATGCATTTCTGAATTTTCTATCTGCCAGCCCATATATCAACCAATTTATTCCTGAATTAATATATCCAGTTAACGTCAAATATTCGGCTGGGCAAAATATACTTTTAATCCGACTTTTGTCAACGAGTTCTATTGTCATAGTGATAAATAAAGGTATCCAACACAAGAAATATCCAGCATACACAATAATCATCATTCGTGCCCTTATTATCTTGTATGTATTTAGACACGGATTCCTTTTTCGAAATGCTAGTTTAATTCCTATTGCTGAATAAATAATTGTATTTATAATTATTAGGAAGAACATGCCACACACCAGAGTAATGTTCAACTCGTGGCTAAGTATTGAACCATTTGTACATGGTATTCCCTCCATTGGTGAAATGTCTCTAAACCATAATTTGGATGAAATTATACCGATGGATGTCACCCATACCAAGCAAACCATTGTTATGTAAAGCCGTTTCTTCTTTGAGTCCACAAAATGTTTCATGGTGAAAAATATTCCCATGAATCTGTCAAATGATATGTGAGTAAGAGTGAGCAGTGATGCAGTAAACGACACGAGCATGATGCCACGCCTTGTTAGACAAAAATATTTGTCATATGACAATGTCGGCTCCAACAGTTCCATGGGATACATCAACAAGGGACATATAACAAGAAGGTCTGCAACCGCCAGGTTAGCTGCAAGTAAAAATTAATAATGATCTAGATAAGAGAAAAAAAAGAGTAATTTAAAAACATTTAGGATAATGCAAATACGAGCTAGATATTTTTTTATTGGTAAACCGTATAATGTTATTGATTTTGTTATGTGAATAGTCCTGTCATTATTTAGTGCAAAATTGCAACCAGTTTAAAACACCCGGGTGTTGTAGAAATGCTAAATTAATTGACGTTTCTTTAAATTGATTCATGTTTTATTTTCAAAAAGCTTACAAAGTTATAAATGAACGTATAAATAAGGATTTTGATAAGCATACCTATCAATATGTTCATTCCCCTCACAGCTGGTGCAAGTCTGACAATGCTGACAAGAACCAGGGTGTTCCCAAACAATGTTGATAGCAATGTAAATGTTTTCACCACAGAATGGATTATAATGAAGGCAGTGGACTGAACACATTCCAAAATGTATGAAGTCGTCTCAGTGCTAGTCTTGTTCAGGGGATAATCTGTGACGTTCATTCTAACCACTACAAATGAGATAAGAAATTAATGTTGATACTTTTCTATAGATAGTTATATGTTGCAAATAAGGCCAGTTTTGGCACTATAAATGTATATCCAATATCAGCATCTCTCACAGCCTATACCTTTATATTTTTAATAAAATAAAAATCTTGTAAATACAGCAATATATATATATATATATATATATATATATATATATATATATATATATATATATATATATATATATATATATATATATATATATATATATATATATATATATATATATATATATATATATATATATATATATAACAAATTAATGTTGATACTTTTCTATAGATAGTTATATGTATGTTGCAAATAAGGCCAGTTTTGGCACTATAAATGTATATCCAATATATATATATATATATAGAAAAATCAGAAGTCCGATATTGCCGTATAAACTTGTAATTGTCACTATATTCTACCGGTTTCACTGTTTTGTTACAGATTTTCAAGAATACATTACTAAGCAACGACACGTAACGTCTTTAGTAACGTTACGATAATATAACGTAATTAACATGAAAATAACGTACGTTATAATGTTGCGAGATTTGAAGGCAAATAATACGTAATAAACATATATGCATATGGCGTTAAGAACACTCTGATGGCACTGCTGTAGATTATGCTGCTCTGTTCAGTTTTGGTTTCAAAGTATTAATAAAATATCGTTCTTTGGCCCGTCGCAAGCTTGTACTTTCAGAATACATCTTATAAAATGGGAATATTTGATATTTAGGTGTCAAAGTGTTTGCACATATATCTATGTGTTCACTAACTTTCAACATTCTTGTGCGAGGGTCACGGATTTGTTGATTATGAACCGTGACCCTCCTTCGTAAAAGTCCACCAGTTTCTCCGATGTATTCTTCCCCGCACCCCCTGCATTTCATTGCATAAATAACATTACTTACATTACATGACATGTTTTCATGGACCTTGAAATTAATTCCACAATTAAACTGTATTGTACTACCTTCCAGCAAATGAATACAGAGGCCGCAGGTCGGTTTGTTGCACCTTCTCACTTCCGGAATGTCATTTGATTGGAATTTTGCCTTTGTAAGAAGACGTTTGAGATTATAAGGCTGCCTTTTACTTTTAATAAGTTTGTAGTTTGAAAGCAAACGTCTCATTATATCGTCTTCTTCAAGAATAGGTAAATTTTCTCTAATTACATTGAACATTTGGGGATCTTTGGGGTTGTGCGTTGATACAAAAGGTATGATATTTTCTGTTGTTTTAGGCTTTACTTTTCTCAGATCATTTTTATCTAATGCCATGACCCTTTTCACGCCGTAATCAATTACTTGCTTAGGATATTTTTGTTTGTTCAAGAAACATTTTAGTTCCTCCATACGATTATTTAGGGTTGTGTCATCAGATACAATGGTTCTGATACGGCGTGCAAGGTTATATGGGATATTTACTTTGGTGTGCCTAGGATGGCAGGAGTAGAATAACAAATATTTCCTGCTGTCTGTCTCCTTATAGAAAATATCTGTTTCTATTTTACCGTTTTGGTTTTTTACCAGAACGTCTAGGAATGGTATTTCTTTATTACTGTTGTTCAATGTAAAGTTTATATCTTGGTGCAAATTATTCAAAATATTGTGTAAGGTTTTGAGATCATGATCTGACTTTGGCCATGGTACAAAACAGTCGTCAAGAAACCGTTTCCAATATTTTATGAAATGGTTGGCAAATTCACTATCGAAAGTACCTTCTATTTTTTCATATAGTTTTTCTTCTAAGTACCCGATAGTTAAGGTCGCATATACAGGTGCGACCTTTGTCCCCATGGCTGTGCCTTTTACCTGTTTGTAGTGGGCCTGGTTGAAGGAAAATGTATTGTTCTCAAGTATGAATTTTATGCCATCTAGAACAAAATCTTTTGAAAACCTATTTTTGAGTTCTTCTGGATATTTTTCTAGCCAATATTCCACTGCAAGTATTCCTAAATCATGTGGAATATTCGAGTAAAGTGCCTCGATGTCAAACGAGGCAAGTAATGTGTTTGGTTGGACTTTATTTGGTAAATTATTTAGAAAGTCCGTTGTATCACGTAAATTACTTTTTACATGCTTTGTGAACGGTCGTAGAAGAATATCCAATAAGTTACTCAGTCTATGAGTAAGGCAGGACGGGCCAGCTACTATCGGTCGAAGCTTTAAGTCATCTACATCTGTCACCTCTACGTAAGATGAATTTGATAATTTACATTTTTCATTTATGCTTTCATTTTTGTGTATCTTTGGTAGACCGTAAAATTGGCTTGACTTGATTTCAAAATTCCTTAAATAATCAAGTTCTTTTTCTGTTAACTGGTTTTGATATTTGTTTAAAAATTTATTGTATTTTAGAGAAGTTTCTTTATGAGGATCTGCTGCTAATTTTTCATAATAGGAGGAGTCATTTATTATAGATTCTACCATTTGTTTGTAGTGCTCTTTATCCATAATGACAGTCGCTCCTCCTTTGTCGGCCTCCTTTATTATTATTGATTCATCATTTTGCAGAGACTTAATTGCTTCTGACTCGGTTTTTGAAATGTTGGGTTTCACATTGGTTTTAGTTTTGGTTGGTAAATCTTCAATTTTCTCTATAAATGTGTCAAGTGCCTCATTTCTGTCAGCAGGGGGTATGAAATTACTTTTATTTCTTACCAGAGATTTATCTGTATCTTCAGTGCCATCAAAGTATTCTATAAGCCTTAATTTTCTGTTAAATTCTTGAACGTCTTCAGCTAGTTGATCAGGGTTACCTATTGTCGGGGTCGGTGTGAATTTCAATCCTTTTTCTAAAAGTAATATTTCTGCACTGCTTAGCTTTCTATGTGACAAATTGATGATTTTTATATCAATAATGCTTGATTCATTTACTGGTGGTCGGGAGGGCGACCTCTGTTCTGGCCGCGGCCTCGGCCTCTTCCCCGACCCTGACCCCGACCACGGCCCCGACCTAAAAAATAAACTTGTTCGCTTTGGTCGTTTTCAACTCGTGTAGTGTTTTCTCTTGGTCTTTGTTGAACAAGTGGGGGTATCGAAGGTCTCGGTGCTTGCGTTGTCAGACGTTGTTCATCATCTGGCCCGGTAACTGTTAATTGTGGGATTTTTTGCCGTGGTCCTTGTCTTGGAGATCTCTGTGGTAATGCATTTTGAGGTAAAACACTCCCTCGACTTCGTGTGTTCTGTCGACTTTGTGGCGCCTTCGATCCCGTAGCTGTCGTTTGTGGTCCTGACAGATTAATTGATGCTGCCTCTGCATATGATATTGGTGCATCCAAATCGTCTCCTATTTTAATATAGGGGTTTTTATCTTCATATTTTGTCTTAAAGTCAACTTCGTATTTGGCCAGCCATGCTGCGTTTCGTTTCTCCCAGCGGCTGTGCGATAGATCCTCATTCTGGGTACAATCCTCATTCCACAATTTCAACAGCATATTTTGTTTATATATAAACAATGATCTCGGGCTCTGTCAAGAATCAATTTAATGGGCCTAAAGTGACCCCTTTACTACTATTGTACATTCTCCACTTGCCTCACAAGTATATCATACGTACCTCAACTTTATTGAGGTGAATTTCTTCAACCTTATAAAAGTCCCCTTTACTTTTATAATGATAAAAGATCCACAAAAAATCATAAAAAAATATTCAAATTGGAAGCGTATTCTCATTGGAACACGTTTTTGCAAATTAATTTGTACCAATTTGTAAAAATCTTTGGAATTATTTTGGACATTTGAGAAAAACATAAACTTCAGTATTACTACAAAAGAAAAAAAATATTATAATTTAGAATCAGAATTTATATGGTATGCATTTGTTTTGGAGTCACACACGTCTTTTTATAGACCCACTTCCTTTTTACATCAAAACAAAATATCTACTAGACAAGCCACTTTTCTGACATTTAGTTAAATCAAAATGAATGGAAATGTAGACAAACCCCTCACCTATGGGGTGCCGTTTTACTATTTATTCCTTATTTATGGGTATCCATAATTTATTTATGGACATCCATAATTCGTTTATGGATGTCCTAAATTGAATTAAGGATATCCTAAAATAATTATGGATATCCTAAATTATTTAAATATATCCATAAATGAAGTATGGGCATCCATAATGAAAATAGGATATCCATAAATGAATTTAGGATATGCATATGTACATATAAGGCTATCCTAAAATACATATTTGGATATCCAAAAATCGTGCTGAATTAAGGATATCCATAATTCGATTTTAGGATATCCTAAATTGAAATTATGGAAATCAGCTTATTGAAAGATATCCTAAAGCACAACCCTATTTTAGGATATCCATAAATCGATTTAGCGATATCCATAAATCAAATTATGGATATCCAATACTAATTCTATTTAAGGATATCCTTAAATTGAATAATTATGGGGTGCCATTTTACTATTTATTCCCTATTTATGGATATCCATAATTCATTTAAGGATATCCATAAATCATGTTTGAATATCCATAAATGAATTATGGGTATCCAAAAATGAATATAGGATATCCATAAATGAATTTAGGATATGCATAAATACATTTAAGGATATCCTAAAATGCATTTTTGGATATCCAAAATTCATGCTGATGAATTTAGGATATTCATAATTCGATTTTAGGTTATCCTTAATTCAAATTATGGAAATCAGCTTATTGAAGGATATCCTAAAATGCAACCCTCTTTTAGGATATCCATAAATCGATTCAGTGATATCCATAAATCGAATTATGGATATCCAATATCAATCCTATTTAAGGATATCCTTAAATCAAATAATTATGGGGTGCCATTTTAATATTTATTCCCTTTTTATGGATATCCATAATTCATTTAAGGAAATCCATAAATCCTTTTTTGGATATCCATAAGTGATTTAAGGATATCCATAATTTATTTAAGGATATCTTTAAATCGAATTATGGATATCTTAAAATGCAACCTTATTTGAGGATACCCATAATTCGATTTAAGGATATCTTTAAATATGATGAATATTTGATATTCATAATTCGATTTATGGATTCTTAAATGGATTTATGGATATCCTAAAATAGGGTTGTATTTCATGATATCCATAATTCATTTAAGGATATCCTTAAATCACAAGAAAATTATATAAAAGAAATAGGGAAGATTTTCAAAAACGAATTTAGGATATCCTTAAATCGAATTATGGATGTCCTTTAATCAGCCTATTTATGGATATCCTAAATTCGAATTGAGGATATCCTTAATACGAATTATGGATATCCTAAATTCAAGACTATTTTTGGATATCCATAAATACATTTAAGGATATCCTTAAATAAGTTTAAGGATATCCATAATTCAAATTTAGGATATCCTAAAATCGAAGTATGGATATCCTTAATTCAGCATGATTTTGGGATATCCAAAAATGTATTATAGGATATCCTTAAATGTATTTATGGATATCCTAAACTATCCTGCTGTTTAGTTAAATTAAACTGAATGGAAATGAAGACAACCCCACAACCCCCTCCCAGATTCACATTTATACTAGACATGCCACTATTCTGCTGTTAAACCAAAATGAATAGAAATGTAGACAAAACTTAGTAGACAAGAACAATGTCAATTAATGCCTCCTCTCTTGATAATTGTCTTTGCATACATGTACTTACAGAAAAGGAAACATAAGATTAAAGGCTATCTATCCAATGTGCACAAGTGACAATTAATGATACCATTAAATTGTATTCCATGTTGCATACAGCACATAAAATTTGCATCCAATATTTTAGAATTAATTCCGGGAAGAGCATATGCATTTATTTGTCTCGCGACCAATTTCCCATAAAACATTTGAGCCTTTGGGTGACAAAACCAAAATTTTGGGTTTGCGACCAGGTTCAACACAAACCAGCCTGTACAGTCACAGGAGCAGGCTAGAAGCTTGAGATTTTGGATTTAAGAAGGAGAGGAATTGTACCATCTGTGTAGCGAAAACAAAGGCGCTGATCAGCTTCGCGATTCCCTAAGCTGATCTGCGCCTTTGTTGTCGCCTATGCAGATTGTTGGTTTTCCCATGGGGCGGCTCATTTATCAGAAGCAATCTTGGACATACAGGCACAGAGGCTTCATTAATCAATTGTTTATTCTGATCTGTGATAATATCTTGTGATGCATACAGCCTCTATTGTCAATGAAAAAGCCCTATACTTGACACTTTAGGTCAGGCTGGATTTAATCAGTCCGTAAAGTCACGGAGGCTAACAGGAATTTGGTCACACAAGTGATATAAATTATCCGTGAAGTCAAAAATGGAGATTTTCTTTCCAAAATTGTGAGAATGACTAAACAAAGAAGCAAATTCTTGATATTTGGTATAGAAAGGTATACATGTAGTAGTCAAATCTAAAACAAATAGGGAAATTTTCTCAAAGATGTCTACTAAATTAGTAGAGATCACTTGCACGCTTTTTTTTCAATAGTATGTAAAAATTGTGCCATGAGAAAACTAGCACATTTTGGCAAAAGCAAATGAGCTGTGACATGAGGAAAACAGTCTTCTGGGTTTCCGACCAGGTCTCACACAAACTAGCCTGTATAGTCACAGAAGCAGGCTAGAAGCTTGAAATTTCGGATTTAAGAAGAGATACCATACTATCTGTTGAGTAAAAACAAAGGTGCTTATCAGCTGAGCAGTTACTGCACAGCTGATGTGTCTTTGTTTTCGCATAGGCAAAAATCCAGTTTTCTCATGGTGCCACCCAAATTTATGCAGATTAACAGTGATTACCTTGCAGTTAGATAGCCATAGTTTTACAACACAAATGGTATTAAAATTTATATTATATTGTTTTTATCACTCTGCTTCATTCTAAATCAAACTTTTGAGACACATTAACTAATGCAGTCTTATGCAGGTCTGTTTACTGGGAGGTTATGTAACATCAGAGGAAAACAAACAACAATCATTAAAACTATGAATAATTGATGAGGTTTACTAATGACATCGGAGCTAGAAACAATCAACTGTTGTAGAATGGGAATAATACACCTCCCTGAACTCTAGGAATTGAGCTGCAAAAGTCTTCAGAAATATTTTACTTTCTCAAATGCAGATTTCTTTCACCACTGAGACACTGACATATGCTCTTCTTGAATGAGCTGGAGATAAAGAATGGCCACATTTCCATGACTAAATGTTGAAATGTGCTGGATGTGAGGATCAATTTGTTATGAATCAGTACAGCTATTGCATCCAGAAGCAAATGATTGTGTAGTCCTTTGTTGGTTACTTCAGATTTCCAAGGGATTTATGCAATTTAATATTCATGCTAATCTGAGCTAGGCATTCATATAGATTCATAATGACCAGGGGTTGGTAACTCAAAGCCATCTTAAGCTTAGGATCAACTTAAGTATCTCTTAAGGATAATGGTGGATAACTCAAAAGGACCTTAATCACACCATACAACCGGCTCCTTAGATGATAGATGACTAACGTTGATGACAGATGGAAGATTTTAGATCGTTAGAGGATGGGTTGTGATTTTTGGTTTGTAAAAAATAGAAGGGAAGTGCTCCGGTATTCTGTGGCCGTTGGTTTAACTTGTAGGTCCTTTGAGATTTTATAGATACAGGCTGAATAAATATCTGTCGCAAATAAAGCCATAATTTGTCATTATTTCACAGATGTCTCAAGAAAATTGGGTATCTGTTGCCATTGACTGTATCTCTGTCAAAGTCTGCTAGTTTTACTTACATCCAATACAAATTCAACCATTGATCTACATTTCTGCCAAATTTGAATCCGCTACTCCATATAATAAAGAAACTAGATGCATCCAAAGATGACAGGTGAACGGAAAATGGCTGCCTATGTCGACAGATCAAGTTTAGAGCGGCTGACTGGGATGACAGATCAGAAATTTTAGTGGCTAATGTAGATGACAGATAGATATGTTAGCAACATTCTTGACAAAAGATCATTTATACTGTTTATACTGTTTTGTTCACCTTGTATATGATAATATACAATGTTCACCTTGTATATGATATATATATATACGAGTCAAAATAAAGTTGGACTTTAAATTCCAAGTATGTATAAAGTGATATTCAGCTCGGGTGCACCCGGATGTCCTTTTGAGACTAACCTTCATATTACATTTGAATGAAGGATTTTGACCTCTCGCTCCTGAGTCCCGTATTCTAACCATAGATCACCGCGCTATCCTAACATTGAAACTGTAAGTTTTCGTTGATATTTTTAAAGAGCTTCTAATCAATTGGCATGCTTGGTACTGGGCCACATTGCCTGCTGCTATGCGTTGACGAGACAAATCCCAGCCGACTGACTGGGAGTAGCCCTTGTTTGCTCAGTAAACTTAAATATATCTGTCCGATGAGGCGTGTTGTGGGGTGGGTGAAAGAGAGCCGATGGGGAATTTATTTTCATGGACATTTTTGTCCTGATGTGCCTTGGAACGATCAGTAATATAAAATAAAGTAACTGTTTAATGTCAGCAATGGTCTATAAAATCAGATTTACAAATCAATAATACTAAAAGTCTGGTACATATGAGGATAAAAAAAAAACTTATTACTTCTACTTGATACTCTCAACAGTCGATTGCTGACTATAACTGGCAGGTGCTGTCGGGAAACAGCTAGAAACCGTGATGAAAAGTGGGTGATGTTAAGGCATGTATGAATGAAAATGATGATTTTAAAAGACCTACATTAACTACTGCTAAAACATGATGATGAGTTTAAAATGTTACGGTGGCCATGCCTGTGCTGAAGTCGCACAGGCTGGTACTGGTCCTGATGTTGTAAGGGAGACAATTCCAATATCTGATGGTTCTGGGGAAATATGAATTCATGTGGCATTTGGTCCGTGAATATAGTACAAAGAATTTGAGATTTCTGGTTTCAGTGAGATGGTGATGGTCTACATTAACAAGTTGATGTTAAACTTTATTAGGAAAGTAAAAGTTAGCAATGATCAGGAAATGGCGCAATCAGAAAGTAATTCCCACTCCAAAAACCGAGGTGGGGAAAAACTAAATTAACAATTAGGTACTTATACTAAGAAAACATATCGTTAGCCTAGAGAGCAGCTATTTTCCAAAAGGCGACCACTCAGTTACCCACACTTAAGATAGCGCGGTGATCTATGGTTAGAGTACAGGACTCAGGAGCGAGAGTTCAAAATCCTTCATTTAAAGGTAATATGAGGGTTAATCTCAAAGTAAAATCCGGATGTATCCGAGCTGAATATCGCCTTACAAATACTTGGAACTTATATTTTTGGGAGATATACTGTGTATTTTTATATACAAGTTGACCAAAAACAATATAAATGGTCTTTTTTTCAAGAATATTACTAAAATATCCATCTGTCACCCACGTTAGCCACTAAAATTTCGGATCTGTCATCCCAGTCAGCCGCTCTAAAATTGATCTGTCGACATAGGCAGTCATTTTCCGTCTACCAGTCATCTTTGAAGGCGCCCAGTTTCTTTATTATATGGAAAAATGGATTCAAATTTGGCAGAAATGTAGCTAAATGGTTGAATTTGTATTGGATGTAAGTGAAATCAGCAGACATTGACAGAGATACTCTACATCACGACTGATACCCAATTTTCGCGACTTTTCTTGAGACATCTGTGAAATAATGGCAAATTATGGGGCTTTGTTTGCGACATATATTTATTCAGCCTGTGTCTATAAAATCTTGAAGAACCTACAAATTAAAACATCGGCCACAGAATACCGGAGCACTTCCCTTCTATTTTTACAAACCAAAAATTATAACCCACCCCTCTAACGATCTAAAATCTTCCATCTGTCATCAATGTTAGTCACCCGTCATCAAAGGAGCCGGTTGTACGGTGTGTTAATGTACGGTGACAAACCACAGCATCGTAACTTTAGGGTCAACTCAAGCCCACCTTAGAGTCATCTTATTTTACGAAGTGGCACCTTTCATTTAAAAAATTTACTATAGCTTAGAGTAACTGGAGTGGCAAAGGCGTAAATTTTAAGGTGGTCATCTTAAGACCATCATAAGTATGTCGTAAGAGGTGAACTTACGTTGCCTACTAGTTACTAGCCCCATAACTGACCAAATATAATTATATGTACAAGACATACTGTTTAGAGGCGAAAATAATAAACAAGCAACAATATAGAGTAACAATTTATTCTTGTCATCAACAGAAGAATAATATATCTGGTGTCACTATTTTCATCTTCTAAAAGTGTTGAGCCCCACCATGAGAAAACCAGTCAATGTAGTTTCTGACCAGGTCGAACAGGAACAGGTCTTTACAGCCAAAATAGATGCTAAAAAGCTTATTGTTTGTTTTTCCTATTATTGCTCAACATCGTGGCTGACAATTCTCATGTCATGTCAGGGAGGAGTAACACTTCCTGGGTACTAACATTAATATAGAGTGTAAACAAGTCTTATACCCTAAGGCAGAGGGTTTTAAAATCCCTAAACCCTAGCCGCATCGTGAGAAAACCGGATTTTGCCTATGCGAAAACAAAGGCGCAGATCAGCTTCGCAGTAACTGCGAAGCTGATCAGCGCCTTTGTTTTCGCTACACGGATAGTACAATTTCTCTTCTTCTTAAAATCGAAATTTCAATCTTCTAGACTTTTTCTGAAACTGTACAGGCCGGTTTGTGTCAGACCTGGTCGGAAACCCCGAAGACCGGTTTTCTCGCATCGCGGCTCAAATGCTCTACCACTAAAAGTATACACTCCCGAAAATTAGCAATGGAGAGACATCAAGAACCATCCAAGTATGAAAAACAGAGACATCAAGAACCATCCAAGTATGAAAAACAGAGACATCAAGAACCATCCAAGTATGAAAAACAGAGACATCAAGAACCATCCAAGTATGAAAAACAGAGACATCAAGAACCATCCAAGTATGAAAAACAGAGACATCAAGAACCATCCAAGTATGAAAAACAGAGACATCAAGAACCATCCAAGTATGAAAAACAGAGACATCAAGAACCATCCAAGTATGAAAAACAGAGACATCAAGAACCATCCAAGTATGAAAAACAGAGACATCAAGAACCATCCAAGTATGAAAAACAAAGACACTAATCAGCTCCATTGTTGCCATGGCGTTGATCTATGCCATTCTTTATAAAATATATAACAGTGAGTTTTCTCATAATGAGGCCCATTATACTAAATGTTGGGTTCATGTATCAGAAATCAAATCTATTGATCAGAAGGTTTGTGATGGCAAATTTCAAAAACCATGTACATATCTAAGAAAATTTACACAGGCAACGTTTGCTTGTTTTATTTCATGTCTTTTCATCTATGTCTAAAAGATGCAGTCAGTTATCCTTACCACACTGTTCCTAGACAAGCCTTACAGAGAAAGGTTATCAGTACTTGGTGCACAGTCTTTAATCACTCACAGACAAATACTCTTCTTGATTCATCAGAGTATGAATGGCTGTATAAATGAGCCGCCACATGGGAAAACCAACAATCAGCCTAGGCGAAAACAAAGGCGCAGATCAGTTGGCAGTGACTTCGAAGCTGATCAGTGCCTTTGTTTTCACTACTTGGATAGTAAAGTTCTTCTTCTACTTAAACCCGAAATTACAAGATTCTAGCTCATTTCTGTGACCGTACAGGTTGGTTAATGTCGGACCTGGTCGAAAACCACATTGTTGGTTTTCCCACGAATACTTTCATGACGTAATCTTCATGAAGAAATAAAGTGGTTGTGAGGATCTATCTAATGGCTGGTTCAAGATGATTCACCTCTTAAGATATGCTTCTGATAAAGCTACCTTGACCACTCAATACTATAATAATTATAATATTAATGAAAAACAAGTAAACGCTTCTAAAATGATTGAACCATGAGAAAACCTGCTTTGTCATTCACAATTTAGAAAGTGCATGTCAACATAAGCAGTGTTATTAGCACAGCTCTTTTGATTATTTCTAACTTCATGTCGACATATGAGTCGCTGCATAAGAAAACCAACAATCTGCATATGCGAAAACAAAGGTGCAGACCAGCTTCGCGTTAACCGCGAAGCTGATCAGCGCCTTAGTTTTCGTTACACGGATAGTGCAATCTCTCTTCTACTTAAATCCAAAATTTCAAGCTTCTAGCTTGCTCCTTTGACTGTGCAGGCCTGTTTGTGTCGGACCTGGTCAGAATCCCAAATTGTTGGTTTTTCTCATGTGCAGGCTCATATGACGTACAGGCTCTGTATCTGAACTCCCAACTAATATTTTGTTTTGTTACTGAATAAGTTACTTTGAGCCTACTTGTCTTTACACACATGAATACAGATTTTGTCTTGGTTAATCATATGTAAGAAAAGCCTCATTCAACAGGTTTGGATTTTGTCAATTAGGCTGATGACCATTTAAACCAGCTCATGGGGTTTATCTAATAATAAGACCATGTTACTCATTAAGTGACCTTGTAAACCAATGGTTGCTGGTTCAAGCCTTGACGTCTTCAATCTAGATTAGACTCTATACCAAAGTTCAGTCTACAAATGACCTTAGCTGAAATGAATCATGAAAAAATCATTTTGTTTACCAGCACTGTATGCTTAGAAATGGAAGCCTATGAATCTATAAAACATAAATAAATTCAGGAAGTATATTAATGAAAAGTAGAGAAAAATAGCTACTATTTGTTTACAGTGTCAATGATCTTTGTCATGTCAAAAAAATAAGGTTTAATGTACTAAAAGAATTGCTACAGAAAAGAAACTACAAACTAAATTAAACTAAAATGGCACTCAAATATATAAATACACAAAATATTTCACACTTTAAGTCACAAGAGATGTGACCCTATATAAACTGCTATTTTGCAAATGCAAATGTCAAAGGTGCAGATCAGCTGTGCTAGGATGTAGACAAACTAAAATCTTGTCTTTTTTTTGCCCCAAGGACAGTTTAATCTAAACAGATCCTTAATATAATTTGTGTGTGCACATGTAGAAGTGCTAGCCATCTTCCAAAGCAGCCCTTTCTGGTTTGTCTATCTGAGCCACGTCATGAGAAAACCGGATTTTTGCCTATGCAAAAACATTGGCGCAGATCAGCTTTGCGGTAACTGCGAAGCTGATCAGCACCTTTGTATTCGCTACTGGGATAGTACAATTACTCTTCTTCCTAAATCCGAAATTTCAAGCTTCTAGCCTCTTCTGTTGCTGCACAAGCCTGTTTGTTTCGGACCAGGTCGGAAACCCCAAAGACTGGTTTTCTTGCGTTGCAGCTCATCTTATAGTCCAATAGGCAAGGCTGACTGTCGACCACATGGGATGATGCCTGTTGCTGGGCGTTTAAAATGAGCCTGTGCATGAGAAAACCAACAATTTGGGTTCTGACCAGGTCTGACACAAACCGGGCTGTACAGTCACAGAAGATGGTTAGAGACTTGAAATTTGGGATTTAGAAAGTAGAGGAATTGTACTATAGTGTAGCAAAAACAAAGGCGCTGATTAGCTTCGCAGTTACTGTCAAGCTGATCTGTGCCTTTGTTTTTGCCAATGCAGACTGTTGGTTTTCCCATGCTGTGGCTCAAATAATATTAGCTGGACAAACTTACAGAAACTAACAAACATTTTGCAATAAAGGAAGTCTATAGTATCATCTCAAACATATTTGCTGAATATCAGCATCAAAGTTTCAGCATATAAAACACAAATTGATCATACAAATTGTTTATATCAAGGTTTAATGGAACAAAAAGTCGAAAAACATGATCCTTTGGAAGCAAGAAAATTATACAGTAAATAGTTATTAGCAATATGCCAAACACAATGCTCATGGAAACCATATTAACCCATATTTGACGAATGGATTTTCCCACCATTATCATTAGGGTGAGTCCACTTTCATTTTTAGGGGCGTCAGGAGTGATTTTTAAATTTTATTCAATTTTTCGATGAAAATTCTCTAAGCAAACAGAATAACCCCAGATGGGATGCCGCGTTCTGCGGCGTCACATCTGGGGCTATGCTGTTTGCCCATGTCCCACAAAAGGGACGCCAGGCTTAAATGAGTTAACAGCAGAATGGCTGCAGCATAAAGTATGTCTTACATTTACAATGATTCAGAGAAGCTTGCTGAATGAATAGGCACTCAACAAAAATGATTCAGATAAATATGGTTCAGTACGAGCTTAAAATGAGCTGGTCTTTTTTCTTAATCTTTTTCTTTATCAACAAAAAATAACTGTATTTTTAATATTCATGTTTGAAATTTTAAAGAATCGTTAACTAACGATGTTGTTAATTTTGAACAACTGGGCACTGGTCACTGGGAACACTTTTGGAACTTTAAACTTGAAGTGTTATAAGTGTTTAAAGAAAGCACATCATTAAATAATAATCAAAGTACACTACATGTACATGTGACAGGCTACGTGTAAGAAGTTCCCCTATAATTTGGAAATAACAATGTGGGGTTTCGGAAATTAGGTGCAGTTCCAACACGCTACAGAATAATGAATACACAAATGATAGCAACATAGACTTGTTGCAGATACTGTTATTGGTAAATTATTACAGCTAAACACATGCACATGAATACAAAGGATCAAATCTGCATAAAACTCAAGTCTATATCTGACACTCTAGATGTTAAAGTATAAACTAATAAACAGCAACAAGGTACTACCAACATGGTAAAATGTACATCTAACACAGAGATCAGCCTAGGCATCATCCACTAAAATGTGATGCATGAAAAAATAAAATCTACCCTACCTAATGAGTGCACAGCCATAACAATGATATTTGTCCAAACCAAAGGCCAGTTTTCAAAATAAGCATCATTCATTTAGCATTTGAAATTTTCTTGGAGAAAGTCATAAATGCATAAATGAGCCAATGTACCAGAACACCAACAATCTGCAAATGGGAAAACAAAGATGTAGATCAGCTTCGCAGTAACTGCGAAACTGATCAGCGCCTTTGTTTTCGCTACTCTGATAGAACATTTCCTCTTCTACTTAAATCCACTACTACAAGTATGTGATTTAAGTAATTCTTAGAATCAGTCTTAGGGTAATCACTGTTACACCGGACACAAGTTGATCCGAAATTAATTTGCATTCACACTAGATAAAAGATAACTGCAGAATTAAGTATTATGTTGATCCAGATCAATATGATATGGATCTACGTTTTGTTTAGTGCCTGTGGGAACCCAAATCTAATGCCGATCAAAGTTACTCTGGAACAATTTGTTGGAGATTTAATTGCCCGGTGTGTACACAGGAAGTATAAGCAGCTTAAAGTATATAAGGTGGAAGATTCTAGACAACAAAAGCTAAAAGAAAAGTTTGGAAGCACTTTCAGGACATTGATTAGTGGTATGGTCTGTATCCCCACAAAGAGTACATTTTCTAACCCCAGGTCTCCACCTCGCAGCAGGCTCTGGTGGGGCTTGGGGCGCCGCAGTTCCTATATAACTAGCTAGATCTAGATCAGGATAATCCCTGTCATATTCATTATTCACAACCTCAGAGGAAGCAGGAGCACCGTTATCTATGGGAGTCTTCACTGAAATATGCAGATCTGTTTCGGGAAAGTCTTTCTCATAATTATCAGGTTTTTTAGTTTGACTAGTTATTACATCCTGACCAGGATCAGAATCAGTATCAGGCTCAAATTCCCACAGATGAGGATCATCGTCATCATCAAATTCATCTTCGAATCCAAAATCATCATTCTTCTTAATGTGAATCATTTCTTCAGCAGGTACAAGTAATTCATGAGAATCATGTGTATCAGCCAGTTTATTTTCCTCAGACTTCTCCCACCAATCAAGGTTCTCTTTCTGCTCTACAGTCTCGGTTACGTCACTGTGTCCTACAACACTATTTCCAATAGCGGAAGCCTCAGCTTGTTTGCTATAATCTTTTTTATTGTCTGTGTCTATAACATTAGGAGGCACATCTGGCTTTGCAGTAGCACTGACTAGATAATCATTACGAACACCTCTGTCATCAGGCACTCCTGTTACAACTTTATCTTCCACTGTAAGTTTCTCAACTTTGTGCTCCAGATCAGAAGTCTTTGCCAGTTTTTCTGCAACTGACTCATGCTTTGGAGAATTTTTTTGTTTGCTGTCCTTAGGTGACTTCGAGGGAGACATAAAATCTTTGGCAATGTCTGTCAAAGAAGATTTCTTGCTTGCAGGTTTTGATTTATTGCTTTTCTTTGAAGTCTTATTTATCACAGTTTGCTGAGGTTTGGCCTCTGGTTCGGGATTATACTCGAACCAGTCTACAATATTCGTTTTACTGCTACTACTAGACTCCTTGACTTCAGGCTCTTTTACTTTAGCACTTGTGGTTTCACTTGCGACACTAGCCCAAGACTTGGACTTTCCCACTAAATCTTGTTTTTCATCACTGACACTTCTCTGAAGTCTAGCACTTCCACTGTCATTGTGCAGCTTTGAATCGCCCTGTGGTTTCATCACACCACTCTCTATATTAGAAATGCTTTCACTAACAGGAACAGATCTATCTACAAACGACTGGTCCGGTGTCTCATACACACTATAGGAACTCTCCATGTAAGAGTTTTCAGAATAGCGAGAGGTTGAAGGTCCGAGACTCGTGTCTGTATGAGGTTTATTTCCTGTGTAAGAATTGTGATCCTCATTAGGGGTGGAGTGATACTCCTGGGCCCAAGATCTGGCGGGACGTAGACTGATTTCTGGGGTTCTGGACTCTGTTCTTTGTTGAAACCTGTAATGTAACAACAAATGAGCCGTGACACAAGAAAACTAGATTTCTGCCTAGGTGAAAACAAAGGCGCTGATCAGCTGTGCAGTAACTGCACAGCTTTAGTACAACCCCTCTTCTTCTTAAATCCAAAATTTCAAGTGTCTAGCCTATTTCTGAAACTGTACAAGCCGGCTTGTGTTGGACCTGGTCGGAAACTACATTGTTGGTTTTCCTTGAGTCCGTTCAAATATCAGAGATTGGGATGGACATAGTGGTAATCGAGTATGAGGACACTAAACATGGGTGTTGTGACCAGGGCAATAAGCATTCCTTTCTCAAGAATATAAAAGGTCACTAGAATTAATTCTAATTAGTAATTTCCATTCATCTAAAGGCATTAAAGTCAATGCTTTATGCTTAATCACTAAATTATTCCATCTTGCAACTACTTGTACATACAGCCACCAACAAAATTTGAAAGTGAAAATTGACTTTAGATTAAACACTGAAACAATTCTATAGTTCTACCTGTCATCGGGTGAGAAAATGAGATCATGGTACAGCTGGTCCTCATCCTTTGTCATGGTACCTGAAACAACGGTATACAATGATTGGAACATAAAGCTGACTGAAAGGTCATTTCTAGCTCATGCCTTCCTTATTTGTTTTTATTTCCTACTATAGCTGTATTTTGTTTTAGATTCAAGTTACTGCGAAATTGATCTGCGCCTTTGTTTTTGCATATGCGAAATGTTGGTTCTCTCATGGCGCGGCTCATTTGTTTTTCTCTCTTTTTATGCTATAGCTTCTTTACCAATATGTTTCTTGCCTTTATTAACTTTGTTAAGGCAAAATTTATGCATTTATCGATTCAAAAAAGAACAATGGCACATGTAACAATTTCTATTATGGACTGTGTCCTGCTTTATAGCGTCCCACAACCAAACAAACATCTTAGGTTTATAAGTATGGAAGGTGTGACATAATTTTCCAAACAATCTTAGATCTTCTAAGCCGTTCACCAGTACTAATGTCATATCACCTTAGCAAACAGCTTTGCAGGAAATCATCAAGCAGCCCATCAATTTATCAAAGCTCCAGTGATTGTGGGCATGTGAGCAGGCTCTTAACCATACTATCAAAGTAATAATCAACATTGTTTATTTTTTTTGACCCTGCCGGTTCATCTATGTTAAATGATACGAGCTGCGCCATGAGAAATCAGACTTTTGCATATGCAAAACAAAGGAGCAGATCAGCTGTGCAGTAACTACACAGCTGATCAGCACCTTGGGTTTTGCTGTATGGATAGTACAATTCTTCCTCCACCTAAGTATCAAGCTTCTAGCCTTCTTCTGTGACTGTACAGGCCGGTTTGTGTCAGACCTGGTTGGAAACCCTGATGACCTGTTTTCTCCCGATGCTGCTCATATGACTTTGTTGCACATAGTTAACCCCTACCTTTATCACAGACAATTGGTTTGACCTGACATGAGGAAGGAATCATGGTTCTTTTAGGTGTCTGGGTGGACACATCAGAACTGGCTGGTCTGTCTATCACTGTGAACATCTCTAGTAGAATACTCAACAATCTCTCCTTAATACATCTACAAATATACAGGTAAACTGATTCAAGAAAAATGTTTTGCTTTTTTATAAGTTTCTTGATTGCTTTGTTTGATATGATGCTTTCCCTCCTAGGTAAACAACCAAGGTCATAACAAGAAAGGAAACATACCAGTGCTTTGTGCACATTCTTTCCCTTGACTGACAACTGCTCTGCTCAAGTGAAGAAGAATGGAAAAATTTCAATGACAAAACAATTCACAAAATGAGCCGTCTCAGGAGAAAACAAATAATGTGGTTTCTGAACAGGTCCGACACATATAGGCTGTACAGTCACAGAAGCAGGCTAGAAGCTTGAAATTTCGTATTTAAGAAGAAGAGGAAGTGCACTATATGTGTTGAGAAAACAAAGGCGCTGATCACCTTTGCAGTAACCGCAAAGCTGATCTGTGTCTTTGTTTTCGCATATGAAGATTGTTGGTTTTCTCATGAGGCGGCTCAAATTTATGTTGATCATTATACCCACAAAGCTAATGCATCCTGCTTCTTAAAATCTTTGTTGCCAACCAATGGTAGAGTAACGGCAGAACAGAAATACAAGACTATTCTTGTTCAAGAATCTACGAGGAGGTTCTGTCAAGCATCTTAACAAATTTCCACATTTAAACATTAAAACAAACTCAAGAAACAAGAAGTTTCAACCAATAGAATTACACTTACCTGGTAACATTGTCATTGAGAAGCTTCTTCTTAACCTCGTCCTGCAGCCTCAGGTAAACAGTGTGGTTATGTTTACGTAGTTGCTCCCCTGATACCTCCCAGAATGCTGTGAAACAATCCAGGAATACATTCTCTTTCTCTGTCTGACCGCTCTGAAGACCCTACAGATACAAAGAAACAGTTTGTTGTTTGTTCAGTTTTAAAATGATAATAGTCATGGTAAGTTAGAATTATAAGTTTAAGCTTAACTGGTCTATCAAAGAGGCCAACAAAATTCAAACAGATGCACCTGCTGACAATTCAAGGTAAAAATACTCATTGTCTGGTTCGAGTCAAGCTCAGGGCAGCAGACTAAATTCTGACTGCCACTGACTAACACATTCTTCTTCTCTTCACCAATTACTGACAACTAGGAAAGATACACAAAACTTGGGAGCTTGCGAACATCATCAAATGGTCTAACTAAGCAATCAGTCCTTTTCAGTAACAGCCGTGTGTATTACCTTGTTATTAAACATAATCCATCTCTCAATGGTGTTCAGGATGCTGTCTTGTATACTCGAGTTGCTGAAATATAGGACACATTGTCACAACATGGGAAGATAATAGGGCAAGTCCTTTTTATATAACTGACTCTGATTTCTGAAATCAAACAGCTCAATGATACACAATCAATCCTATAAAGTGTGATTGATTATCCTATAAATCAGGGGCCAGTGGTTCAAAACTAACGACGTCGTTAGTTAATGTTTCGTTAAAATTTCAAACATTAATATTACAAATACACTGTCATTTTTTTGTTGAAAAAATGTGAGAATCCTTTGCACTGCAAAGGATTCTCACATTTTTTCAACAAAAAATAACAGTGTATTTGTTACTTTAGCTGATATTTGCTTAACAAATTTATGTCTTAACAATATCATTAAGCTAACAATGCTTTGAACAACTGGGTCCTGAACTGTTCCCAGAGGTTACCAGAACAGAGTGCACATTCTTCACCATATGCTCGCAATCAATAGGCAGCCATCCAATCAATCATTTGAGGCTTATTTTCACTTAAGATGGCAAAATTGAGTAGAAGCAATTTGTTGTCATAAACATATTAATTGATGTATGCCTAAAGCCATAGGGGCGGATGCCATGTCCAGATTTGCCTATTAAGGTCAGAAATTAGGTCAAAGTTCAATGAGTGCAAAAGTTAAGAAACGTTACCGCAGCTGTATATACAAGTATAATAATGGCCAAAGTTAGTGGTTTTAATGCTGAGATTTGGTATACTAGTGGCTAAATAATAAACTAAGGGGTTGTATATGTCACTTTATCAAGCATGCTTGTATGAACCAGGGCATAAAAGGTCAAAAGGTCAATAAGTGCAATTTAGCAACTTTTCAGTGAAATACACCAATGTTCATTAGAATGTTGGAAAATCTTTGGCTTAACTAATTTTATGGATGAATTTATATCAAATTAATTGAAACAAACACATTTAAAACACCACTGAATAGATAGCGCAATCTCAGACATTAATTTTATTTTTAAATTGCATTTACCATTTCCATAACAGCATTTGCTAAAAAGGTTAACTTCTTATAAATAGTTTGCCACGAACCCAAGATTGCAGTGCAATAGCGTCTAAAGAAAATACATTTATAGAAATAAATTCACATGGATATCCAGATGATGCAGGTTGACATTCATGGGAAATTCAAGATGACCGCCAAATTACAAGATGGCTGCCAAAGTAAGGGTTTTTGATAGAAATTCATGCAAATGTGTGATAAAATCTAAACATATGACATTTAAAGTGGAGAATACATAAAACTAATATTTAAGTAATTTTGAAACAAGAAGAAATTCAAAAGAAAATCAATATGGCCTCAAAAATCCAAGATGGCTGCATTAAACAAGAGGACCAATGGTCCTACAGCTCACCTGAGCGATTTGCTCATTGTTAGCTTAAAGGTCAGATGATGATACATTGGAGCCCTGAGTTTTGATCTGACCTGACCCAAAACATAACGCAACCTTCCCCTACCTCAGTGATGCTCTAGTTATAATTTGATCCTTATAGGCTGTGCGGTCTATAATAATATTAATGTTTAAAAGTGTTGGACGGATGTCGGTTTGAGTACAATCCTATAAAAACATCTTGTGAGCCTTCATATAGCTGTGTATTTTAGTAAACACAAATAAACAAAATGACAGTAATTCACTTTTATATAATTGTTATCTGCATTTCACTGACACTGAATATTTTAAATTTATGTACACATTATGGAAGGCGCGAATATTGGCGTTATATGGTCAAACGAGGTGGAGGAAACCGGAGAACCTGGGAAAACCACCAATCTAAGATGGGCGATTACTACCCTGCCACATCCCGTGATCCCCGCGAACGAGACATGGACTGTTTTGAAGGTATTAGATAGGGTTTATGGGCAGGGATATAGTATAATAGGCTCAGATTGGGTAGGCTAGGGTAGGGCAAAGTATGAATGGTATGTGGTATGGCACTTGGTTTTAAAGCTGTTTGTATTTATTGAGACTACGAACAGTAATATTGCAATGGTAAAGGTTTGGTTCGGTTATGCTTTGATGAACCATGCAATATTTTTTCAGCCATGTTGTAATAAATCCACAACTTTTTGTTATTAGCTAGGATTTTAAAGTGTCTTGATCAGGGACTTAATATTTGGCAGAGATAAAGCTAAAATTCTCTTGCTCTGGTACTCTACTACCAGCCTACCACACTCCCCTGGTGTATGGTAGGTTAAGGAACAGTGGGTTGGGATAATGTAACAGGTGAAAAAGTTACTGGTTTTTCACCGTTTGCCTTGAGCCAGGATCGAACCGGGCATGATAAGCCACTCTACTACATGGCTATAAAAGCCGATTTGTAAATATAGTAAACCAGTACAACTGTGCATTATGCCGGAGACCACTGCATAATCTATATTCCGCTCCCATTTCAGATCCGTCAACGAATCCTCTACATCTTTCAATATTGTAATCGACTGGACATTCTCTTATCTATTGGGTTGATCATTTAAGGTTGATCACCTAATGCAACAGGTCAACTTTTGCCAATGATTACAATTAGAGATAGGCGGGGTACAACAGGGGTTGGTGTGGATGCTAAAGATAAGATTTGCATCTAGTAACCATGTACACAATCTTTTTGGCTTAGTTTTGTAGTATTTGGGGATGTTGGGTTTGTGAACAAGTTAATGTTGTTGGTTCAATTTTTGTGTGTTTACCTGTACTGTAGGAGAGTATTCTACTTTGGGCCTCACACATCTTTCATGGTTATATGAGGTAGGGCTGTACATTTACCATTGCAGAATGGAATTGGTATTGGCCGCTTTCATGACAGGTTTCTGTAATGCTTGTCAGGGGCATCCGACTTTCATTGTCTGGGTATGGTGCGCTGCATTGTTTGTAATCAAGGTCAATTTTACTTTAATAACAATGTTAATGTACATAATGCTAGAGCCCCTTTCATCCATATGTAAATTGCCGATGGTCTTAAAAAGACAGGACATATTTTGTCTTTCTGGGGTATGCCCTTTGAAATCACTACATCAATGATTCGACAGCTAATACATTCTACAGGAAGATTCACGCCTGGCCGGAATAGAGCCTGCATTAGAGTTGGTATTTTGTAACACAAGAATCTTGAACCATACTCATGAGCTAACCTTACATCCAGTTATCTAAAGTTAAACATGATCTGGCTCTTTAAAAACATTTGGACGTCTGTGTGAATGGCTCATTTTGCTAGTACATTTCCAAAAAAAGATAATGATCAGTGTTTCCTCAAATGGAGCTCTGATAGAAGGCATGTGGTTTTCTATGTATACCGCCTTAATTTTTACATAATTTTCCTCTAAATTTGAAAGGTTTTGTTAATATACATTAAACAAAAAAAAAAAAAAATCAAATGACATATATATTATAGTACAGGTTGGTCTAATATTGCACTAGCAATCATTTGATGCCATTTTCAGCATGTTAGGGATTTGGGGTGCCGAGATACAAGTCATTCTGTAGGTTTACCTGTTTAATCTTTCCACTTTTCATTCCCATTTATGAAGTTTTCATTAAATTTCATGAAATTGAAAATCAGATCATTTTTACATCAGACTTTAGGGTCAAAGTAAATTGCCATAGCATTCATTTGATGCTTATTTTAGCATCCTTGATTTGTTAACAGCTCTGATACAAGTGATTTTGTACGTATACCCCCTATTTTTTCCAAGGGTTTTCTCTGATTTCTTGTGTGTTTTATTAATTTTCATCAATAAGCAAATTCAGTGATTTGAATAAAAGCTTTTAAGGTTAAATTGCCAGGTCCATGCATCATTATCACACCAATTATAGTATTCTAGAGCATGCTTTTGTTGGTATATGAATAATTTTGAGAGTACATCCTATTCTTTAGAATTACACTGTGGGTGGAGGTGGAAACTATGTAATTTTACATCATGAAAATGTGTTCATTGTCGAGGACAATATTTTATGGCATTAAGGTGGTCCCTCTGACAACACTGGCAGCCATGAGAATTGGTTTCAGAGATACAAGATAGATCATATAACCCATCAAAAACTTTGCAATGGCTATAGTTTTCACCTTGTTTTTACTCAATTTTCGAAATATTGATTAATATCCATGAATATGCAAATGAGATAATTTTCATTTAGGCCCATGACATCAATAAATTTGCCAAATGACATTACTGGTTTAATAACAAAGTGTCTCAATGATCGTTTGGGTCTGAAATTAGTTTATTTATAGATATTTAGCGATTTTTGTCATTTTTTATGTTTTCATTAAAATTCATGAATATGCAAATTAGATAACTAGCATCACTTACCATAGGATAAAAGGAAAATGTCTAAGCTTTAAAACGAGACCAAGCTCAGTGGTCTAGGATAAGTAACAGTGGAGATATGACCAATTTAGTATGCCCACCCCTATGTTCAAGAATCACATCGATGGTTGCCATGGAGACCATGCATTTTTTCACAGTGCAAAAGAGTTTATCTTTAATGACAAAAATTCATTGCATTTCTGGGGTCCCAATGAATGATTTGGCACCCATGAAAAATTGTCCTGGGGTGCAAGGTAGGTCAAATTAGCTCCCGGGGGGATTTTATGAATAACTTCGTAATTTTGCACTGAAATGACCTTTAACCTTGCTAGGATATGCTTAACACTCTCTTTTGTTATGCTATAAATGCCACATGCATAATAAGTGTATATAATGTAGTTTCGGTGAAATTTTGTGGAAAATACAGCAAAGGAATGACACTGAAAAGAGTTTTTATACATTTTCTCGTTATTTTGCACCCAGTTGACCTTTGACCTAATTCTGAGACCCAGGGCCATTTACAGACTTGGCATCCACCCCTATATGTCATAGTACATGTCTAGGAACAATATCAGCATGGATGCCAGCTTCTACCCCATTTTGCCATCTAAAGATTTTTTTCATCGATTGGATGGCTGCCTACAAGGAAAGGGGAATGTCATAGAAATATGTTTCATGGCCAAATCTTCATGAAAGGTTGTGCTGGATGTGGGAATCATTCTTGGGCCCATCTAGTTATGAATCCAACATATTACCGAGCTAGTATGCCCCCAGTTCATTATGTCCTCATTAATTATTGACAATTCACTGTTCTTCTTGAATTACATGGAGAAAAAGGTGACAATATGCATAAATATGTTGGACATAAAAATTGATATCTGTGTCACAATACCACCTTGCAAATACTTAAGTTATAGAACACAAGTGTCAGGTAAATCCCACAGAAACATTATGTATGTTATATATGAGCCTCCAAGTAGGAAAACCAACAATGTGGTTTCCGAACAGGTCCAACACAAATCGACCTGTACAGTCACAGAAAAGAGCTAGAAGCTTGAAATTTCGGAGTTAAGTAGGAGGAAATGTACTATCCAAGTAGCGAAAACAAAGGCGCTGATCAGCTTCGCTGTTACCGCGAAGCTGATCTGCTGCTTTGTTTTTGCCTAGGCAGATTGTTGCTTTTCCCATGGGGCGGCTCATATGTAAGACTCACAACTGGCCATTTCCCCCAAATAGGCCAGTTCCCACAACTGGGCCAATTCCCACAACTAGGCCGATTTCATCATTGATTCCCTCAAACGGGTCGATTTTCCCCACAATTAAGCCGATGTATGATGAACGCGTTGCTGCGAAGCATCACAATCGCATAAACAGGCTCATATTATGTGAAAGGCTATTGAATGATCACGGAACACAGCTCCCGCAGACCTTCACTGGTATTGCTATAATGCACTTGCGCAAAGTAAACTTTATTTGGTGTAACATGATGTCAGAAAAATCGGCACGTTTGTGGGATGGCGTCAGATTTTTTGGCCCATTTGTGGGATCTGCCCAGATGTGGGAATCGGCCTAGTTGTGGGACCCACCTTAGTTGTGAGTCCTACATATATTATAGAAGAGATGAGACGAAAACATCTTTTTTTATTTGAGCCGCCTCATTAGAAAACCAACAATCGACATATGCGAAAACAAAGAGGCAGATCAGCTTCGCAGTAACTGCGAAGTTGATCTTCTCCTTTGTTTTCGCTACTCGGCTAATACAATTCCTGTTCTACTTAAATCCTGAATTTCAAGCTTCCAGCCTGCGTCTGTGACTGTACAGTCTGATTTGTGTCAGACCTGTTCGGAAACCACATTGTTGGTTTTCTCACGAAACAGCTCATTTGTTGTACCTGTCTCTCCAGTCCAGTGACAGGTTATAGACATGGGCCATCACCTGGGAGAAATCTACATGGGTTTCCTTCTTGGGCAATGGAACCTGGAACACACATACATAGTGGTTTAAATGATGCAAAGACTATCCTGTTTTTAAGGTTTGAAAATTCCAGATCTCAAAAAAAGGTCATAACATAGCATACAAAATTAGACATAAAGAAAGCAGTTATGCAAAGAAAGGCCTTAAACTTTTATGCTGTACAAATTAAGCTGAATCACATGGTAAGCTTTTTTGGTGGCCAAATTGTGATTTGAAAAATACTTGATAGGAGTTGTGGACTTGGTTACATAAACCAGAGGAGACCAATGGTCCTGTAAATGCTCACCTGAAATCTGAGATATATTACAATTAGCTTGTTGAACTATAACTGTATATACATGTATATAGCCACAGGACAGGGTCAGAATAACCACTGGCACCAATTTCTTTTTCAAATTTATTAATATTCTGTCCATTTGCTTATTTCCTAAAAGGTTTTTCCTTCAATAACATTTGAACAGTTTTCTGCATAAGTGACCTTAGCTGACCTTGCCCTAAAATCTGTCAAGGTCATAAAAGGATCATGATTTATAAACACATTGTAGAACTGTAGTATCAATTGCTACATGTGAAGTTTCGTTGCAATAGGTTCCGCAGTTCCAGAGATGATTTTTGAAGGGTTTTTACCATATATGGGCATGGCGGCCATCTTGGTCATGTGACCTGGATTATTTACAAACACACTGGTTACCCCTTCCTATAGATGCTTCATGTAAAATTTGGCTTTGATTGATCTTTGAAAATGGTGGACAATGGACGGATAGACACTGGGTGCCTGTCTATCCTATAAGCTCACCTGTGCCTTCGGCTCATGTGAGCTAAAAAAAAGAATTGATGACATTAAATCTATCCATAGATCCATCAATCAATCAAACAAACAATCAATAAACCTATCAATCAATCTGCCAATCAGTCTATAATTCAATCAGTTCAGGTTGTGTGAACCTACCCTGACATGGAGATCTTGCTGTTTCTTCAATGCTTTAGCCACTGTGTCTTTGATATCAAACTCAACTGAAACATAAATAACTGCATATCAATCCATACTAAATCCTTGTTTAACCTGTGTTTGAGTTGGTGTTTTACTTCCATGGTCAAAAGTTACAGCTAAGGTCAATTATCCCAGCCAGACTGTTCTTGGGCACGCATACTAGAGCTTTACAACCAACATTTTAATCCTCTTTTTGAATAAGCAGAAAAGAAGGATTGGCCACAGAAATATTTTTTCAGCCAAATCTTCATGAAAGAATGTGCTGGATGTAAGAATCATTGCGAATTGGACATGGTAAGAATCAAGCCATCGTAACAAAGTTTAATTCAAAGAGTTGAATCAAGCTGTTATCAATGGTGCTGTCATTAGAAAATCTTTTTGATAACTCTTTTTTGCTGTTACATATATAGTACAACCCCCTCTACTCCAAAAATATAAAATATTTATTTTTGTTAAAATTCCACAGAAAGTAATGATTCTGACTTACTATTAAGTTGACCAATGGTTTCCATGACAACTACATGGTATAGGTTATAGTCGTTGATAGCAGTTGACAGAAGCAGAGCTATCACATCATATAGCTGCTTTTCAACACGGGCTGTCTTCACTAGATAGAAAAGGAAATCCTTTATATCAATATTTGAGCCGTGACATGAGAAAAACGGTCATTGGGGTTTCCGCCCTGGTCCAACACAAACCCACCTGTACAGGCACAGAAGCAGGCTAGAAGCTTGAAACTTTGATATACATAGAAGAGGGATTGTGCTATCCGTGTAGCAAAAACAAAGGCGCTGATCAGCTGTGCAGTTACTGCACAGCTGATCTGCGGCTTTGTTTTCGCATAGGCAAAAATCTGTTTTTCTCAGATGCGGCTCATTTTTTTATAATGTGCATTATGACAAAGACATAACAAAGTTAACTTGCAAAATTAATGTATGCTTTTTATGGATGGACAAGTTTTGATGCTTGAATAAAAGGCTCCTATATTTCAACAAAATCGAATAACTGAGTGAATATTTAATCTATTTTTGTGCAAGGATGTTCTGCTGCAATTAGTGTTGTGACTTGATGCTTCACAACTGTCATGTCTAGAACAGCAGTTACAGTTTACCAGTCTTTTGACAGTTACTGACAGCTTGCTCTTCTTGAATGAATGGACGAAGGAATATTTTTTACAAAAGAATGTGCCTGAAAGAAGTCAACTTCTAGTTCATACACGATGAAGCAGACACCTGACATACTATTGACTAAATCACGAGAAAACCAACATTTTGCATATGCGAAAACAAAGGCGCAGATCAGCTTCACAGTAACTGCGAAGATGATCAGCACCTTTGTTTTCACTACAAGGATTGTACAATTCCTATACTTTCTATACCCAAAATTTCGAGCCTCTAACCATCTTCTGTGACTGTACAGGCCGGTTTGTGTCCGACCTGGTTCGGAAACCACTCTGATGGTTTTCTCATGACGTTGCTCAAATAAATTACATCACCTGAAAATCATTAAAGAACACAACTTACAAGATTCTACAATCTCTTCCAGCAAAACTCTGGTATTTTCCATCCCCTCCGTCTTACTGGACTCCAAAGCCTTAAACAGAACAATAAGGGCTTTTATAAACTTGATACCATACAAGATTTTGGCAGCATTGTTTATTCAGTATCACACTTCAACATCATTTAAAAGTTATGTTCTTAAAAACAATTAGAATAAGAGATAACAGAGAGGGACTGGCTGGTCATATTGGTGTTTTCCGTCCCACATAACAGCTATGGTCATATGGAGATAGGGCCTTGGTTTAAAGGTATTTTAAAACACTGTTCATGTCCAATGGAGGATCTTGCACGAGTAATTATTTCACGACAACAAGTATAGGATTCTTTAAACATATGACCTTTAAAGTGGGATTTCATCCCTATTTTCACTAAAAATTTGAATTATGGTTACGGGTCTTCACATGATGTAACAAACTTCCACAAAAGTTAAAACATGGTTTATTATTTTAATAACACAATGTTATCCTTTGAACAAAAGTTCTGTGATATGATAAAGCCTTATATACATGTATGTCAGCACATTTTAAATGTTTTTCACCCCCACCTCTCTCACAGCTACAGAGAAATCAATATCAGCAAGGTAGCTGTGTGGTAGCTCTACCAGCTTGGCTGGTCTGTTAGTGGAGTTACTGTAGCTGTCACCTCTCTCACAGCTACAGAGAAATCAATATCAGCAAGGTAGCTGTGTGGTAGCTCTTCCAGTTTGGCTGGCCTGTCAGTAGAGTTACTGTAGCTGTCACTTACCTCTCTCACAGCTACAGAGAAATCAATGTCAGCAAGGTAGCTGTGTGGTAGCTCTTCCAGTTTGACTGGCCTGTCAGTGGAGTTACTGTAGCTGTCACTTACCTCTCTCACAGCTACAGAGAAATCAATATCAGCAAGGTAGCTGTGTGGTAGCTCTTCCAGTTTGGCTGGCCTGTCAGTGGAGGTACTGTAGCTGTCACTTACCTCTCTCACAGCTACAGAGAAATCAATATCAGCAAGGTAGCTGTGTGGTAGCTCTTCCAATTTGGCTGGCCTGTCAGTGGAGTTACTGTAGCTGTCACTTACCTCTCTCACAGCTACAGAGAAATCAATATCAGCAAGGTAGCTGTGTGGTAGCTCTTCCAGTTTGGCTGGCCTGTCAGAGGAGTTACTGTAGCTGTCACTTACCTCTCTCACAGCTACAGAGAAATCAATATCAGCAAGGTAGCTGTGTGGTAGCTCTTCCAGCTTGGCTGGCCTGTCAGTGGAGTTACTGCAGCTGTCACTTACCTCTCTCACAGCTACAGAGAAATCAATATCAGCAAGGTAGCTGTGTGGTAGCTCTTCCAGTTTGGCTGGCCTGTCAGTGGAGTTACTGTAGCTGTCACTTACCTCTCTCACAGCTACAGAGAAATCAATATCAGCAAGGTAGCTGTGTGGTAGCTCTTCCAATTTGGCTGGCCTGTCAGTAGAGTTACTGTAGCTGTCACTTACCTCTCTCACAGCTACAGAGAATTCAATATCAGCAAGGTAGCTGTGTGGTAGCTCTTCCAATTTGGCTGGCCTGTCAGTGGAGTTACTGTAGCTGTCACTTACCTCTCTCACAGCTACAGAGAAATCAATATCAGCAAAGTAGCTGTGTGGTAGCTCTTCCAGTTTGACTGGCCTGTCAGTGGATTTACTGTAGCTGTCACTTACCTCTCTCACAGCTACAGAGAAATCAATATCAGCGAGGTAGCTGTGTGGTAGCTCTTCCAGTTTGGCTGGCCTGTCAGTGGAGTTACTGTAGCTGTCACTTACCTCTCTCACAGCTACAGAGAAATCAATATCAGCAAGGTAGCTGTGTGGTAGCTCTTCCAATTTGGCTGGCCTGTCAGTAGAGTTACTGTAGCTGTCACTTACCTCTCTCACAGCTACAGAGAATTCAATATCAGCAAGGTAGCTGTGTGGTAGCTCTTCCAATTTGGCTGGCCTGTCAGTGGAGTTACTGTAGCTGTCACTTACCTCTCTCACAGCTACAGCGAAATCAATGTCAGCAAGGTAGCTGTGTGGTAGCTCTTCCAGTTTGGCTGGCCTGTCAGTAGAGTTACTGTAGCTGTCACTTACCTCTCTCACAGCTACAGCGAAATCAATGTCAGCAAGGTAGCTGTGTTGTAGCTCTTCCAGTTTGGCTGGCCTGTCAGTGGAGTTACTGTAGCTGTCACTTACCTCTCTCACAGCTACAGAGAAATCAATATCAGCAAGGTAGCTGTGTGGTAGCTCTTCCAGTTTGGCTGGCCTGTCAGTAGAGTTACTGTAGCTGTCACTTACCTCTCTAACAGCTACAGAGAAATCAATATCAGCAAGGTAGCTGTGTGGTAGTTCTTCCAGTTTGGCTGGCCTGTCAGTGGAGTTACTGTAGCTGTCACTTACCTCTCTCACAGCTACAGAGAAATCAATATCAGCAAGGTAGCTGTGTGGTAGCTCTTCCAGTTTGGCTGGCCTGTCAGTAGAGTTACTGTAGCTGTCACTTACCTCTCTAACAGCTACAGAGAAATCAATATCAGCAAGGTAGCTGTGTGGTAGCTCTTCCAGTTTGGCTGGCCTGTCAGTGGAGTTACTGTAGCTGTCACTTACCTCTCTCACAGCTACAGAGAAATCAATATCAGCAAGGTAGCTGTGTGGTAGCTCTTCCAGCTTGGCTGGCCTGTCAGTGGAGTTACTGTAGCTGTCACTTACCTCTCTCACAGCTACAGAGAAATCAATATCAGCAAGATAGCTGTGTGGTAGCTCTTCCAGTTTGGCTGGCCTGTCAGTGGAGTTACTGTAGCTGTCACTTACCTCTCTCACAGCTACAGAGAAATCAATATCAGCTAGATAGCTGTGTGGTAGTTCTTCCAGTTTGGCTGGCCTGTCAGTGGAGTTACTGTAGCTGTCACTTACCTCTCTCACAGCTACAGAGAAATCAATATCAGCAAGATAGCTGTGTGGTAGCTCTTCCAGTTTGGCTGGCCTGTCAGTGGAGTTACTGTAGCTGTCATTTACCTCTCTCACAGCTACAGAGAAATCAATATCAGCTAGATAGCTGTGTGGTAGTTCTTCCAGTTTGGCTGGCCTGTCAGTGGAGTTACTGTAGCTGTCACTTACCTCTCTCACAGCTACAGAGAAATCAATATCAGCAAGATAGCTGTGTGGTAGTTCTTCCAGTTTGGCTGGCCTGTCAGTGGAGTTACTGTAGCTGTCACTTACCTCTCTCACAGCTTCAGAGAAATCAATATCAGCAAGATAGCTGTGTGGTAGTTCTTCCAGTTTGGCTGGCCTGTCAGTGGAGTTACTGTAGCTGTCACTTACCTCTCTCACAGCTACAGAGAAATCAATATCAGCAAGATAGCTGTGTGGTAGTTCTTCCAGTTTGGCTGGCCTGTCAGTGGAGTTACTGTAGCTGTCACTTACCTCTCTCACAGCTACAGAGAAATCAATATCAGCAAGATAGCTGTGTGGTAGTTCTTCCAGTTTGGCTGGCCTGTCAGTGGAGTTACTGTAGCTGTCGCTTACCTCTCTCACAGCTACAGAGAAATCAATATCAGCAAGGTAGCTGTGTGGTAGCTCTTCCACTTTGGCTGGTCTGTCAGTGGAGTTACTGTAGCTGTCACTAGGAAGCCTGAAATAGGCAAAGATAAGTTGAGCCACGGCGACATGAGAAAACCAGTTTTCGGGGTTTCTGAGCAGGCCTGACATATACTGGCCTGCACAGCCACAGAAGGTGGCTGGAATCTTGGAATTGCAGATTTGAGAAGAAAATACAAAATACAGTACAGCAAGAAACAAAGACCCTGATCAGATATGCGCTGTGTTTTAGTCAACAATTATTCAGCTGAGCAACTCTTCCTTATTAATATTGTGAGGAAAGTGTCTTCTTCAACACAACACTGAAGTGGTAGTTTTCGACACCCCCCCCCCCCCCCCCACACACACACACACCTACCTCCCACCCCAGATTCTAACATCTTATCCTGGGCTTGTATGATTTAGGGTCTTTCACAATTTCTTTTATCATGGTATCAAAGCAGAGGACCTTATAGGACTAGCAGGTTTTCATTTTGCTAGTCCAGTCCGACTCTTAACTCTACAATAGGCAGCCATCCAACCAGACATTTGAGGCTTATTTTTACTTTAAATGGCAAAATTGAGTAGAAGCAATTTGATGTTATAAACATATTCATTGATACATGCCTGGAGCCATAGGGGTGGATGCCATGTCTAGATTTGCTTATTAAGGCCAGAAACTAGGTCAAAGTTCAATGAGTGCAAAAATTAAGAAAACTTACCCCTGATGAAAATACAAGTAAAACCAAAGCCAAAGAAAACGGTTTGAATGATAGAATTTGATATATTCATAGTTAAATAGTACATTAAGGGTTTGTATGTGTCAGATAATCAAACATGTTTGTCTGACCAAAAGTACAGGGGGTCAAAAGGTCAGTAAGTGCAATTTAGGATTTTTTCAGAGAAATATACCAATGTTTTATTAGAATGTTCAAAACTCTTGGGCTTAAAGCATTTAATGGTTGAATTGTTTTCCAGTTATTGAAACAAACATATTAGAGGCATCATTGAATGGATAGTTAAGTCTCAAGACATGTATTTGCAAATTGCATATACCATTTACGTATTTGCATATTTGCAAAAAAAGTGGATTTCTTTAATAAAGTTCGGCATGACCGTATAATTTCCTCAACAGAATATATATCCACATATGACTACATGTACATATGTGTATCCTGATATAAAATCCTTGGAAAATTCAAGATGGCCACCAAAGTTCAAATGGCCGCCAAAATTCAGGATGGACAACAAAATGGGGTTTTGATAGAAATTCTTACTTACACATGTGCAAGACGAAATACTAAAGGATGACATTTAAAGTAGAGAATATCTAAAGCTTTGATATTTCACCAATATACAACAAGAAAAAAAATGGCTGCCAAAATTCAAGATGGCTAGCGAAAAGCAGGTAGTGATTTCGAGTAAACAGTTGATGGCCGTCTATATTTGGATAGGAGAATGTATGTTTAAGTTTAGAATTTTACAGTCAATATTTAGTGAACAATATCAATTTTCGTTAAACACAATACTGGAAATTCACATAACCGTTTCTTTTATTTTTACGCATTACTGTTTCAAAGATATGGATATACGAGCCCGTAGTATGCAGGCAGACATATAGTAGTATAGGGTGAGTTGAGATAGGCTTGAATAGGGCAAGGTATGGATCACATGTGGTAAGGTAATCACAGGGTATGTCGTTTCATAATTGGTATGTGTTGAGACTAGAATAGAGGTTGGTATAGCGAGATTAGATAGTGATATTGTGAGGGAGGGCAAACGGTAATGTGGAAATAGTAGTGTAGCTTTGGTTTGGTTTGGTCATGACCTTACGTTCTAGTCAACAATGTTTTCAGCCATGATTATCTACTAGGAATATGAGGAGCTTAAAGTGTCTTGCTTAAGGACACAACACGGAGAAGATATGCTTTAAATCTAGGACCTGCTGCTCTACTACTAGGCTACCACCCCCCCCCCCCCCCCCCGGTAGAATAGAGAAGAGTAGGGAAGGGTAAGGAAGGGTGGGTTGGGATAGTGTAATATGTTAAAATGTTACTCGTTAATAACCTTTTGCCCAGACCGAGGATTGAATCACGTCATCTTGCATGCTAAACCAACGCCCTACAACACCACAAGGCAGTACAAGTGTGATTATATGTAACATTACTACATAATATGTTCCGCTTCTATTTAAGATTCGTCTATGAATCTCTATTCTTCAAATCTACTTTTGGCATAGATGCCCTCCTATCCATCAAATGGGACATTCTATGTTTGGCACCAAATATATGTACAAGGTGGAAAAATGCTAATTCCACATCTAGATATATGTTGGAAACAACACGGTTGAGATGGGGAGGTTGAAAATAGGATATCCATCGCCTGGTTCCTGTGTTCAAAATGGATGGCTTAGAAATGGGTTGTGGTCACCGTCACAATTGCGTTCGGACTTTTATCGTTCCAAACTGTACAAGAAAACAAAAAACATTGTGGCCATAAACTGAATAAGAATAGTTGTAATACCTACAAAATCCAAAATTGACAATGCAATCATGTATTACACAAGAGTAGATGTCAACAGCCTAGTCCGTAGCACTCAAAATTTATCGTTCTTCTTCCCTTTCAATTGAAATGAAAAATAGAAATCAGCATTGGTGCACATATTGGTTAAAATAAAAAGAAAAGGCTAAAACAAAAATAAATCCAAAAGTTCAGGGCTGTATTGTGGAACAATGCTTGGATATATCCTGAACTTTGATATCCATCAGTATTTCAAGCAATAATTATTGTTTCCATGGTCTGGTAACTTTAAAATTTAAAATATTACCTTTAGTATGGAGATGTTTTTCTACTGATATAATATTCTAGCAGCACCCAGTGGCTGTAGATGTGGACAGACATTGCAATCATGGTGTCTTCACATATAATATATTTCTGTTTTTGGCTTGCGGTCTTCCGTGTGGGAAGTTTCTATGACTGATTTGTTTGAATTGTGGCTTGGCGCCTCAGTCAGCAGCTATGGTCAAGTTCGGAAGTTGTCTGTTTTTACGTGACTTTTCTCCAACACGGTCGTTTGTCTCTCACTGGTGAAAAATATCTATATTAATTTTCTTGATTATTAGATTGTTCATGTGTGTCGGTGAGTTCTTTGATGGCTGACTAGGCCTATTTTAGCTCTAAACTGTCGGTTGCAAGTAGAGCAAATGTTAAACATATTGGTGATGATCCATTTACTCTGGCTTTGCGCTCTTTGCGCTTTTTCTCAGCTTCACGGAGTTTTTTCTTCATGCTGGGCTGCTCTTTTACGCCCTACATAAAGCTATATTCTTACTGCCCCAGTTTAGCTCCCCGGTGGTAAACCGGGATCAACCGCGACAAACCGGTATAGAACCGTAGTGCTACCGTGGTGAACGGGGTAAACCGGTGGGGGGGACTTGCTGGTTGAAATAAAATGTTTAATACAACCAGGGCGAACCGGGAGAGATGTCAAAAACTGTAAGCGAACCGGGAGAGATGTCAAAAACTGTAGAAAACCATAGCAATACCGCGACAAACCGTGATACCACTGAGGCTATACCGTGATTATCAGGGCGTACCATAGTCTGCCCCGTTACCGTCCCGGTTAATCCGGGTGGCGTTCCAGTTAACCGCGGCTGCTATCTTTTTCCATACCCGCAAACGCCGGGGCATGACCGTGGCGTGACCACCAGACACCAGGATGCCGTGGTAGACAACCAGGGTAACACCGGGCTTGCTGTATTAAAGCCGGGGCACATCGGCCTGCACCGTGACAACACCGTGGTAGAACAGAGAACAGAGAGTTGCTACCGGGTAACACCATGACTGTGAGAACACGATCATTTTTGTAGGAAGAGTTCCCCGGTTTATAACGGTATACCAGCTTGTCTTCACCGCGGTGAAGCTGGTCATAAGGGTGTCATGACACTAAAATGTGCTTGACTGTATAACCATACAAGTAAACGACTAAGGCTTCCATGTATATGCATGGATGGTTTGACTTGACTTTTCCAACAAAGTCTCAGATCTTCTGAGCGGTTAAGCAGTAATCAGATGATAAGTCAGTAGTTATAAGCTTTCCCTTATAGGAATTAATTTATTTTCTCATTACCGAATGGGCTTGAGCCCGTGTTCCCACACGGCCATCCTTTGCAGAACTTTCGACCAATGCAGTAACACTGTTACTTTGGACAGCTTCTCCACAGGGCAACTAGGGAGAAAAAGGCTCCCTAAATGAACAAACCTGTCCCTATTTAAAGCTGAGGGAGAAGAGAAAATGAATAGAATATAGGCAAACCTGAAATTCAGGTCCAAACTAAAATTTTCTTTGGGAGAGAAGAAACTTCCCCCTAATATTAGGCTGAATCTTGATTCATTGTTGATGTCTTTGGGTTGTGTGTAATTCCTATACTGAAGTGGGGTATTCTACTTGGGGCCTCACAAAACGTCACGATAGACTGATATTGATTTAAAAGGGAGTGGGGTTGCATATTTACCTTTAGATCAGCTAGCTAACTTTCACTCTGTTCCACTTCGGTACTTCAGTACCTTAATTAGGCTGCGTATTTGCGTAATTACCCGATTAAAATATGAAAAAACGCAATTAATAACGATCTGGTAGTATAAGAAAACGCAAAAGAAATCGCCGATACGCAATACCGGAAAAATCAATTGCGTACCGGTTTTTATCGGTGTGCGCCGCACAACGGTTTACGCCGTCTACATTAAACAAAAATGTCATTGGACATGCGCAAATCGATCGATTGGAAGCCATTTCTTTTCTGTTTTTTCGTTGGTTGACTGCGATTTTAGTTAATTCTCTCAACCAATCAATGTTTCCCTTTTATTTTATGCTATGCAAAAGCGAAAGTAGAAGAAAATAAATAAGGAAAGTACACATCGAACATCATTTTTACCAAATTGCTTTCCATTTTACCCAATTGATTGAAAATAGAGTGCGTAACAGAATTGAACATACCCAATTGAAATTCCAGATACGCAATTGAATGAAAAAGGGGTGCGTAAATACCCTATAGGCTAAAAAATTAATTAAGGTACTGTACTTCGTTCCACTTCCCTGAAGAGGTTTAACGGAATACCGATGGAGTTAATTTCCGTCTAATTAACCTTTGCAAAAATATCTCTACTTCGACTAAAACGTTGACCAGGAGGTTAAACAACAGACCAAACCAAACAAAACCAAATAGAAGGAGATGGATACAATGATCGCTAAACAAAATCCCATTTACAAATTTGCCCTTCCTTTGCACCTAATAACCTTTAAAACTTGGCCGAATATCACATTGCAACACTTCTTAATCATTTATGAGCATATGTTTATGTTTTTGACATCTTTTGATAGCTTTTATATTATCGGAAATTCATCACTGATTTTACTTACATTTTCTTTAGAAATTTGCACTTACATGACCTTTAACCTTGCAAGGGCATGTGCTTTAAGCTCTTTTCAGTTATAATACAAATGTCACATGTATAATAAGTGTATACTGGGTAGTTTTTGGAAACTTCAAAGGAAAATATAGGCACGTTATTACATTGAATGGAGTTTTTGTACATTTTCTTGCTATTTTGCACCCAGTTGACCTTTGACCTAATTCCAACATCCAGGGTCATTTACATACTTGGCATCCACCCCTATCTGTTATACAATCTGTCTAGGAACATATTTAGCATGGATGCCAGCTTCTACCCCATTTTGCCATTTGAAGATTTTTTTCATGGAATGGATAGCTGACTACAATAAATCATTAAAGTATTTTTTTCTGCATTTTTGTACTGAGGTTTAACATCCCTGTCAACAATTTTTTAGTCATGTTGGGACAGAGCCTCCACTTTCTGGGTATTAGCGCAGTACTCTAGTTGAATTGTGTCTTGCTCAAGGACACAACACGGTGCTGCCAGAGGGGATCGAACCCAGGATAGGCTACCACAATACCACCACGCTCCCTTGCAATCATTTTTGCTTTTTTTTAAAGAACAGTTTAATTTTCATACCTTCGTTTTACTGGTGACCTTTTCATTTCTTCCAAAACTGAAATATTAAGAGAAGATGAATAATACTATGTCACTAAAACTTAAACTTTAGCAAAGCTTACATTAAGATTTTTTGAGTTAAAGTTCCAGACAGCAATACTTTAAATATTAGGCAACAAACTAATAATGTACTACTTACTTATCCACTCCTATATTAACTATACAACCTGACAATCAAATCTCAACTATAGCAAGTTTTATTATTTTTATTCATATATCAACTTCAGTTACTAAAATAGAATTTCCAATATAAATAAATTCATTCAAAATAGATTTTTCTAATTGAGCAGTTTATTCACAGATGTTCATGTAAATTGAACAGCAAGCTGTTGCAGTCAATAAAGCAGTTATTAATAGTATCCCCAAAGACAGGCTCTCTTGTGTTGTAGTTCATAATTACGATCTTACACTGCATGTTCTCCTTGCTGGAAGCATCTCTGATTTCCTCGGATATTTTATCAAAGACTTCAGGAGACACAGTTTCCTGGTAATCCTCACCGTATTGCTCTGATGTACTGCGACCTGAAAAAATACAAGTATCTCATGATACTCACTGCCTTTATTTTGGCTTCCATACACAGATCAATCAACACTAATTTTAAAGCATTTTGCCATATATTCTTGAATGCCTAAATATATATGTGTTGAAAATGGTTGGAAACCACTAGCCAAGACTTTGTCACAAAACTGCTCATATAATACAAGCCAGATTTGCAACTTTTCTGCCATTGCTGTTAACTGTTTACTTTCATGTCTAACTACTCTTACTATCAAGGTCATGAAAAACACTGCTAAAAGGTCACCATATATGCTTAATGTGCACTGTCAATTTTAGTAATTATTCAGTGATATTCTGACTGCACCAATTCTAACTTCAACTTGTATTTTATTAATCTCCCACTACCCACCACAATAACACTAACACTAATCACAACAATCATACTACTGATTTGGCAAACTTACCGAGCCTGGCCATAGACACAAGATGCATCTGTTCTTTTGTTTCCCGGGCTATATCTTCAGCCTCCTCCTGTAGTGCCATCAGTTTCTGTTGGTGGCTTCGCTGGTGGAGACCTATTGTCGACACATTCATTGTGTGCTCAATATCGTTCATGTCAAAGTTAGCGATTGCTGGAGATTCTGGGCTTATTGGAGAGGCCTTGGATAAGTAATAGGAGCCAGGGGATTTAGATGGTGTTGATCTGCTGGTGTCACGAATATCACTAGAATGGTAAGTGCCAGATTGTTTGGACGGGGTGGAGGTAGGGGTGGTATAAGATGTATCCGGGATCTGTAGTCGTACATGGGGACTGCCTTTAGTCTTTTCCTCAGCGTAGCTACTCCGGTTCGGGGACAGATTCTGTCCCATTGGACCTTGTGTATACCTATCACTATATCTGTCTTTATCATTATACCTGTCATTTTCTTTATAAGTATTCTTAGAATCATAAGATCCAGGATATGAACCCTGATAAGGTTTTTCATACACATTCCTACTCTGACTAGCCGTGGTGTTATAACTCCCATTATAACCATGATTCTGATAATCTGCGGCGTAGCTACTATCATTTCTTTGATTGTAGTCTGTACGAGGTGATGTATGTGACTCATAGTATCCAGGGGGAGTTAATCTTGTATTCACAGGTTCAACACCGTGATGTTCATAAGCGGTGGGTGGGGTAAGTTGAGGGGGGTTTGAAGATTTAGAGAAATTCTTTTGTGTCACATCATTATAAGGCTGCTTTGGTTGGAAGAAAGGTGGCATGAAAGTATTTACATTTCCATTTTGTAATTTATTCATTGAGTACCCACTAATATTTGCATTGGAGTTGTATCCTTTTGAGTTGCCCCCTACATCTCCATTCCTAGAGTGACCTTGACCTGATCCAGGTTCCCTAGAAGCTGTATCAATGTTTGAATAGCTTCTGGGTGATCCAGAGGCTTGAAAAACCTTCTGAGGACTCCTGTCATATGAGGAATTGTTATAATCACCCCTGTAGTTATTCTCCGTTTTCCCAGGACTTCCATAATGCTGGTCACCTTTATAATAATCTGGCTGAAAATAGTCCCTGCCCGGTGACCTTGAGAAGTATGACCCCTCACTTGACCCTGGGGAACTTCCTTTACCAATACTGGAACTCTTGGTGGGTGAGTCTGTAGGGGTGGGTGGGTAGGTGGAAACATTCTCAAAGGGAAAGAAGTCATGGACGGGTCCATTTCTGGTGGCACTGCCTGGAGATGATCCCGACTGTTTACGACCCGGGGGTATGTATTTCTCAGCAGGCTTGGTTGGAGGTGACTGGTTCTCTTTACCGGTCGGGTGGTCCGTGTCCTTCCCACTTCTATCATCACCTGACTCACCAACAGCATCTGGAACAGTTAAGAGAAACTTATTCATAGGGTTTCCAACTGTCTTGAAGGTGCTCTCATGCACAAATTGGATTTTTACAGACTGTTGACAGAAGAAATCCCTTAATTTAGGGAAGAGTTGAGGCATCAAGAATTGTAACGGGAAGAGTGAAGGTATCATCAGAAAGCCTAAATTTTTACTGCATTTACAGAATAAGAGCTGTGGCAGGACAGCGTAGCTCGCCTGACTTGTGCTTTGTCACTAAACTTATCAAAATCTATGACCCATGACCTTGACCTCAAGGTCGCTCAGGTGGGTTGTAATGGTACAGCATAAAATTTCAGACCAATATCCACAAACATGCAAAGTTTCAACTTGATCCATCAACATAGAGATATATAGACTTCAAAAATCTTTAACCCAAAACTTTAACCAAAAATTTCTAAGGCCATGACCTTGACCTCAAGTTCACCCAGGGTGGGTCATAATGGTACAGCATAAAACTTCAGACCAATATCTACCAACACACAAAGTATCAACTTGATCCATCTACATGTACAGTCTAGACTGGCCTAGCGACCACCTGTCTTTAGCGTTTTCCTGTTGTAAGCGACCACAATATGATCCTCCGGAGCGTTTTTCTATGTTAATTGACCTCTCTTAAGCGATTTCTTGCCTAACGTGACCAACGACTGCTAAAATAACAAGAAAAACGGTCATTTTCGTCGCAATAAACGACCGATATTAGCGACGATAATGGCGGATTATGCAAAATTGCAACAATGACTTGCGGTATAGTTCCACTCAGCTGGCAGATTTATTGCAGTAAGCAACCATGCTTACATTGAAATGATATTGTAAACAATAGAATTAAAAAGAAAAAAATGTTTGTGTCACTTTCTTAATTATTGTGGTTTCCGCCAGGGAGGTGTTATAAGGCAGCCATTCTTCGTTTCATTCATTAACAAAATAAACAACAACAACATGTTATCTAAAAATATTTGTGTCGCATTCCTTTAATCTTAACCTGCTACTGTGTTTTTCACTCATTTATTTCCTATATCTCCTATATTTTATTGTGTAACTAACTGAGATCGTCACAGTGTCACATTTGTATTCCAATCAAAACATCAATTGAAACGTTGACCAATTATCTATCTGACACCAAATCAACATTTGGTTATTATCACACTTCAACGATTTCAACTCCACAATAAGGGTAAATGATTTTAATCACTAGCTGATTAGCAGACCGTGCGTGCGAATGCAAACTGTGAAACAAGCTAAGCGTGTGTTACACACTCGCTTCACATATTCCATATGTACCTGTGAGTTTTACCCAATACACTTCATCCACTATCATCCACATCACATAGACACTTTACCTGTTCCAAAGGCTTGTTAGTATGCTGATGTCAACGAAAGGTGGGATTTCACTGTTTGCCGATATTTTGGTAATTCATACCTTAAAATTTTTTCAATACAATAAGCGATAAAAATTTTCAATACAATAAGCGACTTGCCTTGGTTCATGTAAACAAACACAATGAGGACTGAATGGACTTAAAATACACCGGAATAATTTAGATGGAAATTTAGGTTGTAAATTTTAGTTTATGGTGGGAATTTAGTTCTTCATAAAACAGTACCCGTATGTATATATTGTTTATTTAAGAGTTTCCAATATCTGATGTAGACTTTTCTGACACTAATACCTTAAGTGTATTTATTTGTAATTGCTACTTGATGTGCCACTAAGTGCATCATTATCAAACAAATATGCCAAGACAAGCTTTTAACCTTTGTACTATCAATTGATGATAAATGATCTCATTGCTGTTTCTGTGCTTGTGCAGGCAACATCTTGGTGTTTTATAATCAAGCTATTATTACAATATTCAAATATTCAAACAGGAAGATGTGCTGTTTATCATTAAACTTTTTAGTTAATTTTCTAATAATTCTTCTATCACCTGAATATGGAATTCTTATAAACCAAATAGTGTCATGTTTACAACGCCAGGATAAAACAAACTTGGAGCTCCTCAGCTGAACCTATTGGAATAGATATGTTCAAAATGCAACAAACAAAAATTTTCAAAGGGAATATTCATCATGATTTCCATAATTTCATGAGAAGGACTTGTGTTCACCACCAGAATGGATTACACATAGCTCTACCATCATTGTCGCACCAAAATGCCACATAGCTTGTTTTGGTGACTTTTCAATGATACTTAGTGTATTTAGAACTAAGCTGATTGTAAAGCAGTCCCAGATAGGAAGGAGATGTTTAAGATGTGTCGACTACCAAAGAACTTCTTATACCAAGGATAACAGCGAAACTAGCGATTCTGGCCAGCATGGAAACAGTAATGTGAACAACCTGGACGGATATAGTGTTCTTCCTTTTTAAAAGATAAGTACATGTATCACTTCCTATCTATCTATTCATTGCATCATTGACATCTTGTGATCTTTTTTATGCAGCACATGAACTCCTGCAGTGGGCAACCTAAATCGGACTATCACTCATATTAACACTTCTAATGCCACTGATGGTGTGTTTTCGCTTTATTTAGATAACCTTATATTTAAGTTACATGTATTCAAAGCAAAGTGCTACTAAATCAATACAAATATATGAGACTGGTTTTAAACATTTGTATAACTAGGTTTAAGTTTTCCTAGCGTAGGCAACAGTCAAAAGTCTCAGAAATTTACAGATTTAGTACATCCTTGTTTTCAGAGTAGCGGTTCCATATATGTCAGCACCCATGGTAAGATGAACTACATCTGGAGATACTGGCCAGGCAGGAACATTTAATGGAACATTTGACACCATATAAGGAACACAAAGAAAGTGGTTAATGGATGCTGTATTCTATCCAGGAATGAACAGTTTAAAGAGACATACCATGGATACAGAAAGCCTTTTCACCAGTGGTTTAACCTGTGACTGTTTCCTGAATTCTTGATTGCATTATTTGATGCTCAAACCATTTTGTATTAAAATAAAATCAAAAGCCAATTAAATAGCAGAGCTGTTTATTTCCAAACTAGCTGCTTACAGACAAGACACATCTTACGTTTAAAGTCTCACGCGACCCATACCACATCTGTTTGCTGCCATTCGCGCGAGCAGGGCTGTTTGCTGCCATTCGCGCAAACAGGGGTACTATGTCACTGATACATTGTCCAATCCACTGAACTTTGTACCATTTAACCAGATCAGCACGGCGTAGGACAACATGCATGCCTACAACTACTGGGTATGTCCCCTACCTCAACTGTTCGCTGCCATTCACGTGAGCACTGACTGTTCGCTGCCATTCGTGCGAGCAGTGGGACTACGTCAAAGGTACATTGCCTACAACAACTGGGCTTTGTCCCTTGCTGATCACGACACTCGACATATAGTGCCAGGCATTGTCACAATCTGTGACCTTGCCGGTGCATAACAATGTGCACCGATACCTAATCATTGGTGTCAGGCACATACACAAGTCTTTATACGTAAGAGGTAATTCAGCATGGAAACTGTACTGACATAGTCATCAGCCTTAGCGCAGGACAATTTCCATGAATACGCACAAAAAAATGAAATGCACAGGTAGTTTGGAAGGAAGTCAACAGCCAATTTAGTGTATGCAGTATTTAACATGTGCCACATATTCAATTACACCTGAAATCATCAACAAACACCAGTTCAAACTCAGAATTTTCATTTGGTTAGCAAATAGAGAATTGAATAAGTGGTTTATCAGGCATAAATGGAATATCTATAGATACATGACAATTTCCTTTTATAATTCACATAACTTCTCCATTTTTGACAGAACGGAAGAAACAAAATGATAATCCAAAAAAGGACATGCCAAACATTTTCTTGCTTGCTAGGTGTACGAGTATACATTCTTATCAACATACAGCTGTAATTATTTGAACAATGTGTGATTTCAACATTGGGCCAGAATATAATACATTCAAAGTTATAATGCAAATTATCAAAATACCTCAAAATGCGACAGAACTGCCATGAGACTTGGACAGTTGTTTTCAAATGATTTTTATCAGATTTAGTACTTTATATTATACCACATGTTTTAACCATATATGTACACTTCAACTCACGACTTACCAGTTTGTTTATATCTTATTTTATTATATGTCTCAAGCAGACCCAATCAAGCAAGGAGTTATCATTCCATTATTCAAGGAGACTCATATAAGCAGTTGTGGCCCTAAAATGCAATGCAACAACATATTTCCTAACAGATTTGCAGATACTTCTCCTTTTTCTGAGAGAAAAAGGGGAAGACATATGCAGATCATATTTTTGGACCACATCAAACATGTTCTTGCTTGTTTGGGGAACTTTTATACATAATTATGTGTTTGTGTGTGTGTGTTTTTTTTTAACTCAGCTTAAGATTTAGTATCCAGATTTCCAGAACATTTGCTCATCTCAAAGACCTGTATAATTCCAAGTTGGAAAGATGGTCATCAAACTATTATGAAACAAATATTAAAACTCCGAAACAAGTCATCAGATTACTCAAAATACATGTTTTCTTTGTATTTCTACGGTTCTTCTAAGGAAGAGCAACATAAAGTCTTATTTGAAATATGACATGTATTCATTTAAAGAAATAGAACAGTCATGAAACTATGTATGACCAACGTAATATTATGAAAAACTATATTTCTATATTGTAAACTATGTTGTTTTATATTTGCATGCAACTGTGTTACCAGCCTTAACAGTATGAGAATTATTGCATTATTTATTATTGTCATATCCTATCTCTGAACATGTAGCATTATGTTGTCTGTCTAATTTGTATCTGAACTATGTCATAGTTGCCAGCAGATTAATCTATCTCTCCAGGTATTTGACTAAGGTTGTGTGCTTAAATAATCACCCCCTAATCCCTCCTATACTTGGGGACCATTCAGTCATATCATTATCATTCTACTCCTTCAATCTTTGGGCATTTAAATAATGATTTTGCAACAAAATCATTAAATTTTCCCCAAGTAAATGTAGCATTAGTGTGATCTTATTAGCAATTTCCAGACTAGCTTCAATAACACATCTTATGTTTAAAGTCTCATGCTGCCCAAATCACATCTGTTCGCTGCCATTGGCCCGAGCAGGGCTGTTTGCTGCCATTCGCGCAAACAGGGGTACGCCCAAACCACATCTGTTCGCTGCCATTCGCGCGAGCAGGGCTGTTTTGCTGCCATTCGCGCAAACAGGGGTACGCCCATACCACATCTGTTCGCTGCCATCCGCGCAATCAGGGCTGTTTGCTGCCATTCGCGCAAACAGGGGTACTATGTCACTGGTACATTGTCCAAACCACTGAACTTTGTACCACTTAACCAGATCAGCACGACATAGGACAACATGCATGCCCACAACTACTGGGTATGTCCCCTGTCTACAACTGTTCGCTGCCATTCGCGCGAGCAGGGACTGTTCGCTGCCATTCGCACGAGCATTGGGACTATGTCACAGGTACATTGCCTACATCAACTGGGCTGTGTCCCTTGCTGATCACAATACTCAACATATATAGTGCCAGGCATTGTCACAATCTGTGACCTTGCTGGTGCCTAACAATAAATTTTGCACCGATACCTAATCATTGGTATCAGGCACATATATGAGTCATTATGCATAAGAGGTATTTCATCATGGAAATTGCACTGACATAGCCAGCAGCCATAGCGCAGGACAGTTTCCATGTATGAGCACAAATTGAAATGCGCAGTTAGTTTGGAAAGACATATCCAATGACTGAACTGGTTCCTTTTAGCCAAATTGTAAATATAAGGGATTAAGGGTAGATGTTATAGTAAAAGAATATTTATTTAATCAACAAATCAGCTTTGCTTTTTATTACATCCTTCATACTAATGCAGACATTTAGCATTGACTTGAAGGAGGTTCCCATCATAAAATGGAAATTTAGGTTGTAAATTTTAGTTTATGGTGGGAATTTAGTTCTTCATAAAACAGTACCCGTATGTATATATTGTTTATTTAAGAGTTTCCAATATCTGATGTAGACTTTTCTGACACTAATACCTTAAGTGTATTTATTTGTAATTGCTACTTGATGTGCCACTAAGTGCATCATTATCAAACAAATATGCCAAGACAAGCTTTTAACCTTTGTACTATCAATTGATGATAAATGATCTCATTGCTGTTTCTGTGCTTGTGCAGGCAACATCTTGGTGTTTTATAATCAAGCTATCCACCAACCGCCCCACCACATATCACCTTGCTGAAGTCAAATCCTGGAGAGATAGGAACCAGATCAGTCTCTTAGTTTATAAGTCAAGAAGAATTTGTAGACCAATCATAAGCATTTAAATAATGATTTTGCAACAAAATCATTAAATTTTCCCCAAGTAAATGTAGCATTAGTGTGATCTTATTAGCAATTTCCAGACTAGCTTCAATAACACATCTTATGTTTAGAGTCTCATGCTGCCCAAACCACATCTGTTCGCTGCCATTGGCCCGAGCAGGGCTGTTTGCTGCCATTCGCGCAAACAGGGGTACGCCCAAACCACATCTGTTCGCTGCCATTCGCGCGAGCAGGGCTGTTTTGCTGCCATTCGCGCAAACAGGGGTACGCCCATACCACATCTGTTCGCTGCCATCCGCGCAAACAGGGCTGTTTGCTGCCATTCGCGCAAACAGGGGTACTATGTCACTGGTACATTGTCCAAACCACTGAACTTTGTACCACTTAACCAGATCAGCACGACATAGGACAACATGCATGCCCACAACTACTGGGTATGTCCCCTGTCTACGACTGTTCGCTGCCATTCGCGCGAGCAGGGACTGTTCGCTGCCATTCGCGCGAGCATTGGGACTATGTCACAGGTACATTGCCTACATCAACTGGGCTGTGTCCCTTGCTGATCACAATACTCGACATATATAGTGCCAGGCATTGTCACAATCTGTGACCTTGCTGGTGCCTAACAATAAATTTTGCACCGATACCTAATCATTGGTATCAGGCACATATATGAGTCATTATGCATAAGAGGTATTTCATCATGGAAATTGCACTGACATAGCCAGCAGCCATAGCGCAGGACAGTTTCCATGTATGAGCACAAATTGAAATGCGCAGTTAGTTTGGAAAGACATATCCAATGACTGAACTGGTTCCTTTTAGCCAAATTGTAAATATAAGGGATTAAGGGTAGATGTTATAGTAAAAGAATATTTATTTAATCAACAAATCAGCTTTGCTTTTTATTACATCCTTCATACTAATGCAGACATTTAGCATTGACTTGAAGGAGGTTCCCATCATAAATTTGGATAATAATATCTCACTAGGGGTGGGATATACTAAAACAAAGACGATACAAAGAGGTAATTGATTGACTATGAGTTCTTAAGAGACAAATCGGAATTGTAATGTATTTTCGCGACCTGAGACGATCTTTCTAATTTTTCCCAAATTTTGGAAGCCTGGCTTTAGAGACCACCTGTCATAGGAGACCACTTTTACTGCTTCCCCTGCGTGGTCTCTTAACGCAGGTTCAACTGTACAAGAGATATAGACTTCTAAAAACTTTAACCGAAAACTTTAACAAAAAAATTCCAAGTCTGTGACCTTGACCTCAAGGTCACTCAGGGTGGGTCATGATGGTACTGCATAAAACTTCAGACCAATATCTACCAACATGCAAAGTATCAACTTGATCCATCAACATGTTCAAGAGATATAGACTTCTAAAAACTTTAAAGAAAAAGTCACTAGAGCACGAATTATAGGTCAAGGTCACTAGATCAATGTGGGTGCAAAGTCGGGACATCGAGGAGAAGCCATATGCAAGGTTTGATGGTTGTAAGCTTTATAGTTTATGAGATATTAAGGGTTGGCTTCAAAAATGACAAAGTCACTAGAGCACCAAATATAGGTCAAGGTCACTAGGTGAATGTGGGTGCCGAGTTGGGACATCAAGAAGTCATATGCAAGGTTTGATGGTTGTAGGCTTTATAGTTGATGAGATATTAAGAGTTGGCTTCAAAAATGACAAAGTCACTAGAGCACGAAATATAGGTCAAGGTGACTAGGTCAATTTGGGTGCAAAGTCGGGACATCGAGGAGAAGCCATATGCAAGGTTTGATGGTTGTAGGCTTTACAGTTGATGAGATATTTAGGGTTGGCTTAAAAAATGACAAAGTCACTGGAGCATGAAATATAGGTCAAGGTCAGTAGGTCAATGTGGGTGCCGAGTCGGGACATCAAGGAGAAGCCTTATGTAAGGTTTGACAGTTCTAGGCTTTACAGTTGATGAGAAACTAACACAGCATCTGAGCATTGTACAAAGGTGTTATAGATATTGACCTCTAGCCCCGCCCCCAGGCACGACCCCACGGGTCCCTTCACACTAAATCACGGAGGACCCTCATATGTAGCAATGTTCCAAATATGAATGATTTCTGGTCAGTGACTATCAAGATATAACAATTTTAAAAACTTTAACCAAAAGTGTGAAGCGGACGTCAACGTACACGTAAACGGGGACGACTTCGTGCAGGCGAGCTAAAAATAACTATTAAGTCCCAAATTCAAGCTTTTTGCTATCTTTTGTAGTTGCAAAGCCCAGCTTACCAAGTAAAGACAGATTACAACTCAAAAACAGTTTTTCTGATGGAAAGACCCATTTTTTTGATTTTTCTTTCTCTTCAAGAATACATAAAACATCTTTAACTATCATTACACTAAGCGCTATTTTTCAAGTTCTACTAGTTAACGCCTTAACAGTTCTATTGGTTAACATACCAGTGGGTGGGGCAGGGAACAGAGCCATAAAGGCAGGGATCTCACTCACATACTCTGGCACCTCATTGTTCTCTATGGGCTGAAAAAATATCTGACATCATGATACCAATTAAAAATAGTATCGGTATAGGGATACACTTATCTACAATCACAAAAGTTAGCACCACATTTTTTTATGTTATTATTATTATCACTCTACTGGGGCAGCAATTGATGAAGCTGGTGATCAGACTTATTACATTAAGAACTTTCACAGATGTATCACATTTTTCAAGGACTTCAAAATCAGGTTGTCCCTTCAGTTAATTCTTGACCATTCCCAGGTGATTCTGTAGTATTTTCTTTACATTGTTTATTCTGCTTCTCTATTGTGTTTGCCATCTTCGGTTTTTGGTTGATGCTTACTATATGCAGTCGATGGCTAACTTGCTAGGAAAGGACTAGTCATATTGTTCTTCATGTGTGTTGAACATTATATCTTATGTGATGTCATTTTCCTTCCCGCCTAGTGCCTGGGCTGGAATTTCAAAATTTGATTGTATCAATTCCTGACTTTCCAGTCTATTGACTCATTTAAGCCTGACGTCCCTTTTATAGGACTTAGGCAAACAGAATAGCCCCAGATGTGATGCCGCAAAACGCGGCGTCCCATCTGGGGCTATTCATTTTCATCGAAAAATTGAATAAAATTCAAAAATCACACCTGACGCCCCTAAAAATGATAATCCAATTGATAATGATGGGAGAATCCATTCGTCAAATATGGGTTAATCCCTTATTATGACTTACCAAAGCCACATCTTCATCCAGCAGCTGGTGAGAGATTGATCTCGGGTTACCTCCATCCCTGTAATACCAATACATGACCTATGATATGTTTGGTTCCCACACTCCGTATGTACAGTAAATTATATTCCTACACAAATTGTCTTACAAGCACAATATCAGACCAGCTTGTTGAGAGTTTTAACCGGTTTTGTCTGGCTGCGATGCTAACAATCAAGGGTTCTAACAGGAACTGAGCTGCAATATTACTGTAGCCTTAAATTGTTAACCTGTATAAGACCATACATAAATGGCTTCTGTAGTTATCTGCCCGCGTCCTTGTGTCTCGGTCAGCCAAGTCCTTTACAAAACGTTCGGTCATGAAAAGTTTAATGGTAATGATTGACTTTGGTTTCTAGAATAAGGGTTTTGAGTATCTTTGTTTCAGCCACTGGTCATTGTTTCACTTCAAAATCATAATCCCTGTTCTACTGTACTAACTGTAGTCAAGTTAATTTTTCACTCAAACGTTTCTCTTTATGTCAAATTTGATTTTGATATCTAACTAAACATTTCTAAATGCAATTGTATAAATGCAACCAGCATAATTATGTTTTCATACTCTAAAATGTCTAAACCATACATGCATATGAATATGTTCAATGCCAAACAAGAGGTTTGAATAAGGTTTCTGAGAAAATGTGTACACAATGGAGTAGTAAGTACGCACTGTGCAAACATTTTGATGCGTACGGTATGCATTGTGAAAAATAATTATCTACTTTGCTGAAAGCCATCAATCACTTCTAGGATGTCATCAGTAGCAGCCAAAGAATAAGGCTAGCATTGTATTTTTGAAGAAATTTATATTAAAACAGCAACCATTTACTGGGCATTTATCATCAATATGGATGGTTAATGCATCTTGCTCAATGACCCAGTGCCTGTGGGGTTCAAATCTCCAGCCTCTCGATCTGGTTTCGAGGTTATAAAACTTTTTTCATGCTCAACTCAGCTGAGACTAAAATTTATCCTGCTAATAAATGTTAAAATGCCAACAATTGTTGGCATTTTAACATTTATTAGCAGGATAAATTACTTGCTTGGAGTTCTTAACCTTCAATTTCAATTAATTTGGGCTTTTTTTTTTGGTATTTATGAGCAGTTTAAATTTTAAGCATAGCTGAGTTGAGCATGAAAAAAGATTTATAACCTTGGGGCCTGGAGTCTGACTGTGACATACTAACCCCTGCAGTAGGCCACCCAACTACCCAAGTGAGCCCAGCCTGGTTGAATATTCCCAAAATTACAGGTTCTGTCGGACTTTTCAACCAAAAAGAGTAAACAGCCTACTACCTTCCATACAGTGAGACCAGTAGATAGCCAATATCAGCATAGATGACCAGTGTCTGCAGTGTCACCCCAGCAGTTAGCTTGGTAAATGTCTTGATACCTCGGCTGGTCCAGGTCTTCGCAATCTGAAATTAGGTCTTTAAACCTTGAATTTTTCGTATATAACATATTTTGCCCAAAAGATACAAGTCTTTTATTATTTTGGAAAATGGCCAACAAACTTTAGCATCATGCATGATACCTTGAAGAAACTGTAAATTCGGAAATTTTCGCACAGCTTTTATATCGCGAATTTTCTATTTCCGAATTATTAGCAAGTCCTTGAATTCGCGAGTGAATGTCCATGTATTCTATGAATGTCCATGTTTATAGTGACTCTTTATTAGCAAGGACTATGAATTCGCGAGGCAACCAATTCGCAAATATTAGCAAAAATTAAGTTCTCGCTAATATTTCCGGATCTACAGTAATTGATTTGAATCATTGCTCAGCCAATGTAATGGTACCATAACTACCATTGGTTGAACAATGTTTTTTCTTTTTATTCTGAGTAAACCCAGTGCACTGCCAAACTTACAGGCTGTACCCCAGCAAGACAACATCTCATAGCCATGGGTGGCACACTCTTCACAATGGGAGGGAACTCTGTACATATCTTATCAAGGGTGGCAACCTCTGTGTTACCATAGTCGATGTAGAATATGTCTGCTGATATATCTGCTGACTCACTGTGAAACAAAAAGTATCTCTTATAAATACAAGCAAACAAAGTTGCCTAATTTATGCTTAATCTAACCCTAAAATCAATTTTGCCCGAGTGGATAAACTGGGCTTCTAACAAAGAATTTGGTTACCACAATATTGCAAAATAAAATTTCAAATCTTATGAAATTAAAACAAATTCAATAAGATTTTCATCTGGTAATCATACTTTGTCAGACTGACTTAATATCTTTGTGCAAGTACAGTGGTGGTCATGTTTTCAGGCAGAGCTTCATCCCTGCAATCTGACTAATCTAGCAACCACATCTTTAACAGCACAGGTATGCCCTCCACCCACCTGCTTATCCTCGTGACCTGGGCACGTCTGTAGCGTACATCAGTCAGTTCAGTATCAACAAGCACTAGCTGTCCGATAGTGAGACTGTCGGCATCACTCACACACGACCAGTGGCTCTCACAAAATGTCTGCATGTCTTTCTGGATCTTCAAGAAGCATGCTACTCTGTCAGCTATAAAAAATTAAACAAAGTTCAACAATCATTTTTGAAGATGTATTTACATGCTCAATCATGAAATTTATCTTGCAAATAAATGTTAGTTTCCAGCTAATTTTGGTATTTTAACATTTATTAGGATAAATTACTGGCCTTTGTGGCTTAAACCTGAACATTCCTTAAGTTGATTACTTAAGAATTTGTCAGCACTCAGCAATAGATAATGGACATCACAAAATGTGTAACATAAATATTGCCAGTCTTTCTTTAATTTCTTTACTCTTCACAAAGCTTTATTTCATAAATCTTTTCATATACAAACAAAATATTGTAGATATACACAACTATAGATCAAAAAATCCAAAGAATTTTATCATCCAGTTAGTATATGAGCCGCGTCATGAGAAAACCGGATTTTCGCCTATGCAAAAACAAAGGCGCAGATCAGCTTCGCAGTAACTGCGAAGCTGATCAGAGCCTTTGCTTTCACTACACGGATAGTACCATTTCTCTTCTTCTTAAATCCGAAATTTCATGTTTCTAATCATCTTCTGTGACTGTGCAGGTCAGTTTGTGTCAGACCGGGTCAGAAACCCTGAAGACCGGTAGGGATTTTTTCTGCAATTTTGGGAAGGGGCCCTAGGGTCTTTCTGATTGGGAAAATTAGCGGCATAATCCAGAATTTGGGAATTTTTCAAAACATTCAAAGATTATGATATTTTCCAATTTGACATAGTTAAGTTTAATCATTTTAAATCATTAAGTAATATCTTAAAATCAAAGTTTAATATCATTTCAAACAGCAGAGTTTGATTTTCACCGTTTAGGAAGTGTTAAGAATTATTTTCAGCTGTACAGGGTTAGAAATAAGCAGTTGCCCACTTGCCCGTCACGTGTCAAATTTGGTGGGGGCAACCTGATCTTACTAAAAGGTTGCCCCCAGGTCAACCTGAAATTTTCCAAGAATTAAGTGTTTAATCTCATCATTCTTAGATGAGCTAAAATACAAATTCAAAGCAATGACAATTGGACTGTACCTTTGAATTCATGCATAAACATGATAAATAATCTTCATTTAGTAACATTTATATGACGTTTCTATGGGGGCAAGTTCAAACCATGGGGGGCAAGTTCAGCTTGATTGCAGGTTGCCCCCTGGACAAGTTGCTTCCCGGGTCTTATTTCTAACACTGCTGTGATTGGGAATTTTTTCCTTCAAATTGGGAAAAAAGTCACCTAATTTGCATTGGGAATGGGGCCTTATTTCAGCCCCTGAGACACTCGAAAACCAGAGGACCAATGGTCCTGTAAACGCTCACCTGAGATCAGCTGCATATACCAATAAACATGTTTGAATATTATGGTATTTAACTCCAGTGCAGGGGCAGATAAGCCCTTGGGCCATTTTCTTTTTTCAGAATCTTCAATATTCTGTCCATTTGCCAATTTCCTGTTGGCTTTTTCCTTCAAATGACATTTTAAGAGTTTTCCCAATTCAGATGCACAGGCAACCCATGTTGACCTTGCCATAAACTTGGTCAAGGTCATCACGGGGTCATGATTTATATATACATTGGAGTACTTTAGCCATCGATGCCTCACGCCAAGTTTCCTTGAAATCAGTCTATTGGTTTCAGAGAAGATGATTTTTGATGGGTTTTTACCATATATGGGCATGGCGGCCATCTTGGTCATGTGACCTAGATTATTTATATACACACTGATTCCCCCATTTTATAGATGCTTCACTTAAAATTTGGCTTTGTTTGGCCAAGCGGTTTCAGAGGAGAAGATGTTTGAATATTATGGAAATATACATGTATATTGCCCCGGGGTGGGGGCACATGAGCCCCTGGGGTCCAATTTTTTTCAGAATCATTAATATCCAGTCCTACTGCCCATTTCCTGCAAGACTTTCACTTTAAATGACATTTTAAAAGTTTTCCCCATTCAAATGCATTGGTGACCTATGTTGACCTTCCCGTAAAATAGGTCAAGGTCATCACAGGGTTATGATTTATATACACATTGTAGTGCTTGAGCCATCGATGCTTCGTGCCAAGTTTCGTTGAAATCGGTCAACCGGTTCTGGAGAAGAAGATTTTTGAATGGTTTTTACCATATATGGGCATGGCGGCCATCTTGGTCATGTGACCTGGATTTTTTATATACATATTTGTTACCCCTTCCTATTGATGCTTCACATAAAAAATTTTGCTTTGATTGGCCAAGCGGTTTCAGAGGAGAAGATGTTTGAATATTATGGAGATATACATGTATATTGCCCTGGGGTGGGGGCGGATGAGCCCCTGGTGCCCAATTTTTTTCAGAATCATTAATATTCAGTCCTACTGCTCATTTTCTGCAAGATTTTTCCTTTAAATGACAATTTAACAATTTTTCCCATTCAAATGCAAAGGCGACCTATGTTGACCTTGCAGTAAAATAGGTCAAGGTCACCGCAAGGTCATGATTTATATATACATTGTAGTACTTGAGTCATCGATGCTTCATGCCAAGTTTGGTTGAAATCGGTCCAGTGGTTCCGGAGAAGAAGATTTTTGAAGGGTTTTTACCATATATGGGCATGGCGGCCATCTTGGTCATGTGACCTGGATTATTTATATACACATTGGTTCCCCCTTCCCATAGATGCTTCATGTAAAATTTGGCTTTGATTAGCCAAGCTGTTTCAGAGTAGAAGATCTTTGAAAATTGTGGACGACGGACGGACGGAGGACGGACGGACGACGGAGCATGGGTATACTATAAGCTCACCTTGTGAGCCTGACGGCTCAGGTGAGCTAAGACACTGACCAGTTTTCTCGCATCATATATACCTGATCCCATCAACATCCAGAAGTAGTGGGGATCAATAACCTGGGTAACCCTGCCCGGAAACAGAACTTCCGCTGGCTTAACTGGTCCACGCTTCTCCATTTCTTTTCTACCCTAAAATACCTGAAATTAACAATAAAATGATAAAAACATGCTGTAGAAATTTCCAGTCTTCATAAAAAGTGCCAGTCTGTCGGTCAAAACCAGCAAAATTTCATTCTGTCTAGCAAAATATTTTATTCCGTCAGACAAATGTCAGGCAAAAATTACCAAGATTACAATGATAACCTATACAGACCTGTCGTACAAAATTGTGTTTTGTCCTGCAAAAAATTGCAGTCTGCCAGACATCTGACGTGCAACTGAAAAAAGATTTCACTAAGACTGAATTTCCCAGACCAGGTCAGAACTCCTTAAGACCGGTTTGTCCCATTGTGGCTCAAATCATGTTAGCTAGATATTAAATATACACAGGGCATTGGGCGGGGGGAGAAATTAGTCTTTAGCTCTTACAAGCGAAGCGAACATTGACAGTGACACACAATCACCTCACTCCTGACATTTCAGCTGTGTAAACAGGGATTTTTTTGGAAATTTTGGGAAGGGGCCCTAGGGCCTTTCTGATTGGGAAAATTAGCGACATATAAAAACCCGAATTTGGGAAATTTCCAGAATATTCAAAGTTGATAATAATTTCCAAGTTGACATAGTTAATCAAGCTTATGCATTTAGAATCATTAATAATAGCATAACATCAAATTTAAACAGCATTTCAAACAGCAAAACTTGAGTTTCACAATGAATTGACCTATAGTAAATTATTTTCAGCTGTGATTGGGAATTTTTTTCTCCAAATTGGGAAAAAAGTCACCTAAATCTCATTGGGAATGGGGCCTTATTTCGGCCCCTGAGACACCCAAAAAAAAATCCCTGGTAAATCAGAGAATCAGGCCTTGGGGAGGTCATTCGGGAACAAGACAACTCACCGACATGGTTTTGAGACAATTCACCGACAGATTTTGAAGACAATTCACCAACACTTTTGTTCACAGTTAACGGTTAATGACTTGTCACTGATTAGCATAATTGTTGACACTATTATAACAATGACATTTAAACTGTTTTATCACATTTTCACCAATATTTTAAGAATTTAAAGATAATGTAATTTTGTAAAGACAAGTTACCTACAGATTTAAGATTTGAAAGAAAATTTTAAGGCAATTCAGTCAGATTTCTATTTTGAAAGACAATTTTAAGACAATTCACCGACATAATTAAAAATTTGAAAGACAATCTAAAGAGTAAAGACAGTTCAACAATAGATTTCATATTTTAGGGACTTATGACAATTCATCATCAGATTTAAATATTGAAATATATTAAGACTAAAAATTTTGAAGTTAATAGTCACACAATTCACCGTCAATTTTAAGATTTTAAAAGACAGTAAAGATGTTTTAAGACAATTCACTGACAGTTTTAAGTTACACAATACATATGAAGACAATTCAACGACAGACTTATTCCATGTTTATTTGCATACAGATCAACCAAGATATCCCTTAATAGACCATTTCAGAGTCTACAAAATCAAGTTTCTCTCAGCAAGAGGTAAGCAATGATCACTAAAGACCTTGTGAAATCAGAACCAAACCAAAATCACGCCATAGTCAAATAAAACATGACTTCTATGGCCATTTGAATTACAGCATCTGTCACAATTGACTTCCTTTCTTTCAGTAAGATTTTAAATAATTTAGCGACACATTAAAGTTTGGTCAGGTTCCCAAAATCATTTCATATTAATCAAATTTGTAATTATCATAATGATCGATCTCATGCAAGTGACCTTAATTTTGACCAAGAATGATTATCAATTATGGTAATAACGTGAACAAAAGTGTCGGTGAATTGTCTTCATAAGTTTAGGTGATTTGTCTCAAAATCTGTCGGTGAATTGTCTCAAAAACCGTGTAGGCGAGTTGTTTTGTTACATTGTCAGTGAATTGTCTTGATCCCGGTCATTCCAGTCCCTGATAGCTTGGGCAGGGGAAACAGAAAAGTGACTTAAAAATCAATTCTGAAAGTTGGTGTATCTTTTGGGCAGCTTCAACAGTGAAGGAAAATATGAATAGAAAATTGAAGTAACTGCGAAGCTGATCAGCGCCTTTGTTTTCGCTACTCGGATAGTACAATTCCTCTTCTACTTAAATCCGAAATTTCAAGCTTCTAGCTCTTTTCTGTGCTTGTACAGGTCGGTTTGTGTCAGACCTGTTCGGAAATCACATTGTTGGTTATCCCACGAGGCGGCTCATTTAATTGATCAATTAGTTTAATGCAGCGTGTGTTGCAACATCATGACGTCATCAAAACGGCTGACCTGACTGACGTCATTTGTAACATTATGTGCATATCATTGGACAAGGCCAAATCTTGACCTTTCAACTGGAATAAATTAATATTCGACATCAGTTTCCATAACGTCAGCATAATGTGTTCGGCTCGTTCCAGAAACGGCCCCACAAGTGAACAAACAGCTGAAAAATGAATCTGTTAAAAAAAGACACAGAATTTTGAGGAGAAAATTTGATTGTTAGAAAGTTAAATGTGTTTCATCAATTAGCGAAGTGAAGGTGAGAATTTCTTAATAATGGAATTATATGTGAAAGAATAGATGTGTAAAAACGGCTTATTTTCGCCATCTTGCTTTACAGATGGGCACGAGGCTGAAAGTACATTCGGAATGGATGACGAGTCACTTCGGCCTTTCAGTCTCACACACTGGCGTCTGATCTTTACTAAATGCACTATATTTTTGTATATTTCATTAAAGCTAGTACTTGTATGTTTATTATTGTAAACAATACAAACATGGTGGACATTATGATTTTGACTGAAAATAAGTTTCTGTTGTTTTCTTATCCTGAACGAAATTTCCCGAACACGACACTTCGCGGTTTTTTACATCTAATGTCTGTAATTTAAATGCAGAAATCAGAATTCTTGTCCTCTTCGAACTCCGGAGAAAATCGTAATTTCTGTAACGCATCCAGCAGTAGACAATCCAAAGTACCCCCTCGACAACGCCAGACGCCATTGTTGTTGTTATTTCTGGTATCGTCTGATCTCGCGAGAATGATACGGGAAACTTTTGATCGGGGTCATCTCGACCCAAAACTAATTCGCACTCCATCTTCCGTCGCACCTCTCTTTAACCATCAGTAAGGGTAGACTCGTACACTCAGCTGATGAGTACAATCTCCATGGAGCGAAACGTCTCTTCACCATTCCGAATGTACTTTCAGCCTCGTGTCCATCCGTAAAACAAGATGGCGAAAACAAGTGGTTTTTACACACCAATTGATTTACATAGAATTCCATCGTTAATAAAAAGAAATGCTCAACGACACTTCGCTATTTGATGAAACACATATTTAAATTTCTATCAATAAAATTTTCTTCTCAAAATTCTGCGTTTTCTCTTTCTAACAGATTCATTTTTCAGCTGTTTGTCATCGTGTTCACTCGTGTGGGGCCGTTTCCGGAACGAGCCGAACACATATGCCGACGTTTACGGAAACTGACGTCGAACATTAATTTATTCCAGTTGAAAGGTCAGGATTTGGCCTTGACCAATGATATGCACATATTTCTACAAATGACGTCAATCAGGTCGGCCATTTTGAATTCGGCGCGCGGCGTTTAAAGTCAGCAACACGCGCTGCATTATACAAATTGGTCAATTAAATATTAATTGACAATTAACTTTCCTTATATGGAAATGGTCGGAAGTCAATTCTCGGCGTAAACATACGAACATATACGGACGATTTAGTGCACTGAAAGAATGACAACCAGAAGTTTTTAAACGAGAATAAAACCGCTAAAAACGGACAAAATATGTTGGATTTTTTTCTAAAAGCACATTAAACATGTTAGTAATGCATTGGTGAAGTGTATTCTTCTTGATTTATCTTGAAAAAGTTGCAATTATCGACACTTCGTTTCACCATTGAAAAGCCAACTGGGATCGCAACGAAGGGATATGGAACATATATGTGTAATATAGCGGAGTGAGATCTCGCAACTACAGTAAGGGTACCTTTTTCAACATTTAAAGATACAAAAACATTTCTGTATGATAAATTATGGTTAAAAGAATAGATACTGACATAAAGAAATGTATTTGCACCTTTGTTTGTTTGTTTGTGTTGAGGCTTAACGTCCCAGTCAACAATTTTTCAGTCATGTCGGGACGGAGCCAACGCTTCCTGGGTTTAACCAGTACTGTAGGGAGTAGATGTGCCTTGCTCAAGGACACAACACGGTGACGCTTGTGGGGTTCGAACCCAGGACCTCTCGATTCGGAGTCCGACGATCTACCACTACGCCACCGCGCTCCCTATATTTGCACCTTTGCCTGGTGGGAGTAGTACACTTACTTTAAACCGAGGTGCGGCGGAAATTGAAATTTGAATTGGTTTTGGGTCGAGATGACCCGGAACCAAAGTTACCCCATTCTGATCTCGCGAGAATGAAGTTACCCATGTTCCCAAAAATAATGGCGTCAGGCGGTGTCGAGGGGGTACTTTGGATGTTGGACTGTTCATTTTGGACTATAAAAGTGTGATTTTCTCAGGAGTTCGGAGAGTACAGGATTTCTGCTTTTCGTGTTTTGTAAATGGACACTAGCTGTATGAAACGGCGAAGTGGCGTGCAAATGACATTCCGTCTTGGACAAGAAAACGACACAAACTTATTTTGTGTCACTGTACATTACCCTACCATTATTTTATCCGGGGTAAGATTTTTTCATAATTAACTGTAAAATGCTTAAATACTAATGTTTAGTGCATTTATTTAAGGTCAAACGCCAGTGGTGTTGTTGACCGATTTGGAATAGTTGTCCAACTTGGAATTCCAAATTTGATATGTCAATCTTGAGATTGACGATTGCCGTTCACTGGTAACAAAAACTATTTCAATCCATTTTAATGGTGACTACTTGTAATTTAAACGTTTTAAAACACGTAGTTAGCTTTATTTCTTTGTATTACCCTTTTATTATATATTTTAAGTTGGCAATTTCTTTTCAATGAGCAAAATTGTACCAAATTACCGGAATAGACTACGAGAATTAATACTTTAATAGTGATAAGACATACTTTATTTCACAGCTTTGGGTACATCTTATGCATTTCATTTGCAGTGCATACCAGTGAAAAAGTATACTGACACTCTACACCAGTTTAGCTACTTTTTGTTTTATTATTCCAAAATGGACAGTCTATCCAACTTGGAATGTAAGAACAGAGGGACCAAGAACGAATGCAATTAAATTTCAAGTCCCAACATAGACAGTGGGTGGGAAAGAAAATACATAAACACAACAAAACATTTGCCGACAACACACTCGAAGAACAGAATGACTAGCTCTTTCCCAACAAGGTAGCCATCAGGCTAAGTTTCAACACTTACGAAAGGGAACGAGTACAACAGAGAAGTAGGCACAATAAACAGAAGTATAATGAAGATAAACCACTTTTCCTGGGACACCAATTATCGTTTTAACTGGGCACAAGCATGATGAAGACAAACCACTCTATCTGAGACACAACTTTACGTTTTTACCGGGCACAACGCTGAAAACCACTTCTCCTGGGGACGTCCTCGAATTCATAAAGAAAGAATTGACAATCATCGCATTACTTTATAACCTGTGTCTCTACTATCGAATTTTACGCTTGAGAATTTACTCTGTTGTTTCTGTTCATATGAGGTTCCTCTCTCTGGATGCTTGGCCACATTTTTATTACGGCACTATATCTATTATTAAGTAATTATTCAGAGATCATTTACGAAAATGCAATGTATACAGACAGATTACACAAATGCGTACTTTGTCAATATTCAACATTGCTACAGGTCGAGTACCAGCATTCTCTTTAAGGATTTAACACTTATTCCAAACATGATGACACAATATATACAGAGAGATTTAACTAATGCGTATTTTGTAAATATTTCGAATTGGAAAGCGTATATTCCAAATTGCAGAGTCTATCCATTTTGGAATAACAGAGGTAAAGGTGGAGTACTTGCAGTCTCTGTTAGAATTATGGAAATTATTCCAAAAGTGATGATGCAATGCATACAGAGAACATGCACTAATGCGTAAATTGCACATATTCCAAATTTGAAAGCGTTTGTTCCAAATTGTCCATTTTGGAATGATAATGGTTATAAATGCATTCTCTGTTAAGAATTTAGAATAAATTCCAAAATGATGACACTATGAACAAAGACAGATTACTTTAATGCGTACTTTGTAAATATTCCATATATCATTACGAATACTTGCCCATGCAATAAACAGAGATTTTTTCAGCTTTAAAACTTGAAAATTTTCAGCTGAAAAATTTTGATATTTTCCTTATTTTTGCTAACAACAGGCGAGGCGGTTCTAACGTGTACCCACAATCTATGTTTTGGAGCAAAAATAAGAAAAATAGGTATACCCCTGCATACCCCAGTTATGCTATATAAAATTGGGGTTCAAGGGGGTATACATTGCATGGACATGTTTTCCTGATGTGGAAAACCTATATTCCAAATTGAATGTCAGTCCATTTTTGAATAATAGTGTTTAAGATGGAGTACTTGCGTTCACTGTTCTGATTATAATGATGACACAATGTGTACAGAGAGATCACACAAATGTGTACTATGTCAATATTCTTCATTGGAAAGCCTACCTTTCAAATGGGAACGCCTGTCCATTTTGGAATAATAGTGCTTAATGTGGAGAACCTGCATTCTCCTAAAGGATTTAAGACTTATTTCCAAAAATCATGATACAATGTATACAGAGAAATTGCAATAATGCGTACTTTGTTAATATTCCGAATTGGATAGTTTGTCCATTTTGGAATGAAAGTGTGTATATTCTCTGTAAGAATTTGAGAATAATACCAACAATGATGACACAATATATACAGAGAGATTTTACACTTACTAATGCGTATTTTGTAAATATTTCGTGTTGGAAAGTGTATATTCCAAATTGGAGATTCTGTCCATTTTGGAATAACAGAGGTAAAGGTGGAGTACTTGCGGTCTCTGTTAGGTTTATTGAAAATATTCTTAAAGTGATGAAGCAATGAATACAGAGAACATACACTAATGCGTAAATTGCACATATTCCAAATTTGAAAGCGTTGATTTCAAATTGTCCATTTTGGAATGATAATGGTTAAGGTCGAGTAAATGCATTCTCTGTAAAGAATTTGAATAAATTCCAAAATGATGATACTATGAACACAGACAGATTACTTTAATGCGTACTTTGTAAATATTCCATATTGGAAAGCCTATATTCCAAATTGAATCAATGTCCATTTTGGAATAATAGTGTTTAAGATGGAGTACTTGCATTCACTGTTTTGATTATAGAATGAAATCGAAAATGATGTCAGACACAATGTGTACGAGAGATCACACAAATGTGTACTATGTCAACTTTATCATGATACAATGTATACAGAGAAATTGCAATAATGCGTACTTTGTTAATATTGCGAATTGGATAGTTTGTCCATTTTGGAATGAAAGTGTGAAATGTAACGGACCTATATTCTCTGTAAGAATTTGAGAATAATACCAACAATGATGACACAATATATACAGAGAGATTTTACACTTACTGATGCGTATTTTGTTAATATTTCATGTTGGAAAGTGTATATTCCAAATTGGAGATTTTGTCCATTTTGGAATAACAGAGGTAAAGGTGGAGTACTTGCGGTCTCTGTTAGGTTTATTGAAAATATTCTTAAAGTGATGATGCAATGAATACAGAGAACATACACTAATGCGTAAATTGCACATATTCCAAATTTGAAAGCGTTGATTTCAAACTGTCCATTTTGGAATGATAATGGTTAAGGTCGAGTAAATGCATTCTCTGTAAAGAATTTTGAATAAATTCCAAAATGATGATACTATGAACTTTAATGAGATTACTTTAATGCGTACTTTGTAAATATTCCATACTGGAAAGCCTATATTCCAAATTGAATCAATGTCCATTTTGGAATAATAGTGTTTAAGATGGAGTACTTGCATTCACTGTTTTGATTATAGAATGAAATCGAAAATGATGACACAATGTGTACGAGAGATCACACAAATGTGTACTATGTCAGTATTCTTTATTGCGAAGCCTACATTCCAAATTGGAACGTCTGTCCAATTTGAAATCATAGTGCTTAAGGTGGAGAACCTGCATTCTCTTAAAGGATTTAAGACTTATTTCCAAAAAGTATGATACAATGTATTCCAAGATGAAATATTTACAAAGTACGCATTAAAGTAATCTGTTCATAGTGTCATCACTTTTGGAATTAATTTTAAATTATTTACAGAGAATGCATTTACTCGACCTTAACCACTATCTTCCAAAATGGACAATTTGGAACAAACGCTTTCAAATTTGGAATATGTGCAATTTACCCATTGGCATTAGTGTATGTTATGCATTGCATTTAAACTTTTGGAATATTTTCCATAATCCTAACAGAGACCGCAAGTACTCCACCTTTAAAACCTCTGTTATTCCAAAATGGACAGACTCTCCAATTTGGAATATACGCTTTCCAATACGAAAAATTTGCAAAATACGCATTAGTTAAATCTCTCTGTATATATTGTGTCATCATTGTTATACCCCCCGCAAAACGAAGTTTTAGGGGGGTATACTGTTTTCAGCCTGTCCGTCATTCCGTGATTCCGTCAATCTGTCATTCCGTCAACATTTTACATCTTTGCTGAATAACTTGAGTAGCTTTTGTCTGATTTGTTTCAAATTTTCACCACACTTGCACCATCAGACAATACATGTGTGATATGAATTTAAGGGCCAAAGGGTCAGTATTGCAATAGTTATGGGACTTTTTAAGTCTTCATATAACATGTTTGCCATAGTACTGAAAATATATACTTTGTGAAATCAACTCCTCTTACAGCTTTCACTGTTTCCTTTTAATATTTTGCTGATATGTTTCAGATAAATTACAGATGTGCATGAACACTTGTTATTATGAAAAAAATCATTTTTGACAAATTTACAGCATTTTTAACTTAGCAAATTTTCTATAATTGCTTATGTTCAATAATGGTTGGTAGTGCATACTTTGTGAAATCAACTCCTCCTAGGGCTTTCAGTATTTCTTTTCAGTACTTTGCAGACATGTTACAGACATATTGAAGATGTGCATGTAGAATTATGATGCTGAAAAAATAATTTTTGACAAATTTACAGCATTTTTTAACTTTGCCATTTTTCGACTTTGCAGCAGCATTTTGACATCTTTGCTGAATAACTTGAGTAGCTTTTGCCTGATTTGTTTCAAATTTTCACCACACTTGCTCCATTAGGCAATACATGTGTGGTATGAATTTAGGGGCTCAAGGTTAAGTATTGCAAGAGTTATGGGACTTTTTAAGTCTTCATCAAACATGTTTACCATAGTACTGAAAATACATACTTTGTGAAATCAACTCCTCTTACAGCTTTCACTGTTTCCTTTTAATATTTTGCTGTTATATTTCAGATGTATTGCAGATGTGCATGAACACTTGTCATTATAAAAAAAATCGTTTTTGACAAATTTACAGCGTTTTTAACTTAGCAAATTTTCTATAATTGCTTATATTCAATAATGGTTGGTAGTGCATACTTTGTGAAATCAACTCCTCCTAGGGCTTTCAGTATTTCTTTTCAATACTTTGCAGACATGTTCCACACATATTGAAGATGTGCATGAAGAATTATAATGTTGAAAAAATAATTTTTGACAAATATACAGCAATTTTTAACATAGCCATTTTTGACCATTGCTTATACAGTAATGGTTGGTAGTGCATAGTTTGTGAAATCAACTCCTCCTAGTACTTTGCAGACATGTTACAGACATATTGAAATTGTGCATATAGAATTATAATGCTGAAAATATAATTTTTGTCAAATTTACTGCATTTTTTAACTTTGCCATTTTTCGACCATTGCTTATATACAATAATGGTTGGTAGTTAATAGTTTGTGAAATCAACTTCTCCTAGGGCTTTCAGTATTTCTTTTCAATACTTTGCAGACATGTTCCACACATATTGAAGATGTGCATGAAGAATTATAATGCTGAAAAAATAATTTTTGACAAATTTACAGCAATTTTTAACATAGCCATTTTTGACCATTGCTTATACAGTAATGGTTGGTAGTGCATAGTTTGTGAAATCAACTCCTCCTAGGACTTTCAGTATTTCTTTTCAGTACTTTGCAGACATGTTCCACACATATTGAAGATGTGCATTTTTTGTGCATAAAGAATTATAATGATGAAAAAATAATTTTTTACAAATTTACAGCATTTTTTCACATAGCCATTTTTTGACCATTGCTATTTTGCGGGGGGTATACTGAAAGCCTTGCTTGCAGCCAATTTCTAGTTGGTATTTATTCTCAAATTCTTACAGTGAATATAGGTCCGTCACATTTCACACTTTCATTCCAAAATGGACCAACTATCCAATTCGGAATATTGACAAAGTACGCATTATTGCAATCTCTCTGTATACATTGTACCATATTTTATGGAAATAAGTCTTAAATCCTTTAAGAGTATGCAGGTTCTCTACCTTAAGCACTATGATTCCAAATTGGAGAGATGTTCCAATTTGGAATGTAGGCTTTCCAATGAAGAATATCGACATAGTACGCATTTGTGTGATCTCTCTGTACACATTGTGTCATAATTTTCGATTTCATTCTATTATCAGATTAGTGAATGTACTTCATCTTAAAAAGGTACAAGTAGGCAAAGATCAGGAAAAGGCGCAATCAGAAAAAGATTCCCACTCCAAAAACCGAGGCGGGAAAAAACCAAACCAACAATCAGGTACTTATACCATGAAACATATCGTAAGCCGAATGAGCAGCTATTTTCCCAATAGGTGGCCACTCAGTTACCTTAACTTAACTAAAAATATGAAAACATACATAAGGCGCCAACAGCTCAAAAAAATGTTCAAACACCAAGACATAAAACGAAAAGAACCACCACAGAAGTATCGACTTGGAACGATCAGTAACACAAGGTTACTGGCGGGCTTAAACCGGTTTTACATGGCCATAACCTCACCCTCAGCTTCTGCAGTGGTTCATAACATTTAGATAGTTATTCGGTCCTCGTGGTGAATCTCTAACTAGTCAATGAATCATCAAGAACAAACAAATAAATCATGATAAACATCCTGATGAATCAAAAACCAGGACTCACAGACTGAGTAAGCTGCCCGACGATGGAGATAAACTATCCAATTCGGAATATTGACAAAGTACGCATTATTGCAATTTCTCTGTTTACATTATATCATAATTTTTGTAAAATAAGTCTTAAATCCTTTAAGAGAATGCAGGTTCGCCACCTTAAGCACTATTATTCCAAAATGGACAGATGTTCCAATTTGGAATGTAGGCTTTCCAATGAAGAATATTGACATAGTACGCATTTGTGTGATCTCTCTGTACACATTGTGTCATCATTTTAAATTTAATCTATAATCAGAACAGTGAACGCAAGTACTCAATCTTAAACACTATTATTCAAAAATGGACAGACATTCAGTTTGGAATATAGGCTTTCCAATATAGAATATTTACAAAGTACGCATTAAAGTAGTCTGTCTTTGTCCATAGTGTCATCATTTTGGAATTTATTCTAAATTCTTTACAGAGAATGCCTTTATAACCATTATCATTCCAAAATGGACAATTTGGAAAAAAACGCTTTCAAATTTGGAATATGTGCAATTTACGCATTAGTGCATGTTCCCTGTATGCATTGCATCATCACTTTCGGAATAATTTCCATAATCCTAACAGAGACCGCAAGTAATCCACCTTTACCTCTGTTATTCCAAAATGGATAGACCTTGCAATTTGCAATATACGCTTTCCATTTCGAAATATTTACAAAATACGCATTAGTTAAATCTCTCTGTATATATTGTATCATCATTTTTGGAATAAGTCTTAAATCCTTAAAGAGAATGCAGGTACTCGACCTGTAGGAATGTTGAATATTGACAAAAGGTACAAGTAGGCAAAGATCAGGAAAAGGCGCAATCAGAAAAAGACCCCCACTCCAAAAACCGAGGTGGGAAAAAACCAAACCAACAACCAGGCACCTATACCATGAAACATATCGTAAGACGAATGAGCAGCTAATTTCCCAAAAGGTGGCCACTCAGTTACCTTAACTTAACTAAAACTATGAAAACACATATAAGGCGCCAACAGCACAAAAAAAAATTTAAACACCAAGACATAAAACAAAAAGAACCACCACAAAGTACGCATTTGTGTAATCTGTCTGTATACATTGCATTTTCGTAAATGATCTCTAAATAATTACTTAATAATAGATATAGTGCCGTAATAAAAATGCGGCCAAGCATCCAGAGAGAGGAACCTCATGATATCATACATATAATTATATTTGGCCCCTGTTCGATTCCAGCTGGTAGTTACAATGTGTGATGTTTGTGAAGGTGGATCCAACTACTTTGTTTCATGTCATCCGTTGTTTGTGGCCTTTTATATACTTCTGGGATGCATAAATGTAACACAGAGGTCTGTGTGGGGCCTCATGCAGTATGGACGAATTTTTGAGATTGAGTGGTTTGATACACAAGTTAGTACATGTACTTTAGTGACGTCATTACATATATGTTTTTCATGTCATGTCTGTTATGATCCTATATGTTTTGGATTATTTGCAGAATAAATTTTGAATCTTTGAATCTTTGAATCTTTGTGAACAGAATCAACAGAGTAAATTCTCAAGCGTAAAATTCGACAGTAGAGACACAGGATATAAGTAATGCGATGATTGTCAATTCTTTCTTTATGAATTCGAGGACGTCCCCAGGAGAAGTGGGTTTCGGCGTTGTGCCCGGTAAAAACGTAATAGAGTGGTTTGTCTTCATCATGCTTGTGCCCAGTTAAAACGATAATTGGTGTCCCAGAAAAAGTGGTTTATCTTCATTATACTTCTGTTTATTGTGCCTACTTCTCTGTTGTACTTGTTCGGGACCTTTCGTTCGTGTTGAAGCTACCTTGTTGGGAAAGAGCTAGTAATTCTGTTCTTCGAGTGTGTTGTCGGCAAACGTTTTTTTTTTTTTTTTTTTTTTTTGTGTGTTTATGTATTTTCTTTCCCACCCACTGTCTATGTTGGGACTTGAAATTTAATAGCATTCGTTCTTGGTCCCTCTATTCTTACATTCCAAGTTGGATAGACTGTCCATTTTGGAATAATAAAACAAAAAGTAGCTAAACTGGTGTAGAGTGTCAGTATACTTTTTCACTGGTATGCACTGCAAATGAAATGCATAAGATGTACCCAAAGCTGTGAAATAAAGTACGTCTTATCACTATTAAACTATTAATTCTCGTAGTCTATTCCGGTAATTTGGTCCAATTTGCTAAAAGAAATTGTCAACTTAAAATATATAATAAAAGGGTAATACAAAGAAATAAAGCTAACTGCATGTTTCAAAACATTTAAATTACAAATAGTCACCTTTAAAATGGATTGAAATAGTTTTTGTTACCAGTGAACGACAATCGTCAATCTCAAGATTGACATATCAAATTTGGAATTCCAAGTTGGACACATGTCAATCTTAAGATTGACAGGATTCCAAATCGGCTCGCAACAGTGGTCTCTCACAACTTGTACGAGTCTAGAATTTTGGGACCCATTTTCCTTAAATAACACATTTGCAAACTATAAATGTAGCTTTTAACTATCTCGAACTGGTTAAATACTAACGATTGCTGATGATGTTTTAGCTAGACATCTGAAATATATGAAATTATTTGGTGGAATAACTAAAATCTGGATTTGGGACAAATTTTAGCTTTTTCGGACATTTTCGGAGTGCTTTTGTTCGCTTCCGTTTCCGGTTTTGCGGTCGGGTATGAAAGCTGTGACCGTGCCGTTTAAAAAAACAAAAAAAAACAAAAAAAAAAACACTCCAGTGATGAGAATAGTTAAGGTGATTGTTGGTGGCGGGCTCGCAGATCTGATTAGCAAGCCGAATGACTCAAACTGATTTAAGGTAATTATCTCCATGATTGGTGTTTGTTTGTACTGATTGAGCAACTCGGTTTAATGGCCTGTATGACAATATCTCTCTCTCTCTCTCTCTCTCTCTCTCTCTCTCTCTCTCTCTCTCATAAATCAACTTTTGAATTCTTACTTTTAATCAAAACAATTTTTGTTTAAAACGGATTAAAAACTCGTTGAAATGTTTTCATACAAATATACTTGTACCTTTTTATTCAAAACAATGATTTATTTCTAACATATACATATAAATTCTTCTTGTCGGCACATGGTTGCGATTGACGTCAGCAATATTTCTTGCCTGTAGTGTAATAAAAAAAACTATGTATAACACAAAATTAGATGAATTACGTTATATAACCATCAATACATCGTTTCAAACATTGTCTTATTTACTATGGTATAGGTAGCAAGAATAAAAAGTGCTTGTCGGTCTGGACTGCTTCTTGACGTTATGAATGAAATCAGCTATCACCGTAGTTCTTCCATTATCCGATAAAATGATTCTAAAAAGGTACAAGTAGGCAAAGATCAGGAAAAGGCGCAATCAGAAAAAGATTCCCACTCCAAAAACCGAGGTGGGAAAAAACCAAACTAACAATCAGGTACTTATACCATAAAACATATCGTAAGCCGAATGAGCCGTAGGGACGAGGACCGACAGTAGGGACGAGGACCGACAGTAGGGACGAGGACCGACAGAAATTCAAGAAGGTAAAGCATGAAGTTGATTGCATGATCAAAACTTCCCACAGTAACTACCTTGACAGCCTTGTCGGCATTATTGATGACCCTGACACCTCAAAAAATCCCCGCCCAAATACCAAAAAGCTTTTCTCCTACCTCAAGAACTGTCGGCAAGACAATCAGGGTAGTGCTCCACTTAAGGAAAATGGGCAGATATGTACTGATAATGTGAAGAAGGCTAACTTACTAAATAGCCAATTCCAATCTGTCTTCACACCCAAGTCTCCCCTTGAACTGAAACAACTCTGTCACCAAAAGGTGCAAGACCTTCATGATGCAGGTCACTACAGCCATGACACCTCCCAACTGTCAGATGACCTCAACAGTAAATACCCAAACATGCCAGATCTAAAGATCTCAGTAAATGGCATTATTAAGTTGCTGCAGGGCTTGAAACCTGATAAAGCACCCGGACCTGAGCAAATCAGACCCTTACTGCTACAAAAACTTTGCCTTGAAATTGCCCCAATCCTCCAAGTTATTTTCTCTAAGTCCCTGGAGGAAGGTTCTTTACCATCTGAATGGCTCAAAGCAAATGTTTCACCCATTTTCAAAAAGGGAGAAAAGTCCAACCCTGCTAACTACAGGCCCATATCCCTTACATGCATACTATGCAAAATTTTTGAACACATAGTAGCATCCAATGTAGTGAAGCACTTTGATGAAAACCAGATCCTATATGATCTCCAGCATGGTTTTCGCTCAAAAAGGTCATGCGAAACACAACTGACAATGCTTATTGAGGAAATCCATAGAAACCTAAAAGATGGTAAACAGACGGACATTATACTGCTCGACTTCAGTAAGGCCTTCGATAAGGTTAACCATGAAAAGCTTATCTTCAAACTACATAGTTACGGGATTAGAGGTCAAACCTTATCATGGATTAAGGCATTCCTTAATGGCAGGTCACAAACTGTGGTCCTGGAGGGGAATTGTTCTGAGGAGGTGCCAGTAACATCAGGCGTCCCACAGGGATCTGTCCTCGGGCCAATCCTTTTCCTGGCCTACATAAATGACCTGCCAGACCATATCAAATCACAGGTAAGACTGTTTGCTGACGACACAGCAGCTTACCTAGCCATAGCCAAATTATCTGACTCTGAGCAACTACAAGCTGACCTCAACATCCTCCAAAAATGGGAACTAAGGTGGGACATGCAATTTAATCCCAGTAAATGCCAAGTAATACGCATAACCAAAGCACATGACCCCCTCCCCACAAATTACACCCTACATGGTGAAACACTTGAGGTGGTAACTAGTGCCCGCTATCTGGGCGTTGATATTGCAGATGATTTGTCCTGGAAGACCCATATCACCAGAATCACTAATAATGCCAACAAATCACTGGGCTTCGTAAGGAGGAATTTAAAATCTAGAAACACCTCATTAAGAGAAAAAGCATACAAGGCCATTGTCAGACCCCAACTGGAGTATGCAGCTCCAGTGTGGGACCCACACACCAAGGAAGACATTAAAAGAATTGAGAGTATTCAGAAACGGGCTGCTCGTTGGGTCCTTGGGGATTACTCCCCATACTCAAGCGTCACGGACATGATAGGGAAACTTGGATGGCGTACCCTTGAACAGCGGCGTTCTGACTCACGACTGGTCCTCTTCTACAAGATCATTTATGGTTATGTAGCTGTACCTCTCCCTTCATATGTCATACCACTCTCCCGTGCTTCCCGTACATTTCATCCACTAGCTTACAGACAGATACCTACCACGACTAACTACTACAAATACTCATTTTATCCTCTTACAGTCGTTCAGTGGAATAAGCTCCCAGCATCTGTCGCAACCCTGACCGATCTTGACAGCTTCAAACGAGCTGTCTGTCAGGTGTGCCACTCAAAACCATAAATCTACCACACTGCTGTTTTTATCCTCACTTTTTTCTTTTCTCTGTATAATACACTAACACTATGCACTTTTACTCTGTTCTTACTATCAACTGTTTTTAATTTCTTTTACTTTTACCGCATGTCGCGGGAACCCGGCACGTAATACTCGGTTGAGGGTGTATGCCGTATGAAGAGATAGATAGATAGATAGATAGCAGCTATTTCCCAATAGGTGGCCACTCAGTTACCTTAACTTAACTTAAAATATGAAAACATACATAAGGCGCCAACAGCACAAAAAAAAAAAATTATAAACACCAAGACATAAAACAAAAAGAACCACCACAGAAGTATCGACTTGGAGCGATCAGTAACACAAAGTTACTGGCGGGCTTAAACCGGTTTTACATGGCCATAACCTCACCCTCAGCTTCTGAAGTGGTTCATAACATTTAGTTAGTTATTCGGTCCTCGTGGTGAATCTCTTACTAGTCAATGAATCATCAAGAACAAACAAATAAATCATGATAAACATCCTGATGAATCAAAAACCAGGACTCACAGACTGAGTAAGCTGCCCGACGATGGAGATCCCTGGGCGCCGAATAACCTACTAACTCCGCAGCAAAAGAAAAACACCAGTTGGACCCCGGTGGGCCAAGCAACAGACAAGAAGCTCCGGCCCCAACCAATTAAAATGAATATTAAGTTTATTTTTTGCATCTCTTGATTTGCATAAGCTCAAGATATATTCTTTCATCATGAGCTGAAAAGCAGTTTAGTAGGGTGTATCATTTACATTAGATATGCATGTATAATAAAACTTTCTTGTCGGCCAGGACTGCTGCTTGACTGTATGAATGAAATCAGCTATGACCTATTCGGTAAAAAATAATTCCAAGTTTAAGTTTTGCATCTATGGCTTTTCTTGAGCTCAAAATATATTATGTTTACTTGAGCTCCAAATATATTTCAACGCCATGAGAAGTGCAGTTCAGTAGGGTGTAGCTTATTCATTAGAGATACATGCATAAAACTTTCTTGTCGGTCTGCACTGCTTCTTGACGGTATGAATGAAATCAGCTATCACACTCATTCGTCCATTATTTGGTAAAAATCAGATTCAAAGTTCAATTTTTGAATCTCTGAAGTTGCTCATACATATAAAATGCTGTTTAAACAACATTTGAAGAATAACATAACAAAACTCTGCTTCTTGTCGGCAATTTTCTGCTCTTGGCGGCTCCTGGCGGTTCTTGTCACTTCTTGTCGGTAATTAGGGAGACCCGAAAGCTGTGACCGTGCCGTTTAAAAAAAAAAAAAAAAAAAAAAAACACTCCAGTGATGAGAATAGTTAAGGTGATTGTTGGTGGCGGGCAATGTTGTTCTCAGACCTGTTATTGATTACTTTTAAATTTAATCACTAACGATTACAATTACTTTCAAACTTACGATTAACGATTACAATTGAAAATAATTTTTCCTGAATCTAATCGATTACAATTACAATTGATTTCCAAAAGTAATCGAATAATCAATCAATTACTTTTGCCTTACTAGCCATGCCAGTCTTGATTTATGTGCTTATGACTTAACTCTATATCAGCATACTACTAACTAGCTTGGTATGATTTATAGAAATCCTCTTATTCTATCTTCAGATTGTAGACTTAAATAAAAAAAGAAAAAAACATGTGAATCATAAACAGTTTTTTTTAGTTTCATCTACATTCTGTGCCCTATATTTAAGTAAAAATTTGTCTCAATCAGGCAAAAATTAAAAAAGTTTCTAGATCTTTGTGTTTGGGTACTGCAGAAACAAATAAGATAAAATTTTCGATATGACTGTCACAGTTGTTGATTGCTTTAATCCTATTGTTTATTGTCATTTCTTTAGAGTGTTATGACAACACAACTTATACTCATCAAATGACACTTGTTGAGTACTTAATCTTTAAATGTGTTCATATATTATACAGCTTTAATTATTTACAATATCAAAAAATTCAGAGTGATTAATTATTTTTGATAAGCATGGTGAGATCAGTATGTAGGTAATGTAAGCAAAGAAGAGGATATGTATTCTAAGAGGCATTCTGAAGAGATATAGAAAATGTCAGAGGGGAGAACTTAAGTGAAAAGCAAACAGGACTAGAAAAAAATATAACGATTTGCTCCCGTTTCGCCTACTCCCATTTCGCCTACTCCCTTTTCGCCTATTCCAATTTCGCCTACTCCCGTTTCGCCTACTCTGGACATTCAATGAATTCCCATTTCGCCTACTCTGCACTTTTTGACAGCAAATGTGTTTTTGTTTTCTTTTTCAATTTTATTATCATTGAATTCTATTCTACATGTTTTAGAGTGAATAAAATATGTGAATATTGTACTTGTTTTACATGTTAAAATAAAAATTAATTTAATTTAGATCAAAAATTAATGAGTTTGCAATTTATATATGCTTGCACAAGCCCTTTAAATAATCATTTTCTTCAGAACCAAAATATAAATAAATACACATACTTATTTCACTTTTCTAAGGTAAACTTTAAAATGTATTTGCATATTTAAATGAATCTCGTGTTTGAAAACAACATTCTATTCTTGTTAATCATCCATACTGGATGAGTAGGCGAAACCGGAATAGTGAACATTTCTGGTGTAGGCGAAATGGGAGTAGGCGAAACGGGAGTAGGCGAAATGGGACAAATCATAGGCGAAACGGGAGTAGGCGAAATGGGAACATCCCAATATAATTCCAACTTGACTTTTTTACTACATTCTGGTTGGTTGTTTGGAAGACTTTATGTGCCTTATGTATGTTTTCATATTTTTAGTTAAGTTAAGGTAACTGAGTGGCCACCTATTGGGAAAATAGCTGCTCATTCGGCTTACGATATGCTTCATGGTATAAGTACCTGATTGTTAGTTTGGTTTTTTCCCACCTCGGTTTTTGGAGTGGGAATCTTTTTCTGATTGCGCCTTTTCCTGATCTTTGCCTACTTGTACCTTTTTATACTTCGATAAAAGCAATGCGTAAGAATACTCCGTTTTCACCTTAAAAACGGCGCGACGTTACGTGATTACGTGACGTTTCTTCGGAGAAACGTTGACGTCACAAAATCTAAACGTAAAAAACAATGGATGAACGCGTTTTGAAGGCGTCGAAATGAATATTTGGAATTGTAATTAACATGGACGCTTTTTCTTATAACAGGACATCGTACGGTAAGTGTTTTAATCTTCTTGTTGTGCGTTGAAATTTGACGTTTGAATTTGTAATGTTTCGAGCCCCAGTTCAAAATCGACATGTCTTTCTATCGGTCCAGACGGCGATATTTTCTACCAAAAGAACAATTTTGAATGAAGGAAATATGTTTTAAAGCTCTCGCTTTTACAGCCTACCAATAGCAAACCAGTTATAGCTTCTATTGATTGCGAGTAGCGAGTTCTTTGCTTTAGAAATTTTCAAGATGGCTGCCTCATGAATAACGTTTTGCTCTATTTTCCTTCCGCTGACTATAAAAAATTAAATAAATGTAGACAAATAGAATCCATCATGGGTGTCCAGTGGAGATAGGAAAATCCCAACCCGAGGGTCCACCCGTTCCAGTGGGAAACGAGGCTCGCCGAGTTTCCTACTGGAACGGTGGACCCGAGGGTTGGGATTTTCCTTTCTCCACTGAACACCCATGATCGATTCTTTTTCTTACATACTCCGATTTTATCCTTTTACCGGTAACGTAACCTGGTACCGTGCTTTAACCCTTGTGACGTTGTGCATATTACGGATGTGACGTCAAATGTAAATAAATCGCTGTCAAAGTCAATAGAGATGTAGTTTTTATTTGTTTTTATTTTGAAACGAGCGTGATTCAAGAATACTCGCTGTGAAAAACATCACTTTTGTCTAGTTTTGGTGAACGCTATTGCTGCAAGCAGTAGAAACGATCGAATTATATCGCGTGCTTTTCTTATCTTGCATGAGCAACCAAACCAGCAGTGTAAGATCGATTTATCTACCACCACAAAAATACCGGAATTTTTCTATCTTTATGTTAGAGGTATGTAAGAAAAATGCAGTGTAAATGAGACAAGGTTGGAATTATAAGGAATGAATTATTATTTTTGTTGATTTTATCGATGTGTAAACTCAGGCGAATCACTCACAAACTTTTTCATAAAGCCCTTCGGGCTTTATTTAGTTTGTGAGTGATTCGCCTGAGTTTACACATCGATAAAATCAACAAAAATAAAATTCATTCCTATAATAACAACAGTGTTAAATTTGTTGACCAGTATGCTTTCAAAATGTACCAATGTCATTGTAATTGTTCTATAACTGACAAATAATTCCAACTTAACTAATTTCCTACATTCTGATTGGTTGTTTGGAAGACTTTATACTTCGATAAAAGCAATGCGTAAGAATACTCAGTTTTCACCTTAAAAACGGCGCGACGTTACGTGATAACGTGACGTTTCTTCTCAAAAACGTTGACGTCATCTCAAAAAATAGTGCTTCTCACATATTCCCCTGCCCCCCCCCTCCCCCCCCCCAGCCATGCCCCCCCCCTCGCCCAGCCCCTCCTCATTCCCTGTAATGTATTATACTGAATCTTACTTTATGTGTGTATGGTTGGATACTTAATTCATTAATTGTAATTCATAAACTATTATTATTATTATTATTATTATTATTTTTTTTTTTTTTTTTTTTTTTTTTTTTTTGAATTATCACTGTTGATAAAGGAGCACCATCCGCTATGGGGTATTTTATCATTGAGTGAAATAATCTCTTTTTGGTTAATAGCCAAATATTTCATTGTCATGGTGGCTGTTTCTTTGGGGTGCCTGTGAATTTTGTTGCTTGACTGACTTTAGAAATGCTGTTTAAGGCATGTCTGAGCATTTCAATAATTGATAATATAAGTATGTGCTGTCATTCAAAATGAATTATACATGTAGATTTCAGCTTCCATCAACAATAATCATAGTCTCATGGTCATGCATTTATCATTGTTATATATGAAAAAAAAAAGAAAAAAAAAAAAAAAAAAAAAAAAAAAAAAAAAAGAAAAGAAAGAAAAAAAAAAAATAATGAAAGAAAAAAAAAAAAAAGTAAAAAGAAATTTGTATGTATCTTCCATCAGTCATCACACATTTTCATTTTAAGGTTTTCATAGTTAATGTTTGTGTGCTTGAATACATTGTATGCATGGCAAATATCAACAATTTATTGTTTAGTATTTCTCAATATAAGTCTAGTCAAAAGGTTTTTCACAGGTTTTTATTTAAGCATGCTACAAGCATTGATCTGTGATAAAGAGCAAATATTGTGATGTTCATCTCCTTGTGATGTTTGTTGTTTTCTGCATTCTAACTTTAAATCAATTGTGATAAAGACTACTTCCTACCTTGGGACTGAATATGTTAAGGTACATTTAAGTCTGAGTCAACACCAGTGATCAGTGTTTATACAAGGAGCATTCGGAATTGAACTCTGCATAGTGAGCTGCAAATGGGTGTCTTACTTAGTAGGCTGATACAATTACAAGTGGTTAATGTGAATTGTTTGACAATTTCAGATTAAAGGGGCTCTGGTTAAATAACATTCGAAGAGTGGCATTGATTGGAAAATAGACTTTACTTCTATCTCAACAAGACTACGCAGATTACTTGTGTGACAGTTATACTTAGAGAAAATACAGAGAGTCACTTCACCGAGAGAACACTACGGCCAATTAGGGCTTAGCTACAACCAACCAACCATCATCAAATCTAAACGTCATAAAAACAATGGATGAAGGCGTTTTGAAGGCGTCGAAATGAATATTTGGAATTTTTATTAACACGGACGCATTTTCTTTTAACAGAACATAGTACGGTAAGTGTGTTAATCTTCCTGTTGTGTGATGGAATTTGATGTTAGAATTTCTAATATTCCGAGCCCCAGTTCAAAATCGACATGTCTTTCTATCGGTCCAGACGGCGATATTTTCTCCCAAAAGCACAATTTTGAACAAGTTGGCTTCTTGAAAAAGAAACCAATGAAAAGGTCAGCAGCAGTTTGCTATAAGAGCTTCCTTTTGCTCCAGATTTCAGTGTTGTGGATTCTCTGGTTCGACATTAATTTCGATTTGACCATACATTTCAGTTTCGTATAAATGTCGTTTCTTGTAATGAACGCTTGACCAGTGTGTGTATCTGTCACTCAAGGCATTGACCAAATTTGTGATGTTGCGGAATCAAAGCCAGTTCTAATGGGAGCACGATTACAATCAATATGTCGATATGTCACAGTGTAGAAAACCATTCTGCAGTGCAGTCAATTTGTGACAGAGTTATGAATTTTGACCTGCAGCCACACTACCAGAAACATACCAATGAGTCCGATGTGATGGACTAAAAGTCAGCCATATAGAGTTCCTATAGTTTCTGTACCCCTCGTCAGGGTATATACGATCTAAACCTAGATGCGCTATGCTAAGAAGTTGCCACGATGGAGACTGCTTGCGAGATATTTACCGCTATTTGGCGGCGAGTGTCAACAATGGATAATTTAAATTGTTTTGTGGTGAACTGTCTAGTCAACATAGACGGGTTCACTAGGATTTATTAATCGCTTTATGTGACAAAACGCGTAATTAAGAGAGAGCAGTCGATCATGGGTACAATTTTCTTCATATTCAAAGTAAACACTGTGGAAAAGGTCCTGAGGGACCTTTTCCAATGAAGGGGGACGTTTTAAACCTCCCGCTTTGACAGCCTGCTTATAGCAAGCCAGTTATAGCTTCTATTCATTGCGAGAAGTGAGTTTTATGCTTTGGAAATTTTCAAGATGGCTGCCTGATGAAGATCCGATTTGCTCTATTTTCCTTCCGCTGGCTATAAAAATTTAAATCAATGTTGACAAATGCAGTGTAATGAGACAAAGTTGGAATTATAAGGAATGAATTATTATTTTTGTTGATTTTATCGATGTGTAAACTCAGGCGAATCACTCACAAACTTTTTCATAAAGCCCTTCGGGCTTTATTTAGTTTGTGAGTGATTCGCCTGAGTTTACACATCGATAAAATCAACAAAAATAAAATTCATTCCTATACTAATGACCAATTTATTACTTCAGTTGTTTGTTTGTATTAAATATTGTACTGTATCCCATTATTCCTGTTGTTATCATAATTGTAGATATGAATTTACTTTCTTCCTTTTTTGAGGAAGGAATTTCAGCACATTTTCAAATCTAATCTAAATTTACTCGTGAAATTAATCACGATTACAAGCATTTTTGAAAAGTATTCGAATAAGAATAAGATTGATTTTAATCGTAAAAATCTACGATTACGGCCTTGCACCCGGTCAGTTATATTGTAACCATATATCATTAGCACACTTAAAACGTATAATTCAGTTGCACGGGAATACAGATCACGACACGGTTAAATATATCTATCTTCTGATACTGAGTCGATCAGTTTCTGATCATCACTTCAGGTGTCGATATTGTGGTCACAAAGGAAGAGGTGACCAAACTTCTCAAAGATCTAAACCCGTCTAAAGCCTTAGAGCCTGATGAGCTTCATCCCAGAGTCCTAAAGGAACTGGCTATGGAATTAGGGCCGGTATTCGCCCATCTCTTCCAGCAGTCAATCGGTACAGGTGAAATTCCTAAAGAATTGTCTCTTGCTAATATTTGTCCCCTGTTTAAGAAGGGCGACAGGTCACTTGCCCGCAATTACCGCCCTGTTTCTTTGACATGCATTCCTTGTAAGCTTCTTGAACTCTTGAACATATTGTATGCTCAAATATTATGGCCCATCTTGATGAACATGAACTCTTGTCGGACAGGCAACACGCATTTAGGATATGGCATAGCTGTGAAACTCAGTTGACTACAGTGATAAATGACTGGGCAAAAATCTTAGACAAAAAAGGCCAGGTCGACACTTTTATACTCGATTTTGAAAAGGCTTTCGATACTCCTCCCCATGAAATCCTTAAAAGCAAATTGTTTAGCTATGGAATAGGTGGAACAACACTGAATTGGATCAATGCTTTCCTTTGTTTCAGACAACAAAGGGTAGTGGTTAATGGTATTAAATCGGATTGGGCTCCAGTTGTGTCGGGTGTCCCTCAGGGCACCGTTCTCGGCCCCTTGCTGTTTCTTTGTATATAAATGACATCTCAGCTGAAATAAGACTCTTTGCTGATGATTGTGTTTGCTATCGTGAAATCAAGAATGAAGAGGATACATTGAAACTTCAGAGAGACATTGATCGTTTAGGCAGTTGGGCTAGGAAATGGGGAATGAGATTTCAACCCGTCAAATGCAACATGATGCAGCTGACAAATAAACGGTCTAGTAAGAAACAGGCTAACTACACCCTTGAGGGAACTGCACTGGAAAACGGAAAACGTTGAAAGCATAAAATACCTTGACCAGTGTAACTATCACAAATGATTTGAAATGGAATACTCATATTTCCAATGTTTGTACAAAGGCTAACAGAACTCTCGGATTCTTGAGGAGAAATTTGTATTCTTGTCCCCCAGATGTGAAAGAAGCAGCTTATAAAGGACTGGTGCGGCCGGTCTTGGAATATGGAAGCTCAGTTTGGGACCCTCACACTCATGGCCCCCAGGAAGAACTGGAAAAGGTCCAAAATCGTGCGGCAAGGTTTGTGACGGGAAATTATGTTTTTGAAACTGGGAGCATGACTGGCATTTTAGGTCAACTGAAATGGGAATCTCTTAAGAAAAGGGGGAAGGATATAGGAGGGTCTGGATGGGGGGTCCTGGTATTCACTAATCACTAAAAATTTAGCCATTTATTCACTGTCTTTAAAATTTTGGCTTATTCATTAAAATTAGCTCGATTATTCATTAAAATATGATAATTACTAGTCACACCTTCTTCAACCAGCTAATATCCATAAGCAAATAGGTGTTGCCCGCCTAAGGCATCCCTTATTTAAAGCCACAAGGACTAGTTCTATGATATTTATTAAATTGTAGACAGCTGAGTGCAACCTTGCTATTAACATCTTGAGAGAAGCATAATTATATACTCTGCTAGATCACAAAGCCTTGAGCATGGAAACTTTTCGAAATAGTATACCAAATTTTTTAGCAACTCCCCTTTTAAATCTGTTGGGAGTATAATCCCCTCCATACGCCCTAAGTTTTACCCTGAATCTTTCTCTTCAGTTTAATATGAATACCAAAGGTTATTTAAGAAAAATTGTAACTACAGGGGTAAAAGTTATAATAAAATGCTGTTGTTTTTATTTAGTAAACTAGTTAGCATAGGAGTACTATGTGATGTATGGATTTGTACTTGTGCCGGATTGTACAATACATTTTATTAATGTCTTAAATACCGAGCGAGCGGAGCGAGCGAGGAAAAAAATGCAGTGTCATATGAATTGCCAGATAGATTTGCATTAACGTTCTTAGTGCTGCCTTGTTTCTGATTGCAAAAGACACTATAATTATGTTCTGTCATATAAAAAGGCAAGATAATGTCCATCCACAGAAAAGAGTATCATTATAGGATTGGAACATACATAATAAGGACAAAGTAGGGTAACAAAATAAAAAGAAAATACATATACATAAGCAAACAAAACAGTGAAATAGTATCTGGCTCAGTAAACATCCAGAATGATTTAATTTATTTTTATCTGCCTTCAAATGAGGTGGGTCCCTACATGCTTGGTTTCCAGACATATGTCTTTCAAACATTCAAGGATTTCTGAAATATGGATACAACATTTGAACTAAATCGGGTATGGGAGCATCAAGACCCCAGCGAAAAATGAAATTCTGGAATGTCAGGGAGGCCATCTAAGACAATTCCATAGCCAAATTTTAGCATATCCATTATTCTTTAAAATGTTATTATTCACTATTCATTATATTACTCTGCTATTCATTAAAAATTTACATTTATTCATTATTCTTTAGGCCCTCATTTTTCACTAATCATTAAAATTTTTGCTCATTATTCACTCTCATTAAAAATTTTAGGCCATTATTCATCAATCATTATACCCCATCCAGACCCTCATATAGTAGACTTATATTGCTATACAAAGGTCTAAAGGGTAAAGCCAGAATACCAACAGATGACCTTATCCCAAAGAATAGGCGTTGTAGAAATCAACAATCTTTGGCTTTTCAGATACCTTCAGCTAGCAAAGAAGCGTAAAAAAGTAGTTTCTTTCCACAGACTGGAATGACCTCCCTGATTCACTTATCTCCTCTGCTGAAATGTCTGATGACTGTGTGTCCAAGTTCGCTTCACTCGTGCGTTCAAGGGACTCATTTCTCCCCCATCCGAACCCCCTGGTGAAATAATGTCATTTGGCGTGTCACCAGTAAACTATTCAGATTCAGGTGTGGGGTGGGTTGCTAAATTTAGAATTTAGTCAAGGGGGAAAACATTTGGGATGGGCCATTAAAACTATTTACAAGATATAGATCAGAGGCATACTAAAACGCATGTCTCTGGGCCTATCTATGAATTGAAACCTTAAATTCCTCAATGGTCTTGGATTAGACCACTGAAGAAGGGAGATTATTCCAAACCGAAATAGTTATGGGGAAGAATGAATTTTTCAGGGCATCATTATAGGCAAATTGTCTTGTGTATTGTGATTCATGTGATGCCCGAGTACGCCCGGGGTCAAGTATTTGTCTTTATCAAGAGACACTGTACCAGAGTGTATCTTGTAGAAGAAGGTTAAGGAGGAACGCTCCCTGCTGGGCTGCAGGGATGGCCACTCAAGTTCGTCTAGTATATCACCGACGCTACTGGTGTTCCTCCATCTCCTGCAGGTCCACCTGACTGCAGTCCTCTGCACCTTCTCCACCTTAGCAGTCAGAGTTTCATTATAGGGATGTCAAATAGGAGCCGCATACTCAAGTGAGCTCGAACCAATGTTTTGTATGCAACCTCCTTAGGTGCCAGTGCCAAAATGCGCCGAAGAAAACCCAAAGACAAAGTTGCCTTGCACGTAATTTCCGAAATATGTTGACCCCAATCAAGATCGTCTGTGATAGTTAAGCCTAGGTATTTAGCGGACTGAACCTGTTCTAATGTTTGCTGATACAGTGTATAATTAAATTGTATATGCCTGCTTGGATGTAGCCGGGTCACCCTCATTGGATGACATTTGCTAACATTGGATTTCGTAATAATCTTCAGATAAGATTATCGCCACTCAAATCGCCTGTTTTACGTAAATATGCTAATCCGTTCAAGAGACGTGGATTGTACCTTAGTAATCCTAAGTGCAATGCCAAGAAGTGCAACTGTTGCAATCATTTATGGGGCCGGAGCTTCTTGTCTGTTGCTTGGCCCACCGGGGTTCAACTGGTGTTTTCTTTTGCTCCGGAGTTAGTAAGTTAGTAGGCGCCCAGGGATCTCCATCGTCGAGCAGCTTACTCAATCTGCGAGTCCTCGTTTTTGTTTCATCATGGTGGTTATCATGATTTATTTGTTTATCCATGATGATTCATTGACTAGTTAGAGATTCACCACGAGGACCGAACTACTAACTAAATGTTGTGAACCACTGCAGAAGCTGAGGGTGAGGTTAGGGCCCTGTAAAATCGATTTAAGCCCGCCAGTGATTTTATATTACTGATTCGTTCCAATGCGATACTTCTGTGGTGGTTCTTATTGTTTTATGTCTTGGTGTTTAAAATTTTTGTGCTGTAATTGCCTTATGTATGTTTTCATATTTTTAGTTAGGTTTTGGTAACTGAGTGGCCACCTATTTGGAAAATAGCTGCTTATTCGGCTTACGATGTGTTTTCATGAGTACCTGCTTGTTAATTTAATTTTTTCCCACCTCGGTTTTTGGAGTGGGAATCTCTTTCTGATTGCGCATTTTCCTGATCGTTGCCTACTTGCCAATCCATTTCCCATTTGGCTAAGCTATTCAGGTCATCTTGCAAAATCTTTCAATCCAATGGTGACTTAATATTCCTGTACAAGAAACAGTCATCAGCAAATAGCCGAACAGATGACCTGATATTATCCGGAAGATCATTAATGAAAATAAGAAAAAGGACCGGACCCAAGACCGATTCTTGCGGGACACCAGATAGAACCGGGACTGGGACTGAGGCACGGCCATCTAATGCCACTTTTTGAGAGCGCTTAGAAAGCCACGAGTCGATCCACTATTCCACTTAGGTGTAGATCCTCTAACCCCGTAAAAGTCAATTTTATATAGTAACCTTTTATGTTGGACCTTGTCAAAGGCCTTAGCGAAATCCATGACAATCACGTCTATCTGCTTGTGGCTACGATTCACAGCTCGGCCCATGATAAAACTGAACTAACTGGGTTTCGCAAGACCTTTGACTTCGAAACCCATGTTGACAGTCAGCAAGAATGCTTTCAAGAGCCAAGTGCTTGTTTATGTTGCTGACTATTATTGGAAAAGGTCCCTCAGGACCTTTTCCACAGTGTTTACTTTGAATATTCACCAATTTTGCATTATCAGCTGGTTTCCTGCTGACAAAAATCAATATTGGAAAAACAGGTAACCAGGAACTCCCCCTCAGGGGGGTTCTGGTTACCTGTATTTCCAATATTGATTTTTTGTGAGCTGGGAACTAGCCGATAATGCAAAAATGGTGAATGAAGAAAATTGTACCCATGATCGACTGCTCTCCCTCAATTACGCGTTTTGTCACATAAAGCGCTTACTAAAAACTAGTGAACCCGTCTATAGGGACTAGACAGTTCACCGCAATCAATTTAATTTATCTAATGTTGACACTCCCCGTCAAATAGCAGTAAATATCTAGCAAGCAGTCTCGATCGTGGTGACTGCTTATCATAGCGCATCTAGGTTTACATCGTATATACCCTGACGAGGGGTACAGAAACTATAGAAACTCTATACGGCTGACTTTAAGTCCATCACATCGCACTATAGGTCTATTTCTGGTAGTGTGACTGCAGGTCAAAATTCAGAACTCTGTCACAAATTAACTTCACTGCAAATTGGTTTTCTACAAATCGACATATTGATTGTAATCGTGTTCCTTTTAGTATTGGCTTTGATTCCATAACATCAAAAATTTTGGTCATTGCCTTGAGCAACAGATACACACACTGGTCAATGTTCATTACAAGAAACGACATTCTTAGGAAACCAAACTGAAATGTATGAGAATCGAAATTAATGACGAACCAGAGAATCAACAACACTGAAATCTAGAGCAAAGGGAATATCTTATAACAAACGGCTGCTGACCTTTTCATTAGTTTTTTTTTAAAGAAGCCAACTTGTATGCTCTAGAGTTTTGCAACAGATACAAGTACGCGACACTGGTCGATAATAATTATTAGCTACATCATATTTCTCACCTTTCTTAAATACCGGGGCTACATTTGCCTGACGTCAGTCGTCTGGTACAGTACCCTGAGCAAGCGACTCATTGTAGATGTAGGTCAGAACAGGAGCAATTTCAGAACTGCATCCTTTCAACACCTTAGCACTCAGGCCATCTGGTCCAGGCGCCTTATGTATATTCAAATTATTCAACAGTTTACTGACCCCTTTGGGGTCAACTGTAATTTCACCCATAGCGGTGAAGGTACTTGTGCCTTTGGAGGGGATTTCATTATTTGATTCGCGAGTGAAGGCTGACTGAAACTGCCTATTACAAATGTTAGCCTAGTGTCAGTCTTCAAGATTCCGTTTTCTCTAAGGGTACTGATCCCGGACGCGTCTTTTTTAAGGGACTTGACAAATGACCAAAATTTTTTTGCCGCCTTTTCATTTTTCCGGGGACAATCGGGATCAGGGTTATCGTTTACAAAGGAGAAGATATTGGTAACATGCTTCCAATATGCATCTCTAATGCTCTTTTGAACATGTGTTCTGAACCGTTTGTAATGGTTCTTAATGTCAGGACTGCTTGACTTGCGAGCACGAACGTAAAGTTTATCACGTTTCCTAATCAGGCGTTTGATCGAGCTATCGATCCATGGTAAACCGGTGCGTTCCTTTACCAAAATGGACCGGAATGGACCTGATTACCGGAATGGACTACCGGAATGGACATTTAAATGATGGTAAACTATACTTTGTTTTGGTCATTTTGATGGAATTAACCTCTCAATAGCCGAGAGAACCTCCGACTTGAAACTGACCCACATGTCATTAACTGACATGTGACGATTGTCAGTTGAAAGGAACGAATCCCTATAGCGCGCTAGATGGTCACGGAGACCATCCTCCTAGAACCTCCACGCCAATAAAAAAGAAAACCTTCAAAAATCCAAACAGGCTTAAAATCATTAATATCAATTTTCAATCCGTTGTTAACAAAGTACCAGAACTACAGTGCTTGATTGACACTGAGAAACCGGATGTTGTCATTGGTACAGAATCATGGTTGACTCCTGAAATCTCCAGTGGTGAAATCTTTCCTTCTGGCTACACTGCATACCGGACAGACCGACAAGCCAAAAAACGTGGTGGCGGCGTTTTCATTATGGTTCGAAAAAGCTTGATCTGCACAGAACAGGCTCAATTTCGAACCAACTGTGAAATGGTATGGGTCAAGCTGGAGGTTACAGGTGTGCATCCCTTGTATATATGTACATACTACAAACCATCTGAGGAGGATCAGGACAGTATGATGGAATTGCGCCGGTCTGTTGAAATGGTTAAAAGGCAAACGTCTGAGACCAAAGGCAACATCTGGGTCCTCGGAGACTTCAACCTACCCAGTCTTACCTGGACAGACAGATCCCCATCACTGAAATCTGACAGCTCACTGACAAAAACTTATGATACATTTCTGGACTTACTCAATGACTTTGGATTTACTCAAATGGTTACCTCACCGACAAGACAAGACAATATCCTTGACTTGTTTCTGACAACAAACCCGACACTGGTTGATGAGGTTGACTGCCGGCCTGGCCTAGGTGACCATTACATGGTCACTGCTTCCTGTGCTCTTAAGCCCTCCATTCAGAAACAGAAACCCAGAAAAGTCCCACTTCTCAACAAAGCGGACTGGCCCAAAAAATCTCTCATGAGGGATTACCAGAAAAAGTTCCTGCTCAACCATTCAAATAGATCAGTTGAGGAACTCTGGTCTGATTTTGTCACAACACTAGAGGCTTTTACCTCAAAGTGTATCCCCACCAAGACTATCCAGGGTAAATGTTCCCTACCTTGGATTACCCAGAGCATTCGCAGACAGATTAGGCGCAGAGATGATCTATACAGGAAATTCAAAAAGACTGGAGACCAGACATTTCGTGACAAGTTCCTTGCCCTCCGTAAAAACATAAAACACATCATTAAGTCTTCTTATAACTTATACCTTGAAGGTCTCCTTGGCATATCTGATGAAAACTCTGTCTGCAGCAATAAAAAGTTATTCTCATTTCTTAAGAGCGCTAAGCAGGATCAGACTGGCTCACCCCCTCTCCAGAACGGAAACGGACTTGTAACTGACACCACTGAAAAAGCTGACATACATAACCAACAATTTCAGTCAGTTTTCACTACCAAGGCACCCCTGTCACTCTCTCGACTATGTAAGATACAAATCCAGGACATGGCAGATTGTGGTACATTGCGTCATGACGCAGTACCAGAAGGCATTCTCACCTCCAATCCCAAAATGGAAGAGTTTACCATCTCCTGCAATGGCATTTTAAATCTCCTTCAAAACCTGAAACCCTTCAAGGCAGCCGGTCCAGATAAGCTCAAACCATTCTTGCTCAGAGAACTGCGGGATGAAATTGCTCCAATTATTCAAATTATCTTTGAGCGCTCTCTCCATACAGGCAAGCTCCCGGCAGACTGGTGTAAAGCACAAGTCACCCCAATCTTTAAGAAGGGAAATCAATCATCTGCTGCCAACTACAGACCCATATCCTTGACTTGCATACTTTGTAAGGTCCTCGAGCATATCATCGCTTCACATGTGGTAAAGCACCTCAATGCACATGATCTCCTGTATGATTTACAACACGGCTTTAGGGAGAAGAGGTCATGTGAGACACAGCTTACCATGTTGGTCGAGGACCTTGCCAGGAATGTGAGTAAAGGTAAACAGACTGACTTGATACTGTTGGATTTTTCAAAGGCTTTTGATAAAGTGAATCACTCCAAACTCCTTTGGAAACTCCACCAGTATGGAATCAGAGGACATGCACTTGCCTGGATCCGTGCCTTCCTGGGGAACCGGTCGCAGACGGTGGTTCTTGATGGAGAGGAATCAGAATCGGTCCCTGTGACTTCTGGGGTACCCCAGGGCTCAGTCCTTGGACCGATCCTGTTTCTAATCTATATCAATGACCTGCCGGATGAACTGTCATCACAGGTCCAACTATTTGCAGATGACACGGCCGTGTACCTGACAATTGGAGACACGGAGGATGGCAAAGTGCTACAAAATGACCTGGACAGACTATCTGTGTGGGAGGACAGGTGGGACATGGAATTCAACCCCTCTAAGTGCCAGGTGGTACGGGTGACAACATCCAGGAAACTCATTAACGTAACATACACTTTACATGGCCAAGTCCTGGAGGTTGTCACAAGTGCAAAGTACTTGGGGGTTGATATCTCCAGTGGCCTGTCCTGGAATCCCCACATAGACCGCATAACTAAAACTGCCACCAGGACGCTAAACTTTATCCAACGGAACATTAAGACAAAGAATCAAAAGGTACGAGAGACTGCCTATAACACACTGGTCCGCCCTCAGCTGGAGTATGCCGCCCCAGTTTGGGACCCACACACTAAGGAGAAGGTACTCCAGCTGGAAAAAGTACAACGCAGGGCAGCACGCTGGACCACCAGTAATTACGACTACCGGTCAAGCACTACTGCCACTGTTAATAACCTTGGATGGAGAACGCTTGAATTACGATGGGCAGATGCGCGTCTAGTACTATTCTTCAAAATAGTACATGGCCTTGTTGCTGTACCCCTTCCTGATTATATCCACCCTCCAAATAGAATTTCTAGGCATTGCCATTCAATGACATTCCAACAACTCCAGACTGCCCAAAACTACTACAAATACTCCTTCTTTCCACTGGCGATTGTCCAGTGGAATGCCCTCCCTGCAGATGTTGCAAGCTTACCAGACCTTGACTCCTTCAAGGTTGCAGTCAGTAAGCTGCAACATTCCAGGCCGTAGACCCAGAAATAGTTGTTTTTAACCTGATTTTAACTTCAACTTAGCTATTTTAACCTATCATCTTTTATCCGTCTTCCTGAATGCTTTTAACCTGTCTCTTCATTAATTTTCAGTCTTTTGCTTTTTCGACAGCGCATCTGCCTAGAATGTCCGTGAGGGCGTATGGCAGTATACGAATCTGAATCTGAATCTGAATCTGAATAGTTTACTGGTGACACGCCAAATGACATTATTTCACCAGGGGGTTCGGATGGGGGAGAAATTAGTCCCTTGAACGCACGAGTGTAGCGAACTTGGACACACAGTCATCAGACATTTCAGCAGAGGAGATAAGTGAATCAGGGAGGTCATTCCAGTCCCTGATAGTCTGTGGAAAGAAACTACTTTTGTACGCTTCTTTGCTAGCTGAAGGTATCTGAAAAGCCAAAGAGTGTTGATTTCTACAACGCCTATTCTTTGGGATAAGGTCATCTGTGGGTATTCTGGCTTTACCCTTTAGACCTTTGTATAGCAATATAAGTCTACTATCCTTCCTCCTTCTCTTAAGAGATTCCCATTTCAGTTGACCTAAAATGCCAGTCATGCTCCCAGTTTCAAAAACATAATTTCCCGTCACAAACCTTGCCGCACGATTTTGTACCTTTTCCAGTTCTTCCTGGAGGCCATGAGTGTGAGGGTCCCAAACTGAGCTTCCATATTCCAAGACCGGCCGCACCAGTCCTTTATAAGCTGCTTCTTTCACATCTGGGGGACAAGAATACAAATTTCTCCTTAAGAATCCGAGAGTTCTGTTAGCCTTTGTACAGACATTGGAAATATGAGTATTCCATTTCAAATCATTTGTGATAGTTACACCCAGGTATTTTATGCTTTCAACGTTTTCCAGTGAAGTGCCCTCAAGGGTGTAGTTAGCCTGTATCTTACTAGACCGTTTATTTGTCAGCTGCATCATGTTGCATTTGACGGGTTGAAATCTCATTCCCCATTTCCTAGCCCAACTGCCTAAACGATCAATGTCTCTCTGAAGTTTCAATGTATCCTCTTCATTCTTGATTTCACGATAGCAAACACAATCATCAGCAAATAGTCTTATTTCAGACTCAATGTCTGCTGAGATGTCATTTATATACAAGGAAAACAGCAAGGGGCCGAGAACGGTGCCCTGAGGGACACCCGAGACAACTGGAGCCCAATCCGATTTAATACCATTAACCACTACCCTTTGTTGTCGGAAACAAAGGAAAGCATTTATCCAATTCAGTGTTGTTCCACCTATTCCATAGCTAAACAATTTGCTTTTAAGGAGTTCATGGGGAGGAGTATCAAAAGCCTTTTCAAAATCGAGTATAAAAGTGTCGACCTGGCCTTTTTTGTCTAAGATTTTGGCCCAGTCATTTATCACTGTAGTCAACTGAGTTTCACAGCTATGCCATTTCCTAAATGCGTGTTGCCTGTCCGACAAGAGTTCATGTTCATCAAGATGGGCCATAATATTTGAGCATACAATATGTTCAAGAAGCTTACAAGGAATGCATGTCAAAGAAACAGGGCGGTAATTGCGGGCAAGTGACCTGTCGCCCTTCTTAAACAGGGGGCAAATATTAGCAAGAGACCATTCTTTAGGAATTTCACCTGTATCAATTGACTGCTGGAAGAGATGGGCGAATACCGGCCCTAATTCCACAGCCAGTTCCTTTAGGACTCTGGGATGAAGCTCATCAGGCCCTAAGGCTTTAGACGGGTTTAGACCTTTGAGAAGTTTGGTCACCCCTTCCTTTGTGACCACAATATCATGCATGAATGGGGCAGATCTATCCATAAGAGGGACCTGTTTGTATTCACTTTTAGTGAAAACATCCGAGAACTGACCATTAAATTCTTCCGCCTTCTCAAATTCGGATTGTGCAATTCCATTTCCATTTCTCTTTTTCAACGGGGGAATACCTTGGGTATCTTTTTTCTGACTGTTTATGTACCTGTAAAAATCTCTAGGATTAGCCTTAACATCTCCTACCAAGTTGTTCACGTAAAGATCATGCTGCTTCCTGATATCAGCTTTGATCTCTTTCCGTAAAGATTCAAATTTAGATCTAAATTTTGCACTACCAGTCTTTTTAGCCTTTGCATGAGTTGCATTTTTTCTGCGAATCTTCCTCCTTATTTCAGGTGTTATCCAAGGGACAGAGGAAACTGAGCGACTAGTTTTTGAGGGGATATGTTTATCTGCCGATTCCTGAATAAACGATGTAATGAGATTGAAATTTTCCTGGACCGACCGAGTATCTGAGTATCCGTTGAAGTATCTTTCCTTTGCAAATTTAAGTGTTTCTGCTCTCATAGATTCATAATCACCTTTCTGATAACGATACACTTTTCTCCTAGGTTTCTTTATTGGGGGGATAGCAATTTTCAAAGTGCCAGAAACAATGTCATGATCACTGAGCTTATCCGGGGAATGAATGTCTGCAAACTGACCAGGAAGAGAGGTCAAAATTAAGTCCAAAGTATTTCTTTCTCTGGTGGGGAAATTGACTAATTGTTCCAAACCGTGGTCATTCATGATATCTATCAAAATCTGACCCTCCGTCTGACTCAATGATGACCCAGATTTGCTGAGTCTGTCTGGCCATACAATATCTCTAAAGTTGAAATCACCTAAAACATGAATTAAGGGGGGTTTGTTGCCTTTATTAATATTTTTGATTTTGTCAAGCTGTTCTCTAAATAAATTGTCAAACTTTTCCAGGGAATTCAATAAGTCATTTCCATTGTCCGATACTGGTAAATGACCATCGACAGGTGGTCGATACCAGCTAGCCACAAAGTGTGTTTTCTTATTTACAAAAAGTTTGACCCAAACCGACTCCGAGTCATTGTCCAATTCTGTGAGGGGCATGTGTGGGATGTCCTTGTGCACAAGAAGCATAACACCACCACCATTTAAGGTTCTATCCTTTCTATACACGCTGTATGGAAAAGATTCCGGAAATAATTCAGACGTTAATATGGAATTGTCAATTTTTGTCTCCTGAATCGCCAAAATCTTAGATTGATGAAAAATCAATGAAGGCCAATAACTCAAGTTTTTTGCCTCTTATACTGTTTATGTTGATACTGGAAAATTTCAGACCACTAATAAAACTGTTTTTGCTTGTCAAGGTTTCAGTGGACTTGGTTTCATGACCTTTTGCAAGTAGGTCAAACCTATTTTCACTTTCCAAGTTAAACTGTTCATTGAAAAAAGAATCTGAGAAATTGAAAAAGTCACATTTTGGGCAAATCCATGTACAGTTTGAGTTTTGCATTGTTTCATACTCTGAGTCTGACATAAAAGAACAGTTATTATGCACCCACATGTCACATTTGTCACACTGGACAGCCTTATGGGAATTCAAAACAGCACCACTGCATAGGCTGCACTCAGCTTTGCAGTTTGAACAATACCAAGAATCATTATCCGACTCAATCTTTTGTAACTCAACGGGACCAAGATTTACGCAAGACGCATGGAAGCGTTTCTCGCAATCTTCACATTTAACTGCTTTCTCGGCCGCCTTGCAATACTTCTTGCACGTGCGGCACTGGAACCTGGGGCCTGGGTTCATTTCGATATCTCCAGCCAAAATAATAAGAATCATCAAGTTTGTTCCCTGTGAAGGATTGAAACTGCGTAATCCTTCGGAGCCTCTTCGGTTACCAATTTTCCTTGTAAAGGCCAAACTCTGAGCAATTCTCCCAACTGAATTTCCAAATCCTATATTACAGTCCTGGTTTCCATCCAAAATATCTCCTGATGTTGTCCACTTCCAAACACAGAGCCCGAAAACCAACAACAAAGCCAACCTGAGGAGCAGCGGACAAGACTTCTGTGTATGGAAACAACATACCAGCTCTTTTCCAACCCGACAAGTCAACCGCCCCACAGTTGGACCGACAAAACCTGAAGCCATGAGTTCCAATTCAAATGATTAAACAAAAAGACCTTCAATCACTATATGAAAAAAAGTGGGTGGGGGAAGGTCAAACCAGCAAAACTATTCAGATTCTTTAACTTTTATGACAGATCGTTGCAGCCCTGCTAGAGCCGTTCAATGTCACTGTCAATGAAGCTTGAACAAATTCTGGTCCAAAAGCTTGTCAGCTCTCAGGCCACAAAGTTTCAAGAAAAGAAATTTTCAAGTAAAGTACGAATCGTTTTGGCGCGAATCGCACAACTAAGAAAATCGATGCTTAGACTCTTAATTTGGGGGAAAGCAGCGACCAACAATGAGAAATTGCAGGTCCCAAACTTCTTGACCTAAAGTCGGGAAGTTTTACGAACAAAAACAATGGGATATTCGAAAAAATAATAGAAAAAAAAACTTCTCTTTCAAAATTCTGTGTCCGTGTCGCCGAACGCCGAAGATAGATAGATAGAGACCGTCCATATCCGCTCGTTTATATAGAAAACTCTTTCGCGGGGCCTGCTGGATCCGTTTAACCTTAATAGTTGATAACTATGCTGCCTTCTTTAATTGCACGCCGGTTGGCCGAGCGTCAGACTCTATGATGGCCCTGGCATAATTCTAATCATTTTAGTTGGTTGGGGCAGGAGCTCTTGTCTGTTGTTTGGCCCACCGGGGTTCAACTGATGTTTTTCTTTTGCTCCGGGCTTCAGTAAGTTATTTATTTATTTATTTTTTTACTATGTGTACTGACTCGATCAATTTCTGACTATTACCTCAGAAGCTGTGGAATCGTGACTTGCTCAAGGCCACAACGAAAGGCGCCCCGGCTAAGGATCGAACCCGGGACATCTGAGACCGGAGTTCGACACTCTTTCCCTGCGCCAGTGTGCTCCACACTGCTTTCATACCCGACTATTGAAGAAAGCAGAAAAAACACGGTAACCGTACAAATAGATTAAAAATGGCGACCTACTTGGAAAACATGCAAAACTTCTTCAAATCTAATGGAAAAACTCGAGAATTCGCTGCACATTCTATGAAAGTTCATTCTGTCGCATGGAGCTGTGATGGAAGGAAACTGGCATCGGGATCTTATGACAAAACTGTCAACGTATTTCATTTAGACAGAGACAGACTGGTAAATTCCTCAATACCGCAGGTTCTCTGTTATCGCGGCATTGGTTTATTTGATGATTTAACTCATGTCTTTGGTGGAAGTGTTATACCACATTGTCAAGTCTTAACTCAATTTCGAATAAGATCATTTTGTACTTCATCGAAAATGTCCAGGTTTAGAAAAAGACAAAATGTCTATTTTTCTTTTAAAACTTTTTGTTTACTGCAACTTTCCACAATTCCACTCTATGCTATCTGTATGTTTGTATATTATAGTTACCACTGCTGGCTTTTACAAGATGGGAATAGTCAGAGGCGGATCCAGGCTTTCTGAAAAAGGGGTTCAAATATAGAAAAGGGGGGCAGGGTTCGAAAAACCCGGGTATTAAACCATAAAACCCAACCCAGTGGGTTTCTGTGGGTAAACCCGTATACCCACTGGGTAGCGGGTAGTGACCAGTATTAGAAATTTTATGATCTTTATATCTAATGATGATACTCGAGTATTGAGCAAGGTATTAAGGCATTTTAGAAAAATGAATGTACAAGTAACAAGACATTTGAATTTATCTCATTTGAATAACCTATTTAGTTTGTGTGGTTGGTTGATTGGAGTTTAACGTCCCACCAACAGCTAAGGTCATATGGAAGCGGGACCTCAGTTTAGAGTCCCATCCGATGGACTGGAGAAGCCCGGGATCGAACCTGCGATCCCTGGTTTACAAGGCGAGTGACATAACCACTGCACCACGGGGGCTTCTTTAGTTTGTGTGAAGCAATCCCAAAAGAACAATCAGCTATCTACCCAAGCTGGCAAGATTGCATTAGGGGTGTTTGACGATTAGACAGGATTGAAAAGATACAGAGGTTTTAACTTCTTGTTGATTTTTTGTTGTTGTTGTTACTAAATGGCTGATCGACATGCACAGAAGAAAGACTTGGTCTGTTACAGACTTATGATAAGAGAATGGTGAAAGATATTTCTACTGCCATAAAAACTAGAGGACCATTGGTCCTGTAGCTCACCTGAGAGATTATCACATTGTAAGCTCATGAGATTTAAATTAATTGAGAATCGACCAATGAAAGTCTATGCATGGACACTATTGACCCCCGGGGCATGGCCAAATTTGACCCAGGGGCATGACTGGCACAATTTATAATGGGGACTACCAAACATTGCTACATACAAAATATAGAAGCTCTGGGCCTTTTGGTTTCAGAGAAGAAGATTTTTGTTAGTTTTTCCCATTGTAAGTCTATGGAGACTATCTACCCCCAGGGCGTGGCCAAATTTGACCCCAGGGGCATGGCTGGCACAATTTATGTAGAGGACCATTAGCCATTGCCAAATACAAAATATCAAAGCTGTGTGCCCTGTGGTTTCAGAGAAGAAGATTTTTGAATTTTTTTCCCATAGCAAGTCTATTGAGACTATCAACCTCCGGGGCCTGGCCAAATTTGACCCCAGGGGCATGAATGGCACAATTTATGTAGAGGACCATTAGCCTTTGCTACATACCAAATATCAAAGCTGTGGGCCTAGTGGTTTCAGAGAAGAAGATTTTTTATTTTTTTTCCCATAGTAAGTCTATGGAGACTATCAACCCCCGGGTCGTGGCCAAATTTGACCCCAGGGGCATGAATGGCATAATTTATGTAGAGGACCATTAGCCATTGCTACATACCAAATATCAAAGCTGTGGGCCTAGTGGTTTTAGAGAAGAAGATTTTTTTAGTTTTTCCTATTGTAGGTCTATGGAGACTATCGACCCCCGGGGTGTGGCCAAATTTGACCCCGGGGACATGATTGGCACAATTTATGTAGAGGACCATTAGCCATTGCCACATGCAAAATATCGAAGCTATGGGCCCTGTGGTTTCAGAGAAGAAGATTTTTTAATTTTTTTCCCATAGTAAGTCTATGGAGACTATCAACCCCCGGGGCGTGGCCAAATTTGACCCCAGGGGCATGAATGGCACAATTTATGTAGAGGACCATTAGCCATTGCTACATACCAAATATCAAAGCTGTTGGCCTAGTGGTTTCAGAGAAGAAGATTTTTTTAGTTTTTTTCCTATTGTAGGTCTATGGAGACTATCTACACCCAGGGTGTGGCCAAATTTGACCCCAGGGGCATGATTGGCACAATTTATGTAGAGGATCATTAGCCATTGCCACCTACAAAATATCAAAGCTGTGGGCCCTAGAAGAAGATTTTTTTAGTTTTTTTCCTATTGTAGGTCTATGGAGACTATCTACACCCAGGGCGTGGCCAAATTTGACCCCAGGGGCATGATTGGCACAATTTATGTAGAGGACCATTAGCCATTGCCACCTACAAAATATCAAAGCTGTGGGCCCTGTGGTTTCAGAGAAGAAGATTTTTTATTTTTTTTCCCATAGTAAGTCTATGGAGACTATCACCCCCCGGGGCGTGGCCAAATTTGACCCCAGGGGCATGAATGGCACAATTTATGTAGAGGACCATTAGCCATTGCTACATACCATATATCAAAGCTGTGGGCCTAGTGGTTTCAGAGAAGAAGATTTTTTTAGTTTTTCCAATTGTAAGTCTATGGAGACTATCGACCCCCGGGGCGTGGCCAAATTTGACCCCAGGGGCATGGCTGGCACAATTTATGTAGAGGACCATTAGCCATTGCCACATACAAAATATCAAAGCTGTGGGCCCTGTGGTTTCAGAGAAGAAGATTTTTTAATTTTTTTCCCATAGTAAGTCTATGGAGACTATCGACCCCCGGGGCGTGGCTAAATTTGACCCCAGGGGCATGAATGGCACAATTTATGTAGAGGACCATTAGCCATTGCTACATACCAAATATCAAAGCTGTGGGCCTAGTGGTTTCAGAGAAGAAGATTTTTTTAGTTTTTCCCATTGTAAGTCTATGGGACCTATCTGTTGCCATGGAAACCACAATTTTGATACAATCTGCTCCAAAACCTAATGCCATCAATCCCCCAACCCAATTATGGTTCACATTACATTTGATCAAGATCGGCCAACTAGCTTCAGAAATATTCTTCTTTGAAATTGTGGACGGACGACGACGGACAACGACGACGGATGTCTGCCTATCCTATAAGCTCACCTGTGAGCCTTCGGCTCAGGTGAGCTAATAATCAGATAAATCTAGCTAAGTCACATTTTACCTATAATTCATCATTTAACTACCATGCCAGATGTCATTACAGCTAGACATACAAGGCAGTCAACAAACATACCAAACAATTAGTTAACACCTCATTTTAGCAGTGCCTAAATAGTTGTCATATGGGGTATTGTTATAAAAGTGTTATCAACACTTCCTAGAGCAATAATTAGGTGAAAACACAAACAAAGGATTAAAGCAATTGTCTATTAAATGTGAGAGACATGATTGATGACATACTTTCATTGCTAGCTTTCATTGAAGTACAGTTCTAAAACTATCATTAGCTCCTACTAATATTCAAAACTGATGGTGTCATGAAATTTTAGTGGATGTAATATAAAGTACACATTAGTAGTAAATTTTACTACAGTGTATGTTTTTAAAGAAAAAAAAATATTTTTTTGTCTGTCAAATTACTGTAAAATACACAAATGTGAACATCAAAAATAGTGATGACCCACTAAGTACCCACTTTTTCAAAATAAGGCTTAAAGCCCTACCCGGGTTTACCCGGGTAAAACCCATGGGTAAACCCGGGGAGAGATGGGCACTTCGAACCCTGAAGGGGGGATGGGGGTGGGATTTACACAAAATTTCTTGAAATTTCTCATAAAAAAATCACTTGAATAAATTTGGCTCCAGGACTGGGGGTTTGAGCTAGACCCCCTTTAAAAAGAGTGTGCATTAAGTCAAAAGTAGCGGTTGAAAGTTTGTTTCTGAAGCTTGCCCTACTATCAGAGATTCAGAATAAAACCATACTATCTTCTTACTTACTGTAAATTGTTCTGACAATGAAAGAATTTCTAAAGTTCTCTGATTTTGGTAGGATTGATTTGATGCTGCACTTGGAATTGTTTATTTATTACATAGTTTGTGTTCCTAGCCTCATCATCATCATCATATCCGTTTTATAGTCCGTTGTCCTCTACTGAGGGTTGGGCTTGTTTGACAAGTCTCCTTCTTAGACGACCTCTCCACTCTGAGCGATTCTGAGGATCAGCAGTATCCATTCCTAGCTTTTTTCTGTCGTCTAACAACACTTCATCCCATGATTTCCTTGGCTTGCCAGATCTTTTCTGTGCAACTATGTCCTGAGAATCTTGTTGCCCGTTTAGCCTGTATGTTGATTGTCGGTTCATGCACTTCTACTACCATCAACGTCAGCCTCTGGTCTATGTGATGATCCTGAAGACTGGGGAGCTTCAATTTCTTCAGCATTGCAGTTACACAGCTTTCTTGAGTGAATATTTTCAGGTTTTTAAGATATCCTGTTTAATGTAAGAGTCCCAAGTCACTTAGCTGCATTCCATTTTAGAACGAACTACGGCCAAATATACTTGTCAATAACACTTCTTTGTTTTTGGACTGAAAGTCAGTCTAAAACAATTTGAAGCCAACAATAACCCATTTATGTTTTTACCTATTTTGCTAAATTCAGAATTTAGCCACCCACCCCACACATAGAATTATGATCAGACATTGATTGATTCAGTCTATGCAGATTTGATATAGATAAAGATATGTCATGATACAAGATCAGATTATAAGATTTGTAGTGATTTTAATTATTATGGTTTGCATTTTACATTTTCGTCATAAACTTATTGCAGTCGAAAGATGTTACTTTTCGTGGCCATGGAGACAGTGTAGACCAGTTGTGTTGGCACCCAAAACATCCTGATCAGCTTGTCACAGCCAGTGGAGATAAAACTATCCGACTCTGGGATGCCAGGACCAGCAAATCTGTCGCTACTGTTAACACCAAAGGTTAGATCAACTTAGTACTCAGTGGTACTGTGGAGATAATGTTCAGGATGTATTGTAAACTGCTAGATTTTCTTATATAGAAATCATCGCCCTATCAGTGATGGCACAAGTTGAACAAGTTGAAGCTGTCAACAGGAAAAAATATAGATGCTTGTCAGCTGGCCAATGCGAGTAAAAAAAAAGCTGTTGGCAAGTAAGACACTTGGCATGCTCGCCATGCTAGCGAGTGTAATTTTCAGGTGGTTTCTCTCAATTATCAATCATTTTCACAAGAAAAAAATAAGGGAAGCGAGTGTTTTCATTCATGTGTTACAGTGTCATGCAACAGAGATTTTGATTGTTCAATAAAATGAGATCATCTAATTAAATGAGTGGATCTTTCAGTCACAACTGGGTAACCGTCCTTAAATGTAAAATAGTCCTTGTATATTTTTTTACTTTCCAGGAGAAAATATCAACATCTGCTGGTCACCAGATGGCAGTACCATAGCTGTTGGTAATAAAGAAGATCTCATTACCTTTATAGATGCTAGAACACACAGGTCACGCAATGACGAACAATATAAATTTGAAGTGAATGAAATATCTTGGAATAATGATGGTGATTTGTTCTTTCTCACAAGTGGACAAGGCAGTATACACATACTCAGGTACTAGTTTAACCTAGGGCTGTTTGGTACCTTGTTAAGTAATTGTTTCATGTAAAGCATTAAATGCCAGGTATTTTGAAATAAGCTGAGTTTTGCTTCTTCTGACGTGATAAATGTGCAGATACTTGCTTCACCTATGCCGCCTTGTCTTAGATTACAATTACATATAAGGGTAAATTTTTGCGCTTGAGGTTTTATAATAAATCTATTTTTTGGTATTAAAAGCATTTATCTACATACTACAGAACAACTTTTCAAACAAAATTCAAAGTTGATTGCAGCAATATAATTTGGGTGTATGAAAATATCTACTTGAAATTGTATGACTTAGTTTGCATTTCTGTACTTGTAGTTATCCAGAACTAAAGACCCAGCATGTGTTGAATGCTCATCCTGCCAACTGTATATGTATAGAGTTTGACCCCAAGGGCCAGTACTTTGCCACCGGCAGTGCCGACGCCCTGGTCAGTATATGGGACCTGGATGAATTGGTCTGTGTTAGAACACTTTCTAGGTATGATTAAGTTTAAACATTATTTTTTTAATTCAATTATGCAGATAGCAATCTTGAAAGTGCAGATATTGGCACTTTGTCATCATGTATGGAGCAAACCAGAGAACCCCGGTAAAACCACAGACCTTGGATAGGTGACATGCCTAGGCCTAAATCAAAACTGGATGTCCAGTGCGTTAACCACTATGGCGCTAACATGTTAACCACTAATGGCGCTAACTAGATCCCTATTTGTGTTAACCACTAATGGCGCTTATTGGGTCCCTATTTGTGTTAACCACTATGGCGCTAACTAGGTCCCTTTTTGTATTAACCACTATGGCGCTAATTAGGTCCCTATTTGTATTAACCACTATGGCGCTAACTATGTCCCTATTTGTATTAACCACTATGGCGCTAACTAGGCCCCTATTTGTGTTAACCACTATGGCGCTAACTAGGTCCCTATTTGTATTAACCACTATGGCACTAAATAGGTCCCTATTTCAGGCTATTTGTGTTAACCACTATGGCACTAAATAGGTCCCTATTATAAGATTATGTTGATAGTGCAATGTCTGTTTTTGTGAATGCATACAAGAAAAAGGTAAGATCATGTGCACAACTGTGTTTGCTAAACAACACACATCTCAGTTAATAAATATCAGTAGATCAGTAGATGGCTTTAATCAAGCCGATGAGTGGGCCTTTACAGAAATTACAGTTGTTTAACTGTTTTATGTTACCTTTTAAATTCTTAAGTGATTTACAAGTTCTCTAGTTTATCCAGCTGCTTAATATTGAATCTTCTTGTTCCCACAATTTTCAAGACAATTTTTATTTCTGCTAAATTTAAAAAAAACAACTTGTCTACTTTCCAGACTAGAGTGGCCTGTACGGACCATCAGTTTTAGTCATGATGGGAAGTTATTGGCATCAGCCTCAGAAGATCTCGTCATAGATATTGCAGAAGTCGAGTCAGGTTGGTATTACTTTCTGTGTCGGCTGAGCTCTTTCATGGTTTTTGTTTACTGGCCAGAAAAAATTATAATATTTAAAATCTTATTTAGTAAGTAATTGAATGGAGATCCTATAAAGACAAAAAATAACTGTATTCATTCTATTTAATGCACATGCTATAATAAGACCCAGGTCTTTTCTGAAAAATCTGTGCATAAAAGTACACTGCTTGGTATTTTACACAAAAAATTTCGTCACAAGTTTAACTTAATACATGTACATGTATGTTTTTTAACCCCTTTGTCTTAAACGATTTAGCATTCTGATTTTGGACATGCTTGTTTAAGCAGTTTATGAGTTGTTTTCTGTTTAAGTATGCTCTAAGTTTAAAGAAGAAAATTGAGTATTTATAAGAGGTAACATTAAAAACTTTAGTACACAGTGGGCTAATTTGAACAAATATGTTAAATAAGAGACATCAACAGTCATTTCATGCCTCACACAATGTGTGTATTTTTTCCATGAACATTTTTTTCGCTATTAACAACACCATATGAGCCACCTCGTGGAAAAACAAACAATGTGGTTTCCGAACAAGTCCGACACAAACCGGCCTGTGCAAGCACAGAAAAGAGCTAAAAGCTTGAAATTTCGGATTTAAGTAGAAGAGGAATTGTACTATCCATGTAGCGAAAACTAAGGCACTGAGCAGCTTCGCGTTTACCGCGAAGCTGATCTGCTCCTTTGTTTTCGCATATGCAGATTGTTGGTTTTCTCATGCGGCGGCTCATATCTTTCCTATTTAGGTGAGAAAGTGGCCGAGATCAGCTGTGAGTCTCCCACCTTCACTGTGTCATGGCATCCTAAAAGACATTTATTGGCATTCGCCTGTGACGATAAGACAAACGACAGGGAACGTGATCGCGATGCTGGAACTGTCAAACTGTTTGGTCTCCCTGGCGACCACTAGCACTAGTGATGCCACCTAGGTGTTGGTGGCTTGTCGACTGTGTTCATAATAAAACTCTGGGATGACAATGTTGCGACGGTGATTTCGGTCAAGAAAAGAGACTGTTAAGAAGTTAATGTACTTCTCTTAATGTACATCTGTTAAGAAGATAATGTACTTCTCATAAGAAGTTTGTGCCATTATCTAAACAAGTGGTGGTTCAGCTACAGTTTGCCTTAACTCATTTAAGCCTTGCATCCATTTTGTGGGACATAGGCAAACAGCATAGCCCCAGATGTGACGCTGTAGAACGCGGCGTCCCATCTGGGGCTACATGTATTCTGTTTGCTTAGAGAATTTTCTTAAAAAAAAATTGAATAGAATTTAAAAATCACTCTTGATGCCCCTAAAAATGAAAGTGGACTCACCCAAATGATAATGATGGGAAAATCCATTCATCAATAATGGGCTAATAGAATGTGTTATTCCAAGAGGATCTTTCTGTATTGTCTCTTCATTTCAAGCTACAGAAATGACTATAAGTGTAAGGATTTCTTTATCAAAAATTACCATAGGTAAAGGCTGTTGTCATGTATGTAGTCATAAAGCGTAACATGTATCTGCTAAAGTGTTATATAAACTTGTTTTGAGTTTGCAAGGTCTGACAAAATTATGCTGTACAGCAAAAAAAGGTACAAGTAGGCAAAGATCAGGAAAAGCGCAATCAGAAAGAGATTCCCACTCCAAAAACCGAGGTGGGAAAAAACCAAACTAACAATCAGGTACTTATACCATGAAACATATCGTAAGCTGAATGAGCAGCTATTTTCCCAATAGGTGGCCACTCAGTTACCTTAATTAAATATATGAAAACATACACAGTACCTTAATTAATTTTTTAGCCTATAGGGTATTTACGCACCCCTTTTTCATTCAATTGCGTATCTGGAATTTTAATTGGGTAAGTTCAATTCTGTTACGCACTCTATTTTCAATCAGTTGGGTAAAATGGAAAACAATTTGGTAAAAATGATGTTCGAGGTGTACTTTCCTTATTTTCTTCTACTTTTGCTTTTGCATAGCATAAAATAAAAGGGAAACATTGATTGGTTGAGAGAATTAACTAAAATCGCAGTGAACCAATGAAAAAAACAGAAAAGAAATGGCTTCCAATCGATCGATTTGCGCATGTCCAATGACATTTTTGTTTAATGTAGACGGCGTAAGCAGTTGTGCGGCGCACACCGATAAAAACCGGTACGCAATTGATTTTTCCGGTATTGCGTATCGGCGATTTCTTTTGCGTTTTCTTACGCTACCAGATTGATATTAATTGCGTTTTTTCATATTTTAATTGGGTAATTACGCAAATACGCAGCCTAATTAAGGTACTGCATAAGGCGCTAACAGCACATAAAATTTTTTTAAACACCAAGACATAAAACAAAAAGAACCACCACAGAAGTATCGCCTTGGAACGATCAGTAACACAAAATTACTGGCGGGCTTAAACCGGTTTTACAGGATCCTAACCTCACCCTCAGCTTCTGCGGTGGTTCATAACATTTAGTAAGCACTTATACTGACCATGAAGTAGCAGAAAAAAATTGTGCTTTCTCACAAAGTCACTTTCGAGATGGCTTAGTGGTAGAATGTCGGACTCTGAATCAAGAGGTCTTGGGTGTGTTTCTCACTGAAGTCAAGTTGTGTCTTTGAGCAAAATACAGAACTCCCTAAGTACTGGTTAAAATCCAGGAAGTGATTATTCCAACCAGACATGACTGAAAAATTGTTGACTGGGATGTACGGTAAATTCAGTGGCTGGAAGTTTTCTTGTTTATATTTTTACTATAAAAATTTGTAACAATTTAGTTTCTGTTTTGTCAATATGTTGCATTCACAGTGCCTTGAATTTCCATGCAGAATTGGGTAGTGTGGTGGCCTAGTCGTGGAGTGTTGGACTGTTGCATTTTGTCCTTGAACTTTGAAATGTAGGTCAAGTGCACAAGGTCAAACTGTATGCTTGAATGGTGTGTCAAAGACCAGGGCTCAGGAAATGATGATTTCCCAATCAGTCGAGCCAAGTGAAGGGCTCTATTCTGTATCTACAGATCGTTCCAACATTCTCTTCCCTGACATGGTGTAAATTTTATCCATTGAACATATTAGCCGCCTCGTGGGAAACCAACAATGTGATTTCCGAACAGGTCCGGCACAAACCGACCTGTACAAGCGCAGAAAAGAACTAGAAGCTTGCAATTTCGGATTTAAGTAGAAGAGGAATTGTACTATCCTAGTAGCGAATCGCCTATGCAGATTGTTGGTTTTCCCATGAGGCGGCTCAAATAGTGCATAACTGTAAGAAAAATTATACTCTAAATTTTTCTGTCTTAAGTTCTGGCATTCCTAGAACGGACAAAATGACAAGAAAATTATAAGAATGAATAGCAAAATGACAATGTTACGCTTAACTTTTTAGGAGGAGGAGTAAATAATCAATTTATAGGTCGTTCTTTATAAATGACGAAAAATTTATCAGACCTCCTGTTTAAACTTCCTATGTTGTTAAGTTCATATAGGTCTATACATTTTGTTAAAGAAAATAATCTATGTTTTGGAGCAAAAATTAAAAAAAAAAAAAAAAAAAAAAAAAAGGTGTACCCCTCCATACCCCAGTTTTACAATATAAAATTGCCTTTTTTATTGGGGTTCAAGGGGATATGCATTACACGGATATGGTTTCTGATGACAAATCAAAGTTGAATAATACAATAAGAACATAACGAAAGCTTAATGAGCAGCTATTTCCCTAAAGGTGGTTTTTCATATTCCTGAACTTTATTAGATATGAATAAAGGGAGCACATGACATAAAATCAACATCAAAACATAAATAGAATCACAACAGAAGAACTATTAGAGATTAATAACAGGCACCAAATAACTAATTTAATTGTGAACCCCTGAAGAAGCTTAGGGCATTGTTATGTACCAAACACACCAAGAATTTTATATTACTGACCATTCCAAGGTGGTACTGTTTGTTTCAATTTTTCGATTTTTGTGCTGTGTGCATCTTTTTTGTGCTGTTCATATATATATACTTTATATTATAAAATTAGGTATCTGAGTAGCCTCCTTTAGGGGAAAAGCTGCTTACTCTGCATAATTGGTGACGCAAATTTGTGAGCATTTGATCCCTGGCTGATGGCCTCATAGTCTGGTTTCTCAAGCAAAACATGAAATAATTATAATTCACATTTTTTTTTATTTTTTATTTTTTTTTTTATATTTGAGCCACATTATGAGAAAACCTGATTTTTGCATATTCAAAAACAAAGCTGCAGATCAGCTTTGCAACAACTGCACAGTTGATCGGTGCCTTGTTTTCACTACTGGGATAATACATTTCCTCTTCTTCATAAATTCTTAAATTCAAAATTTCAAGCTTCTAGCTTTCTTCTTTGACTGTACAGGCCGGTTTGTGTCGGACATGGTCAGTAACCCAGGACTGGTTTCTCGTGTTAACTGCTCTTTTTATCCAAGTTTTAATCCATTATTGTATAAATAGCTGTGTCACAAGATATTAACAGGCATATATTAACGAAGAAAAAGGCCATTTATTAATGTGGCAATTCACGTGCACACATGCTGTTAATACACCACATTTGTTTATGGTCAATACCGGGTGCCATGCAAATCATGTGCTAACATTGGGTAACTGAACTCCACCGGGAAAGAGCACAAGAAAAAAGCTTTCACGCATATGAAAATGTGACGAGACTGTAAAATATAGTGTGCCATTTTTTCTTTTGTTTGTGCAGAATTTATACAATAATAGGGATCAAAAATGATTTTGTCATTCATTAACATTTGCTAGGTCCCTCGGGGAGTGTTGAAACCTCGGAATATGCCCTTGGTTTTCAATACTCCCCTCAGGACCTAGCGAATGTTAGTGAATGGAAAATCATGTATGTTCCCTATAATGTGAGCCAGTGCGTGAGAAAACCAACAATTTGCATGGGCGAAAACAAAGACGCAGATCAGCTTCGCAGTAACTGCGAAGCTGATCAGCGCCTTTGTTTTCGCTACACGGATAGTACATTTCTTTCTCTGCTTATTCCCAAATTTTCAAGATTCTGGGTTTCTTCTGTGACTGTACAGGCTGGTTTGTGTCGGACCTGGTCGGAACCCAAATCGTTGGTTTTCTCATGCACAGGCTCATGTACATGTGACCACAGAACACAACAAATGAGCCTTTGCATGAGAAAACCAACAATCTTCGTTTCTGACCAGGTCTGACACAAACCAGCCTATACAGTCACAGAAGCAGGCTAAAAGCTTGAAGTTTCGGATTTAAGAAGGAGAGGGATGGTACTATCTGTGTAATGAAAACAAAGATGCGGATCAGCTATGCAGGCTATGCAGTTACTGCATAGCTGATCTGCGCCTTTGTTTTCACACATCCAAAATGTTGGGTTTCTCATGACCCGGCTCATATAGATTGACCAAATAATTACATTGATTCAGTATCCACAAAATGAGCCGCCTCATGGGAAAACCAACAATTTGCATATGCAAAAACAAAGGCGAAGATCAGCTTCGCGGTTACTGTGAAGCTGATCACGCCTTTGTTTTCGCTACTTGGATAGTACAATTCCTCTTCTACTTAAATCCGAAATTTCAAGCTTCTAGCTCTTTTCTGTGCCTGTACAGGTCGGTTTGTGTCGGACCTGTTCGGAAACCACATTGTTGGTTTTTCCACGAGGCGACTCTTCTGTGCCTGTACAGGTCGGTTTGTGTCGGACCTGTTCGGAAACCACATTGTTGGTTTTTCCACGAGGCGACTCAAATATCCATTTTATGGATCTTAAAGAACTTAAGTTTTTTTTTGTCATAATTTAATTACACCTAATCATCCACTTTGTTTCAGTCATAAACCACAGATGCTACATACGTCATCATTTAAAAAAATGGGCCAAGATCTGATAAAAGGGGTCTTATGGCAGAAAAATCAAAATTAAGATATTAATTACATATGAAAGACCAAGTTTCTCTGAGTATTTCCTGAAAATTTGAAGAGAGTATCTTTACAAATAGTAAAGATATGAACGTTGAAAGGTGTTAAGTTGATGCCATCTAAACATGACGCCATAAAACTGTTGATGACGTTAACGTCTTTAAATCACTGTAATCAAAAGAAGGTAAGACTAAAATTCTCGAAATTCTATGTGTTTCTTGAAATTTAACATCTATATTACTGCACAGACTATGCAATAGGCACGAATTCACAAACTGTTTGATAAAACATGCAATACAAAGGGCGAACCTAGTTTTTAAAATGAGGGTAGTCCTTATGGTGTAAAGGTTACCATGGCAACATACATGATACAAATAACGTTTGACCATAAGAAAAGTATGTGTCTTGGATTGTGTTACAATATTAAAGCTGTATGAAATAAATATCGGAACATGCCAAATATTTCAAATTCAGATGGTTTTTAGCTCACCTGAGCCAAAGGCTCACAAGGTGAGCTTATAGGATGGCCATGCTCCGGCGTCCGTCCGTCGTCGTCCGTCATCCACAATTTCAAAGATCTTCTCCTCTGAAACCGCTGGGCTAATCAAAGCCAAACTTCATGTGGAGCATTCTTAGGAAGGGGGAACGAAAGTTTATATAAATGGTCCAGGTCACATGACCAAGATGGCCGCCATGGCTATAAATAGCAAAAACCTTTAAAAATCTTCTTCTCCAGAACCAGTGGGCCGATTTCCACGAAACTTGGTATGTAGCATTGGGGACGTGGGCCTATCATAGTTTATATAAATCATGACCCTAGGATGACCTTGACCTATTTTACGGCAAGGTCAACTTAGGTCGCCAATGCATTTGAATGGGAAAAAATGGTAAAATGCTATTTAATGGGTAAAACTTACTGGGAATATGCAAATGGACAGAAGATTAATGTTAATGGAAAATTTTAGCCCCAAGGGGGTTGTCTGCCCCTGCCCCGGGGCTATATACATGTATATTTCCATAACAATGAAACATCTTCTCCCCTGAAACCGCTTGGCCAATCAAAGCCAAACTTCATTTGGAGCATCCTTGGGAAGGGGGAAAGAAAGTTTTTATAAATGGTCAAGGTCACATGACCAAGGTGGCTGCCATGGCTATAAATAGAAAAAAACCTTTAAAAATCTTCTTCTCCAGAACCAGAAGGCCAATAATTTTGAAACTTGGTGTGAAGCATCAGTGACTGGAGCTCTACAAAGTTTATATAAATCATGACCCTGGGATGACCTTGACCTATTTTACGGCAAGGTCAACATAGGTCGCTCATGCATTTGAATGGGGAAAAGTGTTAAAATGTCATTTGTAGGGAAAAACTTGCAGGAAATGGACAAATGGACAAGATTGATGATTCTGAAAAAATTTGGACCCCAGGGGTCTGTCTGCCCCCACCCCGGGGCAATATACATGTATATTACAGTGATAATCAAAGATCTTCTTCTCTGAAACCGCTTGGCCAATCAAAGCCAAACTTTATGTGGAGGATTATTAAGAAGGGGCAATGAAAGTTTGTATAAATGGTCAAGGTCACATGACCAAGATGGCCGCCATGGCTATAAATAGCAAAAACCTTTAAAAATCTTCTTCTCCAGAACCAGTGGGCCGATTTCCACGAAACTTGGTATGTAGCATTGGGGATGTGGGCCCATCATAGTTTATATAAATCATGACCCTTGGATGACCTTGACCTATTTTACGGCAAGGTCAACTTAGGTCGCCAATGCATTTGAATGGGAAAAAATGGTAAAATGCTATTTAATGGGTAAAACTTACTGGGAATATGCAAATGGACAGAAGATTAATGTTAATGGAAAATTTTAGCCCCAAGGGGGTTGTCTGCCCCTGCCCCGGTGCTATATACATGTATATTTCCATAATAATGAAACATCTTCTTCCCTGAAACCGCTTGGCCAATCAAAGCTAAACTTCATATGGAGCATCCTTGGGAAGGGGGAAAGAAAGTTTATATAAATGGTCAAGGTCACATGACCAAGATGGCTGCCATGGCTATAAATAGAAAAAACCTTTAAAAATCTTCTTCTCCAGAACCAGAAGGCCAATAATTTTGAAACTTGGTGTGAAGCATCAGTGACTGGAGCTCTACAAAGTTTATATAAATCATGACCCTGGGATGACCTTGACCTATTTTACGGCAAGTTCAACATAGGTCGCTCATGCATTTGAATGGGGAAAAGTGTTAAAATGTCATTTGTAGGGAAAAACTTGCAGGAAATGGACAAATGGACAAGATTGATGATTCTGAAAAAATTTGGACCCCAGGGGTCTGTCTGCCCCCACCCCGGGGCAATACACATGTATATTACAGTGATAATCAAAGATCTTCTTCTCTGAAACCGCTTGGCCAGTCAAAGCCAAACTTTATGTGGAGGATTATTAAGAAGGGGCAATGAAAGTTTGTATAAATGGTCCAGGTCACATGACCAAGATGGCCACCATGGCTATAAATAGCAAAAACCTTTAAAAATCTTCTTCTCCAGAACCAGTGGGCCGATTTCCACGAAACTTGGTATGTAGCATTGGGGACGTGGGCCCATCATAGTTTATATAACTCATGACCCTTGGATGACCTTGACCTATTTTACGGCAAGGTCAACTTAGGTCGCCAATGCATTTGAATGGGAAAAAATGGTAAAATGCTATTTAATGGGTAAAACTTACTGGGAATATGCAAATGGACAGAAGATTAATGTTAATGAAAAAATTTAGCCCCAAGGGGGTTGTCTGCCCCTGCCCCGGGGCTATATACATGTATATTTCCATAATAATGAAACATCTTCTTCCCTGAAACCGCATGGTCAATCAAAGCCAAACTTCATATGGAGCATCCTTGGGAAGGGGGAAAGAAAGTTTATTTAAATGGTCAAGGTCACATGACCAAGATGGCTGCCATGGCTATAAATAGAAAAAACCTTTAAAAATCTTCTTCTCCAGAACCAGAAGGCCAATAATTTTGAAACTTGGTGTGAAGCATCAGTGACTGGAGCTCTACAAAGTTTATATAAATCATGACCCTGGGATGACCTTGACCTATTTTACGGCAAGGTCAACATAGGTCGCTCATGCATTTGAATGGGGAAAAGTGTTAAAATGTCATTTGTAGGGAAAAACTTGCAGGAAATGGACAAATGGACAAGATTGATGATTCTGAAAAAATTTGGACCCCAGGGGTCTGTCTGCCCCCACCCCGGGGCAATATACATGTATATTACAGTGATAATCAAAGATCTTCTTCTCTGAAACCGTTTGGCCAATCAAAGCCAAACTTTATGTGGAGGATTATTAAGAAGGGGCAATGAAAGTTTGTATAAATGGTCAAGGTAACATGACCAAGATGGCTGCCATGGCTATAAATAGCAAAAACCTTTAAAAATCTTCTTCTCCAGAACCAGAAGGCCTATGATTTTGAAACTTGGCATGAAGCATCAGGCAATGGAGTTCTACAAAATTTATATAACTCATGACCCTTGGATGGCCTTGACCTATTTCATGGCAAGGTCAACTTAGGTCGCCCATGCATTTGAATGGGGAAAATTGTTAAAATGTCATTTGAAGGGCAAAACTTGCAGTAAATTGGCAAATGGACTGAAGTTTTATGATTTGAAAAAGAAATTGACTCCAGGGGTTGCTCTGACCCGGCCCTGGGGTTATATATATGTATATTACCATTCTAGTCAAACAAGTTAATTGGTATATATCTCAGGTTTCAGGTGAGCGTTTACAGGTCCTCTTGTTAAATTTTAATAGCATAAAATGTACTTGAATGCCCGAAAACACCTTTTACCAGATCCGCGCTCAAATGTAATAAAACGCAATTAAATGATAGGGGTGTCTTTGTTTTGTAGTTGTCGTTAAATTTTTGTTTCTATCATACAGAAAAATCTAATTCAAACACAATTAAATGTAAGGAGCATCTTGGTTAAGTGGGTGTCGTTAAAAATTTCAGTCTTATCATGTAGAGCATCTGACTGAATGGCCCAAGCTAGCTGCACTTAAAAGTTTCTACAGTACAAAGACTAACATTATTTCACTGGGCCTAATATTTTAAGAGTTTTAAAAATAAGTTAATCTTGAGCCAGGAATTTTTTAACAAGAAGGTTTGAAATAAACTTAATGTAGGTTCTTCCCAGGGACCTCCAGTTGCCATGCAAGTTGCTGTATATTCCTAGTCTTAGTCTATCATCATGAAAACATGCCCATGTAATACACAGATTTTTCCTTAGTTGTAAAAATTTCAGTAGAAAATTTTTGATATTTTTCCTCAAAACATAGATTATGGGTACACATTTGAAGCTTCAATTTTTATTTTTGCTCAAAAGATAGATTGTGACACATTAGAACCGCCTCAATCAATGTGTTGGATCAAAAATGAGAAAAGTCATAAGAAAAATATCAAAAAGTTTTACTGAAATGTGTGACCTAACCAAGGGCACAGGGTGTCTGGGTTAGTACTTCCGTTGTTCCTCGTGACCGTTATGTTTATTTTCGTGGATTGAAAGAATAACTAAAGTCAATTTACATTTTCATTCGTTGAATATATTATTTCTGTTGTACTGAATTTTCTGTTATACTAATTTCCAAAATAAACTGGAGTCTTATTTCGATTGTTCTATAGAAAGTTAATTTAAGTTTCAATTTTGTAATACTATTTTAGTCTCTTCATTCCAAAAGCTAAAAAACGACTCCCCTTAGATTAAGGACATAATCCCAAAGAAGCTTTGCCACAAGAATAAACTAGTTCTCATAAATCTAATCTGTCCTTAATGTTCTAGAAATGGTGCAGTCTTCGCATCCATACACACGCACACACATCAACCCAAAACGACGTCGTTACCCCATGATACCAAGTTACAGTCTATCAAAATTTTCACCAGATTCCGATAACCTCAAAATTATTCAAATACACCAAAACCATAAACCAATGAGATACCAAGCTTTATCTTCATAACAATACCGTTACCATGGTAAACAAGAAATAGATTTACACTAATCCCTCCCACCGGATACGTCATGAATACTATATAAGATGCAAATGGTCCAATATTAATACATCATAAGCTGTCCAGTTAAGCCTGAAATAGATTTAAACAATCGCACCCGGACAATGATGTCAATCTTCAATACAAAGTAGCTGCAAAACCCATAGAAAACGTTATCAATGGAAATTCATTTAATCTTCTAAAGACCAGCAGAAGCATTGTTCATCTCCTAGATTAATTCCCAAGGATCCAATCAATAGTTCCAACAAATTACAAACTAGTTTCTTCAGACCACAAGTTACCAAGTCTGAATCCCAAAACCCAAAGGCAGGCATGACTATGTTACATAACACCCCTTGGCCAAATGTTTTTGCCGTCAGGGAAAAACATTCAAAAGAAGGCAGCAGGACAAGCCATACTTGTAGCAGTAGGCTACTTAACCCAATATTAGAAAATGTCTTATCATATTTTCAAGTTCCATCAGATTTCTTCAGCAGCACAGTGCAATATCGGAAACCAATATCTTAGTCCAAATGGAACACAACAAAGAGTCAACAAAACCCAGAAAACTGACAAAACCCAATCACATGTCGTCAACGGACATTGCTACCGAAATATCATAACCAAATAACCTCAAATATGACAAAACCAAAATACAACAATATGCAAACAACTACCAAGTTACATTTTAATCAGCACCTTATTTTACATTGACCAATACAGTTTCATTGCCACAAGCACCACAACCATTAAGTCCAATGCTGAAATTGTGTCAGCTTTGTCCATTATTGGAAAACATAAATGCTGCTAGTTCTTATTGATTTCCACAGTAGCGCAAGAACTAATACCAAATTACAATAGTGGCACAAGAAACTCCAGTTATAGTCTTTATAAACCCCATTATAGAACCCACTACAATGATGATACACTTTGAAGCATTGCCTTTTGTTCTCACACGTCCTTAACATTATTCCCTCCCGGAATAAAATATTTACAGTTTAAATACTGTTGATAACCCCAAGTATATCAACTCTATAAACCTGACTTTTGCCAGAGCGGAAGAATTTCTTTTTCCCCTACCCTTTAACTATAAGGGCCCCTTTCAAACAGAGACTCTGAACAAAGTAGTCAGCAACCATAATCAAAAACATTAATACCCGAATAAAATTAATGCGTCAATCATTAAGGTAGCCATTATGAACACTCCAAAAATGGCGTCTCAACAGTTGAGGCATATTCTCTTGCACACATGAATATAACATGATAAACAACATATAACACAATATATAACACTAACAGAATCCATTTTATCAGCACAAAATGTGTCCTGTCACAATACCGATAAACATTGTCTCATAATAACAGTGTCCTGTCACAGTACAAATTCGAGACAATTGTGTGTCCTGTCACACCAACATTAATGATGACATGATGATATGATACTAATCCACAGTCACTCTATAACCTTGGCACTATGTATTCTACCAAGACTCCTTGTTTCTCAGGACCAAGTCTACGGCGCAACCATGCCTAGCGCCTTGCTCGAAACGAGCTACCGTTCAGGCCTTTGCTTCAAAGATAAAGATTATTTGACATATCCAAATATGAAAAGAAGAAAAGTACATCCTGTTATTAATCCAATCGTCACTATTAATTCTGTAACAAACAATTATTTGCATGTAAATTAACACACTGCGCACACAAACCATTGCAATAATAATTAAATTACCATTTTTATAATTAAACATTACTTGACTTGCTTAAACATTAATGCTTTCTTATCATTAAAACTGAATCATTTGAAGTTTACTTTAATGCTTTGTTTTACAAGGTTTTTATCTAGTTCTCCAAGGATGACATCATGCTGTTAAGCGTCGCACCTAGCGCAGATGGTTTTCTAGAATCCACGCTTAAACCCTGGCTCATATAACATCCCATCAGTAGCTTTGACCCAAGCACAGACGGCTGTACATAGAATCTGTGCTTTACACAAAACGTCACCACTCATCGACGAAGTTTAATCGGCGGGGCATCACCAGTGTCAATATGAAATTTTACATATTGCTGTCCTTTGCCGCAAATAAATCATTGTTTTTCAACAATTCAGCCACCATAGGCCTAAATTCTAACGGCGAGTCAAATTTGAACAGCCGGTTCTTTTGTATGCTGGCAGTGTCCTCATGGACCCCAGCTATTATGTCAAACTGGATCCACCCGTAAGTAAGATCTAGTGATGTTTCGTAACACCAGGTGAAGATCTGACCACAATTAAAACATCGTATTTATTAAGTTCCCATTATTTTTCCACATGCCCATATTGAATGTTTAGATCGTCAAAGGTCCATTCCTGTAGTTTAAACCGGCAGTCCAAGATAGATAAATTTTCAGTACCCACGTTTGAAATGTCCTCTAGGTTCGCATCCTCGTCACGGCACCAGTTTACACTGTGACCTAACCAAGGGCACAGGGTGTCTGGGTTAGTACTTCCGTTGTTCCTCGTGACCGTTATGTTTATTTTCGTGGATTGAAAGAATAACTAAAGTCAATTTACATTTTCATTCGTTGAATATATTATTTCTGTTGTACTGAATTTTCTGTTATACTAATTTCCAAAATAAACTGGAGTCTTATTTCGATTGTTCTATAGAAAGTTAATTTAAGTTTCAATTTTGTAATACTATTTTAGTCTCTTCATTCCAAAAGCTAAAAAACGACTCCCCTTAGATTAAGGACATAATCCCAAAGAAGCTTTGCCACAAGAATAAACTAGTTCTCATAAATCTAATCTGTCCTTAATGTTCTAGAAATGGTGCAGTCTTCGCATCCATACACACGCACACACATCAACCCAAAACGACGTCGTTACCCCATGATACCAAGTTACAGTCTATCAAAATTTTCACCAGATTCCGATAACCTCAAAATTATTCAAATACACCAAAACCATAAACCAATGAGATACCAAGCTTTATCTTCATAACAATACCGTTACCATGGTAAACAAGAAATAGATTTACACTAATCCCTCCCACCGGATACGTCATGAATACTATATAAGATGCAAATGGTCCAATATTAATACATCATAAGCTGTCCAGTTAAGCCTGAAATAGATTTAAACAATCGCACCCGGACAATGATGTCAATCTTCAATACAAAGTAGCTGCAAAACCCATAGAAAACGTTATCAATGGAAATTCATTTAATCTTCTAAAGACCAGCAGAAGCATTGTTCATCTCCTAGATTAATTCCCAAGGATCCAATCAATAGTTCCAACAAATTACAAACTAGTTTCTTCAGACCACAAGTTACCAAGTCTGAATCCCAAAACCCAAAGGCAGGCATGACTATGTTACAAAATGTTTCATTTCTTCAACAGTAGAAACCACTGTATGTTGCATGGATGTGTTTTCACAATGAGTTAATGTGTTGTGCCACAGGGATAAGTGAATACCAGCGTCATACCTGTCAAGTAGTAAGTCTAACACCCAGTACTTTTGGTTCTCATTGTAATAACCAAATAAAACCACAGAGAAACTGAATCCTGCGGTTCTGTCAAAGAAACAGGGACGAAGGGACGACGCAAACTTGTATGTCTTGCAATAGATATTTTAAACTTGTATGTCTTGCAATAGATATTTTAAACAGCAAACGAACCTTATACAGAACCTCTTTTAAATTTGTTAAGGGAAGTTTAACCCCAACTCACAAATACGGGAAGATTGGGGTTTGATATGGATTGTTTTCTGGCCTAGGCTGCCTAACCGCGAAGCTGATCAGTGCCTTCGCTATACGGATAGTACACTTCCTCTTCTTCTTAAATCCAAAATTTCAAGCATCTAGCCTGCTTTCTGTGACTGTACAGCCTGATTTGTGTCGGACCTGTTCGGAAACCACACTGTTGGTTTTCCCACGAGGCGGCTCATTTGTATGTTCCTGATGGCTCACACTCGTATATCATTGTCCAATCATTGTTTTATTTAGAAAACCATTGGATCTCGATTTCCACTATTCACCAAAGACTGAGGTCCCAGGTCGTTGGAAGAATAACTTAATTAAAATGCTTTGGTGATCAATTCAACCTTTCTCTCATTGAAACTTCGACATTCCAACTCAAGATTCAGAAATATTATTTTTAATCATTATTAACCCAGCAGCCAATCACAATTAACCAAGCTGCTTATATGGGCGTGAGAAACAAACCATTGTTCTAGCTGATCATATTAAAGTAATTTTATTTAAGATATTTATTCACTAGGTATCGGAGAAGCATCATTTGAGGAATTAAGGTAGGATTATTTTTTTTATTTTTCTGTCTTTTATTTCTGTCAATAATCAAAATGACTGTTAATTTGTTACAAGTAAAAGTTAAGTAATTATTAACAACATAATGACATAAAACAATAGAACAACAGCGGTTGTGTTATTTAACACAACAGCAGTTGTGTTGCTTATTCTATACTGAGCGTAAGGCAACCAGTGATCGATCAGGGACCAGTGATCGATCAACTAGTGGTTATCGGCCATTAATTCTAGTGAATCTTATGCTAGGTGCATTATATTACCTTACAAACATTAATTTAAACTTATTTGGAAAGTTTTTCTATCTTGCATTTTCTGGCACTTTACGAAAAAGGGGTCTTAGTTGTACTGCTTAAAAGGGGTGATTGTTCAATAAATTCTTCAAGATGATACGATCTGCATTCCTTCAGACTGGCTAAATTTTTAGCTCACCTGAGCCGTCAGGCTCACAAGGTGAGCTTATAGTATACCCATGCTCCGTCGTCCGTCCGTCCGTCGTCCGTCCGTCGTCCACCATTTTCAAAGATCTTCTCCTCTGAAACCGCTTGGCCAATCAAAGCCAAATTTTACATGAAGCATCTATGGGAAGGGGGAACCAATGTGTATATAAATAATCCAGGTCACATGACCAAGATGGCCGCCATGCCCATATATGGTAAAAACCCTTCAAAAATCTTCTTCTCTGGAACCACTGGACCGATTTCAACCAAACTTGGCATGAAGCATTAATGGCTCAAGCACTACAATGTATATATAAATCATGACCCTATGATGACCTTGACCTATTTTACGGCAAGGTCAACATAGGTCGCGAATGCATTTGAATGGGAAAAATTGTTAAATTGTCATTTAAAGGAAAAATCTTGCAGAAAATGAGCAGTAGGACTGAATATTAATGATTCTGAAAAAAATTGGGCACCAGGGGCTCATCCGCCCCCACCCCGGGGCAATATACATGTATATCTCCATAATATTCAAACATCTTCTCCTCTGAAACCGCTTGGCCAATCAAAGCGAAATTTTATGTGAAGCATCAATAGGAAGGGGTAACAAATATGTATATAAAAAATCTAGGTCACATGACCAAGATGGCCGCCATGCCCATATATGGTAAAAACCGTTCAAAAATCTTCTTCTCCAGAACCGGTTGACCGATTTCAACGAAACTTGGCACGAAGTATCGATGGCTCAAGCACTACAATGTGTATATAAATCATGACCCTGTGATGACCTTGACCTATTTTACGGGAAGGTCAACATAGGTCACCAATGCATTTGAATGGGGAAAACTTTTAAAATGTCATTTAAAGTGAAAGTCTTGCAGGAAATGGGCAGTAGGACTGGATATTAATGATTCTGAAAAAAATTGGACCCCAGGGGCTCATGTGCCCCCACCCCGGGGCAATATACATGTATATTTCCATAATATTCAAACGTCTTCTCCTCTGAAACCGCTTGGCCAAACAAAGCCAAATTTTAAGTGAAGCATCTATAGAATGGGGGAATCAATGTGTATATAAATAATCTAGGTCACATGACCAAGATGGCCGCCATGCCCATATATGGTAAAAACCCATCAAAAATCATCTTCTCTGAAACCAATAGACTGATTTCAAGGAAACTTGGTGTGAGGCATGGATGGCTAAAGTACTCTAATGTATATATAAATCATGACCCTGTGATGACCTTGACCAAGTTTATGGCAAGGTCAACATGGGTTGCCTGTGCATCTGAATTGGGAAAACTGTTAAAATGTCATTTGAAGGAAAAAGCCAACAGGAAATTGGCAAATGGACAGAATATTGAAGATTCTGAAAAAAGAAAATGGCCCAAGGGCTTATCTGCCCCTGCACTGGAGTTAAATACCATAATATTCAAACATGTTTATTGGTATATGCAGCTGATCTCAGGTGAGCGTTTACAGGACCATTGGTCCTCTGGTTTAACTTTACTGCATACTAAACAAATCTGATCCACTTTCCAAATTGTATAGGATTACGCTGCAATTAATGGACAATTTCTGTGGTTTTCCAGCTATTTTTTCAAGTTTTCCATTGTTTCTGGGGGCGTTTATGCTTTTTTACCACCTCATTTCCCTGCTTTATTTCTTTAAAATCACTGAAAATTTCCAAATGGTGTTTCGTGGCTAGTGGTAAAAAATAATAATTCTTTCTAAAAATGTTCATATCTTCCAAGTTAGCCACGGCTTTGAAGAGGAAAAGGGTGATCAATCACTGGTCCACCTGACCCTGATTCACGCTGTATGATGGCGGGTGTGTTAAAATGATGTCACTGAAAACGTGATGTGACGACATCATAAATTGACATATTAAAAACATAGTGAAGGTTCAAGCTTCGATATGGTATGTACACATGCATTCTTCAATGCATGTGTGATCTGAAAATCTATCAAACATGGCTATTTTTGATCTATCACTGGTCCCCTTATGATATATGTAACATTGAAATCATTGATTACCAAAAATGAATTTAAGAGGTACATGTATATTTAATTGGAATCGATAGTAATATTTTTTCTATATCCCAGATGGCAGGTGTTTGTTGCTGTTGACTTTCATAATTTGCACCTAAAGCATCCTTGAATGATTCATACACCAATTTCAAAGGGGGGAAAAAAAAGAGAAGAAAGAAATTTTAGTCTCAAGGCAGGTTTGAGCTTTTGTCCTGTGTCCATATGACTCCTTAAACTATTTACTGCAGCATTTCTGCTTGAAATAAAATGATGAATATATTGTTTCAGGCATACATTTGTAAAAGAAGCAAAGGGGATTGGCGCAAATGGAACATCTCATAACATCTATCGTTATTGGCTTGCTAATCCTTATTACTGATGTCAAAGGAAAGCGATCAAAAGGTGAGAGCTATCTGACACACAAGACCTACTGGCAGTACTTGTAACAATTAAAAATTTAGTTTGAAAATGCCCTCTCACATGACATAAGTGAAACAGAATGAGTTTGTCATAATTATATGCTTGATCACGTACACCATTTCACATAACTATGTGGGGTTATCAAAAATTATGTGGACTTTTCTTACATCTTTTTATTATATTGTTCAATTCCACTCAAACTTTCAATGCAAATATTCCCATGTAATATGCAGAGGTCTGCAAAATTTCATCACAATCCCTTCATCCGTTATAAAATTACAGTTAAATGAAAACACCCACTTTCACCATCACGGAGCAGTCTGATGACATCAGTGACGTCGACGCAAAAACAACGATTTTGAACCACAAAATGTGCTTTTTCAGGATACTGATTTTTAAAATTTTACTGCTCAAAGTATGTTAAAAACTTGTCCACTATAGGAGCATGGTTTAAATTACCAATCTGTATAAAAACATTAATGCATTACCTTGATTTGAGAATAAGTTTGGACTGAGTATATTGATGTTGAATTTGAACATATGGTTTAGACGTTGGAAAAATTTAAATAACGGATATGAACTTCTGATATTTATTTGGGCACTTACTTGTTCAAAAGTACATGCAATGTTTTGATTTGTAATGTATTACAAAATGCCATTGAAGTTTTACCGGCAGATGAGAAAGTAGGGTTTGTTTCAAGGGGAATTGTACAAAATTGACGGTTGATCTGAATGTCATGAAGTTCAGATGCTGTTTAAACATTTTGAAGAAGCAAACATGCAGGCCTTAGGAAAACAACATAGGTGCACAAACGGTCCATCAAAATTTTTGAGGAAGCATAAAATATTTTGTAATGGATTCATTAAAACACATGGCACTTTTCGCTGTGATCTGCAGAATAGTTTTGAAGAAAACGCAAAAGAAATGCGATACTGCAATAACAAGCTTAACGTCATTTCTGACGTGCTCCGTGATGGGGTGGGTGGGCTAAGTAAAACCATCACTAACTGGCAATAAAACACTTCTTATTAACCAAACTTTCAGAATTGATTGGATATAAGCAAGTTTATCATCAGCTAAAATTTCAATATGTTTGCCTGATTTGTTATCAAGTTATGAGAAAAGTCCACATAATTTTTGATAATCCCTGGTATGTTCCAAATTCTATTGTAGATGGTGGGACATATTGTACTCCAAATTTGGATGTGGTTTACTGCATGGACAGCGAGTTTGTGACAGACAATGAATGCATCAAGAAAGCAAGTAGTGATATACTCTACGCAGACGTTAAGAGTCCTGGGACCCGGAAAGACCTGTGAAGCAGCAGATTTTCCCCTTGATCCTGCAGACTGGGGCAAATTTACCTGGAACGGTCGAATCCTATATGTGTCAGATGGATGCTTGGCTCAGTTTAATGTCAGAACATGCCCTGAAGGTTAACAGACTATGTCATGTATTTCATGCATTCTGTTTAATAATGATTCAACCTTGAAATGATAAATAAATGAATAAATACACAGCTGATGGTATGGAATGGGTGATGCACAATGCAATTCTGCCCGAAGTTGAGATGAAAATTTCGAGTTTTCTCCTATACCATTTACTCTATTGACTGATAGATAGGCGCAGTGAATGCAGAAATTTAACATTTATTGAATGAAAGTAATATAAGAAATCCAGGTTATTTCGTTTTCACAAACACTTCCGCCCCATGAACATATAGTGCATCCAACACAATAACATTGAAGTGTTTGCGAAAACAAAATAACCAGGATTTCTTATGTTATTTTCTTTCAATAAATGTTAAATTTCTGCATGGACTGCTCCCATCTATTTTTCAGTAGAGTACACGCTATAGAAAAAAACTCAAATCTAACCTCAACTTTTGTCTCAATTGCAGTGTGTGTCACCGATCATTTCTTGTTTTGTATGTAAACAATACCACGTGATTGTCAGTAGTGAAATAGTTGAGAACAACAACAGTAATGTCACAAACACCAAAAGTCTCTATAATAATTATAAATTATCCTGAAGCATAGATCTATATTCAAATGAATGTTTTATATCACTTTTTAAGCAAACAGAATGCCGACAGCCAGGATGCCACGTTTTGCTTAATTTTTAGCTCGCCTGTACGAAAGTACAGGAAGAGCTATTGCAGTCACTCCGGTGTCGGCGTCTGCCTCGGGGTTCACGTTGCTCAAATGTTAGTTTTTGGTCAAAATAAGCCTATACCTCTGGAACATGTCTATGGATGAAGTTGATACTTTGCATGTTGGTAGATATTGGTCTAAAGTTTTATGCAATACCATCATGAGTCATGACCTACCCTGAGTGACCTTGAAGTCAAGGTCACAGACTTAGAAATTTTTGGTTAAAGTTTTTATAAGTGTATATCTTTTGAATATGTTGATTAATCAAGTTGATACTTTGCATGTTGGTAGATATTGGTCTGAAGTTTTATGCAGTACCATCATGACCCACCCTGGGTGACCTTGAGGTCAAGGCCACAGACTTAGAATTTTTTTGTTAAAGTTTTTGGTTAAAGTTTTTACAAGTCTATATCTCATGAACATGTTGAAGGATCAAGTTGATACTTTGCATGTTGGTAGATATTGGTCTGAAGTTTTATGTAGTACCATCATGACCAACCTTTATGACCTTGAGGTCAAGGTCACAGACTTGGAAATTTTGTATTAAAGTTTTGGTTAAACCCTTTAATTAGTATATGTTTTGAACATATAGATGTATCAAGTTGATACTTTGCATTTTGGTACATATTGGTCTGAAGTTTTATGCTGTACCATCATGACCCACCCTGGATGACCTTGAGGTCAAGGTCACAGACTTAGAAATTTTTGTAAAAGTTTTTGGTTAAAGTTTTTATAAGTCTACATCTCTTGGACATGTTAATGGATCAAGTTGATACATGTACTTTGCATGTTGGTAGATATTGGTCTGAAGTTTTATGCAGTAACATCATGACCCACCCTGGTACCTTATGATCAAGGTCACAGACTTAGAATTTTTTGGTTAATTTTTGATTGAAGTTTTTATAAGTCTATATTGGTTAAAGTTTTTATAAATCTATATCTCTTGATCTGGATCTCTTGATATGGATCAAGTTGATACTTTGCATGTTGATAGATATTGGTCTCAAGTTTTATGCTGTACCATTATGACCAACCTTTATGACCTTGAGGTCAAGGTGACAGACTTGGAAATTTTGTATTAAAGTTTTGGTTAAACCTTTAATAAGTATATGTCTTGAAGATATAGATGTATCAAGTTGATACTTTGCATGTTTGTAGATATTAGTCTGAAGTTTTATGCTGTACCATCACGACCCACCTGAGTGACCTTGAGGTCAAGGTTATGTGTCATAGATTTTGATAGATTAAGTCAGGCGAGCTACGCTGTCCTGCTACAGCTCTTATTTATCTTGCAGCACTGCTCTTCTTATCCTTGCAGCTGCAGCTAATCAGACGTGCACTATTAGTGGTGATCCACATTTCGAGACACCTGACGGTAAAAAATTCAAATTCACTGGCCAGTACCCTTGTGACTACACACTAGCAAATGTTAAAATGGCGGCAAGAGGGAAAGGTTATTATAATATGCCCCCTCGTCATGTCAAAATTAATGGGACATTCGTTCAATGTAAGACAACATGTCTGAACAAGATCACCATTGATATCAGGGGAAGATATGAAGATTCCACCGGTGTCTATATTCTGGGTCCAGGGGATGCTGTAAAGAAAAGTGGTGTGGGTCAAATAGATCTACCCTTCAAAAATACACCAACACAAGGTTCAGAGGTTACGATTGAAGAGGAAGGGGAGTCAATCAGAGTCTGGCTGGGTTATTTTGGGATAGCTGTGTATTGGGACAAGCATAGAAAGGCAGTAATAGCGTTCCCAAAAGACCGCTTCTCCAATTCAAATGGTTAGTATCTCAGTTTAAATTACAAGCACATGGAATCAACATTGTTTTAGTATCAATATAGGGATCAAACATGATTTTCCATTCATTAACATTCGCTAGGTCCCGAGGGGTGTATTGAAAACCGAGGGCATAGCCCTCTGTTTTCAACACTCCCCGAGTGACCTAGCAAATGTCAATGAATGACAAAATCATTTTTGATTGCTATTTTTGCATAAATTCTGCACAAACGAAAGAAGTAATGGTGCACTATATTTTACAGCCTCCTCACATTTTCATACGCGTTAAAGCTCTCTTTTTTATGCACATTCCGGGTGGACTACAGTTTCTCATTATTAGCACATGCTTTGTGTGGCGCCCGGTAACGAGCATAAGTAAAAGCCATGTATTAACAGCACGCTGAAACATGTTTCAAGTGATTACTTGTAGAAATAACTGTAAACTCGACAGACCAGCACAGTCTGGGCCTTCATACTCCACCATGCTATACTGGAAACTAATAAAAATGACCAGATCGTCCAATCAAAATGAAAAGCAGTGAGCGAAAATGATCGCAAGATACGAGAATCCGGGAGATTTGAATTTTCAATTAGGGTCGGTCGCGCCCACTTTAATTTATTTATTTTTTTTAGAGAACCCAATAAAATCTTTAGGGTTGCTGGAAAAAATAGAGTAGGTTGTGAAACCAGAAACACACAAATTTTCTTTTTTTGCCTAAGTGTTCTAACTATAATTTTAGCTACTGTCCCTATGCATCTGATTAAAGTGATCTGTCAGATAGGCAAACGTTTAATTATATTAGCAGGCAGTGCAGTATAGTCAAGCGTAGCAAAGAAGAAGCTATGATTGGTTCGATGCAAGCTGACGCTGTTACTACGTCATATAAATATAAGCTTCGACGAAGCCAGCTATCTGTAATCTGCAGAGGTGTTTGGCTCAAAATCCTCCCCTTGTCTGCTGTGATTTAAGAACAAGTATTTAGTCATTTTTTATAGAAACTGTCTAGCTTGTTAATGAAGACACATATATAAGCACTGTGATGAAGCAGAAATGAGGACTTAACAGTAACTGACTTCCCACCAACAGCTAAGGTCATATGGAGATGGGTCCTCGGTTTTGTGTGTCGTCCAACAGACTAGAGAAGCCTGTGTTGGGCCCTACCAAAGAGTTAAAACTCATCTAAACAAATAATAAACTCTTAACATCAGGACAGCATTTCGTAAAACATACAATGTTTACCCCTTAAACCCCACTGGGCTGTTCTAGGGTAAACCTCTTTTTTATGCCCCCAACTTTGAAAAAGTTGGAAGGGCATATTGCTTTCGGCTTGTCTGTCTGTCTGTCTGTCTGTCTGTCTGTCTGTGTGTGCGTGTGTACGTCTGTTAACTTTTGAATGGTGAATGTTAGGGATTTGAAATTTCATGTGTGTATTCCTCATGAAAAAATAGTTGACCCGTATTTTTTTTCTTGTCTGAGTTATGCCCCTTTTCTGAGTTATTGCCCTTTGAAAACAAAATTTGAAAATCTTGTGTGCAAGATATCTCGAAAAGTATTTAAGCTAGAGGCTTCATATTTGATATACTGGTTGGGGCTGATTAGTAGATGACCTGATCAACTTTTGAGAACTTTCTGTCAAATTTTGACAAAATTACAGAATTTTGAAATTTTGATTGATTTTTCCACTTTTCGGTGAAATTTGAAACTTTTGAACGGTGAATGCTAGGGTTTTGAAATTTCATATACAGATTCCTCATGAAAAAATAGTTGACCCATATTTTTTTTCATGTCCAAGTTATGCCCCTTTTATGAGTTATGTCCCTTTGAAAACAAAATTTGAAAATATTGTGTGAAAGATATCTGAAAAAGTATTTAAGCTAGAACCTTCATGTTTGGTATACTGTTTGGGGTTGATGAGTAGATGACCTGATTAACTTTTTAGAACTTTCTGTCAAATTATGACAAAAATACGGAATTTTGAAATTTTGATTGATTTTTCAACTTATCGGTGAAATTTAAAACTTTTGAACGGTGAATGTTAGGGTTTTGAAATTTCATATACAAATTCCTCATAAAAAAATAATTGACCCGTATTTTTTTCATGTTCAAGTTATGCGCTTATTTGGAGTTATGCCCCTTTGAAAACAAAATTTGAAAATCTTGTGTGCAAGATATCTCGAAAAGTATTTAAGCTAGAGGCTTCATATTTGATATACTGGTTGGGGCTGATTAGTAGATGACCTGATCAACTTTTGAGAACTTTCTGTCAAATTTTGACAAAATTATGGAATTTTGAAATTTTGATTGATTTTTCCACTTTTCGGTGAAATTTGAAACTTTTGAACGGTGAATGCTAGGGTTTTGAAATTTCATATACAGATTCCTCATGAAAAAATAGTTGACCCATATTTTTTTTCATGTCCAAGTTATGCCCCTTTTATGAGTTATGTCCCTTTGAAAACAAAATTTGAAAATATTGTGTGAAAGATATCTGAAAAAGTATTTAAGCTAGAACCTTCATATTTGGTATACTGGTTGGGGTTGATGAGTAGATGACCTGATTAACTTTTTAGCTCACCTGAGCCGAAGGCTCACAAGGTGAGCTTATAGTACAGTAGTCGAGCCGGCGTCCGTCCGTGCGTCCGTGCGTCCGTCCGTCCGTCCGTTCACATTTTCAAACTCGAATATGTATAAGACAACATGGCCGATCGTAATCAAATTTTATCTAAAGCATCATTTAGGAGGGGGAAAGGTTGCATTAGGTTTTGGGCCAGGTCGGATTGGAACTCTGGTTTCCATGGCAACAGATAGCTATAGACTTACAATGGGAAAAACATAAAAAAATCTTCTTCTCCGAAACCACAAGTCCCAGACCTTTCATATTTTGTGTGTAGCAATGTATAGTGGTCCTCTTTATAAATCCTGCCAACCGTGCCCCTGGGGTCCATACAGGCCCCGCCCCGGGGGAGTGATGGGGCAAAACATAAAAAAATCTTCTTCTCCGAAACCACATGGCCCAGAGCCTTCATATTTTGTATGTAGCAATGTGTAGTGGTCCTTTTTATAAATCCTGCCAATCATGCTCCTTGGATCAAAAATGGCCCCGCCCCGGGGGTCATTAGCTCCCATAGACTTACAATGGGAAAAACATAAAAAATCTTCTTCTCCGAAACCACAAGGCCCAGAGCTTTCATATTTTGTCAGTAGCAATGTATAGTGGTCCTCTTTATAAATCCTGCCAACTGTGCCCCTGGGGTTCATACAGGCCCCGCCCTGGGGGGGTCATGGGTAAAACATGAAAAAATCTTCTTCTCCGAAACCACAAGGCTCAGAGCTTTCATATTTTGTATGTAGCAATATATAGTGTTCCTCTTTATAAATCCTGCCAACTGTGCCCCTGGGGTCCATACGGGCCCCGCCCCGGGGGCGTCATGGGAAAAACTTTCAAAAATCTTCTTCTCCGAAACCATAAGGCCCAGAGCTTTTATATTTTGTGTGTAGCAATGTATAATGGTCCTCTTTGTAAATCCTGCCTACTGTGCCCCTGGGGTCCATACGGGCCCGCCCCGGGGGTCATTAGGAAAAACATAAAAAAATCTTCTTCTCCAAAACCACAAGGCCCAAAGCTTTTATAATTTGTATGTAGCAATGTGTAGTGGTCCTCCATATAAATCCTGCCAATCATGACCCTGGGGTCAAAAATGGCCCCGCCCCAGGGGTCATTAGCTCCCATAGACTTACAATGGGAAAAACATAAAAAAAATCTTCTTCTCCGAAACCACAAGGCCCAGAGCTTTCATATTTTGTCAGTAGCAATGTATAGTGGTCCTCTTTATAAATCCTGCCAACCGTGCCCCTGGGGTCCAAACGGGCCCCGCCCCGGGGGCGTCATGGGAAAAACGTAAAAAATCTTCTTCTCCAAAACCACAAGGCCCAGAGCTTTCATATTTTGTTTGTAGCAATGTATAGTGTTCCTCTTTATAAATCCTGCCAACTGTGCCCCTGGGGTCCATACGGGCCCCGCCCCGGGGGCATCATGGGAAAAACTTTAGTCTTCTTCTCCAAAACCACAAGGCCCAAAGCTTTCATATTTTGTTTTTAGCAATGTATAGTGGTCCTCTTTATAAATCCTGCCAACCATGCCCCTGGGATCCATACGGGCCCCGCCCCGGGGGCGTCATTGGAAAAACATAAAAAAATCTTCTTCTCCGAAACCATATGGCCCAGAGCTTTCATATGTTGTGTTGACCAATGTATAATCCTCTCCTTTATAAATGCTGCCAACGGTGCCCCTGGGGTCCATACAGGCCATGCCCCAGGCATGTCATTATCTACCATAGACTTATAATGGAAATATATGAAAAAATCTTCACTGCAACAGCATGACACAAAGCTTGTATATTTGATATACAACATTGTCATGTGGAGCTCTACATAAATTCTGCCAATCTTGTCCCTGGGGTCAAATGTGGCCCCACTCCCCGGGGGTCATTATAGGACCCTGACCTTGTTAGATGATTTTTTCACGTGAACCAAAATGGCAGAAAAGAGGATACACAATCCAGACAAGAGCTCTTCTGCTGATGTAAGTAGGGTTTCAAGGTCACATGACCAATATGGCCACCATACCCATATATGGTAAAAATCCCAATTACTTTGTCCAGTGACTGTACTTGTTGACTCTCAGGTGAGCGATCGTTGCCCCTGGGCTACTTGTTAGAACTTTCCGTCAAATTTTGACAAAAATACGGAATTTTGAAATTTTGATTGATTTTTCCACTTATCGGTGAAATTTGAAACTTTTGAACGGTGAATGTTAGGGTTTTGAAATTTCATATACAAATTCCTCATGAAAAAATAATTGACCCGTATTTTTTTCATGTTCAAGTTATGCGCTTATTTGGAGTTATGCCCCTTTTAAAACAAAATTTGAAAATCTTGTGTGCAAGATATCTGAAAAAGTATTTAAGCTAGAGCCTTCATATTTGGTATACTGGTTGGGGCTGAGAAGAAGATCACCTGATTAATTTTTTAGGACTTTCCGTCAAATTTTGACAAAATAACTCCATTTTGAAATTTTTACTCCATTTCTAACTGATATGCAAAAAGCTTACATTCTGTTTCTGGATCAAGGTCAAAAACACAGGCAACCGAACAGCTTCTTTAGGAAATTAAATTTCACTTCATTCAAATGAAATAAATGAATCATACAGGCTGCCAGTTTAGGGACAAGCATACAGTTGGGGGCATAGTGTTTTACAAACACGCATTTCTAGTTTCTTTCTTGTTTATAACATTGGCATGTTTTTGTAATGGAGACTGATTATTTCAGGAATGTGTGGTAGCAGGAACGGCAATCCGGACGACGATCTTGGCGGACTATCTGTGGAGGAGTTTGGTCTGCAATATCTGGTCGATGGCAGCTGTACAGAAGAATAAATATAGTCAGACCACGAGGAACATAAGATGCTATCCCAGCAGGCACATGACGTCATAATGATGTCATATCAACGTCGATGCGACGTCGTGACGTCGCATCGACGTCGATCTGACGTCAGTATGATGTCATGTGCCTGCTGGGATACTGCTTTGTCCACAAGTGCTTGAAGTTGTAACCATGTATTGTAAAATAATGCTTTAAATGAGTATCTATACTGAACAAAAAAAAGAAACGTCACAATACACTGCCTACTTTGTACTGCCAAGAAGACATTATTTTAGGACACAATTTTATGGTGTTATGATACCACAACCATCTGAAAAGTACCATTTCTGAATTTTGATCAATGCATGAATGTATAGCCCTTAGTCCTAGCTGTATGGCATGTCAAAATATGTCTTGGGTAGATTTTTTGTTGACGTCAGTATAGATTGTTTTGAAAAATGGTTTTCTTTAGTATTTTTGTGGGAATCAGTACTTTTTTCATCAATGTTTACTTAATTGGGAAAATATTTTTGCCATTCAGGTTATTAGTTTTAGAGCAGTATGGTGTATATCTTTATGTCAAATGCTATAATCAGTGTGTGTGTGTATAATGATACATTTCTTTCATGTTCTTGTGTTTATATTGGGGACCAACTATGTGCTGCGTATTACAGAGGGTTGAATGGAAAGTTCTCGGACATAAAGTTAGAAACTTTCATTGTATTAGAAATGCAAATGAGTGCAATGCCAGTTTATGTTGTACTACTTGTCATTTTAAGTTCAACAAATACAATAAGAACCAGGATTTGACAAAGGCTTGTTCATCATTTTTTGTGAATTATGATTTACCTTAGTTTTTGAATCAAATGCCTCCAGTTGGTTAATTAAATGGGGAGGGGGGACCTAAGATTTCCTAAATATAATGGGTTTCCTAGTATTTTGAGGCTTTGATAACAACAACATGACAAAATCTAGCCTAAGAACTTTCCAACACGGTTTGTTCCCGTTTCGCCTACTCCCATTTCGCCTATGATTTGTCCCATTTCGCCTACTCCCGTTTCGCCTACTCCCATTTCGACTACACCAGAAATGTTCACTATTCCCGTTTCGCCTACGCATCCAGTATGGATGAATACAAGAATAGAATGTTGTTTTCAAACATGAGATTCATTTAAATATGCAAATACATTTTAAAGTTTACCTTAGAAAAGTGAAATAAGTATGTGTATTTATTTATTTTTTGGTTCTGAAGAAAATGATTATTTAAAGGGCTTGTGCAAGCATATAAACATTGCAAACTCATTAATTGTTGATCTAAATTAAATTAATTTTTATTTTAACATTTAAAACAAGTACAATATTTACATATTTTATTCGCTATAAAACATGTAGAATAGAATTCAATGATAATAAGATTGAAAAAGAAAACAAAAACACATTTGCTGTCAAAAAGTGCAGAGTAGGCGAAATGGGAATTCATTGAATGTCCAGAGTAGGCGAAACGGGAGTAGGCAAATGGGAATAGGCGAAATGGGAGTAGGCCAAATGGGACCAAATCTCCAACACTACTATTTTCATGTTTTCATTGTTAACAGGTTTTAACCGACTTTATTTACATATTTTACTTTCAACCTATGGAACCTGTGCATCGGAGAAACTGTCCTGAAATGGTCGTTTGTCTCTCACTAATGAGAAAGACCATCATTATTTCTTGAATAGGAGTCCTGAAATAGTTAACAATCACCATATTTGCCCAAGGTTCTCATTTCACAGAGTTTCTCATTTTTATGATGCACAGCTCCCACAGTTTGACTTTGGTTGACAAATAAACTGTGGGATAACATTTTGTTTGTTATTTAGTTCTGTTAGGAAATACAAATATGGAATGACGGGCAATTTTGTTTTTGCGACAAACAATATATCAAGTAAGCAATGATAATAAACTGGCTATGTTTAGCATAATCATAACCAAACACCCAGCCCCTAAGAATTGGGGAATTAATTTGAACCACAAACATGTTCATATATACTATGTAAAACAGAACCAAACAGCTATTTCCCAAAAGGTTATCGCCTGAGAAACAAATATGAGCACAATATAATAATGTCTGTGCATATATCATCAACTGACAAACATCATGAACCAAGGCAGTAAAAATAGTTCCAGAAATACACCCTTAACCCATATTTGACGAATGGATTCTCCCATCATTATCAATTGGAAGAGTCCACTTTTATTTTTAGGGGTGTTAGGAGTGGTTCTTATTTATTATCTCATTTTTTGATGAAATTTCTCTGTGCAAACAGAATAGCCCCAGATGGGCTTAAATGAGTAAATTAAATTTCAAATCCAAATTCATACAAAAGGCCAGAAAGAATTGACATCACAAATTTGAGCCTGTGTGTGAGAAAATCAACAAATTTGGGGTTCCGACCAGGTCCGACACAAACTGGGCTGTACAGTCACAGAAGATGGTTAGAGGCTGGAAATTTTGGATTTAAAGTTACTGTAGAGGAATTGTACTATTTGTGTAGCGAAAACAAAGGTGCAGTTACTGCGACGCTGATCAGTGCCTTTGTTCTTGCCTATGCAGATTGTTGGTTTTCCGATGCGGTGGCTCAAATAATATACAGTATGTGTAGACCAAGATGACTAATTCATTCCCAACAAGGTAGTTATCCGTCTAGTATTAACCTAAATCAATGATAACTAGAGCAATAGACAGAAGATAATGTCACAGTAAATCACAGTAGAACTTGTATATTAAACATGCATGTATCGAGTTCAACATCCCAGTCAATAATTTTTCAGTCATGTCAGGCCAGAGCTACCTCTTCCTGGGTCTTAACCATTACGCTGGGGAGTTAATATGCCTTGCACAAGGACACAACATGGTGCTGCAAGTAGGGATCGAACCAAGAACCTCTTGATTCAGAGTCCAATGCTGTACCACTATGCCACCACGTTCCCCCTTGACGTTATTCGATTTAACAAAGTGGACGCTACATACTGTGCCACTAATTTGAGGGGAACCAATGATGTTTACGTGTACAGTCAATAATCTTTCAGTCATGTTTGAAACAACAACAGAAAGATGAGTGGTCTTAAAGGAAAACAAGACACAGAATGTAGAGATTCTTTCTTTAATATTACAAAAATATAAATAACAAATGTCTAATCCTATTGAAGGCTTTAAATTAAATCAGAACAAACTTAAAATGCCGATGTTCTACTATACATGTTACTGTTTTAGTATTTTTTATCAATATATTCTCCGAAAGGCTTATCCTTTCTCGAAAGTTCTGTTCAAGTTTCACAACAATTGATGACCTTGAAAATCTGGGGTTTTCCAGACCATGAAAAATCTGGGTTTTCCAGATCATGATTTCCAGCACATTACATGAACACTAGACTCAAAGACATACATAAATACAACACTATATTTCTGGAATTACATGTTTGTAAAATATTTATAAGAAGAATATCAAGCACAATATCAAGTAAATGAAAAATATTTGTGTCAGAAAATTTGTGTGCACTGCATGGTACTGGTCAATTTAAACAAGACGAAAAGGCAAGCAAGAATTATATCAGGCTACATTCATAAATCCTGATAGTTTTTTGCTGCTTCTCGTAAACCAATGCCCAATGAGAAATTCTTATATGTAAAACATGGCCTTCATAAATTTCATATTTTACAGTGTTGACAATGAAAAATGAGTAAGACGTCAAAAATTGAAAACATTCCCATAAAAGTTTACCTGTTGAATTTGTATTAGAAGTAATGTATGTCATCATGATAACATGTCCGTGCAATATATACCCCCTTAAACCCCACTTTTATATAGTTAAACTGGGGTTTGCAGGGGTATACCTATTTTTCTTATTTTTGCTCCAAAACATAGATTGTGGGTACTTGTTAGAACCGCCTCGGCGAGGCAGTTCTAACGAGTACCCACAATCTATGTTTTGAGCAAAAATAAGACAAATATCAATTTTTTCTGGTGAAATTTTCAATTTTTACAGCTGAAAAAAAATCTCTGTATATTGCATGGGCATGTTTTCTTTATGTAAAATTACAATGAAAACTAATGATATAAGAATGTGGTCAATAAACATATCTAAAGAGACATAAGCCCTAAAATACATATGTAGCAGGTGAGAACGTAATACAGGTTTATCTTTATGTTGGGTATAATAAATGTTACTGGATTATAGTTTCTGTTAGTTTAATGCTCGATAAAGCTAGGACAATAAAATTTCTGAAAAAGTAGTAGCCTACTGTAATACTTTTTTCATAGACACATGATTGCAAATGGTGAACCAAATCATTTATGCTTAAAAATATACAAATGGTATGTGAAAATGGTTCTTATACCATCGTGGAATAATAAAGTGTTTAAAAAAGAACAAATGATTTCGAGAAAAAATCTAAAACTTCTAATATATATGTCCCATTAAAACATGAACTAATCACAGACAATGTCAAAAAGATTAAATGCACTAACTGGATAAAATATGAAAATATTTTTTTCTATTTACACATTGCACTTTTTCTGTTATACACACAACACATTTTAAGTTGACAAGCTAAACCTTTCGAAATTCTGCCTTCGCAGGAAGACTTCAATACAAAATATTGCTTTGTTTTCTGCATGATAAATGTACAAACAAGTAAAATGTATAGGAAGCACATTAATCTTTGAATTTACTATATTTGTTTCGATGTACATGTAATATCAAATTGATTTTATGCATATTTTTGATTTGCTATAATATGTAGGCAGTGAAATTGATGTGTTAAGACATGAAATTAATTCTAGAAGCCAGAATGTTTACATTACACAAACACAATACACAATGCTGAGTTAGTAAACAAATGATCCCATTTTATCTTCTGATTGATCTAAGACATAGCACACTATGATACTGAGCCACATCATCAATGAGTGCTATTTCTCAGTTGCTGCCTAGTCAGTACAACAACAGACTAGCCATAGCTTTTAACGCTGGCAAAACAGACCACTGTTTTGTCATAGACTGGAAAGGGCACATATTCAGATGATATGGCTCCAATGTTTGTGTGGAAATGTCAAGGTCATCTATTGTTGTTGTTGTTAGTGGTGGTATTTTCCTCCATTTCCTTCACTTCCCTGTGGCTGGACTTGTGCCGCGATGCCGCCTGAAACAAACAACATTTCACACTGTTTATATTTTTAGCAAAAAATATATCTGACATTGGCAAAGGTTTAAGATTTTACAATACATGTCCAACACGACTCAGCTAGAAGGCCGGGTACATTTAAAGAATTTGCTGCTAACACATAACAGTATGTAAATTGGTGCAATGTGCAACCAAAACAGTCATTTTGCTGTTACATGTGAGCCGCCACATGGGAAAACCAACAATCTGCATAGGCGAAAACAAAGGCGCAGATCAGCTTCGCAGTTACTGCGAAGCTGATCAGCGCCTTTGTTTTCGCTACATGGATAGTACAATTCCTCTACTTTCTAAATCCAAAATTTCCAGCCTCTAACCATCTTCTACGACTGTACAGCCTGGTTTGTGTCGGACCTGGTCGGAACCCACATTGCTGGTTTTCTCACACACAGGCTCATGTACATGTGTGGCAGCACTTGTATGCTTAATGAACCATAAAAGTATGATTAGCCCATGACAAAGTACATTATCTTATCATTACGAAAACACCCCCATGTAATATACAGATTTTAGAAGTTGTAAAAAATGAAAATTTTCAGTAGGATTTTTTTTTATATTTTTCTTTTTTTTTGCTCAAAATATAGATTGTGGGTACACGTTAGAACCGCCTCGGGGAGGCGGTTCTAACAAGTATTCACAATCTATATTTTGGAGCAAAAATAAGAAAAATAGGTTTACCCCTGCATACCCCAGTTTTGCTATATAAAAGTGGGGTTTATGAGGGTATACATTTCACGGACATGTTTTCCTGACATACAAGTATTTAAAGCTAATAATATCTGAAGGAAGAATTCTCAAATTTTATAAATTCAACATGCCATTGAGAAAAGATGTATATGTTGGGGGGAAGCAACAGTGTCAATGCATTCAAAGAAGGCAGTTATACATTGCACAACCATGCTGGGAAGATCTGTAAGTAGCCTTATAAACAAAGAATTGATAATGAAAGTATAAATACCAAAATATATGATAACGAGCAATTTGTACAATAAACATTGCTAAAAATGACCAAAGCAGGGAAAAATATGGGCGGGGTTTATTGTATTTGCATGGTGTCAAAAGTAAATGTATTTGTACAGGAAGCAAGAGTGACTTAGTCTACATTATAAATGCTTTGGGAATTATTTTAAATCCCTTTGAATTTTCAGTTATATTAAACTCCCTTTGAATTTTCAGTTATAACCAAAGTGACAAAATACAAACACTTAAAACACAAACCAATCCAAAAAGAATGGATTCTCCCATCATTATCATTTGGGTGAGTCCAATTGAGTTCCTAGGGGCATCAGGGTGATTTTTAAATTTTATTCAACTTTTCGATGAAAATTCTATTAGCAAACAGAATAGCCCCAGATGGGACGCTGCGTTCTGCGGTGTCACATCCGGGGCTATTCTGTTTGCCTATGTCCCATAAAAGGGACGCCAGGCTTAAAAGAGCTTAAGAGAATTTGTAACAAACATGTATCATCAACCACAAGCCCAAGACCACCAAGTAATTTGAACATAACCACAGTGATTAAACATCAAGAAGTTTGTACTGAACATTCATATCAAAGCTTCAGGGGTATAGGTTGCATCCAAATAGGTGCACAGGTATTGTATTCTACTTACCTACCCACACGAAAAATCAAGTATCCTGTTCAAAATTGGCAGAAAATGAAATTTCAATGTTTCTACATTTCAACTAGCATCCTTCTTTTTAAACAATGCATCATAAACAATTTATCACCCAGGATTACCTGTTACAGCGAACTCGGAGGTTCGGGGAACTCGGAGGTAAACAATGGAAGGTGCCTTAGACTAGGGTCAGTATAATATCATTTTAATATCACATAACGGTAAAATCAGAACTTATTGGTGTTTTGGGCTAAAAGGTATTAAAATACGCAAACAATTTATGAACAGTGTGGCCGTCTTTGTCCTCACATTAACATGCTAAAGTATTTCTAACTCAGAATTATGCTCACACAGCAAGAAAATTTGTATTATCAGGTAAATAGTGGATGACCAATAACATTTGTCAACAAACTGGCAGCTACATTTCAAAATTTAGGCTTTCTCCTCTTGATTTTAATCATCGTTGCGCATGTTTACAAAAGGATAAACTCCACAGGCTTAAAAACATCAAGATGGTGTCATCTTTTGATACGGGAATTCTCGGAGTAATTTTGAAACGTAATATTGGGAACTCGGAGGGACGGTTTCGGAGATATTTCAACATTTAAAGAGCTGTTTTTCCTCTCTCTTTTTCTTGATAATGCTTATCTGAGAGTATATTTGTTTGGATCACTTCCATTTGCCTACGAATTAAGGAAAGGTAAGCATAAAACATTTATTCTGATTGTTGTGACACGGTAAGTATGTGCACATGCGTATTGGGCAGAGTGTGTTTGATGTATACTAGGAAAGGAGATGATCAACAAGCAAGCTGCCGTCTATGCCCCTTACATCCCATCTTGTTTGCATTATTAATTTTATTCACATTATCGACTGTGGGTACTCGGTAGAATCTTTCAATGATGCACATGAAAAAGAAATGTCATTTTACAGCTTATAAAACGGCTGATGCTAAATTTTCTTGACCAACTTTCGATTGGGAGAGGGGAAGATATTTTTGTCAGTGCCCTCGTCTGCATTTGAGCTCGATCGACCTGAAAAATCTTGTGCACACGTTTTTACTTGAACATACAGAATACAGGTTTTCTTTCAAGAGCTGATGATACTTTATGTACGTTTTCATAGTTTTAGTTATGGTAAAACTATGGTAACTGAGTGGTTGCCTATTGGGCAATAGCTGCTCACTCGGCTTACGATATGTTCTCTCAGTATGAGTACCTAATTGTCAATTTGGTTTTTTTCCTGCCTCGGTTTCGTTGGGGTCGGAATTTCTTTCTGATTAACTGGACTGTATGTCATAGAATTAAAGTCTAGTTTGCTCCAGAAGCAAAATCACGAGTTATTTTCAATGAACTGACCCTCCGACTTTACCCATATCCTAAATTTGACGTTACTCTGAGTTATCCAGATCATACCTCCGATAATTACCGTACCCAAAATTGTGATACCTCCTACATTTAACTGGGTAAAAACACTGGATATTTTGCATATATGAGGCTAAAATTGTGCATGATGCTCATTAAGACACTGTATTTTTAGAAACCAGCCGTTGTTTAATGCGAAAATATCTTAAATACTCAAAATTAAGTGGTCCGAATTGAAAATGCTTTACAATCATGCCATTTCCAGTTTACATTTTTTATTTTTGATTGAAAATTGATGTGTCAGCTTAAACTGATGGTGCATGCTGGGGCTTCGTCTTCTAAACTTTGTATGTGTGATATGTTAAAATTTCTAAAGTGGACGTATATTGAAAATAAATGGATTTGCCTTCATTGTTTACCTCCGAGTTCCCCGAACCTCCGAGTTCCCTGTAACAGGTAATCCTGGGTGATTTATGACCTCTTAATTAAATCAAATATGCATTCAGAACTGCCTACAAGAAATTATCAAATATTCACATAGCGAAAGACTGATCACATGGCTGACTGAGTCTTCTCTAAAATGCTCATCCTTTAATCACTTTTGCCATGACAGCTCATTTTTAATCTTATGTCCATTTTTAGGACAATAGCCGTACCCACCTTTTTAGTTCTAGGTGGCGCTTGTGGCATCTCTTCAATGAAGAAAGCGGGAACCAAACCACGGCTACCATTTATCTGAAAATGGTGGAAGGCTGAGATTGATGAATTTGAACAGTTTTTGTTTCAGTTTTACACACTAATGACTATCTGAGCCCCCTCGTGAGAAAACCAACAATCTGCATATGCAAAAACAAAGACGCAGATCAGCTTCGCGGTAAACGTGAAGCCGATCAGCGCCTTTGTTTTCACTACACAGATAGTACACTTCCTCATCTTCTTAAATCAGAAATGTCAAGCTTCTAACTTGCTTCTGTGACTGTACAGGCTGGTTTGTGTTGGACCTGTTTGGGAACAACATTGTTGGTTTTCTTACGAGATGGCTCATTTATCAACCTCACACCTCACATGCACTTCAATGCCTCTGGGTAGTGGAAACAGAATAAGAAAAATATTCACTCACACCTGCAAAAAGCTATCAACATCGGGTACACTCAAGACCAGGCCCACAGGTGCAATTTCAGAAATGTTTGTGAGAACTTAATTTTCGCAAATATTCCCGAATCTGATGCCTTGCGAATTCAAGGTTCTTGCTAATAAAAAATCTCTATATGCCATAAAGACAACATGAACACTCCTTTGCAAATTTAAGACCTCGTTTAAAATTTGGAAATAGAAATTTCAAAAAATAAAAGTCACATGAACATTTCTAAATTTATAATGGTAAAGATATTACATGCATTAAAGTAAAATGAACACTAGTACAAACCTCCCCATGGTAGAACCCATCTGGCCTCTGTCTCCCATAGACTGCTATAACATCCCCAGCTGTGAACTGTAGCTCACTGTTAGGGTGGTCTTGTGGGGAGTTCTTCACAGGGTCGTAATCATAAATAGCCATAAACTGAAATATAAGACATGTGTGTTCACTTATTCTACTAAGAATATTTTGGTTTTTTGTACAAATTAGAAACCTTAGCATTAAAGATCTATAGCATGTCAATAAATGGTGTGAACAGGGGGTAGTCATCTCCCACCTCCCTTCCCCTATGGCCACCTTTTCCCAACCTCTTGTCCCCTTCACCTCCTCACCCATAGCTTCCTCCTTTTTTCCCAGAACTCCGATCCCTTTACCAAAATTTCCTTACAACAGCAATGTTTTCCATACCCAATCTAAAGTTTAACAAATCCAAACAAATCACAAATATGAACATGATACATGTTATGTAATGTAAAATACATGTGTGCTGTCATCATATTCAAGCAAAATGAAACATGGCAAGACTTAAAATCACTATAAACACAACAGTAGGAGTAGACAATGCCCATCTACATCTTTTCAATATTACATAAATATCACTGTCAAGTAAAATAAAGGAACTCTTGTAGCTACAGAAAACCATTCCTCACCATTCTTCTGGCGCCATGTTTATATTCATTCTCATCTATCACAGTATGCAGGTCCATCTCTGACTCCGTATCGCTGTTCTCCTCACTCGTCACTTCCTCAACGCCCTCGTACAATATCTCTGACAGCTCTGACACCTGACCGTCGGCTGACACCGTCTCTATACCCAGTCGGTGGTGGGCGTGAATGTCAAGGTGCTCCAACACTGCCTTGGAAACGTTGGCTCCTCGTGGGTGGATTATAGCCTTAGCATCTTTGTAGATCTAGAAAACAAAAAATGTGTTGACAAATAAACTTTAACTTCAACCAAAACTCATGATGCCCTGTATGGTGGCCATAATAAGTCTCCCTATACATAATTATTTTGGAGCATTATCCTCATTTTAATATGAAACATCACATTTGAAACTTTATACTTTTAAAGTGCTTAAAAGGATTCTGTATGTCATTTGATTGGTTGGTTTGACTGGTGGATGCTTGATGGCTCAACAAACATTTTTCAGTCATATCTGGATGAAGCCATTACATACAGGCTTGACTGTGTCATTATAGTGCTTTGGGTGACTATGAAGTTCTTCATTCCAAATACACAACATAACCACCACCATAGGTTCCAAACCCTAGATCTCCTGCTCCAATATTCTACAACTGCATACTGACGACCCAGTCATTTTTGATAAGCAGCACAATTATATTTTCATAATTGTTGGCATTTATCAAATATTTGACCTACCCTATAGCCTATGACCTTGACCCCATTACTGCAGCCATCGTTGTCAAGGGTTACAGGTTGCCATGACAACTTCAGACTGCTGTTCCCAATGATTTTCTCCACATGGAAGTTGGTAGAGGTGCTGGGAGGTCCTGCCTGTGGGTTGTATCGTCTAGTGCCAGGTAACTCCGTACTTCCATGTGGGATACCGTTCACCAAACCTAAACGTAACATTTTGAGATATATCAAATCATCATTTCCAGACGAAAATGTTCAGCATTAATGCAGCTATTGCTGGTTCTTTCGATTTCATTTTGGACTTGAATTTGAGGACAGTCAATCAACCAGTTTGATAGAAAAAGGATTTCTGTGTAACAATTGGGCATGTTTTGTATTGTGGACATTACGAAAACATGTCCATGCAATGTACAGAGATTTTTAAAGTTGTAAAAATTGAAAATTTTCAATAGAAATTTTTTTTTTTTGCTATTTTTCTTATTTTTGCTCAAAACATAGATTGTGGGTACACGTTAGAACTGCCTTGCCAAGGCGGTTCTAACGGGTACCCACAATCTATGTTTTAGTCTAAGCAAAAATAAGAAAAAAAGGTATACCCCTGCATACCCCAGTTTTGCTATATAAAAGTGGGGTTTGAGGGGGTCCACATTTCACAGACATGTTATCCTGGTGGAGCTTGCTGAAGAGAAGCAAAATTTTGGCTATAAAAGTTGTACGAGGTATATAGCAAATAAGCAAAACTAAAGATATTTGAACAATTCAAGATATCAGTGATACCCTATAAAGGCAATGCAACCAAATTTCTTTGATTTGGCAATAGTCTACAGCAAAGAGTGCACTGCCTGGCCATATGTTGTCAAATTGATATTGTCTGCTGTAAGTTGTTGTCAAATTGATCAGGCCATTCTACCACATTACTCCATTTTGTCACCTGTCATGATGATGTTGCATCAATGTGCACCGTAAGAAACACAGGTATACAGGGTGTAAATTTAAAAAGTAAAACTGCAGATACAGACATAAGAATATAATCTAAAGATGTTCATAATATGAGCCTCAACGCGACAAAATGTACCTTCGGACATTCTGACATTACATTCTGAAAGCAGCAAAAAGCGAAAAATGATGTAATATACGTTTTAGAAATAACACTGTATTTGTAATCTTTGAACACTGGGCTACCAAATGAATGAGTTTTAAAACATATTATTTTTCAATATTTGGAGTTATCTGCCTTTGTTTAAGCCCATAATACACATAATTTTCCTATATCTATCGTTAAACGGTAACCATAGCAAACGCATCATCATAAAAACACAAAAAAAAATACGACAGATTGCCTGTAAGGATGGTATGCTTCCATCTTAACAATAGGTTCTGACCAGTTTTTAAACAGTTTTAAGCTAATGCATCGAGTTTTGTAAGTTCTACTAATATGCAAAAACGCATTACACAATTTTGACGTCATTTTTCAGGATAATGACGTTTGTAGGGTTCATATAGTAAATTGGTCATAACTCACAAAATAACTTATATAATCAGGTCAAATAAAGACTAACACACTTTAGAAACATCATACATTCAAAGTAACTTTGTTTTTATTATACTCAAAAAATTGTCCGAAGATACATTTTCTCACGTTGTGGCCCATATGTATATTCTTTGATTCAGTATGGTACTTGTATATTTACCATGTGAATCAGTCGTGTGAGCCTGCTGTAGACTGTTATACAACTGTGCAATCTTCTCAGGGCTTGCATCCAGATAGCTTGGCACATTCTGAAGACGTAATAAATGAGTAAAGTTAAGAAAGAGTTTGAAATTGGCATAATCAGGTACACAACTTTTGGATGTTTAAAAGACAATTGTTAAGGTATCAGCTTGAAAGTTTTTTTTTTTTAAATTAACTTTGACATATTTAAGACAAGTAAAACTTGAGTTGGAGGCCCCCGTGGCCGAGTGGTTAAGGTCGTTGACTTCAGTGCTCTTGATCATTCGATCATCTCACCGATGTGGGTTCGCGCCTCGCACGGGGCACGAATTCATATGTGAGACAAGCCATGTTCTGCTTGCGGGTGTGTCAGGTGGTTTTTCCCCGGGTACTCCGGTTTTCGCCCCACCTACCGATTGATTCGTCTCGATATGAGTGAAAAAGCTTGAAAGGGACGTAAAACTGAATAAAAAAAAAACAAAAAAAAACTTGAGTTGCATTCAATATTTTACTTAGTTATGAATAAAAAGTCTACCTATCAAAGAAGCAAATTACCTGTCTGTTTCCCGATCTTTGGTGTAACAACGGCTGTAAATAACTGGCTGGTACCAGTCCTACTTGTCCATTCACCTCTGCCTCGTAGTAACCATACTGATCATATGGCCCCGTCACTAACACTTTATCTCCCTCCTTCAAGGAGAGTTCTAGTCTCTGACGTCCGCTTTGTGAAAACACTGAGGGATCATAGTCCGCTATGGCAACAAAATGAGGATTTTTCGGCATTCTGTTTAAGTCCGGCCGAAACCCTGATGTACTCAAGGGCCCACTATAGGACCTATGGGCATTAGTCAATGCAGGATTATGTCCCCTGTGTCTTGCCGAATGGCCACTATAATGAGGTAAGTTGTTGTAACTGCACCGATGTGTCACATTTCTGTGCGGACTTGAGAACATGTCGGCAGACTTTGGTCGTGGCGTATGCCGTGGACTAGAATCACGTAAAAGTTCCGTGTCAGATAAATGGGCCATGGGATCACTACTGTCGAACGATGAGTCCTGCGAGAATGAACGTCCAAGTTGGTTATGATTAAAATCCCGAGATGACAGATGGCCACCCGACTGTAGCCGCTGTAATTCTTGCTGAAGACGTTTGATCAGATTCTCCTGAAACATAGAACATAGTTGCATAAAACTTAGATGAACATTGAATTGTTAACAATATTTTTTTTTTTTTTTTGTTTCAACTGTTTTTCCCTGGTTCTGACTTATAAATATGAGGTGAAAGACCATCAGTGCGTCTTTGGTCTTGGACAGCGCTCAGATTTTAGCACAAATGTATAACTAAGTAAGACTGCTTCCATTCACAATTATACTACTTGCAGTTCAGTTACCATTTTTTTCCAATCATAATCTCTCCAAGAAAGAAAACCAGATTACATATTTGAGTGTGATGACAAAAAATACTTACCTTTTCATTACAAGCATTTTTCAGTTGAACAATCTTAGCTCTCAACATTCCCTCAGTGGATTGTGGGATAGCTTGGCCAGGTTCCCCACCTCTTATCTGAAATCAAGCAAAATGTTATGTAAACACCTGGGCCAGTTGTTCAAAACTAACGACGTCGTTAGTTAACGTTTCGTTAAAATTTCAAACATTAATATTACAAATACACTGTTGTTTTTTGTTGAAAAAAATGTGAGAATCCTTTGCAGTGCAAAGGATTCTCACATTTTTTCAACAAAAAATAACAAGTGTATTTGTTACTTTAGCTGATATTTGCTTAACAAATTTATGTCTTAACAATATCGTTAAGCTAACAATGCTTTGAACAACTGGGTCCTGGTAACATAATAACTAACATTACAACAAACCTGAGAAGGTTCAATCAGCAATAGGCTACATTATAATAAATTGCTTGGGATTGAACAGCATTATGCAAAGGTCAGTGGAGAAAAACTTAATTAGGCTAACCAAACTTGCCGAAGAAATAAAATGTGTAATGTCAAGTTACGAAGTCACACTAAATTCTGCAGTGAATCATCTCAGATACTAAAGTCCGAAGCAATCATACTTGTATTGGGCTAATTTAGTATAGTATCTGTCCATCATTACGAAAACATGCCCATGCAATACACAGAAATTTTCAAAGTTGTAAAAAATGAAAATTTTCAGTAGAAATATTTTGATATTTTTCTTATTTTTGCTCAAAACATTTATTGTGGGTACACGTTAGAACTGCCTCGGCGAGGCGGTTCTAACGAGTACCCACAATCTATGTTTTAGAGCAAAAATAAGAAAAATAGGTATACCCCTGCATACCCCAGTTTTACTATATAAAAGTGGGGTATAAGGGGGTATTTATTTCACGGACATGTTTTCCTGATGATACATGCCAAGCTAAACATCTGGCGATACAATGTATTCAAAATAATCTATACAGTAAAACAAGATATAAATATTCAGTGATAATTCAATGATGCATTAAGTGATTTCTAAATAAAAATAATTCAACTCTATTCCAAATAAAAACATCAGTGATTTAATAAGAAATTATGTGATACATGAATATTTAACATTCAGTGAATATTTCAAAGTGTAGAATCAGCAATAAAATGTCTGAAATAATATTTCAAAGAAAATCTCCAGTGATATTCCAAGTTCTCCAATGGCATGCTGAAAATAATAATCGGTGACATTCCAGAACTATGCAGTGGTAAAATGTACAGTACTCCTCCACGGCCAAATAAAAGTTCTGTGACATTCCAAACTGGCATTCCAAACAAAATCTGAGAAGGACTTGACTGTAATGATAGGCACAAGTTACTTTTGAAGCTTTCCTATTCTCAACATTGAGTTGTTTAGTTTTCTTGCTATCCTCCAGTTTCCCCTGTTTCAGTTGATAATTTTCTTTGTCTTTCTGCTGAGCCTGACGACGTAGTTCTATCACCTCCTCTGTCAATTGTTCTATCTTCTTCGTCTAATAGCATGTCAGAAAATGGTATTTAAGTCTCTTCACTATTTAAAATTTGTAAGTGCTTGCTTACATGTATCAACTGTATATCTTGACATTTAGGTGAAAAAACTTTCAGGCAGTTACTGTCAGACAGTATACATGTATACTACTGTTTCATTTTTATTTAAAGTTTATGCAATAAAAATCATTCAATGAAAAAAGAAATCTGTCCTGTTTGACAAAATGAACTGTTTCAAGCTAATAAAGGGGTTTTACCACTCTCTTAGATTTCCTGTGGTTATAAATCTTGAACATTTTAAAGATATATTTTGATAAGCATGCAGTGACCATCTGAGATATAGTGCACATACAACAGATGAAATACCCTTTCATTAAGTAGGTCAGTTGTCCCTTTATGATTCTTTTGAAGAACTGTATGCTCCATTCCAAGTTTTTCATATTCTTCTATTTTCACTTCTAAATCTCCAAGCTTATCCTGTAACCTCTTATTATCGTCTGTCACACCTTTCAGAACTTGTAGTTTATCTTCTAGCTCTTTGACCTTTGAACTTAGGCCTTTATTTTCCAGGTCAAGGTTATTTTTCTGTCCCGTCATATCTTCTAACTGCTGTCTGATATGTTCCCATTTCTTGTAAGCTTTCACTAATTTTGTGAACTTGGATAAAGAATTACACATTGACAAACATTATTTGACATATCACAAACACACAAACATGGAATTCTCTAACATATGAGCCGCCCCATGGAAAAACCAACAATCTGCATAGGCGAAAACAAAGACGCAGATCAGCTTCGCGGTAACCGCGAAGCTGATCAGCGTCTTTGTTTTCGCTACATGGATAGTACATTTCCTCCTCTACTTATTCCCAAATTTTCAAGATTCTGGGTTTCTTCTGTGACTGTACAGGCTGGTTTGTGTTGGACCTGGTCGGAAACCCAAATTGTTGGTTTTGTCATGCACAGGCTCAATTGCAATATGGACTTTCTACTTTGAAACTGGTATTGTAGCAACCAAATGACAGTCTAGTAACCAAATCAGATGGGTTTCACATTCATGATTGCAAGCATAAGAACAAGTTATTTGCTTGGCAATATATTCTTGCATAAAGAGAAAAAAATTACCTGTCCTCTGAGAGTGTTATATTCATCTTTTAGTTGCTTGAGTTGTTTATCAGCGTCCTGTAAGTGTACCACCTCACCCTCTAGTAGTTGAAGCGAGTCAAGGGCGTTGCTACGCATGTCTTCTATGGTACGGCACTCCTGCTGCCATTGACGGAGCTCCTGCATTAAACTGTCGACCTCATTCCTCTGTAATATACATTAAACATAGATGAAATTTATATGAAATGATCATGAAATAGATGTTAAATAGATGAGAAATATAGGTTAAAGCCAAGCTTTGTATACGATTCACAGTTTACTTAACATTGTGGGAGTAGACATTTTGGGAACTACCCCAGTTTACTATGCAATCAGGTTTGGTTAATGAAAAGCATGACAGTATACCTTTGCCATTAATTCTCTATCCTTCTTTGCCAACTCTGTGGTGAGGGCCCCCGTATCCTTGGAGATATCATCTGGGCGGTGACCTCCCTCCATTAGCTCCGCCCTCACCCTCGATACCTCATTCTCTATCTTATCGATCATCTGCTTCTCTGTCTTTAAGTTCTGAAAAAAGATATTTGAGCCACCTCGTGAGAAAACCAACAATCTGCATAGGCGAAAAAAAAGACGCAGATCAGCTTCGCGGTAACCGCGAAGCTGATCAGCGCCTTTGATTTCGCTACACGGATAGTACACTTCCTCTTCTTCTTAAATCCGAAATTTCAAGCTTCTAGCCTACTTCTGTGACTGTGCAGCCTGATTTGTGTCAGACCTGTTCAGAAACCACATTGTTGGTTTTGCCACGAGGCGGCTCATTTAAAGGATCATGTGATGTATCTTGAACTGATTTAAACATATCAATGGAAATATTTTAGACAATCTTACAGAATGAATGCGCTTTATCTGCTTACGTTTGACTCCTCTTTTTACATTTTTGAGTACTTAATTTTCTGTGAAGAAGTTTTGAAAGGTTATGGTGCGACACTTCGGCCAACAATTTTCTTCGATATCAGATCACTACATGTTCAACTGAATTTGTGAAAAACTAAATCAGTCATCCTAGGTAAACTAAATTTTGTCACTTTTGGAAGAGCATAGATGCAGGTCTTAACAATCTATGGTATGCTATTGCTCAGCGAAGATTGTGGAACATAGGGCAGTGCTGTGAATGGGGCTTATTTTGCATTGTTTTCAATGGGAGCCTTCATCTGTGGTATGACACCAGTTGAGCCTCGTATCAAGATTCTGAAATACACTCACTTTGGCCCATGTTGTTATAGCTTCAAGTTTTATGTTTAGAAAGATAAAATTCTCATATTTAAGAATTGAAGAAAAGGAGGTGCAGATCAGACTGCGGGATAGATTCATATCTTTGTTTTATAACTGTCCTAAAAACAGATTTGTTCACTTTTCTGCTCCGCATTATGAAAACACGACCGTGCAATATACAGATTTTTTGAGCTTTAAAAATTGAAAATTTTCAGCTGAAAAATTTTGATAATTTTCTTATTTTTGCTCAAATCATAGATTGTGGGTACACGTTAGAACCGCCTTGGCGAGGCGGTTCTAACGATTACCCACAATCTATGTTTTGGAGCAAAAGTAAGAAAATCAGGTATACCCCTGCATACCCCGGTTTTACTATATAAAACTGGGGTTTTAAGGGGTATTTAATACACGGACATGTTTTCCTGATGGACTATTAAAAATGTCCGCTACCTTGTCTTTGAGTATATTTTCTACTACATCCAGGAAGGCCTCCAATAAACGAAACAATCTTGTCTTCTCTTCCAGCTCCTTCTCAAGCTTGTTGATCTGTAAACATATTTAAAAGTCCATAGGTACAGGGACGAAACAAGGTTTACAATGTTAAACACTCACTGGATCACAAGGAAAGGTATTAGAACACAAGGCTACAGGTTATAACTTTCATTCCCATTTTCAACATTTTTTTAAATATTTCATTTGCAATACTTTGCTTAACAAGGAGGCCCTATAAGCCTTACAATTACACAAGACAACACTATATATGTTATGTTTGACATATCTTGCAAGAGAAGAACTATTATGTGTAAAGAATGAAACTGGACTCAGTTTTTGTCCAGCTAAAAACGAAACTCCAAGGTGGCATCCTGCTGACGTCACAATACATGTATGTTCAGAAGAAAAAGTTGAGTGTCAGGGTGAAAATGCATGAAAAATCCAACTGAGACTATTTAGACCACTGTAGCTTCAAAACTCCCATGTGTGATGCTATACCGTTCTCTCAAGAACAATAAACATATCGCATGTGGTTTGATAGAATATATACAACACAAATTTTTGTTCATATCTTAAATAAAAGGGAGATAATATCCGAATTCTGAATTTTTGACCTGTTATTTCTCAAGACCGTGGCTAAACTTTGTACATGTTTATTACAATGTTCATATCAACTAACCATGGCAAAAAATATTTCATGACATTATTATTCATAAAGGGACTCAGACAGCAATGCAAACATTTTCTGATCAAGCATACAAAAACAAAAGAAATGCATTGGAATTTTCCCACATTTTGTTCTATTTTGTTTCAGTACGTACAATATAAATATTTTTGGTGAAAATAAGCGACAACATTGACTGATGGTGAAAATAAATGTCTGTGAAGCATGGGACAATATTCATTCTCACCTTTATCTTACGACGATATGCTGGTCGTGTTTTCAAGAGCTTAAGAGAAGTAAGAAAACCTTATAGTATATTTACAATCTATAATTCTGTTGTTTAAAACAAAGACTTGCCCATGTATTGAATGTACTCATGTAAACTGATCTTTAATATCACGTGTGTTTAGTGTAAATACCATATTTTATCCCTTCAAGAGTTATTCTACTCATAGAGAGACAAATTGATCAAAAGGTGGGGCAAAAAAGCAAAGTTCTTTGGTGAAAATACTTGAAACATCTACACAAGTTGAACTTGGGTTGTCAAAATTTATGTGAGCAAGTGGGGACTCAAACCCACAGTAATGCAATGATTGAAAGATTTTGCGCCCGTATGAAATCAGCAACATTAACCAATCAGAACCAGAGTAGTCAAATCTTTAACTTCTTTCATTATGTTTTCTTTTATCACAATTAGCTTATCTAAACATTTTTACCTCATCTTTGAAGTATTTGTTCTCCTTCTCTGTAACCTCCAGTCTTCTGTTACTCTCATGTACCTAAAACATTAACAAATAAATCATCATCATCATCATCATCATCATCATCATCATCATCATCATCATCATCATCATCATCATGTTTAAAGTATACATGCCAAAACCATCTGCTGGTGCAAAGTAAAACAGAATTTTGGATGCAAAGCTTTGAGTCTGAGCTAAACTTCAGTCTTTGTTTTGACATTAAAACCGAGGTGGTTTATGGTAGCCACGTTTTATCACCCCAAATTTTACATGAAGTTGTTTTTGTACAAGCTTGCAAAAATACTATATAAAGGTATTAAAGTTATAAAGCACACACCACATACTGGCTCTTTTCTTGGATATACATATACTTGTTAAATCTTTACCACATGGACAGGCTTGTTTGAGTCTTGTCTGAGTCTTATCCAACTTTTAGCAGCAACATTTTTTCATGGCAAGGTTTATTATTAAAGAAAGTTTTGAGAAATCACTGTTCTTTAAATCTGACAACAGAAATTATGCAGTTAAAGATTAATGGTATCACATTTCTTAAGTTGCATGCATAATTAAACCATTATATCCTGTTTGCATGTCAAGTGTACTTTTAAAATTATAATGTGTGCAGCAATTTACATTTTCACTCCTACATCCATCGCCAAAAAACAGCTCCAATGGAGCTGGCATGATTGGGCAATAAATCTCAGAAAATAACTTGTGGCTTTCAGCTTTTATTATCATTATCAGTAAACTGTGAAAATAACAAGAGCAACAGTCTCCAGATGTCTGATATCAGATTTCTACATGTTTCAGTTTTTTTCTTGAAGACTCTCTTGGACCATTTTGTGTTAAAAATGTCATATTTCGAGCCTGTGGGTATGAATATATATGGGTACTCACAATTGTGGGTATTCAAAATTTGGGAGCACTTTTGCTATGTTTTAAAACATTTTATACTTTTTTCTAAAATTTTGGGCAGTTAAAATTTGTGGTCTTCAAATTTGTTGGTACTCAAAATATGTGGGTATTCAAAAGCGTGGATGATCAAATTTTGTAGGCACTCAAAATTGGTGGCAATCAGAAGATATAGATATTTTAGTTAGATGTTATTACATAAAGATGCGGCTCTCAAAATGTTTATGAGTCTTCAAATTTGAGTGTATTTAAAATAAGTGGGTATTCAAAAGTGCATATAAATATTTTGGGGTATTGAAAATGTTGGAAATTATTTTCTTGTTACACAAAGCATGGGCAAATTATGTTGGTCTTCACTATAAGAATGTTCACAAAATTCAATCACATAATTGTGGGTATTCAAAATAAGCTGGTTCATAAAATTATGAGTCAAGACTGAAATTGTTTGTATGAAACTGGTGTGGTCTTAGGGTACTCATGGAATCATTGTGCTCATGTTATTTGTATGTACAACATGTATTCATCAATTATAGAATTTCACTCAGTATTTGTGGGTACTCAACATGTGGGTTCCTAAAATATTTTTGGTAAAAATGCGGAAAGTATGCACATTCATTGAACTGAAAGTCTCAGTATGGAAAATTGCCACCTTAATGTTTTATAGACTCAGATCAGTGTATCATTTAGTTTGATCAGACACTGTATCCATAGTCTAATATTGAGACAAAGAGTAAATTGGAAGTTAATGGCATATTTCATCTAATATGCTGTTTACACGACGAATTTGTTCCGAACCAGGAACGGACCTGGTTCGGTCCAAGTGTTTAGACGTACACATTTGGTTCGCTCCAAAATTTTGGAACGGTCCAACTTGGCCCAGTACATAACCTAGGACCTGGTCCGGTCCAAATCATGTTCTGATCCTGGGTCGGTACAAATATTCCATCTAAACGCTTTGGTTCGGTCCAACTTAGAATCAACATTGATTTTAGACAATCTGGAAATTTGCACAAAATTTCTGAGTAATGAAACTGTGCCAAATGTAGGTTGTGTATTTACTCAGATTTTCCCGCAAAAGTCCAGTTTCACACATTTTTTCCGACTGACGTACGCCGGTACCATAAAAATATAATTGGAGAAAGATCTTGCAAAATACTTGCAATGGAATTAATCAAATTATATTAAACTGTTTACAGACAGTCATGTTTATTTTATGCACTTATGGTTATTTGTCTATAGTTTAGAATGCACAGCTTAAATAATCGAAAAACTGAGCATTTTCCCGCGACATACTTTGATTTAGTATACGAGATATGCAAGTCATACATGTATTAAAATAGGTTCTTTCTAACAGCTTATATCTAGTGCGCTGAATATTGTGAGTCATTTGTTCCGATCTAAATAATTCAATGTAAACAGCAAGATAGATTTATTCCGGACTAACTTGGACCGGTCCAATATAGATCAGACCTGGTTCGAACCCGTCTAAACAGACTGTAATTCTTTAAACAAACAGGTGGCCAGAGTCAAGAACTCATTATCTTTATCTCACTGCTGTGAAAAAATTATCTTCTTGTAAGAATTTATTGTGACAGTCTTAATGATTAGAAAAACCAGCAAAAAACTCTGAAAACTGGCGATAGATGTAGGAGTGTTTTCAAGTTTTACAATGTTAAATAAGTTTACCTTGGCCTTCCATGAAGTCAGGTCTAACTCTGTGTTGAATTCTCTTGCCGAGTCTGATTCTCGAGCCTGAAATACAGTAGTAAAAATGAAAACTTTGTGATAAAAGGGGCGAGACATCAAAGTTTTCAGTTTTATTGTTTATTTTCTCTGTACGATTCTCCCAAAACTCTCAAAAAGACAAGTTGAAACCATAATAAATTTAGCTTCCATAAATTCAGAAAGTGTGAGAAATGAGACGATTACCAGGTTTAACTTAACACTGAATAACACACACTTCACATCTTTGTTTGTTAAATTCTGATTCTTTTTTTATTTCAGTTCATCTAAAACTTACCGAAAGTTGTCTTTCAATGTGTGCTATTCTTTCTCTAAGAGTCATGCCACTGGCTGCAATGGAGACAGATGCTGTGCCCCGCCCACTATCTCCCACACTCTCTCCCACTGACTGGCTGTCCTGAACATGCATCACTCGTCCGAAACTGTCCGTTACCATAGGACCCTGTGGACTGCGTGGGCTGTGTGGGGGTGGGGCATGCACTTCCCCTGGGCTCCTGTGTAGACTCTGAGCATAAGCCTGCCTGCCTGGCAGCTGTGTGCTTGCTGGGGCTATGTTTCTATAGCCATGTAAATCTGTGTCATTCTGTGAATAATACTGGCTTTCTGATTCCGACGGAAGAGCGATGCCCAGCTCCAGCTCTTCATCACGTCGGTGGGACAGATTGTCATTGTGTTTCTTGTCGGCGGCATACAGACTCGTAGCCTTACCGACGTTTATCCATTCACTTCCTCTGCTGCTTTCTAATCGAGTTTCGATTTCCTTCCAATGTTGGTCCTCCGGCCTGCCCGTGCCCGGCGCCTCTAGGGCTGACATCAGGTCATTGAGCAGGTGTTCCCGAGACATCATGTTGCCCGAAGGTTTGGACTGGGTGCTACCAGTCTGAGTCTGCAATTGTATGAAATAGACCAAAACATGTGAACAAGATTGCTTTGCACAAATCATAATTTAATGTCAGAAATAATTCTGAAAAAAAAAAAAAAAAAAAAAAAAAAAAAAAGAGCGTGCTAAAATATGGGATTGAACTCTAGCCTTGGTGCACATTTAAAACAGACCCAGCCCGACTTATTTCACATGAGCTACCTTGATCTCAATTCTGCCGGTCTTAACCGTATAGCTGACATCTGACAAGGTGTCAAGCACTTCAGATTGATGATTTGTCTGGTGGTGGCCTAAAATCCCTGTCAAAATCTAGAGTTATGACGGGACTGAGTCGATATTTCTTGGGTGCTGAACTAGTATTATGGGGAGATTCAAGTGCCTTGCCTCAAAGACATAACAAGGTGGGGATAGGTATCTTTTAAACTTCAGAGTCTGAGCCGGGATGCAAGAAAACCAGTCTGCGGGGTTTCCGACCAGGTCTGACACAAACCGGCCAGTACAGTCACAGAAGTAGGCTAGAAGCTTGAAATTTCGGATTTAAGAAGAAGAGAAATTGTACTATAGGTGTAGCAAAAACAAAGGCGCTGATCAGCTTCGCAGTTAGTGCGAAGCTGATCTGCACCTTTGTTTTTGCATAGGCAAAAACCCGTTTTCTCACGATACGGCTCAGTCTAGCACTCTACCATTGTACACTCAACTTCTGAGTGTGGCCTTAAAGAATGCAGACTACTATGACAACATACCTTGACCATAGACTCCTCAACTACCTGTTGGGTGGGCTCAATCAGAGCCTCTACCCCCGAGGCGTCTCTGTGTAGAGACTGACGACTAGATACATCTTCACCAGATAAAGGTTGCTTGTCTGAAACAGTGTAGAAATCCATCCCCTCAACATTGTTTCACTCAATATTAAACATGTTATATGAGCCGCCTCATGGGAAAACCAACAATCTGCATAGGCGAAAACAAAGACGCAGATCAGCTTCGCGGTAACCGCGAAGCTGATCAGCGCCTTTGTTTTCGCTACTCGGATAGTACAATTCCTCCTCTACATAAATCCGAAATTTCAAGCTTCTAGCTGTCTTTTGTGGCTGTACAGCCTGGTTTGTGTCGGACCTGGTCAGAACTCAAATTGTTGGTTTTCTCACGCACAGGCTCATATAATAAACATGTGTATGTAATTATCTCCCTTACCTTACTGTATCTATGAAGTCTTCTATACTGAGGAAATGTATAAATATGCCGATAAAAGGTTTGGTAATCCATGGCCTTATTTTTAAATACAGATGCACTGCATTGCTTTACCCAATCTGGGCCCAGTTGTTCAAAATTAACGATGTCGTTAGTTAACGATTTGTTAAAATTTCAAACATGAATATTACAAAAATACACTGTTATTTTTTGTTGAAAAAATGTGAGAATCCTTTGCATTGCAAAGGATTCTCACATTTTATCAACAAAAAATAACAGTGTATTTGCTTATGTAATCGGCATTTACTTAACGAGTTGAGGTCTTAACGATGACGTTAAGCTAACGAAGTTTTGAACAACTGGCCCCTGACTGCCTTAAATGACAAGTTAAGAAGTGAAGACCCTTTATAAATTTTCTTATGAATATGATACTTTTAATAATGTCCTTGCTAAACCAGTTTTATTCATCAAGAAAAGTATGAGATTGATGTTTGAATGCCTGAATCACAGCTTTACACAAGTTTCAAATACCATAATGTCATTCTTTTGAAAAAGAAAAAAAAAAGAAAAAAAAAGTGAATTACTTAAATTTTTTAACTTCACAAAAATATGTGCAAGTCTTGGCCAAGTATACCATTAAGAGTAATGAAACATTGTATTAGGAGTTACGATGGTCCTCTTGTATGTCAGAGAATAAAACAGTAAATATAATGTCTGTTGTGTCAGGCTAACTTTGAATTTATATTCTGACTCATATTGGTCATTGATTTGTATATAGAAAATACAGTACGGTATTTCGTATTATGATCCTACTCAGTTCATCATCACGGTGGTGATTCAAATGCTACCTGTGCTGTTGTCGTAGTCATCATACCCATCTGTATACCATCATATGAAAAACACAGCTGTTGTCCAAGAATATGGTCAACAGCCGTAAATATGATACTAGTGATCGTGCTGTCGTCTAAGACATGATAAAACTGTTGATATACTTGATCGACAGCAAGTTTCTGAACGTAATTATATCAGCCTTCTAATGAAAAAACCAACAATTTGCATAGGCAAAAACAAAGCCACAGATCAGCTGTGCAGTAATTGCACAGCTGATCAGCACCTTTGTTTTCACCACTCCAATAGTACAATTCCTCTTCTACTTATATCCAAAGTTTCAAGCTTCTAGTTTTCTTCTGTGACTGCACAGCCTGGTTTGTGTCGGACCTGGTCGGAAACACAAATTGTTGGTTTTCTCATGCACATACAAAAGACTTGGACAACAGCAAGGTAGCATCATTTGAGCCGCGACGCGAGAAAACCGGTCTTCGGGGTTTCCGACCAGGTCCGACACAAACCGGGCTGTACAGTCTCAGAAGCAGGCTAGAAGCTTGAAATTTCGGATATAAGAAGAAGAGGAAATATACTATCCGTGTAGCGAAAACAAAGGCGCTGATCAGCTTCGCGGTTACCGCGAAGCTGATCTGCGCCTTTGTTTTCGCCTAGGCAAAAATCCGGTTTTCTCACGATGCGGCTCAATAGGGAAATTGTTGAGTGTCGGTAACCCCACAGGAGAACCCTGGTTTGATCAGTCAATTTTACAACTTACACATTTTTCCTTGTACGGTTCTTAGCTCCAGATTATCTGCTTCATGTATTGTCCCATTGGGAACCGAAACATTGTGCTGTACCCTAGACTGGAGCTCAGCGTTACTGGCCTGTAACGCAATAATCTTCCGCTGACATTCTTCCAGAGTTCTTGGTAATTTAAAGTTACCCTCTCGTCCACTCTGGTCCAGTACCTATAGTAGCAATGGGAAGTTTTACATCAAATATGGGGCAATCATAAAGCTAAGGCAGTCAAAGAACATGGGTTGGGAAATACATAAACAGAGTTTTGCTAACAAATTTCTTTCAAGCTCATGACTGTCACTGACTTTCGTTCTCTGTATTCTATATTGTGACATGGTAAATTCTGCAAAATGTCTTCATCTTTTGGACACTGCAAAATTTTCATTGTAAAATCTTCTGTACTACTGAAGTGCAAACAGTTCTGAATCCTTGTATGGGAGCAGTCAGGTCTGGGTCTACATAGATCATAGCTTCTTCAATGTGTTGAGTTAAACAAGAGATTAGAGCCCTATTCAGGTCTAAAGTGGTTGACATTTTAAAAGACTTGTATTTTCAGCAAATGACAATAAACCAAACTTGTAAATCCTCTATCTTTAAATTGAAATCCTAAGCGTTTGCATTAGCGATTTAAGTGGTTGTGTTATCAAAGGATAATATTTACCCATGGTGAACATGATTTAACTACAGGTGAAATTGCTTTGCAACCTTGTAATGAAATACCAGGTATTGCAATCATGTCAAAGAAGATGCATTCACGCTCTGAATGTTTCGAATATGATGCTAATGTGACCTCTAAATCAATAAACCAGTAAGCTGGAGAAATCAATTGACAGTATCTTGTCCGTAAGAATGCGAATTTCTCTAATTAATTTCAACAAGAATAGGATGACAGGTGAGCCAAGAACATATTATAGTGTTGTTCTGAACATCTGCTAGCTGTTCTAAGAAACCATTATTCTTTAGGCTACCTTTCAAATGCACAACAAAGTCTGTGACTAGACAGGGCAGATGCAGAGAAGGTTTGTGTCTTCACTTGGTGGTTAAAATAAAGTGAAAAGGCTATAATATGCTAAACTGATGTCAGATATGGGCTCTAAGACACTTATGCATTGATGGTAGTGGGCTACCATCAGCTAACATAACCATACATTTTCTACCAAGCAAACTCTCGAGACCAAATTTACACTGCTCCAAAGAAAATGGTTTGTACTGTTTGCTATTCCTTTTGAACATTTTGGAGATGTTTCCTATTTTCTGATTCAATTTTAATTTAAGCTATGTTTACAACAGATTATTTATGTTAAAATTTCAAAGACTTTCTATTCTTACTTTATGAGCCGCCTCATCGGAAAACCAACAATCTGCATAGGCGAAAACAAAGGCGCAGATCAGCTTCGCGGTAACCGCGAAGCTGATCAGCGCCTTTGTTTTCGCTACTCGGATAGTACAATTCCTCTTCTTCTTAAAAACGAAATTTCAAGCTTCTAGCCTGCTTCTATGATTGTACAGCCTGATTTGTGTTGGACCTGTTAGGAAACCACATTGTTGGTTTTCCCACCAGGCGGCTCTTATTTTCCACTACTTACATGTATTCCTGAGTTTTCTAATTCCTGCACTCGAAACTTTAATGTATTCTCATTCCTCTGCATTTTAGCAACCTTATCTTTCAGAACAGTCTCCGACTCCGTTAATTGTCTCACTGTTGAGTTCATGTCTATTTCCTTCATTTGTAAAGCTTTCAATTCATTCTGCAAACTTTGTTCACTTTTCTGTAGTTCACGGTTTTCTTGTCTCAGTCTATTATCGGAATCTCTGAGAGCCTTCAGTTCATGTTCCATACTGTTAACACGCTGTTCCATATCTGAGGCATGATGTGAAAGCGGAGAATTTTCTGTCATAGAATGGTGTAATCGCTGAGTTAAATCCTTGTTCAAAGCTTCTAGTTCAACGATTCTAGCTTGAGCATTAGCACCGAATATTTCCAGTTCATGAACTGTTGACTGAAGACTTTGAACCACATTTTCCTGATTCTTAGTCCGCTGAGCCAGATCAGCCTCCGCGTTCTCGAGTTCCTTCAGTCGCAGTTGCAAATATTCCGATCTTTCAGAAAATGCAAACTTCTCACTTTCTAAGTTCTGCACTTTCTGTTTCAAATTTTCCTCCTTCGCACTCATTTCTTGCACTGAATTTTCTAGAGTTTCTGATTTGGTCACTAAAATCTTCTCATCCAACTTATACTGTTTCACCAGATTCTTCAATCTCTCCTCAAGAATCTCCAAATGTCTTATCTTATCCATCAACTGTTCATTAGTACTTTCCAATTCATCTAGCCTAGCATACAGTGAGTTCTCGCTCGCCTCAAAATTCTTCAGCTGCATCTGTAAGCTTCTCTCTGCAAGCTGGAGCTCTCTGATCAGGACATTCTGTTCATGGATGATTGCTTTGTCTTTTCTAGCAATTTCATGAAGTTCATCTCTATCTTGTTCCATATCAAGGACCTGCAAAAGAAATCAAAGCCCATCTAGAAAATCATTTTTGTCAGAAGATAACTAGAGATTATAAATTTTTGAGACAGAAAATAGATATCATTTTATCTAAGCAGGAAACAATCATTAGACTGTAATTATGCAGACTGATCTTTGCCATGATTTTTTCCTTAATGGGCAAAATATTATTATCAATATCATGTACAGTTTATGATTTTGTAACATACAGCCGAGCCAAGCCACAATGTCCTATGGGCTGTAAATTTGTCTTGTTGAAAGACACAACTTGTGTACTGTGAAGTTCAAATCCAGGCCCCAATGTTATAAACATTTTTTTCATGCTCAGCTCAGCTGAGAATGAAATTTCAACTGCTGATAAATGCTGAAATAGTAAAAAATTGTGGAAAATTCAGGTTCAAAACTCAAAAACTAGTAATTTATCCTGCTCATAAATGTTAAAATGCCAACAATTGTTGGCATTTTAACATTTATGAGCAGGATAAATTTCAATCTCAGCTGAGTTGAGCATGAAAAAAGTTTTATAACCTCGGGCCCAGGACCTAATGATTTGGAGTTTGATGCTTGACCACTACTCCACATCACTCTATGGTATGAATTTACAAGGAAAGACTCAATACCTGTTGTTTGAGATGTTTTTCCAGTTTTTCCAGCTCCCTGATTCTCTGTCGTAACACATCCTCTGCCTTATCCATCATTCTGCTAGTTGCTGTATAATCTTCTTCTTCTAACCTGTCTAAGAATGTCTCAGTTGGTTCTACGTCCACTCTGATAGTCTCTGACTGACCTAGATATGACAGACCGGGGTGAGGTAGTGGAGGGACATCAATACTGATGGTTTTGGAGGTTTCTAGTTGAGGTACTCTGGGTGTTACGACTCTTGGTTCTAGTGTGTCGTCGATGTTACACTCTACAGCGACTTCGACAGTTTGTTTCTCTTCAATTTCTGAGTCAATGGATGAGATGTTCAGAGTGCTGTCTGTGGTAGGGGAATATCTGGAAACAGAATGTGATCATGTGATTATTGCAAGATAAAACATAACTTGAAAATACCAGAAAGATTCTAAGCTTGGTTCAAAAAAGTTACACTGTTGCCAATAAATGCTTTGGTGTCAATCAGATTTTTTCTGTTTCTGATTTTAATGGAAAAGTATTGGAGAAATTTTACCCGCCAACATTTTAACTTTAACAGGCATTTTCATCAGAGTTTGTATATAAATCAAGTTACTTCTTCCGGATGCGTTGTTTCTGGAGAGATCCACCTATGATCTTTGCATCATAAATCACAAGATGCAAAATGAAATGCAAATAATGTACACGCAGATTACTCCTGCCTTTCAAAGTGACAGTACCATTCATCTGCATTATACTCTTACAACTAGGGGGTAATCAACCTGCCCTGTCATTCGGAAAACAAATTCATGTCTACCTCATTTGTAAAATTAAGTAATATTACCTGTAATCAAATGAAACAGGTGAACCTAAAACTGATTCTGTCTGAGCCTTAGAAGAAACAAAAGTCCCTGTGTGGTAACATAATCAAATTTATCCAAAAAAGTAGAAAATTCCCAATAACAATGAAAACTCTGAACATGATTCAGCCAGTCTACTTATAAAATATTTATCAGGTATCTTCAATACCTATCAAACTATTGATAAATTCACTGACTGTCCAATACACATTCTTTAGGTAAGACCCTATTGATCCTTTGACACAACAGGTAATAATCCTAAACTTTTGGACCGCAAACTTCAGAACACTAACATGGGTAGTGGTGATGTGTTATATCATACATCCCACAAAACAGCTATGGCCACATTCAAAAGACTGGAGAAGTATGGGATCGAACCTGCCACCTGGTTTAATAGGCACTATGCCAATGAGCGATGCACAACATTTCATCGAAAATGTGTTTTGTCGAAAATGTTGTAACTTAATTCAAAAATATCCACCGCAAAATTTTGAGATTTATTCCGTAAAAGACAAGCATATAGGTCCACATTTTGAGCCACCAACCACTAGGGTTAGGGTAAAGGTCTGGGCATGTGGACATTTTCGACAAAAGTAATTTTCGATGAAATGCCGCGGAAGCGCCAGTGAGGCATCTCAGAACCTGATCATAGATCTTCAAACTGCTACTTCAGGAGCAGTTTTATCAGGGTCTATACCATTTGCTATTGTATCTGCAAACTTGGAGGTGTAACATGTTTACATTTGGAAATCATCAAGAGTTTAGAAGCAAGTACATGTACTTCAGTGCCCATGAATACAAGTCTTGTCATTCATAAATTTGAAGAAAACTATTTATTTACTCACATAAACTGGGCCCTGAAAATGTTCAACACCCCTTGTATTAAAGCATTTAAGTCATCATGTTGTTGTTATATATCTAAATGAACAAGAAAAATCCAAAATACAAATGCTCCATTTTTAGAAAGGATTTTTGTGCAGTTTATTGCAGTTGTATATCAACAAAATAAATCTGTAATAAAAGTCATTGCACAGTGGCCTATTGTATTCAAACAAGACCAGACCTGTGGAATTTCATTGATGAAGTTTTGACTATTAAACACCCTAAATATTTTCGTGTAATGTATACCCCCTTAAACCCCACTTTTATTATAGTAAAACTAGGGTTTGCATGGGTTTACCTATTTTTCTAATTTTTGCTCCAAAACATAGATTGTGGGTACTCGTTAGAACCGCCTCAGTGAGGCAGTTCTAACGAATACCCACAATCTATGTTTTGAGCAAAAATAAGAAAAATAGCAAAAATTTACTACTGAAAATTTTCATTTTTTACAACTTAAAAAATCTCTGTATATTGCATGGGCATGTTTTCGTAATGTAAATTAAGTTTAATACCCAAAAACATTTTCTATAAGTAGAGGGGTAGGTAGAGTACCATTCATGTCCCAGGTCCGAGAAAAGCATATTTAATGGCTTCAAAAATGCTGAGTGAATCCTCAACTCAATCAGAATGTCCTTCTGGAAGTCATTTGATCTGGGTTTACTGTTATTACAAATATTTATGCTACTTTTTACTTTATAATTTAAGTTAAATGGTTCAGCTATAAAATATTAAGTTTACTAGTTTAAAATTCAATAACTACATTTATCTGGTATAAAAGTCTTGTAGAAAGTGGTTGTGGATGATTAAATCATAAACCTTGAATTCAAGAATTTTTACTACAAAATAATTAACTTTGTGAGAGGTCTTAAAATGCTTACAATTAAAATATTTTAGAAAAAAAAAAAAAATACCCATGACCTTGGATAAAAGTATTTTTCGCCATGACCAATCATCAGGAAAACATGTCCGTGTAATGTATACCCCCTTGAACCCCATTTTTATATAGCAAAACTGGGGTATGCAGGGGTATACCTATTTTTCTTATTTTTGCTCCAAAACATAGTGGGTACTCGTTAGAACTGCCTCAGCGAGGCAGTTCTAATGTGTACCCACAATCTATCTTTTAAGCAAAAGTAAGAAAACCATCTAAATGTTTCAGCTGAAAATTTTCAATTTTTAAAGCTAAAATAAAAATCTGTATATTGTATGGGCAAGTTTTCGTAATGTATATACACCATAATTTCAATTTACCAGCATCACAAAACAGCTTGCTTTTTTAAAATACAGGATCAATGCTCTTTAGCAACAAACAGTTTTGCCTTCAAAATATTCAATCACATATGGCATAAATAAAATTTACAAGTCAATACCATTCAAAATAAACTGGGAAAAAAAAAAAAAAAAAAAAAAAAAAAAAAAAAAAAAATCATATGATATGCTTCATAGCTTTTGTTAATGTTGTATGATTTTAGAACCCCTGACATGAGATAATGAATTTTTGAAGACAATACATTTTAGAAATGTGTATTTGTGTCACATTAATTATAAAAAGCTTGTTTCTGAGTTCTGAGCAAGTCAAACACAAACCCAGCTGCACAATTCTAGCATAAGACAGAACGTAGTAATACAGAAAGGTCTTGTGATTTTGTTTTGAAGAAGGACAGTAAATGCTGAAGGCTTACTTCAAAGACTACAAATACACTTGCATGTATTAACTCCCTTACTGAACCTTATGAATCCAGTCAAATTAATCGTCAGTCTAAGTATCTGATAATTTAACATCTTCAAAGACTGAGTCAAAATAGTGCAGACCCAAATCAAACTACTTATAAAGCTACAGCTTGATCTTTAGTTTTAAATGAATTTGCAGCTTTTGGCTGCCACATTCATCCACAGTGGAAACAGTACCCACGATCTGTTTTGAGCAGAAATCAGGAATATAGCTACAGGTTTCTTGAGCATTTGTTTGCTGGTATTATGGTTTTCAAACCCCAGTCAACAATTTTTGAGCTATGCCAGGACTCAGGCTCTATTTCCTGGATATTGACCATTACTTTAAGGACTAAATGTGTCTTTTTTCAGGGACACAACTTACTACCAGTTATGTACCGGTACATACAGTTAAGGGCCTCCACCCTCAACATGTCATAGTCTTAAGCTCTAACACAAGTTGGTGTGTTCCCTTTGACTTTTCATGTATGATAACTTGTATATTGCATATGTGTTTTTCTTCTATTAAAATATTCCAGTATTGTTCACTATACTTACTTATCATCAGTTTCATCAGCCCCACTGATCTCGTTCACTTCATCCTCCACCTCCCCTAGTTTCTGGACCGACTCCGGTGTCAGGGTCTCTCTCATTAACTCAGTCTCGGTCCCAGCCAGGGTTTCCAACTTGTGTCTCAGAGAGCTAATGGTCTCCACTAGCTGCATCAATGTCTCACCTACTTCCTCAATATCAGGCTAGAATGAATGGAGGTTTACTATTTATTTATGATAATATTTGCATTTGAATCATTCAATGCAGATTCAGAACAGAAATCGAGATGTTGTAGTTATCAGTACTATTAAACCAAAATTAGAATCTTTTTGCCATCATCTTGTCCAGTACAAGTTAGCAGACACTGTCTGTTTTCCTTAACCCTAACCATGCTGATGGTATCTTACATTTGTTTGTTTGTTTAAATTGATGCTTAATGTCCCAGTCAACAGTGATGGTCATGTCGGGATGTTTCCTCCATTTTATGGGACTTTTACCCAAAGTTAGAATGTCATGACATCCAAAAAGTGCTTAACTAAGCCAATAAGGCTTATATGTATTGATGGATTGACTTAAATTTTCCTGGGCAGACTCTCAGACGCAAGCGGTTAACCAGTAATCAGATGGTCAGTCAGTGGTGTATAAGCTTTGCCTGGAGTCTCAAGCAGCCCATCTATTTCTTTAGGCCCGAATGGGCAGGGGCCCAGTATTTTTCATGTATGATTTTATGGATTGTATGCTAAATATCCAAGTTTCGCAATTTAAATGCTAACTTACAGGATTCTCAGTTAAAAGGTGTAAATCAAGAATATTTTTTTGTTATACAAAATGTTATTAACTAAACATCTTGCTGAATCAAACAACTCACCTGTGTCTGAAGTCTCTCTGTGAAGGTTTCCACACATGACACAAAATTATCCAACTGATCTTCACTTATCATAGCTGTTACACTGATTATTGCTTCGGTCAAGAAATTAATCTTCCCTTCTAGTTGTGACATCCTTTCACTTTCTTGTTTTTGCTTTTGTACGAAGAGTTTCACTGTTAACAGCAACTGATCTCTAGTCATGTCATTGTACTGAGAATCTACTTTATTGCTTGAACTAAACACATCAGAATTAATTGTATCTAAAGCTTCCAGAGATTGGCTATCACTATCAATTCCATCTTCCAATGAAGACCGATCAAAGTCCAGACTTGATGTAGAGGCACGTAAACTTGATGTACTCTCTCTGTAGTTGAGCAACTCTATCTGAAGGTCCTTAATTTCATGTTTAAGATCCTTTTCTTTGTTCATTATCACTTTCAGTTTTCTGACTAATTTAACATTTTTGTTTTCAAGTTCTTCGATTTTAGCTTGATAATTTGTTTCTCTCTGGTCAAATTCTTTCATTTTTCTTAACATATCAAGAGGTACTGATCCAAGTAAATCACTATCCCCCTCTTCATTTCTTAATGCTTTAAGTTCAGGTTCTGAGAACACACTTTTGGTAAGAGGATTTTCTGATATTACTTCAGGATTGTCTGACATAACTGTACTAATCACACTTTGTTTTCCTGAGCCATCTACAGAGTCCTCTGCATTCAATTTTGATTTCAACAGTTCTGGGTCCAACTTGGCTAGTTTTGATTCAAGCTCTTGATTTTGTGTCATCAACATCTGATGTCTATGAAACATTCTAGATTCTGAAATCTTACATGCTGCTATTTCATCCTCAAGTTCATTATTTGAAGTTTCATATTCTTGAAGCTTTTTCTTCATGTATTCTTTATCCCTAACATGTTTATTGAGCTCATCTTTAAGAAGTTTTTCATTAGATTCTTTTTCAGATAGCTTACTTTCATATTCAGTCTGAAGTTCTTCTAATTTTTCTTGAGTACTTTGCAACTCTTGTTCTAATTCTTTCATCGCTTTCTTCTCCGATGCCACACTTTTCATCCAACGTTCTTCACCTTTCAACAATGACTCCACTTTCTTTTTCTCATCTTCATACTGTTTCTGTAGAGTAGCTAACCTTACAGCAAAATCAGCCTTCTCAGTTTCAGATGAACCCAAACTGTTCTTCAGGCTCAGCTTTTCTTTTTCTAGCACCTCAATTGTACTTGACATTTCCTTCTCTTGTTCTTGAAGTTCTGTCAATTCTTCCTCCAGATCTGTTGCAGATCTTGCAGCCAGCTGAGCTTTCTTCAGTTCTCTATTCAATCTATCTTCTTCCTCCTCTAATTCCATCACTCTCTCCATCAGAGAATCTTCTGTCTCTTCTAAACTTTTCACCTTTTCTGACAACTGCCTAACTTGGTTATCGGTAGCTGTCAGAGAGCTGAGTTTTGTAGAGAGTTCCTGATTTTCTGCTTCTAATGCCTGTATTCTAACAAACATACTAGAGACAGGTTTACCTTGTTCTTGGTTTCCCATTACCCCTTCCATAAAATCATCAGTTCCAATACATTTATCACAGAGTTCACATTTAACATTGTCTTTTACACTCCCATAAGCCGAATCAACAGAAGGTTGTCTAACAGAACTGTTATTAGTACCATCAACATTGTCTAAACCTGCAGATTTGAGTGTCAGAATTTCTTGCTTTAACTTTGACTCATTTTCTTCAAGTTCATTCACTTTTTCCATCCACTTACTTTCACCATCAAGTAATAATGATATTTTGTTTTTCAATTCAATTTCATTGTCTGCAGATTTTGATGCATTATCACCCAATGGCTTGCAGTCTCCAGAACATGTACATTTGTTTATCTGGTTTGATAATTTTTCTCGTAGTTCAATTTCCACAGATTCTAGTTCAATAATTCTTTCCATAAATTTACCTTCAGCATCTTGAAGAATGTTTAGTTTTTCTTTTAATCTATCAAAGTTTTGTAATTCACTCTGCAATTGTTCTTGCTTTTCTAGCAGTGATTTTTCAGATTCATCTAAGTCCATAATTCTTTCATGAAGTTCATTATTTTCTGCCCGTAATGACTCTACTTCAAGTTTATATGTAACAACCTCCCGGGCAATTGTATCATAGTCATCCACACTGTCAGTTCTTTGTGTCTTCTTTAATTTCTTTTCTTGCTTCTTCAACCTTCCTGTCAGAAGTTTCTGTTCTTTTTCTGCATTACTCTCAATTTCTTTCAGCCTATCATTAAGCTCTGTAATTTCCTTCTTTAGAGTCACATTTTCATTTATCAATGACTTTACATCAGTGGGTAATGGCACATCAACATTCTCTGCTTTCAGAGTCTCATGCACTTCTTTTTCAATATCCATAAAACTTTCATATACTTCCTTTTCAATACTCACAAAATTTTCTACTTTGTTCGCTAGCTCAATTTTAGCATTTGGATTTTTCGTATTGCTTTGGACTAGATCAGAATTTTCTTGCTCATGTGGTGTATCATTATTTTCAAATCCTTTTACTTTTTCCATTAATTCCTCTTCATGTTTTTCAAGTTCTAATACTTTGTTGCATAGGTCCTCATTCTCTGTTTCAAGGTCATGAACTTGATTCAACAAATACACATTCTCTTTCTTTAATTTCTCTAACAGAACATGCTGCTCATCTTCCTTGCTTTCTAATGTTTCAATTTTATCAGTCAGTTCATAGCTTTCATGCTGGAGCTTTTCTATCACATTTATGAGTTCATCCTCTTTATTTTCCAATTCTTCCAGTTTAGCTTTATACTCATCCTGTAATTGTTCCTCTTTTGATTCAAGGTCAGCAACTCGCTTTGAAAAACTAATTGTTAAATTTGTTTCAGAATCTTCAAGCTCTTCAATCCTTTTATTTAGCACTATTTCATTATCTTCATATGACTTGATCTTAGCAAGTAAATCTATTTCAGTCTGTTTTAATTCGACCAATTCCTTCTGTAATGCCGACACTTTTTCTTCATGGATTTTCTCCATTTCAACAATTCTTTTTTTCAAATTGTCTTCATTATCCTCCATTGAGTCCAATCTATCTAACAAGTTTTCTTCAGAACTTTTTAGTTGGTTTAATTTGCCCTCATAACTTATCATCCTACATATAGCTACATCAGAATTTTCAGACTTTTCCAACAGGGAGATTTGTGATTTCAAAACCTTTTCATTATTTTCCATTTCTACTAGAGTTTCACCCAGTCTCAATTCATTTTCTTTCAAATTATCAAATTCTTCTCTTAGACATGCTATCTTTTCATTCTTTTCTTCAGTCGTCTTTTGCAATTCATTCTCAAGCTCTTTGATTCTTTCTTCAAGTTGCTGTATAGTTTGCTCATTAATTTCTGTCGCAAGAGATTGTCCTGATGCATTTAAATCAATTTCACTTTCTTTGTCCTTAAGTTTTGATTTCAATTCTTTATTGGCACATTTCAGAACTCTAATATTTTCCTCCAACTGTTCACGCCTATTAGCTTCCTCATCTGCGACCTTTTTCCAGTTTTCGCTCAGGATTTCATTTGCTTCTTCCAAGTCAATAACTTTAGAGTTAAGTTCATGGTTTTCACTTTCTAGTTTAGCTGCTCTTTCTTTAAAGTATTCAGCAAGTTGACCATCAGCGACCAGTTCTTCCTTTAAGTCTAAGCGTTGCTGCAGCTCCTGATTGTTTCCCTCAAGTTCTGTGATTTTCTGAGTAAGAGACGCCTCAGTATCTTCCAGAAATTTCACCTGAAATTGATGAAAATAAGATTCAGTAATTCAGTTACATTTATAAAATGAGTCTTTTCCAAAACAAATCTCAGATTTTCAAGAGTAATGAATCCTTATGATTAATCCTCTAATATCAGTTTCAAACATTGAGCTATTGAATTATTACAAATGCATGATAATGCATCAGGAAAACATGTCCGTGTAATATATACCCCCTTGAACCCCACTTTTATATAGCAAAACTGGGGTTTGCAGGGGTACACCTATTTTTCTTATTTTTGCTCGGCGAGGCGGTTCTAACGAGTACCCACAATCTATGTTTTGAGCAAAAATAAGAAAAATATCAAATTTTTTCTAATGAAAATTTTCTGATAATAAAAATCTCTGTTTTCGTAATGGCATCATATACAATCATGTATGTTTCCTTTGAAGAATACATCAAACATGTAACAGATGTAACGGAATGTAACTTACATGAAGAAGTATCTGCTCATATTAAACTTGCCATGAAAAAGATGCTTTTCAAAATATCATTTCAAAAACTATAATATACAGTACTAAAATAAAACAAATTCAAGCAAAACAAAAAAGTAAGGATTCAAACAATGCATTTATTGAGACAAAATATTGGTTAAAATTGAAGCAGGCATAATTGTTTCTTTAAATATACTCAAAATAAAGCATTTTAATTCTTCTTACCTTTTTTCATCAATCAAAGAAATTAAAACTAATACAACTAAATGATATAATCATATCCTCATATCAGACAAGGGGAGAATAATGAATAAGTAGTAATCAATTCACACATGCACTATATGAAACACATGTTACAATAATTTTTTCAATAAATGAGCCGCCTCGTGGGAAAACCAACAATGTGGTTTCCGAACAGGTCCGACACAAACCGGCCTGTACAAGCACAGAAAATAGCTAGAAGCTTGAAATTTCGGATTTAAGTAGAAGAGGAATTGTACTACCCGAGTAGTGAAAACAAAGGCGCTGATCAGCTTCGCGGTTACCGCGAAGCTGATCTGCGCCTTTGTTTTCGCCTATGCAGATTGTTGGTTTTCCCATGAGGTGGCTCAAATATTTTAGCTTTACAATGAACAGAAAAAAACTAAGAACAGTAAAAATGTTCCATATCTTAAGTATCGTAAAACTCCTAAATTTGGAATATAAAAGCATTTGCTGACTTCATTACTCTAAACAAAACAGGATTTTCATTCTTAGGTGTGGATTGAATAGCCAACATGAAGACCCTGATCAGTCTGCTACAGAGCCATCAGGAAAGGGGCATGCTGATCTGGGTCTACGCCATTTGCTCAGATCTGAACATACAAAAACTTTGGAATTTTACAGTAATCCTTTAGCATATCAGACATGCCTGTAAATCTGTTAATCTAAAAATACTATAATACAACAATGGAATTTTAAATGACCTATAAACTACTTATTCCTAATTCTTTTCAACAACTGACTATAGTTATGAATACAAACAAAAATATGACAAGTTGTTAGTGAATGTTATTGATTGGGGTTCAAACTTGTTACTGTCTGATATTAGCTGTGACACAAAAAAAACGGGTCTTGGGTGACTCCAACACTGTCTGGCACAAAATGGCGTGTGCAGTCACAGAATGCTAGAAGCTTTAAATTTAGGATAAGTAGAAGAGAGATTGGACTATCCAAGAAGCGAAAACAATTAAGGCGCTGATCAGCTGTGCAGTTACTGCACAGCTGATCTGCACCTTTGTTTTCGCTTATGCAAAAATAACTGTTTCCTCATGATGCTGCTCCTATTATTCACACATGATTTCAAACGGCACTGTGTATTTTATGGAGTGGAGTCATGGATTGGAGTCTTGGGTTGGAGTTATGGAGTGGAGTATTGGAGTAGATTCTTGGAGTGGAACCTTGGAGTGAAATTTTGTGTGGAACAGAAAACTCAATTCTGGTGCTGAAATTTGTCTTGGGGCAAATGTACGCCATCACAGAATGTGTAACAAATGCACATACGAATAACGAATGAGTGACAGAAAATAACCATTAATTTCTATTAGCCTTTATACATGTTTCACTATTGCATCCGTTCAAGCGAGACAAATTTTACCACCAGAATTAATGTTTCTCTTTCGCTTCAACATTTCACTCCAAGGTTCCACTCCAAAAATCCACTCCAATACTCCACTCCATGGCTCCACTCCAAGACTCCACTCCATGACTCCACTCCATAAAATACACAGTGCCATTTCAAACTGACTAACTTGTTAATTTTATAGGTTAAACTGCAGGAATGCTGTAAATGGCATATAGCATATAAAAAAGAAACCAACTCATAATTTAACAACATTTCGATTTTGCTATTATGGGCAAAAAACTTTAAGCAACAAAATCACTTCAAAGTTAATTCCAAGTGTATGATTTATTTTACTAATTCTCTTAAATTATCATAAAACCTCCCCACTAACCCCATACACATTTTAACTCTTACTCCACACAACAGTAAGCTACAGACTAGTAGTAGTAGTAAAGAATAGGCTTTTAACGTCATCCTGGGCCAAACGGACTTAATCCATATTCCCACCACAAGGACGTTAAGCTACAGACTTGAACTACCAATGGCTTAAATAGTCATATATGAGCCGCCACATGGGAAAACCAACAATCTGCATAGGCAAAAACAAAGGCGCAGATCAGCTTCGCAGTAACTGCGAAGCTGTTCAGCGCCTTTGTTTTCGCTATACGGATAGTACAATTTCTCTACTTTCTAAATCCAAAATTTCCAGCCTCTAACCATCTTCTGTGACTGTACAGCCCGGTTTGTGTCGGATCTGGTCGGAACCCAAATTGTTGATTTTCTCATGTACAGGCTCATATTTCACAGCATAATGACTGTATTTGCCCCTGTGATCTGTTTTTATCCAAAAAGCTGGTCATCAAGACATTCTTATTAAAAAGGTGAGCTTAACCTCGATTCATTAATTCTTGGTATGAATTTCAAATAAATCTGATTCTGAAACAGTATACATACTTTTATTTTTGTTTTTCTATTGAATGAATGATGGCATCTGTGACATCTAATGTATGACCGTTATGCATTTTCTTTGGAATTCACTTTAAAATAACTATCCTTCACTACAAAGCCAACTTGTAATGCATACCTTAAGGTTAATGTGTGACAAAACAAGATTTTGGCATGGCTTATGGCCTATTTAAACCTATCTTTTAAATATCACTGCAAACATACAATCAAATACATGTATACATTACATAAACATTCTAAACTTAATATCTGGTTGTTAGTCATCACTTCATTCATGAAGCATCTACCTAAGTTTACAATTAAATGTAAGCAAGCATTAATACATACATGTACATATAGCAAATTCTTCAATCAACATCAAATCAACTAAGACAGCAACCATTTGATTTTTATGGGCAGGGATGCGGGACGATTCTCTGATCAATTCCCTGGTGGCCATAATGAAAATCAAAAGATCACTATACATGTACCTAAATACTCATATAAGTTAGCAGTAATACATGTACATATAGCAAACACTTCAATCAAAATCAAATAAAGTAAAACTGGTAATTAGTATGCCTAGTTTGGTTAAGATTGGCTATCATTCTCCATGCTTTTGGGGTAACAGAGAATAGTTCAATTTCTATACAGAAATTTTGTATGGTTTGGGTATCCATTAAGTACAGTTCATTTTTGTGGATTATTGAAAGAACTGTCTGAGCTAGTTCCTGCAAAGTTTGTAAAATCATGTAAGCAGTTGTTACTTAGTCGTGGGTGTTCAATGTGGACAGATACAGTCCATCATCTTGCCTTGCTTTGCCCGCAAGGAATACTACATGAGTTAGTCAGTATCATATTTCTGTTGGAGTGACCATATCAATACCAATGAAAATGTTCTACAGGCTTTTCCACCTATAAAGTGCATTTAAACCATAGCAAAAGTATCTCTGTTACCCCTAATAATTTATAATGCAAATCATAAGTTAGGATTGCCATTCTCCATGCTAATGATGCCACATCTACCTTATCCCGCAGAGCATTTTCCACAGTATCCCTCTCAGTCCCTATATCCTTCAGTTCCTTAATCTTCTTCTGCAGTCTCATTATTTGCTTCTTCAATTTCTCACAGTCTGCATTCCCCTCTTCCAACCGGTCCCTCAACACCTGTTCACTGGCCTCTAGTTCATTGATAGTCTTTTCAGCAAGTTTCAGTTTATCTTTATACTGTCTTTCTGTTGCTTCTTCACTGTGTAATCGCTCTTGCAGTGTTTCTATGGTTTCACAAAGTTCAACGTGTCTTGGATCTTCAGATGTAGACCCTGACTCAAAAGAGTCCCCGCGGCAGTTCTGAGTCAGTTCAAACTTCAGCACGTCGTTTTCGTCCTGAAGCTCGGCGATCTTCCTCTGAAGTTTGTTGACTTCGTGTTCCAGACTGGTTTTCATTGTTATAAAGGCAGCTCCAGAAACTTCAATTGCTGGTTCTGATTTGGTTCTCTGTTTTTTGTGACCAGTCGGTTTATCGAAATTCTCATCTGATCTCCCAGAAGTCTTTGCAGTTCCCAGTTTAGAACTTAGATCGTCGGGCAGTTCGAAATTAGAAATTCCCATTGATTCTTCTCTTAGTTCTGAGAGTTCAGATAAATCATCTTGTTGTTCAATGGTTTCAGCAAGAGCGTAAGCTTTGGTAGGTGTACTTGTTCTTTCCGGTTTAAACTTTCTCTTGTCGGCTCTATCCAGTGATCTGGTGTTTTCATATCCTTTCTCAGCAAGTTTCAATCTTGGTGTGAGGGATAAACCTGCAGCCTTGGGCTAGTGATCAAATGGAGCAAACAAATTACATCAAAATGAAATCTAATTCAGGACAGAGAAATGCTACACATATAAATATATTGGAACGCAAAATGCCTGCAATGATAAAACACAATTCTAATCGGGCTGCAATAATGACATATACCGTACAGACATTGAGAATATTTTTGCTCAAAATCTTGATACTTCAGTAACTTTAAAGTAAGAGACAACTCAAAAAGGCAGTTCATAAAAGCAATCTATGATCAAAAGCCTTAGTATAAAAAAGATGCATACCCATATAGACCTAGGTTTCACTAAATATTTTACTGAATTACAAAAGCGTGATGTAGCTGAGACTAAACCACCCATTTTTTTCCTTGTCACTTGAATTCTGAGTTTGTTTTAGCTGCCTTATCAATTTGTTCACAAAAATTTGAAAGTTAAAAGTGATACTGGATTCAAATGGAAGAACAAAATAAATATTTAAACTGTAAAATAAATGGTGCATGTGCATAACAGTTTAAATTGATTGTTGAAAAGTGTGAGAAACTTAACTAAAGACATTTCTAATACCAAGAAACAGAACAATTTGATGAAGATCAAATGTTTCTGCTTTAACTGCACATTTTCATCAACAAGATAAAGGCAGGAAATGCATTGCAAATAGGTATCACAAAATTATCTGCATTAAAGAAAGATATCTTAAAATAAATTTTCTGGTTTAATCAATAGAAGTTTTAGGTCTAAATGATTTGTTGTTTTGTTTTGTTTTTTCCTTTTCAACATTTTTCTCTAATTTCTTCCCAAAATGCCAGTTTGGCAAATCTATTGCTATATGACAGGAATATGCAAATCTGAAGAAAACATTATAAAAACATATTTGCGTAGATACTGCTTTGATATAAGTATTTTCCTTGAATAGATTAAATATCTACATCATTTTTTTTATATATATCTATATCCATTTTTTTTTTTTTTTTTTCAGAAATTTAAAAACTGTGCAGCTTACTATTTATCACAACGTATGAAGAACCTCATTTTACCTCATTTTCAAGATGTTGGTTTGATAAATGATGATATCAAATCGAGTTATAAAATGCCTCACATCCATCAGAGAGCAAAACAGTGGCCTTTTGAACAGCATTTTCTCAAAGGTGACTATCTGGGAATAGTATTAATCTTATCTGGCGAGTAAAACATATTTTTTCTTGGTTTCATTGTCTAACATTTGATACTACCATTTTCATTATCATGCACCCACCTTGACTTGGAGTAACTCTTCCCGTTCATCTCTGGTCAACGAGAGTGATTGCTCCTGGGAATCAAGCTTCAGTTTGTATGCTGCAAGCCTCTCAGCTAACCCAGACTTTTCCCTTTGTAGGGTGACCACCTTGTCCTGCAGTTCTGTCATGGAATCTTCCAAGTCGACCACATGCTGGAACAGATGTGTACATACCATAATTGACATGTAATACCACCATAACTTTGTTTGTTTTCAGCATCAGCAGTTTTTCAGTCATGTGTTAGAAAGTAAAATTTAAGCATTTAGGTCATGAGTTATTTTAATACAGTTTGCAAATTATGGTAACTTTGGGTATAATTTTTATTTATTATTTTTTTTCTCATTCCAAAATTTTCTTCATATTTTAATTTCTTTCATGTGTCAGGTGCAAATGTTTGCATAAATGCAAGCCTATTAAGGATTAGTATCTTTCATCATAAATTCTTGTGATAACATACTTAAGAAGGGGTCTTTAGACATTTTAGTGTGATTAGGTAGGCTAGCATTTCATCAATATCCATGGCATCTTTATTAATCTTGATAAGGGATTAAATTGTATAATTAAATTTGGCAGACATGCTTATGCAGCCCCTAAGAATAAAATTATTGGTTTAGGAGTTAAAAAGGGGCGTGTCTGATGTCTGCAGTTTTTGAGATGTTTGAATTTTGAAATTTGTTTAGGGAGTTAGGATTTTACCAACCAAGTGAAAACATTATATTTAATATTGTTTGGATTATACCAACTTTTGAAAATAATAAATTTTAAGCTTGGATATTACCAGCGACTCTATGTTCTTAGAACTTTGTTAAATTGAAACCTAAAAATATATTGTTTATTGGAACATCCAATTGTGTTTGTTGAACATTGATGATTGAAAAAGAAAAGTGAATAAATCAACAAACAAGACTTTCGTATTCCTGTCTCCTACTTTCCGAATCCACGAACAAGCAAAATACATCCCCGACAACATTCTTACACATGTCAGGATGAAGCCTCCACTACTTCAGTTTTAACCAGTACTACAGGGAATTAATCTGCCTGGCTCAAGGAGACAATCTGGTGCTGGCAGGATTGACTCTCAACCTCTTAAACCAGAGTCTGACACACTAGGTTACCATGTTCACCTGCTATGAGCCTTATAATATTAGGAAACCTGTCCTTAGAGGAGGGAATAACAATCACACAACAAACTTGCCAGATGTGAATCTTTGAAGGCGTGTAGCTAAAATAGTCTGTTTTTGATGTATTAAGAGACCCAACTCAGGCTGTATAAAGCACTTATGACGGAGTAAATGATCAGGTTTGCATGTGTTTCACCTGTTCTGCTTGTTTCAGTTGTGAGACAACACTGTCAACCTCTGACGCTCTCCCATCTAGTAACTGGGTCAGTCTCGACTCTAGACCTGCTATCGTCTCCCTGTACTGTTTCTGTAACTGGTTAGACATCTCTAGTTGATCTCGTAGCGACGTCTCGTTACATCTTAACTCTTCAATCTCCTGGCATAAACTGAACTGTAAGATACAAAAACTTAGCGTAAGCTATATTTTTCAATCCCCAGAAATAGTGAGGATTTTGAATGCCCAGCATTTACCTGCTTAAAAATAAATACATGTTGCAGGAAGAAGATGTCTGCTAAAAGACCTGCACTGAGGAAATAGCAATTCGGTAAAGAAGCACAGCACATTCTCCTACAGTGTTACACTTTCTTGCACACCAGATAGAAAAATCCTACGTTTTACCCCATGTGAGAAATTCTTATCTCGCCCTTGTTATCTCACCCCGGTCCGTCCCTGCGTTCAAGTGTTCTTTTTTAACATTGGTTGTATAGGACGTCACATAATTTCGTTGCTAAGCGTACATGTCACAATGACGTCAAAAGGTTTTAGATGCCACAATTGTAGCATTTTTCTAGGTAGATTATATGAAAATCACGCTTCGCCACATTAAGGCGTGCAAGAGAAAGAATCTATCATGCGTGTCAGGTATGGATAGACAATCTGTCCCTCGGGTCACAGTTTGGCATTACTCGGCGAGCCTCGTGATGCCAAACTGTGACCCTCAGGACAGATTTGTCTATCCATACCTGACACTCATGTAAGATTCTTATATTCTTTGCCTATATTCCATAAGTCTTGAGTGTTTCCCATTGTATTGTAGGGTCTTTGAAGAAGTCAAAACCAGCAAATCACTCTGGCTATAGCCCTGCTTTTCCAAGGACAGGGTTACAAATGTCTGGTTCTAACTATCACTTGTTTTTAGAAAGCTACATTCATACAGAACAATGTCTGTGGTTTGAAGCCCAGTATTTATTTGATGTAATATTATAGGTAATTTGTAAGCAATTTTATTAGCATTTTAGTGTCTACCTTATTAATTGCCTCATTAAAGATGTATGCAGCCCAAACCTTAAGAAATACTCTAGCTCAACGCTTGACAGGGCTCTTGAAATTTATTTCTGGCAACTGGAAAACTTTAGAACATAATTTGAGTGCAGTCTTGTTTTTACCTGGTTATGGTCCTTTGATACAGCATCTGAGTTGTCCCCCCTGGTATCACCATCTGTTGCTGTGGAAACATCACATGTAGCTGCTGCATCAGTCTGAAAAATAAGGGAGAAAACTTTAACATGGAATATGCCATCAGGAAAACATGTTCATGAAAAGTATACCCCCTTTCATCCCACACTTTTTTATGGTAGAACTGGGGTATACAATTATTTTTCTTATTTTTGATCCAAAACATATATTGAAGGTACTCGTTAGAACTGCCTCAGCGAGGGGCTTCTAGCATGTACCCACAATCTATGTTTTGAGCAAAAATCAGAAAAAAGTATAATATGTAGGACTGCTCAAGGATTTTTGATGCTTTAGTCTTTAGAAACAACAAGAACATGCATTTTTCTATCTTGGCACATGTATAGCCAATTTTCTCTATGATTTATGCCTTATCTCCAAGACCTTGAGGAAAAACTACATGAAAGAAGAAAAGGTGAAAGAACAGAGGCTAGCAGATGTTCACAAATTGGTAGTAATGATACAGGTACATCATCCATCATTTGAGCCGCCTCACGGGAAAACCAACAATCTGCATAAGCGAAAACAAAGACGCAGATCAGCTTCGCGGTAACCCCGAAGCTGATCAGCGCCTTTGTTTTCGCTACTCGGATTGTACATTTCCTCTTCTACCTAAATCCGAAATTTCAGGATTCTAGCTCTTTTCTGTGCTTGTACAGGCCGGTTTGTGTCGGACCTGTTCGGAAACCACATTGTTGGTTTTCCCACGAGGTGGCTCATTTCTTCTCATTAAATACAGAAACAAAACCTGTGTGATATTGCTACCAATTACTACCTATAATAACAGTAGCTGTAATAATGTGGTCCTGATTTATTTCTGTAGAGGTACAGGTCACAGCCACCCGTGAGTATTTGAAACTGCACGATGCAATGATCGAATGAACATGAATAAACAAAATTCATTACTTTTTGCATTATTGTGATCCATCCACTCACTCGTTCTCTTGAATTCTCCTTCATACTACATGTACTTTCACTCACACATACTCATGTGCTCCTCATTCAAGACTCAATCTAAACTCAGTAACTCGTGCTGAAGCTCAGTCCAATTTACTCATTCTGTCTCAATATGACTTTAGCTGTCTAACTCTCTGACAAACTCACTTACTTTCTCCCAACCAATTTCATCTCAATTTCATGCAAATACACTCACATACTCAGCAGTAACTCATACACAGTAGTACACTTAGGTCATATCATGAAATTTAAAGATGATTCACTGTGAGACAAATGACTCTTGGCAACAGTCCTAAGCTAAGTTACGTTTATTTTCCAGAATATTGGCAAATTTACCTTGAATACAAATTTTGGATATACATTCCTTTTTTTTTCTGAATCACTAAAGGAATATAAAAAGTAGAGATAACTCAAGAAAGCAGATAATTAAGGCTTAAACTGCAAAGGCAAGTTATTTTGCCATGAAAAAGGAATAAGAGAAATTACAAAACCACAGCAATTTTTAATGAATTACAAAAGTCTATGATATCCACAAATGACCTCCTTAAAATTAAGAAATATATAAATATGTTTGTACACATATTACATTTTCCTGTATATTCTTTTGAAAATTTATCTCCAAACCACAATTTCACTGTAATAGCCACCCAAAAAACACTTCAAGAAAAAATGTATAGGCTTTATACTTATAATTTCCAAGTAAAAACAGAACACTACACCTTGAGGCATCTGCACCATTAATGATTTTTCCTAGATCTAAAGCAACATTATGACTAACAAACCTACCTGTACCTATGAAAAACAGTCTGACAAACACAGGAGAAACTGTTAGTTCTTATTGATGATGCATTGATTGATGAAAAAAGTGATTTTTGGCAACTGTTTGTTATTGGTTTACTGGACCATTTTCTTAAAATGAAATTAAAGTTGGAATAGAAGGTCCAGGAACCGATATAAATATTTCATATTTGAGCCTGTGCATGAGAAAACCACCAATTTAAGTTCCGGCCAGGTCCGACACAAACTGGTCTGTACAATCACAGAGGGTTAGAAGCTTTAAATTTTGGATTTAAGAAGAAGAGAAATTGTACTATCCGTGTAGCGAAAACAAAGGCGCTGATCAGCTTCGCAGTTACTGCGAAGCTAATCTGCGTCTTTGTTTTCGTATGTATATGCAGATTGTTGGTTTTCTGATGCGGCGGATTTAAAATCCTAACCCAGACAACCATCATGAAATACAAGACAATACAAGACATCACAAAACTTAAACCAACACACATGAGAAAGACAACTAGCTCTTTCCCAAGGTGGTTGCCATCAGGCTAGCATCAACCAAAACCAAAATATGATGATAAACACCAGATAGGCAGACAGAATAAGCAGACAACATGAGAATATATACATGTACCATAGCAGAAATGCATTGTAATGGTCAGTCAAGAGGGCTTTAATTGATATTAGGTGCCCCCGATACTAACTGCCCTTAGAATTAAAACTGGCAAAAATCTAGTCTGGCTCATTTGTCTAGACTACTCTTTGAAAATACTCACTCTAGAAAACTTTCAAATCAAACTGAAATATTTTCTTTTAGCAAACTTTTGTCTTGGCATTAGTATGGAAAACATTATGGAAAACATTCGGAAAGATGTTCTCCATCAAATTTTTTTAGTTCATTTGTTAAACAGTACACCAAGATTATTTTACTAATTATATATCCAAATAAGTTATGAATATCACTGGAAAAAATGGAAAGTCCCTGGAAAACCACAAATGAGATGAACCTGGTTGTTTGCACGAGTGACTCTAGCTTTGCTCAGACCCATAGTCAGATGATGAGATAATATTTTTTCTCAAACTAGTGAAACACTTATAAACATTTGGATACAAGTAAAGTAGTAAGTTTGGGTAAAATAGAAAAACACCAAACTATATAATCACACAGACTTCAAAAGGATACATTTTTGCACAGCTTTGGGCACCACTAACTAATCTGATCTGACTTGCTCTAGGCCATATCTGGAATGTGCCCATCACTGGGAACAAACTTTAGGGCCGGGCCAGAACACCAAAAAACAAGTATAATTAACTAATTTAAACCTGGTGTCCCTTTCATGGGACATAGGCAAACAAAATAGCCCCAGATGTGACGCCGCAGAATGCGGCGTCCCATCTGGGGCTATTCTGTTTGCTTAGAGAATTTTTATCAAAAAATTGAATATAAGTGAAAAATCTTTACTGATGCCCCTAAAAATGAAAGTGGACTGACCCAAATGATAATGATGGGAAAATCCATTCGTCAAATAACGGTTAAGTAACACTTTGCAAAGTCATGAAATCTATCTTTAGTTGCTTTATTTTTGTCATTTGAATATGTTTAACAACACTGGGACAACAAGATAGCTACATTTTTAGCAAGGTCATACTTGTTTATGAAGTCATTTAATGAGTTTCCACTGACAGCTAATTAATGTAATTATGAGGTTTCAAAATTATGGCAAATATTTTCACATATGATAAATAGACCATTATGGAACAGAGCGGCACAGTGATTAAGCCTAAAACTTTGGGTTGAAGGGACCCTGGTCCGAGTTTCAGAGGGATAACGTTCGTTGTCGTCTTGAGCAATTAATATTTCCATACCTCCTGAGGTAATGATCAGAAATTAATGGACACAGTTCACAGTTTTCATGGTGGTCTAATGGATATAGTGTATCCTCTTTGCAATCAGAAGGTTGCTTATTTGTTTTCTGTGTTGATGAGCATGAAAGCCTCTGCCCTTCCGGCATACCTCCCCTCACCCACCCTCACAAAAGAAAGTCAAGAGCTTAAATAGCCCCACTTCAAACTAAGCATACCTTTAATCCTAACAACAATATTTACATTTCTTAACATGATATTGACATGAAGAAAGTGTTAAGAGAAGTTAAACAAACAAAATTATCATAAAAGGGGCACAACCCCTCCTTTTGGTAAACAAATTTCAGTCAGTAAAGGAAATATGAATTGAAATTTAAGATATACTGGAAGACTGAGGTGGCTATATGGGCCTCAATGCCAGAAATCCAGTGTTTGGACAAAATAAATCGCAGAATATGGCTGGATCTTGAAAAATCAAACCAAGTAAACAGCTTATGATTATACTTTGGTTGGTTTAGGCTAAGTGGCTGCCTAAATAAGTCGCTGCTTATATAATAATAATAATAATCGTCTTTATTTTGAGAAGGTAACACATTTAGCAACAGCTAATCTTCCATGAGGCCTTCAATATGTCAATTTGCTGCTCAGGGCAAAGGAATTAAGCAGCCAATCAATTATCATTTTGGACAGGAGCCTAGCCTGTAACATGCTCTAGAAATTTTTTAGACTTCAAATAAATTAGTTTTTTTGCAACCATCTAATGATGGGCACTATATCATATTGTTTAATGAAGAAAACACCTTCTATGATGATGCTTACATTAATCCATTTTTGACGAAGGGATTTTCCCATCATTATCATTTGGGTGAGTCCACTTTCATTTATAGGGGCATCAGGATTATTCAGTTGTTCCATAAATTTTCCCTAAGCAAACAGAATAGCCCCAGATGGGACGCCGCGTTCTGCGGCGTCACATCTGTTGCTATACTGTTTGCCTATGTCCCATAAAAGGAACGCAACGCTTAAATGAGTTAATGGTATGAATTAATATAAAGAAATTCACTGTGAATATAAAATGAGCATATAACTGACACATAACTGCATATGAAAGTGCATCAAAAGGAACCAAAAAAGACAAAAGAAACATGCAAAGTAGACAATTCTTTGAGGCTATTTATATAACACGAGGAAACATTTTTGTTTCAACTGTCATCAACGACCTCCTAAACTGTCATGTAATTAATAATTTGATGCATATTATGCCATGTTAAATTAAATTGCAATCCTTCATCTGCATAATCAATTTTCAAATGGCCTAGAGGCCATGAGAACAGACATATAACATAGTTTGACAAGAGTACATCTGACATTGCATCAGGAAAACTTGTCCGTGAAAAAATACCTCTTCATACCCTACTTTTATATAGTAAAACTGGGGTATGCAGGGGTACGAGTATACCTATTTTTCTTATTTTTGCTCCAAAACATAGATTGTGGGTACTCGTTAGAACCGCCTCGCCGACAATCTATGTTTTGAGCAAAAATAAGAAAAATATCAATTTTTTTCATCTGAAAATTTTCATTTTTTACAACTTTAAAAATCCCTGTATATTGCATGGGCACACGAAATTATCAGGAAGTGATACCATCAAATTCAAAAGACAGTCTTAAATTCTTCTTGTAGCCATCCAGCTCGTCTCAACCAAATTACAGTTCAAGCCATAAGCCATTTTCTGAGAAGATAAAAAGACAAAAATACACCATATATCATATGGAAACCTTGGAATTAGATAAATCAAAAGACCAGGGAGTGCCACAAAAATACTTTAACATCAGCTGGAGGAAGAAGAGTCAAATATGATTATAAAGAATAACTAGAATTTGTTTTCTATGTGAAAACTGATGTCTCCCCCCTTTCTACGTGCATGTCCAAAATATGCAAGCAAGAGTTATAGTTCTTGTGCATCACATATCCTGTCATTCTGTTTTATAAGTGTACCAAGTTTCATTGAAATATCTCTTACGGTTTTCAAGTTATAGCGGGGCATGAAAGTGTTTGGAAAATAATCAAAGGGAAATAACTCCAAAGATATGAAAGCAAGAGTAATGATTCTTGTGCATCATGTTTTATAAGTGTACCATGTTTCATTGAAAAATCTCTAATGGTTTTTGTGTTATAGAGCAGACACGAAATTGAATGAAAAATAATCAAAGGGAAATAACTCCAAAGACATGCAAGCAAGAGTTATGGTTCTTTAGCATGACACATCATCTCATCGTGCTTTATAAGTGTACCAAGTTTCATTGAAATATTTCTTATGGTTTTCAAGTTATAGAGTGGACATGAAATTGTATAGAAAAATAATCGAAGGGAAATAACTCCAAAGATATGAAAGCAAGAGTTATAATTCTTGTGCATGACACATCCTCTCATCATGCTTTATAAGTGTACCAAGTTTCACTGAAATTTCTCTTACGGTTTTCAAGTTATAGGGTGGACACGAAATTGTATGGAAAATAATCAAAGGGAAATTACTCCAAAGATATGCAAGCAAGAGTTATGGTTCTTTAGCACGACACGTAATCTCATCGTGCTTTATAAGTGTACCAAGTTTCATTGAAATAACTCTTACGATTTTTGAGTTATAAAGCAGACACGAAATTGTATGGAAAATAATCAAAGGGAAATAACTCATAAAATACTCAAGCCAGAGTTATGATTCTTGTGCATGACACATCGTCTGATCATGCTCAATAAGTGTACCAAGTTTTATTGAAAAATCTTAAACGTTTTTCAAGTTATACAGCGGACACGAAATTGTATCGAAAATAATCAAAGGGAAATAACTCCAAAAATACTCAAGCCAGAGTTATGGTTCTTGTGCATGACACATCGTCTTGTCAGGGTCTACAAGTGTACCAAGTTTCATTGAAAAATCTTTAACGGTTTTCAAGTTATACAGCGGACACGAAATTGTATCGAAAATAATCAAAGGGAAATAACTCCAAAAATACTCAAGCTAGAGTTATGGTTCTTGTGCATGACACATCGTTTCGTCGTGGTTTACAAGTGTACCAAGTTTCATTGAAAAATCTTTAACGGTTTTCAAGTTATACAGCGGACACGAAATTGTATCGAAAATAATCAAAGGGAAATAACTCCAAAAATACTCAAGCTAGAGTTATGGTTCTTGTGCATGACACATCGTCTAGTCGTGGTTTACAAGTGTACCTAGTTTCATTGAAAAATCTTTAACGGTTTTCAAGTTATAGAGCGGACACGATTTGTGACGGACAGACAGACAGACAGACAGACAGACAGACAGACAGACAGACGGACAGACGGACGGACGGACGGATGGACGGACGGACGGACGGACAGACGCACGGGGAAAAACAATATGTCTCCCGACCCTGTCGGGGGGAGACATAAAGACACAAGTAAACAACTTGACTTGTGTTACCAGTGCAATAACCTATAGTTTTACTATATTAAAACAAACCACATCATCCAGCAAGTATTTGACCACCAATAGCCGAGGGTTATTTGACATCTCCATTATTTTAGGTATAAAAGTCAACACCCTGGTGGCATGAGACGACCACCTTATCAGATTGTACACTGACAGAACGGTGACATAAAATTACCTAGCAGACATCTAACTGTATAATTAACAGTTGTTGTCTGTCTAGTGCCCATAGGCTTCCTTCAATACACTAAACATGATACTTATTTGTTCAATATAAAATGTTTCAGCCACTGTTTCATCAACAGCTTAAGTCATATTGAGACCCGACATTGTATTGGTTTATATGTCTCCTCTAAATGACTGGAGAAACCCAGGATCAAACATGTGACTCCTGGCATACAAGGCGAGCAGAATTACAGCTCCATCACTCAGGCTGACTTGTGAAAGTACAAGTCATTTGTAACCATGGCTCCCCTAGTCCTTGAGAAGGTGGGGGAATAGCTGAGGAAATGAGTGGGGCTTTTACCTTTATATTGTCGCGGGAGAACTATGTACCGGTGTTTTGCACTCCACAGACAAAAATGGCAGTGTAATCAAAACTTAACATACGGCGGGAAATTAACAGGATTTGTACCTAATGCATGTGTGGAGCTTTGAGCAGGGGCTTGCTGGAGTCCCTGCTATCCCCTGGCCTTGAGGTGGGAAGGTTAAATGAAATCATGTTGATCATGACTTAAAGTTTTAGAGCAATTTCTAAAATCTCCAAATCACGACCGAATGTTGCTGTTTTGCTTAACATAGCAGTCAACTATTTTTCAGACCCACTGACAGACAGCCAGCCACCACTTTCTTAGTTCTAGAAAAAGAACCGATCAATTTGGTATTACCACTTTATAAGTATCAATACTATGAGGAGCTGCTTAAAGTGTCTTGCTCATGGACAGGACAGGACATGACAGAGGTTTCAAACCCCAAGCCCGTTGCCCTGCAGTGCAACATTCTACCACTGTCAAGCAACCCTACTTCCCACCATATGATAAGAAACCAAAGCCCTTGTTTTCATATGATGCAAAAAGCTAGTTTTCTCTTATTAATGCTACTGATATCATAATCACAATACATTATAAATATGTAAATGAGCATTGTATCTTTATGAATGTTGTGAATCATATAAAGTAAATACTTAATGAATCTAAACAATTTATACATTGATTTTGCATTAAATGTCATCTGATATTAAACGCATAATGACTTTTAAGCTGAATTTTAAGTTCAAGACAAAAATCCATACTGAATCACATTTATCTATCCTTGACAACCAACTGTTACAACTAAAAATGTAATTTTAGTCAAAGTTACAACCAAACATCTTTGAGAGACAATTAGAAAATCTATCTTCGGAAAAGTCCTAACTTTATGTCTGCGGTAACAACAGAAACACAACAGTAAGATAATTCATGACCTTACTATAACTGCAACTGCAAAATACCAAAAACATGTAACAATAAGCCGCTATGATGATCTTACCACTAATCACTTAAAACCCAGCAACCAAGCTATCCAAGTCACAGATAGATAATAGCATTGAAATATTCAAATCCTCCAGAATTTACAAAGAGATTCCGTTTTCTATTTTTACTTTGATAAATACAGCAAGGATGATGTATCTATTCTTTCACAGGTCATTTAGTCCAACTTGCATAAAACCTGCATTTCGCATATGCACAAATATTTATAAGCGAAAGAACAGCTACACATGTTTTAGCACCTTTCCATTTACCCCTTATTTTAGCCACAATTCATCTATTTCCATATTCAAAATTCTAAGAACGTAGCCAGTTTTCGTATTGTGTATGACATATGATCTGAAAAAAGGCTGCAAAAGCAGGTTAGCAGCTTGTATCATATCATATGTAAAGGAAATGTATCATATAATGTGTTACAACATAACAAAACATAAACCAGTACCCTTGTAAAAAGTTATCAATTTTATGAAACCCTAGCGCTCATCCTATATATCATTAACAGTTCTAGCATCAATACACAGAACTTCTTCATAGCAAAGATACGACAGTTGATCAGAATCTGTTAGGTGCATAGGATGTTGTTTTTTGGGGATGTCATGCTGTATATTAACTCACTGTAAGTAACAGCTGTTTATGTATGGCCTAGAAATGTAATAAATCTAATTTCAGATTTAACATTATCCCTTGAATTCCCTTCAGACAAATAAACATTACTTTTTTTATTCTTTACTACATTTGAGCCGCCTCGTGGGAAAACCAACAATGTGGCTTCCGAACAGGTCCAACACAAACCGGCCTGTACAGAAGACAGCTAGAAGCATGAAATTTCGTATTTAGGAAGCAGATGGATTGTACTATCCGTGTAGCGAAAACAAAGGCGCTGATCAGCTTCGCGGTTACCGCAAAGCTGATCTGCGTCTTTGTTTTCGCATATGCAGTTTGTTGGTTTTCCCATGAGGAGGCTCAAATCTAATTTCAGATTTAACATTATTCTCCAGACAAATAAACATTACTTTTTTATTCTTTACTACATTTTTTATTTTAATTCCAAAACATTTTGAAAGAATAACTATAATGATAACTTACTGAAGCTCATATGTTTTTCAAATTTCAATTTATGTAAACTGGACAAGATAAAACTTAAATCATTGACTTAAAACAAATATTTAAGACATTATCCATACTGTCACAATTTTATTGCCATGCATGTGTTAAACATTAACATTTTTGTTGCTAATGAGCTGTTAATGCATTTGTCGACTGTCATTTATTCTAACCATATTCTATGCATTGTATGCAATTAATTCTTGCATTTCATGTCATGTTTCCTGCATAAAAAACACTATAATATACTAACCTAATACATATCATAGAGTCATTTTACACATCCATTATCAAAAAAGATTTGCAAAACAATGTGTCACTTCATGCGTATGTAGTCGTTCATATATCGGTATCCATCTCTGTACATCGTTCAATCAATGAAAAATAACAAAACAATTATAATGTACAAAACAAAAACAACACCTTTTACCGCCCTCGACTAAAATCACATGGCATGAATTTTAACATCCACAACACAAAGCGAAAATTTTACCGATTATGGAGTATTTGCTCATCTAATAACTCACTTCCGAACGCTAATAAAGGTTTTTAGTCAAATCAAGCGAAATATAGTGTGCCTTATAACCCCAGTTTGTATAAATCCAGGTAAAATCATATGAGCTGCAGAAGAAGAAAACCTACTTTTGCACATGCAAAACCATAGTTGCAGCCGATCAGCGTCTTCGTTTTTACTTTATCGACAGTACTAGTATTATCCCTATTTTTCTTAATTTGACGATCAAGTAATGTGGCTGTAAAACCCTATTTGAGTTGTACCTGCTTTGAAAACCCTAAAACAGGGTTTCTTGAGCTGTGATTTTAAATCATATAGCACAGTGTTATCTTGGGGCTTAAATTATTTTGTCAGTTGAGGAAAGTCTCTATTTAAGGGTCCACCCTTTATTTCATGTGCAAGATTTACTTTCAGTAAACAACTGTTATATCAGATATGTCTCAATTCTGATGCAAATTATCACAATTTCGAATTTCCTCCCCATACAAAATTATCCAATTTCGACCAATTATCATCCAAAAACGAAATAATACACCAGACACTAGCGAAAATTACGTTGACAATTACACGAAACCCATTTTACAATTTTCACATAACATCAGATAACAAAAGATGTGTATCGTGTGATAGTTCAAGTACATTTCTGTTAAATAACATTAATTTTAATAAAAAAAATTCAATGAATTCCCTAACTAAACAAAAACCCACACTGATAGCTCAAAAAGCCATCCATACAAAAATTTTTGGGCTGATTCCTGTTTTATGCCCGCAAACTAATGCATCCTCCTAAGTCCTAGAGATGTTAAATTTACAATTTTCCGGGCGAAATTAAAGAAAAATCCGCCTCTTTTATGGGCGTACTGTACTGTTTCGTACAGGAAACTGATGGCTCGAAAATCCACACTGATGGCTTAAAAACCCACACTGTTGGTTCTTAGAATATTTCATTCATAATGATTGTCCCCTTATATCAGGCACATTCTTTCATAAAGATCTGGTCCCCAAAAATATGTCTAAGGCTATTATTCCTCTCATTCAAGAAGAGCAGTTGGAAGTAAGTTGTGAAAGAAATGTGCACTAAGTACTGATAATCTACCATAAGGCAGCCTGTTATGAAAAAGCATGGATAGAATAACTGACTGTTTACACACCCACAGACATTACCACTGACATGAAGTATCAAAGTAACAAAATATCAGACTTCAAAAAACAGAAAGAAAATTAAAATTACTAAATATAAACAATTATTTTAAAAATAGTACCTGAGACAACAAGTATATTTGCTCCTGTTCCTGCCACGTCAATTTCAACCTTTTCATATATCAAATCTTAACAAAACGAACAAAAAATAAATAATTCAAATATCTATTCTTGTCTAGTTTTATTTTAGCTGAGATACTTCATAAGCAGGACAATAGAATTCATTGCTCCACCTATGTTCAACAAAACATTTTGTTAAAAACAATAGCCGTTATTATTAACATCTAAACAATTACAGTAAGTTGTAAGTTTTCAAAACAAATTGTAACCAATGGGTGAATCAAAATTGTTGAAAATTGTCCAAAGTTTCAATCCTACGTCATTCAACTTACAATGACGCGATGAAATGGAAACAGAAGCAATTTTTAATTAGCTTAAGGTTCATGCGCGGATCCAGAGGGGGGGGACCGGGGGTCCGGACCCCCCCTGGAATTTGAAAATTTTACCTAAAAAAAGGTTATTTCGGGATTTTTTGGGGGTTGGACCCCCCCTCGTCTGTGACCAAAAATTACCATTTTCGTTGGACCCCCTCTCATGAAAATTTCTGGATCCGCGCATGCACCAGTCATTTGTAACCCCTGCTCCCCCACCTACAGGGAAGGGCAGGAATTATGACTTTTCAGCTTTCAGTGCCCTGCTACGAGCCCCACCCCAGGGGTCAAACTGGAGGTCAAAACTTTGCTCTTTGCCCCATCCTTTGCAATAGAAAATCTCCCTGGGGTAAGGATCCTAATGTGAAAACCTCATTATTTCCCCTGCACTGCGGGGACACTTGAAAAGTAATTGCCCCACACTTTAGCCCGGCAATCCCCCACCATTCCCCGTAGGTTTGGGGGCAGGGGAGGGGCAGTGGTTACAAATGACTGGTGCATAACTTATTGCATGGTTCATCTGTGTGCATAAAATAATAAGCAAGATGCCTTGCAGGAGCAAGTGGCGATCATCCCTACAGAGACTGACCATTGTGTTAAACACTTGAAAGACGCACTTATAATTTCCTTTAAACATGGGTCTTAATTTTAAATAAAATCAATTGAAATTGCAAATAGGTTAAGGAGTGGGTGGATTTGATTTTCATAAGATAAACTTGCTTATCCTGAAGATGCAGATAAACTATACCAAGGCTGATAAGACTTTGTATTTTTTTTTTTTTTTTTTGCATTTGAGCCACCACGTGGGAAAACCAACAATCTGCCTACGCGAAAACAAAGGCGCAGATCAGCTTCGAAGTAACTGCGAAGCTGATCAGCGCCTTTGTTTTTGCTTCTCGAATAGTATAGTTCCTCTTCTACTTAAATCCGAAATTTCAAGATTCTAACTCTTTTCTGTGACTGTACAGCCTGATTTGTGTCAGACCTGTTTGGAGACCACATTGTTGGTTTTCCCATGAGGCGGCTCATTTATTAAAACATCTGTGCACAACTGTATCTCGACACTACATGTAAACAGGGTGGTTCTGAGATAAAGAATAGATAGCTAGGTGACATAGTGCCTTTTCCATTGAAAGGCAGTGAGTGGATAGAAAAACAAATGAGCCGCCTCATGGGAAAACCAACAATTTGCATATGCGAAAACAAAGGCGCAGATCAGCTTCGCGGAAACCGCGAAGCTGATCAGCGCCTTTGTTTTCGCTACTCGGATAGTACAATTCCTCTACTTCACAAATCCGAAATTTCAAGCTTCTAGCCTGCTTCTGTGCTTGTACAGGTCGGTTTGTGTCGGACCTGTTCGGAAACCACATTGTTGGTTTTCCCACGAGGCAGCTCAAATATAGGAGACCCTGATCAGAATATTCTCTTAACTAAATAAAAGTTACACAAACCTTGTACAATGACAGCATTAAAACTCCAAATTAACAATCTTATAACTATCTTTTATCCAATTTTCTAAAGTTATCCCAGAAACAGTATCACAAAATAGCAAGAAATTTTAGAAATATCACAAATTTAAACTAAAAGTCACCATTTTTAAATTTTCATTTAAATTGTATGTTCCAATTTTGCCCAACGGGGAAAACCAATTTTGCCAGACATGAAACTACCGTTATAATAATTTCTCAGTTAAGATTTCCCGATTTCCCGACACCTGCCCCAAAGACTAATAATATTATACATCATTGGTCAATATTGACAGATTATAGCTTAAAGGGAAGTTAATTTTTATTGCAAATTAAATGTGTATTCATGTGTACTAAGATTTATAAACTATTGTAATAAGGCTACTAAATCACACATTGATGTTTATTCTACATAATTATGGGCAACATTACTATTAAATGTAATTTATGAGTAAATGTTCCTCAATAATGCAACTATAGGTGAATGAGTATTAAAGATTCAGACACTATCAGCAAAAAATACCATTTTGATGTGAGCCACCCCATGGGAAAACAAACGATCTGCATAGGCGAAAACAAAGGCGCAGATCATCTTCGCGGAAACCCTGAAGCTGATCAGCGCCTTTGTTTTCGCTACTCGGATATTACAGTTCCTCCTCTACATAACTCCAAATTTTCAGGCTTCTAGCCTGCTTCTGTACCTGTACAGGCCGGTTTGTGTCCGACCTGGTCGGAAACCACATTGTTGGTTTTTCCACGAGGTGGCTCAATTATCATGCATCAAAAATAGGAAAATACCAGCTTGAACATTATCATTCAAGATTATCACTTTTCTGCTTGCTCAGAGTAATCATTTGCAAGAATTTATCACCGTCTGAGGCTTTATTTTTCAAGGAAATGTCCCATTTTATTCTGTTTTGCAATATATTTATCAGTCTCTTGAATAAGATTTAAACAAATAAATCAAAGATACCGTAGTTATACTGCATACCGTAATTATAGGTTTACAGTATAATCTTCTCACCCAACTTGTGCAGTTCAAAAACAAATTTCACCCTAAACATAACAAGCCATACCTCAGTATAATACATGTTCAGTATAATACATACATGTGATATCTCCCTATTTCGGAGGGATCTCCCTATTTTTGACAATGTCAGAATTTCCCTATATATCTTAAACATCTCCCTATTTAGAATTTTGGATCTCCCTATTTCAAAACCAGAAATTCCTTCTTTGTTTAATCATTCTCCCTATTTGGAAAGGGAAATCTCCCTATTTGGCTTCTCAGGTGTATCACATGTATGGTATAATATGAGCCGCCACGTGGGAAAACCAACAATGTGGTTTCTGACCAGGTACGACACAAACCCAGCTGTACAGTCACAGAAGACAGCTAAAAGCATGACATTTTGTATTTAGGAAGTAGAGCAAAGCTGATCTGCGCCTTTGTTTTCGCCTAGGCAGATTTTTGGTTTTCCCATGTTGCGGCTCATATCTTGACTGCATAAGACAAGGAAAAAATCTACCGAAAGAAAGACTAGTATAAACAAACTGAGAGACATAACCATCAGCTCAGAGGACATATATATTGAGGACCGTGTGTTAGACTTGCATATTCGCAAAATATGTTATCTTAAATTCTAACACACTTCACCTATATAGCCAATGGTAAAAAAACGTGTTATATTGTGCAACAATTTGACTGGGCGAATAAGCGTGACGTTACTTTGCGGCATTTATAAAGTCAGCTATCCCACAAAGCAGCGTTAGACGGTGAAACGTTTTAGCGCACAACAAACGTAATGAGTATGTGTAAATACCAGCATTACAGTCAAATATTTGGCGGGATATCTGCAATGCAATGGCGGAAAGCTGAACGATATCGACGGTTTCAGCCGTTTATTGTGTGTTAGAATCGAAATAGATCAGATCAAGTGCGTGAATTGTTGAGTAATAATTCACTGTTTGTCGGTCAGTTGTAAGAAGATTCGTGATTTGATCTTCTTTACAACTGACCTCCAAACAGTGAATTATTACTCAACAATTCACTGCTAGAGCTGATATATTTCTTAAGTATTACATGATTGTATTATTATTATTATTATTATTATTATTGATGATGGAAAATTTATGTTTTTTTCTTCTTGTGCCATGGTACAGAGTATTCTGAGAGCAGTGAAGACCTCAACCTATGGCTAGGTGAGATGAGAAATGTTGCAATCTCTGTATATTTCACATTTCTATGGAAATATTCTCTGATCTTCAGATTTATAATTCATGCATTGCTTGTTTGTTTTGATATTAAACGTCCCAGTAAACAATTTTTCAGTCATGTCGGGACAGAGCCAGCACTTCCAGGGTTACTCAGAGACTGTTTCTCTTGATTTTTCTCTAAGTTCACCTCACTGGCATTTCATTCAGTTTCAAAATCAAAATGACAACATTATTTCCCATGGTTTTAAGGTATGTATCCAAAACATGCAGAGATATTCTAATTGACAATCTATTTTAAGTATTTAGGTTAATTGATAGGCTAATGACAGAAAAGTATTTGTAAAAAGTCCAAAAAGTTGAAATACCAACTATGTTTTTATTTTTTATTGTAATTGCATACCACTTTGTAGTTGTACTGATTTATGAGGATACCGCCAACGGCCTGATTATGTTAACTACATACATCAGTAAAATACATGAAAAGTGAATTTAACTGACCATTCTCATTATTTCTGCTTTAGTAACCACCAAAAGCTAAATAAGTGATTAAAACTGTGCATGTTTTCAATTGCTAAAATAAGGCCAAAGTCCAGCTTCCAAGCGATGCGGGAGCAATCATTTGATTTTTATGTGTGTGTGTGTGTGTATAGGGGAGGGGGGAGGGGGGATTTTTTAAACAGATTTACGAGGACCGAAATTTGCCCGAAAAAGATCTAGGACAGGATAAAATCTATTGTATGTATTCGTTGGTTGATTTGGGATTTAATATTCCATCAACAGCTAGCTAAGGTCGTATGGAGATGGGACCTCAGTTTATAGTCTTGTCCGACAGACTGAAGTAGCCTGGGATCAAACCTTTGACCCCTGGTTTACAAGGCATTATGAAAACATGTCCATGTAATATACAGAGATTTTTAAAGTTGTAAAAAATGAAAATTTTCAGTAGAAAAATGTCAATATTTTTCTTATTTTTGCTCAAAACATAGATTGTGGGTACACGTTAGAACCGCCTCGGTGAGGCGGTTCTAACGAGTACCCACAATCTATGTTTTGGAGCAAAAATAAGAAAAATAGGTATACCCCTGCATACCCCAGTTTGCTATATTATAGTGGGATATAAGGGGGTATTCATTACACGGACATGTTTTCGTGATGGCAAGTCACATAACCACTGCGCTACAGAGGCTTCTACATATTATAAGTATTCTATTTCTTTTTCTTTCTTTTTTTTTTTTTTTTCTTTTTTTTTTTTTACAGTGACCTAGTGCGCTGGTGTTAAAGTGTGAAAACAGATATATGGCTTAAAGGATTTTGTTGTGAAATTTACCTGTTTTTTACACTTGTTTTAAGTTGACAACCCCAAAATCAGTAAGATTGATCTGGTGATAAAACAAATGGGTTCATTTGAGCCGCCCCATGGGAAAACCAACAATCTGAATAGGCGAAAACAAAGGCGCAGATCAGCTTCGAGGTAACCGCGAAGCTGATCAGCGCCTTTGTTTTCGCTACTCGGATAGTACAATTCCTCGTCTACTTAAATCCGAAATTTCAAGCTTCTAGCTCTTTTCTGTGCTTGTACAGGCCGGTTTGTGTCGGACCTGGTCGGAAACCACATTGTTGGTTTTCCCACGAGGCGGCTCATTTGACGTAGGTCATGTGTAAATCTGCTTTTTGCATATGTGAAGGGACGCAGATCATACCTATTACTGCTATGAAAAATCAGTGGATAAGATTTTACTGTCTGAACAGCATTATTCTGTACCACTTCTATAGCATCTCGTTAATCTGTGTTTGAATAGCATTGTTAAGAGTCAAACATGGAATGAAATTTCGAAGAAAGGTTTTCATGCAAATGGGCTCAAATTTTTGGGTTCATTTCACTTTGTTAGCTTTAATATATACCACCTATACAGTGATACATTCATTAGCTACATACATTAGCAAAATACATTAGGCAGGACAACCACCTTTGATCTAAAGGTCTTGGGTTCATGCCCCACCCCTTTGGTCACAAAAGTATTGATTGTATCAGTTGTAAACAAGAAATCCATCAAATACATGGAGTTCACAGATTGATCAACTAAAACAATAAGTGTTGCACTTGGTCTGTTTATAAGATTCAAGTACACCATATCTTACAAAATAGCCAGGTGATATACAGTTTGATTGGTATTATGTCTGATCTGAAACCAATCAGCCCCACAATAGAAGCACATTTCTTTCATGGAGATATATCAAGAGTCATTTTTCCTCATCAACTGATTGAAAGAAATGAGCCGCCTCATCGGAAAACCAACAATCTGCATATGCGAAAACAAAGACGCAGATCAGCTTCGCGGTAACCGCAAAGCTGATCAACGCCTTTGTTTTCGCTACTGGGAAAGTACAACCCCTCTTCTTCTTAAATCAGAAATTTCAAGCTTCTAGCCATCTTCTGTGCTTGTACAGCACGGTTTGTGTCCAACCTGTTCAGAAACCACATTGTTGGTTTTCTCATGTCGGGGCTCAAATGTGCACTAAGCAGTGGTAACATTCCTCTAGGAGGCAGGAATAGTGTGGCTAGGATAAATGACCATCTAAACATGACCTTAACCCATATTTGACAAATGGATTTTCCCATCACTATCATTTGGGTGAGTCCACTTTCATTTTTAGTGGCTTCAGGAGTGATTCTAAAATTTTATTCAATTTTTCAATGAAAATTCTCTAAGCAAACAGAATAGCCCTAGATGGGACGCCGCGTTCTGCGGCGTCACATCTGGGGCTATTCTGTTTGCCTATGTCCCATAAAAGGGACGCCAGGCTTAAATGAGTTAACTGTTGACATTGGCCATAAAGTAGCAGTAGAAACAAACAACACATAAAATAACTGAGATAACTGCATTGGCTAGATAGCATACAGCAAAGACAATGATCAGTAATTTGAGGTTTTAGCACATAAAAAAGCATGTTGTCCTATGACACTGTTTAGAAAAATGAAGTTGTTTCATAAAATTAGACCTTAAATGAACTTGCACTCAATCAGATAAAATGCATGTACCAAATGAACTTTAACATACTGAGCAAACAATAATCTATTAACTTCTTTAAACCCTGAGGATATATTTTTTTGTATTAATGTTATTAACTTCATTACATGGCTGATATTTTTTCTTATTGACCCCTATTGATGCTGATGAGAATTCAAGACATCTTCTTTTAATGGGATAACAGAAAGGGTCCTATTTTGTATCACCCCACATTTTATTATTATTAAATTTGGTTGGTTGGTTGGTTGGTTGGTTAGTTGTGATACTTCATCTACAGTCCTTTTACTGGTGGAACAGAATGAAATTAGGTATGTCCAAGATGTAGAATTTTACAAAGTCAAAGGGGAATAACTTTCAATTACGAAAACTTGTAGGAAGATGCACTTTATGTATCCCCCTTATATTCAAAATTTTTACTTGAATGCTCTGTGTAAAGTCCTTTGGCAGAAAACATTTGACAGTAGGATATTACTCCAAAAAGTACTGGTTAAGTACCAAGGAAGCATTGGCTCTGTTCTGACATGACTCACATTGTTACTAAGGTCATTAACAAACAAAAAGAAACAAAAATACAATCTCATCAGGAAAACATGTCCGTGAAAAGTATACCCCCTTAAACCCCACTTTACATAGAAAAACTGGGGTTTGCAGGGGTTAACCTAATTTTCTTATTTTTGATCTAAATCATACATTAAGGGCACTAGTCAGAACTGCCTCGTAGAGGCGGTTATAACGTGTACCCACAATGTATGTTTTGAGCGAAAATATTAAAAACATCAAAATTTTTCCATTGAAACTTTCAATTTTTACAGCTGAAAAATTCTCTGTATATTGCATGGGCAAATTTTCGTAATATTTCCTACCTTCTCTGTGTCAGTATCGTTGTGTTGGGCCTCCAGAAGCATAAACTCTAGATTTTCTATCTGTTCCTGTGACTCGTCGTACAGTCCCGACAGCCTCGCTATCTCTTCTTTCTGATCCACCTCTATTTTTGACAGCTCCAACACCTATTCGAACATGAGACCAGATAAATCAAAATCTCTTTATACAAGAACTTGATATAACACAATTCATTACAACATGGTTTAGGATATATCGCAAATCATTGCTAGACCCAAAATGGTCATTAAGTAGTGAAGTTCTATATAACTACACAGTCTAATGGTTTAGTCTCATTAAAACTTCTTGGCATTTTAGATATTTCTTTTTTTTTCTTTTTTTTTGTCTGATGATATTTTTCAAAATTTACTTTTTCACATAACATTATGGTCTCTGTCAATTGGGACCCTGATCAGACCCTTCATATGGAGACAGGACCTCGGTTTAAAATCTTATTCTTATTCTAAAAAAGCCCAGGATTGAAACCATGACAGGGGCAGATCCAGGATTTCTGTGGAGGGAATTCTAGTAAAGGGGAGTTCATTTTCTAAATTTTACCCTAATTTTCACAAATTTCCCCATGAAAATACAACCATTATCCGCCACTGTGACTACTGGTTTACAAGGTGAGTGACTACACTACGGAAGGTTCTACTTTACACTTATTGATGTGGGTTGTGGGTGAAAAGAATAATGAGCCGCCTTGTGGATCCGACACAAACCAAGCTGCACAAGCACAGAACATAACTAGAAACTTAAAATTTTGGATTTAACAAGTAGATGGATTGTACTCTCCGAGTAGCGAAAACAAAGGCGCTGATCAGCTTCGCAGTTACCGCGAAGCTGATCTGCGTCTTTGTTTTCGCCTATGCAAATAGTTGTTTTTCCCATGAGGCGGCTCTAATGATATATTAGAATAAGAACTAACATACCTTATTGTGCAAGACATGTTTTTCTGTCAGCAAACAATTCTTCTCAGCTACTAGTTCATCTTTCTCAGTTACCCAACTAAAGTTGTCAACCTACAACATGGAAAATACAAATGAGCCACTGCATAAGAAAACCAACAATCTGCATATGCAAAAACAAAGGCACAGATCAGCTGTGCAGTAACTACACAGCTGATCAGCATTTTTGTGTTTGCTACACGGATAGTACAATTCCTCTTCTTCATAAATCCAAAATTTCAAGTTACTATCTTCTGTCGCTGCACAGTCCAGTTTGTGTTGAACCTAGTTGGAAACCACAATGTTGGTTTTCTCATGTCGCAGCTCAAATAGAGAGAAACAGAAAATAAACATAACTAAGAGCATGTTACTTGTAAATGAGTCTAGGGGATAACTGTATTGAGAATTTTTATTAAGGAACATACGTGTCTGTATATTGTCTGATATACAGTTGAAAATTTTGTTTTATTGTATTAAACCAGTAACTTGGGCTGTTGGCACATATATGTACTTCAAAAAGCTTTTTCCATATCATATGCGCTAAGCAACATACAGGGCATGTATAGCAATCACATCGCCTAAAGCAGCAACAAAGCAAACAAAATTGAGCCGCCTTGTGGGAAAACCAACAATGTGGTTTTTGAACAGGTCTGATACAAACCGGCCTGTACAGTCATAGAAGATGGCTAGAGGCTGAAAATTTTGGATTTAAGAAGAAGAGGAAGTGTACTATCCGTGTAGCGAAAACAAAGGCGCTGATCAGCTTCGCGGTTACTGCGAAGCTGATCTGCGCCTTTGTTTTCAAATATGCAAATTGCTGGTTTTGTCATGAGGCAGCTCATTTGATAAAGAATTGTCCAAAGTGCGCCTAGGTTGGATTTGGTTTTGGTGTCTATGATGATTACCTTATATTGTTCCAGACACGTCTCTAGATTTTCTATCTTATAGTGAGCAACAAACAGGTCCGTCTCATAGTCAGTCTTCATCTGGAATTAAACAAAGCATTAATCAATCAATTAATCAATCAATTAATCAGATTTTCTATCTTACAATGAGCAATAAACAGTAATTTTGTGTCTCACCTACTCTATAACCATGAACCTGAAGAAAGCCTTTGTGCTATATACTCATGTACAACAACATACTCAGTGAATACCTTATTGTTGATATTTGTAAATATTTGAGGGCCGCAAGGGAGATTAGTTTTGTACTAATTGTGTTACCCTCGTGAAATAAAGTCTTTATTATTATTATTATTATTATTATGTATCTCTAAGGATCAGTTCTACAGTCTATAAACATAACTGACGTTTCATCATGGATTTCACCCTAGAGTCAAGTTCAGTCAACTAATGAGTAGAAAAGCCTGGGCTCACTCAAACTCATGACCTCCAGTTTACAAGCAAAGTGGCTTCTTGACTTACCTTAATATATCTCTGAGGATCAGTTCTACAACCCAACATGCCCTGAAGTTTCATCATAGATTTCTGTAGAGTAAGATGTTCCTTCATCAGACTCTTGTAATTCTTCTCAACATCATCATTAGGTAGCTGAAAATAAGCAAAAAGTCACATGACATCTGAACATTGTACAATGTACCACACTGGCCAAAATTTAAAACTCAGAGTTGAAGAGGCAATATACTTCCAATGTTAAAACCATGAAGCATGATTTTGATCCTGTGTTTCTCTGATCTTTAAGTATAGACAGGAAACCAGCATTCATCTACATACATCTCCGATATCTGTATATGATCTTTTATGTTAATAGGTCATAAAACTATTGTACTTGCTTTTTCAGCTCTGGTAAGCATCTTTCAGGTTTTTTAATACAAGCATCTCGTTTTCAAAACCTGACAGCATTTCAGTTTAGACATTTTATAACTGAGTCTACTCCTTTGATCTGTAGCCATGTTATCAACCAAATGAAACTTTGTATGTTTATTTTGTGGTTTAACATCCTATTAAATAATTTTTCGGTCATGTTCGGACATCGCTAATGCATCCATGGTATGAACCACCAGTACTATGGGGAGAATGTGCCTTGCTCAAGGACACAACACAGAATCCCTACAGGGTTTGAACCCAGGACCTCTCAATTCAGAGTCCTTGTTTCCGAGTCTGACGCTCTACCACTAGGCCACCCAGATCCCATCCAAATGAAAGTGTTAGAGCACTTTATTCATCTGAACCTCATATTACCAAAAATAAGAAACATACCTCTTCAATGTTTTCATCATCTGACAAGCTTCCAGCTGACACTGATGATGTCGACAGCTCTGAGTTGATAGAACAATCATCATCTATCAAACTACTCGGACTGCTAATACGGGATATCTGTGACAAACATAAATGGCATGGATTTAGCTTTGTAACTATTGTGGTTTAATGTCCCTGTCAACAAATGTTTCAGTCATGTTAGGACAAAGCCACTGCTTGCTACATATGTCTTACTCAGCATCAGTAGGGTTTGAAGTCCTATCAAAAGTCAGACACTCTACCACTAGGTTTCCCATACACTTAGGGATATTCTCTGGGTTTTTCGGTTTATTAAACAATATAAGACCACAAATACAAGAATATCCAAACCTTCAAGAAAGGGTAAATAAGATCCACAAGCTTTCAGTGTGTCTTATATCTTTGAATGTAATTGCTTAAAATAGTATTAAGAGTGTTTTACAGAAAAAAGGTCACATGATAATCTGTAGTCACATGACATACCTCTGTAGGAGACATTCTCAATCTTCTCTTCTTCCTGTGCTGTAAAACTTCCATCCTTCTTTCTTTCTCCTTTAACAAAATACAACATCCTTCTACATACAACATATTTCCATTTAGTGCAATTCTAAATAAGCGATTTTTTTTGCATTTCAAGACAATTAGGCACATTAGAACAAGCAAATGTGGAGTTTTGATAAGGCCTTCAATGGTTTTCTAAAAATATTTGTCAAAATGCCATGCACCTTAGATTTTGTTTTAAAAAAAACAAACATACCAGGACTTCAAATTTTAGCTCACCTGAGCCGAAGGCTCACAGGTGAGTTTATAATATACCCATGCTCCGGCGTCCATCCGGCGGCGTCCACAATTTCAAAGATCTTCTTCTCTAAAACCGCTTGGCCAATCAAGTTGAAATTTCATTTGGAGCCTCCATGGGTAAGGGGAATGGAAGTTTGTTCATGGGATGTTGGTCACATGACCTAGATGGCCGCCACGCCCATATATGGTAAAAACCCTTCAAAAATCTTCTTCTCCAGAAGCGGTGGGTCCATTTCCATGAAACTTGATATGTAGCATTGGGGACTCCAGCCCATCATAGTTTGTTCAAATGATGGCCCTAAGATGACCTTGACCTATTTTACGGCAAGGTCAATTTTGGAAACATAGGCTTTTACATGGGAAAAGGCGGAAGCAATGGATATTATGGAAACTATTGCAGCCTGAGAGACTTGAAAGTTGCTAGATGGAGACAACTAATGGATTCAATGAAGGTATGTATTTCTTGACCTTGACCCAAGGTCATTGAAATATCAAAATTAAGTCACTTAAGTACTTCTCCAGAACCGGTGGGCGGATTTCCATGAAACTTGATATGTAGCATTGGGGACTCCAGCCCATCATAGTTTGTTCAAATGATGACCCTAGGATGACCTTGACCTATTTTACGGCAAGGTCAATTTTGGAAACATAGGCTTTTACATAGGCCTAAAACATAGGCTTTTACATGGAAAAAGGCAAAAACAATAGATATTTTGGAAATTATTGCAGCCTGAGACCTGAAATTTGCTAGATGCAGACAACTAATGGAGTCGATGAAGGTATGTAATTAATTTAGGTCAAGGTCATTTCTTGACCTTGATCCAAGGTTATTTAAATGTCAAAATTAAGATTATGGTTTTCTCAGAAATCACTGGCTTTGGAAACTATTGCACCCTGAGACCTGCAGATGCAGACAACTTATAAAGTCAATAAAGGTGTGTGAGTATTCAAGGTCACAGTCATTTCATGGTGACTTAATGCTCCAAGTTTCGGTTTCAGGTGAGCGTTCTCAGGACCAATGGTCCTTTCTCTAACAATTGTCTTGTTTTTTCTTTTCTACTCACCACACAAGTCTGTCTAAGGCTGGCCACCAGTTTGTTTTTCTCCCCTATCTCAGCTCTCAGTTTGCCTATCTCCAGTACTTGCTCCTCGAGTCGTCCTTTCTCCACTCTCTCTGTCTCTAGCTCCTGTGTTAACTGTGAACATTTACATTGGTACTCCTCCATACAGGCTCTCTACAAGACAAGAATACTTAACAGGGCCCAGTTGTTCAAAATTAACGACATCTTTAGTTAATGATTCGTTAAAAATTCAAACATAAATATTACAAATACAGCCGTCTTTTTTTTGTTGATAAAATGTGAGAATCCTTTGCAATGCAAAAAATAACAGTGTACATGTATTTGCTTATGTAGACGGCATTTACTTAACGAGCTGAGGTCTTAACGATGACGTTAAGCTAATAAAGTTTTGTACAACTGGCCCCTAGTCATTTTCAACTTACTCAGCTTGCATTAGTTGACTACAGAGATGTTTGGATGCTTTTACAAAATACATAATTGGTTTACACATGTACAGCCCCATGAATGTGTAATAATCTTCATGTACAGCCCCATGAATGTGTAATAATCTTCATTCTTAACTCTTTTATATTGGTCCTTTTAATCAAGATTGCATAATTTTGACAAGGTCAAAGCTGACAGACTTTAAAAATTAGGTCAAGGTCAATATAAGTCATATAACCACCCTCATTTACAGATATGATTCAATAATGCAGAGTTGCATGTTACTTTGAAACAGTTAACAATGCCCTCTAAGTCTTTACTTAGTCTAGGTTTTGTCAATGTTGATGCACAACATTAGATTGAAGAAGCCTCTGTGGTGCAGTGGATAAGTCACTTGCCTTGTAAACCAGGGGTTGCTGGTTTGATCCTGGGCTTCTCCAAAAAACAATAATAAAAATCAACCTCCTGGCCTGGTTGAGCCTTCGGGTGCTCCCGGGACAATAAACCCACAAAAAACAAACTCCTATAGTACTAACTGGTCTCGCCCAGGAAGAAAAATAAACAAACAAAAAAAACTAGAAATTGGCTGCAAGCAAGGCTTTCAGTATACCCCCCGCAAAATTATCTGAAGCTGGCCAATAACTTCCTAAGTCAAACATGCAGAAAATTTGTCAAAGATATCTTTTCAGCATTATAATCCTTCATGTACATCCTCAGTATGCCAATCACATCTATAAGATATTAAAAAAATATATTGAAAGCTTGAGGTTGATTTCACTGTATGCACTATGATCTTTGTTTACCATGAGAAATGGTAAAAAAATGGCTAAATTAAATAAAAGCTGTAAATTTGTCAAAAATTAAATTTTCAGCATGAAAATTATTCATGTACATCTAAAATATATCTGGAACAAATCTACAAAGAATTTAAACTAGAAATTGGCTGCAAGCAAGGCTTTCAGTATACCCCCCGCAAAATTATCTAAGGCCAATAACTTAAAGGCCTTTAAGTGAAACATGCAGAAAATTTATCAAAAATATCTTTTCAGCATTATAATCCTTCATGAAAATCCTCCATATGTCTGACTCATGTCTGTAAGGTAATTAATAATATACTGAAAGCCCAGGGAGTAAAATTATTGTTGATTTCACTGTACACTGTTGATCATTATTTATCATGAGAAATGGTCAAAAATTGGCTATGCTAAAAAAAAGGTGTAAATTTGTCAAAAATAAATTATTCAGCATAAGAATTATTCATGCACATCTGAAATATATCTGGAACAAGTGTGCAAAGAATTCAAATGAAACAATGAAAGCACTAGGAGGACTTGATTTCATAAAGTATGCTCTACCAGCCGTATTGTATATTAGCGATGGTTGAAAAATGTCTAAGTTGAAAAATGCTGTAAATTTGTCAAAAATTATTTTTTCACCAATAAAATTCTTTATGCACATCTTCAATATGTCTGTAACATGTCTGCAAAGTATTGAAAAGAATTACTGAAAGCCGGAGGAGGAGTTGGATTTCACAAAGTATGTACTATCAACCATAATTGAATATAAGCAGAAATGGTCAAAATTGGCTAAGTTTAAAAAGCTGTAAATTTGTCAAAACTAAAATTTTCAGCATAAAAATTCTTCATGCACATCTTCAATATATCTGGAAAAAATCTGCAAAGAATTAAAAAGAAACAATGAAAGCCCTAAGAGGAGCTGATTTCACAAAGTATGCACTTCCAACCATAATTGTATGTAAGCAATAGTCGAAAAATGGCTAAGTTAAAAAATGCTGTAAATTTGTCAAAAACTATTTTCACAGCATTATAATTCTTCATGCACATCTTCAATATGTCTGTAACATGTCTGCAAAGTACTGAAAAGAAATACTGAAAGCCCTAGGAGGAGTTGATTTCACAAAGTATGTATGTAAGCAATAGTCGAAAAATGGCTAAGTTAAAAAATGCGGTAAATTTGTCAAAAATTAATTTTTCAGCATTATAATTCTTCATGCACATCTTCAATATGTCTATAACATGTCTGCAAAGTACTGAAAAGAAATACTGAAAGCCCTAGGAGGAGTTGATTTCACAAAGTATGTATGTAAGCAATAGTTGAAAAATGGCAAAGTTAAAAAATGCTGTAAATTTGTCAAAAATTATTTTTTCAGCATTATAATTCTTCATGCACATCTTCAATAAGTCTGTAACATGTCTGCAAAGTACTGAAAAGAAACACTGAAAGCCCTAGGAGGAGTTGATTTCACAAAGTATGCACTACCAACCATTATTGAATATAAGCAATTATAGAAAATTTGCTAAGTTAAAAATGCTGTAAATTTGTCAAAAATGATTTTTTCAGCATGACAATTGTTCATGCACATCTGCAATATATCTGAAACATATCAGCAAAATATTAAAAGGAAACAGTGAAAGCTGTAAGAGGAGTTGATTTCACAAAGTATGTACTTTCAGTACTATGGCAAACATGTTATAGGAAGACTTGAAAAGTCCCATAACTCTTGCAATACTGACCCTTTGGCCCCTAAATTCATACCACACATGTATTGTCTGATGGTGCAAGTGTGGTGAAAATTTGAAACAAATCAGGCAAAAGCTACTCAAGTTATTCAGCAAAGATGTCCAAATGTTGACGGAATGACGGAATGACGGAATCACGGAGTCACGGAATCACGGAATGACGGAATGACAGAATGACGGAATGACGGACAGGCTGAAAACAGTATACCCCCCTAAAACTTCGTTTTGCGGGGGGTATAAAGAAACACTGAAAGCCCTACGAGGAGTTGATTTCACAAAAGTATGCACTACCAACCATTATTGTATATAAGCAATGGTCAAGAAATGGCTATGTTGAAAGGGGATGTAAATTTGTCAAAAATCACTTTTTCTGTATTATAATTATTCATGCACATCTTCAATATGTGTGGAACATGTCTGCAAAGTATTGAAAAGAAATACTGAAAACCTAGGAGGAGTTGATTTCACAAACTATGCACTACCAACCATTATTGTATATAGGCAATGGTCAAAAATGACTATGTTGAAAAATGCTGTAAATTTGTCAAAAATTGTTTTTTCATCATTATAATTCTTCATGCACATCTTCAATATATGTGGAACATGTCTGCAAAGTATGAAAGCCCTAGGAGGAGTTGATTTCACAAAACATGCACTACCAACAATTATTGTTTATAAGCAATGGTCAAAAAATGGCTATGTTAAAAATTGCTGTAAATTTGTCAAAAATTATTTTTTCAGCATTATAATTCTTCATGCACATCTTAATTCTGTGTGAAACATGTCTGCAAAGTATTGAAAAGAAATACTGAAAACTCTAGGAGGAGTTGATTTCACAAACTATGCACTACCAACCATTATTGTATATAGGCAATGTTCAAAAATGAATATGTTGAAAATGCTGTAAATTTGTCAAAAATTATTTTTTCATCATTATAATTCTTCATGCACATCTTCAATATATGTGGAACATGTCTGCAAAGTATTGAAAAGAAATACTGAAAGCCCAAGGAGGAGTTGATTTCACAAAATATGCACTACCAACCATTATTGTATATAAGCAATGGTCAAAAAATGGCTATAGTAAAAATTGCTGTAAATTTGTCAAAAATTATTTTTTTCAGCATTATAATTCTTCATGCACATCTTCAATATGTGTGGAACAAATCTGCAAAGAATTAAAAAGAAACAATGAAAGCCCTAGGAGGAGTTGATTTCACAAAGTATGCACTACCAACCATTATTGTGTGTAAGCAATAGTCGAAAAATGGCTAAGTTAAAAAATGCGGTAAATTTGTCAAAAATTATTTTTTCAGCATTATAATTCTTCATGCACATCTTCAATATGTCTGTAACATGTCTGCAAAGTACTGAAAAGAAATACTGAAAGCCCTAGGAGGAGTTGATTTCACAAAGTATGTATGTAAGCAATAGTTGAAAAAATGGCAAAGTTAAAAAATGCTGTAAATTTGTCAAAAATTATTTTTTCAGCATTATAATTCTTCATGCACATCTTCAATATGTCTGTAACATGTCTGCAAAGTACCGAAAAGAAATACTGAAAGCCCTAGGAGGAGTTGATTTCACAAAGTATGTATGTAAGCAATAGTCGAAAAATGGCAAAGTTAAACCAGAGGACCAATGGTCCTGTAAACGCTCACCTGAGATCTGCTGCATATACCAATAAACATGCATTGGCAACCCATGTTGACCTTGCAATAAACTGGGTCAAGGTCATCACAGGGTTATGATTTATATATATATTGTAGTACTTGAGCCATCCATGCTTCAAGCCAAGTTTGCTTGAAATCTGTCTACTGGTTCCGGAGAAGAAGATTTTTGAGAGATTTTTACCATATATGGGCCTAGCGGCCATCTTGGTCATGTGACCTGGATTATTTATATACACATTGATTACCCCATCCTTTAGATGCTTCACATAAAATTTGGCTTTGATTGGCCAAGTGGTTTCAGAGGAGAGATGTTTGAATATTATGGAGATATACATGTATATTGCCCCTGGGTGGGGCATATGAGCCCCTGTGGTCCATTTTTTGTCAGAATCATTATTAGTCAGTCCTATTGCCCATTTCCTGCAAGACTTTCACTTTAAATGACATTTTAAAAGTTTTCCCCCATTCAAATGCATTGACGACCTATGTTGACCTTGCCATAAAATAGGTCAAGGTCATCACAGGGTCATGATTTATATATACATTGTAGTGCTTTAGCCATCAATGTTTTATGCCAAGTTTCATTGAAATTGGTCCAACGGTTCCAGAGAAAAAGATTTTTGAAGGGTTTTTACCATATATGGGCATGGCGGCCATCTTGGTCATGTGACCTGGATTATTTATATACACATTGGTTATCCCTTCATATTGATGCTTTACATAAAATTTGGCTTTGATTGGTCAAGCGGTTTCAGAGGAGCAGACGTTTGAATATAGTGAAGATATACATGTATATTGCCCCGGGGTGGGGGCACATGAGCCCCTGGGGTCTAATTTTTTTCAGAATCATTAATATTCAGTCCTACTGCCCATTTCCTGCAAGACTTTCACTTTAAATGTCATTTTAAAAGCTTTCCCCATTCAAGTGCATTGGCGCCCTCTGTTGACCTTGCTGTAAAATAGGTCATGGTCATCACAGGGTCATGATTTATATAGACATTGTAGTGCTTGAGGCATTGATGCTTCATGCCAAGTTTTGTTGAAATCTGTCCACTGGTTCTGGAGAAATAGATTTTTGAAGGGTTTTCACCATATATGGGCATGGCGGCCATCTTGGTCATGTGACCTGGATTATTTATATACACATTGATTACCCTTTCCTACTGATGCTTCACATAAAATTTGGCTTTGATTGGCCAAGCGATTTCAAAGGAGATGATGTTTGAATATTATGGTAATGTACATGTATATTGCCCCGGGGTGGGGGCATATGAGCCCCTGGGGTCCAATTTTTTGCAGAATCATTAATATTTAGTCCTACTGCCCATTTCCTGCAAGACTTTCACTTTAAATGATATTTTAAAAGTTTTCCCTATTCAAATGCATTGGCGACCCATGTTGACCTTGCCGTAAAATAGGTCAAGGTCATCACAGGGTCATGATTTATGTACACATCATAGTGCTTGAGGCATCAATGCTTCATGCCAAGTTTCGTTGAAATCGGTCCACTGGTTCTGGAGAAGAAGATTTTTGAAGGGTTTTTACCATATATGGGCATGGCGGCCATCTTGGTCATGTGACCTGGATTATTTATGTATACATTGTTTCCCCCTTCCTATAGATGCTTCATATAAAAAATGACTTTGATTGGCCAAGCGGTTTCAGAGGAGAAGATCTTTGAAATTGTGGACGGACGACGGACGGACGCCGGATCATGGCCATCCTATAAGCTCACCTTGTGAGCCTAACGGCTCAGGTGAGCTAAAAATGCTTTAAATTTGTCAAAAATTATTTTTTCAGCATTATAATTCTTCATGCACATCTTCAATATGTCTGTAACATGTCTGCAAAGTACTGAAAAGAAACACTGAAAGCCCTAGGAGGAGTTGATTTCACAAAGTATGCACTACCAACCATTATTGAATATAAGCAATTATAGAAAATTTGCTAAGTTCAAAATGCTTTAAATTTGTCAAAAATGATTTTTTTCAGCATGACAATTGTTCATGCACATCTACAATATATCTGAAACATTTCAGCAAAATATTAAAAGCAAACATTGAAAACTGTAAGAGGAGTTGATTTCACAAAGTATGTACTTTCAGTACTATGGCAAACATGTTATAGGAAGACTTAAAAAGTCCCATAACTCTTGCAATACTGACCCTTTGGCCCCTAAATTCATACCACATATGTATTGTCTGATGGTGCAAGTGTGGTGAAAATTTGAAACAAATCAGGCAAAAGCTACTCAAGTTATTCAGCAAAGATGTCCAAATGTTGACGGAATGACGGAATCACGGAATCACGGACAGGCTGAAAACAGTATACCCCCCTAAAACTTCGTTTTGCGGGGGGTATAACAAAAAAACAATTTGTTCTCAAGATACTGAACAGAAATGAAATTCTGACATCAATCAAGGGCAATAACTCTGTATAAATTTGTGAAGAATGATACACAACAATCTGAAGCTAGATCTTGTCATTGTTAATATTCTGCCAATTCATTCTCATGGTACAGGGTGGAAATCAAATCAGAATAAAGAAATTATGGAATTATCCAAAGGACATGGTTAAATCAAGAAAACCCCACAGCAGAACTATAATGATCTATAATCGAATGAATATGCCAATTATACCTACCAGTTTCTTATTCTCGTCATTGACACTATGTATCTGATCCTTGAGTTTTCTGTTCTGTGTCGTCAGTTCTACATTCTTCTCCAGAAACTTCTTGTTTTTCTCTTTTAGGGGTTTAACCCTCTGGTCAAACTCCTTCATCTTCTTAACCTGCACAAAATATAGCATCAGGAAAACATGTCTGTAACATGAATACCCCCTTATACCCCACTTTTATATAGCAAAACTGGGGTATGGAGGGGTATACCTATTTTTCTATTTTTGCTCCAAAACATAGATTGTGGGTACTCGTTAGAACCCCCTTGCTGAGGCGCTTCTAACGTGCACCCACAATCTATGTTTTTGAGCCAAAATAAGAAAAATATCAAAAGATTTCAGCTGAAAAATTTTCAATTTTTAAAGCTCAAAAATCTCTGTTTATTGCATGGGCAAGTTTTCGTAATGGCATTACGAAACAAGCCCATGCATTATAAAGAGATTTTCTCAGCAATTGAAAATTTAAAATTTTAATTAGAAAAAAATTGATAATTCTAACATTTTGCTCAAAACATTGATTGATGATACATGTTAGAACTGCCTCAGTAAGGCAGTACTAATGAGTACCTGGTTATGGCCAAAATGAATTTTGATTAGGGATTTTGCATTGGCAGGGAGATAATCTGTGATAATGAAAAAAAATTACTTGATCAAGAAGATTTGGCGTCAGGCAAGTCACTGTCAGTTGTGATGTTTCAAAAGCTATTTTGAGCAATCAACATTAAAATAATTGGAATCAAATCAAATTGCTGGGAAAATAATTACATCCTTTCTAAGAACTTTTTGGAAAAATAAAATATTTGCAGAATATTACCAGAAAACACAGTATAGAAATGCTTTTTTTTTTTCTTTGTTCTGCTTTTAGATGGGGGAAAAGTCAATGCACTGATTGTTTATTATAAAACATCACATCATGCTATTTTCCCATATAACATTCTATGGACCAACTTACAAGATATAGGTTATCTTGTTGCGATAGTGACATCTTCTGGCCTTCTTTGGCTCGGAGTGCCACCTCCAGGTCGGCTCTACACTGTCCCTGGGGCTCTTCTGAGTCCGTCTTCTGTAAAAGGACAAGCATATCAGATCAACAAACATTTTAAGATACAGGTGAACAAGGGCATGGGTAAGCAAGCAGCCAGGCTCCACCGCCAGTTCGACTCTCAAGTTCGGCTTTACATAATCCCACCCACCGCCAGTTCGACTCTCAAGTTCGGCTTTACATAATCCCCGGGGCTCTTCTGAGTCCGTCTTCTGTAATAGGACAAGCATATCAGATCAACAAATATTTTAAGATACAGGTGAACAAGGGCATGGGTATGCAAGCAGTCAGGCTCCACCAACAGGTCTGCTCCAAGTTCGGCTTTACATAATCCCTGTGGCTCTTCTGAATCCATCATCTGGAATACAAAGCAGGAAGCCCTACCTGATTCTTCCATAATCCTAAATTTCAGACCTTTAGATAGTCTTGTGCTTGAGTACAGTTTTGCTCAGACAGACAGACCAGACAGACAGACAGATGGACGGACAGACAGACAGACAGACAGACAGACAGACAGACAGACAAAAGGACAGACAGACAGACACAAGGACAGACAGACAGACAAAAGGACAGACACAAAGACAGACAGACATAAAGACAGACAGACACAAGGACAGACAGACATAAAGACAGACAGACACAAGGACCGACAAAGATTGACAGAAGGATGGACAGACAGGCGGAAAGATAGGCACACAAATATAATAGACCCACAAATATAAGGACAGACACAAAGCATAGACATACAGACACAAGTACTCACAGACATAAGTACAGACAGACAGTGGACAGCCAGCATAATAGGCAGAACAAAAAGACACACACAGACAAGCAAATGAACAGACAACTATCAGGCATAAAATCATACAGTACAGAACAGAAACACAACAGAACAGTCAAAAACCCAGACAAACTGAGAAACAGCAAAGACCAGGGCACTGTTGTTCAAAACTTTGTTAGCTTAATGCTGTCGTTAAGCCCTCAATTTGTTAGCTATATATCAACTTCAAAAGCAAATACACTGTTATTTTTTGCTGAAAAAATGTGAGAATCCATTCTCACATTTTTTCAACAAATAATAACAGTGTATTTGTAATATTGACATTTGAAATTTGTTAATTTTGAACAACTGGCCCCAGAACAATAACGGCAGACAGAACAGACACAATGGTAGACACACACAGCATCCTTTTAGAACTTGATAATTGAAAATGCAGGTATTATTACAGGTAATCATGTTGTAGATAGCAGAAGTTCAGAGTTATTATGGTACTAACTTGGCAGCGGTACAGCAGCTCAGCTGTATTATTATTCATGGAATTTCTGTCTGCGCTTCTGAAGTATAGTGTAATTTGAAAATTACTTGAAGTTTACCACATACCAAAATCTGTATTTTCTGTTATAAAAATTATGGGTTGTAATAATGATGATAACTATGCGTAATTGTAAGAGTTGTAATCAAAGTTACGCTCTTGACTTGATTTCATGCTTTACCCATACAGCTGAGCTCATGCTGCGACAGTTAGCACTTGACCACTGCAGACCTAATCACTAAGCTGTTAACCAGTACCCAGTGATAATTCATTCACCTGCCAGGGGCCAGTTGTTCAAAACATTGTTAGCTTAACGGTGTCGTAAAGCCCTAAATTTGTTAGCTAAATACTGACTTCAAAAGCAAATACACTGTAATTTTTTGTTGAAAAAATGTGAGAATCCTTTGCATTGCAAAGGATTCTCACATTTTTTCAACAAAGTATTTGGCAGTTAATGGTGGAAAAGATGGGCATTAAGTACTAGCAATCTGCCTCCTTGAGGCTTGCATAGGAAAAGTGTGTCAAAGATGACTGACTGTCCCAACATGAGCTTACCTGTTGATCATAAAAATACAATATATATAAAACATTAATTCTCATCTCACAGTATCCATTGTGGATTTGGACCCCTCACAGGGCACACGTGAGACTAGCCAAATTCTGGTTGCTGGTGAGCCAGGTGTTTTTTCAGGGGGTTCTCCCCACATATTGATTGGTCTGCCCAATGTGAGCAGAAATAATCTTGAAAGGGAAGTAAAAGTAAATCATAAACAACAAACAAACAAGATCTTACCAGGGTAGCAGAGGAAGCAACTTCTGTCCCAGTTTTATTCGTTGCCATGGTAACTTTGCCGCTGGAGTTCAGTTTTCGTAGAATCCGTGACACTCTAATAATAGTATCAGGATCAACTACGATGGGTGATCCCTGGCTGTTTGCCGGATCAACGCCGTCGCCACAATCCGCAAGGTCTTGAAGAACTTTACTTAATTCCTCTTTCGAATGCAGTTCTTCGAACTGAAAAGAAACGGGGAAAATTGATGATGCCAGCTCTGATGTACAGCCGCGGTGGTGTAATGGATAGCGTATTTGCTTAGCAATCTAGAGGTTACGGGTTCGAAACCCGGCTGGTACATAATTATGCCTGTCATGTTGGCGACAAATGTTCACCCTGACGTAATAAAGGCAAACTGCCCATAGGGTGTAACATTTTTAGCTCTTTATATTTTAATACTTTAGATGTTTCACAGTCGAATCAAAATCCTTAGAAAGTTCAAAACATATTTCGGCAGTTTTATCCTAAAATGGACGTAAAATGCTTTTCAAAAAATAAAAGAATTTGTAATGTGTCTTGAACAAAATGTATACATGTATTCCTAAGAAAAATCCTCTTATCACTCTATACTCCTTTGCTTTTATATTATTTTCATTTTAATTTTACTAATTATTCTCTATGATTTTTGTTGGAATCTCATGAATTCTATACCATATATGGTTATAATTATGAAACTATCATTGGATTACAACATTTGAGCCGACTCATGGGAAAACAAACAATCTGCATAGGCGAAAACAAAGACGCAGATCAGCTTCGCGGTAACCGCGAAGCTGATCAGCGCCTTTGTTTTTGCCACTCGGATAGTATAATTCCTCTTCTACTTAAATCCGAAATTTCAAGCTTCTAGCTCTTTTCTGTGCTTGTACAGGCCGGTTTGTGTGGGACCTGTTTGGAAACCACATTGTTGGTTTTCCCACGAGGTGGCTCATTTCTGTACAATGCCAGACCAGACCAGACCAGGCATCCACTGCCAGACACAAAGATTAAGACCCCAGGGAATCTGATTTCTCTGCTGTTGCACAATATTCTAGATACATGGCATTATTTTATGGAGAATTACATTTGCGCCACCTCGTGGGAAAACCAACAATGTGGTTTCCGAACAGGTCAGACACAAATCAGGCTGTACAGTCATAGAAGCAAGCTAGAAGCTTAAAATTTCGGATTTAAGAAGAAGGGGAACTGTACTATCCGTGTAGCGAAAAAAAAGACACTGATCAGCTTCGCGGTTACCGCGAAGCTGATCTGCGTCTTTGTTTTCGCATATGCAGATTGTTGGTTTTCCCATGAGGCGGCTCATTTATAGAATATGCTTGTGTGTCCCATCTTCTCATCAGGAAAACATGTCGGTGAAATAAACAACCCCTTAAACCCCACTTTTATATAGAAAAACTGGGGTATGTAGGGGTATACCTATTTTACTAATTCTTGCTCCAAAACTGTTACATAAATTGTGGGTACTCGTTAGAACCGCCTCAGCCACATGTACCCAAAATCTATGTTTTGAGCGAAAATATGAAGAAGATCAAAATTTTTCTGATTTTTTTTTCAATTTTTACAGCTGAAAAAAATCTCTGTATATTGCAAGGGCAAGTTTTCGTAATGTACTATGAAATATAATGTTTTATCAAACACACAACAGTTTTTGACCTCTAATCTGGGTCTTTAAGTTTGTGCCACAGATATGAAGACTAACAATTTTGACTTAGTGCCCAGACTGACAAAGCTCAATATTCAAGTCATCATTTTGGGGTATGGACATAGCCATTTCTCTGAAAAATTCTGGGGCCAAGCCCAAAATTGAGGGACCTCGGGCAACTGGGCCCCTACTAGTCTTTTTCCCTGGTGTGTTATTTAAGGGGCAACTTTCCAAAGAATTAATTATTCTGAGAGGTGCATCAAGCTGAAAAAGCAATTATCTATGTATAAACTCACAAATATTGCATGCAAGATTATCGACCTTATTTGTTGCTACACCAATGGTTAGGATGTAGATGGTCAGTTAGTACAATAATGCTCTCAAGGACTGAATGATTTGGTAAACTAATATTACCTACCTCTTCTCTTTTACATAAGATGATCTCATAGTTATGCATGTGATGACATTATGTAATTCATCTTTTGAATACCCATGTTTTTGTTTTGTTTTCTTTTGTTAAAAAGTGGAGGTATTACATCTTTTGGTGAGAGTTTGCATCCCATGAGCAAATGGCTTAAAATTCTGGTTTTGAGCAGGGTTACCCCCATCTTCACTAGTTATCCACTAGTTATCCACTAGATATCTTTACAGTTTCATGAGCAGGCTGAGATAAAGCTGTTATGATTTTCTAATAAACTTAAGAATTTTGGACACCTTCCATAAAGCAAAAGAAAACATTCAGATCTACATCAAGAATTTCTCAAATTCTGATTATTTAAAAGTTAGGCAATGATCATGAAGGAGTGGATCCAGGATTTATGGAAGGGGGTTTCAAATACACAAAATGGCGTTCGTCTTTGGAAATTTTACCTACTTTTGCCTACTTAAACCTTGTTACCCTTTTTTTTCATAAATTTCCACATTCATGGGAAATTTTCCACATTCATGGGAAATTAAAATAATTTATTGCTAAAGGGAGGTTCGAACGAAACCCCTCTAGATCCACCACTGCATTATTAAGGCAGAAACCAGCTTTTGAAGTAACAGACTTCTAAAATTGAAATATTTAGCCTTTCTTATGATTGAATAAGTGCATATTCTCAGTTTATGACTCATATTGAAGCTTATATTTTGTAAATACAATCCATGCATTATATAGTATATTTTGTATTGCCAGAAATTCCTACACTATTAGAAAACCTGTGTTTTTTGATGTTCTTGTTCCATAGATTTTTTTACAGTCCTGAAGAAAAATTGTGCAGAATTTCCTGCCTAAAGCTTCTACAGACCTGAGTTTGTGTCACACTTGGTTAAAAACTAATATCACTGTAGTCATATGGGATTGTACCGCTATGGTGTGTAAGGCACACAACATACTGCTATTGGGGTTCAAGCACAAAAACCTCTTGATCACGAGTTATGAAGCCTCCGTAGCATAGTGGTTAATCCACTCACCTTGCAAACAAGGGGTTGTGGGTTCAATCCTGGCCACAGTCTTTCAGACGAGACTATAAACTGATCTCAATATAACCTTATAGGTTGAGTGGAAAGTAAAACATGGATACAACTGACAATCCATAGTTTAATGCTTTAACAAGAAGGCCCAACATGATCCCCTATAGACATGATGTACAAATGGACATGATACAAATTTATTTTAACATAGGAACTTGAACTTTAACATAGGAACTAGAACTATCTAAAAATTGCAATTAAGTGAACAACCTTTGAAAAATTGGAATCCAAGGCCTATAACCAATATTTAGTGCAAATTCAAACACTAATAGCAGACAAAATCAGTGAATAAGGAAATGGTAGTAATCACTACAATATTAAACAAATAACTTACAATTTGTAAAAGATGTTGTAGAGTAGAGTAGATTTTCGGCGGCAGGCGACGGTAGTTAGGTGGGTGTGGCACTCTTGTCACTATCGGTGGTAACTTAGGTATCACAGAATGACACGATTCCATTTATTTTCAGAGGAATTTTATTTTTTTGGCTGTGAGATGTTCACTACAGCTCTGTTACTACTCTACTGAGGAAGCTGGAGTGATTTCTGCAGTCAAAACATTCAGCTGGCTGTGTGTACTCACCTATAAGATACTATATAATGCTTGGCGCTTAGTGTGATTCTGAATTTTTGCAGAGAAATTATATATGCCTCTTAGACAATGCCAATGATTGACAATAACAATGATTTACTTAGACTGTATGAAGATAATATTTTCGTCAGAAACTTGATCTTAGTTTGTCTTAAAGAATAGTGAGCATTTCTGGTGTAGGCGAAATGGGAGTAGGCAATTCGGGAGTAGGTGAAATGGGAGTAGACAAAACGAGAACATCCTGTCTTTAAAGATGTGCAAAAAAAATTAAAATTTTAATACATTGGCAGGGTAGATAATACATAATCCTGAAATTTCATACATTCAGAGTTTGCTTTGAGGGAAGAGAAATAATTAACAAATGTTAAGTGCAAAACATTTAAATGTAGATATGACTATAACCCTTTTGATCGGATTGAGCTTTAACTTTTTCATTGTGCATTGGTAACACTTTTCACAGATTTCAAGTACAGTAAAATCTTATTATAACATGCTTCATTTTACACAGATTTCAATTTAACAGGCCATGTCTTTTATTTTCCTATAGTGCCATTGTAGATAATCTCATTAATATGAACATGGTTCACTTATAACATGGTCTGTTTCTATGAATCACAAAGATAGTGTTATAATGAGGTTGTACTGTAGTTTTGAAAACAAAGGAGTACATGGTATACCATTTTAGTTTTCATGCTTCACATGCTATTTCTGAACAGCTCTTAAATAATGTTAAACATCATGCTGCGTGTATGGTTATCAGCATAAAAATTAGTTAAATTTGCATTTTGCCAAATAATCAGCGGGAAATTAATGCACTAGAATATAACATTCCACCATCAACAGAACATACTGGAATGCAGATGAGCCTGGACGCGAGAAAACCGGTGTTCAGGGTTTCTGACCAGGTCTGTCACAAACCGGTCTGAGCAGCTACAGAAGATAGCTAGAAGCTTTAAATTTCAGATTTAGGAAAAAGAGGAACTGTACTATCCGTGTAGCGAAAACAAAGGCGCTGATCAGCTGTGCAGTTACTGAACAGCTGATCTGCGCCTTTGTTTTCGCATAGGCAAATATCCGGTTTTCTCATGAAAATTTCCTGTTTTGCCTTCAGTGCTTTATTATACTGTTCCTGGACAAACTTGCAGTAGGCAGATTACAAGCACTAAGTGCAAAAATTTTATTTTGCTTCATTAATAACTTCTGCTCTTTGATGAGTTAAAAGTCCTTTGTAGCTATATAACAAGTAGCCTGAAAATGTCCACAAAGCAATATTTATATCGGGGAAAATGAATTAGTCAAATCATTAGGTCATGAAATGCAGGTCACAGTGACCTATATTTCACCGAAGGGTCAAACCATGCTGAACACCGACTAATATATTCTTACATAATTATGTTCATAAAACAACTGACTTGCTGTCACTTTGTCTTATGTTCTAGCAAAGTCAACAAACCATGAAATACAAGTCACCATGGAATAATTTTATTTTCATGACAGATCAATATCAGTTTTTAAAGAATGCATGCTCCATCACTTCAAGGTCCCCTTTCAGTATTTCCAGACATCCAACCATTTTACAGGCTACATTCTGCCAAATGATCCCAGCGGGCACATGACGTCATAATGACGTCATATCGACGTCGATGCGACGTCTTGAAAGGTTCAAAGTTCAAAAACAGTTCTCTTACCTTTACATATATCTTGTCAATAAGCCAATTTTTGATAAAAATAACAATATAATGATAAAAAGTCAAACAAAATATGATAATAAGCATTGAAACTTTAATAAACATCATTCATCATCACAGTGTATATCCGAGCGTATGCAGAACAGACGGTTACGGAACGGACAGACGTTTACAGGAGCACGCACTTTTTCGCGCCAAAAATGTTTTTCCGTTCTTTTAAAGTGACTAATGCAAATATTGAGACCAAACTAGAGCAGATGTGTTGCATACATACCCGTCTAGTTGTTTGTGCTCAAGAGTACAATGATTTTTCAGGGGGTTTGCCATAACTGCCCAAGACGTGTGAAAAATGGCATATTTTGTATCTTTTTGGCTGTGTGTCGAGATTGCTTGCAAAATAAGCCATTGTCAACCTTTTGGATTTAGTCCGTATGTAGTTAAATATGTCCTGAACCACCAGACATTAAATAATTTATGTTTTCCAGTAAAAAATAGCCAAGATTTGTTTTTTTTCTGAAGCGTATGGTAATTTCATGGTTACGGGGCGGTACAGTCGTTTGTTACGGAGCGGAACAGACGAAATGACGCATTTCCATACGAAACGGAACAGACGTAGGCGAGCTTTAGAATACGGATAGAAACAGACGCTGTATAGTAGAAATGTAAGATACAAACATGTTTTAGCTCACTCGAGCTTTCTGATTCACTATAGACAGCGGAATTTTTACAGACCCAGCGTCTGTCTGTCCATCTGTTCCTCACCATCCTGCTAAAAGTATTTCACTTCTATCATCTAACAATAAAATAAGAAATCAAACAATTTTAAGCCAGGTGCAGTGTCATGAACAACTATGCCATCTCAATCGGCCAGTATACAGTGGATCGCAGCTAGCTAGTGGCTGACAGTCGGTATTGTGTCCTTGTCACAGCTAGACGACACTAGCACTTCAATGAGTAATCAGGCAGCGGAAGCCATTTCCCGACAGGTTTTTGTCATGACATCTAAAATTCTAAATCCTTACGTTAAATGTTTATGGCGTACGTCATAACAACATGGATTCATTCGATGCTTCATTATGTTCATATTCCGATGCTTCATCGTGTTAATATGCACAAGCATGGCTAAATAGTAATAGACTGCGAGTAAATCAAATAAGTAAGATGCATGACAGAATCATATATGCTTACAAATCACGCCAAAGATTGTATCTCCCGCCGCAAGCTCCCTTTTGCGGCGTCTTGGCTGATTCTCACGCATCATTCATATATGGAAAGACTTTGGAATATATGACCGATGCTTTGGAGAGTACTCCCGCCGGTGTGTACGGAGGTGGGTGTTCGCTTGATGACTTTGCTTAAGGACTGAGTATGCAAACAGGGAACCTTTTCCTTTGGCCGAAATTCTAGGGTCTCTATATTACTAACGTATTCAGCACGAATGCCAGCCTTCCATATAGACCTCCGGTTAAAACAGACATGAGTCTTATTATCGGACCTTTTCAGACTTTTTTCAGTCTTTTATTTTAGAATTTATTGTTAGATATGCACTATTAGTGATACTATATTTAAAGGAGAAGAAAAGCCGTGATTGCCTCGTGATGCTGAGCACCAAGGAAGCCATTGGTACCATTTTAACGCATTTGATATGGCGCGGCCTGGGCGAACCCACGACATCTCGCCCCCGAAGCGGGCTCTTTTACCACTGAGCTATCGGGACCTCTCCCCGCTCTCTCTCTGATCTGCTGTTTGCCCCCAAACAACTTTTTGTTTTCACAACGTAGTCGATGCTATTCTGATACATGTACGATGCTGATCCAGGTCACCAGGTGTATTCCATCTGGTCACGTTCGAGTGCTACAATACAGAAGGTTGCCGCAAAGTGTTATATTTGACATCACAGTGTTGTTCATGTAGTATTCATGGCCGTCTGTGACCGCTCCGTATGCTGACTCGTCTGTTTTTTTTCGTAGGCTACGTCTGTTCCGCCCCGTAACATAAACGAATCTGTAGACTGTTCCGCTCCGTAATGTTTTTGTTGCTAAGCAACAAAATTCTGCTTAAACTACAAGGCTTCCATGCCGGAAATTATGGTGTTTTGGAAGATAGTAGATGGACATGCAAGGCCGATATAACAATACATTCGAAGCGTACAGTTTTGGATGAAAAACTGTACAAAACATTTTTGGCGCGAAAGAGCGCGTGCTCCTGTAAACGTCTGTCCGTTCCGTAACCGTCTGTTCTGCATACGCTCGGATATACACTGTGATCATTAAGAGCAAAATATAATATGCATGGGAAACAGCTGATTTTGAGAATCAGAAGTTACAGGAAATTGTGATGTGGAACTTTTAAAGGCTTCTGACTGAGTCATCAGTTCCTATTGCATCAGGATATTAGATGTAAGTGCTACCAAAACATAAGATACAGTAAGAGAGCTTACCATAAGTCAACAAAATATTCAGAAACCTGATATGATAAATTGATTGGAATTATGCTTAAAGTATGGGAGCATGGTGACCATCTTGGTCATGTGACCTAGATTTTTATGTACGCATTGGTTCAAACTTCCTATGGATGCTTTGAATAAAATTTGGCATTGATTGGTAAAGCAGTTTCCGAGAAAGTGCTTGAATATTATGGTAATTTACATGTATACTGCCCTGGGGTGGGGGCAGATGAACCCATGGGGTCAAATCTTTTTTCAGAATAATCCAACTGCCCATTTCCTGCAAGATTTTCCATATAAATGACATTTTTAAACAGTTTTCCCCATTCAAAATGCATAGGCAACATATGTTTACCTTGTTGTAAAGCAGGTCAAGGTCATCACAGGGTCACAATTTATATAATACATTATTGTACTTTAGTCATCAATGCTACATGCCAAGTTTTGATGAAATCAGTCCATCAATTCCAGAGAAGATTTTTAAAGTGTTTTTAGCATATATGGGCATGGCGGCCATCTATGTCATGTGACCTGGATTTTTTTATATACACATAGGTTCCCCCTTCCTATAGACTGGCCAAGTGGTTTCAGAAGAGATGTTTGAATATTTTGGTAATATACATGTATACTGCCCCAGTGTGGGGGCAGATGAAGCCCTGGGGTCCAAGTTTTATTCAGATTCATAAATATTCAATCCAATTGCCCATTTCCCTTTAACTGACATTTTAACAGTTGTCCCCCTTTCAAATTTCCAAATTATAAAATTTATTCAGGCATACCCCAGGCAACCTTGCTTTAAAATAGGCCAAGGTCATCACACTGTCATGATTTATATAAACATTGAAGTACTTAAGTCATCAATGCCAAGTTTTGATGAAATTGGTCCACCGTTTCCGAGAAGAAGATTTTTTACCATATATGGGCATGATGGCAATCTTGGTCATGTGACCTGGATCATCTATATACACATTGGTTACCCCTTCATATAGATGCTTCATATAAAATTTTGCTTTCATTGGCCTTGGGGTTTAAGAGAGAGGATCTTTGAAAATGTTGACGCATGGACGGACGCTGGCTCAAGTACCATCCTATAACCTCCCCATGTGCGCTGGCAAACACCAGATCAAAGCTTGACCATTTGTGACAAATGTAACATTTCATCAGGCTCATAATGCACCAGTCATTTGTAACCGTTCCCCCACCCCCACCCACATATTGGTAAGGGCAGGGATTATGACTTTTCAGATTTCAATGCCCTGCTATAAGCCCCACCCCTGGGGGACAAACTAGAGGTCAAACATTTGCTCTTTGCCCTGCCCTTCGCAACAGACTATCTCCTTGGGGTAAGGATCCTAATGTAAAAACCCTGTCATTTCCAGTGCATTGTGGAGCAATAAAAAATTGCCCACCACTTTAGCCCGGCTATCCCCCACCCTTCCCAGTAGGTGTGGGGGCATGGTGTTGCAAATCTGGTGCATAATTCTTTTGGGTCTGAAGCTTACACAATACAGCTCTAATGGTCCAAATCATTTTTAAGGTCCAAATATGAATGTGCTAACTGGTTACGAAGATATACATAACAAAAAACTTAAGATCTGAACAAATACTATACCAGAAAAAAGCCATTATTTATGATGTTCCAGATTTTAATTTCCAGCCCCACCCCTTGGCATGGGCCAAAGGGTCCGATGCCTTGGAATAAAAGCCAACCAGACCTGGTATCTATGGTCCAAGTATGAATGCTTTCTTATGATTGGTTGTCAAGATATGGACTTCTAGAAAACTATACCACAGTTACGGCTGGTAATGTCGTTATGGGCAACAGGAAGGTTATGCAAAGTGAATCCTAACGGGAACTTCCGAACCTGAGCCACGGGGATCAGACAAAATGTCAACAGCCAAGTGAGTTTTCACGAATTGTATTTTTTCACAGTATTGCAGCTTTATATATACAAAAAGGAGAATACCATTCTCAATAGTATTTATGTCTGCATCCGAAACAAATGAATCGGTCACATAAACATCAATAGATTTCTCCTATGTGTGGTGTTTCGGTGTAATTAGATTTTGTGGTTGAAAGTGAGGGCGCTCGGTTCAATAAATGCTTTAAAATACACTTTTGCTACATATAACAATATCCTTATCCATTTTGTTTTGCAAACGAAAGTTGTCAAGATTTATTCTCAAGTGTCACTTGTGTAGATGCTGAGCTTTTCGTTTATGTTGCCTCTTGACATGGGTTGCCCCTATCAGCACTATTGCCCCTAATGAGATGAATTCCTGCTATTGCAGCAAAGTCTCATTCAAAGATTATTTTATAATAAAGCAACAACCCGAAAACTGTTTACTGAAATATCGGCGATTTTATTTCAGTAACTGATTGAAGCGCGGTATACCTCAGAGGTAAGAACACTGACCTCTGGTGCTAGAGGTTCTAGGTTTGATCTGCGCCGGTGATAAAAAATTTGTTGTCCGTACACGCTTGCCTTCGTGTCATTTGCGGAGACGACATGAGTAAAATGTGATTGTAGCACTTGCAGTACGAATTACATTCCAAAACACCCATTAAACCCCTAAAAACTTGACCATTTCATCTATGTTAAAGCTTGAAAAATGCATTTTCCCACAGCAACACAATCATATTGTGCGACCGGTTTATGATTGCATATAAAATCGGTATTTATAATTCTTTTTCAAGTTGAATTTGTGCAATATTGCACATGGCATTGCTCTTGTTCTCGTTTTTATCTAATAAGCAAGAATATTTTCGCCCAAGTGATATCGTGCTGGATTGGTGGCCTTGTAAAGTAGTTATTCTGTCGTGCTACTCATGTTATTTTTGATCGTAGGCTCTGTTATATTTCTTATCTCCTATTCTGCGGTTGATAGGTATTAATAGGCGAGATTTTACGATTAAATTACTACTTCTGCTAACGAGCATTTTAATGTGGTTTTCTGTTCGGGAGGTATTCCTCTTTCTCTTGGTTTTTGGGCATTCACTGCACTTTCCTATCATATATAACAAACATTTGCATTTAGAACAACATAATAATTTATTAGTGCTTAAGCACAGAACCCCACATCCCCACGGAAATCGTTTTTTGCTAACCGATCACGTGCCTTTTGAATGTTTGGGGTGGTTTTGGGTGTTTCCATGAGCCCTTCCGCAGGTAACCGGGGTAGGGGTAACCGGTCCGATAGGGGTAGTCATGTCGCAAGCCATATCTTTTTTCCATTTCTTCTGTAGCAACGTTTTTAAGGATGTTCGCTGCTAACATTTGACATTTCGGAACTTCCGGTTTTTCTTTTGTTGAATATCTCGAAAACGGTTGCAGATATTTTTCTAATATTTTATATTTGGATACATATTGATGATATGCATTGAATGGGCCATGAAAATTGTCAATCTAAGGAACTTCATTTTTTCACCCCATTTTCTGCAACTTTTCAGAAAATTTTAGTTGTCAGTAAAATTTAGGGGGTAGGGTAGATTAAACTTGAATATTGCACATCTTCAAATTAATTGCACGAGTTCGATGTTTGTTTTAGCAGCAGTATATGTGTATATGGTCTTCTAAGTCGGTCTTTCTGTCTTTGGTGTGCTAGTTTTAAAATTTTGGGTGGTTTTATGAAATGGGCTTTAAGAAATAAAACAGATGAAAAAAGGCTTAAAATGGCGATTTTCAAGTTGTTGGTGCTCTCTTATATGCACACTACCCTATATATTTCTTTCTTTTATTCGAACAATATTACTAAGTTCTATCTTGTGTGAAAATACAAGAAAAAGTTTGAATCAACAAATATGGGTTTGGCACAGTTCAAAATATTGATTTTTTCCGACTTTTAAAGTATGGGGGTAGGGTTGGAAAACGACTCGTAAAATTTGGTCATCCACTTCAAGTTGCAAATTTTTCATTGCTTTTGGTCCAAAATAGTCTGCATTACGTAAATATTATGAATTTTGAAAGCACTCTAGGTGTATTTTTGTTCAAGACAGGTATGTTTCAAAGAATTGAAAATTAAATTATTTTTTCTAAATTTAAAACAAAGTGTTCAGAGGACTCATTCACAGGCCTGTAGCTCGAAAAAATGCACACTACCCTATACTTATTTTGTTTTCAAATGTCTTGTGTTGTAATTTGGAATCAAAAAAGAGTGGTTAGAAAAAAAGTTTGAATACTTTTTCATTAGCAGCGAACATCCTTAAGCAGAATTTCTATGGCAAATTCTTTGGACAAGGCATTATACAGTGAAAGGCTTGAATGGATTATATTTGTCTATATAAGCTCGTCGACAATGCACCAAAACATGTCCAGTAACAGCTCAAAACAGAACAAACAACATACCTTGCATCCAGGAAAAACTGGATATTAGAGATACAACAGCATTTTCCACTCCCACGATCACAAAAAAGTAAGCAGAAACAAATACTAGTGGGAATAGTATTGCCCGATTTCAGAATATTTACCTCCGAAGAAATTTGTGTAAAAATAAACAAATGTCACATTGTTGTTTTCGTGTTCTGTTCCCGTTACATATGTCATAAGGTATCCGTTTGCATAATATTTGATTGCCCCCAACGACATTACCAGCCGTAACAGTGTTACGTGCACACGCAGAGGAAATGCACGCACTTGCCAACGACCGAGGTGACTATAATAGCTCTACGCACTTTGTGCAGTCGAGCTAAAAATTGTAATCATAGCTATAAAAGAGTACTTATTTGAAACTGTTGACGGATGGTCAGATCCGAGGAGCCCAAATATCTTGCAAACTAACTTAAGAGTAGAAATATTAAGAAGCTGATACATTGGCCAAAAATCCTAACCAAGATGACAGAAAATCTGTCTAGTATTAGAAAGTTATTGATAATCCATTTAAATCTGGCTAGTGTTTTTGCTTGGTTTGCTGAATTTGTGTTATACATCCTACTGAATAGTTAAGGTCACATGGAGATGGGGCCTCAGTTACAGTCTCATCCTCAAGACTGGAAAAAGCGGCCCCCATGGCCGAGCGGTTAAGAGCGCTGTTTCTTAATCACTTGATCATCTCACCGCTGTGTCTGGTGTGGGTTCGAGCCCGGCTCTGGCCACTTGAGGCAAGTCAAGTTCTGCTTGCGGGTGAGCCAGGTGGTTTGTCTCGGGGTTCTCCCATTTTTGCCCACCTACTGATTGGCCCGTCTCATATAAGCTGAAATAATCTTGAAAGGGACGTAAAACTGAATAAAAAAAAAACAAAAAAAACAAAAAAAAACTGGAAAAGTCTGAGATTGAACCCACAACCACTTGTTAACAAGATGGGGAGCTTAACCACAACACCACTAAGGCTTCAGACTAGTGGTTTTAATATTACAGCAAGATGTACTAATTTCTGTTGGGCATCTTAGTTTGAGTCTTATATGGTCATATATTAATTTGTCATGATAAATTCAATGAAAGAAGGCAGAGAGAAGAAATTCAAGATAGTAACATGAACATTTATTTCATTTCATTACAAATCAAGTTTATTGTCAAGTTCAGAGTTCAGATTGCATAGGAGTAAATATAAGTTTTGAACATTTTGTACATTTTGTACAAGATTTTTACCTTCTTCCAAGGCATGTTTATGCTAAAATGAAAATTCATTTGAGCCGCATCGTGAGAAAACCGGATTTTTGCCTAGGCGAAAACAAAGGCGCAGATCAGCTTCGCGGTAACCGCGAAGCTGATCAGCGCCTTTGTTTTCGCTACTCGGATAGTACAATTCCTCTTCTACTTAAATCCAAAATTTCAAGCTTCTAGCCTGCTTCTGAGACTGTACAGCCCGGTTTGTGTCGGACCTGGTCGGAAACCCCGAAGACCGGTTTTCTCGCGTCGCGGCTCATTTATAATTGTGGTGAAAAAAACTATACTTTTTACATGATTAATAACATTACACTGAATTAGAAATGTGTGTTTGTAAAACACAATGCCCCCAACTGTATGCTTGCCCCTAACCTGGCATAGCGTATTTGTTAAAGAGAATGCAGGCTTTTTGGAGACAAGTTAAAAATGTAGTAAAAAATTCAAAATTCTGTAATTCTGTCAAAATTTGACAAAAAGTTGTCAAGAGTTTATCAGGTGATCTACTCCTCAGCCCCTATCAGTATATCAAATATGAAGGCTCTAGCTTAAAAACTTTTTGGGATATCTTGCACACAATATTTTCAAATTTTGTTTTCAAAGGGACATAACTCAGAAAAGGGGCATAACTCTGCCATGAAAAAGAATATGGGTCAACTATTTTTCAGAAGGAATCTGTATACGAAATTTCAAAACTGTAGCATGCAGCATTCAAAAGACAAAAGTTTCCTAGCATTCACTCTTAAAAAGTTTCAAATTTCACCTGAAAGTGGAATTCTCAATCAAAAATTCAAAATTCCGTAATTTGGCAAAATTTGATGGAGAGTTCTCAAAAGTTAATCAGATGATCTACTGCTCAGCCCAATCAGTGTACCAAATATGAAGGCTCTAGCTCAAATACTTTTTGAGATATTTTGCACAAAAGATTTTTCAAATTTGTTTTCAAAGGGACATAACTCAAAAAGGGGCATAAATCTGACATAAAAAATATGGGTCAACTGTTTTTTCATGAAGAATATGTATATGAAATTTCAAATTGTAGCATGCAGCATTCAAAAGACAAAAGTTTGAAAAAAGTGTAACAGACGCGCACACAGACAGACAAACAGACAGACAAGCCGAAAGCAATATGCCCTTCCAACTTTTTCAAAGTTGGGGGCAACTTTTCTTAAGTAAGGGGGCATTAAAAGAAAGATATGGTAACTTTACCAGTTAATCAAAGGCTAATATTTTGCAATGGTAAGCAGTACAGATTATTGATTATAAGATTCTGTCAAGAGATCGTTGATTTTCCCCTTGTTTATCAACCAACTGAAAGTTCTACAAATCATGCAGCCCTAACACAATTGACATCTCCTTGATTTTGGTTCTAAGTATTATTGTTCTTTTTTCTTTCTTTTTTTTCAGCTACCTTATGATAGCCTTCTGATTTAATCTCCATATAACATGATGTGTAGAGGGTCGGGGAGGACCATCTTGTATCATTGTTCTTTATGAGATTCTCATTTGGAATAATGCAACCAAAAATGAATGATCCTTAACAAGAAACAAATAACTATGCCTCTAACACATAAACAACAAAGTTAAAATAACCAACAGAACCAAATAACAGCATGCAGACAAAGAAATGACCTACCTTTCATCATTCTTGTATGCTTTTTTTAAAAACAAACTTGCTGATCGAAATGTTTGACACTCTTAAAACATTCAGAGATAACCAAACAGCTTAAAATACTGTTCATGCTACAGTCATTTTAGTGTTCTGATGAGTTTTACATCTTTGTTTAAACTAGAACTTTTCTCCATATAATACACATCTCAAAACAGTTCCTATTTGCTGTCTTTCTGTCTTTATAATGTTCAAAATATGATAAGTAAATGTGCAATTGATGTTAAAAATAAAATATTGGCCAGTGATCGTAGTGATGATAATAATGCTTGAATGTGCCTCTTCTGATGACCTTCTTTTTCTCTTTTTCACTGTACTTGTTCAGTTCAATTCATGTATTATCCCTTCAGTCATGAATCAACATTTAAATTATGAATCCACATCATTTTAACCAGAAATCATGAATCATCAATGTTAAATCATGAATCATCAATGTGAAATCATGAATCATCAATGTGAAATCATGAACCATCAATGCGAAATCATGAATCATTAATGTGAAATCATGAATCATAAATGTGAAATCATGAATCATCAATGTTAAATTGTGAATCATTGATGTGAGATTATGAGTCATCGATGTTAAATCATGAATCATTAATGTGAGATTATGAATCATCGATGTTAAATCATGAATCATCTATGTTAAATCATGAATCATAAATGTGGAATCATGAATCATCTATGTGAAATCATGAATCATCAATGTGGAATCATGAATCATCTATGTGAAATCATGAATCATCAATGTGAAATCATGAATCATCAATTTGGAATCATGAATTGTCAATGTTAAATCATGAATCATCAATGTAAAATCATGAATCATCACTACAAATCATGAGTCATCAATTTGAAATCATGAACCTTCTTGAATCGTAAGTCAACCCCACGAAATCTGGGATCATCACAAAATTCACGAATTACTCATCTTGGAGCAATGCAGAATAATGAATAATTTCTATGAATCATTTTTATGAATCATCCCACATATTTGCTTCATCATCGTCCATACTGTCCTCATCACCGTCATCGTTCGCATCAACTTCCTCCTCTGATGTCACGTCAGGGTCGTCAGCCTGGGACAAACAGCGTGGACACTGACAGTTGAACAGGTAGTTTTCTCTGCAATAAGACTTTATTATCATATGTTTGATATATTTTTTAATAAAAATTACAGGCTTTTATTAAATATCCAGTATAATGTGTTTGATCTCTTTACCACCTAACAATGCTTAAAACATTAACACATCCAGTCACATTTTGCTTATACATGCATCAACTTTGCAATAACTCTTATTTGACTTTAACAGATCATTTGTATGAAAAACTCAATGACCTGGGATGTATGTCAAACAAAGACTCAGACTAGCAATTTATAAGTATCACTTACTAACTACTCAGAGATGACTAACCATTCCTACAGTGGGAATTGAACCCAGGACCTCTTGATTTGGTGTCAAGTGCTCTACTACCAGGCCACTGCGCTCCACACAACCCGAGTTTGACTCACATTCTGTAGAAACCCTCTGTATAAACCCATCTGATTGGGAATTTTTGCATCCTTTGCATCGCATGAATAGTGTCACAAAGCCAATGTGTACAATAAATTATCAATAAATTTTATACAATAATTTGCTAAAACTCATTTGAGCCGCCGTATAGGAAAACCAACAATCTTCATAGGCGAAAACAAAGGCGCAGATCAGCTTCACATTCACAGTAACTGCGAAGCTGATCAGCGCCTTTCTTTTCGCTACACGGATAGTATAATTCCTCTACTTTCTGAATCCAAAATTTTCAGCCTCTATCTATCTTCTGTGACTATACAGACCTGGTCGGAACCCAAATTGTTGGTTTTCTCACGGACAGGCTCATTTATTTTCTTTAAACTGACTTACTTGAGAATTTTCTGTCGACTATGTCTGCTCCTCTCCCTGTCACAGTCTCCCAGATAGCTGATGAATATCTCCTGAAACAAACAAACATTCTGAAACATTCTAAAACCTTCTGTTCACATTTCTTGCATATGTAAAACCTGAGAAATGTTCTTAGGTGCAACTCAAATTTTTTGCCCTTCAGAAACAGTTGACAAGTGCATTTTGCAGCATATGGAAGCATATCATTTAACAGAAGATACACAGAAGAAATAAGTCACAGGGGCAGGTTGTAGGAGAGAAAATGAGTCCAACCAGCTTTCAATCTGGAAGAAGCTGAACATTAATAATATTGTTTGCAAGGCTGCAGTCACGTCCCCTCTTTCGTGTTCCACCTTTAAAACTGTTAGAGTCAAAAGAGCTTCTAAGAAGAGAAGATTCCTGTTGGATTTAATAGAAGCAGAAGGAATATGTTTCTTCTATATTTAGAAGACATAAATCAAACAGACTTTCTCCATCTCCCAATTCCAGAGGACATATTTCACTTGGATAGTGAATGAAAATAATTACCTCTTCTGGTGCAATGTCTTTCAGGGCTGTGAGTGTGAGTGAGTGGTCGCCATGGAGAAATGATATCTCAGCATTCGGATCACAACTGTGGTTACCTGGGGACAGATATAAAACAGTTCTGAAGAAATTGAGTATATAAGTAAACCAACACAATGGATTTGTAATATATTCATATGGGAACTAGTAACTAAAACATATACATGTACTTACAATTCATCTGGAAAACATGTCCGTGCAATGAATACCCCCGTAAACCCCACTTTTATATAGTAAAACTGGGGTTTGCAGGGGTATACCTATTTTTCTAACATAGATTGTGGGTACTCGTTAGAACCGCCTCGGCGAGGCGGTTCTAACGTGTACCCACAATCTATGTTTTCAGCAAAAATAAGAAAAATATTGAAAAATTTCTACTGAAAATTACAACTTTAAAAATCTCTATATATTGCATGGGCATGTTTTCATAATGATGTTATTTTTGTTACTATGTACTGATGATCTGTCAGATCAATTTTTGACAATTACCCCAGGAGCTGAGGAAATGTGACTTGCTCAAGGCAACCACAAATGACTGCTGAGCCTTGAACCAGTGACCCCCTTGGCGCCGTCCAGGCTGTCCTAGGGAACTTCACTGCTCAGCATCTCGGTAACGTTTACAATTGTAATAGAAAACATTAATGTTTCTAATAGATTGCTGTAGATGTTCATATTTAATCATAAGTCAGTCTGAATTCCGTTCAATTTCTATGTAGCTGGTCTTGTTATTAAAAGAGACTTACGTACATGCACTTTGTAATTTATACAATCCAGCTCCTTCGCAGTTCAGGAAGTCACCAGATACTGAAACAATCAAGATAATCTTATGAAGATTAAGTTCAACGACAGCATGTAGATAATCCAGAACAAGGTAAACACCAAAGAAAGAAGAGGGCAAGGCTCTGTTTGTGGCTTGTGCCACCCTGGTCGCATCTCCTAGTTCCGGTATCTGAAATTATTAAACATTTCTTGTTTGTGAAGAGGACACTAATAAACAGAATTTACAGTTTCTGTGAACTAGGATTTGAAACGTTCTATTTATTGTATCATATAATTTACAATTTATCATAGTGTCAAACCAATATAAAGTCTTGATTTTTACTTTTTGAAACAGAATCCTGTAATTTTAGATAATCAATATGATGCTGCCTTCAAATCTAACTGACACAGATACTAAACATAGCTTAAAGCTGTAGATGGCTCGATAGATGTTTGGTTTCTGGTTAGGTTATAGCTTAACATCTCAGTCAACAATTTTTCATGACGCCAATGCTTCCTATTTATTAAACCAGCACTTTGGGGAGCTTTAAGCGACTTGCTTATTGACATGACTCGAACAACTGACCTCTCAATCTGGGATTTCAGCGCAATAACCACTAGGCCACATACTCCCATCTTCATTGTGTACCCCAGATCAATCTGTTTTAACTTATTAATGTGAGCCACCTCATGGGAAAACCAACAATTTGCATATGCGAAAACAAAGGCGCAGATCAGCTTCGCGGTAACCGCGAAGCTGATCAGTGCCTTTGTTTTTGCTACACGGATAGTACAATCCCTCTACTTCCTAAAAACGAAATTTCATGCTTCTAGCTGTCTGCTGTTACTGTGCAGTCCGGTTTGTGTCTGACCTGGTCAAAAACCACATTGTTGGTTTTCCCACGAGGTGGCTCATGTATACCTTCATCAAGACTATCATACAGTTGGTCAATAAAGGAATCTAGCTGAGATTTTTCCTCCTCTGGTAACTGTAGTTTTTCACAGTTCTTGCACCATGTACTGACTGAACTGCAATATACAAACAACATTCCTCATATAACATGAAATCTGGGCTCTGAAAAACTTAGGATAATTTAAATTGGTCTTTAATTCTTACAATACCTGGGTAGACTTAGCATTAGTAGCTAAACGCCACTTTGTGCACATCCCTACAAAATTATCAGAAATTTGCTCTTCTCAATTCAAACTGGAACAACTTGTTGGTAAGCTTGTGTGCTTCATTAAATGAGCCGCCTCGTGGGAAAACCAACAATGTGGTTTACGAACAGGTCCGACACAAACCGGGCTGTACAAGCACAGAAAGGAGCTAGAAGCTTGAAATTTCGGATTTAAGTAGAAGAGGAATTGTACTATCCGAGTAGCGAAAACAAAGGCGCTGATCAGCTTCGCGGTTACCGCGAAGCTGATCTGCGCCTTTGTTTTCGCCTATGCAGATTGTTGGTTTTCCCATGTGGCGGCTCAAATAGTGTTAAAATACAATGTAACATCACTAAACTATGAAATATAGGCCACAATAGTATTTGACCTTCATACCAACCTTGAGCCTATTCCTTGTTGATTGGTTCCCATCAAGGCAAACATGGACCGGAAACCTTCAGCAGTATACCACTGAAACAAATTAGAATTGTAAATGTCTTCAAAGTACATTAATTTTAGCATGCCAACAATGGATATAAACCTGTGTGTCCCTGCACCTAAGGGTCATGTTATGCTATAAAAGGCATATTTGGTTCCTTTTTTCAACAAGAATAGATTCACAATAAGTTCAGAGTAACACATTATCGTAATGGACGTGGGAGGCTGTGAGTTTGATCCCGGGCCGAATCATACCAAAGACCTTAAAAATGGTACCAGTGGCTACCTTATGGTGCTCAGCAATATAAGGCATGCACTGGGTTAATCCTGTCATATGGTGACAAGTCTTATTAAAAGCAAACCTTCCTGGTGTAACATTTTTAACACAAGTAGCCCAAGGGCAACGATTGCTCACCTGAGAGTCAACAAGTACAGTCACTGGACAAAGTGGTCGTTTTTTTTTTTTGTTTTTTTTGAAGATCTGATCAAAATTGAAGACACTTGAGTGGCCTCAACACTAAAAATTGATTTTTCAAACATTCAAGGGCAGCTAACTCCGCAGTCCAGGGTCGAATCTGGCTCAAATTCGAACTCATCCAAGATGTTATCAGGGTTCAACCTAACCAAGAATTTTAGGGAGAAGTTTCTTCACTCCTTAAGAAAATTTGAGAGAAGTTTGGACCTGAATTTCAGGTTTTCCTATATATTCTATACATTTTCACTTATCCCTCAGCTGAAAATAGGGAGAAGTTTGATAATTTAGGGAGGCTTTTTCTCCCTAGTTGCCCTGTAGGTTATTCCCTGGTTATGGTTATCCTTGTTACTTCCATGAATGAAGAAGAACTGATCAAAATTGAAGGCACTAGAGTGGCCACAATACAAAATATTGATTTTTCAAACACTAAAGGGCAGCTAACTCCACAGTCAGAGGTCCGATCTGGCCGAAATTCAAACTCATTCGAGATGTTTAGTTATCCTTGTTACCTGCAAGAATGAAGAAGATCCACTGAAAAACAAAGATGCTAGAGTGGCCACAACACAAAATAATGATTTTTCAAACATTCAAGTGCAGTTAACTCCACAGTCAGAGGTCGGATTTGGTCGAAATTCGAACTCATCGTGTGTATGTTATAGATGTCCTTGTTACTTCCAAGAATAATAAAGAACCGAATAAAAATGAAGGCGCTAGCATGGCCACAACACTAAATATTGATTTTTCAAACACTCAAAGGCAGATTACTTCGCGGTCAGAGGTCAGATCTGGTCGAAATTCGATCTCATCTGAGATGTTACAGATGTCCTTGTTACTTCCAAGAATAAAGAAGATCCTAATAAAAATGAAGGCGCTAGAGTGGCCACAACACTAAATATTGATTTTTCACACAGTCAAGGGCAGATAACTCTATAGTCAAGGGCCGGATCTGGCTGAAATTCGAACTCATCCGAGATGTTATGGCTATCCTTGTTACTTCCAAGTATGAAGAAGATCTGATCAAAATTGAAGGCGCTAGAGTGGCCACAACACAAAATAATGATTTTTCAAACACTCAAGGGCAGCTAACTCCACAGTCAGAGGTCGGATCTAGCTGAAATTTGACATATTATAGTTGTCCTTGTTACCTGCAAGAATAAAGAAGATCCACTGAAAAATAATGGCGCTAGAGTGGCCACAACATTTTTCCCATTATAAGTCTATGGGGATTTTTCCAGACCCTCAAGGGCAGTTAACTCCGCAATCTGAGGTCGAACCAAGCCAAGATTCGAACTCATCCAAGATGTTATGGTTGTCCATATGATTCCCAAGAATGAAGAAGATCTAGAGTGGCCACAACATTTTCCCCATTATAACTCAACGGGAGCTATCTGTTGCCATGGAAACCAGAGTTCTGATTCGACCTGGCCCAAAACCTAATGCAACCTTTCCGCCTCCTCAGTGATGCTTCAGATAAAATTTGATTGTGATTGGCCTCAGAGAAATTCAAGACTGAAAGTGTGAACGCACGGATGACGGCTCGACTACCATACTATAAGCTCACCTTGTGAGCCTTCGGCTCAGGTGAGTTAATAACACCCCTACTGGTTCCCGTCTGCTAGCTTTACTATATATTGGGAAGTACATACTGGGAACTGCATACCATGTAACTCATTTCCACATAATTTATTCCACTTACATTTTTCACTGATTCTTCATAAAGTGGTGGCTGACTCATCATTTCTCTTAAAATTTCTAATTGTTCCTAAAATGAGAAATGAGCTGCTGAACCAGAAAACCAACAATAGGTATATAGCCGCCTCATGGGAAAACCAACAATCTGCATAGGCGAAAACAAAGGTGCAGATCAGCTTCGCAGTAACTGCGAAGCTGATCAGCGCCTTTGTTTTCGCTACTCAGATAGTACTATTCCTCCTCTACTTAAATCCTAAATTTCAAGCCTCTAGCTCTTTTCTGTGCTTGTACAGGTCGGTTTGTGTCAGACCTGTTCGGAAACCACATTGTTTGTTTTCCCACAAGATGGCTCATATGTGAGTACAAAAATGCAAAGCAGCTGTGCAGTAACTGCATAGCTGATCCGCATCTTTATTTTTTCTGCACAGACAGAACAATATCTCTTCTTCTTAAATCCGAAAGTTCAAGCTTCTAGCATTTTTCTGTGGCTGTACAGCCTGCTTTGAGTCAGACCTGGTCAGAAACCAAATTGTTGGATTTCTTATGCACAGGCTCAAATGTTGATGTCCAGTGAAGCCACATTCGTTGACCGATTTTCTCTAAATGTTTCTATGCTCAAAAGCAAACATAGATTCTTTCCAAATCAGCATTTGTAAATTTATGCACCATTTATCTGAATATATATACAGTAACCAAATGTTAACAGAATGTATTTGATGATCCTAGTGTAAGCAAAAGCCTATGGAATACCTTCCTAACATGTTATATTGCTGGGTTCTTGATTCCCTACTGAAATCTATTTTTAAGAGATTCTGAAAAAGTAACTATCTGCTGAAATCCATTTTTAAGATTTTGAAAAAGTAACAAACTATATGTTGAGTAAAATGCAAATTTTATTACACAGTAGAAGGCCTGAAGTGATTGGAGGAATTTTTCATGATTCTTACATTCTTTCTTGTGAAGAATTCTCAAGTACCTGAAAATGTTTACCGAGTAGTTTGTGAACAGCATGCTCTTCTTCATTCACTGTGATCTTAACAAACTGGGAGAACTCTGACAGTAACTTCTCTTTATCTGTGGCCTACAAATAGTGATGATTATGTTTAATGTTCCACTCAACAGCTAAGGTCATATGGAGATGGGACCTTGCTTTCAAGTCTTATCCAAAAGACTGAAGGAGCCTGGGATCGAAATTAGGACCCTTGATCTACAATGTGAATGGTAAAACCACTATGTCATGCAGGTTTCTTGCCAGTAAACAGATAAACTCCTTCAAGAGAAAAACATTTTGTATATGCTGAAATGGAGACTCAGATCATCAGTAACCATACAATTGATCAGTGCTGTTGTTTCTCCTGCATTGTGAAATTCCTCTGCTCCCTCACCCAAATTTTCAAGTGCGTTTTAGGGACTAATTTCTCCCGCAACCGAATCTGTGGTGAAATAATGTCATTTTGGGGTGTCACCAGTAAACTATTAAGATTCAGTCTCTTTCCATATTGTAAAGGAATTTGTTCAGTCCAATATTTGCCAACTTGGTATGAACCCTGCTTATAACACTACTATGATAAATAACTAAATATGGGAACATTCGACATCAATTTGATGATGACTGACAAGCTCGCAATTTCTCCATACTACAATGTTGAAAGAAGCAGGTTTTCATTATTACTTCTGCCAACCAAATCTTAGCGTAAGATTTGAGCCGCCTCGTGGGAAAACAAACATTGTGGTTTCCGAACAGGTCTGACACAAACTGATCTGTACCGTCACAGAAGCTGGCTAGAAGCTTGAAATTTTGGATTTAGAAAGTACATGTAGAGGAATTGTACTACCCATATAGCGAAAACAAAGGCGCTGATCAGCTTCGCGGTTACCGCGAAGCTGATCTGCGTCTTTGTTTTCTCATATGCAGATTGTTGGTTTTCCCATGTGGTGGCTTATTTTTCTACAGTTTCAGAATTTTCTGTTTCTGTCAGTTACAGTACCTGTTTCACCATAGCGACCATTTTCACCAGCAGCATGATACTGGCAGTTTCTGGCGGATAGTGTGTTGATCTCCACCGCTCCAGAAGCAGGTTCACAGGGTGATCTGGGTCCTCCCTGGACCCTTCCAGACATAAACACTTGTGGTAGGACTGCCACGCCTTCTCACGGCAGGATTCATTGCAGTACTGTATCTAAATAGGTATAATGTTACTGTACATTACAAAAACACGCCTATGCACTGTACAGAAATTTTTTTCAAAAGCAAAAATTGAAAATTTCATTTGAAAAATTTTGATTTTTAAATATTTTCACTAAAAACATACATTGTGGGTACACGTTAAAACCGCCTCGCCTTAGAACTGCCTCGGTGAAGTGGTTCTAATGAGTACCCATTATGTACATGTATGTTTTGGATCAAAAATAAGAAAATTAGGTATACCCCTGCAAACCCCAGTTTTTCTGTATAAAAGTGGGGTTTAAGGGGGTATACATTTCAAGGACATGTTTTCCTGATGATGTGATATGTATTTTGCAATTTTTCTATTTCCAAATTTTTAGCCAGTTTTTGAATTCATGATTAAGTTCTTGTAACTCTTTACGTAATAATGAGAACTTCGAATTCATGAGGCATTAATTTGCTAATTAGTATCTATCCACAACATATATTTTTTATGAAAACGTAGCAAAAATTATCTTTCAATAATCATCAAATACTCCACATTATCTAGTATTCTACTAACCTGACACTGTGGACAGACAGTCATATCTTCTTTCTTCACCTCACAACACTCTGGCTGTGGCAGTACCAGAGCGGGGTTGTTGGTCAGCCGCCGCGCCATCTCCTCCGCCGTCTCAAGGGACCGCAGGCAGAACTCGCACGCTGTGTACTTGTATAGCTCATTCCAGGCAAACTGGCAACTAACCAGGGGAGCTTCTTCAAAAATTATCTCCCCTTTGGAAAACTGTCTGGATGCAAACAAACCACGACCCTGAAGATATATGAATATATCATTGATTAACATGGCTTGAAACTAGGCTCCTAGGTTATAGAACTTTATCCTTGCTCATCTGAGCTGAGCATGGATTTTAAACTGTTCATAAGTACAGAAATAATTAAAGTTGATTGAAAATTCAGGTTTAGATTAGCAAAGCCTGTAATTTATCCTGCCAATAAATGTTAAAATGCCAACAATTGCTGGCATTTTAACATTTATATGCTGAGTTGAGCATGAAAAAGAGTTTTATAACCTCAGGGCCTGGTATTCTAATTCAGTGAAACAGTCACTGAAGTTGTTAAAAAAATTGTAAAGTCTATGAGCATATTTGGATGGACCCCATGACATGACTGTCCCATGAAGCTTGTGTGACTGTACTGTTTATAGCTTGGTAGAGCGTGGTAAAAATGTTCTGTCTATTCTGCTCTTCTGTACATTGATAGAAAAAAAATCTTTCATCAACAGGAACCAGAAATGTTATTTTGACATCAGTGTGACGTTGCAACACGCGCTGCTGCATTATACTAATTGATCAATTAACTTTCCATTTTTACGTCGCTGCCACGTTTCAACACGTGCTGCATTGTACTAACTGATAAACTAACTTTCCATAATGGTAATGGTCGGCTATGGTCACCAGGGTGAGGAAGCTGTCATATATGTAACTTATTTTAAAATTATCTGCGCAATGGGAGTAGAGCATCGCGATAAAGGTAGTGCCTTATTTCATATTAAACATTTCTTTCCCACCTTGCCTTACAGCCACCTCTTCAGCAAATTTGGCTTTGACTGGTCATGTGAAGATGTCTGAAAATTGTGGTCATATATGCATGTCACTGTCTTACATGAGCCAAATCAGTAACAGAAAACTTTGTTAACAGAAATGCAAGTTCTCCCATCAAGGATAGTTTATATATGCTACCTCTACTAGCATCACAGAGTACATGTAATTGTATTAAGTTTCTAATTTGCATATTTGATGCAGACTCTCATTCTTGCACCAACATATTGTATTTGTGATCTTCACTATCACCTTGGATCCAAAATACCCCGGATAAGGCACTAAATGACTAAAGCAAATGTCAATAAATGTTGTCTCAGCTTGATTTTAAGTATCACAAAATGCATTAGGATGGTCTAAAATGAGTTTAAGTGACAACTAAGGCTCTAATAAAAGGTTTTATCATGTTTGGTCAAAATTTATAAGTTACTATGACTGAAAATGGACTTTTGCCCTTTATTTTCACCAAAATCTGGTAATTTTCTGTCAACCAGAGGATCAATGGTCCTGAGAACGCTCACCTGAAGCCTGATCTTGGAGCATTAAGTCATCATGAAATGACCTTGACCTTGAATACTCACATACCTTTATAGACTTCATAAGTTGTCTGCATCTGCTAAGTTTCAGGTCTCAGGCTGCAATAGTTTCCAAAACCAGTGATTTCTGAGAAAACCATAATCTTAATTTTGATATTTCAATGACCTTGGGTTCCGGAGAAGAAGTTTTTACCATATATGGGCATGGTGGCCATCTTGGACATGTGACCTGGATTATTTTTATACACATTTGTTACCCTATCCTATAGATGCTTCACATAAAATTTGGCCAAGTGGTTTCAGAGGAGAAGATGTTTGAATATTATGGAGATTGGAGATATACATGTATATTGCCCCAGACATATGAGCCCCTGGGGTCCATTTATTTTTCAGAATCATTAATATTCAGCCCTACTACCCATTTCCAGCAAGACAGTCACTTTAAATTACATTTAAAAGTTTTCCCCATTTAAAGGCATTGGCAACCTATGTTGACCTTGCCATAAAATAGGTCAAGGTCAACACAGGGCCATGATTTATATACTAAATGTAATACTTGAGTCATCCATACTTCATGCCAAGTTTTGTTGAAATCGGTTCACCGGTTCTGGAGAAGATTTTCAAGGTTTTTACCATATATGGGCATGGTGGCCATCTTGGTCATATGACCTGGATTATTAATATATACATTGGTTCCCCCTTCCTATAATGCTTCTTATAAAATTTGGCTTTGATTGGCCACGCCGTTTCAGAGGAGAAGATCTTTGAAATTGCGGACGGATGGGTGGATGCTGGATCATGGCCATCCTGTAAGCTCACCTCGTGAGCCTAACAGCTCAGGTGAGCATATAATACCCAAAGAACAATTTGTCTGTGATAATGGTCCATTCCTACAGTCATAACAGAAATAAATGTGCTTCAATCACCCTGCCCCTAAAATTTGATGCACATAAAAGAAGCACATAAAATAGGCACGTGTCTAAGAAATAGAAAGTTATTTTTCCACATTTACTATTGCTGTACAGGTCAGGGACTCTCTCCAGATTAATAAAATTATCTTTTACATGTACAATGTCCATTGCACTTGTGATAATATTAAATGGAGCGGACTGGCGCAGAGGTAGAGTGTTGGACTCTGGTATCGAAGGTCCAAGGTTCCATCCTCAGCCAGCCCGTGTTGCCATTCGTTGTGGCCTTGAGCAAGTCACATGTCATGTTTTTTCATTTCACATGTCTGAAAAAAATGGCAGAGTTTAGGGTAGACTGATTTCATATTGATTTTTTCGCAGAACAGCTGTAAGAGACATTTTTCAACAGTAAATATTGTGAAGGAAGCCATTTGTTGCATTGAATAACCCAACAATATTTTGAATATCTTTTGGAAAGTACAATTTTCAATAGATTGCTTAGGTGCGACAACACCCATTACTCTAGGATAGCTACGTAGTGATGGGTATAGAAGACACATATACAGCCTTGCTGTATGAGCTAGCTTTTAAAGCAACGCGTGTGTCTGGATATTGTTGCAAGATAAGAAATGTTGAGATCGTTTGTGGCTGGATGGGTGACCCAAGGTGGAGCAGGAGTCACTGAGTAGTAGGCTGCTCATGATGGTCAACGTCAGTTATTCTACAATGGTGGCAGCGTGCTTGACAATCCCTTGCGATATACCCCGCTCCTAAAAGAAAAAGGGTGATGGGTATAGAAGACACATATACAGACCTGTCAACCTCCTGAAAATTCTAAGAGGGAGATTTCGCGAAACAGTGATTTTTTTTTTCACCAAATAAGCATGCAACTTACGCACATGCTTTAGGACCTATAAAATTTCAAGGAGGGAGATTTTTTCTTCAGGAGGGAGATTTTTTCCAGCTTTTCAAAAAGACAATACTTGTTATTGGCTAAGGTAGTATTCCGCTAGCATTCATCGATACAAAACCGTTTAAACAAGGAATAATTGAGACGGTGTCATACCTCGGGTATTGAAAATTCGCTTGTGCAATTTTCTATAACGACTTTGATGCAAAAACCGCAAAGAAACGATGAAATTTGATCGAAAAATCAGTTTCGACATATTTCTGCCAAGGGCGCGGCCATATTGAGAGTTTTCCGGATGACCATTAGTTAACATGCAATCTGATCGGTTCGGAAATCAACCTAAAAAAGTTAATGGCTAATCACAAAGCTTGTTTTATGTTTCACCAGAATTTCCCGATATCATGCTTATAAATAGATTGGAGAACCGGAGATTTGCAGAATACGCTAAAAATAGAAATCAGAACGATCAAAAATTCCCAAACTCCACCAGAAATTTGTAATGACCTTGAGTCCTTGACTTTGTTTGTGTAAACACGGAAAAACCAGGATATGTTTTCTTTTTTGTTTTGGATGTTAAAATTAACTGGTAGACAGCCCAAAATCCGTTAGTTTGGCGTTTTTTATACAAATCAGACGGGAGGTCATTACTCGTTAGTCTATGGCAAAAAACGTTAGAATAACGAGATATCCAGGACAGGCTCAGGACAAATCAAAATTTAGCTACAGAGCTCGATTTAGCTAAAAGGAGCTTTAAAATTGTGTATATTTCATATGTATATCATAATAAAAAGACTCATTGAAAAAATTGCAAGTAAATGATTAGTAAAAGATGTTAACTACTTTGTATGGGTTGTGTAAACATCAAATTTGAGAAAATCCAGCCAAGATTTTTTTGCAAAAACTTCATTTTACAATTGCAGGAAATGAGATGTTATAAAATACCTCATTGTGGCAGTCATTGCAAAACTAGAGGACCATTGGTCCTGTAGCTCACCTGAGAGATTATCACATTGTAAGCTCATGAGATTTAAATTAATTGAGAATTGACCAATGAAAGTCTATGCATGGACAATATTGACCCCCGGGCATGGCCAAATTTGACCCAGGGGCATGACTGGCACAATTTATAATGGGGACTACCAACCATTGCTATATACAAAATATAGAAGCTCTGGGCCTTTTGGTTTCAGAGAAGAAGATTTTTTTAGTTTTTCCCATTGTAAGTCTATGGAGACTATCTACCCCCGGGGCGTGGCCAAATTTGACCACAGGGGCATGACTGGCACAATTTATGTAGAGGACTATTAGCCATTGCCACATACAAAATATCAAAGCTGTGTGCCCTGTGGTTTCAGAGAAGAAGATTTTTGAATTTTTTTCCCATAGCAAGTCTATTGAGACTATCAACCTCCGGGGCCTGGCCAAATTTGACCCCAGGGGCATGAATGGCACAATTTATGTAGAGGACCATTAGCCATTGCTACATACCAAATAACAAAGCTGTGGGCCTAGTGGTTTCAGAGAAGAAGATTTTTTTAGTTTTTCCTATTGTAGGTCTATGGAGACTATCGACCCCCGGGGCGTGGCCAATTTTGACCCCGGGGACATGAATGGCACAATTTATGTAGAGGACCATTAGCCATTGCCACATACAAAATATCAAAGCTGTGGGCCCTGTGGTTTCAGAGAAGAAGATTTTTTAATTTTTTTCCCATAGTAAGTCTATGGAGACTATCAACCCCCGGGGCGTGGCCAAATTTGACCCCAGGGGCATGAATGGCACAATTTATGTAGAGGACCATTAGCCATTGCTACATACCAAATATCAAAGCTGTTGGCCTAGTGGTTTCAGAGAAGAAGATTTTTTTAGTTTTTTCCTATTGTAGGTCTATGGAGACTATCAACCCACGGGGCGTGGCCAAATTTGACCCCAGGGGCATGGTTGGCATAATTTATGTAGAGGACCATTAGCCATTGCCACATACCAAATATCAAAGCTGTGGGCCCTGTGGTTTCAGAGAAGAAGATTTTTTTTTTTTCCCATAGTAAGTCTATGGAGACTATCAACCCCTGGGGGGTGACCAAATTTGACCCCAGGGGCATGAATGGCACAATTTATGTAGAGGACCATTAGCCATTGCTACATACCAAATATCAAAGCTGTGGACCTAGTGGTTTCAGAGAAGAAGATTTTTTTAGTTTTTCCTATTGTAGGTCTATGGAGACTATCGACCCCCGGGGCGTGGCCAATTTTGACCCCGGGGACATGAATGGCACAATTTATGTAGAGGACCATTAGCCATTGCCACATACAAAATATCAAAGCTGTGGGCCCTGTGGTTTCAGAGAAGAAGATTTTTTAATTTTTTTCCCATAGTAAGTCTATGGAGACTATCAACCCCCGGGTCGTGGCCAAATTTGACCCCAGGGGCATGAATGGCACAATTTATGTAGAGGACCATTAGCCACTGCTACATACCAAATATCAAAGCTGTTGGCCTAGTGGTTTCAGAGAAGAAGATTTTTTTAGTTTTTTCCTATTGTAGGTCTATGGAGACTATTTACCCCCGGGGCGTGGCCAAATTTGACCCCAGGGGCATGGTTGGCATAATTTATGTAGAGGACCATTAGCCATTGCCACATACCAAATATCAAAGCTGTGGGCCCTGTGGTTTCAGAGAAGAAGATTTTTTTTTTTTTTCCCATAGTAAGTCTATGGAGACTATCAACCCCTGGGGGGTGACCAAATTTGACCCCAGGGGCATGAATGGCACAATTTATGTAGAGGACCATTAGCCATTGCTACATACCAAATATCAAAGCTGTGGACCTAGTGGTTTCAGAGAAGAAGATTTTTTTAGTTTTTCCAATTGTAAGTCTATGGAAACTATCCACCCCCGGGTTGTGGCCAAATTTGACCCCAGGGGCATGGCTGGCACAATTTATGTAGAGGACCATTAGCCATTGCCACATACCAAATATCAAAGCTGTGGGCCCTGTGGTTTCAGAGAAGAAGATTTTTTTTTTTTTTCCCATAGTAAGTCTATGGAGACTATCGACCCCCCGGGGCACGGCCAAATTTGACCCCAGGGGCATGAATGGCACAATTTATGTAAGGACCATTAGCCATTGCTACATACCAAATATCAAAGCTGTGGGCCTAATGGTTTCAGAGAAGAAGATTTTTTTAGTTTTTCCTATTGTAAGTCTATGGGACCTATCTGTTGCCATGGAAACCACAATTTTGATACAATCTGCTCCAAAGCCTAATGCCATCAATCCCCTAACCCAATTATGGTTCACATTAAATTTGATCAAGATCAGCCTACTAGCTTCAGAAATATTCTTCTTTGAAATTGTGGACGGACGACGACGGATGACGGATGCCTGCCTATCCTATAAGCTCACCTGTGAGCCTTCGGCTCAGGTGAGCTAAAAATGGAATGCCAAACACAGAACACAATTTATGCAGCAGAAAAAAATATGATAACATATCTAATTGTTGATCGAATTCTCATTTTCTGAAATAAACAAAAATGGTGTTTTTTGCAGAAATTTCTTCTCTGGATTTTCCCAAAAATGTTGTTTACACAAAATATTTAAAGTTGTTAACAATTTTAATCGAGTATTTGCCTGCAATTTTTTCACAATGTTTAAGATTAACAAAACATATATGAAATATACACAATTTTTAAAGCTCCTTTTAGCTACTATAGCTAAATCGAGCTCTGTAGCTAAATTTTGATTTGTCCTGAGCCTGCAGGAGAGTTGACAGGTCTGCACATATACAGCCTTGCTGTATGAGCTAGCTTTTACAGTGACGCGTAGTGTGTCTGGATATCGTTGCAAGATAAGCAATGTTGAGCTCTGTTAGTGGCTGGATGGATGACCCAAGGTGGAGCAGGGGTGACTGAGTAGTCCGCTGCTCATGGTGGTCACCGTCAGTTATTCTACAGTTATTTTATTCACATATATATAACATTTTAGACTTCACCAAGTGACTGTGTATTGTTAAAAACAAACTTTTATCCCAAAAATACCCCCTTTTACCGGTTTTACTGGGTGCGCCGAATAAATAAATGGCGGGTCACTAAGAAAAACAGGTGCCTTTCTCTAAAGGCAGTGGCTAGGGATACGGTACCGTATCTTTAGCCTGTGGGCTAGGGATACGGTACCGTATCCCTAGCCTGGCGGCTAGAGATACGGTACCGTATCTGTAGCCTATATATCGGATATGGCTAAAGGTACGGTATAGATTTAAAATCGATAACATAATATTTTCAGGTGAGTTTTATGTTGAATCATTGCAAGAATCCTAAATGGCTAAAGGTACGGAAGACTTGAGACACAGACTTAAGAAAACAATGTTAATGTATAAAATTGAAAGATTTCAATTATATTTCTAACGAAATTTTCAATTGTTATATTTGGGTGTGTGTTTGTGCAATATCATCATTATCTACAATTGTTTGACCGACATCAAAGGATATAAAGCCAACTTGCAGCATGAAAGTTTCTAACGATGCGTGAAGATAATAACAAGATAATATTAGCCTCAGTTTATTGCTTAACCATCAATACGATGTCCTCGCCTCAATGTGCGAACAACAAACAAAACAGTAATGAAGTGTTGATTTATTTGTCCTACCGCTAAACCACTGAAGTAAGACATTGGCATTGTTTAATTTGCCAATTATTATTCGGCGAGTGCTTTTAACTTTTGTTATGGTTAAGTAAGTAACTGCAATATAAAACAATTAATCGACGTACAATTTTAAAAATGCATGCAAATCTTGATTCATACCATCAGAATGGCTCGTATACTTCACATCGGGCAAAAAGTTGAAAACTTTCAAGCATTTGAAAGTGCTATGCTTGAAAGTGCTATTGAGCGCTATCAGAATGCCGAAAGCGTTCAGTTCTATATTAAAGAGAGATAGACGTGTAGAAAAGGCGCAAGTGCGTATTTCGTATAAGTTGAACGAAAGACTAAAATACTATGCGGTTACATTCAGGTGTATTCACGGCGGCAAGAACTTCAAGTCACGAGGAACAGGAGTGAGAGAATCTATCTATCTATCTATCTATCTATCTATCTATCTATCTATCTATCTATCTATCTATCTATCTATCTATCTGTCTGTCTGTCTGTCTGTCTGTCTGCCTATCTATCTATCTATCTATCTATCTATCTATCTATCTATCTATCTATCTATCTACTTGGGTTTACATGTAAAGCAGGTATTTATCAAAGCGCTGTATATAAAGACATGGCGTAAATTTGAATTGCGGCTATCCACGTCAGTGCATTTACTTGAAAATTCAAAACAAAGTAATTTGACATTTTCTAAGACTTGCGCTTTCTAAGTTAGAATTTCCGTGATTTATGATATAATTTTACGCTTGGTTTACACGTTTTCTTGTTCTCGTGATTGTTCTTTAAATGCGATTATTTTATCATGTTTTGATACTTTGGCAATTACTGTGTAACTTAAGATGTCGATCTATTTTTTTTTTCTTTTTGCGTCGAAATGATTGAGATACATGTATGTTCCTTTATCTAAGGAGCTTTTTTTATTTAAAAGTTTACAAGCGTTTTTCCATTAAAATCAAGTAATAAATTGCCTAAAATGCAATCGAAATATAACAATTTTGACCAAGACTAGCCAAACTGATACTCCAAAAATATGTTTGAAAAACATGCAAACTGCCTTTGTCTCGTACGTTTTTTAGTTGTTATACAATTAACGCTACTACTGTTAACATTATTGTGCATGTGTAGAGCTTGCACAACCATGAAACTGTGAGAAAAGTAAGACATCCGTAAATGTTTATTTTTAAGATTCATTAGGAAACTTGCAATGCTTCAACTTAAAACTCACCTGAAAATATTATATTATCGATTTTTTATCTATACCGTACCTTTAGCCATTTCCGACATATAGGCTACAGATACGGTACCGTATCTCTAGCCGCCAGGCTAGGGATACGGTACCGTATCCCTAGCCCACAGGCTAAAGATACGGTACCGTATCCCTAGCCACTGCCTTCTCTAAAAGATAATACTTGTCACAATTACACTGCACTGGACATATATTTTCATAGATACAGAAAATGACAGTGGAAACTAGGGGTACCTTAAACAAACTGTATACATTTCCTTCAAAACTGGTGAAATTTTTTGACGAAGAGGACATTATTTTTTACCTTAATTTCGTTAATAAGCTTGACAAAAACTTCTTGCCCAAAACTAGCCATGCTGTCGACTTTGTTTGAAGCATTTTGTGTAAGCCGTTTTTGTTTGTGGCAAACCCGTTGGGAACGAGACAGCCCGTCGGTGTTCCGTGAGCGGACCGTGGAAACACCCCAAACCACCCAAACCACTTCAAAACCACACCAAACCTCATCTTAAACACACCAAACTACCTGAAACGCACTTACTGTATCGGGTCTTTATGGGATTAAGAACCTTAAACCCAAAACTTAGTCTCATATGGGGTCAGTATGGGTATACACATAGCATATGGGGTTGTCTAGAAAAAACCCATATGAAACCCATACACATGTATGTATGCAACCGTTGTATGTTGAATCTTTATGAGAAAGCTTATATGAGTGTTTAAGGTGGTTTGAGTGTGATATACATGTAGTGTGGTTTGGGATATTGATGAGGAGGTTTGGGGTGTTTTGAAGTGGTATAATGTTTGACGTTATCAGGTGTTTCTTTGGTATGGTTGAGGTGTTTTGAAATGGTTTGGGATTATTTATTTTTAGGTTTAGGAGTTGCATCGCTAAAATATCTGGTTTGGCATTGTTATAACTGTATTTTGAGAATGTTTGAATGTGTTCTGTTGTGGTTTGGGGTGCAAAGTACTTGGGGGTTGATATCTCCTGTGGCCTATCCTGGAATCCCCACATAGACCGCATAACTAAAACTGCCACCAGGACGCTAAACTTTATCCAACGGAACAATAAAACAAAGAATCAAAAGGTACGAGAGACTGCCCATAACACACTGGTCCGCCCTCAGCTGGAGTATGCCGCCCCAGTTTGGGACCCACACACTAAAGAGCAGGTACTCCAGCTAGAAAAAAGTACAACGCAGGGCAGCACGCTGGACCACCAGCAATTACGACTACCAGTCAAGCACTACTGCCACTGTTAATAACCTTGGATGGAGAACGCTTGAATTACGACGGGCAGATGCGCGTCTAGTACTATTCTTCAAAATAGTTCATGGCCTTGTTGCTGTACCCCTTCCTGATTATGTTCACCCTCCAAACAGAATTTCTAGGCATTGCCATTCAATGACATTCCAACAACTCCAGACTACCCAAAACTACGGCATATCAATAATCTCGATTAACCATTGCCACCGTGTAACGTACACCAGATTTAGTAGAAGGAAATATCATGCAATGCAGTATAGGGTTAGTGTGTTTTCAGTTCATCGTTTGAATATGTGATTTGTCACTGTGAACAAATTTTACAAATTTGCTTATTAGCTCACCTGAGCCCAAGACGCAAAATGAGCTTATAGTTTAAGTATGACCTGTCGTATGTCTGTCGTCCTTTGTCCATCCGTCCGTCGTCGTCCACAATTTCAAAGATCTTATTCTCTGCCGATCAAGTTGAAATTTTATGTGGAGTCTCCCTGGGTAATGGCATTGAAATTTTGTTCGCGATATCTTGGTCACATGACTAAGATGGCCACCATGCCCATATATAGTAAACCCATTCAAAAATCTTCTTCTCCAGAACCGGCACGCCAATTTCCACGAAACTTGATATACATGTAGCATTGAGGACTCCAGCCCATCATAGTTTGCTCAGATAATGACCTTGGGATGACATTGACTTATTTTACGGTCAGTTTTGGAAACATTGATTTTTACATGGGAAAAGGTGAAAACAATGGATATTTTGGAAACTATTGAAGCCTGAAAGTTGCTAGATGCATACAACTGATGGAGTCAATTAAGGTCAAGGTCATTTCTTGACCTTCACCCAAGGTCATTTAAATATCGAAATTAATAACTTTGCCTTCTCAATAACCATTGGGCCTATGAAAGTCATGTTTATGTGGAACCTCCTTGGCACAGGGGAAATGTATATTGTTTGCAGGATCTGGTCATTTGACCAGGATGGCCGCCACGCCCAAATTGGTACAAACCCCTCAAAATCTTCTTCTCCAGATCCGGTGGGCGGATTTCTACAAAACTTGGCATGTATCATTGGGGACTCCATCGCATATTAGTTTGCTCAAATGATTATCCTCGGATGACCTTGACCTATTTTACGGCGAGGTAAATTTTGGAAACATAGGCTTTTACATGGGAAAAGCGAAAACAATGGATATTTTGGAAACCATTACAGTCTGCGACCTGAAATTTGGCAGAAGCAGACAACCAATGAAGGTATGTGATCAACTAAAGTCAAGGTCATTTCTTCATCTGGGCCCAAGGTCGTTAAAACACCAAAATTAAAGACTTGTTTTTCTCAGTAACCTCTCAGCCTATGAATTATTTATATTTGAAGCCTTCATGCACAAGGAGAATGAACTTTTGCTCCTGAATTCGGGGTTGCATGCTCAACATGGCTGCCTGCCATGCTCACAAATGCTCAAAAATCTTCTTTTCCAGAACCAGTGGGTCAGTGGGCCGATATTCCTGAAACATGATATGTAGCATCTGAAACTTAAGCCCATCATAATTTGTTGAGATGATGACCCAAGAATGACCTTCATGTATTTTATAACACTGTCAATTTTGGAAACAGGTTTTTACGTGGGAAAAAAATAAAATAATAAAAAAAAAAAAAAACAATGGATATTCGGAAACTATTGCAACCTGAGACCTGAAACATGCAGACAACTAAGGTAGGCAACGATCAGGAAAAGGCGCAATCAGAAAGAGAATCTCTCTCCAAAAACCGAGGTGGGAAAAAAACTAAATAAACAGCCAGGCACTTATAATATGAAAACATATCGTAAGCCGAATGAGCAGCTATTTTACCAATAGATGACCACTCAGTTACCTAAACTTAAAAATGTTTTTCGAAGTTTATGATACCGATAGCCCTGCTGAAGAAGTTTGGCTGTTAAACATTTATTTCGCGCATTGAAGTCTGCAACATGATTCTAGCAAACCTAATAAGTTGCGAAATGTATACTTCATAAGAAGCACGGCGAGGAACGTCACCATCCAAAAACGGAAAGTTTACAATATCAAGATCAAAGTCATCGCGTTTATCATAGATTTTAGACGAAACAAATCCAAAAAATGGGGCTTCGGAATCTGTGTTGTTGGCTTGATTTAACTGTAGTTCAGGTGGATAAATTTGATTAAACATGTCTTCAAAATAAAGATTGTCAATGTTCAAAAGGTCATCGAGGTACCTGAAAGTCGAAGTAAAGGCCTCAATAACATCAGCTTGATTGTCATGGTTAAGAGAATTCATGAAATCTCTTTCGTAGAAGTATAAATATAAATCAGCTACGAGAGGGGCGCAATTGGCACCCATCGGAATTCCAACAATTTGTCTGTATAACTTGGTACCGAATCTAATATATATGTATATTATCCAGGAGATAGGATAAGGCATAGCATACATTCTGACATAAACAAAGTATATATCGACTTTGGTCAGAGGAAGTGAAAACAGCTTTTCTGTCATCGCAGTCCAAATAAAGTGAACTACACAGCTGTAGTCCTAATTAAATATGCAATGAAATCGTACTACTGAACTTTTCATGCTAATGTTTATTTGAATGTTTTCTACTATTGATTAACTATTAATATTGATCAAATTCCACCATATTAGTTTTGAAATATAAAATTTATTCATTGTTTAATATCTTACAGTTTTCTAATTAAATATTCAAAATAGAGGCCCGAAGTCACTTCGTTCCAAACATTCAAATGTCAATATCTCACTTATTCCTAGACCTCACTTCGTTCCAAACATTCAAATGTCAATATCTCACTTATTCCTAGACCGATTTGAATACAATTTGCGCCAAAATGTTCGCTTTGGGTAGCAGTCTACAGTCAGATATTTACTATACTTCAGGAATAAAGAAACAAAACAAACACTTTGGGTTATTGAAGTCTGGCTTTGTAATGCAAGTCTGTTGTGTAACTGATTTTTTTTTTTGCATGAAAGCATTATCTAACCGCCAAATTACAGCAAGTAAAAACACTATGCCGGTTACGTATGCTCGATGGCGTGCGCATATCCTCACTAAACCACAGTAGCACACCCTGGAAGCATGATCAATTAAAGTCAAATTTGAAACAAAACCAATTTAACTGTTTGCAAAACTGCTAAAAGTTATAGAAGATGTAGCCATTGGCAGCATTAGGCTACGATTTGGGACGTTTAACGTCACGAATGCCAATGCCAAGTCAAACGCTAGGCGCCCTATTTCTACTGCACATGTGACGTCATTGTTGCTTGAAAAGCATGCTGTGTCGTCTGTCGGTTTTATAAATACCATAGAAGCACAAAATGTCCACATCGAATAATGCAAATGGTGTTTATTGCTCATTATTCATTATCATGCAATTTTGCGTTCCGTTAACCAGTTTTAACGCAACATGGGACGATACCCAAGTTTGCAATGACACCAATCTGTATTGCACATTATCTAGTCGACGTTAAGTATGCACAATAATTGGAATCTTCACTTTCACTCCGACGTTTACGTCACAGTTTGCTTTTTACATAGTTTTTGACGTTTTGGCTTTAATTTTATCAAGAAAATGATTTTTTTTCTCATTTCATCATATGCCACAAGCAGTCTGCAAGACATTCATAAAAAGACTTTATCAAAACGCCAAATACACACACTACACTTGAATTTTCATGTGTTGTGTATTCTAATTCCTTAAGTATAGATCCGCCAATCTTGAAAACAATTCTGTCCAATCTAGTGAACAATAATATACGCTACACTTGAATTTTTATGTGTTGTGTATTTTAATTCCTTAAGTATTGATCCGCCAATCTTGAATATAATTCTGTCCAAGCTGGTGAACAATCCCATTTATCTCATTAAATAATTAAATCTCATGGCCAACAACAAAATATTATCATGTAAATCGCCTTGCACTGACTATCACCTTACCTGCGTTGGGGAGATTTCCCCTACCCACTTTTTCAGACCTGGGAATTTTCGTAAAATATACCCAAAGCCTAGGTTCCCGTGCGTTTTCCGTGCAAATGCAAGCCCCATGAATCTTATGCAAATACTTAGAGAATTTACCCAGGAACACAATGAGCAGTGCACAAATATCTGCAATCCATCTACTTTTTTTCTCTAATTGTGATACAAGTAGGTAATGATCTGGAAAAATGCTCTACAAAAAAGAAACTCCCACTCCAAAAAACCGAGGCGGGAAAAACTAAATTGACAATTAGGTACTTATACATAGAAGACATATCGTACGTCGAGTGAGCTGCTATTTCCCAATAGGCAGTCACTCAGTTACCCTAACTTAAATAAAAATATGATAACGTTCATAAGGTTCAAACAGCACAAAAACTGGACCGCAAAACATAAAACAAATGGAAACCACAACAGAAAGAGGTTCAAGTAGGCAATGATCATGAAATGGCCTTTGAACAAAGACAACCCTTGCCAAATCGACCGTGGAAAGTGCCACGGACTATGACTGGCGAACGATCCGGGATAATCCCGGTTGTGGCCGGTGTTGTGTCGTGTGGCGGCCCTAAAACGTCTCCCTGTACATCATCCATAGTGCAGATAATAGTTTCCTTTTGGTCCGTTGAGATCAGCGAGGGTATTCTCAGAAAACGGAAAAAATCATTTTCTAACCAACGTTCAATACTTTTGGCCCTATTTAGATTATACTAGTCTATGTATTGACTACTATGTTGAAAGATACAAAATTACAGTAATTCTCTTTGGCAATCTATAGGGTCACCGTTCTCCTTTAATTGTATTTCAGTGCATGGCAACGGTTTAAGGATGGCCGCTGCTAACATTTGACATTTCGGAACTTCCGGTTTTTCTTTTGTTGAGTTTCTCATAAACGGTTGCAGATATTTTCCTAATATTTTATATTTGGATACATAGTGATGATATACATTGCATGAACTATGAAAAATGTCAGCTAAGGAACTTCTTGGTGTTTTTTTTTTTTTTAATTTTGTGCTGTTGGCACCTTATGTATGTTTTCATATTTTCAGTTAAGTTTAGGTAACTGAGTGGCCACCTATTGGGAAAATAGCTGCCCATTCGGCTTACGATATGTTTTCATGGTATAAGTACTTGATTGTTAAGTTAGTTTTTTCCCATCTCGATTTTTGGAGTGGGAATCTTTTTGTGATTGCGCCTTTTCCTGATCTTTGCCTACTTGTACCTTTTCATTTTTCACCCCGTTTTCTGCAACTTTTAAGAAAATTTTAGTTGTCAGTGAAATTAAGGGGGTAGGGTAAATCAAACTTGAATATTGCACATCTTCAAATTAATTACACTAGTTTGATGTTTATTTTAGCAGCAGTATATGTGTACATGGTTTTCTAAGTCAGTCTTTCTGTCTTTGGTGTGCTAGTTCTAAAATTTTGGGCGGTTTTATGAAATGGACTGTAAGAAATAAAACAGTCGAAAGAAAGGCTTAGAATGGCCGTTTTCAAGTTGTTGGTTCTCTCTTATATGCACACTACCCTATATTTTTCTTTCTTTTATTTGACCAATATTACCAAGTTCTATGTGGTGTGAAAAAAAGCAAAAAAGTTTGAATCTACAAATATGGGTTTTCCGAGTTTTCATGTATGGGGGTAGGGTTGGAAAATGACTCGTAAAATTTGTCATCCTCTTCAAGTTTCAAATTTTTCTATGCATTTGGTCCCAAATAGTCTGCATTACGTAAATAGTATGACTGTTGAATGCATTCTATGTGTATTTTTGTTCAAGACAGGTTAGTTTCAAAGAATTAGAAATTAAATTAATTTTACTAAATTTAAAACATGGTGTTCAGAGGTCTCAATCAGAGGCCTGTAGCTTGAACTGAAAATGCACACTACCTTATACTGATTTTGTTTTCAAATGTCTTGTGTTGTATTTTGGAATCAAAAAAGAGCGGTTAGAAAAAAAAATTGAATACTTTTCATTGGCAGCGAACATCCTTAAGTATATAAAACGCAATGCAAACTCCTAGAAAGTGAACACACCGCTTTGATTTGAACTTTATTTGTTAATTTTCATTAAATGTTCCCCTTTTCAGTAAGAAAGGGGAGAGAAAGAAATAATTTTTGTGACTTGACAACATCCCTTTCAAGGATAAACACAAGCATGCATGTATATACATACTTTAAACTATAAATCACTGATGTCACCAAAAATCAACATTTTCGTCTTGGCTATAGTCCGTACACTGTTTTGCTATAATTCGTACACTGACATGAAAACCATCTATATACTGTACACCGGGTAGTTGTGTTTTACCTAAATATTATCAAAAACATGAGCATTTGGGAAGCAAAACTTACTTTGTAGGTAATGAGTGCCTTTAAATGTATAATATATGCAATGTGGTTTGTGGGCATATATAAGTATTAAAAATGTAGATTTTTAGAAGGACAAGTAAGGGTCAAGGAATGTGATAAGGTATGCTATTTTTGACGATTCTACTACATATAGGCTTTTCCTAATTGTTTCAATTAGTCACAGGCATATAGCAATGCATCATCGATGTAATGACTACATTTTCCACATCGAATATTATAAGTTGGAATAACAGAAGAAATACTAATTGTGGGTCTGCAGGCGATGGCATAATACCAGTAGCGTCGATGACATGCTTGATGATCTTGATTGGCCATCCCTGGAGGACCGCAGGCTAAAGTCTAATATTTTTCTGATTGCGCCTTTTCCTGATCTTTGCCTACTTGTACCTTTCCCTATCTTTCTTTTACAAGATTCACTCCGGTACAGTGTCTTTTGACAAAGATAAATATCTGACCCCGGCACCAAGACTAAGAAATACCAGGGCATCTCATGATTCACAGTACACAAGATACATGTCCTATAGTGATGTCCTGAAAAATTCATTCTTCCCAAGGACTATTCCACTGTGGAATAGTCTTCCTTCTTCAGTGGTCGCATCTAAGACCACGGAAGAATTTAAGGCTCTCATTTAAACCATTGGTCCAGAGGTATACGTTTTAGTATGCGTCTTTCTAGCTTCTTGTAAATAGTTTTAAAGGCCCATCCCGAATGTTTCCCCCTAATTTGCTAAATTCAAAATTTAGCCACCCACCCAACACCTGAGGTGATGATCAGAAATTGATCGACTCAGTATCTGAAGAAAGGAAGAAAATTGTGGTTACAAAGTGACACTATGTTATAATACTGCCCAAGTCGGCATAAGCTGTTGAGCCTGTATCCCTTTAACCAACCAAACTGACCTTGTATCTCGTGTCAAAATAACGATACATCAATCGCTATATCCGGTGTACGTTGATTTTTAAGAATGGTCAGATCCGCTAAATCAAGTCCATCCCTTTACGACCTTGACCTTACTGACAGAAAATTTATCATGGCTTCCACAACACTTCTTCGATGTTGGAGCAAAGGTTATTTCAGCGTTATTTTACACGTTGTTAATCATTTTTGAATAAGATGGCAAAAGAACTGATGCGTCAATAGAATTTAATTATTTTGTGGGTCTACCAACATTGAACTTTTGTAGATTATCGATTTGGTTTCACAATTGCCCATATTTTTATGAAGGTCACTGACACTTGTCACATTTGAAAGGTTTGATTAGAAACAAAGGAAAAAGAACACTTCATTCAAGAATGATCACATATGGCTATTTGGGCTTAAGTCTGTTATCTTCTAAGGCTGTAACAATGATACCAAAGTACTTTCGATCTGGAATAAAATAATGACCTAATACAGGAACCGGAAACGCGAAGTCGGTTAGAGAAAAGTTTAGAGTATACAAGCTCCAATGAGCTTTCAAGACTCTTCAAATCAAGAATCATGAGGTGTCAAAAAGTCATTTTTACAGCCGACATCAGATTATAGGACCAATATCGTTGAATATCTAAGTCCGTGAATATTCCAAGTTCGTGGGGTCAATGTTTGTGTGCCTCTCTGGCAGACGTCTGCTTGTGCAATGGTTGGAAAGGTGCCAAAATGTTTCAAAGGGTCAACTTCCATCATTTATAAATAAATTGTTGTAATTCTGATCTAAATGAGACCAGTGTTTGCAGTTATTTTGCAAAGGTCACAAAATATTGAATTTTTCTTATTTCCAAATTTTGTACCTCTTAAAATGCTCTAAAATCTACTAAATAAGAACTGTCAAAAAACCAGCATGTGTCTGAAGTTTGTGTTTACAATATGGCAGTCAAGGTCATGTGATTTCCAGGAAGAGCAAGGCCAAAGACATTTTTATTATTTGGTTGTTGCAACCTAGGGGTGCTTACCCTTTACCTAAGAATGTGTAGGTTTTTAAGATAAAAACTAATGTATTTTAATTGCATAAAAAATAAATGTGATGGATTGATTTTGCATTATCTGACTTGTCAAAGTCTAAATTTTCATTATTAGTCATATTTAGTTTGAAAATATTGCTATTTCTTGGTATTCTTGAAAAGAAATGCCCCTAAGGGTATAAGCTCATAAATGACTGCAGAGGTACAGTTGGAGATGAAATCATCATCACATTTGCCATTTTTTTTTTTAATTTCAGGGCTTTTTCTCATTGGAATCATTTTAATGTGCCTTAAGAATTTCCAGCAACCCAATAATTGATTTTTGTAGCCTACTTTTATGGCGGGAATTTCCAAACAAGTGACGTCACGGACTTAGGATATACAAAATGGCTGCCCAATGTAGCAGACAATGTTTGTAAAAAGAGTATTTTAATGAAAAGTTTGGTGTTTGAAACTTCAAATTTGATTTAGAAACAGAGGAAAGGAATAAATTACTCTTGATAAGGTAGGAAATTAGACTGTTTTTCTCTGAAGATTGTGCGAGCTGTCTTTGACTTCTTAACCCCACGAACTTAGCATACTCAAGGATATAGCTCTTAAATGAAAGTCTGATGTGTCGGACTAAAAGTTGCCTCTGACTCGGACAAAGAGTTTGAAACAAGTCCTAGCGACGCCAGTAAAAATATTGATTATTAAAAAAAATATCAGTGGTTCCTGAATCGGTATGTACCAATTGTTTGACTGTCACCTAATGGGCACGGTGGTTTTGTAAGGTATTTCGCGACCAAATGACAATAACTGCCCTGGCTTACCTTGCATGGCCACTAGACAGTAGGCGTCAAAAGGGTTTCTTTGCAGCTGTCTCTGCATGCATGATGGTCAGGTGTCTGGATGGTGATTCCACAGGATAACCATAGGCGTAACCAGAAAATTTCAAAGCATACGCACCAAGGGCAGAAAAGCTCATTTTTTATTGAAAAATGACAAAAAACACAATAAATTTAGCCACTTTTAATTTTTTACATTACGCACATGCGTACTGTGCGTAATGGGCGGTTCGCCTATGATAACTACATGTATCTGTATATGTACAGAAAGGTTGAATATCTGAACTAAGCTGTCCAAAAATTGTTAACAACAAAGCACATGTGCTTTGATGACTAACATTTTTGTCTACTGAATCTAAATCTGTGTAGAAAAAGCTGTACATTTATTTTTGTAGGGGGTAAGCTTCTCTTCAGCTCCAAGCTTGTTGTCAACCCAGGTTTGATGAAGAACAATGTGTTGAGTAAGGGTTTTAAAGTGACCCCCTGTAGCTCTGGTGCCTTGGATTACTTCAAAGCCAGAAGAGGTCCTTTCACACCAGGTAGGAAGTGCACATCTAGAGACAAATAAAAATTTTAAATAGAATTAATTTAAACCATCCAGTTCTGAAGGGAGTTAAATAGTAAATACTTGTAATCCTTTTTAGCTCGCCTGTACGAAAGTACAGGAAGAGCTATTGCAGTCACCCCGGCGTCTGCGTTCTCGTTGCTAAAATGTTAAAGTTTTTGGTTAAAGTTTTGGCAGTGGCTATTTTGCCGGACCCGGCAAAATAGCCCCTAGGAGCTATTTTGCCGGACCCAGCAAAATAGTCCCTAGGAGCTATTTTGCCGGACCCGGTAAAATAGCTATATTGGACCTATAGGCTATTTTGCCGGACCAAATACTTATTAAAAATTTTATTTTATATTTTGTAAGGTATTCTAATCTACATTTTTGTTATATTTATCTATTTATTTATTTGAGATACTTCTCAATTAGTAGGCTGCTTTTTGTGCCTTTTTTATGACACAACTTTGGTAAAGTTGGAAGGGCATGTTGCCTCTGGCTGGGTCTGTTGGTCACGTTTTTAAATCTTCGAATGGTGAATGCTAGAGTTTTGAAATTTTAAATAGACTTATAGCTGATCATGGCTAGTTCCATGAAACTTGACCCCGCTACCCTGGATTACCAGATGTTCTAGTTTTGACCTCTAGCCCCACCCCCACACATGGACCCAAGAGTCTGACACTTACAGGGTACCTACTGTCTAAGAATGCTTTCTGACAAGACTTTGATGATGTCAAGATACAAACAAACAGAAAACTTATCATGGCATCTATTAAATTCTACAGGTGTCCTAGATTTTGACCTCTAGCTGCACCTTTGGGGAAGGCACCCAAGATTTTGTGCCATGAAATAAAAGCAAACCCTATATATGATCTATATAGAAGTACATTCCTATGACCATTTACTAATATATGAACTTAGAGAAGAAACATTAACATTGTAAATAGCACATTTTAAAGGTGACCTAGATTTTGACCTCCAGCCCGGGCATGAACCCTCGGATCCGAACTCGTGGAAACAAAGCAAACCCTATAAGATATACTGAAACGTCCCTGGGGGGTCGTAAACATCAGCTGGAATTCGAGTTCTGCTTGGCCGCATATTTACCTTGCGATTTCAAGCGATTGGCGCTTGTTTCCTGCTTATTGCGGGTACGGATTATTTAAGTAATGTCCCTGGAATATATCCAACACAATGATATTGTCCGACAGAGTCCCTGAGAAATATAAATGGCTGAAAACATGTTTTGCTGTTGGTGTGTGCTTCGGATTTTGCCTTTCGCCGCCATCTTGAATAGTTACCTTGACACCGGGATGAGTCACCGTTCCTGATTGGCGGATCTAGTGACTCTTCTCGTGTCTCGCGTGATGTGGTCCTTGCACGCGCGAGCAGCATGCAGTTTTCAGCATCCAATCAGCGAAGCGTTCAGGCGTGACGCCAGTTTCTGATTGGTCTAGATTGTGACCGGTCATCGGTGACCCTGGGACGCTGGTATATATAGCAAGATTTGGCTCCTCACTCGGGGAAACGTTCTAGTACCGAGGTGCCGAAACCCCCCGTCGTCCGTCGCTGTATTCTGCCGTTGGCTGTATATAAGCCTGTGTATACATACACATATACATATACTTCAGTATATATCTATATTGTATAGTGTATACTAGCTGATTAGCTTACAGTGAGTAGCTTTCCTGATTTGAGTCTTCAAGTCTGCCGCGGAATGTTAGTCTCTTAGAAGCTTTCCTGGCTTTTGTCACGGCTTTGTTTATTTTGCCCGAGCCCTCATAGGTGTATTTGTGGTACTATGAGGAGGGTGTACTGAATTTTTAGTGGTACTAATCTTCACTTTTAGGCCTAGTTTCGCCTTTAAGTACTTCACGAGATAGATAGCCTCTTTAGGTTATGAAGTAGATTAGATGCACAGAGTGGGAGGCGCGCAGTGGGTTGGACGTTTTAATCAAGGGGTTTATTAGTTACTGTGTGGATCCGTGTTCACACTGTGAGCCAGGAAGGTTTCTGTTTTATATTTCTCTGCACCTTTGGCCAAGTGTAGAGACCCGTTACGGTTTGAGGACTCAAGTTTACAGGATCAACAAACAAAGACCCACACAATTCAGACATACACTCACTGTTTCCCCCCCCCCCCTGCCCCCCCAATCCCAAGGTCCAAGTCCTGTCCTGTGCCCTGTCCTTGTGTGGCTGGTGCAACGTAAAGTGTATGTATAGTTATCTCCTATTGATATTATTATTAGAGTAAAGATGTGCCGTCTTGTAGCACGTCTGTGTTAAGATTTGACGTATTGCTATCTAGAGTGTCCCGTCTGTAGTACGTTACTGACGTGCCGTCTGGTTGCATGTCAAAGTCCTGTCTTAAGACTTGTGGGACTCTTTATGGTTAATGAACGTTTAAGGTATGTCATGATGTGCCGTGTGGTTGCATATCTGTTCATTTAATTAATGTTCATCATCATTACTCATCTCATTTTCCAACATTAGTCAATTAATTAGATGTGCCGTATGGTTGCACGTCCTTTGAATAACTGTTACCGTTGTGCTACGCTACCAATTGATTTGTGTGACTGATTAGAGTATAAAAGATTGTTCAGCAGTCGGGCTTCTAGTAGTATTTTAAAGCCAATTACTTAAGTACGGCCCAGGTCCCGTCTGATTGTGCAATCCGATTCCCGTTGTCCTGAGCGTTATATATATTTTCACAGCGTGATCTAGAGAGAGAGAACCGTTGCATAACGAAAGGGACGTCACAATACACCACTAAAGAAACTTTAACCAAAACTTTGACATAAATTCTACAAACGTTCCGGAATTACAAATAAACATGCAAGCTAACTAATATACGAACAGACAAACGGAAAAGCAAAAGCTATATACCCATTGGCATAAATGCCGAGGGTATAATGACATTTTGAGACAACTGAAGATTACCAGTACTGGGATAGTGAAATTTCTGACAGGCACACCAAGGAATATGTTAGTCTGATGGGTGAAAAATTCCAGTCCCTGATAGTCTGTGGAAAGAAACTGCTTTTGAAATCTTCTTTGCTAGCTAAACGTGTATGCAATGTCAATGAGTGTTGATTTCTACAATGCATATATTCTTGTGTTTTCTGGCTTTAATCTTCAGACCTTTTCATTACAATTTTTCTCCTTTTCGTAAGAGATTCCCTTCTAAAGTGTCACAGAATGCCAGCCATACTTCCATTTGTATCTGAATATAGTCTTTTATCAACATTTTCGGTATGTGTATTCTTTTAAACACATAATTATCTCAAATAAATAAGTATTAAATAAAAGAAAATGTAGATAAAAAAATAAAAATATAGAATAAAAATTAAAAAAAAAAATAAAAATATAAAATAAAAATTTTACTAAGTTTTTGGTCCGGCAAAATAGCCTATATGTATATTATAGCTATTTTGCCGGGTCCGGCAAAATAGCCTACAAACTATTTTGCCTTATTTTGCCGGGTCCGGCAAAATAGCCCCTAGGAGCTATTTTGCCGGGTCCGGCAAAATAGCCACTGCCTAAAGTTTTTTATAAGTCTGTATCTCTTGAACATGTTGATGGATCAAGTTGATACTTTGCATGTTGGTAGATATCGGTCTGAAGTTTTATGCAGTACCATCATGATCCACCCTGGGTGACCTTGAGGTCAAGGTCAATGACTTAGAAATTTTGTGTTAAAGATTTTGGTTAAAGTTTTTATAAGTCTGTATCTCTTGAACATGTTGATGGATCAAGTTGATACTTGGCGTGTTGGTAGATATCGGTCTGAAGTTTTATGCTGTACCAACACAACCCACCTGAGTGACTTTGAGGTCAAGGTCATGGGTCATAGATTTTGATAGATTTAGTGGCAAAGCACAAGTCAGGCGAGCTACACTGTCCTGCGACAGCTCTTATTAGATGGAACACTTAAGTAATGCAGTAATAACTCAGTATGTTAATAAACAATTTGGCTAAATCTTAATAAATGTCCTCAAATATCTATCTTTCTTTCTCTACTGCCATACACCCTCACAGACATTCTAGGCAGATAAGCTGTCAAACAGAAAAAGGTTGAACATTAAAGCAACGATTATCAAAATAATCAGATAGTTTATATAGACTAAGTTAAAAAAAATCATGTAGGTAGTAGACTAGAAAGATATACGAGCCGCCTCGTGGGAAAACCAACGATGTGGTTTCCAAACTGGTCCGACACAAACCGGCCTGTATAAGCACAGAAAAAAGCTTGAAATTTCAGAATTAAGTAGAAGAGGAATTGTACATGTACTATCCGAGTAGAGAAAACAAAGGCGCTGATCAGCTTCACGGTTACCGCGAAGCTGTTCTGCGCCTTTGTTTTCGCATATGCAAATTGTTGGTTTTCCCCACGAGGCGGCTCATACAGTTTATGAAGCCAAAAACAAAGGTACTGGTCAGCAATATGTTTATTGCAGAGCTGATTCTTATATTTGTTTTCCTACAAATATGTAATGAAATAAGAGGGATGCTGGATGCAGTTCAGTGAAAAATCCAACAATGCGGTTTCCGAACAGGTTGGACACAGAGCTGTACAAGAGATGGCTAGAGGCTGAAAAATTTTGGATTTAGAAAATAGAGGAATTGTACTGTCCGTATAGCGAAAAGAAAGGCGCTGATCAGCTTCGCAGTCACTGTGAAGCTGATCTGCGTCTTTCTTTTCGCATATGCAGATTATTGTTTTTTTTCCATGCAGCAGCTATGTTGCCACTTTTGAATGTGCCTAAGCCCAAGTTACTAGTCTATTATACTCAACTACTTACCTTTCAGAGGAGAAGCAGGGGAACCACATGTTATTTGCCTCCCAGCACTGGAAGATTGAGCGTGTCGTGGCCGTCAGTATGATTGGTATCATGCCATCAGCTCTCTTCATTCAGAACCCAACTATGGACTTTATTTTCACTACCACGGTCTTCATGCACGCTTTCTGGTAAGTTTGAAGAATGTCTAAGATTTGGAACAATATTCAGACAGCTTCTTTTTCAGTTGCAAAACATGTTTCTCTTTCTTGGGAAATCTTTTTTTTCTTGATAGGTAGCATGGTGGGCTTGGCTGCCTAGTGGAAGGGCCTTGGCTCAGAATTCAAAGGTTTGAATTTTGCTCAGGTGCTGAGTTTTGTCCTTGAGTAACTGCATTGTTCCTTAAAGTACTGGCTTAGGGATTTTTTTTCGGGTGTCTCAGGGACCGAAATAAGGCCCCATTCCCAATGGAAATTAGGCAACTTTTTTCCCAATTTGGGGGAAAAATTCCCAATCCCAGCTGAAAATAATTCTCAACAGTACCTAAGCATTCTAAAAATCAAACTCTGTTGTTAGAAATGATGTTTAACTTTGATTTTAAGTTAATATAAAATGATTTTAAATGATTAACCTTCATTAAATATGTCAAATTGGAAAATATCATTAACTTTGAATGCTTTGAAAATTTCCCAAATTCTGGGTGTATGTCGCTAATTTTCCCAATCAGAAAGGCCCTAGGGCCCCTTCCCAAAATTGCAGAAAAAATCCCTGGCCCGGACCAGGCTTATACCCAGAAAGTGGTGTCTGCATCCTTACATGAATGAAAAATTATTGACTGGGACATTTAACCAGAAAAAAATTCTTCTACTTTAGTAATTTTATAGAACACTACAGATGAGCCTGTGCGTGAGAAAACCAACAATCTGCCTATGCGAAAACAAAGACGCAGATCAGCTTCGCGGTAACCGCGAAGCTGATCAGCGCCTTTGTTTTCGCTACACGGATAGTATATTTCCTCTTCTTCTTATATCCGAAATTTCAAGCTTCTAGCCATCTTCTGTGCTTGTACAGCCCGGTTTGTGTCGGACCTGGTCAGAAACCCAAATTGTTGGTTTTCTCATGCACAGGCTCAGATAGTAATTTTATAGAACACTACTACAGATGACTCATATTTTTCTTTTTAATGTCTTTTTTTTTTATTGACCAGAAGCATATTGAATTAACCTAACAATCAGAATGTGGTCTTTATTAGCAATATGATAGTAGTTAATCATGAAGAAAAGTGTTGAAAAATAGTTCTTTATGAAACACATATATGCTATGCTTTTGTGTTGCAGGAGTTTTGACCATGTTCTGTCAGATTATCTACAGAAGTTCATTCCCTGGATTCATTACGCCTGGTATGCAATCTCTATTGTGGCTTTTGCTGGACTCATGCACTTTAACTACAATGATGTTGGGGTAACGAAAGCTATACAGATGTTGTGGAGCGTATAAACTGAATATTTCCTAGTTCAGGACTCATTTTGCCATAATAACAGTCGTAGATCAAGTGAAACATCTTATTAGATAGATGAAAAATGTTTAAAGAGATAACGGAAATAGAATAAGTTGTTGCTGTTTTCTTGATTTTCATTTATTGGGGAAAGTACAGGTACTGCCCAAATATAAAGTTCTGTTTAAAGTGTTAGCAGAATAGTGCTATAAAAGTTTTGTTGGTTTGGGATTTGTCTGTATGACAGATAAATGTTTGCCTGAAAAGGTTATCTATTTATGTTGTATTTCATAAGAAAAAATGGTGAAACCATATAAAATTATGTTTACAACTTTAAAAACTTCAAAATAAATGTAATTGTAATACTTGGGGAAAACATCTTGAATGGGGAAGTTGAAGTCTATGAGACAAGTTCACAGAGTAATACACATAATTATGACTTTAACGATGTTAAACTCCCAGGAGTAAATACATATGTAGTTGTAAGGTCAAGGGCATCTTAAAGTGCTATAGTAAACTTCAAGTTGTATGTGCTGTAATGTGGGTGCTTGAAATGAATATTCTTTGTTACATGTATATTTTTTCTCTTTTGCTTTTATTTTGCTTTAAAAATTACAGTCCCTATTTTAATTATCCATGACTTAATCAATAATACAATGTACTTCAAATGTATAAAAGAATACATTTAATCAGTTGGATGTATTATATACATATTCCTGTTCAATGCAAATTTTCAGTTGACCAATGTGCTTGTCGCAGTGGTATTTCCAGAAATTTTGGTTTCATTTCAAATTATCTATTAAGATAGAAATATTGGTTCAAGTACCAATTCTTGTTAACATTCTTTGCATTCATGCATTGAAATTGCAAAGTAACATTTTGAAATTAATAATACTGGTCACCATGGTAAATGGTTACAGGTTTGTTGTAACGTTTAATGTAATGATTACAAGTTACAGTCTACTGTTATATGCACCCACCCTACAATTATGGACATTTTTTATTCAGGGACATTTTTATTAGATACATTTTGCTGTCCGAAAAACATTTAGCTGCATAAAATAGCAAAGATAGAACTACCTGTTTCTGTGCAATTGTGTTGTTGTTGAATCTTTGGAGTTGAAGATTGAAGGTGATCATGTCTTAAATATGGGAGAAATATTTTGCAAGCTTTGTTTTTAGATTAAATAAGAACTAAACTAATGAAATGTTTTATATTCCTTTCCTTTGCTCCCTTTTGTCTACACATGATAATTTAGGAACGTGGTGGTCTGGTCTGTATGGAGTAGTCCTGGGTTTGATCCCACAAGGGGCACCTTCTTGGGTCACTCCCCACAGTATTGGCTGGACTGGCTGGTTAATACCCAGGAACCTGTAGCTCTGTCCCGATATGACTGAATACATGTATTTGTGACTGGGATGCTAAACCTCAAACAAACAAATAAAAGATGTTAATGTGAGTGCTGTTGCCTAGTTGGTGAGCATCAGAAACGGGACCGCGAGGTAGGTGTCGAGTTGTAGTCTTGGGCAAGACACATCACTATGGTGTACTGGTCTTGAGGTTATTACTGTTATATAAAAATTTCATGCTCAACTCGGACTAAACTTTATCATAAATGTTAAAATGCCAACAATTGTTGGCATTTTAACATTTATGAGCAGGATAAATTACTAGTTTTTGAGTTTTGAACCAGAATTTTCCACTATTTTTGACTATTTAAACATTTATGAGCAGTTGAAATTTCATGCTTGAGCAGATGAGCTTGAAAAAAGTTTACAACCTCGTGCCCTGGTTGATATATAGAAAGCCCTGGCTCAGTCAGACATGTCTTAAAAGTTTTGATTAGAATGTTAAACAGCAGTCACACAGTAGCGTACATGTGAAATGCGCGCCGGGCGTGTTGAAAAAGTTGCAAAATTCCAGACGCACGTCAGAGACACGTTCAAAGCGCGTTACGAGCACGGGTACGCTTGGTGTACGTCCGGAGCGCGTCGTACGTCGCTAAAAATCGTCACGCGTTTCGTGCGCATTTGGGATCAAAAAAATTTTAAACATGCTTAAAAAATTTCAGAAGCTCAGCGTGTCCCGGGCGTGTGACTTAAACGTTTCGAATAAGTTCCACACGCGCTACAGGGGGTCTGCCTAAATACAGTAAAGTAGCGCAAAGTGGCGTAAAGTAGCGCAAAGGGGCGCAAAGAGGGCACTGGTGAAGGGCGGACGTGTTTTTCAGTTCGAGCGCACATTTTGAAGATTTTATTAATTTTAACTGAGTTGTTTTAAACTAAACTGGTGATAGTAACACTTGTAAAGTATTGTAAATATTATTTGCTGGTGAAAGGAACAGATTCGTGCTGTCGGACAATTGTGTCAGTGGAGAAAAGAAATTGTTGCATCAGCCAAGGGCCGCCATTTTGAATTTTGTGGTTTTGTGGAGTTTTTTCACGTACTCGAGCCAATATACCTTGCTATAACCCCCAATTGCTTAAGTTTAAGCACCTATCTAGTGAGGGGCTGTGAACTCCTGAAAATAATACCATAAATTTTGGTGATTTTCCCCGTGTTGTGGACTTAGCCTACTTCTATTGCAACCCCAACCCTGACCTGACAGATAGGCCTATCCCATGTGTGCAGTTGGTCCCTTATCAACTAGAACATCTTGTGCGTGCTGCTGCCTGTGTTTGTGTGATGTAAAGAAGCGCCCCAATCTTCGTTGAAAAGAATATTAGGGACAGAGCACAAAAGTTAAAACTATCAAGATAAATAATTTTTTATTAATGAACTTTTAGGTGCCCTTTTTAGCTGAACTTTTTAAGGTTTCATTGATGTTTGCAGTCTTGTAATTTATGTCTTGTGGGTCATTTCAGTTAAAATTAGATGATTTTTAAACCCTGGTAATCAATTTTTAATCAAGTATATTATCATTTTTATTATGTGGTAGTGACTGGCATGGTTATTAATTCTTTCTCTTAGAATAGTGAATATTGAATTATCTGTAATCTGTAACAAAGTGATTATTAATTGTTTTAATTTAAACTGCTATAGATTTTTTTAAATCATATTACACCTATAATTCTTAGTTTTGAATGCTGAGACATTGACTGTGTCTTTAATTTTTTATTATTCATCTTATTCTTAGAATCAGTTTTAATTTATTAATTCAGTAAGCCTACAGCGTGTTATCCTCGGTGCAGCCGATCTGGTGGTGTGGTTCAAATTGGTTAAAATTCTCTCTTTGGCGGTAACTCTTAGTAGCTTCTGAAATATACCGGTATTTCTTTCCTTAAGAGTGCACTATGACAAAAATGTCAGTAGTTACAAGAAGAAGTGCAAGAAATTTGCAACGTTTGAGTGAGTTAGAATCTGAGGGCATTCAGCACCTGTCAGACACTGATGATCTGCTGCAAAGGGGTTACACCCTCAATCATGACAAAGCCATGAAAAAGAAATTAAATGCATGCAATGCTGAAATGAAGGTTTCTACAGAATTTAAGGGGGGGAATTATATAATTTATTTTTCTGCCGCAATGTACGAGCTATACAGGAATGCTTTGGTCCAACACTTTGAGTGTCTGCAGGAAGACACAGACAGAAATATTAGGGTAACATCTAAAGATAGCATAGACTGTTCTGGTTCCGTCGTAGAATCGTTGATCAAAATCTCTTCCAGAAACTCATGCAGGCCTAAGTACACAATAAACTTGTACCACACTCAGTCCAAGGTTATGGTTAATGGCAAAGAAGCACATCTGTTCAACAGTGAGCATGGTATTATTAGAGATATCATACTAACACATGAAGATGTCAATAGGCTCGATAGGGAGCTGCATACTATGATATTGGAAGGCTTGAACGCCATTGAGATAAACAAATCCTCAGAATCTGACCAGAACTGTGGGGCTCCTGGAGGGGTGAGTGAGCAAGGGCACACAACGGCCCAGCAGCCCCATGGTGCTGTGACTGATTGTACTGATCCTAAATTGACTAGTGAAAGCCCTTCAAATCAAGAGGATTCAGCCCTGTGTCCTTGCTGCTCGAAAGAGGTCACAACAGATGGTATCTTATGCGAAAAATGCGAAATGTGGTATCATTACCAGTGTGCGATGCTGACGGATGATGACCGTAAGCGTTTTGAAACCATGAATGACCCTTACTATTGTATGTCATGTACTCTTGATATGCAATGCTCAGACCCAGTTGACTCGTCAATATTCTCTTTTGACACAAGAAATGCACATGAGACTGACCCGATTTCAAATGGGATAAGTACTCGAGTTGATTCAGACCCATCCTTGGTAGAGAGAACTATCTCAGATGAGACTGGTTTAAAGCAAATCCATACAGTAGAAAATGTCAAACAGCCCTCAAAGAATAAGGCAAAGCAGGTCCACTCAAGCTCAAAGCATAATGCCTCCATGGACCAGCGAAGTCGCAGTAATACACCTGTTCACACGGTCGTGACACCTCAGCCTTTAGATTCCCGGTCTGATTCGCAGCATCGCGCATTGTTGAATCATACTGATAATTCCAAAGACCTCGAGCAGCCTGTTGATACGGGACAATCCGTTGAATCTATAACATCTGCAAACTCTCCGCCCATAAGGGTTGGGGAACCTATGGCACCTAAAAACACACAAAGGCTGACAAATAAACAGACAAATAAAAAGGGGGATAAGCAAAAACTTAAAACCTCTGAACAGGAAGAACAGCTAAAGCTGGCTAGATCTATGATTAGTAACCTAGAAAGGAAAATTAATGATCTGGAAAATTCAAACAGGATTTTAAGGAGGGAGGTTCTTTCGACCAATGACAATAATACTAGGGATGAAAACATACAACCTAGTGTACCGCAGACGGGGTCAAGTTTTATAAATCAAGTGCCATATGTCCCTCTTAATCCCATATCGGAGCAGGAGTTTAGGAATTTGCGGGACAACCTACGCAATGTAGAGCTAGAGCAACTGAAGCTTAGAATACAAAATATGGAATTGTCTCTTCTGCATCAAAGAGTGTTCTCGGGCATGTCCTATTCCGGAGGTTTACCCCAATATAATCCTTACGCAAGCCACTTGGGGACAAATAATGTAGGATACCCTCATCCCCACATATCTCCTCCTACCCAGAACCCGGCACCTCATCCTTATACAGTGTATAGACCTATCCCTCAAATGGTTCAATTGAGGCAGCCGATGGGTTTTACCCATTTTGGTGCATATGATGCCATTCCGGTCCATCCAATGCTGAATGTACACCATTTTCCTGTCTTACCCAGTTCCTCACCATTTTTCGCCCCTCCACAAAGAATCTTGGGTATGGGTGTTAATGGGTTACCTATCCATACTCATCAGGGAATCGGCAGTTTACATGGGCAAAATTTGCAAAATGGGAACCTCAATGGGCATGGGGTACAACCAGTAGTTAACCAAAATGTTGTAAATCCACATTATGTTGGTGCTCATCAGGCATCGGGAAACCAGACCATGAGGAATCACTCTAGACACACCAATGTGCAACTCGATGTAGCTGCTCAAACGGCGGAGCATAGGTCACCCACTCGGCAATCTCAACCAAATGACTTGAGTTCAGCTGAACAACTCCCCCAATCTTCTATGCAAGGACGAGCTTGTGACAATGCGGTGTCTAACCGGCCACGACAGGAGAGTGATAGGGTTGTTGCTGTGCCTGAGGATCACCGGAACTCTAATCTGGAGCAGCACTGCATGGGACAATCTCATGGGCGGGAAAGCGCAATCTTGTACGACAGGCAGTTGAAGAAGATTGAGACTGAGCTGCCAGGATATACAACCGACAAAGATACCCCAATTGTGATTGAGGAAGACCCTGACATGTCCTTAGGCAATGGTGAGACCTCAAGTCTGAAAATCGGGATGGTTGGTGATGTAACCAGAACAGTTGAGTACAGACAGGATGCTAAGAAGCCTTTTTTAGCCTCAGGCCGTGCCTCGGAGAAGACCGGGAAAAGACGCAGTCTATAAAAGTCTGTTCTCTTAATGTTAAAAACATTGAAAGTAACACAGCATTTGTACACAAGCTTCTAGAGTCTTGCCATATACTGGCCATTCAGGAACATTGGCTTTTTAATTTTCAACTTTCGAACATTGAGTCAACATTTATCTCTCATTCTGCACACTGTAAAGCTGTTGATGATGACAACCCTTTACCCCCAACTCAAAAACCCAGAGGATACGGTGGAGTTGCAATTCTCTACAGTAAGAAGTTGGGCGCCCATGTCCGGAAATTAACTGTCGGAGGGAATAGGATTGTCGCCATTGAAGTGCTAACCACTCCACCTTTGTGTGTTTGTTGTGTGTATATGCCTAGCAGAAATTCCAAGAGTAACTCTACAGACAGAGAAAATTACCAACAAGTGCTCGACCAACTGGAAGAAATTTTGAACACCTACAGTCCAACACACGCAGTACTCCTTCTAGGGGATATGAATGCGTCTCTACATCAGAGGAAGGGAAATAACCAAGATGCTCTACTGACTGACTTTGTAGTGTCAAATAAACTCTACCTACTTCAGAATGGGATAGAAACCTTTCTTCATCCAAATAAAACCGACAGAGCAGAAATTGACTACATACTTTCAAACTCACAGAGTAATCAGATATTGAAGGCTGTGACAGTGGAAAATGAAACCTCTCTGAACACGTCGGACCACCTCCCAGTCACTGGTATCCTCAACCTTAACCTCAGTTCAAGAACCAGAGGCAAGCATGTGACGAGAATTGTGTGTAAACCAAAATGGGACAGATGTGATAGGGATTCTTACCGAAGGTCTATCAGAGAGAATTTGTTACCCTTTGATGCGTTTCATCTTAGTACAGATTCAAATATTGATATACTGGAACCACTCAGTCATCTGAATGCTGTTCTTAAGAAGGCCACCTATGATAGTATACCAAAGTTCAGGGCAGAACGTATAGTTAAGGAGATAAGGTCGAGACCTTGGTCAGCAAGGATCCAGGAAGCTGTAAAAGCATGTCATCTAGCATGGTGGGAGTGGCGAAAAAGTGGTGAACCGAAGGATAAAGATAACCCCTTAGTACTCCAGAGAAAATCAGCAAAACAAAATCTGCGCAAGGAACAAAGGCAGGAAGCAGCCAGGTTGAGACGTGATAAAGTCGAGGAAATCATGAATGCTTCTGATGACTCGCGTGTGTTCTACAAGTTGATTGGAGAGCAAAGAAAGGGATCTAACACTCTTCTTCAAACACTGGTCGTAAATGGCAAAGAGCGGGAATCTCCAGATGAGATACGCACCGGATGGGCAGAGCATTTCCAAGAACTCGCCACGCCGCTTTCTAACCCTAGATTTGATGAAAAGTACAAGCAGATGGTGGATGCTGATGTGGAAGTGATTGAGCAGATCTGCAAAGAGGACAATATACGTATGGACCCTATTACAGAGAAGGAGGTCAAGGCAGCATTGAAACGGCTTAATAACAACAAGGCAGTGGATGTCATGGGACTCACAGCTGAGCATTTCAAGTTGGCGGGCCAGGAGCTATCAGTTTTCCTAACTTGTTTCCTCAACTATGTGATAGATATGGGGACAGTTTCAGTCGTTCTGAAGGAAGGGATCCTCACACCAATCTTTAAGAAGGGAGACCCCAGTAATCCAGGGAATTACAGAGGAATAACAGTCACTCCAGTACTGCTAAAGATACTTGAACACATACTGAATGCAAGGCATAGCCAGATTCTGATGAATACACAGTCAAGGTTACAGAAGGGATTCACTCCTGGTTGTTCTTCATTGAATGCAGCTTTTATCCTGTCAGAGTGTATTTTGGAGTCTGCCATGAACAAGCAAGATTTGTTTCTTACAACCTTGGATACACAGAAAGCCTTTGATGTAGTGGACCAGAATTCTCTACTTAGAAAATTGTACCTAGATGGTATCCGTGGCAATGATTGGCTACTTCTAAAAGAGCTCTACTCTGACTGTTCTTCAAGAATCAAATGGGCGGGGGAACTTTCAGACCCTATCAACATTAAACAAGGCGTCAGGCAGGGTGGAGTGCTCTCTACTGGTCATTATAAACGGTATAACAATCCGCTGCTCCTGCAACTGGAAGAAGGATACTCGGGCATCAAGATTGGCTCAATAAGTATACCACATGTAACTGTTGCAGATGACTTGGCCATTTTAGCAGGAAGTAAGTCAGAGAATCAAGTGATGGTATGGGATGTAGAGGATAGTTCAAACAGAGAAAGATACTGTGTTCATCCAGCGAAGAGCCACATCTTGTGGTACAAGTTCGGAAAAAAAGATAATTCAGACTTGGATGTATTCCTGGGGGAAGCAAGGGTGGATGTTTCAGCTTCGGCTACACACTTAGGGATAAATAGGTCAACATCTCAATCAGTTGATATTGAGGGTAAAATATCTCTTGGGAGAAAAATTGCCTATTCCCTGATGGGGGCTGGATTCGATGGGGGGAGTGGGTTAAAAGCTGTACGGAATGGACATGTCTGGTCAACCTTTGTCGTACCTAGGCTGTTGTATGGCATAGAGTGCCAACTACTCAAAAAGAAAGAAATTGATTCGTTGGAGAAATTTCAGAGAAAATGCCTGAAACAACTTCAGGGCCTTCCTGACAATACCTCTAGCTCTGCCTGCCTAGCGTTGCTTGGCATTCCACCAATTGAATCAGTCGTACACAAATCTCTTCTTAATCTGTTTGCCACTATGATGAGAGATCAAAAATCAATTGAATATGAAATAGCTCAAAGACAAATAGTAATGAAAGATTTCCCTGACAAGAGTATGTTCACTCATATACAATGCTTGTTAGATCTCTATGATCTGCCATCAGTATTCGAGCTGATGAGCAATACCCTACCCAAGCTCGAGTGGAAAAATACACTTAACCGCAAAATACATGAAATGGTCGAACAGTCCTGGAAATCAGATATTGCAACTAAGTCTTCTACAAAGTACTTAAATGCAGATGTGTTAAAAGTGGGTATTCCACACCACATATGGTCTACAGTTAGGAATAATGTGCATGATAGTATAAGGGCACAAGTTAAGTGTAGACTACTTACTGGAACTTATATCCTTCAAGGTAACCGCGCTGCATTTAATCAGTTTGTTGTGGACTCTACTTGTAAGTTGTGCTCATCACTGCCAGAGACACGCCAACATTTCCTAGCAGAGTGCGCAGTCTTCAAGGAATCAAGACAAGAATATATTCAGAAACTGACAGATAGTGGAATTCTTCCGGACCATCTTACGATTCAGCTCCAGGATCCTGTATTTCTTACCCAATTGACCCTGGATTGTTCGAGGTGTGTGGATATTCGAGCCTGGGACTCTAATAAGTTGGGGTTGCTCGAGCTTTATTCACGGGAGTACATTTACGCAGTACACATGAAGAGACTTAGGGCCCTGAGGACGATTTCTGGCAATTGAATGGAAAGACTAATCAGCAACTCTGTATATAAGTTACAGCACATGTAAATATCACCAGTATCGCGCTCAAGTTAAGTAAAGACATTATATAAGTCCAAAAAATTTACCTCCCTGGAGGGTGCGCCGAACAAATAAGCGGCGGATCACTAAGAAGAACAGAACAGTGGCGTAAAGTTGGTGCAAAGTAATGTAGAATGACATACAAATTCAAATAGTTTATTTCCTCAGGTCACAATATTTATGACAACAAGAGGGGCAATAATAAACATTGAAAAACATATATGGCGGCACTTGCACGTTCGAAGATCGAACTCATATAGAGGGCAACAGGAAGAAAACTATTTACAAAAACTATAGAGATAAGGAGCGCGTGATCCTTACTGAGCTGCCGTATTAAAAAAGAAATGGGTCTTGATTTTGGTGGCTTAAACCTGAATTTATTGTTATCCGCAATTATTTACTGGACTGTAACCTATTGTGGTGTATTTTAGGTCAAAAAGATGGGTCATAATTGGCACGAGTAAAACGTGGGTTTATCGAAAAGATTAGTTGTGTATTCGGGATAAGTTGCAAAATTATTCAATTTTAAAGGAATTATTTCTAATTTAGACGGATTTACTGATTTAACAAATTCGATCTTCGAACGAGCATGAAACATTGGATATATACTGGATATGTAGATATTATTTTTCTCATAGTTGTACGTAAGTAATAGAAACAGCATTTTATAGCGTTTGTGTTAATGTCACTGGATTTCATTTGGTACATTATTTATAGGTTTGGGTTTACGTCCCACAAACATCTAAAGTTACATGGAGACTTGACTTCGATAAGTCGCATCTGGTAGGCCAGGGAAGCCCGGAATTGAACCCGAGACCCTCGGGATTTGCGAATGACTGCCACTACGTCACGGAGGCTTATTTGTACTTTTATATAACAGTGAAATATAACCGTACTATTTATCAAACATGAGGTAAATGATACACTTTCAGTTATATGCATGCATGCAATTCGCATGTAGGGGTAAGGTGGGGGGGGGGGGGGCGGGGATGGGATGGGCGCAACATATAGTCTGATGAACAGAAACTTATTTTTTGAATTATTTTCGGCAATGCTTTGAAATGCAGAAAAAATATTTGTGATTGTGTATCATGGTGGGTTTGACGGAAGGTACGGGACATTTATTTTATGATGGTATGCCTTTTCTTATGTTCATAATATTGATATGTTAGAGATATTCAGATAGGCAATGTCTCTGTTACTAAGTACAAAGTAAAGTGTCGCAAACGTGGTGAAATGTGTCAAATCAGGGAAGTGTAATATACAAGGAATAAGCTCAGAGCGACTTCAAACGCCCCATCATTGTAACCGCCAGTTTATCACCTACTTGACATAAATTGATAAGTACTTGCGATAATTGCGCAATATTGCATTTTTTTTCCGTCATCCAGTATCGAAAATCCCTTATCTGGCCGAAACAGCAACCTGTCACGCTTTTATTTGCATCATTTATATATTCATTTTAATAAATAAATATAAATTTATGAAATTTATAACATGTTTGGCAATAGCTCGCCCAGTATGGTTTCATTTGTATTGATCAAGGCAGATCCGAAAGCATTCCTTGAAGATTACCCGTGAAAATACACGATTTAGGTTATTCTTGCACTTAAAAAGGTACAATATACATATTAAGAGTTTTTGTCAATGTAATATGAATGGAATGTGCATGCTAACTACAAGCATTCCGAGTCTGGGAGGCCTATTCAGGAACATTATGACTAGGAAAACTGGCCGTCATGACATGACTATAACCGTTGATGTGGCACGTTTAAACTGTAAAACTGTAAAACAATATAAGTGTATGAAAAGCAAATATCCTACGAAACAATTAGATTAACATGTTAACAGAACATACCAAATATACTTTCTCGAAGACGCTCATTGACTGCAAACTTAGTTTTGTAGTGAAGATTTTCATGAGAAAAATGTATTTTAGCATGAGATTCCCGCTACAAGCACATGTATTATAGTGTATGTTTAAGACAAAAAGTTTATACTGCCCATGCAAACTATACTTTCAGTTACATGCAAATTTTAGCATTTTTCTCGCTTCAGAAGCAACCAAATGCTGTTATAAAAAAAAAACGATCGTTAAAGCGCCTCCACACCATGGCAAATGGTTTTATCGTTGATGAACGCTCAAACTGAATTAAAATTTTTAGCATGTGCGCATCTGTGCGCACTGAAGGCACTATCACTGTTGTTGACCTAACATATTCTTCTTAAATACAAGCCTACTTTCATTTTCCGGACTTAACCGGAAAGCCTCCAAAACTTGATATTAAATTGAGTTAAATTTTCATTTGCGCCCATGAACAAATACTTTGAAACGCTGTTGCGTCACTATCTGTCGGCCGATTTCGGCGATATAAAGTCTGCGTGACGCAGATTTACACCCCGCTTTTCACTGTGACCATGTGCATTCTTAATAAATTGTCCACTTTAACAAAATTAAGAAAATTAACAAGTGCCTTACTCGTTAAATTAGTGGCTACGCGATAAGATTCTGTCTTGTCCAGGTAGCGCGGTTACGATGATGGGGTTCTAGGTAGCACCTCTCTACGCAGTCCCCGTTGAGTTTCTACATGGCCTAATTGGTGCTAATTGATCCAATTAGTCTGTACTTATTCCTCCTCTCTTACACTTCCCTGGTCAAATATTAGAGAGGTTGAGAAAATGAACTTGTAACTTGTACGTGTACGTGTAGAACAGTTTTATCCCCAAACTTCGTCATTTATTACAAGTTCAAAATACTCGCTACACGTTGAGAATCAGTTAGGCTGTGAATGAAATAAATTTGCGACTTGTAAGTTTTCTTTATATGTTTCCATCGATAGGTCAGGTAGGTACAAGCAGAAACGAAGTTGATGAAGCGTTGCCAAATCGTTTTGCACGTGCAGCCGAAGTATATCTGACCAAAGGCGAATCGACGTACATGTGACCATGTATGTATGTAGGTATGTACTTTCTGAAAAACCTAAAACTTGCTTTGGATTGCTCTTCCGTGTAGGTGTCTAGGTCGAAACCCTTTTCAAAAGAGGGCACATCGGAGCCGGAACAAACTTGTGACAATAAAATTAACTCATCATCGTTGTCTAAAAGTCCGGCTAAAAATAAAGCATCCATATTTACTTTCATATATCAACACATGTATAAACAATAAAAAATTCAGCTGTATATACTTTATGAAATCTACACGTACACGTTCGATTTTCTCAAACGATTTTACACTCAAAACGATCGTGTACGGGTAAATAAAGCTACAAGTACACGTACACGTTACAAGTTTATTTTCTCAACCTCTCTAATGATTGGAAATTGTGGTCGTTTTATTTTTTGCTCACAGAATTTTATATTAATGGAAAGAAAGAAGAGAGAAATAATTTTGTATATTCAAAATCCTTTGTGTATTAAGATCATGTGTCTTTAACTCAATCAAAGGCGTGAAAACGTGTGTCAGGTTACCGTGCGGTAATCGAATTATTCATAATACCGCGCTTCCGGTTCGCCCTTTATACCTTACCTTAGCAACGCTTAGCCGCTATGAAAACAAATAATCAATATGACTGTGATACAATACGTTCGCTCAGTTACCTTCGTTTATTTATTTGCTAAAAGTGTTTTATAGCAATAAATAAATCTTAAAATCAATGACTTATTTACATCTTTCAGATAATATACCAAATTATTTAAACAGAAAGTTATTATTTCCTTTTATTTTCTTTTTATCCCAGTGCGAGTCTATTCAATGATATTTTTTATTTTATCTCTTTGTTTTGTTCCGCCTATTGACTTAAAAGGCTATCAACTATACACAGTGTCACTGTGATATATATTTTTTTTCTAACATTTTTAAACGGCTGTATTATGAAAAATGCAATGTTGAAACATCACCAAATAAACTTTGTTTATTGCTTTATTTATTTAACTTTCAAATGGCACCTAAATCATGAATATATGTTGACCAGAAAAGGCTCATAGTAGTCACGCGTCTGTTTGTAAGGTGGTAAAACAATCGGCTACTGTTGTTTAGCGCGTGTCATTAATTAATGATAATCATATCAGGTTTATTTAACTTGAAATGTTTCCTAATTTTGAATTACGGAATGTTTTACACTGGCCTTAGTAGTCCAATGGATAGCGCATCAGAATAACATGTCCATGAAGGTATATATCTTTTTATATAGTAAAACTTATTATTTTTCTTTTAATTTTTTATCCGAAACAAGATGTCGGTACTCGCTAAAACCGCCTCGTCGAGGCGGCTCTAACGTGTGTCTACAATCAATGTTTTGAGCAAAAACAAGAAAAATATCATTTTTTTTTTTTTTCATCTGAAAATTTTCAATGTTTGAAACTTAGCAAAAATTTGTGTTTTACTAGACTATACATGGGCGTGTTTTCGCAGCCGTACTTGCAACTTTTATGTACGGTGCTGCGAAAGTAGTACAAACGGTTACGAGAGGCGTAAAGTAGCTTATAAAACTTTACAAAACGTAACATTTCAATTCTCAATCTTGTATATTTCAGTATTTCAGCTTTAGTTGAAAAAAAAAGAGTCTTCAAATAAGGAAACTTTCGGTTTCATATCAGAACATCTGAACAAAGTAATAACACATGGTTTTTAACATTTCTTTCAAAAAGGTCATAAATGATGAGACAATTTTATAAAGAATTTTTCTCAAAGATATATTATTCGCCGATGTAAATGCATATAGCAATTAAAACTGGGCCCGGGGTCGAAAATGTGCTCAAGAAAAATGGTCATAAATCAGATGGGGGGTCCAGTGGTAAAGTAATATAAATTTTGCATTTTTTTTTTTTTTCAAATCTTTTCAGTTAACCTAAAGGTACTCAGACACATTTTCTTATAAAAATGTTTCTGCACTTTTTTCACACAACGGGTATTAACGCTTTACATTATACAGCGACAGCTGACAAAGAAGATCTATGGCTTAGATGTAAGAAGTCCCTAAATGTCAGATTTGGGAGGACGAAATTTTCATGTTATGACTATTGGGCTGAATTTAACATTTATAGGTGAAGAAATATATACACTTTCGTTTACAAAACAGTTTGGCTGATTTAACAGAATCGAGACAATGCAACTAAATATTTTCACAACCCACCCCATCTTTGGTACAAATGAACCATTAGACTTTAAACTGATTTGCATTTGTTTGTCAACAGCACTTTTTAAGCAAATAAATATGGGCTCGTTTGTCATATGAATACTGAACAATATACACACATTGATTATTTATTGTTTTGTAATTTTAAGTTTATTTTGAAAGAAATGTTACCATGGTGCATAAGATCTTTAATTTACAATCTTATAGTTTAATTCTAGGTGTGTTCCCCCCCGGGACCCAGCATGCCCTTTCGTCAGTTTATGTGTATTTCACATTCACACAACATATCAAAGTGGCATCCTGGGTCTAGGGGGGGAACAGGGTCATCGAGGCGAAAATGTACAATTTCCTGAAATTTTCTCTGAGCTAAAATAAGCACAGTTGTTATGGACAATTTTAAAGACATCAACTGTAGAATTGTAATCACTCATGGTCGGATTTCTTGTCAAACCGGTGTCAGGGTGAGCATATGTAGGCCATGTAGATGTATTTATAGAGATACAGTACAGGTTCAAAAGTAAATTTGCTTTCAATCTATGCGTATTGCATTAATGCTTAGAAATGTGATTCCCAATTTTATGTTAAAATTGACATAAATTATGTCATTGACAATTAAAATATGCAAGAACACAATAATTTCTATCAAACAAGGCATTTTCGTCTTTGAAAGAGACATATTTGTCATTTAGGGACTATCTCAATCTAAGGCATAGATGTCCTTCTAGGTTAGTGATTGCATACTAGAGATAAACAGTATAAACCGTAAAGACAATCCTAACAATTTATCAGCCATGCCAAATTAAAATGTTAAACCCAAAGAGTACGGGTACGCGACCCAATTCCGTGAAATACCATTTTACGTACATGACGGCATCAGCTTTTCCTGACGTTATGTTTGATCTATAGAAGAATCGGACGTAAGCTGCCATTTCAAAAAAAAAAAAAATATCTGTTTTTGGTCGCAGTGCACTATACATAATGGTCTAAAATGTTCTTTTTCCTAAAATATGCTAGTTTGGTGGTAGGGTGTCATGTGCGCATGTTTCCGTCATTCATATTTTTTGATATTCGTACTCAGTTGTATAAGGAATAATTAATGTACACAAAGGCACAGCCGAATATTCAACTGAAACGAAATCGTGACTCGCAAGGTTTTCCGAAGAAGCGAAAATATAAATGAAAATGAAACATGCGCTAAACATGCGACCATGCAGTTGAGCGCTATTAACACAGTCTGTTTGTCTATTGTGCGTCCTCTCGTATATAATGGTAATGCCGGAAGACGTAGCACAATCATTTTTTTCTACTCCAAATGTTAATGCCGGTATACCAGAAGACTAATGAATGTTTAGTCCAAATGCCTGTGAATGACGCTTTAAATAGCGCAAACTAACTTTGGATGGGGAAAAAGTAATTGCTAAAGGATTGAACGTATCATAGTCGCGCAATCGTAAAAGCTAGATTAATCTCGAAACCGAAATATGGTTATTGGATTCGAGAATTAATGAATTCGAGAATTAATGAAAACATTTGTGCTGCAAAAAATAGTGCTGCACCGATCAAATAAACACCATGCATGTCTCCGTTTTGGGAATAAAAGTATTTCTGGCGAAAAGAAATATTAAGCCCTATGGGCGGTTTGCCTTTATTACGTAGGCATGTACCAGCCGGGTATCGAACCAGCAACCTCTTGATTGCAAAGATAATACTCTATCCATTAGACCACCACGGCCGGTTTGAAACGTTCTTATTTCAAATTAGGAAATATTTCCATATAAATGTATAATAAATGACACGCGCTATCAGAGATTAATTCAACAACAGTAGCCGATAGTTTTAACACCTTACAAACAGACACGTGGCTGATAATTCGATTTCCGCCCGATAACCTGACACACGTTTTCACACCTTTTATTGAGTTAAAGACACATGATCTTAATATACAAACGATTTTCAATACACGTAATCATTTCTTCTTCTTTCTCTCCATTAACAAATATACCCCTTTATAATCACAAGAGCAAGAAATAACAACGACCACAATCTCCATTCTGTATTTGACATACATACATGTATTTCACCATGTGTGTAACACTTTGTAGTTTGTAACAGAGACGTTGCCTATCAGAGTATCTATAACATATCAATATTATGAACATAAGAAAGGGCATACCATCATAAAATAAATGCCCCGTACCTTCCGTCAAACCAATCATGATACACAATCACATATTTTCATCCTGCACTTTAAAACATTGACCAAAATTAATGCAAAAATAAGTTTCTGTTCATCAGACTATCTAATATGTTGCGCCCAACCCCCTCTCCTAGCCCCTACATGCGGATTGCGTGCATGTATATGACTAAAAGTGTATCATTTACCTCATGTTTGATAAATAATACCGTTTAATGTCATCTTTCATCACTTTGCGCCAACTTTATGCCACTTTGCGCCCCTTTACGCTTCTTTACGCCACTTTACGCTACTTTACTGTATTTAGTGACATCGGCTACAGGCGCGTTTGGCACACGTTTTAGGCACGTCAGTGTACGCCCCATGCGCGTTTCGATTTTATGAGATATTGCTTCAGTAGCGTGCCCCAAGCGTGTGTGAAACGCGCGTTGAACGTTTGCTGCGCGTCTGAAGCGCGTGCTGAGCGTGTCTGGGACGTAACACAAACGTACTCTAAAACTTTGAGATTATTTATACGTCCGGCACACGCCTCAGTCACGCGCTAATGTGTGACTGCTAAAGCGAGTTAAAGGTACAAATTGATTTTTATACGTCCAAAATCTTGGCGCGCGTTTGGGTTATACGCTAATGTGTGACTGCTGTTTAAAACTATGAAGCATTTTATTACACATTTAAATATTCGTTTTTCAGACATGTCATTATTCATATCAAGCAACATGCATGTACATATAATTCAGATGTCTGCAAAATTCCTTTGTATTTGTTGCAAATCTGACCGTCAGGTACAAGCATAATGCTTTGACGTTCATGTAGAGAGATTGTAGCCTTACGGACAGCTAACTCCACAGTGCATAGTCAGATGTCGAATTTTGAAATCCACTTTTGCTTTCAGACATGATCAAACATTAGCTGCAAAACTATGCACTATTTCACAAAACTAAATAGGTTCCCAGGTAGCTACAGGTCTTCTCCAACTGGGATTCAAATGGCAGAATTGAAAGGCAACACAAATATACTGGGTACATAGCAAGGTATACCTCCGTGATAGCAACATCACTACACGTTTTAGTAACATGAGAGTGACATCATAGATTTACCATTAGAAATATGAATGAATTAAATATATTTGACCAATAGGAACAGACATGCCAGACAGTCAGATTTCAAACGGTAAATTCCTGCGTCACTCTCATGTTGATTGCCAAGACCTGTAGATGCAAATACTATTTATGTTGGCTTATATTTGTAGGACTCACAACTAGGGTGGGTCCCACAACTAAGCCGATTCCCGCAAATGGTCCGAAAAATCTGACGTCATCCCACAAATAGGCCAATATATCTGACGCCACGTTAAAACAAACATTTTGTTGTAGTTTACGTCGCCGCCATTGCATTATATCAATACCTACAATACAAACGGAGGTCTACTTGATCATTCAACATCATTTCATGTAATTTGAGTCTGTTTGAACGTTCTTGAAGCTTCGAAAAAGGCGTTCATCATACTTTGGGCTTGTATGTTTAACACTGTGAATGAACCGAAAATACTCGAAATTATGCTAGATTCAATGAGTTTTAGTATTGTTGGGATTTGTCTCGGGGGGGGGGGGGGGTGTTAACTACCTATATATGACATAGTAGGGATGTGCCACATGAATAGCCCCCTTTTTCAGCCTCACCAGTATATGAATAGGCTTCAATTTTCAAGTAAAAGTATACGAATGGCCCCATTTTTTCACACAACAGTATATGAATAGCCCTAGATTTCCTGTGAGCTATATCAATGGCCCATCTTTTCTGGCATCCCTGTATATTGGTATTTGCAAAGATTTCCTGTCACGAGACTCAGTCACGAGATATACGCCATTGCGGTGACATTATTGGACACCTTTATTATTATGTTTGTTTGTTGCTGTTGTTGTTGTTTTTCACATTGTTTCGAAACAGCAATTAGTATATGAATGGGTATAAAAATCAAAGGACAGTATATGAATGGGTCAATATTTTGATCAATCAAGTATATGAATGGGTCTATTTTTTCAATGACCGGGTATATGATTGGGGTAGGTTTCAGAATTTTAGGCCACACACCCGTGCCACAATTACCCCTTAGTTACCCCCACCCACCCCCCGAGGAATTTGTGGATGATGGATTTTTAAAAATGCACATGCTTCTCCGTAATTACACTGCAGATTCCACTTTCAAGTCGGCTTAATATTAGAACAGCTATATTTTTTTTTTTGTAAAATTCGGGCTCTTGGAGTGTATGCGTTGGTAGGTCGTAATTTACCTCGGGTATGGGTAGCATTTCGATTTTACCTTCGTCGTATCGACGCGGGGAAACGTAACGCTTTATACTGACGTTACGCACAATAATGGTGACCCCTTACGTTACAATTGTTACGTTACGGCTGTAGATTTTAACAAAAGGAATTATGCTTTTGTCATCATTTTTACGACGAACATGCCAAACGTAACATGAAAAGTACATTTATTTCATGAATTTTGTTTCACTAAAGACTTAATATTAAATTCATTAATATTTTCTCGGGTTATACAGAATTTTCTATATAGGAATTAGGAATTTGCACCTTTGATAATTCGTTAAGATACGATGCCCAGTGCTAAACTGTCATAGTGGCAAATACTTGCGGAGTTATACATGCTATGCTAACAAATAATACTTAAAAACATTCTGTTTTTGTACCACTTATAATGCCGGAATAGTTGAAATTTAAATCATTGCAGGCATCCTGGCGAATCCAAAGCGATTTCATTACAAGTGTAGTATATGATGCTAGCGAATGATAATGTCTGCAAGTATACGTTGTCGTCGATAAGAACGGTCAACAACTTTAATAAATAAATAAATAAATAGAAAATAAAATAAAACAAAAAATAATAATAGAAAAGAAAGATGGTAGCATGTTCCTCATTTGCGTAACTACCACAAAATCATCGGACGCGAATATCGTCCTATACTTGCGAACATTAACGAATGTCAAGCGAACAACCGTTGAAGCAATTATTTCGAATTTGCGACGAATCGCATTCGCATTCGTAAGCTCATTCTCAGTTTACATGAATGCATGGTTGAAGTACATGTAAGCACGGCTAAGAATCCCTTTTAAAATCAATCATTTCGCCCCGACATAAGATTAATACATGACGTCATAATCTGGAAAATTTCGCGAGAGGGACATTTTGGGAGACATTTGCATTTTCAAAAATAAAGAAAACGGCACGGCCTACTGTAACAAAACATACATCACCGTAATCAGTAAAGAAAACGTATTTTCATATATCTTTATTATTTCGATTTGATTGATATAACATGTTTAAAAATGTCTCCAAATTTACGTTTTGTTATAAAACAACGTCAATTTTAGGCTTTGGGACATTTTGGGAGACAATTGCTTTTTCACTTCGCTTTTTAACACGACATCAAATCCAAAAAATAATTGCATCTATCGAATCTATATGCAAAAAACGTATTTTTCAGCAGGAAAATTATTTCGATGACTTGACTAGGAAAGATACTGCTTTTACAATAAAGCGTTTCTACTTGTTCTGTCGCTGAGATGGGACGTAGCTTTTGTCTTTAGTCCCACGACCGGTATTTCTGAAGTTTTTCTACTTCATTGGAATAAATGCACCAGCGAAACAGAAATTGATGTCGCTTTCATATTACGAAACCGTTTCACGACTTATACCGCCAATTAAATCTTACCGGCGTTGCAACTACTGCGGCATGCAGTTAAATGTAACGCGGGACACGCCGTCTTTTCATTGCTTTCGACAATTATGAATAAAACACTCTTACATTGATAAGAATTATTAAGTTTATTTCTCAACCATCGTTTAGATTTTTATTTGCTGAAAATTTTAGTGTAAAAAGTTTTATGTTGAAAGTCCTTGAAATGGACACAACATGACCCTTCAATACAAAATTTCCCATTTAAAGCTGAACAACAACTTATGTAGTAATAATTTATTAGGAATTTGCATTGAAATATTAAAAGATGATATAAAATAGTTTGTCTGTGTGTGAAAGTAACGTAATCCACATATGTCCATATACATGTATATAGTTTTCAATAGGAAATAACCTAGATTTGGTTCGTGTTGACTAGGTCATGTTCCTCAATGTTGACTAGGCAAATAAATGCGGCCTGGCATTGGGGACAATTTAGTTAGTAGCACTAAAATTCATTGTCCAGTCGCTGTCTGTCCTTTTTAACATTTAATGTATAAAGTCGGCTAATTAATATTGACACGAAACGCCCAAAGCTATGGCTACTTTGTCAGCATATTTCCTTCAACCTATCACTGAACCACTGATTTATGAAATTCTATGTCACTCTCACTCTCGTCTCCCGCGAGACTATAACCAGTCTCTCCGTTACATCCGGACATTATAAGCCTTTTCATGGCTTTCGAATCTTCAGGGAAACTAGGATAATAGCGTTTCTGAACAAAATCCACGAGTGCTCCGACAACCAACATGATCAAGAAGTCAACGCCAATGTGCCAGATAAACATACAGGTGGCTATCATTATTTGTCCGTGGTCTTGTTGGTCCCATTCAAAAGACCATGGAAATGGCGGATATAAAATCCAGCCCGTCTGCCAAAACCACGTGCCTTGAAGAAGTACAAAGTATGGCCGCGACAGAGCGGCTATTATGCTGTGGCGGTATTTCATTTCCAGAAGAACTGCCGCGGTGTTTGCGACCAGCGCGTAAACTAGTAACGTGTGCAAGACAATGTCAAGGTCATGTCGTCCGTGTGTATGGAATTTGAAGAGTAAGCATTCGCTGGCGATGGCTAATGCCATTGAAATATAATCCATATTAGGTGGAATTGGAGCCTTATAATGATGAAGAATATCTATAATTCCCGTGAGTGCGAACATCAGATACGATGTGAGGTGCTGCGCGTTGTTTTCATATCCATTTATGTCATAAAGAAACAAAATAAAACTAAGCTCAATGCAACATCCCATTGAAATGAACAGCAACTTGACGTAAGCTTCCATTGGCCAGTCTTTCATTCTTCCACAGAAACACTGGCAACTAAAGGTGGCGGTTGATATAAATTGAGAATTCCTACGCCGGGCGTTGAAGTAGCGCCAGAACATGTTGACCATCCACCAGAAGGCATACACAATTAAAAAGGTGCCCGGAATGGCGTGTCCAATAAAAGTGCCCATTTTCTAAAATCCAATCTGAAAATAAAACAAAAGATATGCGTCCAAATACTCCAGCGTCAACGTAATAACACGCAATTAGGGAAAAGAAAACATTCAAAATACAAAAATGTAAAAGCCCCATATAGACAAATGGAAGAGACAGATTTAATGGCATGCTAAATTCTATATATTTTTTTCAAAACATATACATGAATCTACAGTTGATGTTAGATTTGTACATTTACAACCAGTTTTATATGGCCAGAAAAGACGGAATGATATTTAAATTTACTTTCCTGAGTCTCAGAGTCCCTTCTGAGCATTGTATGTGCCCAGACCTGCCGGAAGCATGGTGGTCGAATAGATGTATGATTTTTGTAGAAAAAAAAATAGTAATACGTACATAACACAGTTTGCTGCACAAAAGCTGCAATCCTTTAAAGTTATTCCGTCTTCAAGAATATACCTATCAGAACCGAATCTTGTTGTAGATTTGTATAGCACGTCCTTCAATACTGCATTGGCTTCTCCGTCCAACAGTTTAATTTTGTCCACCGCATTTCCTTGTTCTATCATTTTCTGTCAATTTTATGACACCTGTAAATGATATTTGCCTTAGGTCTCAAATGACCTTAAAGGAAGTAAATTCGTTCTGAAATACATATGCACCTCTTTGGAGAGGGGTGGCAGGGGTATAGACTACGACGTTGATTGTGGGTCCAAATACTCCAGTGTTAAGAACCGGATTCGATGTATTTTCGACCGTTTCTTTTTGGATTTTTTCTGTGTGAAAGTTGTTCTGATACATTACCTAGGTAACGTCCCAGTTACCTGAGCAGCCGCATGGTCATTTCCGGGGACACGTCTCCATAAAATTTACTGCCTATGGTGCAGTCTAACCCACGTTCCAACGTGGTACTTTTGCTGTTGAGGTTCTGTTTGTTAAATGTATTGATGTAGGATTGTGTGACTATAGCTACACACTCGGCATATATTCTCTTTGCATCATTATGGTTCTTTCCTACCTACATTCTGGAGACACACTTATGTTCTGATTGTACCAATTCCTGTTCACTTTTCAACCCACGAGATCCTAGATCCTGATGTCTTGCTTTGCCATTACGAAAACTTGCAAGATACAGAGATTTTTTACGTTGTAAAAAAAAAAAAAAAAAAAAAAAAAAAAAAATAGATTTTTTTTTTTTAGTTTTTCGTATTTTTGCTCAAAACATAGATTGTGATTACACGTTTAAACCGCCCGGGAAAAACAATAAGAAAAATAGGTATACCCCTGCATACCTCAGTTTTACTATATAAAAGTGAGGTATGAGGGGCGTATACATTACACGGACATGTTATCCTGATGTAGTATCGCTCCAGAGTAGCGTGTTTCTATCGCAGAAAACTTTTTTGTCATTTTTAGTCAGAAACGCGTAACAACAACAACTTGACAGGAAAACGGACAGTATGAAACTATAGTCTACTATTCATGGCTGTAAAAATGACTGAACAATTAGGCTAAAAGGAACTGCATTGTCTTAGCAGTGTATGTTTCGAGCTGAGACAGTGTTATTTGGACTAATTTTCATACTTTATGAATAAAATTCACAACAGTACGGTGTTTTAAACCAGACTGCCGTGGGCCTGTCCGCCTGGCGAACCAGGGCCCAGTTGTTCAAAACTAACGACGTCGTTAGTTAACGTTTCGTTAAAATTTCAAACATAAATATTACAAATACACTGTTATTTTTTGTTGAAAATATGTGAGAATCCTTTGCACTGCAAAGGATTCTCACATTTTTTCAACAAAAAATAACAGTGTATTTGTTACTTTAGCTGATATTTGCTTAACAAATTTATGTCTTAACGATATCGTTAAGCTAACGATGCTTTGAACAACTGGGTCCTGGTAGCGGCGAGGTCAGAATTTTGATATTGCCGATATAAACGTCTATGCCAAAACAAATACACCAAGTCATGTAGCTCAGTAAGTTGGAGACTAGTGCTTCAATTTAGAGTCTCGACAACGCAAAAGAACTAGGGACGGTTTTCGTGGACAGGCCTTTTGCCTTCCAAGCGCTTACTCGGTAACCAGGGGACCAGTTGGTTAGCATCTCTGCTGGGAGGCACACAAGCCATTTCACTTGCTCCGACAGCAGTGGGCCAAGAAACCACATCAGGAAACATGTACGTGAAAAGTATAACCCTTCGAATCCCAATATTATTGTAGTAAAACTGGGATATACAGGGGTAGACAATTTTTCTTATTTTTGACCCAAAACATTGAGCAGGCGGTTCTAACGCGTACCCACAATCTATGTTTTGAGCAAGCATATTCAAAATACCAACATTCTTTTGATGAAAATTTCAATTTTTACAGCTGAAAAAAAAAAAAACTCCATATATTGAATGAGCAAGTCTTCCGGTGTACTACGGAACAAGGTATAATGGACAAGAACAAATAGATCTGTACACATGTATTATGCATTTTATTTGCTCTGAAACATAAGATTTACTATGAAGTAGACAAGTGTATAATTTGCATTTAAGGCATAAAAATAAATATTCTAATAAATAAAGCTTAAATTTAACCCACAGTAAGCATTACAAAAACGTAGTTTAAGGCATATAAGAACACCTAAATGGATAATTCAGAGATGTGAACTAATATTCAAATATTTCTGAGGCTGTGTAATAAAAGCTCGTCCACATGGATGTAACTTGTAATAGTAGCTTGTCCGCATCGATTTAATAGAAGCTTGTCCACATGGAATATACCATTGAGCCTGACCTCGGCCATTGTACAGAGGAAACACAATATTAAATATTTCTTTAACTCTCTGACTATATGCATCCTTTGTTAAGCACAATTCTTATGTTGACATATTACTGAACCACGGATTTGTCAAATTCTATGTCACTCTCGCTCTCGTCCCCCGCCAGACTGTAACCAGTCTCTCCATTACTTCCGGAATTTATGAGTCTTTTCATGGCGACCGAATCACCGGGCAAACTAGGATAGTAGCGTTTCTGAATAAAAGACACAATAGCACCCACACCTAACATGATCAAAAAGTCAACGGCAAGATGCCAAATAAAGATGGTGGTCGCCACCATCATTTGTCCGTGATTTTCTTGGTCCCATTCAAAAGACCACGGAAATGGCGGATATAAAATCCAACCAGTCTGCCAAAACCACGTGCCTTGAAGAAGTATGAAGTATGGCCGCGATAGAGCGGCCATAATGCTGTGACGGTATTTCATTTCAATAAGAATGGCAGCAGTATTTGCGATAAGCACGTAAACGAGTAACGTGTGCACGAGTATATCCAGGTCTTTGCGCCCGTGCGTATGGAATGCAAAAAGTAACCCTTCACTGGTGGTTGCCAAAGCCAGTGAAATATAATCCATATTTGGTGGAACCGGAGCCTTGTAATGCTGAAGAATATCCACAATTCCTGACAGACCAAACATGAAAAACATGGTGGCGTGTTGCGCATTGTTTTCGTACCCGTTTTCGTCGAACAAGAACACAGCGGCACCTATTTCAACGAAACATCCAATCGCAGTGAAAAGTATTTTAACGTAAGCCTCCATTGGCCAGTCTTTCAGTCTTCCACAACAACAACGGCAACTAAACGTGGCGGTTGATATGAACTGGGAATTCCTACGCCGGGCGTTGAAGTAGCGCCAAAGCATGTTCCCCATCCACCAGAAGGCAAACACAATGAAAAAGCTGCCCGGGAGGGCATGTCCGAAAAAGCTGCCCATGTTCAAATTCTCACAGTCTATTTAACATTGAATCTGAAATGGAAGAATAAAACTACTGAAATTAGTCCATCCCTGAGAAATTCATAGAAACTGAAGACTTTTAAAACTTGTGACTGATGATTTCAAATCTAAAGTCCTCCCCGATTTCCCATCATCATATGAAACTGAGATAGCACACATTGTCACTGTGTCTTATGTTTTCAATGATATGAAAGATAAATGTATTTAAAAGTACGACATATAAACATCCTTGATATGGTTGAGTTTTCTGAATTACTAAAGATAAATGATGCGTAAACATCTCGTAAAATCCTATAGCACAAAAGGAATGCAGCGAAAATGGCCGATAAAATGTTGAACCGGAGAAAGTCAGAGCCGTTTCGGGCTCGGTAATGTCATCAGGATAACATGTCCGTGTAATGTATACCCCCTTATACCCCACTTTTATATAGCAAAACTGGGGTTTTCAGGAGTATCCCTATTTTTCTTATTTATGTTCCAAAACATAGATTGTGGGTACTCGTTAGAACCGCCTCGCCGAGGCGGTTCTAACGTGTACCCACAATCAATGTTTTGAGCAAAAATATTCAAAATATCAACTTTTTCCGATGAAATTTTCAAATCGTTTACACCTGAAAAAAAATCTCTGTATATTGCATGGGCAAATTTAATAAATAGAGATATTTTGTTACAATGTCTCCAAAACGACTTACTTAAACTATTTAACAGATTTGGCTTTTTTTTCTTTTTTTTTTTTTTTTTTTTTTTTTTTTTTTTTTTACTGAACTGAAGAAATTGAAGACTGGAGTTTCCACGGCACGGTAGCATTAACCCTTTTATTATCAGTATTATAAATAAAATAAAACCTTAAATTTCCACTTATGGGTTATGAATTTTTCATTAAAGTGCCTATGTACAAGAAAATAGAAATAGTAACAAGGCGAGCAAGTGTTTAAGCACAGGCTCTGCAAAGACTGAAAATCAAATTTATTTTATAGTAAACATCCTCAAGACTCTTCATACATAGGGAAAAATCCATTCTGTCAATGGAGATTAAAATCTGTCGACTGTGTGTTAAGTATACTGAACCAAAAAATAAAACGCAAATGGTGTCTACGTCTAATTTACTTTCAGTTATGTTCGCCAGGATCATTATTTTTGGAATAAAAAATTGAAGGTAAAGGAAAAAAAGAAAAATTATCGCTGTGAATCTCAGAATACATTCATGGAGCCCTACACACGTGTATGAATCATAACGTCCGCTGAAGACAAGTTGAACAAGCACACTATAATTAGATAATAACGATATTAGTTTTACGAATAGTAAAAAAAAAAGCATAGATCTACTAATAAAGAATAAATAAATATAGATTCTAACAAAACTCTTTCCTATATTAGAGGAGAGTGACGGCGACGATATTTAAGTAATTTTGAACAGCATATAAACTGATGAGATTATACTAATTACTATATATACGATATATATGTAAATGATAAAAAATGGATGAGTCATTAACGATAATATCCATGTGTTGCAAAATGAAGATATCGGTTCACTTAAATTTCTGTAATTCATACCAGGACCAGATGTGACATCAATAATAATGAAGATAATATGAGCCGCGACGCGAGAAAACCGGTCTTCGGGGTTTCCGACCAGGTCTGACACAAACCGACATGTACAGTCCCAGAAGCAGCATAGAAGCTTGAAATTTCGGATTTAATAAGAAGAGAAAGTGAACTATCCGTGTAGCGAAAACAAAGGCGCTGATCAGCTTCGCAGTTACTGCGAAGCTGATCTGCGTCTTTGTTTTCGCATAGGCAAAAATCCGGTTTTCTTGTGACGCGGCTCAATTATGTTCAATTGTATGAACTACTCGTACATCTAAAATCTGCTATCATGGTATTGTGCGAACAGTCTGTGCTTAAACGAGAATATTAAAGCACCATAGTTGTAGAATAAATATTTGATATTCGAAATATGAAGGCTGCATAATTTCGAATAGTGCTATTTGTCAAGTTTATAATTATCATACTCATGCGGAGATTAAAACAACCGTTCTTCTCAATGCAAATTTTCATTTCAATATAAAGACTTGCAAGCCACAATTGTTAAATGTGATTTAGCTGCTTAGATTTCATACAAGGAAGTATTAATTTGATATTTAGCAATATTTCGCAAACCTTACTCAAACAATACAAGTTTAAATCTTTGAAATCATGAAATAATGTCAAATAATACAAATTTTGACTTAACCATCTCAGTCAGATCCCTTCCTCTACTACCACGCTCCGGCCAGATAAATTGAAAAATCTGCGTTTGCAAGTTAAAACTGGAAAGCGACGACACAATAACTTATGGGATTTTAAAAATGGGTAACAATGTCATTCAATGAATACACGATACTATAATCGGATCGTTTGTACTATAACTATCAAAATATTCATTCTATTCATTCATAGAGGTCAATATACAGGTAATATAATGCCCGGATCTAGTTTAATATCGGGTACAGGTGTTTACAAAGCTATCGATATTTCACTTTAATGCATTATAATTTTAACAATAATCAGGCAGTGTGCATAATTATGTTTGATTCCTCTACGATTTTCACGCTGCGGCTACACAGTGTATATCCGAGCGTATGCAGAACAGACGGTTACGGAACGGACAGACGTTTACAGGAGCACGCGCTTTTTCGCGCCAAAAATGTTTTCAGTCCGTTCTTTTAAAGTGACTAATGCAAATATTGAGACCAAACTACAGCAGATGTGTTGCATACATACCCGTCTAGTTGTCTGTGCTCAAGAGCACAATGATTTTTCAGGGGGTTCACCATAACTGCCCAAGACGTGTGAAAAATTGCATATTTTGTAATTTTTTTGGCTGTGTGTCGAGATTGCTTGCAAAATAAGCCATTGTCAACCTTTTGGATTTAGTCCGTATGTAGTTAAATATGTCCTGAACCACCAGACATTAAATATTTTATGTTTTCCAGTAAAAATAGCAAAGATTTGTTGTTTTTTTTTCTGAAGCGTATGGTAATTTCATGGTTACGGGGCGGTACAGTCGTTTGTTACGGAGCGGAACAGACGAAATGACGCATTTCCATACGAAACGGAACAGACGTAGGCGAGCTTTAGAATACGGATAGAAACAGACGCTGTATAGTAGAAATGTAATAAGAGGATAAAACATTCTTTTCTGTGCATTAACGTTTGCCAAGCCCAAGGGCAATAATGTGTTGCAGCCCGAACCGCGTAGCGGTGAGGGCTGCAACACATTATTGCCCGAGGGCTTGGCAAACGTTAATGCACTTGGAAAAGAATGTTATATCGTCATTGTTATATACCTTTCCTCCAATACATGTACATTTTATTTATTTATTTATTTATTTATTTATTTATTGTGAATGCTATGTCTTGAAATCGCGCATGATGACAAGCACACAGCCGTTGATTGGTAAGTGATTAGACGCAAAATGACACGTTAAATTAAGATGAAATATATGCCTGAAATGTACACTCACCTGCCATGTTAAATTTAGATGAAATGAACACCTGCCAGTGTCCATAACATGTAAACAGGTGTATGTCATAGTCTGAGGGCAATAACACCTACGGCAATAACACCATTATTGCCCTGCTACGGTGTCATCTCAGGGCATTAACACCATTATTGCCCTGATATGACGTCATCTCAGGGCATTAATGGTATTAATGCCCTACGACGCCTAAAACAGCAGAAAGTGCTGTCCGTTACAACACGACAAGTTTCTATTGTAGAGATACATTAGGTATATAACAATATAAGATACAAACATGTTTTAGCTCACTCGAGCTTTCTGATTCACTATAGACAGCGGAATTTTTACAGACCCAGCGTCTGTCTGTCCATCTGTTCCTCACCATCCTGCTTAGCAAATATTTCACCACATTCATAGGGAGAAATACATATGAAATGCCATCCAACTATGCCATCTCAATCGGCCAGTATACAGTGGATCGCAGCTAGCTAGTGGCTGACAGTCGGTATTGTGTCCTTGTCACAGCTAGACGACACTAGCTCTTCAATGAGTAATCAGGCAGCGGAAGCCATTTCCCGACAGGTTTTTGTCATGACATCTAAAATTCTAAATCCTTACTTTAATAAATGTTTATGGCGTACGTCATAACAACATGGATTCATTCGATGCTTCATCATGTTCATATCCCGATGCTTCATCGTGTTAATATGCACAAGCATGGCTAAATAGTAATAAACTGCGAGTAAATCAAATAAGTAAGATGCATGACAGAATCATATATGCTTACATTTTATCTCCCGCCGCAAGCTCCCTTTTGCGGCGTCTTGGCTGATTCTCACGCATCATTCATATATGGAAAGACTTTGGAATATATGACCGATGCTTTGGAGAGTACTCCCGCCGGTGTGTACGGAGGTGGGTGTTCGCTTGATGACTTTGCTTAAGGACTGAGTATGCAAACAGGGAACCTTTTCCTTTGACCGAAATTCTAGGGTCTCTATATTACTAACGTATTCAGCACGAATGCCAGCCTTCCATATAGACCTCCGGTTAAAACAGACATGAGTCTTATTATCGGACTTTTTCAGACTTTTTTCAGTCTTTTATTTTAGAATTTATTGTTAGATATGCACTATTAGTGATACTATATTTAAAGGAGAAGAAAAGCCGTGATTGCCTCGTGATGCTGAGCACCAAGGAAGCCATTGGTACCATTTTAACGCATTTGATATGGCGCGGCCTGGGCGAACCCACGACATCTCGCCCCCGAAGCGGGCGCTTTTACCACTGAGCTATCGGGACCTCTCCCCCCCCCCCTCTCTCTCTGATCTGCTGTTTGCCCCCAAACAACTTTTTGTTTTCACAACACAGTCGATGCTATTCTGATACATGTACGATGCTGATCCGGGTCACCAGGTGTATTCCATCTGGTCACGTTCGAGGGCTACAATACAGAAGGTTGCAGCAAAGTGTTATATTTGACATCACAGTGTTGTTCATGTAGTATTCATGGCCGTCTGTGACCGCTCCGTATGCTGATTCGTCTGTTTTTTTTTTCGTAGGCTACGTCTGTTCCGCCCCGTAACATAAACGAATCTGTAGACTGTTCCGCTCCGTAATGTTTTTGTTGATAAGCAACAAAATTCTGCTTAAACTACAAGGCGTCCATGCCGGAAATTATGGTGTTTTGGAAGATAGTAGATGGACATGCAAGGCCGATATAACAATACATTCGAAGCGTACAGTTTTGGATGAAAAACTGTACAAAACATTTTTGGCGCGAAAAAGCGCGTGCTCCTGTAAACGTCTGTCCGTTCCGTAACCGTCTGTTCTGCATACGCTCGGATATACACTGTGGGCTACGATACGATACGCTCATGAATGATCTGAACTACAAGTTACGATTTTCAGCTTCGAGTCCACGGCGATCTTATAAGAATCTTACATGAGTGTCAGGTATGGATAGACAAATCTGTCCCGAGGGTCACATTTTGGCATCACGAGGCTCGCCGAGTGATGCCAAATTGTGACCCGAGGGACAGATTTGTCTATCCATACCTGACACGAATGATGGATTCTTTTTCTTGCTCACCTTAATGCAGCGAAGATTGATTTTTATACTATTTACCAAGAAAAATGATAAAATCGCGGCGTCCGCCATTTTGATTTAAAAAGTTTTGACGTCATTGTGACGTGTGCGCTTAGCGACGAAATTACATGCCGTCCTATACAACCAGTGTTAAAAAAGAACATTTGAACGCAGGGTGCGACCGGGGTGAGATAACGAGGGTGAGATAAATAGAATCCATCATGGGTGTCCAGTGGAGATAGGAAAATCCCAACCCGAGGGTCCACCCGTTCCAGTGGGAAACGAGGCTCGCCGAGTTTCCCACTGGAACGGTGGGCCCGAGGGTTGGGATTTTCCTTTCTCCACTGAACACCCATGATCGATTCTTTTTCTTACATACTCCGATTTTATCCTTTTACCGGTAACGTAACCTGGTACCGTGCTTTAACCCTTGTGACGTTGTGCATATTACGGATGTGACGTCAAATGTAAATAAATCGCTGTCAAAGTTAACAGAGATGTAGTTTTTATTTGTATTTATTTTAAAACGAGCGTAATTCAAGAATAATCACTGTAAAACACGTCACTTTTGTCTAGTTTTGGTGAACGCCATTGCTGCAAGCAGTAGAAACGATCGAATTATACCGCGTGCTTTTCTTATCTTGCATGAGCAACCAAACTAGCAGTGTAAGATCGATTTATCTACCACCACTAAAATACCGGAATTTTTCTATCTTTATGATAGAGGTATGTAAGAAAAGAATTTCTCACATGGGGTAAAATGTAGGATTTCTCTATCTGGTGTGCAAGAAAGATAGATACGTAAATTTTGAGCAATATCAAAGGTGGCGACCATGTAGATGTCGATACGCTTCTACTACATCTCTTGGCGTCCCCACAACGATTTTACATTTTGAAACAAACGGGAATCGCCGTCGCAGTCAGTGGATAAAAAGAAACATTGCGAAAACATGCCCATGCAATATACAGAGATTTTTTGAGCTTTAAAAATTGAAAAATTTTAGCTGAAAAATTTTGATATTTTTCTTATTTTTGCTCAAAACATAGATTGTGGGTACAAGTTAGAACCGCCTCGGCGAGGCGGTTCTAACGAGTACCCACAATCTATGTTTTGGAGCAAAAATAAGAAAAATAGGTATACCCCTGCATACCCCAGTTTTGCTATATAAAAGTGGGGTTCAAGGGGGTAAACATTACACGGACATGTTTTCGTGATGAACGTACCAAGTGTGCTCGAGTTTCTACACACTATCAGCTAATGACAGTCACGGTGTTGCACCTGTCTTTTACATATTGGCCATTATTGGGAAAATAAATTAGCATTTGATAAAATGTTAATGATAACGCATATTCCATCACTAGTAATTCTGATTGGTTTATTTTCAAGCTGACGCAAACAAAATAGGCAACCCAGTGTGAACCTCTTATGAGCATCTTATTCCACAAGATTATGTCAACCTGAACCCGTGAGCGCGTGCATGAGAAAACAAACAATTTGGGTTCCGACCAGGTCCGACACAAACCGGGCTGTACAGTTGCAGAAGACGGTTAGAGGCTGGAAATTTTGGATTTAGAAAGTAGAGGAATTGTACTATCCGTGTAGCGAAATCAAAGGCGCTTATCAGCTTCGCAGTTACTGCGCTGATCTGCGCCTTTGTTTTCGCCTACGCAGATTGTTGGTTTTCCCATGCGATGGCTCATATATGTTGCGACGGCCTTAATTGTCAGCTGATGCCAAAGATGATTATCCGTCGAATTCTCCAAGGAAGTCTCAGTCAATGATATACCAGTCACGTTGAAATGCGCTCCTGCCGAGACCTTTACTTTAGGGATTTAACGTAATACTGCGTGGGATTCTAACACTAGCCTCATGATCCAAGCCAAACAGGTCATTACCCAAAACGTGTACTATTCCTGGTCATGCCTTTGCACCATTAGCCAACAGTTTACCAGAATGCATTACCAAGGACTTTCCACACACCATCTGTAGAAAGTCCTTGGCATTTCTGTTACACACTCTTTCCCTATTGGCGTGTAATTATACCCAGTTAAAATAGCATTCCAATGTTATTTTGCCTTAAATCCCCCAACCAAGACACCAGACAGGAGTGAAACAACAATACAAGACATTACAACAATTTTAACAACACACATGAAAAGCAAAATGACTAACACATATATGGAGCAAGATGACCTGCACTTTCCCAGTGAGCTAGCCAATTCATGCCGTTTTTTTTCTTACAATTTCAGTATTTTTAAAACAAATAACACATGACCCATGTTCAGTTGTAATATATTGGGGCATCACTGTGTTGTGTATAGGGTTGCTCTGGATTAAAAGGCTGTGTATTTCTATAATCCAAAGGTATGTCTATATGCGAAGTTACGTTGTAGTTTGCAGCTGAAAAGGAGGTTGTAGGTTGTACTGTCTGGCTATTGAAAACAGTTGTTTCCATATTAACAAGTCCAGTGGTTTGAACATTACTTGTAGCACTACTTAAATTTGAATATTTATTAGCAGCAACAGAAATTTGATGAAGATCTTGCTGAGTCCTCAAGAAACCACTTCTCATTTTACTGTTATTATCAGAATCTGGACTGAACCTGGAATCAGTTACTTCAACATGCTTTTCAACATTATCATCCATCTCCATACCATCTGTCTCTTTCTCATGCTTTACATCCCCACCATCACCACCGTCAGTCCTTACATCTTTATACTTTATCTTTGCAATATTTCTTGCAACCGTCTCCAGGTCACAATGTCCCTTGTACTTATGTTCCGGTACAACATCCCCTGACTTGTGTCTCTTCATATGTTTAGTCAGGTTTCCTTTGATAGCACAGGAATATGTGCATAGATGACATTCATATGGTCTTTCACCTATAAAGAGAATAAAAACAAAACATTGAAAATGGAAAACCTCAATATATGCAAACTAAGTATGATGATGTTTTTTGAAGATATTTTGCAACTGCTTCAGTGTAAAAGAAATGTTTTCTTGTCACAATTTAGCACATGGCGTACACATGTCTTATTGTTTTGGACCCCGAGATAGAGATACCTTTCACTCTGCCTGAGATGAAAGGTATCTCGGGTACAGATGGTGCAAATTACAAAGTAATAAAATAATTAACTCCCCCAGTACTACTGTGGTCATCATGCAAATTTTGGTATGGTTATCTTGTGATTAATTATCTGTTGATAATTGATTTATCTATATAAAAATCAGAATATTTAATTCTACATTTTAGACGAAAACTAGAATTGTCAGAGAATCTGACTATAGCCCCGCTTCTCAGCTTTTTTGCAGGGTGAAAAAAAAACAATGACAGGTAACTATCACAAGCTAGATCTCATAAATATTGATGCGCATACAAAATTTGGTCTGAATATGTCAATTGGTTCACAAGATATTGAGCGGAAACGAAATTCTGACCTCAATAAAGGGCCATAACTCCGTCAAAATTTTGCGAAAAATGACGGGTAACAATCCCAAGCTAGATCTTGTCAATGATGATGTGCATACAAAATTTGGACGGATTCTGTCATTTCGTTCTCAAGATATTGAGCAGTAACGAAATTCTGAAGTCAATCAAGGGCCGTAACTCCGTCAAAAATTTGCGAAAAACAATGGGTAACAATCCCAAGCTAGATCTTGTGAATGTTGATGTGCATACAAAAATTGGTTGGATTCTGTCAATCTGTTCTCAAGATATGGAGCGGAAATGAAATTCTGATGTCAATCAAGGGCAGTAACTCCGTCAAAATTTTGCGAAAAAAGACGGGTAACAATCCCAAGCTAGATCTTGTCAATGTTGATGCGCATACAAAATTTGGTCGGATTCTGTCAATTCGTTCTCAAGATATGGAGCGGAAATGAAATTCTGACGTCAATCAAGGGCCGTAACTCTGTCAAAATTTTGCAAAAAATGACGGGTAACAATCCCAAGCTAGATCTTGTCAATGTTGATGTGTATACAAAATTTGGTCGGATTCTGTCAATTCGTTCTCAAGATATTGAGCGGAAACGAAATTCTGACGTTAATCATGGGCTGTAACTCCGTCAAAATTTTGCGAAAAATGACGGGTAACAATCCCAAGCTAGATCTTGTCAATGTTGATGTGCATACAAAATTTGGTCGGATTCTGTGAATGCGTTCTCAAGATATTGAGCGGAAACGAAATTCTGACGTCAATCAAGGGCCGTAACTCCGTCAAAATTTTGCAAAAATGTCGGGTAACAATCCCAAGCTAGATCTTGTCAATGATGATGTGCATACAAAATTTGGTCGGATTCTGTCAATTCGTTCTCAAGATATTGAGCGGAAACGAAATTCTGACGTCAATCAAGGGCCGTAACTCCATCAAAATTTTGCGAAAAATGACGCGTAACAATCCCAAGCTAGATCTTGTCAATGATGATGTGCACACAAAATTTGGTCAGATTCTGTCAATTCGTTCTCAAGATATTGAGCGGAAACGAAATTCTGACAACAATCAAGGGCCATAACTCCGTCAAAATTTTGCGAAAGATGACGGGTAACAATCCCAAGCTAGATCTTGTCAATGATGATGTGCACACAAAATTTGGTCGGATTCTGTCAATTCGTTCTCAAGATATTGAGCGGAAACGAAATTCTGACAACAATCAAGGGCCATAACTCCGTCAAAATTTTGCGAAAGATGACGGGTAACAATCCCAAGCTAGATCTTGTCAATGTTGATGTGCTTACAAAATTTGGTCAGATTCTGTCAAGCCATTCTCAAGATATTGAACGGAAACGAATTGTTCACGGAAAGACAGAATGACGGAAAGACGGAATCACGGAAGGACAGGGTGAATCCAGTATAGCCCCACTTTTCCAAAGCGGGGCTATAACAAAGTAAAACATCTTAATTATCAGAATCTTTTGCATAAAATTGCATTTTCAATCCGTTTTCTACATGAAATATTAACGATTTTGCACATTGATGAAAATATTTGTTATCTGACATAATCAGCTAATTTCACCCCCCCCCCCCCCCTGCACTGAGCTGTGGCATCAGCAGCACTTATTTGCCCAGTTTTATAGTTGAAACCATATGCCAACTTCATGGTTCAGGGAAGAAAAAATGCACAAAAATTTTATAAGAGATGTGTAAGCTATGATTTAGTTTGTCGCAAAATGTGAAGCAAAAAATTTTGAAAATCGGTTGACAAATAAAAAAGCTCCTGTCAAAAACATTTTGAAGGGATAAATAATTAGTTCCACCCAAAGATATGAGCCGCCTCGTGGGAAAACCAACAATCTGCATAGGCGAAAACAAAGGCGCAGATCAGCTTCCCGGTAACCGCGAAGCTGATCAGTGCCTTTGTTTTCGCCACTCGGATAGTATAATTCCTCTTCTTCTTAAATCCGAAATTTCAAGCTTCTAGCCTGCTTCTGTGACTGTGCAGCCTGATTTGTGTCGGGCCTGTTCGGAATTCACATTGTTGGTTTTCCCACGAGGCCGCTCATATTATATTAGTCTTATGAACCATAATCTGTGACTGAACGCCACAGATATATATTGTAGTTTGAGTAAAAAATGTTTTATGTTAAAACTTGCCAGCTAAAGGGTGTTATGAAAGTTCGTTCCGCAGTAGACAACTAGAAAGAGTTTTCAGAGGAAAACATATGTCCCCCCTCTCTGCCCCAACCCACTTTTAATTTTGTAATTTTTTACATATAACCCTGAAAAATATATACCAACAGACATTTTAAATTAAAATATATACCAACAGGCATTTTAAAATATCACATGTTTCAGCTTTCCATATTTATAAAGTTTGAAGTTTCACGAAATTTACCCATCTACAATCCCAAACCAATCCTTGCTGGTATCAACTAATATGCAAAGTTTGAAGAAAATCGGTAAAAAACTACTCAAGTTAGAGAGCGGAAACGAAACAAATGCAATTTTTAACCTCAATCAAGGGCCATAACTCTAAAGTCATTTGACGAAATTTACCCATCTACAATCCCAAACCACTCCTTGCCGGTATCAACTCATATGCAAAGTTTGAAGAAAATCGGTCAAAAACTACTCAAGTTAGAGAGCGGAAACGAACAAAATCCATTTTTTAACCTCAATCAAGGGCCATAACTCTAAGGTCGTTTGACGAAATTTACCCATCTACAATCCCAAACCACTCCTTGCCGGTATCAACTAATATGCAAAGTTTGAAGATAATCGGTCAAAAACTACTCAAGTTAACAAAATGCAATTTTTAACCTCAATCAAGGGCCATAACTCTAAGGTCATTTGACAAAATTTACCAATCTACAATCCCAAACCACTCCTTGCCGGTATCAACTCATATGCAAAGTTTGAAGAAAATCGGTCAAAATCTACTCAAGTTAGAGAGCGGAAACGAACAAAATGCAATTTTTAACATCAATCAAGGGCCATAACTCTGAGGTCGTTTGACGAAATTTACCCATCTACAATCCCAAACCACTCCTTGCTGGTATCAACTCATATGCAAAGTTTGAAGAAAATCGGTCAAAAACTACTCCAGTTAGAGAGAGGAAACGAACAAAATGCAATTTTTAACATCAATCAAGGGCCATAACTCTTAGGTCGTTTGACGAAATTTACCCATCTACAATCCCAAACCACTCCTTGCCGGTATCAGCTCATATGCAAAGTTTGAAGAAAATCGGTCAAAAACTACTCAAGTTAGAGAGCGGAAACGAATGGAGCCACCTGGATTTTCAAAGTTAATTGACCTTTGTGACCTTGAAAATTAGGTCAAGGTCACTGAAATCTAATCACTCCATTCGGCTGTCCCAATGAAGTTTCTGTGCCAGTTTGGTCTAAATCCATCAAGTGGTTCGGGAGATATCATGCAGACAAAAAGCTACGCCGACGACGCCGACGGGATCCACACCAAAAACAATATGTCCCCCACCCCTTCAGGGGGGGACATAAAAAGTAATTAAATGATGCATTTTTCCATGAATCTGTTACTTTCTAAGACAAGAAAATAGTTGAAGCACTGTCTAATGTCGAGTCGCTTTACAGATTTATATTTTCTAAGGCTAGTACATTTCACAAATTCTGGAAGAAATCAATTTTTTTTAAAAAAAAAATCATGAAAATGTTTCTTTACAGCTATATCATTGAATATATCTCAAAAACTATTATAAACGTTGAATAACTAGTCCATTTAAAATTAAATTATAGAGGATGTTTACCTATTGGTCTTAGCATGACGAAGATATTTTCTTGTATACCCCCATTTTGGTGTAAAAGTTACAGGGTTAAACCAGAGGACCAATGGTCCTGTAAACGCTCACCTGAAACCCGAGATATATACCAATAAACTTGTTTGACTAGAATGGTACTATACATGTATATAACCCCAAGGCCGGGTCAGAGCAACCACTGGAGTCAATTTCTTTTTGAAAACATAAAGCTGCAGTCCATTTGCCAATTTACTGCAAGTTTTGCCCTTCAAATGACATTTTAACAATTTTCCCCATTCAAATGCATGGGCGACCTAAGTTGACCTTGCCGTAAAACAGGTCAAGGTCATCCAAGGGTCACGATTTATATAAACTTTGTAGATGTCCCATTGCCTGATGCTTCATGCCACGTTTCAAAATCATAGGCCTTCTGGTTCTGGAGAAAAAGATTTTTAAAGGTTTTTTGCTATTTATAGCCATGGCAGCCATCTTGGTCATGTGACCATGACCATTTATATACACTTTCAATCCCACTTCCTAACATAACAATGTTCCTCATAAAAGTTTGGCTTTGATTGGCCAAGCAGTTTCAGAGAAGAAGATCTTTGAATATCACTGTAATATACATGTATATTGCCCCGGGGTGGGGGGCAGACAGACCCCTGGGGTCCAATTTTTTTCAGAATCATCAATCTTAAGTTCATTTGCCCATTTCCTGCAAGTTTTTCCCTACAAATGACATTTAAACACTTTTCCCCATTCAAATGCATGAGCGACCTATGTTGACCTTGCCGTAAAATAGGTCAAGGTCATCCCAGGGTCATGATTTATATAAACTTTGTAGAGCTCCAGTCACTGATGCTTCACACCAAGTTTCAAAATCATTGGCCTTCTGGTTCTGGAGAAGAAGATTTTTAAAGGTTTTTTCTTGGTCATGTGACCTTGACTATTTATATAAACTTTCTATCCCCCTTCCTAAGGATGCTCCATATGAAGTTTGGCTTTGATTGGCCAAGTGGTTTCAGGGGAGAAGATGTTTCATTATTATGACTAGAGAACCATTGGTCCTGTAGCTCACCTGAGAGATTATCACATTGTAAGCTCATGAGATTTAAATTAATTGAGAATCGACCAATGAAAGTCTATGCATGGACACTATTGACCCCCCGGGGCATGGCCAAATTTGACCCAGGGGCATGACTGGCACAATTTATAATGGGGACTACCAAACATTGCTACATACAAAATATAGAAGCTCTGGGCCTTTTGGTTTCAGAGAAGAAGATTTTTTTAGTTTTTCCCATTGTAAGTCTATGGAGACTATCTACCCCCGGGGCGTGGCCAAATTTGACCCCAGGGGCATGGCTGGCACAATTTATGTAGAGGACCATTAGCCATTGCCACATATAAAATATCAAATCTGTGGGCCCTGTGGTTTCAGAGAAGAAGATTTTTGATTTTTTTTCCCATAGCAAGTCTATTGAGACTATCAACCTCCGGGGCCTGGCCAAATTTGACCCCAGGGGTATGAATGGCACAATTTATGTAGAGGACCATTAGCAATTGCTACATACCAAATAACAAAGCTGTGGGCCTAGTGGTTTCAGAGAAGAAGATTTTTTTAGTTTTTCCTATTGTAGGTCTATGGAGACTATCGACCCCCGGGGCGTGGCCAATTTTGACCCCGGGGACATGATTGGCACAATTTATGTAGAGGACCATTAGCCATTGCCACATACAAAATATCAAAGCTGTGGGCCCTGTGGTTTCAGAGAAGAAGATTTTTAAATTTTTTTCCCATAGTAAGTCTATGGAGACTATCAACCCCCGGGGCGTGGCCAAATTTGACCCCAGGAGCATGAATGGCACAATTTATGTAGAGGACCATTAGCCATTGCTACATACCAAATATCAAAGCTGTTGGCCTAGTGGTTTCAGAGAAGAAGATTTTTTTAGTTTTTTCCTATTGTAGGTCTATGGAGACTATCAACCCCCAGGGCGTGGCCAATTTTGACCCCGGGGACATGATTGGCACAATTTATGTAGAGGACCATTAGCCATTGCCACATACAAAATATCAAAGCTGTGGGCCCTGTGGTTTCAGAGAAGATTTTTTAAATTTTTTTCCCATAGTAAGTCTATGGAGACTATCAACCCCCGGGGCGTGGCCAAATTTGACCCCAGGGGCATGACTGGCATAATTTATGTAGAGGACCATTAGCCATTGCTACATACCAAATATCAAAGCTGTTGGCCTAGTGGTTTCAGATAAGAAGATTTTTTTTAGTTTTTTCCTATTGCAGGTCTATGGAGACTATCGACCCCCGGGGCGTGGTCAAATTTGACCCCAGGGGCATGACTGGCACAATTTATGTAGAGGACCATTAGCCATTGCCACATACAAAATATCAAAGCTGTGGGCCCTGTGGTTTCAGAGAAGAAGATTTTTTTTTTTTTCCCATAGTAAGTCTATGGAGACTATCAACCCCCGGGGCATGGCCAAATTTGACCCCAGGGGCATGAATGGCATAATTTATGTAGAGGACCATAAGCCATTGCTACATACCAAATATCAAAGCTGTGGGCCTAGTGGTTTCAGAGAAGAAGATTTTTTAGCTCACCTGAGCCGAAGGCTCACAGGTGAGCTTATAGGATAGGCAGGCATCCGTCGTCCGTCGTCGTCCGTCCGTCCCTCCGTCGTCCGTCCACAATTTCAAAGAAGAATATTTCTGAAGCTAGTTGGCCGATCTTGATCAAATTTAATGTGAACCATAATTGGGTTGGGGGATTGATGGCATTAGGTTTTGGAGCAGATTGTTAAAATTGTGGTTTCCATGGCAACAGATAGGTCCCATAGACTTACAATGGGAAAAACTAAAAAAATCTTCTTCTCTGAAACCACTAGGCACACAGCTTTAATATTTGGTATGTAGCAATGGCTAATGGTCCTCTACATAAATTGTGCCATTCGTGCCCCTGGGGTCAAATTTGGCCACGCCCCGGGGGGTCGATAGTCTCCATAGACTTACTATGGGAAAAAAATTCAAGAATCTTCTTCTCTGAAACCACAGGGCCCACAGCTTTGATATTTTGTATGTGGCAATGGCTAATGGTCCTCTACATAAATTGTGCCATTCATGCCCCTGGGGTCAAATTTGGCCACGGCCCGGGGGTTGATAGTCTCCATAGACTTTCTATGGGAAAAAATTAAAAAATCTTCTTCTCTGAAACCACTAGGCCCACAGCTTTGATATTTGGTATGTAGCAATGGCTAATGGTCCTCTACATAAATTGTGCCATTCATGCCCCTGGGGTCAAATTTGGCCAGGCCCCGGAGGTTGATAGTCTCAATAGACTTGCTATGGGAAAAAAATTCAAAAATCTTCTTCTCTGAAACCACAGGGCACACAGCTTTGATATTTTGTATGTGGCAATGGCTAATGGTCCTCTACATAAATTGTGCCAGCCATGCCCCTGGGGTCAAATTTGGCCACGCCCCAGGGGTCGATAGTCTCCATAGACCTACAAAAGGAAAAAAACTAAAAAAATCTTCTTCTCTGAAACCACTAGGCCAACAGCTTTGATATTTGGTATGTAGCAATGGCTAATGGTCCTCTACATAAATTGTGCCATTCATGCCCCTGGGGTCAAATTTGGCCATGCCCCGGGGGTTGATAGTCTCCATAGACTTACTATGGGAAAAAAAAAAAAATCTTCTTCTCTGAAACCACAGGGCCCACAGCTTTGATATTTTGTATGTGGCAATGGCTAATGGTCCTCTACATAAATTGAGCCAGTCATGTCCCCGGGGTCAAATTTGGCCACGCCCCGGGGGTTGATAGTCTCCATAGACCTACAATAGGAAAAACTAAAAAAATCTTCTTCTCTGAAACCACAAGGCCCACAGCTTTGATATTTGGTATGTAGCAATGGCTAATGGTCCTCTACATAAATTGTGCCATTCATGCCCCTGGGGTCAAATTTGGCCACGGCCCGGGGGTTGATAGTCTCCATAGACTTACTATGGGAAAAAAATTAAAAAATCTTCTTCTCTGAAACCACTAGGCCCACAGCTTTGATATTTGGTATGTAGCAATGGCTAATGGTCCTCTACATAAATTGTGCCATTCATGCCCCTGGGGTCAAATTTGGCCAGGCCCCGGAGGTTGATAGTCTCAATAGACTTGCTATGGGAAAAAAATTCAAAAATCTTCTTCTCTGAAACCACAGGGCACACAGCTTTGATATGTATGTGGCAATGGCTAATGGTCCTCTACATAAATTGTGCCAGCCATGCCCCTGGGGTCAAATTTGGCCACGCCCCGGGGGTAGATAGTCTCCATAGACTTACAATGTGAAAAACTAAAAAAATCTTCTTCTCTGAAACCAAAAGGCCCAGAGCTTCTATATTTTGTATGTAGCAATGTTTGGTAGTCCCCATTATAAATTGTGCCAGTCATGCCCCTGGGTCAAATTTGGCCATGCCCCGGGGGTCAATAGTGTCCATGCATAGACTTTCATTGGTCGATTCTCAATTAATTTAAATCTCATGAGCTTACAATGTGATAATCTCTCAGGTGAGCTACAGGACCAATGGTCCTCTAGTTTAGTTTTTCCAATTGTAAGTCTATGGAAACTATCCACCCTCGGGGCGTGGCCAAATTTGACCCCAGGGGCATGGCTGGCACAATTTATGTAGAGGACCATTAGCCATTGCCACATACCAAATATCAAAGCTGTGGGCCTTGTGGTTTCAGAGAAGAAGATTTTTTTATTTTTTTCCCATAGTAAGTCTATGGAGACTATCGACCCCCCGGGGCGTGGCCAAATTTTACCCCAGGGGCACGAATGGCACAATTTATGTAGAGGACCATTAGCCATTGCTACATACCAAATATCAAAGCTGTGGGCCTAGTGGTTTCAGAGAAGAAGATTTTTTTAGTTTTTCCCATTGTAAGTCTATGGGACCTATCTGTTGCCATGGAAACCACAATTTTGATACAATCTGCTCCAAAACCTAATGCCATCAATCCCCCAACCCAATTATGGTTCACATTAAATTTGATCAAGATCGGCCTACTAGCTTCAGAAATATTCTTCTTTGAAATTGTGGACGGACGACGGACGGACGACGACGGACGACGACGGACGACGGATGCCTGCCTATCCTATAAGCTCAGCTGTGAGCCTTCGGCTCAGGTGAGCTAAAAATATACATGTATACAGCCCCGGGGCAGGGGCAGACAACCCCCCAGGGGCTAAAATTTTCCATTAACATTAATCTTTTGTCCATTTGCCTATTCCCAGTAAGTTTTACCCATTAAATAGCATTTTACCATTTTTTCCCATTCAAATGCATTGGAGACCTAAGTTGACCTTGTCGTAAAATAGGTCAAGGTCATCCTAGGGTCATGATTTATATGAGAGCTGTCTCAGGACAGCGTAGCTCGCCTGACTTGTGCTTTGTCACTACATCTGTTAAAATCTATGACCCATGACCTTGACCTCAAGGTCACTCAGGTGGGTCATGATGGTACAACATAAAACTTCAGACCAATGCAAAGTATCAACTTGATCAATCTACATGTTCAAGAGATATAGACATATAAAAACATTAACCAAAACTTAAACACAAAACTTCCAAGTCCGTGACCCTGACCGTGGATGTGATGTACAGCATAAAACCCGAGACCAATATCTATCAACATGCAAGTATCAACTTTATCCATCAACATGATGTTCAAGAGATTTAGACTTTAACCAAAAAATTTAACACAAAATTTCTAAGTCTGTGACCTTGACCTCAAGGTCACCCAGGGTAGGTCATGATGGTATTGCATAAAACTTCAGACCAATATCTACCAACATGCAAAGTATCAACTCGATCAATCAACATGGTCAAGAGATATAGACTTACAAAAACTTAAATCAAAAACTTAAACACAAAATTTCTAAGTCTGTGACCTTGACCTCAAGGTCACCAAGAGTGGGTCATGATGGTAATGCATAAAACTTCAGACCAATATCTAGCAACATGCAAAGTATCAACTCAATCCATCAATATGGTCAAGAGATATAGACTTACAAAAACTTTAACCAAAAACTTAAGCACAAAATTTCTAAGTCTGTGACCTTGACCTCAAGGCACCCAGGGTGGGTCATGATGGTACTGCGTAAAACTTCAGACCAATATCTAGCAACATGCAAAGTATCAACTCAATCCATCAATATGGTCAAGAGATATAGACTTACAAAAACTTTAACCAAAAACTTAAACACAAAATTTCTAAGCCCGTGACCTCGACCTCAAGGTCACCCAGGGTGGGTCATGATGGTACTGCGTAAAACTTCAGACCAATATCTAGCTGCTAAGCAACATGCAAAGTATCAACTCAATCCATCAATATGGTCAAGAGATATAGACTTACAAAAACATTAACCAAAAACTTAAACACAAAATTTCTAAGTCTGTGACCTTGACCTCAAGGTCACCCAGGGTGGGTTATGATGGTACTGCGTAAAACTTCAGACCAATATCTAGCAACATGCAAAGTATCAACTCAATCCATCAATATGGTCAAGAGATATAGACTTACAAAAACTTTAACCAAAAACTTAAACACAAAATTTCTAAGCCCGTGACCTCGACCTCAAGGTCACCCAGGGTGGGTCATGATGGTACTGTGTAAAACTTCAGACCAATATCTAGCTGCTAAGCAACATGCAAAGTATCAACTCAATCCATCAATATGGTCAAGAGATATAGACTGACAAAAACATTAACCAAAAACTTAAACACAAAATTTCTAAGTCTGTGACCTTGACCTCAAGGTCACCCAGGGTGGGTTATGATGGTACTGCGTAAAACTTCAGACCAATATCTAGCAACATGCAAAGTATCAACTTGATCCATCAACATGCTCAAGAGATATAATAGACTTAAAAAAACTTTAACCAAAAACTTAAACACAAAATTTCTAAGTCTGTGACCTTGACCTCAAGGTAACCCAGGGTGGGTCATGATGGTACTGCCTAAAACTTCAGACCAATATCTAGCAACATGCAAAGTATCAACTTGATCCATCAACATGGTCAAGAGATATAGACTTTTAAAAAACTTTAACCGAAAGTGTGACGCGGACGCGGACGCCCACGTAAACGTAAACGCGCACGACCGAGGTGACTACAATAGCTCTATGCACTTCGTGCAGGCGAGCTATAAAATTATGATGGGCCAGCGTCCCTGATGCTACATACCAAGTTTCGTGGAAATCGGCTCACTGGTTCTGGAGAAGAAGATTTTTAAAGGTTTTTTGCTATTTATAGCCATGGCGGCCATCTTGGTCATGTGACCTGGACCATTTATATAAACTTTCGTTCCCCCTTCCTAAGGATGCTCCATATGAAGTTTGGCTTTGATTGGCCAAGCGGTTTCAGAGAAGAAGATCTTTGAAATTGTGAACGACGGACGGACGCCGGAGCATGGGTATACTATAAGCTCACCTGTGAGCCTTCGGCTCAGGTGAGCTAAAAATGGGTGCTTGATTTTGATGGCCATTTTGTTCATGATCAGGTATCCGATCTAAACTTATTTGCTTTTATATTTTGAGCCGCCTCATGGGAAAACCAACAATCTGCAAATGCGAAAACAAAGACGCAGATCAGCTTCGCGGTAACCGCGAAGCTGATCAGCGCCTTTGTTTTCGCTCCACGGATAGTTCACTTCCTCTTCTTCCTAAATCCGAAATTTCAAGCTTCAAGCCTGCTTCTGTGCTTGTACAGCCCGGTTTGTGTCTGACCTTTTTGGAAACCACATTGTTGGTTTTCCCACAAGGCGGCTCATTTTAGTATAACATTCAAATGAAAATCTGGTTTTGTTATTAACTAGTTTTGAAGCATTAACATCAAGCACATGAAAACTTAATAAGAGCTGTCGCAGGACAGCGTAGCTCGCCTGATTTGTGCTTTGCCACTACATCTGTTAAAATCTATGACCCATGACCTTGACCTCAAGGTCACTCAGGTGGGTCATGATGGTACAACATAAAACTTCAGACCAATGCAAAGTATCCACTTGATCAATCTACATGTTCAAGAGATAAAGACTTATAAAAACATTAACCAAAACTTAAACACAAAACTTCCAAGTCTGTGACCCTGACCTCAAGGTCATCCAGGTGAATTGTGATGTACAGCATAAAACCTGAGACCAATATCTATCAACATGCAAGTATCAACTTTATCCATCAACATGTTCAAGAGATTTAGACTTTAACCAAAAAATTTAACACAAAATTTCTAAGTCTGTGACCTTGACCTCAAGGTCACCCAGGATAGGTCATGATGGTACTGCATAAAACTTCAGACCAATATCTACCAACATGGTCAAGAGATATAGACTTACAAAAACTTAAATAAAAAAACTTAAACACAAAATTTCTAAGTCTGTGACCTTGACCTCAAGGTCACCGAGAGTGAGTCATGATGGTACTGCATAAAACTTAAGACCAATATCTAGCAACATGCAAAGTATCAACTCAATCCATCAATATGGTCAAGAGATATAGACTTACAAAAACTTTAACCAAAAACTAAAACACAAAATTTCTAAGTCCGTGACCTTGACCTCAAGGTCAGCCAGGGTGGGTCATGATGGTACTGCATAAAACTTCAGACCAATATCTAGCAACATGCAAAGTATCAACTTGATCCATCAACATGGTCAAGAGATATAGACTTATAAAAAACTTTAACCGAAAGTGTGACGCGGACGTACACGTAAACGTACACGTAAACGTAAACGGGGACGACCGAGGTGACTACAATAGCTCTATGCACTTCGTGCAGGCGAGCTAAAAATACAGATTGCAGCCTACACCATATATCTTTGACATATAATTTCCATACTTAAAGGTGTGTGGTCTGTTGGCACAATACAAGCTTAAGTTTTACTAAATCCAATCAATCTATTGCCTGATTGTGTCCTGTTCCGGTGTCCTGTTATGGTGTATCTAATCTCAAGCAAAAGAAGGATATGCATTTTCTATTCATTGGCTATACATCATTTATTTTGTTTAGTATGTATCCTAAATATGAGTCACCTCGTGGGAAAATCGAAAATGTGGTTTCCAAACAGGTCCGACACAAATCTGGCTGTACAGTCACAGAAGCAGGCTAGAAGCTTGAAATTTCGGATTTAAGAAGAAGAGGAAGTGTACTATCTGTGTAGCCAATACAAAGGCACTGATCAGCTTCACCGTTACCGCAAAGCTGATCTGCGTCTTTGTTTTCGCATATGCAGAATGTTGTTTTTCTCATGAGGTGGCTCATATGTGTTTGCTAAAAGCTAACCTGTATGTATTTTGTAATGGGTGACCAAGTCTCTTCTACTGTAGAAAGATTTCGGGCATTTCCCACACTGGTATTGTCTCTCGTTGGCATGGCGCCGCATGTGGTCCCTGAAGCCACTACCAGCCTGCAGGATCTTACCACAGATATTGCACGTCAGCTGTATTGGGAAGAATTGCCTGAACATAGCTATACCCATTAGGAAAACATAACTGTGATATGAATAACCCTAAAAACCCCACTTTTATATAGCAAAATTGGGGTTTGAAGGGGTATACCTATTTTTGCTCCAAAACATAGATTGTGGGTACTCGTGTACACACAATATGTTTTGGGCAAAAATAAGAAAAATATCTTTTTTTTTCCAGTGAAAATTTTCATTTTTAACAACCAAAAAAGTTCTGTATATTGCATGGGCGTGTTTTCGTAATGTCAGTAGATATCACAATTAAGTAATTCATGTAAAATAAAATGTTTTCATATAAAGTACATTTTTTTCTGGTTGTTATTGTAATTACTCCATCCTGGAGCATTAATATTGAAAGATAATGTTACAAAGTATACTTCATCTATAAGTACTATATATTCTATAAAATTTGGCTTGAATTAAATCTTAAAAGATCTGTGTTATCTGTTACCTGTCAAAATAATGTATGGCTATTGTATGTATATCTATGCACCAGAATATGCTTCAATATTTTTCTAAACATGTATTTTTAGAACAGTGAGCTAGTTGTTTTCACTCATAAATGGTAGAATGCTTATCACTAGTCTATATCTGCTTATGTTGGGTGGTTCCATTTTCAAGTACAGAGAATAAGCTTCTTTTACTGCACTGGAATTGCAATTAATAAATATTCCATCATGAACACATGTCCGTGTAATGTATACCTCCTTGAACCCCACTTTTATATAGAAAAACTGGGGTTTGCATGGGTATACCTATTTTTCTTATTTCTGCTCCAAAACATAGATTGTGGGTACTCGTTAGAACCGCCTCGCCAAGGCGGTTCTAACGTGTACCCACAATCTATGTTTGGAGCAAAAATAAGAAAAATATAAAAAAAATTCAGCTGAAAATTTTCCATTTTTAAAACTTATGAAAAATCTTTATATTAAATGGGCATGTTTTCGTCATCATACCTTATGATCAGCCTCATGTCGTACCCGGTGTAACCTGAGGTTATGAGATGAAGTAAAAGAGCTGGAGCATATATCACACAAATAGTCCCTCTGTTTGGCATGGACTGAGATCATGTGTTGGGTTAGGGATCCTTTGTACCGGAATGTGTTGCCACATATGTCACATCTGTATGAGGCGGTCCTCCCACTGTGCATGTTAGAAATGTGGGTTTTCAGGTATTGCTCTGAAAATGGTCATAAATTACAGGTCAACATTATTATAACGATATCTTTGGGGTGCATAGAAACAGACTGAAACCATGTTATAATCAGGTCAACATTTTGCGGCAAGGTCAACATAGGTCGTCTGTGCATTTCAATGTGGAATATGTTCATTGCCATGTGCAAGATCTCAGGTGAGTGTTAAACTGTTTACATTGGTCCTCTGGTCTCAAATTGCAATGCAACAATAAGGATGGTACTATTTTTGTTCATTATCATACAAACCAAACCATTTTGTGCATTTATTTAAACATGTTGAATGAATCAAATAAAATATAAAAGCTTGATCCTTTGGAAGCAGTGAAAACATTCAAAGAGATGTATTATGGGCCATATTGCACAAAGTTGGTTGTAGAAAAGAATGTTGATAACAAATGAGGTAAATATGGATATAAATTCAATACAATATGGCAATAAATCTGTTGCAGGTAACCTTATCAACCAAGAACAATTCCTCTTTTGAATGTTTTCACTGAACATAAAGACTGACTTACTCTGGAAAGACTTGGAGCATATATCACAGCTTACTAGCTTTGGTTCAGGGTTGTGTTTGGCTTCCTTGTGACGGACGAGGTGTGCCTCAGCTCTGAATGTTGCTGGACATTCACTGCACTTAAAAGGTCTCTGACCTTTATGGGCCCTAAAGTTGAAAAATAAGGAAAATAAATAAATAAAAGAACATGACATCTCTAAGTATTTCATACCTTAAAATCATTGTCAAATTATCTTCACCAAACTGTTCAAAAACATAAAAAATCTAGCACTATGTTGAAGGGAAAGAAACTCAAAATGCTATAAAGTCTGTTTAATAGCAACATATATGCAATGAACAAAAGTAATTTATCAAAGTGAACAATTATCGCTGTTTATTTCATGAAATGCTGACCGTACCCTTGGGAGCTAAGTGAATATTCCAGGTACATATACTCTAAAAACCTCAAAAAGAGTATTACATATTTGAAGAAGACAAATATTATTTGAAATCTGCTACTTTAAATGAGCCACATCATGAGAAAACAAACAAGCTACATAAGCGAAAGCAAAGATGCATATCAGCGTCGCAGTAACTGCGAAGCTGATCAGCGGCTTTGTTTTCGCTACAAGGATTGTACAATTCCTCAATATTCTAAATAAAAATTTTTTCAGCCTTTAGACATCTTCTGTGCTTGTACAGCTACGTTTGTGTTGTACCTGTTCAAAAAACATTCTTGGTTTTCCCATGACCTTGCTCAAATACAGAATGTGTTATCAAGAGGGTTGTTTTTCTATTATGCAACTTACCTCAAGTGAATCTTCAATTTTTTCAAGCCTCTTGATGTATTCGGGAACACTTTCCCACACACATAACATGTTTCACAAGACTGACAGAATATCTGATTGCTGTCATTTCGGATGTACAGAAGTTGTTTGCCAATGTTACATTTTTCTGATGCTTCTGTCACCTCAGTCTGTGTTTGTTCTATTTCTTTCACTCTATTAATTACCTTATTTTCTGTGACACATATCTTGCTATCCTTTGATTGTTTTACATCTTTTGTTTTCCTAGATTTCACTACTGATTGTCTTAAATCTATATTCTTTTCAGCATACACTTTAGTAGAAACTGATAAACAGGTCCTCCCAACTTGTCTTTTATTTGCATGCATGATACCATTCCTTTTTATCCTTGGTTCATTATTAGTCTCGGTGTCTTTCAACAATACAGTTTGATCATATTCAATAGTTTCTCTCTCTGTTGTATCCTTTTTCATAGTTTCACTCTCATTTTCCTGTTTACCGAATTCCTTTTGTAATTCAGAATGATTTCTCATTTTATGAGTTGCAACATTATCAATATCATAATCATCAGTATCTGAATTGCTAGAGGCATCATGAATGTCATTTTGTTTTGCTCTCTTCCAGTTGACAGTTTTCTTGACATATTCATGCACATCACACTTCTTTTTCTGAGATTTGTTAACTTCACTTTCTTCATTTAAAGAGTTCTCAAATGCAAAATTACTACTTCTTACATGTACCATTTCATTGTTTTTAGAATTCAAAGCTGCTATTGATATCACTGAACCAAAATTAGTATTGTTTTCCAACAGTTTACAAGGGTTTTGATCCTGTATGGTTTGATCTTGAGTGGTTTGATCCTTTGTGGTTTGATCTTGTATGGTTTGATCTTGTGTAGTTTGATCCTTTGTGGTTTGATCTTGTGTGTGTTGTTTTTCCTGCTCATCAGTAACTCTATCTTCATCATCATACAAACCCCAAAGATAACTACAACTTATAGGCAAAACTGAAACAAAATATAACTTTTCATCTAATAGGCAAATTGAATGAAAAAAGGAAACATATATTGAAATTTGTAGCTTTTTACTACATGGGTAATACTTTCAAATTGTTTTTTTCTGATTTTAACCTCATAAGATTTACTTTCTAAAGTTTTCATGTGCAGACATAACTCTGTATGCATATTAATGACCTGGATTATCATTTTTCATGATAAGACATGTCAGAGCCTACTAATGATTTTGAAATTTAGCACAGCTTTCAGGTGCTCTGTGAATAAAAAATTACCTTTGTAAAGACAAGTCCACTTCCTTGACTGAAATAGCTCTTTTATAGACTGTTCCTGTATAGAATTAACCATCATCAGAAAATTATATGAATCGAGACCCTCCATCTACAACAGAGAAAAACACTCATTATTTTGGCATATTGCATGTAAGGATGTTATGTTTCTAAAAGATATCTAAATAAAAGGTTCTGGTCAAAACTTAAACAATTGTAAGCAAATGCATTGCACTTTTGTAGGTACTTCTTACATGCAGAAATGCATTACACAACTTTGATGTCAGTTTTCAACTTTGATGACGAATGTACTGTGCATTTGATAAAATTTATAATAAATTTGTCATAGCTCACAAATTGTTGAATAATCCCGCCAAATAAAGACTAGTAGACTCTAGAAACATTAAACATTTAAAGTACAATGGTTTCAACAATGCTAAAAAATTGTCCAAATGTATCCTACGAATACATGTATGCTTTTTCATGCTATACAATAATCATGCACCTTTGTTCTCGAGCCTCTCCTGCTGTTTACACAAAAAGTGATCATGACACACACTCATTTTTGGAGACCACATGTTCTCTACTTTCCCTCAGGGTTATTTATATGTAGAAATTAACAAATCTTTTAATTAGTTTCCGGTCAAATCATATACACAGGGTCATTTTTGTTACGTTTTTCTTATACACAAAATTTTGAAACTCAATACAAGACTATAATAGTTTTTTCAATCACTCTAAAATTTTGACTGTTGGTCCGCTGTGTTTGTTGTTAACATCCAGGCTACCGAATCATGTCAACATCACATGATTTTTTGTCCCACTTAAGTATGGGCAGCCAAACTTACCTTATCTCTTATATAAAATTAATAAAAATTATGATAATTTTCGTTGACCATCAAGTAATGATTATCAAGGAACAGGCATGATCAATATATCAGGCATGGTAACTTTCCTGAAAAGCCTTAATTTTGATTGCAGCCAAACTATTTTATTTTAGTCAGAAAGAGACTTCAGGACAGTGATGGAATGAGCAGTCTTGAAACTTCATCAGTCTCAACCTTGGTTTTTCCTTATGTTTTTAGTGTGTCTGTGTTGTTATGCTGGTTACTTAGATGATTTAGCAGTTGCAAACTCGAAATTCAGTGTCTGTTAACTCTGTTTGGCCAAAATACTTAGTTTTAAATTGCCATGTAGTTCAGACTAGCTGTGTGTTTGTCTGCCCATAGATTCAATTATTTTTGAAGTGACTGACAGCAAGCCGCCACATTGGTTTGGGATTTTCCGATGTCAGATATAGCATGTGAAAAGGTGCCTTTTAAATTTGTCAGTGGATATGGAGCAAGGACTTACGTGAGCTGAAAGAATGTAAGAATAAATATAAATTAATTATTTGGTCTATGTTTGTATTTTAAATGAGCTGGGAAGTCTTATGTGCGTGATTATTGCTTACACTAGGATACATTTTGTATTGTGGCCACCATGTCTAACACAAACCAGGCCGTACACTCACTGAAAAGTTAGAAGCTTGAAATTTCAGATTTAGAAAGAAGAGGCATCATTTTAATATGTGCAGTTATTGATCTGCGCCTTTGTTTTCTTAAATCTATCTATCTCTATCTAGAGATACTGCGTCACCCTCATTTTTGATGCAGATGTATGGTTCTCTGATGTAGTGGCTTGGTTAATATTAATATTCTCTATACTAAATTATTAAATGGACAATGTGTAGTTAAGCCAATTAAAAGAACTCCTCATGAGCTATATCATCAAAACATCTGATTGATTTACACACTTTCTTTCCTTAAAGGTCTAGTGAGACCTATTCTTGAATATGGCAGCTCAGTTTGGGATCCTCATTATGAAGGTCTGATAGATAGTAGAAAGGGCAAAAGCGTGCAGCTAGGTTTGTAACTAGGAATTATACATATGAAAAAGGAAGTATGATTGACATCCTTAAAAAAATAAAATGGGAATCCCTGCAGAAAAGAAGGAAGGGAAATAGAATTATATTGCTTTACAAAGGTCTAAAAGGGAGAGCAAAAATAGCCACCAATGACCTTATCCCCAAAAAAAGGCGATGTATGAATCAACACTCCTTGGCATTTCAGACACCTTCAGCAAGTACAAATGCCTATTTACATAGTTTTTTCCCCTAGACTGTCAGAGACTGGAATGAAAGATTCTCTGATCTCCTCTGCTGAAATGAAATGTCAGATGATTGTATGTCTACTCTTGTGAGAGCTCTGGTCTAATCCCATCCGGTCAAGCCCCATCCCCCTGGTGTGGTATTGTCAGTTTGACGTTTCACCAGTAAACTATTCTGATTCTGATTTTTCAGATACTGTGTCTATTCACCAAATCCACATTAATTTGCTGGTTTCAGTTTTCCAATAATCAATATTGGAAACCCAGGTAACCAGTAAAAGCCATTGGTCAATATTAGACACACCTTCAAAAACTGACCAATGGCTAACTGAGGGGATTTTACTGGTTACCTGGTTTTCCAATATTGATTATTTGTAAGCTGGAAAACAGCAATTAATGTAGATATGGTCAATCAGATTTACATGTCGCTGTAAGAGATAGCTCATACAGCCAGGCTGTAGGCAATATACCGTCATCATCCCCGCTACGGAATAACCTGAATTCAACATGTTCAAAGTTGTTCCCTTTTACAATATAATGAGCAAATAATGTGCAAATTAGGTTTATTATGTACCTAATATTTCATATCTATAAGTCTGATAAATCTGGAGGGTGAGTGGGTATGGCGGGAGGTGGTGGAAATATAGCGCGGGGAGGATGACAGTATATTGCCAGGCTGTATCGCAGACTTTTGATTTACTGTGTACTGAGTTGATCAATTTCTGATCATTACCTCAGGAGCTGTGGATTTGTGACTTGCTGAAGGCCACAGCGAACAGCGACTCGGAGGATCGAACCTGGAACCTCCGGGACCAGAGTCAGACACTCTATCCCTGAGCCAGGTGGCTTGTCTGAATAGTTTACTGGTGACACGCCAAATGACATTATTTCACCAGGGGGTTCGGATGGGGGAGAAATTAGTCCCTTGAACGCACGAGTGAAGCGAACTTGGACACACAGCCATCAGACATTTCAGCAGAGGAGATAAGTGAATCAGGGAGGTCATTCCAATCCCTGATAGTCTGTGGAAAGAAACTACTTTTGTACGCTTCTTTGCTAGCTGAAGGTATCTGAAAAGCCAAAGAGTGTTGATTTCACTTAAGAGATATAAAATATACAATGGCAAATGAAAATTTTGAAATATCTTTCTTTCTTTCTTTCTTTCTTTCTTTCTTCAGTATGTTCCTTCTGTTGTTTCAGAAGCACCGCACGGAGGCGTAGGATTTTCTATGTACAATGATCTAAATGTCTATAAAAAACTATGTACATTTTGAAGGTGGATGTTGGCAACCACTACCCCCGTTGTTTCAATAACCGCAGTCTCTTTAAGTGCACCTTATAGAAGAAAGTCCTTGACACTCTTTCAATATGAGGGAGCGAAACACATAGATCTGGTACCATAGGAGTAACACAGTCTGGGCATATCAATACTCGGAGGATCACATCCCAATCTTGGAAGTAGGTACACCATCCGTCACACCCTATCTGCGCCAGCACTATCTGCTTCAGTCTCTCCACTGTTGCCACCCGAATATCGTGGAAAGCAGGACACCTTGTTACCAGATGATAGATGTCCTCATCTTCAAGGCAACATAACTGGCATGTAGCGTCGATAGTTCCACCACTAAACGAATGTCTAGTTGATTGTAGTATATATACTCCTGTGAGAACTCTAGCCTTGATTACACCTTTTCTAACTTCTGCCTCTGAATCAATACTATTCCACACAAGGTGAGTTGACCCAATTTTCAGTGTACTTGAGTTCAGGTATCTAAGAGTTTTCTTGGATTTAATGTCCCTGACATAGAATTTTGTCCAGAATGACTCTATGGCTTTTTTATATGTATGTTTCCATTTCAGCTTACTAAGATTGGATATTAAAATTTGACTTATGCTCGGGAGCTGGTATTTTTCCAACACTTGCGATGTGATATAAAAGAAACTGTGGGCATTGTCAAAACTGAAGGCTAACTGTCGTTGAACCACTTCTTGTAGACATTGATTTTCACTGGTGAGCACAGAGTGTAACAAGCTTAATTGTCTTTTCTGTAGTTCCGCTTCGATCGGCAGCACACCAAGTAACATATATACCGATGCAGAAGCTGTACGTTTCGGAAGAGACTGTATCTGTCTGAGAGTATTCAGATGGTATCGTTCCAGTTCACTGAGTTGGGATTTATTTAGACTTATAATCTCCAAGCCATACAAAAGTCTGGGAATCACATATGCCTTATATATGACGTAAGAAGTTTGTGGATTTAGTCCATTTGTTCCATGTAATCCTGTATTTATAAGTGAATATGAAGTGCGCCGAGCAAGAATGATTCTTTCTTTAATAGCAAACACACATGTGTGTTTGCTTTAGGATAAACGTACATAAGAAATTTAGAATAAAAAATCTACATACCTTACCGAACAAAACCGACGGTTAGGCGGCCATTAATGTTGGGCGCAGACATTTTTGTCGGCATGCGCAGACAATGTGTCGTTCAGATGTCGGGAAATTTGTACTTTTTCTTTTTTCGGCTGAACATTTTTCTTTGTCAAACATATTTCCATATATCCTATTTCAGATCATATTTGTTTCCAAAATGTAAAAATATAAGATAAATACACAATTTACAAATGCAGATGACGATGAAGATTGGTTTTTCGAAATTACACCGTTAAAATCCTCGTATTATAGCAAACCAGTCAACAAGGCAATATAACGCTCGAAAAAACAAGCGTCTGCGAGGTGTACCTAAAGCAGGTAACCGGCGAAATTATCGAGACGTTTCGAACAGACGGAAATTACGCCGTGAATAGCGTGCCTGGTTATTTTTGGGGGACAATATTTGAGGTTTGAAGGAACAGAAGGAAAACATTTAAGGGAGCTACCTACCTAGGTCTACCTAAAAACCTAACTAGGTCTACCTAACTACCAAGGTCTACCTGCCTACCAAGGTCTACCTACCTAACTAGGTCTACCAACCTAGGTCTACCTACCTAGGTCTACTTTCCAAGGTCTACCTAAGTCTACTAACCAAGGTTTATCTACCTGGGTCTACTTACCAAGGTTCCCTTTCCTAGGTTTACTTACCTATGTCTTAGTCTACCTATCTAGGTCTACCTTCCAAGGTCTACTTATCTAGGTCTACTTACCAAGGTCAAGTTACCAAGGTCTACATACCTAGGTCTACTTCCAATGTCTACATACCTAGGTCTACTTACCAAGGTTTATCTACCTAGGTCTACTTACCTTAGTCTATCGAACTAGGTCTACTTACACCAGTAGAAAAAAATCCGTTTACTTTCATAAATTGGTTACATCAACCTAGATCGATCCATCAGTGTTTATTTTTAACTATCGGGTCGTAGTAAATCGGTCAGCGTCACAGGTAAGATATTTTTAGACGCGTAGTTTCCTAAATGAATACACTGTGATATTTTTAAACCAACTCATTCTGCCTCTCGCGATCTTGAAATAAATGTGTCAACATGGCCATTCATGTCATTGTCATGGGGAACAGATTGAATAAGTCATTAGGCTTCCGTTAGGTTCGTTACGAAAGCCGTCATAATACCATGATGAAAATAAGATTAATTTTTTTTCCGAACTTTGATAACAAAGTGAGTGCCACGGAGGCTTCTAAAAGATTAATTTTAACATCGTCGACCTGACCACAGTGAGATTGGAAACATTGTGTCCCATAAAACCATGATCAGGCTGGATAATCAACCAGGACATTCAATTATTCTAGCCACAATTTTATGAACAAACCCAGCAGATGCAGAAAGAAGACTGGTGCAGCCAGTCGCTATTAGAATGACGGACACCGATATCAATCCAATCGTCCTACAAAATTTTTTCGTCAGACTTGGTTATGGCGAATTTTCAACGGTTCACAAACTGTGTCCAGCATTCTTGTGTAACCACAGCTCCCCAACCTACGGGGAAGGGTGGGGATTATGACTTTCCAGAGTTTTCAATGCCCACAGCTAGATTACAAATGACTGGTGCGTTATGACTATAATCCTTGCATTGTTTATTGTCATCTTCTCGTGACATGCATTGTCCAGCCTTCGAAACACAGACCAAAATGTGACCGTTGACACGCCATGCTACTGAATCGCATTTTCACTTAAATATTAAGAATATGCAAGTGGTATTTTGTCCTCAAAGGCGCTTTGTTTAACTGAACACATACAAAAGCATCAGGAAAACGTGTCCGTCATGGATACCATGCATCTTCAACCCCGCTTTTATTTAGAAAAAAAAAACTGGGGTTTGCAGGGGTATACCTAATTTTCTTATTTTTGATCCAAAACATACCTTGTGGGTATTCGGTTCTAAAGTGTACCTACAATGTATGTTTGAGCAAACATATTAAGAATTTCATTTTTTGTTTGGTGAAATTTCAATATTCACCACTGAAAAAAAATCTCTGTATTGCATGGCCATGTTTTTGTAATGGGTTTACTGTAAACAATCCATCCAGTTTTATGTACATGTAGGATAAACTTGACCTTACAAACACCAAAGCTTCCTCATTTTGAAGTAAATAATAAAGTCGTTTAACTTGAAAATATGAATACTTTGTAACACAAGTACACAACACCGTATAGTGAATGGAATAAATTGCGCACCCTGAACCACAATTCAACAATGACTGGTCATTATTTAGCATGGTTGTCACGAATATAAAACTATATAAGGTCGTTCAATAGGAACATATGAGCCTCGACCCCAGAGATTATTTTTGATATTATCTTAATATTTGTTTACCATGGTTATGATGGACATTCTAGTTGAAACTTGTCTTTATGCCTTTTATAGTTATTCCCTTTTGAATTTCAAGAGGGAGAGAAATGATAATAAATAGTTGTATCTGTTAATTAAAAAGCCGACATGCCAGCGACTAATGAATCAGTGTAAAGATAAGTTGAAGATAGTAGATTGATGGTTAGTTTTATCAGACTGGTAATGGCTTAACATCCCAGTCAACAAATGTCCATTTGTGTCGAGACGGAGATATAGCTGCAGGCGAGTTAATGAGTCTTGCTCAATGACACAACACACCGCCGCATTTGGGGGTCTCGATACGGAGTCCGATGCTCTTCCCCCAGATCACCCTACGACACTGTTTCACTACGCAAAACGTCTGTCAAGTATGTACATTTTTACACGACAGCTGGGTTAAAATTTACATTGTTTCTAGTCTATGTCTTCGTTTAACACAGCCGTTAACACAACAAATTGTTCGGTCAATTCCATTAGCTTTGGGGTTAAATGTCAGACAAATCTTCATGTTGTCTTACGGAAGTTCAGTTCCCCTCTTTCTAATACCATCAAGTATTTGAAAATAAAATCTGAAACATGACATCGCTGGTCCGAGAAGTTGTCTACGGAAAAGCCTCATGTGCAATATTTAGGGCCTATGGTGTTCAGAAAGTGGGAGAGTCCATCACGAAAACATGCCCGCGTTAACCTTTTATATAGCAAAAATGGGATATGCAGGGCTATACCTATTTTTCTTATTTTTGCTCCAAAACATAGATCGGCGAGGCGGTTCTAACGTGGTTCGACATTCGATGTTTTTTAGCAAAAATATTTAAAATCTGTATAACGCATGGGCAAGTTTTCGTAATGTGACACAGTTACTATATACTTATGTTGTTGGTGTGCATGAGCAAATGAGCCAACAAGCGGATGTCCTGACGGCAGAAATGTGCTAATATATGAGCCGCCCCATGGGAAAACCAACAATCCGCATAGGCGAAAACAAAGACGCAGATCAGCTTCGCGGTAACCGTGCCTTTGATTTTGCTGCTCGGATAGTACAATTCCTCTTCTACTCAAGTAAATCCAAAATTTCAAGCTTCTGGCGGTTTTCTGTGCTTGTACAGGCTGGTTAGTGTCAGACCTGTTCGAAAACCACATTGTTGGTTTTCCCACGAGGCGGCTCAATTACAACTATGACTTTTATGTTTGGATGATTTGACTAAAACAACGATGGCTGATCACACATGCTAAATGTCTGATTACATTGTAAACGAAGCAAACTCAAGGTCATCGATCCAAAAATACTTCGTTGTCACTCTCTGGCTAAAAATAAATATAAGCGCGTATAAAGTATCAAGGTAAATTAAGGTCGATCGATAGTTTAACGACGATATCGAGGGTATATTGAAAGTAAACAGAATTATTTCCTCAGGCTTACCAAGGTCTCTCTTCCGGGGTCTACTTACCAAGGTCTGTTTACCAAGGTCTACCTTCTATGGTCTACTTACCAAGTCTACTTACCAAGGTCTACCCACCTAGGTCGACTTACCAAAGTCTACCTACTAGGTCTATTAACCAATATCTACCTACCAAGGTCTACCTACCAAGGTCTACCTACCAAAACCTACATACTAAGTCTACTTCCAATGTCTACTAACTAAGGAAGCGAGATAGCCGAGTGGTTAGCGCACTGGCTTCTTGTGCTAGAGGTCCCGGGTTCGATCCCCGCCGGCGGCGAGGAAAATTTGTTGGTCCGAACTCGCTTCCCTTCGTGTCATTTGCAGGAATGACATGATACAGTGCGCCGTCCTTCGGATCGGGACGTTAACTGGAGGCCCCCTGTGCAGGGACAGTCATCCCCTGTGCAGGATAAAGATCCCTACACAGGTTCTATCCTCATGCATGTAGGCTCATCCTGCAAACACACCGGAGTGTACAATGTACACCTCCCAAGAATAATCAGAAATTGATTGATGGGAGTAACAAGAAAACAAAAAAAAAAAACATAACCTATTTCTACCTACCAAGGTCTAACTATCTACGTCTGCTTACCAAGGTTTACTTACCTAGGTCTACTTACCAAGGTATACATACCTATCTATGTCTACTTACCAAAGTCTACTTACCTAGGTCTACCTACCTAGGTCTACTTCCCAAGGTCTACCTACCTAGGTCTACTTACCTGGGTCTACCTACTATGTCTACTTACCAAGGTCTACGTCCGGGGTCTACTTACCTAGGTCTACTTACCTAGGTCTACGTACCAAGGTCTACTTACCAAGATCTACCTACCTAGGTTTACCTACAAGGTCTACTTACTCAGGTCTACTAAAATGGATAGCTGGATACACTTATTGACAAAAAAATCCCAGCATACGGTTTTCCGTGTGTGTTTGCAGATAAGGCAGCGTGCCTTTATTTCATATTATTTAGTTCAGATTCTTTTTTACCCGATCTAATGAGTCCCAGGTGCACTGTATTTTCTTTCAGTGATAATACATTTTCTCCCAAATATCTAGTAGCACGATCAGTTTACCTTCGTAACAAAACTTTTAATTTACCAAAATATTCTGAATAATTTATTGCGGAAGTAGAAAATATGGATCTATTGGCATAACCATCGTGCTTGGTAACGAGTCGTTTCCACCTAAGTCGATTCGGCCCTGTGTCGTTTCGGCCAATTTTGTTGCTTTGTTTCGGCCTGATTTTTATTCAGTCCTATAATCTACTTTATACAATATGTTTATGTTATACAAGGCTAGTTTAGGCTACCATGCAGTCAGTCTTGCAAGGGTACTTGGGTCTATTACAGGGTGAAAAATGTACATTTTTATTCCATTTTAAAAAGGGTTGTTTACTGCGCTATATACACCACACTTACTCGCTTTACAAAGTTTTGAGTTTGAAATTTACATATCTATACTTTTAAAGCACAGTGTTACATTACTCCCCACTCCGAGAAGACTCCTCCCAATTTTTGGCATGGGAACTACATGGGAAAGGCAACCCCTGTCTGGCAGTTGTCATTATTCCACCATTGCCACCAAATGTAACATTAAGTTTACACGAAAGATTTGTGATGTTACTTAGTTCTCAACAATCTGATGTTAACTTGCTAGTTGTAACTTGCTACTGTCTGAACACCATCTTCCAGAAACTGCATTTTTCAAAATTTCACTTTTCTGAGAGACCTCAAGAAAAAATATGAGCATGTCATCATTTTGCATTCCAAAAGTCTTAAAAAGTGCCACAAAATTTTTGAAAATCTGTAAACAAATAAAAATTTTATGCAAGAAAATATTTTTAAATAGGGCTTTTTCCATTGTAAAATTGCCAGCAAGGGGAGTAACTATTTTCCCGGAAAAATCTAAATTGATTATTTTTCATCATAAATGCACCAAACCAAAACAAAATTGTTATGTTTAGCAGAGTGCCAAACTCTTAAAATAATTCCACAGATTTGCTTGACTTTCAGTTTGAAGGTGTTTAGATTACCTGCCTTGCACATGCAAAATGCCTATTCAAAATGATTTTTGGGTATAATTATTTTATTAGTGAACCGATTTCCAAACTTTTTGTGGCACTTTTTAGGACTCATGAGTTGCAAAAAGATGGCATGGTCATATTTTTCTTGTGGTGTTTCAGAAAAGTGAGATTTCGAAAAATGCAGTTTCTGAAAGATGGTGTTCAGACAGTAGTTGTAAATTATGTGAATAAACGTTTTGAACTTAGAGCCATGCATCAGGAGTAGTAATGAATAGTAATGACAAGACTATTATATATAAGTATTATTCAATTAATTATTCTTTTATCAAACAAACTTGAATTGGTAATTTGTTTTTGTTCGTGGAATTGGTTGTGGATACTCTTTAGATCCGTCTCAGTTAGACGGGTGTAGGGGTGGTCATACCCTTTGTCTTGGTAGGTGAAAGAAAATACAACCCAATGTTTTAATAGAAAAAATAGCAATTTATTCAAGTTGTTACATAGACATATGTTGCATGTAGACATGATATCATACATACCATTATATCTGGCCCCTGTTCAATGCCCGTTGGTAGTTACATTGTGTGATGTTTGTGAAGGTGGATCCAACTACTTTGTTTCATGTCGTGCGCTGTTTGTGGCCTTTCATCTCATGCTGTTTGTTCATATGCCCCTGAGATGCGTAAATGTATCTGTGCAGGGTTGTACACAGTTAGGACGGAGTTTCGAGGTTGAGTGGTTGGATACACTAGTTAGTACGTGTACGTAAGTGATGCCATGTCTGTTATGACTATATGTTTTGGATTATTTGCAGATTGAATTTTGAATTTTTGAATCTTTGTAACGTGAACCGAACCACAGCAACAGCTAAACCCCGTCAGTGGAAAAGCATGTTCACTCACCATGGGTGGTTTAGAGCGCTATACACTCTACACTTACTCGCTTCATAAAGTTTCGAGTTTAAAATTTGCATATCTATTTATAGCATACAGTTTCAATATCTTGGCCATTATAGGCATCACCAAATCTCAGACTTAATGTTTTTTTTTCAGTCTTTCCAGACAACAATGTCGTAATGATGTAGATCATGCAGTTCCTTTTTTAATGAGAATCTTTGTCCAATACTTGATGGCTGACTAAGTCAGACAGTTGAGCCGCATCGTGAGAAAACCAGATTTTGGCCTATGCGAAAACAAAGACGCAAGATCAGCTTCACAATAACTGCGAAGCTGATCAGCGCCTATGTTTTCAATACATGGATATTACATTTTCCCTTCTTCTTAAATCCGAAATTTCAAGATTCTAGCCTGCTTCTGTGACTGTACAGTTCGGTTTGTGTCAGACCTGGTCGGAAAACCCGAAGACCGGTTTTCTCGCGTCGCGGCTCAGTCTGTCGTTTCTGGTGTAACTTGAAGGGAAAGACAGAAGATGAGGGTGAGGTTAGGCGCCTGTAAAACATGTTTAAGCCACCCAGTAATTTATATTACTGGTCGTTCCAAGGCGATACTTCTGTTGTGGTTCTAATTGTTTTATGTTTTGGAGTAGATTTTTTGTGCTGTTTGAGCCTTATGTACGTTTTCATATTATTAGTTCAGTTCGGGTAACTGAGTGGCCGCCTATTGGGGAATAGCTGCTCACTCGGCATACGACATGTTTTCATGGTATAAGTACATGAATGTCATTTTGGTTTTTTCCCACCCTTCGGTTTATGGAGTGGGAATTTCTTTCTGATTGCGCCATTTCCTGATCATTGCCTATTTGTACTTTTTTACTAATACCTGGGGCATACTTGATTTAGAAATTTTAAGAGTGATCGGATTGGTCCGGGCAGTACGCTAAATCAAGGGAAAGTGGGCAAACGGAGTGCATTCCCATTACTAAAACAAGTGAGGAAAAACAATAAAGAAAAAAGTCAAATTGTTGCTTTAAACGATTTTGATTTACGGCGTGTTTATTACCCTGCAATACGCATGGATGAAATAAATTTTCCACTCCTCGCATTGAAACATTGCTGAAGCCATGTATTTTAGAGCAGGTCACGTGACTTGCTCCGACCACACCACCTTGGACGGCGGAGCGCTTCGTCGCGCTCCATTGCGACTACTTGATTTAGAATCCTTATGCTCAGGTCGATCGGATCCCCGGGGGGGGGGGGGCACTCCCTGGTAAGCAGTGTACCGATGCGTGATCAAAGGATTGTTGAACATACCCTAAACAGTGTGATCGACATTTAAAATTTGACCCCCCTTTTCACTGTGTTTGCTTTAAAATGTGACCCTTTCCACTGTGTCCCGTCAAAAAGTACCCCTTTCCACTGTAGTCAACTAAAACACTGGAATGCAATAATTATTTTATAACCACGTGAAGATGCTATATGTGTAATATGCAAACAATCTGCCTGATTTTTAAAGAAGTAATTTTAAAATACAGACAGACTACAGTAACGGAAGATGGATGCCAGGTACCTGCCTATCCTATAAGATCACCTTTGAGACTTTGGCTCTGTTGGGTTAAAATGCTTAAAAATGTGGAACTGATATGATCATAAACAAACATTTGGTCATGCAATCAACACATGAAATAGCTAAAGTTACAAATAGGCAACATACAGGTACAATAAGAAAAGATGGTAAACCTTAAAATGCACATACAAAAGAAATTGTCATCACTGAAACGAGAAACAGACTAACCACAGAGGAAGTATCGCCTTGAAACTGTCAGTAATAAAGTATTGGGGGTTTAAATTGTTTCAGGGCTTTCAAGCTTTGCCCTCAGCATCTGAATTTGTTCAAATGTACACAGAAAATTGACACAAATATATATGAAATAATGGTTGGTTGGTTAATTTTGTCCCACTAAACAGCTAAGGTAATATGGCGATAGGAAATTAGTTTAAGTCTTGTACGAAAAACTGGAGAAGCCTGGAATTGACCCCTGGTTTACAAGGCAAGCAGCTTTCCCACTACACCACTAGGCTTCTATACATACTTGAAATAAATCTTGATATAGTAGATAAATACCAAGCACTTACATATAGCAAGCATTATGGAGAGCAGGGTACAAAAGACAAGATTTAATACAAACCATTTTTATTTGTATAACTACTCAATTAGCAGAAACAATAATTTCTATTGAAGCAACACACATTGTTGAACAGAAAGGGAAAATCATATCTTATCCCTTAGGTTTTAGACATTTTAGTCATTTCGGCCCAAAACATATCGGCCAAGGACGCCTCGGTCCACCCCTTTTCACAGCGTTTTAGCAGAATTGTAAAAAACATACCCTTTTTCCACAAAAACGACATTTTGCCTACCCTAAATGATGTCAGCGCTGCGCACTGCCCTTCTTGAAAAAAAGTACCCTTTCTCATCGTTTTTTTGATCACGCATCGGTACACTGCTTACCAGGGAGTGCCCCCCCCCCCCCCCCGGGATCGGATCAATCTGATTGGCTATATCAAATGCGACCCAGTTCTCTAGAATCTCGTTCACTCGGCAGAAGAGACTATCCTGTTGTTACTCATCGCTGAGGACGGTACTTCTTGTTGTGAGCTGATGGAAGGTTTGGTTTTGGGAGTGTAGTAGACCGAGATGTCTCTTGTGTAGTTCTACTTCCACAGAGGTAAGGTTCCCAACAATAAATGAACTGCTTTGAGTGCTGCTCTGACTGGCAGGGTTTGTATCTTTCTTAGTAGGTTAACATGGAAATTATTGAACAGCTTTTTAACTTATAATTGAGCAGTTTTGTCGCTGTTTTGTTCAAGTTCAAGACCTCCAAAGTGGAGTGCACCCTGGGAACAATAGGACCGGAACATGACATTGCAAAGTTTTACTATATATCTATATTAAATATACATACCGCAGTACCCTCTCACGAGTGTTATTGCACTGTCAGTGCATGGATAAAAACTAGATTCCAGCAGATGTGATATGAACGTAAAACGTGAGAATGGTTAAAGGTTGGAAGTGTTAACAGTTACTGGTGGTAAAATCAGTATCAGATATATGGCAGGAGTCAAGGTAGTAATCAAGATCAGCCCTAAGAGCAATATCTGTACAGCCTATGGCGTGGATCTGCCTTAACGGTGTTGTGGCATGTGTATCGCTCGGGTTTCTCAAAATAAGGTGGAATATAATTGCTATGTATTTGTTGTCATCACTTTTTATTGTTGTTCATTACTCAGAATGCACAATGTTTCTGGAATGACTGTACACATTCGCGTATGATTTTATTGATGACCCGATATTCATAGTAAGTCGATACCTGAATTGCACGTCATTTGTAGCACTAGACGCAATGACAGTTCCGGTTCAATTAGGTCAATATATAAGAAAAAATGTAAACAAACAAACTGTCAAACACTTTTTTCTGAGGCTTCACTCTCTTGCCTCTAGTGTGCTTTTGTAGTGACCCCCATACACGCGCGTTTTCCCTAAAAATCGAACTGTCATTGTTATTTTAAGGATTTCAACTTTTGGTGAGTAAATTATTGGATTATTTTTTTTTATAACAAGTATAAGATTTTCATAAACAAAAGCCAAAACCCGAGACCGATCGAGTCTCTATGATTCTTCTGTCCTGAGTACAATCTAAGGTTTTGGTATGCCAGTTTTTGGTATATATGAAAAATTTTTAGGAAACTATCAGAGGTTTTGGTTTGTATGTGTATTTTATAATGTGGGCTTATATTATATTATAATGATTAAAGGGCATAACTTGAATCCAGTTTGGATCCCGAAAGAATCGTAGATGGAACATTCTTTAATAACTGCAGTATATTTAAGGCATTTTAATATAGAGTTTAAATGATACAAGTACTGCATTTTGCAAGAGAGTTTAAACTGGACTCGTACACATAGAGCCAAATATCTGGGGGTTGATATTTCAAGCGACCTGTCCCGGCGCTCCCACATAGACAGGATCACCGGAAAAGCCACCAAAACACTAAATTTCGTCCGTAGAAATATCAAGACCAAACACCCTGGCGTGAGAGAGATGGCATACAATACACTTGTCAGGCCGCAGCTGGAATATGCTGCTGCCGTATGGGATCCTCATACAAAAAACAAGTCATATCAGGTTGAAAAAGTGCAGCGCCGAGCTGCGAGATGGGTTTCGTGTAACTTTGTTAGGTTGGCTAGTGTTTCGGACATGATTTAAACTTTGGGTTGGAGAAGTCTTCAGCAAAGACGGGCTGACGCCCGTCTATGCCTTTTCCACAAGATAATCCATGGCCTTGTTGCTTTACCCCTCCCCGATTGTATTCAACCAAACACCCGTATCTCTAGATACTGCCATTCCATGACATTTCGACAACTGCCGGCACACATCCAGAGATCACTTGCAGTTGTCCAGTGGAACGCCCTGCCTGAAACCGTTGCATGCCTGCCAAACCTTGAAGCGTTCAAGGTTGCAGTTAGCGGGCTACAACATTCTAGACCCTAGATCCTGAGTAGTTTGTTTTTAACCTGCTTTTAATCTCATCTTAACTATCATAACCTATCATCTTTCATCCCCTAAGCTATCATCTTTTAATCTTAACTATCGGCTGTTCTTTTACTTTTTATATTAACATCCTTGTAGCTCAGGCTAGCGCACCTGCTTAGAATGTCCGCGAGGGCGTGTGGCAGTATATAGAGAAAGAGAAAGAAAGAAAGAGTTGGTTCACGGTCCAAATAGAAAATGGACCGGGTGGAACTTACTACACTGAGTGGCACTTCTAAAGCAACACAAGTTTACCTCTTTGACCATTTCTTAAAAATTAATGAACCGTTTTCCATACAATTTTCATCAAATTTAATTCATTCATTTTTGTGTACTTTCTGAAATTCAAGTTCATAAATGACAATTGACTAGAATGCAATTAAATTGGAAGTTTATAAAGTATGACTAAAACAGAAAGTCACAATACAGCCGAGCGAATTGCAAGTTAATGATATCACAGGATTGCAGTTTATCACAGTCAGTTAATATCCTGTGTCCGCCATGGGTCTTGATGGCACAGAGACACCTCATTGGCAAAACTTTATTCATAACTAAACTTTTTTGGATGTTTCTCTACTCGTCCGCAGCTTGCTATAGTAATGAGCCACCTCATGGGAAAACCAACAATCTGCTTATGCGAAAACAAAGGCGCAGATCAGCTTCTCAGTAACTGCGAAGCTAATCAGTGCCTTTGTTTTCGCTACACGGATAGTACAATTCCTCTACTTTCTAAATCCAAAATTTCAAGCTTGTAGCTGTCTTCTGTGACTCTACAGGCCGGATTGTGTCAGACCTGTTCGGAAACCACATTGTTGGTTTTCCCACGAGGCGGCTCAGTTGATACAGATTTCTTGGAGCAACACGGCGTTTCTGCACACGTCTGTTGAACGCATCCTAGAGATGCCCAATAACGCTATTTCTTTGTCAAAACTTGTGCATCTGAACTATTTTATTGCTTCGCACGTAAAAACTTGCTATCAAACTCATGGGATTGGAGATACGAGACGGGATATGAGCAGGTTATGACGCCACTGTGATACGCTTAAACATGGGCGTTGCGGTTTTTTTGAGTCCTGTTTGATTAAGGACAATCAATGTCTATGAAATTTACGAACATCAAGCAAACATAATTGATTTATCTTTGCGGAAAATTTCATTAAATATGGTGTATTGTTTTTTTTAGTTATTATGGAAAAATGTAAGTGTTGCGTTAGAAGTACCACGCAGTGTATTATATGGTTCAGACGGCAATTGTTTAAGAAATAGATCAGCTCTAGCAGTGAATTGTTGAGTAATAATTCACTGTTTGGAGGTCAGTTGTAAAGAAGATCAAATCACGAGCGCGTAGCGCGAGTGGTTTATCTTTTTACAACTGACCGACAAACAGTGAATTATTACTCAACAATTCACGCACTTGAGCTGATCTATTTCGATTCTAATACACAATAAACGGAATAAATGTTGCTGAAACCGTCGATATCGTTCAGCTTTCCGCCATTGCATTGCAGATATCCCGCCAAATATTTGACTGTAATGCTGGTATTTACACACACTTATTACGTTTGTTGTGCGCTAAAACGACGTTTCACCGTCTAACGCTGCTTTGTGGGATAACTGACGTCACAAATGCCGCAAAGTAACGTCACGCTTATTCGCCCAGTGAAATTGTTGCATAATATAACACGTTTTTTACCATTGGCTATATAGGCGAGGTGTGTTAGAATAAATAACAACTTTCATGGTTGCTCGTGTACTTGCTCTAACGAAAACATCAAATACGAAATCGACACTCGTAAATTCACAAATAAAATTCAAACCAAATGTTCTTTAAAGCAAATTGCTAGTTCCCCTCATTACAGATCCATATGTATCATTACAAATGGCACACGACAAAACGAAGTGTGGTGATCGGAAGCAAGATCGATTGTAGGCTAATGGCCAGTAGGGCAAACCCTCTCTCCCCGGCCCCCCCCACCCCCAGGGGGAATTTTCTACACCATGATTTTTCTGAAAGTATAGTGAAAAAGCTATCAAATCCTGTTTTCTGCCCTCTGGAAGTGGAAGCGTTTGCGTTTTATGCTATGTTTTATTATATGACCTGATACCATCTTTTGTATAGAAATAATGGGGGTAGGCGTAGAAAATCGATCATACCTCTGCTATTAGTAATCCTAGACCATTGAACTTGGTCTTGTTTTAAAGATTAGACATAGCCCTTTCATTCTATGATAAGTAATGCAAAATATCTACTTTGCATATTCATGAATATTAATGAAAACATGAAAACGGTAGAAAATCATTAAAAACCCATAAATTAACTCATTTCAGGTCTAAACTATACTTGTGACACATTTATATTGCACCATTTAGACATATTTCATAAATTTATTGTTGTCATGTGAAAATTATCTCATTTTTATATTCATGAATATTAATTAAAAAGTAAAAAATCCTGGAAAAAATAGGGTGTGTACAGTATCATTTGTACCCGGGCTGTTGATAAACATGGAACACTATTGTGAAATCAAATGAATGCTATGGCCATGTTCTATCACCCTTATACATATAATACATGTATTTAAGGATGTAAGGCTCATCTATTTTTTTCATGAATATTAATGAAAACTAGAAATCGCAAATAAATAACGAAAAAAAATTGAACTGGTATACCTACAGAATGACTTGTATCTGATTATTTCTGTTATTTTCATATTTTTTTGTGTATAGAATATGATCCTATCAATCAATTGATACCAATTTCAGTTCTTTAGAGCTTTTGGTTGCTGAGATACTGTCAATTCTATTGGTATATTCCCTTCATTTGACTATTTTTTTCTCTTATATCTAAAGTTTTCTTAAATTTTGGCTACAAGATAGTCAACTTTTTCCTATATCTTACTATATAATCATAAATTATTGTCATATCTATCATTTGATACCAATTTCAGCTCTCTAGGTTTTTTTGTTGTTGAGATATAAATGTTTCCGTTGGTATGACCCCTCTATTTTTCTGTGGTTTTTTTTTTATCTAATTTTTAAAGTTCTTGTCAATATTCGAACAATAAGAAAGTAATTATTCATTAATCATATTATATGATTATAAAACATTATCATAGCAATCATTTGATACCAGTTTCAGCTCTCTAGAGCTTTTGGTTGCTGAGTTATTAACCTTTTCATTGGTATACCCCCTCCATTTTTCTGTGATTTTTCCCTTTAATTTATAGTTTTATCAATATTTGAAAAACAAGAAAGTCAGAATGTTTGTGTGTCTTTCCACATGGTTACAGAACATAATCCTAGCTATGATTTGATACCAATTTCAGCTCTATATAGCTCTTGGTCACCGAGATATTAGCAATTTTACTGGTATACCTCCTTCCTTTGGCAGTGATTTTTCTGCCATAACTTATGTTTTCTTAAATATTTTAACAACAAGAAAGTAAGCTTGTTTATATATTTTATTACATGGTTGTAGAATATTGTCATAGCAATCATTTGATACCAATTTCAGCTCTCTAGGACATTGGGTTGCTGAGATATAAACATTTACATTGGTATACCCCCTCCGTTTTTCTTTGAGTTTTATCTAATATTAAAGGTTCTCATCAATATTTGAACAATAAAAAAGTTTGGTTTTTTATGTCTTATCACATGACTATAGAACAATATCATACCAATCATTTGATACCAATTTCAGCTCTCTAAAGCAATTGGTCACTGAGATATTAGCAATTTTATTGGCATACCTCCTTCCTTTGGCAGTGATTTTTCTGCTATATCTTATTTGAGCAACAAGAAAGTAAGCTTGTTTAATTATCTTATTACATGGTTATAGAATATCGTCAATGAAATCATTTGATACCCATTTCAGCACTCTAGGACATTTGGTTGCTGAGATATAAACGTTTATATTGGTATACCCCCTCCGTTTTTCTTTGATTTTTATCTAATATTTAAAGTTCTCATCAATATTCGAATAACAAGAAAGTTAGATTATTTATATGTCTAATCACACAATTATAGAACATTATGATACCAATCATTTGATACCAATTTCAATTCTCTAGAGCGATTGGTCACTGAGATATTAGCAATTTTATTGGTATACCCCCTTCTTTTGACAGTGATTTTTCTGTTATATCTTAATTTTTCTTAAATATTTGAGCAAAAAAAAGTCAGCTTGTTTATATATCTTATTACAAGGTTATAGAATATTGTCAAAGCAATCATTTGGCACCAATTTCTGCTCTCTATGGCTTTTGGTTGCTGAGATATAAACATTTCTATAGGTATACCCCCTCCAATTTCTGTGATTTTTCTACTATATTTATTGATTTCATCAATAGTCAAACAGCAGAAAAGTCTGATTGTAAATGTATCTTATTTCAGGGTTTTAGAATGTTATCATAGCAATCATTTTTTATAAGTTTCAGCTCTCAATGGCTTTTGGTTGCCGAGATATAAACATATCTGTAGGTATACCCCCTCCATTGTTTTGTGATTTTTCTCATCTATTGAAAGTTCTTATCAATATTTGAACATCAAGAAAGTCAGATTCTTTCTGTATCTTATCACATGATTATAGAACATTATCACAACAATCATTTGATACACATTTCAGCTCTCTTAGAGTTTTTGGTCACTGAGATATTAGCAATTTTGTTTGGTATACCCCTTCCTTTATCTGTTTCTTTTCTAATATCTGAACTTCTTTTTAATATTTGAGCATTAAGATAGCCAGTTGTTTATATATCTTATTACATGATTATAAAACATTGCCAAAGCAATCATTTGATAACTATTTCAGCTCTCTATGTCTATCAGTAGCCAAGATTTATGTGGTGTACCACAATAATTCCTCTGCTTATTAGGGGTGGGGTGATCACTCAAATGGACATTAAAGTGATCCTCTGACCAAATTGGCACCCATGAGCATTTGGTCTAAGGTTGCAAGGTACATCCTACAACCCACTCAAACCCTTAAATGGCAATAGAGTAAATTTTGATTTTCGTCATTTTCATTAATGTTCATGATCATTTTCATTAATATTCATGAAAACACAAATGAGAAAATTTTCATTAAGGTCCATGGCGTCAACAAATTTGTCGAATAGTATTATTGGTACAATGACAATGAGCCACAATGATAGTTTAGGCCTGAAATTAGTTTTTATGGGGATACTTAATTTTTAAATGTTTCGTTTTTCATTTTAATGTTTTAATGAAAATGCATGAATAAGCAAATTAGATATTTTCCATTACTTATTTTTGGATAAAAGGGCTATGTATAAGCATTAAAATGAGACCAAGTTCAATGGTCTAGAATAAGAAACAACTGAGATATCTTCAGTTTTCTATGTGTACCCCCATTATTGAAACGCAAAAATTGAATATTTAGGGTAATATAATGAAAAATAGTATAAAACGCAAACGCTTCCACTTCCAGATGGCAGAAAACACGGTTTGATAGCTTTTTCAATGTACTTTTAGAAAATCATAGTGTAGAAAATTCCCCCTGGGGGGAGGGGGTATGGGTAGCTAGAAGACTATTGGGCATGTGTTGCTTCATCAATATGGTTTCCAGGCACCGTAATCCATTTAATCACGAGTCGTGTGATGTTGCATCAATCTGCGCTGTAAGAAATTTGGCTGCACACATGTATACAGGATGTAAATGTGTGGACAAAGCGTAGAATTCTGTGATAGCATGATCGTTTGCTGCAGGACAAGTTACTGACAAAGGTTGCGAAGTTCTGATTAATATATTCAGTTTTAATACTTTAATTAAGGTCAAGAGTGAACATTATGTTCTTTATCATTGTCATGATTGGTCGGAATATTCGGTAGTTTGACTATTTAGCATTTTTGGATAAGAATTGCGCTTCATCACTGTGTAGTTTTTAGGTTAGGACGAGTTTGCCACCAATTCATTTCGCTTCTTTGCTAATCAATCCACCATCAGTGAGCGGATACTACTTTCGACTACTAAAGCGTCTTTTGGGCTACCCCAATGAATTGCACATCGTTCTTCTTTATTTTCAGACTGAATACGGAGATTGTTCAAAGTCATAGCCACAGTTCCGTTATAATTTGAGAAGGACTACTTATTAATCATGGAGACCTACATATTGATGATCCTAGTTACATTGGAGCAAGAAACAGCGATAAGAAATCTTTTCAAGACAAATCGGTGGCCATTCAAAATTGCAGGTAACTCAGTTAATCGATCTTAACTAGTTTCATGTTTTATGACACGCATGTGTTCACAAATCCAGACTGAAACAGTTAGCCGTGCCATCGGGCATTCCCTGTCGTCTGTGCATAATCATATACAACTTTTTGAAGCAATGCAAACCGTCGTGGTGTTTAAATGAGCTATCACAACATACAATTAATATGCAATATAGAAATAAGTATGTCCTGGTTGTTTTGACTGTTTATATATCTCAATGTATGGATATGTTATTGATTCTGACACGCCGCTTGATTACATGGATAAACCTTTTATTGAGCCTATATATGATGTAATGTGTAGCATTTACTTGCTGGCATTGCCAACCTGAAAAAGGCAAAACATCACATATAATTATTAAAGGAATAGGTTAACAAACATCCTTCATTTCAAAAGAAAGAGCAAAACAAACATTTTGGCACCACATTTATTAAAATCGGTTAAGTGGTTTTGAAGATATGAAAGTTTTAAGATTCAGCAATGGCCGCCAATGGTGGCCGCCATTTTTATTAGCTAGTCACGTGACCAATTTTTATCATGGTTCAAAAAAGTATTTTGGGGCAACTGGCCAATTTTATTTTTTCCTGCGTGTAAGAGCGGTGATCGGTTCAACATTCCATGCAATAAAACTTTTGATCACATGCTTACTTTTTGAATCGAAGTACCTAGATCTTTAAGACTTACTAGTAGGTAACATGTAAATACTGGAATGCTTCTGTGGTGGTTCTTTTTGTTTCATGTCTTGGTGTTTAAAGTATTTTGTGCTGTTGGCGCCTTGTGTATGTTTTCATATTTTTAGTTAAGGTAACTGAGTGGCCCCCTATTGGGAAAATAGCTGCTCATTCGGCTTACGAAATGTTTTCATGGTATAAGTACCTGATTGTTAGTTTGGTTTTTTCCCACCCCGGTTTTTGGAGTGGGAATCTTTTTCTGATTGCGCCTTTTCCTGATCTTTGCCTACTTGTACCTTTTCATACTTCAATATGCGTGGAAATGGCGGATATTTATAATTCCATGATTGTGAGGGAGTGACGTCATACCCTCACAGCCTCGTTCTGGATTTGGGCCATTAAATTTTTCAAACCGCTTCATGAAATTTATTGCAAACTGTTCAGCTACATGAAGGCTTTCATAAAACGCACACACAATAGTTTGTGGGTCTATTCCTTTAATACTGTATGCAGCAAATTATTTGACATGTTTTCAGAGACGAAAGCGTAGTATTTGATAAACTTTTATACGCAAGCGTAGTATTTGATAAACTTTTATATGACTAATTTTATGAAATAAGACGTCCAAAACATAGGCTTTATATGAAAAATTATTTGAAGCTATTTCATTCTGTGCTATGTGACGCATTTTAAAATGAACTATTATTGAATATATGCACGCATCTTAACTTACTTTGCTCATTTTAGTGCGTGTCTAGTAAGCTGGTACCCACCAGCTGTGTGTCTTGTATATGTTATTTTACTGAGAGTATATGTATATATTTTTGTACAGTTAATAAAATACTTAATTGCTAATATTTTTTTCACCAAAACAAACATTCTGCTCAGCGAGATACCAGATCACCGTAGAATGTTTGCAGAGTTAAGTTTTGATAGTATCAATTAATGAATGGCTTTTGACAGGTGCTGATAACAAGAAAACAAAAGGCACTGCGAAAACCAACTCTAGTCATCGCCATAGACACACACAAAAATGGACTGATAAAATATCACAGTGTGGAGGGAAAGTTGCACATGCTAGGGAATTTAATGATGAGGATGCTCCAGTAGAAAAACAACCGTCGGAAACCGAAATAGATGAAAAATATAACCTTAACAACAAGGCAAATGGTACGCACGACAAAACCATCAAAACGAAGGTAACAAGCTCTCTGAAAACTAAATTGACAAACTCTGTGGCAAATGATAGCAACAGAAACGACAAGCTAGAGTTTGTAAGTACGGAGGTATCAGAAGAAAATAATTCCGCAAGTCAAACCATAAGTGAAAGAATAAACGGCGAAGATGAATATGAAGACAAATCTGGTACTATACCTATTCTTAGACTGAAATTACCGAAGAACCGAAAATCAGACATACATGACTCAAAAATAAAACAAAATCTGTGTGCTTATCCAACGACAGAACGCAACCAATTTGTCAGCTGTGAACCAGCCAGACATGATAAAACTCGAGAAGGCAAAAACACTGAAAGTTGTAGCGATCAAAAGGTAATTGCCAACAATCTGGATGAGAATGATTGCACGGCATACCTGGATGACCTCTTTGATAAAAATACATTCCAGACAGACAAGGCAGCAATTGAAGAATGTCTTGAAAATCTTAAAGAAACGTTATCAGAATCAGCTCTCAAAACCGATAAATGCGAAAAAGAGATGGCTGAAAATACCCAACCCCTTCCAAACGAAGACAATGCCACCAAAGTTGACACTAATGATAATCATGAGGACGGACATCATTGCAACGAGTGTGGTGCTACTTTTAAATACCTTAAAAGATTCAATCAGCATAAGAAAGATGGCGCGTGTGTGTTTCTTTGTTCGTACTGCGACAAGAAATATACCGCCCGATTTCATTCTAACTACCTTCGTCACTTGAAATACCACGTGAACGATCGCCAACATGTCTGTTCTCAGTGTGGCAAAGCGTTTGCCGAGAAGTGTAAGTTGACCTTTCATCTCCTTTCCCATAGCAACCAACGTTCGTTTGTATGTGATATCTGTGGACAGGCTTTCAACACCAGCGCGATTCTCCGTAGCCACATCAAGAATCTTCACACTGAACGACAGAAGAATTTCCGATGTGAACTTTGCGACAAACGTTTTGTAAAAATCTCAAACTTAAACTCGCATATCAGCATTACGCATAACTCAAATAGACCTTACAAATGCGGGATTTGCCAGAAAACGTTTAAGACGCGTTACGCGATGGAGAAAGTCCACATGCTTCTTCATGATAACAGGAGACCCTTACTATATTGTTCCTTGTGCCCGAAGTCTTTCAGAAAGAAAGAGTATTTGAACATGCATATGAAACGCCATAAAAACGAAAGAACACATTTTTGTGACATTTGCAAGAAAGGTTTCTATGACAACAAGACACTCCGGGAACATTATCGCGTACATTCGGGAGTCAAGCCGTTTTCTTGCTCTTATTGTGAATACAAATGTGCACTGAAAGGTAATCTTACCAAACACATGAAGGTTCATGCTAATGAAGATGTTGATGATTCAGACACAGATGGTACTGATGAATTAGAAAACGAAACTGTAATACATGGTATAGGAACTACAGGACAAACGTTGAGAAATGGGCGAGATGCTCAACTAGATGAAAATGGTTTTGTTGATTTAAATACAATAGTGAATTCTGACCGCATGGTAATAGAGAAAAATGTAAACAGAGATCCAGTATTAAGTCAAAGACAATTCTCAGGCCAAGATTCATTCTCAATTTTGTCTCTGTTAAATCGAGATGTTTCGAATAATTCTGAAGTACTAAATCCCTGTTCTAATATAGTAAGGGATATGTCAATGAGTCGGAAGTCGGATGTAACTGGAAAAGCTTCTAAAACAGGCACTGTGGTGACCATGATTCAGAATCCAATCGTTATGATAAACAATGAAAATTCAGGACCTGAAAATGAACTGACAAACAGCTTGCTGATGTTTTCAGGGTTACTTCGCCCTGAGAATAATTTTCACGACCCCGCCATTTCAAATGTCCCTAGTGCATCTGGAATAGGTTACCAGAAACTTCAACCTTAAGGACCTCAAAATAATATGAATTGTTTGCGATACGATAGCTCACTGAAATTTCGATGCGTCCATTTTCTTTCCAACTGAAATACTGGTAAACCTTTAACGGTTGCTAACTACCACTTGAAGGCAATGAAGTTTGTTTTATGTCTCAGTTAAGAGTGTCCAGTTATTCCATGACATAGTTTCACATGGCTTGGCTAGATAAGTGGGACTTGATAGTTTAAGTGGTGTGTCGAGTTAAACATGTCGTATTCATGCCATGTATTCCATCATCTAGCTTATCTTACGTTTAGGCGAATTTAAGGTATACTATAAATGTTAGTTTGAGCTTTCAAATATAAACACAGGCATGTGACATTCTGTTTGCCACCAAGCAGTAGGGAAAACCATATAACCTCTAATGTAGCCCAACCTGAAAGTTGTTTCGCAATCTGTCCATATGCATTGCGGTTTATGGAGTCCCTGGCCTTTTCTTACTGTCAAGGGGCACATAGAGCGCCAAATGTCTGCGATATATAGTAGAGTGCCGGAGAATATATGTCTTTAGGGGTCGTTGCTTTAGATTTGCTTCGATCATAAATTATTAAATGGATTAAATAGTTAAAATACTCTGTATTGTCATTACAAAATATTGGAAATGTAAAACCATTCATTGTTCTTTTTGATTCTGTTGAATGAACATTTTTCAATGTCATGAATTGATTTTTCTTTCTCCAGAGTCGATCAATGGCCTCTTATTACATTTACCGACCCATTGCCCTTCTCTTTATATGCACTGCCTTTGTCATATGCACGGCTATTTAGATCTTCTTAGGAAAGAGTGAAGTATCCACCACTATATGTAATTTTACATTTATAGTATTAGGTACTTATACCAAGACATTTTCTTAACTACCCTGTAAGAAAGAAACTCTCACCATTCTTGCAATTCCTGACCATGTTATGTTTTAGATGCGTTAAAGTGTTGCTATTTCTATCAATAAGTAGCTTAATCGCATTACCTGGACACTAAGTAGCCCTTTAAGACATTTTAGTAGATTCGAGTCGGGATGCATCTGTATACAAGACATATTTTGCAGCAACATTATTAGCCGCTACATCAGAAATAAGCAACAATATGCATACAAGGCGAAAACAAAGACGCAAGTCAGCTGTGCAGTAACTGCACAGCTGATAAGCGCATTTGTTTTCGCTACACAGATAGTACAATCCATCTTCTTCTTAAATACGAACTTTCATGCTTCTAGCCTGCTTCGTGTTTTCATGCTTCTAGGCTGCTTCTTTGACTGTACAGACCAATTTATGTCAGACATGATCGGAAACCCAAATTGTTGGTTTTCTCATGCGAAGACTCATATATCCTTTATCTGATGAAAAGGTACAAGTAGGCAAAGATCAGGAAAAGGCGCAATCAGAGAAAGATTCCCACTCCAAAAACCTAGGTGGGAAAAAAAACCAAACTAACAATCAGGTACTTATACCATAAAAACATTTCGTAAGCCGAATGAGCAGCTATTTTCCCAATAGGTGGCCACTCAGTTACCTTAACTTAACTAAAAATATGAAAACATACATAAGGCGCCAACAGCACAAAATACTTTAAACACCAAGACATGAAACAAAAAGAACCACCACAGAAGCATTCCAGTATTTATATGTTACCTACTAGTAAGTCTTAAAGATCTCGGTACTTCGATTCAAAAAGTAAGCATGTGATCTCGTGTATTACTTCAGCAAAGATTCAGGAAGAAATTAAGCTTAGAAGCTATTGTACAGGTGCTTCCCAAAAGTTTTATAGGTAGCGATTTTTCTCATAATTATTTACATACCCCAATGTGATAAACGGCGCAGCCATCTGCTTAATTTCGCAGATACCAAGTTTTATTGCATGGAATGTTGAACCGATCACCCTTTTTACACGCAGGAAAATATAAAATTGGCCAGTTGCCCCAAAAACTTTTTTGAACCATGATAAAAATTGGACAAAATAATTGTGTAAAACGAACGGCAAGTTCTGAATTCAAAGTCATGCCACGTGATAGGGTGTCCAAAATTCCTTTTAACATGCAAATGTGCCTGTTGTCCTGGGACCTTTCTCTTGATTTCATGCAGTGTCTGGATCAACTTAAGTTTCTGGCATATTTCCTGGGGGTTGAACATGAAGAGGGTAGGAATGCAGATGGCAGAAGACCAATATTTTATGTCAACTAAAGTATGAAAATAAATGTGTGAATTAACGAAGTCAAAGTCTAGTGCACTGAATCCTACTCTTGGTTTCATGCACTATCTGGAACACCTCTAGTTTCTGGAATATCTCTTGGGGTTGAACATGAGATTGGTAGGAAAACAGATCGCAGAATATCAATTTTTGATGTCATCTAAAGTATAAAAATAAATGTGTGAATTAATGGAATCATAGGTTTTAAAGTACTGTCAACAGAGCATGATATAATATGTATTAGATCCCAGAAATATTTTAAAAACATTTGTGAGGTTAACTCTTCTGGAATTTGCATAACTACCCCTTTCATTTTGGATCCCTAGGAAATATTCCAGAAACTTGAGGTGCTCTAGATACTGCATGAAACCAAAAGTAGGATCCAGTGCATTAGAACTAGATTTTCTTAATTTACATATTTATTTTATACTTTAGATAACATTAAAAATTTATCTTCTTTCATTTGCATTCCTACCCTTTTTCATGTTCAACCCTCAGGAAATATTCCAGAAACTTAAGATGATCCAGATACTGCATGAAACCAAGAGTAGGATCCCAGGCCAACAAAAACCTGTGAATTTAAAAAGGAATATTGGACACCATATCACGTGCAAAAACTTTGACTTCAAAACTTGCTGTTTCTGTTATACAATTATATTGTCCAACTTTTATCATGGTTCATAAAATACTTTAGGGCAAATGGCTAATCTGAAATTTTCCAGCGTTTAAGCATAGTAATCGTTTAACCATGCCATGCAATTAAACTTTTGATATCTACAAAATTAAGCAGTTGGCTGCCCTGTTTATCACACTGGGGTATGCAAATAATCATGAGAAAAATCGCTACCCATAAAAATTTTGTGAAGCACCTGTATGTTGATACATGTGTAGTTTACCCGATGCATATTAAAAATACATGTATGCTCCTTCATTAGGTGAATCTGTTTAATGTCGTTTGTAAAAATCTGTAGGAATGAATTTAAGGAAAATAACCGTTCTTTCATATATATTTAGTCGCATCAATTTCTATTTTATACTATACGTCATGTCTTTGATGAAATACCAAATATCATCTGCATAATTACGAGAAACTACTTCCATAAATCGGTTTTAATGTTATAACATTTTAATGACAAAATAGCAATATCGGGAAACAAAACAATCCCTCGGTGTTCTTACACCATGGTTGGATTTCTGTTTGTATGTTTCAAAACTCTGCATGTATTCAAAACTAAAATGCCAACATTTGCCAATACCAGTATTATGAATCATCTCATTCCCTCCTCTTGTCTCCTTGGTGTGCCTGTTTTGTCGACACAACATCATTGTTCATAAACTGGACCTGAAGTTGTATATAGTAAGTTCTAGATTTCTGTTCATCACAGTTTGATTTTGTTTCCCACTCTTTCTTTCAACATGTTCGATAGCTTTTATTTTGATATCCCATTTGACGTCTCGTGTGAGTATTATAGCAGTTGTATGAATATGCTAAAAGAAGCATCAACTTTTTCCCGAGCCTTTGCGTTTTGACGATGTTGCACTTTCCGGTAAATCGTCTATAGGGAAGGGAGCATTTCTATACATTTTTGAGTTTAAGTACGAGTCTTCTAACCAGTCGAGCACTCTTGGATCAAATCCTACTTCATCCTCACCCAACTTCACTTTCTTCTCATCCACCGTAGTTATGGAATTATGGACACCCAGGTTATGTAAAGTTAGAGTTACACTATTGTCTACATTGCCTTTCTTTAACCTTGATTTGGTTTTGTCATTTTCAAGCACGTATGTTTTCACGTTAGGTATAATTTCATCTTTCATGTCTTTGAAGTGAACTTCTTTACCCCAGTTTGGATTATCAGGAAGTCTATATGAACACTTTATGTTTTTGGTTGTTTCGTCGTTGTTCAGCGTGTCAGTGTGTCTAGTGATTAGTCCACCGTTGCGTTTACTTTGAAGAGCCGATCTTAAGATTCGAACATGATCCACACTAGACATGGGTCTAGATGCTGGATTTTCTTCCAATGGATTGGATGAAAAAAGTTCGGAATTATGTAATGTTGGATGGACAGTATAGTCCTCAGTCGTTGTTTCGTTTGGCTGAATAAATTTCTCTTGATTTAACTTAATCCGCCGTCGGAATATCTTCAGAGAAGTTTGTAAGGAGTTTTGTCTTTTTTCATTTTCGGTACACAAATCTTTATAGGCTAGCAGACCCCTCAGACCCTCCTTTCTTAATGAGATTGCATTTCCTTTAACTTCATATGGTTTTACCGTCTCATTGGTATCAATACCATTTTCAGTAGGAGCATTAGCATCAGTTATTCTAACGATTGATGTCTTTTGTTTTCCTATGGTAAAATCTTCCATTTTGAACCTTACGATTTTAGGCTTTGCTTTATTATCCATAGCAACGCCCATTTTGTTTCTTCTAATTGAGTGCCTATGTGTCTCGTTTGCTTCTACTTGTGGCATCTTGTCTCCTTTTTCAGTGGGTTGAGCGGGAAATAAGCTTTTATCGGTTTCTGCGTTCCTATATCTACGGAATTTCTCCGCTGTTGCGCTGCTGTTATTTACTTCCGACCTTGACACTGGGCGTCTGAAATTCCCAGACACATGCGATAGGTGACTTTTAGGGCTTAAATCCAGCCTTTCTATCTCACAGCTGACCACTTCGTCGTTTCTTGCAACAAGGTCAACTACTTGTTTTCGTATTTCTTCTTTGTTTACAGTTGATCCTTGTTTATGCCCAGAAAGTAGAGATCCAGAACAGGGCGTAGAAACTCGCAGCATTTTAAGCGGGCGACTCCTGGCCCTGTAAAGAATGCAAGAATACGTGAAGATAAACATGAACAATGATTATGAAAATGATGGACTGAAAACGACTAATTTCAAACAATTATGGTTGTGCCGATTGCATAGAACTGCGATTCCAGAGTCCATGTTTATGTCGAACCTCTGTCTTTCATTCACATTCATATCATTTAAAAATATAAAAACGTGCTGTACCCTCCATAAAGTGACCACTTATTACCAAGTTTTCATTTGATCTATACCAGGGATAAATTTGGAAGGGGCCATGGGCAGGGCATAAATTCCCTTTAGTTTTCAAAATGGCCCCGTCATTTAAAAAACATGGGTCTTTTTTATAATGTAAGGAGATAGCCCTGGACTATACATATTCCATCATACTGGGTAGAGGCAATCTTTTAAATGAACTGTACATTAGATAATTTTATGTAGGAAATCTTTGAAACAATCAATGCCTTTCGAAAGAACGATGCCTACTATAATTTCCCGGAAGAAATCTGTCTCGTCTCGTATGAGGCATTCAGTCAAATTAACGTAGATTTTTTTTTATTTAAATGAACGAACCGACAACTACCTGTATGATAATTTCATGTAGGAAATCTTTCAAATTTATGGAGCTTTCGATTTTTTTACGCAGGAAATCTTTCAAATCTTTTAAGATAGTTTCGCGTATGAAATCCCTTAAAAGAACTATACACTCGATAATTTCATTTGGGAAATCTATCAAATGAATAATACATATTATAATGTCGCTGAAGAAGTTTGTCATGTGCATGTAGCAAGTACGTAATTCAAGTAAATATACGTTTGAAAGAGTTAGGAAGTCTTTCAAATAGAATGTAAGTTGTATACACGTAAGAAATCTAAGTTCAAAGTTATATTTTTGATATTTTACGTACATGATTTCTCTCAAATGAAAGATACATTCAATAATTTCGCGTAGGAAATCTGTCAAATGAATGTTGCATGTACCTATGAAAATTTTGCTGAAGAAATCTGGCAGGTAGGAAATTTTTCGAATTAATGAATTTTGCCAGGTACAGCTTTACGTAGGAAGTCTATCAAATGAACGCCCAGGTACAGCTTTACGTAGGAAGTCTATCAAATGAACGCCCGTATATAATATTCGATAATTTCACATGGCAATTCATTCAAAATGAACGGATTGTACGATTCTTTGAATGCAGAAGAAGATTTAGTGAAAAAGTAGATACCTTTTGGTATGCCAGGGATACTGTAATGCCGCTAGTTGTTGAACTGAAGAAATAGCCATTGTTTTAATGTTCCTTTATTCTTTTCCTGGTTAAATTCTAATATTATAATTATGCTTTAAATATGTTTGAACGTTATATGCTCTTGTCATACACTCAAATACCGCTTCAAATCTGACCACTTCCAATTTATATCATAAACACAAATGACACAATTTGATATTATATATCAGATAACAACACTCCATTGAGATAGGTAGCCTTCTTTGTATTGTGACAATGAATGACTTCAACACAAAATAAATAATGTTTGCTTTCACCATGTCTTAAAGACGCGTAAATTAATTAAATGTCCCATAAAATTTTCCAAATATTAGTTTTTAATAATTCCATGTGTATGAATTCATTTCCAATATTCGAAAATAATGAAACAAGTGCAAATTTTGAAAAAACACATATCATTATTCTTGTTGTTGTATAACACCTCATATTGCCCCCTGCTTTGAATCCTGTTTTATATCAAGACTGATATTTTATCAATATTTATTTTGATATATCTTTATCATTTCATCTATTTTGATTCCGTTTAAATGCCATTGAGTGTTCTAAATAGAATATTGTGTATTCCAATAGACGATCTGTTGTAGGTTATGCCAAGTAATCATATTTTCATTGGGTAATATAGGGTTTCACCACATTTTTCTTAAAAATCATGAACGTATTTAATGATTTCTCTCTGCAGTGCTACGATACTTCGCGTTTTATTGATACCAGGGTTTATTGATACCAGGGTACCGGTTATCCATATTGTCCATGGTTCTAGATGCATTACAGAAACGAACAGCGAACAAGTAACATATCAGTTTTTTGTCATGGTTGGATTTTTTTCTGTGTGTGTTACGTGGCTCATACATTTATGTAGTTGACGTTTGTATTTGGAATCCGTAACCGTAATTTTGATTTTTGAAACCGATCTGACGTATCGTATGGCGTGTTTGTAAACCAAGACAGATAGCTATTTTCGATAAGCAAATTCATGCTTTCTGTGTGGTTGAATAAAGCCATGGGCCTGGTTGGATTAAAGCATGTCTTTGAAAACAAATGTTGAAACAGGTGGTTACAAATTTATACGCTCAGCATTTCCAGGAAAATCGAATGACAATCTCAATTGATGAATAAATACAGTTGCGCTGGAGAATTAGCGATTCCATTTTATTTATTTATTTATTTATTTATTTATTTATTTATTTATTTATTTATTTATTTATTTTTGTAAAAGCATTGCTTTATTACTATAATAATAATTGATTTTTCGTCTCAGTAAGAATGTTAAGACGGATTTTTAGCTCACCTGAGCCGAAGGCTCAAAGGGGAGCTTATAGGATAGGTAGGCACCCGGCGTCCGTCCGTCGTCCGTCTTCGGTGTCGGCGTCGGCGTCGTCCACCATTTTCAAAGATCTTCTCCTCTGAAACCGCTTGGCCAATCAAAGCCAAATTTTATGTGAAGCATCTATAGGAAGGGGGAACCAATGTATATATAAATAATCCAGGTCACATGATCAAGATGGCCGCCATGCCCATATATCGTAAAAACCTTTAAAATCTTCTTCTCCAGAACCCAAAGGCCTAGGATCTTGAAACCTGGCATGTAGCATGAGGGACTCAAGGTTCACAATGTATATATAAATCATGACCCTGTGATGACCTTGACCTATTTTACGGCAAGGTCAACATAGGTTGCTAATGCATTTGAATGGGGAAAACTTTAAAAATTTCATTTAAAGTGAAAGTCTTGCAGGAAATGGGCAGTAGGACTGAATATTAATGATTCTGAAAAATAAAATGGACCCCAGGGGCTCATTTGCCCCACCCCGGGGCAATATACATGTATATCTCCATAATATTCAAACATCTTCTCCTCTGAAACCGCTTGGCCAATCAAAGCCAAATTTTATGTGAAGCATCTATAGGATGGGGTAACCAATGTGTATATAAATAATCTAGGTCACATGACCAAGATGGCCGCCATGCCCATATATGGTAAAAACCCTTCAAAAATCTTCTTCTCCGGAACCGGTTGACCGATTTCAACGAAACTTGGCATGAAGTATTGATGACTCAAATACTACAATCTATATATAAATTATGACCCTGTGATGACCTTGACCTTTTTTACGGCAAGGTCAACATAGGTCGCCAATGCATTTGAATGGGGAAAACTTTTGAAATGTCATTTTAAGTGAAAGTCTTGCAGGAAATGCATAGTAGGACTGAATATTAATGATTCTGATAAAGATTGGTCCCCAGGAACTCATATGCCCCCACCCCGTGGCATTATACATGTATATTTCCATAATATTCAAACATCTTCTCCTCTGAAACCACTTGGCCAATCAAAGCCAAATTTTATATGAAGCATCTATAGGATGGGGTAACCAATGTGTATATAAATAATCCAGGTCACGTGACCAAGATGGCCGCCATGCCCATATATGGTAAAAACCCTCAAAAATCTTCTCCGGAACCGGTGGATCGATTTCAACGAAACTTGGCATGAAGCATTGATGGCTAAAGTACTTCAATGTATATATAAATCATGATCCTGTGATGACCTTGACCTATTTTACGGCAAGGTCAACATAGGTTGCCAATGCATTTGAATGGGGAAAACTGTTAACATGTCATTTAACGGGAATAAATAAAATAGAAATTGGCAAATGGACAGAAAATTGATTATTCTGAAAACAAATGGCCCAAGGGCTTCATCTGCCACTGCACTGGGGCTAAATACCATAATATTCAAACATGTTTATTGGCATATGTAGCAGATCTCAGGTGAGCGTTTACAGGACCATTGGTCCTCTGGTTATTACAAGTACACTGGCATGCGATTTATTTTCCGCATTGATTTTTAGTACACTGGCATGCGATTTATTTTCCGCATTGATTGGAGTTCTAAAAGCTAAAACGCGTTTAGGCTGCAGCATCAAGTACAGCGATATTTTAATTTTGGAGGTTTTGGCGTCTGAATCGCTTATCTATTATCCCCCTTTCTCTGTTCATACCACTTTTAAGGACCAGAATGACATTGTGTAAGTTCCACAAAGAGTACTTAAGTTACGGAATCTCAGAACACTCAACTTATAGATATTTCGCGAACCAGTTACTCCTTCGAATATTTGGAATTTTGATTTTTTTTTTATCATCATGTCTTGAAATGTACGAAGCTAAGAGCAACAAACGGGTTAAGGGCTTAGGCTGAATCCCGGGGGCTGAGTACGCTTAACACCTAGGCACATTTCTTTTACGCCCACTTGAGCCGTTTGGTACACAGGGTTAGTTATTAGCTCACCTGAGCCGAAGGCTCATAGGTGAGCTTATAGTATACCCATGCTCCGGCGTCCGTCCGTCCGTCCGTCGTCCGTCGTCGTCCACAATTTCAAAGATCTTCTTCTCTGAAACCGCTGGGCCGATTGTTCTCATATTACACATACACCATCTACAGGTAGGGGGAAAGAATAATTGTGTTTTTTGTTTTGATCGGATAAGAACTCTGGTTGCTATGGCAACTTATGCTTCCCATAGACTTATAATGGAAAAAAGTGAAAATTGCCAGTTTTTGCTGTCTTGTTGGAAATATTTGAATTTTGTTTTTGCAGAAATGTTTATTGAGTAGTCCTCTACGTTTCGTGTGACTTTTGTCCTAATCCTTTATTTTGATTGGTTGCAGGGGCCCCATATAGGGCAAAATTTCGAAAAACATTCAAAAATCTTCTCCTCAGAAACTGTCAAGGGGATGAAGCCTGTACTTTGTATACATGTTTCTGACAGTGGCCTCTACATAATTTGTGTTTTTTATTCCAGGCGGATAAGAACTCTGGTTGCTATGGCAACTTAAAGTTTCCATAGACTTATAATGGGAAAAGTTGAAATTGACTATTTTTGTGGTCCAGTTGCAGATATTTGAATTTTGATTTTGTAGAAATGTTTATTGAGTAGTGCTCCACGTTTATTGTTACTTTTGTCCTAATCCTTCATTTTGATTGGTTGTTGGGGCCCCATACAGGGCAAAATTTAGAAAAACATTCAAAATTCTTCTCCTCAGAAACTGACATAGGGGTGAAGCCTGTACTTTGTATACATGTTCCTGACAGTAGCCTCTACATAATTTGTGTTTTTTATTCCAGTCGGATAAGAACTCTGGTTGCTATGGTAACTTAAAGTTTCCATAGACTTATAATGGGAAAAGTGGAAATTAGCTATTTTTTGAAAACTATTGCAGCCTGAGATCTGAAAAGTGGTAGATGCAAACAACTAATGGATTAGATGAAGGTATATGATTAATTTAGGTCAAGGTCATCTCTTGACCTTGGCCGGTCTGTCGTCCATACACACTTTTCAAAGATATTTTTCTCTGAAACCACTTGGCCAATCAAAGCCAAATTTTATATGAAGCATCTATAGGAAGTGGGAACCAATGTATATATAAATAATCCAGGTCACATGACCAAGATGGCCGCCATGCCCATATATGGTAAAAACCCTTAAAATATCTTTTTCTTTAGAACCGGTGAACCGATTTCAACGAAACTTTGCATGAAGTATGGATGACTCAAGTACTACAATGTATATATAAATCATGAGCCTGTGATGACCTTGACCTATTTTATGGCAAGGTCAACATAGGTCGTCAATGCATTTGAATGGGGAAAACTTTTAAAATGTCATTTAAAGTGAAAGTCTTGCAGGAAATGGGCAGTTTTTATTATATATAAAGGACTGAATATTAATGATTCTGAAAAAAAAATGGACCCCAGGGGCTCATCTGCTTTTAAAATGTTATTTGAAGGGGAAAACCAGCAGGAAATTGGCAAATGGACAGAATATTGATTATTCTGAAAAAAGAAAATGGCCCAAGGGCTTCATCTGTCCCTGCACTGGGGTTAAATACCATAATATTCAAATATGTTTATTGGTATATGAAGCAGATTTCAGGTGAGCGTTTACAGGACCATTGGTCCTCTGGTCTTAATATAGTATGCCAGCATGACATGCCTTATTGGGAAGGGAAACAAAAGATTATAAACAGTCTGTTCTGGTCACATGACCAAGATTGTCATCTAGAACAATATGTGTGTGTGTGTGTGTGTGTGTGTGTGTGTGTGTGTGTGTGAAGAACAGCACACATAAAATGTATAATACCTGAAAATCTATGCATTTACTTCCCAAAAGAGAGAAACACTGGAAGAATATTTTCTCAGATTGTAAAAAGAAAAGATAAATCTATTTTCTCAGTACTGTAAAAGGCACAAAGTTTCAAAGTAACTCCATTAAGCAGTTAACAGCTGTAATGTAGCGAACACGATAGGAAAACAAGAAGGTTGTTATTTATAAAATAATCTTTTCTTATTCAATTGAATACGATTAAAAGATTTCATGGATATGTTCTATTCAAGACGAGATTTATTATATTTTACAAAAGCTATGAAGTGCATTTAGCCTATAACAGACTGTTTGTTATTTTCAAAATTTACGAGTTTACTATTAATGCTTCTTTAAACAGTAATTGCTATAAACTGATATGGTTGCGTTAAATATAACGATTCCAAGGCTATAAATTACATCTGAACAAAAATCACTGCTTGTGTGAAAGGGCTGATATGGAAGGTTAAAGGGACAAGGTTCTTTAAAATAATATTGCAGTCTATAGAGAACATAAGTGTCAGCTAGCTCTCGAAGTATATACATGGCATGTATGGCAAATCATTGTCTGTCATAAACGTTGAAAAAATAGCACTTGTAAATTAATGTGCAGACTATTCCAGTCACTTTAAAACTGTACATAACATGCAGAAAAATGTTCTAAAAATTAAACTTGATCCCCAACATGAACAAAGAGAAACTAAAAAAGCTAATCAGTAAAACTTGTTATATTTGGAATGTATGAATATCACAGTCGTATTTAGTCATTTACTCATGAGTGAGCAGTAGAATGTTGTATGCCAGTTCTGAAAACTGCTGGCCAATGGTGTTATTCTCATTACATTCTGAATTGCAATGATCACTTCACATTTTTATCTGAAATGCCTATAAATCAATATCAATATTCTTATCTCACAAGTATGAAAAAAGTAAATCATGTTCCCAATTACGTGAAATATTGATATTTTTAAAGGATATCGATGTTCTCGGTATAAACAAGAAATTAACAAACAACATGTTTACAAGTGCATGTGCTAACTTACATTTAAGCAGAAATCATAATTATAACTACACTGACGACACACTTATATGGTCCCTCAAATCATGAAAAAAGAGCATGCGTTTTCATAGTATAGAATATTCGAAACCGTTAATAATTGTGAAATGAACAAAACATTTAACCATCAGAATTGCAGTATATTAATTTATGTAATACTTACTGTATGGTTCGTCCGTGTGTACGAGACGATAAGCAACGAGCTGTAAGCGATGGGTTATCGTTCGTACAAACGGGCGAACCATATAATAAGTTGCTTATTGCACTTTTAGCACTCTGCACCTTGTGCATCTCCGGGTAAGGTACATCTCCAGGTGTCTCAGAGGGTACAGCAAAGAGATTAAAAGAATCTATGATGGGGTTGAGGCCGAGACAAGGAAATCTCAGGCAAGTTTTCAGATTATTCAAGCCTTGAATAATCTGAAAACGAGCCTGAGATTTCCTTTTTGAGGCCTAAACACCATCATTGATTATTTTTCTCACCCATCAATTTATACCATTTTGACTCTGAATAGGCTTCAAATGCAGTTCAGGCAGCCATTTTGTTTTTACATGAAACAATATGCAAATTAACCAGCGAAAAAAAAAAAAACAAAAAAACGTTGGCTTCTTTAAAAAGAAACCAATGAAAAGGTCAGCAGCAGTTTGTTATAAGAGCTTCCTTTTGCTCTAGATTTCAGTGTTGTTGATTCTCTGGTTTGTCATTAATTTCGATTCCTATACGTTTCAGTTTCGTATAAATATCGTTTCATGTTATGAACGCTTGACCAGTGTGTGTATCTGTCACTCAAGGCATTGACTAAAATTTCTGATGTTACAGAATCAAAGCTAATTCTAAAGAGAACACGATTACAATCAAATATGTCGATATGTCACAGTGTAGAAAACCATTTTGCAGTGCAGTCAATTTGTGACAGAGTTCTGAATTTTGACTTGCAGCCACACTACTGGAGAGAGACCCATGGGTCCGATGTGATGAACTAAAAGTCAGCCATCTAGAGTTCCTATAGTTTATGTACCCCTCATCAGGGTATCTAGATCTTAACTTAGATGCGCTATGATAAGAAGTCGCCACGATCGAGACTGCTTGCTAGATATAGATATTTAACGCTTTTTGACAGGGAGTGTCAACAATGGATAAATTAAATTGTTTGCGGTCAACTGTCTAGTCAACATAGACGGGTTCACTAGTTTTTATTTAGCGCTTTATGTGACAAAACGCGTAATTGAGAGAGAGCAGTCGATCATGGGTACAATTTTCTTCATATTCAAAGTAAACACTGTGGAAGAGGGACCTTTTCCAATAAAAAATAATTTTGTATATGCACTTACCTTACAAAAAATAATATCAGCTTTTTGTTTTGTGCAGAAAATCCTCAACAAAATTAAATTTTGAGATTTTTAGCTCACCTGAGCCGTTAGGCTCACAAGGTGAGCTTATAGGATGACCATGATCCGGCGTCCGTCCGTCGTCCGTCCGTCTGTCGTCGTCCACCATTTTCAAAGATCTTCTCCTCTGAAACCGCTTGGCCGATCAAAGCCAAAATTTTATATGAATCATTTATGGGAAGGGGGAACCAATGTGTTTATAAATAATCCAGGTCACATGACCAAGATGGCCACCACGCCCATATATGGTAAAAACCCTTCAAAATTCTTCTTCTCCGGAACCACTGGACCAATTTCAAAGAAACTTGGCATGAATCATCTGGGACTAGAGTACTACAATGTGTTTATAAATTATGACCTTTGGATGACCTTGAATTATTTTATGGCAAGGTCAACATAGGTCGCACATGCATTTGAATGGGGAAAATTGTTAAAATGTCATTTGAAAGGAAAAATTTGCAGGAAATGGGCAAATGAACTGAAGATATGTGATTCTGAAAAAAAAATTGGACCCCAGGGGTTGGTCTGCCCGCACCCTGGGGCAATATACATGTATATAACAATAATATTCAAAGATCTTCTCTGAAACCACTTGGCCAATCAAAGCCAAATTTTACATGAAGCATCTATGGGAAGGGGGAACCAATGTGTTTGTAAACAATAATCCAGGTCACATGATCAAGATGGCCGCCATGCCCATATATGGTAAAAACCCTTTAAAATTCTTCTTCTCCGAACCCACTGGACTGATTTCAACGAAACTTGGCATGAATCATTGAGGACTAGAGTACTACAATGTCTTTATAAATTATGACCTTTGGATGACCTTGACCTTCTTAACGGTCAACATAGATTGCCCATGCATTTGAATGGGGAAAATTGTTAAAATGTCATTTGAAAGGAAAAACTTGCAGGAAATGGGCAAATGGACTGAACATATGTGAATCTTAAAAAAAAAATGGATCCCAGGGGTTGGTATGCCCCCACCCCGGGGCAATATACATGTATATTACAATAATATTCAAAGATCTTCTTCTCTGAAACCGCTTGGCCAATCAAAGCCAAGTTTTATATGAAGCATCTATAGGAAGGAAAGGGGAACCAATGTGTATATAAATAATCCAGGTCACATGACCAAGATGGCTGCCATGCCCATATATGGTAAAACCCTTCAAAAATCTTCTCCGGAACTGGTTTACCGATTTCAAAGAAACTTGGCATGAAGCATCGATGACTCAAGTACTACAATGTGTATATAAATTATGACCCTGTGATGACCTTGACATATTTTAAGACAATGTCAACATGGGTTGACTATGTATTTGAATGGGTAAACTGTTAAAATGTCATTTGAAGAAAAAAACTTGTAGGAAATTAGCAAATGGACAGGATATTGATTATCTGGGAAAAAGAAAAAAATGGTCCGAGGGCTTCATCTGCCCCTACACTGGGACTGTTTTCTGTAATATTCAAACATGTTTATTGGTATATACAGCAGATCTCAGGTGAGCGTTTACAGGACCATTGGTCCTCTGGTTATCAATGCAGCAGACTACAATTACTCTTGTAAACTTCCTGAAATTAACACCTGCAGGGTTATTTTTGTCACTGACAGTTGACACCTAGCTCATCATTTCCTTATATGGAAGTACACGTAAAGATGTACATTTCTATTGTATTGGCTAACTGCAGGAATGATTGGTATTTTGAGACAGCTAAAATCTACTAGTACTGAGACAGAAATATTTCAGACAGTCACACAAAGGGATATGCTTGTCTGATGGGTGAGAATAAAATAATCCAAGGCTCTCCCGAGAATGAAAAGGTACAAGTAGGCAAAGATCAGGAAAAGGCGCAATCAGAAAAAGATTCCCACTGCAAATACCGAGGTGGGAAAAAACTAAATTATTAATCAGGTACTTATACCATGAGAACATATCGTAAGCTGAATGATCAGCTATTTTCCCAATAGGTGGCAACTCAGTTACCTAAACTTAACTAAAAATATGAAAACATACATAAGGCGCCAACAGTTCAAAAATTGTACAACACCAAGAACATAAAACAAAAAAAACCACCACAGAAGTATCGCCTTGGAACGATCAGTAACACAAAATTATTGGCGGGCTTAAACCGGTTTTACATGGCCATAACCTCACCCTCAGCTTCTGCAGTGGCTCATAACATTCAGTTAGTTCTTCGGTCCTCGTGGTGAATCTCTAATTAGTCAAAATGAATCATCAAGAACAAACAAATAAATCATGATAAAGATCCTGATGAATAAAAAAACCGGAACTCACAGATTCAGTAAGCTGAAGATGGAGATGGAGATGGCGCCAAATAACTTACTAACTCCGGAGCAAAAGAAAAAAAAAACAAACAAAAAAACAGTTGGACCCCGCGGCGGTGGGCCAAGCAACAAACATGAAGCTCCGGCCCCAACCAACTAAACGAGCCTGAGATTTCCGTGTTGAGGCCTCAACACTATAATTGATTATTTTTCTCACCCATCTCTTAAACATTTTGACTAATGCTATTCAGGCAGACAGTCTTTATGCAACTGAAACAATATGCAAAGTAACCAGTGCAAAAATAAAAAAAAATGTATACTTAAAACCATTAAAAACGCAACTGATATACAGGTTATTTCTACCTTTCAAGGACACCTTGTCCGCTTTGTTTATAGCGAAGTCAGCTTGCCCCTCGCCCGAGAATCGTTCAGCAAAAGCTGAACCAGCAAAAAAAAAAAAAAAAAAAAAAAAAAAAAAAACGGTGTAATACCGACAATTCCACCTGATGGAACGACCAAGATTAATTTCCAAATGTTCAAATTTTCGAAAAAAAAAATACCACAGATTTTGAGAATCTACCGAAACTTCAATCATTCCATAGTTTGGACACAGGAGATGTTACGTTCTAGCATATGGGTCCATTTTATGACAGTTTTAATTTTCAAAAATGGCATTCTTAAATTCACTTCCAGTTTTCATGTACTGACTTTGATGGCCTTTTTTAAGATCAAAACTTGAAAAAAAAAAAAAAAAAAAAAAAAAAAAAAAAAAAAAAAAATCTACGGAATGGTTTACATAGACTTTAGAGCAATATTGGCATTGACCGAAAGTTTGAACACAAAAGAGCTAGTCATAAAGGTTAACGTATAGCTGGATTGATAATGTGCATTTGCTTTTGTTTTGTCCATGTTTGAGTTGTGTCCCTTAATCGACAAACGCAGATCGCTTTCACTTCACTTGCTAATTTAGCACAAGACGAATATGGCCTACAATTTCATGATTTTATATAATAACATTGTGAAAATATCCAAGAATCGTTGGATAGGTTATATGCTGAAAGTTGCATTTTTACTAGCTTCAAGTATATTTGCACTCACCTTACAAAATATCAAAATCAGCAATTTGTTTTGCGCATAACAGTCTCAGCAAAATCAAATTTTTAAATTTTAATCAAAGCAGCAGACTTGAATTCTTGAAATTAAACATGCAAGGATATTTTTGGCTCCGACAGTTGACACCTGCTTATCACTTCCTTATAAGGAAGTAAACAAATAGTGTACATTTCTATTACTTAAATATAGAACTGATTGACATTTTGAGATAGCTGAAATGTGCTAGTACTTGGATAAAAAAAAAAACCTCAGACAGCCACACAAAGGAATATGCTTATTTGATGGGTGAGAATATAAATGCACATTCGGATTTCAAACAGTGTACTGCACCTGTGCATATCTGCCATTAGCAAACGCAGTTAAAATAATAATTGGTCTACATACATTATTTTTTGTGTCGCTGTATTTTTGTATATGTATATTGTATGCTTTCCAGTGTTTCGATTTTCGGTGCTGACGTATTTACCAGGGAATAGATCAAAACATACAATTGTATTTTAAACCTTGAATAAGATATCTTATATAGAAACTGTTATATGTTGAAAAAGATATCGAACATATTTTATCAGATGTTCTTTATGTTTATGTAGATCTCTGATAAACATATTAGAATAATTTTTACAGAATAAATATGATTTCTTGATTATCGAACATAAGTATACTTTTGATTTTTTTTTTTAAATATATCTGATATGTAATGAAAGGATATCTGATATATTATATAGGGTATCTACTATATAATACATCTAATAAAATTTAAGTATAAAGCTGTCTTATATAATATTTCATTTTTTTATACTTTATTAGATATAAGATTTTAAGTTGACAAATACGATATCTTACTCGATATATTAGATATCTTATTTGTCAAAGATATATAAGATACCTTATTTAATAATTTAGATATCTTATAATTATTAAACGCTCGCCTGAAATGTGTCTATTTGTCAATTTAGTTATCTTATAGTAACAAACAATGAATAAGATACATAAATCTCGTATTTATGATTTTTTGAAAACCTATAAAGTTATCTTATATATCATGTGTCAATAATTTATACAATATTAGATATATGATTTTAAGTTGACAAATACGACAACTTATTTGATATATTAGAAATCTTATTTGTAATGTAAGATATCTGATATATAATCTTATATCTACTATAATACATATATTAATATTTTTAAGAATAAAGATTTCATATGATATTTCAATACTTCATACTTTATTAGGTATTAGATTTTAAGTTGACAAATACGACATCTGATATCTTATTTGTGAAAAAATATATAAGATACCTTACAGTTAGTTAATAATTTAGATATCTTATATTGTCAAACGCTCACCTGACACGTATCTGTTTACCAATTTAGATATCTTATAGTAACAAACAAAGAATTAGATATGCCCAGGTACTGGTTATCGAATGAATATCCCAAAATATTCGATACAAGTTAGGCTGGCGAGGACGCATTTTAGATATTTCAAGTAGTATATTGGTATCGAAATCTTATTTGACATTTTAGATATCTACTAAATGTATGTAGATATCTAATACACTAAATTAGATATTCTATTTAACGAATTTTATATTATTATTAGATATCTAAATAACCATATAAGATATCTGATATCCCATATAGATATATTATTTATAGAATTAAATATCTTATCTTAACCATATTATATATATTGCAGAAACATATACGTACCAGCACAATGTTGTTGATTCAAACTTTGATTCAAACGCAAACTAATGAAGAGCCCTTTTTTAAGATCGTGTTAGTTTTATCGACATGGACAATGAAAAATATCAAAGATGTGACGAGAACAACAAATAAACTTACCTAAAATTAGCGAAAGGTTCTGAACTCCTTCCATTGTGTTATACTGTGATTATTTCAGTAATTTATTATTTCTTTATTAAAGAAAGATGGAACAAAATGATTTCATAGAAATAAAATGACCCGGCATCAGTTTGGTTCAACAATGCCTGGTAGACGTAATCGCTCATTACTCATTGGAATCTTATTGTGCCCAATGCATTAGCGGACTTTGACAGTATTTGTATCAGAAAATCTGCAATGTAGATCAGCATAGCCACACAGTCTTTGCAGTCCTGTTCTTGTCTGCAAAATAACTCATCTACAAATTATAACTAATATAAACAGTGGCAAACTTTGACGCCGGATGACTGTATAATGTCCGTAACCCCTTTCATCTTTCTAGCTAACACATTCCCTTCTGCTTAATACATGGTATAGATATGAAACCTGGACAGAGCTGTTTAATGTTTGGTACAATAATGTTTAAAGATGCGACACTCACAGTCCTAAACGATAATGGCAAAATGACAAATTTGACATATCTTCGCCAATCAAATTATGTAAAAGGAATACCAGAACACTTTAAGTACCATGTCAAATATTGGCTAAACGTGTCTCACAGTTGTTTCATATCTGAATAAATTAAAATGCAATGGAATATACGTGTGTGAATACTGGCCAAGCCTGCCTGTCCCACCGGTTTATGTGTTGAGCTTCTCTGCTTTGTTTCCGCCTTAGGTTTCATGAAAGAGTCTTCCATCGAAGAACAGTAGCCCCCTCCGATGAGAATATGTAAGGAGAAGGGTACCCGGCGTTGTTGGTTAACAGATCAGAGTTCGATACGACCGATTTACAGAAAATTATGTTATATATGATAATGTGTGTATATCTTTCAACCGGATAATCCCTCAAAACATTATTGACATAGATCTTTGATTTTAATGCGGTAGTATCAAAACGTATTGACTACAAAAGCCAAAATCAATTGTAACCTTGTTCCTATAATATGATAGCTATCGACTTAATTATAAAGCCAAAGCGATCGCACATACTCGTAATGTTCAGTTTATTGAAAAAATTATAAAGCTAGCATTTAATATTATTCGGCTTAAGGCAACCCCAGAGTAATTACGCGGTACTGTTTACTTCATTAGTAACAGCTATGTTTGCTGAGTCCTCAGTATTTCGTCTCATACATGGGACTGAATGAGCTAGAAAATTGGTCAAGCCGCTATGAAACAGGACATTTAAAGTCTCAGTCGATCACCTCATCGCAATGTTGGCAAGTCCCATCACTAAAGGCCTCGTCACACAAGACTCTCGACGTACATGTAGACTTGCGTTTATATGCGAAAAGAAGTTCTTTGTTTGTTTTACTCCTTTACATCTCAGCCAATAGCTTTGGTCAGGTCGATACGCTAACTTGTCTGTGACGTAAAACAATAAATCGATCAAACAATACATTTTTTTTCGCATTTCTATGTCGATGGATATTTGTTTATGTGTGACGAGGCCTTGAGCGAGTCCCTCGACGTAGACTTGCGAAAAGAAATTCTTGTTTTGAATTATTGCGTTACTTCCCTTTCAACAGAGTATGTCCCGACATGACCATAACCGTTGATAGGTACGTTAAGCAATAAACCAAACAAACAAAACCTCTTTTTCGCAATAAACGCAATTCCACGTCAAGAGAGTTTCGCTTATGTGTGACAAGGCCTTGATACTTATTGTTTTACATGTATTAGTTCATCTGAACCGAAGCAGTTCACAGTACCATTTTTGGTCTCCCTCTTCAGAAATACGAGATGTAGTGCTTGTGGCTCTAGACAAAGCTTATCAAGTCAAGTCAAGTCAAGTCAAAGTTTATTAAGCTTAAGCATAAACAGCTCATCGCTTTATATATACACAACATACACAAACAATCTGACTACATAAATAATCATATAATACATGCATACTATATACCCATCAAAAGAAGTTTTGCACCATTTAGATTTTTTCATTTTTAAGTGACTTTTTGGCTAACAAAATTTCAACCTAGCTTTTTGAATTTGCACAGTCTGAAAGAGTTTGATAATGTGTGTGATAAGACCAAACAAGTTGCGGAAACGATTTTAGGAAAAATTGAAAATTCCCATTTTCTGTAAATACAGAAAATTGGAAAATCGAAAAAATTCCACCAAAAATGACACAGAGTTAAGAACACATTTTTGTTTCTCAATTTACACACAAGAGCCCCAAAGCTAATGATTAAGCCTAAAAACGATTTCAAAAATCTCAAAATTTTGGTAAAAATGCATTTTTTGACAAAATTGCAATTTTTGAGAAAAAATCATAAATATTTGAGAAAATGAGTAGAATCAAAATTCACTGAAGTTTCAATTTTTGATCACTATTAGATGTTTTGACACCAAAACCAGCCGCTTGTTTTGTTTCTGTTAAAGGCGATCTCATGTAAAAGGTGCTGCATGAGTATGTTTTTGATATGCAGCTTTTTAAAATGTCGGAATTGGGGTGGGTTGAAAAGCAGTACCTCCTGTTAAACATTAAGGGGTGTTGCATGCTGTGTTTGAAGGAAAAACAACCCATTTTATTGGAGAGATGAGTTACTAAGCTTTATCTGAGAATTTAAACAAAATCTCAAAAATCGTTATTTTTGGTCAAAAAAGGTGTTTTTGTAAAAAAAAAATCAGTTTTTAATTGTTGTTTTTTTATTTAAATGATTGCTTTCAGTATCTTGAGTGAGGATGTGAAACAAATTCAGGTTTGGAAGCCCAGAAAAAAAGATGCGGGCTTTTTGCTGCATCCCAAATTTTGGTGTTTTCAAAAACATGCATTTTTGCACATTTTTACTTAATTTTTTTAAGAAAAAAAATATTGATTTGTTATTCACGAAGTCCAGGCCTTTAACATGGTATTAAGTTTTAAAAGTTTATTTGAAAAAGATATATAATTAACATTATTTTAAAATGAGAAAAATATTAAGTGGTGCAAAAGTTCTTTTGATGAGTATATATAGAATGATACAATATACCGAAAGTGAACTATTGTACAAGGTCGTTTACGTTTTTTTGATTGCCTTGTCTCTATACCTCCCTTGTTCAATATTTAAGTTATGAGAAGATAATCGGATTTTAGACAAAAATTTCCTTAACTTTGGACTTTCGATTTTCTGAAAATAAGTAGATAATTCAAAGTTCGTTTTAGATTCTCTGTGCAAAGATAAAGAAGAATGTTTGTCAACTGACAGACAACTTGAGTATACTACCAAATTTATATTTTATCAGCTAGCAGTTTAGCAGGCCTGAGCCTGCCCAAGAAAAGTGGTTAAGTCAAACCATCCAAATATACAAACCTTAACTGTGTATTGGGATGTTTATATACAACTGCGTTCAGTTATTAATATACTCCTGCAGTATTTATAAATAGACAACTTTTCTTGTGGTCACTGGCAAGAAATGGACACCTGGAGAAATGTGTTTATATATTTTGTATATACTACTCAAAGTTTGATAGGGATCATTTTTTGTTCATAGAATTAACCGAACATCCAATACTTTGCTATAGATAGCAGAACCATTACCGTGCAAACATTCTATCTTTTGCAAACATTCTATCTTTTTTACTTGCATGGTACCCGTCTAAAATAAGGTGTCACTGTTGCCTACCCTATCAAATTCTGTCAATATGCTGGAATAGAAAACTGATTTGAGCTACGGGCATTGTTTTAAATTGTACAGCGTTTTAAAACATTTGTTATTGGTCTGAAAATTTTCTTAATTGAAAGGGGTGGTCTCATGGTATATGAAATTTACATTGGGTTCTGCCCACGCACCAATTTTTTTTTTATATTATGCATATTGCTTGCTTGGTGAATGGCCACTTCATCAGTAATATAGATTTCCTCTTAACTACTAGTACTTAAAATTTTTAAATACAACATTTTGTATTAGAGGGGGTCTGAATATAGGGGTATGTGTAATTAAAGTCGCTAATAACCGTCATAATAGCATCTTCCTGATTCTATGTGTTTGTAAAATAATCTAGAATGATCACTGATCATATCTGTATTGCATTATTGATAGCTATAGTTGATAGCTATAATATTGAATTCGGCTGAAAATCATTTATTTCGCAGATGACCCCAAATTTTAGCTCCATAATGGTGTAATCACAAGTTTGATTGTCAATTTTAACATGTTCCCGGTTTTGTCAACCTATAATTTTAACCTTAAATTAGGTTACACATATATAGATTATTTGCTGAAAATTTCGTAAAATTTGAAGACCGGTAACTTCTGTTTCTAGAACATCGAATGATACAAGTCAGAATTCTGAAGAACGTAAAATTAATAATGATTTGATCCAATTATAAATATTTCATGTTATCAACATGTTACAAAGCAAACTTTTTGTGAAACAATTTCCAGGTAAACAATTTTGTGTCTTGCATGACCATCAACGCTGTTTTACATATTTTGAATATTGATTTAAGTAAGAAAATTGCACCCTGTCTTGGACCTTAAAATGCATATCTGTCCATCATTGTTAGTTTTCATAATTAGTTTTAGAACATGATTCTATCTATTAGTTAGCCATTCTCTATAATGTATTCGTGTTTATGTTGCAATTACCTAGTTTTTACTGTTTTGTTTATTTTATTTATTTTGTTTTCAAAAAAAAAAAACAAGTTGCTTAGGTATTATATATTTTATTGCTGATTTACACATCCTTTAACTTATGCCATATGGAAAACCTAAAGGATTTAGCAGTTTGCATAAAATAACCAGATGAGGCTAAGGACATTTTTCCCCCTGCTGCTTATATCATGATCTCAGAAAAAACACCCCACCCACCCAAGGATATATTTTAGGAAAACCAATAGGATGAAGAGAGAAAACGAAATCTCAATATATAAAATTATATGATAAGTTACTAACAACAGGAACCGGTTAACTACTTTTGTGTGTTTTTCTTTTCTCCTCCATACACATACTTGACAGCATTTTAACAATACATAATAACATGTTTGAAACAGGTTATATCATATATCAAATCTGAGATGAAAATTATTAATCTTATGCATGCATTTAATCATCTGCTACAGCAGGCAGACCTTTTGCTGGAAGTTTAAAACATACTTCCAACACTTCACAATTGGAAACCCTAACACACAATGGAGCTTTTGAACTTATAAACTTACATGTAGCTGAGAGGGTTGTTTTACCTAGCTGACAGATAATTGACAAAACAGCCATAATTTCTAACCAAAGGATAGGATTAAAGAAGAGTATCTAGACAACTATCAGCATGAAATTACAAACATGAACATGAGTCATAAATGTGGAGATTTGTAAACATCAAGTTTGGATATTTGTCTGAGTGTTCAGTAACTTCGGTTACATTATTCATTACCCTAATATTCATTTCAAAAATAGAAAAAAGAACCACATTTAAATGGTAGACAATAATATCAGTAATGGATGTTTTTAATGAAGAATTAAAACAATCTGATATTTAAAGTGAAAGCTATACCTGAGCATCATATCTGAACACTTACAAAGAGAAAAGCCTGTCACATAGTTGAATTATGTACCGTACTTACTGGATAAGTATAAAGATGATGGTGATATAGAAACCTTCGAAAGTGCCACTGTATTTGGTATTCTTGTCAGTCTTTTAACTTAAGTTGGCATCAACAACAGTTAAATAAGGAAAGTTATGTACAATCTTATAAACAACATTACAAGATGAGAAAACAAATCGAGGAATCAATCAAATGTCTATTACCATTACGGTGGTCGATCACAAATTAAATAAATGTTACTCCAATAAAATTATCCAAATACATCTAAACCTAAAGAAATATTTAGTGATGAAATTATAGAACCTTTCATTGATATATTTGAAATTTTTGTTGAGACCTAAAAATGTTTGCTGATCATTTGTACAATAAATTAATAATAACTCTGAGGTAGGCCAGTATTATATATGTGAAATTTCCAAATCAAATAAGCATTAGTGTACTAAGTATTCATATTTCTCATGAGTTTTATCATTTCTAGTGATAAAATTGTGGAATAATATGATTTTAGACGAAAAAACAGCTAAAAACATTCAAATCAATTTTCGTCAAAAATTGACCAACATGTATATCATGTACATTTCAACAGTCTTACCGGTTTTGAAAATTTATAAAACTTTACCAGCATGAAGAGGGTACCGCTGGCCAATTTTATAGACAGTATCATAGGTTGACAAGCACTAGAACATATAAAAATATGAGACACAATTTGTCATTCTCGAAAATAATTTTGATGAAATTTTGACAATTTCAAGTTTAAGTTTCCATGGATAATCTATCTGTCTATCTATTTAAGCCAAAATGGTATCAAAGTAAGCCATATGGAGTCCTTTTTTAATTCCAGTTTTAACTGGGTTAATAAAAGTTATTTAAGTGATAACATATAGGCAAATTATCAGGCAGGTATGGTCACAAAGATGGAGTACGTCAGGGTGCTATCCTGAGACCTAAAAATGTTTTTCAAAATAAATAAGTGCATTTTTATAGGTGTTAGAATGAAGGCATTCACCATACAAAGCAAGAAAAAAATTGGTGCGTGGGCGCATATGAGATCCCCCCTTTGCACCGTTTGATTAAAACTTTTGACAACACATTTTAAAACGCCGTTTTGAGTCAGCCAGAGTGCATATTCAAAATCGGGTTTCAGTTTCATACTCACAGATCAAATTTCTTTCTTTTCTTTCTATATAAACTACATCACCCTCTCGCGAGGATTATGTGCAAGTGCGCGCGTCAAAGAAAGGGTTGATAGGAGAAAGTTAAAATGAGTTTAGTAAGGCTACAAATACAAAGTATGATAGTGTTAGTATGAAGAAGAAGTAAAAAGTTAAAAGCTGATAAAAACAACATATCCTGGGTTTAGGCTGCAAATGGCAGACCTGAACATAGTCAGGTCTACTGATAGGACTGAGAACATTTTAAGAAAAAAAAAAAAAAATGAACGCCGCTGTACATGTCAGCACTTTTAGAATGTTTAGAATGTCATGGCATCCCAACGAAGAGTAGATGATCACTTAAAATCATCGGGAGTCGACGTTTGGCGTCATACATCTGTTAATCATCAGTTTGGGCGTTATCAAACAAACAAATACTAGTTTACAGTTTATAATACAATGATATCTATATCCGATTTCATACTTCAGCTTTTGGGTTGAAAGTATAGGTCTTTCGTCAGTCGAGTCGTGAATGCTGGGACCTGTTTCATCCTGTTTGTGAACGGTTGGCTCGTATTCGATTCAAAGTCCAAAGCAACCTTTCTGTTGACATAGGTCAACAGCTTAAGAAAGTCAACGGTCGTGCCATACTTGTCTAGTGCGTCAGCAAGGGCCTGCATAAACCAGGAGCCATTCAGACTATTACGCCATGAATAAAAGCCCGGAACAGTAGATTGCGCAATGAGGAAGTCAGCTTCGTTTGGAATACGAATGGTTTCATCCATTATTATGTCAGTTTCATCTTCTAGTTTGGCATCGATAACATCCCTTGCCACAACTATGTCTTCTCCAATATCAAATTGTCTTCCTCGACAAGCCTGAATAATAAACAATTTAGGTTTTCCGATCAACGTTGGACAATGGTTACCGTCGAATTTTTGGAAAATATCCACCAGTTCTACTTTACCATCATGGCCGAATATTACATCCGGTTCGCCATGACTCAGCAATACGCAGACGAAGCAATCCGCATCGCTGTGATCCTCATTTGCATACTGGTCAAGGATTTCCATCATTTCCTGTGCAGTGGCATCCTGGCGCTTGTCTACCTCAAAACCTAGTAGCTGCAGACGCTTGCATATTCTGGACGAGTCGACATCGGTACCTTTGCGGTCAGTGTACCCTTGCCGAACCAAATGAGGTGCAAATACTTTGTTGTTGAAAATGACTGCCTTGCCTCGGCGTGGGTAATCCATTTTGTATGTGTCTGAAAGTAGCTGTTTGCGGGTCATTCTTGCCTTCGTTTCAAATTTCTGAAATACATGAGTCAGAAAATACGATCTAACAACTGCCAAAGTCAGCCAGACAACACTGAAATAGGCCTCTATTTTGACAAAATAAAATACACTACAGTTTACAAATTAAATCGCCATTTCAATCCACGATTTCGCAAAAGAAAGTTAATTAATATCATTAGTTTTAGCTGTAACAGTCAATTAAGGTCTACTGTGCCGGAGGCTGACAAGGTGAAGTTATTGTATATCAGTGGTCCGTCATCGTCCGTCCACCATTTTCATTCGTTTTCAAAGATCAACCCCTTTGAAATCACATTGTCAGCTGAATCCGATTTTCATATGATGTTTTCCTGTATAAAAAAGACGTAAAATTATATTAAAGGTGAAGTCACATGACCAAGATGACCGCGTCATTTCCATTATGATAGAAACATTTAAAAATCTTCTCGAGAACCTGGAGTCATAGCTCTTGAGAATTGACATGTAGCATGAGAGGCTCAAGTTCTATAAAGTTAATATTAATCATGACTCTTGCATGATCTCGACCAATGTCAAAATACCTCGGATCAGGTGAGCGTTGCATAACCCTTGCTCCTCTGGCTTACTTGTTCCGTCTTTTGACTTTGACCAGTTGTACCTGATTCTCTTGTGTGGCATCATCATCTTCTTCAATATCTTGAATCTTCAGAACCTGTTTGACTTTCTTCTTGACATAATCAAACACCGGCAGAGCGTCTGGTTCATCTCTGTCGCTTGGTGTCGCCATTCTAAGAAATATAATGTGAGATTTATTGCGACGATGTTTGTGTGTGGAAGACAGGAACGAACCGCCTACGTTTATCATTCGTTTACTGTAATACCGTGGTGATTTTGAAACGCCACTGGCAAATGACATTAAACTTTAATTTTATGCGTAATAAGATGCTTCAAGGTTTCCCGATGAATATATTGTTTATAAAGATGTTTGACACTCGGGCTTAAAATGTTCAAAAACTGTTTCTTAGACTAACATACTGGTGAAAGCTATTATTATTAATGGCTACACAAAAACAAGTTTAAGTCAATGCAAGCCTAACATATTTTTGAAATATTTACATGATCCAAAAATCAAGAATTCGCCCTGAACCAGCAGTCAAAATACCACTTTCGTTTCGAGTTTCATACTTCCTTGTTAATTAATGCTACCCACATATCTACATATTTTAACAGTCAAAAGAATGTACATACGGGTACAAAATATTCAATGTAATTGATATATGTAGATCTATATTTCATACACCGAAAATAAAAACGCTATTTAGAAAACAAAGCATCTTAAAAGAATATGCAGCGGCGGGTGTTTCATAGTCTGTAATCGTATTTTCTCTGCATATCGGCCATTTACCATTACGTCTAATCTCTTGACAACTGGGTACTGTTTAACCGATTTTTGACGAATGGATTCGCCCATCATTATCATTTGGGGGAGTCTACTTTCATTTTAAGGGGCGTCGGTAGTGATTTTAGATTTTCATATAAATTTTTGATGAAAATCCTCTTGGCAAACAGAATAGCCTCAGATGGGACGTCCCATCTGGGGCTATACTGTTTGCCCATGTACCATAAAAAGGACGACAGGCTTAAATGAGTTAACCGATTAGACTTAAGACCTGAGCTTGACCATCTATACTTTCCACAATGATAACCATAGAAACGGAGAGAGAAAAAATATTTAACATATAGGAGATAGAATATTTATACATAATTTAGTCTTGTACAATTAACTGAAAATTCCTGCATAGAATGGTTGCCCACTCAGCAATTAACATTAAATTCATATGGTGATGGGCTTTGATTTCAAGTATTGTTCTAACTGTAAACATCCACATAAAATGAGAGAACCTAATTAAGTCGCTACTGTAGCACTGAATGCCAGAAAAAGACTTGGATTTTCACCGGTTTGTTTGTGCAGTTGTAGCCAGGAGTCGGTCACAAAACTGTAAAAAGCTCGAATTTTCTGCCATAGGAACCTGTACACAGTGTTCTAGTTCACCATTTTGCGTTCTGCACCTGATCCAGTTTTAGTTGTAACTTTTAGATACATTTTACTAACATACCTACACCAGAAGGTGGTGTGCATATAAACAGGCGGAAAAATACATACGAAAGAAAGAAGTCTCATCTGAAATTACAAACTAGCAAGTGGCTTAACTCACTACGCCATGGAGATTTTCTAAAGCCTTGTGTCTGGGTTGGGGTTTTAATTTTAATTGTGTCAATTCCCGTGCCTTCTATTAGTACTTTATTGACACCGTAGGATAATGGCCTTGTAGATTTTTTTTAATTCAGTTTTACGTCCCTTTCAAGATTATTTCAGCGCATATGAGACGGGCCAATTAGTAGGTGGGGCGAAAACGGGAGAACCCCGAGAAAAAACACCTGCCACACCCGCAAGCAGAACTTGGCTTGTCTCACATGTGGCCAGAGCGGGGCTCGAATCCACACCAGACACAGCGGTGAGATTATCGAGTGATTAAGAAACAGCGGCTCTTAACCGCTCGGCCACGGGGGCCGCCTTCTAGAAATATGTCCATGACCAAACCAGAACGAAAGAATGCGTCCTCATATTAAGCAGTTAAGCACATGGCGCTCCGCTTTTCTTTAGTTTTTTTTTCTGTGAGGCTGGAATAGTTGGAAATCCATTCATATGGAAATCAGGTCCCTCAGCGGTTATAATACTCAGCTGGGCATAAATTTTAACTGCGCATTAATGCCGACATAGCCCAAATAAATTGAAATTTCAGGTTTGGATCACCAAAGCCTGTAATTTATCCTGCTAATGAATGTAAAAATGCCAACAATTGTTGGCATTTTAATTTTTACAAACAATTGTTGGCATTTTAACATTTATGAGCAGCATGAAATTCAGATGAGCTGAGCGTGAAAGAAGTCTTAAAACTGCGGGACCAGTACGACAAATGAGTACGAGTTTGATAGCCCGAACGGATTTATTGATGATCTGTTCCAAATATTTTCTCTCTCGCCAACAGTACATTGCTTTCTATGAGTTTCGACCATTCAACAACGGTTTTGTCCGTCACCCTGTCACTAGGTGGCGTCATGCAGGCATCATCTGTAATATTTCTACAGCTCCGGAAGTGACGTAGGTAGCCAATCTTATCGGACACGTGATTTCTGAAAAGAAAAAGATATGTTCTGAATCTGAATGGTTTACTGGTGATACGCCAAACTGACAATATTTTACCAGGAAATAGACCTAATATGAAATAAGGCACCACCTTTGGCGCGACGCTCTGCTCCTGTTGCGCCAATGATTTTAAAAGCTGATAAGTTCCTCATCCTCACCCTGGGGCCCTGCCAGGTGTCTTGCGGATCTGGGGAGAATGTCATTTATTTTCAGGGATCTGGGGAGCAAGCATTAACGTTTGGAGATTTAGGGAGTAGAGGAAATGGGCAATTAGGAAAACAATAGTCTGTCAGAGAGCAGGCAGTAAAAAGACCCACCGGGTAGGACCCTACCCAGATGATCAGGGACACACAAGGGCATGGGCCATAAAATTCTTCAGTTTTTCTTTTTGCACAATTTACAATGATTTCCGTATAACATGAAGTTCTGGATCTGTATTTTTAGGATAGACCATTCCGAAATAAAGGAGGTCGTTTTGTTTCATACGAACCTTCGTCGCTCCGTGCGACAAAGTTCGTGCACTGTGCAGTTAACCAAACGCAACCATGTGACGTCATACTAAGCAAAATTGTGACGTCATGTCATGATCTATCGGAAACAAAAACGACAGATATTCTTGAGTAAGTATCTATGTTTAATTAATTCGTCCATTTAGGGCAGCCGCAGTCAAACAAAAAGTTTGTCAACACAATATTTCGAATGTTTCGTTTTGTGAATAGTTGTTGCTATTCGCTACCCCGAATTCCGGTTCCGACTGACGAAAGATTTTTTTTTCTATCAATGTATCTAGAACAGAATAGAACAGAACATTTTACCACGTTCTACCATAAGAGCGACGCAGGAGCGTCGCTATAAATTCATATACACAGTCTATTACTGTAGCTCGTTTGGATGGAGACAATTACAGTACCACCATAAGTTGGTGCCGTGTTTGTTGTTCGTGAAGGCGCCACGACATTCGTGTATCCACTTACAAAATAATGTCATTACACTCGATAAACAATGTGCAGTTGTATCCATAATGATGAAAAAGAGAAGTTTCTTAATTTGTTTTGTTGCTTAACGTCCCAGTGAACAGTTACTCAGTCATGTGGGGACAGAAATAATAACAAATGCTTTAGTTCTTGTCCAATGTCAAATCTAGTCTGAAGACGAGGTCATTTGGAATTAATACATTACATGTAGACAATTATAGTCTCTAGCCTAACATGAAATCACTGGGAAATAACAGAAGCAAATTATTTATCACTGAGATACAATGTGGAGAAATGGTGGACCGAGAAGGCAGCTATTCACCAAAAGGTGGTCACTCAGTTACACCACCTGAACCAAATATAATATAAATATCATGAGCCGCGTCATGAGAAAACCAACAATGAGGTTTCCGAACAGGTTTGGCACAAACCGAGCTGTACAGGCGCAGAAGAAAGCTAGAATCTTGAAATTTTGGAAATAAGTAGAGGAGGAAATGGACTATCCGTGCAGCGAAAACAAAGGCGCTGATCAGCTTCGCTGTAAACTGCGCCTTTGTTTTCGCATATGCGGAATGTTCGTTTTCTCATGACGAGGCTCAGTCATTATAAATAGACATAAATAGACATCACTGAACTGACCTCAAGCGAAAAACCGGACTAGTCACCAGGCCCCGAGGTTGTAAAGCCTTTTTCATGCTCAACTCAGCTGAGCATGAAATTTCAATAGCTCATAAATACTAAAATAGCTAAAATTAGTTGAAATTTGTGGTATAAATCCCATGAGACAGTAATTTATCCTCCTGATAAATGTTAAAATGCCAACAATTGTTGGCATTTTAACATTTATCAGCAGGATAAATTACTGACCCTCATTACCGTCTTAGCTGAGCTGAGCATGAAAAAAGTTTTATAACATCAGGGCCAGAACTACCGTCTTGGATTGTTGCTTTCACATTACGAGACATTGTCCACGTAATAAGTAAGAATGATGTTTTAAAGTTCAGCTGTAAAACTTGAAAAATATCATTTTTTTTTGTTTTTGTTTTTGTTTTTTTTTCAAAGCATACTGTGTGGACTACCAAAAATCATTGTTTTAGCAAAATTATTGTATATATATATAATTTTTCCAATGAAATATTAAATTTTTACGGCTGAAAAAAAAAACAAAAAAAAAACAAAAAAAAAAAAAAAAAAAAAAAAAAAACTGTATATTGCAGGGTGAAGTTTTCGTAATAATTTTTGCTTACATTACCCTTTAAAATTGCCGGCTGGTATAAAACCATGGGTTCGAACCCCACTGTGACTCACTCTAGATGGCATGTACAGCGCCTTCTTTCTGTCGCCACGGACCGGAGGCTGAGCTGTTCTGTTCACATACTGCCCAATAATCAAATCGCTGTTATAGTTCGACATTCCCCACGTAAGAAAGAAGTACTGGGTTTTAAACACAAACCCAGCTGCATTGGTATAGGTATTCTGGAGTTCCATCTGTAAAAATATATGAACAAGTTTAAGCTTTTTCGAAAAAGATTGCTCTTTCTCCGTACTATTTTAACTGTATTTTTAATATGGCCAAATACGTATTCTCGTGGCGATGTGCAACCATTTTACTTTAGATTGGTGTAATTCGTGAATAGAAGGTCGGCAACAGAACGTCGGCAGCTCGGCTCGGCTTTGGGTTTTCATACCCTACCCTGTCCCGTGAGAATTGGACAGCTGGTGGAAGTTACGCGATGTCCACCGGTCGTGGTCGATTAACCAATGGATTGGAATTTCTGACATCATACCAAAAGAGAATTAAATGAAAGAGAAAAGGAACAGCATTTCCATTAATTTCCCTAACAAAAAAAGACGCTTTGATGATCACGTCTTCCACTCAAGAAGAGAAGTCAAAGAAAGTGACTAATATTTTCCACTCAAAATAAATAAATAAATAAATAAATAAATAAATAAATAAATAAATAAATAAATAAATAAATAAATAAAAATCATATTTGTATTAAACTTACCAACATTTCTTTAATTGTTTTATGTTTGACTGGAATTAAGAATTCGTCAAAATCAATAATTCCGAAGTACGTATAGCCAGACATTCTCTCCAAAGTGTCGGAAATTGAGAGTCTGAGATCATTGAACAGTTGTCCAGAACCATGCTCAAACCGTCTAGGAAAGGCATCTAAAAGTAAATATGTTCAATCAACATGGTTAGTGTCTTAGCAAATATGTCATTGCAGGTTTTTCTCTGGGCGTGCTTGAACTCTCTAAGAAAGACATTCTAAACCAAAACATCAGGAAAACATGTCCATGAATAATAAACCCCACTTTAATATAGAAAAACTGGGGTATGCAGAGGTATACTATTAAGTATTTTTCTTATTTTGGCTCCAAAACATAGATTGTGGGTACTCGTTAGAACCACCTCGGCGAGGCGGTTCTAACGTGTACCCACAATCTATGTTTTGAGCAAAAATAAGAAAAATATCCAATTTTTCCTACCGAATATTTTCAATTTTTACAGCTTCAAAAAGCTCTGTGTATTGCATGGGCAAGTTTTCATAATGGTAATCTACGATTCAATGGTAAGTTAAGAATGTTACTGGTGGTTTCATATACATTGACAGTCATTTACCATTAGAATGTAAGAGTTGCGTAAACAGTCATGAAATAACCATGTACCCCCTGTTTTCGACAACACGGCGATCTATAATTGTTAATATGGCAAATAGTCATTATGTGTATGGGGCTCTATTATTTCTTGTTTGTTTGAATTGATGCTTAACGTCCCAGTCAACAGCTATGGTCGTGTCAAGACGTTGCTTCCATTTTATGGGACCTTTACCCAAAATTAGGATGTCATTACATCCAAAAAGTATAACCACCTGACTAAGCCAATGCGGCTTACATGTATGGATGGTTTGACTTGAACCACTTTTCCTAGGGAAGCTCAGACCTGAGCGGGTTACCAGTAATCAGATGGTCAGTCAACACCGTATAAGCTTTGCATTGAGACACAAGCAGCCCATCTATTTCTTTAAGTCCCAATGGGCGGGGCCAACTGATATTCCCACCTGACTACCCCTTTCTACTATACAACTACATGTGTATAAAGGTATCTCAATGTTTTAAATGGTCCTCGAGATTTTGTATTGGGTCCCCGCCCATTGGGGCCTAAAGAAATAGATGGACTGTTTGTGCCTCCAGGCAAAGCTTATACACTACTAACTGACCATCTAATTACTGGTTAACCGCTCTGGTCTGAGCCTGCCCAGGAAAAGTGGTTCAACTGAGTCAAACCATCCATACATATAAGTGTTCGCTGCTTAGTTGGATGGTTATATTTCACGCAATTGTTGGGTGTCATCATACTGTCATGACATCCTCATTTTGGGTAAAAGTCCCATAAAATGGAGGCAACGTCTCGACATAACCTTGGCTGTTGACTGGGGCGGAAAGCATAAATTCAAACAAACAAACAAAACAATTTTGTACTGAAATATGTATAACCATCTTCAAATAAGTCATGCATAAATAACTGAGCGGAGTGGTTTATGTGCTATCTGGTCTGGAACTGCGAAGGAACACTCCATCCCCAGGAAACCTCCGTGATGCTATAGTTACATACGGACAAAACTGTACATTCATTCCCACTCCCAATGAGGCTGATTATCTTTACGAAAACTTGCCCATGCAATAAAGAGAGATTTTTAAGTTGTAAAGAATGAAAATTTTCTGTAGAAAGTTTTTGATATTTTTCTTATTTTTGCTCAAAATATAGATTGTGGGTACTCGTTAGAACCGCCTCGGCGAGGTGGCTCTAACGGGTACCCACAATCTATGTTTTGGAGCAAAAATAAGGAAAATAGGTATACCCCTGCATACCCCAGCTTTGTTATATAAAGTGGGGTATAAGGTGGTATACATGTCACGGACATGTTTTCCTGATGTAACTCACCTTCCGCAGGCAGAGCTATCTCAAACAAATCCACAAAGCCAGTGTTATGATAGTATGTCAAAACTTTCAGTGCATCTTTATTTATGTTTCTGTGATAAAAAGAAACCACCTTGTCAACTTGTAGATACTTATAGGTCTCCATCCATTCAATTATTAGCTCAGCATTAATATTTTGATATGCAATCTGTGTTCCAATAGCAATTTTGAATCCGGGCTCTTGAAAAGGATATTCTATCTTAATGTAATTGTCATTGTTTTCTTTGTCACACCCAGTGTCTTTGCTGGACAGACCCGCGGCGAAAGGAAGACCACCATTTAAATGCTGTGCGTTTGGACACGCTACATGAAACCAATTGACAGTCTCTGCAGTTCTTTCTTCTTCTGTTGGATGTGTAAAATTATATACTTTTGATTTGAAAACATCTCTTTGAACAACATCTGTACTCTTTTGGCCTTGCTGGTTCTTATACACCATACAGCACATTACCGTATTTGAAAACGTTTTCATGAAAGACTTTTCCACGCTTCCATACAAATTAACGACATCCCATACAATATGGTTTGTGGTATTTCTGCCCACGGCACCAAGGACATAAACCGGTCCGAAACTCATTTTCGTAGTAGCTCTTATTGGAATAGGGCGACTTTGTACGATGTCATATTGTTCGTGTGTTAGAGAATTCACTACAACAAAAGAAGAAATTCATGAACGAAATCAGAGCCCAATCATGCCATTTAAGATGCTTAGCATGTCATCTAGGGCGGGGTGGCAGTAACAACAAAGAGACCCCATTTTCAGCGCCGCCAGGTTTATAAATGACCCCCCCCCCCCTTTAAATCAAAAGTACATGACTTGTCCCATGTTTTCTTTTCGTACAGTTATGCGATCACATAAGTGCGCTAAAATAATCAGCCCAGACCTCAAACTAAAACAAATTCAAAATACGGTATGTTTTCTCAATCTGGCCGGCACACGGACATCCTAGATCTTAAGAGCCTCGTGTTCCAAATTTGTAGAAATCGACACTGTCACATAGCTCAGAGTAAGGTTGTGAAAATGGACGTGGTAACACTAAACCTTTAAATTATCATGATCCCGTTTTCATTTTATGGTGTTTCTACATATACATGTAAAAATTTTATGTTACCATTGGACAGTTGGGCCAAATATCAATTATCATAAAAATGTAATACAAGTCATGAAAAATACGCTTGTGTGTACGTACCATACATGTTGCCGGCTTGGTACCCGGATATATGTATGGAATGCTGAAACAGAAAGAGTAACAAAATAAGCTTTGAGGATTAGGTCCGACATAAACCGGGCTGCACTTGCACCCACAGAAAACAGGTATATCTATCGAACAGTTCTATTATCGAGCAGTTCTACATGTACAAAAGTGACACAATGGTGGGCAAGCGGGGCGATGCAAGTAAATTTTGCTGACAGCTCTGTCCAGTTACCTTCCATTGCATTTGCATTTATAGAAGAAAAAAAACGCGAGTTTGGGTTTCGTGTTCTGTCGGTCTTGTTGACAAAAGTTTCAACACAGCCACAGCTAAACTGCGGCGGGACCACACGGGAAAAAGACATAAATATTGCTGATTGCGCGATCTTTGTCATCTGTACATACCTTCATCATAAGAAATAAGGCAAAAACAACCCCTAAAACGATATATATCCAGAAAGTGAGAAGCCTCATCTCGAAGTTTTATTTTGATTTTCCTACTTCCAGAAATATATAATGTAAAAGTAAAATTTAATTCTGCAAAAATGTTAAAAGTTCTGTAAATGATCTAGTCTCGGCTGACTAACGTACATAGGTAAATACAATGAATACAATGCACGAAATTTAGCCATGTATAAACCAGTAGAGCGTGTGATTGTGTAAACAAGTGTATGGAAGCATGAATGGGTCATGACGTCCAAGATGTATTTTCATTTGTTTCAAACAAAACATTTGAAGTGACAAAAATGAATGGTTCTAAAGAACACCTAGCGGTTTACTGAGCATGCAGTACGATGCTTAAGGCCTCGTCACATAAGCGAAAGTCCTACGACGACGACTTACGTTAATAAATAAATTGCGAAAATGATTTTTGTTTGTTTGATTTATTGCTTTATGTACCTGCCAACAGCTATCGTCCCGACATAACAATTGGACGTAAAGCAATAAATTAAACAAAGAATTCCTTTTTCGCAAGTCACGTACACGCAAGTCTGCGTCGACATGCTTTCGCTTATGTGTGACGAGGCCGTAAATCTAGAGTTTTAGTGCAGAATGCTCCCAAATGCAAATTCACCATCAAGAAATAATCTGCCGATCATCAAACCAGATAAGCGTAGATCGGTCGCCAGTACCTTAGTAAAAGCGAAATGGGAACGCAGACAAAGCACCCAGTGCCGCTTGAGAGCGTAGTAAAAGCGAAGTAGAAGCACCACTGGTGACGATTCATAAATGGTCGAATCGCAGTAAAAGCAGTTTGATCGCGGCCAAAGCGTACAGCGCAAGGCCAAAGCGCCCCGGTACATGGCACTTCTACAGACATTGACCGATACAGCGCATTGGCGGATCGCCTATAACGTATCTAATAAGCTTACTGGGATCGCGGTCAAATACATCGACGTCCTTGGTACGATGCCACTTCGCTTCGTCAGGACACTCGCGCTGCAACTATGACATGGCTGCAATAAACATTACAAGAACTTGCCCATGCAGTATACGGATATTTTTTCAGCTGTAAAAATTGAAAATTTCATTGGAAAAAAAAGAAGATATTTTTAATATTTTAGCTCAAAACATAGATTGTGGGTACACGTTAGTACCGCTTAGCCTAGTACCCACAATTTATGTTTTAGATCAAAAGTAAGAAAATTAGGTATACCCCTACATACCCCAATTTTACTATATATAGGGGTATACATTTCACCGACATGTTTTCCTGATCATCCCTCTACGCTAATCCATCACGATCTCTCTGTAATCACGCACATGCTAGCCGTTACGCACACTAGGTTTTTAGCTCACCTGAGCCGAAGGCTCAAAAGGTGAGCTTATAGGATGGCCATGATCCGGCGTCCGTCCGTCGTCCGTCGTCCACAATTTCAAAGATCTTCTTCTCTGCTCCGCTCGGCCGATCTAGTTGAAATTTTATGTGGAGCCTCCTTGGGTAGTGGCATTTCAAGTTTGATCGCGAAATCCAGGTCACATGACCAAGATGGCCGCCACGCCCATATATGGTAAAATCCCTTCAAAAATCTTCTTCTCCGGAACCGGTGGGCCGATTTCCACGAAACTTGGTATATAGTATTGGGGACTTCAGCCCATTATAGTTTGATAAAATGATTACCCTGGGATGACATTAACCTATTTTACGGCAAGGTCAAATTTGGAAACATAGGCTTTTACATGGGAAAAAGTGAAAACTATGGATTTTTTGAAAACTATTGCAGCCTGAGGCCTGAAAAGTGGTAGATGCAAACAACTAATGGAGTAGATGAAGGTATGTGATTGATTTAGGTCAAGGTCATCTCTTGACCTTGGCCAGTCTGTCGTCCAAACACACTTTTCAAAGATCTTCTTCTCTGAAACTGCTGGGCCAATCAAGTTGAAATTTTATGTGGAGCATCCATGGGTAGCAGTAGAAGAAACTACCCCGTTCGGGAATCATTGACCTTTTGTGACCTTTGTCAGAATGACAGGTAAATGTTACTATAATTAGTAAATTGATACTCGATCGGGAGCTTTTCTGTCATTTTTATGGTACCCTTACAAAACTCAAAAAATGTGTCACAGTTTTTGTTTAATCAAGATGAAATTTTGCAGGCTTAAAGATGAATGATGTATCTAACTTTCTACCGTGTAGAATTTTTTTATTTTGTTTTGTTAAAAAGTTATTAAATGATGAAAATATGATTTTTTTCCAATAACTCTGATTCCAGATCGGCAACAGAAATTGTTTACTGACGCCCAATCTGGAGCCATTGAAAACCAGATGTATTCCTAATTTGGAATCAGTAGTTCCTGATCAGAAACATTTCAGAGTCTGTGTTTTCTGTAAAATTAAAACAAATGACATGCCATTTGTTATATTACCCAACATACTATTTAAAGGGCAATGATTAAACATTTTGGAAAAAGGTACAAGTAGGCAAAGATCAGGAAAAGGCGCAATCAGAAAAAGATTCCCACTCCAAAACCCGAGGTGGGAAAAAACAAATTAACAATCAGGTACTTATACCATGAAAACGTTTCGTAAGCCGAATGAGCAGCTCGGCTGAGACACAATCAGGGTTGCCTTTTATGTTGCACTTGAGGCAAAAAAGTAACCTCTTTGTATTTTCATTTTTCTTGGTTTATAATAACGTATGACCTATCAGGTTTATATTCCAGAAGTAATTCTTTTGGCTCTCGCGTTTTTCAAATTTTACCATAGTGGGTAATGGGAATAGTTCTGAAAAGGAGCTTCAAACCAGTGTTTTGGGCTGCTTAAATAAGATCATATGCAGCCTAGATAAGTCATTGTTCCATGCTGCAGTTAATTTAATACAAAGTAACATGTGTGGTTGCATATGAAAAATTGAAGGAAACCTTGAATGCAACACACATTTTATTTCTAGGGTGTCTCTTAACATGGGGCTACGGACTCTACAGGCCATAGGAAAAATTAATTGTGCTATATCTTCTGTCCATAATAATTTCTGGAGATATCATTTTGATGGGTTGTACTAGACCACAGTCTGAAAAACAGTCAGGCCATATCATCTCATTTAATCGGAACCTGATCTTTTCATCTCATTTCAAACCTAGGGGCTACGGACTCTACATAAAAAATGACTATTTTTTGAAAATCATTGCTCTTCTCTGAGAAGTTAATTTCAATTTTTGTTGATTCTAATCTGTCATTTGGCTTCATCAAGAAAGACTAAACACAAAATAAAACTATTTAAAGCATTTGTCTAATTATTTCAGCATGCGAACTGTAGACACCAAGAAAATCTTAAAAATACTACAAATGAACAGTTTAACTTCATTCTCCATATTTTCATTACTTTTAGTCCAAATTCAAAGCCGTAAAAAGTATATTACAGGGGACATATGTCTCCTTAGTTCTAGAGCCATATCCAACATATTTCATTCATGAACATTAAAGCAAACATGCTTACAAAACACCCAAAATAAAAGTGCAACATCATAGCATGTGAAAAACAGTGTTTTTAAGCATATAATCTCTCACTGACGCAAAATATTGTACACAATATGGTATCATTATATATCGCCAGAAAGCTTATCATCTCAGTGTTATAATAGAATAAAAACATTAGGTATTGGATAATATCACACTGAATTACAGATGCATAACATGACCAAGGTAGTAAAGGCAACCCTGATTGTGTCTCAGCCGAGCTATTTTCCCAATAGGTGGCCACTCAGTTACCTTAACTTAACTAAAAATATGAAAACATACATAAGGCGCCAACAGCACAAAAATATTTTAAACACCAAGACATAAAACAAAAAGAACCACCACAGAAGTATTGACTTGGAACGATCAGTAACACAAAGTTACTAGCGGGTTTAAATCGATTTTACACGGCCGTAACCTCACCCTCAGCCTCTGCAGTGGTTCATAACATTTAGTTAGTTCTTCGGTCCTCGTGGTGAATCTCTAACTAGTCAACAAATCATCAAGAACAAACAAATAAATCATGATAAACATCCTGTTTTTCAACAGTTTCATTGAACTGTTTCATGTCATGTGATAAACTGTTTCATAGGGGTAACAGTTCATCTATTCATTGGAAGCGAGCTGGCCTTGCGGTAGAGTGTCAGACACCGAATCAAGAAGACCTAAGTTTGATCTCCCATTGGGGACGTCGTGTTGTGTCTTTGAATAAGACACAATAGCTCTCCAGAGTACTGCTTGATACACAGGAAAATGTCAGTTTTGTTCTAAAATGTCTGAAAACATTTTGAATGGGACTACTTTAAACCTTTAAAAATGGCCCTGCGACTGTGTGTTGGAGGTCGCTGATTTTAATACTTCTTTTAATCATTCGATCATCTCACCACTGTTATCAGTGTGGATTCAGTCCCCTCACAAGGCACGTGTAAGACAAGTCAAGATCTGCTCGCCCATCACTGCCATCATGATAACATGTCCGTGTTATATACACCCACTTATACCCAACTTTTATAATGTGAAACTGGGTTTTACAGGGGTATACCTATTTTTTTCTTTGGCTACAAAACATGCATTGTGGGTACTCGTGATCTGTCATGATTTACCCACCACCAACCACAAACGCTAGCTGGCTGTCAGACAAAGAAAATGGTATTGGCTGAGTGCTTTGCGAGGCCAACCAATTTGACACTGTTGGGTAACTTCCAGAGGGCCCTACTAATCCATTCATATCAATGCAAACACTTGAGATGCCTGCTATTGTAATACATTTTTAATGAAAGACATTGGTGCTACCAAAGCAGGATTGTTCAAACTGTATATTTGTGTCATGGCCACACACTTTGCAATTAAATTTTCTGACCCTGTATTGCCTTTTATTCAATCTAAGAAGGACATAAGAACTTTATCGCTTCTTGAGAAAGATGTCTACTCTCAAAGATTTAAGCAAACCAATGTTTTTATAGACAGATCCTACTATGGTCCATACTATCTCTCTTCGAATGTTTTTAAAGCTTCCAAAGGATCAACCCTTTATATTTTATTCTATAGTATCTTTCATAATAATTCCCCTTTCTCCTCTACCGAGGGTATAGGCAAGCCTTTTTTCCACATGTGAGCAAGCTACAAATAGAGAAATTATGATAAAATGATCTGAAGCGTATTTTCTAGTGTCTGATAATAGTTTTTCGCAGATATTTTACAACTGTTTCAATAAAGATTACCGGGTAAATATTTTCTTTTACACCTCAGACGCAATCTTTGTGGTCAAGTAGAAATTTTCAAAAAGTAAGCATTTTCATGATCATCGATTATCTCCCTTGACAAAGCAAAATCCCTATTCAAATTTCATTTTGGCTATTAACACTACATCATTTTGTTCACAGATTTTCAAATGTTTTGCAGGTTTCTGATTAGGACGAATTAAGATCAAGATTTCGACAAGAAAATAATTTTCCTATTGCTCTCTACACAAAAATTATCTGCGGAAAATCATTATCAGAGGCAAGTTTTTAGACTTTCAGCTTTGATATGACTGAATAATTAGGATCATTATGTAACCAAACGAATGACCCATGGTGGTGAAAGAAAACTACTGGGACTTCAGTCAATGAAATTGCTGTTGGTTCTGCAAAGTGAAAAAGAAAATACTTTGGTCTACTGTTATCTTATTATACATGTTATATACTGACCGACATAAGAAACCCGACACTTACTTTGGGGGGTAAAAATCCGTAAAACAAGTGCACAATGGAAATCTGGTTTATACCACATTAAGACAAATCATTTTTCTACCAAAATTTCTATCAAAAATTTATTTTTTTTTCAATCAAACGACTATCAGTAATTAAGTAAGATTAAAGGTAGGGGTCGTTTACAAAATTCATAAACCTAATCTTTAGAGTTAATGAGAATAACTGTCCCAGGAATGAAATCGCACGATTAGCTTAGAGATACACCACATAGAAATGGATAGAGTCCTCAATAGCGGATGTGGCCACTTCATGCTCGCCCAGTTCAACCACAGACTATCCGCCAATTGGAAATTGCTCTCAGGCAGGAATGGGCAGGCATTCTTCAGAACACTGTTCGCCGTTACGTTTTGTCAATGCGACGACGTTGTGTAGCTGTAACTGGTGCGTAAGGGGGCCACACCTGCTATTGAGGACTCTACCCATTTCTCTGTGGTGTATCTCTAAGGTAATCGTGCGATTTCATTCCTGGGACAGTTATTATATTTTGTTAGCTCGCCTGCACGAAGTGCATAGAGCTATTGTAGTCACCTCGGTCGTCCCCGTTTACGTTTACGTGTACGTCCGCGTCCGCGTCACACTTTCGGTTAAAGTCTCTTGACCATGTTGATGGATCAAGTTGATACTTTGCATGTTGCTAGATATTGGTCTGAAGTTTTACGCAGTCAGTACCATCATGACCCACCCTGGGTGACCTTAAGGTCAAGGTCACGGACTTAGAAATTCTGTGTTTAAGTTTTTGGTTAAAGTTTTTGTAAGTCTATATCTCTTGAACATATTGATGGATTGATTTGATACTTTGCATGTCGCTAGATATTGGTCTGAAGTTTTACGCAGTACCATCATGACCTACCCTGGGTGACCTTGAGGTCAAGGTCACGGACTTAGAAATTTTGTGTCTAAGTTTTTGATTTAAGTTTTTGTAAGTCTATATCTCTTGGCCATGTTGATTGATCGAGTTGATACTTTGCATGTTGGTAGATATTGGTCTGAAGTTTTATGCAGTACCATCATGACCTACCCTGGGTAACCTTGAGGTCAAGGTCACAGACTTAGAAATTTTGTGTTAAATTTTTTGGTTAAAGTCTCTTGAACATGTTGATGGATAAAGTTGATACTTGCATGTTGATAGATATTGGTCTCAGGTTTTATGCTGTACATCACAACTCACCTGGATGACCTTGAGGTCAGGGTCACGGACTTGGAAGTTTTGTGTTTAAGTTTTGGTTAATGTTTTTATAAGTCTATATCTGTTGAACATGTAGATTGATCAAGTTGATACTTTGCATTGGTCTGAAGTTTTATGTTGTACCATCATGACCCACCTGAGTGACCTTGAGGTCAAGGTCATGGGTCATAGATTTTAACAGATGTAGTGGCAAAGCACAAGTCAGGCGAGCTACGCTGTCCTGCTACAGCTCTTATTTTAATATTTGAAAAAGCGTGTACACTAATTTATGCATGTGGATTTACATTTATAGCACTGAATCAGCACAGTTTTTTCCCAATCCATTTATATCATGTTTTGAGATGATACACATGCTTAACAAATGAAGCCAACTCAAGGTAATCCACACTATATTCTGTTGTGTGATCCCGAACAGGAATACAAGTGTTTTATCATTAAAGTTTGATTCCAGATTGGGCGTCAATAAACAATTTCCGTTGCCGATCTGGAATCAGTGTTATTAGAAAAAAATCATATTTTCATAATTTAATAACTTTTTAACAAAACAAAATAAAAAAATTCTACACGGTAGAAAGATAGATCTATCATTCATCTTTAAGCCTGCAAAGTTTTATCTTGATTAAACAAAAACTGTGACACATTTTTTGCGTTTTGTAAGGGTACTATAAAAATGACAGAAAAGCTCCCGTTCGAGCATCAATTTACTAATTATAGTAACATTTACCTGTCATGTTGACAAAGGTCACAAAAGGTCACTGATTCCTGAACGGGGGAGTTTCTTCTACTGGGTAGGAGAAACGAAAGTTTGATCGCAAAATCCAGGTCACATGACCAAGCTGGTCGCCACGCCCATATATGGTAAAAACTACTCAAAAATCTTCTTCTCCAGAACCGGTGGGCCGATTTCCACGAAACTTGGTATGTAGCATCGGGGACTTCAGCCCATCAAAGTTTGATAAAATGATGACCATAGGATGACCTTGACCTATTTAACGGCAAGGTCAATTTTGGAAACATAGGCTTTTACATGGTAAAAAGTGAAAACTATGGACTTTTTGAAAACTATTGCAGCCTGAGGCCTGAAAAGTGGTAGATGTAAACAACTAATGGAGTAGATGAAGGTATGTGATTAATTTAGGTCAAGGTCATCTCTTGACCTTGGCCAGTCTGTCGTCCATACACACTTTTCAGAGATCTTCTTCTCTGAAATTGCTGGGCCAATCAAGTTTAAATTTTATGTGGAGCATCCATGGGTAGGGGAGACGAAAGTTTGATCGCAAAATCCAGGTCACATGACCAAGATGGCCGCCACGCCCATATATGGTAAAAACTACTCAAAACTCTTCTTCTCCAGAACCGGTAGGCTGATTTTCACGAAACTTGGTATGTAGCATTGGGGACTTCAGCTCATCATGGTTTGATAAAATGATGACCCTAAGATGACCTTGACCTATTTTACGGCAAGGTCAATTTTGGAAACATAGGCTTTTAAATGGGAAAAAGTGAATACTATGGATTTTTTGAAAACTATTGCAGCCTGAGGCCTGAAAAGTGGTAGATGCAAACAACTAATGGAGTAGATGAAGGTATGTGATTAATTTAGTCAAGGTCATCTCTTGACCTTGGCCAGTCTGTCGTCCATACACACTTTCAAAGATCTTCTTCTCTGAAACTGCTGGGCCAATCAAGTTGAAATTTTATGTTGAGCCTCCTTGGATAGGGGTGACGAAAGTTTGATCGCAAAATCCAGGTCACATGACCAAGATGGCCGCCACGCCCATATATGGTAAAAACTACTCAAAAATCTTCTTCTCCAGAACCGGTGGGCCGATTTCCACGAAACTTGGTATGTAGCATTGGGGACTTCAGCCCATCATAGTTTGATAAAATGATTACCCTGGGATGACCTTGACCTATTTTACGGCAAGGTCAAATTTGGAAACATAGGCTTTTACATGGGAAAAAGTGAAAACTATGGATTTTTTTTGAAAACTATTGCAGCCTGAGGCCTGAAAAGTGGTAGATGCAAACAACTAATGGAGTAGATGAAGGTATGTGATTAATTTAGGTCAAGGTCATCTCTTGACCTTGGCCAGTCTGTCGTCCATACACACTTTTCAAAGATCTTCTTCTCTGAAACTGCTGGGCCAATCAAGTTGAAATTTTATGTGGAGCATCCATGGGAAGGGGAGACGAAAGTTTGATCGCAAAATCCAGGTCACATGACCAAGATGGCCGCCACGCCCATATATGGTAAAAACTACTCAAAAATCTTCTTCTCCAGAACCGGTGGGCCGATTTCCACGAAACTTGGTATGTAGCATCGGGGACTTCAGCCCATCATAATTTTATAAAATGATGACCATAGGATGACCTTGACCTATTTTACGGCAAGGTCAATTTTGGAAACATAGGCTTTTACATGGGAAAAGGTGAAAACTATGGTTTTTTTTTAAACTATTGCAGCCTGAGGCCTGAAAAGTGGTAGATGCAAACAACTAATGGAGTAGATGAAGGTATGTGATTAATTTAGGTCAAGGTCATCTCTTGACCTTGGCCAGTCTGTCGTCCATACACACTTTTCAAAGATCTTCTTCTCTGAAACTGCTGGGCCAATCAAGTTGAAATTTTATGTGGGGCATTCATGGGTAGGGAAGACGAAAGTTTGATCGCAAAATCCAGGTCTCATGACCAAGATGGCTGCCACGCCCATATATGGTAAAAACTACTAAAAATCTTCTTCTCCAGAACCGATGGGCCGATTTCCACGAAACTGGGTATGTAGCATTGGGGACTTCAGCCCATCATAGTTTGATAAAATGATGACCATAGGATGACCTTGACCTATTTTACGGCAAGGTCAATTTTGGAAACATAGGCTTTTGGGAAAAAGTGAAAACTATGGATTTTTTGAAAACTATTGCAGCCTGAGGCCTGAAAAGTGGTAGATGCAAACAACTAATGGAGTAGATGAAGGTATGTGATTAATTTAGGTCAAGGTCATCTCTTGACCTTGGCCAGTCTGTCGTTCATACACACTTTTCAAAGATCTTCTTCTCTGAAACTGCTGGGCCAATCAAAGTGAATTTTATGTGGAGCATCCATGGGTAGGGGTGACGAAAGTTTGATCGCGAAATCCAGGTCACATGACCAAGATGGCCGCCACGCCCATATATGGTAAAAACTACTCAAAAATCTTCTTCTCCAGAACCGGCAGGCTTGGAAACTTGGTATGTAGCATTTGGGACTCCAGCCCATCATAGTTTGTTGAAATGATGACCCTAGGATGACCTTGACCTATTTTATGGCAAGGTCAAATTTGGAAACATAGGCTTTTACATGGGAAAAGGCGAAAACAATGGATATTTTAGACACTGTTGCAGTCTGAGACCTGAAAGTTGCTAGATGCAGACAACCAATGGAGTCAAAGAAGGTAAGTAATTAATGAAGGCCAAGGTCATCTCTTGACCTTGACCCAAGGTCATTTAATTATCAAAATTAAAATTATGGTTTTCTCAGAAATCACTGGGTTTGGAAACTATTGCAGCATGAGACCTGAAACTTTGAAGATGCAGACAACTTATGAATTCAATAAAGGTGTGTGAGTATTCAAGGTCAAGGTCATTTCATGATGACTTAATACATGTACTCCAGGATCAGGCTTCAGGTGAGCGTTCTCAGGACCAATGGTCCTCTGGTTCTTGCTTTTGTTGCAAATGAGTCAGTAGATTTACCTCATCGATGTTCAGTTTTCGTCTGACATAAAGCAGTAAAACAATTGAGACAAAAGTCTTTTCAACATAACGCCACAATGACGGTGTCTTTGGAACGACGGGTATGAACATTCTAGGGTGAGGGTGCATGGCTAGAACTTTTTTTCAGGAGGGAAGTGTTTTAACCGTAGTATTGACCTCTCCATATGTTTTCAGTATTCTGTCAATCATTTGGCGTAATAAGGCTCCTTATGGGTTTATGAAGGTGCATTTTTATAACTGTTTCAATGCACGATATTGAATTCCCTTTCTTGGGCCCCATGCACATCGAGGCTAGACTAGGCTAGAGTTGGTTTTGTCGGCCATTTTTGTCACTTTCACTTCGATAAATAAATCTATTTTCTTCACGCTTACGAGATCAGTAAATACGCTGCTTCTGATAAAATTAAACTGGAGATGTATTGTTTAATAATATTAAGTAGTGTTGCTTAGTTTCAAATGTTTTTAAATTATAAGATTTGGACGAACTCTCTCGATCGTTGACCTATTTATCGGAAAACGATCCATATGAAATTATGTTAGTTCTCGTTCACGTCCGCTGTCATGGATGATTGACATGCGGTATCACGATCTACCGGATTGGACCGAAACTGTCCCAAACGAACCGATATTGTCCGAAACGGACATAGATTGTGATAATATCAAAGCTATAAAAATACAAAGCTAATCATGGATCACCACATAGTAGCATGTGAAGAATTTTATGTGCACAACAATATTGTGATTTACTTAGAACGCATGAAAACCGTACCCGAAGAGTTATTGCACCCTGCATACATGTATCCGTCATTCTGTACGGGTTTATGCTACATCACACTACGCCACAAAAATTTTAGTTTAACCTCACTTTTAAGAATATACCATTTGAGTCACGTGCTAGCAGATTTTGGCTAACGCTACATAACCTTAGATTTAAAGTTTATTTATAGCTTTGAAAAATTCGAACCATACTGGATTCAAACTGCCCTTTCATTAATAATGAAAAATTCGAACCATACTGGATTCAAACTGCCCTTTCATTAATAATGATTATTGCTTGATTCTGTGGTAGTATTATTCTGACTGGCTCTAGCAAAATCAAACTTTCATCCTGTATTTGAAATTTTTGTTTGGAGACTCAGAGAATGTTATCCAGTTAGGCACAAGCACGCTATACAACTTTGGCTCACTCAGATAGCAAGAATATATGTTTGGAATTTTGAATAAAATCTTTTGCTTGTGGAATTTTACATATGTTTGTTTGTTTCTTTTAAGTTTTAAAGGTTAAGTCAACAATTTTTAGACGTGGTGATGAAACCATTACGGTTTAACACAGTATCTGTTCTATTTAGTATCAAGATGCACTAAACGTTACTAATTAAAAGGAATAATTCTTCTTGTCGGTGTAGATTTCTATCACAATCTCATATTATTTTAAACTTTGAAATTTCTATGAACCCCTCTGTATAGCATTTTACTAAGAACATGCTATAATTTTCTTATTATTTTTGCTTTTAGTGTCCATGTGCGAAAATTCCAATAAGCATGCAACACCAGCGTAACACTTTATATATGGACACAGTTACAGATCAATGTGCGTTTCAAATGTCCAGCCGACGTCATTGCTCTGCTATTAGACATGATTCTGAACTACCACATAGTTAATGAGATAATATCTCGTAAGTTCAAGTTTGTCGATTTATATGTCGATCTATGGTGAATAGTAAGCATATATATTACAAGAACCACACTAAACATTCTAAAACGACCCCAGAGAGAGGAGTATCTAACAAGGCAGGTTTTACAAATATTCGTCGAAATGTCCCGAAACGGAAATTCCCCGACCGGAAGTCGTTTAATGTGAAGTAATTTTCACAGAAACTATACCCTGTCAAAAAATTGTTAAAAATTGCATCGTTATGATGTTTTCATGTATAAATATAGGCTTTCTTTCAATTTTCCGATGTAAATAAACAAAAGAGAGGTGATTTGTTGAAATATATTTCCTCCACAACCAGAAATGACCCTGGCGCTAATGCGAATGAGGTGAAGCTTAATAAACAAGTAAAAGCTTTTCTGAAAAGCTAGTATACGATAATACATTCCATATACTTATTTGTTTACTGGGGTAGATAAAGTTATAATTTTGAAGCACATGAATGTCATGATATCCTTATCTTGTATTAAAGTCCCGTAAAATGGAGGTAATGTCCCAGCCAGGTTGAACACAAAGTTGGGTCAAGTTCGCTTCACTCGTGCGTTCAAGGGACTAATTTCTCCCCCATCCGAATCTGAATAGTTTACTGGTGACATGCCAAATGACATTATTTCACCAGGGGGTTTGGATGGGGGAGAAATTAATCCCTTGAACACACGAGTGAAGTGAACTTGGACACACAGTCATCAGACATTTCAGCAGAGGAGATTAGTGAATCAGGGAGGTCATTCCAGTCCCTGATAGTCTGTGGAAAGAAACTACTTTTGTACGCTTCTTTGCTAGCTGAAGGTATCTGAAAAGCAAAAGAGCGTTGATTTCTACAAAGCCTATTCTTTGGGATAAGGTCATCTGTGGGTATTCTGGCTTTACCCTTTAGACCTTTGTATAGCAATATAAGTCTACTATCCTTCCTCCTTTTCTTAAGAGATTCCCATTGGCTGAGGCTATCCGCACGACGGTCGTGCCGATAAGCGGCGTTATCCGCACGACGGTCGTGCCGATAAGCGGCGTTATCGGCCCGACTGTCGTGCGGATAGCCAATGCTACAGGTATTGGCTATCGGCACGACGGGAGAATAAGATTTTCTAACAAGCTTACGTATGCATTAAACTTTTAATTTGTCATTAAATAAATTAATTATGTGTTTAGCTATTGAAATAAATTCAAAATTAACATTTTTTTGTGAATTTTGAATGAGAAAACTAGTTTGACTTGATTAATCAAGCTGATGAAAACTGAATCACAGTAGATTTTTAACAGCGGATTAAAATATAATCATTGCATTTCTTTTTTAATAATAATTATTATTGTGTTACCTGAAATCTTTCCATACTCCATTGTTAAAATCAAAAGCTGTTTATTCTTTTGGATTACCACATTATTTTATTATTTAGGTAACGATAATTACTTTCTCATTTACGCATACGCATGACTGATTTTTACAGGTAAATTTACAGGTAAGCCAATTTCAGCAAAATAATAATTTTGTTAGTTAAAAAGTAAAAAATCCTGCATGTGTAATATTCTGTTTCTGTTTTGAAGCCAATGTTATATATTTTTCAACTTAAAATGTATCAAATTTTAAACATTTGGATATCGATTTCCCTGTCGTGCGGATAACGCCGCTTATCCGCACGACGGTCGTGCCGATAAGCGGCGTTATCGGCACGACCGTCGTGCGGATAGCCAGTGTCATTCCCATTTCAGTTGACCTAAAATGCCAGTCATGCTCCCAGTTTCAAAAACATAATTTCCCGTCACAAACCTTGCCGCACGATTTTGGACCTTTTCCAGTTCTTCCTGGAGGCCATGAGTGTGAGGGTCCCAAACCGAGCTTCCATATTCCAAGACCGGCCGCACCAGTCCTTTATAAGCTGCTTCTTTCACATCTGGGGGACAAGAGGTAGTGTCCCAGCCAGGTTGAACCCCCTGGTGAAATAATGTCATTTGGCGTGTCACCAGTAAACTATTCAGATTCAGAAGTCAACAAATATGTCAGACTGATTTTGCAATTGTGAGGCAACAAGTGGACAGAGCTCATAAACCTATAATTCAGTGTATTTATGAGATCAATTGAAGGGATTAGTGCAAAGTCCATTTTTTTAAATTTCGAGAAAAACGTGAGAAACAAAATTTTGACAAAGGTTTGACAAACATTTAAAATTATTACTTGACAAACATTTAAAATTATTACAAGATTATTTGCCTTTCTGTATATAATAAAACACTAAAATTTTATAAACTTTGGTTGAAAAATACGTGTGAAAATTATTATTTTTTTTTAAATATTTATGCATTTTGTTAATGCAAGAACATGTCTAAGTTCACAAGTGCATTTTTTCGTTTATCATATTTAGCTGAATATAGGTTCAAATACATGACTTTTTTGAGGTGTATTAACTCATTTGCATAATGTGGATGATTTAAGCTCTTAAAAGTATAGCAGAACAAATTTATTTTACATCAGCAGACAGTTACCTATTTAGTGGACTTAGGTACATTCTTGCACTAAATGCTGTGGACTTAGACATTTCTTGCACTGAACATGGACTTAGCACCCCCTGAAAATTTCTAATATGCAAATTTAACAAGAATAAATTTGTAAGGCAGCACAAACTATATATCAGATTGTAGTTTTTTATATGTAGAACCCAGTGGCACCAAAATCTCAATTTCTGACAAAAGTGGACTCAGACACATTCTTGCACTAACCCCTTCAATTCATCTACTTAAGATAAATTGATTCATAGTAGATAAAAATGATAATTTTCCCAACCTGCATATGTATATGAACATCTGTTCACTGAGATGTACAGCCAAAATTCAAACTAAAGGAATCAAGACAATTCACCTAAAAGACAACTCACTGACACAGTTTTTGAGACAATTCAGCGACAGATTTTGAGACAATTCTGAAGACAATTCACTGACACTTTTGTTCAAAGTTATACATGTATTGCCATAAGTGAGAATTAATATTAGAAATCATAAGCAGTTAAGGGTAAATACTTGTATGAATCACTTGTATGCATCGATTATTAATTACAGATTAGGTAAATATGAAGTTATTGAGGAAACCTGACCAAAATTTAAAGTTTGCTAAAAATCTTAAGATTTACAGAAAGAAACAAAGTCAAACATAGCTTTTCATCCAAGTTTAATCGATATAAGGTATCAAATCAACATAAGGCCATCCTAAAAGTCTCAGGATAGATAGATTCCACAGGAAGGAAAGGCCCTGGATCAGTGAATTGTCTAGAAACTGTCTTTTAAAACTTAAATCTGACGACTTTTTGTCATAAAATAGTCTTCAATATCTTAGATCTTACGAACTGCTTTAAAATTATCTTTCAAATCTTATATCTGTTGGTGGATTGTCTAAAAATTTTTGTCTTTCAAAATTTAAATCCGACGATGAATTTAATAAAAGCAAGGACCTTTTATGGAAACCCTTTGCTTAAAAGTGTCTTTTAAATTTCAACTCTTTTGGTGAATTGTCTTAAAATTGTCTTTAAATTCATAAATGTGTTCATTAAAACCAGAAAAAAAACTATCTTTAAAATAAAGGTAAATGTATTATTTGTTAGGTAGTGGTAAATTAATTTGCTCTAAGAACTGGTAATCTGCTTCTGTGAGGCTTGTCCAGGAAGACTTAGTGTGGTTGGTTTAATAACACTTCTGACATGACCTTTCTCCAGTTGCCGATTTAGTGGGGGGAGGGGGTTCAGGAGGTTTGTTCAAATCCTCCTCTGAGACCAGGGCCCAGTTGTTTAAAATCAATGACATTGTTAGACTGTTAGTTAACGATTTGTTAAAATTTCAAACATGAATATTACAAATACAGTTATTTTTGTTGCTAAAATGTGAGAATCCTTTGCAATGCAAAGGATTCTCACATTTTATCAACAAAATATAACAGTGTATTTGCTTATGTAGTCAGCATTAACATAATGAGTTAGTGTCTTTACGATGATGTTAAGCTAACAAAGTTTTGAACAACTGGCCCCAGATTATTTCATATTCATTGAGAAGTTGGAGAACAATATGATTAAGCAGTGAAAGAAAAAACTCCACTGGCAGAAAATTAATTATATGTACCTGTCACTACCTGATTTTCCAAAGTTGTATAAACAGTCTTACCCGCAGCCTTGGATTTCTCTTGAGAACAAGAACACAAGATAACTAAGTGGCTACTTATCACAGCATGTTGTTCTGCTCTGGGGATGTAATAATTAGAGCATATCTACTACATGTGGTCAATACCATATGGCACAGATAAAACTTGCATTGTAAACAATTCAGGATGCTCCATACCTCAAAATGATTGGTTTTAGTGTTTTGAAGATAGTTAGTAAAATATCAGTTTTATAGAAAGAAAACGAAGTATGCCCTCAGTTGCTTTTCAATAAAGAGTACACTTTTGAAAAGAAGAAAAAAGCAAAACTTTCACAAATAGAGCCAGAAACAAAATGTTCCTTCAAGATCAGCATATGACATTCAGCTTATTTAAGTTCAAATGATATACATCTGTAGAGTCAGGTTATGTTCTGTGCTTGTTTATCAAACATAAAGACTAGTGACAAAGAATTTCTATGGTGAATTTATAGGACAGATTTTGTTTTTCAGAGCTTAGTGCATTAGATGAATGGCCTGGAATAAAGGAGTCAACTGACTCAGCTATGGAGGATTCAAACACTGTTGACCACACACCAGAGTATGTTGTACAACTTGGGCAAGGGGAAGTTCTACAACGTGAAGACCTAGAAGGAATCGTCAACCTGGCAGTTGCCAATTCTAAATCAGATCAAATTCAGTTGTACTCTACTGCTTCTGTAGAGGATGTTGAAGGAGCTACTGATGGTCCCCCAAATACCACAGAAACAAGGACTAAGCAGTCACTAGCTCAGGAAAATCTGAACCTGGAGCAAGACACATATCAAACTAAATTCATTGAAAGCATAGTTGATGAAGAGAATATCAAAAACAATAGTGGAATGACCAACTTTAAAATTATACATGCTGATGAAGCTACGACTGAGCCGAACATGCAAGGGACAGTTGTTGTTAAGAATGTTTCAGAAGAGCTAGTTGTAAGAGAACTAACAGAATTGGGCTCTGAAACTTCCGTCACAAGTACTAACACTACAGATCTTGCAGATATGAAGGAGATCAAAGCAAGTAAACGAAGGGAGAAAAATCTGCTGAATAAAAGGCTTGCAAACAGTCCTAAACAATCTGGTGAAACAGATAAAGGGTTCAAGGCTGCTGTAAATGAGCAGTTACTCACAGCAGAAAGGCTCAAGAGTGTAAGTAGTCATTACAAAAACATGCCCATATAATATACAGAGAATTTAAGACATGTAAAAATTGAAAATTTGAAAATTCAAAACCATTTTGATATTTTTAATACTTTTGCTCAAAACAGTGAGATTGTGGGAATACGTTTGAACCACCTGGCTGAGGCGGTGCTAATGAGTATTCACAATCTATGTTTTGGATCAAAAATAAGGGAAAAAAACATGTATAGCCCCAGTTATACTTTATAAATGTGGGGTATGAGGGGATATACATTTCACAGACATGTTATTCTGATGAGTTAAAGTCAAATGAAAATCTCTGGAGTCAGGGTTAACATCACTTTTGATCAGGTTTGGGCCTGAGAAAGCAGTACAATTATGTACAATTTCTGTATTGTTGTTCTAGCTATGGTGTCTTTACATACATGTAAATTACTTCATCACACCATTTTTTACTATTCTGTAATCCTGCCTAGTTTTGTGGCATGTTGTTTTCACAATGTTATATCTGTGCATGGTCATTTCTGGAGCAATTTAGTTTTGTAGCTTGCACAACTAAAGATAACGAGCAATGAACACTATGAGCCGCGATGCAAGAAAAACGGTCTTCAGGGTTTTCAACCAGGTCTGACACAAACTGGCCTGTGTAGCTTCAGAAGATGGCTAAAAGCTTGAAATTTCGGATTTAGGAAGAAGAGCAATTGTACTTTCCGTCTAGCCAAAACAAAGGTGCTGATCAGCTGTGTAGTAACTGCACAGCTGATCTGCGCAATTGTTTTCGCATAGGCAAATATCCGGTTTTGTCTTGACATGGCTCATATAATATTTTTCATTGCATTTTATTATTTTTTTTATTTTGTTTTATATATCAAAAATGAATTGCTCATTAAAACGGTTTATAGTAATGCTTTGTTAATTTCAGCGTTACCCTGTGTCGAGGGCCCCCAATAGATCAAGGACCATCTATGATTACCTGATGTATAAAAAATATCCAGAGGGGTACACAAGAAGTAAGAAATATTTACCACCTTTTTTCATTTATACGAAAACATGCCCAATAATCAGAGATTTTTGCACAGGTCTTCATAAATGAGGAGAATATCCTTGGAATAATTTTTACAGTTTTGCTCAAAACATTGATTGTGGGTACACATTAGAACAGCCTTGCCAAGGCGGTTCTTACAAATACCCACAATCTATGTTTTGGAGCAAAAATCAGAAAAATAGGTATATCCATGTAAACCCCCGTTTTACTATATAAAAGTGGGGTTTTAGGGGGTATACATTACATGGACATGTTTTCATGATGGACAGAGAGATCCTGGGCAAGCAATGCAGACCAAGACCATCAGACTGTTTTGCAAGCTGATCTGGGTTTTTTACTGTTTGCTGTTCTGTCTTTAAACTGTTTCACTGCTTGCAACTTTGTCTAAAGTGTACCATAAGCTGAACTGGGAATTCACACTGTAATTTTGTCCATGTACTACTTGTACTTTTTTGAAGGCATGGCATGTGATAAATACTCTTTGTGAATGTTTATATCACAAAATAGGAAAGACAACAGAACTTTACAATCATATAACATTTTATATTAAATTATTATTTGCATAAAATATTGAAGGTGACATAATCATATATTTAGGAAAATTTCAGATGTTTTCCTTTATAGTGTTTTGGAGCCTCCATGGAGCAGATGTAATTAAGTCTGCTGGGTCTCTAGCTTTGCAAACCTTGGGTTGTACGTTCAAGCCTGGACTTTATTTTTTTTCATGATCCCAAAACGCATGGTCCAATATAGGGATCAACCATGGTTTCCAGTGTTCAAACATTCGATGGATCATGAGGAAGGTGTTTGAACACAAGGCCGCAGGCCGCGTGTTCAAACACCTTTCGAGTGATCCAGCGAATGTTTGAACACTGAAACAAACCATGGTTGATCGCTATTCTTGCATTTTCACTCTAATCCACTTAAAATCGCTTGAAAATAACATTAACAACGTAAAAACGCACCAAAAACCGCGGAGCTTCTTCAACGTCGGCCATTTTGTTTCTATGAAATATATGACGTCACGTCACTTTGACCAATGACGTCGGCCAAAACCCATGTTCAAACGGCACGTGAATTTCATGATTTGAACATGGGTTTTGCGGTTTGAACACGGCTTTCGACCAATCAAAAACGGCTTCAAACAGCTATGTGCATAGATATCTATGCAAGAATACTGGTTAAAACACAGTCATGGCAAGACAGTTTTCTTGTAATATGATAATAAAGATATTCAGATGCTCATGTAATATATACTGAATATATTTGAGTCGTGTCATGAGAAAACCAACATTTTGCATTTGAAAACAAAGGGGTAGATAAGCTTCGCAGTGACTGTGAAACTGATCAGCGCCTTTGTTTTCTCTACACGGATAGCACAAATCCTCTACTTTCTTTATCCAGAATTTCCAGCATATAGCCATCTTCTGCACTTGTACAGCAGGGTTTGTGCCGGACCTGTTCGGAAACCTTATTGCTGATTTTACTCATTTTTTTAGATCAAAAGCAAGCCTTGCGGGAGAACCAAGACAACTACATCATCATAGACAAGAAGCTTTACTATCGCCAGAAGAAGAATGGCTCAGTGTCTCTCTTGTTGGTCATACATGATGAAGAAACAGACTTGCAGCTGGAAATTCTTCGTGATGGTCACATGACCCCGACTGGTTCCCATTTGGGTATTAATAGAACTACAGCACAGATCAGGGAATACTTCTATTGGTATGGGTTAACGGAACACGTTCGGGAGTTTATAAAATCCTGTGTGTTGTGTAGCTTAAAGCAGACTGTCTCTAGAGAAAAAGATAAATTGGTGCAGCATGGCATGAAATGTGATTCCAACAGTGGTAAAGCAGCTGAGGCATTATCAATGTCAGAAAGAGTTCAAAGACTTTCAGATGAGTTACGCCGGTATCAGAATAATCCCAGCCCATATGAATCAAAACCATGGTTGCAGAAATTAAAAGATGAAGTATTATTTCTGAATTATTCTGTATCCTTACATAAACTTCACAAACAATCACGGTATAGTGAATCGCCAAGGGTGATTTCTAATAAGATCAGTAGAGAGGATGACATAAGTAACCATAGCAACAGTGATGTTAACAGTGCTCAAGAATCAGTCTGTCCAGATTCAAAGGGAGATAATCAAATCAGCACTTTCACAAAGGGGGATAATAAAATATGTGCTTCTACAATGGGAGATAATCCTGTGTGCTCTGTAAATATTATAGTAGTAACTGGAGAAGATGAGAGTCTTGATATGATTAAGGTCGATGTGGACACTACCAGGAAAGAGAAATCAAGCAAAGAGGAAGAATTGAAGATGCTGGAAACAGTAGGACTTACTTCATTTGAGTTATGATACCTGAAAATCTATCTTTGGTATTTGAGATCAAGTCTGACACATACAGGACCATACAGTCATAGATGGTTGTAGGCATGAAATGAATGATTTACTCCAGGCAGCAGAGACTGACTGGATTTTTGCTGTGCAACTGGTGGTTTAACTCTGCACTGTTTTTGAAATAACAAACATGTTTTGGTGATTTGGCACATTTTTGATCAGCCTACCATGAAATAGACTAAGCAATTTTTAAGGTCAAAATAATTTTATTGAAATTCCAATAAACAATACAGTATATAGTACATGCTTATATAATTCTTGAAATACAAAAATAAAATGTGATTATAATCATTTTTAGCTCGACTGCACGAAGTGCATAGAGCTATTGCAGTCACCTCGGTCGTCCACGTTCCCGTTCCCGTGCGCGTGCGCGTCACACTTGCGTTAAAGTTTTCTAGAAGTCCATATCTTGACAACCACTCATCAGAAAGCATTCATACTTGGACCATAGATACCCTGTAGGGTTAGCTTTCATTCCATGGCATCGGGCCCCTGGGTCCAGGCCAGGGGGTGGGGCTGGAGGTTAAAATCTAGAACACCTTCAAAAATGGCAATTCTTGTGTTAAAGTTTTCTAGAAGTCCATATCTTGACAACCACTCATCAGAAAGCATTGATACTTGGGCCATTGACACCCTGTAGGGTCGGCTTTCATTCCATGGCATCAGATCCCTGGGTCCATGCCAGGGGGTGGGGCTAGAGGTTAAAATCTAGAACACCATTAATAATAATGGCTTTTCTGTGATATAGTATTCTAGAAGTCTATATCTTGAAAACTTTTTATCAGAGGGCTTTCATACTCGGACCATAGGTACCCTGTCGGGTTGAGTTTCATTTAATGGCATCGGGTCTCTCGGTCCATGCCTGGGGGGTGGGGCTAGAGGTTAAAAACTAGAACACTGTCAAAAATAGATGTACTGCTGTGTAACTTTTACAAGGAGTCCATATCTTGACAACAACTTATCATAAAGCATTCATACTTCATACACTTTAGGTTCCATGACATCGGACCTCTGGGTCGGAGTCAGGGGGGCGGGGCTAGAGGTCAAAATCTAGAACTCCCCAATTTTTTTTCTTTTTATTTCTTAATAGAAACAACTTAGGAGGATGGTTGGTCATTCATCTTTTGACTTTATGACACTGACTTGTGTGTCATGACGGTAAGGGTCGGTTGACCTACTTTCCATGGTTCAGTGATTTTGCCTTATATCGTGACACTCAATTAGTATATTTTCATACTTTTTTCAGATTATGAGTGAGTATGACCAGACCTTTGACCCCAATATACTTATAGGTCACTGTGACCTAATTTCACGGTTCAGTGATTTTGCCTTATATCTCAGTTCTCAAATGGTTTATGAACAAACTTCTTTCAAAGTATGTTTGCGTATGACAAGACCTTTGACCCTGAATTAGTCCTAGGTCACTGTGACCTAATTTCACGGTTCAGTGATTTTACCTTATATCTTGACACTCATTTAGTATATTTTCATACTTTTTTCAGATTATGAGTGAGTATGACCAGACCTTTGACCCCAATATACTTATAGGTCACTGTGACCTAATTTCACGGTTCAGTGATTTTGCCTTATATCTCAGTTCTCAAATGGTTTATGAACAAACTTCTTTCAAAGTATGTTTGCGTATGACAAGACCTTTGACCCTGAAGTAGTCCTAGGTCTCTGTGACCTAATTTCACGGTTCAGTGATTTTGCCTTATATCTTGACACTCAATTAGAATATTTTCATACTTTTTTCAGATTATGAGTGAGTATGACCAGACCTTTGACCCCAATATACTTATAGGTCACTGTGACCTAATTTCACGGTTCAGTGACTTTGCCTTATATCTCGGCACTTAAGTAGATTATGAACAAACTTCTTTCACACTATGTTTGCGTATGACAAGACCTTTGACCCTAAAGTAGTCCTAGGTCAATATGACCTAATTTCACAGTTCAGTGATTTTCCTTTATATCTCGGCACTCAATTGGTATATGAACATATTTCTTTCACGATATGTATGAGTATGACAAGACCTTTGACCGTAAAGTATTCCTGGGTCACTGTGACCTAATTTCATGGTTCAGTGATTTTGCTTTATATCTCAACACTCAGTTGGTATTTTTCATACTTCTTTCTGATTATGAATGAGTATGACCAGACCTTGAACCCAAACATACTTATAGGTCACTATGACCTAATTTCATGGTTCAGTGATTTTGCTTTATATCTCAACACTGAATGGGTATATGATCAGATTTCTTTCACATTATGAGTAAGTAGACCTTTGAGGCTTTCACCCTGAAATACTTATAGGTCAGTGTGACCTTATTTCAAGGTTCAGTGATTTTGCCTTGTGTCTTGGCACTCAGTTGGTATATGAACACACTTCTTTCACAATATGAGTGAGACCTTTAAATCTTAGGTAGTTATAGTTAACTTTCATGGTTCAGTGATTTTGCCTTATTGCATCAAGGCAAAAAGATGTATGAGCATAATGCTTTGGGTTACTAGTCGGGTTTGGCCTTATGTTTGACAAAGGTCAGAAGCAGTCGAGCACGCTGTCCTGCGACAGCTCTTATTATTCATACACTATACATACATGTACACTTGTAATTGATTTATAGTATTCCCCAAAATGATTGAGTTCAGTTTTGTTGTAGTATACGGTGTTTTTCAGATGCTACCAAGGAATAGGGAACACAACAACAGTAGATTGATAGAGGAGATAATCCGAACAAATAAATACCCGAAGGAACTCACACCAGGTTGGTTGGATTTTGCAGTAGGCTGAAAAATAGAGAGCCTTCGTGTGAGAAAACCGACAATTTGGTTTTCTGGCCAGGTCCGACACAAACCAGACTGTACAGTCACAGGAGAAAGCTAAAAGCTTGAAATTTCGGAATTAAAAAGAAGAGGGATAGTACTATTCGTATAGCGAAAACAAAGGTGCTGATCAGCTGTGCAGTTACTGCACAACTGATCTGCACCTTTGGTTTCGCATATGCAGATTGTTGGTTTTCTGATGCGGCAGCTCAAGAGATAAATATCTGGTATCTTACAGTTAAATTTGCAGTTTCAAAGACATCATTAACATTCTAGAATATATTTACAGTTTTTATTTTAAACAATTTACATAAATCATTTTCAATAAAATGTGACTTCAGCAATGACAGATTTCAGTTTACAAAATGAATAACTACTCAAACCCGACCTAAAGTGCACCTCCTTGTGATTTCAGGACAGATCATTGGTCTCTCTCAGGTGAAAACTCATTACATCATGATAAATGATGACCTATACAGGGTGTTCTCAAAACAGGGTAAAATGCAGAATGTCGCAAAAGTTATACATGATGACCAACCAGACCTGAAAAGGAAGATCATGAAAGTTTACCATGTGGATGAAAGTGGTAAACATATTGGCATGAATAAGACAATCAGTAAACTGAATGAAACCTTCCATTGGTTCGGTATGTCACAGCACATTAGGATATTCCTGGAATATTGCCCTATATGTAGGTACAGACGGTTTCCAAATAAGCTGCCAGCCATGTCTAGTCATGTAGCAGGGACAGATGATATATCCGATATATGTCGTAAAATAGCTAACATTCCAAAAGACAATGCTGAAGCAGTGCCGGACAATTTAGATCTAACAGCAAAGGATTATAAGGAAGTTCATCAAATGGCAGAAGAAGTAAAGGATTTGAATGTTTGGCTGAAGAAGAACCCAACCATTAAGGAAGAATGGGAATATATGTATCAATCCAACTCCAGAGGGGCTCCTGGGCATAAATACAAGTATGCAAATGAAGGAAAGGATGAAAGAGTAAGGGTTAGAGAAGAGACTTTGGATGCAAATGTTGATGAAGGGAACAGTGAAAATATTCAAAGTTACAAGGAGTATGTTGCGGAACTACTTGAAGCAGAATCAGCCACATCTTTCCTAAAGAAGAATTTTCTAGACAAGAAAGCTGTAGAGTCCTTGTTGGTGAAGGACAAAGGCATTAAACCAAGTGTTAAAACAGTCAGTAATGCAGATTTGCCTGTCACAGTTAAAGTTATAAAAACTAATATTGTTTCCAAAGATAATTTCCATCAAGTCACCAAAGGCAAAGAGAAGCCTGAGATGGACAATACAAATGATAGAAAGGAAGAGATAGATATTGAGTGGAGTGTTGATCTAAATGAATCTGTTGAGGAAACTGTTGAACAAGTGACTGTTGTCCAGAATATTCATGTAAGTAAAGATGAAGACAATATAAAAGATGACAAAGATATTATTGACAATGATATTGTTAACGGTAAGGATAATACCTATGGTGATGATATTAAAACTGACAATGAAAGTATTGGTAAACAAAAGGAGGACAATATGAAGATTATTTCTGGTGAAAAAGAGGGTGTTGGTGAACTGAAAACGGAGAATGTAGTTAAACTTGAAGTACAAGAATCTACAGGTACAAAGTTGGATAACAGTACTGATGAAGAAGTAAGGTAATTATACAATAATACAAAGTTGCATGTCAACAAACTACACATGTCCATTTCATTATCAGACAACTGTTTTAGGGTTAGTCCTAATATGCTTTCCAGTTCTGTTTGCCTTTTGCAAAGATGGGTCTCCAAAGAAACTGCTTTTTTTCTCCCTACTTTTTGATATGAGATCATATCCATATAATAAGTTGAACCATTTAGAATCGATACAGTCTTAGAAGTAGTAATAAAATTTTCATCAATTTGGGAGTTACCTGTCTCCACTGAACACAAATGAGCTGCCTCGTGGGAAAACCAACGTTGTGGTTTCCGACCAGGTCCGACACAAATCGAGCTGCACAAACACAGAAAAATGCTAGATGCTTGAAATTTTGGATATAAGTAGAAGAGGGATTGTACTATCCGTTTAGCAAAAACAAAGGCACTGATCAGCTTCGCGGTTACCGCGAAGCTGTTCTGCGCATTTGCTTTTGCATATGCAGATTGTTGGTTTTCTCATGAGGCAGCTCAAATGATGGATTTGTCTGTGGATCTGAGCATTTTCAAGAAGATGGAAATGAAGAAAAACAGGTTTTGGCACCTCCTTGACATGCTTTCTCTGAATTGTTTGTTATTAAATCTCTCTTTTTGTCATTTTTAAAGGAAGGAAGACGAGAAGAGGGATGAGAGCTTAAAACACCAGAATGACAGTGGGTCATTTGTCCCAAGGTTTAGCAGGAGACTGAGGTCAAAAGGTATTTTTGCACTTTCCACAATTTAGTAAAACAATTTACTTTATAATTGTCAAAATATTTCACCAAATTACGATGGGCATCTAATGTGCTGATACTCTAGTCTGGCGTTTGTTAAACTGTAACTAATATGTTTATTCAGGATGCAGTTGTATGGCAAAAGAGAGCAGGGTTTTCCCTGGTGCACAAAAATATGCATTTTGACCATTCTTAGTGACCGTCAAAACTATTTAGAGAGGGGACACTGATGTCCCCCAAATTCTCAACAGAATTGTCAAAATGTCCCTCAGAAGCTGCCAGTAGTGGGACATTGGTCCTAAAAGGAAAACCCTGAGAGAATCAGATAAACATGTAAGCTTGACTTTGATACATATTTCTTCATTTGCTTAAATGAGTAGAGCATTGTAAACCACAGCTTTTGAATCCAAATTACAATGACAATTTAGTATTATGGTTAATATTTTGACCTACTGTTTTCAGCTGATATGGACCCGCCAGATGTCAGTGTGAAAACCAAACAAACTGAAACAAAGCATGAAGCTCAGACAGTTAATCCTGAGAAGTTGGATGTAGAAAATGAGAAACAGAAATCTCCTGCTACAAGGAAAAGATCTCTAGCTCAACATGTCCAGAATAAACATATTCCAGATACTCAGTCAGAATGGCCGGTCAGAAAATCAGCGAGAGTAAGAACACTGAACCCTAAGTATTCTGGTTATGTGAAATCCAAGATTGTTGAGACTTTAGCCATGCCCACTGAGCTAAGTGTTAAAGATGAGGCATTTGCCATTGAAAACAAAATGCCTGATGATGATCATGACAATCAAAACTCTGCAAAGGGTATGAGAGAAATACAAGAAACCACTCTAGAAATGAAATGTGACACTGAATCAGATGAAGCTCAGAAAGACAATAAAGTTTCAAAATCCAAAACCAAGCCCATCATGAAAATGTCTACTTTTCATCAAGTTACTGGTATTAAGACTGCCAAAAGGTTGAAACTAATTAAAGACAAAGTAGAAACTTACAATGAAGAGCAAAGAATTAGACCAAACAGAAAAGCTGTTGCAATGAAAAGTAGCGATATACATGTGAAAAGGAGATCAATTACATTTGAAAAGGAGACACAGCAAGTTGAACATACTTCTGGTAAACATGCGAGACATTCATCTGATACAACTGCTAAACATGACAGTGATTTGAACGAAAGTTTGAGATATGTTATTAATTCCATCAATAGTAACATAAATGATATTGAGACAAAAAACATCATAGTGCCCAGATTGAAGAAAGGCACTATGACCAAGAATAAAATCAGTTTAGTGAAAACGGCAGACAAAAGTTGTGTACATAAAGAAGAAAACAAATCAGACAGAACTGTATGTAATGAAAACGAACATAAAGTTACAGATAATAGTAATGTACTGAGGCCAGACAGAGATGTAGTTATAACGGTAAGAAAACTGTTAAATGTCAAAAAACCTTGTGGCAAGCCAACTGAAGAGGATAAATTGAAAAATAAAAATGTTGAATACAAAGAAATAAGGCAAATTCTAACAGACAGCAAGTCAGATGAAAAAGATACCTCGAATAACAAAAATGTGAAACAGAAAGAGATGCAACAAAGTCCAACAAACAAAGTACATTGTCAGACTCAATCATCTCATCCATTGAAGTATGTCATTGATTTTAGAAAACAAAAGACCACAAAGGCTGAAAATTCATTTCAAGAACAGTACAGTGATTTTGTTTCAACAACCAGCAATTTGAAAAATGCCAAAGATGTTCTAACAGACAATGTGAGAGATAATAGCAATGTCTCGGAATCAGAAATGAATCTTTCATTTATTCAAGACTCCGCTGTTTCTACAAAAGATAATGAAGTGAAGGAAAATGTTGAATCAGATATCAAAGGGACTCAAGTGTTAAAGGGACCAATTTCTCAAAATAATATCATTGTCTCTTCTATTGAAGATCAGTTCCAGAGGACCAACTCTTCAAGTGAGGAAAAACTTGTCAGTATCATTAAAATAAAAACACACCCGGAGGAAACTCAGAAATCTGAAAAACCTGATCTCAATATACAAATTAATGAAAACAAAAACCTGAAAACTAGTGAAACAAGTGATGGTGTGAATATTTTGATAGGGAATCAAGAGTCTAGTCATGATATTGGTGCAGATAACACAATGATGCAAGAGTCAGTATTGGAAGAAGTTGTAGGAAGGATATTAGAGTGCCCTATGTGTATGAAAATATTTGAAGATGAAAAAGCCTACATTTTACACAAAGGCATGCAGTGTAACCTAACCTGTACTTATTGTAGCCTGATGTTTAAAAGTAAAGATAAAAGGCAGTTTCTTAAACATGTAAGTAGGCATGAGACAGGAATAAACTTTCAGTGTCCTGATTGTCAAAAACTTTTCTGGAATGAATCTTTGCTGTCCATTCACAGGAGAATACATACCGAAGAAGGAATTATTGAATGTTCAGTGTGTAAAAGCAGGTTCTACTCACAATTTGATCTCATAGCACATGCCAGTGCAGAACATGCAACACCTCTTGTGTACAGTTGTGATGTTTGTTCAGCCAGGTATGGTAGTAAAGACTTCCTGGTTGAGCAACATTTTTCTGATGGCGCTCTATCATTTTATTCATGTGCTTTGTGTGAGTCAAACATTTAGAATTAAGCATTTGTAGAATGCCTAGATCCGCCAGATGAAATAAGTCGGACAGAATATATTTGAGCCTTTGCATGAGAAAACCAACAATCTGAGTTTCCGACTAGGTCCAACACAAACTGGCATGTACATCCAAAGAAGGCTAGAAGCTTGAAATTTTGGATTAAAGAAGAGGAATTGTACTATCCATGGGGTACAAAGGTGCTGATCAGCTGTGCAGTTACTGAAGATTGTTGGTTTTCCGCTTCACCTGCCCATTTGCAAACAAAGTCCTGAATAGATGGCTCCTTGTCAATTAATTGTGATTCATGGTATTATTTGAGCCGCCTTGTGGGAAAACCAACAATGTGGTTTCGGAACAGGTCCGACACAAACCGGGCTGTACAAGCACAGAAGATGGCTAGAAGCTTGAAATTTTGGAGTTAAGCAGAGGAGGAAATGTACTATCCGAGTAGCGAAAACAAAGGAGCAGATCTGCGTCTTTGTTTTCGCCTATGCAGATTGTTGGTTTTCCCATGAGGCGGCTCATTTATTAGTATGGAAAGGATCACAACTCTACTACATGTATCTTTTACTCGTGTAGTATTCATAAACAGTTTTATTGTAATTTGTCTAATTAACTGGGCCCTGTTGCATGAACTTAAGCTATCAATAAACCCTAAGCTGCCATTAAGTTTATAAACTCTCTTAGTAAAGATGGCATTAATTTTCTGCTGCATAAAACAATTTTAAAGTACCTCCGTAGCTACATTAGCTAATAACAGCTTTTAAAATACACTAGAGTTGATTTTCATAGACAAAAATGCAGCAGGAATAAAGCTGCCATTAAGTTAACTGGGACTTTAACCTGCAATTAAGAGTTAATAGGGTTTTATGCAACAGGGCCCTGAACATTTACTATTGGTAAAACCTGATATTTTGAGTCTTTTGCAACAGTTACGATGAAAATGAATACAATAGTAGAAAACATTGTCAGATTGGGTTATTCAGATCTTTGCTTGATATCCCTATCAACAATTTTTCAGCCATGTCAGCATGGATCCACTACTACCTGTTGTTTTTGTTTGTTGTTGCTTTTTTTTGCTCAAGGATACAAGAAGACAGTGGCAGGTTTGGAACCCAAGACTCCTTGCATCAGTGTCTTAAGCTCTACCACTGAGCGTTGAGCGCACCAGGGTCCCCTAAGAAAACTTTACTTTTTCTTGACTCAGAAGATGTTTTTTTTAACAGATATGACTTATTGGTCTCTTGAATTTTGTCATGAGCATTCTGTTGATTATTAAATATTGTTGAATTTCAAATCCTGTGCATTAAGCTTCTTATTTTATGTCCAACTCATATGGATATGAAATTTAAGAGCCCCATAGTTGGATTTTCACTTCTTTACATACCTGTCTACAGATGTGGTCATATCAAGACACTGCCTCCATTTTGTCAGACTTTACCAAACACTGGGCTTTCATGGCGTGTGCAGTGTGCCTTAAAGTATATATACCCAATTAAACAACTTAAGTTTATCATGTATGGATGGTTTGACTAAACCATTTTTTCTGGGCAGGCTCAGACCTTCTAAAAGGTTAATCAGTAATCTGGTAGCCCATTACAATCTCTAACTGGAGCCACAAAAAAAACAGCCCCAATGGGCGGGGATCAATAGCCCCTCCCCATCATTGATTAATATTTATTGTAAAGAGAATAGCTTATCCACCATGCTGTGGAGGCTTCTACCAGAGGAAATTTGCGATGATCTAATGAGCCGCGACGTGAGAAAACCGGTCTTCGGGGTTTCCGACCAGGTCTGACACAAACCGACCTGTACCAGCTCAGAAAAGAGCTAGAAGCTTGAAATTCCGGATTTAAGTGGAAGAGGAATTGTACTATCCGAGTAGCGAAAACAAAGGCGCTGATCAGCTTCGCAGTTACTGCGAAGCGGATCTGCGCCTTTGTTTTCGCATAGGCAATAATCCCGTTTTCTCACGATGCGGCTCTAATGATAGATGCTGCATTATATGAGGTGCGACGCAAGAAAAACAGTCTTCGGGGTTTTCCAGCCTGTACAGTCGAATTATTATTAATTAATTGGGATTCGAACATGGGACCTTTGCATTTGCAATCCTGTATCACATTCACTGCGCCATGGCTGCATGTAATTGTTGACAGATCAATACATGGTTTTAGCAATAAACTGTTACAAAGGTAGGTAACTACTGCCAAGAAACCACACTTATAATGCCCTTTACTGATTAGAATGGACTTGTCCTGGGAGTCATAGCTCAGGGGTCAAGATCGCACTATAACTGAATTTTATCTGTAGCAACAGAGAGTGAATGTGAGACGTGGAAATGACAATCACTACTAAGTCACTGCAACCTAAAACCGAGCCACCAAATGGGAAAACCAACAATCTGCATAGGCGAAAACCAAGGCGCAGATCAGCGCGAAGCTGATCAGAGCCTTTGTTTTCGCTACTCAGATAGTACAATTCCTCTTCTATTTAAATCCGAAATTTCAAGCTTCTAGCTCTTTTCTGTGCTTGTACAGGTCGGTTTGTGTCGGACCTGTTTGGAAACCACATCGTTGGTTTTCTCACGAGGCGGCTCAAATTGTGTTTTCAGCCTCCATTTTTTATTTGTAAATAAAACAAACACAAGTCTTTTTTTTTTTTATCAATTTTATTTTCAACACACACAGTGATATCTGCTTATCAACAAGTAAAATACCTTCGATACAATATCACAGAAAGGAAAAACAATGGACAATTTCTTTTTATCAACCTTAATAAAGGCTTCAATGATCTTGAGACAATTTTTGTAAATTCTTAACAAATATTATCAAAGCACCCAGTACTGTTTCAAATTCATTAAACGTTTTCAAAAAGCTAAATTTTTCAAAAATTAATGAAGTGAGAACATTCAAAGTCTTTGCACAATGCAATGCATAATTTCCATATACCATGGATATTCACTTTTTATAGGCTTTCTGCATGATGTACTGGGTTAGCGGAATAAAACTTAGTATTTCAGATAATATTTGCAGTTGCTGCTGCTACCATTTGATCTGCGCCGTGAGAAAACTGCTCTTCGGGGTTACCGACCAGGTCAGACACAAACCGACCTGTAAAGTCACAGAAGCAGGCAAGAAGCTTGAAATTTCGGATTTACGAAGAAGAGGGATTGTACTATTCGTGTAGCGAAAACTGCACAGATGATCTGCGCCTTTGGTTTCGCATAGGCAAATATCCCGTTCTCTCATGGCGCAGCTCATATAACATAGGCTAAGTGAGTCTGGGTGTTTTGCACTGAGCAGCACATTGCGACATCAATACAAACAATCTACAGAAACAGGATCTAAAACAAATTTGCAGAACTTTTTTTTTCAAACCTTGCTTTAACAAAAACTAGAATTGTCAGAGAATCTGACTATAGCCCCGCTTCTCAGCTTTTTTGCAGGGTGAAAAAAACAATGACAGGTAACAGTAACAATCACAAGCTAGTCAATATTGATGCACATACAAAATTTGGTCCGATTTATTAATGTCAATTCTTTCTCAAGATATTGATCGGAAACGAAATTCTGACGTCAATAAGGGGCCATAACTCCGTCAAAACTTTGTGAAAAATGACGGGTAACAATCCCACGCTAGATCTTGTCAATGATGATGAGCATACAAAATTTGGACGGATTCTGTCAATTCGTTCTCAAGATATTGAGCGGAAACTAAATTCTAAAGTCAATCAAGGGCCGTAACTCCGTTAAAATTTTGCAAAAAATGACAGGTAACAATCCCAAGCTAGATCTTGTCAATGATGATGTACATACAAAATTTGGTTGGATTCTGTCGATTCTTTCTCAAGATATTGAGCGGAAATGAAATTCTGATGTCAATCAAGGGCCGTAACTCTGTCAAGATTTTGCGAAAAATGACGGGTAACGATCCAAAGCTAGATCTTGTCAATGATGATGTGCATACAAAATTTGGTTGGATTCTGTCAATTCGTTCTCAAGATATTGAGTATAAACGAAATTCTGACGTCAATCAAGGGCCGTAACTCCGTCAAAATTTTGCGAAAAATGACGGGTAACAATCCCAAGCTAGATCTTGTCAATGTTGATGTGCATACAAAATTTGGTCGTATTCTGTGAATTCGTTCTCAAGATATTGAGCGGAAACAAAATTCTGATGTCAATCAAGGGCCGTAACTCCATCAAAATTTTGCAAAAAATGACGGGTAACAATTCCAAGCTAGATCTTGTCAATGTTGATGTGCATACAAAATTTGGTCGTATTCTGTGATTTCGTTCTCAAGATATTGAGCTGAAACGAAATTCTGACGTCAATCAAGGGCCGTAACTCCGTCAAAATTTTGCGAAAAATGACGGGCAACAATCCCAAGCTAGATCTTGTCAATGATGATGTGCATACAAAATTTGGTTGGATTCTGTCAATTTGTTCTCAAGATATTGAGCGGAAATGAAATTCTCATGTCAATCAAGGGCCGTAACTCCGTCAAAATTTTGCGAAAAATGACGGGTAACAATCCCAAGCTAGATCTTGTCAATGATGATGTGCATACAAAATTTGGTTGGATTCTGTCAATTCGTTCTCAAGATATTGAGCGGAAACGAAATTCTGACGTAAACCAAGGGCTGTAACTCCATCAAAATTTTGCAAAAAACAATGGGCAAATATTTCTCACGGCGCAGATCAAATGGTAGCAGCAGCAACTGCAAATATTATCTGAAATACTAAGTTTTATTCCGCTAACCCAGTACAATAGGCAAATATCCCGTTCTCTCATGGCGCAGCTCATATAACATAGGCTAAGTGAGTCTGGGTGTTTTGCACTGAGCAGCACATTGCGACATCAATACAAACAATCTACAGAAACAGGATCTAAAACAAATTTGCAGAACTTTTTTTTTCAAACCTTGCTTTAACAAAAACTAGAATTGTCAGAGAATCTGACTATAGCCCCGCTTCTCAGCTTTTTTGCAGGGTGAAAAAAACAATGACAGGTAACAGTAACAATCACAAGCTAGTCAATATTGATGCACATACAAAATTTGGTCCGATTTATTAATGTCAATTCTTTCTCAAGATATTGATCGGAAACGAAATTCTGACGTCAATAAGGGGCCATAACTCCGTCAAAACTTTGTGAAAAATGACGGGTAACAATCCCAAGCTAGGTCTTGTCAATGTTGATGTGCACACAAAATTTGGTCAGATTCTGTCAATTCGTTCTCAAGATATTGAGTGGAAACCACATATTCACGGAATCACGGATTCACGGAAAGACGGAATGACGGAAGGACAGGGTGAATCCAGTATAGCCCCACTTTTCCAAAGCGGGGCTATAAAAACACAACACCAACAATAATCAATCAACACAGATTAATTACAATATACTGATCTATAAAATAAAATCATAAACAAAATGTTTGTCCAATAAAAGTGATAAAAAGGACCAGCCTTTTCACCTCCCCTTGAACACATAGACTGTAAAATTAAAAATAAATATCCAAGCAAAGACCAGCTCTGCTTGGAATAAAACACAAATGCATTATTGACGTGGCAAATATAACTGAGCCGCCTCGTGGAAAAACCAACAATGTGGTTTCAGAACAGGTCCGACACAAATCAGGCTGTACAGTCACAGAAGCAAGCTAGAAGCTTGAAATTTTGGAGTTAAGTAGAGGAGGAATTGTACTATCCGAGTAGCGAAAACAAAGGCGCTGATCAGCTTCGCGGTTACCCCGAAGCTGATCTGCGTCTTTGTTTTCGCATATGCAGATTGTTGGTTTTCCCATGTGGCGGCTCATATAAGGACTATTTTGTCTAATACTATAATTTAAAATGTGCAAAATGAGAAAATCTCACAGTCAATGATCATATCTTTTAATTGTCCAAGTATTAAAATGTTATGATATCAAAATAAAGCTTGCTTTTACTGTGACTTATACCTAACTATATCATGGCTGGTGAAATTCAAGTACATACAGTCATACTCGCTCACAAATTCAAGAGCGCACAAAGTAAACTGATTAAATCTGGGCACTGAACAGATATTATAGTAATTTCTCTCAATTCTATTGAAAAGGCAATCATAGTCTCATACCAATGATATAAGTATGATTCATGGACGGAATTCAATTGTAAAACAGAAAATAAAATTCCTAAAGTAACATATCTGTCCCAAGTAAAACAGCTTTGAGCATTCTCAACAAAAATGAGCCTTCACATGAGAAAACCAACAATTTGCATATGCGAAAACAAAGACCCCTTTGTTTTCGTTACACAGATAGAACAATCTCTCTTCTTAAATCCGAAGTTTCCAGCTTCTAGCCTTCTTTTGTGACTGTACAGGCTGGTTTGCGTACGACCTGGTTGGTTTTCTCACGCACAGGCTCAAATAGCTTGTGTGACCTTAAATCTTTGCTGACACTATTAAAGCTATTTTGTGTGCACTGCTTTAGTACATACAAGCTTCAAACCATTTACATGTATTCAGGACCAGGTGCACTTATCTCTCTCACACAAACACAACAATAAATGTAATTTTCGACGTTTGAAAGAAGTGAATTAGGCGAAAATTGATTTCCCTTGTCTGGTCATTTCCGATAGGTGTTGCTACAGTATTTGCAAGGCATGTTTCAGTTAAGCGTGACGAAAGAGGTCATTCAGAACGATAGACCGACCGTATTGTATTTTTGCAGTTTTCTAGAAGTTTTTGTATGTGTAGTTACAAGTGAAAGTAGAAACTTTAATACTACTCGTATGTAACGTAATGGATAAAGTTTATTAGTACATTTAATTTAAATGTAAATGTATATGAAACTATTCAGTCGGTAATGATTCTCACTGGCTTAAACCAAAAAAATAAGTTTTGTGTTTGTTGTTCATTAAGGGAGATCGGGGCTGGTAGGACAAGGGAAATTATAATTAATTAAGATCACAATTCATTACACTATCTGATATGCAGAGCTACTGTAAATTGCATTCAAACTCTACTACAGAACATCCTCATCAAAAAACCTCTTTTCAATGTACAAGTACCCACCGGATAAGCATGGTCCTCATGGATAAACATATTCATAGTTGGTGGCCTATGTATCATACATATGGTTAGCCACATCAAAAATATTGTTTGGGTTGTCGTTGATATATCACTGGATATATGGGGTGTATGACTTCTGACTATATATACTATTGGCATAAAGTTAAGCATATTTTTATGCGACCTTGACTTTGAAAGTCATAAAATAAAATTTCAGATTTGATTTTTATCCTGTATGTGAATTAGTATTTTAGGGATAAAACCGGTAAATTTAGTTCGCTTAATTCAACATCGATCACAAGTGAGAAGCTCGAGTGACAGCACTATGCACTAGTTATTAAACAAGCATGATTCTTCTTTGCATTTTGGTAATTCACAAGTCCTCAAAACAATTTTTATGAAAAATATGCCACGAAGAAAGAAAAGTGAAGTTGAAAATCCTGAATTATTGGCATGAGAGGGGCTGGTATGAAGTGACTATGTAACTGGCGGAAAGTTCTTTGGTAATGTGGTTGGGCTTGTGTTTGACACCTCCCTTGTTTAACTTAATAAGACCATGTGTGCAAGGAACTGGGGCTAAGACATATTCTCTTCCGATCACATTCTTGATTTAAAGGGGGTGAAAGGTACTTTAAATTCCAAAAAGTAATTTGGCCTCCATAATTTTTCTATTGGATTTATACAATTTTATGGGTAATTTTCGATGTGCAGTTACAGCCCTTTGCTAATGCATGCATTGATAATCTTTGCTTTATTAAATGGCTGGTGTATTGTTTTTGTAAAAATTCAGAACAAAATTTTTCAAATGATTTTATTCTTAGCATTCCAAAGTCCCAAATGAAGTATGCTTAACTTTATGCCAATAGTATATATGACAACCTATCTCCCCTATATAAACTATTTATATAATTATCCCTATTACTTTGAAACATCAAAAATGCAGAAGTTTTCCTAAACATGAGTGTCATCAGGCCACGACTTGGGCCAATCACAAGCATGGTTATTCATGACCCCATGATTGTGATGTTACAATCAAGAATATTGTATCATAAAATTTGATGTCCAGTCACACATGATGTAAAATTTGCAAGTGGATTGAAATGAGTTTTATATATGAGCCGCCTCATGAGAAAACCAACAATCTGCATATGCGAAAACAAAGGCGCAGATCAGCTTCGCGGTAACCGCGAAGCTGATCAGCGCCTTTGTTTTCGCTACACGGATAGTACAATTCCTCTTCTACTTAAATCCGAAATTTCAAGCTTCTAGCTATTTTCTGTGCTTGTACAGGCCGGTTTGTGTCGGACCTGTTCGGAAACCACATTGTTGGTTTTCCCACGAGGAGGCTCATATCCTTAATCAGACACAGATCTTAATTCTAAAGTCGCAAGTGTGAAACAGAGGGGCTGCTTGAAATTCTCTTCACTTGTCAAATTCTTCAGAATGACAGCCTTATCATACAAGTAAAAATGTATACATTTTTTTCTGTCAATTTCTATTCCAGTCCAAAGCCCTCTGTATTCTGTATAGCCTGTACAAGTTTGTGTTTCAGTAACTTCTTACTCCTGTATGTGGGTAGGACCAGCTGGTTGAAACATGTGTGAGACATAGGTAGCCTAGAAAACAATCCAAAATGACATCAGTGTGTTTTTATTTTTCATTTATCAATATTTTTCATTTATCAATATATCGGCTATTGAATGCCTTACAATATTTACACATGCATCAACTTTTCAATGTAGTAAAATTGGGCAAGAGCAGATTAGGTAGCAATATCCTCAGGGTCTTAGCTGATTGCTTTATACAAGGCTGGCAATCAACAGCTAAACAAATGTCGAAAGTTTGGGTTCAACAGGCCTTGGCAAATATTTCAGTAACATACCAAACATTCCCATATAGCAGGTTGGATCATTTTTAAATGTGTACATTTTCTAAAGTATTTACCTATGGTAAATAAAATATAAAAGCTAGATCCTTTGGAAGCAGTGAAAATGTTCAAAGGGCGGTAGTATGGGCCATATTGTGCAATTTCAAGTGACCCTCATCATTGATCCTTTATAAACCGGCGACAAAAGCCTTTCAATTTAAATGTTGATTTTAAAGTGTTTGAAGCTTCGAGATAATCACAGATTTCCAATGTTAACTGAGCCGCATCGTGAGAAAACCGGATTTTTGCCTAGGCGAAAACAAAGGCGCAGATCAGCTTCGCGGTAACCGCGAAGCTGATCAGCGCCTTTGTTTTCGCTACACGGATAGTACAATTCCTCTTCTTCTTATATCCGAAATTTCAAGCTTCTAGCTATTTTCTGAGCTTGTACAGGCCGGTTTGTGTCGGACCTGGTCGGAAACCCCGAAGACCGGTTTTCTCGCGTCGCGGCTCAACTTACAGATCAGTATCATCTGTCCTGGTTATCTTGAAGGTCATTTCACCCATACCACCTATTGGTACCCTGTCACTGCCGGTGGTGAACATCAGCAATTGTTTCTGTAGGCTAGATGGCATGCTGAGTACCGTCTCCCAGAAATACCTGTAAACATTAGTGGTGTAAGATATGTTATATTGTATGGTATCTGTTGGTACTCAGACACATAAGGAACTGTATCTGTAAGCTAGATGGCATGCTGAGTATCATCTCCCAGAGGTGTCTGTAAAAGTAGATGTAGACAACATCATTTGATAGGTTTTAGAACATTTGCTACTTTGATATAATGCTTAACATCCAAGGTCAACAGCTAAGATAATAGTAGAATGGTCAGTTACCCCAACCACACTGTGCTTAGAAAAGCATTCCAGTGTTTCAGTATTTATTGCATATTTTTCGCAGCTAACTGGTATGGGAATGTTTCAGAAGACAAGCAATTGATTCTAGTGTTCCACTTTGAGCTAGTTGGCAATACTAGACCTCAATGTATTCTACGGTATCTTCAGGCCTGATTTTCTGCAAAATGGGGGAAATTGGGGTCCAAATGGCACCAACCTTACAGCCCTAAACAATGATGACATCCTACGGCACCTGCTGTGTAATCAATCTTCATAATAAAATCAACCATGCTTTTCTGTCATATTACTGGAGTAAAATCCATCCTACCTAATGACAGGATCATTGGGGTGAAAGCCATCATACACAGTCACTTTCTTTAACTCCTTCATGTCTAACTTCGGGTTACCACATACCAGCATGTCTATCTCTTCTGGACGTAACATCTAGCAATAAACAAGTAAAATTTGCTCTTTGTATATTTAACCACATCGTATATTCATATGTTTAGCCATTATATTAAGTATGCGTGAAGTCATAAACATATCACTTACTGAAACTGAGAGCCAAAATTCAAATTTGGATAGATAATTCTGTTGCAACAGTTTGAGTATATTTTCATTTCTAAATACCAGAACAAATATTGTTTTTAACCAATTTGTTTTAAACCTGTATGTCATCTTAAAGTTGCCAGCCAGCTGCAATAAAATCAGTCTCAAACACGCCTGAAGCTAATTCTAATGACTCTGTTGTCATGATGAACACTTTTTGCTGTTTTGTGTTGCTTTGCTTCCAAAGGAAAAGCTAGCCTCCATTTATGTGGAACTTCTACCCAACTCTGTTATGTGTGCATTTTTCTGCCCATAAGCATTAAGCAGTGTTTCATTTTCTCACAGCTCAGATGAATGGTAAAATTATTAAAATTCAACTAAAAACTTACAATAAGGGCATTTGAAGCACACACAGTATGAAATCCATGATAAAATGCTTTGAACTGTGGGTAAATAGACTTGTTCAGCAACCAGTCAACATATAAATCAACGTACTCTGAAACGGAGAATAACCAGTCAACATATAAATCAACATACTCTAAAACAGAGAAAAACCCGTTAACATATAAATCAACATACATATACTATGAAACAGACAATAACCAGTCACATACAAATCAAAATACTCTGAAACAGAGAACAACCAGTCAACATATAAATCAACATATTCTCAAACAGAGAACCAGTCAACATAACCTTTAACTTCATGCACATGCCTAGTATTGGGAAAGTACCCTTGTGCCACTGTAAGCGCATTCGGTCGCCTGATTTGACTTCGAATTTTTCCTTCATTTTTGCACATGGTTACCTCTGTAAACAATGAGGATGCTCTCTCTCACACTCATGCTTTACATCCAAGATGGCGACTGGCGAAAATTGAATCAGAAAATTATCCGTCGTCGATGTTTTTTTGGCATTTTAAGCCTATAAACCGCATTTGAACCTGGGGGAAAGCTGTCCAGGGGGTAATATAAACTGGGACACAGGGGTTTTGAAAAAAAATCGCTATAACAAATTGTTAAATGCTAAAATGGTGGCTGTTAGGTGGTTTTAATGTACTTTAGATGCAAAACGTTGCATTTAAAGTTTAAATTAAGATATAATTTACTCGCAAAGCAAATACGAGCCGCTAGGAGAGTGGGAAATAGCCATTTCTGCAGCCCAAAAAATGAAAACTTGATTTGTTTTGCAAAAAAAACCTGTGGCACACGACATTGGAAAAATAAATCTCAGCATGATAAAGATTAACATGAAACAAATAGGGGAAATATACATCGCAGTGAAAAACTGAATACCGATAGAGTCAGTTTCCAAATGATTAAATTAAAATGCACCTGAATACCGAAAATAGTGTAAATTAAAACAATGTTTTCTGAGGAAAACTATGTCCCCCCAACCGTTTAGTAATTGAAGTGTAGTTACCTTGTGATATGAAGTTTTTCTAGGGAAGACACCATGTAAGGTGTGATAGTTTAAACTTGTTTTGGACCCTGTCTAAAATTGGGTCACAATCACCAAATTCTTATAAACTCTGAACCTCCTCACAACAATGCTTCTGAGCAAGTTTGGTCAAAATCCATCAATTAGTTTACAAGATATCGTATCGGAAAAACTAATTTCAACAGTTTTTATGGACCCGTGACCTTGGAAATTAGGTCAAGGTCATCAAAATCTAATCAACTTTGAGCCTCCTCCAAACAATGCTTCTGTGCAAGTTTGGTCAAAATCCATCAACTGGTTTACAAGATATTGCAGTGAAAAGACTAATTTCAACATTTTTTTATGGACTAGTGACCTTGAAAATTAGGTCAAGGTCACCGAAATCTAATCAACTCTGAGCCTTCTCGCAACAATGCTTCTGTGCAAGTTTGGTCAAAATCCATCAATTGGTTTACAAGTTATCGAGTTGGAAAGATTAATTTCAACATTTTTTATGGACTCGTGACCTTGAAAATTAGGTCAAGATCACCAAAATCTAATCAACTCTGAGCCTCCTCCCAACAATGCTTCTGTGCAAGTTTGGTCAAAATCCGTCAATTGATTTACAAGATACTGCGTTGGAAAGACTAATTTCAACATTTTTTATGGACTTGTGACCTTGAAAATTAGGTCAAGGTCACCAAAATCTAGCCGACTCTGCGCCTTCTCGCAACAATGCTTCTGTACAAGTTTGGTCAAAATCCATCCATTCGTTTACAAGTTATCGCGTTGGAAAGACTAATTTTAACATTTTTTATGGACTTGTGACCTTGATTATTAGGTCAAGGTCACCAAAATATAATCAACTCTGAGCCTCCTCCCAACAATGCTTCTGTGCAAGTTTGGTCAAAATCCATTGATTGGTTTACAAGATACTGCATTGGAAAGACTAATTTCAACATTTTTTATGGACTCGTGACCTTGAAAATTAGATCAAGGTCACCAAAATCTAATCAACTCTGAGCCTTCTTGCAACAATGCTTCTGTGCAAGTTTGGTCAAAATCCATCTATTGGTTTACAAGTTATCGCGTTGGAAAGACTAATTTCAACATTTTTTATGGACTCGTGACCTTGAAAATTCGGTCAAGGTCACCAAAATCTAATCAACTCTGAGCCTCCTCCCAACAATGCTTCTGTGCAAGTTTGGTCAAAATCCATCAATAGGTTTACAAGATATTGCATTGGAAAGACTAATTTCAACAGTTTTTATGGACTCGTGACCTTGAAAATTAGGTCAAGGTCACCGAAATCTAATCAACCCTGAGCCTCCTCCCAACAATGCCCTTGTGCAAGTTTAGTCAAAATCCATTCATTTGTTCAGAAGATATCGCGTCGGAAAACCTAATTTGATCAGTTTTCATAGGCTGGTGACCTTGAAAATTAGGTCAAGGTCACCAAAATCTAATCAACTCTGAGCCTCCTCCCAACAATGCTCTTGTGCAAGTTTGCTCAAAATCCATTCATTTGTTCAGAAGATATCGCGTCAGAAAACCTAATTTGATCAGTTTTCATGGGCTGGTGACCTTGAAAATGAGGTCAAGGTCACCAAAATCTAATCAACTCTTTCCCCCCTCCCAACCATGTATCTATGCAAGTTTGGTCAAAATCCATCCACTGGTTCAAAAGATATCGCGTAAGAAAGAAGCTACGCGGACGCGGACGCCGACGCCGACGCCGACGCCGACGGGAACCGCACCAAAAACAATATGTCCCCCACCTTCGGTTGGGGGGACATAAAAAGATTAGTCCTTGAGATTACAGTTCAATGCAATGTAAAAAAGGAATGCATAAATCTTATGCTAACATTTTTATACATTTTTCGTTTTCATATCTGAAACATTATGAAACTACTAACAACAAGTATCTATCTCTCCATTTTACCTTTCTTATTTTCATTAGTTACAGGAATATTAGCACCACCATGTTTTAACTCGGAGGTTTTCACATGACCACATTGATCCGAAGAAACCTGAAATTATAACATAATAATAATCACAACGATGAATTGAGCCGCCTCGTGGGAAAACCAACAATGTGGTTTGCGAACAGGTCCGACACAAACCTGCCTGTACCAGAACAGAGGATGGCTAGAAGCTTGAAATTTTTGAGTTAAGCAGAGGACGAAATGTACTATCCGAGTAGTGAAAACAAAGGCGCTGATCAGCTTCGCGGTTACCGCGAAGCTGATCTGCGTCTTTGTTTTCGCCTATGCAGATTGTTGGTTTTCCCATGAGGCGGCTCATTTATGAGTTGCTAGTTTTCTTTCAGCCTGTTACAACACCAAATGTGACATCTTTTTTTTTCTTCCAGATTTAGCAATTGGCAAAAATTAGTCGCCAAGAACAAAATCGCTAAAACAATTTGAATGCATCACGAAAACATGTCCGTGTAATGTATACCCCCTTGAACCACACTTTTGTATAGCAAAACTGGAGTATGCAGGGGTATACCTATTTTTCTTATTTTTGCTCCAAAACATAGATTGTGGGTATAAGTTAGAACCGCCTCTGCGAGGCGGTTCTAACGTGTACCCACAATCTATGTTTTGAGCAAAAATAAGAAAAATATCAAAATTTTTTAGCTGAAAATTTTCAATTTTTATTGCTAAACTAACTTCTGTTTATTGCATGGGCATGTTTTCGTTATGACAGTACCTGGAATGTTAAACAGAAATCGTCCTCCACATTGCCATCATAGTCTAATAACTCTTGAAGACCCTTGGTTACATCCTGTAAATATACATAAATGAGTACTGGTCCAGAGGTGGTAAAACTTTTTCCATGCTCAAGTCAGCTGAGACTGAATTTAAACTGCTCTTAAATACTAAGTAAGCCCAAATTAGTTGATATCGAGGTTTAGATTACCAATCCCATTAATTTATCCTGCTCATAAATGTTAGAGTGCCAACAATTCAACAATTGTTGGCACTTTAACATTTATAAGCAGGATAAATTTCATGCTCAGTTAAGTTGAGCATGAAAAAAGTTTTATAACCTCGAGACCTGTTATTTCTTGGACTGAAGTTATTGATTGTAATGCCAGTGTTGTACAACCCACTTAGCAGCTTACATACAAAGACAGATCTTCAGTTAAGTCTCATTTGCAGGCTAGTGGCACCTCAATTACAAAGTGACCAAGTGGGCTTTCAGGACAGGTGTGGTTTGTTAAGCTAACCATTTATCAACTAAGTTCTATCGAAAGGAAATGTCATATTCAAAGATGGCGAAATGCAAAATGGCGAACACAGTTTTTGCTCTAGGATTGTTGCATAACAAAACCTGTGGACTTGACAACTTACCGGATACACCATTTTGAGGTCATTCAGTGTAAGCCGTGTAACCCCAACAGTTGCTCTTGGGTTGTTATATGGCACCACAGGGGGACTTAACAACTTCTTGTAGCAACATGCAGGGAACCGTAGATCCAATATAATACTGTTGTATACTGCTAAGCCCATAAGCTAAACATGTGTTAAAGATCATTTAATTAAAATCTTGGAGCCTGAATGTCCAAAACCTTATGCCAAGAGCACAAAAATGAAATTTAAGAGTGCTTCATTATTATATGATAAAAAGAATATCATAGAAATATTCCTGAAACAAAATGTGCTTACTTTTAATTAAGCCCCCTAGAGGTAAATATCGACAAAATATCTTAAGTGAGAATATGCATCAAGCAGCCAATCTATTTCTCACATCCCCAATGGGTGTGTGCAGGCAGGTTTGATAATGAGTCAAGGATACGACACCGACTAGATTAAACTCCTGATAGTCTTCTCTGGGGGTCGTACTGAACCAGTACACACCGGCCTTCTTGTCATAGGTAAACATACCTGAAAAATTCATTGACACTTCTCACTTCTGCATTACATGTAATTTCTGATGAAAATGTGTTCACAAACAATTCTATGTTTCCATTTTTAATGGTCCAATGTCACAGATTCTGTTAATGAGCCGCCTCATGGGAAAACCAACTATCTGCATAGGCGAAAACAAAGACGCAGATCAGCTTCGCGGTAACCACGAAGCTGATCAGCGCCTTTGTTTTCGCTACTCGGATACTACAATCCCTATACTTCCTAAATACGAAATTTCATGCTTCTAGCTCTTTTCTTTGCTTGTACAGGCTGGTTTGTGTTGGACCTGTTCATAAACCACATTGTTGGTTTTCCCACGAGACAGCTCAAATCTGACTCATTTCATCATACTTATTTGAAAGTTATCAAAACCCTTTTCCATAAAGCTCCTCCGCTGTTTGACTGCAGAGCATTGGACCCAAAACCTCTCACTGCTGAGTCTATTGCTGTACTACTAGGCTGTATTGTCTGCGTGCCTTGATCAGTTTATGCTGACTGGCATTCCGTTTTAAGACAATACTAAGCAGATAAACAATTCATTTTAGACCCTAGTCTTATCATGTTGCATGGAAACAAATTTTTAAGGTGTTTTAAGAGTAGGCATTAAAAGTGGAATTTGTAAAGCATGAAACGTCTACTCAGAGCTATAAAAACAGACAAGATCTAAGCAAACAGAACTTACCATAGTTTTCTTGAAAGATCTGTTTAATGAGCAGAAGAAACCATTCTTTTGTCAGTCCCCCCATATCCAAGCCTGGTTCACCAGTGAAGGTCACCTTCAACTTCTTCTTAAGGTCATGTTGCTTCTTTGCAATCTGATAGTCAAACAGGAAATTTACTTTCAGCATGACAAAAAGTGTGTCACTACTTAGGGGAACAGGTTAAAACAGTTTTAATCAAAGCGAAAACTACAGCTTCAAAGTTCAAAACTAAAAATTCAAGTTTCACACATAAAAGTTTGTTTAATCTGACTGTTACTCACATGGATATATGAGCCGCATCGTGAGAAAACGGGATTATTGCCTATGCGAAAACAAAGGCGCAGATCAGCTTCGCGGTAACCGCGAAGCTGATCAGCGCCTTTGTTTTCGCTACACGGATAGTACAGTCCCTCTTCTTCTTAAATCCAAAATTTCAAGCCTCTAGCCATCTTCTGTGCTTGTACAGCCCGGTTTGTGTCGGACCTGGTGGGGAACCCAAATTGTTGGTTTTCTCACGCACAGGCTCACATAAAAGTTTGTTTAATCTGTCTGTTACTCACATGGCTATATGTCTGTCACCTACTGAAAAACTGTCATTATTTACGCTTAAAATTGAGCCTGTGCATGAGAAAACCAACAATTTGGGTTTCCGACCAGGTCCGACATAAACCAGGCTGTACAGTTACAGAATAAAGCTAGAAGCTTGAAACTTTGAATATAAGTAGAAGAGGCATTGTACTATCCGTGTGGCGAAAACAAAGGCGCTGATCAGCTTCGCAGTTACCGCGAAGCTGATCTGCGGCTTTGTTTTCGCATATGCAAATTGTTGGTTTTCTCACGCACAGGCTCAATTAAAATATCAAATTACCTTGAATTAATAGTTGAATGGATCCGTCACATACAAAATTATCCCTCATGCGAATCAAAATTTATTTCTTTTAATATCCTAAGATAAACTGAACTACCTCATTCAAAGAGTCTGAGACTAGATGCTCTCTCCTGACAGTTAGATTGAGAAACAACATCCCTACATCTGGTAACTGTCTTCGTTGTACCTTGGCCACTAAACTTCTCTGAAAGTAAATGAACGTTATGTAGAAGATATGAGTACAAAACCTCTGAGAGCCAATCTGTGTTCATACTTGGTAATACTACCACAAAAACCTGGATCTAAAGATGTAAAGATGGTAATGTATACAGTGTAGAGCCCTCGTCAAAAAGATGCTATAGGACTGAGACACGATCAGGGTTGCTTTTTCCAGCTATGTCATGTTATGCGTGTATAATCAAATTGGATATTATGAGAATAAATGATTTTACCATAACACTTAGGCAATAAGCTTTCTGGCGATATATAACAATAGGGTATTGTATGTAACATTTTGCTACAGCAAGGCAATATATGTCCAAAAATCACCATTTTTCGCATGTTTTGATGTTGCACTCTTATTTTGGGTGTTTTATAAGCTGATTTGTTGTTATGTTCAAAAATAGGTAAGGTCCAATATTCATTTGATATAAAAGGCACATACGTCCCATGTAATATACTTTTTACGGAATTCAATTTGGACAAACAATAAAGATATGGCGTTGTAAGTGAAACTGTACTTTTGCTATGTTTTTCAATTTTTCTTGGTGTCTTTAGTTGGCAGGTAAAAAAATTACAACCATTATTAGAACGTGGTTTTTTGGTATCTAGTCTTTTCATTGTTAAGACAAAAGAAAGTTTAGAATCAATGGAAGTTGAATTTATCCTCACAGTGAAGTGTGCTTGTTTCTTTAAAAATCATCATTTTTATGTAGAGTCCGTAGCCCCTATTTTCATAGTGGAAGTTCAAAGCCAGGTTCCTATAAACAAGGATGAAATGGTCTTATTATTTTTCAGACTGAGGCCTTGTAAAATATGTCTGAAGGTTTTGTCAAGAAATTGTATAAGACTGCTGATATGGTCAAATATATTTTTGCATGGCCTGTAGAGTCCGTAGCCCCATAATAAGAGGCACCTTAGAAATAAAATGTGTATTGCAGCCAAGGATTCCTCCAATTTTTCATATACAACCACACATGCTATATTGTATTAAAGTAATTGCAGCATGGAACAATGACTTATCTAGGCTGCATATGATCTCATTTAAGCAGCCCAAAACACTGTTTTAAGCTCCTGTACTGAACTATTCCCATTACCCACTATGGTGAAATTTGAAAACACATGAGAACCAAAAGAAATATAGCAAAAGTGAGCAAAGCTCACATACCCCCGGCGGTAGCCATCAGCGTTCATACCACCAGATTACAGAAAAAGGTATACATCTAGTGTTACATCCAACAAAAATATATTCATAAATAAAAAAGCAAAAACTATATCCCCCTAATACTTCCTATGCCGGACAATAAGGTGCAGATTTGTATAGGAGTGACAGATGGTAAAAGAAACAAAGTAAAAAAAAGAAGACAAAAGTAAACTACAGAATCATTATCTTGTTTTCAGTAATAGAGTAGGCCGTTCTGAACATGCATATAAAATTTGAAGTCTCTAACTCTTATACAGACTGAGCTGATATGATGGAAAAAATTCTCAGATAGAGAGAAAAATGGATAAATAAAGGGAATGATAAGCCAGAGATTGTTGATTCTCTAATACACAATACAACTTGTCATACCCAAGCTTTGTACCAAATTTCAAAATTCTAGGTTAAGTAGTCCCTGAGAAATCTTTGACACAAAATGGTGCAGATTTGTATAGGAGTGACAGATGGGAAAAGAAACAAAGTAAAAAAAGAAGACAAAAGTAAACCACAGAATCACAATCTTGTTTTCAGTAATAGAGTTGGTTATTCTGAACATGCATATAAAATTTGAAGTCTCTAACTCTTATTCAGACTGAGCTGATATGATGGAAAATTTTCTCGGATAGAGAGAAAAATGGATAAATAAAGGGAATGATAAGCCGGAGATTGTTGATTCTCAAATACACAATACAACTTGACATACCCAAGCTTTGTACCAAATTTTAAAATTCTAGGTTCAGTAGTTCCTGAGAAATCTTTGACACAAAAAAGTTTACAGACAGACAAACAGACAGACGGAAAAAGCAAAAACTATATACCCCCTAATACTTCGTATGCCGGGGGTATAATTATCACTGGAATATGAACCTGATAGGTCTAATGTTCTTTTAAACCAAGAAAAATGAAAATACAAAGATGTTAATTTTTGGCTTCAAGTGCAACACAAATAGCAACCCTGATCTTGTCTCTGCCGTATAGGTTCCTGGAATGGTTATCTTTAATGTATCTAAAGGACCTTGGAACAGTCATGAATGTTAAAAACATCTTTGATTGTTTTGCATAAATCAGGAAGATAAGTATCTAAAATGATACTTTTTTCTGTAAAACAGGGCTGACAATCATATATCTGAGAAGTTATCTAATATATTGTTACACCATTCTACCTACCCTAGCCATGATAATCATCTGCTGCTCAGAGTCTCGTTGAAGGATACTTCTCTTGGCGGAGATACTCAGGATAAAGGGGTACTGACAGAAAGAAAACCTGAAAATAGCAAAATGCACATGTGTGTTCTGATGACACAACTTTTTAATATTATCTATCACAAGAATGTGGACAATTGTGTCCCAAAGTTTCGCTCAGTGAATCCAAACAATGACCCAAGACACAGAATTGTCTATTTTATCCAGATCGAATAAATGAGCCGCCTCGTGGGAAAACCAACAATGTTGGGTCCAACACAAATCAGGCTGTACAGTCACAGAAGCAGGCTAGAAGCTTGAAACTTCGGATTTAAGACGAACAGGAGTTGTATTATATAAGTAGCGAAAACAAAGGCGCTGATCAGCTTTGCGGTTACCGCGAAGCTGATCTGCGTCTTTGTTTTCGCATATGCAGATTGTTGGTTTTCCCATGTTGCATATTTCTGAGAACAGAGCACTTGGGTAAATGCATCTGATGTGTAAAGCACTATATTGTAAACCAATTCAAATGTGACAGCTGATATTGTTAAGACTTACCTGCTGTCTGGTGGTGCATTGCAAAATTCCTGACAGTCTGAATTATGAACTTGTAAATTCCTAAAAGCCAGATTATATTTTCCTGCATGAGGTCTGAATGATCTTGTGTTGCATTGTAAAATTCTTACAGCCCCATAAATGACCTCTATATTCCAGACAATTATAATTTTTTCACTTACCCTCCAGCTGAAGTAGGGTCCTGCCAGGCTATATATTCTTGCATTAGGTCGAGGTTATCAAGAGTTGCATTGTAAAATTCCACAAAGGAGACTAGAGGGGGTAAACACAGGTTGTTGGCTGCATCTGGAAAGGGCAGAACAAAGAAATACTGTTTTTGGAGTATCAGAAAAAAAACTGTTATCTGTTTTACAGTTTTAGAGTATATTCTCTATATATCAGATTTTGGCTGTGCTTGTAACAATTGCTGGGATTTTTTTATCATTTAAGTAACAGCCGTTTTGTGTTTTCTATGTTTCGGTGTTAAATGTCGCACTATCAATAATCAATATTTCAGTCATGTCTCGATGAAACCACTGCTCCCTCGGTACTTCATCCATACTGTGGTAAGTAAAGTGTCTCACTCAAAGGGCGAAACGTCACAGTGGAAGGATTCCAACTCGTCACTGAGCCAGATTACACAGTAAAGAAGGAATACCACAACATACAGTGACTGACATTAGAGCCTGTGTGTGAGAAAACCAACAATTTGGGTTCTGACCAGGTCTGACACAAACCAGCCTGTACAGTCACAGAAGCAGGCTAGAAGCTTGAAATTTCATATTTAAGAACAAGAGGGATTGTACTATCCGTGCAGCAAAAACAAAGGCGCTGATCAGCTGTGCAGTTACTGCACAGCTGATCTGCGTCTTTGTTTTTGCATAAGCAAATTGTTGGTTTTCTTGTGCGGTGGCTCATTACTTACTGAGTAGTGCCATAACTTTGGTAGCACTGGGTATCCACCAACTGCACTTTGACATGGTGGGGAGATCCTGGGGCTTGGGTGGGAACAGTCGTATTGAGATGAAACAGTTCAACCTCTCAACTATTGTCTGAAATCTTTCTCCTGAAATTCTGGGAAAATAAAAGAATCTTATATTGGGTCAGTTGTTTTTAATTATTTAATATTCAAAAGAAATCAAAACTTTTAAAGTTATTTTCTTAGAGGAACTTCTGTCTTGCCTGCGATTGACAAATGAGCCGCCTTGTGGGAAAACCAACAATGTGGTTTCCGACCAGGTCTGACACAAACCAACTTGTACAGTTACAGAAAAGAGCTAGAATCTTGAAATTTCGAATTTAAGTAGAAGAGGAACTGTACTATCCGAGTAGCAAAAACACAGGCGCTGATCAGTTTCGCAGTTACTGCGAAGCTGACCTGTGACTTTGTTTTCGCCTAGGCAGATTGTTGGTTTTCCCATGTGGCGGCTTAAATAGCAAACAAATCATACTAAATCTGCAAAACATCAATTGGTTGATGGGTGAATCCAAACCACTGTGAAAGACTATAAGAGCTGTCGCAGGACAGCGTAGCTCGCCTGACTTGTGCTTTGCCACTAAACTTATCAAAATTTATGACCAATGACCTTGACCTCAAGGTCGCTCAGGTGGGTTGTGATGGTACAGCATAAAATTTCAGACCAACATCCACAAACATGCAAAGTTTCAACTTGATCCATCAACATAGAGATATATAGACTTCAAAAATCTTTAACCCAAAACTTTAACCAAAAATTTCTGAGGCCATGACTTTGACCTCAAGTTCACCCAGGGTGGGTCATAATGGTACAGTATAAAACTTCAGACCGATATCTACCAACATACAAAGTATCAACTTGATCAATGTACATGTTCAAGAGATAAAGACTTCTAAAAACTTTAACCAAAAACTTTAACAAAAAAATTCTAAGTCTGTGACCTTGACCTCAAGGTCACCAAGGGTGGGTCATGATGGTACTGCATAAAACTTCAGACCAATATCTACCAACATGCAAAGTATCAACTTGATCCATCAACATGTTCAAGAGATATAGACTTCTAAAAACTTTAATGAAAAAGTCACTAGAGTGCGAAATATAGGTCAAGGTCACAAGATCAATGTGGGTGCAAAGTCGGGACATCGAGGAGAAGCCATATGCAAGGTTTGATGGTTGTAGGCTTTATAGTTGATGAGATATTAAGGGTTGGCTTCAAAAATGACAAAGTCACTGGAGCATGAAATATAGGTCAAGGTCAGTAGGTCAATGTGGGTGCCGAGTCGGGACATCGAGGAGAAGCCATATGCAAGGTTTGATGGTTGTAGGCTTTATAGTTGATGAGATATTAAGGGTTGGCTTCAAAAATGACAAAGTCACTAGAGCACGAATTATAGGTCAAGGTCACTAGGTGAATGTGGGTGCCGAGTCGGGACATCGAGGAGAAGTCATATGCAAGGTTTGATGGTTGTAGGCTTTATAGTTGATGAGATATTAAGAGTTGGCTTCAAAAATGACAAAGTCACTATAGCACGAAATATAGGTCAAGGTCACTAGATCAACGTGGGTGCAAAGTCGGGACATCCAGGAGAAGCCATATGCAAGGTTTGATGGTTGTAGGCTGTATAGTTGATGAGATATTAAGGGTTGGCTTAAAAAATGACAAAGTCACTGGAGAATGAAATATAGGTCAAGGTCAGTAGGTCAATGTGCGTGCCGAGTTGGGACATCGAGGAGAAGCCATATGCAATGTTTGATGGTTGTAGGCTTTATAGTTGATGAGATATTAAGGGTTGGCTTAAAAATGACAAAGTCACTGGAGCATGAAATATAGGTCAAGGTCAGTAGGTCAATGTGGGTGCCGAGTCGGGACATCGAGGAGAAGTCATATGTAAGGTTTGACAGTTCTAGGCTTTACAGTTGATGAGAAACTAACACAGCATCTGAGCATTGTACAAAGGTGTTCTAGATATTGACCTCTAGCCCCGCCCCCAGGCACGACCCCACAGGTCCCTTCACACTAAATCACAGAGGACCCTCATATGCAGCAATGTTCCAAATATGAATGATTTCTGGTCAGTGACTATCAAGATATAACAATTTTAAAAACTTTAACCGAAAGTGTGACGCGGACGTACACGTAAACGTAAACGGGTACGACCGAGGTGACAACAATAGCTCTGTGCACTTCGTGCAGGCGAGCTAAAAATGAACCAGTTCTGTAATATTTGTCAGTTACTTTAAGATTTGCAGTAAAATCATCAGTTATGATGACCAGATTGAAATACTAATTTTCAAAATTCTTTCACACATAATTCATAAATTAAACAACATCAACACAAACATTTTAGTTTTTAGTATAACAGCACCAATATAGTATGCTGGCATGACATACATGTAATTCATCCATACTGTTCATGATGTGCATACTTATTAAAAATCACCTTGTTGAAGAATCTTACTTTCTGATCCAGTAGACTAGGTAGTGATGATCATGGTCAGATAAAGCTGAAATCTGCCGTAACAGGTGGGCAAATATCACATACGTTGTAGCATTGCAGAACTGGGGGTTCTGTAAAATACAGTCACATGTAAAACACCGAGTTTGGGGTCCATGAACTTGAATGCATCCTTAGTGGATAGCTTTCAAAAGAACATTTATATGTATATCTAAGAACCGACCAAGATACTGGTTTGTTTTATTTGAATGCTTTACATCCACAGTGAACAGCTTAGGTCAACAGGATCAATAATCCTGACCCCACTGTTGCAAGCCCAGTCTGCCAGTACCCAGTGCTCATTTCTTTCTTCACTTACTGACAAAATTGAGCCTGTGCGTGAGAAAACCAACAATTTGGGTTCCGACTAGGTACGACACAAACCAGGCTGTACTTCCACAGAAGATGGTTAGAGACTTGAAATTTTGGACTTAGAAAGTGAAGGAATTGTACTATCCGTGTAGCGAAAACAAAGGTGCTGATCAGCTTCGCAGTTACTGCGAAGCTGATCTGCGCCTTTGTTTTCGCCTATGCAGATTGTTGGTTTTCCCATGCGGCGGCTCAAATTCCTTAATGGTAGGATTCAGTGTAATAAGGCCAAACAAAGGGATAAGAACTGTCTCAATATTTTACCTGCAGTAGTACCAGATAAGCCCTGAGATCATCTTTGGAATGTGGCCTGAAATGAAACCAGAGAACTAATGGTCCCTAGAATGCTCACCTGAGATTTGGTCTTTGAAAATTGACCTTTTGTTAAGGTAAAAAATGACCTTAACCTTCAATACTCAGAAAACAATATTGTGATTATTAAATATCTTTTTGGCACCTTGCATACATACATAAATGTACCTTGTTTCAATACGCTTTACCATAAAAACCTCCAGACAATGTGGTCTCAAAGTTCAATACTCACAAGTTCATTTTTCACATACATGTAGTACATGTAATTATTTTGAGATTTTCGCAATCCATAAAGTGACCTCGTATGTGCGGAACTCAAAAGATGTTTGATGCACATCATCAGCATGCAAATCAACATAAAATGTTATGCCAGGCTCTTATCTGGACTTGTCCTTTGAAAGAATATTGTCCTTATTGCTATTTTAACCACTAGATATGCAAGACTTGCTTTTATGATGGTCAATAGATGATATAACCAGAGGACCAGTGGTCCTGTAAACGCTCACCTGAGACCTGAGATATATACCAATAAACTTGTTTGACTAGAATGGTATTATGTATATATCCCCAGGGCAGAGTCAGAGCAGCCTCTGGAGTCAATTTCTTTTTTAAATCATAAAGATTTAGTCCATTTGCCAATATACTGCAAGTTTTGCCCTTCAAATGACATTGTAACAATTTTCCCCATTCAAATGCGTGAACAACCTTAGTTGACCATGCCGTAAAAAGATCAAGGTCATCCCAAGGTCATGATTTATACAAACTTTGTAGAGCTTCATTGCCTGATGCTTCATGCCAAGTTTCAAAATCATAGGCCTTCTGGTTCTGGAGAAGAAGATTTTTAAAGATTTTTGCTATTTATAGCCATGGCGGCCATCTTAGTCATGTGACCTTGACCATATATACAAACTTTCATTCACTCTTCCTCAGAATGCTCCACATAAAGTTTGGCTTTGATTGGCCAAGAGGTTTCAAGAGAAGAAGATGTTTGAATATCATGGTAATACACAAGTATATAGCCCCGGGACAGGGGCAGACAACCCTCTGGGCCCAAAATATTTTCATAAACATGAATATTTTGTCCATTGGCTCATTCCTAGCAAGTTTTTTGCCATTAAATGACATTTTCCTGTTTTTTCCATTCAAATGCATGGGCGGCCTAAGTTGACCTTGCTGTAAAAAAGGTCAAGGTCATCCCAAGGTCATGATTTATACAAACTTTGTAAAGCTTCATTGCCTGATGCTTCATGCCAAGTATCAAAATCATAGGCCTTCTGGTTTTGGAGAAGAAGATTTTTAAAGGTTTTTGCTATTTATAGCCATGGCGGCCATCTTGGTCAAATGACCTTGACCATTTATAAAAACTTTCATTCACTCTTCCTCAGAATGCTCCACATAAAGTTTGGCTTTGATTGGCCAAGCGATTTCAGAAAAGAAGATGTTTGAATATTATGGTCATACACATGTATATAGCCTGGAACAAGGGCAGACAACCCTCTAGGCCCAAAATATTTTCATAAACATGAATATTCTGTCCATTTGCTTATTCCTAGCAAGTTTTTGCCATTAAATGACATTTTCCAATTTTTTCCCATTCAAATGCATGGGCGGCCTACGTTGACCTTGCCGTAAAAAAGGTCAAGGTCATTGCATGGTCATGATTTATACAAACTTTGTAGAGCTTCATTGCCTGATGCTTCATGCCAAGTTTCAAAATCATAGGCCTTCTGGTTCTGGAGAAGAAGATTTTTAAAGGTTTTGGCTATTTATAGCCATGGCGGCCATCTTGGTCATGTGACCTGGACCATTTATACAAACTTTCGTTCCCCCTTCCTAAGGATGCTCCACACGAAGTTTGGCTTTGATTGGCCAAGTGGTTTCAGAGGAGAAGATCTTTGAAATTGTGAACGACGGACGACGGACGACGGACGACGACGGACGACGACGGACGCCGGAGCATGGGTATACTATAAGCTCCCCTGTGAGCCTTCGGCTCAGGTGAGCTAAAAATAGTGAAATTTCATGAAAATTGAACTTGTGGGTTATGACATTTGACATGATAACATAACGGTTAGTTGTTGGTATGTCACCACAAAACTTCCATAGAATGTAGGTAAGAAGCCAATAAATCGAAATAAAGTCAAAACTTATAATTTGAATTGACAATGTCCGAGTTACATGGGATTAACCAAGAGCTGCGCGTCTTTTGTCTTTAAGTGTATTCTCTACCTCTATTGTTTTTTTTTAAAATGACCTAAAGGAATGAAGATGAATCCAAAACTTCTTTTCTAATAAATCTATTGAATAATATCAGTTTTAATTAATTAGCATGCATGTATTTCTACTTACCAATTCATTCTACTGTCATGATTCCTTGTTAGCATAATGATAAAATAACAGTACTGAGTATTTACAGAATAAAAGACATGGGATATATTGGAACTAGATATTAGAGCATTTTCATTTATTGTTTGGTCCACAGGCATCAAGGCATTTATTACTGACCATGCCAAGGTTGTAATTATGTTTTGTCTCATTTTGTTCAATGTTTCAATGCCAGTAACTGTTACGTTCTGTCATTTTATTATGTGTGTACAATTTTAATGTGGTCCAGTTTGGGTACCTTATTGGCCACCTTTTAGGAAATAGCTTCTTCCTCAGTTTACCAAATGCTCTTTTCCTATCTTGTCTGTTACTTATATCCCGGTGTGTTTGTTTATGATTGAGTCAGCAATTGATTATTGTTAATTTTTGTTGTAAGGAGAAGAAGAAATTTTGATATCCCAAAATTACAAGCATCTGGGGCATAGTAAAAATTCATCAGGAAAACATGTCCGTGCAATGAATACCCCCTTCAACCCCACTTTTATATAGTAAAACTGGGGTTTGCAGGGGTATACCTATTTTTCTTATTTTTGCTCCAAAACATAGATTGTGGGTACTCGTTAGAACCGCCTCGGCGAGGCGGTTCTAACGTATACCCACAATCTATGTTTTGAGCAAAAATATGAAAAATATTAAAATTTTTCAGCTAAAAATTTACAATTTTTAAAGCTAAAAAAATCTCTGTATATTGCATGGGCATGTTTTCGTAATGTTATCATTGATACAATTTGTGAAGTTGATCAAGGTTCTATAGCTATTTTAAATCACGAAAAGTTCAAAAATAAAGTATTAAGTCAGACTACTAATGAATTTTTTATGCCATGATTGATTTACCTGAATATAAATCAACTACATGCCAGGAAAACAGGAGCATTGTAACAAGCCAAATCAAGTTACCCTTTAACCATCAGAACCAATGCTAAACCCCCTCCCCCTATTTACAATATGGTCAGTCTTTCCTCCCCACTATGGACTTATAGAAAATTTGGAATTTATTTTTTTCTCTAATGCTATTCTCTGAAGATTGACATCTCCCTATTAACCATGACTGTTTAAAACAGGCTTGAGAAAATAAAGTTGTCAATCAATTCTGCTGCTAACAACAAATGGACCGCCGCATGGGAAAACCAAGGAGAAAACAAAGGCGCAGATCAGCTTCGCAGTTATGCAAAGCTGATCAGTGCCTCTGTTTTCGCTACACAGATAGTACAATTCCTCTAAATCTAAATCCAAAATTTTCAGCCTCTAACCATCTTCTGTGACTGTACAGCCCGGTTTGTGTTGAACCTGGTTGGAAACCCAAATTGTTGGTTTTCTCATGCACCGGCTCAAATGGCAGTGTCATAACAGAAGGTATAGAGTATGGTATACTCCACCAGCTTGAGTTTGATAACTTTCTATGCACCCCTCCCCCATTATGATGTTGCAGAATAGGTGTCATCCTCACCCCTAAGCAAACCAAGCTTCTTCCTTTGTAGAAATTTCTTGGGATTTTTCTAAACTAGATATTTTACTATTCAAATTTTCAGGAAATTTATTGCAAATGATTTTTATTTGAATTGATAGGCAAATATAATATTCCACTCATGACACTGCTTCCAGAAGTGCCTCAAACAATGGAATTAAACAATAATGAGCATTTTCAATGCATATCCGCTGAAAGTTACAATATGAGCTGCCTCATGGGAAAACCAACAATCTGCATATGCGAAAACAAAGGCGCAGATCAGCTTCGCAGTAACTGCGAAGCTGATCAGCGCCTTTGTTTTCGCTACACGGATAGTACAATTCAACTTCTTCTTAAATCTAAAATTTCAAGCTTCTAGCTCTTTTCTGTGCTTGTACAGGTCGGTTTGTGTCGGACCTGTTCGGAAACCACATTGTTGATTTTCCCACGAGGCGGCTCATATGACTTATTGATTTACTTGGCATTACAACAATAACTTCTCGGCAGGCACATGCATTAAACAGCAGTTTGTGTTGTTATGTTGCTGATGGGCTTCTATTTAAAGCACACATGAGCCAATGCAAGGGGTTAATAACTTAATAGTCTATAAATGTAGTATAGGATTTTGAATATAGAACATACACTTCAACCTCGTTATAACATGCCTCATTATGATGCTGTTTTCAATATAACACGGCCATGTGATGGCTCCCAAATTGATTATTTTGCTATAAGTCAATAGAAGTAACCTCAATATAACACGATTCACTTATAACACGATCTGGTTCTATGGACCCCAAAGATAGCATTATAATGAGGTTGGCCTGTACATGTGCATAAAATATTTTAAGAGACATATTAATCTATTTTGGGATCTCCCCTTTTTGTACATTTTTCACCAATGCCATGGGAGGCCTTTTTCTCCTAAGTCATCCAAATGAGCTGTGACATGACAAAACCAAGTTAACCAATAAAATTACATTGTGGTTTCTGACCAGGTCTGACCCAAATCAAGCTGTACAGCTACTGATGATGGCTATGGGCTGTAAATTATGGATTTAGAAAGAAGAGGAATTATACTATCCCTGTAGCGAAAATAAAGTCGGTGATCAGCTCCCAGGTTACCAGGAAGCTTGTTGGTAACTGTGAAGCTGATCTGTGTCTTTGGTTTTGCATATGCAATATGTTGGTTTTCTCATGACGTGGCTCAATTTATTCTTGGCCTTGACTGCTGCAACCTTATGACAAATAAGATATGAGCCGCCGCATGGGAAAACCAACAATCTGCATAGGCGAAAACAAAGGCGCAGATCAGCTTCGCAGTTACTGCGAAGCTGATCTGCGCCTTTGTTTTCGCTACACGGATAGTACAATTCCTCCTCTAATTATACCCAAAATTTCAAGCTTCTAACCTGCTAGGCCGGTTTGTGTCAAACGTGATCTAAAACCAAGATTGTTGGTTTTCTCATGCACAGGCTCAGATATCATTGCATGCATGCTGTCTGAGATCTTTACCAAACTCTGCCACTAAAATAACCAATGATTTTAATACTTGAGCCGTCTCGTGGGAAAACCAACAATGTGGTTTCCGAACAGGTCTGACACAAACTGGGCTGTACAAGCACAGAAGATGGCTAGAGGCTGGAAATTTTGGTTTTAGAAAGTAGAGGAATTGTACTATCTGTGTAGCGAAAACAAAGGCGCAGATCAGCTTCGCGGTTACCGCGAAGCTGATCTGCGCCTTTGTTTTCGCCTAGGTAGATTGTTGTTTTTCCCATGGGGCGGCTCACTTACTTTTTATCTTTGAGTAAGCTGTTGATAATACTCTTGAGGACAACCTTCTGAATATCTTGAGGCTGAAATATAAAATAATTTATCAGATACGCTCATTAAATTTTTTTTATATTCTGTTCAAGTCGCAGAAGTTTCTCCATCATATCAGGAAAACATGTTCGTGAAATGTATACCCCTTCAACCCCACTTTTATATAGAAAAAAAAAAACTGGGGTTTGCAGGGGTATACCTAATTTTCTTAGTTTTGATCCAAAACATACATTGTGGGTACTCGTTAGAACCGCCTCTAACGTGCACCCACAATATATGTTTTGAGCAAAAATATTAGAAATAATCAAAATTTTACAATGAAATTTTCAGTTTTTTTCTTCTGAAAAAATCTCTATATATATATTGCATGGACAAGTTTTCGTAATGTTTTAGATGAGCCTCCCTGGTACTGTGATGTTTTACGGTGGCATTCTCAGGGCATTCATGATAATGTACATTACTTGCTATAATCAGAAGGTAAAGAGACCTTAGATCTGGTCTAGTTATTTATTTGTTTCTACAACGATACAAACTAGTCATAATGGCAATAAATGAGAAACAACTTAAACATCTACTATGGTCTGCTATTAGCCAGATTTTAAATCGAACTTAATAGTTTTCAAACAGTTAACAAGTTAAAATATCCCTCATTTTGAGTGAAAAATTGTTGACTGGGACATTAAACCACAAAATAAACAAACTGTGTTTAAGAAAATGCAAGAAAACAAAGTGGGATAGAGTTGATTGGACACTGATTGTTTCATGTATCGATTACATCAATTTCTTCCAGCAAGAAAATATTAAAAGACCAAAGGTATCATAATGAAATCAGTACAAACTTATTGCTTTAAATTTCTGCCTTCCATTAATAAATCAATGCTTCACAGCAGTTGGAGAATAAATTAAACACATTAACACTGCATGCTTGTTTAAAGAAGAAGGATTTTAATTGTGAAGCCAGTGAAACATAACATTATCCTGGTGATGTCGATATCTGGCACAATATTATTCAATACAGCGAACATTCGCCTAGAGTCAAAACTTTCAGTTCGATTTTATTGTATATAGCCTTTCCAGGCTTTTTCACTCGTATTACAGCAAGCCAACTTTAGTCTTTTCAAATTCATGGGCAAGTATACCTAGGGCAGATTACCAATTATATTTAATGTACATTCTTTTACCATAAACTGGCAAGTGACAACTGAAATTCTTGAATCAGCAGATTCAAGAATTTCAGTGAATTCAGTGAATTCTTGAATCAGCATAGTCCCAGATGTGACGTCGCAGAACGCGGCGTCCCATCTGGGGCTATTCTGTTTGCTTATAGAATTTTCATAAAAAAATTGAATAAAATTTAAAAATCATACCTGAAGCCCCTAAAAATGAAAGTGGGCTCACCCAAATGATAATGATAGGAAAATCCAATCGTCAAATATGGGTTATTAGATGCATACAGAACTGACTTACCAATCCCAGTATAAGATCATAGACTGTGTTAATGAACTCAAACTTCAGGCCCGGGTCATCTGTGCTCTTGTACTCTTTGTTGGGGTCACGCTGAAATATACACAAAATATTCTGAGCATGAAAATGTAAGATCTAAGCATTTTGGGTATAGATATGTGTTGTATGAGTCTATCAAATTGAATGTTCAGACAATACACCATGTCAAATCAGGAAATTGATGCTTAAATCTCAGTATTTAAGGTGCACCCAAGACAAGGATATATATATCCCTAAATAACCCTCCTATTTTGTTCTGTATGATTAAACTGAGTATTACAGTTCCTTAAATTTCCAGATATGACTTTTTATTTTGTGTGGTTTAACATCCCAGTCAACAATTTTTCAGTCATGTTCGGGTGAAACCACAACTTCCTGTTGGTTAATGAGTCTCATGAACACACAACCAACTCCAGCTGGGTTCTAACCCAGACCTACCATTAAGGAGTTTGACACACAAAAAAGCTGCTTGATGTGAAAACATGTCCTGTGGGTTTCTGACTTGACCTGACACAAACTGGTCTGTATTTGTATGAGAGGATATGTACATTTCAGATGGCTAAACCTGTAAAAACTGCGGTTTACATTTAGGATGTATAGCACCATTGTGACGTCCAAATAGCCAAAACAACGGTGTTGATCAGCTGTGTAATCACCAAACATCCAACCTACCTCATTGTTTTTGCATTATGCACCAGTAATTTGTAACCACGGCCCCATGACCTACCGGGAAGGGCGAGGATTATGGATTTTCAGTTTTCAGTGCCCTGCTATAAGCCCCATGCAATGTGATTGCCGTGCACTATAGCCCGGCTATCCAGTATCCACCACCCTTCCTCGTAGGTAGGGTAGCAGTGGTTACAAATGACAGGTGCATTACGAAAACAAAAAGGTAATTTTCTGGAAATGTTACTCATCAGGTAACATGTCATCATAATCAGGCTTATGTCTAGATATAATGACTGAAAGAGATTTGTGCCACAAGAGCTTTGAGGTTGTCTGCTGACTGAAGCACTAATCAATACCAATTTAATAGGTCTTTGAAAAGTGAAAATTGTCTTTATATTAATGTCCATAATGGCCAATGTTCTTCCTAATATAAATGAGCCACCCCATGGGAAAACCAACAATCTGCATAGGCGAAAACAAAGGCGCAGATCAGCTTCGCGGTAAACACGAAGCTGATCAGCGCCTTTGTTTTCGCTACTCAGATAGTACAATTCCTCCTCTACTTAACTCCAAAATCTCAAGCTTCTAGCCTGCTTCTGTAGCTGTACAGGCTGGTTTGTGTCAGACCTGTTCAGAAACCACATTGTTGGTTTTCCCACGAGGTGGCTCAAATCAAAAATCAATGTAATGGATTATTAAGGCACTAATAAAAGAGCATGGGGTCAGGTCCAGAGTTTATGAAACTAGAGTTCAGCAGGAATTTCACCCTGCTCATAAATGTTTCAATGGGAACATTAACTGATGCTATCAGCATTTGACTGATAGTTTAAAGTTGACTACTCCATTTATTCTAAAATAGCTTGAAGTTCTAATACTTGAGCCTGTGCATGAGAAAACCAACAATTTGGGTTCCGACCAGATCCAACACAAACCAGCCTGTACAGTCACAGAATACAGATACAGGCTTGAAATTTTAGATTTAGAAAGAAGAAGAATTGTACTATCCATGCAGCGAAAACAAAGGCGCTGATCAGCTTCGCAGTTACTGCGAAGCTGATCTGCGCCTGTGTTTTCGCCTATGCAAATTGTTGGATTTTCCATGCAGCGGCTCACTTATGAGCAGCTTTCATTTCAGACTTTTTAAAAATTGACGTCAGAGCAAGATCTTACCTAACTGGTTGATCTTCTTGTTTTAATCGATCATTCAGCAATAAAGTGAACAAATAATTAAATCGTCAGCTGATAACAGACCTTAAATCAATGAGCAACCTATCGATTTCTGGAGATTTGGATTCTTGAAGTTAGCAATAGCCAGGAACCAGCATATGATCAGAGCCAAACTCCTATCAGGATAACATTTGAGCCGCCTCGTAGGAAAACCAACAATGTGGTTTCCGAACAGGTCCGACAAAAACCGGCCTGTACAAGCACAGAAAAGAGCTAGAAGCTTGAAATTTTGGATTTACGTAGAAGGGGAATTGTACTATCAGAGTAGCGAAAACAAAGGCGCTGATCAGCTTCGCGATTACCGGGAAGCTGATCTGCGTCTTTGTTTTTGCCTTTGCAGATTGTTGGTTTCTCATGAGGCGGCTCATTTCCCTGAAATGTAACCCCCTTGAATCCCACTTTTATATACATGTAGTAAAACTGGGATATGCAAGGGTATACAATTTTTCTTATTTTTGCTCCAAAATATAGATTCTGAGGTAAGTCTGTGAGTCAAGCTAGTATCTCCCTTGCATGCGAACTTCTCGCGACTGTTTTGTGAATTTAGTCGCGGACTTTCTCACCTGTGTCGTGAGAATTTTCATAGGTCACAAACTAGTCGCGAACGGGTCAAGAAGGTTTTAAACATGTTTAAAAATTTTATGCAAAAAAAAAAAAAAAAAAAAAAAAAAATCGCCAAAATATTCCGCAGGGCTGTCACGCGACAGTTGTGCAAGTGTCACCTCGAAATTTTAGCGAATATACAATGCAAAATTTCAGCGACTCGTACAAATGTCATAGTTAATGACAATCACGCAGTTTTGAGAAAACATGCAAACACCTCGCGACTATCTGGCGAGAAAATAAAACTAAGCAACAATCGTATGAATGTCATGTGACACTCTCACAAATGTCTCGCGACTGTCATAGGAATGAAAATGAAAATAAAGCTACATTCATGAGAAAATTGTGAGACACTCTCATGAATGTCTTGCAACTGTCATACGATAGTCGCTTGACTATCGCATGACATATTATCACTATTAGACCGAAATTCGCGACTTTGACGCATAAATGTCCATTCAACTAGAAAAAGTGCCTTGAGAGGCACGTATACCCCCGGCTGGTGGTCACCCAGTCCTCCTTCTCCCTCCCACAACCATCCAGCACATGTACACCCCTGACATTGAATCACAAATTCCGAACAAAAGACAGTTACCTTATCAAATACTTAGGTGCATTCTAAAGCACTTTGACCACAGACATGAGGGAGTGTAGTTTTTAGAGAGACATATCTTCTTTAGAGCAGTACACAGAGCTGACTTGTGTACTCCATCTAGGACTTAATCACGGACATTGAGGGTCAGGTCCTCAGTCCTAGATGGAAAATGAAAATAGAATGTCAGTCTAAATTTAAAAAAAAATAATAGTAATAATAAAAGTATTGATGCCCTAGATCTTGAACTCAAGCGCCCCCTCCCCTCCACCCCCCCACCCCCCCCACCCCCGCGACATGGACCCAACCCTATAGGGTACCTATAGTCCAAATATGAATGGCTTCTGATGATTGGCTCATGAGATATACCCCACTAGGTTTGACACAAATTAAAGGTGACCTAGATTTTGAACTCTAGCCCCACCCCCGGGCATGAAACCTGGGGTCCAAAATCATAGAAACAAAGCTAACCCCATAGGGTACCTATAATCCAAATATGAATGGTTTCTGATATATAGTTCATGAGATATACACCAATAGAGAAACTTTAACCAAAACTTTGACGCAAATTAAAGGTGACCTAGATTTTGAACTCTAGCCCCACCCCCGTGCATGGACCCTGGGGTCCAAACTCATAGAAACAAAGCCAACACTATGTGGTACCTATAGTCCAAATATGAATGGTTTCTGATATTTAGTTCATGAGATATACACCAATAGAGAAACTTTAACCAAAACTTTGACGCAAATTAAAGGTGACCCTAGATTTTGAACTCTAGCCCCACCCCCGGGCATGGACCCTGGGGTCCAAACTCATAGAAACAAAGCCAACCCTATAGGGTACCTATAGTCCAAATATGAATGGTTTCTGATATATAGTTCATGAGATATACACCAGCAGAGAAACTTTAACCAAAACTTTGACATTTTAACTGAACTAACGAACCAACGAACTAACGAACATACGAACGGACGAACGGAAAAGCGAAAACTATATACCCGTCGGCATAAATGCCGGGGGTATAATGAGTCTGCAACATGAAAGTTGTGTTTATATTGTTAATCTTTGTCGGGAAATAGTCGCGAACAAGTCTCTAGTTGTCGCATTCCAGTGAGATAGGGGCTTAAGGATGTTCGCTGCTAACATTTGACATTTCGGAACTTCCGGTTTTTCTTTTCTTGAATATCTCGTAAACGGTTGCAGATATTTTCCTAATATTTTATATTTGGATACATATTGATGATATGCATTGAATGAGCCATGAAAATTGTCAATCTAAGAAACTTCATTTTTTTACCCCATTTTCTGCAACTTTTCAGAAAATTTTAGTTGTCAGTAAAATTTAGGGGGTAGGGTAGATTAAACTTGACTATTACACATCTTAAAATTAATTGCGCTAGTTCGATGTTTATTTTAGCAGCAGTATATGTGACCATGATCTTCTAAGTCAGTCTTTGTGTCTTTAGTGTGCTGGTTGTAAAATTTAAGGTGGTTTTATGAAATGGGCTTTTAGAAACAAAACAGCCGAAGAAAGGCTGAAAATGGCGATTTTCAAGTTGTTGGTTCTCTCTTATATGCTCACTACCCTATATATTTCTTTCTTTTATTCGAACAATATTACCAAGTTCTATGTTGTGTGAAAATACAAGAAAAAGTTTGAATCAACAAATATGAATTTGGCACATTTGAAAATATTGATTTTTTCCAACTTTTCAAGTTTGGGGGTAGGGTTGAAAAAGGAATCGTAAAATTTTGTCATCCACTCCAAGTTGCAAATTTGTCGATGCTTTTGGTCCAAAATAGTCTGCGTTACGCAAATATTATGACTTTTGAAAGCATTCTAGTTGCATATTTGTTCAAGACAGGTATGTTTCAAAGAATTAAAAATTAAATTAATTATACCAAATTTAAAACATGGTGCTCAGAGGTCTCATTCAGAGGCCTGTAGCTTGAAAAAATGCACACTACCCTATATTTATTTTGTTTTCAAATGTCTAATGTTGTATTTTGGAATCAAAAAAGAGTGGTTAGAAAAAAAGTTTGAATACTTTTTCATTGGCAGCGAACATCCTTAAGCTAAAAACTAAATGTGTACAGTTAAAACACCCAGGTCTAAAGTAGTCTATGTCTGATAACATATTCATGAGGCAACGCCCACACAGTAACCCATAAGTGAAGCTATACCATGATTTCCCTAAGCATATCATCGTAATAGATAGATATATACATGTATAACTTGTCAAATAACCCAGCCACAGGATATTTTGCCACATTCCAACTGCCCACTGGAGAAAACCATTAACTACAGTTTGTACATGCATGTCTTTTACTGTCTGACTTCTGACTTTAATATCAGCCTTATTATTGATTTTCACAGGTAATCTCAGCCGCGTCATGAGAAAACTGAGCTTTGCCTATATAGATGCGAAAATAAAGGCGCACATCAGCTGTGCAGTTACTCCACAGCTGATCAACATACCGTATTTGTTTTTGCTACTCAAATACATGTAGTACAATTCCTCTTCTTCCTAAATCCGAAATTTTAAGCTCCTAGACCTCTTCAGTAGCCGCACAGGCTGGTTTGAGTCAGACCTGGTTGGAAACCCCCAAGACCGGTTTTCTTGCATTGCGGCTGTTGTTAATGAAGTCTTCAGTTTCAAAGAACCTGTGAATAATTAAAGACCTGGTGATAATACTGTGTTTATTGTCAGCAACAGACAGACAGTCAGCATATCAGAGATATAAAATGTACCAAAATAGGCTAAATATATAAATGTGTATAAGGCATTTCACAAAAAATCTTGTCTGGTTTCCAACCAGGTTGGATATTGTTAGATGCTTGAAATTATTGTCATAAAGTCGAGTGATTGCATCTAATACAAAGCAAAAAATGCACTTGCCATATAAGTCAGCTGATCTGAAACTTTGATTTAGAATTGTAACACAATCAATTTTTCTAAAATTTTGGGGTCATTTTGTTGCTGAAATGTTTTCTACAATCTGAATAAATACTGAAGCAAGTGTTCTCATTAAGATCAATCTCTGCCCCTGGAATATGTGCTTATATAATTTTTCTCTGTTTTTTACTGATTTAATATGAGGGAGCTTCTTGTAACTTGCTCATTACGAAAACATGCCCATGCAATATACAGAGATTTTTTGAGCTTTAAAAATTGAAAATTTTCAGCTGAAAAATTTTGATATTTTTCTTATTTTTGCTCAAAACATAGATTGTGGGTACCAGTTAGAATCGTCGAGGCGGTTCTAACGAGTACCCACAATCTATGTTTTGGAGCAAAAATAAGAAAAATAGGTATACCCCTTCATACCCCAATTTTACTATATAAAAGTGGGGTTTAAGGGGGTATTCAATACACGGACATGTTTTCCTGATGTAAAGAAGGAGCACATAATGAAAGGCCTTTCCATAAAAGGTGTGGCTATGCAACTGACCAAGATGTATTTTGACATGAACTCAGCTGTTTATTAGTTCTATGAATAAACAATATACAGCAAAACATCTAACAAACAAACATATTTTTAGTTTTTCAAGAGACAAACAGGAATGCTGCACTTATTTATACGGTCGTTCTAGAACGGACCCGCGAAGCGGGTCCGTTCGTTCGGGACGAACGACTATAGGTTGAGTTTAGACTCGAGAAGTTTTGTCCCACTTTCATCCGGGCACTTTGAATCATTGGGGCACAACGAATTCTTAAATCCCATAAGGAGTATTTAAAATGAAAGCGTCTGTTCACATAGTTAATCACGTGACTAAAAATTTTCACTGGAAGAGCACGTGATGCACCATAGCCAATCACAGACCACGAAACGTCGGCGCATTGTTTACCATTAAGACGTTCCGCCATGATCATTTTTCATGAATGAGAGTTCTTGTGGGTGTTTCTGCAACCATCCTTGGTAAATGGTTAATGTTTGTTACTGGAAATCGGTCGGAGGCAAAGTGCAGGCAACCACAAGGTCAAGGATTTACACATAGCTGAGTTTAGCGTCTTATTTTTCCTTCGGTAAGCCTCACGTTTGTACAGTCCGGTAAAATTGCGCTTTTAGATAATTCTTGTCAAGCCAGCACTGAAAATGAACACAGAAGTACAGCAGTTATTGTCCTTCTTTCAGAAACTGCCAAATTCTAAATAACACGTCTGAAACAGCTGATATAAGCCACAGAGTCTTGGGGTTACTGTTCAGATTTTTTTTCAAAAGCTCATACTTGTACTTTTTTTTTTTCAAAACTTTCAATTATATTTCTGGCTATGCAATGGAATATTTAAATGCTTTCTGCGTCAGTTTGAAGCATAATGACTCCTGGACATGCTGATATGTTTGTAAGATTCTTGTATTTTTTTTGTTGTTTTCTTGTTATACTTGGATTTTTTTCAAAGTGCAGGGCAGTGCTTAGCTAAGCCCAGCCTTGGATGATTTCATAGTTGAGAAAGGGTCCCAGAGCTGACAATGTATAATTGAGGTAAAGGTGACTGTGCTTGTTGTCCTTGTGCTATACCTGTGTTTCACCTGAATGATTTCAAAATAGGTGAAGTGTATGGTAGACACACAAAAAACATAAACATTTTGTTTCTTAAATATAACCATACAGCTACACTCAAATATTTCTATCAAGTTAGCCAATGCCTCTATTTTTGTCAACAACCCTTTGCTTTACTGATGGTACATGACCGCAGTTAGATACTTCACAAAAAGTACACAGATTTTCCAGCAGACGCATTTAGTTACACCCGTAACGGAGTAACAAATGTAACAAAAATTAAGAGTAGATCGCACTAGAAATTCTTCAGGACATTTGTCAATGTAAAATTGGGGACATCCTTTTTTTCGTGTAACGATAGGAACAAATGTAACAAAGGGAGTTTCAATGATAAGGCCTGCATCTCTGTGTCTAGCAGTATGTAACAAGAGGAACCATGGATTCTGATGGGTGTATATACTGAAACGTAACGAAACAAAAAAGTCCCAAAAAATTGGGGACATCTTTTCCCATGTAACGATCGGAACAAATGTAACAAAGGGAGTTTCAATGAAAAAGTCTGCATCTCTGTGTCCAGCACTATGTAACAAGAGTAACCATGGATTCTGATGGGTGTATAAATCACTGTAACGAACGAAACGAAAAAGTAAAAAAAAATTGGGGACATCTTTTCTCATGTAACGACCAGAACAAATGTAACAAAGGGAGTTTCAATGATTAAGCCCACATCTCAGTGTCCAGCACTATGTAACAAGAGTAACGATGGATTCTGATGGGTGTTTAAATCACTGTAACGAACGAAACGAAAAAGTAAAAAAAAAATTGGGGACATCTTTTCTCATGTAACGACCAGAACAAATGTAACAAAGGGAGTTTCAATGATTAAGCCCACATCTCAGTGTCCAGCACTATGTAACAAGAGTAACGATGGATTCTGATGGGTGTTTAAATCACTGTAACGAACGAAACGAAAAAGTAAAAAAAAAATTGGGGACATCTTTTCTCATGTAACGATCGGAACAAATGTAACAAAGGGAGTTTCAATGATTAAGCCCACATCTCAGTGTCCAGCACTATGTAACAAGAGTAACGATGGATTCTGATGGGTGTCTAAATCACTGTAACGAGCGAAACGAAAAAGTAAAAAAAAATTGGGGACATCTTTTCTCATGTAACGATCGGAACAAATGTAACAAAGGGAGTTTTAATGATAAGGCCCCATCTCAGTGTCCAGCACTATGTAACAAGAGTAACGACGGATCCTGATGGGTGTATAAATCACTGTAACGAACGAAACGAAAAAGTAAAAAAAAAATTGGGGACATCTTTTCTCATGTAACGATCGGAACAAATGTAACAAAGGGAGTTTTAATGATAAGGCCCCATCTCAGTGTCCAGCACTATGTAACAAGAGTAACGATGGTCTCTGGTAGGTGTGTAAATCACTGTAACGAAACGAAACGAAAAAGTCCAAAAAAAATTGGGGACATCCTTTCCCATGTAACGATCGGAACAAATGTAACAAAGGGAGTTTCAATGAAAAGGCCTGCATCTCTGTGTCCAGCACTATGTAACAAGAGTAACGATGGATTCTGATGGGTGTATAAATCACTGTTACGAACGAAACGAAAAAGTAAAAAAAAATTGGGGACATCTTTCCCATGTAACGACCAGAACAAATGTAACAAAGGGAGTTTCAATGATTAAGCCCACATCTCAGTGTCCAGCACTGTGTAACAAGAGTAACGATGGATTATGATGGGTGTTTAAATCACTGTAACGAACGAAACGAAAAAGTAAAAAAAAATTGGGGACATCTTTTCTCATGTAACGATCGGAACAAATGTAACAAAGGGAGTTTCAATGATAAGGCCCCATCTCAGTGTCCAGCACTATGTAACAAGAGTAACGATTGTCTCTGGTAGGTGTGTAAATCACTGTAACGAAACGAAACGAAAAAGTCCCCAAAAAATTGGGGACATCCTTACTCATGTAACGATCGGAACAAATGTAACAAAGGGTGTTTCAATGAAAAGGCCTGCATCTCTGTGTCCAGCACTATGTAACAAGAGTAACCATGGATTCTGATGGGTGTATAAATCACTGTAACGAACGAAACGAAGAAAGTCCCAAAAAAATTGGGGACATCTTTTCTCATGTAACGATCGGAACAAATGTAACCAAGGAAGTTTCAATGATAAGGCCCCATCTCAGTGTCCAGCACTATGTAACAAGTGTAACGATGGATTCTGATGGGTGTGTAAATCACTGTAACGAAACGAAACGAAAAAGTCCCAAAAAAATTGGGGACATCTTTTCCCATGTAACGATCGGAACAAATGTAACAAAGGGAGTTTCAATAATAAGGCCTGCATCTCTGTGTCCAGCACTATGTAACAAGAGTAACCATGGATTCTGGTTGGTGTATAAATCACTGTAACGAAACGAAACGAAAAAGTCCCAAAAAATGGAGACATCCTCTCCGATGTAACGATCGGAACAAATGTAACAAAGGGTGTTTCAATGAAAAGGCCTGCATCTCTGTGTCCAGCACTATGTAACAAGAGTAACGATGGATTCTGATGGGTGTATAAATCACTGTAACGAACGAAACGAAAAAGTAGAAAAAAATTGGGGACATCTTTTCTCATGTAACGATCGGAACAAATGTTACAAAGGGAGTTTTAATGATAAGGCCCACATCGCAGTGTCCAGCACTATGTAACAAGAGTAACGATGGATTCTGATGGGTGTATAAATCACTGTAACGAAACGAAACGAAAAAGTCCCAAAAAAATTGGGGACATCTTTTCTCATGTAACGATCGGAACAAATGTTACAAAGGGAGTTTTAATGATAAGGCCCACATAGCAGTGTCCAGCACTATGTAACAAGAGTAACGATGGATTCTGATGGGTGTATAAATCACTGTAACGAAACGAAACGAAAAAGTCCACAAAAAATTGGGGACATCTTTTCCCATGTAACGATCGGAACAAATGTTACAAAGGGAGTTTCAATGATAAGGCCTGCATCTCTGTGTCCAGCACTATGTAACAAGAGTAACCATGGATTCTGATGGGTGTATAAATCACTGTAACGAAACGAAACGAAAAGGTCCCAAAAAAATTGGGGACATCCTTTCCCATGTAACGATCGGAACAAATGTAACAAAGGGAGTTTTAATGATAAGGCCCCATCTCTGTGTCCAGCACTATGTAACAAGAGTAACTATGGTCTCTGGTAGGTGTATAAATTGGTGTAATGAAACGAAACGAAAAAGTAGAAAAAATTGGGGACATCTTTTCCCACGTAATGATCGGAACAAATGTAACAAAGCGAGTTTCAATGATTATACAGGCATGTCTGTGTCTATCACTATGTAACAAGAGTAGCGATGGTCTCTGGTAGGTGTATAAATTGGTGTAACGACATGAACGAAACAATCCAAAAAAAATTGGGACATCTTTTCCCATGTAAAGATCGAAACAAATGTAACAAAGGGTGTTTCAATGATTATACAGGCATGTCTGTGTGTCTATCACTATGTAACAAGAGTAGCGATGGTCTCTGGTAGGTGTATAAATACTGTAGTAACGAAACAAAACGAAAAAGTCCAAAAAAAAAAGGGACACTTTTTCTCATGTAACGATCGGAACAAATGTAACAAAGGGAGTTTCAATGATAATACAGGGTATGTCCGTGTCCAGCACTATGTAACAAGTGTAATGATGGATTCTTGTGGGTGTATAAATCGCTGTATCGAAATGTAAAGAAAAAGTAAAAAAATCAGAGATTGACCATGCTTACTTGATGAATTGGAAAAAAAATCTCAGGAAAAAAAGTCATCGGAAAAAAGTCTCTGGTAAATGTTACAGAAATATGAGCTGTCGCTAGACAGCATGCTCCACTGCCTCTGGCCTGAGTCAAACATTTGAGCAAACTTGACTTGTAACCCAAGTATGAATGCTGTCAAAAAACTTCAACGAAGTGTGATGGGAGCGGGAATGCACATGCACACGTGCATGGGAACGCGGACGACTCAGGTGTCTACAATAGTTTTATGCACTTTGTGCAGTCAAGCCATTAAAAAAGGTAAAAAAACAAAAGATGACATTAAGGATGTTCGCTGCTAACATTTGACATTTCGAAACTTCCGGTTTTTCTTTAGTTGAATATTTGTAAACGGTTGCAGCTATTTTCCTAATATTTAAGATTTGGATACATATTGATGATTTGCATTGACTGAGCCCTGAAAATTGTCAATCTAAGAAACTTATTTTTTCACCCCATTTTCTGCAACATTTCAGAAAATTTTAGTTGTCAGTAAAATTTAGGGGGTATGGTAGAATAAAATATTACACAGTTAAATTAATTGCACTAGTTTGATGTTTATTTTAGCTGCAGTATATGTGTACGCATGGTCTTCTAAGTCAGTCTTTGGGTCTTTGGTGTGCTGGTTATAAAATTTTTGGTGGTTTTATGAAATGGGCCTTAAGAAACAAAACAGCTACAAAAGGCTGAAAATGGCGATTTTCAAGTTGTTGGTCCTCTCTTATATGCACACTACCCTAAATATTTCTTTCTTTTATTTGAACAATATAACCAAGTTCTATGCTGTGTGAAAATACAAGAAAAAGTTTGAATCAACAAATATGGCTCTGGCACATTTCAAAATATTGATATTTTCCGACTTTTCAAGTATGGGGGTAGGGTTGGAAAAGGACTCGTAAAATTTTGTCATCCACTTCAAGTTGCAAATTTTTCTTTGCTTTTGGTCCAAAATAGTCTGAGATACGTAAATACTATGACTTTTGAAAGCATTCTAAGTATATGTTTGTTCAAGACAGGTATGTTTCAAAGAATTAAAAACTAAATTAATTTTACTAAAATTAAACAATGGTGCTCAGAGGTCTCATTCAGAGGCATGCAGCTTGAAAAAATGCACACTACCCTATATTTATTTTGTTATCAAATGTCTTGTGTTGTATTTTGGAATCAAAAAAGAGCGGTTAGAAAAAAAGTTTGAATACTTTTTCATTGGCAGCGAACATCCTTAATACATAATAATCTTTCTGTACATGCAGTAGGATATCGTTCTTTGATAAAATAGTTATTAATGTGGAAGTGTATTAATCTGATACCTGCATTAGAAATGTGATATAGTTCAAACAAAGAATTTATCCAAACCAAAAATATTTGAGGAGCATGGTGAGTAAAGTGGTAATGGTACTGTGACCAGTGACTGTACTAGGCATTGACCGTTGCCCTTGGGCTACTTGTTTACTGTTTAAACAGAGTTTTATAACAAAAACACTCTGCATGTGAAAAATATCCCTTTAAATCAAAAACAAACAATCCAAGAACAGACATACCTGTATTAACATTGAAACTTCCTTGGTTACATTTGTTCCGATAGTTATATGGGAAAAGATGTCCCCAATTTTTTTTAGACTTTTTCGTTTTGTTTCGTTACAGTGATTTATACACCTATCAGAATCCATGGTTACTCTTGTTACATAGTGATGGACACAGAGATGCAGGCCTTTTCATTGAAACACCCTTTGTTACATTTGTTCCGATCGTTACATGGGAAAAGATGTCCCCAATTTTTTTGGGACTTTTTCGTTTCGTTTCGTTACAGTGATTTATACACCCACCAGAATCCATGGTTACTCTTGTTACATAGTGCTGGACACAGAGATGCAGGCCTTATCATTAAACTCCCTTTGTTACATTTGTTCCGATCGTTATATGAGAAAAGATATCCCCAATTTTTTTTTTCGTTTCGTTTCGTTACAGTGATTTACACACCTACCAGAGACTATCGTTACTCTTGTTACATAGTGCTGGACACTGAGATGGGGGCTTAACATTAAAACTCCCTTTGTTACATTTGTTCCGATCGTTATATGAGAAAAGATGTCCCCAATTTTTTTTTACTTTTTCGTTTCGTTTCGTTACAGTGATTTACACACCTACCAGAGACTATCGTTACTCTTGTTACATAGTGCTGGACACTGAGATGGGGGCTTAACATTAAAACTCCCTTTGTTACATTTGTTCCGATCGTTATATGAGAAAAGATGTCCCCAATTTTTTTTTTTACTTTTTCGTTTCGTTTCGTTACATTGATTTATACCCCCATCAGAATCCATTGTTGCTCTTGTTACATAGTGCTGGACACAGAGATGCAGGCCTTAACATTAAAACTCCCTTTGATACATTTGTTCCGATCGTTATATGAGAAAAGATGTCCCCAATTTTTTTTTACTTTTTCGTTTCGTTTCGTTACATTGATTTATACTCCCATCAGAATCCATTGTTGCATTGTTACATAGTGCTGGACACAGAGATGCAGGCCTTAACATTGAAACTCCCTTTGTTACATTTGTTTCGATCGTTATATAAGAAAGATGTCCCCAATTTTTTTTTACTTTTTCGTTTCGTTTCGTTACATTGATTTATACACCCATCAGAATCCATAGTTGCTCTTGTTACATAGAGCTGGACAAAAGATGCAGGCCTTATCATTGAAACTCCCTTTGTTACATTTGTTCCAGTCGTTACAAGAGAAAAGATGTCCCCAATTTTTTGGGGATTTTTTCGTTTCGTTTCGTTACATTGATTTATATTCATAGAGCTGATCACAGAGATGCAGGCCTTACCATTGAAACTCCCTTTGTTACATTTGTTTCGATCGTTATATGAGAAAAGATGTCCTGATTTTTTTGGACTTTCCTTACATTCCTTCAAAGCATTCCTCCTATAGATAAATGAGAAAAGATGTTATATTATATTATACCCTTCGTTTTGTTTGTTACTCTGTTACGGGCGTTACGGGCGTAACTAAATGCGTCTGCTGGAAAACTGTGTACTTTTTATGCAATATATGAGAAGGTCAATTAAGTATCATTCGAAAAAATAAAGCGATTCGGAGAACCAGCTGATTTTACTTATTTTTCCTACAAGGTCAGCTCGGTCAAATTAGCAGCAAATTTGCTGCATCAAAAACGGTCAAGTTAGCAGCAATTTTACTGCAGCAAAATCGGTCATGTTACATGTAGCAGCAATTTTGCTACAGCAAAAGCAGTCAAGTTAACGGCAATTTTGCTTGCAGCGTTAGAATTAAATTCGCAGCAGCAAAATACAGTCAAGTTAGCGGAAATTTCTGCAGCGAAATTGGTCAAGTAAGCAGCTATTTTGCTACATGTACAGCGAAAAGCAGTCAAGTAAGCATCGCTTGCAGCGAACATTTTTGTCGCAGAATGTTTTGGCTTTAATCTAGGTACGCATAAGAAAATGACATTGTTACCACAATCACATCTTTTCAACGTCACCTACGAAAAAAGTTCCATGTAAGTAGAAATGTTTGTCACCATTTTTTTACTATTTTATTCTTATTATTTTTTTTTCTTTTTCGTCTGGCTGTGATCGCTATGTAGAAAATGATGAATGCTGCAACATAACTTTTCTAGACCTCATATTACCAACTTTATGGAAAATGTTGCTGATTTTTTACAGTTTCGTCTGGCTGTGAGTGCTATAGGAAACGAATACTTATGCTGCAAACAAGACTTTTCTATCCCACCCATAACATAGCTTAAGGACAAAAGTTCCCTGCTAACAGTAAGTGTCCACAGACTCCAGGTAATAGGTGGGATAAAAAAAACGTCTGCTTGTGATGACATTCATCATCTTATAGCGCTCATAGACAGACTGAAGACCGAATTGTGCCGTACATGTAGCTCACCTTAGTGATTTGCTCGTCAGTGTAAGCTTCAAGACAGACGATGATACTCTGGAGCCTTGTCTGTATGAACAATAGACAACAGGTGACAAAAGTTTCGCTGCAGCTAACTTGACGGTTTTTTTTTTTTTTTTTTTTTTTTTTTTTTTTTTTTTTTTTTGCTGCTGCTGCTGCAACAGATTCGCTGCTAACTTTACTGAGCTGTCAGTAGCACTTTACAGATCCGTACTGTAGTTATTGCAATTTTTTATGCCGCCTTCATTAGTAAATTAGTAACTTAAAGTAAGCCTGCATCATTTGATATTTAATTGTATCAGAATTAAAGTTTTAAACTTGAAACGAAAAACAGAGAGTCATACAACAAGAATGTTTACCAGGCATTTACTAAGGGAATTTTCAATATGGTCATACATAAATACAGTCATGTAGTACAGAATATTTTTTCTATGACAGTATGTGTTTACCCATCATTTTCAGTGCATGAGGTTTAATTTTGACACTGATTGGTTCAACAATAACAAGTGGGTCAAAGTAACAGGCCAAGTGAGAACTACCTATTTTTAAATGTAATGGTCAACTTTGTCATTGTCAATCAAAAATTGACAGGCTCCGCCCTGCACATTGAAAAAAATCAGACTATACTCCCATCATTGATCAATCAATTTCTGATTATTCTTGGGAGGTGTACATTATACACTCCAGTGTGTTTGCAGGATGAGCCTACATGTATGAGGATAGAACCTGTGTAGGGTAACCTGTACAGGGGAAGGGGATGACTGTCCCTGCACAGGGGGCCTCCAGTTAATGTCCCGATCCGAAGGACGGCGCACTGTATCATGTCATTCCTGCAAGTGACACTAAAGGAAGCGTGTTCGGACCAACAAATTTTCTTGCCCCCGGCGGGGATCGAACCTGGGACCTCGAGCACAAGAAGCCAGTGCGCTAACCACTCGGCTACGTCGCTTCCACCATTCAAGTTACGGATTAGTGAATCAGTTTGTCTTTTCAAAGTGACGGGTGATTATTTGGAAAAGCGAAGTTGTTTATCTTGTGTTTTTTCTTTACATTAGTGATTGCCTGTCAGTTTTTCTAATGCTTTCTATGTATTCTAGATATGTTTTTCTAATTGTATAATGTCAGGACTAATGCAGAAAAGCTAAATAAAGAAAAAAAATACAAGTATGTTTTTTTTTTAAAAAAAAAAAAATAGAAGTATAAGCTTTTTGAAAAATCTAAACAGTAACCCCAAGTATCTGTGATATAAGCCCCATCGCCAAGGGAAGAAATTGGAGGTCAAAACTTTCCCTTTTGCCCTGCCCAGGTCTAGATAAACTTGGAAAATCGCGATGGAAATTATCGCGCAGATGCGCAACGGCGCCATGTATTTACAGGCAGCACAGAAGGTTCCATATTTCAATAGAAATGAGACATTTTTATCGTGGTTCTGCGCGATAGAAAGCTTATACGATTGCTATACTTCTATATATCTATCTATAGATACTGCGACACCCTCATCAGGGTTCCCACGGGCACTGGAACACATGGAAAATTGCTAAAAAGATTTCATGCATGGAAATATCATGGAATTTGAAAAATGATTAAATATCATGGATAAATCATGGAATTTTGTTATGAAATGCCAGTTTTGATGTCTTTGGGATTCATTTTTTCCTCGCTCGCTTCGCTCGCTCAATGAATATTGATAAATAGTTATGCTTTTCAAAAGGGCATTCAAACTAATTTGTCTTCATCAGAAAAACAGATAATACCTTGGAGTAAGCTACTTTTGCAATATAATTAACCCTCCTTGCCTTTTAAAAGGTGTTATGTGACAAAAAATAAACAAATAAACAGACAAATAAGTCCTGGAAATTTAACTCCCATCATGGAATTATTATGGAAAAGTCATGGAATTATATTTGATAATTTGTGTGGGAACCCTGCCTCATTACTGAGTATTATGTGCGGCAGGGCTGCCTGAGGTGGAGGAAAGCCAGGTCACATCTCTGCTTCCTGGAATGTGCCTGTGAAACCACCGCGTTGGGAAGGCGACAGCCAGGCCACATACGTTTCGTCGGGTATTTGATTAATTTCTTTTGTATTTCTGTACAGAATATATTCGTTCAAGCCGTGATGCGAACCCTCAACCTACGGAATAGGTATGTAGCTCAGAAATTCCTGTACAAAACCACTGAGCTATTCGGATGCCTGGTTTTCAACGAATTGGCTTGGCTTTTTTCGGATGTGATCAGACCATGTACAGGGAAACTACAGAAGTACAGATGAAAATTTTGCAAAACAAACAAGGATTTTAATCATCTGCCGACAGAATCACAGAATTTTTCTACGAACCAATTTTTACAACATTTTGATTTCTGATCTTTGAAAGAGTTTCAGATAGTAAAATATCTGTTTGTAATCTTTTATTTCTTGGTTGTAATCTTTTTTGAAGAGGGGGACCTTACAGCTGGAGTCCACACCTCAAGTATCGAAGATTGCGCATATGCGTGATCAGCCATTTCCAATTCGTTTCATTATTTAGTCTCAATTCGTTTCATTATTTAGTCAGAATTATTGGTTTGGAGTGATTCTTCTTGATATGGAGAATTAAATGTCGCGTATATGCTCGATAATTTAGATCACGATTTTCCGAGATGAGCCAGACCTGCTACCCTTTGCAATAGAAAATCTCTCTTGGGGAAGGATCAAAGCCCTGTCATTTCCTCTGAAGTGTGGGGATACTCCAAGTTCTAACAGTTATTGCCCCGCATTTTACCCAGCTAACCCCCACCCTTCCCCATTGGGATAGACTTAGGGCTGCATTGATAACAACTCAGGCTCGGATATTCACGGTACAGGCGTCAACGAACCTGTTTACCGGTATTGTATGGCCTTCCACATATTCACAAATTTCGCAAACCTTCAAAGAAAAGATATCACAAGGAAAGGCGCCTAGGCTGAGGCATACATGTGATACTCTTGAGAAGCCAAAAAGGGAGATTTCTCTTTCCAAATACAGAGAAGAAATTTATTGATTTGAAATACGGAGATGTATAAGATATATAGGGAAATTCTGAAATTCAAAATAGGAAAATTATGTCAAAAATAGGGAGATCCCTCGGAAATAGGGAGGTATCCCATGAATGGGCTGTGAATTGAACCCAGGGCCTCTGGGACTGCAGTCAACCACTCTACCCCGTGCCAATCTGCTCCTGCTGTACATGTAGATTTTTCTTGCCTTTTCAATACAAAAACATTTTTTTAAATCCATACCCTGTATTTCTTCAACAATACATGTATTTATGACAGATTGTTAGCATTAAATTTGATACATTTGAATCAGAATTTCTTTATTTGGATTGTCATGGTATCCTTGGACAGACGTCCAGTGAGTTCACCATTTTGACATCAGTGTTCCCATTTACCCTCTATACAGGTGTTTTTTTTTCACCCTAAAGTTTGCCATACATATACCCGAAAATTTGCATACAGGCCTATACACAGGGGTATAAAGGCCAGTCTACCCTCAAATTCAAAATTCAGTGGGAACCCTCGACATTTGTCTCATTAGCTCGCCTGCACGAAGTGCATAGAGCTATTGTAGTCACCTCGGTCGTCTCCGTGTACGTGTACGTTTACGTCCGCGTCACACTTTTGGTTAAAGTTTTTAAAATTGTTGTCTACGCGCCAGCGCGTAGACTACTCTAAAGTTTGAGATTGACCTACTTTTAATTAAATTACAAGACAACTCGTACACCTCTCTACAACTGCAACTGCACGTTTGAGTCTAGTGGCTTGACCATCGTGTTAGTAGGATTCCGGGTCGTTTCGCCAAGGACCGTGTAAACACCCAAAACACCCAGGCAAACCTCCCAATGGTGCAGTAGGTATCAAAAATGGGGCAAATTGTTAAATTCGTGGAACTGGTGCATGACTGCATTCTATCTAAGCAACAACGGAATGAAATGAACCGACGGTATTGTGACGCTATATGGTCAGGCCTGAAAGCTTTGACCGCACCCCACCTAACGTGTAGCCAATTACATTCTATCCAAGCCACAACGGAATGAAATGAACCGACAGTACTGTGACGGTCGATTGTCAGGTATAAATGCTTTGACCGCGCAGCGTTTTATTTTTGTTCAGTCACATGAACCACGATGAAATGAGAGTACGGTCAGATTCTTTGACATTCAAGTTTATATATGCGAAGCGTAGACCTAGCTTTTTGTAAAAGCTTATACTTGTTATATCTTGATAGTCACTGACCAGAAATCATTCATATTTGGAACATTGCTACATATGAGGGTCCTCTGTGATTTAGTGTGAAGGGACCCGTGGGGTCGTGCCTGGGGGCGGGGCTAGAGGTCAATATCTAGGACACCTCATCAACTATAAAGCCTAGAACTGTCAAACCTTACATAAGGCTTCTCCTCGATGTCCCGACTCGGCACCCACATTGACCTACTGATCTTGACCTATATTTCATGCTCCGGTGACTTTGTCATTTTTTAAGCCAACCCTAAATATCTCATCAACTATAAAGCCTACAACCATCAAACCTTGCATATGGCTTCTCCTTGATGTCCCGACTTTGCACCCATGTTGATCTAGTGACCTTGACCTATATTTCGTGCTCTAGTGACTTTGTCATTTTTGAAGCCAACTCTTAATATCTCATCAACTATAAAGCCTACAACCATCAAACCTTGCATATGACTTCTCCTCGATGTCCCGACTCGGCAGCCACATTCACCTAGTGACCTTGACCTATATTTCGTGCTCTAGTGACTTTGACATTTTTGAAGCCAACCCTTAATATCTCATCAACTATAAAGCCTACAACCATCAAACCTTGCATATGGGTTCTCCTTGATGTCCCGACTTGGCACCCACATTGACCTACTGACCTTGACCTATGTTTCGTGCTCTAGTGACTTTTTCATTTAAGTTTTTAGAAGTCTATATCTCTTGAACATGTTGATGGATCAAGTCGATACTTTGCATGTTGGTAGATATTGGTCTGAAGTTTTATGCAGTACCATCATGACCCACTCTGAGTGACCTTGAGGTCAAGGTCACAGACTTAGATATTTTTTTGTTAAAGTTTTCGGTTAAAGTTTTTAGAAGTCTATATCTCTTGAACATGTAGATGGATCAAGTTGATACTTTGCGTGTTGGTAGATATTGGTCTGAAGTTTTATGCTGTACCATTATGACCCACCCTGGGTGAACTTGAGGTCAAGGTCATGGCCTTAGAAATTTTTGGTTAAAGTTTTGGGTTAAAGATTTTTGAAGTCTATATATCTCTATGTTGATGGATCAAGTTGAAACTTTGCATGTTTGTGGATATTGGTCTGAAATTTTATGCTGTACCATTACAACCCACCTGAGCAACCTTGAGGTCAAGGTCATGGATCATAGATTTTGATAAGTTTAGTGACAAAGCACAAGTCACGCAAGCTACGCTGTCCTACGACAGCTCTTATTTGCATGAAGTAGTCCATAAATGTTTATCCCCAGCAGTTTGTGTCCTTGTGAATGTCTCTCTGCTGTCATACAAGTGGAAATGTGTGTGAACAACCTGTGACACTCACAAATTTCTTACTAGTTACTGTCATGACAATTGCAAAGTTAGGCGGAAATTTGCTAAGAAAAATGTTGTATACTTTAAACTTCCATTCAGTGAGGCTGAAACATGAAAATTACAAATCTGTAATTCTAAATTTTGTTGCCAATATGTTGCTAAGTAGTTGCTAACTAGTCACAAGTTGTTGAATGCCACTGAGATAATAGCAATTTCTTTTTCAGGTTCTCAGGTTGAGGAATGGGTTGAGGTGGCCCATACAGAACTAGGAGTCTACTCCATCATCATTTTGTTAACATAAACAAAGTGTGGAAACTGATGTGACCAGCTAACTGTATGCATAGAAAAAAAACCTGTGGAACTGCGCAGTAATTAGGTTGGTAGCTAGATATACCATAATATTTGTTCTAATTAGCACACATGCTCCAATAAGTGCACATCCTGGTCATTTCCGAAACACCCTACACATGCATAAGCGCACCCTGCGTGACTAACATATTGATATTTTTATTCAAACTTCAACATTTAAAGTGTATTTATGTTAACCTCACAAACATGCATTCTTTTTACCTGGTGATAAAATATGTTCAAGTTGTATGCTTGTATCAGTTTGCTGTAAGTTGTGAGCAGAATAAATTTCATACACAACTGAGTTGAGAGGAAACCATTTGTACAATATCTAGGTCTGTTTATATCAACTGATGTTCTATTTCAGATATGGTTTGTGGTGGTGCTTGACCTTTCAACTTCATTTGTGTTGAATTTCGCTGATAGATCGGGTGGAGTCGGGAGAGGACAATGACAGACATGGTAGAGTGTGTCCTAGGGTGGCTTGAAGATCCTCCAGCTAGTTGAGGTTAATTTCTAGATGACAAGATCTTCGTTACTACATGTACTAGAAATTCTTAAAGCGTGAATGACATTTGATCTGTCATTTGAGGTACAAATGCTTCAGCAATGTTCTCAAAAACAGAAATATAAAAAAAATGTTACTACTTGAATCAACAGATATATACGTTGCAATGATTTCTAGACTATAGAGAGGTTTACTAGAGCATCATCCTTTGCATTTTGAAATATTGTGTGGGCGGCCCCATGGCTGAGTGGTTAAGAGCGCTGATATTTCATTACCACACTTAATTATTCGATCATTTCACCGATGTCTGATATGGGTTCGAAGTTCAAACCCCACACAGGGCACATGTGAGACAAGCAAGTTCTGCTTGTGGGTGTACCAGGTGGTTTTTCTCGGGGTTCTTCCCCAACTACCAATTGGCCCATCTCATATGAGTTGAAATAATCTTGACAGGGACTTTGAACTAAATCAAAGAAAAAGAAAGAAGAACAATCATGTACACATACTTCAAACATCCATCATTATTTCAAATTCTTAGTGGGAAGATTCAGTTGCATTTAAAATATCAACCCATGCAGTATGCTGAAAAAGAAGTACTCGCATGTATTATTATTATTATTATACAGTATACAACACAAAATTTTGAACAGCACACATGATGTGCAAGAATACCAGCTCCTCAGTGATCTAGTCTTAAGCCCAAAGTAAGGGTAGCATTATTAGCTCACCCAAGCCAAAATTTTCACGGGTGAGCTTATAGGATAGGAAGCACCTGACGTCTGTCGTCGTACGCTATTTTCAAAGATCTTCACTGAAACTGCTTGGACAATTTCAGCCAAATTCTACATAACCAATAAACAATCCAGGTCACATAACCCTGATGGCTGCCATGCCCATATAAGGTAAAAGTCCTTAAAAGTCTCAAAGGGTGGTCCCCAAGGCCTTGCAGTTAAGAGTACAGTTTATTTATCACTTGATTATCTCATGTGGGTTGTAGCCCAGTACTGGGCACATGTGAGATAAGCCAAGTTCTGCTTGCAGGTGTGCCAGGTGGTTTGTCTCAGGGTTCTCCCATTTTTGTCCCACAGCATGAAAGGAATGTTAAACTGAATTAAAGAAAAATCTCCAGAACTGCTGGCCCAACAAAACTTGGCATATAGCATCAGGCACTACTACAATGTCATTATTATGTGTTTATAAAAGATGGCCCTGTGATGACTACCTATTTTACTCAATGCTGCAAGGTCAACGTAGGTGGTCATCTGTGGATGCATTTGAATGGGGAAAATTGTTAAAAAAATATTTGAAGGGAAAATCTTGCAGGAAATGGGCAAATGGACTGAAAATTTATGAATCTAAAAAGCTTTTAAGCCCATGGGTTTGTGTGCCCCCATCCCGGGGCAATATACTTGAGTATATTACCATTATATTCAAAGGTCTTTTTCCCTGAGACCATTTGACCAATTAAAGCCAACTTTTACATGTACAGAAAGGTACAAGTAGGCAGTGATCAGGAAATGGCACAATCAGAAAGATATTCCCACTCTATAAACCGAGGGATGGAAAAAAAAACAACTAAAATGACACTTAGGTACATGTACGTATACCAAGAAGACATATCATTAGCCAAGTGAGCAGCTATTCCCCAATAGGCGGCCAATCAGTTACCCGAACTGAACTAAAAATATGAAAACGTACATACATGTAAGGCTCAAACAGCACAAAAATTGACTCCAAAACACAAAAACAATTAGAACCACAACAGAAGTATCGTCTTAAACTGTAAACTGTTGAAATGTCATTGAAGGGAAAAGCTTCCAAGATTCATGTATGATTCTGAAAAAAAAAATGATCAAAGCAGTTCATTTGCCCCCACCCTGGGGCTATAATATTCATGTATTTGACCGTTATAATCAAACAAGCTTTATAACAAGTTTATCAGTATTTATCTCAGGTGAGCGTTTACAGCACCATTGGTCCTGTGGTTGGATTTTGAACAAGGTAAAGATTTACAATGTGGTAGGCTACATCTGGTAACACTAGTTTTCTCTTTATTCGATGTGGTATTTTTCGTTTCAGAATGGTGATCCCTCTGAGGAAGCATGCTGAAGAAACGACGGTGAAATTGAACATTCTGTATGTGACTCCTATGTGCTAAGCCAGTGATAAAAGTGGAAGCTAGTGCTGGAAATGAAACTTAAAGAACACAAGGAAATACTCACTGCAAACTGATTAAGCCATTTGAAATCAAAACATGGAAAGGGGAGTCGGTGGCCTGGTGGTTGAACATCAGACTTAAAATTGAGAGGTCCTGGGTTCGAACACCCCCAGGCACCATGTTGTGTCCTTGAGCAAGACACATGAACTCACTAGAGTACTGGTTAGTACCCAGGAAGCGGTGGCTCTGTCACAACATAAATGAAATATTGTAGATACTGAGAAACTTTAAACTTGATACCAAAAAAAAAAAGTGGAAAAGTCAGAATTATTGGAGAAGTGAAAGTGTTAAATACAGTCTGTACAAAAAGAAACACAAACTTTTGAAACATTTTTTTCAGGGATCAAAAATATCGAGCACCAAACCATTTTTAGCTCACCTGAGGCAAAGGCTCACAGGTGAGCTTATAGTATACCCATGCTCTGTCATCCGTCATTCACAATTTCAAAGATCTTCTCTGAAACAGCTAGGCCAGTCAAAGCCAAACATCATGTGGAGCATCCTTAGGAAGAGGGAACAAAAGTTTATAGAAATGGTCCAGGTCACATGACCAAGAAGGCACCCATGACTATAAATAGCATAAACCTTTATTTATCTTCTTCAGAAGCAGAAGGCCTTTGATTTTGAAACTTGGCATGAAGCATCAGGGAATGGAGCTCTACAAAGTTGTATTATATAAATCATGACCCCGTGATGACCTTGACCTATTTTATGACAAGGTCAACTTAGGTTGCCCATGCATTTGAATGGGGAAAAATGTTGAAATGTCATTTGAAGGGCAAATCTTGCAGGAAATGTGCAAATATGCTTACAATTTAAGATTCTGAAAGAAAGACTGGATCCCAGAGGTATTTTCATGTATATAATCATAATATTCAAAAGTCTTCTTCTCCCAAACCCCTTGGCTGATCAAAGTCAAATTTTCAAGGAAACTTCTGTATATGAAGGTGGAACCAATCTGTTTACATGAGCGCTGATATTTCATTACCACACTTAACCATTCGATCATCTCACCACTGTGTCTGGTGTGGGTTCAAGCCCGCTCTGGCCACATGAGAGAAAAGCCAAGTTCTGCTTGTGGGTGTGTCATTTTTTTTTCTCGGGGTTCTCAGTTTTCACCCCCAGCTACTGATTGGCCTGTCTCATATTAGCTGAAATAATCTTGTAAGGGACATTAAATTGAATAAAAAAAAAAAACATTACCCTGTGATGACCTTGACAAATTTAAAGTCAAGGTCAACTTCGGTCACATAAATATGCAGAAAGCTGTCAAAATGCCATTGAAGGGAAAAACTTCAGGAAATGGGCAAATGGCTAGAATTAGTAGAATATTTATGATTTTGTTCTTGAAAAGGAAATTGACACTGCATTGTGGCTATACATGTATATGACCATTATAGTCAAATCGGAGTTGAGTGTTTACAAGACCATTGGTCCTCTGGTTTTATTAGCTCACCTGAGCCGTTAGGCTCACAAGGTGAGCTAATAGGATGGCCATGATCCCGCGTCCATCCGTCGTCTTCCACCATTTTCAAAGATCTTCTTCTCTGAAACGGCTTGGCCGATCAAAGCCAAATTTTATATGAAGCATTTGTGGGAAGGGGGAACCAATGTATTTATAAATAATCCAGGTCACATGACCAAGATGGCCACCACGCCCATATATGGTAAGAAACTTCAAAATTCTTCTTCTCCGGAACCACTGGACCGATTTCAAGGAAACTTGGCATGAAGCATTGGGACTAGAGTACTACAATGTGTTTATAAATTATTACCTTTGGATGACCTTGACCTATTTTATGGCAAGGTCAACATAGGTCGCCCATGCATTTGAATGGGGAAAATTGTTAAAATGTCATTTGAAAGGATAAAGTTGCAGATAATGGGAAAATGGACTGAAGATATGTGATTCTGAAAAAAAAATTGACACCAGGGGTTGGTCTGCCCTCACCCGGGGGGTGGGGGGGTGGCAATATACATGTATATTACAATAATATTCAAAGATCTTCTTCTCTCTGAAACCACTTGGCCAATCAAAGCCAAATTTTATATGAAGCATCTATGGGAAGGGTGAATCAATGTATTTATAAATAATCCAGGTCACATGATCAAGATGGCCGCCATGCCCATATATGGTAAAAACCCTTTAAAATTCTTCTTCTCCGGAACCACTGGACAGATTTCAACGAAACTTGGCATGAAGCATTGGGGACTAGAGTACTACAATGTGTTTATAAATTATTACCTTTGGATGACCTTTACCTTTTTTACGGCAAGGTCAACATAGGTTTCCCATGCATTTGAATGGGGAAAATTGTTAAAATGTCATTTGAGAGAAAAAACTTGCAGGAAATGGGCAAATAGACTGAAGATATGTGATTCTGAAAAAAAAGGATCCCAGGGGTTGTTCTGCCCCCACCCTGGGGTGGGTATACATGTATATTACAATAATATTCAAAGATCGTCTTTGAAACCGCTTGGCCAATCAAAGCCAAATTTCATATGAAGCATCTATAGGAAAGGGGAACTAATGTATATTTAAATAATTCAGGTCACATGACCAAGATGGTCGTCATGCCCATATATGGTAAAACCCTACAAAAATCTTTTTCTCTGGAACTGGTTTACCGATTTCAAAGAAACTTGGCATGAAGCACCGATGACTCAAGTACTACAATGTATATATAAATCATGACCCTGTGATGACCTTGACCTATTTTAAGGCAAGGTCAACATGGGTTGCCTATGTATTTGAATGGGTTTATCTGTTAAAATGTCATTTGAAGGGAAAAAGTTGTAGGATATTGGCAAATGGACAGGATATTGATTATCCTGAAAAAAAAAATGGTCCCAGGGCTTCATCTGCCCCTATACTGGAACTGTTTTCTATAATATTCAAACATGTTTATTGGTATATACAGCAGATCTCAGGTGAGTGTTTACAGGACCATTGGTCCTCTGGTTTCTTTATTCGAACAATATGGACAAGCTTTATACTTAGTATTATTTGATGCAACTTAATTTAGGTAAAACGAAAATGATAGTTTTTCGCAATGGTGGCTATTTAAGATTTTATGAACATTGGACATATCGCAATCAACCGGTAGAGGTAGTTTCTTACTACAAATACTTGGGACTTCTTTTTACGCCGAAATTGAAATGGACGCGAGCTAAAGATACATTTGTAGCACAGGGTAGAAAGTCCATTTTCTCGATTCTTCAGTATCAAAGAAATTTTGGCCGTTTCGAATACAACAATATGTTTAAGATTTTTGATGCGAGGGTCACTCCTGTCCTTTGCTATGCTGCGGAAATATGGGGTCATACATACTCGGAACATATTGAAACTATACATGCAAATTTTTGCAAAATATTCCTAGGTTTGACAAGAAATGCCAATCATTGTATGGCACTTGGAGAATGTGGAAGATAATTTCTTTGTTCAGTTTATTATTATAAATGTATAAAATATTGGTGCCACTTGCTCCATATGAGCAATAATAGATACCCGAGAAATTGTTATTTGATGTTGAAATCACATACAGAAATTTGCCGGGTTAACTGGGCTAGTAATGTACGCGATCTACTTTTTAGATATGGATATGGGTTTGTTTGGATATCACAAGACGTTGGGGATGTGACAACATTTTTGAAAATATTTCGACAAAGAATTATTGATTGTTGTATTCAAGATTGGCATGAACAAGTCACAGGTTCTTCCAAGTGCGATTACTATAAGCATTTCAAAACTATGTTAAATGTACATGTAGAACGATATTTAGTAAGCAATTACCTTTTATAGTAAGGAGAGCAGTAGCAAAATTTAGATGGTCAAATCATAAATTTAATATTGAGGTTGGCAGACATTCAGACATATCAAGAGAATACCGAACATGCACCTACTGTGTAATTAACAATAATTCTTATTTTATTGAGGACGAATATCATGCATTTTTCGTTTGTCCTCTTTATGATGGTGATAGACAAAATTACCTCCCTTTACACCTCTACAATTCAAAGTCACTCCATGAATTTTTCAACATTTTGTCATTGAGCGATAGTAATGTGATAAATCAAGTTTCAAACTTTATTTTTCATATAATGAAAAGAAGAAACAGTCTTAATCTGTGATGATTACGTGTATAAATGGCGCTAACGTTGTCAGTATATTTGTTCTTGTATACATGTTTTGGGCCGGAGGCCTATATCTTCTGAATAAAATTTGTCATTTGTCATTTTATGTGAAAATATATTTAAAAAGTTTGAATCTACAAATATGGATTTGACAAATTTACAAATTCTGACTTTTTACAACTTTTCAAGTTAAGGGATAGGGTTGTTACATGGTTCGTAAAATTTTAACATCCAGTTCAAGTTGAAAATTTTCGAGTAACTGAAGTTCAAAATATTCTGTTTTAGCAAAAGAAAACAATAGTTAAGGACATTCTTCATGAATTTGTGTGCAGGACAACCATATATGAAAGAAATAAAATTTAACAGATTTTTTTTTCTTCTAAATTTTAAACATGTTGTTAAGAGGTCGCATTTAGAGGCATGTAGCTTGAAAAATGGACACTGCCCTATAGTAATTTTGTTTTCAAATGTCATGTTTTATAGTTTGGAAGCAAAAAAGAGCAATTAGAAAAAAAAGTTTGAATACTTTTTCTTTTGCAGCAAACATCCTTACCATAAACAAAAATATGTGTGTGATAGATTTTATGTGGTTGTGTCATTTCCCTTATGTTTTAAGGAATTTTCTAGGAGCTTTCCTGTTTTTCCATTTTGTTTTTGTATCTCTTCAATGTTAAAAATATACAATAAAGAGAAGTAAAATCAATATATATTCTCCTATTTACCATGCCTTTTTAGCTCACCTTAGCTCGAGGCCTACAAATGAGCCTAAAGGATAGGCAGGGTCCATTTGTTTGTCCAAAATTTTTACATAATTATTTGGTGAAAGCATGGGTAGATTTTTTTTAACTGATTTGATTTAAGGCTTAGTGTGCCAGTTAACAATTTTCTGTCATGTTGGACAGAACCACCGATTTAGATAATTATTTAGTGAAAACTGGAGGAGAAATTTTTGAATTTGATTTGATTCCAGTCAACAGTTCTTCTGGGGGGAGCCACCACTTCATGGGTATTTAACCTTTACTGTGGGAAGTCAAAAAGTCTTTGCTCATTGACACATCACGGCGGCAGTAGGTCTCGAATCTAAGACCCCTGAATCAGGAGTAAAATACTCTACCACTGAGGAGAATCAATCAAGCCCATAAATACTTGGATGCATGTATTAAGAAACACAATGGCCATTGTTCATTTTCAGTTTAAAATTGATCATGGATCAGCCAGTAAATACACAGTTTCATCAGACTTCTACCTACAGTGGAATCAAAATGCGAAAAGAAAAAAAAAATCAGACCAGATTAAAGATATTTATTAATTTACTTTTCATTTTCTATATTTTCTTAATTTTCTTTTCATTTTCTTTTCATTTTCTATATTTTCTTTCTTTTTTAGTTTAAATTTCTTTTCTTTTTCATAGATTTTTCTCAGAAAGACCATACTTGAAAAAAAGTTATGTTGAAGCCTAGGCTTCCAGGCTTCCACCTGCGTCCACACCTGACTCAGCTTAGGTTTACACTTGAGTTGTTTGACAAGTATTTACATGTATATGTTTTCATAAGTGAATTTTTACAAGTATATTCCCACAGCCTTGACCTTACCGATAAACTTATTATATACCATGCTCTGGCGTAAGTCAACCTTCAAAAATCAAACAAAGTTTTTCTATGAGATTACTTGATCAGTCAAAGCCATGACATGCAACTTAATTTCTTTTAGAGGAGAACAAAAGCATTTACTTATAGTCTAACCACGGCCAATAGCATTATATATGGCAGTGGATGTTTACTCTAGAACGACCGAGTATAGGTACCACCTATTAAATTCATATTACATTTTACTCCATAACAAAGCTTAGAATTGGTTTGTTTGTCTATGTTGTGGTTTAACATCCAAGTCAACAATTTTCAGTCATATTGGGATGGAGCCATCACTTCCTCAGTATTAACCAGTACTATGGGGAGTTGATGTGGTTTGCCTAAGGTCACTACCCAGGGCCGAGAGGATCAAACCTTCAACCACTCGGTCTGAAGTCTGACACTCTATACACTAGGCTACCATGCTCACAATGACCTTCAAGTGACTGTGGTAGTTTCTGCACCTGAGAAGGCTAGTTAGACTGCTATTTATCTTAATAATAAAAGCATGCCTGCTATACAGAGACAACCATTGCAACTGAGAACAACAAACACACGTCAAATTCATATATTTGTAGCATGTTCTGTACAATTATGCAAATACATCTGTTTGGGAACAACTTGCCACAGATGATCATAGACAAGGATTTACACCCCATTATCACTTACTGATTTCATTTGAATTGTTTTTTCCCAGTCATCACGAAAACATGTCCGTGCATTGTATACCCCCTTGAACAACACTTGTATATAGCAAACCTGCGGTATGCAGGGGTATACCTATTTTTCTTATTTTTGCTCCAAAACATAGATAGTAGTACTTGTTAGAACCCACAATCTATGTTTTGAGCAAAAATAAGAAAAATATCAAAATTTTCTGCTGAAAAATTTTCAATTTTTACAACTTAAGAAAAATCTATATATTACATGGGTGTGTTATCGTTATAAATTGGTTTTTCCCAGTCACGTTGGTTGTATCTGGATAATGACTTACTTTAAATGCAGCATTTATTTCGATGAATGAACTGAATGTGAGAGAGTAGAATTCCTGGACACCCTTCCACTGACCCGTCTCTCTCGCCAGTCGCACATCATCTCTGAAAACAAGGAATACACAGTGATTCTTACAATTCCACATGCTGGAGTATACCAAAATGAAATGTTTATGTCAAACTGAGGACAAACAAGCTCACTAAGGCTTACATGTATCTAATAAGGGCCTTTTCCTGGGATGGCTGAAGTCTTCCATTTAAAACAGTTAACCATTACTCAGGCAGTAAGTCATATAGATGAACAGCTTTGTATCAATCAGCCCATCTTCTTCTCACAAAGGGGTGGAGAGAGGGGGCAACATGTGTTTTACTTAAGTTGCAATCAAACTAGAAAATGGTAATTTCATGACATACCCAATTAACTTGAGAACTGTAAAGGCAATATTTTTCAAATTTATATACACCAACCTCAGCTGACTTGATGTCTTTGTGCGGACAGGATACCGAACTCTGTCTGGTGTTGTTGAACTGATAGGCGAAGTAACAGTTGGACTTGTTACCGATCTATCACTTCCATTTATAGTAACAGTTAAATGCTTTCCCTTGTCTTTCGAGTCTCTAGATGACTTGACTTTATGTGACTTTGCGTATGAAGTGCTGGACGAGCGATCTTGTCCATACAGCGGAGTTGTACTTCGTGAATTCGAAGAGCTAGCCATCAGCCGACCTTGGGAATCAATGGGAGGTAACTCCGAGCCCCTGTTACTTGTGTTATCAGATAGGGAATCTGTGCTTGAGAGAACGCTGGAGAATCCATTTTGTTCTTTTGTTGTGTTGTTGGTTGGGGTGAGATTACTGAAGAAGTTTGCTATGCTCTGTAAACCTCGTCTCCCAGTTGTCTCTTTCTCTCTCTGTAAAAACCAGAGGACCAATGGTCTGGTGAAAGATGTATGTTTATATACAAATTGAGTGTCCAGATAAAAGACAATTTTAGTTGGACCATGGACACTACTCTATTCTTAGCTCTAAAGCTATCTATCCATCATTCTTATCTATGGATAAATGAGTACCTTGCCAAATGGATTTATTAATGCCAACAAGAATAGACATGGCAGTATAATTGTTGTGGGTGCTACCTATCGCACTGCCAAATAATCAACATCAAACAGGGCCTTATATATATATTTTTTTTAAATATTGTACATTGCCCATCCATTTAAGGAAAATGTGTAACAAGAAATTTTAACGAGTATTTGACAAGCACCTCTGCTGCTTCTACTTTTGAATACATTGAGATGGTTACAATGTTTTGACCAAATTTATATGCTTAACCGGCATTTTTTTCTGTTGGCAATAGAGCAGGTCGGCAAGGTACTCTTTCGTGAAAAGAAATCAATATCAGCCACCTTTCCCGCTATTTTCCTCATTCGGTGGAGGTGGTAACCTCGGTCATTATCGTTATATGTTACTATTTTTAGACCCTAATAAAATCATAATTTTTCCATAATAATACAGATTTGTTACCTTGGAATAAATTTTATCCATTAATCTAAAAGAATCTACAATGTTTTGATAAAAAATTTCATTTTTAATTTATATTTTGCGCTCCAAATTAAGTAAGGGCATAGCGAATGAACAAACTTACCTGTATGATGTCATCCCTACATGCCATATGGACTTACTTGCAGAGCTAAAGCAAAATGGAATAATTCGACCCACCTCTATTTTTACCATTCAGACATGTAACAAATAAAAAAAAAACAAAAAACATGTTCTGAATATTACACTATTCAAATACAATTTAGTGAGTAACATTCTTTTGATTTTCATATCTGGTACACACTCATACTTGACAAATTGCATATCTGCCCATTCCTTCTTCAATCTTCTGATACTGAGGAGTCGATCAATTTCTGATCATCACCTCAGCAGGTCTGGTGCAAGTCAGGAGGTACTATTTGTAACCTTTCATGTACATTTTCAAACCTCAATCCTTACTTGTACCGGACCTGCTCAGGTAATTTACTTGGTAGGCATGCTTATCTGAATCCGGGTCGTTTTGGCCCTGGGTCGTTTCGGCCAATTTTGGGGGTGGGTCGTTTCGGCCTTGGTAGGTGGGTCGTTTCGGCCAATTTTCTGGGTGAGTCGATTCGGCCAAAGTTTATGGAAATCTTCTGGTAAGTAACAACTAAAAGATAAATTGATCTTCTGGAGTACATGCGTTTTCTTGGACATATACATGTCATGATGTATGCATGTGAGATGTTTTGAAAGTATTGTAGTCACAGTTCCAGCCTCACATCTTCTTAGTGTCTCGGAAAAAAATCCCATTGACATTTAATGATTAGTACTGGCGACAGAAAGGATTGATAGGGTTGAGGGAATGATAGATAGATAGATAGATAGATAGATAGATAGATAGATAGATAGATAGATAGATGTGAAAACTTGTGTCTGTAATCAGCAATGCTAATCCATAGTGATTGATTATCAATGTACTCAATTAAAGTGTGAAAACGTGTGCTTGTCAATTTAATTTAAGTCTACACATGAGAAAAACAACAGTTTTGGAATCCGACCAGGTTCATCACAAACCAGCCTGTACAGTCACAAAAGCAGGCCAGAGTCTTGATGAGATTGAGATGAGAAAATATTTTTCTTTCTTTCTTTCGATACTGAGTCGATCAATTTCTGATCATCACCTCAGGTGTGGGGTGGGTGGCTAAATTTTGAATTTAGCAAAATGGGGGAAGCATTCGGGATGGGCCATTAAAACTATTTACAAGAAGCTAGACAGAGGCATACTAAAACGTATACCTCTGAACCCTTGGTTCTAAATAAGAGCCTTAAATTCTTCCGTGGTCTTAGATGCGACCACTGAAGAAGGAAGACTATTCCACAATGGAATAGCCCTTGGGAAGAATGAATTCTTCAGGGCATCAGTATAAGACATGTATCTTGTGTACTGTGAATCATGAGATGCCCTGGTAGATCTTAATCTGGGTGCCGGGGTCAGATATTTATCTTTGTCAAGAGACACTGTACCGGAGTGAATCTTGTAAAAGAAAGTTAAGGAAGACTTAAGCCTGCAGTCCTCCAGGGATGGCCAGTCAAGATCATTAAGCATGTCATCGACGCTACTTTTATTATGCCATCGCCTGCAGACCCACCTAGCTGCTGTCTTCTGCACTTTCTCTAGTCCGGGGACTTGAAAATAATTTTAGAGGTCAAGCCTCATATGCAGTTTATCTCCTAAGATTTCCAACGGTTGGGCCCAAACTACACTTTCTCCACCTTTAAATGTCTTAAATATAAGGAATCTTATGAAATTAAACTGTTTGTGCTTTTTTGTTTTATAATGATTATCCATGACGCCATAGAAATGACCATTGCAGTTTCTCTATTGTTTTAATGGAATAAAGATGCAAATTTTTCACCCTGTAATAGACCCAAGTACCCTTGCAAGACTGGCTGCATGGTAAACTAGCCTTGTATAACATACACATCTAGCATAAAGTATATTATAAAGTATATAAGGATTAAATAAAATCAGGCCAAAAGGACTCACAAAAATTGGCCGAAACGACCCAGGGCCGAATCGACAGGCCAAAACGACCCAGGCCGAAACGACCCACGGCCTAAACGACTCGAGGCCGAAACGACTCATGACCGAAACGACCCGTTACCGCTTATCTAAAGCCCTGATTTATTCAATATTTTAAAAAAAATAAAAGGGAAAAATTTATTACATTTCCTCTTCTTGCTAGTCTTCTAGGCTCCGGTTTTTCTGCTGCTTCGCGACTGTAAAAGCTTCCACATTTTGGACAGATTGTTCGACGAGAACCGGTGGCAGTAAAATCACAAGTTGGGCAGGTAATCGTCGAGATTGCGCCGTCAGACGAGCTTGTCGCCATCAGCAATGAAGCCGACATTACAATAAATCCATTGTCATATCACATTATGATTTCGTATTGCAATATTGCTTTATTTTGCCTTAAAATTGACAATTTCACTCCCGACCACTTCTTCAGCATCCATTTTTTGTCAACAAATAAATCCAGGGTTGATGCAAAATTGGAATTCGATTTTCATCGAAATATTATGTTGGAATGGTATCACGGGTTACCGAAAACCTCAACAAAAGTCATTTCGACTCATTGAAATTTTGACCACAGTTAAAATACCGGTAAGTATAATTAGCGTGTTTTGTCTTCTTATTTAGATTTTCTATTTATCTATCTTCTGATACTGAGTCGACCAATTTCTGATCATCACATCAGGTCCAAAATCGTGCGGCAAGGTTTGTGACGGGAAATTATGTTTTTGAAACCGGGAGCATGACTGGCATTTTAGGTCAACTGAAATGGGAATCTCTTAAGAAAAGGAGGAAGGATAGTAGACTTATATTGCTATACAAAGGTCTAAAGGGTAAAGCCAGAATACCCACAGATGACCTTATCGCAAAGAATAGGAGTTGTAGAAATCAACACTCTTTGGCTTTTCAGATACCTTCAGCTAGCAAAGAAGCGTACAAAAGTAGTTTCTTTCCATAGACTATCAGGGACTGGAATGACCTCCCTGATTCACTTATCTCCTCTGCTGAAATGTCTGATGATTGTGTGTCCAAGTTCGCTTCATTCGTGCGTTCAAGGGACTAATTTCTCCCCCATCCGAACCCCCTGGTGAAATAATGTCATTTGGCGTGTCATCAGTAAACTATTCAGATTCAGACTCAGGTGTGGGATGGGTGGCAAAATTTAGAATTTAGCCAAGGAAAAAAAAACATTTGGGTGGACCATTAAAACTATTTACATGCATTCTAAAACGCATGCCTCTGGGTCTATTATTTAGATAGAAGCCTTAAATTCCTGAATGGTCTTGGATGAGACCACTGAAGAAGGGAGACTATTCCAAAGCGGAATAGTTCTGGGGGAAAATGATTTTTTTTTCAGGGCATCACTATAGGCAAATTGTCTTGTGTATTGTGATTCATGCGATGCCCGTGCACGCCTTAGGTTGGGTGCCTGGGTCAGGTATTTGACACTGTACCGAAGTGCATCTTGTAGAAGAAGGTTAAGGAGGACCGCTCCCTGCAGGACTCCAGGGATGGCCACTCAAGTTCGTTTAGCGTATCACCGACGCTACTGGTGTTAATTTTTAGTACAAACTGCATTCCAAAAATATTACACCACTTAATTGAATATAAATGTGCACAAATGTCCAATTTCCAAAATGTGACATATTGATACCAATTTTTCAAATATGCGTGAACCTACAAATTTTATTGAACCAAAAAACAGAAAGAGCATGAATAACGTAAAATAACAATAAAATGAATGTAATGAACTACGTTCTCATGTTGCAATGCAACAATTGCATTTGACATTGAATAGCAGGAAATACAATTGGTTTCGGTGATTAAAACTGGCTCATTACTTTCAGGTTGGCTTTTTTAGTACCTCAGTACAGAAAAACTTCAAAGCTCAGCTTATCTGAACAAGTTAAAAAGAACGCTGTGACGAAAAGAAAAAAAAAAGCTGACCTTGCTTTGCGGTACATTTATGCACTTAAAAATGTAGAAAATACATGTAGCAGCATTTAATATATGCACTGAGCTGATCATATGTCACTTATCAGCAGGGTAATTAACAACTTATTTGGAAGCCACACTATGCCACTGCTTAATCACTCTTTGATTACCTTTAATGAACTCGTGCTTTTCTGGCAATCTGAGAGATTCTGTTGCTTGTGCAGACGGGTGATTTGGCATTGTCAAGTAGGAGAAGGTGTCCATGCACTACAATGCAGCAAAATCATTTTGATTTTTTTCGGACTGGCTTGTGATGGCATTATGATAAACTTAAGTTTTCTTCAATATCTCAGTTCAATCTAACAAGTTTACCTCAATTATGCTTAACTTGCCCATTAATTTGACTATTTTTCTTATGGTAGCCATTTAATGATTTTGCATTGGGTCGTAAATAGCTATAAAATATCGTCTATACCCAAAGTATAAACAAAAACATTGGATCAAACTGATTTCAAATATGAGAAAATATGATACTTAGACACTACTCTTGAGAGAATATTTCCAAGGCGGCGTTCGGAGTGATACGTGATTCATATATTTAGTGTTACATTAAAAAGATAGGGACCCATCACTACCGTGCATGTAAGGCTAAGGTAGTGATATCATTTCAAAATGTCAACATACTACGTCAATCAACGTTGGTGGTTCTCCTGACAGAGGAGGGATATAAACCTAAAGAAGACATACCTACCTACATGCCTACCTGCCGCCTGTCACCTTACCTTACCTTACCTTACCTTACCTTACCTTACCTTACCTTACCTTACCTTACCTTACCTTACCTCACCTCACCTCACCTCACCTCACCTCACCTCACCTCACCTCACCCCACCCAACCCGCAGCCCTCCTTCGGGTAATTATTAGGATGTGGTGTGTAATGGTGTGTTAGTAAGAGAATAAAAAAGTGAAATAGTGCTTTAAGTTAAAAGAGATAAAAGCAGGATAAATCAGTATGTACTTAAGGGAGACGAGCTCAATAAGCTACTGTACAAGGTACGTAGCTTTCGTTCAAACTGTAAGGTGGTAAACGATTTTAGGAAACATCGCAATGCGTGCATCGTAACGGCGAAGCTTAATTGACCGCCATCCAAGATCCCTCGGAAGTAGCTGCATACATATCATTGGTTCGTCCTCAACTCTCGAGCATGCAGCTCCTTTTTGTCATGCCTATCATAAAATCCCAGATAAATGGTGTGGAGGAAGTGTAGAGGTGATGATATTATTATTATTATTATTATTATTATTATTATTATTATTATTATTATTATTATTATTATTATTATTATAAATCTTAACTTTCTTTCAGTCCAGCACAGGAGAGTCTCGTATTTAACTCACGACTTGGGGGTAATCATCATCACTCAGCAGTGACATGATTCTATCTATCTATCTATCTATCTATCTATCTATCTATCTATCTATCTATCTATCTATCTATCTATCTATCTATCTATCTATCTATCTATCTATCTATCTATCTATCTATCTATCTATCTATCTATCTATCTATCTATCTATCTATCTATCTATCTATCTATCTATCTATCTATCTATCTATCTATCTATCTATCTATCTATCTATCTATCTATCTATCTATCTATCTATCTATCTATCTATCTATCTACCTACCTACCTACCTACCTACCTACCTACCTACCTACCTACCTACCTGTCTGTCTGTCTGTCTGTCGTCTGTCTGTCTGTCTGTCTGTCTGTCTGTCGTCTGTCTGTCTATACTGACTCGATAAATTTCTGATCAGGATGGATGGATAAATTCTGAACTAAGAAAAATAGAGAAACATTGAGATTAGTCATTAAAACTATTTACAAGAAGCTGAGCAGAGGCATACTAAAACACGTTACTTAGAACCCGTTAAATAGAAGCCTTGGATTCCCATCCCCTTTCTCATTAATGTGTTCACTGCTCTTAAAGGATCTCACTTTAATTTTTATTCATCAGTCTTGGATGAGACAACAGGAGAAGGGGGACTATTCCACAATGGAATAGTTATAGGGAAAAATAATTTATTTTATAGCATCACTATAGGCCATATGTCTGGTGTACTGTGAATCATGGTATGACCTGGTACGTTTTAAGTGAACTATTTATCTTTGTCAAGAGACACTGTACTCGAGTTAATCCTGTAAAAGAAAGTCAAGGAGGACCTCACCATGCCATCCTCTCGAGTTCATCCAGCGTATTGACTACGCTACTCCTGTTTCTTCATTGCCGGCAAGCCCATTGGCTGCTGTCCTCCACACACTTCTCCACCATTACTGTCTCAGTATCATTACAGGGATGTCAATGTTTTGTTATAAGCTTCCTTTGTTTGCCGAGCCTTCGCTGACACATAGTCATGTAAAAAAAACTCTTTCATACTCCGCTTCAATTTATTGTTCGGCCGTCAACAAAGTACGTCTACTATGATGAGCCCCGTTCATAACAATCTCCTTCGCGTTGCGACCGAAATTTTATTTCAAGTGTTGTAATTTTTCATGTAAGAAGAATGTCTTCTAAAATTAGCTATCTCTATATGAGTAACAGGTTGTGCACAAAAAATCAGATTTATATGTGAATGTTGACTTGTGTTCGCTTTGGTTTGTGTGGTTTGCGGGCACAAACCAAGGTTTCCTTTTATGTGGCTCGCTTAATTGTTTTAAACAGTTATAGGTATTTTGTACACTAATAATTGTCGTGTTTTCCATCAAACTTGTCAAAGACCACAAAAAACTATTTTGACATTTGTAAGTTTTGGAGATCTAACGCTGATTAATAATTATTTCCTTGTTTCATACACACAGGGGCTGACTCAAACAGAAAGACATTTTCAAAATTTGCATCTATTCAAGTGATATCTAGTAATGGCGATGGAAAAGACTGTTCTAAATGATTATACATCTCTCTCTCTCTCTCTCTCTCTCTCTCTTGTAGATATCTGGCCAAAGACAACAGTTGTGTATATGATTTTTGTCATTTCCAAGAGTACGATGCATGACATCATTGAAAAATAATATTGACTCCAATGATAGAACCAAAAACGCATTCTGTAATTAATACAATTTGAATGTCGAAGTTTGGTTTTAAAACCACTGATGGCGAGTGGTCCCATAGTTCAAAATGTTATCGCTAAATCATCGAAAAACTAGATGACTTATGTCATGAATAAACCACAAGTGTCTTTATATTTTACAGAATTGCATCTTCAAAATTATTTTTACCACGAGGACCGAACAACTAACTATATGTTGTGAACCACTGCAGAAGCTGAGGGTGAGGTAATGGCCATGAAAAACTAATTTAAGCCTGCCAGTATTTTTATATTACTGATCGTTCTAAGGCGATACTTTTGTTGTGGTTCTTATTGTTTCATGTCTTGGTGTTGAATTTTTGTGCTGTTTGCATCTGATGTGCGTTTTCATATTTTAGTGAGGTTTAGGTAACTGAGTGACCGCCTTTTGGGAAATAGCTGCTCACTCGACTTACAATATGTTTTCTTAGTACAAGACTTGTATCCAATTGTCAATTTAGGTTTTCCCCACTTCGGTTGATGGAGTGGGAATTTCTTTCTGATTGCGCCTTTCCTGATCATTGCCTATTTGTGATGGCTAGAATGATGGCCCCGACTTAAAGCTATTCGTTTTAGTTGGTCGGGGCCGGAGCTTCTCGTCTGTTGCTTGGCCCACCGGGGTCTAACTGGTGTTTCTCTTTTGCTCCGGAGTTAGTAAGTTATTCGGCGCCCAGGGATCTCCATCGTCGGGCAGCTTACTCAATCTGTTGAGTCCTCGGTTTTGATTCATCAGGATGTTTATCATGATTTAATTTTGTTCTTGATGATTTATTGACAAGTTAGAGATTCACCACGAGGACCGAAGACCTAACTAAATGTTATGAACCACTGCAGAAGCTGAGGGTGAGGTTACTGCCATGTAAAATCGATTTAAGCCTGCCAGTAATTTTATATTACTGATCGTTCCAAGGCGATACTTCTGTGGTGGTTCTTTCGTTTTATGTCTTGGTGTTTAAATTTTTTTTGTGCTGTTGGCGCCTTATGTATGTTTTCATATTTTAGTTAAGTTCAGGTAACTGAGTGGCCACCTATTGGGAAAATAGCTGCCCATTCGGCTTAATTTAGTTTTTTCCCATCTCGGTTTATGGAGTGGGAATTTCTTTATGATTGCGCCTTTCCTGATCATTGCCTACTTGTATCTTTTTACACTGTTCAGCTCTCTGACGCATACCCAGTGTAGACACTCGCTTTATCTGTTTATTTGGACATTACGAAAACAGGCCCATGTAATATACAGAAAAGTTTTGGTCGTAAAAATGAAAATTTTCACGAAAAAAAAAAGAAGATATTTTTCTTATTTTTGCTAAAAACATAAATTGTGGGTACACGTTTGAACCGCCTCGTCTAGTTTTGCTCAAAACATAGATTGTGGGTACACGTTAGAACCGCCTCGACGAGGCGGTTCTAACGCGTACCCACAATCTATGTTTTGAGCAAAAATAAGAAAAATATTGAAAAATTTCTACTAAAAATTTTCATTTTTTACAACTTTAAAAATCTCTGTATACTGCATGGGCATGTTTTCGTAATGGTACATTTTTGTAAGATATCTGTTATCTAGTCCAATGTCAAAACCTCCGAGCACCGAAAAAGCACAAATCTAATAAAACGGTTGAAGACCGCCATTCAAAATTAGTAAAATAATAATTGTTGTGGATTTTATCCATCATTCGCGTATCAAACTGTCATCGATCTTGATAACGTCTACAAATTTTTGGCTTCCCGATTCGTCATTATCAATGAAACGACGGAAAATTATTTATTTTTGTTTCTCGTTTTTGCAAATCATTCGGCTATGCTACCTGCGCCGACACACGACAGTTTTGCAAAGTTTACAAAATGCCACATTGAATGGAAATCCATGCGTCTTACCATATTAAAAATGTAGGCAAAATCCAGTCGATTGTGTATTGTCACCAGGAAAACATGTCCGTGAAATGTTTACCCTCTTGAAAAGGTACAAGTAGGCAACGATCAGGAAAAGGCGCAATCAGAAAAAGATTCCCACTCCAAAAACCGAGGCGGAAAAAAAAACCAACTAACAATAAGGTACTTATACCATGAAAACATTTTGTAAGCCGAATGAGCAGCTATTTTCCCAATAGGTGGCCACTCAGTTACCTAAACTTAACTAAAAATATGATAACATACATAAGACGCCAACAGCACAAACATTTAAACACCAAGACATAAAACAATAAGAACCACCACAGAAGACTCGCCTTGGAACGATCAGTAATATAAAATTACTGGCGGGCTTAAACCGCTTTTACAGGTACCTAACCCCACACTCAGCTTCTGCAGTGGTTCAAAACATTTAGTTAGTTGTTCGATCCTCGTGGTGAATCTCTAACTAGTCAATGAATCATCATGGACAAACAAATAAATCATGATAAATTCCATGATGATTCAAAAACGTGGACTCACAGATTGAGTAAGCTGCCCGACGATGGAGATCCCTGGGCGCCCAATAACTTACTAACTCCGGAGCAAAAGAAAAAAAACACCAGTTGAACCCCGGTGGGCCAAGCAACAGACAAAAAACTCCGGCCCCAACCAACTAAAATGAATAGCTTTATGTCGGGGCCATCATAGAGTCTGACGCCCGAACCACCAGCGTGCAATTAAAGAAGGCAGCATAGTTATCAACCGTGATTGGGTTAAAACTAAGCATGCAGACTGTCACATAACATTTAATTTATATCCTATACGTCTGTAACGCGTAATGATTTTTCTGAATTGAAAAGAAAAATCATTCCTTCCTATAAGTTTCTTAAATTTGTAAACCAAGTCACCATAAAATTCTGGCTCCGATAGGCCTTCGCGTAAAAGGGTCTTTAGCCCAACATTAAATTTGGAAATCAGTTCAAAGTGTCTGCGATAAAATTTAGAAAAGGTTTTTCAAAGTTATGATACCGATAGCCTTGCTGAAGAAGTTTGGCTGTTAAACATTTATTTCGCGCATTGATGTCCGCAACATGATTGCAGACTCTAGCAAACATAATAAGTTGCGAAATGTATACACCATAAGAAGCACGGCGAGGAACGTCACCATCCAAAAACGGAAAGTTTATATCAAAATCAAAGTCATCGCGTTTATCATAAATTTTAGAAGAAACGAATCCATTTGCAATAGAAAGATGTAAGTCTAAAAATGGGGCTTCGGTATCTGTGTTGTTTGCTTTATTCAACTGTTGTTCAGGGGGATAAATTTGTTTGACCATGCCTTCAAAATAAGGATTGTCAATGTTCAAAAGGTCATCGAGGTACCTAGAAGTCGAATTAAAAGCCTCGATAACACCAGCTTGATTGTCATGGTTAAGAGAATCCATTAAGTCTCTTTCGTAGAAGTATAAAATAGATCAGCTACGAGAGGGGCGCAAATAGTACCCATCGGGATTCCACTTACAATTTGTCTGTATACCTTGGTTCCAAATCTAATATAAATATTATCCAGGAGATAGGATAAGGCATCGCATACATTCTGACATGACCAAAGTCTATAAATGTACACTCTATCAAATCGAGTTTTTCTTTAATCAGATTGTAACGGGATAGTCTCCCTTGTAGAATACGTTGGTGCAACGTATTAGCGGCATATTAGCGGGTAGTAATATGCAAATTAGAAACTCGAAACTTTGTGATTAGAGTAAGTGTTAGGTATATAGCGCAGTAAACCACCCTTGGTGGGTGAGCATGCTTTTCCACCGACGGGGTTTGCTGTGGCTTGTCTCGGCCGTTCGTTACATTTGGTGGCAGCGATGGGATGATGACAACTGCCAGAACGGAGTTGCCTTACCCATGTAGTCCCCAGGCCAAGACTCGGGGCGAGTCTTCTCGGAGGGGGAAGTAATGTAACGGGATAGTCTCCCTTGTAGAATACGTTGGTGCAACGTATTAGCGGCATATTAGAAAAACTGGGGTTCCGCTTCGTCACGGTGTTTCAGTTTGTTTGTGTATAAAGTCATCTACGATTTAAACATTGGCCAGAAATTCCGCAACCTTAAAGTACATGTGACACAACATGAGTATACATTGAGCAAAGTAACAATAGCCATGGCAGCTGAGAAACACGCGGTACGGAATGGGTGACGCACAATGCAATTCTGCCCGGTTGAGATGAGAAATTCGAGTTTTCTCCTATAGCCTTTACTCTACTGACTGAGATTGGTGCAGTCAATTCAAAAATTAAGCAGTTATTGAATGAAAGTAACATAAGGAATAGTCATTGAAGTGTTTGCGAAAACGAAATAATGTTACTTTTTTCAATAAATGTTCAATTTCTGCATTGACTGCACCTACCTATCAGCCAGTAGAAGAAACGCTATAGGAGAAAACTCGAAAATCTAACCTCAACTTCGGTCTCAACTGCAGTGTCACCGATCATTTATCGGTTTGTATGTATACAATACCACGTGATTCTCAGAAGTGAATATACATCCAAAACAACTCATCTGGATATGGATATGGATAATATGGTAGATGTATATGTATAAAAAAGTTCGGCAAATGGGTCACTGTATGGGCGGCAACTTTAATATTCATATCTGGGCGTGGTCGGCTAGTCCATCTGTTCAAGTAGGGAGATAATAGAAAAGTCGAATTCAGTCAGCCTAGAGAACTGTCACATACTTTACCGTTAAAGATCAGCTACCTATTTTGTCCAGTCCAGTAAACTAGACAAACTCGGATTTTCATTCTAACGGACAACATGTGAGTTCAGTCTTTCAACTGTATACCTTTAGCTTTTACCTAGGTCAAAAGTAGACCATACCCAATAACGTATTCATAAGGTAACGCCCGTACAGTGACCTATTTGCCGAGCTATGCAAGGATTGACAATAATAGCTGTATGCTTATTTCCCGGCAGAGGACGTCTTGAGCAACGGTCATTAATGCCTTTTGGCAATCCCAACAGCCTTTCAACAAGTATTGTCTTAACTCATATAAGCCTGGCGTCCTTTTTTATGGGACATAGGCAAACAAAATAGCCCCAGATGGGACGCCGCAGAACGCGGCGTCCCATCTGGGGCTTTTCTGTTTGCTTAGAGAAAATTCATCGAAAAATTGAATAAAATTCAAAATCATCCTTAATGTCCCTCAAAATGAAAGTGGACTCGCCCAAATGATAATGATTGGAAAAGTCCACGCGTCATATATGGATTAATGACAGCGCTTTTGCATCAACCACAGAAGAAGATGTTAGAGATCATAGCTCGTAACGAAATAGGCAATGTGATGAAGATGAAACGATAATTAAATACAAGAAAGAATATCTGATGGAAATTAGACATTATACGATTTATATTAAAGTAATGTATAAGTTACTCGTATCTACTGCTGAGTTGGGATTCTTGGTCCGGAAGTGGCTTGTCTGAACATCACGATAACATGTCGATGTAATGTATACCCCCTTATACCCCACTTTTATAGTCAAACTGGGGTATGCTGGGGTATACCTATTTTTCTTATTTTTGGCCCAAAACATAGATTATGGGTACTCGTTAGAGGCGGTTCTAATGTGTACCCACAATCAATGTTTTGAGCAAAAACAAGAAAAGCTGGTATCAAAAAATTCTGCTGAAATTATTCAATTTTGCAACTGAAGAAAAATCTGTATATCACATGGGCGTGTAATACCTGATGATATATTTGTATGCTTTTTTTTAATCATTTGAACCGTTTCATGAACATATCTGTTTTCGTCGTTTTTCACAAGGTGCACACCAGTAAATCGAGTTGTACAGATAGCAAATGCTTACATCATGCTGCAGTGATGTTGCATGTTTTCTCATGAAAAGTTTTATTAACAAATTTTAATTGCCGAATTTGCAATAAGTTATATTTCAAAGCAAAAAAAAAAAAAAAAAAAATACAACTGCTAATTGAATTGATCAATTATGTAACTGACATGCCTTGAATAGAATAAATCAAGAGCCAATGATAGAACAAACCTAGCAGCGCACTCCGAAATGACGGGTTTAGCTGTGCAGTTTGGTCATAATATGTATTTCCCATGAAGAATGACTGTGATATCACGCGTTTAAATGAACGGCTATACTGGAAACTAAAAGAAATCAGCACTAGAACTGTTGGTATCATAGACGCCATTTCGATAAAAGGTCTGTATTCCCGTGCGCCAATGGCTCTACCAGACTGTATATATAGACGAAAATTTGACGAATTGAGCCAGCATCCCTGTTCAGACAGTGGCCCACCGTAGAAGTATTGGAGAGCTGAAAACAGGTAACATTCTCATTATCGTTATTGTTAATGTAGAGTCTCCGTAACAATAATTAAGTTGAACATTGTGATCGTGACAGTAACAGGTATGACTGCATAGTTTCCACGCAATGTGACCGGAAGCCCCTAATCAACTTCCGGATGCCCGCAAGAGGAGTCCTATCATTCCTTTTCCTGATTTTCTCGCGTCCAAAGTTGAACATAATGAACGGCATTTTTTTTTTTTTTTTTTTTTTTTGCTGAAAACAGTCCCACGTCAGCCCAAGCGGGTTTAACCCAGAAGCGTGTGCTGGTGCATTATACAGCTCGAGATGACCGCTATATTGCCATCCTAGTCAAGCGACACACACGTACAAAATCTCCGGTCCATGATGCTATCGCTATCCGTTTTTGTGATAAGGCGATACGATGCCGAAATCAATGCGTACATGCCTGCAACGCTCTCGTCTGTGGGCACACTTTCATTCGGACTTTGCACTGCGACATCTGAACATTTTACTGGATCACTGGATGTCGATATTGTGTCGAAAGTCTGTTTAGACGTCGAAGACAGAAGAGTTGCTTCAAACAAAGGAGCGTTTCAAAGAACTTTTTATTATATATTACAGTGAAAACCAATGTATATCAAAACTTGATAAAATTGGCATTTTCATTGATAAGAAATTTCACTGATATCAAATCTCACTGATATCAAAAGTCACTAGTGACTGATATCAGCCTATATCTTCACTGTAGATTTTGGATTACTTCTGACGTTTCCATTTACTCAAGACGTCATTAAATGTGTCTCACTTCAGAAATTCAAACGCCTATTACTCTGTTATTTATGAACGAAAACATAGATTATGGGTATTCATTTTCTTAGTTAGTAACGTAAGGAACAATGTGGTACCCAACTTATTTTTGTTTTCAAAAATTTTTGGTTTTTGCATTTTCACCGTCTGCCTTCTGAATTGGAAAATATCGGTGTATTGTATAAAATAAAAAGAAAATTTGCTTTTTTCGGTGAATACCAAATATATTTCATCTCGTGAGTGGTATACATAAAAATTTTCACTCGTGCTGCGCACTCGTGAAAATTCTGATGTTTTCAACTCACTCGATGAAATATATTTGGTATTCACCTCAAAAAAGCAAATATCCTCTATATATTGTATGGCATGATTGGTTTGGTGGACCATATGCACTTATTTGGAGTGGGCTATGTTATGGTGGCTCTGTGGAGATTTGCTTCATTCGGAATGAATCGCTGTCTGGTATGCGACATAGAGATGACACAGTATGCAATGAGTTAAATGGACGATAACGCCCCACAACACTGGGCTATCGCGGTTACTGAGTTCAATGAATACAATGGCAAGTCCAGCGTATGGTCTGGCTAGCACCCCCACGTGACATTAAGACAATTGACCATGTGTGGGACTGTCTTACGATTGCTGCCCATAATGATTATCCTGGGTCGCAAGATTGTCTGGAACACGAGCTGTTATAAGAGTGGGTAGAATTCATCTTGCGGGCACACGGGAATTGATTTAGAGCTTCCGGTTACAATTGCATGACAGTAATATAGACATTTACGGTAATGTTTTATGAAAACAATACAATTTCTAAATATTACTAACCCATCTTCTCTTACACAGGTTGGCCACGATGTATAAAAAAAAACACTTTCGGAAAGTAGTTTAATATCCTGTTCATTGGTAACTTAACTGTGTATCAGAGTTTTGGGGGCTTTATTTTAGGGGTCCATTAAACATTTATTATGTATCAAGAACTAGAATATTTCGTTTGATATTCATAAAATCTGTATGTCTGGACCTTAGAAATTTTAGGAGTATATATTCATGCATAATAACCGAATTGGAACAACCGAAAATAAATTGAGCCATTGCATCAGAAAACCAACAATTTGCATATGCGAATTCAAAGGCGCAGATCAGCTGTACAGTAACTGCATAGCTGATCAGCGCCTTTGTTTTCGCTACACGAATAGTACAATCTCTCTTCTTCTTAAATCCGATATTTCAAGCTTCTAACCTGCTTCTGTGTCTGTACAGCCTGGTTTTAGTCATACCTGGTCGGAACCCAAATTGTTGGTTTTCTCACGCACAGGCTCAATTATAGGGGGTGGGGGATAAAACCGATGACACACAATTGTGATTAATATTGTGTTCTTTTTCAGAACTTCAGCGCCATGAAAATTTTCATAGCAATTTTGCTTGCCCTTGTGGCTGCTGCCAATGGCTATTTTAACACAATGATGCCATACTATTCGCCTTACATGATGGGCATGGGAGGCATGGGCGGCATGGGCGGCATGGGCTACATGGGTGGAATGGGCGGCATGGGCTACATGGGCGGAATGGGCGGCATGGGCTACATGGGTGGAATGGGCGGCATGGGTGGAATGGGCGGCATGGGCTACTATTCGCCTTACATGATGGGCGGCATGGGCGGCATGGGCGGCATGGGCTACATGGGCGGAATGGGCGGCATGGGCTACATGGGTGGAATGGGCGGCATGGGCGGCATGGGCTACTATTCGCCTTACATGATGGGCGGCGGCATGGGCGGCATGGGCTACATGGGCATGGGCGGCATGGGTGGAATGGGCTACATGGGCGGAATGGGCGGAATGGGAATGTATGGCAAACCATACTATAGACGTAAGTTTTTAATAATCAATTATTGTTTTTCTTACACTGCTGTTCTTTTTTCGATTGTAGAAACCTTTTAAAAATGTATAGATGCCTACTCTCACTCATATAAGCGTTTTTTATGATTGTCTGCAATTAAAATGCACCTAAATCACCATCGATCTTTAAAGGTTGATAACTTACCAATGATGTCTCTGACATGTCACCTTAAAATGGCATTGGTCCGTTACATAGTTGGATACACATTTGGTCCATAAATATTATTTTCCTATAATACATTTGATTACGCATGGGATTTTCTAAATATTTACTGTATGAGCTTCATCATATTTTCCTTGTCTAAAAAGAGCGTATATTTGTCGATTATATTTCAATTAAATATTTGATCTTGAATTGCTGATACAGTAGAAAAATATCTATAATTCAGAATCTTCATTACGAAAACTTGCCCATGCAATAAATAGAATTTTCAGAAGCTGTAAAAATTGAAAATTTTTAGTAGAAAAATTTTAATATTTTTCTTATTTTTGCTCAAAACATAGATTGTGGGTACACGTTAGAACCGCCCGTCGGCCGGGCGGTTCTAACGAGTATCCACAATCTATGTTTTAGAGCAAAAATAAGAAAAATAGAAATACCCCTGCAAACCCCAATTTTACTATATAAAAGTGGGGTTTAAAGGGGTAGTCATTGCACGGACATGTTTTCCTCAAGTTGGTTGAAATGATGATATCAATGGTGACGTAATCTGCGTTTGGTTGGTAGTTAAACAGCCCCTTATACTACTAACGTACGCCTACAATGGGTGAAGATCGGTCAGCTGCGCAAGCGCGAGTTATCTTGTTGATTAAACTAAGACATTCAATTTAAATTGATCGGTCAGTATCTTGACAAGTAAAGTCATATGGGCCTTTTCATGACAAAACAAACAATTTGGGTTTCCGACCAGGTCTGGCACAAACCAAGCTGCACAGCTAAAGAAGCTTGAAATTTCATGTAGAAGCTTGAAATTTCAGATAAAAAAAAAGAAAGAAAGAATTGTACTATCTCTGTAGCGAAAACAAAGGCGCTGATCAGCTGTGTAGTTACTGCACAGCTGATCTGCGCCTTTATTTTCGCATATGCAAATTGTTGGTTTTCCCATGAAAAGAACTATTTTTAATGAAAAGTTGCGATAAACTAATTGTAAAACATAAAATCATTAACTGACCTGTACATAATATGAAGTTAGCATTTCAGTCTTTTATACTTTCAGGCAAGAAGTACGGCTACTACTAAAACTACAAACACCTTTGCTCATAATAGACAACAGACAACGAATGGAAATGGACCTCTGAATTTTGAATTGTATATGTGTTTTTATAACATTTAGTTTGTGATAAATATAATAGGATTGCAGTTTGAAAATTCTTTGGTTGTTGTTGTTTTTCGACAACGTGCACAATGCTCAAGTAGGGACTTCTCCCTTCATTGTCATTTTAACAGTTTTCTGCATATGTGACCTATGTTGACATTGCCGTAATAGGACTGCAGTTTGAAAATGCTATGGTTGTTGTCATTGCGACAACGTGCACAATGCTCAAGTAAGGATTTTCGCCCGTAAATGAATTAATAACCAGAGGAGCATTGGTCCTGAGAACGCTCACATGAAGCCTGATCTTGGAGTATGAAGTCATCATGAAATGACCTTGACCTTGAATACTCACACACCTTTATTGACTTCACAAGCTTCACAAGTTGTCTACATCTGCAAAGTTTCAGGTCTCAGGCTGCAATAGTTTCCAAACCCAGTGATTTCTGAGAAAACCATAATTTTAATTTTGATATTTAAATGACCTTGGGTCAAGGTCAACAAATGACCTTGGCCTTCATTAATTACTTACCTTTATTGACTCCATTAGTTGTCTGCATCTAGCAACTTTCAGGTCTCAGTCTGCAACAGTTTCCAAAATATCCATTGTTTTCGCCTTTTCCCATGTATAATTTCACTCCACATAAAATTTCACTTTGATTGGCCAAGCAGTTTCAGAGAAGAAGATCTTTGAAAAGTGTGTATGGACGACAGACTGGCCAAGGTCAAGAGATGACCTTGACCTAAATTAATCACATACCTTCATCTACTCCATTAGTTGTTTGCAGGTGTCAGGCTGCAACAGTTTTCAAAAAATCCATAGTTTTCACTTTTCCCATGTAAAAGCCTAGGTTTCCAAAATTGAAATTGCCGTAAAATAAGTCAAGGTCATCCTAGGGTCATCATTTGATCAAACTATGATGGGCTGGAGTCCCAAATGCTACATACCAAGTTTCATGAAAATCGGCCAGCCGGTTCTGGAGAAGAAAATTTTTGAGTGGTTTTTACCATATATGGGCGTGGCGGCCATCTTGGTCATGTGACCTGGATTTCGCAATCAAACTGGTCTCCCCTACCCATGGATGCTCCACATAAAATTTCACTTTGATTGGCCAAGCAGTTTCAGAGAAGAAGATCTTTGAAAAGTGTGTATGGACGACAGACTGGCCAAGGTCAAGAGATGATCTTGACCTAAATTAATCACATACCTTCATCTACTCCATTAGTTGTTTGCAGGTGTCAGGCTGCAACAGTTTTCAAAAAATCCATAGTTTTCACTTTTCCCATGTAAAAGCCTAGGTTTCCAAAATTGAAATTGCCGTAAAATAAGTCAAGGTCATCCTAGGGTCATCATTTGATCAAACTATGATGGGCTGGAGTCTCAAATGCTACATACCAAGTTTCATGAAAATCGGCCAGCCGGTTCTGGAGAAGAAGATTTTTTGAGTGGTTTTTACCATATATGGGCGTGGCGGCCATCTTGGTCATGTGACCTGGATTTCGCAATCAAACTTTCATCTCCCCTACCCATGGATGCTCCACATAAAATTTCACTTTGATTGGCCGAGCAGTTTCAGAGAAGAAGATCTTTGAAAAGTGTGTATGGACGACAGACTGGCCAAGGTCAAGAGATGACCTTGACCTAAATTAATCACATACCTTCATCTACTCCGTTAGTTATTTGCATCTACCATTTTTCAGGCCTCAGGCTGCAATAGTTTTCAAAAAATCCATAGTTTTCACTTTTTCCCATGTAAAAGCCTATGTTTCCAAATTTTACCTTGCCGTAAAATAGGTCAAGGTCATCCAAGGGTCATCATTTTATCAAACTATGATGGGCTGAAGTCCCCGATGCTACATACCAAGTTTCGTGGAAATCGGCCCACCGGTTCTGGAGAAGAAGATTTTTGAAGGGTTTTTACCATATATGGGCGTGGCGGCCATCTTGGTCATGTGACCTGGATTTCGCGATCAAACTTGAAATGCCACTACCCAAGGAGGCTCCACATAAAATTTCAACTAGATCGGCCAAGCGGTTTCAGAGAAGAAGATCTTTGAAATTGTTGACGACGGACGACGGACGCCGGATCATGGCCATCCTATAAGCTCACCTTGTGAGCCTTCGGCTCAGGTGAGCTAAAAAAGTAAAAGTAAACAATGATCAGGAAATAGTACAATCAGAACGAAAGTCTCACAAAAAAGAGATTACCAGAGATTTTTAAAATTGAAAAAAAAAAAAAAATGAAAATTTTCAGAAGAAAAATTTTGATATTTTTCTTATTTTTTCTCAAAACATAGATTGTGGGTACACGTTAGAACCGCCTCGGCGAGGCGGTTCTAACGAATACCCATAATCTATGTTTTGGACCAAAAGTAAAAAAAAAATAGGTATACCCCTGCATACCCCAGTCTTACTATATTATATATAAAAGTGGGGTATTTATTTCACGGACATGTTTTCCTGATGTAAAGATCTCCTTCCTTGAGTAGATATCTAATACATGGACTAACCGATCACGCCCAGATGTACGCTTAAGAGTTTACAGCATACCATTTCGGTGTATATGTGCTTTGAATTTCTGTTGTAGGAATAAATAATAATTTTACGGGCATGGCCCGCGGGCGAGGAAGGCGCCCGGGCGGGGCCCGCATATAGGTAACACGTATGTGCGATAAAATTTCCTCTGTAAATCTGTCATCGTTGGCTTTTGAATTCAGATGGACTTCCGGTCTTGCAGTTCTCGCGATAATTTTAGACAAAATAGATGTAGTCATCCCTTTCCTATCCAGGACTATACAATTTTGCAATTCACATGTAGAGTTAATATACAATTACGCAATGATTACGCAATGTCATTAAACTACTTAAAGTGTTTTAGTAAAAAAGGAAAGAGACCATTGTCAAATAAGTCTAAAACAACGCAAGATGAGGGTGAGGTTAGGGCTCTGTAAAACCGGTTTAAGCCCCCCCCCCCCGTAATGTTATATTACTGATCGTTCCGAGGCGATACTTCTGTTGTGGTTCTAAATGTTTTATGTTTTGTAGTCGAATTCTTGTGCTGATGAACCTTACATACATTATTTTAGTTAAGTTCGGGTGACTGAGTGGCCGCCTATTGGGAAACAACTGCTCACTCAGCTTACGATATGTTTTCTTAGTGTAAGTACCTAATTGTCAATTTAGTTTTTCCCGCCTCGGATTTTGGAGTGGGAATTTCTTTCTGATTTGGAGTGGGAATTTCTTTCTGATTGCGCCTTTTCCTGATCATTGCCTACTTGTACCTGTTTAAGGTAAAAAAGTATATTTGTGAGTAATTCTTCCTACTGTATCATGTACCGTCTCCAAGTTTCTTGATGGTTGTCTACGTTAATTAATCTGAAATATCAAATATGAATGCATGTATTTATGTTTTGTAAGCACTCTTGTTTCTGTACTGATCATTATCTTGTATATTTACCTATTATATGTCTGCTTAAGTCACAGTTTTTTTTTAACTTGAATGTATTATCACATGTTGTAACAGATGGGCCAGTTGGTTTAATACCGGAAGTAGTGCAATATGGCCCATATTACCTCCACTGCTTCCAAAGGATCAAACTTTTATATTTTATTCTGAATAAACTTGAAAACTTGAAACTTGACATTAAGGTTCCTTATTACTATAATAATAGTGTTTTCTGCTCATAAATATTTCATAGATTTTTTTTAAAAAATGTGGCATGTTACATACCAGAATAATCCCTAAACCTTAAACTTTCTTATGAATGATAATGTTTTCCAAAGGGAAGCCATTGTAATAGAAGTTTTTAGTGAAATTACCTATTTTTCTAATAAATTTCCATAAATAATCCTTTAAAATAAATTTTTTATTTTAATTGATAGAAACCTTTGTGAAGGTCTAAATAATGTTCTCCAACTAATTTGCAAGCTGAAAAATTAGCTTAGAAACGATTTGCATGAATAGCAGGTGCATCATCTTTATCAGATTTATTACTTTAAATGATATTGTCCGTCACTTATGCAAATACCTGTACCTTAAATATACCATGCCAAATAAATTAAGCAACTTTTACTTTGAACAGTGTCTTCATACGTTTTAGACATTAGGGAAGTTCTTCTGACAATATCTTTTATGTATCTAATAAGGGTAAAAACAATTGTTGTGTGTTGTTGAAGTAACGTTGGATTTAAAGTCCTCTGAGACATGTCTCAAATAAAACATAGATAAAATTATTTTGTACAGTATATTTATATGCATTATAGTATGTACACGCTGTGTATACCTGTTAAAATAGGACAGGTAGTCTGTTCATTCAGGTAGAACATACATATACAGTATATTTCCATAGCCTTTTTACATAACAAATAAGCCCATTAATTTGACCTTGATTAGTCTAAAAAAACGGGCTTTTTGTCTGCAGATATTTCGGTAAGAATTGTTTCAAACAGAACAAAAATGATAGCAGTTGATAGATTTTTCTACTTACTAACTACCGTGCCAACACTCATCCCACAATATTTCTTATTTAAGCGTAAAACAATGCAAGAAAAATAAAAGCAGTTTTCAAACTAACATTTCACTACCAACATGCACGAAAATGCAAATACAAATTCTGGTTATATTACTAGGATAACGTTTGTCATTCATAGCCCTTTCAGGAGATGTAATATCATGAATGATCTGTATCCCAGGACTGAGAACAACATGTTCAAAGTTTAGGGGGGGTTAGGGACTTTGTAAATATATCAATCCACGTTAATGTGATAGCACATACGTTTATAACGTGTTCGAGTATAATGGTGTTTTTAACTGATCAGAAAACAACAACAACAACATTCCTACCTATAAACGTATTAAATTTGTATACCAAGTCACCATAAAACTCAGAATGAGGTTCCGAAAGGCCCTGACACAAGAGCGTTTTTTTTATCCAACATTAAATTTGGAAATCAATTCGTAGTGTTATGCCCCTACATCTTCATGCACTCGAGATTATCTGCCATGATTGGAATGGTCGGGTTAACAGATCACGTGAAGCGTAGCTTCTGCAATATTCACGGCTATTCGATAAATATACTGAGTTCGACAGTCTACGCAACTTTATTTTTTCATCTCACCTTTTTAATTGGCCAATTATCTGAAAACCTTTGTGCCCAATCAGCATCAAAATGACTCAAAACTCTTTGTGTGTTAACAAATCCAAAGTTTTAGTGCGCATGAGCATACCATTTCGGGGTATATGTACTATAGGAATGAATAATTATTTTACGGGCATGGCCTACGGGCGAGGAAGGCGCTCAGGAGTGTCCGCCTATAGGTAACACGTATGTGTGATAGAATTTCCTCTGTAAATCTGTCATCGTAGATGGACTTCCGGTCTTGAAGTTCTCGCGATAATTTTTAGACAAAATAGATGTAGTCATCTCTTTCCTATCCAGGACTATACAATTTTGCAATTCACATGTAGCGCTCGTTTACATAAAATATACAATTACGAAATGTCATTAAACTACTTAAAATGTATAAGTAAAATAGGAAAGAGACCATTGTCAAATAAATCTAAAACAACCCAAGATGAGGGTGAGGTTAGGGCCCTGTAAAACCGGTTTAAGCCCTCCCCCCGTAATGTTATATTACTGATCGTTCCGAGGCGATACTTCTGTTGTGGTTCTAATTGTTTCATGTTTTGGAGTCGAATTCTGAACCTTATGTACGTTTTCATATTTTAAGTTAAGTTCCGGTGACTTAATGGCCGCCCATTGGGAAATAGCTGCTCACTCGGCTTATGATATGTTTTCTTAGTATAAGTAATTGTGTAAATTTAGTTTTTCCCGCCTCGGTTTTTGGAGTGAAAATTTCTTTCTGATTGCGCCTTTTCCTGATCATTGCCTACTACAATTGTACCTTTTTAAGGTCAAGAAACAGTCTAGTTTTTAGTAATTCTTCCTACTGTATTATGTACCGTCTCCAAGTTTCTTGATGGTTGTCTTTGTTAATCTGAAATATCAAATATGAATATTTATATTTTGCCCGATATTTTGCAAGCACTCTTGTTTCTTTACTGATCTTTATGTTGTATGTTTACCTATCATATGTCTGCCTAAGTCACATGTTTGCATGTTGTAACAGAAGGGCCAGTTGGTTTAATACCCAAAATAGTGCAATATGGCCCATACTACCTCCCACTGAACGTTTTCACTGCTTCCAAAGGATCAAACTTTTATATTTTATTCTGAATAAACTTGAAAACTTGAAACTAAATTTGACATTAATGTGATAGCACATACGTTTATAACGTGTTCGAGTATAATGGTGTTTTTAACTGATCAGAAAACAACAACAACAACATTCCTACCTATAAACGTATTAAAGTATACCAAGTCACCATAAAATTCAGAATGAGGTTCCGAAAGGCCCTGACACAAGAGCGTTTTTTTTTTCTTTTTTTTTTTTTTTTTAATCCAACATTAAATTTGGAAATCAATTCGTAGTGTTATGCCCCTGCATCTTCATTCATTCTAGATTATCTGCCATGATTGGAATGGTCTGGTTAGTAGATCTCATGAAGCGTAACTTCTGCAATATGCACGGCTATTCGATACAATGTATCCGATAAATATACTGAAAATCATGATTGGAATGGTCTGGTTAGTAGATCTCATGAAGCGTAACTTCTGCAATATGCACGGCTATTCGATACAATGTATCCGATAAATATACTGAAAATCAAAAATCTTGCAAATGTATCCGATAAATATACTGAAAATCAAAAATCTTACTATATACAAATAATTTTTGGGAAATTATTTGTATATAGCAGTTTCACGGACCAGACCAGGAACGTCACAAGCCTGCTTAAGTAATGCTAGCATGGTGTTAATAGCTTGTTTAAATGTAAGAATCCGATGAACTGATAAATTGTTGAGGAGAGAACACAAAAGTCAGGGTCAGCTGGGCGGTCCTGCACATGGAAAACGCATTTTACTACACAACTTATTATAGAACAGGTAATTATAGTGCCTAATTACTTGGTGTGTATGGTCTCAGACATACTGATCGGGACCTTTGTTGTTCGCATGATAAAATGGTTTTGTTTGAGGAGGCGAGTTTTGCTATCTCGCATACATGCTTTTATAGAAAATGTATAGATTTTGTATATAATGCCTTTTATTTGGTGACTTCAATCTTTCTTTTTCTCTTCTATTTCACGATGACAGGTGGTAATATGAATAAGACTAATGTTCAATTTACTATTAAACGTCGTCTGCAGTTGGGTCATTGGAATTTGAATGGATTAATGTCAAAACAGTTAGGTCTTAAATTAGAAAATGAGGATGTCTTAAAAGTAATCAGTAGTTGTCATATATTCGGCATAACTGAGACACATTTATTACCATCTAATGGGAAACAACTTGTCGGATATAAAGATTTTCATTCGTTTCGAAAACAAGGAGAACGAAAGAATTATAATAGTGGGGGATTGTCTGTATATATTAAGGATGAGATACTGGATGGGGTCTCGGTAAAGCATGGAGAAACGCCGGATTTTATATGGGTAGAATTGAAAAAAAAAAACAGTTCTTTAAATTACAGGAAAACGTCTACATCGGATTTGTATATATCGCTCCTGCGAACTCAAATGTAAATGACCGCGACTGCACAGCTTATGAATCTCTAGAAAAAGATATTTCAAAGTTTAGTTTAAAGGGAGATGTAATGCTTTTAGGGGATTTTAACAGTAGGGTAGCTAAGATGTCTGATTATATCATAAATGATGGTGATAAGCATACTCCAATTCCAGATACATATATAAGCGACGAATGCGAGGATTTATCAGTCAGACGTAATGAAGATGTAAATATGAATGAATATGGAAAATATTTATTGTCGTTATGTCAAGAACACCAACTCAGAATAATGAATGGTAGAATTTTGGGAGACCTGAATGGTAAACTAACTTGTTTTAAGTGGAATGGCTGCTCTGTAGTTGATTATGGCATTGTACATAGAGGTTTGAGGAACAGAATAGATTTTTTCAAAGTTTGGGAACTTTTTGGAAACATCTCCGACCATTGCCCGATTTCATGCGGTTTAAAGTGTTCTTATAAAATTGCAAATTTTGAGAATGATATATATCCAATGAGACCAAATTGTAAATGGGATGATCAATCGAGCTTTATATATAAATATACACTAAAATCAGATGGCATATGCAATCAAATAGAATCAGTTTTACAGATGACCGAGTCAAATTTATGCATAGATGAAATGTTATCAAAGGTTGAAAATATTTTGGAATCAGCTGCTCATGGAGCTCTGAAAGAAAGAAAAACAATATATTCAAAGTTTAAAATTAAGAAAAAGAAATGGTTTGACAGAGACTGTTATGGATTAAGGAAAGAGGTTATTAGGTTAGGAAGAAAAATGTGTAGATCAAAAGTAACACATGAACAGAGAATTGTATTTTTCAGTAAGAAAAGGGATTTGCGAAAACTGTTAAAATTTAAGAAAAAAGAATTTCGACAAAATATTTTGAGCCAGTTAAACAATTTAGAAGAAAATAACCAAAAACAATATTGGAAATTAGTCTCGGAATTAAAAGAACTAGAAGCAAATAAAACATGCGAAAGTGAGTGTCTGTCAGCAAAAGAATGGGTCGATTATTTCAGTACTCTTCTATATAATAGTAACATGGAAAATTGTACAAACTTGGAATCTTGTATTAGCAAAATGTTAGAAACTAACACATTTTCAAAACTTGACTACCGTATCACACAAAAGGAAATAAAATACTGTATTTCAAAACTTAAAAATGGCAAAGCAGTTGGTATGGACCGAATTTCAGCAGAAATGATCAAGGCATCGACTAATCAACTTCTTCCCGTGTATGAAAAAAATATTTAATTCAAGATTCAGACAAGGAATTTATCCACAGCATTGGAAAGAGAGTTTTATTGTACCTTTATTTTTAAGTCAGGTTCACATAAAGACCCCTCTAATTATAGAAGTATTGCCATTAATAGTGCACTTAGTAAGGTATTTAGTATGCTTTTAACTAACAGGCTTGAATCGTTTGCTCAAGAAAATAATTTAATTGACGATACACAAATAGGTTTTAAAAAAGGTAGTAGAACAGTTGATCATATGTTTATACTGACTACTTTGATAGATAAGTATGTTAAGAAGCTTAAATCACCATTGTATGTATGTTTCGTTGATTTTAGGAAAGCATATGACAGTGTATGGAGACACGCCCTTTTATATAAACTCTCAAGAATGGATATAAACGGGATGTTTTCCAATATTATTAATTCTATGTATGGAAATAACAAAATGTGCGTTAGAGTTGATAAATCACATCGTTCACATTTCTTTACAAGCAATGTTGGTGTTCGTCAGGGAGATGCAATTAGCCCGATTCTTTTTAACTTATATGTATCTGATTTGAAAAAATTACTCGGGTCCGATTTTGAGGCACCACTTTTGGACACATCTTCTGTAAACTGTCTAATGTATGCTGATGACCTGGTTCTAATATCTCGATCTGAAATAGGTTTGCAAGGTTTAATCGACAAACTAAGTCTATATTGTAAGAGATGGAAAATGGAAGTTAATATTGATAAAACGAAAGTTATAAAATTCAGTGGTAATGTTCATAAATGTAAAACAAATTTCTATTATCGAGAGAAAATGATTGAAAATGTTATAAATGATAAATATTTAGGCCTAGTATTTAATGCATTTGGCACCTGGTCAAATGCAATGGAGAATTTATCAACAAGGGGAATGAAAACCCTATTTTCTTTAAAACGATATATTTGCACCGGTAATATTAAAAGGTACAAGTAGGCAAAGATCAGGAAAAGGCGCAATCAGAAAAAGATTTCCACTCCAAAAACCGAGGTGGGAAAAAACCAAACTAACAATCAGGCACCTATACCATGAAACATATCGTAAGCCGAATGAGCAGCTATTTTCCCAATAGGTGGCCACTCAGTTACCTTAACTTAACTAAAAATATGAAAACATACATAAGGCGCCAACAGCACAAAAAATTTTAAACACCAAGACATAAAACAAAAAGAACCACTACAGAAGTATCGACTTGGAACGATCAGTAACACAAAGTTACTGGCGGGCTTAAACCGGTTTTACAGGTACCTAACCTCACCCTCAGCTTCCGCAGTGGTTCAAAACATTTAGTTAGTTCTTCGGTCCTCGTGGTGAATCTCTAACTAGTCAATGAATCATCAAGAACAAACAAATAAATCATGATAAACATCCTGATGAATCAAAAACCAGGACTCACAGATTGAGTAAGCTGCCCGACGATGGAGATCCCTGGGCGCCGAATAACCTACTAACTCCGGAGCAAAAGAAAAACACCAGTTGGACCCCGGTGGGCCAAGCAACAGACAAGAAGCTCCGGCCCCAACCAACTAAAATGAATAGCTTTAAGAAGCTCCGGCCCCAACCAACTAAAATGAATAGCTTAAAGTTCGCTTAGGTTTGAAAATGTTTGACCAAATGATAAAACCAATTTTATGTTATGCGTCTGAGTTATGGAGTGCTTGTGATTTGGGCAAACGAAAATTCCGTACAGATGACGGGCTTGCGAAATATTTAGATTCTGTAGCTATTGAGAAAGTCCATGTGAAATTCTGTGAATTTATATTAGGAGTGAATAAAAGAGCAGTTAATCTGGCTGTTAAAGGTGAACTGGGTCGTTTCCCTATAAGTTTTTCATGCATTATACAAGCTTTTAAATATAGATACCATCTTCAGGAAGCTTCTAATTCGCTTCTTCGAGAAGCGGCTTTTGTAAATAAAGGTCTTTTTGATAGTGGAATTTCATGCTGGTTTACTTTTTATAAACGTATGTGTAAGTTAATAAATACGACAGCAGATGACCCGTCATGTGTGGTTAATTTACTGAATTTTATGTGCAATAAATTTAGGATATACTGGTTTAACACTGTATCAAGTTTTAGTAAATTGGATACATATACTTCCTTTAAATGCAGATTTGATATGGAAGATTATCTCGATACGATTTCGAATAGAGAACATAGAGTTCAATACACGAAGATACGGATAAGTAATCACAGGCTCGCTATTGAGACCGGCAAGTTTAATAAAACTCAGAGGAATGACAGATTGTGTTTATATTGTAAACATCATTCAAAATCAGACATAGAAGATGAAAAGCATATCTTATTACGCTGTCCTCTGTATGATGTATACAGGAATGAATTATTTGCCTACGTGGATGAGTTATGCCCGAGATTCAAAGAATTGAACGGTTTCGAGAAATTCAACTATCTTTTGAATTCCGATGGCCCAATTGTGAAGGCAGTTGCTAGGTTCTTTTATAAGGCAAATACTACAAATCTGAATGACAACAGCATTTAATATATGTTCTATGCCCCCTTATCCTTTTCCTCTCTCTCTCTCTCTCTCTCTCTCTCTCTCTCTCTCTCTCTCTCTCTCTTGGTGGCGACATATTATTTGATATTGTTAATGTCTCATGTGTGTTTTGAGATGGAACAATAAATTAATTGTATTGTATTGTATTGTATTGCACCACCCTTTTTTGTTATTCTTTATGATTAAGTGAATTATTTTTATTACAAACATTATTTAGGATTAATTCCAATATCAAATCTTTGACTTTGCACCAATTCCAATAATGTGGATGTCAATGCAAAATTTTGGGGACAAAAAATGTAAAATTGCACTTTTTGGGACAAAATGATTACCAATGAAAATTTTCAATCAGTTTTTATTGTACATGTGATCTGAATCATGACAGTTGCAGAAAAAACAACAAAACATTTTGAATTTTAGGGAATTTGGAGTTTTTACAAAATTTTGAAAATTGGCATTTTCGGAAAATTAAAAGGTGGTTTTGAAAATTTCACTTAAACAGCAAAGAAAACAAACAAAAATGCATTTTTAGGCTATGGCAGGCAAGCACATACCCCACTTGACTCTTTGACAAGTTTCATAAACTTGCTGTACTTCCGGTTTGCATGCAGGCCTTTTTAACATGAACTGCGACACTAAAAATGAGAAATGCACTTGTGTGTGATAATTGTAATAGTTTTTATATAGGACAAACCAGCAATGAATTGCGTAAACGTATGACATTGCACAGACAACAAACCCTAAGAGGTGAATTTGCTGAGCGCCAAGCTAGGTAACCACTGGTACCATTATTATCAACAACACGGCAATGAATTTTTCAGTGTTTACAAGTCTGATAAATAGAAATCATCAACAAACTTTGTAAAACAGTGTTTTAAAATATTCACATCAAAAGCGACAGTATGCATGAGATGTTTGTCCTAAAAAATGAACAAATCGGGTTTTGTCAAGTTCTGTCTATCATGTCCAGATACTCCAGGTGAATTTATCATGAATTTACACGTTTAACAGTCGAATTGGTAAATTTCCCTCCCCCCCCAAAAAAAAAAAATAAAAAAAATAAAAATAAAAATAAAATAAATAAATAAATAAATAAATAAATAAAAAAAAAAATAAATAAATAAAAAAAAAATAATAAAAAAATAAATAAAAATAAAATGATTTTTTAAATGCGAAGAAAATCTACCAGTAGAGAAAAAAATGAACATTGGTGCTTTTCCGAGTCGGAAGGGCCCCTTTGTTGACATCCATTCATAATTTCTACAAATGCTATGTTAAAACTTAAAACCCATTTTATTCTGAAACATTGATTTGCTTTTGCATTTTTACCCCAAACACCAGGTTAGTCAGACAATATTTGTTTTGAACACTAAGCAACTTGAGTGTCCTGAAAGAAACACATGTGTCATTCTGAATAGTAGTGGTTTGTCAGAAAATTGAATTTGAGAAGTGGTCGGTTAGAACTTTTTCACTAGTATACTATTGAATATATCATTTTCCCTATATTTGATAATATTTTCATTATCGCAAAAACGATGCGAACTACTTTTTATTATCTGGGCATTTGCATGGAATAAGGAGGTCGGCATACCACTATTGTATGTGCTATATACAGACACAAGATAATACACAAGAAGGGAAGAGTAGGCAATCACCACGAAATTGCGCAATCAGAAAGAAGTTCCCACTCCAATAATGAGATGGGAGAAAACTAAATTGACAGTCAGGTACTTATACTAAGAAGAAATACTACCATAAGCCGACAGAGCAGCTATTTCCCAATAGGCGGTCACTAAGTTACCCGAACTTAACTATTATATGAAAACGTACATAAGGTGCAGACAGCACAAACATACAACACCAAAATATAAAACAGTTAGAACCACAACAGAAGTTTCTCCTTGGAACGATCAATTATATAAAATTACTGGCGGGGGGGGGGGGGGGGCTTAAACCGTTTTTACAAGTACCTTGCCTCACCCTCAGCTTGCTTCACAACATTTAGCTAGTTGTAGGACAAACAAATACATTATGAAAACTACCATGATGAATTTAAAGGGGATATATAAAAGTTATTTTAGAACATTTTTATTCTTTGTCTGCTGATCACATTTGTTCTTGGGACTTGTTTATCGAAAACTAAACCCAAATATACCCACCGGCTCAAAAGATATGGGACCGAATTTGATTAACAACATTGTATTCATGTGAGAGTAGTCTCCCTTGGTGAAAAAACTAAAAACAAAAATAATTCACTTAAATGATGATCAAAAGTTTTGAAACTGAAATAAGAAGTTGTATAAATAGTTTATAATTATTTACAAACGATAAGTTGTTTATTTTGTTTGTTTGTTTGCATGATATTCAAAATTTCCTGTGTGCGTCTATGACGTCATAGTGGCACTAATGAATATTCATGAGATAAAATGCCAAATTACAAATCAAGCTATCTCTGGAACCTGTCATGATAATTTGGTGAGGTTTTCGGCAATCAGTTCCTTTTATCAATGTCTACTTCAGTTTTATGCAACCAAAACCTTTAGGTTATAACTTGAATGTTATGCGACAGTCTGCATGCTTAGTTTTTAACCCAATCATGGTTGATAACTATGCTGCCTTCTTTAATTGCACGCCGGTGGGTCGGGCGTCAGACTCTATGATGGCCCCGACATAAAGCTATTCATTTTAGTTGGTTGGGGCCGGAGCTTCTTGTCTGTTGCTTGGCCCACCGGGGTCCAACTGGTGTTTTTCTTTTGCTCCGGAGTAAGTAGGTTATTCGGCGCCCAGGGATCTCCATCGTCGGGCAGCTTACTCAGTCTGTGAGTCCTGGTTTTTGATTCATCAGGATGTTTATCATGATTTATTTGTTTGTTCTTGATGATTCATTGACTAGTTAGAGATTCACCACGAGGACCGAATAACTAACTAAATGTTATGAACCACTGCGGAGGCTGAGGGTGAGGTTATGGCCATGTAAAACCGGTTTAAGCCCGCCAGTAACTTTGTGTTACTGATCGTTCCAAGTCGATACTTCTGTGGTGGTTCTTTTTGTTTTATGTCTTGGTGTTTAAAAAAAAAAAAAAAAAAAAAAAAAAAAAAAAAAAAAAAAAAAAAAAAAATTGTGCTGTTGACGCCTTATGTATGTTTTCTTATTTTTAGTTAAGTTAAGGTAACTGAGTGGCCACCTATTGGGAAAATAGCTGCTCATTCGGCTTACGATATGTTTCATGGTATGGGTGCCTGACTGTTAATTTGGTTTTTTCCCACCTCGGTTTTTGGAGTGGGAATCTTTTTCTGATTGCGCCTTTTCCTGATCTTTGCCTACTTGTGCCTTTTTAAAACGAGGACTCACAGATACAATAAGCCCCAGGCTGCCTGGCGATGGAGGTCCCCGGGCGCCAAACAACAGACAAGAAGCTCCGGCTTATTCAACTAAAGGACCAAGAAGGCAATGATCAGGAAATGGCACAATCAGGAAGAAATTCCCAATCCAACGAGTAGCCCAAGGGCAACGATCGCTCACCTGAGAGTCAACAAGTACAGTCACTGGACAAAGTAATTTGGGGATTTACCATATTAGATGGGCATGGTGGCCATCTTGGATATGTGACCTTGAAACCCTAATTACATCAGCAGAATAGCTCTTGTCTGGATTGTGTATCCTCTTGTCTGCCATTTGGTTCACTTGAAAAAAAATCCATCTAACAAGGTCAGGGTGGGGGCATATTTGACCCCAGGGGCATAATTGGCAGGATTTATGTAGAGCTCCACATGACATTGTTGTATATCAAATATACAAGCTTTGTGGCATGCTGTTGCAGAGAAGATTTTTTCATGTATTTTCATTATAAGTCTATGGTAGATAATGACATGCCTGTGGCGTGGCCTGAATGGACATGGCACCGTTGGCAGCACTTATAAAGGAGAGTATTATACATTAGTCCACACAACATATGAAAGCTCTGGGCCATATGGTTTCGGAGAAGAAGATTTTTTTTATTTTTCCAATTGTAAGTCTAAGGGAGCTATTGACTCCCCCGAGGTGGGGCCATTTCTGACCCCAGGGGCATGCTTTGCTGGATTTATGTAAAGCTTCACATAACAATGCTGCATACCAAATATAGAAGCTTTGGCTGTTGTGGTTTCAGAGAAGAAGATTTTTTCATGTATTTTCCATTGTAAGCCTATGGCAGATAATGATGCCCCCCAGGGCCGGGCCTGTATGGACCCCAAGGCCAGGGCTAGCAGGATTTATAAAGAGGACACTATACATTGCTACACACAAAAAATGAAAGCTCTGGGCCTTGTGGTTTCAGAAAGGAAGATTTTATTATGTTTTTCCCATGACGCCTCCGGGGCGGGACCTGTATGGACCCCAGGGGCACGGTTGGGAGGATTTATATAGAGGACCACTATACATTGCTACACACAAAATATGAAATATCTGGGCCTTGTGGTTTCGGAGAAGAGGATTTTTTTATGTTTTTCTCATGACGCCCCCGGGGCGGGGCTCGTATGGACCCCAGGGGCACAGTTGGCGGGATTTATAAAGAGAACTACTATACATTGCTACACACAAAATATGAAAGCTCTGGGTCTTGTGGTTTCGGAGAAGAAGATTTTTTTTATGTTTTCCCATTGTACGTCTATGGGAGCTAATGACCCCTGGGGCGGGACCATTTTTGACTCCAGGGGCATGGTTGGCAGGATTTATAAAGAGGACCACTACACATTGCTACATACAAAATATAAAAGCTCTGGGCCTTGTGGTTTCGGAGAAGAAGATTTTTTTATGTTTTTCCCATGACGCCCCCGGGGCGGGGCCCGTATGGACCCCAGGGGCAGGGTTGGCTGGATTTATAAAGAGGACCACTATACATTGCTACACAGAAAATATGAAAGCTCTGGGCCTTGTGGTTTTGGAAAGCCCTGGGCATTGTGGTTACGGAGAAAAAGATCTTTTTATGTTTTTCACATGACGCCCCCGGGGCGGGGTCCGTATTGGCCCCAGGGGCACAGTTGGCAGAATTTATGTAGAGGACCACAATACATTGCTACATACAAAATATGAAAGCGCTGGGCCTTGTGGTTTCCGAGAAGAAGTTTTTTTTTTTGTTTTTTTCCCATGACCCCCCCCCCCGGGCGGGGCCCGTATGGACCCCAGGGCACGATTGGCAGGATTTATAAAGAGGACCACTATACATTGCTGCACACAAAATATGAAAGCTCTGGGTCTTGTGGTTTCGGAGAAGAAGATTTTTTTTATGATTTTCCCATGACGCCCCCGGGGCGGGGCCCGTATGGACCCCAGGGGCACGATTGCCAGGATTTATAAAGAGGAACACTACACATTGCTACATACAAAATATAAAAGCTCTGGGCCTTGTGGTTTCGGAGAAGAAGATTTTTTTATGTTTTTCCCATGACGCCCCCGGGGCGGGGCCCGTATGGACCCCAGGGGCAGGGTTGGCTGGATTTATAAAGAGGACCACTATACATTGCTACACAGAAAATATGAAAGCTCTGGGCCTTGTGGTTTTGGAGAAGAATATTTTTTTATGTTTTTTTTTTCCATGACGCCCCCGGGGCGTAGCCCGTATTGACCCCAGTGGCACGGTTGGCAGGATTTATAAAGAGAACCATTATACATTGCTACACACAAAATATGAAAGCTCTGGGTCTTGTGGTTTCGGAGAAGAAGATTTTTTTTTTATGTTTTTCCCATTGTAAGTCTATGGGAGATATCTGTTGCCATGGAAACCAGAGTTCTGATCTGTCCTGGCCCAAAACCTAATACAACCTTTCCCCCTCCTCGATGATACTTTACATAAAATTTGATCACGATTGGCCTTCTTGTCTTAGAGATATTAAAGTTTGAAAATGTGGACGGACGCACGCACGGACGGACGCCGGCTCGACTACTATACTATAAGCTCACCTTGTGAGCCTTCGGCTCAGGTGAGCTAAACACCGATGTGGGAAAAAAACTAAATTGACAGTTAGGTACTTATACTAGGAAAACATATCTTAAGCCGAGTCAGCAGCTGTTTTCCAACAGGCGACCACTCAGTTACCCGAATTTAACTAAAATATGAAAACATACATAAGGTTCATACCAAAACATAAAGCAAATAGGACCACAGTAGATGTATCGCCTTGGAACAATCAGTAATATGAAACTACTGAGGGGAGGGCTTAAATCGGTTTTACAGGGACCCAACCTCACCCTCATCTTCCGCAGTGGTTCATTTGTGTTCGACCCACGTGGTGAATCTCAAACTAGTCAATGAATCATTAAGGACAACAAATAAATCATGATAACCACCATGATTAATAAAAAACGAGGATTCACAAATTCAGTAAGCTGCCCGACGATGGAGATCCCTTGGCGCCAAAAACCCGGAGCAAAAGAAAAACACCAGCTGGACCCCGGTGAGACAAGCAAGAAGCTCCGGTCCCAACCAATTAAAATGAATAGCTTTAAGTCAGGGCCAAAGAATAGCTTAACGCTCGTAAGTCGGGGCTGTCACAGAGTCTGACACCCAACCCACCGGCGTGCAATTAAAGAATGAAGTTAGTTAAATATAAGCATGCAGCTGTCGCATGACATTTAAATTATATCCTACAACGTTTGTAACGCATAAAGATTTATCTATACTGAAAAGAAAAATCATTCCTTCCTATAAGTTTCTTAAATTTGTAAACCAAGAAGTCACCATAAAAAGGTGTCAGAAAATGGCGCAATCAAACAAAATTCCCACTCCAAAAACCGAGATTGAAAGAAAAAAAAAACAAAAAAAAAAAAAAACAATTAGGTACTAATACTAGGAATACTTAACTAAAATACAAAAACGCACGGCGCAAATAGCACAAAAATTCAACGCCAAAACATAAAACAATAAGAAGAACCACAAAAGTATCGAATTGGAACGAACAGTAATATAAAATTACTGGCCCTCACCCATTGGGGCCTAAAGAAATAGATGTCAGCAAACTCAACCTAATAACCCAGCCTGCGAGGCGACCTCGGGGCAAGAAAGCTTCTAAGAGACTGAATGTCTTAGAGCGGAATAAAGGCAGTATGAGACAAGCTTTATTAACAGACATTTGCAACCAACGGTATGCAATCAATCTCAATTCAGAGGGCCTCAGAGGAAACTGGACAGTTTTCCATAAAATGGTTCATTCTTAAGCTGCAACATCTCGCAAACATCAATAATATATAAAACTTTGATCCTTTGGAAGCAGTGAAAACGTTAAAAGGGGTATAGTATGGGCCATATTGCACATTTTCAGGTACCAAACCCTCATCAGTGACCCTTTATAAACTAAACGGGGTCAAATAATTAAAACATTGTTTAGAAGATGACTTTATACTCTGAATATTCTGTCCGATCTCAAAGGACCGAAAGAAATATTATAACCTGCACTATGGATGATGACTTTTAGGGCCACCACACGGCACAACGCCAGCTGCAGTAATAGCAAATAAAATATAAAAGTTTGATCCCTTGGAAGCAGTGAAAACGTTCAAAGGGGTGTAGTATGGGTCATATTGCTCAATTTCGGGTACTGAACCCTCATAAGTGACCCTTTATACTCTGAATATTCTTACTGATATGGTTTGATGAGAATGATGACAAAATTCAGAGACTTCTTGAAGAAAAGAACCAATTGCACAAGGCGCATAAAAAAGTACAAGTAGGCAAAGATCAGGAAAAGGCGCAATCAGAAAAAGACTCCCTATCCAAAAACCAAGGTGGGAAAAACCAAACTAACAATCAGGTACTTATACCATGAAAACATTTCGTAAGCCGAATGAGCAGCTATTTTCCCAATAGGTGGCCACTCAGTTACCTAAACTTAACTAAAAATATGCAAACATACATAAGGCACCAACAGCACAAAAATATTTTAAACACCAAGACATAAAACAAAAAGAACCACCACAGAAGTATCGACTTGGAACGATCAGTAACACAAAGTTACTGGCGGGTTTAAATCGATTTTACACGGCCGTAACCTCACCCTCAGCTTCTGCAGTGGTTCATAACATTTAGTTAGTTCTTCGGTCCTCGTCGTGAATCTCTAACTAGTAAATGAATCATCAAGAACAAACAAATAAATCATGATAAACATCCTGATGAATCAAAAACCAGGACTCACAGATTCAGTAAGCTGCCCGACGATGGAGATCCCTGGGCGCCAAATAACTTACCAACTCCTGAGCTAAAGAAAAACATCTGTTGGACCCCGATAAAGCTGATACTGGCTTAGTATCCAAGAAAGCAGCCAACAACAACATTTGTAAGACAGTCCGGACCAAGCATAGGGACATGCATGATTCCTTGCTGACTGAGGAAGAAAAAAGAAGAAATTCAGTCTTTTGCGGACAGAAAGGACATGCAGAAATTTCCTGATAAACTGAAAACATTTATGTCCCAAAGAGTTCTGGAGCCACCACATTGCTCAGTGCAGATGGAAGCACCCTGCTCACTATAAAGATGCTATCTTGGGAAGGTGAGCAGAACACTTCAATAGTGTGCTTAATCGGCAATCAAGCATCGATGAGGATGCAATCGACAGACTTTCACAGAAAGAGTGTAATGTTCTGTTAGAAGAATTTCTTATAATCATGGAAACAAGAAAAAGGTACAAGAAGGCAAAGATCAGGAAAAGGCGCAATCAGAAAAAGATTCCCACTCCAAAAACCGAGATGGGAAAAAACTAAATTAACAATCAAGTACTATACCATGAAAACATATCGTAAGCCGAATGGACAGCTATTTTCCCAATAGGTGGCCACTCAGTTACCTAAACTTAACTAAAAATATGAAAACATACATAAGGTGCCAACAGCACAAAACATTTTAAAACACCAAGACATAAAACGAAAGAACCACCACAGAAGTATTGCCTTGGAACGATCAGTAACATAAAATTACTGGCGGGCTTAAATCGATTTTACATGGCCATTACCTCACCCTAAGCTTCTGCAGTGGTTCATAACATTCAGTTAGTTCTTCGGTCCTCGTGGTGAATCTCTAACTAGTCAATGAATCATCAAAAACAAACAGATAAATCACGAAAAGCAGTTCAACAACTGTCATCTGGCAAAGCTCCAGGAGCAGATGCAATTCCTGCCGAGGTTTATAAGGCTGGGGGCTACCCATGGCAGAGAAACTGACAGAGTTGTTTCCCAAGCGGAAAGGAAATCCTCGTCTGTGACAACCACAAAGACATCTCCCTCCTATCCATTGCTGGGAAGATACTGGCAAAAAAATCTGTGGAATCGCCTGAATGTTTATCTTGATCAGACGGGACTTATCCCAGAAAGTCAATGTGGATTCAGAGAAGACAGAGAAACACTAGACATGATTTTCACAACAAGACAGCTTCTAATCAGGAGAAATGCCAAGAGCAGAATGTAGATCTATACATGACGTGACATCTATACATGAAGTTTTTGTCACAATTGTCAGTCGTGATGGGCTCTGGAAAATCATGGCCAAGTTTGGATGTCCACCGAGATTTATAGCAATGGTGCGGCAATTTCATGATGGCATGCAGGTACGTGTGCAAAATAATGGAGAGTTCTCTGAACCCTTTGAGGTAACGAATGGAGTCAAACAGGGCTGTGTTATGGCATCAACACTGTTCAGGATGTTTTCTGCCATGCTCATGCATGCTTTTCATGACAGTGATACTGGTTTTTCCAATCAGATACTGTTTTGAGGGCAACAAAGTTGCAAGCCAAAACTAAGGTGCATACTGATGTGCTAGATAAGCTCCTCTATACAGATGATATGGATAAGAATGCCAGCTCCGAGGCAAAAATGCAAAAAGCCATGGGTCAAGACAGTGGCTGTTCTCTAACCAGCACATGGAAAACCGGACAATGAACCAACCAAAACTGAAAGTTATTGATAAATACACCCACCCGGGAAGCATTCTCTCCAGAGCAGTGCACATTGATGACGAGGTCACTGCTAGAATTGCAAAAGCCATTGTGACATTCGGAAGACTCCGTGCAAATGTCTTGGAGCGAAATGGAATCAAGCTTGACACCAAGCTAAAAGTCTATAAGGCTGTAGAATTGCCAACCTGGACAGTATACCAATGTCATGCAAAGAGACTTAACCATTTCCATTTGAGCTGTTTGAGACAGTTAAAAATTAAGTAGCATGACAAAATTCCAGACACAGAGGTCCTGAAGGAAGCAGGGATGCAAATCATAGGGAACAATAGTCTTCACTAGCACCATCGGCTATTATCGGATTTACGGAAATACCCGAGCGCTTACCTGTGAAATTACTGTTGAGCGATGTACACAATTGAATAGGAAAACCATATAAAATGTTAAAAATGACACTTTTTCCGTTTTACGACAAAATTTTATAAGTTATGGTCATAATGTTTATAATATGCCATAAAATGTGGTATAAAAATATACAAAATAAGTATTTGCCTTGTTTCTTCCTTTTGCGATTGAAAATCCTTCCATATTCGAAAGTTCGTCCATATTAAATCTCATAGACTCAGTAGGAATTTTGCGAAAAGGTGTAAGAAGTCATTTTTAGCCTTAAATTTCATAAATTTGGGATTTTTTGCGAACTTTTTATAAGTTATCACCATTTAGAAAATTTTATAAGCTTTAATCTGATGTGTTTTATAATAAAATAAGTATTTTCAAAATTTCTTCCATTTGACTCAGAAGATGCAAAATTACGCGTTTCGCAACCACCATCCTGACTTACTCTATGAAATGCCTAAGTCCAAACCAAGAGGAGCAGCGTCGCTACCACTGTAACCAGTTGAGTCGGTTATTCAATAAAGAAATAAAGAAAGAATGAAAGATCATGTTTAATTAAAGAAATTATTTTAATGAAAGGAGCCGAATTCAATGCAGAAATTAAAGGTTTGTACTCGCTATAGTGATTTGTTTTACTCAACAGCAGTTTAGCTGGAAGTGAGAACTTTAAATCATTTAATATACCGCGACATACATGTTGACACCATGATAGACAACTTTTAACAGGTAGAAGTCAACTGCATGGAAATTGTACATATATTTAATCAGTGCGTGTTAGAATGCATAGTATAAGAAAGAAAGAAAGAAAGAAAGAAAGAAAGAAAGAAACGATAATAAAATATGAAGTTCAAATCATGTTTAATTAAAGAACTTATTTTATAAAATGTGGAATTTAAAGATTTTGACTTACTAAATGCATCTTTTTTAATAAAACTATTACCTCACAATGAGAACTTTTAACGCGAAATACATGTTAGATACCTTTTTATAGATGAAAATAAGCTGCATGAGAATTGAACATGTATTTAATCAGCGTGAATGATTTTGCTATGTAGATAGTATACCTGTCCCAAACTCCGAGTTTTGTAAGAGCGTTATCATCTGTAGTCACAAACCGGCCTGGTTTGATGACAGGCTGGTGAAAACATTAAGCAAGATTTTTTTCATGTCGCGGCCAAACTGATTGTTCACACATTGAATCAGGTTTTCATTCTCAAATCAACTTGTGGCGCGTGTCTTAAATAAACATTCCCTGCAATAAAAGCTGGGGCCTGCGGCCGTATTACCTTGACGATATGTGATTTTGACAATTTCAGCGTTCGGAATAGAGATTGCATCTTGCGTATGTTTTTCTTCGTAAAATAAATGATCTATTTAGAGCTAAAAAAAAAAAAAAAAAAAAAAAAAAAAAAAAAAAAAAATCGCTGTGAAAGAGGACTAGGCCCAACATTATATATTCTACGCAAGTACAGAAACTAGATGCGATGCACCCAAGACTTTGGATATAGATCTGAGTATATGGATAAGAAAACATGTTTCGATCAGCCTGCACACCATATCTGCTCCATAAACACGTACATACATATTGGCGAGTCTCCGAGATTGGCATATATAACAAAGCATTATTTCTAGGCGCAAAACAAAGGAAGCTAATTTTCACCTACAAAAAATAGATTTTTTTTTATTACAAACAGTTTTTAGTCTGAAAAATAATGCGTCTAAATTCCAATTCATTTTAAGACATGAGACTGTGTTTGTGCAAATCAACATATGTGTCAATAACTGCATCGAGGTGATAGACGCTTCAGTTTTGTCAAGTGACATTAACGACAATAGGCCATCGGACCCTCTGAACTCTTAAGATTAGCCTGCACACTGAATCCCCGCAGGCAATTTGTACCTCTATTGTGCGATTCGTGCCTGATCATAAAAAATAAATCGCATAATTGCATCATGTTTTGTTTTCTTTCTTTCTTCCCATGCATACAATGTTACTCTAGGGAATTAATGCGTCGTGCTCAAGGACAAAACACAGTGCCCCATGAGGGTTTCGAACCCAGGACCGCTCGATATGGAGCTCCCTTCTACTGTATTTTAATTACCAAAAAGCACCCAGACCGACAGCAAAGTCCGCTCCTGCAATTCTAAGGAGCATGCACATGCGTGGTGAATTTTATGAAAAATAATTATCTTTTCTAATTTCAAGAATTCAAATATAGTTTACCCATTGCGAAAACTTCTTCGTGCAATATATCTATATAGAGATTTTTTTTTTCAGCGATAATGATAGAAACATTTGATATTTTTTTTTTTTCATATTTTTGCTCGAAACATGGAATAAGGATACACGTTAGAACCGATTTGGAGCAAAAAAAAAAAAAAAAAAAAAAAAAAAAAAAAAAAAAAAAAAAAAAAAAAAAAAAAAATAGGTTACCCTGTATACCCCAGTTTAACTAAATAATTTTGGGATTTAAGGGAGTATTCATTGCATCGACATGTTTTCACGATGCATTTTTGACTGCACAGACGGAATACGTCTAATCTGGTCAGAACCCTTGAAACATCCATTTCTTATTACTTTTACTATGACTCTTTTTCTTTCAATTTCATATAACTCAAATTGCATAAATCTATCCCAGGCCTTAGCCACAAGTTACCTGTAAAACACATGTCTATATTGGTAATTGTCCCTCAGGTGTCAAAATAGGACATCGCGCACATCGCAATCTATGGGAAACAATCAAACAATCGAAATTTGATCTGCACAGGTAATTTTCCAGGTAACGCCTTGGTAACGTCCCTTAGCTGACTGAGGTAAATTGTCCCAGTTGTTTTGGAAGGAAATAGGTAAAATTGGAATAAGCCAAGACAGACGCAAAGAAATACCAATGGAAGTTAAGTTACCCAATGGTGATATCAGTACAAATGTCAGTGACATATTAAATGTATGGAAAACCGGATTTGAACAACTTCTTAATGGAAGCAATACAGAAAACATAGGAGATCCGCATTACGAGAACCCAAATCCTGACGACACAGACTCTTTAAATTATATAATCGGTGAGAATGAACTGAGGCTTGCAATTAACAAATTGAAAAACAATAAGGCAACCGGCGCAGACGAGCTGCCGGCGGAAATATTGAAATGTGATCGTCTAACCCATGTTTTACTTAAACTGTTTAATAAATGTTTTTCAACAGGGCTTATACCGGACTCATGGAAAAAGGTAATCATTAGTCCAATACATAAGTCTCCTACAACGGACCGAAGAGATCCACTTAACTATCGAGGGATTACCCTTACATCATCCGTATACAAGTTATACTGTAACATACTCAATGACAGGCTTAGTAAGTGGGAAAGCTCGAATAAAATTCTAACAGATAACCAAAATGGATTCAGAAAAACGCGTAGCACCATTGATCATGTCATGACAATCACTTCAATAATAGAAACCAGAAAACTAAATAACAGGAATACGTTCACTGCGTTTATTGATTTCAGAAAAGCATATGACAGTATCAATAGAAACCTACTTTTCGAAAAGCTTCGTTTTATTGGGATCGGCGGATCAATGTATAGAGCCCTGATAGCCATATATGACAATGTTCGGTGTTCTGTAAGGCTTAACGGTTTAAATACAGAATGGTTCGAAGTAAAGTGCGGCCTAAAACAGGGCTGCGCCCTGTCAAGCATTTTATTTAACCTCTACATCAACGATCTTATACAAAGAATAAACGAGTTAAATGTTGGCATTGATGTTGATGGGCAAAAAATTGGAATTTTAGCATACGCTGATGACATTGTCCTCCTTGCAGAGACGGAAACAGATCTACAAACATTGCTAAGTGAACTGAATATTTGGTGTCTTAGTAACAAAATGGAAATTAATCAAGGCAAATCTAAGGTCATACACTTCAGAAATCCATCTACAGTTAGTACCAGTCAAGTTTATACGTGTGGTGAAACCACTCTTGAAGTAGTAGATTCGTATATGTACCTGGGACTATTATTGACACAACATTTGGACTACAATTTAATGGCCAAACAAGTAGCAGCCTCTGCAAGCAGAGCTCTTGGTCTTCTTATTAGTAAATGTAAATCAGCCGGAGGATTTCCCTTTTCAACTTTCACCAAGTTATATGATAGCACCGTTGGTAGCATTATAGCGTATGGCGCAGCTGTTTGGGGATGCAGGAAATTCAAGTGTATAGCGGCTGTCCAGAATAGGGCGCTACGTTTTCACCTGGGGGTCGGAAGATATACGCCAAATGCAGCCGTAAATGGTGATACTGGATGGGAAACCGTTTACCAAAAACAGTGGAAAGTTGTCGTAAATCAGTGGTGTAGAATTCGACGCATGGACGTAAACAGGCTTAATTATAAAGTTTATCAGTGGTCGGTCAATCATAATAACTCACGTCATAAAAATTGGGCTGGTTATGTAAAGGATATGTTTACACAAGTTGGTTTCAGCTATTTGTTTGAAGCATCGTCAGATACTTTAAGTAAAAGATTTATCCAAGATTCCATTAATACACACCTTAAGGTAATTCAAAAGTACACATACACATATGCCATTTTTGGACGGTGTTGACACTTTTCTGGCCATCACACTGGAGAGACAATAAGCATGATTTTGTCCAAAATATTAGTCGGCGGCACTAATTAGAGTCATTCTTTATTTCTAAAGCCTAAAATTTTAGTCTTACAAAACGCCAATAAGAAGATAAGCCCCATGAAAAAATGACGAATTTTAGTGTTTTGGATGCTCTTACCTCCATGAGTTCAAGCGAAATCCGTGATACAGCCGAATATAAACACATAAATGTCAGAAATATGGACCGACTAGATAAATAAGATATTCCACTATTTAACACCACTTTACATGAAACGATGCTGCTTGTCGTTGTCTTACACGGGGTCTATTCTTCAAGCCAATATGCTCGGGAGTTGTGCTGGTTAAGGTCAGTTTAGTCTGGTGTTTCATTGCTTTCTTCAAAAAATGAAAAAAATATAAGAACTTAGGTCAGCAATGTACATTTTTTGAAGTGCAGTCTCTAGATACATGTTAAAACATCAAATTAACATTAACAAATCTTTGCAAAAGTTTGAGAAGCGCTCAGCGTAAATGTTCAAAGCTCATAAAAGCACGTGCCTCATCCGCGAGAAGATAAACTAGCGGTACATTTTGGTTGATTTGTCGACACACTTGTGATTTTGAGCAGATTGCTGAAGGTGAGTACACTTGTTGGTCTTCAATGATTTATATATTCAAGAAATAACATGTCATTTTGCTTTGGAGGAAGAACAGCATGTAAACATGTAACGTATAAGAATAAAATGTAGGGGTGGTGTGAATGCAAAGCACAAAATCATGGGTGGTGAGATATTTCCATAAACATGAAACTGTTGAGTTTTCGTTATTATTGAGATTCGTTCGTGATATGGTTTCTTTTAACAGGCAATACCATAATTAATATGTGCAGTTGCAAACATTAAGACTTTCGTTAAATTGTTACTGTAGATCGAAGAGTAATAGGCGTTATAAGCATTACAACTAATTTATACGATTTTAGTGAAAGTATAGTGATTATGCCTAGGTTACATTTGCACCGCTCATCGTACGATTTTTCGGTCTGTGATTTTTCCTACGATTTTAGACATCATCGGAAGTGATCTTTAGCTACGACGTATGTGTTAACAATTCAAAGATTTCTTGCTCTGGCTTTCGTCGATGTTTTGAGTCAGAACCGTAAAGAGATCGTATGGAAATCGTAGGGTATCCGCACTCTTTAATTGGAAATCGTACCGTGAGCCCGTGCGATGTCCGCGAGGAGTCGCTATGATTTCTGACTGAGCTCTTGCTGTCTCCCTACGATCGCAAAACTATTTTTGTCTATAAATTATCATAATAAATCGTGCGGCGATCGTACGATCATCGCAGTGTCTCCGTACGGCGCGCGCTCAACGTGTCTACGGTTTTGCGATTTTTAAAAATTTGTAAAAGTGCAGACTATTACAAAGTCGAAGAGGCTATGATGATAGTTGAACATCGTAGGGTCATCCTGCGGACACCGGACGAAAATGCCAAAATTGGCATCGTGCGATCATCGCACTATAATCGTAGGCCAAATGTAACCTATGCATTAGTCATAGTAGTCATTGATGTGAGGATTAGTTAGGCATTACGTCCACTGGATAATTTAGGTCGAACGGAGGCAAGACATAGGTTAAAAGTCCCATTTCAAACACTGGAGAAGCACGAGATTGAATAAACTATGATTGAATAGATCATTACAAAATAAGGTTTTTGACTCCGCCTTAGCTGTTGACTGGGACGTAAAGCATCTATTCAAACAAACAAACTTTTCAAAGTAGATCTTTTAACATTCAATGTATGTCACTTATAATACATCCCAGTCGACAATGGTTGAGTGATGTCCGGAGGGATTCAAAGCTCCCTGTGTAGAACCAGATATATGGTGCATAAACGTATACGCCCACCTACAGATGCAATAGTATATTTGCTAAACAACATTTGAGCCGCGTCATGAGAAAACCAACAATGTGGTTTACCGAACAGGTTCGACACAAACCGAGCTGTACAAACACAGAAGACGGATAGAGGATGAAAATTTTGGATTTAGAAAGTAGATGAATTGTACTAGCTGAGTAGCGAAAACAAAGGCGCTGATCAGCTTCGCAACTGTGAAGCTGATCTGCTCCTTTGTTTTGGCATATGCGAAATGTTGGTTTTCTCAAAATGCAACTCATTCAGTATATTTTAGAGATGTCCTGTTATGCCCGCCTGGTGCCTGTGTGTAGAATTTATATTCAATTATGTAAATTCCTGGACATTCTGATCCACAGGTTTACTTTCCTTGTGGTCGTATCAACATGTTTGCAACATGCATGGTTTGAAACCTCTAACTGTTAGTCGATGTCAATAAGAATCGGACTCGCTATCGCTCGAGATATTGTGCCCGGTCTTCATAAAATTTCATCATACGACATTTTATTTGCCACAAAATGTGCATGGGGAATATTATGTAGGATATGAATAGACGCGTTAGCTGATATGTGTTATACATAAACAGGGTTAGCAAGTACTTCGCAACTATTTCATATGCAACGGTATGTTAAAAAAAAGTGTTCGCCAGCGCTACCTAACGTTCCCAGGAGCTGCCTCTCTGAAAGCAACCCGCCGTTGCTAAGGATTAAGGAAGATCAAATGGCGTCATCAATAGCTCAAGGGTTCGCGTTATGCAACTCACGTCAGAATTATGAGGAACCACTTTATGTTTTGTGATGGAATAATATCCTTGTTAAGCTTTTGAGCGAATATGTCTCTCAGCCACTAGCGCAGAAGCCAGCAGGGCAAAAAATAATTTTCGTTCCACCCCCTCCACATAAAAGGTTTGATAGTTTTATGTTGGAGACCATTAAATGGGCAAACTTTTAGGCCTGGGTGCCAAGTCCGGATGTGGATTCTTCATACCAAAATCCAAGATGGCGTCCAAAATGGCCGCCAAAAAGATGAATTTTCTAATTTCTCACATATAGGAGTTAAAGATCTACACAAATATACACATTTTATGTTGTTTTACTCAGAAGTAACTTACAAACCATAATAAGGCTTTAAAATCCTGATAGCAATAGATTTCTTCCCAGGGAGCCCAAAAGTATCACAAAAAATGGTACATTTTAAACAGATTTTCTACCTGTCCCATTGGTCAAACCAAAAATATTTAGTTGCACACTCACTACAGAAAAGGTTTTTAATGGTTAAAATTAAATTTAGTATATAAGAATTTATTTCAACCTGGGTGTCAGCCAGGATTGTGGTATCAAATTGGAAATATTTTCATCTTAATAATGTAAGGGTACATCAGGAGATTCTCGCAAATCAAGGGGGTAGGGGTAGGTTTAGCTTCACAAATTTCGTTTCATCCACCACTAAAAAGGTTTGATAGTTTTATGTTAAGGTTCATAGAATGGGCAATCTTTTAGGGTTAGGTGCCAAGTCTGTATGTGGATTCTTCACATTGATATCCAAGATGACATCCAAAATGGCCGCCAAAACGTCAATTTTCCTGATAATTCAAATAAAACAGTTAAAATAAGATAAAATGCAGATTTTATTATGTTGGTTTACTCCGAAGTAACTGGACAAGCATAATGAGGCTTTAAATCATGCTTGCAATAGATTTCTCCTAAGTGAGCCCAAATTTGTAACAAAACATTGGCATAATTTATACAGATTGTTACCTGGCCCATTGCTCAAACAAAAATATTTTGTTGCACACATCATTATCATTAGAATTTAATTTTGTATATATAAAATTGTTCAACGTGGGTGTCAGCTAGGATTGTGGTATCAGTTTGGGAAATATTCTCGTCTTCATAACTTAGAGGTACATGATAAGGTTATCGCAAATCAAGGGGGTAGGGGTAGGTTTAGCTTCACACATTTCGTTCCGTCTGCCACTAGAAAGGTTTGATGGTTTTTACAATGAGGTTAATAGAATGGGCAATCTTTTAGGCCTAGGTGCCAAGTCTGTATGTGGATTCTTCACACATAAATCCAAGATGACATCCAAAATGGCCGCCAAACCGTCAATTTTCTGATAATTCACCTAAAACAGTTAAATTAAGATAAAATGCAGATTTTTTAAAATATGTTGTTTCACTCAGAAGTAAATGGAAAAAACATAATAAGGCTGAAAATCTTGCTTGCAATAGATTTCATTTGAGTTGGTTCTTCTATTGGTTCTGTGTTGAGCTTCATAGAATGGACAATCTTTAGGCCTAGGTGCCAACTCTGTATGTGGATTCTTCACACGGAATTCAAAGATGACATCCAAAATGGCCACCAAAACTTCAATTTTCTGATAATTCACCTAAAACAGTTAAAATTAAGATAAAAAATATGTTGGTTTACTCAGAAGTAACTGGAAAAAGTATAACAAGGCTTTAAATTCTGCATGCATAATACTTCTTCTGAGTGAGCCCAAAATTGTCACCAAAAATTGCATATTTTATACAGATTTTTGCTGCCGAACCCAATGGTCAAACAAATATTTTGTTATAAGATTTTTGCTAAAAAAGGTAATAAGGTATAATTTTGTGTCACAAATTTTGTTCCAGCCTCCACTTACAGATTATATGTTGAAAGGTCATACAATTAGGGCACTTTGAGGCCAGGGTCTAACGGCTGTATTCTCAACCTACACTCGAGGCATACTCCACTCAAACTAATTCAGATAATCTGATCAGTCACTCGTGTGAGCGCATAACTGTTCGATTTGGCATGCACATGTCACACATGTCACACTCGCCACATGTCATGTCGCACATGTCACACTCGCACTTGAACTCAACTCAAATTTCGAGTAAGCATTGAGTGAAGGCGACGCCTCACTCGAGCGCTACTCGAAAATGTTTGGACCCTTATTTCTTCACATTTTCTTCGAAAGAGCCCCCAAATAGCAGATTATATACATCACCTGGACCAAGCTTTTTGCTCGGGACAAATCTTTTCTTGAGAGGGGTCGCGAATTCTAGAACATATTTCGATTTTCCCAAGTCATGTCATTTGCGACTATTTTGAACATGAAAAGCAATGATCCGTATTTTAGGTGAGTGGTCAAAATTGTACATCCAGATGCAGACACATTTGTGCCATTACGCTAGATATTGCTGTCACAGACTCACCCCCTCCACCCCCATGAACACCGATCTACTCATGCAACCACCGACCCACCCACATACCCCACACAAACAGAGAGAGAGAGAGAGAGAGAGAGAGAGAGAGAGAGAGAGAGAGAGAGAGAGAGAGAGAGAGAGAGAGAGAGAGAAGAAAGACAAATAAACCCAGCAAGCAAGCAGAGAGAGAGAGAGAGAGAGAGCATCACAGAAAGAAAGACAAATAAACAAACAAGCAGACAAACAAACAATAGAGAGCAAATACGATACCATGGTTGCACATCGAAATTAGATAACTCACCGCAATATGCGGTGTCTAGTCATCTCTTTGCTGCTGATTTGATGTTAGAATAGTAACAAATTTCTTTGTTGTATAATGAAAATCTGACACTGACACTCAAGTGAGTGATGGTTGAGTGACTGTTGTGCATACCAAATCTATACTCCACTCACACTCAATTTAACCTCACTCGACTCATACTCCAGCCATACTCTCGCGATTTGAGTTCGAATTTGAGTTTGAGTGACGGAAGAGAATAAAGCCGTAAGTCTGGATGTAAAACAAACATCCAAAGCCTTCTACAACATTTTCTAAATTTTATCACAGACACTATCAATTAATTTCCGGTTAAAGACGCTTCAACGTGAGGGTCATTTCCGAACCAGAATTTTATGGTGACTTGGTTTACAAATTTAAGAAACTTATAGGACGGAATGTTTTTTTAATGTTTTTTTTTTTTCTTTTCTGTTTAGAAAAAAATCATTATACGATATAAACGTATAGGATATATGTGATGCGACAGTCTGCATGCTTAATTTTTAACCCAATCATGGTTATAACTACGACTTCAAGCTATTTACTTTAGTTGGTCGTGGCTGGGTCTTCTTGTCTGTTGCTTGGCCCTCCGGGGTTCAACTGGTGATTTTCTTTTGCTCTGAATTTCAATAAGTTGTTTGGCGCCCAAGGATCTCCAACATCAGGCAGCTCATTGTGACTGCAGAACCACTGCAGAAACTGAGAGCGAGTTTAGGCTTATGTATAACTAGTTTAAGCCCCCCCCCCCCCCCCAGTTATTTATAACTGACGTTCCAAGGCGTGACTGCTGTGGTTCACAATTATCCAAGATATTCCGATAACTTCACTTCAATAGCTGCTCACCCTGATTTCTGTTACACATATTATACATTAGAGCCACTGCATAAGCTGAGGGCGAGGTTAGGTGCCTGCAAAACTAGTTTAAGACCCACAGTAATTTTATACTACTGATCGTTCCAAGTCAATACTTCTCTGGCGTTGAATTTGTGTGGTGTTTGCACCTTATGTATGTCTTCATATTTTAGTTTTGGTAACTGAGTGACCACCTATTGGAAAAATAACTGCTCACTGGACTCACAATATGTTTTCTTAGTACAAGTACTTGATTGTTTATGTAGTCTTTTCCCTTCTCAGTTGTTGGAGTGTTGCCTACTTTTACCTCCTAAGACGGGTGTGTAAATAAAATGACTTATTTGACCAATGGACTGTTTAAAATGTGTCATTTTTGAGACACTTTTACACTCACTCAGAACAGATATACAGCTTGCAATGTTTTAAAGCATCATTATACATTTCCAGTTATTTGTGAGTAAAATAACAAAAATAATCATATAATCAAACAGATCTAGTGGTAGAGCGTCGGACTCCGAATCGAGAGGCCCTGGGTTCGATCCCCACAGGCGTGACCGTGTTGTATCCTTGAGCAAGACGCATTTACTCCCAAAAATACTGATTAAACACAGAAAGCGTTGGCTCCGACCCGGCATGACTGAAAAATTGTTGACTGGGACGTTAAGCCTCAACACAAACAAACAAACAAATAATTTAATAAATAATAACTCTTTATTCACTGTAGGTGTAGTATAATTTCGTCATTTTGGTGGCCATTTTGGATATCATACTAGATTTTGGTTCAAAAAGGCACAAACAGGCAAAGATCAGGAAAAGGCGCAATCAGAAAAAGATTCCCACTCCAAAAACCGAGGTGGGAAAAAACCAAACTAACAATCAGGTACATATACCATGAAACATATCGTAAGCCGAATGAGCAGCTATTTTCCCAATAGGTGGCCACTCAGTTACCTTAACTTAACTAAAAATATGAAAACATACATAAGGCGCCAACAGCACAAAAAATATTTTAAACACCAAGACATAAAACAAAAAGAACCACCACAGAAGTATCGACTTGGAACGATCAGTAACACAAAGTTACTGGCGGGCTTAAACCGGTTTTACATGGCCATAACCTCACCCTCAGCTTCTGCAGTGGTTCATAACATTTAGTTAGTTATTCGGTCCTCGTGGTGAATCTCTAACTAGTCAATGAATCATCAAGAATAAACAAATAAATCATGATAAACATCCTGATGAATCAAAAACCAGGACTCACAGACTGAGTAAGCTGCCCGAGATCCCTGGGCGCCGAATAACCTACTAACTCCGGAGCAAAAGAAAAACACCAGTTGGACCCCGGTGGGCCAAGCAACAGACAAGAAGCTCCGGCCCCAACCAACTAAAATGAATAACTTTATGTCGGGGTCATCATAGAGTCTGACGCCCGACCTACCGGCGTGCAATTAAAGAAGGCAGCATAGTTATCAACCATGATTGGGTTAAAAACTAAGCATGCAGACTGTCGCATAACATTCAAGTTATAACCTATACGTCTGTAACGTGTTATGATTTTTCTGAACTGAAAAGAAAAATCATTAATTCCTTTAAGTTTCTTAAATTTGTAAACCAAGTCACCATAAAATTCAGGTTCCGAAAGGCCCTCACTTAAAAGCGTCTTTAACCCAACATTATATTTGGAAATCAATTCATAGTGTCTACGATAAAATTTAGAAAAGGTTTTTCGAAGTTTATGATACCGATAGCCCTGTTGGAGAAGTTTTGCCGTTAAACATTTATTTCGAGCGTTGAAGTCCGTAACATGATTGCAGACTCTAGCAAACCTAATAAGTTGCGAAATGTATACACCATAAGAAGCACGACGAGGAACGTCACCATCCAAAAAAGGAAAATTTACTATATCAAAATCAAAGTCATCGCGCTTATCATAAATTTTAGAAGAAACAAATCCATTTGCAACAGAAAGATGTAGATCTAAAAAGGGGGCTTCAGTATCTGAGATATTGGCTTTGTTCAACTGAAGTTCAGGTGGATAAATTTGATTGACCATACCTTCAAAATAAGGGTTGTCAATGTTCAAAAGGTCATCGAGGTACCTAGATGTGGAATTAAAAGCCTCGATAACATCAGCTTGATTATCATGGTTAAGAGAATCCATGAAATCTCTTTCGTAGCAGTATAAAAATAAATCAGCTATAAAGAATCCACATGTTTATAGGTGAAATATCAGTAATTTCATTTCACTTTGGAGAACATTTTGGATGCCATCTTAGATAACGGTACATAGAATCAACATCCAGACTTAGAAACTTGGCCTCAAAGTGCCCTCATTGTATGAGCCTTCAACATATAATCTTTAAGTGGAGGCTGGGACAAAATTGGTGACGCTAAACTAGACCTTACCCCTTCTTTTAAAAGAAACTTACCATGTTCCTTTTAATTATAAAGATGAGAGTATTTCTCATCTGATACTACAATCCTAGTTGACATCCAAGTTGAACAATTTTCTGATATCCATAGGTAGGAAATTTTGACCATTCTAAACTTCTAAAGTAGTTTTTGTGCAACAACATAATATTTTGTTTGACCAATGGGTTCATAAGCAAATTTGGATAAAGTATGCAACTTTTGTGACAATTTTAGGCTCACTCAGAAGAAATCTGTTGCATACAGGAATTTAAGCATCATTATGCGTTTTCCAGATATTTCTGAGTAAACCAACTTAACAAAATCTGCATTTTATCAGAAAATTGACGTTTTGACGGCCATTTTGGATGTAATCTTGGATTTCCGTGGGAAGGATCCACATACAGACTTGGCACCTAGGCCTAAAAGATTGTCCATCTATGAACCTCAACATAAAGCCATCAAACCTTTCTATTGGTTGATGAAACGAAATGTGTGAAGTTAAACCTACACCTACTCCCTTGATTTGCGGGAATCTTATCATGTACCCCTATGTTATAAAGACGAGAATATTTCCAATTTGATACCACAATCCTAGCTGACTCCGACGTTGAACAAGTTTTCTTATATATTCTAAATTTAATTCAAACGATAAAAAGAACCTTGTCTGTTGTGTGTGTGCAACAAAATAATTTTGTTTGAGCAATGGGCCAGGTAGCAAATCTGTATAAAATGTGCCATTTTTTGACAATTTTGAGCTCACTCAGAAGAAATCTATTGCAAGCAGGATTCAAAGCATCCTTATGATTTTCCAGTTAGTTCCGAGTAAACTAACATAATAAAATCTGCATTTTTACCTTAATTTTGAGTATTTTAGGTGAATTATCAGAAAAAAATGACGTTTTGGCGGCCATTTTGGATGTCATCTTGGATTTCCGTGTGAAGAATCCACATACAGACTCAGCACTTAGGCCCAAAAGATTGCCCATACTATGAGCCTTAACATTAAACCATCAAACCTTTTTAGTGGTGGATGAAACGAAATTTGTGAAGCTAAACCTACCCCTACCCCCTTTATTTGCGAGAATCTCATAATGTGCCCTCACGTTACAAAGATGAAAATATTTCCAATTTCATACCAAAATCCTAGCTGACACCCAGGTTGAAAACAAATCTTATATACTAAATTTAATTTTAACTATTAAAAACCTTTTCTGTAGTGTGTGTGCAACAAAATATTTTTGGTTTGACCAATGGGCCAGGTAGAAAATCTGTTTAAAATGTACCATTTTTTGTGATACTTTTGGGCTCCCTGAGAAGAAATCTATTGCTATCAGGATTTTCAAGCCTTATTATGCTTTTTAAGTTACTTCTGAGTAAAACAACATAAAATGTATATATTTGTGTAGATCTTTAACTCTTATATGCGAAAAAGTAGAAAATTCATCTTTTTGGCAGCCATTTTGGACGCCATCTTGGATTTTGGTATGAAGAATCCACATTCGGACTTGGCACCCAGGCCTAAAAGTTTGCCCATTTAATGGTCTCCAACATGAAACTATCAAACCTTTCATGTGGAGGGGGTGGAACGAAATTGCTTTTCTAGCTAGATATTTTGAGCTGGCTTCTGCGCTACACTATAAACAAGCTCAATCATTTCAAATTTGAGAGTGCTTGTGATTGCATAAGCAATTTGAGTACCTGGTACAGTGTCAGTCAGATTGCACGTCTACCGTACTAAAGCGTCTTAACATTCACGACCACCTGAAAAAATGTGCTTATACCAAGATTTTTTATTTTGGACTCGCTTTCATGAAGCTATTTCGATTCCCAGGAATGTACGTACTGGTTATATTTGTTTGTGGGTCGAATCGGACAATGTCCGGTGCATAAATATTCAAAATGTAGGACAAACTTGTGAATCTGGCCGAAACTGTTACATCAAAACAGCCACGTATCGAAACTTTGAACATCAAAATCTAGTTTCCTATTGCATCTTCGCCACTCTAGTTTTGATTTCTACTAGCGTTTGTAAATTTTCTTGAGACTGCACATCAGGATTTTATTCAAAATCAAAAGATAAAACAGAAATAATGCAACTTACCTGTTCACCTGTCTACTCCATTTCTTTGTTTACATTCAATTTCACAAAACCACTACCGGAACCTGCTTATACCTGGACGACACCAGATTATAGAGGCTTGGAGAATAGACCCCGTGTCTTAGCATTTGTGTGCAAAAAATACATGTCAATTTTTTTCTCCATTTGATCTTATAAATGTTTTTGTAATATGTGAGATGGCCCTAGACAGGGGGTAAAGTGTAGAAGGTTTCAGTGGTCAAAATGATTTATTATTTTAAAATAATTATATTTGTTGTTTGACTTACTATAGGTATATGCTAGTGCGTGATAGGGAAATTTCAAACTGCTAACGGTGCCTGAAAAATGTAATATATGATAATTATATATATAAAATACTGGTGATGGTCATGAAACTGCATATTGCAGACTCACGGATACTGTCTCACTATTTATATGAGCAGTGTATCAGTGATGTGTGTGAACTTTTCAAACGCTGGGGTCTGCGGCTTATTGCGGTCAGTGGCTGATCTAGGATTTGAAAAGGAGGGGGGGGGGATTCAACCCCACTGGGGGCGGAGTCGTTTTGTACAACATCCATGATCGCTCTTATTTCCCCCACGAAATTGAAATGGTTCAAAATGGGGGTGGGGGGCGGAGTCGCTTCGAACCCCTCTTAATCTGCAATTGGTGGTCAAGCTGCGCATGCTGACATACACATTCTGTTCTTGTGACATATCACGACGTATGTACATGGCGTATGTGAGACATACTGATTACCTACAGGTGCGTAACAGCTGCGTAAGCACTAATTAGGGCCCAATAATTAATGTCTGTGGCGCTTTTGTCACTTCTCTTTGTTGATGCCATTCATAAATGAGCCTGTGCGTGAGAAAACCACCGATATGCACTCCGACCAGGTCTGACACAAACTTGCCTGTACAGTCACAGAAGCAGGCTAGAAGCTTGAAATTTTGGGTAGAAGAGATATTGTACTGTCTGTGTAGCGAAAAAAAAGGCGCTGATCAGCTTCGCAGTTACTACGAAGCTGATCTGCGTCTTTGTTTTCGCCTATGCAGAGTTTGTTTTCCCATGCGGCGACTCAAATAGAAACCAGTAACAAGCGAGTCTGCCAACTCAGGGTTGTTTGCAGCGGGGTTTAAGTGGTCTAAGTAATGGGTGCCTAATTACTAGCTTTTGGCTTGCAATTAACTCACAGCGTTCGAACTATGCAATATTTACCATTTCCGTGTGGCGTCCATATGGCGACCTTCTGCACACATTTCATACGATTCTACAAGGACTCTATACATGTATAGCATATAAAATTATACGTTTTTGAGAAAGGGAAACATCGATTCCCACATTTCTTTTTCATGAAACTTCACTTGCTGCAAGATCGGAAAAAAATGAGAAATTGCATGCCGCCGCCGCAACTTCTGTCGTGCCATCGCCAAGTGCGATATGTGAATATTATAGATGAGTATTTGTCAGGTGAAACTGTGATGCATCATACTATGTATCTACAATATGTATGCGAGTGATAATATGGCAGTGATACTACCTTTCAAACAAATATTGTTACAATAAAGCATGGTTTGAGAAAGAGCAGATTATATAATTCAAGCCTTGTCAGCCTTGGAAAAGAAGCAAGCCATAACAAACAAGGTCGCAATCGAAAATCGCACGGTCTCCGTTCGTTCGAACATCATACATGTTCCGTGTTTCCAGTCTAAGTTTGCAGTGATTTCCGTATGTGGCATTGTCCCAGACCATCGACTAAAGCCATAGGAAGATATCGCAAGATGCTGGTATATACCATACGCCAACGCATGTTGGTCCGTGGTTACCTACATGTATAATGTCTGAATATTATTATGGAAATCGCAGATTGTATGGTAGCTCCCAGGACAAACGTAAGTTTAACATTATCAGTTAATTAAAGCCATGTAACACCGTCACACCGGTCCCAATAGTGTAATGGTTAGAGTGTGCGTTTCGGAAGCGGGAGGTCGTAGGTTGGATCCTGGGTCACGTTATAAATAAGACGGTTGATATGGTACCAGTGGTTACTTTGCTACAAGGCGCTCAGCATTATAAGGCAAGCACTGGATTCTCTTCTATCAAAATATAGTATTACTTACATCACAAAAATATATGAAAATGACTGAATAATAAAAAAAAAAGGCCTGACTGTATTCACTGGAAGACCGTATGGAAGATTGGCAATTGTGCTAAATGTGTTGTCTTCCTAAAATATATAGTTTATTTATTTATTATTTTTATTATTATTATTATTACTATTATTATTATAGAACTTGTTGCTTTAGGTTACTCACACCAACAGCGAAGCAAAAAAAAAAAAAAAAAAAAAAAAAAAAATGACAACGAAAACTGACCTCTGAAATTTTCCTATATTGTGTCCCCTTATAGGATAGTCCTTGGGCAAAGTATTGGTCAACCTGGTATAATAAGTCTAAGGCCAAAGAAAATTAATTTTGAGATTCTCATTCCCACCCACCCCTGTTCAAAACCTGAACAAAATCATAGTTTTAATTTGGTCGTAAAAGAACTAAAAACGTGTTAAATAGAAATTAAAGATAATTTTGCATAAATTCAATTCGCTTAATAGTCTGTTGTTGTTGTTGTATTTTCGGTATCCAACCTTGATAGACTCAACCCCATGGTGCAACCGAGCAAGAGGTGAATTTGCTGCACAATGGACACATACACCCCGAGACCATCACACGGTCAAAAAAAAAAAAAAATAAATAAATAAAAAAAAAAAAAAAAAAGAACGCTTGACGCAAATGATGCGATGCCAGTGTAGCGGTCTGAGAGTGTGTCTTTTAATGGATAAATGAAAAAAAAATATTAAGACACTAGGCTTTGTAGAGAGTCAAAGTGTGTGTCCTAAAATGAACAATAGAAGTCACCCATGCACCCACCAAAGAATTTTCAAAAATTTGGATGAGAATCTAATAATTATATATTTTGGCCTAATGGGATGTATCCAGGGTGTCATTGATCCAAGAATTCTTCAGCCTCTCTGATGAGACTTCAAACCGAGCTTGCTTATCCGTATGTGACCATAGCTATATTATTAAGCGGGACGTAAGAAATTAAGACCAAACAAGCAACCCACGCAAAATGTTAATTTGTAAACATGTCAGTTGAAACCTTGGGCCTAATGCATGTATACAATGTAAATACTAACTCATAGGATGGTTGTGTCAAGTCAGTTATTTATTTACCCATGGAGGCGGGAATCGGACCGAACCCATGACCTATCAGTTGTGCACTAGCAAACCAGGCCCCCCGTCCATGCGCGGATCCAGAAATTTTCATGAGGTGGGGTCCAACGAAAATGGTAATTTTCGGTCACGGACAAGGGGGGGGGGGTGGACCCCACCCCACCCCCCACCCCTGAGAAATTACCTTTTTAGGTAAAATTTTCAAATTTTCCATAGGGGGGGGGGTTATATCGTATAACCTGCAATATCAAACATTCAAGAATGAGCATGCATTTTTTACTTAAGGTGAGCAGCATTCACCAAATATAACGTTTGTAGCGCGTTGCAGTGACGCAAAGGTGTCCAACACTATTAATTTTCCGCATATACTATCAAAATGACAGCCAAATAGCATAAAACCCCTGTCACACCAGGGTGGCATTATCGCTGAGATCGCGCGGCTTTCTACAAAAATGCAGAACACAAACTTGAGAATGATACAAATGCCGTAGCAACGCGCTGGGAAGTCAATCGAACGCCGTGGCAAATCCTAGAACGCCAAGGGAAGGTGTTTCTTTTGCACATGCCCAAAAGAAGCGCCATCAATCGGCGTTTTAATAAGAGCGACGCCGTGAGGACGCCGTGGCTACGCAGTGAGAAATTCATCAAAGCCCAAGGAACTCTGCGGGCGCGCAGTGAGATCGTAGTGCAAACGCCTTTGTAGCCCATTGCGTTTTCACGGAGATTCTACGGCGTTCATCGCAATCTCACTGCGTTTACGCCGCGCTCATAAGCAGCGCGCAGCGTGTAATTTATCTTACTGTGCTTCAGTGGATTTTGCAAGGTGTTCTTACGTCGATCAAGGCGCTCGTGTGGAGCATCTACCGCGTTTGCAAGGTGTTTTCACGCGTTCATTGCGCTCATGTGGAGCTTCTACCGCGTCCAGTGGCGTTTTGTTTTAACATGTATGACAAAAACACAAAAATGACGAATAAAATGATATTAAATATGACAAAGCAAATAAAATAATAATTAAATGAGATGCACTTGTAAGAATTCCATTCTTTATGTCTATCAAACAACGAGCTGGTTTTCTATTTGTGTACATGTATATGCAGGCACAGCAGACAAAGCAAACAAACATCATATGAGCCTGTGCGTGAGAAAACCAACAATTTCGGTTCCGACCAGGTCCGACACAAACCCGGCTCTACAGTCACAGAAGGTAGATAGGGGCAGGAAATTTTCGATTTAGGAAGTAGAGGAATTGTACTATCTGTGTAGCAAAAACAAAGGCGCTGATCAGCTTTGCAGTGACTGCGAAGCTGATCTGCGCCTTTGTTTTCGCCTATGCAGATTGTTGGTTTTCCCATGTGGCGGCTCATATCTGCTTTGCCTACAAGCCGCCAACGCAGTGCTAGAACGCCATGGAAACGCAGTACATACACCAAAAGCGTCGCGCATGTGCACTGAAATCGCCGTGCAAACACCATGAAATGCCACCCAGAACGCCGCAGGAACGCGGTAGAACACAGTGCGAACTCCGTAGCAATGCATTGGACTAGACGAGGACGCCGTGAGGACGGGGTGAGGACTTCATGGCTTCCTCTTTTCACAAATAATTTTTTGTTCTTGGGAATTCTCGCGGCGTTCTGGAAAATTTAAGAACGCCGTGCAAACGCCGCGAGAATTCCCAAGAGTATGACAGGGACTTAAAGCAACATTAACCACAATGATTGTGGCCTAAAGAAATGGATGGGCTGCTTGTGCCTCCAGATAAAGCTTATACGCTACTCACTGACCAGCTGATTACTGCCTTTGAGCCTGCCCAGGAAAAGTGGTTCAAGTCAAACCATTGATACGTATAAGCCTTTGTGGCTTAGTTGGATGGTTATATTTGAAGCACAAGTTGGATGTCATGACATCCTCATTTTTTGGTAAAAGTCTAATAAAATGGGGGCCACGTCCCGACATGACCTTTGCTATTGACTGGGATGTTAAGCATCATTTCAAACAAAAACTATAGTAAGGGTTTTGAAAAAAAAAAGTATATCATATGCATTTGCCTTCTGTGTTTGTTGGTGAGTATATAAGGTAAATTGTTGTGTCATGGTATCCCAGGGTTTGTTTCAAACATTTCGGAACCACAAATAAATTAAAACATGTGCTTGGACATGCTTAAATGTCGAAATGCGTTGCACTGTGACATCTGGATTTTGTGTATCGAGTCTCGAGGAATAGATAATCATATTACGGTATGTTGTGTGAAATTTCAATTTAAAAACGCCACCCACTTTTGCTCTAATTGGATGAAATCCTGGTACATTTCCCAAATTGAAGACCAAGATGTCCGATAGATTATCCTTAAAACACAGTTTAATGTCGATTGGAAAAGCGATTTAGAAAGAGAAAACGCTCGACGAGGGAACGGTAGGAATAAATTAAGAACTTATAGGCAATTTAAAAGTGAATACTGCAAAGAAAATTATGTTGGTATTATCATGCCAAAAAGTCATCGAAGTTCATATGCGAAATTTAGAATGGGTGTTGCGCCACTCAGGTTGGAAACGGGAAGGTATGAACATCTAGCGGAAGACAGACGGGTTTGTTTCAACTGTCCTACCAGTGTAGAATCCGAAGAACACGTCATAATGGATTGTCCACTCTACTCGGACTTGAGAAATACATTATTTTCAAAACTATTGCAACATATCCCTGACTTTGACGATAAATCCAAACACGAAAAATTTATGTGTATTCTCAGCTGTGACGATGTGCCGGTAATTAGAATTTGTGCCAAAATCTGCAATGACATTCTTATGATGAGGAGGCGACTTTTATATAAATGAGTGTTTTTTTTTTTATTATTTTTGTAAATACATTTCATAAGCTACTGTACTGTATATATGTATATTGAAGCTGACATTTTAATTCTTCGACAATGATTTTATGAACTAGTAAAAACAGTCTCTCATAGCTCAATTTATGAGCCTCTCATTTTTTAAATTTAATGCAATCTTTTACATTTTATATTTTATGAAATTGATTGTATTATTTTGTACATGAGGTGAGACTTTAATAAATAAATATGTATGTATGTCATGCATACAGTTTTAAAGCTAGCACAGGTTAGATGGAATGGTCATGTTATTAAGAATGCCTGATGTGCCACTTCCAAAGAAAGTTTTATATGAAGAAAGCGCTCTAAAGGTGACCAGAAGAAACGCGACAAAGACACCCTCAAAGCCTCTCTGAAGGATTTCGAAACACCAGTGGGGTCTTGGGAACATACTGCACAGGAGCGAACAAAGTTAAGTTAGCGAGGCCTCATCAACAAAGGAGCAGCTCTCTATGAAAAAAGAGAGAATCTGTGAAGCTGAAAGAAAGCGCAGAGAACGCAAAGCAAAGAGCAATGGGCATTCCATGACATTGATTTGCTCTACTTGCAACCGACAGTTTAGAGCTAGAATTGGCCTAGTCAGCCATCATTGAACTCACCAACACACATGGACCTTACTCAAGAAAAAACGACGTTCTTTTTTATTAGTGAGAGACGAACGACCAAAGAAATAAATGGGCTGTTTGTGTCTCCAGGCAAATCTACGCTACTGACTGACCGTCTGATTACTAATTAACCGCTCTGGTTTGAGTCTACCAGCCATACATATAAGCCTTATTGGTTTAGTTAGGTGGTTATATTGAAGCACCTTTTGGATGTCATGAGGTCCTAATTTCGGAAAAAGTCCCAATAAATTGAGGCAACGTTCCGACATGACCATAGCTGTTAACTGGGACGCTTAACCACAAATAAAAAAAAATAAAACTATACAATTCTGGTTTCAAAAGACCCTCACGTTAAAGCATCTTTAACCCAACATCCAATAGAAATCAATTCATAATACGATAAAACAAGCAAATTCAGAGAATGTATGTCCCCCGCCTTGATTGTTTAGTTACACAAATATAATCTGAACATATCGTATATCCAAACCATATGCCTATCTTCAGACTATGTCTATAACATCTGTCCATAACATCTGTAAAGTTTCAAAGGAATCAGCATAAAACTGTAGGAGTTGTGCACGCAAGGTACCACCGTGACTATACCTTCACTTTCTAGTGTAAATTTCCGAAAAACGACAAGTATAGGTTCAAATTACGAAAAAAAGTGATACAAATCAATCTGAGGATTATATTCAAACCACATACACGTCTTCAAAGCATGGTGAAGTTTCAAAAGAATCGGAATAAAACAGTTGGGCCCAATTAACTTTCATTTTCAAAATGCATGTAAAACGACAAAGTTCAATTGCGAAAAACGTGTCAAAAATTAATCTGAGAATCTGAGGATTATATCCAAACCACATGCACATCTTCAAAGCATGGTAAAGACATATGTTAAGTTTCAAAAGAACCGAAATAAAACTTTTAGAAAGGTACATACAACTTTAGGGGGACGCCGGACGTACGGACATACAGAAGGACGGAAAGCCGAAAGCTGTGTCCCTCCGCTTTTCCCAGAAAAGGTGGGGACAATAAACTACACCGAGGGCTAAAAGTACATTTAAAGTGCATTGTTATAAAGATCACAAACATTTATTTTAAAGATATACATGACAATATTTTTTTTGTTTTTGTTTTTGCAGCATCATTTGCATATAATAAGAGCTCCTTCACCTTAAAACCTATTTGTAAAATCAGATTAAAAGGCCGCCTCATGAGCCATAGAAGCACAATCACTTCTTTTTTTTTCACATATATGAACATAATCTGTAGAGGAAATGGATACATGAGTCTGAGCGAATACGCAGGATGATCGGAGTCTGTTTTGTTAACGTTGGTAAATGTTGGTTTTCATCACGTTCGCCTCGAAAAAATAGTGATTTGACCAAGAAGGTTATTAAAAACGACAAATTAATTATTCCACTACTGGGAATCACGTGGTATTTGTTTACATACAAACGACAAATGGGCGGTGACACACCTGTAATTGAAAACAAAGTTGAGATGAAAAAATCGAGTTTTCTCTTTCAGCGTTCCTTCAACTGATTTATAGATAGGCACAGTCAATGCGGCAACTGAACACTTATCGAAAGAAAGCAACATAAGAAATCCCGGTTATTTCGTTTTCGCAAACACTTCAATGAAATTGTGATTACAGTACTATATGTTCATGGGGCGGAAGTGTTTGCGAAAACGAAACAACATGGATTCCCTGTGCCACTTTCCTTCGATAAATTCTCAATTTCTGCATGGAGTGCACCCATCTATCAATCAACAGAGTAAACGTTATAGGGGAAAACTCGAATTTTTCATCTCAACTTCGGACATAATTTCATGGTGTGCCACCACTTATTTATCGTGTGTATGTAAACAAATGTCACGTGTTTCCCAGCTGTGTATTCGATTATATTTTATTGGCGAATTCGGGTTTCAAATTGATTACATTTCATAATATTATAACCCACTGCATGTATATAAGTGAATTCGCCGATTTGTCAGACAGCACCATCGAAAATTTAACGGGGATTCACAAACGTAAGTTATTATTATTATTATTATTATTTTTTTTTTTTTTTCGATTTTGACATGACTCGAAACTTCTAGGCATAGTGTTAGAATTTCTATGGGATCTTATCGTGCCATTTCTCGTACTCCTACTCCACTCATTGTTGGTGTGATTCTATTTTGTCGTAAAAAGGGAATTGTCATTAATATTATATTGCTGGCCTTCTAAAGCGGTTCTTCTGCTGCAATTCTATGTGTAAGTTTTACATGTTTTGGTTTCGAATTTAATGCTGTTTGTGCCTTTGTGTGCGTACACATATATTTATCACGTAGTTATTTAGTTACGTAGCTGCTTACTCGGCTTGCGACATGTTTTCTTTTTATCAGTATCTAATAGCCATTTTTCTTTGCTTCTGATTGTGTCTGTTCCTGATCATTGCTAACTTTTAGCTCAGGACAAACAGTGTCGGGAAACAAAGTCCGTGTATGCTATCGTTTGTGTATGCGTCATACGACAGTGCGGGCGTTCGCACTGTACTTAATTTCGGAAATCGCGCGTTGCTATTTTCATATCTAAGAAAAATGTTTTGCACATATCCTATCATATTCGGCATATTATAAACACTAATTAGCAATATTTTCTTTCTTTGAAACAATTGTCAACATTTAGAACACTTCGGAACTTTAAAGTTTCCGAAGTGTTCTCATTGACCAGATGATGAATTGTGAAAGTTTTTACAGTTATACAACCAAAAATGTGTGCTGCATATGATAGGATATTTAAAATATTTCTCAAATAACTAAAGCGAATGGTATCACAAATTTTCCGAACTTTGGTTAAGTTCGAACTGTTAAAATTCTCTTTGACGTCACCGTTTGTGTGCAAATGATAGCTTACATGGAGCTTGTTTCCCGACAGTGACAAACATGGCTGTCGCTTCTATTTTAATTTTAATTTTCAAATGGTGCTGAACGATTTGCTATAAATCGTTATTTTCTGTCTTTGAAAAGCTTGAAAACTCACTGTAACGAACCAAAGCCAATACTTCTGATACAAAATACCCAAATGATGGGTAATTATAAGGTTATATTAAATTTAAAAGTATTAGCATCAAATAAAATTAGCATATTATTTTACTTACGAAGTCAACCGGTGGGCCTTTTCTTATGAAAAAACATCTGATACTTTTAAGCCAAAAACGTCATTCTCTCCTTTTTTTGCGATAAAATCCCGTCAGTAATTTTATATTACCAGTAAGTAAGTAAGTAAGTAAGTACTTTATTTAGAGAGGGTAACACGGTTGGTTAAGCCAATCTTCCCCGAGGCCCTCGAAACATATATACATACAATCATGTGAATATAGGGATCAACCATGGTTTTCAGTGTTCAAACATTCGATGGATCACGAGGAAGGTGTTTGAACACAAGGCCGCAGGCCGCGTGTTCAAACACTTTCCGAGTAATCCAGCGAATGTTTGAACACTGAAACAAACCATGGTTGATCGCTATTCTTGCATTTTCACTCCAATCCACTTAAAATCGCTTGAAAATAAAATTAACAACGTAAAAACGCACCAAAAACCGCGGAGCTTCTTCAACGTCGGCCATTTTGTTTCTACGAAATATATGACGTCACGTCACTTTGACCAATGACGTCGGCCAAAACCCATGTTCAAACGGCACGTGAATTTCATGATTTGAACATGGGTTTTGCGGTTTGAACACGGCTTTCGACCAATCAAAAACGGCTTCAAACAGCTATGCGCATAGATATCTATGCAAGAATATACAATCCACAATAAACAACATAATATACAAACATGTGAAATATTGTCATGAGAAAATCCGTTCTATAATTGTACAGACTGGTCCGCTGTAGCGAGCCTTAAGGCAATGCCCTTTGAAGAAAAGCAGCAAACATAGATAATCTTGCGCTAGTTCAGAAGCAGCTTCTCAGTATTAATTCTGAAAAACGGATATTCACATGCCGAAACTTAATTAAACTTATATATACATATCATAAGGTAAAACATAATCCATCTTTTATATCATATAGTCTTTGACATTAAACATAGTTATTAAAAAAAGTCAGCTAATGAAAATCGTAATGGCGATGGAGGTTATCTATTGAGATGTGTTGTCACATTTCATCCATTCTAAGCAATGTTTTGTGAAAGATTTAATAGAATCGGAATTCTTTATCTATAACGGAACACTATTCCATACTAGAGCACCAGAATATGAAAGGCCGTTTTTAAATAAATTTATTTTTGGCTTAGGTATGATAAAATTTCTGTTAGATGTTGATCTTAAATTTAATTGTGAATTATTCGGATTACTTCCGCTATCTCTCATTTGGAACAGTTCGCTTAAGTAAATTGGTGCAGAATTGGTAGCTATTTTATACATGGTTTTTGCTTTGTGAATAAAGATTGTTTCTTCAAAAGATAAAACATGCAAATAATTACGCGCATCTTCAAGTGTTGTGTAATCTTTCCCAAGAATAAGCTTGCATGCTCTCCTTTGCAATTTTTCAATTTTGTATGTGTTAAAATTGCTAGAATTGCCCCAGACTATGCAGAAATATTCAAGATGTGGCTTAATGTATGCATTGTAATATAAAAGTCAAGGCAATACTTCTGTGTAATATAAATGCATTGTAATATAAAATACTTCTGTGTAATATATGCATTGTAATATAAAAGTCAAGGCAATACCGATCGTTCCAAGGCAATACTTCTGTGGTGGTTCTTATTGTTTTATGTCTTGGTCTTAATTTTTTTTTGTGATGTTGGCGCCTTGTGTATACTATCATAATTTTAGTTAAGTTTAAGTAACTGAGTGGCCACCTATTGGGAAAATAGCTGCTCATTTCGGCTTACGATATGTTTCATGGTATAAGTACCTGGGGTTGGTAACTCAAAACCATCTTAAGCTTAAGATCAACTTACGACCAACTTAAGTATCTCTTATGGATTATGGTGAATAACTGAAAAGACCCTTAAGTTACGATGAGAAATTAACAGCATCGTAATTTTGGCGTCGTCTTATCATACGCAGTGGTGCCTTTCATCTGACAAAAGTTACGATAGCTTAGAGTAACTGGAATAGCAAAGGCGTAAATTTTAAGGTGGACATCTTAAGTATGTCGTAAATAAGGGAACTTCGATGCCTTTGAGTTACTGGGCCCTGGTTGTTAATTTATTTTTTTCCCACCTCGGTTTTAGGTGTGGGAATCTTTTTCTGATTGTGCCTTTTCCTGATCGTTGTCTGCTTGTATCTTTTTAACGTAGTGACGTTCTGAATTTCGACCGTTGCCCAATATTTAACCAGATCTAGAGTCAAAATGATGTTTCATGCTGATTTGTGATAATTCTGAATCACATTGTTCGAAGCCGATGGAGCAGACATTACGTATTTTCTTCCATATTTTACCGTAACCACTATAAAATCATGACTGACTCGCGAATTTTTTTTTTTGTAACCTTGTAGTTCTGAACCAAATGAGAATTGGGGTAAAATATAATTATTGTTTATGAAGAATCCACAGAGCAAATCATTCAAATGTTGTTAAACATTTTCAATGATTTTCGGGATCTACAAATATTCTAGCCATAGCTTAAGCATATTAAGTCCGGGTGTCCTCTTTTTGGTACTCCGCCGAGTATTCAGAATAAGCCCCAATTTGGACGCGGCTACCATCTGTTTTCTAAGAATTGTTTCTCCGAAACAAAATAGAAAATATATAAATTTAAAACAACTCTGATGCCCATAACATTGAAAGTGATCTCACCCCCAAACGGATATTGATAAACAAGTACCATAATTCCGTTCTCTGTTGTTTCAGCGCTGTAAAGGATACAGAATGAAGACGTTTGTCGTATTTTGTGCCCTAATGGCATTGGCCGCTGCCACATACCCAATGATGTATGGCGGAGGAATGATGTACGGCCGGGGTATGGGAATGTACGGATATCCGGGAATGTACGGTGGTGGGATGATGTACGGCGGAGGAATGTACGGTTATCCAGGGATGATGTACGGAGGAGGAATGTACGGAGGAGGAATGTACGGCGGTGGGATGTACGGTGGGGGAATGGGAATGTACGGATATCCGGGAATGTACGGCGGCGGAATGATGTATGGCGGAGGAATGTATGGTGGCATGTACGGTACGTAGGACATCGACTCAATTTATGTTCCCGCTATTAATCACTCGATCATCTCACCGCTGTGTCTGGTGCCAGTGGGTTCGAGCCTCGCTCTGGCCACATGTGAGACAAGCCAAGTTTTGAAATAACGAGTATGTACATATATAACACAAAGGTTCTCATTTGCTTTAGCTCAGTCCGCAATGTCTGTTTTGTATACGAACAAACCCGATAAAGGCGCAAGAAATCCTGTTATTCCTCTGATTCAAGAAGTGTGGGGCCTGGATAGCGCAGTAGATAACGCATTCGCTTGTCACCTCTGCGGCCCGGGTTCAAATCCGGGTCAGGGCATGTGACAGGGTACTGTTCGCCCGTCCAGGTTTGGTGGTTTTCCCCGGTTTCCTCTTCCACTTCTGACCGCATAACGCCAGCATCCGCGACTTCAATAACGTGTATAACTTCCTTGAGATTTCTGTGTGATTGAAGTAAAATAAATAATGTTTAACGAATTCTATCGTGTAAACTTAGCGAATGTTAAGCTTGAAGAGTCATTTTCTATACATACTTTAGATTTTATGTCCTTCACAATCAATACCATCAGGAAAACGTGTCCACGTTGAACCCCCACTTTTATATAGTAAAACTGGGGTTTACAGGAGAATACCTACTTTTCTAATTATCGCTGTTGAAGATGTAACTCCAGTAACCGACCTGCTACACCTGTGCTAGTCAGACAACTTTAGCGGTAACATTTTTAACTCTAGTTTCTTTTTTCAAAGAAACGTTTCATATTATTTTTCATTTATTTGCAGGCAAAGGCAAGAAAGGTTATTATGGTTAAGCCAACTGGGCGTACAGAAGACAAACCACTATGACCTCACTCCCTGGCCAACGACGCACAAATAGAAATGGACTGCCTTTTGATTTCTGCAAATATTTGTAGACAATAAATATATCTAATCTGCATCTTAAAGAACATGTTTCTGTTTCATTTAATCCTTGGCAAAATATATTTGTAGCCATATGCTCTTTCCCCAAGGATTAATTGCAATCATTTTTCGCTTTCCTATCTTTAGTGGTCGCCTATTGGGAAATAGCTGCTCACTCGGCTTACTTTATTTATTTTTTCCCACCTCAGTTTTTGAAGTGTGAATTTCTTTCTAATTGCGCAATTACCTACTTTTACCCGTCAGGAAAACATGTCCGTGCAATGTGTACCCCCTTGAACCCCACTTTTATATAGTAAAACTAGGGTATGCAGGGGTATACCTATTTTTCTTATTTTTACTCCAAAACATAGATTGTGGGTACTCGTTAGAACCGCCTCGGTGAGGCGGTTCTAACGAGTACCCACAATCTGTGTTTTGAGCAAAAATAAGAAAAATGTCAAAATTTTTCTACTGAAAATTTTCATTTTCACAACCAAAAACTTTCTGCGTATTGCATGGGCGGGTTTTCGTTATGCTTTTTCTTACCTCACGCCTATGAACCATGAAAATATGAAAATAAATAAAATGTGATGTACATGTAGGTGTGGTTCATTTCATGAAAATATACGCCTGTTGCGAGAATTGGAATAAAAATTATAGCAACCAGTTCTAATATCATCGACAATTAGCTGCCGGTTTTTCTTCAGCATTAGGAATACATGTCCATGAAATGTATGACCCACTTAAACCCCACTTTTATATAGAAAAACTGGGGTTTGCAGGTAAACCTAATTTGTCTTATTTTTGCTCCAAAACATAGATTGTGTGTACTCGTTAGAGAGGCGATTTTAACGAGTACCCACAACCTATGTTTTGGATAAAAAAAATAAGAAAAATAGATACACACCTGTAAACCCCAGTATTACTATAATGTGGAGTTCAAGGGGGTATAGTTTTTCATGGTCATGTTTTCCCGCTGTAATTACACTTCACATAAATACTTCCAGTGACGGAGGAGACCTACCAGCCCGGGATCGAACCTGCGACCCCTGGTTTACAAGGCGAGTGACATAACCACTGCACCACGGAGGCTTCTAGTGTTGTAAGGACTCCTCGTTAAAGAAATAAAGCATAAAAACAAATACTTCCAACGTTGTTGCAGTTGTAACCATCCTGCTTGTCAGACCACATTACACTGGTGATTGTGTTGTTGTTGGAGACGATAACTTGCGGGGATGTCTTTTCAAAGGGCCAATATATCGGTCAATGGCTATTATTTTCTGGTTTTAAAATGAAGCTTGAAGTTAAAGTCCGGCGGTTAAACATTTATTTCGCGCCTTGAAGTTTGTAATATGATTGCAAACTCTAGCAAACCTAATAAGCTGTGAAATGTATACTCCATCGTTCCAAGGTGATACCTCTGTTGTGGTTCTAATTGTTTTATGTTTTGGAGTCGAACTAGACTTATGTACGTTTTCATATTTTTAGTTAAGTTCGGGTAAATGTGTGGTCGCCTATTGGGGAATAGCTGCTCACTCGGCTTACGATATGTTTTCTTTGTATAAGCGTCATTTTAGTTTTTTCCCACCCCTCGGTTCGTGGAGTGGGAATTTCTTTCTGATTGCGCCATTTCCTGGTCAGTTTCCATAAGTAGCGCGGCGAGGAACGTCACCACCCAAAAAAGAAAATTTACTTAAATGAGCCGCCTCGTGGGAAAACCAACAATGTGGTTTCCGAACAGGTCTGATACAAATCAGCCTGTACAGTCACAGAAGAGAGCTAGAAGCATAAACTTTCGTATTTAGGAAGTAGAGGGATCTGTACTATCCGTGTAGCGAAAACAAAGGCGCTGATCAGCTTCGCGGTTACCACGAAGCTGATCTGTGTCTTTGTTTTCGCCTATGCAGATTGTTGGTTTTCCCATGAGGCGGCTCAATTATGTTAATGAAAGTCATCGCGCTTATCACAAATTTTAAATTGTCCCAATGCAATATTTCTGTTGTGGTTCTATTTATTTTATGTTTTGTTCTTTTTGAACCTTATGCACGTTTTCATATTTTTAGTTAAGGCCACCGATTGGGAAATAGCTGCTCACCAGGCTTTTCTTAGTACCTAATTGTCAATTTATTAATTCCAACCTCGTTTTTTCAGTGTGAATCTCTTTCTGATCGCGCATTTTCCTGATCATTGCCTACTTGCACCTTTTTAGATGAAACACATTCATTAGCAATAGAAAGATGTAAATCCTACAATGTCGACAATGGGGTTTCGGTATTTATTCAACTGAGGTGGATAACGTTGATTGGCCATACCTTAAAAAGGGTTGTAAATGTTCAAATCGTCATCGAGGTACGTAAAAGTCGAATTGACCTCGATGACACCAGCTTGATTGTGATGGCTAAGAGAATCCATGAAAGTAAACGGAAATTACAAATTCCCACTCCAAAAACCGAGGTGGGAAAAACATAACCATCAATCAGATACTAATACGAAGAAAACATATAGCAAGCCGAGTGAGCAGCTATTTTCTCAATAGGTGACCACTAGTCACCTAAACTTAACTAAAATATGAAAACATACCTAAGGTGCTAACAACACAAAATTCAACATCTAGACATAAAACAATAAGAACCAACACAGAACGATCAGTAATACAAAATTACTGGAAGGCTTAAATCGATTTTACAGGCGCCTAACCTCACCCTCATCTTCTGCAGTGGCTCTAATATACACAAATATATACAGGCAATATGAAAATCTCTTTCATACCAGTATATAAAAATAAATCTGCTACAGTAGGGGCGCAATTTGTCCCAATCGGAATCCCAACAATTTGTCTGTATAACTTGGTTCCAAATCTAATATAAATATTATTGAGGAGATGGGATAAGGCGTCGCATCTATTTTATAGTGTCGTTGGTCAGAGGAAGTAAACTGAACAAAACCCCTTTTTGACATTACATGCCAAATAAAGTAAACCATAGTTTTTACGCCCTTTTAAATGTCAACTCAATCAAATTTAGATTTTTTCCTTAAAAAGTAGAAAAATCGTATGTGGACAAGCTCGTCGCACGAAACCCTCTACACTTCAATTTACTAAGCACCTCGCAAGAGTCTTTTATTGACCAAAACAAAATTTTATTTGAAGTTTCAAACACCATCTTATAGCTCTTATGACATGCGATTTGAAAGCAGTGAGACAGGAAGTGTCACAGTAATAAAGAAGTTAATTTTATATTACTGGTCGTTCCAAGGCGATACTTCTTTGATGGCTCTTATTGTTTTATGTCTTGGTGTTGAATTTGTGCGCTCTTAGCATCTTATGTATATTTTCATACTTTTAGTTAAGTTTGGGTAACTGAGTGGCCACCTATTTGGGAAAATAGCTGCTCGGCTTTCGTATAAGTACTTGTACATCATTCTAAATTTAGAGTTTTTCCCATCTCGGATTTCTTTCTGATTGCGACATTTCCTTGCCTACTTTTACCTTTAGTAGTAGTAACAGAACTAGAACTGGCAATGAATTGAGCTTTATATGGCCTTTTGTGAATCATAGGTAACAAATACATCATAGAAAGCTTGCTTGTCCTTCATTACATAAACAGAAAACTTTTAAAACAGTTTATTCTATAGACATTTTTATCAGTATCTGTCTTCTGGTAAGCCATGCTACCATCAAGCTCCGGTTTTATCAGTATCTGTCTTCTGGTAAGCCATGCTACCATCAAGCTCCGGTTTTATCAGTATCTGTCTTCTGGTAAGCCATGCTACCATCAAGCTCCGGTTTTATCAGTATCTGTCTTCTGGTAAGCCATGCTACCATCAGGCTCCGGTTTTATCAGTATCTGTCTTCTGGTAAGCCATGCTACCATCAGGCTCCGGTTTTATCAGTATCTGTCTTCTGGTAAGCCATGCTACCATCAAGCTCCGGTTTTATCAGTATCTGTCTTCTGGTGAGCCATGCTACCATCAGGCTCCGGTTTTAATGTGTTAATGTAGTGTAGCATACAAACGACAACAACATTGTTTGCGGCTTTGTCTGCCGGAACCACTACATTCTTTCTATGAAATTGCTTCAAATGCCTAAAGGACGATTTCGGTTAAGGGGTAAAGATGAGTATTTTGGGAATAAAACTCTATACGTTTATCAACAACAGTGAAAATACTTCTTTTTCAATCTTTAAGAGCACTGGCATGAACACCCTCTCTTTTACACCAATTAATTACCGCAATCATTCAGTGCAGATGCAATCTCTTCTCTACATAAAATCGAAATTATTGTATGAAGGGAGTCTATATTTCGCAGCTTTAGAAACAACTTGGCGAGGTCTAGAACCGGGAATTATTTCAAGATTACCAGTTTTAACATGTCCGGCTGTTTGATATATTCATAGAGCCGACTCAAACCGTACAGTATGGTTTCCGAACAGCTCAGACACAAACCGAGCTGTACAAGCACAGAAGATGGCTAGAGGCTGGAAGTTTTGGATTTAGAAAGAAGAGGAATTGTACTATCCGTGTAGAGAAAACAAAGGCGTTGATCAGCTTCGCACTTACTGCACAGCTGATCTGCGCATATGCAGATTGTTGGTTTTCTCACGATGCAGCTCATATATATTTATATTTTAAATCTTTATGATCTCAAGACTTAGGAGTATTAGCATTGATGCCAAGATCACAAACAATAAAAATACAACTGAGATCCTTTAAGAGCAGTGAGCATATTAATGAGAAAAAGGATGGGCCATACTGCGGTTTCGGCTACTCAGTGACCCGCTAGAGTTAGCAACATGGAGCCAAAGAGGATTACAGTAAATTTGTAACTTTCAGAAATGGTAGTCAAATCAAAGACTAGTATGATCCAAATGGGGCCAAATATTAATATTAAACTTTGGTTAGAAAATGATTCTAAACGTTGGTTAGAAAATGATTCTAAACCGATACTAAATTTCAGATTTCTCAGAATACCCTTGCTAAGTTTATTGCAATTAACTCTAGAATTTCTGATTGGTTTATTATATCTATAGAAAATAAAAGGAGGTTCAGAGTTTTGGAATTCTAAAGAACAGCCCTCGTATGGTAAAACCCACATCCATACAACTTCATCTTCAGAAACCCAAATCCTATGATCTTGAAACTATAGCACGTTTTCTGTAATTTTCTGTTATTGGTCTTTTAATGTCGGAATGGTACCTGGCTCGGAGGCAGTGGAAGGCCTGTAGACCTAAAGATTTAGTATGGGGAAACATGCAAGAAATCGGCAAATGTACACAAGTTTATGCTTTCTGTATGTCCCTGTCCCAAAGCTAATTAAAACATGCACATGTATATGACAAGTATTATTACGTCATCTTTTCTGAAACTACTTGTCTGATTATAGCCGAACCTCATGACCAATACCATGCTAAATGGAATGTACAGTTTATACCAGCGGACCAATGGTCCTGTAAACGTTCACCTGAGATCTGAGATACACCAATAAATGTTTGAATATAATAGTCATATGTAAGTATATAGCCCCAGGGCAGGGTCAGAATAACTCCTGTGTCATTTTTTTGTTCAAAATCATTTGTCCATTTGCCCATTTCCTGAAGTTTTTCCCTTCAATGACATTTAAACAGCTTTCTTCATATATGGCTTCAGTTGATCTTGTCTTAAAATTTGACAAGGTCATCACAGGTCCATGACTTATAAACACGTGTGTAGTATTCTATTCCCAATTGCTTCTTGTCAAGTTTAAATGAAATAGATTCAGCAGTTCCGGAGAAAAAGATTGATTTTTGAACAGTTTTTACCATATATGGGCATGGCAGCAATCTTGGACATATGATCTGCATTACTTATAGACACATTGGTCCCCCCTTCACTAGATGCTTCCTATAAAAAGGTACAAGTAGGCAAAGATCAGGAAAAGGCGCAATCAGAGAGAGATTCCCACTCCAAAAACCGAGGTGGGAAAAAACCAAACTAACAATCAGGCACTTATACCATGAAACATATCGTAAGCCGAATGAGCAGCTATTTTCCCAATAGGTGGCCACTCAGTTACCTTAAAAATATTACCTATTATTGAGCTAAAATTTGACTTTGATTGGCCAAGAGGTTTTGGAGAAAATGATCTTTGATTTTGATAATGTTTATATACATGTATACTACCCTGTGGTGGGGGCAGACCAACCCCTGGGGTCCAATTATTTTTAGAATATTAAATCGTCAGTCCATTTGTTTTGCCCTTCAAATGATATTTTAACAATTTTCCCCATTTAAATGCATGGGCGACCTATGTTGACTTTGCCGTTTAATAGGTCAAGGTCATCCCAAGGTAATGATGGCGGCCATCTTGGTCATGTGACCTTGACCATTTATACAACCTTTCATTCCCCCTTTCTAACGATGCTTCATATAAAGTTTGGCGTTGATTGGCTGAGCGGTTCCAGAGAAGAAGAGGTCATATACATGTATATAACACCGGGACAGGGACAGACAACCACCTGGAGACAAACTGTTTTCATAAACACAAATCTTCTGTGCATTTACATACTCCCAGCAAGTCTCCCTCAATTTAATGACATTTTACTAATTTTACCCATTCAAATGCATTGGCAATGTAAGTTGACCTTGTCATAAAATAGGTAAAGGTCATTGCAGGGCCATGATTTATATGACTATTGTAGAACTTCATTGCCTGATGCTTCACGCCAAGTTTCAAAATCATAGGTATTCTGGTTCTGGAGAAGAAAATTTTAAAGGCTTATGCTATTTATAGCCATGGCGACCATCTTGGTCATGTGACCTAGGCCATTATAAAAACTTTCGTTCCTCCTTCTTAAGAATGCTTCACATGGAGTTTGGCTTTGATTAGCCTAGTGGTTTCTGAGGTGAAGATAATTGAACATTGTGGACAACAACTGCAACAACTACAACTACGACGGACGACGGAGCATGTGTATACTGTAGTTGAGCCAATAAAACACAACCAAGGTGACCGTCATGCCCATATGTAGTAAAAAATGTCAGCGTTTCAGGACCAATAGTCGTCTGGTATATTCAATTTCTGTCCCCAGATTCTTTTCGCTGTTCTACTCTTGATTCTTGTTACATATTGCGTTATGTCTGAAAAGTTAGTAAAAATGTGTATTTTAATCAGAGCTGAATGTTGGACAACTATCGTAATGAAAGGCGTTACAACAAACAAATAAAAAGTTCACATCGATCCCTCATATTCACCAATGAACTACATGACATACTTGTACTCCCATCAGGAAAACATGTTCGTGAAATGTATACCCCCTATATATATATATATATATATATAAAAAAAAAAAAAAAAACTTGGGTTTGCAGGGATATACATGTACCTCGTATTTCTGATCCAAAACATACACTGTGGGTACCCAGTTTTGAGCGGAAATATTTAAAAAATAAAATCCATTTTATTTTCAATGACATTTTCATTTTTTCCTTTTGAAAAAAGGTCTCTGTGCATTACATGGGCAAGTTTTCGTAATGTTTGGCAGTGCTGAATGTTCAACAGATATCACACAGTTAGGAAACACATTTTTTTTAAAAACTATTTCATAATGTTTACTAAATGATGTACATGTCATGTTTGTTTGTAATAACATAATGGATAATCCATTAACTGAGGTCGATAAGGAAAACCGCACCATGAGTAAGAAAAAAATGGAAGAATGCCTTCAGAAATAAATTGATTACCCAATTAGATTTAATGTTTTTGGTCATTTAAAATTGATTGAGATTCATTGTGTAACATCTAAACTCATATATAAATTAAATGTCCACCATTTACCAGGGCACTTGTTAAAATTTCGTAACCGGGAAACACTGTCGTAAGTTTTAATTAATGATATACTTTATAAGGTTATGCGTAGCTAAACTGAGGCGCGCTAAAATGCATCGTTAACTCAGTTTATACCTTCGACTAATTCATAGTAAAAATTCATAGTAAAACGGTATCCCATATAAGTGAAATGGCTTGCATTCAGCTGGAAATTTATAGTATAAATTGCAAATATACACGGTATTTATAATAATGACTGAACAGAATCAAACTCATGTATGTATTGTTCATGAAATTCACGCGCCCTTCAAACTTGGCATTGCGGATTTTCATATAAGATACTGAGGCATTACGTAAATTGACGTCATCGAATGTTATTATTCATAAGTTAATCTACTGCTATATATGTTTGTTTCGAAAGCAATGTTTTCAAAGCGATTTCAAGTAACGTCAGATTCAAACGCAAACATATTCTGTGAGGAACTAGAATCTTTTAAACTTCCAAACCTTTGGGTTGAAGCCCCGTAAAATCGATCAAGGCCTTCCAGTAATTTCTTTATAAACTGACTGTTTCAATGTTTTTGTTGTGGTTTATCTTTATTTAAGAAATGAATTTCATTTTTCTGGTGTTCATGGAGCTATGAACCGCAGTGGGTCGCGTGCAAAGTGAATGAACCCCGAAGGGTCGCGTGCAAAGTGAATGAATTAAACTCATTGCTTATATTTACATTCATTTCTCTCTATCGCTTGTTGAAAAATCACCAAGGCGGTCACATTTACTAGCAAACAGAGAATCTACACACAGTGTGTGTTCAAACAGCGGAACCGGGCGTCGACGTTTACAACGTCCAATCAGATTGGCTAGATTCATGTTTTTTGACGTCAAGTTTGGATTACGTCACGTCGCGTGACACAATGTTGTTCATGGAAGTATGAACACAGATGAACATCTAATGGTTCATCTAAGGAGGTTTTAGAAAAATGTGAATATATTGCTGTAAATACATTACTGGAGGGCTTACATCGCTTTAACACGGGGACCCAACTGTTAATCGTGATTATTGATGCGACGTGGAATGTTAATGCATGCTATTATATTTACATTTCTGATGCAAAGTCTTAAATGAATCTATAGAATTGCAATGCGATTCATACTTCCATGAACAACATCGTGCCACGCGACGTCACATGATCCATACTTGACGTCATGAAAAAACATGGCTCTCACCAATGTGATTGGACGTTGTAAACGTCATGACGTCGTCGACGCCGTTCCGCTGCTTCAACACACACACTGTATGTAAATTTTCTATTTGCTTATAAATGTGATCGCCTTGATAATTTTTCAACAAGCGATAGAGAAAAATAAATGTAAATATAAGCAATGAGTTTAATTTTTCTGATGTTCATGGAGCTATGAACCACAGTGGGTCGCTAGCAAAGCTTACATGAACCCCTTCGGGGTTCATTCACTTTGCACGCGACCCGCTGTGGCTCATAGCTCCATGAACATCAGAAAAATGAAATTCATTTCTTAAATGAAGTTTCGTATGCGTCGGCGAGATCGTTACGAATGCGACGTTCCACATCCTCTGCCCTTGAACGGTAAGTACCATATGTTTTGCTCTCGTGAAAATAAACAAAGCCGAGTTTACAAAATCGGCGTCCACTATGACTATGATCTCCAAAATTCTTCTATGTTCCCACTTGAAGACAATTGGAATACTTACAGCACTTATGTTTTTCGGGTAATGGTTTATAAAGTTGACCGTTAAATACAAAGGTGACACGGAAACTCATTACATTCTTAAAGTCCTTTTGTTTTTCTTTGTCTTGGTCGTAGACTAAGACATATAACACAGTCCTGTGGGCGTATTTATTGAAATATATGTGTCCAAACGGCTTCGTAAATGCACGTTTATCTACTGAGGGTGGAAAAAGTAGGGTAAGCATCTTTTGTATACATCGAAGACGAATTTAATATGTGACACAGAAATGCATCGTGGAAGAATGAGACCGATGAATCAGTAAAATAAAATAGCAAATGTTACGATAAGGAGACAGTGATGCATTTTCTTCAATTAATGTTTTCTAGATAGTGTACATGTTAAAGGGGTCAACCATGGTTTTTATACTGTATTGCAGAGGCTGAAGAAAGTAGAGCCCGATCGCTAGCTTATCCGCTGTTTCGTCTTCTCCTTCATCTTTCTTCTTTCAAATGATAATATCAATGACCAGACTATGGTCCTACTAGGGATTTAGGGGACGGCAAAGGAGAAGGGCCTTTTATTTTCTGGGAGTGGGGAGCACTAAAGCCATTTGTTTGTCAGGGAGCAGGGAGTTTTGAAGGGGTTCCAGCTTGCGTCAAAGCCATCGCCTCCCGTAAACCTACATTAATGGTTTTGTGGTTGTGTCACTCGAATGCTGACAAAGCTGATTCAGAAACCCCACTGTGTGACATATAATTCAAAATAAATGTCGTAAGTTGACTTCAAGTGGGAACATAAACGAATTTTGCAGATCATAGTGGACGCCGATTTTGTAAACTCGGCTTTGTTTATTTTCAAGAGAGCAAAACATGTGGTACTTACCGGCCAAGGACAGAGGATGTGGAACGTCGCATTCGTAACAATCTCGCTGATGCATATGAAACTTCATAATATATAGCATGCATTAACATTCCACGTCGCATCAATAATCACGATATAACAGTTGAATCCCCCGTGTTTAACAGGACTTCGATCAAAAATATGGGCGTAAAACTTTAAAGCTTAGGTAAAGTTTCATACAAACACTGGCATATCTGGGAAGGTCCTCACAAAATTAAACAAAAATGTAACATTGATATACAATAATAACGATTAAACGTGTTTTCCCCTGGTGCATATATACCCAAACGCTGGAAATAAGATTAAACATATTTTCCCCTAAAACATGAATACCTAAACGCGAAAGAAATGCTGTTTTAATGTATGTCTGGTTTTGTTTCTGATTAGCTAAAATATTGTTGGTGGTAATAACATCGATGGTCCCATTGTTTGTCTTTCCTAAAATCGAAATGCTCTGATTGTCGGGCTGCCACGAGAATTCAAAGGCAAAACAATTTTCAAAGAAACAGAACAGCTTCTCTGTTGTCCTCGTTTTTGATTCATCAGGGTGGTTATCATGATTTATTTGTTTGTCCTTGATGATTCATTGACTAGTTAGAGATTCACCACGAGGACCGAACAACTAACTTAATGTTGTGAACCACTGCGGAAGATGAGGGTGAGGTTAGGCGCCGGTTTAAGATCCCAGTAATTTTATATTACTCGGATCGTTCTATGGCGATACTTCTGTTGTGGTTCCATTTGTTTTATGTTTTGGAGTCCAATTTTGTACTGTTTAAACCTAATGTACGTTTTCATATTTTAATTAAGTTCGGGTAACTGAGTGGCCGCATATAAGGACATATCTGCTCACTCGGCTTACGACATGTTTTATAATTACCTAATTGCCAATTTATTTTTTCCCACCTCGGTTTTTGTTGTGGGATTTTCTTTCTGATCGCACCTTTTCCTGAGCATTGCCTACTTTTACGTTTGTAAAGCGTACTATTGTAAACCGATAATTGTTTTCGAAAGCTGGCAGAACATATAATGTATAAGCAACTGTCATCAGGGACCACTGAACAAGGTCTTCTTAAATAAAGGTAGATAAATAGCCAAAATTACAAATAGGCAGCGATAAAAAGAGAACAGGTTATTAACCAAATGAGCAGCTCTTCTACAAAAGGCTGTTATTGCCTACTTATTGCACATAGCATAGAAACTTAAACCGAAAAGAAGAAACAATCTTATCCACCCAAATTCGCAACAGATAACTGTTAATATGTTCTGCCAATCATTGACACTCTTCACAAATAATCATTCTTGAAACTTTTATTTATCATGGAATGATCTGGAATATTCTTTTTTTCTCTCAGTTATTAAACATACACAATGAAGACAGTTGTGCTATTCTGTGCCTTGCTGGCCCTTGCATCCGCAACATATCCGATGTATGGATATGGCGGAGGAGGAATGATGGGAGGTTATCCGGGGATGTACGGCGGAGGAATGATGTACGGCCGAGGCATGATGATGGGAGGTTATCCGGGAATGTACGGAGGAGGAATGATGTACGGTAGAGGCATGATGTACGGCGGATACCCACAAATGTATGGCGGTGGCATGATGTACGGCGGATACCCACAAATGTATGGCGGTGGTATGGGTATGATGTATCCAGGAATGGGAATGGGAGGTATGGGCGGATACTATGGCGGAATGGGCGGAATGGGAATGGGCGGAATATACGGAGGTCGCCGATGGGGAATTTATGGACCTGGTGGTGGAATGATACGGGGAGGGGCTATATATGGACCTTACGGAGGTGGAGCAAGATGGATGTATGGTCGAAGAGGATACGGAGGCAAGTACATGTAGTTCTCTCTCTCTCTCTCTCTCTCTCTCTCTCTCTCTCTCTCTCTCTCTCTCTCTCTCTCTCTGTGTGCTTTTGAATAATATGTTCTGTATGATAACATGCATTTGACGTTCTGATATGAAACAATCCTAAACAGAGACCGGAAAGGTATGTTTATAGCCAGATTACATGTATAAAATAATCTGAAGTTTATTTTGCAATCGGGCAATATCAATATGAATATGAAGAGTAAATGGTGTAAAATTGGATTTAAGATATTTTCTATGGTTACATAGTACCGCGGAAGGAGGGTTATTTGTTATTGGGCGGGACCATCATGTTAATGCGTGTGAATGTTGTGACAGTTGTCACAGCTGAGAAACACGTGGTATGGAATGGGTGACGCACGATGAAATTCTGTCCGAAGTTGGGATGAGAATTTCGAGTTTTTTTCCTATAGCGTTTATTCCATTGACTGATAGATAGGTGCAGTCAATGAAGAAATTGAACATTTATTGAATGAAAGTAACATAAGAAATCCAGGTTATTTCGTTTTCGCAAACACTCCCGCCCCATGAACATATAGTACTTCCATCACAGTAACATTTCTTTCAATAAATGTTCGATTTCTGCATTGACTGCACCTATCTATCAGTCAGTATAAGAAAAGCTGTAGTAGAAAACTCGAAAATCTAACCTCAACTTTTGTCTCTATTGCAGTGTGAGTCACCGATCAATTATCGGTTTGTATGTATACAATACCACTTGATTCTCAGTAGTGGTTGTGGGTAGACGTAAACTTGATAAGTCGAGGGAAGCGGGCGGGTTAAAAATATTCGTCGACGATACTGTATTAAGGATTTATCAATATTGACATGAGTGGGTGGAGTATGTAAAACAGAAATCTACTGTTTTCTTGAATCTGTTAATCAAGTGATGATGTGTATTTATTGCTAATAGACGTCACTGATACTAGGAATGAGTCAATATAGTTATTATTTTAAAATTTTAAATAGCTTGGTGTAAAATTGGAAATGTAACTGGTTTTCGTGGGACCCATTTCCTGGAAAATGGAATGCATTTGAATAAAAATTATGCAAAGCCTAAATGTCTAGGATACATAATCTGACAAATTAAAAGTTATTTTGGGGTCATGGAAATGTATTTCTCTGGGAAAAGTTAGTGTAAACATGTTTTTCTGGAAAATTCTGAAAGTGGGTAGCTTGGGGCGGATCGTGTGCGCTTACTGTTTGCTGAAAGATGACATGCCTTTTGTTTCAGGTTCTTATATGATTGAAGTCAATGACTACATCGAAAAATCTGTCTTATTGTTTTCAAAAAGCTAAGAAAAATGGGTCCGACGATTTCAACCCGGAAGTAACAGAAAAATGACTCACTTGCTCTGAGCTGACCACTCATTCCACAATCATGTATACACAAATCCATGTATTTGCAACATATTCAATAGTCCCATGATAAAGCATGCTAAAGAATGTAGCATTGTTGACAAAATAAACAATGCTTTTTATACAGGTAAATCTTCAATTATGTATATATACAGTGACCGGCTATAAGTCCTTAACACGGTATATTTTTACAGGCAAGAAAGGCTACTACGGTTAAATATACCTACTCTTGAATATACCAAACAACAACAGGAACAGACAGTCTCGGTTACAACGACACGGCGATGGAAGCTGATAATTATGTGATCTCTGTAAATGTTGTACGTAAAAATATATTTAATCTGCATCGGAAAACGGTCTTATTTTTCTTTCCATCGTATTACAATCGTACACGTTTCCTTCGTATTCCTACGCAATGTCGAAGCCTCTATAGCACAGTGGCTATGTCCCTCGCCAGGACTCGCGGTTTCGATCCCGAGCTTTTCCAGTCTGTCGAAAGAGACTATGAACCGAGATCCCGTCTCCATATTACAATAACTTTTGATGGGACGTTACACCACAAATCAACCATCGGTTGATATAACGCTTCACGTCCACGATCAACACAGGAAGATAAAAGTAGGCAATGATCAGGAAATTGTGTATTCAAAAGGAAATTCCTACTCCAAAAACCAAGTGGGACTAAATAGACAATCAGGTACTTATACTAAGAGAACATATCGTAAGTCGAGGGAGCAGCTATTTCCCAATAGGCAGTCACTCAGTTACCCAAACTTACGTAAAAATAGGAAAACGTACATTATACGGTCCCATTCCAGAAATAAATTTATTGTTGTGTTGCTTTTATGCAAATAAACATCACCATTGTCAGTGTCGGGAAACAAAGTCCGTGTATGCTATCATTTGTGTATACGTCATACGACAGAGCGCACGATCGTAGTGAACATAATTTCGGAAATCGCGCGTTGCTATTTTCATATTAAAGAAAAATGTTTTATACATATTCTATCATATGCGGCATATCTTGCGTCACTAATTAACAATATTTTCTTTCTTTGAAACAAGTGTCAACATTTACTTTAAAGTTTCCGAAGTGTTCTCAGAGACCAGATGTAAAAGAGGATAACTATAACTATAACTAGAGGATAACACAGATAAAGAGGATAACTATACATTGCTACACACAAAATATGAAAGCTCTGGGCCTTGTGGTTTTGGAGAAGAAGATTTTTTCATGTTTTTCCCATTGCATGTCTATGGGAGCTAATGACCCCCGGGGCGGGGCCATTTTTTGACCCCAGGGGCATGGTTGGCAGGGTTTATAAAGAGGACCACTACACATTGCTACATACACTTGTGGTTTCGGAAAAGAAGATTTTCTATGTTTTTTCCCATGACGCCCCCGGGGCGGGGCCCGTATGGACCCTAGGGGCACCGTTGGCAGGATTCATGGAGAGGACCAATATACATTGCTGCAAACAAAATATGAAAAGCTCAGGGCCTTGTGGTTTTTGGAGAAGAAGATTTTTTATGTTTTTCTCATTGTAAGTCTATGGGAGCTATCTGTTGCCATGGAAACCAGAGTTCTGATTCGACCTGGCCCAAAACCTAACACAACCTTTCAGCCTCCTCAATGATGCTTTAGATGAAATTTGATTTTGATTGACCATATTGTCTTAGAGATATTCAAGTTTGAAAATGTGGACGCACGGACGCACAGACGCCGGCTCGACTACTATACTAATAGCCTTCGGCTCAGCTGAGCTAAAAATTATGTTAGATATCTTATTTGTAAAAAGTATCTTAATTAATAATTAGTTATATAGATATCTGATTTAGCAATTATGATATTAGATATCAGATTTTTTTTTTCTTAATGAGACATCTTAATCAGCATTTTAGATATCTAAAATAGTTGAATATCTATGTTAACATATAAGATATCATATTTGTCGAATAAGATAACTTCTGTAGTATATTAGATATCTTAATTACATTCACATATAAGATATTTAATATGCTAAAATAGATATCGTTTTTGACGAATTAGATATCGTATTTACAAAAATAGATATCTTATATCCTATATTAGCTATCTTATTGAGCTAAACAAATAAGACGCATTTAGTATCTTATTCATTTTACCTAATCACAACCGATTTCTTTAACTTATATAAGATATCTACTATGTCAATACAGATATCTAATTTATAGCCTTAATTAAGATATCTTGTATTAATTCAGATATTGGAATTATAAATTAAGATATCTTTTTTCTAATTAAGATATCTAATTTACCGAATAAGATATCTTATTGACCACTGTATATAAGATATCTATATTACCAATTTAGATATCTTATTGGCTAATTAAGATATCTAGTTTAGCAATAAAGATATCTTATTAACCAAAGAAGATATCTTGATTAATCTTGTAAAGAAGATATCTTGATTCCATATGCTATATAAGTACGGATTTTTAAAAGAACACTAAATACATCGATGTTTTTACGAAATGTTCTATGCTCTCCAACCGTCCATATTACCCAAAATTACCCTTTATCAAAACGAATTTTGTAATTTAATACTAAAATAGAGAAACTCATGTGTTAGCCGTTCAACATCGCCACCTGGAAATTTGTAGAGCACTCCAGAAAATGCAATATTTTAATGATGAACACATCTTTTATATATAGCTTTAATTTTCTTGACTAAGACATAATGAAAGAAATACAAAATAGTTTATAGAATTTGCTGAAGCCTTCGAAGACAAGTTTTTGTTAAACTTTTCCTTATGTAGAGGACTTATTTTCAAGAGGCATATAGATGTAAGTAGACAAATTTAGGCTACTTAGGATAGACTCCCCGAGCGACCCTGATTTTGACGTGAATACAAAGCTTAGGGCTGGATAAAGAAATGAGACCTCCGAGTTGAGAAAATGGGTGGGGTCGGAAATGATTTTACACTATATCGTGTATGGACTGCCAGTAGGGTAGGTATGTTCAAGGGTTCATCAATGCAGTTTGCTACATTCATTTGTATTATAGCCAGGCACACATAAGGTTAATTAATTGCAAAATACTGTTATGAAACTTTATGACATTTGGAAGTTATAGCATTTGTGCACGGACTTTTTGAACACTCCACGTATATGTGCAATTATAATAACAAAGTTATTATGTGATGTAGATGGCTCACGAGAACCCGACAACATGGTACCCTTTATCCCTGTCTGAATGAAAAGCTGAAAAACGCATCGCTGGTATCGCTGAGTATTTATCACAAAATAAGCTGTCTTTTTCTTTAAGGATGTTTTCGCTAACATTTGACATTTTTTGAACTTCCGGTTTTTATTTTGTTGAACTATCTCTTAAACGGCTACAGTTATGTTCCTAATATTTTATATTTGGATGCATATTGCTGGTGTTCACCGAACAAGCCATGAAAATTATCAATCTAAGGAACCTCATTTTTTTCACCCCATTTTCTGCAACTTTCCTGAAAATGTTAGTCGTCAGTAAAGATAGGGGGTAGGGTTCATCAAACTTAAATATTGCACTCTACAAATTAAATGCATGGATGAAAACAGAACTAGGGACTGTTGGTGTACGAAGATTCCATAAACGATTCTGTGAAATAGCGGTGTTGGACTTTACGAAACTGGTTATGTGAACATCTAATCTTTTTAAAGGCCCCTGTAAACAGGATATTATTCTGTAGCCGCGAGGTCTTGTCCTTAGTTGTTGTCCTGAGAGAAACCTATGCGTCTCAAGTGCTGAACTATAAACGCTGCCTCGTAAATGTAATGTTAAAAGTATAAAGTCAAGAAGACTCAAGAAGATACATATATACTACGGTGACCCTATCAAGGGTGGAACCCCTTTATACAGATACAGATATACATTAGTGATTTTTGCCATTGTTTTACTGATTAGCGAATTTGTCGGCCAAAATTTTACTGTTAAGCGATTTTTGGGCAAAAAGGTTTTACTGATTAGCGATTTTTGGGCCAAAATTTTACTGATTAGCGATATTTAGCCTAAGTTTTACTGATTAGCGATTTCAGAGGCACCCCATTGTGACCCTCATATATACCACAAAAATACTTCATATGGCCATTTTGCTATAAATAGATTGCGTCAACCCGAAAGTAGAGATAAATGATAATCAATATTTTCCTGTTTACGTGATTGATTTGCATGCATCTGTAGATGTTTGCTCCTGTTACTTATAAGTATATCTATGCCTTAGATTGGGATACTCCCTAATTGGGGACAATCACCTGATTAAATTTCACTTTTGAGTATGTTATGATGTGGAGGCCTTGATTACTGTTCATTAAATCAGGTTTTTGTTTGGAGAATCTAATACCCAAAATCACATTACATACATCTATATGGAATAAACGCCGGTAATCAATTCCATGGATGCTTCTGCTCATCATTTGGGCTCCATCCACGGTGCAGGATGTATCAGTCTTCCATTCAGGCTCCATCCGCACTAAACTATTTGCAGGATGCATCTGCCCGTCATTAGGGCTCCATCCTCGGTGCAGGGCTCCATCCTCGGTGCAGGATGCTTCTGCCTTCATTCAGGCTCCATCCACACTTACCATACTCCAACTTCAGCCCGCCATCAGGGCTCCACCCTCGGTGCCGGATGTACATGCCTGTCATTTGGGCTACATCCACGCCACACGCCAGTCACACAGGATGCATCTGCCTGCCATTTGGTCTCCATCCTCACTGGCAATCCCTGTCACACAGGATGCTTCTGCTCAATCATGCCATGAGCTCCATCCTCACTGGGGTTACATGTAAACATTCAGTCTCACAGGATGTTCTGTCCTCTTTGCAGAGGGCTCCATCCTCACTGAATCCTCGTTTCAGTCACACAGGGTGCTGGCCACACCCTCACTGAAACCCCAGTTTTCAGTTACACAGGGTGCCTCTGTCCTTAATACAGGGCTCCACCCTCACTGAAAGCGTAAGCTCGTTATTGGCGTTTATTTTATATAGAACAGAAAGTATTTTGCATATAAGGTTTTGTTGCGGCGAATGAAGGGTAATCATTGCCTCTATATTGCCAAATAATTATTGGGTATGTATGTTTAATATGACGAATATTAGTTGCTGTTGTAGTTATGCTGAATATATGCATCAATATTCATTAAACCTTATACGCCTATGTGTTATATATCATTTAAAGTGGATGTCGTGAATATGTCACTTTAAAAGACGAAAATGCCTAGTTCTTTATTATTGTTGCGTTCTTGCATATTTTTATTGTCAATGGCATAATTTATGTCAATTTTAACATTAGTTTGAGAACTCACATTTATAAGCATTAATGCAATACGCATAGATTGAAAGCAAATTTACTTTTGAACCTGTAAACCTAAATATACTCACCCTGACACTGGTTTGACAAGAAATACGAACATGAATGTTTACAATTCTACAGTTGATGTCTTTAAAAATTGTCCATAACAACTGTGCTTATTTTAGTTCATGGAAAATTTCAGGAAATTATACATTTTCGCCTTGTTGACCAAGTCCCCCCCTAGACCCAGAATGCCACTTTGATATGATGTGTGAATGTGAAAAACACATAAACTGACGAAAGGGCGTGCTGGGTCCCGGGGAGAGGGAGGGGGGGGGGGCACACCTAGAAATAAACTATAAGATTGTAAATTAAAAAAATATTTTACACTGAGCTAAATGTCTTTCAAAAAAAAAACTTAAAATTACAAAACAATAAACAGTCAATGTGTGGATATCGTTCAGCATTCATATGACAAAGAAGCCAATATTTATTTGCTTGAAAAGTGCTGTTGACAAATGCAAATCAGTTCAAAGTCTAATGGTTCATTTTTGCCAAAGACGGGTGGGTTGTGAAAATATTTAGTTGCATTGTCTGGATTCTGTTAAATCAGCCAAACTGTTTTGTAAACGAAAGTGTATATGTTTCTTCTATAAATACTAAATTCAGTCCCATAGTCATAACATGAAAATTTCGTCCTCCCAAATCTGAGATTTAGGGACTTTTTAACATCTTAGGCATAGATGTCCTTATGATTATTTTAATTACGTGGTTGTCCACCTTGAATGAAATGATACAAAAATGCCCTTAACGCTCTTGTGTCAAACATAGAATACACCGTCAGAAAACATTCAAATTCTCCCTATTGACTACATTTCAGATAGAAAACAGGGTTGGAATTTGTATTCAAGTCATTACATTCAAGTCGGCAATGATCAGGAAATGGCTCGATCAATAAGAAAACCCCACTCCAAAAACCAAGTCGACAATTAGCTACTTATACTAAGAAAACATATAGTAAGCCGAATGAGTAGCTATTTCCTTATAGGTGGCCACTCAGTTACCAACCTTAACTAAAATATGAAAACGTACATGAGGTGCAAACAGCACAAAAACCCAACACCAAGACATAAAGCAATAAGAATAACAACGGAAGTATTGCATTGGAACGATCAGTAATATAAACTTACTGGCGGACTTAAGGATGTTCGCTGCTAACATTTGACATTTCGGAACTTCCGGTTTTTCTTTTCTTGAATATCTTGTAAACGGTTGCAGATATTTTCCTAATATTTTATATTTGAATACATATTGATAATATGCATTGAATGAGCCATGAAAATTGTCAATCTAAGAAACTTCATTTTTTCACACCATTTTCTGCAACTTTTCAGAAAATTTTAGTTGTCAGTAAAATTTAGGGGGTAGGGTAGATTAAATTTGAATATTACACGTCTTAAAATTAATTGCACTAGTTCGATGTTTATTTTAGCAGCAGCATATGTGTACATGGTCTTCTAAGTCATTCTTTGTGTCTTCGGTGTGCTGGCTTTAAAATTTAAGGTGGTTTTATGAAATGGGCTTTTAGAAACAAAACAGCCGAAAAAAGGCTGAAAATGGCGATTTTCAAGTTGTTGGTTCTCTCTTATATGCTCACTACCCTATATATTTCTTTCTTTTATTCGAACAATATTACCAAGTTCTATGTTGTGTGAAAATACAAGAAAAAGTTTGAATCAACAAATATGGGTTTGGTACATTTCAAAATATTGATTTTTTCCGACTTTTCAAGTATGGGGGTAGGGTTGGAAAAGGAATCGTAAAATTTTGTCATGCACTCCAAGTTGCAAGTTTTTCTATGATTTTGGTCCAAAATTGTCTGCGCTACGTAAATATTATGACTTTTGAAGGCATTCTAGGTGTATTTTTGTTCAAGCCAGGTATGTTTCAAAGAATTAAAAATAAAATTAATTTTACCAAATTTAAAATATGGTGCTCAGAGGTCTCATTCAGTGGCCTACAGCTTGAAAAAATGCACACTACCCTATATTTATTTTGTTTTCAAATGTCTTGTGTTGTACTTTGGAATCAAAAAAGAGTGGTTAGAAAAAAAGTTTGAATACTTTTTCATTGGCAGCGAACATCCTTAAACTAGTTTTACATGGCCATAACTTAACCCTTAGCTTCAGCAGTGGTTCACACTGTGACATTCAGTTAGTCGTTCGGGCCTCGTGGTGAAACTAATCAATAAATCATCAAGGTCAATCAAATAGATCATGATAAACACCATGATGAATCAAAAACAAGGACTCACAGATTCAGTAAGCTACCCGACGATGCAGATCCCTGGGCGCCCAATAACTTACTGAAAAAGCGAAGCAAAAGAAAAACACCAGTGGAACCGTGGTGGACAAAGCAACAAAGAAAAAGCTCCGGCACCAACAACTTTAAGTCGGGGCCATCCTAGAGTGACGCCCGACCTACCGGCGTGCAATTAAAGAAGGCAGCATAGTTATCAGCCACGAATGGGTTAAAAACTAAGCATGCAGACTGCCGCATAAAATTTAAGTTATATCCTATACGTTTGTAACATATAACGATATTTCTAAACTGAAAAGGAAAGTTATTTCTTCCTAAAAGCTTCTTAAATTTATAAACCAAGTCACCATAAAATTCTGGTTCCAAAAGGCCCTCACGTAAAAGCCTCTTTAACCCAACATTAAATTCAGAAGTTTATATGAATAGCATGTAGCATAGATGCTACATTGGGCTCTAAGTTTTCACAAGAGAAAAATTCAAAGAGCCCATAACTCAAGTGCGATTATAATATTTTAGTCTCGTTTTGTATTACAAATTATAAACGATAAGAAGAATCCGTTTGCTAATTTTCATCAAGGTACGCTAAAGGTATTGTCTGACTCACGAGTTTTGTTTTTTGAAAATTTTGTTGCCGATGTATGAAATATCATGCTATATTTGCGATTTTGAGATTTGTTCAATATTGGCGGCTAGTAAAACCCATTTGCGAAATAAATGGTACAACCATTTTTCCCAATTCCTTACACTTGTTTCAAGCAGCGCCAACTTGAAAAATAATCAATATACTGGTCATGGCACTAAACAGAGCCATATAGCAGATATGCTAACGGGCACTAGAGGGTTAAAGTCTATCCGTACATCTCTTCCTAAAACATCTCCCCGTACTCACTATGATCACACAACACGGATCTATGTTTCACGAACTTCATGGGATACTAGCATTCTTCATTCGGAATACATCTTATGTGTGTTTTCATCGTTTTACTTAAGTTCCGATAATTGATTGGCCATCTATTGGTAAATAGCTCTCATTCGGCTTACGATATGTTTTCATGGTATAAGTATTTGATTGTTAATTTAGTTTTTTCCAACCTCGGTTTTTGGTGTGGGAATCTCTTTTTGATTGCGCTTTTTTTCTGATCGTTGCCTACCTGTACCTTTTTTATGCCACCAACTTTGAAAAAGTTGGAAGGGCATATTGCTTTCGGCTTGTCTGTCTGTCTGTCTGTCTGTCTGTCTGTCTGTCTGTGCGTCTGTTAACTTCTGAATGGTGCATGCTAGAGATTTGAAATTTCATATATGTATTCCTCATGAAAAAATAGTTGACCCATATTTTTTTTTCATGTCCGAGTTATGCCCCTTTTCTGAGTTATGTCCCTTTGAAAACAAAATTTGAAAATCTTGTGTGCAAGATATCTAAAAAAGTACTTGAGCTAGAGCCTTCATATTTGGCATACTGGTTGGGGCTGAGGAGTAGATGACCTGATTAGCTTTTGAGAACTTTCTGTCAAATTTTGACAAAAATATGGAATTTTGAAATTTTGATTGATTTTTCCACTTTTCAGCGAAATTTGAAATTTTTGAACGGTGAATGCTAGGGTTTTGAAATTTCATATTCAGATTTCTCATGAAAAATTGTTTAACCTTATTTTTTCATGTCCAAATTATGCCCCTTTTTGGAATTATGTCCCTTTGAAAACCAAATTTGAAAATAAATCTTGTGTGCAAGATATCTCAAAAAGTATTTAAGCTAGAGCCTTCATATTTGGCATACTGGTTGGGGCTGAGTAGTAGATGACCTGATTAACTTTTGAGAACTTTCTGTCAAATTTTGACAAAAATATGGAATTTTGAATTTTGATTGATTTTTCCACTTTTCGGCGAAATTTGAAAAATAATAGTAGACCAGTAGTAATGGGCGGCACTCTGGCTCCATTTTCTGAAAACTTCCAGCTCCATTTTTCTGGCTCCATTTTCGATAAGCGTAGCGCTAGAAATGGAGCTAGAAGTTTTCAGAAAATGGAGCCAGAGGTGCGCACCCTGGGTCTCAGTTTAAAAATGAACTAGCTAAGTTGCATGTGTAGGTAAGTATCCTTGAGTTAAGACAAGCCTGCACATCTGCTCATCTGCACATCTGCACATTTGCACATTTGCACATATGCTCATCTGCACATTTGCACATCTGCACATCTGCTCATCTGCACATCTGCTCATCTGCACATCTGCACACCTGCTCATCTACACATTTGCACATCTGCTCATCTGCACATCTGCAATTCTGCACTTCTGCACATCTACACATCTACACGCCTACACATCTTTAGAGACTATGAGATAACTGACATAGTCAAGTTTTTCTGTAGTTAAGTTCCATTACGAAATTAAGAAAGGGCCTTTTTCCTCTAGTGTTCCTGGGTAGACTTATTTGATTTTGCATAAGCATCCACATCTACACAAACATAGAAACTTAAAGTAAAATGCCTCTTTGTTTTATTATTATTCACAGATTAGTTTTTGGTTTTTGGTGTGGGAATCTCTTTTTGATTGCGCTTTTTTCTGATCGTTGCCTACCTGTACCTTTTTTATGCCACCAACTTTGAAAAAGTTGGAAGGGCATATTGCTTTCGGCTTGTCTGTCTGTCTGTCTGTCTGTCTGTCTGTCTGTCTGTCTGTGCGTCTGTTAACTTCTGAATGGTGCATGCTAGAGATTTGAAATTTCATATATGTATTCCTCATGAAAAAATAGTTGACCCATATTTTTTTTTCATGTCCGAGTTATGCCCCTTTTCTGAGTTATGTCCCTTTGAAAACAAAATTTGAAAATCTTGTGTGCAAGATATCTAAAAAAGTACTTGAGCTAGAGCCTTCATATTTGGCATACTGGTTGGGGCTGAGGAGTAGATGACCTGATTAGCTTTTGAGAACTTTCTGTCAAATTTTGACAAAAATATGGAATTTTGAAATTTTGATTGATTTTTCCACTTTTCAGCGAAATTTGAAATTTTTGAACGGCGAATGCTAGGGTTTTGAAATTTCATATTCAGATTTCTCATGAAAAATTGTTTAACCTTATTTTTTCATGTCCAAATTATGCCCCTTTTTGGAATTATGTCCCTTTGAAAACCAAATTTGAAAATAAATCTTGTGTGCAAGATATCTCAAAAAGTATTTAAGCTAGAGCCTTCATATTTGGCATACTGGTTGGGGCTGAGTAGTAGATGACCTGATTAACTTTTGAGAACTTTCTGTCAAATTTGACAAAAATATGGAATTTTGAATTTTGATTGATTTTTCCACTTTTCGGCGAAATTTGAAAAATAATAGTAGACCAGTAGTAATGGGCGGCACTCTGGCTCCATTTTCTGAAAACTTCCAGCTCCATTTTTCTGGCTCCATTTTCGATAAGCGTAGCGCTAGAAATGGAGCTAGAAGTTTTCAGAAAATGGAGCCAGAGGTGCGCACCCTGGGTCTCAGTTTAAAAATGAACTAGCTAAGTTGCATGTGTAGGTAAGTATCCTTGAGTTAAGACAAGCCTGCACATCTGCTCATCTGCACATCTGCACATTTGCACATTTGCACATATGCTCATCTGCACATTTGCACATCTGCACATCTGCTCATCTGCACATCTGCACATCTGCTCATCTGCACATCTGCACACCTGCTCATCTACACATTTGCACATCTGCTCATCTGCACATCTGCAATTCTGCACTTCTGCACATCTACACATCTACACGCCTACACATCTTTAGAGACTATGAGATAACTGACATAGTCAAGTTTTTCTGTAGTTAAGTTCCATTACGAAATTAAGAAAGGGCCTTTTTCCTCTAGTGTTCCTGGGTAGACTTATTTGATTTTGCATAAGCATCCACATCTACACAAACATAGAAACTTAAAGTAAAATGCCTCTTTGTTTTATTATTATTCACAGATTAGTATAGGCCATTAAAACTTTATATAAGTAAAGTTTTCAAAGATTATAAAAAGTTGTGAATGGAAATTTGCATTTTGAAATCCATTCTCATATCAAAAGTAAGAAAAGTGTTGCAATTATTTTATTGAATGTAATACAATTTACTTAAATATCACATTTTCTAATTAAAAAGAAAATAAATAAACACATTTTGCTTGAATATGCACAGAAAAGTTTTATTAATTTTATAGTTGATATATTTTTTACGTTCAAGGGGAACTATCGATATTATTTTTTCTTAGAAAAACAAAAGTAGGTTAGCATTTTCAGAAAATTATAAAACTGAAAGTAGATGATTTTCGGAAAATGACACATGAATGAAAATCGACAAAAGATGATGTTATATACAGTTTTGCATTTAAATCAAACTGATATAAAGCATTTGCATTTCTGAAGTTATCCATTCACTCAAGTAGTACTGACACATTCTGTAGTTCTTCAAACATGAAGGATTTTTACATATTATTACTAAGTGACAGTTCTATGAACATGTTCCCATCAAATAAACAGTCTGAATTTACTGTAAGATTGGATCATCCTATTAAGATTGACGCGGAAAGCTGGGAGGTTGCCTTGGTTGAAATTGCAACACCATCTGAAGTTCTCAACATAACAGAAGAAAACAACTATTTCTTTTTTACTTTCCTAGACCAATCCAGTTTACGCAGAGTTGGAAATCAAAACATCACAGAGATATGTAGCAGTGAAAACGGCTGCTATAACTTCAAACTAACAATTCCAACTGGAAATTATGAGTCACATGAATATCTAGCTGAAGAAATGCAGAACTCCATTGACAACTTTGAAAAAGGCATACTGAAAAAATTCAATGCTCACATTACTATGACATATGATCATTTGAGTCAACATTTCAAAATATCAGCCCAAAACGAACGACTGGTTAGGATAATATTCCCAAAACAATTTGCTCAGATCTTAGGATTAGATTCATCATTAGTCGAAAAGCCTATAGGAAATGAGCAAAATGTGTTTAAGTTCAATGCAAAGTTGAATCACAATTTTAGCAACTTCTATGTTTATTCTGACATTGCAAGTTTCACTTTTATTGGTGATACTGTAGCACCTATTTTACGAGTTGCTCCATTTCAAAGTAAATCAGATTCATATTTCTTCTATAAAGAATTTAAAACTCTGCACTATGTTTCTGTTTCAAAATCTATTGTAGACCAAGTGAACATTACATTAAAAACAGAAAATGGTATGATTGTTCCTTTTGTAACAGGCAAAACTATTTTAAAATTACACTTTCGTAGAAAGAAAAACTAGTATAAATACAATCTAAGAGTTTGTAAAATTATCAGTTTTGTACAACACGCTTAAGAGATGACTTCTTTAGAAAAACAGACAAAACAATCCTGCAAGGCTATGGAAGAATCTAAGAAAACACCTGTGACACAGAAACCGAGTGGATCTCATGCAAGTTATGCACAGATCAGAAACCTTATGAAAAGGTTGAATACAGCTTTGAGTAAAAGGCTTAGAGAGGGCAGACCATCGAAGTATTGCAGAGTGTGTCGGACTGAACTGTTAAAAGAACTGTCAGAGAAAAAGAAGAAATCAACAGCTAAACGTCAGAGGATTACAAAGAAACCCAATCTGAGAAGAACTAGAACAAAACCAACTCCAGCGATGGTATAAAAGAGACAGACTCAGGATGAATCTCAGTATTCTTCGACTAACAAGCTATGGGTCGATATCAGTGCCATCAGTGCGATCGAGTATTTGCCAGATCATACAATTTGAGAAGACACAAGGACAGTGGTATCTGCAGAGGTGCTGAGGTTAACATGTTAGACAGTGATGGAGAAAGTGTTATGTCTGAAAGAAGATCGCTGGACGATGGAAAAGACATCTTCAGAAAACCTGATCTTGAAGATGTAGAAGAAGTCGATGAGGAAGAAGAGCATGAAACTGAAGAAAGCGAGGAAGATGAGGAAGAAGAAGATGAAGAAGAAGAAGAAGAAGATGATGATGATGAAGAAGATAATGATGAGGATGATATTGATGATGATGAGGAGGAGGAGGAGGAACCTCAGAAAATAAAACCATGGGATGTTTTGATGGGCGTTACGACAGATAAGATGCAAGACACTTTCAACGAAACGGTTGAACAGGTCCTGCATGAAAATCCTGGCAAAGACGTACAAGAGGCTGAAGAGATAGTATATGATGAGCTGAAGCCAAAGTATCTGTCAGAGTTCGTATCCCGCTACAAGTATCTGACTGATCTCTCAGCTGCACTTAGAAAAGATCCAGTTAACAAGAAAATACAGGAAACAGCTAAACGATTGAGGGATGAAGAAGATTATGACGAGGACGAATCAAGACTGTATGCCATCAAGAAACGAAAATTCTTGATTGAGAAGAAACTGAATGACTATGACCCACCAAGCTACGAAGTGGCCGAGAAACAGACATTATTGTTGCCACATAAAACACATATGAACAGTATTAACAATAAACCAAAGAGTAGCTATATTCAAGAGAAACACTTGTAAACGAGAACAGAGGGACGGTCCTAATCCTCTGTTTCATCGTGCATTCATAGTTAGCGGGACAAATAAAAATATTGAAAATGTTAAAGTCAGTCTTGGGTTTTCATTTCTCCTCTCAGGAGGTAGTAGTAAAGGGTTTAAAGTTTGACAATAACTAGCTGAGTTTTTGACGCTTATCAAGGTTCTCGAGATACGAGAACATTGAAAAGCATCAATATATTAGGAAGACGCTATAAAGTTATGCCTTTTGACTAGTTGAGGTCTTGAGATACAAGATCAAGAGACAGTGAAACGCATACCACTTTACAGCCTCTAAGGAAGCTATAGAGTCATGCCTCTAATAGAGTTGAAGTCTTGAGATACAAGACTAAGACACTCTTCAGATGCATTCATCTGTATAGCAACATAATCTACTACATACCCACACAACTGTCCCAGACAAGTCCAGCAAGTGTCACAACGTGAGAAGTCTACCCAGGAACACAAGAGGGGAAAAAGGCCCTTTCTTAATTTCGTAATGGAACTTACCTACAGAAAAAACTGGACTATGTCAGTTATCTCATAGTCTCTAAAGATGTGTAGGCGTGTAGATGTGTAGATGTGCAAATGTGCAGAAGTGCAGATGTGCAGATGTGCAAATGTGCAGATGTGCAGGTGAGCAGATGTGCAAATGTGCAGATGAGCAGATGTGCAAATGTGCAGATGTGCAGATGAGCAGATGTGCAGATGTGCAAATGTGCAGATGAGCAGATGTGCAAATTTGCAGATGAGCAGGTGAGCAGATGTGCAAATGTGCAGATGTGCAGATGTGCAGATGTACAAATGTGCAGATGAGCAGATGTGCAAATGTGCAGATGAGCAGATGAGCAGATGTGCAGATGAGCTGATGTGCAGATGAGCATATGTGCAGCTGAACAGATGTGCAGATGAGCAGATGTGCAGATGTGCAGGCTTGTCTTAACTCAAGGATACTTACCTACATGCAACTTAGCTAGTTCAATTTTAAACTGAGACCCAGGGTGCGCACCTCTGGCTCCATTTTCTGAAAACTTCTAGCTCCATTTTTCTGGCTCCATTTCTGGCGCTTGCGCCAGAAATGGAGCCAGAAAAATGGAGCTAGAAGTTTTCAGAAAATGGAGCGCTTGCGCCAGAAATGGAACCAGAAAAATGTAGCTAGAAGTTTTCAGAAAATGGAGCCAGAGTGCCATCCATTACTTCTTAGACCCTTATTTTTTCATGTCTGAGTTATGCCCCTTTTTGGAGTTATGTCCCTTTGAAATCAAAATTTGAAAATCATGTGTAGAAGATATCTCAAAAAGTATTTGAGCGAGAGCTTTCATATTTGGTATACTGTTTGGGGCTGAGAGGAAGATCACCTGATTAACTTTTGAGGACTTTTCGTCAAATGTTGATAAAATTACTTTTTTTATTTTTACTCCATTTCTAACTTGTCTGCAAAAAGCTTACATTCTGTTTCAGGATCAAGGTCAAATCAGAGGAAATCGAACAGCTTCTTCAGGAAATTATTATTATTATTATTATTTTCATATTTGGCATACTGGTTGGGGCTGAGGAGTAGATGACCTGATCAACTTTTGAGAACTTTCTGTCAAATTTTGACAAAAATATGGAATTTTGAAATTTTGATTGATTTTTCCACTTTTCTGTGAAATTTGAAACTTTTGTAAAATAAATGGTGCATACAAACTGCCAGTTTAGGGGCAAGCATACAGTTGGGGGCATAGTGTTTTACAAACACGCATTTCTAGTTGTTTTTTTTTTTGTATCTGCGAACTACTAGTATACTTTGATTGGAGTGTAATATTCTCAGGTATGTATATCTAAAAAAATGTCGACATAGTACAGTCACCGGTTAATATCATATAAATGTCAATGTCGAAAAATCAATTTTACGCGAGGTTGGGACATATTTATGTCTCGTTTTTGAGTCAATGAAAGAAAGAAAAAGAAGAAACAAAGAAAAGTTTACCAAACAATTAAGAAAACGTTTCGATGTGTTTCTATTTCCATGGAAATTGAAAACACTTTTTGCTTTGTATCTGGATTCAACATTAACTAATACAAAATACTTTGAGAACCCTGACTGAAAATTGGTTGTTTGGGAAAAAACTTAGCTAGGATTAGCTAGGTAGATGTGCAACTAAATAAATACAGACATTCTTAGGCAGCAGCTATAAACATTGCGTAACAGAACATAACTTTTTTTTTTTTTTTTTTTTTGTTTTTGTTTTTTTTTGTTCAGTGAATATCCCACATATGTTGCATATTTCTCTAAATATATTTTAATACATATTGATGGTATACATCGGGCAAGCCATGAAAATTAGCAATCTAAGGAATTTCATTTTTCAACCCATTCAAAATACGGACAAACAAAGTGCGAAAAAAAAAAAAAAAAAAAAAAAAAAAAAAAAAAAACAAAAAAAAAAAAAAAAAAAAAAAAAACGTTTGAATCGTTAACACTATGGATTTCACAGAATTGTAAATTCTGCCTTTTTTCGCCTTTACATGTTACGGGGTAGCTACGGTTGTAAAATGACTCCTAAAATTGTGTAATTCTCTTCGAGTTGCAAATGTTTGAAAGTTTTTTGGTTCAAAATTGTCTGCTTCACATTTTTAAAAAATACTTTTGAAAGCATACTAGATGATTTGTGTTCAAGGTATTTGTATTTTTATGAAAGAAATGAAAATTGAATGAAATTTACATTTTTAAAGCGTGTTGTTCAGAGGTCTGATTCTTTTTTGTCTCAATACACATAGGATCATTTAGAGGAAACATATACTGTCGGAAGATAAAGGCTAATGACATAAGCTAAAATCTTATCTACGACAACATTGACATACGCATTCGCTCGGCCTTCACAAACGTCACTGACCACAACCTTGGACTCGGAAATAAAGTCATGTCTTCCCCGCCACCGAAAAGCGAATGAACGAACATCCTTCTTTGGGCTGTTTATATCCCATATCAATCATTGTTTATTTGTTTGTTTGTTTTTTGTGTTTTTAAACATGTATTATGTCCGAAACATGACATTTATATCAGAATAAAGAAGTATAAAACGCGCTGACCAGTAGTGGACATCACTGCTAAAATTTCTTTGGATTGGCTGTGTGTGAAGGTAAATATTTTTTAGATAACTTATAAAAGGAAAAATGAAAAAAGTAAATTTGACCACACTGAAATATAAAAAAAATGAATAAATTGTATGTTTCAATCGTTAAAACAGGCTACTATCATGTACCAAAATGTTTTATTTAATAAATAAATAAATAAATAAATAAATAAATAAATAAATAAATAGATAAATAAATAAATAAATAAATAAATAAATAAATAACTGATACAAAGAGAACATATTGAAAGCTAAATGATCGTCTATTTCCCAAAAGATGGCCACTCAGAATACCCTTTGTAGATTGTTTGCATTATTCTTTATTCATTACGAAAACTTGCCCATGCAATATATAGAGATTTTTTTTCACCTGTAAAAATTGAAAATTTCATCAGAAAAATATTGATGTTTCTCATATCAAAACAAAGATTGTGGGTACATGTTAGAACCGCCTCGCCGATCTATGTTTTGCAGCAAAAATAAGAAAAATAGGTATATCCCTGCAAACACCAGTTTTACTAATAAAAGTGGGGTTTAAAGGGGAATATATTGTACGGACATGTTTTCCTGATGTAAATACAAATAATCACATCTATGTCTAATGATCAACATGATATGAACGTTTTAGGAAGAGGTCATCATGAAGATCCTTATACTTATTGCTTGTCTGATTGGGGCCTCAATGGGATTCTACAAAAGATACGGTGAGTTTTACACAAACAGTTACATAGACAATATCTAAATCCTTACTATTTGATTAAGTTGTGCATACAGCATACACTGAATTATGCTCCAGTTCTTACTTTAATTAAGTTTTATCTTAATATATTACCATGGTGAATCCTTTACTGCATATTTTCTTGAATTCAAGATGACGTCCAGACTGTTGTAATCTTATACAAATAAGTAAAAAAAAAAAAAAAAAAAGTAAGTAGAATTCCCAGAATCAAGACCATTTTCCCCCAATTCAGGTATGATATGACAACAATCTGATTTAAACTCCAACTTGACTCAACTATTACTGACTATGTCCTCCTCTAAGATAGCGGGAAATATGATCAGGATTTAAACTGATTAGCTGAAAGGACGAACTCAAACTAAATGTGCTGATATTTGACATAGTTACATATATAGATTGACATAGTTATGTGTTAATATGAAGATCAAACAATTTGTTTTGTTCAGAAATATAAGATAATGATAAAGTTAAGATTTTTTTTTTCAAATGCATTTCATATTATTATGTGAAATTGAACAAAAACTTCTGGTACTGTTTGAGGCCACAATCTATACTTTGTGTAAAAATTAAGAAAAACTACCTAATATTTTAACTAAAAATTATCACTTTTACACATAATAGAAGGTGGGCTCACCCACCTGATACTGATGGGTGAATCCATTCGTCATTAATATGTAAAACTATACCTAGGTGGTTACGGCGGAGGCTACGGCGGTTACGGTGGTTACGGCGGTTACGGAGGTTACGGCGGTGTAGGATTTGGCGCCATTGGTGGCTACGGCGGCTATGGAGGTGGCTACGGAGGGTACGGTGGTGGTTTCATTGGCGGAGGCTTCGGATATGGACGCCGTCACGGATACTATCGTAAGATATAACCTATATTAATCTGGCATAAGTAAGTCGTCGAGAAAGCCGGATATGTACAGAGACTATAGCGGTGACGGAGGTTATAGATTCTAGTACGAGGATCGGCTTAAAAAGTTCTGTAACTCCTTATATTTCTCAGTATCTGACATTGCAAAAGATTTTAAAAAGGTACAAGTAGGCAAAGATCAGGAAAAGGCGCAATCAGAAAAAGATTCCCACTCCAAAAACCGAGGTGGGAAAAAACCAAACTAACAATCAGGTACTTATACCATGAAACATATCGTAAGCCGAATGAGCAGCTATTTTCCCAATAGGTGGCCACTCAGTTACCTTAACTTAACTAAAAATATGAAAACATACATAAGGCACCAACAGCACAAAAAAAATTTAAACACCAAGACATAAAATAAAAAGAACCACCACAGAAGTATCGACTTGGAACGATCAGTAATATAAAGTTACTGGCGGGCTTAAACCGGTTTTACAGGTACCTAACCTCACCCTCAGCTTCTGTAGTGGTTCAGTGATAAACAAGAAATAAGAAATCATATTAAGAAAATACTAAACATAGATATCAACGTTTAACATGAATAACGGAAAGCAGAGTGAGCAGCTATTGAAGGTATTAGGTGGTCACAGTGCTAGCTTGGACAGAACAAGTAAATGCAGAGGGCTAAGTGAACATCCATTATATTCGGGTGGTCACAAAGCCATGCAACATGAAACTCGTAATTGGAATAACTTTGATAAGTGTGAACCAGAACAGCAGTACCGCCTTGGTACGGTCAGTTATAAAATAACTGGGGGGCTTAACCCGGTTTTACAGGTACCTAACCTCACCCTCAGCTTCTGCAGTGGTTCATAACATTTAGTTAGTTCTTCGGTCCTCGTGGTGAATCTTTAACTAGTCAATGAATCATCAAGAACAAACAAATAAATCATGATAAACATCCTGATGAATCAAAAACCAGGACTCACAGATTGAGTAAGCTCCCCGACGATGGAGATCCCTGGGCGCCGAATAACCTACTAACTCCGGAGCAAAAAAAAAACACCAGTTGGACCCCGGTGGGCCAAGCAACAGACAAGAAGCTCCGGCCCCAACCAACTAAAATGAAAAGCTTTAAGTCGGGGCCATCATAGAGTCTGACGCCCGACCCACCGGCGTGCAATTAAAGAAGGCAGCATAGTTATCAACCATTATTGGGTTAAAAACTAAGCATGCAGACTGTCGCATAACATTCAAGTTATAACCTATACGTCTGTAACGTGTTATGATTTTTCTGAACTGAAAAGAAAAATCATTTATTCCTTTAAAACATCTATATTTGGCAGACCATTTCTGCAGCTGGTGTTGTGTTGCGGCCTAAAATGTCTCCCCGTTCACCATCCATAGTGTAGATTATATTTTCCTTTTGGTCCTTTGAGATCAGCGAGGGTATCCTGAGAAATCAGAAAATTATTATCGGTTAGATTCATTTTCTAACCAAAGATGTTGTTGTTGTTGTTGTTGTTGATGATGATGATGATGATGATGATGATGATGATGATGGTGATGATGATTGTCTCTTTCAGCTAAAAAGTATGGTCGCTAAAAGTAATTTCGCTGGAATACTGAACTGGTTGGACTACTGGACACTGGACTACCCGGACTGGCTGTGTTTAAAGGAGGTGTTTTATACCTAGATAAATGTTTTTTTTTGAAATACAGTCTGTACATAATATTTATTAAACGTGTAGATGGCATCGCATTATTGGCGTATTTGATTTTTGTTTCCCAAGCACTCGATCTTCACGAATAAAATAATGTAGCAATTGTATTGTTGTTCATCAGTGCGGGATGACATCCAGTGTGTGCTCGGGCAAATGTTTGGTTAGCATCAACCAGTTACAAAGGGGCCCTGCACAACAGACAGACAGACAGAAACTGAAAAGTTAAATCACAGCATAATTGTCTTAAAGAAATAATCTATATTAGGAATCCTCAATCCTCACCTTAAGTCTCCCGTGAATTAACAACAAGCAGCTTCCTAGTTCCACATCTTCGGCCCAGAGCAACATGTAACATGTAACAGAGTACATTGTATTTTGAATGGTTTCATATCTGTCAGTATCACATTTTATAAACTGTGACAACCTCACCTTTCGTTTAATCTTCTGTTTATGTGTTCATTCATATATTTAAGTTCCAACGTGAACACGTAGGTACATGTAGGCGAAACTTCCTCCGACTATTCCTACTGTTAATTGCTTGAAAATTTCCAGAATCTGTGAATATCATATATACGAGGGTTATCCAATAAGTTCTGAAAATGGCCTCATAAAACAAAATCTATTACCCAAATGTGCGTTTCAGTTATATTCACATGTATCAAAATATTTATGGACCTACACCATGTGGAAAAGCATTTAACACGCAGCCCCTGCAATGGTTGCTAGGCAACGTAAAAAAGAAGGCAACAGACCATGGCCGCAATATCATAAGCTATTTTCAATGCCAAATTTGATAGAAATAGCGAAGTCCTCATGAAAACTTTTTTAAGTTATATGAATCAATATCTCAAGTATGTCAAGTTGGTCTACCATAGTGCATGGTTTTGCCTGCAATTGGTACTTTTGTAGGGTTTTGTTTTTACAATAAAATTAGGTTAGGTCTACAACGTGTGGAATATTTTGTACATTGCAGTCCTTGAAAGAAAGTCTCTGTATATAATTTGTATTAAGAAGACCATATAATGGCTTTATCAAAACATGTGCCCATTAATATGCTAGTTGTTCGGTATAGGTTACGGGTGTGTCAGTTTTAGATATACAGTTACAGTTACAGAGAGGAAAATTGGTAATATTCTGTTGTTGCCTTGCAACCGTGTATGCCGAAAGATACTAATTCAATGTTACTGTAATAGTGGCTTATGTGGAGCAGTTGGGTATTCAAACATGTCACGAACCACTAATATGACTAACCAAAGAAACACAGCAAAGCTTTTGCTTACTCTACCCCCACTTAAAATATAGACAAAATCGCAATTTTCTCGGTCATGAGCTCTCACAATGTTGCAAACAAATTGTTACAGTATCAGATTACAATACAGACTTCATATTTCACACACCAGTAGGCAACATCCATGGCCTCAGTTTATTAGCAAATATTTTCTGATTTTATACACCGTTTGGGAGATATGAGACCATTGTCAGAACTTATTGGATGCCCCTCGTATATATACGTTTTATAATTCGGCATGTCTATTGCCTGACGGTCTGACAAACATGTACAACAGAAATTTTTTAAATTGTAAAATTTGAAAATTTTCAGAGGAAAAGTTTTGATATTTTTCTTATTTTGGCTCAAAACATAGATTGTGGGTACACGTTAGAACCGCCTCGCCGAGTAAACACAATCTATGTTTTGACAATCTATGTTTTGAGCAAAAATAAGAAAATATCATTTTTTTCAATGAAATTTTCAATTTTTTCTTCTGAAAAAAAAAAAAAAAAAAAAAAAAAAAAAAATCTCTGTATACTGCATGGGCAAGTTTTCGTTATGTTCTCCAGAAATATTAACTAATGTGTCGTTGCATGAAAAAATCTTATTTGTGCATAAAAGGTTAAGTATTTAAATTCATAATAATTTCTTGTATTGTATTGCTGATACCTTATAGCCTCAGACCGAAGCAAACATCATGCCAATAGAAATATGTATTTCTATGTTTTAAAAAATTAAAGTACCAATGAAAATTAAACGAAAACATAAAAGCGAAGAAAGCTATATGAAAGATGATCTCTTCATCGCGCAAACAAGTCCATGTATTGAATACCACTTAAACACCACTTTAAAAAAAGTGGAAATGAGATGCGTAGAGGTAAACATTTATTTCTTATTTTTGAACTAAAACATAGATTGTTGGTACTCAGCATAACGACCAATTTGAGGCGGTTCTAACGTGTACCCACAATCAATGTTTTGTGCAAAAATATTGCTTATTCCAATAAAACATTCATTTTTTTCAGCTGAAACAAATCTGTATATTGCATAGGCAAGTTTTCGTAATGTTTTAGATTGGTTCAGGTGAAAAAAGACAAATATGAGCCACCGCGTCGAAAAACCAACAATGTGGTTTCCGAACAGGTCTGACACAAACCGACCTGTATGTACAAGCACAGAAAAGAGCTAGAAGCTTGAAATTTCGGATTTAAGTAGAAGAGGAATTGTACTGTCCGAGTAGCGAAAACAAAGGCGCTGATCAGCTTCGCAGTTACTGTGAAGCTGATCTGCGCCTTTGCTTTCGCCTAGGCAGATTGTTGGTTTTACCATGTGACGGCTCATATGTCAAAGCGTTGTAAGATTTATTGCTAACAATGTGCAATGGATATTAAGATGTGCGAGAATATGGCAACAGAGGTCCAAAGTGGTTTGATTAAATAATGATGGGTGAAACTGAAACAAAATTCTGCTTTGTTAGCATGCCAGTTAATGGTATTGCGCTTTCCAGTGGATAACATCATGTAAAAAGTGTCATAACACTTTTGCGGGAGTACGTAACGTCATTGACGACGTCCGTAACAATTATGTAAATTTTCTTTGAAAAAAGCAATAAAATCCTATTTTAAAAGTCATATGAGCCGCCGCATGGGGAAACCAATTATCTGCACAGGCAGAAACAAAGGCGCAGACCAGCTTCGCGGTAACCGAGAAGCTGATCAGCGCCTTTGGTTTCGCTACTTAAATCCAAACTTTCAAGCTTCTAGCTTTTTTCTGTGACTGTACATGCTAGTTTGTGTCGGACCTGGTCGGAAACCCTAATTGTTGGTTTTCTCATGCGAAAGCTCATATGATAAAACGAATCATATGATAAAACGAATCTCATATGATAAAACGAATCGCCGAAGGCTCGTTTAATACATTTGATATGAAATGACCACGAATGTAAGATCCTCTATATACAAAGACAAGTAAAGTTAGAATAGAGGGGCCAGGAATCGATGCAATTATTGAAGGGAATAAGCGTTGTTAGATCATATTTGTAACAAATCATATATGTAACACCTGTTACATATATGATCACATATGTAACATGTGTTACATATATGACTCGGAAATCAAGCATAAATGTAACATATTTTGTGACGAATATGATCGATGCCGGTTTTTGATGTGACATGAAATCACATATGTCACAGGTCAATTTTGATTTAAAAACAGTACAAAAATGCATAGTTACATCTGAAACACATTTGTAGCAGGTTTTATTCACCAGGACCCGGTTGTACGAAGCGAAATTAAAAATAATTACAAATTAACCGATTGAGATTTTTTCAGCTATAAAAATTGAAAATTTCAACAGAAAAATGTTGATATTTTTGATATTTTTCCTTAAAACATACATTGTGGGTACACGTTAGAACCGCCTCGGCGAGGCGGTTGAAACGAGTATCAGTAAATTGAAGTGTAGAGGGTTCCGTGCGACAAGCTTGTCCACATATGATTTTTCTACTCTGTATACAACATTACCACATAATCTAATTAAAGACAAACTTCTGGATTTGATAGATTGGACCTTCAAAAGGGCATTAAAAACTATGGTTCACTTTATTTGGCCTGTAATGACAGAAAGGCTTTTTTCACTTTCTCTGACCAAAGTCGGTATAAACTTTGGTCACGTCAGAATGTGTGCGACGCCTTATCCTATCTCCTTGATAATATTTATATTAGATTTGGGACCAAGTTATACAGACAAATTGTTGGAATTCCGATGGGTACAAATTGCGCACCTCTCGTAGCTGATTTATTTTTATACTGCTACGAAAGAGATTTCATGGATTCTCTTAACCATGATAATCAAGCTGATGTTATCGAGGCTTTTGATTCCACATGTAGGTACCTCGATGACCTTTTGAAAATTGACAACCCTTAATTTGAAGGTATGGTCAATCAAATTTATCCACCTGAACTTCAGTTGAACAAAACTTATATCTCAGATACCGAAGCCCCCTTTTTAGTTCTACATCTTTCTGTTGCAAATGGATTTGTTTCTTCTAAAATTTATGATAAGCGCGATGACTTTGATTTTGATATAGTAAATTTTCCTTTTTTGGATGGTGACGTTCCTCGTTGTGCTTCTTATGGTGTATACATTTCGCAACTTATTAGGTTTGCTAGAGTCTGCGATCATGTTACAGACTTCAACGCTCGAAATAAATGTTTAACGGCAAAACTTCTCCAACAGGGCTATCGGTATCATAAACTTCGGAAAACCTTTTCTAAATTTTATCGTAGACACTATGAATTGATTTCCAAATATAATGTTGGGTTAAAGACGCTTTTAAGTGAGGGCCTTTCGGAACCTGAATTTTATGGTGACTTGGTTTACAAATTTATGAAACTTAAAGGAATAAATGATTTTTCTTTTCAGTTCAGAAAAATCATAACATGTACAGACGTATAGGTTATAACTTGAATGTTATGCGACAGTCTGCATGCTTAGTTTTTAACCCAATCATGGTTGATAACTATGCTGCCTTCTTTAATTGCACGCCGGTAGGTCGGGCGTCAGACTCTATGATGGCCCCGACTTAAAGCTATTCATTTTAGTTGGTTGGGGCCGGAGCTTCTTGTCTGTTGCTTGGCCCACCGGGGTCCAACTGGTGTTTTTCTTTTGCTCCGGAGTTAGTAGGTTATTCGGCGCCCAGGGATCTCCATCGTCGGGCAGCTTAGTCAATCTGTGAGTCCTGTTTTTTGTATCGTCAGGATGTCTATCATGATTTATTTGTTTGTTCTTGATGATTCATTGACTAGTTAGAGATTCACCACGAGGACCGAAGAACTAACTAAATGAACCACTGCAGAAGCTGAGGGTGAGGTTAGGTACTTGTAAAACCGGTTCAAGCCCGCCAGTAACTTTGTGTTACTGATAATTCCAAGTCAATACTTCTGTGGCGGTTCTTTTTGTTTTATGTCTTGGTGTTTAAAATTTTTTGTGCTGTTGGCGCCTTATGTATGTTTTCATATTTTTAGTAAAGTTAAGGTAACTGAGTGGCCACCTATTGGGAAAATAGCTGTTCATTCGGCTTACGATATGTTTCATGGTATAAGTACCTGATTGTTAGTTTGTTTTTTTCCCAACTCGGTTTTTGGAGTGGGAATCTTTTTCTGATTGCGCCTTTGCCTACTTGTACCTTTCCACAATGTATGTTTTGGATCAAAAATAAGAAAATTAGGTATACCCCTGCAAACCCCAGTTCTTCTATAAAAAGTGGGGTTTAAGGCGGTATTGGTTGCACGGACATGTTTTCCTGATGTATACGAGGTAAAGGGATAAACTCTTGAAATTAAGATATTTTAAACCTATAAAACATTATCTAAACTGAGCGTATAAAACATTAAAATAGTTATATAAGTAACTATTAAAGTAAAAAAAAAATATTAAAGTGTAAAGATACAATATTTAGAATTTCAATGAACACAAATCATTTACGGTAAAAGTGTTGAAATTTAAACGCTGGTGCATTAGGAATGTGGCGGAAACCAATGTCCAGACAGCATTCCCTCAGCACCAAAAGATGTGAGATTACCATACGAGATTAAAACTGCAGGAAGCTTTTAATATTTATATATTTCAAGCTAGATACAGCAAAAGTAAAAGCAAGAAGTACTGAGAGAAAGCACAGAAATTGATACATATTTAAAACAAAATATCAACCACGACACCAGGAGGGAAAGACAGATAAAAAATAACACACACACACACACACACACACACACACACACACACACACACACACGAGAAAAATGAAACTAGAAAATGATGACAAATAACACGTTTGCATTTGAGAGGACACTTACCCTCTTGGCAGGTTACGTACTATACGTATGAATTTAGAAATTAGGAAAACATGCCCGTAAATTATATACCCCATTACACCCCATATAGTAAAACTGGGGTATACAGGGGTATACCTAATTTCTTATTTTTGCACCAAAATTTAGATTGTGGGCGACGCGGTTCTAACGTGTACTCAAAATCTATATTTTTAGCAAAAATAAGAAAACTATAAAAAATTATCTACTAGAAATTTTCAATTTTTACAACTTCAAACTTACAACTCTGTATTGCATGGGCGTGTTTTCGTAATGATTTGACGTTTGTTACGTAGCAGCTGCGATAAATACACTTAATTAATATACTGAAAGGAAATAGAAACTTTTGGAAGTTCCTGCGTTTAACCAATAAAAAACATTTTGTTTCTTGCTATAAATTTTCCATAGAGTAACGTGTCTGCTGCAAAATTGGTGCGTCAAGAATGAAGAAATTTGCTTAGGAGACTGTCTACGGTCAGTTGTTTGATGCAATGGTCGAAATCAGAGTGTTCAAATTTATTCATCGTATCTAAGCATTTGGTGTATGATGCATCAAAGAACCATAAATCTGTATGATTTGTCTCACTCCACTGCACTAGAAAACAACAGTCCACAGAAAACCTCGTACGTCGACAAATCACAGTAAAGATTCCTCCGGCGTTTTTAAACTGACGTTATTAACGTAGCCCATTTGTTTTGCTTCCTTTACGTTTTTCGCAGAATTATTCTTGGATGTGGTTTTAAAAGTGGTGATACGGTATCGAGTTTTGTATTGCAAGCAGTTTTTTCATAAACGTAAACGTCCACTCAGCTTTGTGTGACGTGACGCTGACGTTGACGTTTTAAATAAAGGCGATTCATGCTTTCCGATGAAAAGAAAATAATTCAAATAATCATTTAATTGATGGGTATATCATTTGTTATCTAATGAAATGTCTGTATGCAAAAATTTGGACCTCATTTCCCGACGTTGGCGTGACGCTCTCAATAAAAAGATAAACAGTTAAAACACCTGAAACAGATTTAGAATCTCAATGTCGATAAGACAAATGTATCGTTTGAGTTACCATAAACACGAACTTTAATCATTTATCGTGAAAACCTTTATCCAGCGTCAGAAAACGTCGAAAATGCACTTGCATGTTTGACGTTAAAAACTTAACGTTACGTTTTTTCGAGATAAAATCTCAAATTATCAATGTTTTGAGGGTATTCTTACAAATTTGACCACAGACACTTATTCTCAGCATCTTACATCAGCGAAACCGGCCCTAATCATGGTCTTGCATGCGAATTGGGGTGAAAACGTCTGAATGACGTAACTCTATTTCGTTTGACGAAATGCAATTTTTAAAAAGCAAACTCTGAACTGTCCCAATCAGAATTTACCAACTGGTTATATTTTAAATTGATTTAAAAATAAGTAAACAATAAGTAATGATGAAAACTTAAGTTTCTAATTCCTCTCAGTATACAACCATTTACAATACTGGTGCACGTATGTAGGTCATTAATTTATTTTTATATGATTAGTATAATAGATGTGGAAAATTCAAACGATCTTGTCCCACTCGTTCAGTTGACTTTTCAGCATCTACACGTGCATAATTACCCGAACTGCATATGTCACGATCTGATCAAATATAGAGTTTTAAAAAGGATGTCAGTTCCGTTTTGCATTCCGTAGATAGATGTCAATCAGCTGAATAAATATCTAGGTTGAATCAGTGTGTGACAAATACCTAAAAGCACAAGCCCTGTTGGCATACAACATTACAAAACTTGCTTCAGCGGTAAAAATTTAAAATTGCAAACATTGAAAGTAAAAAATAACAATAATAAAAAAAAAAGATATTTGAAATTCTTTTTCTCGTAACATAGATTGTGGGTACACTTTACAACGTCGCTGAAGCGGTTCAAACGAGTACCCTCAATTTTTGTTTTGGATAAAAATAAGAAAAATGGATACACCCGTGTATACCCCAAACTTCTTGGTTTTCTCATGCCGCGGCTCATCTTAAAATACCTGTTATTATTGCGTTTTATTGGCGTATGATGATTAAGACATCCTGGTTTCCATTCCTGGAGCTGCACATTTAAATGGTGTGAATACTGCCCCCCCCCCCCCCCTCTCGAGGTCAAAATCGTGATCATCGGGTTTCTGTCAGCGATATCGTCAAGTAAACATCCTGGGCCCAGTTGTTCAAAACTAACGACGTCGTTAGTTAACGTTTCGTTAAAATTCCAAACATTAATATTACAAATACACTGTCATTTTTTGTTGAAAAAATGTGAGAATCCTTTGCACTGCAAAGGATTTGTGAGAATCCTTTGCACTGCAAAGGATTCTCACATTTTTTCAACAAAAAATAACAGTGTATTTGTTACTTTAGCTGATATTTGCTTAACAAATTTATGTCTTAACGATATCGTTAAGCTAACGATGCTTTGAACAACTGGGCCCTGGTTTATTTTTCTTTTCTTTTTTACATTTAATTGAAGCAAGTATTATTTTTTTCTGTTGACACTAGAGTTTTTACTACTATTTAAGGCTATGTGTTGTTTATAGTTACAACAAAGGTAAAATCATTTACACGTGGGATAATTGAATGCATAACTGCATTCATTTGTTCAGAAATATATCGCCCACGAGCGGACTTATCTTAATTGCTTTATAGTTAATGGGGTTTCATGATATGTTTTGCATCAAAACATCGTTCTTGATTTATTGAATACGAGGTGTGATCAGAAAGTTCTAAGCCTCAAGTGCTTGTGATTATCAGGGAATGAAAATCTGGTGATTACTTTTCAATATACGTAATCCCTCTTCAATGCAATGCACTTACGTCCATCTCTGTTCGAGCTTGTTTATTTCTTCCAAAGTAGAAGTCCTTTTCCTAGTACTCCAAATACTCGTTCACTGCCACTGTGTTCCAAACTGTGTTCCACGAAGGTTGGATTTCAATTTTGGGAACAGATAGAAGTCAGAAGAATATCCGTATCAGGAAAATATGGGGGATGAAGAGGGACTTCGAATCCGCATTCAGTCGCAACAATCATGGCAGCTTTCGACTTGTGAGCAGGCGCATTGTCCTGTCAATTTGTCTCTTCCTGGCGCAAACGCGTCAATTCTGCTGCATATCGTGCGACCTTGTTCAAGATGACCATCCATGATTACCCCCTGACTATCCCAAAAGACTGAGGCCATCACCTTCCCTGCTGAAGAAACTCTCTTAATCTTCTTGGGAGGGGGTGAGCCAGGGTGCTTCTATTGCATGCTTTGCATTTTCGACTCTGGGTCAAAGTGATGAACCCATGTCTCATCTTGGCTTACAACTCGGTCGATAAAATCACCGGGATCATCTTCATATCGAGACAGGAGATACCTAGAAATATCGAGCCGAGATCTTTTTTCGTCAAAGTGATGAAACCATGTCTCATCTTGGCTTACAACTCGGTCTATAAAATCACCTAGATCATCTTCATATCGAGACAGGAGATACCTAGAAATATCGAGCCGAGATCGTTTTTGGTCATCAGTCAGCATTCTCGGTACCCATCTTGCCGAGAGCTTGGACATACCCAAGCTATCTGTTAGAATTGTTTGCACTGCCCCAAAACTTCTGCCCACTTCGCTGGCTATACTTCGGCAGTCTCGCCTCCTGTCACACATAACTAGGTTGTGAACGATCTCCACATTTCCATTAGTGGTGACATCTTAGGGGCGGCCAGACCTTGCATCATCCTCAATGCTCTCTCTCCCACGCTTAAATTCTGCAGCCGATTTTTTCACTGTGCTACAAGAAGGAGGCTCATTCCCAAGTGTTTTCATGAAATCTTCGTGAACTTCCGTGGGAGTCATTCCCTTCTTACAAAGATATTTTATTACCGCTCTCACTTCAACTTTCTCCATTTTGCAAGTTTGATGCACTGTATGTCCTCTCTCAATACTGTCGTAAAAAGCAATCAAGCGTGAACAAATGCTTTTTACTCTATAAATATAATGACAGACTGAACAAGGATTTTGTCTTATGGAATGCTTTGAAGTCTATCAGGCTTAGAACTTTCTCGTACACTTCAAAACCGCAACTTCGATTAGCATAATTGTCTACATGCACCAACGTCGGTTGCCGGTTCATTCGCAAATTATATGGTCTGACGAATATGACATAATTCCTCACAAAATAACCGGAACAGGCATAGAAATATATGGGTTACATGTAAAAAGCTGGACTACGTGATACTTAAACACTGACAAAACAATATGTACAATTCATCAGTGTAATGCTCCAATCAGTTTGTATCCACGGCCCATACGGGGGTCGGGGAACAGTGGAGCTTTTAACATTAAAATTTTAAAGCCCTGCCAAAAGCCCGGTGCTGCGGGGAATATTTGTGGTAAAATTCCTGATAAAAATACAAATGCTTATTTATTTGAATTTGGTTTAAACTTTTATTTCATTACATGTACAGTTCATATAACAGTAAAGCAGCACAAATAGATATGAATACAAACATTATACAAATGGGGTCCAGAAAGAAGTAGAAAGACACCAAAATATGCTATGAATACTCGTAAATACGTGTATGCTCGTATATGCTATTATCGTAATTGTCACAATATTTACAAAAAAGGTAGAAAAATATTTAACAATTTCTTATGAAAAAGCTGTTCAGAATACCAACTGTTTGATGAGTTACGAGGAATGGGGAAACAGGATTTTGGATTTGGATGACGATAATTGACGATAATTGAAAGCAACGAAAACCGCGAATTTTAAAATGGGAATATCGATATTCATTGGACCATTCTGCATGCTAAGAGAATTTCCATTGCTCCCAGTTAATCAAGGGCCTTTCTTTTAAGAGAAGCCTTTCAGGAGTTCTTACCATTGGTAACATTTTTAACAATAGTAGACAAAACTCGTTCAATGTTTTACCAATGGTACCATTGGTAATGCCATTGGTACCAATGTCACCAACATATGGCAGCAAATATTGCAGATAAAATACAGCATGGGTAAATCTACCATTGCGTGCGGTAGTCACGTGATTAAATATGGCGAGCCTAAAAATGTTTTTTTTTTTTTTTTTTTTTTTTTTTTTTTTTTTTTGATACCTGTTGAAAATCGTTTGCACGTTTGCATGGTCATGCTGACATGGTGATATTTGAGCTTTGGCGTGAGCAAACCAACAATGTGGTTACCGAACAGGTCCGACACAAACCGGCTTGTGCAAGCACAAACGCAGGCTAGATTAATTGTACTTCGACATGAAACTTTGAAACAGATACATGTTTCATAATACGGACATGGTACAAAGTGTGCTGCCTCGTCTGTCTCGGAAAATTAGATGAGTTTCAGAGCAAAACAATCTGCCTTCTGTTGTTTACGAGGGTAGATATTATTGGCCTTGTACGTATGAGATTAGAAGTTATGGCATTTGGCGTTTGTGCGTTGCATCTGTGATATTAAAATACACTTACATGTAATAAACCATTTACAATACCAGTACATGTATGTATGTCATTATTTTTACATGATTATTATAATAAATTTGGAAATAAATGGTATAATTCAACATTGTCATTGTCCCCGCTCGTTAAGTTGACTTGTCAACATCTGTACGTGCATTATTACCCGAACATAGGTCACGATCTAATTAAACATAGATTTAAAAATGGTTGTGGTTATTTTTAAATGTTCTGATTTGTATACCATATGAGACACTGTATGAAAAATCAACAGTTTGCATAGGCGAAAACAAAGCCGCAGATCAGCTCTGCTGTGCAGTAACTGCACAGCTGATCAGCGCATTTGTTTTCGCTGCTTGGATAGTACAATCCTTCTTCTTTCTAAATCCGAAATTTTAGCTTCTAGCTTGCTTCTGTGACTGTATAGGCCGGTTTGTGTCAAACCTGGTCATCAGAACCCAAATTGTTGGTTTTCACACGTACAGGCTCATATAGAAAATCAATCTGCTGATGAAATATCAGTTGAATCAGTGTATGACAAATACAGTATTACATGCCAGTCACAAGTCCTGTTGGCATAAAAATGCTACTCGGGGCCAAACTCGAAGACATTACATAGGTGAAGAGGTTTCATGCTCTAAAACAGTTATACTGATCTTTGTCTTTGCTGAGGACATGGTATTGTCCTGGATTTGTAATATTGTACCGCATCCTGACATTTTTGAATGGGCCAGGCTGTTTCATAGTAGACTCCATAAATGGTATTTGTACGAGGCTCGAGTTGACCTCCGATGGATCAAAGATATAATGTTACTGGGCATACGTAGCACATCAAAGTAAACACACTGTTGGTTTCTTAAAGTTCTGTAAAATTATATGCTCCTAACCTATCATAATTGCGCTTTATTGGCGTATGATGAATTAAACATCCTGGTTGTCATCATTTAAAGTGTCTGTTTTTTGTTGTTTTTTAACCTTACGGGATCAAATTCGTGTTTCTCGGGTATCTATCAGCGGTATCGTCAAGGAAACATCCTCGTTTATTTTTCTTTTCATTTTACATATATATTAAAATTAATGTTTTTGCTGTTTCCACAAGAGTAATCACTACTATTTAAGACAATGTGTGGCTTATAATTACTAAAAGGCAAAGCTCATTTACATTTGGGTTAATTACATGCATAACTGCAGTGCATATGTAATATCTCGCCCACGGGCGGAAATGTAGCTACTTAAAGTGAAGCTTATCTTAATTTGCTTTATAGTTAATGAGATTTCATCACTCTGTTCTCAAGTAACTGAACGCACTTGCAAAACTGCAACTGCACTTCTATGAATGCACCAACGTCATTTGCTTCAATTTATTTGAAAACAATATGGATCAAAATACAAGTGAATGAAGCACCACTAAGCTAGGGAAAACAGTACGGAGCATAGCTTATACTGCTCTACCATTTATGCTGGAAAGCATTATACTTGCTAGATCTAAGAATGAGACGATGTATAAAGCAGGTCGTTCTTTGTAAGTGTCTATTTCCGCAATGCGGTCACGTGGTATGCCATGCTACTGTGTATTTAAAGGTAACGGGACTTGGAACCGGCTGTGGTTGCGGCGTTATGTAAACAGTGAGGCCCTGCGGGGGATGCTCCCTGAAAGAATAATTGCTTTTCTCACCCAGCTACATAAAATGTTTTCCTCAGAAAACTGCTCTCTGCATCCTAAAACCACTCGTTTTTGCTTTTTCCTCAGCTACCTGAAAATGAATAGAAATTCTCTCCAGATCCCTGCAAATAAATGGCCCTTCTTCCCAGATCCCCAAAACCTCCGGAAGGGTCAAACCAGTGACCTAATTGAAGCCACTCGAGTGGTGCCCTGATGACTCTCCGAGATGCTTGTTATCGATGCTGCAACCATACGATCCATGTGTCTGGGCTATTCGGGCACATTCAAAGGTACTGCCTAAAACCAACGCAGTTCAAATGTATATAAAGCTGTAGGATGCAAATACTTATTATTATACTTTACAGTGAAAACCAATGTATATTAAAACTTGATAAAATTGGTATTTTCATTGATATGAAATTTCACCGATATCAAATCTCACTGATATCATAAGTCACTAGTGACTGATATCAGCCTTTATCATATATTTACTGTAAAATACGTTCTTTTTACATAAGTAAGTAATGTAAGTAATGTTTTATTAAAGTGTCACATATCAAATATACATATACATAAAACATTAAAACAACATGAACATATTTGATATCCAGCCTTTAAGACTTATGAGACACTATATTGTGGTAACGAACAAGCCTAAAATTGAACCATAAATATAATACAAATTCTTAAAAAAAAATACAAAGAAATTTATGACATATTTTGAGATATATATACAATATACATTATGATACATTAAAGTAAAATGGGTATGTATAAAACAAAGTAAGTGAACAACACTTTCATAGCAACGCCATAAGTCATATCGTCAGAAACATCTACCCGACACACAGAGGTAACCAGCGTTGAAGCTGCGAGCCGTCGGAAGAACTGGCTCACCAGGGACAACAGGCACCGGGCTTTTACGAAAAGCTATCCCACGTGCCATCCCGTCTCTCAAGGTGACAAATGAATGTGCCCGGAGCAGTCGGGGGTCCCCTGAGTGTCGAGCAGATACCAATACTGATGGCGCTGCTACATCGTGATCTTCATATTCTATTTAAATGGTGAAGGTTAAATAACTTAAATCGTAAGAAACGTATACTTTTTTCAACGATACAAAAATGATCGTCTGCGGTTCAAAATATCACAGAGGATTTTGGCTGTTAATTTAACTATATCACAGTTCGAGAGCAGTTGACACATTTTATCAAAATTACTTAAATTGTCAAAATTAGGGACTACATTTTTAGCTTTTGTAAACAACTTGTTACGCAGGTCTTCATAAATCGGACATTCACAAATGACATGGCATTCAGATTCAACAGTATCACAAACAAAGCATTTGCGTTCCTGAATGGACAGGCTTTCGTATCTTCCTGTTTCTAGTCTTATTGGAGCAACACCACACCTAAATTTGGCCAAAGCACTCCTGTGCGCCCTTGGTATATCATTCAGAACATACGTTTCAGTTTCAAAAAACATCTTTAAAAGACTTGTATGAACGAAGTTTACTTTGGCTTCCATTTGCACGTTGCGTATTATCAAGTTCAGACCTCCAGTTTGACTTGAATACAGAAAACTCTCTGTCATGGATCTTACTCAATACATAGCTTTTAGATAAATGTACATTTTCATCGAAAATAACATCAAGGTTTAGAGAAGACATGTGGGCTTTAAATTTAAAATACCAGTTTTTACATGAAGTGGATGAGTTGGATATAGACCATTCAAATATACGTTTATTTATACGATTTTGTGGCATTTCATTATATCTACACCAAAGCCTACCCAAAGATTTCCATTGCCTGACCTGTGTTGGGACCCATCCTATGTCACCTTGTACTGCAAGGTTAGGTGTGTATTTACCTACACCTAGATGGTATCTACTAGCGCGGTTTTGGACTGCAACGATACAAGATCTGGTCGTGTTACCCCAGATACTGGCATCATATTCAATAATTGGCCAAACAAGAGAGTCATTTAGTTTGGTGTAACATTTGAACGGCAACCCACCGTTGAGCTTGCATTTGTAGATGACTAAACCTAGAGCACGACTGGCTGATTTTGCTACCGCACTAGACATAGCAGTAAAGTCAAGAAATTCTGTTAACAATAGCCCCAGGTAAGTATATTGTGCAACAACCGATAAGCCTTTTCCACAGCACGAGAAATTAAAATCTGTTCGGGGCATTGATGGAGTTCTGAAATGCACAATATTCGATTTGGCTTCATTTACCATGATGCGATTCCTTGTGCACCAGCCAGAGAGTGTGTCTAAAAGAATCTGCAAGTCGGCCTCAGTCTCTGCTATCAAGACCAAGTCATCGGCATATAACAAAATTGACACCTTTTCCTGCCCAATATCTACACCTAACCCTAGATTATTAATGGTTTCAACGAGATTGTTGATAAATAGATTAAAAAGAAGTGGTGATAACATGCACCCTTGTTTTAAGCCATTCATTACTTTGAACCACTCTGTATTGATCCCATTAAGTCTTACGCAATATTCTACATCATTGTACATCGATTTTATGACGTTCAAAATATTTCCTCCTATTCCCAAATCTTCTAGCTTTAACCAAAGGAGCGACCTGTCAATCGAGTCATAAGCTTTTCAAAAGTCGATGAATGCTACGAATGTTTGTTTACGTTTCAGTTTGCGCGTTTCAATAATATTTGTGAGGCTTGATATATGATCTACTATGCTCCGCCCCTTACGAAAACCGTTCTGTTCATCTGCGAGAATCCCATTAGCATCTGCCCATTTTACAAGTCGGTTATTCAGAATACCACAGAACAGTTTGTATGATGATGGAGCTAGCGCGATTCCTCTATATGACATCGGGTCTCATATGCGATACAGGCGCAAGTCCTATGCACGTATCGGGACACCATATCTCGAAAGCTGTATCAGTTCAAAATTTGTCAAAATCCATATCTCCCTAGGGAGATATGGACTCATATCACACCCCCATATCACACCCCAGAATTTTTTTTCATTCTCTCTTTTTTCCACTTGAAATTATGTTGGGAAACCTGTATCAGTTCAAAATTTGTCAAAATCCATATCTCCCTAGGGAGATATGGACTCATATCACACCCCCATATCACACCCCAGAATTTTTTTTTCATTCTTTCTTTTTTCCACTTGAAATTATGTTGGGAAACATTTTGTGCATTGAACTGTATCAAACACTTTTTTTTTTCAATAAAAATATATGATAAAGAGATCATGATATGGCAATTTTCATATCATACCCCGTATCAACCCTCGACTTCCGTATCAGCCCTCGACTCCCATATCAGCCCTCCACTTGAAATTATGTTGGGAAACATTTTGTGCATTGAACTGTATCAAACACTTTTTTTTCAATAAAAATATATGATAAAGAGATCATGATATGGCAATTTTCATATCATACCCCGTATCAACCCTCGACTTCCGTATCAGCCCTCGACTCCCATATCAGCCCTCGGGCCTTCGGCCCTCAGGCTGATATGGGAGTCTCGGGCTGATACGGAAGTCTCAGGTTGATACGGGGTATGATATGAAAATTGTCATATAATAATCTCTTAATATCGTCACTGTAGATTTTGGATTACTTCTGACGTTTCCTTTTATATTACTTGACGTCATTAAATGTGTCTCACTTCAGAAATTCAAACGCCTATAACTCCGTTATTTATGAACGAAAACATAAAGTGTGGGTATTCATTTTCTTAGTTAGAACGTAAGGAACAATGTGGTATCAAAATTATTTGTGTTTTCAAAAATGTTTGGTTTTTGCATTTTCGCCGCCAGCCTTGTGAATTGGAAAATGCCCGTGTATTGTATAGAATAAAAAGAAAATTTGCTTTTTTTTTCGGTGAATACCAAATACATTTCATCTGATGAGTTGAAAACATAAAAATTTTCACTCGTGCTGCGCACTCGTGAAAATTTTGATGTTTTCAACTCACTCGATGAAATATATTTGGTATTCACCGAAAAAAAGCAAATACCCTCTATATCCTTGTCTTGGAACAACTTGTTGCAAGATACAACAATAACTTGCTCCCATAATAGGTATTTACTCCATATTGTTGTTTATAGATTTCAACTGCGCTGGTTGTTCTCAGTCGTGTTGGTTGTTTCTGGATAACCCGTGTGTAACATGGTCTCTTTTCAAAAAACAAACAAACATTCTCTTTATTGAAAGCTCAGATAACATATTAGTTACATATGAGCGAATATGACAATGCAGAAAATACATTCATGGTGGCAATACAGAATAAATAAATATATATATAAATAAATAAATAAATAAATAAATAAATAAATAAATAAATATTGTATGGTGAAATTGTTTCGTTTTTTGTTTTTTTTTTTCAAGTAGGGGAGACTGTCTGAAAGGGAAAAAGTACATCCCATTTACATGTAAGCATACATATTATTATATTTTTTTTTGTAATTATTACACGATATGGATCAAATTTGACTATGAAATCTCCTCTTTTAGCCAGGTTTTCTGTTAGGCTTGTCAAAATCGACATATGTCAATCATTTATACGATTATCCAATAAAATGATTGAATCGCTATGGGGATCCGCTTAAATTTAGTAACACGTGTTTTTGCCCCAAAGTGTGTTTTCGTGAAATACATGAAGGTGGGATATAAAATGAGTTTCAGAGTGTTTTGGAATTTTCAAGTTTGATCCACAATATAAATTCTGTTACATGGTAAGTGTGTCTTATAAAGATCGCTGGTAGGAGGTTTGAGTCGCTCACAGGAAAAAAGATATGCATGTATACAGAAGCAAACAATAGCACACACGCAACAAAAACGTCAGAGATATAAACATAATCATCCTAAATTACGTCAACAAGTCCATGCTGTCTAGACCAATGAGGGTCTGGATGGGGTATAATGATTAAAGAATAATGGCCTAAAATTTTTAATGAGAGTGAATAAAGAGCAAAAAAATTAATGATTGGTGAATAAGGGGGTCCTAAAGAATAATGAATAAATGTAGATTTTTAATGAATAACAGAGTAATATAATGAATAGTGAATAATAACATTTTAAAGAATAATGAATATGCTAAAATTTGGCTATGGGATTGTCTTAGATGGCCTCCCTGACATTCCAATTTTTTTTCTGGGGTCTGGAAGCCCCCAGACCCGATTTAGTTCAAATGTTGTATTCATATTTCATAAATTCTTGAATGTTTGGAAAGACATATGTCTGGACGCCAAGCATGTAGCGGCTCACCTCATGGACCATGTGTCATTTGAAGGTTCTGGATGTTTACTGAGTCAGATACTTTTTCACTATTTTGTTTGCTTATGTATATGTATTTTCTTTTTATTCTATTACCCCACTCTGTCCTTATTATGTATGTTCCAATGATAACCTTTTCTGTGGATGGGCATAATCTTGCTTTTTTATATGACAGTACATAACTATAGTGTCTTTTGCAATCAGAAACAAGGCAGCACTAAGAACGTTAATGCAAATCTATCTGGCAATTTAAATGGGGCTACATAATTTTTTTCCTCGCTCGCTTCGCTCGCTCGGTATTTAAGACATTAATAAAATGTACAATCAGGCACAAGCACAAATCCATACACAACACATAGTACTACTATGCTAACTAGTTTACTAAATAAAAACAACAGCATTTTATTATAACTTTTACCCCTGCAGTTACAATTTTTCTTTAATAACCTTTGGTATTCATAATTGAAGAGAAAGATTCGGGGTAAAACTAAAGGCGTATTCAGTATTTAAGGTGGAGATTATACTCCCAACAGATTTAAAAGGGGATTTGCTAAAAAAATCAGTATACTATTTCGAAAAGTTTCTATGAGGCTTTGTGGTCCAGCAGAGTATATATGATTCTCTCAAGACGTTACATGTAATATCAAGGTTGCACTCAGCAGTCTACAATTTAATATAATCAAAAGCCTATGAAGAAGCCTATTCATCTACTTTTGTTATCATAGAACTAGTCCTTGTAGCTTGAGATAAGGGATGTCTTTGGTGGGGAACACCCATTTGCTTATGGATGTTAGCTGGGTGAAGAAGACGTGACTAGTAATTATCATATTTTAATGAATAAACAAGCTAATTTTAATGAATAAGCCAAAATTTTAATGACAGTGAATAAATGGCTAAATTTTTAGTGATTAGTGAATACCAGGACCCCCCATCCAGACCCTCACCAATGTTAAAAGTGCAAATATGCGTTTCTAATAAGTACAGGTAGTTTACATTCCATATTATGTTTTTGTTTTTTTTTTTTTTTTTTTTTTTTTTTTTTTTTTCTTTTCTTAATAGTCAAGGAGCTCGAGTTATACATAATATCTTTCAGGTAGTTGCTTATACAATTGATATTATTACAGGTAGCGAAAACAAAACTAATGATTTACGTATTGATTGAGGGACGTCAATTACTTTCGCTCATGGATGACGCCCAATCAAGTGCAAATATGTTACTGAGTCACCCACTCGCAAACTGACAGTATGAAAATAGTTACGAGCATTGCATTTTATCAGTTGTTATCACGCTAAACAAATAGTCGTTTTTTACCACGAAGTAAAACGCATTCATAGGATTAAATAAAAATGACTTTCAGTTTTTAAAATTCACTATAAATAATGATACACATGTTTTATTAGAGCAATAAATCATCGGAATTCTACGCATTTAAACTAGAAGATTTTGTTTTCTGTGAGACAAGAACATTTACATTAAGGTTTGAAAATTAAACGTGAAATGGATCATTATTTTCTTTGCTGTTTGATCGCACTGTGCGTCAATTCTTGGAACATAGAAGCAAAATCTCTAACTTACGATGATCTTAAAACAGAAATTAAGGATCTGAAGTCTATAATAGACACACTGAACGATAAAACGGATAAACAAGACATCAGGATAAATGAACTGGAAAAGACCGTGAGACAGGAGAACAGGCTCAGTGTTAAAGATACACGCCTTTCTAGGAACAAGCGAGGTTTGTTAATTTTGTGATTTTGCATAAAGAAAACACGCCCATATAATTTTAAAATATACAGATTTTTCTTATGTCGTTAAAATTAAAAGATTTCAATAGAATATTATTTTTATTATTTTTGCTCAAAACATAGATTGTGGGTACACGTAAGAACCTCCTCGGCGAGGCGGTTCTAACGGGTACCCACTATCTATGTTTTGGAGCAAAAATAAGAAAAATAGGTATACCCCTGCAAACCCCATTTTTCTATATAAAAGTGGGGGTTACGGGGTATATATTTCACGGACATATTTTCCTGATGTATTTTATTCTAAAATTACATTAAAAATAGGGTAAATGAAATGTTTCCTCATACAACTGTTTCAGTTGTGTGACGTATACATGTAAAATGACAAATGTTTTGCAATTACAATGCGATTACAATATGATGCATATATATTATATAGTTGCTTAAAATAAACTTGATAGTATCAACTTTGACATGTTTGAAAGAAGTTTTTAATTATATTACGATCAACTTCCGTTGATAATGTAATCTTTGAAAGACGTGCATTACTGTGTTATTGTTCATCGCTTAAATACGCGTACGTGTTGTGCAGAATAGAATTGTTTCAATTACACGTATTTTACGACAGTAAAATGTGTCTGCTTTATTTCATTAGGACGTGTTAAAAGTCTGGCTTATTTTGTTCAAAGAACATCTGATCCTATTCCATATGTATAAAAGTAGATGCAATTTCACATTCAACTAAAAAGCAGCGTTCGATACATTTAATTATACGCCTCGGTTTTATTAACATTTTTCTTCCTTTTCTTTCTACAGATATCATTCTACGACGACGTCGTCATGCACCACCCGAGATTGGTTTCCTAGTTTCTCTTTCCCGACATCAACTTCCGGTGGAAAAAGATGGCATCCTCAAATTTGATCGTATAATTACCAACATCGGAAACGCATTTTCCATCGAAACAGGCACATTTGAATGCAAGATCCCTGGTACCTATATGTTTGATCTAAATTTAGTTTCTGATGTCGGAAGTTACGTAGAAGCCAGTATAAAAGTTAACGGAATGTCGGAAGTGATGTCAATTAGTGATCATCGTGACAGGCGTTCCGGTTGGGACCAGGGAAGTGCGGTCGCCATTTTGATTCTGAGGAAAGGTGACGTTGTATCCGTTAGTATAGACTGGCCCATTGAGCCACAGACGTTGAGGGGTGAAGGAAAAACTGCGTTCTCTGGTTATTTGTTAAGAAGACACTGGAGTCAACACACAGATTTGTAAGACAAGAGTTAGGCTAGCTAAATTATAGGCATACTGGTGTTGAAATCCATATAATCACGTGATATCGACGCATAATGACATATTTTAATAGTTTCACGTTATGCCCGAACCATAATACTGGTATCGGAGCGTTCGAATTGCATAACTCTAGACATTTTTTGTCAAGTTTGAAAGTTTCTATTTGTTTGAATTGCTTGATGTCCCAGTCAAAAGCTATGGTCATGTCGGGACTTTGCTTCCATTTTATGGGACTTGTACCCAAAATTAGTGTTGACCTTTATGAACATAACCATGTGCTTTGTTTCAACATGAACGAATTAAAGGGATTTCATGGTGGGAGATTATGTCAGATACTGTTCCGTCGTAACAGCCTTAAATTGTCACCATGTAATTTTGACGACGACAATTGACTCCTCCGCCAGCAAGGTATAGCCACGCCCACCCCTATTTCATATAAGGGACAATCAGTTTTCATGATAAAATAGACCATTTCTTTTGTACAGGTAGATCTAAAAGTAACAAGTATTAGATTATAACAAAGTCAAACAACCCTTAATTAAAGTTTCTTTTACCTCATCTCGTTTGTTTCATTTTCATCAAATACTATTTATAAATACTATATATACGTATATACCAAAGTGGGGAAATCATAAAGGTAGAATGTAGGCAATGATCAGGAACTGTCCCAATCGCCAACCGCTGTGTTGGTGATTGGGACAGTTCCTGATCATTGCCTACATGTGTCACACACACAAGCCCCCTGGAACCCATGGGAAATAACCAAAATTACAAATAGCAAAAAAGCAATAAAACATACGGCAAACCCAGCAGTAGAAGAAAATCCCCCGTTCGGGAATCAATGACCTTTGGTGACCTTTGACAGTTTGAGAGGTAAATGTTACTAAAATTAGTAAATTGTCCCCCGATCGGGAACATTTTGGTCATTTTTATAGTGCCCTTACAAAACAAAAATTATGTGTCAGAGTTTTCATTTAATTTCAATGAAACTTGGCCAGCATAAAGATGAATGAATTTCCAAACTTTTTACCGTCCAGAATTTTTTAAAACTGCTTAGTTTAAAAGCTATTGAATTATGAAAATATGAAATATTTTTAATAATTCTGATTCCTCATCGGAGACATAAATTACATATGCTGCCTGTTCGGGAATCAGTTTATCACGTGTGAAGACTGTCTGTGTTCCAGATTGGGAATCAATTTTTCAACCTTTTGTAGATCAAACATTAAACACCATGATCCAAAATTATGTCACTCAGTTTTTATTTAATTTCAATGAAACTTCGTCGAAAAAAGTAGAATGAATTTAGAACCATACAGAATTGTTTTAAACTTTTTAGTTTAGAGAGATATTGACTTAAAAATGTAAGATATTTTCTATACGTGTAGTCTGATTCCCAAACAGAGACTGAAAATGTTTATGGTGTTCGATTGGGTCACAAGTGGCATAAGCCAAGATCTGCTTTCGGGCGTGCCAGGTGGTTTTCCTCGGGGTTCTCCCGCTTTCACCCACCTACTGATTTGCATCGTCTCGATGAGTGACAGGGGCGTTAAACTGAACTAAAAAGTGTGCGTGAGTGCGTGCGTGCGTTGTGTGTGTGTGTGTGTGTGTGTGTATGTATCATTGTGTAAGAATGTATCTGTATTCGTGTATAGGTATGTATGTGTATGTATGAAAGCACGTGCGTGTGTGCGTGCGCGCGACGCGCGCGCGCGCGCGCGCGCGCGTGTGTGTGTGTGTGTGTGTGTGTGTGTGTGAAAACCTTGGAAAATGTTGCAGATCCTGATAGTCCGAGGGTCCGATAGTCCGAGGCCCAATAGTCCGAGGGTCCGATAGTCCGAGGGCCCAATAGTCCGAGGGCCCGCTAGTCCGAGAATCAGAATATTGGTATTGGATTTATTCCATAAATCCTCGGACCATCGGGCCCTCGGATCATCGGGCCCTCGGACTATCGGGCCCTCGGACCATCGGACCCTCGGACCATCGGGCCCTCGGACTACCGGGCCCTCGGACTATAGGGCCCTCGGAATACCGGGCCACAACCCATGTACACATTACGAAAAGTTGTCCATTCAATATACATACTCCAGTCCCTGAGGAATCATCCGTGTGCACGAGAGGTCCAGAGAAAGTTTTTCCATAAATGGTTAGAGACATATCTGAGGTTCAAGATATTCGAGGGTGATCGGCTGAAATCATGGTGCGCTTCGAGAAATCCAAGATGGCCGCCAAGATGGCGGCCGATTTTCTTGAAAAGTGACTATATACATAAAATTAGCTACCACAACATGCTTTTATTTCGTTTTTGGACTCAAAATGATTATATAAGGAAAGAATATATACAAAGAGAATGTTTCATGCCATTTCGTAATGGCTAAACATCAAAAATATTTTTCAGTGACCTGAAAACTATAGAAAATTGGTCAAACTTTGATGAAAATATGAGGACGGGGTACAACTGTTTCCTTCACTGTCACTCATTATTCATATAATGCTTAGAAAACACCATTTAAACTTTAATTAGTCGTTAGGCTAAATCACTAAGTTCTTTAAGTGGCTTTATTCTGACCCTGATGTCTGATAAAAGTGTCTCAAAAGTGGGTGGGGTAAACAGACCATTTCGACAAAAATAACCATTTAGCTTAATAAGTTGTCACAACTTGCTCTTATAAGTTATTTTGACATAAAATATTTAAAATAGATAAAAGTGATTCAAATACATGCGTTCATGCAATTTTACCCGAATGCCAAACATCTTAGACCAGGATCAGAATAATGTCCAAATTTGTCACATTTTAATGAAATTTATGACAAATGTGCGCACCATTTTCCTTTAATTTCATCTTTTGCTTGATCATAGCTTTCTCAAAATTAAATGGTAAAGATGCCTTAAAGACACAGTTTGCTGCTTCTTTACCTGGGGTGGCCTAGTCTAATGACCCCTAGCCTAATAAACAGTCCAGGAGGCATAGCGCACATCAAAGGCTTATCTTATCTAAGTGATTATGGGGTCATTGGCCTCTGCCTTGAGGGGGCCACTTGAAGGGAACTTTAAATATAATTGAGAAGTGTCTAATGACTAAAACGAAATTTTAGAACCTATTTTATTTTCATATAGTTTCTATTGTTTTGCATTTAAAATCATCTAATTTTGTGAATTGAGCCAATGCTGAAGCATAGCCTTAAGGTCTTTGAATGCATTAATTCTGGTTTTGCTTTGCCTTAAAATGGGTTGGGTAAGCACACCTTTTTACAAACAATGACTATTTAATTTCAGCTAGCTATTACAACTTGCGTCTGCTTAGTATTTTGGATACTATATTCTTAATAGTAATGAAGAGATAAAAATACATGGTTATGTGCAATTTTTGCCTGATGTAACACCAGTGGGATAAATACATGCCTTACATGCTATTTTTGCCTTACATAACACAAAACTATGATACAGGCCAGAAAAAATGTCAGGAATCTGTCAAACAATGAGCAGGGCCTTTTACTTTACTGTCACCCACTATTCTAGATCAGCTGGCTAACCTGCATTCCGATACATTTTGTAACCTCGCTCCACTTCCGTGTGGAGAAGTCTAATGGAGCACCGATGGACACGGAAATATTGCGTCTACCTCATTCATGTATGACTTAGACCAGAGGAGGCTCACATGATCTTTACAATTTTCAGTTCAGAAAAAATCATAACACGTTACACACGTTAAGGTTATAACCTAAATGTTATGCGACAGTCTGCATGCTAAGTTTTTAACCCAATCATGGTTTGATAACTATGCTGCCTTCTTTATTTGCACGCAGGTGGGTCGGGCGTCATACTCTGATGACTGATGATGGCCCCGCTATTCATTTTAGTTGGTTGGGGCCAGAGCTTCTGTTGCTTGATCCACAGGGGTTTAACTGGTGTTTTTTTTTTGCTAGTGATCTCCATCGTCTAACAGCTAACTGTCCTCGTTTTTGATTCATCATGGTGGTAATCATGATTTATTTATGTGTCCTTGATGATTCATTGACTAGTTAGAGATTCACCATGAGGGCCGAACAACTAACAAAATGTTGTGAACTACTGCAGAATATGAGGGTAAGGTTAGAGCTCTGTAAAATCTAGGGATGTCATTCGGTGTCAGATTTAGGGTTCGGACGTTCGGAAGCAAACATCCGGATGGTTCGAACGTTCGCATTTTTTCGAATTAGACCATAACATTACACGTACATTTACATGTGTGTTAAACGGATGCTTCCTTGAAAGAACATTCATAATCAAGAGTTACTGAGCTTGGCGTTATTTCCGTTGATGTGACGCAGAAACGAAACGCCATGCAATTTAGGAAAATTCAATTTACAGTGACAAAAGTAACAAACATCACGCTAAAACAGCATTACTCAAAACTTACTCTATAATGCAAAATTAAATAATTATGCCATTATCAAAAATTCACGAACATTCACCGAGTTCCCATTTTGACGAACTGGCGCGGCAGCAAACAAATTCAAGTCACACTCTACATGTAGAAAATCTTAAAGTATTCTGAATTTGTTTCTTCTTTGCATTTACGGGTCAGTTTAAAAATCCGCCTATTTGAATCATAGCTGTTAATCCCAAAATACATCTGTCAATGTTTTGCTGGGCGACGGTCTGTATAATTATTACTTTATTTTTCAAACTTGATAAGTGTGAATCATAATCGTTTTCAAAAGGAAACAAAAGAGGTAAATTATCATCTTTAATCCTCGCTTTGTTTATTGTCGCTTCCCCCTTGAGCTGCATTGTCCCGCCTTAGTGCATCTTTAGAAATTCGTATAAATACCTTGTTTCCTATATTGTGTATTTTTGCCATATATTAATGGAAATTTACCTAAATATTGGACATGTTGATTTTTAGCGAACGTCCGGATGCTAAAATTTGGATCCGAACTTCGGTATAAGATCCGAAGTCCGAACGTTCGGACTCCGTTTGACATCCCTAGTAAAATCGATTTAAACCCCCCGCAGTAATTATATATATCTAATCTTTCCAAGGCGATACTTCTGTTGTGGTTCTATTTGTTGTGTTTTGGAGTCGAATTTCTGTGCTGTTTGAACATTATGTGCGTTTTCATAGTTTTAGTTAAGTTCGGTTAACTGCGTGGCCGCCTAGTGGGAAATAGCTGCTCATTCAGTTAAGGATATGTTCTCTATCTATTCGTTCCTAATTGCCAATTTAGTTTTTTTCCCGCCTCGGAATTTAGAATTTGAATTTCTTTCTGATTGCGCCTTTTCCTTATCATTGCCTACTTGTACCTTTTTACTTGAAGGAGAGCTAATGACCCCCACCATGTGGATGTGTCCTTATGGACCCAAGGAGCAAACAAAGAGGATAACTTAAGATTGCTACACACAATATAAAAGCTCTAAGGCTCATGGTTTTAGAAGAAGATTTTTGTATACTTTATCCGTTGTAGGTATATGGAAGCTAATGTCCCCTCGGGGTGGGGCCATTTTCATCCCCAGTGGCAACATTTGCTGGATCTATGTATCGTAAAGCACCATGCTAGATCGTTGCATATTTAATATTATAGCTTTGAGCCTTGCAGTTCCAGAGAAGAAGATTTGTTCCTGTAATCAGCATATGAATGACAGAATGAGACCCATGTGGCATAGTCTGAATGGACTACAGGGGTATGGTTGGCAGGGCTTATAAATAAGATTCTTTAACATTGCCTCACACAAAATATAAAAGCTCTAGGCGTCCTGGTTTCTGAGAAAGTTTTTTTTTTGTGATTTACCATTGTAAGAATATGGGAGTATATATAACCTAAGGATGGGGCCAAATTTGACCCCATGGGCTTGATTGTGTCTCATTTTTGCGGCATATTTGATATCCCTGCTTTGGGTATTGTGGTTTCAGAGAAGAAGATTTGTTTTCATGTTTTTTTTTCTTATTATAAGCCTATCGAAGACCCAAGGGGCACGGTTGGCAGGATTTATAAAAGGAACTACTATCCACTGCTATACACAAAATATAAAAGCCCTGGATTTTGTGATTTCAGAGAGGAAGATTTTTATGGCTTTCTTATTGTAAGTCTATGGGGGCTAATGACCCTCGGTGCTTAGTCAGTTTGGACCCAGGGGCATGATTGGCAAGATTTATATAGGGTACTACTAAACAGTGTAACATACTGAATATACAAGCTCTAGCATCAGTGGTTTTAGAGAAGACTTTTCCCATTATAAGCCTATATGGCAGATACTACCAAACATTGCTACATACACAATATGGAAGCTCTGGGTCTTGTGCTTTCCCAATGTAAGTCTATGACGGACGACGATGGATCATGGAGTCTTGCTATCTTATAAGCTCACTTGACAAGCCTTTGGCTCAGGTAAGCTAAAAAGGCTTGGAGCATGATGAACAAATGTTTTTTTTTCTTCTTTTTAGTTTTGATTTCAATTCAACTGTCTTAAATGGGTGGGGTAAATAAATGGAAAATAGCCATATTTCTTTTACTAAGGTGGTCATTGCTTGTAAAAAAATAAAATATAAAAGATTGATCCTTTGGAAGCAATGAAAACGTTCAAAGGGAGGAAGTATGGGCCATATTGCGAAATTTCGGGTACTGAACCATCATCAGTGACCTGACGACATAAGACTTGCAAAGAACTTATATTAATCCTACTTCCGATTTAACTTTAAGAATAACATAGAATGATTAGATCCTTTGGAAGCAGTAAACCATTTAAAGGGTTAAGTACAATGTCGGGCAATGAACCCTCATCAATTCATCTATGACCCTGAAAAACTGGCAATGAAAGCCAGGATTTCAAATGTTTTGCACCATCATATCGTTTAAGAGCAGTCAGCATATTTTCGAGAAAGGTGATGGGCCATACCTCGGTTTCGGTTATTCAATCCTCGTGTGGACCCTTTAGATTTGGCAACATGGAGTCAAAGAGAGTTACAGGAATTTTTCAACTTTCAGCAGGCTAGTCGATACAAAGACTAGTATAATCATAAGAGCTGTCGCAGGACAGCGTGCTCGACTGCTTCTTCTGTCAAACATAAGGCCAAACCCCACCAGTAACCCAAAGCATTATGCTCATACATCTTTTTGCCTTGATGCAATAAGGCAAAATCACTGAACCATGAAAGTTAACTATATCTCACTCATATTGTGAAAAAACTTTTAAGGCAAAATCACTGAACCGTGAAATAAGGTCACACTGACCTATAAGTATTTCAGGGTCTTCAAAGGTCTAGTCATACTTACTCATAATGTGAAAGAAATATGATCCTATACCCATTCAGTGTTGAGATATAAAGCAAAGTCATTCAACCATGAAATTAGGTCATAGTGACCTATAAGTATGTTTTGATTACAGGTCTGGTCATACTCATACATAATCAGAAAGAAGTATGAAAAAATACCAACTGAGTGTCGAGATATAAGGCTAAATCACTGAACCATGAAATTAGGTCACAGTGACCCAGGAATACTTTACGGTCAAAGGTCTTGTCATACGCAAACATATCGTTAAAGAAGTATGTTCATATACCAATTGAGTGCCGAGATATAAGGGAAAATCACTGAACCGTGAAATTAGGTCATAATGACCGAGGACTACTTTAGGGTCAAAGGTCTTGTCATACGCAAACATAGTGAGAAAGAAGTTTGTTCATAAACCACTTGAGTGCTGAGATATAAGGCAAAATCACTGAACCATGAAATTAGGTCACAGTGACCTATAAGAATGTTTGGGTTAAAGGTCTCATACTCATTCATAATCTGAAAGAAGTAGGAAAAAAAAACCCAACTGAGTGTCGAGATATAAGGCAAAATCACTGAACTATGAAATTAGGTCACAGTGACCTAGGAATACTTCAGGGTCAAAGATCTTGTCATACGCAAACATATCGTGAAAACAGTATGTTCATATACCAATTGACTGCCAAGATATAAGGCAAAATCACTGAACCGTGAAATTAGGTCATAATGACCTAGGACTACTTCAGGGTCAAAGGTCTTGTCATACGCAAATATACTTTGAAAGAAGTTTGTTCATAAATCATTTGAGTGCCGAGATATAAGGCAAAATCACTGAACCGTGAAATTAGGTCACAGTGGCCTATTAGTATATTGGGGTCAAAGGTCTGGTCACACTCACTCATAATCTGAAAAAGAAATATGAAAATATACTAATTGAGTGTCAAGATACACTGAACCGTGAAATTAGTTCACAGTGACGTATACGTATATTGGGGTCAAAGGCCTGGTCGTACTCGCTCATAATCTGAAAGAAGTAAGAAAATATACTAATTCAGTGTCAAGATATAAGGCAAAATCACTGAACCATGGAAAGTAGGTCAACCGACCCTTACCGTCATGACACACAAGTCAATGTCACAAAGTCAAAAGATGAATGACCAACCATCTTCCTAAGTTGTTTCTATTAAGAAATAAAAAGAACAAAATTCAGGGAGTTCTAGATTTTGACCTCTAGCCCCGCCCCCTGACTCCGACCCAGACGTCCGATGTCATGGAACCTAAAGTGTTTGAAGTATGAATGCTTTATGATAAGTTGTTATCAAGATATGGACTCCTTGTAAAAGTTACACAGCAGTACATTTATTTTTACAGTGTTCTAGTTTTTAACATTTAGCCCCAACCCCCAGGCATGTACCCAGAGATCCGATGCCATGAAATGAAACTCAACCCTACAGGATACCTATGGTCCGGATATGAAAGTCCTCTGATAAGAGGTTTTCAAGATATAGACTTCTAGAATACTATATCACAGAAAAGCCATCATTATTAATGGTGTTCTAGATTTCAACCTCTAGCCCTACCCCCTGGCATGGACCCAGAGATCTGATGCCATGGAATGAAAGCCGACCCTACAGGGTGTCAATGGCCCAAGTATCAATGCTTTCTGATGAGTGGTTGTCAAGATATGGACTTCTAGAAAACTTTTACACCATAATAGCCATTTTTGAAGGTGTTCTAGATTGTAACCTCCAGCCCCACCCCCTGGCCTGGATCCAGGGGCCTGGTGCCATGGAATGAAAGCTAACCCTACAGGGTATCTATGGTCCAAGTATAAATGCTTTCTGATGTCAAGATATGGACTTCTACAAAACTTTAACGCAAGTGTGACGCGCACGGGAACGGGAACGTGGACGTCCGGGGTGACTGCAATAGCTCTATGCACTTCGTGCAGTCGAGCTAAAAATGGGACCAAATATATTGAACGTTGGTTAGAATATGAATCTAAACCGATAATAATTTTCTGATTTTTCTAAATATCCTCGCTGATCTCAAAGGACAGAAAGGAAAATATTATCTGCACTATGGATGATGTACGGGGAGACGTTTTAGGGCCGCCACACGTCACAACACCAGCTGCAGTAATAGCAGATAAAAATATCCTTCAAGAGCAATGAGCATATTTTCGAGAAAGGTGATAGGCCATCGAGAAAGGTGATGGGCTATTCAAGCCTCATATACCCAAAGGGGCCAGATTATATAAATAGTGTTAAGAAGATGTAACTTAACATATCTGTTTGAAATAATTCAAATATTCTTATCGATCCCAAATGATTTAAAAACAAATATTATCTGCACTATAGATAAAATACGGGGTGACTTTTAGGGGCGCCATATTAGCCCAGTAAAATGGTTGGAGGACCCAAAACAAATTGCAACACAAATCCTTTTCTGATTTTCCATAACCTTAGACCTGTATTATAAACATACTAAAAGTATACCAGAATCGGAAGATATGAATTTTGATTTTTTTTCACTATCTTTGTTGAAGAAGTATTTTCATCTCCGCAAAACTACAGCTACAACTGTAGCTGGGTCTATGCATAAATTTAGGTTGAATTTTAAACACAAAAATACACCTTAGGCTTTATCTTATATTTTTGTTACAATTTAGCTGACAAAAACCTTGAAAATGCGTCAATTACTACAATAAACTACAACAAGCACTGATTTACCCCACCCACTAATGCAAAATTTCGAAATTTCGTATTTTGAATTATACAGATTAACAGGGCTTTTGAAAGTGCTTCAAGGAGATAGAGGAAGTAAATGTTAATAATTCAAGATGATAAAAGTGTTCCTAATGTAGTTTTCTTTTCAAGATGCTATAATCCCTGTTGTTAGAGTGTAGCTGATACACTTGTTTAAGCTTTGTTGGATCATATTTGTAACAAATCATATATGTAACACCTGTTACATATATGATCACATATGTAACATGTGTGACATATATGACTCGGAAATCAAGCATAAATGTAACATATTTTGTGACGAATATGATCGATGCCGGTTTTTTATGTCACATGAAATCACATATGTCACAGGTCAATTTTGATTTAAAAACAGTACAAAAAATGCATATTTACATCTGAAACACATTTGTAGCAGGGTTTTATTCACCAGATGGGCCAATATCTTGATACTGATTTGTTGTGTCACTTTGTCCATCGTCGTCATCGGCGGTGACGTCGACGTCACTCTTTCGCGTCCGCTCCATATATTTCCTCAACTCTTTAAAGGATTTTCTTGAAACGTTGTTATCTTTGTAATCTTTCAATTGAATGAGTTTTAAACCCTATTTATTTCAATACTTGGAGTTATCTGCCCTTGTCTCAGCCCATTTTATAAAGTCTACTAGGATCGTCCGGGAACTATAGTTAGGCTGTCACTATTCTAAAACTTGTTATAAACATGTTACAGCTTTAATATGTTCTTCCAACATTGTGGAACGTTGAACATGTTCCCCCTAGGAACGATAAAAATGAAGTATGAAAATACGATATATATAGTTTACCGACGATCCTAGTAGACTTTCGTCTCAGATTTACCGTTATGAATATGAATGAAATGATTGCATTAAAAATCATTATTCCACACGCCCCACTCTCTCTCTCTCTCTCTCTCTCTCTCTCTCTCTCTGAGGTTGATTCAAGTTGGAGTGAGTCTCGAGAGCAATTAGCTTAATGTGCTAACTATTGTTTTGCAATCGAGAATAAAATCAATAGTGTAAAGAATATAATGATGTTGCTATTGCTGTTAATTGTTTGAATACAAATAGACAACTAAACCTGTAACATATATGCTTCTCATGTCAACCCCCATTTCGGACAAACACATTTGTAACACACTTTATCTGTTACGAATGTGATCATATATGTAACAGGTGTGTTGCATGTATGATTTGTTACAAATATGATCCAACAAAGCGTCATGTACTGGTGTGGTATTGTCAGTCTGGCGTTGCACCGGGAAACCTTTCTGGTTCTGATTTTGACATACATGTAGATATGTGTGTTTATGACTTCTTAGAATGCTCTCACGTTTTCATTGTTTTTTCACAGTCATCCAGGTGCAATCCAAATATAGAAAAAGTTGTTCATTTCTTAAATAGCCAAAAGCTGTCAAACAATGACCTTGGTCTGTCCCATTATTTTCAAACCACCAATAAAATTTTTGAAAAGAGAAATCCACATCTGTCAATTCCATCTTAATGTGACCAATCAGAGATATATAGGGAGATGATGTACATTTCAAGGCTGACGCAAACATTGTACAGGAAATGTCAATTTCACCTTTTTGACAACTAGTTAAGAGATGCTTGAAACACCTGGATTGCTAAGCTGCTATTTGCGTGGTTGTAAATGTACATGTCATTTACTATTTTATTTCTATTTACAAGCTAGTTTACACTAGCCATGCTAGCCAAAAGTAGACTTCGTAGCTGCCGATAAGGTACAGGGTAATAGTGTCTTTTCTTCAGTATAATAGTAAACAGTTATTTCATGGCTGTTTGGTGAATAGTCAAAACTATTGCCCCGAGGTGACGAGGATGACCATGGTGGACTATTGAAACAAGTACACCGTTGAACCCAACTTTTATTGAGCCTCCGCATAAGAAAACCAAACAATTTGGGGTTCCAGATGAGACACAAACCGGCCTCTAAAGTCAAGCAGCCTAGAAGCTTGAAAATTTTGGATTTAACAAGAGGAGGGAATGTACTATCAGTGTAGCGAAAACAAAGGCGCTGAACAGCTTCGCTATTACTTCGGCCTCGAGCAATAGTCCACCATGGTCATCCTCGTCACCTCGGGGCAATAGTTTTGACTATTCACCAAACAGCCATGAAATAACTGTTTACTATTATACTGAAGAAAAGACACTATTACCCTGTACCTTATCGGCAGCTACGAAGTCTACTTTTGGCTAGCATGGCTAGTGTAAACTAGCTTGTAAATAGAAATAAAATAGTAAATGACATGTACATTTACAACCACGCAAATAGCAGCTTAGCAATCCAGGTGTTTCAAGCATCTCTTAACTAGTTGTCAAAAAGGTGAAATTGACATTTCCTGTACAATGTTTGCGTCAGCCTTGAAATGTACATCATCTCCCTATATATCTCTGATTGGTCACATTAAGATGGAATTGACAGATGTGGATTTCTCTTTTCAAAAATTTTATTGGTGGTTTGAAAATAATGGGACAGACCAAGGTCATTGTTTGACAGCTTTTGGCTATTTAAGAAATGAACAACTTTTTCTATATTTGGATTGCACCTGGATGACTGTGAAAAAACAATGAAAACGTGAGAGCATTCTAAGAAGTCATAAACACACATATCTACATGTATGTCAAAATCAGAACCAGAAAGGTTTCCCGGTGCAACGCCAGACTGACAATACCACACCAGTACATGACGCTTTGTTGGATCATATTTGTAACAAATCATACATGCAACACACCTGTTACATATATGATCACATTCGTAACAGATAAAGTGTGTTACAAATGTGTTTGTCCGAAATGGGGGTTGACATGAGAAGCATATATGTTACAGGTTTAGTTGTCTATTTGTATTCAAACAATTAACAGCAATAGCAACATCATTATATTCTTTACACTATTGATTTTATTCTCGATTGCAAAACAATAGTTAGCACATTAAGCTAATTGCTCTCGAGACTCACTCCAACTTGAATCAACCTCAGAGAGAGAGAGAGAGAGAGAGAGAGAGAGAGAGAGAGAGAGAGAGTGGGGCGTGTGGAATAATGATTTTTAATGCAATCATTTCATTCATATTCATAACGGTAAATCTGAGACGAAAGTCTACTAGGATCGTCGGTAAACTATATATATCGTATTTTCATACCTCATTTTTATCGTTCCTAGGGGGAACATGTTCAACGTTCCACAATGTTGGAAGAACATATTAAAGCTGTAACATGTTTATAACAAGTTTTAGAATAGTGACAGCCTAACTATAGTTCCCGGACGATCCTAGTAGACTTTATAAAATGGGCTGAGACAAGGGCAGATAACTCCAAGTATTGAAATAAATAGGGTTTAAAACTCATTCAATTGAAAGATTACAAAGATAACAACGTTTCAAGAAAATCCTTTAAAGAGTTGAGGAAATATATGGAGCGGACGCGAAAGAGTGACGTCGACGTCACCGCCGATGACGACGATGGACAAAGTGACACAACAAATCAGTATCAAGATATTGGCCCATCTGGTGAATAAAACCCTGCTACAAATGTGTTTCAGATGTAAATATGCATTTTTTGTACTGTTTTTAAATCAAAATTGACCTGTGACATATGTGATTTCATGTGACATAAAAAACCGGCATCGATCATATTCGTCACAAAATATGTTACATTTATGCTTGATTTCCGAGTCATATATGTCACACATGTTACATATGTGATCATATATGTAACAGGTGTTACATATATGATTTTTTACAAATATGATCCAACAAAGCTTAAACAAGTGTATCAGCTACACTCTAACAACAGGGATTATAGCATCTTGAAAAGAAAACTACATTAGGAACACTTTTATCATCTTGAATTATTAACATTTACTTCCTCTATCTCCTTGAAGCACTTTCAAAAGCCCTGTTAATCTGTATAATTCAAAATACGAAATTTCGAAATTTTGCATTAGTGGGTGGGGTAAATCAGTGCTTGTTGTAGTTTATTGTAGTAATTGACGCATTTTCAAGGTTTTTGTCAGCTAAATTGTAACAAAAATATAAGATAAAGCCTAAGGTGTATTTTTGTGTTTAAAATTCAACCTAAATTTATGCATAGACCCAGCTACAGTTGTAGCTGTAGTTTTGCGGAGATGAAAATACTTCTTCAACAAAGATAGTGAAAAAAAATCAAAATTCATATCTTCCGATTCTGGTATACTTTTAGTATGTTTATAATACAGGTCTAAGGTTATGGAAAATCAGAAAAGGATTTGTGTTGCAATTTGTTTTGGGTCCTCCAACCATTTTACTGGGCTAATATGGCGCCCCTAAAAGTCACCCCGTATTTTATCTATAGTGCAGATAATATTTGTTTTTAAATCATTTGGGATCGATAAGAATATTTGAATTATTTCAAACAGATATGTTAAGTTACATCTTCTTAACACTATTTATATAATCTGGCCCCTTTGGGTATATGAGGCTTGAATAGCCCATCACCTTTCTCGATGGCCTATCACCTTTCTCGAAAATATGCTCATTGCTCTTGAAGGATATTTTTATCTGCTATTACTGCAGCTGGTGTTGTGACGTGTGGCGGCCCTAAAACGTCTCCCCGTACATCATCCATAGTGCAGATAATATTTTCCTTTCTGTCCTTTGAGATCAGCGAGGATATTTAGAAAAATCAGAAAATTATTATCGGTTTAGATTCATATTCTAACCAACGTTCAATATATTTGGTCCCATTTTTAGCTCGACTGCACGAAGTGCATAGAGCTATTGCAGTCACCCCGGACGTCCACGTTCCCGTTCCCGTGCGCGTCACACTTGCGTTAAAGTTTTGTAGAAGTCCATATCTTGACATCAGAAAGCATTTATACTTGGACCATAGATACCCTGTAGGGTTAGCTTTCATTCCATGGCACCAGGCCCCTGGATCCAGGCCAGGGGGTGGGGCTGGAGGTTACAATCTAGAACACCTTCAAAAATGGCTATTATGGTGTAAAAGTTTTCTAGAAGTCCATATCTTGACAACCACTCATCAGAAAGCATTGATACTTGGGCCATTGACACCCTGTAGGGTCGGCTTTCATTCCATGGCATCAGATCTCTGGGTCCATGCCAGGGGGTAGGGCTAGAGGTTGAAATCTAGAACACCATTAATAATGATGGCTTTTCTGTGATATAGTATTCTAGAAGTCTATATCTTGAAAACCTCTTATCAGAGGACTTTCATATCCGGACCATAGGTATCCTGTAGGGTTGAGTTTCATTTCATGGCATCGGATCTCTGGGTACATGCCTGGGGGTTGGGGCTAAATGTTAAAAACTAGAACACTGTAAAAATAAATGTACTGCTGTGTAACTTTTACAAGGAGTCCATATCTTGATAACAACTTATCATAAAGCATTCATACTTCAAACACTTTAGGTTCCATGACATCGGACGTCTGGGTCGGAGTCAGGGGGCGGGGCTAGAGGTCAAAATCTAGAACTCCCTGAATTTTGTTCTTTTTATTTCTTAATAGAAACAACTTAGGAAGATGGTTGGTCATTCATCTTTTGACTTTGTGACATTGACTTGTGTGTCATGACGGTAAGGGTCGGTTGACCTACTTTCCATGGTTCAGTGATTTTGCCTTATATCTTGACACTGAATTAGTATATTTTCTTACTTCTTTCAGATTATGAGCGAGTACGACCAGGCCTTTGACCCCAATATACGTATACGTCACTGTGAACTAATTTCACGGTTCAGTGTATCTTGACACTCAATTAGTATATTTTCATATTTCTTTTTCAGATTATGAGTGAGTGTGACCAGACCTTTGACCCCAATATACTAATAGGCCACTGTGACCTAATTTCACGGTTCAGTGATTTTGCCTTATGTCTCGGCACTCAAATGATTTATGAACAAACTTCTTTCAAAGTATATTTGCGTATGACAAGACCTTTGACCCTGAAGTAGTCCTAGGTCATTATGACCTAATTTCACGGTTCAGTGATTTTGCCTTATATCTTGGCAGTCAATTGGTATATGAACATACTGTTTTCACGATATGTTTGCGTATGACAAGATCTTTGACCCTGAAGTATTCCTAGGTCACTGTGACCTAATTTCATAGTTCAGTGATTTTGCCTTATATCTCGACACTCAGTTGGTTTTTTTTTCCCTACTTCTTTCAGATTATGAATGAGTATGAGACCTTTAACCCAAACATTCTTATAGGTCACTGTGACCTAATTTCATGGTTCAGTGATTTTGCCTTATATCTCAGCACTCAAGTGGTTTATGAACAAACTTCTTTCTCACTATGTTTGCGTATGACAAGACCTTTGACCCTAAAGTAGTCCTCGGTCATTATGACCTAATTTCACGGTTCAGTGATTTTCCCTTATATCTCGGCACTCAATTGGTATATGAACATACTTCTTTAACGATATGTTTGCGTATGACAAGACCTTTGACCGTAAAGTATTCCTGGGTCACTGTGACCTAATTTCATGGTTCAGTGATTTAGCCTTATATCTCGACACTCAGTTGGTATTTTTTCATACTTCTTTCTGATTATGTATGAGTATGACCAGACCTGTAATCAAAACATACTTATAGGTCACTATGACCTAATTTCATGGTTGAATGACTTTGCTTTATATCTCAACACTGAATGGGTATAGGATCATATTTCTTTCACATTATGAGTAAGTATGACTAGACCTTTGAAGACCCTGAAATACTTATAGGTCAGTGTGACCTTATTTCACGGTTCAGTGATTTTGCCTTAAAAGTTTTTTCACAATATGAGTGAGATATAGTTAACTTTCATGGTTCAGTGATTTTGCCTTATTGCATCAAGGCAAAAAGATGTATGAGCATAATGCTTTGGGTTACTGGTGGGGTTTGGCCTTATGTTTGACAGAAGAAGCAGTCGAGCACGCTGTCCTGCGACAGCTCTTATGATTATACTAGTCTTTGTATCGACTAGCCTGCTGAAAGTTGAAAAATTCCTGTAACTCTCTTTGACTCCATGTTGCCAAATCTAAAGGGTCCACACGAGGATTGAATAACCGAAACCGAGGTATGGCCCATCACCTTTCTCGAAAATATGCTGACTGCTCTTAAACGATATGATGGTGCAAAACATTTGAAATCCTGGCTTTCATTGCCAGTTTTTCAGGGTCATAGATGAATTGATGAGGGTTCATTGCCCGACATTGTACTTAACCCTTTAAATGGTTTACTGCTTCCAAAGGATCTAATCATTCTATGTTATTCTTAAAGTTAAATCGGAAGTAGGATTAATATAAGTTCTTTGCAAGTCTTATGTCGTCAGGTCACTGATGATGGTTCAGTACCCGAAATTTCGCAATATGGCCCATACTTCCTCCCTTTGAACGTTTTCATTGCTTCCAAAGGATCAATCTTTTATATTTTATTTTTTTACAAGCAATGACCACCTTAGTAAAAGAAATATGGCTATTTTCCATTTATTTACCCCACCCATTTAAGACAGTTGAATTGAAATCAAAACTAAAAAGAAGAAAAAAAAAACATTTGTTCATCATGCTCCAAGCCTTTTTAGCTTACCTGAGCCAAAGGCTTGTCAAGTGAGCTTATAAGATAGCAAGACTCCATGATCCATCGTCGTCCGTCATAGACTTACATTGGGAAAGCACAAGACCCAGAGCTTCCATATTGTGTATGTAGCAATGTTTGGTAGTATCTGCCATATAGGCTTATAATGGGAAAAGTCTTCTCTAAAACCACTGATGCTAGAGCTTGTATATTCAGTATGTTACACTGTTTAGTAGTACCCTATATAAATCTTGCCAATCATGCCCCTGGGTCCAAACTGACTAAGCACCGAGGGTCATTAGCCCCCATAGACTTACAATAAGAAAGCCATAAAAATCTTCCTCTCTGAAATCACAAAATCCAGGGCTTTTATATTTTGTGTATAGCAGTGGATAGTAGTTCCTTTTATAAATCCTGCCAACCGTGCCCCTTGGGTCTTCGATAGGCTTATAATAAGAAAAAAAAACATGAAAACAAATCCATTTAGTTAGTTCTTCGGTCCTCGTGGTGAATCTCTAACTAGTCAATGAATCATCAAGAACAAACAAATAAATCATGATAAACATCCTGATGAATCAAAAACCAGGACTCACAGATTGAGTAAGCTGCCCGACGATAGAGATCCCGAATAACCTACTTACTCCGGAGCAAAAGAAAAACACCAGTTGGACCCCGGTGGGCCAAGCAACAGACAAGAAGCTCCGACCCCAACCAAATAAAATGAATAGCTTTAAGTCGGGGTCATCATAGAGTCTGATGCCTGACCCACCGGCGTGCAAATAAAGAAGGCAGCATAGTTATCAACCATGATTGGGTTAAAAACTTATCATGCAGACTGTCGCATAACATTCAAGTTATAACCTATACGTCTGTAACGTGTTATGATTTTTCTGAACTAAAAAGAAAAATCATTAATTCCTTTAAGTTTCTTAAATTTGTAAACCAAGTCACCATAAAATTCAGGTTCCGAAAGGTCCTCACTTAAAAGCGTCTTTAACATAACATTCTAGTAGACATTTTTCACTTTTGAACGTAAATGCTGCTGGCGCTTGCGGTTATGACTTTCCGTGTGATGGGGGACGACTCGTGATGGCATATTTGAGACGAAGACGAGGGACGATATGAAGAATTACTTAGTCAAAACTATCAATAGCCCGACGAAGACGAATTAAATAAGAGAATCAAAAAATGAAATAGTCTAGGACGTGTAGCTGTGTAGCTCAGTAGGTAGCCTGCTTGGAATTGAAAGCGAAAGGTCCTGGGTTCGAGTCCCGGACGGATCACTTTTTTCTTTTCTTTAATTGTCTCTCTTGTGACAAAAAAAGCTTTGGAAATAAAACATATATTATCAGCTGATTATCTTTTTTTGGCAAATGCAAGAATCATGAAATGCCCTACTACATTAAATTCTTAAATCATAAAGGAATTGAAGTTTGAGACGGTAGCCCACATGTATGTTTTCTCTTGTATTGGGAGCTCGATCGTATTTTTTTATTCAGTTTAACGTCCCTTTCAAGATTATTTCAGCTCATATGAGACGGGCCAATTAGTAGGTGGGGCGAAAACGGGAGAACCCCGAGAAAAACCACCTGACACACCCGCAAGCAGAACTTGGCCTGTCTCACATGTGCCCAGAGCGGGACTCGTACCCACACCAGACACAGCGGTGAGATGATCGAATGGTTAAGTGCAAAAAGATCGTATTTTGGGTATAAGAGCTGATCTATCCTCACGCCAATATTTCTTTCTGGGAGACATGAAAATATGAATATACTGAAGGCTTGTACAGGCATAATGTGGCTAGGATAAGTTAGCCATCCTGAACGACTTAAAATGTTTTCCGCGGCTCAAACAGTACACTGTATAGTGTACATGTAAAGATATATGTATATTTATTAGGTGTAAGACCTACAGTTCCACGTGCTGTCTCGTGAGAGAACATAATTTATTTTGGCATGTTTATACATGAATTTCAAACAGATACTCGAAATCGTGATGTTATTTATTTGGTTGATGTTTCGTTTTGAGTCCATTAGACAATCATCTGCAAGTCATAAGTGCGATATCCTAGCTACATTTTGCAAAGCCATACAAATAAGTTGAGGTTTTGTAGACCTTCCACTTGAATGCGATAATTACGATTTTTGGGATGTTTTTTCCAAGTCAAAGGCTTTCTTTCTGATCCTCATTTATGCTCTTGAATTATGCGTGATGTTTATCTGTTTGAATTCAAATAAATAAAATTAAACTTCAAACTGAAACAATATTATTTTTCAAGAAAATGAATGTTTATAGACTGAGAAACATACAGTTCGTTTTTTTTTTTTCATAACGTGCCGCGTACCTTGCTTAACCCTAAAACAGGTGACAATATTCTTTAATATTCTTTACACACACACACACACACACACACACACACACACACACACACACACATGTTCCGTAGATGACTTCATGTCGCAGTGGTTAAGTCAGTCGCTTCGTAAAATCACATGTCGAGAATAAATACGTACAGGTAGCTGATATAAGACTGGTACAAAATTATTTTAGGGAGCGCGGTGGCGTAGTGGTAGGGCGTCTGACTCCGAATCGAAAGGTCCTGGGTTCGATCCCCACAGGCGCCACCGTGTAGACACATTAACTCCTTACTAACTGGTTAAACCCAGGAAGCGTTGGCTCCGTCCCGACATGACTGAAAAAATGTTGACTGGGATATAAAGCCTTAATGAAAATGATTTTGATAAGAGCATCTGATTCGTTAGCTCAGGAGGTTGAGCGCGAGTAGGAAACGCCTATTTTTATTGGAATTTATTATTTTTATTAATTTTTTTTTTCGCATCTTTGACAGTATTCTTGCGTAGAAAAAAAAATAAATAAATAAAAACTTAAAACCTATATGCATTGGTAAAATGCAAAAATAAAGAAATCCAGACAGCAATTAAACATATAAATAGTAAACAAACAATGTTATCATATGCAATGGTAACAATGATTATTGTTGAGCTTCCAGTGCAGAATGTTATTTTTTAGACACTTGTGTGTATAACTAGGGATCGCTAGTTCAATTCTGAGCTGCCCATGGCTTTATGGTGACACTATAAACCGAGATCCCGTCTGCATATGACAATAACTGTTGGTGGCAAAGCAACTATCAACTATTTGTTATCGCCATGTGACTTTTAACATACTGGTGCATGTATATACGTACATTGGTTCTGTTAAGCTACATTTCACGTGTTTTTCGTGAACACACAATATTTTTTTTACATGTAAACATGGCAAGATTTACGATTTGAAACATTTATACTGTACATGTATATGAATATGTGTATTCGGGTATTGTCTATCAGTGTCAGCACCATCGTATATGCTTGCGATACAATCAAAGTCCTTACAACAAAGATTGATGCAACATCACACAGCATCTGATAAAATGGATTAAAACAACCTTCAGCGCAACAATATCGTTTTGGCAACTACCAACACCAAGACAATGAACTCTTCGCCGTAGGTTGCTGCCCAATTGATCAGTCTTACAATCACGGGTGACATAAACCAAGTTCTGCTTTTGGGTGTGCAAGTTCGTTTTCTCAGGGTTCTCCCCTTTTCCTCCTGTTACTGATTTACCCTTCTCATATGAACTAAAATAATCTTGAACGGGCCGAAAATTGTATAAAAAAAAAACAAATCATCATGATCAGAAATGAGCACAATCAGACCCTTATCTGTAATCAAGTAACAATCAAGTAACAATAAAATGACCAAGCATCTATACAATTAAATTTCCCATCCTAACATAGACACCAGGCGGGAGAGACATGGCGGTGCAACACATCACAAGCAATTTAACAACACGCATAAAAAAAACAAAATTACTAGCTCTTTCCAAACAAGACCAGCGTCCATTCTTTTAAAAGGGACAATACATGAGGCAATAATCTTCAGAAAACACATGTGTCAATGTGAAGACTGTATACACCATTATATGTGAAACAAATTAATAATTTGTGCACTTTGTAGTGTCCAAAATTGCTTCTACGTGAAAATGGCGAACATCAAAAGTAAACTGCGGCGAAGTGACGCGCGACCCGCTTTACGGGGCGACTGAAACACTAAGCGTCCTCAACGTAAACACTTTAGAAACTCATGAAAATAATACAATTGAGTTAGTTTGATTTTTATTTATTTATTTGAATTCAACCAGGTGAAACAGCACGCATACTATCACACAGAATAAATGAGGATCAGAACGAAAGCTTATGTCTTGCCAAATTAATTTTCTACATCGTAACCATCGCACTCGATATGGCAGTCTACAATAAACAAAAACAGTTGTGTGGCTAGGCATATTGTGGCTACATGTAGGGTATTGTCCCCATCGCTCTTCCTACTGTCGAATGGACTCAAAACTAGACATCGACAAAATAAACATCGTTCGCTCACGAGATAGCACGTGAAACTGTAGTTTTACATGTAATAATACACATATATCTGAACATGTACACTATACTTTTTGATTTGGTGTCTTGTGTATTTGTTAAAATTCAGTTTCACGTCCCTTTCAAGATTATTTCAGCTCATATGAAAAGCACCAAACAGTAGGTGGGGCGAAAACGGGAGTACCCCTAGAAAAACCGCCTGGCACACCCGCAAGCAGAACTTGGCCTGTCTCACATGTGGCCATTGTGGGTCTCGAACTCACACCAGACACAACGGTGAGATGATTAAGTGATTATGAAATAGCGCTCTTAACTGCTCGGCCACGGGGGACGCTTGCGTATTTTTTTAGTCATTAGAGGCGGTCAGCTTATCCTATCCACATTATCTGTACCAGCCAGTCAGGAAATAAATGTTGACGTTAGGATCGATCGCTGACCCGTTCTTCTGCCGAAAATGACGATCGAGTTCTCGGCTTCAATGGGTGAAAAATCAAGACCTATAAAAAAGCCTATACATGCGGTCTGCCTTCTCACTAGACAGTTTAATCCAGAAACTTACGATTTTAGTATTAAATGCAGCAGTGATTTTGTGATTCTTGCATTTGCCAATAGATAAAATAATATTTTCTTTTTTCCTTTTTTTTCATTTCTTTTTAATTTTCTAAGCTTTATTGTCACAGGTGCGAAAAAAGGAAGAAACAAAGAAAAGGAAAAATAATTTTTGTCCTAACCGGACTCGAACCCAGGACCTTTCGATTCTATGTCTTACACTCTACCTACTGAACTATTCAGCTAGGCGTCCTGGACAATTTCGTTTTTTGCTTATCTCATTTAACGTGGATTGATATATTTACAAAGTCCCTAACCCCCCCCCCCCTAAACTTTGAACATGTTGTTCTCAGTCCTGGGATACAGATCATTCATGATATTACATCTCCTGAAAGGGCTATGAATGACAAACGTTATCCTAGTAATATAACCAGAATTTGTATTTGCATTTTCGTGCATGTTGGTAGTGAAATGCACTGTTAGTTTGAAAGCTGCTTTTATTTTTCTTGCATTGTTTTACGCTTAAATAAGAAATATTGTGGGATGAGTGTTGGCACGGTAGTTAGTAAGTAGAAAAATCTATCAACTGCTATCATTTTTGTTCTGTTTGAAACAATTCTTACCGAAATATCTGCAGACAAAAAGCCCGTTTTTTTAGACTAATCAAGGTCAAATTAATGGGCTTATTTGTTATGTAAAAAGGCTATGGAAATATACTGTATATGTATGTTCTACCTGAATACCTGTCCTATTTTAACAGGTATACACAGCGTGTACATACTATAATGCATATAAATATACTGTACAAAATAATTTTATCTATGTTTTATTTGAGACATGTCTCAGAGGACTTTAAACCCAACGTTACTTCAACACCACACAACAATTGTTTTTACCCTTATTAGATATATAAAATATATTGTCAGAAGAACTTCCCTAATGTCTAAAACGTATGAAGACACAGTTCAAAGTAAAAGTTGCTTAATTTATTTGGCATGGTATATTTAAGGTACAGGTATTTGCATAAGGGACGGACAATATTATTTAAAGTAATAAATCTGATAAAGATGATGCACCTGCTATTCATGCAAATCGTTTCTAAGCTAATTTTTCAGCTTGCAAATTAGTTGGAGAACATTATTTAGACCTTCACAAAGGTTTCTATCAATTAAAATCAAAAATTTATTTTAAAGGATTATTTATGGAAATTTATTAGAAAAATAGGTAATTTCACTAAAAACTTCTATTACAATGGCTTCCCTTTGGAAAACATTATCATTCATAAGAAAGTTTAAGGTTTAGGGATTATTCTGGTATGTAACATGCCACATTTTTTTTAAAAAATCTATGAAATATTTATGAGCAGAAAACACTATTATTATAGTAATAAGGAACCTTAATACACCTCCGGTGGGCTGTTAGTAGTTTTGACTAAGTTAATTCTTCATATCGCCCCTCGCCTTCGTCTCAAATATGCCCTCACGAGTCGTCGCCCATCACACACAAAGTCGTAACCGCAATCGCCAGCAAAATTTACGTTCAAAAGTGAAAAATGTCTATTTGGAAATCAATTCATAGTGTCTACGATAAAATTTAGAAAAGGTTTTTCGAAGTTTATGATACCGATAGCCCTGTTGGGAGAAGTTTTGCCGTTAAACATTTATTTCGAGCGTTGAAGTCTCTAACATGATTGCAGACTCTAGCAAACCTAATAAGTTGCGAAATGTATACACCATAAGAAGCACGACGAGGAACGTCACCATCCAAAAAAGGAAAATTTACTATATCAAAATCAAAGTCATCGCGCTTATCATAAATTTTAGAAGAAACAAATCCATTTGCAACAGAAAGATGTAGATCTAAAAAGGGTGCTTCGGTATCTGAGATATTGGCTTTGTTCAACTGAAGTTCAGGTGGATAAATTTGATTGACCATACCTTCAAAATAAGGGTTGTCAATGTTCAAAAGGTCATCGAGGTACCTAGATGTGGAATTAAAAGCCTCGATAACATCAGCTTGATTATCATGGTTAAGAGAATCCATGCAATCTCTTTCGTAGCAGTATAAAAATAAATAAGCTACGAGAGGTGCGCAATTTGTACCCATCGGAATTCAAACAATTGGATCATTGCCTACTTGTACCTTTTAGGAAGAGGAGGTGAAAATGGACGCTACTCTGTACAATTGAAGTTTTACTCTTTAATCATGACACTCGGATGAACACGAATAATGTTTCAATATAAATGTACATTTCATAAAATATTATTTTATTACTATTTACAAGTTTGTTTACACTAGCCAGGCCATAGCCAAAAGCAGACTTCGTAGCTGCCGATAAGGTACAGGGTAATAGTGTCTTTTCTTCAGAATAATAGTGAATGTTAATATCTTTTCTTCATTTAGAAACGCTGATTGTTAAGGACAGGTCCATTCCCAAAGCTATTGTATAATGAATCAGTCAGCTTTGTCAGATTGTGCCCTTTCCTGATCATTGCCTACTTGTTTGTACCTTTTTATCGTATTTTTCAAATCAGCAAAACAGGTCCATAAAACAAGTACCCCGTTAAACCCAACTTTTATATGAGCCTTCGCATATGAAAACCAAACAATTAGGGGTTCTGACCAGGTGAGACACAAATCGGCCTCTAAAGTCACAGATGCAGTCTAGAAGCTTTTGGATTTAACAAGAGGATAGGTTGTACTATCAGTGTAGCGAAAATAAAGGCGCTGATCAGCTTCGCTGTTACAACGAAGCTGATCTGTGCCTCTGTTTTCGCATATGCAAATTGTTGGTTTTCTTATGCGGTGGCTCAATAATAGTAGGTGAGTAAGTAAGTCTGTATTTAGTAAATAAAAGTAAAACTGAGGTATACAGGGGTATACATATTTTTGTTATTTTGTGGATACTCGTTAGAATCGCCTCACACAAGCAATCTATGTTTTGAGCACGAGTATTACAAATATCTTTTTTTTTTAAATGGAATTACAGCTGACAAAGTCTTTGTATATTTCATGGGCAAATTTTCAATCAGTCGGAGCTGAGTCGTTTCATCTGGACATTAAGTTCGTGATAGTCTCTGTCTGGGGTCTCGGCCATATACTTCTGTAGAAGATCAGCTACGTCTGTGTGTCCGAACCGTTTCGCATCTTCATATGGCGTGAACCCCCATCTGAAATGGATTTTAACTCATTTAAAGCTGGCGTCCCTTTTATGGGACATAGGCAAACAGTATAGCCCCAGATGAGACGCCGCAGAACGCGGCGTCCCATCTGGGGCTATTCTGTTTGCTTGGATGCATAACATCGAAAAATGAGATAAAAATTAAAAATCACTCCTAACACCCCTAATAATGAAAGTGGACTCACCCAATTGATAATGATGGGATAATCCATTCGTCAAATGTGGGTTAAACTTACAAGAAAGCAAATACACAAATCTGTGCAATCAGAACCCAAGTCCCACCCTCAGGTGGGAAACACCCAAACTTACAAACGAGACTTTTCATGAGAAAACCAACAATTTGGGTTTCCGACCAGGTCTTACACAAACCGGTCTGTACAGTCACGCAAGCAGGCTAGAAGCTTGAAATTGCGGATTTAAGTAGAAGAGGGATTGTACCATATGTGTAGCGAAAACATAGGCGCTGATCAGCTGTGCAATTACTGCACAGCTGATTTGCGTCTTTGTTGTCGCACATGCAAACTGTTGGTTTTCTGGTGGGCTGGCTCAAATAGAATTAGAATTTATCACAAACAGAAGATACGGTAAGCCGAGCGTATTTACCTTAAGTTACATGTAAGCAGCTTAAAGTTTGTGAAAACTCCTATCATCTAAGCGACCTCGTTTTTGAGATTCTGCTCTTATTATGAATAATTATTTGTTGTTTTTGAACAATTTAAGATGCAAACAAAATTGTCGGGGGTGGTTCGAAATCAAATGACTGAGCGGATCTCTTGAAAATCACAACGATATATTGAATATATTAAACAACAGATATGTGTAAATGGATTCGAAATCTACCTCCATCAAGAGCCGGAGACTTAGTATACCTATTTCTTGATTTAAATGTCGTAAGTGAAATTAATTAAGCACCCCCCCCCCCCCCCCCCCCCCCCCAAGTAATTTCCAAAGCGATACATCTGTAGTGGTTCAATTTGTTTTATGTTTTTGTATTGAATTTTTGTGCTGGTTGCACCATATGTATATTTTAATATTTATGTATATTTTAATATACACATGAAAATAAGTTAGGGAACACCTGTAATAATGTGACTACCAACTTTGGGCTGTATATATCCTTCTTTGTAAAATATATGTAGAAAGTTTTGACAACTTGACAGAGTCTGCAGTATCCAAAGTTGCGTCTATGTGAAAATGGTACGCATCAAACATAAACTGCGGTGATCAGCAGCCATCTTTGATTCAGAATTTTTTTGCTAGATTAACGCAGTGCCCTGATACTCTTTGCGATAACTTAATTCTTTGAATTAGCATTGTCTCAGTTTTTCGTAAGCATCAAACTGAGACATTGCTTGTGGAAGTTTTATCATTATTTCTTTATTTCTGACCGACTGTCGGCGGTAGATCCATACTTTTCCAGGGGTAGGTTTCATGATCACGTTATGTTCTTTGGTTATACATTTTGCAGGTTGTAAACGTTGGGCCAGATATTCGATATGACCCTTTAGGAATGTAAACATGCATGTTCTGGTCATAGCGTCATAGCAGAATTATTCTTTTACATGTGGCTTTATTTGCAAAATATCCAAGTATTTTGCTTCCCATAGTAATCAATGCAAACTGCAGATTTTGTATGATTAGTACGTTTGGAGATTTTTTTTTTTAGATCCGAAGTCGTTTATTCGTTGAGAACGATAAGATTCAACATTTTATTCTTGTTTTACTTTGAAAAAATGAGTTTTGCTGGGTGCAGAAACAAAAACGCAAACTCGTATTCAGCAAAAGTGGACTTTTTCATAATATATGGCATATTGTGTCCTCCGTAGCACAAGGACAAACTGTTGTGAATTTCCATTAATTGGCCTGGTATTAAATACATGTGATAAAAATTTCAGTATCGTTAGAAAAAAGGAAAATGGATTTTTTCAAACTTTTCCCAAGAGCTAAAAGTGTTCCATAACTTTTTTTCATGTGTATATTTTAATTAAATTTGGGTAACTGAGTGGCCTATTGGGAAATATCTGCTCACTCAGCTTACGATATGTTTTCTTACTATAAGTACCTGGGGTTAGTAACTCGAAGGCATCGTAAGTTCTCCTACTTACGACACACTTACGATGGTCTTAAGATGGCCACCTTAAAATTTACGTAAAGAGTTGACCGTAAAGATACGCTGCCATTATAACTTAATGTGCTTTTCAGTTATTCACAATGATCCATAAGAGATACTTAAGTTGGTCGTAAGTTGATATTAAGCTTGAGATGGCTTTGAGGTACCAACCCTTGATTGTCAATTTAGTTTTTTTTCCCATCAAGGGTTTTGGAGTGGGAACTTCTTTCTAATTGCACCGTTGCCTGACCATTGCCTTCTTTTACCTTATTAAAAATAACATAGTTTTACCATTGAGATTGCTGTTTCGGTAAGAAATTCTGTTACGTGTAAAGAATGTTCAGTTCTCTCACGCGTACGAGAAAACTTTGAGTTTCCGACCAGGTCCAAAACAAAGCGGCATGTACAGTCACAGATGCAGGCTAGAGGTTTGAAAATAAATTTAAGCAGAAGAGGGATCGTACTATCCGTGTATCGAAAACAAATGCGCTGATCGGCTTCGCAGTTACTGAGAATCTGCGCCTTTGTTTTCGCTTATGCAGATTGTTGGTTTTCCCATGCGGCGGTTCATATGTATTGTAATATCCACGTGTATCTTACCATCACCTTCAGAATTGGTACTTAAATGTATTTCTGTCAAGCATTTTTTTTTTTTTTGATTTATTAAATGATTTGTAGATAATATTTGGCCTTCAGTTTTTTCTTTGTCTGCAACAAAGTAAAATGGTCTATATCTATAAAGCAAGAATAGAGGGACCAAGTTAGCTAAGCAGCACAGATGTAAGGGGTGTTTATAATGTTTTCAGAGATGCATTATGAGGATACAAAAAAGCCCCAAATGTTTCCATATTTAACAAAAACAAAGTAAGAATTAAGTACATCTTTAAACAGCTAGAAGAATAAACCCATTTTTATTGTAACGTATTTATTGTAATTGTTGGACGGTGTATCACGACGAAGAGTACATTTTTTGTTCGAGTGAGACGGTATCTATGCTATCAATACATTTGATACGCGAAAGACCTTTTTAAAAAAAGGTTATTGGAGTATGACATCTTCAAAGGTCAAAATTGATTTTTTGGACAAAACCCATTCAATTGTTGACCAATTATACATGTGTACATGTACCATACTTGATTACGTGGGACCATTTACCCAAAGTAAGTTTGATTTGTTTGGCTATTTCAAGTAACTGATAAGTTATAACAGTATATAATAATTTAACGCTAAAACGTCATATATTAGATTTGAATGCGGCTTCATTTTTATCATTTTCCAATTCTGTTTTAATCTAGTTTGTAAACGTTCATTCCATAAATTCTTCAAATCTATATGACATTAAGAACGTATACGCATAACTGTTACGACGTATTATATGGTATGCTGACTGAATTATTCAATAAATTGTATATCAGAACGTCTTTGGTCAAAAATATGCCACATTTCATTTTATGTTTTTGGAATTATTCATTTTTTTCTGATTCTGCTCACAACGTCGTGGTGCTAAATTTTCTCTTTAATTAAACATTGAAAATCTCCACAGGTTTTGTAAATTACGTTATTAGATCACGCTGTTGTAATGTTCTGTTTCAGGTGTAGCAATAAGTGGACAACTGAGATGAAGAATAGTCGTGCCTAATGAAAACCATGAAAATATTGATTTCAGTCATACTGTTTTCACTTTTTCACTTACTCTACAGCATATTTAACCTTTGCAATGCAATATTCAGAAAATTGTTCCTTAGAAGCATACATATGGACAATTCTCGCGCTTTGCGTGGACGCATTCTTTGGAAACGAAAATTTCACGTGTACGATACTTGTTCTGAAAGAGATTTTCTGTGCTTTTATGCTTTCTGTGTTAACTCGGAGTACGTGCTCAAGCCAAACATTTCACTATATTCAATCAGTAAAGAAGAAGCGATATTTATTGAAACGGCAGAAAACATAAATATATACAGTTCTGATGAAAATCCCTTCCTATATTTTGCTCAATTTGAACACAGTAAATATGTAATTAAGATGTCTATAGACAGTTTCCATGCATTGGCGGACAAGCTAGGAAATCCAGCGATTCCTGTCATTTGGATGTCAAATACTGGACGATGCGGTTCGACGCTATTATGTCAGGTGTTGGAAAAAGTTCCCGGTACATTACAGATGTCTGAACCCGATGCTCCGTCCAATATAGATTTCATGCGGCACACAAACCTGATTACAGATGGAGAACATGACAGACTCTTAGTTTCTACAATAAGACTACTGTGCAAGCCACATCCAGGTACACGGATGATTTGTATTAAAACGCACAACCACAGTATTTCGTTGATGAAACACGTGTCGAGGTTGTCTCCGTCAATAAAGCAGATATTCATGTACAGAAATTGCAAAGAGACGGTCGCATCAACGAGAGCTCTTCTAACGGCAGCGGCATTTACGAAAATAAGTACATTTCTGTTGGACTGTAAATGGAGTACCGCTCTGAAACCCTTTCTCAAACACCAGGTTGACATTATTGCCATAAGAAAGACTTCAAAGTCTAAATCAATAAATGTCATTTCCAAAGTGACGAACAGTGTGGGACTTTTCACGTACATGTGGGCGAATTATAAGGCTTGTAGCCCAAGAAGCGTTATCAGAGGACAAAAACATCTTGGCCGTCAAATATGAAGATTTAGTTTCAGAAAAAGTTCAAACATGCAGACAGATATTCGAAAAGCTAGGAATAGACTTGAGCCACCTGACCACAGCGCTAACTGCATTCAACCGGGACTCTCAAAGAGGAACGTTTTTAAGTATCAGTCAAATCGGCGAATCATCTTCCAGACTTATGATGAAAGACGAACTGCTGGAAGCAGATGTGATTCTTTCTTGTTATAATCTGCCACATATGGGTGAGGATTTCAGACTGCTAACATAGTAAGGTCAAGAGATTATTGTTGCAAGATATACGCCAATAAGGAGCCGTATTTATTGTAACAGTGAAAAGGTACAAGTAGGCAATGATCAGGAAATAGCGCAATCAGATAGAAATTCCCACTCCATAAACCAGGGAAACGTTTTCATATTTAACGCTTGTTTAAATAAAACATGAAATTACAACTTCGACAAAGAGTCCACAAGCTATCGAAAAGCCGTCCCGACATTTTGTATTTTGCTGTTTCAGTATCAAACTTAAATGATATATGTTATTAAACACTCAAGGCGCTTACAGAGATATTTAATTTCACCAACAGTGAATGAATATGCTTTCTAGGTTCATTAAATATAATAGGGTCTGGTCGGACAATACTTCAACCAGATGTGATCTGTCAGTATCAAATAAGATCTTTTTAACGTCATCGTTTAAGACCTCAACTCTTTAAGTAAATGCCGACTACAAAAGCAAATACACTGCTATTTTGTTGATAAAATGTGAAAATCCTTTGCAGTGCAAAGGATTCTCACATTTTATCAACAAAAAATGACAGTGTATTTTTAATATTTCAATAGTTAACTAACGATTTCGTTAATTTTGAACAACTGGGTACCTTTGTACCGCTTCGAGGATAGTACCAGCCCTTCTTTCCTTAATCCGAAATTTCAAGCCTATTATCTTCTTCTGTGATAGAATAGACCGAATTGCGGCATAAAACAGAGTGGCTTATTTCTAGCAGGAAGAACTATAGACTTACCTATCCACAGCATATGGCGATACGTTGCATTTCTCGAGCAGGCACTTCACCACCGCTAGATGTCCCTCCGCTGCCGCCAGGTGGAGTGCGGTCCGACCATCATAATCCGCTAGGGACATATCCATACCCAGCAGAGCATATCTGGTTTAACAAAAAAACAAGGGACCGGTTGTTCAAAACTTCGTTAGCTTAACGTCATCGTTAAGAACTCAATTTAAGTAAATTCCAACTACATAAGGAAATACACATCTATTTTTTTCTTGATAAAATCTGAGAATCCTTTGCATTGCAAAAGATTCTCACATTTTATCAATAAAAGCGCTGCATGCATGCATGATACCCCGCCACGCAAATTTAATTTGGTACAAATGCACAGCATTAATCTACAATACCAAACCACATCTTCCAGATATAAACTCCTTAACAAAGTTAGAAGCAAATTGGTCTACAGATGCTCAAGATAGTGCCTAAAAACAATATTGTAACATAAATCAGGGGCCATGTATTTATTTGACGAAAATTACCAATCTTCAATCCCAAATCACTCCTTCCTGATATAAACTCCTATACAAAATTTGAAGAAAATTGGTCGATAAATGCTCCAGATAGAGCCCAAAAAATGAAATTTTAACGTAAATCAAGGGCCATAACTCTGTACTTATTTGACGAAATTTTTCCCATCTTCAATCCCAAACCACTCCTTCCTAATATGAACTCCTATACAAAGTTTGAAGAAAATTGGTCTATAAATGCCCAAGATATAGGCCGGAAACGAAATTTTAATATAAGTCAAGGGCCATAACTCTGTACTTATTCAACAAAACTTACCCATCTTCAATCCCAAACCACTCCCTCCTAATATTAGCTCCTATACAAAGTTTGAAGAAAATTGGTCAATAAATGCTGAAGATAGAGCCCGGAAACGAAATTTTAATGTAAATCAAGGGCCATAACTCTGTACTTATTTGACGAAATTTACCCATCTACAATCCCAAACCACTCCTTCTTAATATGAAGTCCTATACAAAGTTTGAAGAAAATTGGTCAATAAATGCTCAAGATAGAGCACGGAAACGAAATTTTAAAGTAAATCAAGGGCCATAACTCTGTACTTATTTGACGAAATTTGCCCATCTTCAATCCCAAACCACTCCTTCCTGATATAAACTCCTATGCAAAGTTTGAAAAAAATTGGTCAATAAATGCTCAAGTTAGAGCACGGAAACGAAGCGCTGACGGACGGACGGACGGACGGACAGACAGACGGACGGACAGACGGACGGACGGACGGACACTCGAACGCAAATTTTTTGCGGAGGGTATAACATAATACCCCGCACTTTTTGAAGTGGCGGGGTATAACAAAACCAATAGTGTATTTGTAATATATTCATGTTTGAAATTTTAACGAATCATTAACTAACGATGTCGCTACTAGTAATTTTGAACAACAAGGTGATAACCCATTAGTGGCGAATGGACTTTCTTATTGTTATCATTTGGACGACTCCACTTCCATTTTAGGTGGATCAGGGATTTTCAAATTCTATTCAATTTTTCGATTAAATTCCTTTTAGCAAACAGAATAGCCTAAGATAGGATTCCGCGTTCTGCGGCGTCACAACTAAGGCTATACTGTTTGCCTATGCCCCATAAAATGGACGCCAGGCTTATACGAGTTCAAACTGCCCTTTGACACATTAAAACTTGGTGTAGGTTTTAGGCGAATGACGATGCCGTTAATGCCGGATAAAATCATTTCTTACTTTTTTTTCTCATTTTCAGACAACCAGATCAAATATTTCGTTGTACTGTTTTCTAATATACGTTATTATTGCTTTTTCACTATAATATTTGTAATTGAAACGAGTGCAAAAGTTTCAATATACTTTCAATGGACTGTCAGTTCACTTGGGTTTGAGCGTACTGCATAATCCATTTCATAAATTGTCTATTCACTGGGTTACTGGTAAAATTCATTTCGCAACGTGATTTTATCAATTTCTTTTCCATTGATTATTTTAATTTAGATCCACGAGTTTGTTCAAACTACGGCTGCACCTTTTGATTTGATCCAATTATAATCAGACAAAGCCAACTAGGTTGAAATTTCAACAAAATACAAAGCCAACTTTGAATGTAAAACGTCTAAGTAATGGTTAACTTCTACCTTTGATAGCACACGTAAAAGGATGAAGCCTTGTCCTTTCTAGTAATGTTTCAAATACGAATAGAAGCCTTGAATTACCTTCTCATGGCAGTTACGTCACCATTATGTGCGCTGAAGAGCAAACTGACGACATCTTGAGCTTTTGACTCCACTGTTTTACCCCGGGGATCGTACTTATTCTGAGAGTGTTTTAAGTTGTCGTAGTTATGGAAGTTGAAGCGGGACACCAGCTCCTGTTGTGAAAATTGAAGGCAAAAACCAGATTAGACAGATATGTTGAAAAGATAATTAAGAATCCAATTACATGTATAGTGATAAATTCCGAACATATTATTCTATTGCGATAGGTCATTACAGTGATCGAAAGAAGGCACCATGCAACCATTCTATGCAGAGCAAAGATTCTTTCCTACTTTGAAAATGTTGTTGCCGCTATTGGTGTTGTCGTTGTTTTCCAATAGTCGACATAATAAAGATTAAAAGTAAATCAACTGACAATTCAGCAAATCCATATTTATTAATATTAATCCATATCCACAGTTATTAATTATTTCCAAACTATAATTGTGTGATTTTTTTTTTTTTTTTTTTTTTTTTTTGCAAAATTCAACTAGACGATTGTCATAAGCCGAAAGAAAAATGTCAAAAGCAAATATATTTCATTTAACAAACAACAAACTACAAGACGATGCAAGATTGGTTTTTCAACCTCAGCATATTCGTACCTGACAGAAGAGCACACCTTTGCAGCTGTTACCCCAGGTATCAAGCGGCGGTGACCACAGGAACACGCCCATCACATTTGGAACAACCAACATAACACCACCTGCAACGCCCGATTTGGATGGCAGGCCGACCTGAAATTTATCCCTTCTATTTGAACCGAATTATTAAAACACCGGTGATGAGATTTACATAACATCAATGTTTTAAGGGCAACGATCGTGGTCCCCCTGAAAATTTGATTTAAGCCTTCCAATAATTTTCTGATCGTTTTAAGGCGGTTGTTAAGTTATTTGATTTACGTTTTCTGTTTATTATGATTCTGTATACAGCTCTCTGTTCTCCTCGCCATTTTTGTTTTTGGATGGCTAACTCAATGTGCTGGGATAGAGCTCTTCGTGCACAAGATTAAGTAAAACGTTTATGTTATGTCTTGTGTGGTTATTTCTTTCTCTCCTGGCGTCTGGCCTCCAAACAGATTGGCAGTAACAATGCTATATACAAACACAAAGGTAGCAAGATGTCTGCACGACGAAGATATTTTATAGCCCCCATCGACAGTTTAAAATGAGCCGCCTCATGAAAAAACCAACGATGTGGTTTCTGAACAGTTACTGCGAAGATGATCTGCGTCTTTGTTTTCTCATATGCAAATTGTTGGTTTTCTCATGATGCGGCTCGAATATTATTCGTTCAAAGGTGAGTTGGACGATCTTTCTTTGCTATCAGGACTATTATAGTTAAGCTGCTTGACTGATATGGTAGGACGTAAGCTTGTCAGCTATAACTACTGTGGAGTATCAGTTTCAAAAGGATGGTTAAGAAAGTTCGAATCGGAATTATTGTTATATTCTTCATGGACTGTCCAATAAGTGTTCACTTGGTGTATATGATGGCTAAATTAAATTTATTTCATTTTTTTTTTTGCAATACTATTTCATATGCGTTTACATGCTTAATTGTTGAATAAATACGAGTATATTAGTATTTTATACAGATTTCTTTGTGAACCAGCTAGACCAGTGCAAACAACATCTAAATCAAAACTTTGCCATTACGGTTTTCTGCTGCATTGAACGAATATAAGCTATCTGTATCAAAATTAATAAACAAAACCACCTTATTTGCAGAGTGTGAACACTTCCTGCTATTTTTTCTGTTGTTGTGAACGAACAAACACTGTGTTTATCAAAATCAATTGAGCCGCCGCATGGGAAGACAAACAGTCTGTTTAGGCGAAAACAAAGGCGCAGATCAGCTTCGCAGTAACTGATCTGCGTCTTTGTTTTCGCATATGCAAATTGTTGGTTTTCTCACGATGCGGCTCAAATATCATTCGTTCAAAGGTAAGTTGGGCGATCTTTCTTTGCTGTTAGGACTGGTTTAATATTCGGGTGGGAAGTAAGCTTGTCAGCTATAATTACTGTAGAGTATCAGTTTCAGAGTTCGATTGTTTTATTCTTCATGGACTGTCCAATAATTGCTCACTTGGTGTATATGATTGCTACATTAAATTTATTTATTTATTTATTTATTTATTTATTTATTTATTTATTTATTTTTATTTATTTTTATTTTTTTTTTTCTTTTGGGGGAGGGGGGGGGGGTGGCAATACTATTTCATATACGTTTATAGATTAGAAACATTGTTTATGCTTAATTGTTGAATACATATATTTGTATTTTATATAGATTTCTTGCAAACAACATATAAATCAAAACTTTGCCATTGCGATTTTCTGCTGCATTGAAAGAATATAAGCTATCTGTATGCAAAACCACCATTTTTTGTCTGTCGCATGCTGACTGTTGACGTCAACAGAGTGTGCATACCTCCTGCTATTTTTTGTTGTTGTAAAGGAACAGACACTATGTTTATCAAAATTTGACTCCTCCGCCAGCAAGGTATAGCCACGCCCACCCCTATTTCCTACGACACACATTGTGTTTTTGCACCTATATTTACCTGTAAAAAGCACGTGTTGGTTTGTTTGTCTAACCCACGTGTTGTCTAACGTCATTGACCGTTAGCTAATGTGCTGATTTGAATGGTCAATATAAAAATGAATATTAATGATGGGTGGTTTGACGGAGGACTCAAATCAACAAAGTGTCTATACCTCCAAGTTTATGTTTGATTGTTCCATGATGTTAAGTGCGCCACACAGCTATGCTATTATGTTTTTCCGTGGTTGTGAACGAAACGAAATTAATTAACTAGACCAGCTTTCGACACATGCTGGGTACTGACGTCCATAAGGTATGGATACCTTTTATCGCATGTACATGTTTGCTTTATTACAAGATTACTAAATCTACTAAAATTAATTAACTAGACCAGTTTTCGACACGTGCTGGGTACTGACGTCCATAAGGTATGGATACCTCTTATCGCATGTACATGTTTGCTTTATTACAAGAATACGTCAATGTGATTTGAGCCTGTGCGTGAGAAAGACAACTATATGGGTTCCGACCAGGTCCGACACAAACCGCGCTTAACAATCACAGAAGAAGGTTAGAAGCTTGAAATTTCAGATTTAAGAAGAAGAGGCATTGTGTGGCGTGTGGCGTGTATCCGTGTGGCGAAAATAAAGGCGCTGATCAGCTTCGAAGTTACTGCGAAGCTGATCTGCGTCTTTGTTTTCGCATATGCAGATTGTTTGGTTTCTTGTGCAGCGGCTCAAGTAAATGTTTCTTTTAGCTTTAAATATGATGGAATCATTTCAATTGAAATGTTTTGATTCTTTGCTTTGCTCAAAACAAAGTGTGTACACATTAGAACTGACACGCCGAAGCGGTTCTAACGGATGTACACCCTCTATGTTAAAAGACAAAACTAAGAAGGAATACCCGAAAACATCGGTTTACCACAAATACGTGGTGTAAGCGGACATTCATTTGCACGGACATGTTTGCGTGATGCGAACAGAATGTAGCAAACTTTAATGAGAAAGACCAGCTTTTGACTATCACACGCTGACTACTGACGTTATCTAGACTGACGTCATCTATACGAGAAAGGTGACAAAACCCTATGGGTGCCTGTAGGCGCTCATCATATAGAATGGCTATTTACAGAGAACAGTTAATAACTTGTTCTAACGGTGCAACCTGCTAGGCAGATCGGCTGGATGAGGAAAAATGATAAACTGTTGATCTTTTAACATCTAACATTTATTCAAACACTACACAAATGTCATTTAGTAATGTATTTTTGTAAGTATTGAAATATAAAGGGTGTAATACTGGACAGATATTAACCCATTTCCCATCATAATCAACTGGATGAGTCCACTTTCATTTTTAGGGGTGTTAGGAGTGATTTTTAATTTTCATTCAATTTTTCTATGAAATTCCTATAAGCAAACAGAATAGCCCCAGGTGGGACGCCGCGTTCTGCGGCCTCACATCTTGGGCTATGCTGTTTGCCTGTGTCCCATGAAAGGAACGCCAAAGATCCCTATTCAGTTTGACACAAACTGAGCGCAAACTGAGCGCGGTAGACTAGTGGTAGTGGTTCAGAATCGAGAGATCCTGGGTTCGACCCCGCTGGCGGCACCGTGGTGTCTTCTGGCACATTTACTCCCAAGAGTACTGGTAATATACCCTGTCCAGACATGGCTGAAAAAATGTTGACTGGGACGTTAAACCCCAATAAACAAACAAACCAGCACGATGATTGCTACTTAAGTTCGCAGACTTTTTTTGTAAACATAGACAGTCGTCTTCACAGAGAAAAGAACACATGTGATAATAAACTAAGCGTCAATGAAAAATTATTACCACTTATTTTCAATATCTTAAAAAATATAAAATGCCTTTTCATGCCTCCAATACCCTCACTGAAAACGCCACCGAATTGGTTTAAAATTTTTCGTTGGCATGCGGATCTGACTGTCCGATAGTAGCCAATTTTTGCATTTCTCTATTCATTTCAATGGAATGACATTTGTCAACGAGTTCGTATAATATACCTAGTGTCAATGAAATGTTACCACCACTAAAAATTTCAATATTTTGAAAAATATGAAATTGCTTTCAAAAACTTGTAGCTTTATTCATGATTCTGGTCAACAGCAAATCGATTTAGAGAGATTCAATAATTCCACCAACCATTTAACTATGGTGCACGTGCAACACGTGTATTTTGTAATTTTCGGAGTTTTGAGAACTAGAACTCGTTATTTTTCGTCTCATGCATCTAACACCCGCAGTTAAAACGCCACCAAAGTGGTTTAAATTTTTCCATCGACTGCCGGAATTAAGGACCTTTCTTTTAGGTAGTTTCCGAATTCTGCATTTCCCCATACATTTCAATGGAAGCGTTTGACATTTGTCCAGGACTGCATACAACTTTTCGGCCGTGATGAGCAGCGTTTTCAATGGCAATGATCAGGCATGAATGCTGAAGCACAGGCAGTTTTTTTTAGAATGAATCGAATATTGTCGTGTATTAACACTCTACTTAAAACTGAATGTTCGGCAGTTTTCTATTCAGAATGAATCAAATACTGTCATGCGTTAATTGAACCTGGTTTACTGGACCAGGTATTAACTTTTGTATTGACGCTAAGTTTATAAATATTCTCATTTTTGAAATCATGTTCTATATGGCATAATAATTCTACGATAGATACTTTAGATAATGTAAACAAAACATAATCCAAACAATAATAAATAATGAAACAAACATGAATGTACATGTAGGTCAATGAAAAAAAATGAAAGTGTGTCTAAAAGAAACAAACATGAATGTACCCGTTTGTCAATGAAAAAAATGAAAGTGTCACGTTGTCTAAATGAAACAAAATGAATGTACATGCAGGAAAAAAATAAAATAATGTTTAAATGAAACAAACATGAATGTACATGTAGGCCAATGAAAAATAAAATAAAGTGTGTCTAAATGAAACAAACATGAATGTACATGTTGGTCAATGAAAAAAAAAAGAAAGTGTGTCTAAATGAAACAAACATGAATGTACATGTTGGTCAATGAAAAACAAATGAAAGTGTGTCTAAATGAAACAAACATGAATGTACATTTAGGAAAAAAATAAAATAATGTCTAAATGAAACAAGAACAACATAAAATTGTGTCTACATGAAACAAACATGAATGTACATGTAGGTCAATGAAAAAAAAAAAAAAAATAAAATAATGTCTAAATGAAACAAACATGAATGTATATGTAGGTCAATGAAAAACAGACAAACAAGACAACATGAAAGTCTAAATGAAACAAACATGAAAATAGATTAATGGATCCAATATGATCATGAATCGAAAATGAAAATTGGAAAAAGAAACAAACATATGTGTATGAGGGGGAGGGGGTGAGGAGGGGGAGATCGCGGTGTCGTAGTGGCAGAGCATCGAACTGGGTTCGATGCCCAATGGCGGCACCGTGTTGTGTACTTGAGCAAGACACATCAACTCCACAGAGAACTGCCGGGTAAAAACCGAAGAAACGGTGGCCCTGTCCCGACATGTATTGTTGACTGTGACGTTAAACCTCAATACAAATAAACAAACATGTAGGGAGGTCAATGCAAATACATGAAATATCTAAGTGAAACAAACATGATAGTAGAACAATGAACCAAATAATTATTCAAATGAATCAAATGAAATCCGGTAAATGAAACAAACATGAAAATACATGTAGGCCAATGAAGCGAACATTGAAGTAGGTGAAACAAAAACTGAATAAATAGAAATATGTGTTGTGTGTTTTTAAAACACCGTGCCCCAACCATACGGTAGATGCTCTTCTATCACAGCTCATCTGGACATATGAAGATGATAAGACAGTAACCTTAAGTTTGTTTCATCACAAAAGCAAGAAATATACTGGTCTACATAAATTATGCCTCAACCATGCTATGAACATTAACGAATGACAAAGCATCAGGAAAACATGTCCGTGAAATGTATACCCCCGTAAACCCACTTTTATATAGAAAAAACTGGGGTTTGCAGGAGTATACCTAATTTTCTTATTGTTGACCCAAAACATTCATTGTGGGTACTCGTTAGCCGAGGCAGTTCTAACGTGTACCCACAATGTGTGTTTTGAGCAACAATATTAAAGCTATTAAAATTTTTCCGATGAAATTTTCATTTTTTACAGCTGAAAAAATCTCTGTATATTGCATGGGCATGTTTTCGTAATGCACAATCGTGAATAAACCTATTTTCTAGTTAAGTCTCATATACTTGTACACCTAAAGGCAGTAAAATTTCCTTCCCTAGTGTAGCTACTCGGTTGCCTCTGTTGTGACCTAGATCCATTGCGTATTTGTTAAATATCGTGGTAATTCAGAAAGGGGACATAACTCGGACAAGCAAAAGCCTGATCAACTACTTTTGCCTGAAGAATATGAATTTGACTTTCAACTTGAAATGCTAGCGTCCACTATTCATTGACAAAAGTGGTAAAAATCAATAAAACATTCAAATATTCAGTTGTTAAGCGTCAAGCACAGTAGCCACTGGTACCATACCAGTTCAACCCTTTGTTATGGCACGGCCTGGATTCGAATCCTTTCGGTCCGATGATCGCGGTCCTTTTCTAAATTATGTTCCCTTGAAAACAAAGAGTAAAAATTGTGTGTACACAACACATCTCAAAAGATATTTGAGCTATAGCCTTCATATACACTCCTAAAAACCCGGTCACTCCGAAATTCCAACTATTGCAAATTGTTTTTACACTCTGTATACTTTTCATTAAATTTGGTTGATATTTATACCCTTAACTACTATATTCCTAACCGTAAAACTGGAATGATTTTGCTATAAAAGGGGTCATACGAAGACACGCCATGCTGAAAATATCATCAGAAAGGCTTAAGGAGCTCTTGATCGAGCAAATGATCCCGAATTACAAGGCGAGTGGCTTTACCAGTACATCACAATGACTTCCCCGCTGTGGTTGTGTCCGGGGGAATCACGGGGCTGGGCTGACTTTCTACATCCACACCCATTTGGATCCTTATAACCATAGAACATCTATGTTTAATACGAGCATGCGCAAAAGATGCATACAGTATACCTAAGTGCAGTTGACACACCAGATTGTGTCATGTAATTTTTGAATTGACAAAAACAGAACGTAATTCCTATTCATTTACTTATTGAGTAGTTGAAACACAACTGGGTGACCAGATGTTTTAAGAGGAGTATATAAGGATAATTGTGGCTGACGGGTAGTCGGAGTAGTTTTTATTTGAAAGATATGTGAGTTTTAAAAGTTTTACTCAATTTTCAAGTTGTGGACAAAAAAATCCTGCAATCCGTTTAACAAATAATCCAAAGAACAAAGTCAAAACAGCGGCAATAGAGCACCTTAACCAGGGAATGACAATTCATTTCATTACTATTAAATTGCATCTGTTATCACTGTAAGTCACAAAATGTGTCCATTACTGTTTGCCGAAATCCCATTACATATGTATTTGTATTTCGCTTATAAAAATCATGTTGGCAAGGATGGTTGATAAGGGTGCTTGCGACATTTGTAAATGCTCTAAGGTCACAGCAATGTCCAGGCCCTCGCTTAGTTTATTTGGATGCTGGGGACCCATAAATAAGTTCAGTAGCAATTTTGATCGAGACAACAGACGTTTTTTTCCAAAATTATTGAAAAAAAAATAATACAAAAAATATACTGCGTCAGGTTAGGGGGAGATCATATGACTTAGGGCACAGAAGTTTACAAACACATATTTCTAGTTTAATGTTTGTAACAACATCACAGTCCATGTTTCGGCGTTTTGCAAGTTCGCATATTGGCATTTCACTTCCGCTCTCCTTTTTCTTGAAAGTATACCTATTGCGCACCATTAAACATGCTGTTAATGGTCATACATGGTTTAAGACTTCCGTTCGTCGCACATGACGCTTTTATTTCTATAATGGATGTACTAGCAGCATTCATTTCGATGCTGAATTTGCATCATTATACTAATCATATCATAATTTAGCCTGTGCGTGAGAAAACCAACAATTTGGGTTCCGACCAGGTCCGACACAAACCGGGCTGTACAGTCACAGAAGATGGCTAGTGGCTGGAAATTTTGGATTTAGAAAAAGGTACAAGTAGGCAAAGATCAGGAAAAGGCGCAATCAGAAAAAGATTCCCACTCCAAAAACCGAGGTGGGAAAAAACCAAACCAACAATCAGATACTTATACCATGAAACATATCGTAAGCCGAATGAGCAGCTATTTTCCCAATAGGTGGCCACTCAGTTACCTTAACTTAACTAAAAATATGAAAACATATATACGTGTGAAAAAAAAAGAAAGTAGAAAGAAAGTAGAGAAATTGTACTATCCGTGTAGCGAAAACAAAGTCGCTGATCAGTTTCGCAATTACTGCGAAGCTGATCTGCGCCTGTATTTTCGCCTATACAAATTGTTGGTTTTCCCATCCGTTTTAAAAATGGTCACTAGAGTCTACATCGTTAACTCATTCGTAAATTTTCGTTAATATATGAGCCACCCAATGGAAAAACCAACAATGTGGTTTCCGAACAGGTCCGACACAAAGCGGCCTGTGCAAGCACAGAAGCAGGCTAGAAGCTTGAAATTTTGGAGCTAAGTAGAGGAGGAATTGTACTATCCGAGTAGCGAAAACAAAGGCGCTGATCAGCTTCGCGGTTACCGCGAAGCTGATCTGCGCCTTTGTTTTCGCATATGCAGATTGCTGGTTTTCTCACGAGGCGGCTCATATAATAAGTCTATAAATAAAAATCTTTCCCATACTTGATCAGTATTAAATAACAATGACTGATAGTATTATTCGTTTTGTGCGTTTTGACCACCGGCCGTTTCCAACATCGCCTTTCCGGATGGCAACATTTCCAGGGGCTTTTGCGCTATCGCCATTGTCTGTGGTTTTGGTTTACAGAATACAGCTTTGAAGCTATTTCTGAACCTTCTTCCACTAATGATATAGAGGAAAAAGTTGCATGTGGGGTTGCAGAGATAGAGGCATTCGGCTATGAGCTTGAGCACGGCCCTGCTGTCGTTAGTAAACATGGGATACTGAAGGTCGTCATCCGTTTCTGATTCAAGGACAAATAATATAGTAAAAGGGGACACAAACAATATGAAAGAGATACTTATAAGCGTGGTGAGGATGATCACGTGACGTGTCCGTCGAATCGTCTGCGAGGTGGGGTTGATCAGGGGGCCGTGAGCCATCTTGTATACCTTTACCCAAGTAGCCGTGTTGGAAACTATGAGTATCACAACAGGGATGACAAACAGCGACAAGGCATCAAACCATATCCAAAGCCTGTAGAAATTGACGTAGCCCTGACTTGCGAAAACACAATTGAAATTGTCCTCGGCCATGTCATTTAATGGCGGTAGAAATGTCCCATTTGATGGCTGTGAGGCAGAAACCACGCAATCACCAGTTACGTTATCCTGTATATTATCGTTTCCAATTATTGTCCGTTCCAATAGTCCAGAATCGTCAGATGTTTTATCCCGGATATCTGCCGAGATGCCGTCTACAGTGGTTGTCCGTTCAAATAGCCCCGAATCGATAGTTGCAGTGTCCTGGATATCGATAAAGTTGCCTATTTCAGCGGTTTGTTGTTCAGATAGTTCAGAATCGTCAGTTGCGTTCAACTGTTTATTGACAAAGTCGTTTTCAACGGTTGTTCGTCCATACTGTATCGAATTGTCAGTTGAATTATCCGTGATGCCGTTTACAGTGGTTCTCCGCTCAATGTGCTCCGAATCGCCTGCTGCGTTATCCTGGTTATTGACAGTGTTGCCGCTTCCAATAACTGTCCATCCCATAGGTCCCGATTGGCCGGTCGTGAAACTCTGGATATCAACAGAGTTTTTGGGATTCGGGATAGTAGTCGGGTGTTCTTTGTCTCTCTGCACCGACTCACCGTGTCCCGCATTGACAAAATCGTCCACCAGTATATCTTCGGCAGATGGTCGCTCGATTGAATTGCCTGTCGGTGATGAATTTATTTCGTTGTCATATCCTTTGGTCTGATTGTCAATATCAGAGCAGGAGGGATTGCAGGTGATTCCAAACCATGTGGCGTTCTGAGTATTACCGTCCCAGTTGAGTTCCAGTTGCCCATCGTTATCTCCGTTGTTCTTCTCTGTAGACCCTTCAATACCGACGGTGACATTTTCGTTGGTAGCTTCCTTGTCATTTATACTGGTCATCAAATCGTAATCGGGAAATCGGACCGTGTCATTTTGATCAGGGGCGGTGGCGTTCATCGCTTTCAAAGGGGTGACTGTTTTCTCATGGTCTTGCCTGATTCCGAGTTTACTGCCGTAGATATAGTGCGAACTATAAACTAGAAAGATTACAGTTAGCACTGCCATCGTTTTCAATGCGTTTCTCGGTTTGCAAACCGATTTTGCTTTGATTGGTCTGTAAATACTGAATGTCCGTTCTACCGACAGGAGTACGATGGTCCATAACGACAATCCCGAGAATAAGCTGCTGAAAAACACTTGCAGTCTGCAGTATACAGGACCTATCGTCTCCATGGGAACGTTGAACGTCTCTATGATCCATCTGTCCGCGATCGAGAATATGAGTGTAAGCAGATCGGCTATCGCTAACGCTGTTAGGAAAACCGTGTATGACGACTTTTTGCAGTGTTTGTTGGAAACAGTGACAATTGACAGAATATTTCCCACGATACCGACAAATAGAAATATTGGTATGATTATGGTTCTGAAGAAATTCACGTCCATGATTTCCAACTATGTTTCATTCACTACATGTATAATCGGTAGATCTACAGCGGATAAGCGACAAACCAAAACGTTTTCGAACAATCAACGAAACGCATCTTTCGCTTGCAAACGGGCTCCGTTTCGGCTCTTGGTGACAAGTTTCCAATTGCGTGTTGGTCAACTGCATTAACATAGCGTTTTCTTTTGCCATATATCCCATTTAATTAGGCTTATAACCATATTGTTTTCACCATGCAATGAACACATTATTTTCATTTTTTCGGTTCACACACAAACTAAACTCAATTCTGAATACATCAGTCTTACCTTTTACCTATTATAGGTGGGCCCTGTTAGGGGCCTGCAGAGACAGTAATTAATTAAAACAAAGCTGATGATACATTTACCCATGTAAGCCAGGGTCGCGTTATTTTTGGGGAGAGTACAAACAATATGGCACAGAAACGCAGTATAACTTGGCGTCTCGTGTTGGGTACTCGGGTATGTTTGCTTATCGACATTTCGTCGGGAAATGGGTTCAGAAAAGATTGTTATCCTCCTCCTAAAGAGTAAACCTGACAAATGTAAATCTCAACTATAAAACAGATGCACAATGTGTTTAATTCTTGGATCTATTTTAATCAGGTTTGCTAATTTACTTGTTATCAGCGTATCAGTAACTGCGAAGCTGATCAGCGCCTTTGTTTTCGCTACACGGATAGTACAATTCCTCTACTTTCCAAATCCAAAATTTCCAGCCTCTAACCATCTTCTGTGACTGTACAGCCTGGTTTGTGTTGGACCTAACCCAAATTGTTGGTTTTCTCATGCACAGGCTTATTTGTCAGCAATCACTCTATCAGACTCGTCGCCAATAACTGACCAATAGTATTTATAGGATTTGAATTCTCAGACTGAAATGATTGGTCGAAGAGATGCCACTATTGCTTTGCATACTCACTTGGTGGTTTATCAAAACTGAGTATTGTCATTGCAATTTACACTCAGAAACGACCGTCATTAGTCACTCGGTAGGACTCGTAGCCTATCGCTGACCAATGGAATTCGTTTCGCAGACGGAAATACTGTTGTACCTCCGTTGAACATGATATTTGTTTGGTTTTGTGTATTCTAATATCATTTGATTGTTTTATATTTTCGAATTTAAACCTATATGACATTCAGAAAACTATTATGCATGAAATTAAATTAAGCATATTTAGAACAAATACATAGAAACCTGTCAGACGTCTCAATAAACGGTGTTTGCGAAGAAAGACAAAAGTCTGACTTTCGATGCCGTTTTAAAAAGGGCTACTGATGAGGATGAAGGTTCATTACCCCAAATTGCGCAATATTGTCTATATTATTTGATTTTTACTTCTACCAAACGGTTCAACCTTTATATTTTATTCAAATCCATCTGAAATAAAAACGAAATGATTCTTGACTGAGTCATGACACAACAAAAATCGGCATTCGGAGTTTCCTACAACGTCCTACACAAACTGGCCTGCACGGACACAGATGAGGGATTGTACTATCTGCAGCGAAAACAAACAGACGAACTGAGCATTTATGTTCGCAAATGCAAAAAAAAAATGATCAGGGTTGCTATATATATATTTAAAAAACAAAATTTAAGCCTGGTGTCCCTTTTATGGGACATAGGCAAACAGAATAGCCCCAGATGTGCGGCGTCCCATCTTGGGCTATTTTGTTTGCTTAGAGAATTTAAATCGAAAATTGAATAAAATTTCAAAATCACCCCTGATGCCCATAATAGTGAAAGTCGACTCGCCCTAATGATAATGATGGGAAAATCCATTCGTCAAATATGGGTTTACTCAAGCAACCTCTCTGTTGGTCTCATCGTATTTAGCTGACCAATAGAATTGGTAGAATTTGAATTCTTAGACGGAAACATGTTTTTGAAAAATTGACCACGATTGCTTAGTACACTCACTTGGTGGTCCATCAGGTTTGAGCGTTATTATTGCAATTTATACACACAAGCGTCTGTCAAAGACACTCAGCTGGATTTGTCATCAATCGCTGACCAATAGAATTTGTTTCGCAGACGGAAATATCGTTTTATGCGTTTCCAACGTGGTTTTATAATACATACTATAATTAGCAATGATTGTTGTTGTTGATTTTTTATTTTTATTTATTTTTTTTTTTTTTTTCAAAAAAATAACCTTCCATATGCTTTATGGAAAATATGCGTGTTTGGCGACGTTTGAATATCTTGTTTGCGGACGGGTGGCTGATATATAAAAACATATCTCTGAGCCTTCGGCTCACGTGCGCTACAAACATGACAAAAGTAAATGCAAGGTCTGTATTTTCACCAATTTGAGAATATTTATGTCTTTCAAATAATATCTCATAACTCATCCTGCTCAAAGTCTAAATTTAATACGTGTATAAGTAAGAACCGACGGATGGTGGATGAACAACGGATACATTGGAGACACTGATGAATGTTGGCCGTCTCGGTTCATCCTATTACCGTAAAAGCGAACTGTCCAGAGTAATTATACATCCCATATGAGTGCATAGGTGAGAGTACATTTCAGACGGCAACCGGTGACAAGACCTTCTCCTCGTGTAAGGACATATATACCACAATTCGCCAACTTGGTGGCGATAACGGCGCCTGATTCTGCACAGAATGTACATATCGTAAGGCGAATGAGCAGCTATTTTCCCAATAGGTGGCCACTCAATATTAAAAGCACATACAGCTCCATTTTCACTTTAAAAAGAGTAATTATTGTTGATGTTGATAAAATAAAGTACAAAACTATTTTGCAAATAGAACTAAATGTTTGCAAGGTTGCTTGATAGTGTTATTAAAAGATAAGTAAATGTTAGTAAATTTAGAATAATTATCATGATCATAATTATCGGTGTTCTTAAAAACACAGTAAGAAAAAGAGAAATGTATGTTTTTGATCAAAAATAAGAAAATAAGGTATACCCCTGCAAACCTCAGTTTTTCTTTATAACAGTGGGGTTTGAGGGGGTAAACATTTCATTGAAATGTTTTCCCGATGCAATACACTTACCGTAAAAGCGAACTGTCCAGAGTAATCATACATCCCGCATGAGTGCATGAGTGAGAGTACATTTCTGACGGCAACCGGTGACAAGACTTTCTCCCCTGTGGTAGGACATATACCACCATTCGCCAATGTGGCGGCAATCACAGCGCCAGATTCTGCATTCACTTCGATTGAACAGAGCTGGAAAAAAGAAACAGAAACACTCATTATAATTGTGCGATGTAATTAATAATTGAGCCGCCGCATGGGAAGACCGACAATCTGCATATGCGAAAACAAAGGCGCAGATCAGCTTCGCAGTAACTGCAAAGCTGATCAGCGCCTTTGTTTTCGCTACACGGATAGTACAATTCCTCTACTTTCTTGATTAAAACTTTCCAGTCTCCAACCATCTTCTGTGACTGTACAGGCCGGTTTGTGTCGGACCTGGTCAGAAGTACAAATTGTTGTTTTTCTCACGCAAAGGCTCAATTCAGGTCCGTGACACTTCTACTTACATGTACCATTTTGTTTGTTTTTTAAGCCATTACAAGAAAACTGCCAATAACCGAATAGTCTGCCTACCAAACGTTATTCTAAAAAATGTAACTGCTCTAAAGGGGGAATATCGTGCAATAGCTAACATGCATGGCGAATCTCAACGAATTAATCAGATCAGACCAGAATCGAAGAACTACCAGCATATAAATGAAGCCAAAATGACAGTATCAGAAATAAGGACTACTGAAAACATGAAGGAGAAAAATATGGTCAATAGGTTATACCGCGGTTTCGGCTACTCAAACCTCATCAGTGACCTTAAAGACTAAGATTCTACGGTAATAACATTCGTGTATTACCATCGGAGCGCTAGTTGTCATGTTGATACGACATCGATCTAAAACATGAATCAAACTTAGCCATTTATTTCGAATTTATATAGGTTGTTGGTTATGCACCGTTTTGGTGTGCAATGGGTACGGTCTGGTGATTTTAATCAAATCATTACTGCGATAAACAGTTTGATACGGGTGTGGAGTTTCAAATAACCAATTTGCTTACGGGTGGTTTCACATCTCATTAGACCATACGAAATGGATGTTATAGTCTTCCTTAACTTGGCAAACAAAGTGGATTCGTGAATATTTTACAGGTATCGTACGCGAATGCGAATTCTATCCAGTACTGAGCATGGACATACGTCCAAACGCTGAATCAAATGTTATTTGAAAGTTATTTAGCCAAAATATAGGCAAATCCCGATAGATTATATTATCTTCTGGCAAACTTTGTCTGGAAAGACACTGGTAGAATAAGTTTCCAAAGTTTTATTTCTATACAATATTGCCTCAATAATGCTTAAACGACGAAGACTAACTATTCTGATTCTGATAACGACAATAATATTAATGTACACAATGTTAATATTACTTCAATTCCAAACGACAAAATATGGTGATCGCTGTCGACTACCAAAGATGTGGAAACAAGAACAGATGATGTTGGAAAGTGTGTCAAATATGACGGATTGGTCATTTCAAAAGATAACAAAATGTAAAAATTTCTCGATACAAAACGTGCAGTTTGAAAGAAAGGTAATCTCTCTTCAATGTCAACATGACTCCGTGAGATTAATAAGTCGGAAAACAAAAAGTAGTGCTGATATTTTCTCGATTCCTTTTAGAAACAACTGTTTGATACAATTTATTGACAGCTGTTGTTTTGACGGCAAAAAAGTGCCAAATGTTGTTCACTATATATGGTTCAATGACCGCCCGATGACATTTTTCCATCTCCTTAGTTTTTTAAGTGTCGTTCAGTTCGTGAAACCATGCCTAATTTTGATACATGGATCATTCCTCCCACATGGCGCTTATTGGGATTATTTTGTGCACGTGTTTTCGAATATAGTTCACGTGCAAATGAACCTCACAACAACGATTGGTGGTAGGAAACTGGCTTATCCTGAACATGGATCTGATATCATGAGAATACAGGCTCTCTCTGGTAAGTGTCTGGTAATGTTTCTGTTGTGGTTCTAATTGTTCTATGTTTTGGTATTGAATTTTGTGCTGTTTGCAACTTATGTACGTTTTCATATATTACCGTAAGTTCGGGTGACTGAGTGGCCGCCTACTGGGGAACAGATGCTCACTCGGCTTACGATATGTTCACTTAGAATAAGTACATGATTGCCAGTTTAGTTTTTTCTCACTTCGTTTTTTTGGAATGGGAATTTCTATCTGATTGCACCATTTCCTGATTATAAAGAATTTACTTTTTTACTTACTTACTTACTTACTTACTTACTTACTTGCTGCCTAGACTTTTACCTTTTTATTTTTGTTTTGATATTTGAACTAAATTTATATCAGTCAGTGAGTTTACTTTTAAAAGAAAGCTGAAGACGACGACATATCTCAAAGGAATACTCACTTCTTGTCAGTTACTTGCAATTTATTAAGGCGTGGCTCAGTATTTCAGCAAGATAGTCCAACGTTAAAAGAATCTTAATATATACAGTTTAAAACAGCTTACCCTTTACTGTTTTCTGATTTCCGTTATGGATGAGACCTAGACAATGCATCAACAAAAGTAAAACAAGCTATGATTTTTCATTTATATGTTGGTAATGATGTTAATATTCATTTCAGTTTATGGTGGCCTATATTTAGACTGGGATGAAGTGGTCTTGCGACCAGTGGACAACCTACGAGATTATCCTATGACCATGGTATGTAGTATTGAACAAGCTGTTTGAGGATAGTTCCTTTGGGCGTTTCGTGGTCACCTTAAACATGCACTTACTCGTACAAAGACTAGAAATGGAGAAATTAGATGGCTGAAATTAGAACTATAGTCATCTAATTTCTGAAAAACAAGTTTTCTTCTTGGAAAGATGTATAAATCTGGCAACATGGAGCCAGAGACAATTATGATAACTGCAATTACAATATCTTACAACGAATATTCAGTGGTCGCGATGAAGACATCGTTTTTGCATAGCTCGTAGTAAATCAAGCAGTACCCGATCCAGATAATTGCGCTTTATAACAATAATGTTGTTCTTTCCAACAGGGACTAGAGTTGGAAAACAGTACTATGGGATCCCAGTTCATAATGGCGAGAAAAGGAGAACCGTTTTTAGACCTATGGCTAGAAACCTATAGGGTCAACTACAGAGATCACTGGTCCTACAACGCACTGACAGTACCTTATAGTTTATCAAGACAACTTCCAGATCTTATCCACGTCGAAAGTAATAGATTTACACGGCCTAACGGAAGGAATTTTGAGTTACTTTTTGATAAGAATTTTGACTGGTCGGATAATTATGCTATACATATGTATGCAAGATGGTTTAGTAAACAATATGGATACCAGTTTGATGAAACTACTATCGGGATGCTGAATATAACACTAGGCAGTGTGGCTAGACATGTACTCTTCGGAAACAAGGAATTGTGTAGATGACAAAATGGAAATGTAGGTGTCTGAGCTTTTGGTTGATCATATCTTTGAGAAATAATATGGCAGAAGTTCGTTTTCTACATGTATGAGAAAAATACAACAGAAATATATCTTACACTAGTTTATGTGAAAGACTCGACTAATAAATACTTAGTAAAAGAGGAACGTTTTTCATAGTTTCTGTGTGTTTTTCACCTTACCAGCATATTCAATATTTGTCACTGTATCAATGCTATAATGGAGAGAAAAGGAAAACCTTTCTTAGACCTATGGCTAGAAACCTATAGAGTCAACTACAAAGAGCACTGGTCCTACAATGCACTGACAGTACCTTATAGTTTATCAAGACAACTACCAGATTTTATCCACGTCGAGAATAATAGATTTACAAGACCCAATGGAAGGAACTTTGAATTTTGACTGGTTGGATAATTATGCAAGGTGGTTTGGTAAACAATATGGATACAGGTATGATGAAACTACTATAACACTAGGTAGTGTGGCTAGACATGTACTCTTCGGAAACAAGGAATTGTATAGATGACAAAGCTGTAGCTTTTGTTGTTCGTATACTGTGTGAGTAAATTGGGCAAAAATCATTTCAGATGTATAGTACACAGTAACGTAAACATGTAGGTTAAAACTATGATAAATATTGTATTCATCTATATTCACATTAACATATTAAGGATTGTATTCCATTTAAACTCTTGGCAATATTTATTATCGCGAGTTTGTGTTCCCACTCCTATTAACTCCACATGTAAACGACACAGTGCAAGTCAAATGGCGGGGGCGTCATGTCAACATTTTTATATTATTGTACGAAATTATTTTACCTGGAAATAGAATTCTAGAACTTCATGAAGGTCTGTACCCTCCGGAAAACACTGAAATAGGAAAAGTGACATTATCCTTAACCATTTATGAAGATATTACAATCAGATTTCGCAAAGAATATACATGTAGGACAGTATGATTTACGTTCATATACTTTTTAAACCTGGCTTCAGCCTAGGGCTTAACAAAAGCGATTATCTTAAAATACTTGTACATTGATTTGTAAATTTGGTTTGATGTTTAATATGGAGCTACTCTTATAAAAAGTATATGTATACCATAAAATAAAGTATAAGCAACAAAATCGTCCAAGTTTACTGAATTTGTGAATTTGTTGGAAGAATTAAAAACTTTACGTATAAAATATGCCACTTACCTTATTCTCTCTCATGTAGTAGCCTAGGGCAAAATTTCTGTCGGCGGTTGCCCGTTCTGACAGGTACCTATACACGAGAATGAACTCTTATGAACCATTGAAAAGGCATTGTTAAATATCAAATATGCAAAGTGAAAACTTACTCTAACAATCTAGTGCGCAACGTCGTATGCAACTGAAGATACGGATTTATAGCAATCGTATTTGACGAACAACCAGCTGATTAAGCTTGAAAGCTTAAGTATTTCATTACGACAACTTGCCCATGCAAGATATAGAGAATTTGTTTTGAGTAGCAAAAACTGAAAATTTCATCAGAATTTTTTTGACATTTTTCTTATTTTTGCTCAAAACATAGATTGTGGGTACACGTTAGAACAGCCTCGCCAAGGCGGTTCTAACGAGTACCCACAATCTATGTTTTGGAGCAAATATAAGAAAAATAGGTATACCCCTGCAAACCCCAGTTTTACTATATAAAGTGGAGTTCAAGGGGGTAAACATTACACTGACATGTTTTCGTGATGTTTTCATTCAATGAATCATTCTTTAACCAACGGAAGGGCACTGCAATGGGAACAAAGGTAGCACCTACGTACGCAATTCTGGTTTTAGGCTAGTTAGAAGAGCTCATGTATGACAGAATTATACTAGAAAAGTATAGAAAAGTATAGAAAGAAGAGAAAAATAGTTTACTCACACTGAGTTATTAAATGCCACATATTCTCCACCTGTCAGCTTCTTCAGTTGCTCCATTGCCTACAATTGGAATGGTGCATTACGAAAACTTGTCCATGCAATATACAGAGAATTTTTTCAGCATTAAAAGTTGAAAGTTTCATTGGAATAATTTTAATAATTTTCATAGGTTTGTTCAAAGCATTGATTGTATGTACACGTTAGAACCACCTCGCTGAGGCGGTTCTAACGAGTAACCACAATCTATGTTTTGGAACAAAAATAAGAAAAATAGGTATACCCCTGTAAACCCCAGTTTTACTTAATAAATGTGGGGTATGAGAAGGTATACTTTTCACCTACATGTTTTCCTGATGGAATTACTGAACATTTTTGTCAAGAACTAATATTATTCATCCAGCAATATTTCTATCGTGCAAAACGAGCAGCTAATTAAGTGTCTCTGTTTAGATCCACATCAGAAAATTATCATAGACAAGATAAAACTGTCATAGCAAAGCAGAAAAATATACTGTGCTTAGATGTTTCACTTGGTTCATATGATCTCATATGACTATAAAGAAATGTCTTTCTGCTGACTATAATATATATGCGGAATAAATAATAAATAAAAATAATTGTTAGATCCTTTGGAAGCAGTAAAATATTCAAAGCGTGAAGATGGGCCATATTGTACAATTTCGGGTAATGAACCTTCATCAGTGACCCTTTACAAAACTGGCAGTGAAAGCCAGACATTTTAACTGCAATTTCAAGAATTTACACCTGTGTAGTCTAAATCAAAGACACATATTCCCAAAGGGGCCAAATAATCAAAACACTGTTAAAATGATTCTTAACATACACTAATTTAATAAAGTAGGTATTTAGTAGGTAGGTAACGGTAGTCTTGCATGTGTTTGTTTCTTTCTTTGAATTGTGGTTTAACGTCACAGACAACAATTTTTCTGTCATGTCGAGACGGAGCCACCGCATCCTGGGTTTCAACCAGTACTCTGGAGTGCTCATGGACACAACACGGTGCCGCCATTAGAGATCGAACCCATGACCTCTCGAATCGGATTATATTCTTGCCTTTGTGTTTTTGATTATTTAACACAATTTCCTCGACATTGCATATTATGTGAGTGCTAAAAAAAGGGCTACAATAATGTTACGAAAATTTGGACTCACGTAATCGAACCTGTCAGCCACATTGAGGTCCTTCTTCAATAGTGAGGAAACAACAATAGCCCCTGCGTTGATCATTGGATTGTGGGGTTTATCTGCCACACAAAAGTGACAATGATTATAGGTTTGTTTTCAAATCGTGATAGGGGTTTGTATCGAAACCCAGATAGCGGTTGTAACATATTCTCACGATCAATAAAAATGACGGACATAATATTATGTCTGAATTTATTTATTTCCAGATGTTCCATTCTAGAAGGGTTATTTCAATATTTTGAGGAAATTGAAATAGAAGCTTCTAAATTGTATATGGTATTAGGCATTAGTTATTACATTTTCATGCTGCTTTGTCTATTTATCACTTTGTGCCCATTAAAATAAAATCATCTGCAAATCTCATGTACAGTTTTGATACAATTTTCTGACTTATATGTCTATAACCCCAAATTCATTACCCGCCAAACTATTCTATACCCTCACCATCAAAAACTACCTTACTTACTTTGATAATCCAGTGTGAGTTCATTGAAAGACCGACCGCTGGGCTCTTGACCTACATACTTATGAACAACTTCTGGGCTCAAATCGTTTAGAACAAAACCATAAATCAGAGGTTTCACTGTTGATTGCAGACTGAACGCAATCTCTGTGTCCCCACGAGAGAGTCTGTAAAAAGAAACATTACAAAAACGTGCCCATACAATACACAGTAATTTTTTCAGTTGAGAAGAATGTGTATACATGAGACCCCCTCCCCGTCCTACAATCAATGTTTTGGATAATATGTACATCCGGTTTCATGGAGTGTCAGGGGATATACATAGAACGAACATACTGAACTCATAATATCTCACGACGAAATATATATATGATATTTAGCTTCGCATCAGCAGCTGTTAAATACACGATAATTATGGCTATTAAGCTTTTCATGAAAACAAACAAAAAATGGCAAGTACAATTATGTAACTATTTTATTTTTTTTTATTCTCATTAAAACTAATTTTGACACACTTCAGTGTTGGAGCAAGACAAGTCATCATTTTACCTTTGTCCATCGATACTACAAATGGCGACTCCCCAGTAATCAGGATTAACTCGAGCTAACTGTGGAATGTAACTTGCTGGCTGAAACCCAAACAAGAACATTACAAAAGACATGAACCATTGAGCAAACCAAGATCACCATATGATATTAGGTGTATACCAATCGATCAAGACCTGCCTTATTATGCAAGATATGTTGTAATTTTGTTGCTTTTTGTTTCGAGGGCTTGGTTCCGATGCTGATTGTTACAGTTCCAGACTACTGCGAACATACTACTATAGCGTTCACTTTCTACCGATTTATTGAAATAATTGATAAAACGCGGCATTTATACATCGACGAAGAAAAGTTGACTGAAATGCATGGGAATTTCGCTTTAGAGCCGTCACAGAAGACTGTTTAGGCAGCTGCTGATAGGGAAACCATATCCATAAAAAATTTAAATGAATATTTGCATGTACATTAACTTCTTGTATTGTAGCCTTTCCTTTGTCATAATATCTTTCTTGTCATAACCTTATACTGACTGACACATGCACATATCGAAGCAAATGTTTGTCACAACGCATTGGTAGCATGAGGTTGTACATCAGGAAAACATGTCCGTGCATTGAATATCCCCTTAAACCCCACTTTTATATAGTAAAACTGGGGTAAGCAGGGGTATACCTATTTTTCTTATTTTTGCTCCAAAACATAGATTGTGGGTACTCGTTAGAACCGCCTCGCCGAGGCGGTTCTAACGTGTACCCAAAATCTATGTTTTGAGCAAAAATAAGAAAAATATCAATGATTTTCTGATGAAATTTTCGATTTTTACAGCTGAAAAAATCTCTGTATATTGCATAGACGCGTTTTCGTAATGTTATTTGAGTTATTTGAGTCACTTCTTTCGACATAGATCTACATGTAATAGTTTCGCAGATATTTGCAAAATGTAACGTATCGTGTCGATATAATATTATTTTACAGTATATGACTACACATTAAAATGAAGTATATTGGGCAAGCCCAGGTGATAATTTTGTATTTCAATAAATGTACGAATAAATGTAGCGTTTCAAATTATTTTAGTATAAACAACTATCAGATTTTATCAATTCCTCACCATATCATTGATGATAATAAATTAACATAAATCACGTTCTTTAATGCGTTTTTATTTTTGTTAACAATACCTCTGACCGAACCTTCTAAACTGTATCGAATGACATTGCAAGTTAAGGACACTCGTAACAGTGTCCTGCTGTAAATATGTTGTTAAAATGAACCAATATAAAATAATGAAAATAAAAATTGAGATCCTTTAAGAGCAGCTAACATTTTCATGAGACATGAGATGGACAATACCATAGTTTCGGCTACTTAAGCCTCGTCAGTGACCCTTTAGATTTGACAACATGGAGCCAAAGATAATTACTGTAATTTTGCAACTTTTCAACAGGGTAGTCGATACAAAGACTAGTATTATCGAAATAGGGCCAAATGTATTACATGTTGGTTAGAAAATGTATTTAAACCGATAATAATTTTTTCTGATTTCTCAGAAAATCCCCGCCGATCTCAAAGGATCAAAAGAAATACGTATAAATTGCACTATGGATCATGTACGAGGAGACATTTTAGGGCCGCCACACAACACAACACCAGCTTCAGTAATGGCACTGCTCATATTGAGACCTGGTAGCTGCCATTAAGAATTGGGCACCAACGATTTAGGTTTCCCATCAGGTCCGATTCAAACCGGTCAGTGCAGTCACAGAAGCAGGAGCGAAAACAAAAACACTGCAGTTACTGCACAGCTGATCTGTCTTTGTTTTCGCATAATTAGATTGTTGGTTTTCTTGGTGCGGCAGCTCAGTAAAAACTTACCGTGCCTTTCTTGCATTGTTTACAGAGTTCGTATATATCGTTGATGTGTTCAGCGAAGGTGACCCACTCAGGAATAACAAACTGATTTTTCATAGCTTTAGCAATCAACACTAAGTTGTCCGCAACACATCTACAAAAATAAAATGAATATCAAATAATAAGCACGTGTACTGACGTTACGTCGAGGAGCTGCTTCTTGCTTTCCAAGTACTCTCATCATCTTTTCAAATGTAGCTATTTCGCTATTATTCTTCGACCAATGTTTACATTGCAAATTTGCAACGAGTTTAAAAGCAAAAGTTAAATCAATATTGCATTTCCTATAACGACGGTATACACATGCTCCCGTGATACCCGTCTTTCAAACGCATTTTTTCCGTCCCCAAAGCGTCATTGTTGTTAAATTATTAATTAGAATGATGGTTAGTTTTTGATTTGGTACAATTTTGTTCCAGTATGGGTTTCACGTCAGAAATGCAACGTTTTTGGCCTTTCAACAATATTCTATGCATGTTGTAATATCAAATAGTGGTGGCAGTTTATGTACAACTGGTTCTTCATCCTTCTTTAACTTATCACATGACGAAAATTACTTGAAAATTACAAAAACTACAAAAACGTTATAGATGTATAATGAAAAGAGCAACATACTCGTGAAATACTTCTCTCTCCACCATTCCACGTAACTCGTGCTCGTCGTGTAATTGCTTGATTTCCACATTTCTGAAATTTGTCATCGTTTCTTTGAGCCTCTGGTCATCGTTACGCAGTCCTGATGAATTCAAAATCTGAAAAAAAAGTCATTGAAACTACTCAAAGAAGGTTAACATTCCAAGAAAACACGCCAATGCAAAATACAGAGATGTTTACAGTTGAAAAAATGACAAATTTTCTATTAAAAATTTTTGATATTATTTCTTATCTATACTCAAAAAATTGATTGTGGGTACGCCGAGGCGATTCTAACGTCTACCCACAATTTATGTTTTTCGAATCAAATAAATAAGAAAAAAAGTTTACCCGTGTAAATTCCCTTTCTCACTATATAAAAGTGGGATTTAAGGGGGTAAATATTACAGAGGCGTGGAATCTTGATGCCTTTATATTGCTTACCGCTTTAAACTTGTCTATGCTGACTCTTTTCTTTGAATCACATATAAAGTCAAATAGCTTGTCTTCAAAGTCTTCTATGCCCGCGGATATTAGTTCGCTGAAAATGTGAAATATAATGTTAAATAACAACTCTTGCTTTTTGCATCTGCAAAACTCAAATTCAAAGCTCAGCCGTTTCTGCTTAGTTACATAGAATAGACTATTTACTTTAAACATGCAATAATATCTAAAGAACGCTATACATGTGTTGTCATAATTGGTTTTATGTCAGATAAACCTGATTTCCACGGACATTTTTTCTTTGACGAAGATTATTTGTCACAGAAACTTTGGAAACGAGTTTGCGTTCACCCACAACAAAGGCTACCTACAATGTATACAATTTGACAATGAAACTTCGCCACAGAATTGAATTTACACGAGCATATTTTTCTGCGACAAATCTGCTTTGCCAAAGAAAAATTGTCCGTGGAAACGAGTCCTAACACGATAAACCTTCGTGTGTATACTGCGTATACTGCTGCAAATCAAATCTTTTCACGTCCGAACCTTTGTTGTTACCTTTGAAACATTTTGTCCCTCAACGGTGAATAGGCTGCAAATTTTTCTTTCAACTCATTTAATTGTTCGCTTAATTTCGGTATTTCCTCTATTGTAATGCTCTTCGATCTTGTCAACTTTCTGAAAAACTTTTCCCCCGGATTATCACTGGCACTGAATCTCCGGAAATCTGTCATTGATGACATTGTTACGTTTTTGTTTTATCTTAAACCAGATGCATTTTTACAGGAGTGGGATGCGTTTTTCTGATCTTAACAAGGTTTCCAAGAAACAATACACACACTGAAAAAAAAAAGACCGTGAAATAAAAAACACTCCTTTTTGAAAAATCCTATTTCAAAAATTATTTTTTCGTCATTAATGCTATCCGTTAAGATTGTAAATGCGTTATTACAAAAGAAAAATATACAAAATATTCTCCTAAAATATGATACTTAAAAAGCCTTTTTATTTATACACATTAAATATGGATATAAAACAGTCCCTGACCACAATTTATTAGCATGCGTTTCAGCCACAAAAATTAATGATACATAGAGAATTCTACTCTTACTGTGAAAGAAGCAAACGATGCACTTAACTACATATGTAGGCTTGCGAGAATGTGAAAACACGTTCTTTTGCGATTGGAACAGTACCAATATTCATAAAATCATAATTAAAAATACATGTTATAATGGGAGAACAAACAAGCTTTATCCATGGGAGCCGTCTCGTGGGAAAACCAACAATGCTGTTTCCGAACAGGTCCGACACAAACCGGCCTGTACAAGCACAGAAGAAGGCTAGAAGCTTGAAATGTTGGATTTAAAAAGGAGAGGAATTTTACTATCCGTGTAGCGAAAACAACGGCGCTGATCAGCTTCGCAGTTACTGCGAAGCTGATCTGCGCCTTTGGTTTCGCATATGCAGATTGTTGGTTTTCCCCATGAGGCGGCTCATGGACATGTGGTCCCTTTTAGCTCTTAATTAGTCTCGCTTATCCTATAATTTAAACATGAGTTCGGTCAGGAGAACAGAGGTAGTTGGTTAACGCATGTGCAAACCTTGACATGCATCCCGCTAATACATAAATACTAGATCCACTTAAGCTGTTTGAGAAAGCTGTTAAAATCAAGTGGCAAGACAAGATTCCAGTCACGGGGGTCCTGAAGAAAGCAGGGATGCAAAGCATGCATACTGTCTTAAAACTAGCACAGATAAGGTGGACTGGCCATGTTATAAGAATGCATGATGAGCGACTTCCAAAGAAAGGTACAAGTAGGCAAAGATCAGGAAAAGGCGCAATCAGAAAAAGTCTTCAAACACTATTGTTTCCAAAGAAAACTACAGGAGGGAAAGCGCTCTCAAGGTGGCCAGAAGAAACGCTACAAAGACACCCCCAAAGCCTCTCTGAAGGATTTCGACATACCAATGGGACCTTGGGAACAGACTGCAGAGGAGGGATCAAAATGGCGAGGTCTCAGCGACAAAGAAGCAGCTCTCTATGAAAAAAGAGAATCTGTGAAGCTGAATGAAAGCGCAGAGAACGCAAAGCCAATGGCAATGGGCCATCAAAGAACTCACCAACACACACGAACCTATTCAAGAAATAATGATGGTCTTTTTCATCAATGAGGGACGAACGACCAAATAGGAGTACTAGACGGTAACTGCAAGTTTTGAAGAGTGTCGATACAGGACATTGAGCGTGTACATTTTTACACATTGTTGGATTGATACACATTATAAAACATCTACAGACATAATCGGTTATATGGATATATAGCTCTCGCAATTCGCATTCAATACTAGTAATTAGCATTGTCATTCAAAGTTAAGACATGCATATGCCGTTGTGATCTTTTAGATATTTTTTTACTCCTTATTAATTGTTTCACTAAAATTTACTTTGTTTAGATATTGTTACTTTAACGAGCGTCCAACGCCGTTATTTATCGTATTTTGGGGGAAATCGTCGGAATGAAAACAAATGTCTCTAAAACTTTTACTTGAATGTTTGTTCTTAATTACAGAATACAGATAAATATTGATACTAGAAGTCCAGATCCGTTAGAACATTGAACATGCACACAAATGTAACTTTGAAACGTTAATAATTGGTAAATATCCAAATGTTCCTTAATCTTATGTTAAACAATATATAGTTGGCAAAGTCCAAACTATAAAACGTGTTGACTGTTGTACGGAACTCCGAAAACTAACTATTAGAAAATCATTTTTGAAAACCTCAGAAACTGTTACGCCCATTGTTTGTACGAAAATTGTAAAATTAACCAGTGCAATTTCAGCATGAACACAAGCTCACAATATGAAAACAAATAATAACACAATACGAAAACAAATAATAACAATATGGTTTCCGCTGCCAAACTGTCGCATTGAATAGGATTTGCATCTCAGTAACAATTAATATGTTTGTATAACAAAGTGAGAAGCTTTTACCGACTTATTATACAATACAATTAACGGATTCTTAATTCGAAATCAACACATGTCAAAAGTTACAATAAATCAAGTAAAAAATCTAGAGTTAAAATAATTATGGCTTTGTTTCAAAACTGTAAAATTAGAAAAAAATCGCCTTACTGATTAAAATCTTATAAATTTAGCATGAAAATAGCAAATTCTGTTTTTGCTCTTCTTTGCGGTCATTTTGATACTAAATATGAATTTGCACATTCAAATTTACGAAAAGTAGTAAAACTTTGCATCATAATATTACTCTCAGTTTGCATTATTAGCATATGACTATTAGTAATTAAGGCATTTAGCAGAAATGCATATAGCGAAAAAACAACAACAACAACAACAACAACAACAACAAAAATTTACAATCAGCATGTCGCCCCGGCCACCCATAGCAGCCAATTTTAGATTTATTTAAAGCGAAAATGTTACATGTGAGCATGTGACATGCGCGACATGCGGTGCGAAACTTTGGTTTACATGGGCCGCTTACATTTAACTCGTATACAGCTTTACTGGTGGAAGTTTACGCAAGGGAGGTAATAATGACCTTCAAGCATTTAAGCATATAATGGTGATCACGCAAAACTGTTTTACAGCACAAATGGCATACCTGATACCAAATCTTCATGGTAAAGTAAAGTCGTTTGAATTATATATATGAATTTGATGGATATACTAATCAAAATACAGTTTGATAAGGGTCAAGATCATATTTTATTCAAATGACAAACTGTTTTAAAATATACGTAATATTCAAAATGTTGCTATAGATTCACTGTACTGTACAAACATTCCATGTATTGTTGCCTATGGGTACTTTGTGCAGAAACAATGGACCCTCGCTCCCCCCCCCCCCCCCCCACACACACAAACTAAAATTGAAGTTGTCATTGTTATCTACACCGTTCAAATCTTTTATTTAATCCTATCTGGTTCATTCTTTGCAATGCATAATTGCAGATAAGGCTTTTATGGAGACACGCGTCATTTTTTGGCATATTAATAATTCAAGACTACGGTTTTCTTAGCGGTTGCCGGAAGGCTAAACTACATGTATCAATAGCGACTTTTAAACTGAATTCAGTACTTAAAATAGCAGTCACACAGTAGCGTATAAGTGAAACGCGCCGAGCGTGTTGAACAAATTGCAAACAAATTCCACATACGCCAGACACAAGTCAGAGACATGTTCAAAGCGCGCTACGAGCACGTTGGGTACGCTTGGTGTACGTCCGGTGCGCGTCGCTGTACGTCGCTATCGGCGTATCCCGGGCGTATGACTTATACGTTTCGAATAAGTTCTACACGCGCTACAGGCGCGCTGAATACGCTTCGAACGCGTTTGGCACACGTTTAAGTCATGCGCGTTCCGATTTTATGAGATATTGCTTTAGAAGCGTGCCCCAAGCGTGTGTGAGACGCGTGTTGAACGTTTGCTGCGCGTCTGTAGCGCGCGCTTAGCGTGTCTGGGACGTAACAAAAACGTACTCTATATTCTGCAAAACGGTCGATCTCGATTTCGAATGCAAAAACAAGGTTTGGTGCGTAAATTTAGTAACTTAGAAATATTCTGTTACCTTTCATTTTGCGCCATTTTCCGTCTGATTCTCCTTTTAAGTGTTTTCACAAAAGTTGGAAAAAATGCTAACAGAACAAAATACAATTAAAAGACCTTGCAATACGACAAGTACAATTTAATATTACAACTCGTTTATTAAATATTTTCAAATCCGATTTATGTCAAACAACAGTGAAAATAAAGCTGGAAACAATAAGCTTTTTGGTCGTGAACTTGGGAATATGCATATGTATACGTCAAATATAAATAAATATAATTCCATTGAAATGTGAACCTATTGGGTTAGATGCATATCAAAGTGCACTAACAGGGGCTAAAGCTGTCACGGAAGGATTTGAAAGTTGAGAAGGAACTAAGCTGCACTTTAACCAAAATAATTCTGTAGTTCTATAATTATGCTGGCTGGTGTACAACATTTTGCAAATATGACCCGATCTTAGTGTTAATTCGACAAGAGCATGGAAGTATAAGTTACATGCGTGTAAAGACGTCAGTGCACCGGCTGTAATTCGGTCATAAGAGTAATTCAGTCATTATTCGCGTTACCAAAATCTGTATTTTTTAGATATTTTGTTATCTAATTCTCATGAATCATTGGCTGGTTTGGGTGTGGCATATAGTAAGTAAAATAAGGAATAAGCATGAGTACTTGAAGGTAGTGCAAGCCTTGAAAATGAATGTACCACGTCACAAGCATCGCGAAGTCATGACGTTACCCACGAGTCACGTGTAGCTATGAATAATCTAACACAAATATACAAAACTAAAAAATCGAGAATATAATGATTTATAATCAATTTGTGGCCATATTAGGAAATACATTTTACATCATTTTAAAACTCCAGACCAAGCGTTTGCATCACTGTACATCATCATCATCATCATCATCATCATCATCATCATCATCATCATACCTTCTATGTTTTTCTCTTTCATCTAGACCTCTAGAAAAGTTCTCAATAACGTGTCTAAACATCGAAAGCTTCCTGAAACGAAACAAAAATAAAAATAAAATAATAATGAAAATATTAGTAACTGTTCCAAAATACAAATCACATACAGGTAATCACACATATCACACAAATATTCTCAGATTGTCCGCCCTTAAGTAAGTAACACAAAAAAAAAACTAAAATAATTTACCAAAGAAGTGAGAAAAAAAAGACTCGCCGTTCTGCATTCTACTTAAGCTTCTCTGAGCCGAATGGTACTGAGTCAACGTCCGTCCGGAATATTCCCACATTCAAACATGAATATCGCCTAAATTGCAATGGACTTTTCCATGAAATCTATTTAGTATGGAGAATTTCCTGACTGCACAGTCATCTGTCCTAGGGTACCTGGAAAATAATATTTTTTTTATATATATCCACTTCAGCCCCCTTTTTGTAGAATCTATGTATTCGTACAGGCAACAACAGTGACAGTGTAAGATTAAGGACTTGACAAACATTCGGCTTTATCCGCTAACTGCCATTAATAGATAATAATTGGTTTATGCTATGCTCACTCCCGTGCCTTATTTTTGATCGAGAATTCTTCTTTCTCGCTAGTAGATCCAGCAATATCAGTAGCAACAACAACATCTCGGATGAGTTCAAAATTGACTCCTATTAACCCGCTGATTGCAGCCGTCAACGTCTGAAGAATACTGATTTTGTGCTGTGGCCACGCTATTTGATTGTATTTTTTCATTAAAGGACTCCAATACTATTAAAGTTCGGAATTCGACCAGAGCCTGTATTAAATAACTGGAAAACCAAATAGCAACCCAACAGACAATTGGTCGGGATACATTTTTAAATATATTGAGAAACCTTTTTCATATTTATCAGTAAATCAGAAACGTATTTTATCGATTTAATGATAAAATGTGTGTAGTTAGTTTCATTTCGATTTAAAGCTAGTTGTATATTTTGCCACATAGTGTTATCAACTTCCTGTTAGTAAACTGTTATTTACAATTTATTGAAAAGAATTTAAAATATACACTAAAAACGAATAAAATATATAGGTCTTAAACACACACACTTTGTACAATGTTGAGAATTCCTGTGTTTGTTAATGTTGTAAAAACAAGTCACAGAAGGTGGGGATAAAAAGGAACCTCAATGAATTCTAAGGAACTATATTGCTATATAAAACGATCTCACCGAAGTTGAAATAAAAGTGTTGTGCCGGAGATAAAAAAAAATATTATGGATCCGGGAGTAAATCAAGAAACTGAATTTGTGGGAAGAGAAGACTTTCTCGATGAATTAGACAGAGATTGGAAGAGGAATATAAAATTATTTGGAATATATGGACTGAGATCTGTTGGTAAAACAAGAACAGCTTTTGAATTCCTTCGAAGAAAAATACGAGAATTAAAGGAGAAAGGACAATGTGAAGGAGCCAGCGAAACATTAATAGAAAATACGAACCCGGAAGAACGTAAGCATGGCTCAGACGTTGATACCGCTGTCAATCAAGAAGTGCCTATAAACGACCCGAATGTCGTTGTGAGTGAAAGAGACGTCCAAGGTCACAGGGACGTGATCATCAGTGAAATAAGCAAATTAAATATTCACCACGATAGAGAAAACGATGGACCCATCAAAATTATATATGTTGATTTGCGTCAGTTCAAAGATATCGGATCATTTAGCAGCCAGATCTTCGCACAGCTTGGCATGCAGTCTAAAATCAAAAGTGTGAATGATTTTGTTTTTCAACTGATCATCGCATTAAAGACATTCAGAAGTTCCGTAACTGTATTACTTTTCGACAATGCAGAAGACGCGATCGAAGGAAAACTTGACTTTTCTTTACTGGATATATCATCACGGATAATTCAGAATTGCCCTACAGTTAGAATTATAATTACGTCTACAACAAACGCAAAATTCGCACATGTTAGAAGAGTTTTCAGGATGCACGAGCTCCCTCCAATGTCCGAAGTGGAAGCCTCGAAATTTCTAAGACACCTAGCTCCCGATGTAGAGTACAAGGCACATTTTGATAGGATCTTGACACTTTGTGCTGGTCTGCCGCTTGCAATTATGTTGGTTGCAGCAGAACTGATTGCTGGGACAGGCGCGGACAAGATGGTTACGCTGCTTGCTGAATGTAGAATTGAAGCTTTGAGCAAGGATGAAAATCCAGACGAGCAAAGAATAGGTAAGTAAAGCATTTTGCCATAATTTTAGAAGGACGGTATCGCGCATTTGTTTGGTACGCCAAGCCAAATCGTTAACCAAAACTTTGGATATCCCAGATTAATTCCATCTGATCGATCTAAAAAAGGACTGACTCAACCGTTTATAACCTAAACTATATAATTTTTTTAGCAACGCCGCCCCGGGTCCATGTCTGTTAAGCATACATTACAATGATTAAGCTGTTATTATTATGATGACAGTATTAAATCTAATACCTGACCGCACTCTTCCATTCTGATGATTGGTTGTGTCTTTCATTGCTTTTCTGCATGTCTTTTCTGAAACAAAAAATGAGCAACTGCATCAGAAAATCAACAATCCTCATATATATGCGAAAACAATGTGACGGGATAACCTACCTTGGTAGAATACGTTGATGCAACGTATTAGCGGCATAATGAGTGCTTGGTAATATGCAAATTAGAAACTCGAAACTTTGTGAATCGAGTAAGTGTTGACTATACGAGGTGTGATCAAAAGGTTCTAAGCCTCATGTGCATGTGATTACCAGGGCAGGAAAATCTGGTGATAATTTTCCCCCTTCAAAGCAATGCACTTAGTCCATCTCTGCTCGAGCTTACTTATCCCTTCCAAATAGAAGTCTTTTCCTGGTCCTGCAAATACTCGTTCACTGCCTCTGTGACGCCTTCATGGCTTCCGAACTGTGTTCCACGAAGGTGGGATTTCAATTTTGGGAACAGATAAAAGTCAGAAGGGGCCATATCAGGATAATATGAGGGGTGAGAAAGGACTTCGAATCCGCATTCAGTCGCAGCAGTCATGGCAACTTGCGACGTATGAGTAGGCGCATTGTCCTGCAAGAGAACAACACCTCGAGTCAATTTTCCTCTCCTCTTATTTGCAATTTCCTGGCGCAAGCGCCTCCATTCGGTTGCATAATATGCACCATTTATCGTGCGACCTTGCTTCAAAGATAATCAATCATGATTACCCCCTGACTATCCCAAAAGACTGAGGCCATCGCCTTCCCTGCCGAAGAAATTTTCTTAAACTTCCTGGGAGGGGGTGCTTCAGGGTGCTTCTATCGCATGCTTTGGATTTTTGACTCTGGGTCAAAGTGATGAATCCATGTCTCATCTTGGGTTACAAGGCGGTCGATAATATCACCTGGATCATCTTCAAGATGTTATAAGATACTGTGAGACTGTATGAAACTTCAAATAAAAATTGGTTTTGGTCAATAAAAAATTCTGGTGAGGTGCTCAGTAAATTGAAGTGTAGAGGGTTCCGTGCGACAAGCTTGTCCACATATGATTTTTCTGCTCTGTATACAACATTACCACATAATCTAATTAAAGAAAAACTTCTGGATTTAATGCCCTTCAAAAGGGCATTAAAAACTATGGTTCACTTTATTTGGCATGTAATGACAGAAAGGCTTTTTTCACTTCCTCTGACCAAAGTCGGTATACACTTTGGTCATGTCAGAATGTGTGCGACGCCTTGTCCTATCTCCTTGATAATATTTATATTAGATTTGGGACCAAGTTACACAGACAAATTGTTGGAATTCCGATGGGTACAAATTGCGCACCTCTCGTAGCTGATTTATTTTTATACTGCTACGAAAGAGATTTCATTGATTCTCTTAACCATGATAATCAAGCTGATGTTATCGAGGCTTTTAATTCCACATGATGTAGGTACCTCGATGACCTTTTGAACATTGACAACCCTTATTTTGAAGGTATGGTCAATCAAATTTATCCACATGAACTTCAGTTAAACAAAGTCAATATCTCAGATACCGAAGCCCCCTTTTTAGATCTACATCTTTCTGTTGCAAATGGATTCGTTTCTTCTAAAATTTATGATAAGCGCGATGACTTTGATTTTGATATAGTAAAAAGGTACAAGTAGGCAAAGATCAGGAAAAGGCGCAATCAGAAAAAGATTCCCACTCCAAAAACCGAGGTGGGAAAAAAAACCAAACTAACAATCAGGTACTTATACCATGAAACATATCGTAAGCCGAATGAGCAGCTATTTTCCCAATAGGTGGCCACTCAGTTACCTTAACTTAACTAAAAATATGAAAACATACATAAGGCGCCAACAGCACAAAAAATTTTAAACACCAAGACATAAAACAAAAAGAACCACTACAGAAGTATCGACTTGGAACGATCAGTAACACAAAGTTACTGGCGGGCTTAAACCGGTTTTACAGGTACCTAACCTCACCCTCAGCTTCTGCAGTGGTTCACAACATTTAGTTAGTTCTTCGGTCCTCGTGGTGAATCTCTAACTAGTCAATGAATCATCAAGAACAAACAAATAAATCATGATAAACATCCCGATGAATCAAAAACCAGGACTCACAGATTGAGTAAGCTGCCCGACGATGGAGATCCCTGGGCGCCGAATAACCTACTAACTCCGGAGCAAAAGAAAAACACCAGTTGGACCCCGGTGGGCCAAGCAACAGACAAGAAGCTCCGGCCCCAACCAACTAAAATGAATAGCTTTAAGTCGGGGCCATCATAGAGTCTGACGCCCGACCCACCGGCGTGCAATTAAAGAAGGCAGCATAGTTATCAACCATGATTGGGTTAAAAACTAAGCATGCAGACTGTCGCATAACATTCAAGTTATAACCTATACGTCTGTAACGTGTTATGATTTTTCCGAACTGAAGAGAAAAATCATTTATTCCTTTAAGTTTCTTTAATTTGTAAACCAAGTCACCATAAAATTCAGGTTCCGAAAGGCCCTCACTTAAAAGTGTCTTTAACCCAACATTATATTTGGAAATCAATTCATAGTGTCTACGATAAAATTTAGAAAAGGTTTTTCGAAGTTTATGATACCGATAGCCCTGTTGGAGAAGTTTTGCCGTTAAACATTTATTTCGAGCGTTGAAGTCTGTAACATGATTGCAGACTCTAGCAAACCTAATAAGTTGCGAAATGTATACACCATAAGAAGCACGACGAGGAACGTCACCATCCAAAAAAGGAAAATTTACTATATCAAAATCAAAGTCATCGCGCTTATCATAAATTTTAGAAGAAACAAATCCATTTGCAACAGAAAGATGTAGATCTAAAAAGGGGGCTTCGGTATCTGAGATATTAGCTTTGTTCAACTGAAGTTCAGGTTGATAAATTTGATTGACCATACCTTCAAAATAAGGGTTGTCAATGTTCAAAAGGTCATCGAGGTACCTAGATGTGGAATTAAAAGCCTCGATAACATCAGCTTGATTATCATGGTTAAGAGAATCCATGAAATCTCTTTCGTAGCAGTATAAAAATAAATCAGCTACGAGAGGTGCGCAATTTGTACCCATCGGAATTCCAACAATTTGTCTGTATAACTTGGTCCCAAATCTAATATAAATATTATCAAGGAGATAGGATAAGGCGTCGCACACATTCTGACATGACCAAAGGGTATACCGACTTTGGTCAGAGGAAGTGAAAAAAGCCTTTCTGTCATTACATGCCAAATAAAGTGAACCATAGTTTTTTAATGCCCTTTTGAAGGTCCACTCTATCAAATCCAGAAGTTTTTCTTTAATTAGATTATGTGGTAATGTTGTATACAGAGTAGAAAAATCATATGTGGACAAGCTTGTCGCACGGAACCCTCTACACTTCAATTTACTGAGCACCTCACCAGAATTTTTTATTGACCAAAACCAATTTTTATTTGAAGTTTCATACACTGTCTCACAGTATCTTATAACATGAGATTTGATAGCAGTAAGACAAGAAGTTAATAATTTAGAAAGTTCAGTGGTAGTACAAGAGCTAGAATTTGCAATAAATCTAGCTTTGTATGGTCTTTTGTGAAGCTTAGGTAACCAATACATCGTAGGAAGTTTGTCTTGGCCTTCATTGACACAAACAGAAAACTTAACAGGTAAATCGTTTAAGTGGGCATTTACTACAGACACCTCATCAGTATCTGTCTCCAGATAAGCCCTGGTACCACCAAGCTCCTGTTTTAAGGTGTTAACGTAGTGAAAAAAAAGGTACAAGTAGGCAAAGATCAGGAAAAGACGCAATCAGAAAAAGATTCCCACTCCAAAAACCGAGGTGGGAAAAAACCAAAGTAACAATCAGGTACTTTATACCATAAAACATATAGTAAGCCGAAGTCTACAAACGACAACAACATTGTTTGCGGCTTTATCTGCCTTTTTTGGATGGTGACGTTCCTCGTCGTCCTTCTTATGGTGTACACATTTCGCAACTTATTGGGTTTGCTAGAGTCTGCAATCATGTTACAGACTTCAACGCTCGAAATAAATGTTTAACGGCAAAACTTCTCCAACAGGGCTATCGGTATCATAAACTTCGAAAAACCTTTTCTAAATTTTATCGTAGACACTATGAATTGATTTCCAAATATACACTGTAATGTTGGGTTAAAGACGCTTTTAAGTGAGGGCCTTTCGGAACCTGAATTTTATGGTGACTTGGTTTACAAATTAGGAATTAACGATTTTTCTTTTCAGTTCAGAAAAATCATAACTCGTTACAGACGTATAGGTTATAACTTGAATGTTATGCGACAGTCTGCATGCTTAGTTTTTAACCCAATCATGGTTGATAACTATGCTGCCTTCTTTAATTGCACGCCGGTGGGTCGGACGTCAGACTCTATGATGGCCCCGACTTAAAGCTATTCATTTTAGTTGGTTGGGGCCGGAGCTTCTTGTCTGTTGCTTGGCCCACCGGGGTCTAACTGGTGTTTTTTCTTTTGCTCCGGAGTTAGTAGGTTATTCGGCGCCCAGGGGTCTCCATCGTCGGGCAGCTTACTCAATCTGTGAGTCCTGGGTTTTGATTCATCAGGATGTTTATCATGATTTATTTGTTTGTTCTTGATGATTCATTGACTAGTTAGAGATTCACCACAAGGACCAAATAACTAACTAAATGTTATGAACCACTGCAGAAGCTGAGATTAAGGTTAGGTACCTGTAAAACCGGTTTAAACCCGCCAGTAACTTTGTGTTACTGATCGTTCCAAGTCGATACTTCTGTAGTGGATCTTTTTGTTTTATGTCTTGGTGTTTAAAATTTTTTGTGCTGTTGGCGCCTTATGTATGTTTTCATATTTTTAGTTAAGTTAAGGTAACTGAGTGGCCACCTATTGGGAAAATAGCTGCTCATTCGGCTTACGATATGTTTCATGGTATAAAGTACCTGATTGTTAGTTTGGTTTTCTCCCACCTCGGTTTTTGGAGTGGGAATCTTTTCTGATTGCGCCTTTTCCTGATCTTTGCCTACTTGTACCTTTTAAATATCGAGACAAGAGATACATGTACCTAGAAATATCGAGCCGAGGTCGTTTTTGGTCATCAGTCAACATTCTTGGCACCCATCTTGCAGAGACCTTGGGCATACCTAAGATATCCGTTAGAATTTTTTACACTGCCCCAAAACTTATGCCCACTTCGCTGGCTATACTTCGTAAGTCTCGCCTCCTGTCACACATAATCAGGTTGTGCACGATTTCTACGTTCTCATCAGTTGTGTCATCTTTCGGGCGGCCAGACCTTACATCATCCTCAATGCTCTCTCTCTCTCTCTCTCTCACACACACACACACACACACACACACACACACACGCTTAAATTCTGCAGCCCATTTTTTCACTGTGATATAAGAAAGAGACTCATTCCTAAGTGTTTTCATGGAGTCTTCGTGAATTTCCTTAGGAGCCATTCCCTTCTTACAAAGATATATTATCACCGCTCTCACTTCAACTTCTCCATTTTGCAAGTTTGACACACTGTCCTCTGTCAATACTGTCGTACAAAAGCAATCAACCGTGACCAAATGATTTTTACTCTCCAGATGACATCCAATTAAATAGAATGACAGACTGAACAAGGTTTTTGTCTTATGGAATGCTTGAGACAAACTTCCTACGATGTATTGGTTACTTAAGCTTCACAAAAGACCATACAAAGCTAGATTTATTGCAAATTCTAGCTCTTGTACTACCACTGAACTTTCTAAATTATCAACTTCCTGTCTTACTGCTATCAAATCTCATGTTATAAGATACTGTGAGACAGTGTATGAAACTTCAAATAAAAATTGGTTTTGGTCAATAAAAATTTCTGGTGAGGTGCTCAGTAAATTGAAGTGTAGAGGGTTCCGTGCGACAAGCTTGTCCACGTATGATTTTTCTAATCTGTATACAACATTACCACATAATCTAATAAAAGAAAAACTTCTGGATTTGATAGGGTGGACCTTCAAAAGGGCATTAAAAACTATGGTTCACTTTATTTGGCATGTAATGACAGAAAGGCTTTTTTCACTTCCTCTGACCAAAGTCGGTATACACTTTGGTCATGTCAGAATGTGTGCGACGCCTTGTCCTATCTCCTTGATAATATTTATATTAGATTTGGGACCAAGTTATACAGACAAATTGTTGGAATTCCGATGGGTACAAATTGTGCACCTCTCGTAGCTGATTTATTTTATACTGCTACAAAAGAGATTTCATGGATTCTCTTAACCATGATAATCAAGCTGATGTTATCGAGGCTTTTAATTCCACATGTAGGTACCTCGATGACCTTTTGAACATTGACAACCCTTATTTTGAAGGTATGGTCAATCAAATTTATCCACATGAACTTAAGTTGAACAAAGCCAATATCTCAGATACCGAAGCCCCCTTTTTAGATCTACATCTTTCTGTTGCAAATGGATTTGTTTCTTCTAAAATTTATGACAAGCGCGATGACTTTGATTTTGATATAGTAAATTTTCCTTTTTTGGATGGTGACGTTCCTCGTCGTGCTTCTTATGGTGTTTACATTTCGCAACTTATTAGGTTTGCTAGAGTCTGCAATCATGTTACAGACTTCAACGCTCGAAACAAATGTTTAACGGCAAAACTTCTCCAACAGGGCTATCGGTATCATAAACTTCGAAAACCCTTTTCTAAATTTTATCGTAGACACTATGAATTGATTTCCAAATATAATGTTGGATTAAAGTCGCTTTTAAGTGGGGGCCTTTCGGAACCTGAATTTTATGGTGACTTAATTTACAAATTTAAGAAACTTATAGGAATTAATGATTTTTCTTTTCAGTTCAGAAAAATCATAACACGTTACAGACGTATAGGTTATAACTTGAATGTTATGCGACAGTCTGCATGCTTAGTTTTTAACCCAATCATGGTTGATAACTAAGCTGCCTTCTTTAATTGCACGCCGGTGGGTCGGGCGTCAGACTCTATGATGGCCCCGACTTAAAGCTATTCATTTTAGTTGGTTGGGGCCGGAGCTTCTTGTCTGTTGCTTGGCCCACCGGGGTCCAACTGGTGTTTTTCTTTTGCTCCGGAGTTAGTAGGTTATTCGGCGCCCAGGGATCTCCATCGTCGGGCAGCTTAATCAATCTGTGAGTCATTGTTTTTGATTCATCAGGATGTTTATCATGATTTATTTGTTTGTTCTTGATGATTCATTGACCAGTTAGAGATTTACCACGAGGACCGAAGAACTTACTAAATGTTATGAACCACTGCATAAACTGAGTGTGAGGTTAGGATCCTGTAAAACCGGTTTAAGCCCGCCAGTAACTTTGTGTTACTGATCGTTCCAAGGCGATACTTCTGTGGTGGTTCTTTTTGTTTTATGTCTTGGTGTTTAAATTTTTTTTGTGCTGTTGGCGCCTTTTTTTTATATTTTTAATTAAGTTAAGGTAACTGAGTGGCCACCTATTGGGGAAAATAGCTGCTCATTCGGCTTACGATATGTTTCATGGTATAAGTGCCTGATTGTTAGTTTGTTTTTTCCCACCTCGGTTTTTGGAGTGGGAATCTCTTTCTGATTGCGCCTTTTCCTGATCTTTGCCTACTTGTACCTTTTTGAAAATTCTGATCACACCTCGTATAGCGCAGTAAACCACCATGCTTTTCGAACGGGGTTTGCTGTGGCTTGGCTCGGCTAAACGTTACATTTGGTGGCAGTGGTGGGATAATGACAACTGCCAGACCAGAGTTGCCTTACCCATGTAGTTCCCAGGCCAAGACTCTGGATGAGTCTTCTCGGAGGGGGGGGGGGGGGTAACGTGACGGGATAGCCTCCCTTGGTAGAATACGTTGGTGCAACGTATTAGCGGCTTATTGAGTGCTTGTAATATGCAAATTAGAAACTCGAAACTTTGTGAATCGAGTAAGTTTTGACTATATAGCGCAGTAAACCACCCTTGGTGGATGAGCATGCTTTTCCACCGACGGGGTTTGCTGTGACTTGGCTCGTCTAAACGTTACACAAGCTTATAGCCATCATCTATGACTGTACATGCTGCTTTGTGTTGGACCTGGTCGGAAACATAAATTTTTGGTTTTCATGCAGCGGCTCAAATAAAATAAACAAAATCATACCAGAATGATGATATATAAGTAGTCTAATGCGGTAGAACATACATTAATGTTGTGACATATGTGCAGTATACTCACCTACTACTCATGTTTCTCTCTCTCTCTTTGTTTCAGATGAGATATATAGGAGGTTCATAGAGAGGTTATCCCAGGTATTCAGGGAACGATTAGCTGTCTTGAACTACATTCCAGGATCATTCAGTGTCTGGGAGGCACAAGAGATGCTAGGTATACATAGGAGCATGGCATTTCAGCACGAAAACTTGCCCATGCAGTATACAAAGATTTTTTCAGCTACAAAATTGAAAAATTCATTGGAAAAAATTGGATATTGTTAATATTTTTGCTAAAAACATTGACTGTGGGCACATGTTAGAACCGCCTTGATGAGTCGGTTCTAACGATTACCCACAATTTATGTTTTGAAGAAAAAAAAAATAGAAATATAGGTATACCCTTGTACACCCCAGCTTTACTTATAACAGTGGGATTTAAGGGGGTATACGTATTACACCGACATGTTATCCTGATGCAACATCGTGAGAATAATTATTTCCAATCAATATGAAAACACGCCCAAGCAGTATGCAGATTTATTCGTACAGATGTAAAGAAAAAAATCCCGTTGATTTTTGGCTAAAGTCTGTCCATTTATTTAAAAAACTCGAAAATTGACTTTTAAAATACTTATATTGCTAAGATCTTGCTGTATACAACAGCAGTAATCCTATTTTTTGTTAAATATTTCAGACATATGCATGTGCTCAGAAGCTCTGTATTAAGATTGAAATTAGGGCAATTTTGAACAGTTTATAAACGGGGGGTGCATTTAGCTCAAATTCTTTTCATTTCAGAGAATGCTACACGCGATCTGTTTGCACAGTTGACTTAACGCACGTGTTCACATCTGGCCGACCAATATTATAAGATACATCGAATCATTGATTATAATGGCTGTTTCGCCCATGTAAATGTAACGCCAAAAGTAGCCAAATTTCCAAGATACTGGGGGCTGACGGAGATTCTCTGGTTTGTAGATAATTTTGGTTTCAAACAGCTGAGGGTGAGGTTAGGCGCCTGTAAAACCGGTTAAAGCCCGCCAGTAACTTAGTGTTACTGATCGTTCCAAGGCGATACTTCTGTGGTGGTTCTTTTTGTTTTATGTTTTGGTGTTTAATTTTTTTTGTGCTGTTGGCGCCTTATGCGTGTTTTCATAGTTTTAGTTAAGTTAAGGTAACTGAGTGGCCACCTATTGGGAAAATAGCTTCTCATTCGGCTAACGATGTTTCATGGTATAAGTACCTGCTTGTTAGTTTGGTTTTTTCCCACCTCGTTTTTTGGAGTGGGAATCTTTTTCTGATTGCGCCTTTTCCTGATCTTTGCCTACTTGTACCTTTTTGGTGGGTCGGGCGTCAGACTCTGTGATGGCCCTGACTTAAAGCTATTCATTTTAGTTGGTTGGGGCCGGAGCTTCATGTCTGTTGCTCGGCCCACCGGGGTCCAACTGGTGTTTTTCTTTTGCTCCGGAGTTAGTAGGTTATTCGGCGCCCAGGGATCTCCATCGTCGGGCAGCTGTGAGTCCTGGTTTTTGATTCATCAGGATGTTTATCATGATTTATTTGTTTGTTCTTGATGATTCATTTACTTTTCATATGTTTTCATATTTTTAGTTAAGTTAAAGTAACTGAGTGGCCACCTATTGGGAAAATTGATAGCTGCTCATTCGGCTTACGATATGTTTTCATGGTATAAGTACCTGATTGTTAGTTTGGTTTTTCCCACCTCGGTTTTTGGAGTGGGAATGTTTTTCTGATTGCGACTTTTCCTGATCTTTGCCTACTTGTATCTTTTCATTTTAAAATCATATACAAAATATGGCAATAAAATATCGGATATTAACAATTTTAAGCCCGATTTTCGAGTTTCTTAAATAAATGGACATACTTTTTTGAAAAAAAAAATATTGTGGGTACCTGTAAGAGCTGCCCCAGCTTCAACTAAAAAAGAAAAAAAATCACAGCGGTGAGAAAAGATATGAATTGCATGGGCATTTTTAGTATTAGGAACAACTTGTTTGTAGTGTTGCTTAAAACGAAGGATTCGTAACCACTAATATTTTCAAATAAGGAAAAGTTAACAAAAACGTATGGAAACAATAACTAAATACACATATTGAAAAATAATCAATGTTTTTACTTAAAGTTTGAACTTGTGTCAGAATCCACTAGGGTCACTTATGACAGTGTGCTGCAACTGGACGAAGTAAACTAAAATAAGAGTTGATGCCTTACCTTAAATTACTCTCAGACAGCTTTTCCTATTGCAGCACCAGCTTCTCCTCATAAAATTTATTTATTTTTACAAAGGCTAAAATGTCAAGTACATTTAACTTGTTTAGTGTATAGTTATTGGTGGACTGCCCTACAAAAGCCAGGTGTCAAAAGGTATTAGGACATATAATCTTCCTTTATTTTTAAACCCAATATTAATAATTTAAAAATAAACTATACAATGCATTCTGGTTCAGTTGAATTTGATAAATGAATAAACAAATACAACAGCTATATTGCAACAATGTCTTAGTATGCAAAATCGGTAAGTTAGCTTCTCATGGCTATCTAACGAAATTTAATAGATAGCCATGAGAAGCGACCTTACCGATTCTCATTTAAAGAATTGGCTCCAGTTGCTCGCCCAAAGGTGATTTTCACAATGAAGCCTTGAACTGAAGGAAGAAGTCGTAAAGAATTGTCATGACGCAGGCCTTTTTATACATCAAGTCGGAACCAGGTAGATTCACGAGCCTCCTTGGGCTAAATAATAAGATATAAAAGTTACATCCTTTGGAAGCAGTGAAAACGTTCAATATGACAATGACAATGACTTTATTCAGCAAAAGCATACAGCAATGCTTAACGCCTACAAAACATATATACAGTAGAGATGACATAAACTACACATACATCAGCCGAGGAGCATATATAAATAATATAAATATACGCATCAGCATTTCAAAGCAAAATTTCATAAACAAAACAGTGTTATACATTGAACAACTGACATCATATATACATGCTCTAGCACTAAAGAGTTTGTTTTCGTAATTGAGAAGCGAAGTAAATATATTTTGCTTATTTTACAACAACAGTTTTATTATTCGAACTCATGAGTTTGTCAAATTTATTTAAAGTGGGCCATTGATAATAATAACGTTTCATGTAAAGTTTCCTTACCTCCCTGTACAGAGGGCATATTAATAGAAAATGGTACTCATTTTCGATTTGATTATTATTACAGAAATGACAAATATGGTCATCTCTGTCCACATCTGCATACCGACCACGTTCAGTCTCTAAATCATGCGATGATAACCGAAACTGACTCAGGGCAATGCGGTACTTCTTTTCCACTATGAAATCTAAATATTTTTCAAAAATAAATTCATGTTTATATCTTGAATACAACAATAATCTATTTGAATTGTTAACAGCAACATACCACGTCTGTTTGTATATGTCTAATATCCGTTGCTTAATCAAATTAAAAGGTATATCAATATCATACTGTTGAATCCATATGTTACTTAACCCTATACTATCAAGAATATGTTTTACCTGATAAGCCCAATTTGTACCACTGTAACTTTTATTGTTATCTGCATCCTGTTTTAACATAAAGTAAATTTGTTTGGGTATAAAATTATCTTCAGACTTTAGTAATTTCATCCAATATCTTATCATAATAATTTTCCTTAAGATACAAAGTGGTGGCCTTCCTAGTTCTCCATACAATCCAACCAGGTTTGTGGATTTCCTAACATTTAATGTCCACCTACAGAATTTATTGTGCAGTATCTCTACATCTTTTGCTTCATACATGTCCCATACTTCGGCACCGTAATTTAGAATAGGCGAGACTAGAGCATCAAATAATTTACACTTTTCACTAATAGGCAATTCTATTTCACGAAATATCGAAAAGATTTTGTGGAGAGCGAAGGATGCATGTTGTGCTAACCGTTTTTGCGTTCGGTGCCAGTTACCGTTAGTGAGAAAATGAATACCTAGGTACTTAAATGATGAAACCAGTTCTAGTTTAACATTATTAAGAAATCATAATGTGTGGTTTCGCCTTTTTCAAAAATCATTACTTTAGTTTTTGCAGTATTTATCTTTAGGCCCCATCTTAAACAGTAAGTTTCTAAATCGTGTAACAGTGACTGTAAAACTCTTGGTGACTTTGCAAATATAACTGCATCGTCTGCATACAACAAGATAAAAAGACGTAATTCATTAGTTGTAAATATATCATCAAAGTTAGCATTCATGTTTTGAGCAATATCATTGATAAACATCATGAACATCAGAGGCGAACTTGGGTCACCCTGTTTTAAACCAATGTGTGAACTAAAAAATCTAGACCTTAATGACTGATAGCGAATACAAGATGATTTAACTACTGTATACATAGAAGATAGTGCTTTTACTAGCTTAGTGCTATTTATGATAAAGTTTCGGCTGTATTCTCAACCCACACTCGAGGCATACTCCACTCAAACTCATTCAGATAATCTGATCAGTCACTCGTGTGAGCGCATAACTGTTCGATTTGGTATGCACATGTCCCACTCATACTCGAACTCAACTCAAATTTCGAGTAAACGTTGAGTGAAGGTGACACCTCACTCGAGCGCCACTCAAAAATTTTTGGACCCTTATTTCTCCACATTTTCTTCGAAAAAGCCGAATAATAGCAGATTACATACATCACCCGGGCCAAGCTTTATGCTCGGGACAAATCTTTTCTTCAGAGGGGTCGCGAATTCTAAAACAGATTTCGATTTTCCAAAGGCATGTCATTTGATGAAAAGCAATGATCCATAGTTTTAGGTGAGTGGTCAACATTGTACATCCAGATGCAGACACAGTTGTGCCTTTGCGATAGATATCGCTGTCACAGACTCACCCCCTCAACCCCCACGCACTCCCACCTACTCTAAGCCCCCCCCCCACACACACACAGAGAGAGAGAGAGAGAGAGAGAGAGAGAGAGAGAGAGAGAGAGAGAGAGAAATAAAACAACACGCAAGCAGAGAGGAACCCAGAAAGAAAGACAAATAAACAAACAAGCAGACAAACAAACAATAAAGAAGGAATGAGTATAGGCAACTACGATACCATTCGTGCACATCAAAATTATATAACAACTCACCGCAATATGCGGCGTCTAGTCAGAGTATTTGCTGCTAATTTGATGTTAGAATAATTACATCAAATGTCCATAAGATTTCTATTTTCTTTGTGTTATAATGAAAATCTGACACTCCAGTGAGTGATGGTTGAGTGACGGTTGTGCATACCAAATCTATACTCCACTCACACTCAGTTTAATCCCACTCGACTCATACTCCAGCCATACTCTCACGAGTTGAGTTCGAGTTTGAGTTTGAGTGACGGAAGAGAATATAGCCGAAAGTGTAGGTCCAATTGCGCAATTTCGGGTAATGAACCCTTGTCAGGGACCTTTTTTATATATATAAATAAAGCAGTTTTTCGGAAGACGCTTTTCTAATCATTACGAAAACACGCCCATGTAATATGTACCCCCTTTTACCCCAAATTTATATAGCAAAACTGGGGTACGCAGGGGTATACCTATGTTTCTTATTTTTGCTCTAAAACATAGATTGTGGGTACTCGCCGAGGCGGTTCTAACGTGTACCCACAATTTATGTTTTGAGCAAAAATAAGAAAAATATCAAAATGTTTCAGCTGAAAATTTTCAATTTTCAAAGCTAAAAAAAAATTGCTTATATCCCTGCATACCCTTGTTTATTGCATGGGCAAGTTTTCGTAATGCCATACTTAGCCACTTTCCCATTCTCATTCTTATACAGGTCAAGAGACACCTGCACGTGCAAAACAAGAGATAGTAATTCCTTTACGAGACAGAAATTTCCTTCAAATTGCCCCAACTTTTACAGATGATCAAAACGAAAGACGTTTTGATATACATGGTATCATTCGGGAATGCCTTAGTCTTTTCTTTGAAATCAAAAACATGCCTGGTATGTGATTGTTTTCAAATAGTACATTACATCTGATTGAAGTGTGCGTGTTCTGGTTAAATTACAGTTCTTAAAGTTTCTGATATTTCAGCACAATATCTATTAAATTTAGTGATATCCATATTCAGAGAAGCTGCTAGCATTATCGCGAAAGCACCTTTTTTTTTTTTTTTTTTTTTTTTTTTTTTTTTTTTTTTTAATTGTTTGGTCTTCGCTTGCTAGAGAGTTGATTGAGAGTATTATTACATCATCAATCTGATCGCAAAGATGGTTGGTGTTATATATTTATTGGAACACCATGACCATCATCTTGTGACAGAATTTATTTATTTGCACATGCTTGTTCATTCCTTACTATTATTCAATGCACATTTAGCCCTGCACTGCTTGTAAAATTCATTAATTGTATGATTTATATTACTTTCAAAATGTTTATATTATTTTCAAAACTTTTTATATTATTTTAAACATTTTAGATAATAGCTTGTAGTTTGATCAAACATTTCATTAGACACTTCAAACTCAATAATATAAGAGCCTGTGCATGAGAAAACCAACAATTTGCATAGGCGAAAACAAAGACGCAGATCAGCTTCGCGGTGACCGCGAAGCTGATCAGCGCCTTTGTTTTCGCTACACGGATAGTACACTTCCTCTTCTTCTTAAATCCAAAATTTCAAGCTTCTAGCCTGCTTCTGTGACTGTGCAGCCTGGTTTGTGTCAGACCTGGACGGAACCCCAAATTGTTGGTTTTCTCATGCACAGGCCCATAATAGAATTACCTACCTGTTATCCACAGAAGTAAGGAAGCTTTACTGCAAAACATTTGTGAGTGTCATGAAGGACATCAGCCGCCAGATGGGTAGCCGGGACTACGCCCAGGCTGTTCTCCGGTTCACCGTCGAGCATCCCAACCTTCAGCAGTTGCTCACAGATGTATTCTACTCTACGGAAGATACATACAAGTTTTATATGGAAGTCGTAGCATCCTGCTCAGATATCATTGAGAAATTTATGGCATGTGAGTATGGAAGTAAACTTTATTTTCATCAAATTGGATAATGTAAAACGATACAAATTTTTCGATGTGTCCCTTGTATAGAGATATCAGTCGCGCACACACAAGACCCATCGTCGTCTGTGTGCTAAAGTGTTATATCTCCATTTTTCAAAATTGAGTTCAAAAGTTTGAGACCCCTAAATAAGGCCAAAATGCTCATATTTAGAGTAAACGTGCATTATGAACATGTCTTTATGTCTAAATGAGCTTATTTAAAAACAATGTATATATAAACATTTTATTAGCAACAGGAGCATGGCTAGATAGAAAACTGTTACATAGTCTTAGATGAAATACCTACGATATTAAACAATGTTTTTACCTTGGCGTTTGTCTGCATGCTTCCGAGAGCAATTTTAACAGTGATGATGTCACTTTGTTGTCCATTATCTGTCGCAAGGACCAGACAAGCTTTATAGAACCGTTCGCCTTGTGCTATAATACGAAAACTACAGTTTTAAAGGCAGTCGATGACAAATTCCTCTGCAAGTGCATGACTGTTGCTAATAAAATGTTTATATATACAAACACACATTTCATTTTTCATTCTATAGAGCTGCGATATAATCACTACGGGGAATTCTCATTTTGAAACAACAAAATATAAATAATAAATATACGAATTCAAATGAGCATAATGGATCATACAAAATTAAATGTATTGTAACGTGCAGCCGAGCCAAGCCAGAGAAACCCCATCAGTGGAAAAGCATGCTCATCCACCAAGGGTGGTTTACTGCGCTATATACCTAACACTTACTCTAATCACAAAGTTTCGAGTTTCTAATTTGCATATTACTACCGGCTAATATGCCGCTAATACGTTGCACCAACGTATTCTACAAGGGAGACTATCCCGTTACATTACTTCCCCCTGCGAGAAGACTCGCCCCGAGTCTTGGCTTGGCCTGGGGACTACATGGGTAAGGCAACTCCGTTCTGGCAGTTGTCATCATCCCACCGCTGCCACCAAATGTAACGAACAGCCGAGCTAAGCCACAGAAACCCCGTCGGTGGAAAAGCATGCTCATCCACCAAGGGTGGTTTACTGCGCTATATACCTAACACTTACTCTAATCACAAAGTTTCGAGTTTCTAATTTGCATATTACTACCCGCTAATATGCCGCTAATACGTTGCACCAACGTATTCTACAAGGGAGACTATCCCGTTACATTACTTCCCCCTCCGAGAAGACTCGCCCCGAGTCTTGGCCTGGGGACTACATGGGTAAGGCAACTCCGTTCTGGCAGTTGTCATCATCCCACCGCTGCCACCAAATGTAACGTACGGCCGAGCCAAGCCACAGCAAACCCCGTCAGTAGAAAAGCATGCTCATCCACCAAGGGTGGTTTACTGCGCTATATACCTAACACTTACTCTAATCACAAAGTTTCGAGTTTCTAATTTGCATATTACTACCCGATAATATGCCACTAATACGTTGCACCAACGTATTCTACAAGGGAGACTATGCCGTTACATTACTTCCCCCTCCGAGAAGACTCGCCCCGAGTCTTGGTCTGGGGACTACATGGGTAAGGCAACTCCGTTCTGGCAGTTGTCATCATCCCACCGCTGCCACCAAATGTAACGTGCAGCCGAGCCAAGCCACAGAAACCGTCAGTGGAAAAGCATGCTCATCCACCAAGGGTGGTTTACTGCGCTATATACCTAACACTTACTCTAATCACAAAGTTTCGAGTTTATAATTTGCATATTACTACCCGCTAATATGCCGCTAATACGTTGCACCAACGTATTCTACAAGGGAGACTATCCCGTTACAGTATGAGCAAGAATAAAAGTAAAATACTTGAGATTCATTTTACTTTTAGGGCGAATTTTCTGATGGGTTCAAGACGTACCAGGAGGCTCTTGTCTTAGCGGAGAATTTTCCTCCCAGTCAGAAAGTAGCAAAGGTCTACCAGAAATTAGGCTTTAATATGTACCTACAAGGCTGGGGCGAAGATGGTTTAAAGTATGAATTCCAATAATTTTATAACATATACATGTATTACATTGTAGACCACTTGCCTTTCTATACTGCTTCTTTATCGCATGATAGCATTGTGATTTAAGAGCAAAAATTCTCCACAGGCAAATGTTCTTCCACGAATCACACATTGTACTTTTGATGACTGGCAGTGTTGAGAAAAAGGCATTCTTGATAGTCATGTGGAGAACTAACCCTTCCACTGACAGAGGCGACATAATCAGGGCACGCTAACCCACAGTGACTGTTGCGAAAAATAAAGTATATTGTCTCGTTATATAGAACCGAAGCCACATAAAAATTAAAAAGCAGAAATATTACTAGAAACAATCAAAAAGATTATTGAGCCGCATCGTGAGAAAACCGGATTTTTGCCTAGGCGAAAACAAAGGCGCAGATCAGCTTCGCGGTAACCGCGAAGCTGATCAGCGCCTTTGTTTTCGCTACACGGATAGTACAATTTCTCTTCTTCTTAAATCCGAAATTTCAAGCTTCTAGCTCTTTTCTGAGCTTGTACATACCGGTTTGTGTCGGACCTGGTCGGAAACCCCGAAGACCGGTTTTCTTGCGTCGCGGCTCATTAAGGTCTGGCGTGCGTTTCTAATTGAATTAGTTTGTACGTTTATATTGCAGTTACCTGAAACGATCCCTAGAGATAACGAGACAGCTAGGTCGTCAGGATACTGAAGACTTTCTTTCTACGATGGCTTCTTTGGGCATTGTCTACTCTTTTCTGGGTGAGAATATACGAGTTCATAAACTGGCCGTACATAGTGTTTTTGAACCGCATTTAATCAGAGCTTGAAACCAGTTAATGTTATACTGCTATGTAACTTAGCAACTCGGGAGCCTGTCGAATCATTTGAAGTCATATCACATTACGCAAACACACCCATGCAAAATACAGATATTTTTTTTCAGACGAAAAAATAAACTGAAAATTTCATTGGAAAAAAATTTGATTGTTTTCATATTTTTGCTCAAAACATACATTGTGGGTACACGTTAGAACTGTCGAAGCGGTTCTAACGAGTACCCACAATCTATGTTTTGGATCAAAAATAAGAAAATTAACCTGCAAACCCCTGCAAACCCCATTTTACTATCTAAAATAGGGGTTTAAATGAGTATTATACTTCGGATTTTCAGAAAACATGTCCGTGGACATGTTTTCCTGAAAATCCAAAGTTCAAGACTAGTGATACTATAAAGGGCAACATAAATGAAACATAAAGGCAATTTATAAACATTTAATTATAAACGATTTGTTATTCATCTAAATTCATCATGGCCACACCATGGAATAAATCATTGTAAATACGTTGATAGATAACGAAACACACACACACATACACACGCACACACACACACACACACACACACACACACACACACACACGGTAAGAACACAGTACACATTTCTGGCTCCATTGCTGTTCTTCCTGCTACTTAATTTGTCGCTTCACTGCTGCCTTCCCATTTTCTGTATTTTATAGATAGTGAAGGTTACTTATCTCAGTTTTGTTTTTATTCGCCCCCCTTTTCAAAACTGTGCATTTTCGGTGGGTCGAATTCATTGTATGTGTTAAGATTTCACGATTTCAATTTTTAAATCCGTTTTATGATTATTGTTCTGCAGGGAGATTTGAAGAAGCCGAGAGATGTCATCTGGCTATCTTGAATAGAAGAAAGAGGAGACAAGGAGAGGACCATCCCGCCATAGGAAAACAGTTAAACAACCTCGGCATTATGTATGAACAAAAAGGCGACATACAGAAGGCTAGACAATATTTCGAAGAAGGACTTGCGAAGAAAAGGGCTACGAAAACGGAACCAGTTTCTATAGTTAATTCCCTTAGTAATGTCGCAAGACAGTGTGCTGATATGGGCGATTTCGTCAAAGCAGAGACTCTTCTGAATGAAGCGCTAGCATTGCTTCAAGAGAAAAATGTCAACAATATCAGTGCGATTGGTCTTATAAACAATAGCTTTGGGAAGATTTATCTAAAGAAAGGCGATTATAAACGGTCCATACATCATATGAAAGAATCTATCAGAATCAAAAGAACAACTATGCAGTCTGAATCCAGTCCATTCTTCGTCAATCCGTTGCTTTTGCTGGCACGTGGGTACATAGGTTGTGAAAATTACGGAGCGGCTATTAATCGGCTCAACCAGATACTTGCATTAAAGGACCCATTGATAGAAAAACTCCCTCAGAATGACCTCGTGTATCAATGCTATGAGGAAATGTTAAACGTTCATAGAGCGCTGAAGAACGGCAAACTTATTACAGAAATCAAAACTGAAATGGGAGCTGAACTCTTTCGACTGGCAGACTATTTTGAATCAAAGGGGAATGAGTCGAAAGCGAATAGCTTTAGAGAAAAGCTGGACAAATTAAGACATGAAAATTAGGTTACAAAATGACATAAAAAAGATAACAGTCAATATAGAACTGGTTTACATTAAAATGTTGCTAAGCCTTATGGGAGAGTATGAACCAAAACCAAATAATGGCCCAATTTGAAAATCGTATGCCTAGGTTTACATTTACCCCGATCATCGTACGATTTTTCGGCTCCGATTTTCCCTACCATTTTTAGACATCGTAGGTGATCGTGGGCTACGACGTATGTGTTTACAATTCATATGGGCATCGTACGATTTCTTGCTCTGGCTTTCGTCTTACGTTCTGAGTCAGAACCGTACTGAGATAGCAGGGGAGACCACAAGGGCCGAGTCAGAAATCGTACGGACTCCTCATCGACATCGCACGGGCTCCGTACAATTTCCACTTTAAGTGTGCGGATACCTTAGATTTCCGTTCGATTCAACTTCCCTTGATTCTAAACTTACTTTTGTCTTAACAATGAAATACTAGATACCAAAAAATCATGTTCTAATCATAGGTGTAATTTGTTTGGCCTGCCAACTAAGACATCAAGAAACATTGAAAAACAGAACAACAACTTGCATTTTCACTTTCTACGCCATATCTTTGTTACTTTTTGTCTAAATTGAAAGTATATTGCATGGGACATATGTGTCTTTAATATTACACCAATATGGTACCTTATTTATTTTCAACAGAACAGTAAACCAGCTTACAAAACATCCAAAATAAAAGTGCATTCTCATAATAATGGAAAATGGTGATTTTTGCCCTGCTATAGCAAAATGTTGGATAAAATATCCGCCTGTTATATATCGCCAGAAAGATTATTGCCCAAGTGTTATGGTAAAACGTGTGTTAGGCGACTAAGTCGGAAATGCGCTTAAGTAGGAAAAAGTTACGACTATCTAGGAAAACGTCCGTCAGGCGCTTAAGTGGGAAATGCGACTAAGTGGGAAATGCGACTAAGTGGGGTAAACGACTAACTTGAAAAAATAGATACGACTTGTTAATTGCATTAATATAGAATATCAATACGCCGTGTCTTGAGAAACCTAACATAAAGGTTTTCGACCCTATCCATTACATATCTGATTGTACAGCTAAGGAACCGGGTCAGAGGCTGCTGCTTTATGATTAACGCACTGTCTATAGTAAAGTAAGAATCGAGCGACCAGGAGTCGATTAAATTAAATTAAAAGTCCCAACATAGACACCAGGTGGAAAAGAAAATACATAAAACATTAAACATTTTTCTGACGACACTCGAAGAGCAGAATGACTAGCTCTTTCCCAACAAGGCAGCCATCCGACTAAGTTTCAACCGAAACGAAAGGCAACAATCACAACAATAAACAATCGTTTCATAAAGACAAAGCACTTTTCCTGGGACACCGATTAACGTTTTTACTGGGGACAACGCCCAAAACCATTCGATTTTATAATGAAAGAAAATTAAATAAAACCAAACACAGTGTTCAACTGGCGAACACATGTAACATTATACAATTAATGACTATTGAGGCATTGGATATGATGTGTTATCGACCCGAGAATATAAATATTGACCGAGGCGAAGCCGAGGTCAATATTGGTATTCTCGGGTCGATATCACATCATATCCAATGCCTCAATAGTCATTAATTGTTTTATTATATTTGAAGTCTTCAAATTATCATATTAACTGGCTAGCGCGTGCTGGTAGGTCTATATTAGTTTCTAAATTTAGAGCTGATTGGAAACTTGCCGTTCTTTTTGTCATTTCCAATCAGCTCTAAATTTAGTAACTAATATAGACCTGCCAGCACGCGCTAGCCAGTTAATATGACAATTTGAAGACTTGCCACGTGGGCGCTTTGGGCCAATGAAAAGCGAGATTTTCAGTAGTTTATATAATAAAAGCTTTTGATGTAATCAAGTTAAAATCCCAACCAAAGACACCAGAAATACAGAGGTCATTTTTACTAGGACAGCAAAATTACCATTTCTACTAGTGCAACGAAAAAGTATTAGCGATTATGAAAACGGAATTTGAATAAAATTAAACAAAGTTCTCGACTGCCAGGCACATGTATTTATACAAAATGTTGATGCAATAAAGCCAAAACCTCAACCCAGAGATACTGGGTCGGAAGGAGACCAATTCTACTGGTCCATCAAGATGTTCATTCACGAATTCATAAAAGGGAGGAATCAAATTAAACATAATCATTGAATTCGACTGGCTAAATTAACATCCCAACCCAAAGACACCAAGCGGAAGAGAAAGAATAATACCATACAAGGCATCACAGAGCACAGGCAACACACGCGAAGAGCCCAACAAGAAAAGCAGCAACTTGACCATAATAAATCAATACATGTATCAAAGGTTGTAAGTGCTTTTATTTTTATATGCAAAAAGTAGACGTTCCCATGCCGTGGCTCAGTAATTTGTCATCCTCATTACAAAACTTAAACTGTATAAAACACAAAACAACAGTAGAAAAAGAAAGAACAAGAAAAACTATAACATGTGTTACATGTTATAGACGGCGTTGTTTTTTGGTTTTAATGCTGGTATTGAATGGTCAGTGTTGAATGATTATCAGAGTAGGGTTTCCAATTACCAAATATGTATTTTGAATGAAAGAATAAGAGCTGTTGCAGGGCAGCGTAGCTCGCCTGGCGTGTGCTTTGCCACTATATCTATTCAATTCTATGACCCATGACCTTGACCTGAAGGTCACAGGTGGGTCGTGATGGTACAGCCTAAAACTTCAGACCAATATCTACCAACATGCATAGAATTACTTAAATTCATCTACATATTCAGGAGATATGGATTTATAAGTACTTAAACCAAAAACAATAACACAAGATTTCTAAGTACATGACCTTGACCTCGAAGACACCCAGGTGGGTCGTGATGGTACAGCATTTAACTTCTGACCAATATCTACCAACATGCAAAGTATAAACTTCATCCATCTTCACATTCAAGAGATACAGACTAATAAAAACTTTAAGCAAATACTTGAACACAAAATTTATAAGTACGTGACCTTGACCTCAAGGTCACCCAGGTGGGCCATGATGGTACAGAATAAAGCTTCAGATGAATATCTACCAATATGCAAAGTATCAACTTGATCCATGAGAAGTTTTAAGAGATATAGACTTATAAAAACTTTAACATTAGAGCTGCGCGAACGCCAACACGAGCGCCAACGCCAAAGTGACTGAAATAGCTCTTCCTGTACTTTAGTATACGCGAGTAATAAATAGGGAATGTTTGATTGGTTTTCTAGTATGATTTTGTCAAAATGATCTTTTGTTTAAAGTGTTGTTTTATATCCAAGTCAGCAAACTTTGTCATGTTGGAGCATTGCCTCTATTTTATAAGACCTGTACACATGAGTGGGTGCTAAGACATGCAAATTGAGCTTTACAATATGATAAGCCAATATATAATTAGGGTTTGTATGTGTAGATTATTTGACTATACCACTTCTCCATGACAGGCTCACATTTTCCAAGTGGTTAACTAGTTACCAGGTGGTCAGTCAGTAAAAAGCTTTGCCTAAATGCACAAGCACCTAATCTCTTTCTCATACTTTAATGGATGGGGCCAAAGTAATTTTGGAGTTAAAATGCAAAGCAGCACAAATAATATAATTTATGTTTTATTCTACTGTAACATGCAATTGACTTGTATACTGAACAAGTGCTACATACGTTTTAACAGGTGAGTGGTCAGAAAAATGACTAATTCATTTTTGTAGAATGTGAATCCGAACTTGACAAATGTAACAAAAGAAACCGGTTGTCCTAGAATCCAACTTTATGTGAATTCATGAACTCATTTTTGGTGAATTCTGTTGAACAAGGCCTTTTTGTGACCGCCTACATTTTAAAATGCATGTAGCACAGCTTCTTCTACTTTGACGGGAACGAATGAGGATGCAGGTTAATGCTAAAGAATACAGGTAGTCCAAGAGCTCACCTGTCAGTGAGAGTCAGGAAGTACAGTCACTTTTCAAAACTAAAGTAGAAGGGTTTTTTGCATTATATGGGCATGGCGGCCATCTTGGTCATGCAACCTTGATTTTATATACACATTGATTGTCTCTTTCTATAAATGCTTCATATAAATTTGGCTTTGTAAATTGTTTGGTCAAGAAGTTTCAGAATAAACACATTTACATGTTCGTTTCATAAGTTTAATATGAATGATCTGAACACTTTAGATTTCTATCAATTTATAAATAGATGATAACACATTAAAGATGAAAAGCGAAATAGTATAACTTCTGTGACACAAATATCAACTTAAACATTGATTTCTCACACTACAGGGAAGTTTGAACACATTACAATGACAGAACATCCAGTAGACTACACCTTATGATAATATTTGGTCTACCCTATTTACAGTCAAGGTTATCGAAGCTTGAAATCTTGCATCTTACAAGACTGCCTTACATTGTTTGGACTGCCTTTTCGCCATTTTGTGTGCAAGTACCTTTTCGAGCAGCTTCCTTGGGATCAAATATTTACATGCAACTGTTCGACCAGCGTTATAGTAAACACAGCCGATTTTATGTATCATTATGTATCAAAGGCTGACTGATTGTATAATATGGTGTACCACGGCTAGTAGGGTGCAATATTTCAAGCTTCAATCTGCTTGAATATATACAGGGTATACCAAATTAGGTGTAGTGTACTGGTTGATTTGTCAATTTAACAATATTATCTGTTAAATATTCAACGTTTGTTGAAGTGTGTGAAACCAATGTTAATCCCAGAAGTTATGATATTTTGCTTGTCATTTTAGTGTATTACTATTTATAAATAAATTGAGCAAAATCAAAAATGTTATCAGCGCATATTTTTATCATGTATTTAACAAAATAACGAAATCCGTTCAAGTCCTCAAACACTACAGGTAAATCAAATTTGGCTGAGTTTCAAGAACGTGTAGTGCTATGCCATTACTTATGAAACAAATGGCATAGTGCTAAACTTGAAACGAACCTGTATATTGCCCCAGGGCGGGGGCAGATGAACCCCTGTTGTTTTTTTTTGTTGTTGTTGTTTGGGAATCATTAATATTCAGACCTACTGCCCATTTCCTGCATTTTTTCCTTTAAATGACATTTTAACAGTTTTCCTTATTCAAATAGGGGACCTAAGTTGTCCTTGACATAAATTAAGCCAAGGTCAACTCAGAGTCATGATTTATATATACATTGAAGTACTTAGTCTTTAGTCATCAATGCTTCTTGCCAAATTTCGTTGAAATCGGTCTACCCGCTCCAGTAGTTAAATAACTTTTTCATGCTCAGATCAGCAGAGACTAAAATTTATCCTGCTCATAAAATGTTAAAATGCCAATTCTTGGCATTTTAACATTTATAAACAAGATTAATTACAAGTTTTGATATTCTAAGCCTGGAATTTCAATTTATTTTGATTATTTCAGTATTTATAAGCACTTTAATAAATTTCATATTCAGTTGAGCATGAAAAAAGTTTTACAACCTCAGAACCAGGGAGCCAAAATTCACATTATGTTTGTGGTGCCATAATATCATTCCAGCAATAATCCAGTGATGCAGATTCTGTCTGGCACTCAACCTGAAATGTAATTTCATACATGTTTATAAGAAAATGACAAAGAGCAAACACGACACATTGGCATTACATACATTTTACCTCACAAACTAGAATACCTTTGTAGATAAAGGTTCACTATCCGATTTTGTTCAATACAGCCCATCTTCTCTTTTTGAATGTTAACTGATTTTAAAGTATCTACAGTAACTTACCTTTATATTTAAGTCTTGATGAGAGAAAACCAGTCTTCAGGAATTCTGACACAAACCGACCTGTACAGTCACAGAAAAATGCTATAAGCTTGAAATTTTGAATTTAAGAAGAACACGGATTGAAATATCTGTGCAATGAAAACAAAGGAGCTTATTAGCAGTGCAATGACTGCACAGCTGATCTGTGCCATTGTTTTTGAGATAAAAGTCTGGTTTTCCCTTGAGGAGGCTCATTTTATCCAACAGTTTTAAACATATCGTCACAAAACGAATGCATAATGACACAATTTGAATTGTTTGCATTTGTTGCACTTATAGAAATGAATTTTCTAGCCAGTAGAAGCAGTATATATTCAACTGAGTATGTAATTACCCTTCATATGGCCCCATATCTGTAGATTTTGATGACCCCATAATCACTTCTAAGATCATAAGACAATTACTTGATGTGGGGATATCTACCTGGACTATTCTTCCGGTATTGTCAAGACAGCCACTTAACTTATAAAGAAAAGGTGTCTTTCAAAACCTACCTAACAACCAAATAATCACTAGCGCACTGTCCTCTAAATCTGCAGTTCGTAAGTAAAGCTGAATGTAGTCATGTTTACTGTAAATAAATAACATACAAGTTACAAACATTATAAACATTTCAAACATTTAGACTTTCAAGTATCTCAATATACAAGCAAATTTTATATATGTAAAAATAAATCCATGTAAGTTGGAAAATAGAATGATGGATTCAATTTCAAAATTCTACAAAGCAGCCGTTCCAATAACTGTCTACTCATAAATTGCTGATGTATACAGTACTTATATTTGAACATTTCTATAATTATACATACCATGTATATGATTCATTTAGACTATACTGTTGTGCTATGATGGTTATTTAAGGGGAGTGTTCACAGCTGCTGTGTCCTGTAAAGAAAACAACGGGAAGTTGCAACGAAGGGCATGTAATGTGATTATGAAACAAAGTATTAAAAGTACTACACTACAACCTCTTTATAACACTATTGTTGGGGTCCAATACAATTTCCGTGTTAACTATCCAATCCATGTTAATCGAGAGTAAAATGTATAGACATAAAATTATAGCAAAAATATTCTAAACTTGCTATTTGGGGTCCAACATGGATCAGTGTTATATCCAAAACCATGTTGTAACTAGAATTGTCAGAGAATCTGACTATAGCCCCGCTTCTCATCTTTTTTTGCAGGGTGAAAAAAAACAATGACAGGTAACTATCACAGGCTATCACAAGCTAGATCTCATCAATATTGATGCTCATACAAAATTTGGTCTGATTATGTCAATTCGTTCTCTGTCAAAATTTTGCGAAAAATGACGGTAATAATCCAAAGCTAGATCTTGTCAATGATGATGTGCATACAAAATTTAGACGGATTCTGTCAATTCGTTCTGAAGATATTGAGCGGAAACAAAATTCTGAAGTCAATCAAGGGCTGTTAACTCCATCAAAATTTTGTGAAAAATGACGGGTAACAATCCCAAGCCAGATCTTGTCAATGTTGATATGCATACAAAATTTGGTTGGATTCTGTCAATTCGTTCTCAAGATATTGAGCGGAAACGAAATTCTGACGTTAATTAAGGGCCATAACTCTGTCAAAATTTAACAAAAACTGAAGGGTATTACAATCCCAAGCTAGATCTTGTCAATGTTGATGTGCATACAAAATTTGGTCGGATTCTGTCAATGCGTTCTCAAGATATTGAGCGGAAACGAAATTCTGACGTCAATTAAGGGCCGTAACTCCGTCAAAATTTTGCAAAAAATGACGGGTAACAATCCCAAGCTAGATCTTGTCAATGATGATGTGCATACAAAATTTGGTCCGATTCTGTCAATTTGTTCTCAAGATATTGAGCGGAAACGAAATTCTGACGTCAATCAAGGGCCATAACTCCGTCAAAATTTTGCGAAAAATGACTGCAAACAATCCCAAGCTAGATCTTGTCAATGTTGATGTGCATACAAAATTTGGTCGGATTCTGTCAATTTGTTCTCTAGATATTGAGCTGAAACGAAATTCTGATGTCAATCAAGGGCCGTAACTCCGTCAAAATTTTGCAAATAATAACAGGTAACAATCCCAAGCTAGATCATGTCAATGTTGATGTGCATACAAAATTTGGTCGGATTCTGTCAATGCGTTCTCAAGATATTGAGCGGAAACGAAATTCTGACGTTAATCAAGGGCCATAACTCCGTCAAAATTTTGCGAAAAATGACGGGTAACAATCCCAAGCTAGATCCTGTCAATGATGATGTGCATACAAAATTTGGTCCGATTCTGTCAATTCGTTCTCAAGATATTGAGCGGAAACGAAATTCTGACGTCAATCAAGGGCCATAACTCCATCAAAATTTTGCGAAAAATGACGGGTAACAATCCCAAGCAAGATCTTGTCAATGCTGATATGCATACAAAATTGGTCCGATTCTGTCAATTTATTCTCAAGATATTGAGCGGAAAAGAAATTCTGACGTCAATCAAGGGCCATAACTCCGTCAAAATTTTGCGATAAACGATGGGTAACAATCCCAAGCTAGATCTTGTCAATGTTGATGTGCATACAAAATTTGGTCAGATTCTGTCAATTCGTTCTCAAGATATTGAGCGGAAACGAAATTCTGACATCAATCAAGGGCCATAACTCCGTCAAAATTTTGCGAAAAATGACGGGTAACAATCCCAAGCTAGATCTTGTCAATGTTGATGTGCATACAAAATTTGGTCAGATTCTGTCGATTCGTTCTCAAGATATTGAGCGGAAACGAAATTCTGACATCAATCAAGGGCCATAACTCCGTCAAAATTTTGCGAAAAATGACGGGTAACAATCCCAAGCTAGATCTTGTCAATGTTGATGTGCATACAAAATTTGGTCAGATTCTGTCGAGGCATTCTCAAGATAATGAATGGAAACAAAAATGTCGGAAGGACGGAAGGACAGAAGGACAGAAGGACGGAATAACGGAATAACAGAATAACGGAACTACGGAAGGACAGGGTGAATCCAGTATAGCCCCCACTTTTTCAAAGCGGGGCTATAATGAAGTGTGTTATAAAGAGGTCCAGGTGTATAGCTGAACTTACTGTAAGTTGTATCTAAACTTCACAAGGTGAGCAATGGTATCAGTGACAAAATGCAGTTTAATTGGATCAGACTAAACATGCTAAATGACAAATACTTTGTAATGCTTCAAATTTCATAGTCAGTACTGTCAATAGCCAAACAAGAAATGGAATAAAGAAAAAAAAAAGCATTATAAGACTTGAGTATATAAACACTCATTTACCCAGTAAATAAAATATACTACAGTGTTAGTCCATTTTCTATAAATTATAATTAGGAGTCTGAATCGCACAGTGTCGTCTAGATAGGCCATCAATGCAAAACGTGCACATTTCTTTGCCCATTTCTATACATAGTTATTACAAAATAAAACCAGAGGACCAATGGTCCTGTATTTACTCACCTGAGATCTGTGATATATACCAATAAATTTGTTTGACTATTGACTATTATGGTCATATACATCTATATAGCCCCAGGGCAGGGACACATGAACCCATGGGGTCAATTTTATTTTCAGAATCATAAAAATTCTGTCCAATTGCCCATTTCTTTTAAAGTTTTTCCCTTGAAATGACAATTTAACAATTTTCCACATTCAAGTTTCGACTGCATTGGCAACCTTTATTGACCTTGCCATAAAATAGGTCAAGGTCATCACAGGGACATGATTTATATATACATTGTAGTACTTGAGTCACCGATGCTTCATGCTAAGTTTTGTTTTTATCTGTCTATGGGACTCAAGAGTTTTTTGAATGTTTTTTTTAAACATTTACCATATATGGGCATGCCGGCCATCTTGGTCGTGTGACCTAGGCTAGATTATTTACATGTATATATGTTACAGCCAATCTGTGAAATCAGCCTTTTCATGAAATGGCTAAAATTTTTAGCCTTTTCGTGAAATGACTAATTCACTCAGCCATTTCATGAAAAGGCTAAATATTTCAGCCTTTTCATGAAATGACTAAAATCTCCATGCCATTGTTACACAGATTGACTGGTTCAGTTTCAGCCAATCTATGTAATAACGCCTTGAGTTTTATTTATGCCTTTGATACCATCACAGGAATAATTCATTTGATTAAACCACAAAAATGAATATGATAGTACATAAACTTCCATTTTCACTTCTAAAAGAATATTATTGTAGGCATAAATAATAATACATGTAATAATAATAATGATAATGATAATAATAAAGTTAAAGTTAAGTATAATTGCTATGATTATGATTATAAGTTAAACACAATAAGAAAACAAAGAAGTTTAAACAATTACGTTGATCATAGTCAAATAAAAGCTAATTAAAGCAAAGTTTGCAAGCTAATTAAAATGTGATAAATCCCACTGGACTACCCTTTGATTTTAAGTGGGAGACAATGTTGCTATTTTTCCTATACCTATAGTTGACAGAGGTAGAGGTGACCCATGAAAACATTCTTGGAGTAATCCTGGTTTTTGATGAATAAAATATGTACACTATTGCTGTCAAGGAACCACTTTGATCTATGTCCATAAAAGCTCCTAACTAAACGTGATGTTAACACACGGTTTGTACAGTGACACTTCGCCAAGCTGTGAAAGCAACAACTTCAGGCGGTCAAGGTTTGTTTCGATGTAATTGTGGAAAGGGTAAAAAACAATGTCAAACAACAGATGTAAGTGTTTTGTGCAATAGCAGATGCCATAACAGTCTCCCATGTAAGGATAAGTAGACAATGTATGTGAATTAAACTGTGTGGTATTGAAAATGTACACTATTGATACGTGTTTCTAATGGCATGTTGCTGATATTTTACTATTTTATAGGCGAATCCTTAGTATCTCATATTGTGTGATTCAATAACTTAGAATTTTCCCTAGACAATGGGAAAAATGAAACGAAATTATTGTACCAGTAAGAAATTGAAAATCTCAATATATTAACTGGATTACTCATGACACATAAAATTATCATTTGATGTGCTTACATTTTGTGCTTTACTATGTTTTAACCAATGTTCAGAGCTTTAATAAAAATAAACTTCACTCTTTGTATTGTTTTAAAGGTTCCCTTGTTAGTTTAGCCATTTCATGAAATGACTAAAGCAAATTTTTAGTCATTTCATGAAAAGGCTGAAATATTTAGCCGTTTCATGAAATGGCTGAGTGAATTAGTCATTTCACGAAAAGGCTAAAAGTTTTAGCCATTTCATGAAAAGGCTGATTTCACAGATTGGCTGTAACATATACACATTGATTCTCCCTTCCTATAGATGCTTCATATAATATTTGGCTTTGATTTGCAAAGCAATTTCAGAGGACAAGATTTTTAAATATTATGGTAAAATACATGTAAATTGCCCCAGAGTGGGGGCAGATGACACCCTGGGGTCATTTTTTTAAGAATCATTGCTGTTCAGTCCAGGACTCCTACAGTCAATTTCCTGCAAGATTTTCTCTTCAATTTACATTTTAACAGTTTTTCCCATTTAATACATCTATATAGGGGACCTATGTTGACCTTGTCATAATATAGGTCAAGGTCATTACAGGGTCATGATTTATAAATACATTGTAGTACTCGAGTCACCGATGTTTCAAGCTAAGTTCCATTGAAATTGATTCATGGGTTCCAGAGAAGAAGATTTTTGAAGAGTCTTTACCATATATGGGCATTGTGGCCATCTTGGTTATATGTGACCTGGATTATTTAAATATACATTGGTTCCCTCTTCCTATAGATGCTTCATATAAAATTTTGCTTTGATTGGTCAAGCGGTTTCAGAGAAGATTTTTGAATACTATGGTAATATACAGGTATATTGCCCCGGGATGGGGGCAGATGAGTCTCTGGGGTCATTTTTTTTCAGAATCATTGATAGTCAGTCCTACAGCCCCATTTCCCCGCAAGGTTTTCTCTTTAAAAGACATTTAACAGTTTTCCCCATTCAAATGTACTGGCAACCCATGTTGACCTTGTCATAAAATAGGTCAAAGTCATCACAGGGTCATGATTTATATGAAACATTGTAGTACTTGAGTCATCAATGCTTCATGCCAAGTTTCATTGAAATTAGTCCACCAGTTCCTGAGAAGAAGATTTTGAAGTTTTTCACTGTATATGGGCATGGTGGCCATCTTGGTCATGTGACCTGGATTATCAATATATAAATTGGTTCCCCCTTCCTGTAGATGCTTCATATAAAATTTGGCTTTGATTGGCCAAGTGGTTTCAGAGAACAAGTTCTTTGAAAATGGTGGCCGACAGACGGACCCCTACCCATCCTATATGCGCACCTATTAGCCTTTGGCTCAGCTGAGCTAATAAAGAAAAAGAAGTATAAAATACTAAATACCAGTAGATACTATTTGGCACCGACATCTTGATCTGAGACTGTATTTTGTCCACCCCTCATGTAACTTGTAAAATCACTTCTCATGTAACTTGTAAAATCATACAATATGTGGGTAGGGGCTGGAGCAGCAGGTCAAATACTTCTGGAATTATAAATTGAATAACTACAATGTCAACATGTCACATATGTACAAACATACATTCTTCACTCCTGTTTAAAAGTGAATACATTGCTAATCAGGATGTTTTTACATACTGTATTTTGTAGTTCTAATTAGCACACAGTGACATGCTTAAGTACAAACCCTGCTTGTTTCCTAAAAGCAAATTAGTACATTGTATTTGACACATATTTCGCACATAAATATTGCATTAGCAGCATTCAATCCTAAACTTAAATGTTAAAACCCTATATTCTTTACAATTGAACACTGAGCCCCCCCCCAGGGGGGCTTTGCTCCCTGCTCCCTGAAAGAAAAATGACCTTTCTCCCCAGCTCTCTAAAATGTTTTTCCTCAGCCCCCTGCTCCCTAAAACCCCAAAAAGTCCCTGAAAACAAGAATTGGCAATATGCAAGGCTTATTAGATACCCCCCTCAAAGTAAAAGTCAGTAAAAAAAACCCTGATTTTCAGCTGTTACTTATGCAAACAAGTATCAAAAATGTGCCTATGCAACTGTACGAGGAGTTAAGGGCAATAGCTCTAAAAGAACTGGACCCTTTACAAGCATCCCCATGTTGAAAACATGCACAAAAATTGTCTAAGTTCACAAAGCTGCAATTTCGTCAAAAATTATTTTTTCACAATAAAACTTCTTCATGCGAATGTCTAACAAGTCTTTATTGTGAAGGTATTGGTAAAGTATCAGATCACTACATCAAAAGCTGTGGTAGGAGTTGATTGGCCTGTATAGGCACACCTTAGAATAAATGTTGAAAACTTGCACAAAAAATTGTCTAAGTTCAAACAGCTGAAATTTTGTCAAAAATATTTTTTTCAAAATAATATTTCCTCATGCACATGCCCAGTGAGTCTGTATTGTGAATGCAAAGTATCAAATAGCTCCAGCAAAAACTGTGGTAGGAGTTGATCGGCCCATATAAGCCCTACCATAGCAAATGCTCATAAAAATTGTCTATGTTGTGTATGTTCAAACAGCTGCAATTTTGTCTAAATATTTTATTCAAAATAATATTTCTTCATGCACATGTCCAATGTGTCTGTATTGTGAAGTCAAATTATCAAATGGCTCCGGCAGAAACTGTGGTAGGAGTTGATTGGCCCATATCTACACTACCATGGAACCCAAGTTGAAAACTTGCACAAAAAGTGTCTAAGTTCACAAAGCTCCAAAATAATATTTCTTCATGCACATGTCCAATGTGTCTGTATTGTGAAGTCAAATTATCAGAAACTGTGGTAGGAGTTGATTGGCCCATATCTACACTACCATGGAACCCATGTTGAAAACTTGCACAAAAAGTGTCTACGTTCACAAAGCTCCAAAATAATATTTCTTCATGCACATGTCCAATGTGTCTATATTGTGAAGTCAAAGTGTCAAATGGCTGACAAACAATTTTTAAATTCAGGCCTGATAAACAGTGTGTACAAGAGAGAAAAAAATGTTAGTAAGGATTAAAGATGCTGGTACATCCATGCAATTAGCAAAGCTTCAGTGTGTGTGTGTGTGGGGGGGGGGGGGGGAGGGGGGGAGGGGGTTGCTGCAGGCTTTACACATTGCCTTTTGGTCTGGGGGCATGCTCCCCAGGGAAAGTTTGAAACTTTGATGTTTTGGTGGTCTGTTTGTTTTCTTTTGTTTATAAATTTGTACAGCTGAAAGAACTGGTTTATCAGAAATATATATTTCAGATCATATCCTGCTATTAAGTTTATAAACTAATGAGAATAGTAAAAATAGAAGGCACAGAGATTGTAGTCAAATTTAAAATCCCAACCCAGACACCAGGCGGAAATGAAAGGACAGCACAAATCAACACTAAGCTGTTATAACACATGAGAAAAACCTGCATACACATTTTTCAAGTTAAGGGCACTGTGTGCTAATTAGAACGAATATGGTATACCATAATTGTTCTCACTAGTGCACATGCTCAAATAAGTGCACACCCTGGTCGTTTAAAAAATGTGCATAAGTGCACACTATTTGACTGCCTTATTGGTAATTTGTATAGATTTTACATATAACGGGTAGTGCCATATTATTAACTGCATTTAAACCTAGCCTTAAATGATGGAACACTATTTTAAGTTATTTTTAAAAGTTTAGTACACTGTGCGCTAATTAGAACAAATATGGTAAATAGTTTTGCAATATCAAGCATCTGGACTAAAGCTAAATACATGTTCTAGGTGTGGCAGGTAGTGTTGTAACAATGATCAAATATTGATAATCATTGGTTTGCTGTCGACCGACTGATGATCGAGAATGCTTTCATAATCGATCATCAACAAGGGTGTAACCAGAGAATTTCAAGTTATACGCACCAAGGGCAAAAAAAGCTATATTTGTATCTAAAAATGACAAAAACACCATAATTTTTGCTACTTTTAACTTTTTACATTACGCACAGACATACTGTGCGTATAGGGCGGTACGCCTATGATCAATTTAAATTCTATGGGTCATGTTAAGCTGACATTATTTGTCTTTTATCAAAGATTTTAGTCAGAAAATGACAACTAGCCTGCTTCTGAGTTCATTTCCAAATACATGTACATGTAAGTTTGATACATGTATCAAGTAGTCATTGCAATAAGTTAATGACATTGTAATCTTCCCTTGCACCTGTCCTATAATAAGCATTTCATGACAAGATTACAAAAGCTAAATGTGACAAAACTTTGTATTTTCAGAGATATAAGTATTTATGCAACTAAACCAAACAAGCTTACAAATTCCTTATTAAAGTCTTGGTATCAAGAGCACTATAACCTTTCCAATTTCAATTATAATTGATGATTGACCGAAAAGTCATATCTGATTTTTTCGATGATCGATTATGAAAATTCCATAATCGAACAACACTAGTGTCAGGCAACATGTCCAGCGATCAGAGAAAACTGAACTCTGACAACATTGGACGCAGCCTCGAGGAGAATCAAGGTTCTCCAAAAAGCAATTACACTCCAAACAAGGCATTTTTTCTTACATACAAGAATCAAGATAAAATGCACGAAAAAGAATATTTCCTTTACGTTCTTAAGTTTGAGTTCTGCAAGCACTTGGTTATCAGGTTATCACATAAAATGTAGACTGAAAACAAACATGAAAGGACAAAAAAAAAAAACTTCAAGATCTCAGTGACAAACCTTTGTAGGGCCTCCTAGTAGCCCACTTGAAAAATATATGTTTTTATATCTATAGGTTCCTTTTACCCAAAATATAGGTTCTTTTACAGGTTTGTCACCAAAAATATAAGTTATCAAAGGTGTTTTTTTTTGTTTTTTCTCACTTCCATCACAATTTTAGCAACTTTCTTCCAAATTCTGGAGCTTCCTTAACCACACCGTGTTAGCGGCAATCATGAACAACCAATCTGATAAATAAAAAGAGATCTACACTGCCCTAAAATGGCATTTTGGATTGCCAAAATGACGATGTAGAACATAAACTGAACTTTCTCGATTGCCAACACATGCTTTTTGGCAATCTAAAACGCTTTCTTGGCAGTCGGGAACGCAGTTTTGTATAAAATCACACATTCCACATTGCTACTTATAAAGTGTATTATCATGAATGGATAATTGCAATCAAATTGAAACAAATGAACCTGTCGGCAGCATAGACTGGAAAACTCAAAGAAAAACGTGCACAAACAGCTGTTCAATGTATTGATCGAGTCGGAATGACATCATCGGTCATTTGTACGAGGTGAATGACTCAGTGTTTATCACTATGGCCTTACTGAATTAAAAGCAGAAGATATGAAAAAAAAAATATTTTTTTCTTAAAAGCTTTGAAAATATCTTTAGATCATTATCATTTCTTCAACTCAAGGTATGAACAGTCAACCCGGTAATATTTCTGGCCAATTATGATTTTATGAGCATCTAAAAATGATTAAAGTATAGCGATAATGAACGAGTTATACCCTTGACCAAAAGAGCAAAGAGGCAGGAAAGGAGCAGTTCTGGTAACCAATACTGACTTTTTCTCACGAAAGAGTAGCTTGCCGACCGGATCAATGCATCTTCAAAACATTTACAAGCACTAGTAAGAAAACAAATACTGGTCTTAAAATGATTCATATTGCCAGGGCTTTTTCTCTATACAAAACTGGGTCCGGTTTCCGGTACCAAATTTTTTCCCAATTGGCTGAAAAAATTCCAAATTGACGTGGAACATTCCCAATTAGCAGAAAAATCCCAATTTAAAAGGTAAACTTTCCCAATTTTGTTAAAAAATGCACTATTTTTTCCCAAAATTGTCATATTTTTTCCCAAAATCACAATTTTTTTTCCCAATTTCATCGGTACTAAAAATTTCCCCAAAAGGTCAGAAAAAGCCCTGATTGCTTTTTCTGCAAAGTATATAGGTTTTTGTAGAAAAATATAGGTAATTTATAGATTTGGGGGCAAAATGAAGGTCCACGAGGACCGAATAACTAACTAAATGTTATGAACCACTGCAGAAGCTGAGGGTGAGGTTATGGCCATGTAAAACCGGTTTAAGCCCGCCAGTAACTTTGTGTTACTGATCGTTCCAAGTCGATACTTCTGTGGTGGTTCTTTTTGTTTTATGTCTTGGTGTTTAATTTTTTTTTTTTTTTTTTTTTTTTTTTTTTTTGTGCTGTTGGCGCCTTATGTATGTTTTCATATTTTTAGTTAAGTTAAGGTAACTGAGTGGCCACCTATTGGGAAAATAGCTGCCCATTCGGCTTACGATTGTTTCATGGTATGGGTGCCTGATTGTTAGTTTGTTTTTTTCCCACCTCGGTTTTTGGAGTGGGAATCTTTTTCTGATTGCGCCTTTTCCTGATCTTTGCCTACTTGTACCTTTTTATAAGATTTTACTAATTTTACACAAAATTATAGTTTTTTACAGGTTTTAATAATAGGTTTCGCTGGGAGGCCTGAGTTTGATAATGGTAACATTGTTGTCAAAGAAATGGGTGTAACGTACTAGTCGCATCATATCTCAATATTGGTGCGACTTGCATTGGTGTGACTTGCAAGTCGCACATTAAGCTAGCTACGCCCATGAGTATTAGAAGCCGAGCCCGAGCTTCTGTGCTTGTATGCCGAGCGAGTTTTGACTAAAGCTTGATTTCTTCCAAGAAAATAATTTATGTATACCGGTATATAAGATAATATTTTATAGCATTTGACATGTTTGAAGTGATTTTGAATAATTATTGATTTATTGAAATGTTTATTTTCCTCAGTTATGCTTATTTGTTAAAATTGGAAATATATCAGCTTTTCTAACAGTCAAATTGAAAAAAATATGGATGACATGCTTATTGCTATTTGCTAAATGCTAATTGCTAAATGTGTATTGTAATATGATAAATTGTAACTAAGAATTTTGAAATGGGCCTATGAAGGATATTGATAATATTCATAATTTTACAGTATGTTGGATTAATTAACATTATAAAAACATAGTATGTACTGTACAAGCATGGACAGTTTTATTTTTAATTTGCAATCAGCATTTAGCAATTAGCATTTTAGCATCTGGCAAAAAGCATTTAGCAAATAGCAATTTGCAAATGGCATTTATAATGCCGACAAACACATCAGTGTGGTCTATATTTTTCCCTTTTCATCCCCCGACAGTTATCGTAACTAAACAAAAACATGACTGGCCTCAAAGTAATCATGATTAACGATTAAGATTAACCCAGGTCTGATAACCACTAGTTGATCAATCACTGGTCCTTGATCGATCACTGGTCACCTTACACTAATCATGACCGGGGTTCCGGTTGCGCATGAGCCAATTCCCTTATGAAAAGGATTTTCTGCAGTAAAGCTACCATAGCCTTACTGCAAGGTTGCAGCGAAGAAAAAGTTTGCCGCAAAATGATTTACGACTTCGCCACTAGCGGTAATGTTCTTGCGAAGTGCTTTGCCGCTAGCGGTGAATTCGCTACAGCTTCACTTTTATGTATCATATTACAAATGATTGGCTACATGGTTGCCACAAACTTAGCATTTTCAACTGACATCGCCATAACATTACCAAAAACTTGCAAGTTTTAAATTGCACTTTTGTCAATATATCCTGTCCCAAGAACATGCAGGTAAAAACAACATACACTAACAATGTGATTTTAAATGATTCAGTTTTTCATCCTTTGACATCATGTGACCAGACTAAGACTGGCAAAGGATTTTATTATACGAGAGTTTTTGCATAGTTCTTGTTTTTGTTGTTATTTTGTTGAGGTTGAATTGAGTAGCAAGTCTCTCTTCTGTTTTCATTTATTATTTTTATACATGTGATAAAACTTTGGTTCATCTTAAAACATTTGAAACACATATCTGAATGTAGCTGTACATGTCCTGTTTCCACATATTTTCTAGGCAAGGGCCGAAGCCCTTGCATTTTCTAATTTCTCTCTAAAGTCACATTTTTTGTATTCTTATTTTCTCCACTTTGAAATAAGATGTTTCCTTTCCAAAATCTAGCATAGAACTGATCCTGATGCAGAGAGTAAAACTTTCTTTACAAAGATTTCTTTTGTTTGGAGAATGGACATACTGCCCAGATTGTAACTTATAATTAATTTAGTATTTTTATATGTTTTCTTTTGTTAATAGCTCAACACATATATGTTATAAATTAGGTATCTTTAGAGTTCAACTTAAACAATTATTGTACATCTGTTTACTACTTCTGGTCATATTGAACAACTAGTACCACCATGTCGCTTCTGAAAAGTATAGATTTACCAACTTTACATAAAAAGCATAGTTTACTATTTTTCCTTTGTGACAAATTTCCCGCCCCTTTTGAAAATGTTTTGTCCTCAAAACAACATGTAATTAAATATATTTGTTTATATTTTTCACAAAACATACATTTTATGCATTTTGTTAGAAGGGATAGTCTTTTATATTGTCTGTGATAAAGTATCGTTGCAAAACATTCAGGGTAACTTTCAGTGATCTTCATTATATCTTCATTATTTTTATTTTATATTAAAGGCATTTCTCGGCAGTGCCACCTTTAATCAACCCATGACTGCTCATCCTCTGCATTACAAACCATTACTTTTTAACTTTTATGTAATATCTTTGGTCTAATGCATTAATGGCATCATCTTTAATTTTACTGAAAAGTTCACCCTTACTTCATTGTTTTGAACATCACATTTCATAAAATATACAAAAATTATGAGACAACTATCCAGTTCTTTAAATTACATTTTAAAAAAGAAGTTTCTGCGATATATGTAATTATTGCGCATGATATGAAGGTGGACCGATTTTAGTTTATAGGCAGGATGATCAGTCCTCTACAAACCTAATTTCAGATAACAACATAATTATTTCACTCCGGTATGAAAAAATATGCTGAAATCACCTTATACCACGTTCAAAACCTAAAACTACATATTATGAAGTTTACATATTGTCATTTCTTATTAATATATTCTGCATTTCACTAATTCATGTTAAAAATTTAGTTTTGTTAAGTTAGAATTGACTTTAGAAATTTGCTTTTTTATTTTGACTTCAAATATATTCCAATATGGCATTGAGAACATGTCTGACATGTACAACTACAAATGAAAACATAGGCATAAGACATACATAAAATACAAGATATAAAGCATACATGTGTGAAAACGATAAAACATTGGTAAATTTGAATTTATGTCATTGATATTAACAGAATTATAAATGAAAGTTCCAGTATAGGTATTAAACAGTTTCTTAATTGTTTCTTAGATTTTTCTCATCAGTATCATCCGAGAAAATGTCACTTTAAAATAGGAATTTCTTCTTGAAAATAGTCACATGTTGTTTGTCCAAAAAATATTTGTAGGTGTAACTCTATCAATTTTAGATATAAATGTCCTCTGTCTTGAATAAGGTGAATCCTTGTTTTCCAAAATATCACTGCTCATAACCATCATTTAAAATGTCTGACAAGTTCTCCATCTGAGTTAGTTCTGTATATTTTGCTGAGTTCTGCCATAATACCATTCAAAATTTTGAGTCCTGGGAAATTAGAAATTCTCATCATCCTTGTGTAGAGCTGTCCTGGAATCGCTGAAAGAGCTAAAAAGTCTTTCGACCACGGTTTACCACCAAAATTTATACGAGAGTTTTTGCATAGTTCTTGTTTTTGTTGTTATTTTGTTGAGGTTGAATTGAGTAGCAAGTCTCTCTTCTGTTTTCATTTATTATTTTTATACATGTGATAAAACTTTGGTTCATCTTAAAACATTTGAAACACATATCTGAATGTAGCTGTACATGTCCTGTTTCCACATATTTTCTAGGCAAGGGCCGAAGCCCTTGCATTTTCTAATTTCTCTCTAAAGTCACATTTTTTGTATTCTTATTTTCTCCACTTTGAAATAAGATGTTTCCTTTCCAAAATCTAGCATAGAACTGATCCTGATGCAGAGAGTAAAACTTTCTTTACAAAGATTTCTTTTGTTTGGAGAATGGACATACTGCCCAGATTGTAACTTATAATTAATTTAGTATTTTTATATGTTTTCTTTTGTTAATAGCTCAACACATATATGTTATAAATTAGGTATCTTTAGAGTTCAACTTAAACAATTATTGTACATCTGTTTACTACTTCTGGTCATATTGAACAACTAGTACCACCATGTCGCTTCTGAAAAGTATAGATTTACCAACTTTACATAAAAAGCATAGTTTACTATTTTTCCTTTGTGACATTAGTGCTAAGAACTTATTTCAAACTTGTATACATACATGCTAATACTTGCTAGGAAAATATATCTTTTTGGCAAAGTTATGGCGAACTTCGCCAAAGCATTACCACATCATAATTGCAATAATGTGCAAATGTTGCATGAAGAGACAGATGGTCTTGTAACCATGGTTGCGTTATTAATTAAGATATCATAAAAGTGGTCACTTAATTACTTTTTGGAACAAAACTGCAGACACTTATAGGATTTTAGTGATGGAATGAACAGTCAAATTATAGGGTGTTCTATGTTTTTTCTTTTGTATTTGTGTACTTATTTGTTTGGAATTGTTCTGTATTTCAAAAATCTTGGATATACATAAAGAATACAGACCATGAGAAGAGTTTCAAGTATTTAAAATGGTATGTTAGCATTTATTTATTGAAAGAGATAAATGGATTTTGGTATTCAGCATCTAGACATGATTCTATAGAATATGCTCAGATTTTATGCGCACAAAACATTTCAACTTTATTTGAAAAGCGTAATGAAAAGATAATTGTGCTGATGCATGTTAATGTCTTATTCCTGTAGTAAGAAAAAATATGTACAATTATCTTCTGATAATCCAAAGCATTACATAAAACATGTCTTGGATTTCTACATGCCCTCAACTTAAGCTAAGTCAATGAATTAAAGTAACCTGTTCACTTTTATTAATATGTAATTGTGAAACCGGTTGTGATTTGACTTACTGACATGCAAAAGTCAGTTAGACCTAGGATCCAATATTTTGGTTCCAAGGTTAGATAGTTACCAAATTCGTCACTCTATGAGCTATATGTATATTTTACAAATCAGAAAAATGTCTTTTCATGTAGATATGGGAGCAATAAAAGTGGGAAATTGGATAATAATATGAGCAGTCATGAGAAAATTTGTCTGTGATTTCTGACCAGGTCTATATTTGTCATTGGGATTTCTCAACAGTGACAAAGACAGCTATAGAGGCTTCTTAGTAAGATGGATTGTATAAACAAATGTGCTGATCAGCTGTGCGGCTACTGCACAGCCGATCTGCTCTTTTGGTTGTAAGGTAATTTTTCTGTGACACAGCTCACCTCATGAATATTCATTATTCAAATCATTTAGCTGGATGTAGCCAGTCCCTAAATAAGGTGTGGCAATGCTGCGGCAAAGTTCACCGCAGCATTGCCGGTAGCCCTATGAATATTCATTAACCATGAAAAACTTCTGGTGAAGTTGCTGCAGAGTTACATCTTTCCATATTTGGAATCTAGTTTATCACCAGAACATCGCCACAAAGATTTTGTGAATTAATTAGACTGCGGCAACCTTACAGCAATCTTCATTTGCATGGTAAAAACTTTGCGGTAGCCATGCAGCAGTGTTTGCGACTAGCCTGCCGCTTCATTATGGTAGCTTTGCAGTTATGTTTGCAGGAGGCCTGTTTTTTTTTCATAAGGGAAGAGCTGTACACTTTTTCTTGATCTCGGTTTTTATTTCAAGTAACCCCCTTCAGCTCTTGGTATACCTGAACACCATCTGAAGACCTCCTCGGAGGTTAAGATCAGATGTAAAGGAAGATTGATAGATGACGAAAAAACAAGCTTAATACACATTCCTTTTGATCTGTTTCGAAATAAAAAAAGATTCAATTTTTGTATTTGAGGTTAACTGGTCTTGCTAGGCAGCTTCTGCTTGAAATGGGCTTTCACTATCTATCTTAAATACTGCCTAAGCCCTCGCGATTATTTTTGGCAGGCACTGTGCGTTAGGGTTATAAAAAAGAAAAAGATAAAGAATGATGAGTGTCAAGATGAAAGGTTAAAAACTACTAGTAAATGATCGATGATGAAGGGGATCAATAATCCCACTAATCTCAACTGACCAGTCTTGGTTTTCACACACAAAATAAATAATAATAAGCAAATCTCTCATAATCTTGGTTTGCAGCCTTAGGCTTTTTTCAGCATTTCATAAATTCATAAAGTACAGAGATAGATCTAGATTTTCAAAAAAGCTGAAACTTGTATAATTCTGCAAAAACTTACGAAAGTAGGTCACTACAATAAACTGCAGCTTGATCAATTTATCAGTAGGCCTACTGTAAGGTGTCACTGTCATATGGAAATATTATTACTTACCTTAGCTTTTACACAATATTTTCCACAACATCTGCTCTTTAGTTCATTGACAAAATAGCCAAAATACATCAAATTGTTTTAGTCGAGTCATCGCAATGGCGTCGTTTTAATAGGGTAGGTTCGATCTTCGGAGGGTCGATCAATAATTATCCATCTTTTACCGAGAATTTTTTTTCCTTCTTTTTCTTCTTCTTCTTTTCAAAATATGGGTGAAACCCCAGAAACCAGCTGTCAACGTACAGAAAGGATGCCACAAATGTTGAATTTGTTAGAAAATAAAAAAGATTCTATAACTTTTTTTCGGTTTTGAAGATGTCTCAGTGTATCACTAGTAATTTTATAACAACCCTTTCCTGCCGTATGACGTATTTCGAAGTTGGTAGTCCAAGGGTGATTCAGGTTCTTCAAAACCAAATTTCAAAAAGAAACAAATCACTGTATGGACTAATAGGTATCTTTTAATTTAAAAAAAAAAACATATGATATCAAGATATTAGCTTTTGAAACTCTGCAAAATTCAATAAATACTTTTTTTCGCAATATTTCACAAGTGAACACACCCACTAATGGAATCGTCCGTCAAAACTGAATTCAATAGTAAGGCTAATTAATATCTGATTCAAGTAATTACTGAAAAGAGTTTCTTATTTCAATAATAAATAACGCCGTTGAAAAAAATCACCATCTTGTATCTTTGAATCGGCAGAGAATAAAATGGAAAAGTCGGAATAGATGGCGGCGAGCTATATGTGACCTTATACTGCTACATCAATAAAATATCAGTTTCAATTGTAATTAAAACACCGATTATCTGCTAACCACTGGCTTATCGCCTGTGAATTGTTATATGTGTGCAACAAGCAAAACTCTGTATTCGGGGTTTCAGTCTGGTTAATTTTAAACCAATTTGCACTGTACATGCTGCAAAGGGTGTTCAAAGTTTCGACGATTTCTTTTCGCCATTATACCACACGAGCGAAAAGCACAACCTACACAGCTACTCTAGCAGTAAACATTTAATGTTGCACAAGCCGTTAATTAACGTTGGGTCCGGCGTCAGACTCTATGATGGTCCCGACATAAAGCTATTCGTTTAAGTTGGTTGGGGACCGGAGCTTCTTGTCTCTTGCTTGGCCCACCTGGGCTCCACTTTTTTTCTGCTCACTGTTTCATTAAGTTATTCGGCGCACAGGGATCGCCATCTTCGGGCAGCTTACTGAATCTGTGAGTCCTTGGTTATCATGATTTATTTGTTCGTCCATGATGATTCATTCACTATGTAAAGATTCACTACGAGGACCGAACAACTAACTAAATGTTGTGAAACACTGCAGACGATTAGGGTGAGGTTAGGCGCCTGTAAGTTCCACGGTAATTTATATTACTGATCGTTCTAAGCCGTTGCTTCTGTGGTGGTTCTATTTGTTTTATGTTTTGGATTTGAATATTTGTGCTGTTTGAACCTTATGTATGTTTTCATATTTCTATTTAAGTTCGGGTAACTATAAGTGGTCGCCTATTGGGAAATAGCCGCTTACTATATGTTTTCTAAGTATAAGTTTAGATTTTCCACCTCGGTTTTTAGAGGGGGAATTTCTTCCTGGTTGCGCCTTTTCCTGGTCATTGCCTACTTGTACCTCTTTGTTAGACTGTTAATTTATTTCTGCATAGCACACATGATTTTATTACACGTATAAACAGCTCGTTACCACGGGACAGGATGGACAATGAAAATGATATCTATTCTCGTATTGCATCCGCCCAACAATGCTTTGTATTAATGCCTTGGTTACATTTACTCCAATCATCGTATTTTTCTGCCTGTGATTTTCTCTATGATTTATAGACATCGCAGGTGATCATAGGCTACGATGTAAATGTTTACAATTCATACGGGCATAGTACGATTTCTTGCTCTGGCTTTCGCCTACGTCCTGAGTCAGAACTGTACGCAGATCGTAGGGAAATCGTAGTGTATCCGCACACTTTAAGTGGAAATCGTACCGAACCCATGCGATGTCCGTGAGAAGTCCTTACGATTTCTGACTAAGCCCTTGCTGTCTACCTACGATCGCCTTACGATTTTTCCCCAAGTGGATATCGTATGGAGTCACTAGGGCTTCTGACTGATGCCTCGATAACTTTTGGCCTACGATTAGCTTGCGATGATCGTACGATGCCAATTTGTGCATTTTCGTGCGGTCTTCGCATTGTGACCCTACGATGCTACGACTTTTTACGATCTCCGTAGCCTCTACGATTGTGTAATAGTCTGCACTTTTACAAACTTTTAAAAATCGTAAAACCGTAGCCCATAGACATGTCTTAGGGCATTGTACGGACGCCATACGGAGACCCTGCGATGATTGTGCGGTGGCCGAACGAATTTTGTATGATAATTTGGCGATTATGTAATCGTATAGCGATCGTAGGGAGGCCGCAAGGGGTCATGCCTGGTAGGTTACATTTGCCCCGATCATTGTACGTGTTTTCGTTCTGCGAATTTCCCTACGTTTTTTATACATCGCACGTGATCATGGGCTACGACACATGTTTACAATTCATACGGGCATCGTACGATTTCCTGCTCTGGCTTTCTTCGATGTTCTGTGTCAGAACCGTACGGAGATCGTAGAGAATCGTAGGGTCTCCGCAGACTTAAAGTTGAAATCATATGGAGTCCGTGCGATGTCCGTGAGGAGTACCTACAATTTCTGACTGAGCCCTTGCGGTCTCCCAACGATAGCCGTGCAAAGTTAGGTGTTCGTCCGTCTTTCGAACATATTTTTGAATTTAGATAGGAAACCTGTAGATAATGTAGTTTCAATCTGCTCAGATGAGGCATGATCGGTGACAAAACGTCAACACTGACACCTATTGAAACCTTATGGTGAAATGCAACCATATCCCATCAAAAATACAAAGCAATCACAGGGCGGCCGCACGATAAACGTGCTGACGCCGTCGTATGTCCGTATTATGACCGTACGATTTGATAACTTGCGATGGCCGTACTGATGCCGTACGATCACATAAAAGGTCTACGATTATCTTACAATTTTAGTTTCCAAATTATCACAAAAACCGTGTTGTGACCGCACGATCATCGTACTGTTTCCGTACTGCGCCCGCACAGGGCTACGGTTTTACGATTTTTAAAAATTTGTTTAAGTGCAGACTATTAGAAAATCGTAGAGGCTACGAAGATCGTAGGAAGTCGTAGAATCGTACAGACATCGAAGGGTCACCCTGCGGAGACCGCACGAAAATGCAAAAATTGGCATCGTACGATCATCGCAAGCTAATCGTAGGCCAAATGTAAGCAACGCATCAGTCAGAATTCCAAGGGACTCCGTACGATATCCACTTAGAGTCTGCGGAGACCCTACGACTGCCATACGACCGCCTTGCGTTTTTTTATGAGAACATATAGGGACTCCGTACGGACATCGCACGGGCTTCGTACGATATCGACTAAAAATCTGCGGAGACCTACGGCTACCGTACGATAGCCTTGCGTTTTTGTATCAGAACGTCGAAAAAAGGCAGATCAAGAAATCGTACGATGCCCGTATGAATTGTAAACACATATGTCGTAGCCCACGATCACTTACGATGTCTAAAATCGTAGACCGAAAAATCGTACGGTGATCGGGGCAAATGTAACCTAGGCTTTAGCGCAATGTTCAGAACTATGCAGTTTGTCGACTACTCTGGTCAGACTGCATGGGTAGATGACCAGGCTTTCTTAATGATAGATTTAAATGTGTGTTTGTTTTGACAGATTAATCTATTATTGGTATAATCTAAAAAAATGAATAAATAAATAAAAACACCCGGCTCGCAGCGTGTTTTGAGCCACGACACGAGAAAACCGGTTGTTGGGTTATGAACAGGATTGACGCAAACCCAGCTGTACAACAGATGGTTAGAGGCTTGATGTTTTGATTATAGGAAGCTGAACCATTGTACTATCAATGTAGCGAAAGGCAAGACATTGATCAGTTGTACAGTTCTGTGCATCTGATCTGTGTCTTGGTTCTGGCGTAGCGAGTCCTGTTTTCTCCTGATGTGTTTCAAAGGTATACAGACCATCACTTTAATATGCATAGTTTATAACGCGTATTAACTGCGGCAGATTGAGCCAGAGGTACATGTAAATATATTACTTTGTTAACTTTTTTTTAATTTTGTTTCTCTTCTCAAACTTGTGTTATTTGTGTTACTTTCATAGTATTATGCTCCTCTGGGGCATTCATGTTTTACGAATAAACTTTGAAACTGTGAAACTAAAACTGATCGACGACTGAACGATTGCCAGCAATTTTCAGACAACCATGAACTCAAAATACCCATCAAGACATTTTTAGAGACCAAATCGGGAAATATGTTATATAATTGATAAAGGATCATTATAGAGACAGAAAGTGTTTAGATTTTGATCGAAATTTAAACTAAGCAAAACAGCCATAGGAGATAGTCAAGCAAGATTGTGTGGTTAAGTCTGTGAATGAACAAATAAAAATATACAATTATCACCCAATACGACTGAAAGGGAGCAACACATTTGCTTAATTATAGCAAAGAAGCTGATAACAAGACTATTATTTTGATTTAAGCCACGAGCGTTAAAAGATGTATTCATGGTATCCGATTAGGTTAGGCACAAAATTGGCTGCACAGTTACATGACTGAGCAATTGATACTTTTGGCTGAGAAATTTATTGTAACATACATGCACTGCTCAGCTGCTCAGCTGATCTAAACTATTATTGTCGTATAATTATACATGCACAATATAAAAATAAAACTGATATCCTTTAAGAGCAGTGAACAATTTAATGAGAAAGGGTTTGGGCCATACCACTGTTTCAGCTTCTTAAGCCTCTTCAGTGACCCTTTAGATTTGGCAACATGAAGTCAAAGAGGATTACTGTAATTTTGCACCATGGTATTCGATACAAAGACTAGTATAATCCAAATGGGGCCAAATATGTTAAACTCCAGTCAGAAAATTAATCAAAACCAACAATAATTTTCAGATTTCTCAGAATACCCTCGCAGACCTCTAAGGACCAAAAGGAAAATATAATCTGCACTACGGGTGATGTATGCGGATGCCTTTAGTCAGTTTTCTCATGACGCTGCTCATAAGAAGCACTGGAAGAAATTGCCATTAGTTTTCTAGCGTTTCCTACTTAAGCGCAGTGAACGAATTTCCGAGATAAGCGCAATTGTTTTTCTTCACCTGGGCGGTTTTTCCCTATTTAAGCGCATTTCCTAAAAACAACCCTGATCTGGTCTTGGCCGAATTACATTTAATAAGACTGAGTTCTTGGTGCGGATGTGTCAAGGTAAGTTATCATCTTTAAAGTAAACTTATTTTCTTTGTTGTGGTTATCATTAACATACTCATATAGTCAATTGTTGCTTTAATGTAAGATTTTGTATTTATTGTCTAATATAAATTTACAAATTAGTAGCTGACACAATTTTTGTGACTTCTATCCCAGATTTTACCATCTTAATATGTAAGTGTTATTTTATTCAGTTTTCGTTTATAATGTACGAATCGTGTATAACTATTTAACATTTATTTTAAACCCAATCCTTTGTAAAACTTTCCATTTTAATCCTAAGACAAAATTTGTCCAAGTGATAATTTTGTTATCCATCGTTTTAGCTCGTATATCACGTAACTGACTTAGAATATTTCAAGAACAGCTAGCTTTGCGATAATATTCAAAATTGTCAAATCCAGTGTGAGTACTTTTCTGCATTGCTTAAATAAAGATTTCTTTCTTTATGAATTCGAGTATGTCCACAGGAAAAATAATTTTCGGCGTTGTCCCCAGAAAAAATATAAGTTGTGTCCCAGTAAAATTCATCATACCTGTCCCCAGTAAAAACCATAATCGATGTCCCATGAAAATTGGTTTATCTTCATTATACTACTGTTTATTGTGCCTGCCCTTTCGTTCCTGTTGAAACTTAGGCGGATGACTACCTTGTTGGGAACGAGCTAGTCATTCTGCTCTTCGAGTGTGTTGTCGGAAAAATGTTTTGCTGTGTTTTATGTATTTTCTTTCCCAGCTGGAGTCTACGTGGGCTCGTATGTTGGGACTTCAAATTTAATTGCATCGATTCCTGATCCCTCTATTCTTACTTTATAAAAAAAAATCTGTACAATATTATACAGCTCCAATGATGTTGATGTGGAAGAGTTATGTGCTTTGTCTGGTGGTAACAGGGTTATTACTAGTCTCGTATACAGAGGCTGCTATGTTTCATAGTCTAGCCAGGCCATATGGCAAATAACCGGGGACCATATTTGGTCGACAATATTCTGGAGGAGTCGGTTTTCGCCGCCCCGGTACTTCAGGGATCCTCTTTCGGCGTCCAATGAGTCTTGCAGACGCGTGTCTATCCTGTAGCGCAGGTAACTTTTACATTTGAGCCGCCGCATGGGAAAACCAACAATCTGCATAGCCGAAAACAAAGGCGCAGATCAGCTTCGCAGTAACTGCGAAGCTGATCAGCGCCTTTGTTTTCGCTACACGGATAGTACAATTCTTCTACTTTCTAAATCTAAACTTTCCAGCCTCTGGCCATCTTCTGTGCTTGTACAGGCCGTTTTGTGTCTGACCTGATCGGAAACATAGATTGCTGGTTTTCTCACTCACAGGCTCATTTTATAATTTTCATTTTAGGTAAGAGTAAGTACTAGGTGAAAAATACAACGTAATAATGTACAGCTCGGTTTCAAAAATAACATACCCCTGCAATGTCGCAAAATAAATTGACCTCTTCACCTTCATTAAATCAATCATTGGTTGCTGGTTATTAAGCTGGTACGGATGAAACTTCTACATTTTGTGCATATGGCTATGTGTGTTGAAATGGTATTATTTTTATATTGATCATAAGCAGACCGATTGGACAGGAAGCTGCCTTTGGCATACACCAAAATTCTGACAGATGTAAAGTCAAGTTTTCAAGTTTAGGTGATTGGTATGGTGTACATACTGTGAATTTTGCCACTTTATGGCCTGAAATTGAATGCTATGCAGTGACACCTATTTGAGACATCTTAAAACTTGCACCACACTCGAAACAGTACTGAATCAGAAAGTGGAAGTTTAAAGTACCCACTACCTTGTATACAAGTACATTGCAAATGCATGTTTTAGCACAAAAATTCTCTTCAAAGTTATCAAATGTTATGAATTTGCATCTGAGAATAGCAGTAATAATCGTAATGATTATTTATAGATAGTTTCTATAGAATTGTGTCCCTTGCAATGCGCATATGCCTATGGCAATAATAAAGTAATGTAACGTTTAATATCGACCAGTGAAGCTTAAAATCAGGGCCCAGTTCTTCAAAATTTCGCTAGCTTAACGTCATCGTTAAGACCTCAACTCGTTTTAACTTAAGAAAATGCTGACTGCACAAGCAAATACACTGTAATCTTTTGTTGATAAATTTATCAACAAAAATAACAGTGTATTTGTAATATTCATGTTTGAAATTTTAACGAATTGTTAACTAACGATGTAAATTTTGAACAACTGGGCCCTGGATTTCAATACAGTTCGAGACCCAGCCATAAATAAACGAGCACTACGAACCAAACGTGTCAGTTTAACATCTTAAAAAAGACGTTGGCAAAAAATAAGGAAACCGAATTTCATTACCTTTTCTGTAGAATTCACTGACTGGTTGGCGCTCCCATTGACGTAAGTTGATAAGCCTTTACGCTGAGTTTCTGACTTCTAAGCCCACTCTTCCACTTTGAATATATTTTTCAGGACGTCCTGACGTTTGCATGCGGAATGGCTGTGAGGGCTGCGGGGATGGAGGGGGTGTACCATGTGGTTGTTGTGATGGGGGCGGTGTCATGTGCTGTGCCATCAGTCCAACTGACCCAGACTGGCCATTCCGACCACTGTTTGTTTAACATCATAGAGTCATTGACTGAAGCCTGACAGTTCAGATCACCAATAGCATAACAGTACTGCAAAAAGGACATGATCTTAATATCGATATAACAGCATTTGACAATGTAATACGCACACCAATGCTTTCTCCCAAAAGTGGTGGCTATAGGCGATGTGATACGTATGTGGAATGAAATCATTTTGAAGAAAATAAAAAAAGAAGTTAACTGAAATGTGGTGTCCAAATTCCCATTGACAGACTATCAAATTTACTATGCAGTTTGATAAAGCATTTCGGATAAGCATCTAATCATAAGAAAATTACAACTAATTCCATAATCTAATGATTTTTCCTGCTGCAGTTATTCACAATTAGGTAACGGTCACATTGTCAAAGTTTGACAAGCCGCTAGAATTTCAAAAGAAACAGCTGTGACATTTTTCTTTTGATCACTAAATGTCCTTGAAATCAAGAGGTCAAAACTTTACATCAAAAGATGTTTTCTTTTCTATTTTGGTACACTAAATGGCCATGTCCAGAGAAAAGGCAGAATATGCCATAATGAATTTTTTTGATGTTTTATCTTCATAAACATCATTACCATAAGATTTAGAGTCATTCATTTCGAAGAAGACGATTATCATCTAAATTTGTTATGGTGCATTACATCTGTATTAAATGAAATAAACTGTCCATTCAAAAATGGTTTTGTCTATTTTGTCTTTTTACATGACACAGCTCTGTACTGCTACTATGACAAAAGTATACTGCTGTCTTCCTGGGGTTACTTAGGTCATTTTATACTACAAAGGGTTTACACATCCTTTGAAAACAGATTTTACTGTTAGGAACAGGATGAAAGGTGGAGAAGGGTGAATTGAAAAAAGTCATTAGATTTCTTTACCAGTTGTATTTTCCAGCCCTGGTTAGCTGTGCTCTGTCATTTGCGATTTATATTTGAGCCGCCTCGTGGGAAAACCAAAAATGTGGTTTTTGAACAGGTCTGACACAAACTGGGCTGTACGGTCACAGAAGACAGTTAGAAGCTTGAAATTTTGGAGTTAAGTAGAGGAGGAATTGTACTATCCGAGTTGCGAAAACAAAGGCGCTGATCAGCTTCGCGGTTACCGCGAAGCTGATCTGCGTCTTTGTTTTCGCATATGCAGATTGTTGGTTTTCCCTCGGGGCGGCTCATTTGTTAAATTTCCCACTAAAATTTTCTAATGATGATTTTATGTGGTCTTAATAAAATAAAAATCATTTGAATATTTCACTGACTTTTTCCATTCTGCATTGCAATACGATCAAATATTGTCAAATGATTTTTATGCGTTCAGTCCTACGCCATTCCATTTTCGGAATCGTCTTTATCTAAATCTGATTTTGAATCTGGATACGTGTGCAACAAATTACTGGTGAAATGTCTAAATTGAAGTGTAACAAAAGAAATGATCCACTGGTGCTAAAACGATTAAAATCATACACCTTATCTATGTGTAAATCTCATATGAGGGTCGGTCCAAAAGTTCTGTCACTTCCTTTTGTTCTCAGTAACTTAAATTATTTTGTAAGAACCATATCTGAAAGACCATTTTTCTGGCTATAACATGTGGTAAAAATTTTGTGTGGCTCTTCGTCAATGGAATCAAATATATCACTCTACTCCCGTAAAAGACGTGACTCTCTCAAACTGGCATATATAATAGTTAAAAAATAGTATTCCATTCTTTACAGAAAAACGACTAAATTCGAAAAAAAATATAATCAATGCCATATATTTTTCATATATTAAAATTACAGTTTCAGTTCAAAGGGCATCTATTGACATCTACACGTTGGCCATGGAGCTTAAAAAAGCTTAGCTCCTACAGGAGCTATATTGGTACCACTGTTTAATGAATATTATGATCCTTAGATCAAAGGACGGTCATAATGAGGTGATTATCACATCTCTGCAGGGAGGAGAGAATAAAGAGGCCCCTAAAGGATAATACGTGTAGTTCCACTGTTTATTGGCTTTATGGTCACTGATAACCTGTGCAATAAAACTGCCTCCCTCTGCAACCTATAGTGATTTTTCCTGTTTTGGCCCCTTACCTGTACTCTGAGTTATTGTCAGGCCAATAGCTTTTCTAGTACCCTGCTCTTTATCTATTGACCCTCAAAAGACAGTGAAATAGATCTTTAAAACGCATTTAACCATTTTATTGTTTCATCATTGTGTGCTCTACAGTAAACTCATAAAAAAACAAGCAAATAGTCTGGTTCAGTGGTACCAGAAATGCTATGGGGACACAGACAACAATATTCACAGATTCAAGAAAACGTGCCAGTGGTTTTACCCCAATACAGATGTCTTTTAAGGCGTCTATTTCGAACTATTTATTTCTTTCGTGCATTATTTTGCACCATTAAAAAGGCGAAATGTAGCCCTTTCAATCAAGATATAGTACAGTAACATATCATGTCTATTAACAAAGTTATAACACGCAAATAAATATATAAATAATAGTGTTTTGTGATAAACACAAATATACAACAAGGTTCTACATTAATCACAATTATTAATTGGTTTGTGATAAATCTGATCGAATTTTACACTGCACATCATATTTCTTGCAGTGTTGAGTTGATAAAAACACAGTTCATTAGTAAACCATGGGTCCAAATCTGCATTCAAATTGTAGAACATCATAAACTTGCTTTAAATCATAAAGAATCTGTAACATTTATCATAAAGAATCAGTAACATATATCATAAAGAATCCGTTACCCACATTTTGATATCATACAGAATCTGTAACGTATCATCAAGAATCCGTAGCATGCAAAAAAAATGAAAAAGGGTTATTACGCAGGGTAATGTAGAATTTGAAGGTCCTCATATCACTTTTATTAACTGTTTCAATGTTTCCAAACATGTTTGCTTAGGAATTCACATAATTATACCGAATTGCCATGTTTTTCATATTTGCTCAATTTATCTAAATGGTTTTATTTTGAAACCCTAACATGTAGAATATATACATAGATTAATATAAACCATGCTACTAATATGTCTCCTGACAAAATTTAGATCTACAACTATCTTGATGTGACGCTCCGGTGCCAGGTCTTGGTGAGTAAGTACCTGAAGGCTCACAGACTCGCTCCTTTAGGTCTACTGGTGTTTTCACTTTGCGGTGAACACTCATGATTATACTTTAGATTGCTTATACAATGATTATTAGATTCATTATACAATGTACTCTTTTCCTTTTTTAGTTTTTAACAGAACACTTTAAATGGATTAATTACTCTTTTTTTTAACGTGAATCTTGTACATTTGTGATATTTTATTTCGTGTATTTTAATTGATGTACATTTTGTATGTAAATCTGTGATACATGTATTGTTTTTCAATGCAAATTGAAAAATATAGTGTCTCGTAAGTCTGTATAGGCTGGATATCAAATATGTTTTAGCATGTTGGAAATCTGTATATATTGTATGTATTTGATATGCGACACTTAAATAAACTATTAAAATTAAAAAACTATCTAAAGTTACCATTTTTTGCTGTTTGCAATTGGGAGAATCAATCCTTGTCAAGAATCCGTAGCATTTGTCAAGAATCCGTTACCTGATATCATCAAGAATCAGTAGCAGATATCATAAAGAATCACTCACACTGTGACGGACCTAAAACAGTTTGACACCTATGACAGAACTTTCTGACCCATCCTCGTATTTCAACAAATTTTTTGCAACATCAATGTAGCCGTTATATTGATGTTAAACGGTCAGTTAAACGATCAGTTAAATGAATGACCGTGCAGTGACGATTTTTTTAAATTCAGTTTTACGTCCCTTTGAAGATTATTTCAGCTCATATGAGACGTGCCAATTAAGAGGTGGGCGAAAACGGGAGAACCCCGAGAAAAACCACCTGGCACACACGCAAGCAGAACTTGGCTTGTCTAACATGTGGCCAGAGCGGGACTCGAACCCACACCAGACACAGCGGTGATATGATCGATCGGGGGCCGCTGCAGTGACGATTTCGAAATGTATAAACATTAACTGAAATGCCATACAACGCTGAAATACCTTTTCGTTTGGCAAATAAGCATAACTTTTTGTAAACGCATTCTGGTGATTTCCAGCTTCGGACTATACCTCGAATGAGTTCGGAATTTGGTCAAACCAATCAGGGACTGCGGAGTTACTTGCCCTTGAACATTTGAAAAAAATCCCCAAAGACTTACAAGGCGGCCCTAAAAAGTCTCCCCGTACATCATTCATAGTGCAGATTATATTTTCCTTTTGGTGCTTTTGAGATCAGCGAGGGTATTCTGAGAAATCAGAAATTTACTATCGGTATAGATTCATTTTCTAACCAATGTTTAATATATTTGGCCCCATTTGGATTATACTAGTCTTTGTATCGACTACCCTGTATTCTCTTTGGCTCCATATTGCCAAATCTATAGGGTCACTGAAGAGGGTTAAGTAGCCGAAACCGCGGTATGGCCCATCCCATTTCTCATTGATATTTTCACTGCTCTTAAAGGATCTCAGTTTTATTTTATTTACAAGTAGTAAAGTGGTGCCAACACGTTTTCTCTGCTATTAGAATTTTGTATCAAATCTTTTTCATACTTGCAGGACACAAGGAAAACCATACAGCTCGGATGGATTCGAAATTTTGCTAGATCCACCTTTATTTTTGTTAAGATCTTTATTCTTGGCAATAACGAGGACAACAATAATATCAGATGTGCTTCGTAAGCTGTCTTTGAATGCTTGAAAAAATGATAATTAGTGTTGTTTAACATTGTCATTTCGAGTTTTGATGATTTTTGATTGGATCCTCATCACTCTTGGTAGTAACCAAGACAACCGGCCAGATCGGATCACACACTGCAGAGTTGACTGTCCTTGTGTTTCTTGAAAAATCTCCATGTTATTAGCTAAAATGACCTTGGCAAAAGGTCCATTTTTACAGATCAAAGCTAACGTGAGCGTTCTCAGACCCAATTGTCATCTGGTTTTGTTTTAAATTTCAACATTCAACAGTCGCTTTCTAAATACAAACATTTTAACAAATATCTCGTTCCGACCCGTATGTGCCCTGGCTATAAACAAGTATGACTTGAACCTTCAGTTAGCTTTGTCTAAGACTATATACTGTAACATTTACGTGAGCATTCTCAGGTCCTCTGGTTTTGTTATAGTTTTCAACATTCAACTGTCGCTTACTAAATATACCAAAAATTTAAAACTGGCTATAAACAAGTATATATATAAAATATGATTTGAACCTTCAGTTAGCCTTGTCTAAGACTATACTGTAATGCAACTTTTATAAACTTGGTCAGCTGTTAATTGTATAAAAATTGTAGATCTAGGGTCAGTTGTTCAAAACTTCGTTAGCTTAACGCCATCGTTAAAGTCTCAACTCGCTATGTAAATGCCGAATACATAAGCAAATACACTGCTATTTTTGATGATGAAATGTGAGAATCCTTTGCACAGCAAAGCATTCTCAAATTTTATCAACAAAAATAAATGTATTTGTAATATTTATGTTTGAAATTTGAATGAATCGTAACTAACGATGTAGTTGGGCCCTGGTCTACCACTTCTAGCAGAATGCGACGTTCAGGACCCAGTTGTTCAAAGCATCGTTAGCTTAACGATATCGTTAAGACATAAATTTGTTAAGCAAATATGAGCTAAAGTAACAAATACACTGTTATTTTTTGTTGAAAAAAATGTGAGAATCCTTTGCAGTGCAAAGGATTCTCACATTTTTTCAACAAAAAGTAACAGTGTATTTGTAATATTAATGTTTGAAATTTTAACAAATCGTTAACTAACGACGTCGTTAGTTTTGAACAACTGGGCCCAGTATTTTTACAAAGCGTGGCTCAGATATTGCTCAAAGTCCCATGGTAAAACGATGTCATGGTAAATTATTATTTCAAAAAGTAGATCACATCAGAAACACATGTCCATAAAAAGTATACCCCCTTGATCCCCATTTTTTCTTTTTTTTTTAATTCAGTTTAACGTCCCTTTCAAGATTATTTCAGCTCATATGAGACGGGCCAATCAGTCGGTGGGGCGAAAACTGGAGAATCCCGAGAAAAACCACCTGACTCACCCGCAAGCAGAACATGGCTTGTCTCACATGTGGCCAGAGCGGGGCTCGAACCCACACCAGTCACAGCGGTGAGATGATCGAGTGATTAAGAAACAGCGCTCTTAACCACTCGGCCACGGGGGCCGCAATTCCCAATTTAATATAGCAGAACTGGGTTAAAAACGGATATACATGCTCATTTGTTTTCTTGCTTGTGATCCAAAACACAGATTGTGGATACTTGTCGACGCGGCCCTAACGTGTACCCACAACCAATGTTTTGAGCAAAACCGTTTAAAAAATATTATTTTTTCTAATGAAGTTTAGTACATTTTTGCAGCTGGTTTTTGTTTTGTTTTGTTTTTTATTTTTTTTTTAATGGAATGGCCAAATTTTCGTAATGTTTCTTTGATGTGGTCCTCATTAACATTCCCATATAGACAATTATTGTCAGTTTACCATAACAGTTTGATTTATTGCGAGATAAAAATTCATAAAAGTAGCTGATACCACTTTTGGGGCTTCCATTCAAGAATTTTCTGTCTAACGTGTAAGTGTTATATTTTCTGTTACTTGGCATCGGAAATAATTCAAGGTTATTTATTTTATAAATTGACAGGCAAAAGTTGAATGACATGATTTTCATTTTCAGTTAACCATCAAAGGACCCGTGTGTTTATTACATGCAATTGAGTGCTGTAAGAATTTGCATGGTTTCACTGGCTTGCTTTAAGGAACTTTCGAAAATAGATGTCTTTATAAAAACACGCTATAAAATGCACTATACACATTTTGCTTTAACTGCTGTAAAAATTGGGGGAAATCATATGGAAATGTGTCCGCTTTTATTTTTTCCGTAAAACACAGATTGTGGTAACACTGTAGAACCGCCTCGGCCAGACGGTTATAACGAGAATCCACAATCTATGTTTCAATGATATTTGTATGTTTTTGAATCAGTGAAATGATGTCGACGTGGAAGTGTTACGTGCTCAGTCTACTTGCGACGGGCTTACTAGTGTCAACTTATGTCGAAGCCGTGCCATATGGTCAATATCCTGGTGCTATATTTGGCCGTCGATATGTTGGCGGTGTTAGCTATCGGCGTCCCAGTACTTCGGGTGTCTTGTTTCGGCGTCCAGTGAGTCTTGCTGAAGCGTGTAGCGTCTGTAGTCCAGGTAAAGATATTTTTGTCTTTTAAACATTTAGCAAATGTAGATGGAATTTGCTTCTACGATATGTTTTATGATAAAACATGTTCTTCTTCTGCATTAGAAATCAGACTTACAAATGCGAATGCAAAAAAAAAAAAAGTGTGCGCATGCACAGAGCAAATTTCCCCGATTTGCATCATTAAAGACAACAAACATCAGTTTTCAGTTTTAATCGAAACGAAAATCAGTTTGTGCATGTTATACCCTAGTATCTCATGAATAGGAATCATAAAGCAACACTGACCTGAAATTATCATCGGTTTACCCTTAACCACTGGCATATTGTTGCATTTCTTTTATGTTCAGTATACAAGTATTTAGTTTTTCCCACCTTGGTTTTTGGAGTGGGAATTTCTTTCAGAAATCCATTTCCTGATTATTTCATACTTTTACCTTTTTTATTTTACACTTAGCAGTGAAATCAATGTATTTCAAAAATGGATAAAAGTGATGTCAAGTTTCACTGCAGAATTGATATTGATATTTTCACTAGTGATTGATATCAGCCGATATTTTCACTGTAGAGTTTGGATTACTTCTGTTTCCATTCACTTGACGTCATTAAATGTGCCTCACTTCAGAAATTCAAATGCCTATAACGAAAACATAAAGTGTGGGTTTTCATTTTCTTAGTTAGAACGTTAGGAACAATGTGGTACCAAAATTATTTGTGTTTTCAAAAATTTTTGGTTTTTACATTTTCACCGCCTGTTTTGTGAATAGGAAAATGCCTATGTATTGTATAAAATAAAAAGAAAATTTACTTTTTATCGGCAAATACCAAATATATTTCATCGAGTGAGTTGAAAACATCTAAATTTTCACTCGTGCTACGCACTCAATAACCTTTTCATTACATGTATATACCCTAAAGTACGCAATGGAAGGTTTGTAAATGCTCATTCCTGGCATCTCCAGTCCTGATAGACATTTCATTTGGCCACATTTCATGTAAATGTATCGTTTCTGACGACTTATCACCATATTGCAACACACGCAGAGCTTCGCCTTTGTGTACGCGAGAACCGTGACGTTGCAGTAAAATTGATGATGCCGACGTGACTCTTGGGAGTCGTTGCGATCGGAAATTTCATGAACAAAGTTAGAAATTCGGAGTACAAAAAAAATAACACTTTTAAATTATTGTTCTTCCAAAGTTTGCGGTATTTGTCTTGAAATGAAGTTTCAGTGTGTATTTATTGTGAGAGGAAATCTTATTTTTTCTAGTTTCGTCGTTCGTTTAGTTGAAATGGAAATGGAAAAAGGCTGCCAGATGTTTTTTTCAATGGCGACTTACTTTACTATCGAAAGTAGTCCCGCCGGGAACGCTTCTTTAGACCCGTGCAAACTATTGAATATGACATAAGTTTCCATCGAAAACATTCTAAACTATTGAATATGGAAAAAGACGATGTAACGTCATTTTAACGCGTTAAAACGTAACAAACATGTGTAGACATTTGCGGTAACGTCAGAAGTTTGGTGGAATTTCATCAGTGCAATGGTCGAAAAGTTATTGAGATACTGAAGGTTTAAAATGATTTTATTTTGTTTATTTCGTGTAAGAATCGAAAAAGATCAGCTCTACTGCGTGAATTGTTGAGTAATAATTCACTGTTTGTCAGTCAGTTGTACGCAGATAAATCACTCGCGCTGCACGCTCGTGATTTGATCTCACAACTCACTGCTACAGCTGATCTATTTCTTAAATATTCAATATTTTCAGCAATGTAAAATGAACGGAGTAATTTCTGCGGTATAAATATATAATGGGATATACATGTATGCTGTGTTGGAGCAAAAATGGATTTCAAATGGCACCCCAATCTAGAATAGCAGTCCCACAAAATGTCGAAGCACTTCCAAATCTGGCCACAACAGTTACTGTTGACTGGAACGTCAAAGCAAGAACAACTAAAAATGCGTGTTTGTAAAACACTATGCCCCCAACTGCATGCTTGTCCCTAAACTGGCAGTTTGTATGAACCATTAATTTCACTCAAATGTAGAAAAAATAATAATTTCCTGAAGAAGCTGTTCGACTGCCTCTGTTTTGACCTTGATCCTGAAACAGAATGTAAGCTTTTTGCAGACAAGTTAGAAATGAAGTAAAAATAAAAAAGAGTAATTTTATCAACATTAGATGGAAAGTCCTCGAAAGTTAATCAGGTGGTCTTCCTCTTAGCCCCAAACAGTATACCAAATATGAAAGCTCTCGCTCAAATACTTTTTGAGATATCTTGTACACATGATTTTCAAATTTTGATTTCAAAAGGACATAACTCCAAAAAGGGGCATAACTCGGACATGAAAAAATATGGGTCGACTATTATTTCATGAGGAATTTGTATGTGTAATTTCTAAACCCTAGAATTCACCGTTCAAAAGTTTCAAATTTCGCTGAAAAGTGGCAAAATCAATAAAAATTTCAAAATTGAATATTTTTTTAAAATTTGACGGAAAGTTTTCAAAAGTTGATCAGGTCATCTACTCCGCAGCCCTAACCTGTATGCCAAATATGAAGGCTCTAGCTCAAATACTTTTTGAGATATCTTGCAAACAAGATTTTCAAATTTGGTTTTTCAAAGGGACATAATTCTGAAAAGGGGCATAACTCGGACATGAAAAAAATACGGGTCAACAATTTTTCATGATAAATCTGTATATGAAATTTCAAAACCCTCGCATTCACCGTTCAAAAGTTTCAAATTTCACTGAAAAAGTGGACAAATCAATCAAATTTTCAAAATGCCATATTTTTGTCAAAATTTGACAGAGAGTTCTCAAAAGTTGATCAGGTCATCTACTCCGCAGCCACAACCAGTATGCCAAATATGAAGGCTCTACCTCAAATACTTTTTGAGATATCATGCACACAGATTTTCAAATTTTGTTTTCAAAGGGACATAACTCAGAAAAGGGGCATAACTCGGACATGAAAAAAATACGGGTCAACTATTTTTTCATGAGATATATATATGAAATTTCAAATCCCTAGCATTCACCGTTCAAAAGTTTCAAATTTCACTGAAAAGTGGAAAAATCAATCAAATTTTCAAAATTCCATATTTTTGTCAAACAAGATTTTCAAATTTTGTTTTCAAAGGGACATAACTCAGAAAAGGGGCATAACCCTGACATGAAAAAAAAAATACGGGTCAACTATTTTTTCATGAGGAATATAAATATGAAATTTCAAATCCCTAGCATTCACCGTTCAAAAGTTTCAAATTTCACTGAAAAGTGGAAAAATCAATCAAGTTTTCAAAATTCCATATTTTTGTCAAAATTTGACAGAGAGTTCTCAAAAGTTGATCAGGTCATCTACTCCTCAGCCCCAAACAATATGTCAAATATGAAGGCTCTAGCTCAAATACTTTTTGAGATAACGCATCCTCCACTTATATTGTCTTATTCTGCAAGAAACAAATTTGGATAGTACTAGTCTTTGTGTTGACTTCCCTCTTGAAAGTTACAAATTTACAGTAATTCTCTTTGTTGCCAAATCTAAAGGGTCACTTGAGTATCCGAAACCATGGTATGAGCCACCCCTTTCTCATTAATATGATCACTGCTCTTAAATGATCTGTTTTAATCATTGATTGTCAATAAGGCAGACAAAGAAGTTATTTTACTAATATGGCTAATGCATTTTTAAAGTCTTTTTAAAAACTCTAATTCATGGGAGAATTTCGGGTTGATCAGAGGAACGTTTATTTTCCAGAACAGTATGATATGTTGTTTTTGTTTTTGTATTTTAGTTTGTTAAGAGTTATTAGAAACATCTTAATCTTAATGAGTCAGTTCTGAAGTAAGAAAAAATACGAAGAAGTTTAATTAGAAATTCATGAGTAGTTTCTTTTATGGCTAACGGCCGTCACTGAAGACTTGATGTCCATGCCAATTAACGTTAGGTTCCCGAAACCTACATAAAAGAGGAGTGTAGGCAGAAGCATGACACACATAAGTAACAAAACCCGCATCTTGTAAAGCTAGAATGCACATCTATCCAACAATCCAGGTAAATCTGGCACCGTTGTAACCGACGTTGTTTTTAGCTCACCTGAGCCGAAGGCTCACAGGTGAGCTTATAGGATGGCCATGATCCGGCGTCCGTCCGTCGTCCGTCGTCCGTCGTCGTCGTCCACCATTTTCAAAGATCTTCTCCTCTGAAACCGCTTGGCCAATCAAAGCCAAATTTTATGTGAAGCATCAATAGGAAGGGGGAACCAATGTGTATATAAATAATTCAGGTCACATGACCAAGATGGCCGCCATGCCCATATATGGTAAAATCCTTTAAAAATCTTCTTCTCCAGAACCCAAAGGCCTAGGATCTTGAAACTTGGCATGTAGCATAAGTGACTCAAGGTCTACAATGTGTATATAAATAATGACCTTAGGATGACCTTGACCTATTTTACGGCAAGGTCAACAAAGGTCACCAATGCATTTGAAGGGGGAAAACTTTTAAAATGTCATTTAAAGTGATTGTCTTGCAGGAAATGGGCATAAGGACTGAATATTTATGATTCTGAAAAAAATTGGACCCCAGGGGCTCATATGCCCCCACCCTGGGGCAATAATACATGTATATCTCCATAATATTCAAACATCTTCTCCTCTGAAACGCTTGGCCAATCAAAGCCAAATTTTATATGAAGCATCTATAGGAAGGGGGAACCAATGTGTATATAAATAATCCAGGTCACATTACCAAGATGGCCGCCATGCCCATATATGGTAAAATCCTTTAAAATCTTCTTCTCCAGAACCCAAAGACCTAGGATCTTGAATCTTGGCATGTAGCATAAGTGACTCAAGGTCCACAATGTGTATATAAATAATGACCTTAGGATGACCTTGACCTATTTTCAGCAAGGTCAATAGGTCACCAATGCATTTGAATGGGGAAAACTTTTAAAATGTCATTTAAAGTGATTGTCTTGCAGGAAATGGGCATAAGGACTGAATATTTATGATTCTGAAAAAAATTGGACCCAGGGGCTCATATGCCCCCACCCCGGGGCAATATACACGTATATCTCCATAATATTCAAACATCTTCTCCTCTGAAACCGCTTGGCCAATCAAAGCCAAATTTTATATGAAGCATCTATAGGAAGGGGGAATCAATGTGTATATAAATAATCCAGGTCACATGACCAAGATGGCCGCCATGCCCATATATGGTAAAAACCTTATAAAAATCTTCTTCTCCAGAACCCAAAGGCCTAGGATCTTGATACTTGGCATGTAGCACTAGTGACTCAAGGTCCACAATGTGTATATAAATAATGACCTAAGGATGACCTTGACCTATTTTACGGCAAGGTCAACATAGGTCGCCAATGCATTTGAATGGGGAAAACTTTTGAAATGTCATTTAAAGTGAAAGTCTTGCAGGAAAATCACAGTAAGACTGAATATTAATGATTCTCAAGGAGCTCATATGCCCCCACCCTGGGGCAGTATGCATGTATATTTCCAAAATATTCAAACATCTTCTCCTATGAAACCATGTGGCCAATCAAAGCCAAATTTAATGTGAAGCATCTATAGGATGGGGTAACCAATGTGTATATAGATAATCCAGGTCACGTGACCAAGATGGCCGCCATTCCCATATATGGTAAAAACCCTTCAAAAATCTTCTCCTCCGGAACCGGTGGACCGATTTCAAAGAAACTTGGCATGAAGCATGGATGGCTAAAGTACTACAATGTGCATATAAATCATGACCCTTTGGAGACCTTGACCTATTTGACGACAAGGTCAACATAGGTTGCCAATGCATTAGAATGGGGAAAACTGTTAACATGTCATTTGAAGGGAATAAATAAAATAGAAATTGGCAAATGGACAGAATATTGATTATTCTGAAAACAAATGGCCCAAGGGTTTCATCTGCCCCTGCACTGGGGCTAAATACCATAATATTCAAACATGTTTATTTGCATATGTAGCAGATCTCAGGTGAGCGATTACAGGACCATTGGTCCTCTGGTTTCTTTAAGTCATAAAATTCTTCCTGTGCATTTTTGGGGAAAAATTATCGATTATTATTATTATTATTATTATTATTATTATTATTATTATTATTATTATTATTATTATTATTATTATTATTATATACTGGATAATGTTTCGACTCGAAACTCCCGAATGCGTGAGTCAGTCATAGAGTCATTGAGCGAGTAAGTAAGTGCAAGCAAGAAAGTATTTCAATTTAAAAGGGTTGCAGAAAGGTTGGTGAAACTTAAAATACGAAGGTACCTCAAAGTATAATTACGTGCAATTGGTGAGTCACGGACAAGTCCTGTTTTCCTATTGGAACCACTTCTATCTCATAACAATACGGAAGTGTTTCATTAGAATCTCTTCATTTTAGGGTTGATAACCATGCCAATGAACGTATAGTTCCCGAAACTACATGTAAGCGGTATGTATGCAGAAGCAGGGCACGAATTAGTAACACAATCCGAATCTTGTAAAGCTAGAATGCCCATCTATCCATCAATCCAGGTAATTCTGGTACCGTAGTAACCGGCGTTGTTTTTACTTTTTGCATTAAAATTCTTCCTGTGCGATTTTCGGGGGGAAATCTATCGAGAACGATGCAAACGTCCCACAATCTTGCCTACAAGTCATTGCAAAATGCTCGTTTGCTTCCAGTTTTGTGCGTATTTTGGAAAATACGAACAGTTTCTGTAGAAATCGGCCGAATAGACCTTGGCCGAACCTTGTTTACCAACTTCGGATCGAATGTTTGGAAAAAATATACAAAAACAGTTTTTCGTTCAAGCAGAAATAAAAAGTCATGTTAATTCTCCATTAGATGCGCGTTTTACTTCATCGCAAACGTTTATATAACATTGAACAAAACAAGAAACTTATTCGCATCCATCAAATTTTGTAGCGAAAGCACCGTAGTAACCGGTGTTGGAACCGTATCACCGTTGTCAACGTTGGACAGGGTGTTACCTAAGAAGCTGACTTAACTGGTTGACATATAAATGAGCCCCCTCATGAGAAAACCAACAATCTGCATATGCGAAAACAAAGGCGCAGATCAGCTTCGCAGTAACTGCTAAGCTGATCAGCGCCTTTGTTTTCGCTACTCGGATAGTACGATTCCTCTTCTACTTAAATCCGAAATTTCAAGCTTCTAGCTCATTTTCTGTGCTTGTACAAGTCGGTTTGTGTCAGACCTGTTCCGAAACCACATTATTGGTTTTTTCCACGAAGCGGCTCAAATATACGGTTTAAACCAGTTGAAACAAGTCTATATGACAGGTGTTTCATCTTTTCTGATAGCATAAATATGAAGAAATTAGCATGATTGATATTTCCTGCTGTATTGTATTTCAACAGGTACATGAATATTATAAATCGGTCAAAATACATCAGAATATCAGAATTGTTACATATATATTAAACAAATAAATTTGACTCGTCCATGTTTTAATAAAAAATAAAACTGAGATCTGTTAATATGTTAACCGATAATAAATTTCTGATTTCTCAGAATATCCTCGCTGATGTCAAAGGATCAAAAAGAAAATATAACCTGCACTATGGATGATGTACGGGGAGACTTTTTAGGGCCGCGCGGTTTCGACTATTAAAGTCTCGTCAGTGACCCTCTAGATTTAGCAACATGGAGCCAAAGAGAATTACTAAAATTTTACAACTTTCAACAGGGTAGTCGCTACAAAGACTATTAGAATGGTTCCAAATATATTAAGTAGCCGAAACCGCGGTACGGCCCATCACCGTTTTCATTAATATATTCACTGATCTCAGTTTTTATTTTAATTGCTATTTCTGCAGCTGGTATTGTGCCGTGTGGAGCCCTAAAAAGTTTCTCCGTACATCTTCCATCGTGCTGATTATATTTTGGGATCAGCGAGGATATTCTGAGAAATCAGAAATTTATTATCCTCTAACCAATATTTAATATAGTTGGTCCCATTTGAATACTATTAGTCTTTTTATCGACTATTCTGTTGAAAGCTTCAAAATTGGCTCGATGTCTTAGGTAGCCGAGACCGCGGTATGACCCATCACCTTTCTCATTTATATGTTCACTGGTTTTTTTTTTTATTTTATTGTAGGTATGGCGTTGTAGATAATAATGTTATTTAAGTAACTTACTCGCAAACACATACGTGTTTGGTATCATTTGAACAGCTATCTGTCTTCAACTTTGAAGCTAGTTTTATGAAGGTTGTATGATGCTGACTTTCAGAATAGTTTTCAAGCATAGCTACGGTGGTCGATTCATACATGTAAGTTAAAAATGACGTCAGAGAATGTTTATAAATACGAAGGGCGTTCAAAAAGTTCGCGGAAAAGTGCCATCATATTCTTATTTTGTAAATCAGCTGAATTAAACTATTATAGTTATATGGACAAACATGATTTGGACTTATACAGCAAATTTTGCTGCTCTAGCATAAATACAATGTTAACAGTGGTTGCTATTGAAACCGTACATCACGATTACCGGCCCACTTTATTCATTTGTGCAAAAAGTCGATGTTTAATGATGACGTTGCATTTGATAGTTTACCGTGCTTTTTTCACCAAACTTTGTATGAGCAAAGTTCAATATGTTTGCGGTGAGCACACGACGTCGTATAAGTGTGTGACGTCATTTGGGCGTAAAACGGCCATATTGTTTAGTGGGTATGCCTAAAATGCGAAGGGAACACCGGTATTTTTGGAACGGACTATGAAAGAAAGAAACGCTGCTAAGAGCAGAAAGCGCATATGGCAACAAGGAAATTAAGAAAACGGTAATCAACAAGTAGTATGCATGATTTCTACACTAACAGAAAAGCGTCCATGTCGACTCGCGCAGCGTTACGTCAAATAACGTCATACCGTCGTGATAGAAAAGAGTAGAATTCGTGAAATGCACAACATATCGAATGGTAGTTTCGGCACAATTCACCGCATTATACACACAGAACTGACAATAAGACGCCTGTATGCCAGGTAGATTCCAAAAATGCTTAAGAGCTACCCAACAGCGGCATGAATGCGTATAGCATGACGTTGTTATGACGTTGGGCCGGTTTTACTGTTGTAACCTTAGAAACGCACGTGATTTAATGCCTAATTTTCATCCGACTTTATTCAAACTTTTGGAGTGGGAATCTTTTTCTGATTGCGCCTTTTCCTGATCTTTGCCTACTTGTACCTTTTTGTGCATGTGTTAACTATATGTTGATTTACATCGTGCACAGAGAACGTAAATTTCCCATGACAATTACAATTTTAGCAGCACTTTTCCTCGAACTTTTTGAACCCCCCTCGTATAAATGAATATGTCTTTTGTTGTAAAGTTTCTCTCATTTTGTCCGTTAGTTCTTTTATCAATTACGTTAATCGTTGTCGGTTTAACGCAGAGGTATACAGCTGGGCCAAAGCCACACTGGGTTTTAAGGTTGTGTTGCCGGTTTGAATCTCAGTTAAAGAAAAATGGTGAGACGAAGACAAGCTGGTGACACTTTCTGTTATATTTTATATTTCAGGACGCCGTGGCCAGTGCATGCAGAGAGGCTGTGGGCCATGTGGAGATTTAGGTGGCGTACCGTGTGGTTGTTGTCTTGGAGTCCCAAGTGTCATGTGCTGTGCCAACATGCCTCCTGACTGGCCATTCGGTCCGCGGTGGATCTAACATCATTCAGTCGATGACCAAATACAACCCGTGTACTACAGAGATTTTTCTTACAACTGTAAAAATTGAAAATCATCAATTGTTTTTTTTTATTTTTCCTTTTCTTCATTATTCTCAAAACATACGTTGTGTATACATGTTGGAACCGCCTGCCCTGGGGGTTCTATCGAGTACCCACAATAGGAAATAAGAAAAGCCTAGTTTTACTATATGAGTATTAGGTGTAATACTATAAAAATAAGTATTAGGTGTAATATCATTCCGTCAATTACTGAAGACTAATACTGCGTTTACACTATGTTCCCGGCGGTCACGGCGGCCACGTTTCAGACAACCGTGAGCAAAACGGGATAACCGTGAGGCAACGCAGGGGAACGGGATAGGCAAACGTAGCACGCCGGGATAACCGTGGACACCGTGACAAATTTTTTGACAGTTTAAAAATCTGCCACGGCAGTCACGGCGGAAATGAGAAACGTAATGGGCCGTGATAAAACGGGCTGAACCTAACACGCCGTGACAGAACGTAACAGTACGTAGCGAAACTTGGAGGCGGTCCATAGTGCAGCGGGAGGCTAGTGAATAGCCCGGCAAGCTACGGATCTTCCACGTTCTGTTGCGTTTGGGCACGGTCGTCTCACGTCTCGTACCGTTTCCTACGGAATACTCAACACGTTTTGTTGCGTTATGTTACGGTGCGTTACGGTCTTTGACGGTGTTCACCCCGTTCTACTACGTATGTCACGTTGTGTTACGGTTATCACGGCGCGTGAAGTTTATAGATATAAAATGGCATATCATGAGGACAAGTTCCTTCATATTGGAGCAGTCACTATAGTGAACAATACAGACCATACGCTGCACTATGCAATTGAAGAAGAACTACAATTCCGAGCTTTCTTAATCACCTCTACAATCAGTTGTTGAGGAGCGCGGTTGTTATTATTTCAAAGGACTTATTCGTTAACAAAAGGGGAAAAACGTGCTTTATATTGTATGGTGTCTACGTTTCGTCCGTAGCTGACCTTGACAGACCGAAAAAAAAAACGTGTTACGCCTTGGTCAAAACGCAACTGACCGCAACAGAACGTAACAGGCCGTAATAGAACGTGCTAATAATCGTGATAGATCGTGGTAAACCGTAACGTACCTTAGCGCATCCGTGACACACCGGCTTATCACTAACTCGGCTTGTTACGGATATCGTAATACAAAGTAAGAAAACGTAACAAAACGTGGTAGATCTTGAAAATCAGAGAACTCCACGGCACGCTACGTTTCTAGCAAACGGGGCTGCCGGGGCCGCCGGGAACATAGTGTAAACGCAGTATAATGAGCTGCCCACTGAGCATGAAAACAATCCGTGAAGGAGATAGCTTTTGGCCACCCCAAAAAAATACCAAGTATTTCTATCACACCCAAAACAAATATATATGTAAATATATAAATATCCCCAAAAATTCCCTTACCCAAAAATAAATATTCATATTTTCTGAAAACTCCCAAACATACTGAAATTCAAAAATTTAACCCCAAAAAAGATCATCTCCTGAAAATTTCAGAGTACCCCCTCCCCTGGGGCTCATTGGATAACCCATTTTATTTTCGCCTTATGAAGACGGCATGCTCAATGTCTCTGTATCCCAGCGAAAGAAAACAGTTTTGACTTTAGGCTTATAAAACTATTGAGTCATGGTTCAAGTATATATATAATTCATCATGACGATGTTCAGAAAACGACATGGTTTCACAAACCTACAGATCGGCTTGAGAACCCAAGATTGGTGAATTGGTTAAATGCTTATTTATGTTAGTCCGTTTGGTTCTGCATTATTTTGATATATGTAACAACTCCCATCTGTATGGTTTTCTAATATTAAATTCCTTTATTTCCATTGTTTACTTGTATATGTATGTTACTCCATATCTTTCACATGGGGCCCCCGCCCATTGGAGCCTAGGAGAAATCGATGGGCTGCTTGTGCCTCCAGGCAAAGCTTCTTATCTACTGACCGACCATTTGATTACTGGTTAACCGCTCACGTCTGAGCCTGTCCAGGAAAAGTGGTTTAGTCAAACCATCCATACATATAAGCCTTAAAGTTATTGGCTTAGTTGGGTGGTTATATTTATGAAGCACATTTTGAGTGTCATGGCATCTTAATGTTGGGTAAAAGTCCCATAAAAATGGAGGCAAACGTCCCGACATGACCATTGCGGTTGACTGGAGCGTAAAGCATCAATTCAAACAAACAAACATATATTACTTGTTCATATCCTCATATGTGTTGTACATAACACCTGTGTGAAATAAAGTTTATTCATACAAGTTATGTTATGAAAAAGTAAGCAATGATCAGGAAATGTCGCAATCAGAACAAAAGTCCCACTCCAAAAACCGAGGTGGTGAAAACTAAATTGACAAAGAGAACATATCGTGAGAGCTATTTTCCCAACAGGTTGCCATGCGCAACAAAACATATGAATACGAACATTAGATGTTTGAACAGCACAAGAGTTCAACTCCAAAACATAAAACATAAAACAATTAGAACAACAACAGACGTATCGCCGGTCTGAGTCTGTCTGGCCAAACAATACCTGATGTAAAGTCACCGAAAAACATGAGCTGAATGGAATTTGGTTCCTTTATGTAGACGTTTGACCTTTTCAAGCTGACGTTTGAACAGTTCATGAAAATGAGAGTTTCGTTTGCTGACACCTTTACCTAAACTGATTAAAAGCCGTGATGGGCACATGATGCATAATGTTTGTGAATAAGTAAAATAACAACTTCGCCGTTAAGATGTCCTTCCTGTACATACTGTATGGACACGTTTCGGGGAACAATTCCGCAGTTGATATCATTAGTGCTGTCAATTTTAGTTTCTTGAATAGCAACTTTTTGAGGCTGATGAAAATCAAGGAAGGCAACCAACGTTGTAAAAGTAAAGCAACTAAGACACTGGATTTTCTTCAGTGAAATTTGACATGTGCATCCCTTTATAAAGGAAGAGCTCTGCGTACAAAACATTGGTTTGTTCTCGGCTCGAGTATTCAGATCTTATTTGGAATCAGATCGTTTTCGCATCCCAACAATTAGTCTGTGACAGAAACGGTGGAGAAAGTGCAGAGGGCGACAGCCGTTTGGGCTTTCAGGCGATGGAGAAACAAGAGTACCGTCGACGATATCGTGCTGAACGGACTCGACTGGAGGATCGCAGGCTGATGTCTTCTTTAAGTATCTCAAACATGATTCATTCTGGTACAGTGGCTTTTGACAAAGATTATTATTTGACTCCATTACCCAGCTTAAACGAACCAGTACATCTTATGATTCACAGCACACAAGAGAATATGGCATATAGTGATGCTCTGTAGAATTATTTCCCCCAGGACTATCCCCTTGGGGATTTATTTTTTACCATGTATACGTATGTTTAGCTTCTTATAATTAACTTTTATGGTATATCCCGAATGTTTTCCCTATTTTGCTAAATTCGAATTTTAACCACCAACCCAACACCTGATATAATGGCCAAAAATTGATCGACTCAGTACAAGAGAATACACATAGAAACTTGTCAAAGCAAGCACCGTGCTTAAGCATGCAAACTGTTCTTTCACGTTCTGTCGTCGTGTGTATGTGTGTGCGTGTGCATGTGCGCGTATATGTGTGTTTGCTCTTAAACAATAATTCGCACAAAAACTCTCTCTTGGTATATTACGCTGTTCACAATGCCCTGCACTTTACATTTCTAAGCAGAAGTAGAAGCACAATCATGTTGGGTTCTTCGTACTCAAATGCAATTGAACTATGAGCCGCTAACGCTTGGTTCTCTATCTGTAAACAGATTGAAATAATTTTATCAGTTGTTCTGTAGTGTGGGCAGCGATGGATGTGTTTTGATGTATATATTTTGGGGGAGACCTATTCTCAGTTCGGGACCCTCATTATGAAGGTCTGAGAGATTAGAGAAAGTGCAAAAGCGTGCAGCTAGGTTTGTAACTAGGAATTATACATATGAAAAAGGTAGTATGACTGGCATCCTTATAAACTAAAATGGGAATCCCTTCAGAAAAGAAGGAAGGAAAAAAGAAATATATTGATTTACAAAAGTCTAAAAGGAAGAAAAAATACCCACAGACCTCATCCCAAAGAATAGGCGTTGTAGAAATCAACACTCCTTGGCATTTCAGATAAATTCAGCAAATACAAATGCCTATTTACATAGTTCTTCCCCAAGACTTTTAGAGGTTGGAATGACCCCCTTGATTCCCTTATCTCCTCCGCTGAAATGTCAGATGAGTGTGTGTGTCTAAGTTCACTTCTCTTGTGAGAGCTCGGGACTTATCCCCTCCGGTCGAACCTCATAAGGAAGCAGCATGACCTGTATGTCAATAACTTGGTAGGGTATGTTATTAAAGGCTAATCCCATGGATTTTTATAGGTATATCAATAGTCAGAGGAAAGATACCCAAGGCATTCCCCCTTTGAAAAAGAAAAATGGAAGTGGTATTGCTCAATCAGATTTCGAAAAAGCAGAAGAATTTAATGGTCAGTTCACAGATGTATTCACCAAAACTCCTACTTCTGGATAGGTCGGCCCCATTCATAGATGAAATTGTTGTTACAAAGGAAGGAGTAACAAAACTCCTTAATGGTCTGAACCCTTCTAAAGCCTTAGGACCTGATGAGCTCCATCCTATGGTCCTAAAAGAATTGTCAAAAGAATTAGGACCGGTATTTGCACATCTCTTCCAGCAACCAATCAATACGGGAGAAATCCCCAAGGAATGGTCGCTTGCTAATATTTGTCCCCTTTTCAAGAAAGGTGACCGGTCTCTTGCTTGTAATTACCGCCCAGTTTCTTTGACTTGTATTCCTTGCAAACTTTTAGAACATATTGTCTGCCCAAATATCATGAGTCATCTCGACCAATATAATCTTTTGTCGGATAAACAGCATGCATTCAGGAAATGGCATAGTTGTGAAACTCAGCTGATTACAGTAATAAATGATTGGGCAAAAATATTGGACAAAAAGGGTCAGGTTGACACTTTCATTTTGGATCTTGAAAAAGCTTTCAACAACCCTCCACATGAACTCCTTAAAAGCAAATTGTTTAGTTATGGTATAGGTGGAAAGACATTGGAATGGATAAATGCTGTTTTTGTGCTTCAGGCAGCAGAGGGTAGTACATAGTTAATTGTGTTAAATCTGACTGGGCCCCCGTTGTGTCAGGTGTCCCAAAGGGCACCGTTCTCGGTCCATTGTTGTTCTCCTTGTACATAAATGACACACCCGTTGGCATTGACTCTTAAATCAGGCTTTTTGCTGATGACTGTGTTTGTTATCGTGAAATTAGAACAGTAGAAGATACAATGAAACTTCAGAAAGACATTGACCAGGGCCCGAAAATGGGGCATGAGATTTCAACCTGTCAAATGCAACATGATGCAGCTGACAAATAAGCGGATAAATAAAAATTGAGGCCTCATACACTCTAAAGGGTACGGTATTGGAAAATGTTGATAGCATTAAATATCTAGGTGTAACAATTACAAATGACTTGAAGTGGAATGGTGGTTCGTCTCTCACTAATGAGAAAGACCATCATTATTTCTTGAATAGGTTCGTGTGTGTTGGTGAGTTCTTTGATGGCTGACTAGGCCAATTCTAGCTCTAAACTGTCGGTTGCAAGTAGAGCAAGTCAATGTCATTGAATCAGCTGGTGGCCCATTGGTATTGGCTTTGCGTTCTCTGCGCTTTCTTTCAGCTTCACAGATTCTCTTTTTTTCATGGAGAGCTGCTCCTTTGTTGATGAGACCTCGCCACTTTGATCGCTCCTGTGCAGTCTGTTCCCAAGACCCAATTGGTATGTCAAAATCCTTCAGAGAGGCTTTCAGGGTGTCTTTGTAGCGTTTCTTCTGGCCACCTTGAGAGCGCTTTCCCTCTTGTAGTTCTCCATAGAAGACTTTCTTTGGAAGTCGCTCATCAGGCATTCTTATAACATGGCCGGTCCACCTTAGCTGTGCTAGCTTTAAGACAGTATGCATGCTTTGCATCCTTGCTTTCTTCAGGACCTCTGTGTCTGGGATCTTGTCTTGCCACTTGATTTTTAACAGCTTTCTCAAACAGCTTAAGTGGAAATGGTTAAGTCTCTTTGCATGACGCTGGTATACTGTCCAGGTCTCACATGCATACAAGAGGGTTGGAAGTACCACAGCCTTGTAGACTTTCAGCTTGGTGTCAAGCTTGATTCCATTTCGCTCCCAGACATTTGCACGGAGTCTTCCGAATGCCACACTGGCTTTTGCAATTCTTGCAGTGACCTCATCATCAATGTGCACTGCTCTGGAAAGAGTGCTTCCCAGGTAGGTGAATTTATCAACAACTTTCAGTTTTTCTCCATTCACAGTGATGGTTGGTTCATTGTACGGTTTTCCAGGTGCTGGCTGGTGTACAACCTCTGTCTTTTTTGTGCTGATTGTGAGATCATAGTTATCACATGACTGTGAGACTTGATCCATGGCTCTTTGCATTTTTGCCTCTGAGCTGGCATTCTTATCCATATCATCTGCATAGAGGAGCTCATCTAGCACATCGGTCTGCACCTTAGTTTTGGCTTGCAACCTTCTAAGGTTGAATATATTGCCATCAAAACGGTACCTGATTGGAAAACCAGTGTCACTGTCCTGAAAAGCATCCATGAGCATGGCAGAAAACATCATGCTGAACAGTGTTGGTGCCATAACACAGCCCTGTTTGACCCCATTTGTTACCTCAAAGGGTTCAGAGAACTCTCCATCATTTTGCACACGTGCCTGCATGCCATCATGAAATTGCCGCACCATTGCTATGAATCTGGGTGGACAGCCAAACTTGGCCATGATTTTCCACAGTCCATCACGACTTACTGTGTCAAACGCTTTGGTGAGGTCGACAAACGTCATGTATAGATCTACATTCTGCTCTTGGCATTTCTCCTGAAGCTGTCTTGCTGTGAAGATCATGTCTATCGTCCCCCTGTCCTTTCTGAATCCACATTGACTTTCTGGGATAAGTCCCTTCTGATCAAGATGAACATTCAGGCGGTTCAACAGAATTTTTGCCAGTATCTTCCCAGCAATCGATAGGAGGGAAATGCCTCTGTGGTTATCACAGACTTGTGGATTTCCTTTCCGCTTGTATAGGTGGATTATGGATGCATCCTTAAATTCTTGTGGGATGGCCTCCTTCCTCCACATACAGTGAAACAGCTCGGTCAGTTTCTCTGCCATGGGTAGCCCCCCGGCCTTATAAACCTCTGCAGGAATTGCATCTGCACCTGGAGCTTTGCCAGAAGACAGTTGTTGAACTGCTTTTCTTGTTTCCATGACGGTTGGAAATTCATCTAACAGAACATTGCACTCTATCTGTGGCAGTCTGTCAATTGCATCCTCATTGATGCTTGATGGTCGATTTAGCACACTATTGAAATGTTCTGCCCACCTTTTCAAGATAGCCTCTTTGTCTGTGAGTGTTTCCATCTGCACTGAGTAATGTGGTGGCTCCAGAACACTTAGGGCCATAAATGGTTTTCAGTGCATCATGAAATTTCTTCATGTCCTTTCTGTCTGCAAAAGACTGAATTTCTTCTGTTTTCTTCCTCAGCCAGGAATCTTGCATGTCCCTAAGCTTGGTCTGGACTGTCTTACAAACGTTGCTGTAGGCTGCTTTCTTGGATACTGAGCTAGTATCATCTTGATGTGCCTTGTGCAATCTGTGTTTTTCTTCAAGAAGCTTCTGAATTTCGTCATCATTCTCATCAAACCAGTCTTGATGTTTGCGAGATGGATGTCCTAAAGTAGTAGCAGCTGAAGAATGAACTGTTTTATGGAAGACTGTCCAGTTTTCTTCGGGGTTCTCTGAACTGAGATTGATTGCATCCAGTTGGTTGCAAATGTCTGTTAAGAAAGCTTGTCGCGTGCTGTCTTGATTCAGCTTTGAGACATCCAGTCTTTTAGCAGCTTTCTTGCCTTGAGGTCGCCTCGCAGGCTGGATTCTAAGGTTGAGTTTGCTGACAACCAGTCTATGGTCTGTCCAGCAGTCTGCACCACACATAGTCTTTGTCACTCTGACGTCCTGCCTATCTGTTCTCCGCACTATAACATAGTCTATGAGATGCCAATGTTTGGAACGGGGATGCATCCAGGATGTTTTATTTCTGTAAGGTAGACGAAAGACTGTGTTGGTGATTAGAAGATCATGTTCAGCACACTTCCTTAGAAGCAAGAGACCATTGCTGTTGCACTTTCCAACACCTTCTGGACCTATAACTCCTTCCCAGGTCTGATGGTCTGTACCAACTCTGGCATTAAAGTCTCCAAGAAGGATAAGTTTGTCTGTACGGGGTGTAGCAGAAATAATGTCATCTAAGTCATTATAGAACTTGTCTTTAACCTCATCTGGATTGGTCATCGTGGGTGCATAGGCACTGACAATAGTTGCATGTTTATTGCCTGACAGAGGAAGTCTCAATGTCATTAGGCGGTCATTGATGCCTTTTGGCAATCCTGAAAGCTTACCAACAAGTTCCGTTTTAATGGCAAAGCCAACTCCTGCTTCACGCCTCTCTTCACTTTTGCGTCCACTCCAGAAGAAGGTGTATCCAGCACCAACTTCTTTGATCTCCCCAACATCTGCTAACCGAGTCTCACTCAGAGCTGCTATCTGAATTCCATACCTCCCAAGTTCTCTGCCCACAAGGGCCGTTCTACGCTGCGATCTATTTGACCCAGCACTGTCCATCAATGTTCGCACATTCCATGCGCCAATCCTCAAAGGGATTATCTTTGTTTTTTTTCTTATTTTTTCGACCGCTAAAAAGGGATCCCCGCTGATCGCGGTTAACCAGCCAGGGGGTTTGAAGCAGGCAATTGTTTAGGGCACCTTTTCTAGCCCCTTCCCCATGCTACGGGGGTGAGCAGTGCGGTCCTAAATAGGTCTGCTCAGTCGCTCAGCCGACTGCCGAATTTCGCTTACTGCTTCTCCTCACGGAAAACGACCATATAGAACTGAGCCGCCTGCGTGCAGGTCTGCAACTACAGCTCCCAGTGTGTCCTACACCTGCTGCTTCGCCGCTCGCCCATCGCCACAGGACTTTTGTAGGTATGTGGGTGCATGTGTGATGAAATTGTTGTGTATGCAAGTGCTTGTGTGTTGAGAAATAAGATGACGTGCGCTATGAAATTGGATTGTAGTGAGGAAGAGGTGCGCAGCGTCAACCTCACTCACTCGTCCTCACCCAACTGTGCCCAGAGGCAAGACACAGGTCAAGACGTCTGGAGTTAGGTTTGGATGCAGTGGATGACCGTAACATCTATAGTGCCTTATCGCGCTCTGCATGTTCCACAACATGTTGCTGTATCGCTTTCCGAACCGTTGAATCTGATGATTTCTTCCGCTCCGTCTACCGAAACAGTCTTTGCATATCTGGACCAGGCATATCCAGACACACAGGTTTTATTTTGGAATTACCTTTTCCTAGATGAATTGCTGGCCACAGCTGAAGGGCTCCATCTACCCTTTCATAGGTTTTGTTTAGAGACCTGTAAACTCCTAGGAGGACTGTCAACCAAAACTAATGAGTTCCCCCTGCCCAGCTAGGTTTTTGTGTAGAGAACTAGCAAACTCCTAGATGGGTTGCCGTCCAAGGCTAACGAGCCCCATCTGCACCGCATGGCAACAGGTAGTACTGATTACATGTTACAGTAGCAGATAATCTGACCTGACCTGAAGTGGAATACCGATATCACCAATATCTGTACTAAAGCATTCAGAACACTTGGATTCTTGAGGAGAAACTTATTTTCTTGCCCCCAAGATGTTAAAGAAGCAGCTTATAAAGGACTGGTTCGCCCAATCCTGGAATATGGAAGTTCTGTTTGGGATCCTCATACTAAGGGCCTACAGGAGGAATTGGAGAAGGTACAGAATCGTGCTTCTAGATTTGTAACTAGGAATTATGCTTTCGAGGAAGGAGACTGGCATTCTTGAACAACTCAAATGGGAATCTCTCAAGAAAAGGAGGACGGATAATCGACTTATATTGCTATACAAAGGTCTGGAGGGTAAAGCCAGAATACCTACAGATGACCTTATCCCAAAGACTATGCGTTGTAGAAATAGTCACTCCAAGGCATTTCAGCTTCCACCTGCTGGTATAAAGGCCTATAAAAGTAGTTTCTTTCCCCAGACTATCAGGGACTAGAATGACCTCCCTGACTCTCTGTTTTCTACTGCTGAAATGTCAGATGATTGTGCATCCAAGTTCGCTTCACTCGTTCGTTCTAGGGACTAATTTTTCCCCTATCCGAACCCCCTGGTGAAATAATGTCATTTGGCCTGTCACCAGTATACTATTCAGATTCAGATTCCTCAGGGGTGGTATTGTCAGAATCAGAATCAGAATCAAAATAGTTAACTGGTGAAACGTCAAACTGACAATACCACACCAGATGTCAATTTGACGTTTCACCAGTAAACGTTTCTGATTCTTACTGGAGATAGACGTCAAGCTAAGCATTTTTACTTAGCTAAGCAATTTTGCTTCTTAGACGCCGACTGTCTAATGGTGGGGGAAAGCCAGGGCAGTTCTCGACGTTCGGTCGGGAAATACCCTGTGAAACCACCGCGCCCGGAAGGTGACAATCATACCATTGGTACATACCGATGCAGGAACCACTGATAGATTTTTCAATAATTGATAGTTTTACTGGCGTCGCCAGTGGGATTCGAACCTGCACAGCAGCGGTACATAGCTACCGACTGAGTTATCCGGGCGCCCCTCAGAATCATTCTGATTCAGAATCAGATCAGAATAGTTTACTGGTGAAACGTCAAACTGACAATACCACACCAGGGGGGATGGGGCTTGATTCTGGGTGCCGAAGTGGTTCATTAGTTTATGCAAAACTCCCCAACAGTGTCAACACCTCCGTTGCTGTCCGATATTGATTTCTAAGAGGACTTACGTCCGGAAGTGGAACAACGCGGCTTGGAGTGGGTTTGGGGTGTTTACACGGACCCTGAGTACCGTCGAATAAAACTTACCGGAAATTGTACAAATTACTTCCGTACACATCAGAAAATTTCTAAAAACTTAAAAAGGTAAACAAAACGTAGATTTTTGCCTGTACAGTCGATTTGTCATCTAATTCTAAATACGCTTTCGCGTATTATTTCATATTCTCTTTTCACTGACTTGCATGTAACAACGGCAAAGAATTTCGGCAAGGAAGGTTTTGCCACCAGCTTTCCCATTCCACATCAAATCCGATTTAGCTACAGAGCTCAATTTAAAGACAGATGTACGTAATTGAAGGCACTCAAAGGAAAATGCGTATTTAAGGGTCGAAACATCATTTTTAAGCCGCATTCGTAACGTCAGTTTTTGCTCAAAACGTCATTTCTAACAACAGTTTACGTTTGGAATACGAAACTATATCCATACAATTATGCAGAGGACTTCAGAAATGTAAAAAGTTTGATAATATTTATAATTTTTGCTCAAAATATAGATTGTGGACATGTTATCCCGAAGAAAACAACATTTCCGCGACAATAAAATACCATTACGAAAACTTGCCCATGCAATATACAGAAAATATTTTTCTTATTTTTGCTCAAAACATAGAAAGCTCGTCATCTAAAGGACATAAAATTCCTAGATTGACAGTTATTAAAAATTCCTTTTGTATAATTCATAAAAACTATATGAAAAAGAGCTACAACTAACATGGGTAATAACCTTACTAATCTGCTTTGGTAAAATCAAAATCTCCATTCCCCGTGGAGTATGGAAACTAACAGCTACATGTATTATCTCTACGGTATTATAATGTTTTCACCAACCAATACGACAATCACGTAAACTTAAGAGTACAGAGCACACATGTTTTTGGGAGACAGATTCAAATAAGTCTTAGACTTTTTTCTGAATCCCATTTGTATGATCCATGTATGTCACGTATTATATTGCTGTTTGTTATATGTCGTTTGTACAAAAAATAAAAGTTTAAACCAAACATAGAATGTGGGTACTCGTTAGAATCGCCTCGGTGAGGCGAGGCGGTTCTAATGAGTACCCACAATCTATGTTTTGAAGCAAAAATAAGAAAAATAGGTATACCCCTCCATATCCCAGTTTTGCTATATAAAAGTGGGGTTCAAGGGGGTATACAGTGGTGTTATGGCTAAAAACCCACTTTTGCACAGTTCGCGCTGATCACTTGTGATTTTTCGCGGCGAAACCACGCGAAATTTCACCGGCCAAGGGAAAATTTAAACGTTTAATCAGTTAATTTTTTCGCGGTGAAATTTCGCGGTGTTTCGCGGCGAAATTTGTTTTTTAACGTTTACAACAGGTAAGTTAAAATTTCCTATTTCACCGCGAAACACGGCGAAATACCTGTAAATGTTAACATAAAATTATTTATTTTTAATTTCATGACCACACTATGATTCATCTGTTCCATGTATAGATCGTTATTTACGTGCACATAATAATATGTACGATTATGCATGTATAGAAATGAAAAACGTGCATAACGCGACTTTTCCATTGGTATTACGTAGGTGGTACGATAACGAAATCACCGAAAGACGAAAACATTTATAACATAATGCGCCAGCTCGTTGAATCTAATTTTTTTTTTTTTTTTTTTTTTTGTTGTTTGTTTGAATAGATGCTTTACGTCGTAATCAACAGCAATGGTCATATCAGGACGCTGCCTCCATTTAATGGGACGTCATGATATCAAACAAGTGTTTGAAATATAACGATCCCTCTAAGCCAATACTGTTTAAGTTTATATGTATGGATGGTTACTTGAAACCATTTTTCCTAGGCAGGCACAGACCTGAGCGGTAAACCAGTAATCAGATGAGCTGTCAATAGCGTATAAGTTTTGCCTGAAGGCACAAGCAGCCTATATATTTCTTAAGGTCCAAATGGGCAGGGGTCATCTAACTTTGTGCCTTGTGTTGTAGCACAAACATTGTCTAAATGGTAATGCTAAATAAACAGTTAGATTCCTTGCTTTCTTTTTTTGTAAATTTTCCTCAATTGCTTCACTTTATAGTGTTTAAGATGTGAACTACGATAACTTAATTTGAGCTCAACCATGTAAAACGACAAAACAAAAAGAGGCATATTGACATTTGGGCTTGCTGGTTACCACTCTGATCACCCTCTATGAATGCCAGCACAAGACTAATCGCAATCATATCGATTTATACATTATACTTGCCTAGTAGAAGTACAACTAGCGAAGATCAGTTTAACAGTCAACAGTCCCATGGTGACAACACTTTCAGGGTAATACATGTATATGTATACCGGTTTTGCTCAAGTACGAAACCCAACGAATATAGGAATCGAACACAGGACATTTTGATTCCGGTCAATCCCTTTAATCCACCACTAGGCTTCTGCGCTCAACTTTGTTCTAATTAATCTAATGCGGCATGCGCTCATATTGCCACGGCGCGTACACGGCCCTTACTGTATATATGTGTTCCATGATAAACTGAAAACTTTATATACTGACGTCAGTACTTTGTTTTAAACACAGTATCCTCCCTTTTCTAGTGTATTGTGCCATGTATACAATGAGTTTTCTCATTTGATATGCATGTACGTGTTCCAAGCCATCCGTACGTGTGGGTTTTGGAAGGAACACAACACGCTGTTTACCTCAAAACGGTTAGCAAAAATCGAAAGTTTCGACACAATTTTGTACATGTATTGCTCGTATTCGACCGAATATCATATGGACCCGGTGAAGGTCGTATGCGACCAAATGTCGTTTAGACTAAATTGATTTCAACGAAACGGAATCCACTTGACGTAATCGAAAATCATTGATGCTTTGAGCAGTGTCATTAGCCACAGGCGATTAAATGTCCAAAACAGAGTTGAAGCCGATTGCTTCATCATGTTGAATCCAAAGACTTGTAATAATATGTGGGTTGGGATCGCGGTGGCATAGTTGTAGTGCATCAGACTCCGAATCGAGAGGTCCTGAGTTCGATCCGCACTGGCGACACCGTGTTGTGTCCTTGAGCAAGGCACATTGACTACCCACAGTACTACTTAATACCCAGGAAACGGTAGCTCTGTCCAGACATGACTAAAAATTGGTGACTGGGACGTTCAGCCTCAATACAAACAATACAAACAAACAAATCTGTGGGCAATCATACCATGAAAATGGCTTATGTCGCTATGAGCTTTTTTCTGTTAATTAAGCTAGATAACAGGATCTAATATTATCGGGTAAGTCTGATTAATCTGAAAAAGAAGCATGAAAAAACACAAAGCCGATAATCAGGGTCTCAGAAACTTCAAACTAGTTAAGAGACGAATAAAATACGATAATTATACAAAATTGAAAAGAAAACAAAATATTTATACGACTTGAAAAGTAATACTAGATGCATACAAATTAAAATGAAATTTAAACAATAAAACTTTTGCGACTGTCGGGACTAAAACGATAATTATACAAAATTGTGACGCAAACAAAATATTGATAGAACTAGAACTGAAATAAAAACATCCAATTTAAAATTATATTTAAACAACAAAAAAAAATTGTGACTGTCGTCTTTTTCGCAGCGAAACACCGCGAAACGCCGGTCAATTGAATTTTATGCGTAATGACAGGTATACTTTTTTCGCCGTGTTCCGCCGCGAAATTCCAGATTTTGCGGCGGAATTTCGCAGCAAAATTCCGCGCTGACTTTTATTTTACACACAATTTCACCGCAAAATTTTACAATTAGCCGTTAACAAATTAGCCGTTAAAACGGCTAACTTGGGTTTTTAGCCATAACACCACTGTACATTGCACGGACATGTTTTCCTGATGCTAAACAGTGTCGGAAATTTTGGCGCAAAATCGACGTCGTGCATAAAATGTACTGAATCTAGCAATGACTACCTCTCTTCGCATGCCTATAGCAGGAAAACGAATCCAGTAACTAAGGACTTTCTCGTTAACTATATGTAGTTCAGGAATTTCTCTAAAACATGTCAGTTTTTATGCCCCCAACTTCGAAGAAGTTGAAGGGGCATATTGGTTTGGGTCTGTCCGTGCAGTGCAGTGAGTGAGTGCAGTCAGTCAGTCTGTGATGCGTGGGTAACACTTAGCACGCGTTCAGGAACCGTTAGAGCTAGGATCTTGAAATTTGGTATGTAATTTGTATATGAAAATTAAGAGGACCCGTATTTTTTCTTTCAGGTAAATTCAAGGGGCTAGGGGCCCATTCTGTGCGTACCTTGTGTGCGCAACTCCTCCTACAGTTTCATGCCAATTCATTTAAAACTTTACATGTGTTATGGGCATGGTCTGAAGATATGCATGTGGTTGGGATATACTGCTCAGATTAATTTTTGTCACTTTTTGTACAATTTGAACATAGTCATTTTTTGGACATTTTTACATCTTGAAAGTGACTTACCACTTGGGGGCATAGTGTTTCATAAACACATTTTCTAGTTTAAAAAATCCTACCGTGGATTTTTGAAATATATCATGAAAATTAACAAAAAGGGGGTCTAAAAATCGCATTTTACGTTGACGTCAATGTATTTTCGCTCTCAAATTTGACGATTTTGAAGGCCGATATCTCGAAAACAAGCTCGGAACGGTATCGATTTCTTTTCATTTTCAGAGGTACAAAATACACTCACATGCAAAAAATAAAAAAAAATCTACCGTGAGGTCCATTACGTACATCTGGCTTTAACTTTTGTAGTTAAAAGGAGCTTTAAAAATTGTGTATATTTCATATATAAAACTTAAACATAGTGAAAAAATTGCAGCCTGCAGGCAAATACTCGATTTAAATTGTTAACAACTTTAAATATGTTGTAAACAACATTTTTGCGAAATTTCTGCAAAAAAACACCATTTTTGTTTATTTCATTTTCTCAAGTTTGATGTTTACACAAAGCCACTGGCTATCCGCACGACCGTTGTGCGGATGAGCGGCGTTATCCGCACGGCAGGGAAATCAATATCCAAATGTTACAAATGCTTAGAAATTGATACATTTTAAGGTAAAGAACCATAAAAATGCTGATCCATAGAATTTTTTTATTTTTTGATATTTTCTAGAAAACATTTATATCTATCGATTCGTGTAATAAAAAAACATGGTTACCAGGTTGGTTTTCCTGCAAATTGCTCCCCTAAAATGGCTAAAAATGCCGTTATTTGTACGTGACGTAATGGGAAAGTTATAAAAACGCGTCACTTTTTGCACATGGGCGCCGTTTACAAGAGAACTAATCCATAGATTTTTTTAAAAAACTAAATATTGCCTCGTTTTTATATTGTGAGTCAAAAAGTAAAATAAAAATCCTTGACTACCAGGTTGGTTTGGACGCTATTTGTCAACGAATGAAGACAGGTAAGCTAAAAAATCTTAATTTTCCGTAAGTGACGTTGACGTCATAAGGATGGCGCATTTTGACATTTCGGAAGTGTTTCATAAACGTTCGGCATTTGGTTTATTAGAATGAGCTTTAAGTGGCAAATTTAAGATCATTAACATGTGCTTGTATCTCAATGAGTAATTTTTAACTTGAATGACCTTTCAACAGTCATATCACGTACGGTGAATGGTTCAAATCCGGCCAAAGTTCAACAGTATGTATAGAAGTACTGTTAAAAATCTTTGACCCTAAATTTCAATCAAACGCGTTTGTTTGTTTGAATTGATGCTTAACATCCCAATCATGAGCAATGATCATGCCGGGACGTTGCCTCCATTTTATGGGACTTTTACCCAAAATTAGGATGTCAAAATTAGAGCTTGAAATATAACCACCCAACTAAGCTTTGACTTGAAATCACTTTTCCTGGACAGGCTTACACGTGATCGGTTAACCAGTAATCAGATGGCATTCAATCAAACTTATAAACGCGCAATGCATGCGATGTAATGTTTGTCTTTCTGTACAAACCTTTGCTTGTGAAGTATATAATGTGTCTGTTATAGTTTTATTATCTCCCTTGCGTGACTAATTACAAACGAATGTGTGGTAAAAAAAAAAAAAATGATAAAATAAAATACAATAATAAAACGCACAAAAAACAGGGAGATTCCCGAGAAAATCCATCCGGCACACCCGCAAGCAGAATTTGGCTAGTATCACATGCCTGATGTGGGGCTCGAACCAACACCAGACACAGCGGTGAGAAGATGGAATGGTTAAGCGCGTAAATGAAATCAGCGCTCTTAACCACTCGATCATCGACCATGGGTCGCTGGATATAGTTTTGTCAGATGATTATGTTTGATATAATACATTAGGTCTGTTTTTCCCTATAAGTGCATTTCGTTTAAATTATAGAAGCCGTTAAAATTCTCTTTTCTGTATCTTTAAACTAATATGAGAGCCCCTGTATCAGAAAACCAACAATATGATTATGCGTAACCAAAGGCGCAGATTAGCTATGAAGTAACTGCACAGCTGATCAGCACCGTTGTTTTTGTTACTCGGATATTACAATTTCTTTCCTACTTAAATCCAAAATTTAAAGATAATCCTGCTTCTGTGGCTGTACAATCTGGATTGTGTCAGACCTGGTCAGAAACACCGATTGTTGGTTTTCTCATGCATAGGCTCATTCCAAAGCTCAAGTTCCTTCCGCGAGGCTTTAAAGCTCGATCGGATAAGTCATCAAAACACCACGAATAAATAAATAAAATAAATAAATAAATAAAATTTGATAAATAAAATTTGATAAATAAAATTTGATAAATAAAATTTGATAAATAAAATAATTATCAGGCGAATGAATAGAATGCACCACGAATAAATAAATAAAATAAATAAATAAATAAAATTTGATAAATAAAATTTGATAAATAAAATTTGATAAATAAAATAATTATCAGGCGAATGAATAGAATGCATAAATAAATAAATGATAATAATGAGGCTTTGGCGGGTTCGATCCTCGAGTCCCGCACATCACCTTCCACACGATAAAGCCGTCGGAAATGAATGGGTGTACGTAATATAAACTTACATCAGATTTCTGGAAGTTCTATAAATTCATGTTTGTCTTTATGTCAGGCTGAAAATAAAATTTTGTTTGTTTGTCCTTTACCTACCTACCCACATTTTAGCCCCCTACTCAAAAAATTATATTGCAGTGTCCCAAAGAAAAATATTTTTATTCTTCTATGGTGAAATGTGTAATTTGGGTTTTATTTAATCATTCAAATGCTTGTAAAAGAACTTGTTCAACTTACCTTTCCTGGAAAATTTGTGCACTTTCTGTGAAATATCTATTCATTTAATTCACATTTACCTATATGTGACAGTATCTGACATTTTGGGTCTTTTGGAATCAAAGTCAGAAATTTAGTTTTCAACATTTTTTTAATTTTTATTATGTTAATAATCCATGTCCAAAAGCTTTAATAAATAGCGCTAACAATTAATAAGAAAAATAGAGAAAACACCACCCCATTTGCATCTTAGGGTTCTTAATTGGTAAATAAATTAATTGGCCTTGGAAAATGGTTTGAAACACAGAGTTATAGTATCCTGTTCTGTTGTCCTTCACAGTGAATGTTGTCTAAATATTATATAATCGGAAATTGCGAAGGTGTTGCTAGAAATATCCAACCTATCTTATTAGACGGCGTTTTGAAACTAATGACTGAGTACGCCAAAATCCAATTAACGTCGCATGCAGTTTTGTGACAACGTTAATGTACCTCCACAAGACCGAAAATCTCAGAGAATGTCACATATTTCAAGTACATGTAATTTATCATGCAAAATAAAAGCTGATTTTAGTAGACTACGCAAAATATAATATAATAATTTTCCTACCTACCTACCCAAGGTTAAAATGCTGGGTAGGTAAAGGACAAACAAACAATTTTTTAATTCAGGCCTCACCAGTTTTATAGGCCTACTATAATCCGAAAGCACACGCTCGTAATCTTAAATTAAGAAATATGCATAAAATTGGAAACGGCATTCGAAAATCGCCGTAACCTTTTTCTTGACTTTTTTTCCCCCTCTCATTATAATGCGTATGTTCGTAAATTCACTTCTGTCGATATTTACCTTGTGTTCGGACCGCACACCTAAAGCCGACGCCATTTTGAAAACGACGTCATTGGCGCGACGTTATGGCATTTCGTCCTTCGCGACGCACGGACCTTTAAGCGCCACGGTTTTTATGGTTCTTTACCTTAAGTTGACAAATATTATACACTGGCTTCAAAACTGAAACAGAATATTACACAAGCAGGAATCTTTTACTTTTTAATTTAACACAATTGCTATTTTGCTGAAAGTGGCTTACCTGTGAATTAACCTGTAAAAATCAGTCATGCATATGCGTAAATAAGAAAGTAATTATCGTAACCTAAATAATAAAAGAATGTGGTAATCCAAAAGAACAAACACCCTTTGATTTTGAAAATAGAGTATGGAAGCATTTCAGTAACACAAGTAAAAAGCATTTTTCGCACTATTAGAAATCAACTGTGATTCAGTTTACATCAGCTGGAACAATCAAATCTAATTCATAACTAACAAAAAATTTTATTTTTATTTTTGTATTTCAATAGCTAAACACATAATTTATTTAATGACAAATTAATAGTTAAATGCATACGTAAGCTTGTATGAAAACCCTACAGTTCCGTCGTGCGGATAGCCAATGCTACAGGTATTGCGGATAAGCGGTATTATCATGCGGATCATGCCTCCACACATACAAAGCAGTTAACATTATGTCTGTTCTGGTCGGATCAGGTGATTGCATGCACCTTAGCTTTCATTCGGATGAAAAACATATACTTAAGGCCATATGATCAGGTCCATGCAAAAGGACAATGTGAGGTCAATGTTTTTTGTCACCAGATAGAGAAATCCTACATTTTACCCTATGTGAGAAATTCTTATCTCACCCTTGTTATCTCACTCTAGGCTCACCCTGCATTCAACTGTTCTTTTTTAACATTGGTTATATATGACGTCACATTTCTTCATTAAGCGCACACTTTACAATGACGTCAAAACGTTTTAATTCAAAATGGCGGACGCCACCATTGTAACGTTTTTCTAGGTAAATAGTATGAAAATCAAGCTTCACCGCATTAAGGTGTGCAAGAAAAAGAATCCATCATGCATGTAAGGCCTAAAAAAAAATGTTATGTTTCCGATTTCATCATAAATTTAGCACAGGGTCGGTAGGTAGGCTTTTTTAGCTCACCTGAGCCGTCAGGCTCACAAGGTGAGCTTATAGGATGGCCATGATCCGGCGTCCGTCCGTCCGTCCGTCGTCCGTCGTCCACCATTTTCAAAGATCTTCTTCTCTGAAACAGCTTGGCCAATCAAAGCCAAATTTTACATGAAGCATCTATGGGAAGGGGGAACCAATGTGTATATAAATAATCCAGGTCACATGACCAAGATGGCCGCCATGCCCATATATGGTAAAAACCCTTCAAAAATCTTCTTCTCCGGAACCACTGGACCGATTTCAACCAAACTTGGCATGAAGCATCGATGACTCAAGTACTACAATGTGTATATAAATCATGACCTTGCGGTGACCTTGACCTATTTTACGGCAAGGTCAACATAGGTCGCCTTTGCATTTGAATGGGAAAAATTGTTAAATTGTCATTTAAAGGAAAAATCTTGCAGAAAATGAGCAGTAGGACTGAATATTAATGATTCTGAAAAAAATTGGACCCCAGGGGCTCATGTGCCCCCACCCCGGGGCAATATACATGTATATTATCATAATATTCAAACATCTTCTTCTCTGAAACCGCTTGGCCAATCAAAGCCAAATTTTACATGAAGCATCAATGGGAAGGGGGAACCAATGTGTATATAAAAAATCCAGGTCACATGACCAAGATGGCCGCCATGCCCATATATGGTAAAAACTCTTCAAAAACTCTCTTCTCCGGAACCGGTAGACGGAATTCAACAAAACTTGGCATGAAGCATTGATGACTTAAGCACTACAATGTATATGTAAATCATGACCTTGTGATGACCTTGACCTATTTTACGGCAAAGTCAACATAGGTCGCCAATGCATTTGAATGGGGAAAACTTTTAAAATGTAATTTAAAGTGAAAGTCTCGCAGGAAATGGGAAGTAGAACTGAATATTAATGATTCTGAAAAAAACTGGACCCCAGGGGCTCATGTGCCCCCACCCCGTGGCAATATATACAGGTCAACCTCATTATAACGCTATCTTTAGGGTCCAAGGAAACAGACCGTGTTATAAGTGAACCGTGTTATAATGAGGTTATTTACAATACACATATAGCAAATAATCATTTTTGGAGCCATGACATGGCCGTGTTATATTGAAAACCGCCTTATAATGAGACATGTTATAATGAGGTTAAACTGTATGTATATTTCCATAATATTCAAACCTCTTCTCCTCTGAAATCGCTTGGCTAATCAAAGCCAAATTTTATGTGAAGCATCTATAGAATTGGGGAATCAATGTGTATATAAATAATTTAGGTCACATGACAAAGATGGCCGCCATGCCCATATATGGTAAAAACCCATCAAAAATCTTCTTCTCTGAAACCAATAGACTGATTTCAAGGAAACTTGGTGTGAAGCATCGATGGCTAAAGTACTCCAATGTATATATAAATCATGACCCTGTGATGACCTTGACCAAGTTTATGGCAAGGTCAACATTGGTTGCCTATCCATTTGAATTGGGAAAACTGTTAAAATGTCATTTGAAGGGAAAAGCCAGCAGGAAACAGAATATTGAAGATTCTGAAAAAAGTAAATGGCCCAAGGGCTTCATCTGCCCCTGCACTGGAGTTAAATACCATAATATTCAAATAGTTTATTGGTATATGCAGCAGATCTCAGGTGAGCGTTTACAGGACCATTGGTCCTCTGGTTTTTTTTTTAGCTCACCTGAGCCGTCAGGCTCACAAGGTGAGCTTATAGTATACCCATGCTCCGTCGTCCGTCCGTCGTCCACCATTTTCAAAGATCTTCTTCTCTGAAACAGCTTGGCCAATCAAAGCCAAATTTTACATGAAGCATCTATGGGAAGGGGGAACCAATGTATATATAAATAATCCAGGTCACACGACCAAGATGGCCGCCATGCCCATATATGGTAAAAAAGCCGTCAGGCTCACAAGGTGAGCTTATAGGATGGCCATGATCCGGCGTCCGTCCGTCCGTCCGTCGTCCGTCGTCCACCATTTTCAAAGATCTTCTTCTCTGAAACAGCTTGGCCAATCAAAGCCAAATTTTACATGAAGCATCTATGGGAAGGGGGAACCAATATGTATATAAATAATCCAGGTCACATGACCAAGATGGCCGCCATGCCCATATATGGTAAAAACCCTTCAAAAATCTTCTTCTCCGGAACCACTGGACCGATTTCAAACAAACTTGGCATGAAGCATCGATGACTCAAGTACTACAATGTGTATATAAATCATGACCTTGCGGTGACCTTGACCTATTTTACGGCAAGGTCAGCATAGGTCGCATTTGCATTTGAATGGGAAAAATTGTTAAATTGTCATTTAAAGGAAAAATCTTGCAGAAAATGAGCAGTAGGACTGAATATTAATGATTCTGGAAAAAATTGGGCACCAGGGGCTCATCCGCCCCCACCCCGGGGCAATATACATGTATATCTCCATAATATTCAAACATCTTCTTCTCTGAAACAGCTTGGCCAATCAATGCCAAATTTTATGTGAAGCATCTATAGTATGGGGTAACCAATGTATATATAAATAATCTAGGTCACATGACCAAGATGGCCGCCATGCCCAAATATGGTAAAAACCCTTCAAAAATCTTCTCCTCCGGAACCGGTTGATCGATTTCAACGAAACTTTGCATGAAGCATTGATGGCTCAAGCACTCCAATGTATATATAAATCATGACCCTGTGATGACCTTGACCTATTTTACGGCCAGGTCAACATAGGTCACCAATGCATTTGAATGGGGAAAACTTTTGAAATGTCATTTAAAGTGAAAGTCTTGCAGGAAATGCACAGTAGGACTAAATATTAATGATTCTGATAAAGATTGGTCCCCAGGAGCTCATATGCCCCCACCCCGTGGCATTATACATGTATATTTTCATAATACATGTATTCAAACATCTTCTTCTCTGAAACCACTTGGCCAATCAAAGCCAAATTTTATGTGAAACATCTACAGGATGGGGTAATCAATGTATATATAAATAATCCAGGTCACATGACCAAGATGGCCGCCATGCCCATATATAGTAAAAACCCTTCAAAAATCTTCTTCTCCAGAACAGGTGGATCGATTTCAAGGAAACTTGGCATGAAGCATTGATGGCTAAAGTAATACAATGTATATATAAATCATGACCCTATGATGACCTTGACCTATTTTACGGCAAGGTCAACATAGGTCGCCAATGTATTTGAATGGGGAAAACTTTTAAAAAGTCATTTGAGGTGAAAATCTTGCAGGAAATGGGCAGTAGGACTGAAAATTAATGATTCTGAAAAAAATTGGACCCCAGGGGCTCATGTGCCCCCACCCCGGGGCAGGTGAAAATCTTGCAAGAAATGGGCAGTAGGAATGAAAATTAATGATTCTGAAAAAAATTGGACCTCAGGGGCTCATGTGCCCCCACCCCGGGGCAATATACAGTATGTATATCTCCATAATATTCAAACGTCTTCTCCTCTGAAACCGCATGGTAAATCAAAGCCAAATTTTATGTGAAGCATCTGTAAAATGGGGGAATCAATGTGTATATAAATAATCCAGGTCACATGACCAAGATGGCAGCCATGCCCATATATGGTAAAAACCCTTAAAAAATCTTCTACTCTGAAAATGGTGGATCATTACCCTGTGGTGACCTTGACCTATTTTATGACAAGGCCAACATAGGTCGCCTATGCATTTGAACTGGGAAAAAATTTAAAAAGTCATTTGAGGTGAAAATCTTGCAGGAAATGGGTAGTAGGACTGAATATTAATGATTCTAATAAAGTTGGACCCAAGGGCTTATATGGCCGCACCCCGGGCAATATACATGTATATTACCAAAATATTCAAACATCTTCTTTTTTGAAACCGCTTGGCCAATTAAAGCCAAATTTTATGTGAAGCATCCATAGGATGGGGGAACCAATGTGTATATTAATAATTTAGGTCACATGACCAAGATGGCCGCCATGCCCATATATGGTAAAAACCCATCAAAAATCTTCTTCTCTGATAGATTGATTTCAAGGAAACTTGGTATGAAGCATCGATGGCAGAAGTACTCCAATGTATATATAAATCATGACCCTGTGATGACCTGGACCAAGTTTATATAATATGGCAAGGTCAACATGGGTTGCCTTTGCATTTGAATTGGGAAAACTGTTAAAATGTCATTTGAAGGGAAATTTAGCCAGCAGGAAATTGGCAAATGGACGGAATATTGAAGATTCTGAAAAAAGAAAATGGCTCCAGGGCTTTATCTGCCCCTGCGCTGGAGTTAAATACCATAATATTCAAACATGTTTATTGGTATATGCAGCAGATCTCGGGTGAGTGTTTACAGGACCATTGGTCCTCTGGGGTTTTTTTTCCTTGGAAAATCGGTGTAGGTAGGTTTTTTTTTTTTTTTTTTGACCAGACACATTTGACTCCAAATCGGAAACCTTTACACCCAGGACGGCCGTCTTCGTATAACAGGGATAACGGGGCATTGTGCCGCAAGGCTTTTATTACATTTGAAGCAGGTGGCTACATTTGTCGAAATAAATGGCGACTAATGTGCTTGGTCGTGTCAACACACTACACAGTAGCCATGTTGTTGTTCTTGATCGTAAATGTTTAAGACCGAAAATATCCGAAAATCGGCTCGGACAAATTCTCGTAACGAAATGGTTTTGACTCTTGATAAAAACCGGAATCGTTGAACAGGGTCGGTCACCGACTTTTTTTTTCTGAGCGCTAAAAATGTTGCAGTCGGCGCAGATTTTGACCAGTCGGTCGGGAAATCGGAAACATAACATTTTTTTTTTAAGCCTAAGGTATGGATAGACAAATCTGTCCCTTGGGTCACAGTTTTGCATCACTCAGCGAGCCTCGTGATGCCAAACTGTGACCCTCAGAACAGATGTGTCTATCCATACCTGACACTCATGTAAGATTCTTATAATGTCAACTTGAATGTCAGGCAATCAAGCTGCTTATTTGCTCATATTTTTGGTCGCATCAAATGAGGCTAAGCATGGATATTCTGGCTATTCCAATGTCTCTATTTAGTCAATACGAATAGATATAGATAGATTAGATTAGGGGATTTTTCTGGCATTTTGAAAATGTGTCCAGGGTCCCGTTAAACTGGGAATTTTTGATTAATCATTGCCTGAAATTGGGAATTTTGATGGTATTTAATTTTCTTTTTTTTTATTTCTTTATCTGTTATTTATTTCATTTCAAAAAATTTTTCAAGTGTGTAAAGCTCTATTTTCACATTTATAAGCTTGTCTGGATTGTGAATTTTAAGCAAATTTTGGGAAAATTAGGTTGGAAATTGGGGAAAAATGGAGTGTTGGTAGCATTGGGAACGAGTTCCATATTCAGCCCCAAAATGAACTGAATCCCTGAGACTTAACCCTTCTCTTGCTGGTTGTGACTTATGTTGGTTTGGAGGGGTATTCAACCTTTACAGCTCACCCAGCTCACAAGAAAACATTTAGAACCACAAACTGTGTGTCTTTCAATTCGAGAGAAACCCTAGTTTGACCACAGAAATAAGACTCTCCGGATGTTCCTAAGACTGGTGCAATGTCCAAGAAATCGGGACTGAGAAACCTAGCCAGTCACTCAGAAATCGTTAGTAGTGGTAAAGATGCAGAATTGATTGAGGATTTTAGTCATGTAACCATTTTCTTTCTGAACATACACAGTAATCACTAATCTCTTGAGAGCTTTTTTTTATAAGTATGTGAAATGGTCGCCAGTTTGTCACATGACTGCCATATTAGGAAATCACATGACAGCTAGGGAATTATGAGTAAAGTGGCGGCCTCCATTGGCGTGATACAGCCTGATCGGGCATTTGATGGTGGAGTTATGGAGTCCCAAGCAAGGTGACCCCCAATTCTAGCCCTTATATATTTATCATAAATTCAGCAAGAGAAGGGTTGATTTAAATTACAGTTCAACCTCATTATAACATGCCTCATTACAGTGTGGTTTTCAATAATGATTATTTTTTACATATATTTTACTTGTACTCCACACCACAGTAAGGCTCAGACTTCTTCATGTGTTTTTCGATTTTTTCCCACTATAGTGTTGGGACTATTTTGCTATATGACTATTGTAAGTTACCTTATGAATCATTATACCCCTTATACCAAGGCTTCCCTCATCATGTCCCTTTTACTCTCTGCCTACAGAGATACATGTATAAACAGTAATGGCCAATAGATCAGACTACTACCTTTTGAGTTTGCAATTTTCATTGTCTGTGCATTGGACACACTTGTGACAAATGGTAAAGTTGACGACTTCGTTATCACTCTACATAATTAGATCATCTCACTGCTGAACACACATCAAAATGCGTCTGAAGAAATCAGATGATTTACATTGGTGTCTAAGAAATCGGTAAAACAAAATGCTTTCTCCAGTGTGGGTTCAAGCCTTGGATGGGGCACATTTGACACTTGTAAGCAAAATTTTGCTTGCTGATGTGTCAATTGGTTTTTCCACGAGGGTAATCCCATTTTTACCCCGCCTACTATGTGTGTGAAAAAGTCTTGAAGTGAAAAAGTCTTGAAGGGGGTGTAAAATTAAAGTAACTATTATTGGTCTTTGCTTGATTTCAGAACACAGTGTAATGTGAGTGCTGTCTCTCTAAATCTGTGATGACCCCGTCTGGTGTTCATGTGAATAAACCACTCATTGCGCTCATCGCAGGTAACAAATATTTTTTTGTACATGTGAGCCACATCATGAAAAAATTTGTCTTTGAGGTTTCCACCAGGTTTTAAACAGGACAGTCTCTACAGTCACAGAAGGCTAAAAGCTTGAGAATTTGGATTTTAAAAGGAGAGGAGTTGCACAGCATCTATCTGTAATGCCAAAAATGAGGCATTTCGGCTGTGCCTGTAATCTCTCTACAGAAAAGCAGATTATCTCAATGTGGCTCATATGATGTGAGCCTCGACGCGAGAAAACCGGATATTTGCCTATGCGAAAACAAAGGCGCAGATCAGCTGTGCAGTAACTGCACAGCTGATCAGCGCCTTTGTTTTCTCCACTCGGATAGTACAATATCTCTTCTAGTTATAGCCAAAATTTCAAGCCTCTAGCCAGCTTCTGTGACTTTACAGGCCGATTTGTGTGGCACCTGGTAGGAAACCCTGAGGACCAGTTTTCTCATGTCCTGTCTCATTTGTCATTAATATTATTTTTAAATGCCAATAATTCTGTCAGATGAAATGTCATTGCTTAAGGTCATTAATGAAAAAAAAAAAAACGTCTTCGAGGCTCTGACCAAATAAAAAATTACTACATGTATAATCTTTAGATTGAGGTCACTATGCAAACTTAACCGACTAACTTGAGTCTTCACAGTGCTCTCAAAAAGCTTTTTTTATCTGTCAGCAGATTCCTAATTTGAGCCTGTGTGAGAGAAAATCAACAATTTGGGTTCCGACCAGGTCCAGCATAAACCGGGCTGTACAGTCACAGAAGATGGTTAGAGACTGGAATTTAGAAAGTAGAGGAATTGTACTATCCGTGTAGCGAAAACAAAGGTGCTGATCAGCTTCGCAGTTACTGCAAAGCTGATCTGCGTCTTTGTTTTCGCGTATGCAGATTGTTGGTTTTCCCATGCGGCGGCTCTTTTTGAATATCACAGTGGCCTAGTGTTCCAGCATCATACAATGAATAGAGAGGTCCTGTACATGTGTTCGAAACAAGATGTGTCCGTGAGTGTTGGTGGCCATAGTGATAGTTAATGCCCAAGGAGTTGTGGCTCTGTCCCAACATGACTGAAAAATTGTTAACCCGACAAAACTAACCAAAATCTAAAATTTGTAAAAGAGGGAAGTGAAGATATCATAGAACTTGGTGTCACATCTAGGGCTATACTGTTTGCCTATGTCCCATAAATAGGACACCAGGCTTATATGAGTTTCTTAACTCGTCATCTGGGGCTATTCCTTTTGTGTATGTCCCATACATAGGACACCAGGCTTATATGAGTTAAGAACATCTGGAGCTATACTATTTGCCTATGTCCCATAAATAGGACACCAGGCTTATATGAGTTTCTTAACTCATATAAGCCTGGTGTCCTATGTATATATAGGCAAACAGTATAGCCCCAATGTGACGCCGCAGGATGCTATTCTGTTTGCTTAAAGGAATTTCATCAAAAAATGGAATAATAATTCAAAATCATTCCTGATACCCCTAAAAATGAAAGTGGACTCTCCTAAGAGATAATGATAGGAAAGTCCATTCATCATATATGGGTTAAAAAGATAAAGTCATATTATAGGATAGACTGGTCCCCGTCCACTATTACCTTCTCATACCATGTTCTATAACCTCCATAAATATTTTCTTGTATGAGTTACCTCTCTTCTTAGGCTCAGAACTCAGCCATCAGAAGATGGTGTGCATGTTTTACTGATAAAAACAAAAGTTTGACGACAGAGCCAGTCTAATTATAGAACAACAAAAATAATATCATGACTTCACCTGTAGTGTGTATGCATATGCATGTTATCATCATTAACCTGATCATGCAGAAACCTGATTTCTTCTTTCTGAAAACAAAGCCACAGATAACTGTGCAGTAACTGCACAGGTGATCACCACCTTTGGCGTTTGCCTAAATAGTACTACAATACTTCTTTCCTGTTCCGAATTTCAAGCTTCTAGCTGTTTTGAGTGTCTGGACTCATTGCTTGGTTGTGTTAAACCTGGTCTGAAACCTGGAAGTTGGATTTTCTTTTAACACGGATCAAAATTTTTATTTACTGTAAATATTATTCAGTATAATATAAAGATGTAGATTAAGATACCAATACATGTATTTGTTTTAAGATAGGATTTATGATAACTTTTTCATTGTTCACATGACAGAATAACGACAGCACAGAAAAGGTAAAAAGGTACAATTAGGCAATGATCAGGAAATGGCGCAATCAGAAAGATAATCCCACTCCATAAACCGAGGGGTGGGAAAAAACTAAAATGACTCTTAGGTACATATAACAAGAAAACATTGTAAGCTGAGTGAGCAGCTATTCCCCAGTAGGTGGCCACTCAGTTACCTAAACTGAACTAAATATATGAAAATTTTCATGAGGCTCAAACAGCACAAAAATTTGACTCCAAAACACAAAACAATTAGAACCACAACAGAAGTATCGCCTTGGAACGATCAGTAATATAAAATTACTTGGAGGCTTAAACTGGTTTTACCATGCAAGCAATGACCAGGAACTGGTGCAATCAGAACCAAAGTCCCACCCTTAAATCCCAGGTGAAAAAAAAACTAAATTGACAATTAGGTACTGAAATCCACAAAGAGAACATATTGTAAACCAAGTATTATAAAGCATCTATTTTCCCAAAGTTGGCACTTTTATGACCCTTTGTTACATGAATTAATCCATGTACTGTATAATTTAAGCAAAAAACTGCACAAAAATCAATACCAGAACTGAACTTGAAACAAATAGAACCACAACAGAAGTACCACATTGGAATGGTCAGACACAAATTAATTACTGGGGGTGGGGGGGCTTAAACTGATTTTACAGGCCTAACCTTACCCTCAGCTTCTTAAGGAGATCAAAGCATTTAGTTATTTGGTCCTCATGGTGAAACTATGGTAAGAGATAATTCATCTGGAAAGCAGTAAATTTGACATCTTAAGGCAGGTGGTCTCTGAAGCGAAGGAACTGAAATACTTGGACATGTATAGAGGTCTCCCTGTCAATTCTACATAGAACACATGATCATAATCCATCACGAAAACATGTCAGTGCAATGTATACCCATCTTATACCCCACTTTTATGTAGTAAAACAGGGGTATAAAGGGGTATACCTATTTTTCTCATTTCTGTGGAGGTGGTTCTAACGTGTACCCACAATGAGCAAACATTTTAAAAATATGATTTTTAAATGAAATTTTCAGTTTTTACAACAGAAAAAAATCTTGGTATATTGCATGGACAAGTTTTCATAATGTAAATTTCATGTTGCAGGAGTAGTGGTGGTAATAGTGGTAGGCTATAAATACTATTACACAGACAGTATCCCGGGATTTTCTAAGACTAACATCAAATCAGAGGTTAAAGCTGAGGGTGACACCAAGCTGAAACAGGATATGGCTGACAGCAAGAAAGGAACTGATAATATCAAAGAAGGAAATCTGAAAATTGCTGTGGATGGAAAGGTGGGTATGCATAGTTAGGAAATCTCACCCTAGATTACACTTCAGTTTTAGACTGTTAAAGGATGCTTAGCATATAAATCAGTCAATATACCCTATTCATTCTAATCGCACATACATATTCATATAAGTGCAAACCCTGGTTGTTTCCAAATGTGTGCTTCAGTACGCACTGCTCGACTAGGATATTGGTAATTTTCACCATTTTTACACATTTATAGTTATAAGCCACAATAAAACATAACCTTAAATGATCAAACACCATTTTGCAATGATTGGAACCCATGAAGGACATCATCATTGATATTTTTAGCTCACCTGAGCCGAAGGCTCACAAGGTGAGCTTATAGGATGGCCATGATCTGGCGTCCGGCCATCCCTCGTCCGTCCGTCTTCTGTCCGTCCGTCCGTCGTCCACAATTTCAAAGATCTTCTCTGAAACCGCTTTGCCAATCAAGTTGAAATTTTATGTGGAGCCTCCTTGGGTAGCGGCATTGAACTGTTGTTTGAGATATCTTGGTCACATGACCAAGATGGCCACCATGCCCATATATGGTAAAAACCACTCAAAAATCTTCTTCTCCAGAACCGGTGGGCCGATTTCCATGAAACTTGGTATGTAGCATCGGGGACCTCAGCCCATCATAGTTTGATAAAATGATGACCGTTGGATGACATTGACCTATTTTACGGCAAGGTCATATTCGGAAACATAGGCTTTTACATGGGAAAAAGTGAAAACTATGGATTTTTTGAAAACTATTGTAGCCTGAGGCCTGAAAAGTGGTAGATGCAAACAATCAATGGAGTAGATGAAGGTGTGTGATTAATATAGGTCAAGGTCATCTCTTGACCTTGGCCAGTCTGTTGTCCATACACACTTTTCAAAGATCTTTTTCTCTGAAACTGCTTGGCCAATCAAAGTGAAATTTTATGTGGAGCATCCATGGGTAGGGGAGACGAAAGTTCGGTCGCAAAATCAAGGTCACATGACCAAGATGGCCGCCACGCCCATATATGGTAAAAAACACTCAAACATCTTCTCCAGAACCGGCAGGCCGATTTTCATGAAACTTGGTATGTAGCATTTGGGACTCCAGCCCATCATAGTTTGATCAGATGATGACCATAGGATGACCTTGACCTATTTTACGGCAATGTAAATTTTGGAAACATAGGCTTTTACATGGGAAAAGTGAAACTATGGATTTTTTGAAAACTGTTGCAGCCTGAGACCTGAAAAGTGCTAGATGCAAACAACTAATGGAGTAGATGAAGGTATGTGATTAATTTAGGTCAAGGTCATCTCTTGACCGTGGCCAGTCTGTCGTCCATACACACTTTTCAAAGATTTTCTTCTCTGATTCCATCATAGTTTGTTGAAATGATGACCCTAGGATGACCTTGACCTATTTTACGGCAAGGTCAATTTTGGAAACACAGGCTTTTACATGGGAAAAGGCGAAAACAATGGATATTTTGGAAACTGTTGCAGCCTGAGACCTGAAAGTTGCTAGATGCAGACAAATGGAGTCAATGAAGGTAAGTAATTAATGAAGGCCAAGGTCCTGTCTTGACCTTGATCCGCGCCAAGGTCATTTAAATATCAAAATTAAGATTATGGTTTTCTCAGAAATCACTGGGTTTGGAAACTATTGCAGCCTGAGACCTGAAACTTTGCAGATGCAGACAACTTATGAAGTCGATAAAGGTGTGTGAGTATTCAAGGTCAAGGTCATTTCATGATGACTTAATACTCCAAGATCAGGCTTCAGGTGAGCGTTCTCAGGACCAATGGTCCTCTGGTTAACATGGTTATTTCATCAGCTTATGTGTTGCTTTTATTTGTACGTTAAGAAAGTTTGAAAGGTAAGTGCATTGTGCCCTAATTAGAAACAATATGATATACATTGTATTTCTTTCAGGAATTTATTGTACACTACAGACAGGCAGAGCCAAATGTTTGCAGTCTAGATGTTTTATGGAGTTGCCTTCCAGTCCATTATTAAAACTGGGCATTCTGGCCATTTACCTTGCAGATCAATCAATTTCAGTCAATATTTTCCATATTTCAGGAAGTTACTATACACTACAGACAGGCATACCCAGATGTTTGTAGTCTAGCTTTTTTATTCCATCATGGAGCAACATTCCAGTCAGGTATTAAAACTGAGCATCCTGGGATGTTGATTAAATGATATAACAAATAGATTTATTTCAGTCACTATTTTCTGTCTTTCAGGAAGTTACTGTACACTACAGACAGGCAGAGCCAGATGTCTGCAGTCTAGATGTTTTATTCCTCCATGGACAGGCCTTCCAGTCCAGTACCTGGACCACTGAGCCTATGTTCTCACTACAACATTTATCCAAACTCGGTTATAATGCGGTCTCTATTGATCTTCCAGGTGAGGTCATTGCATAATGATAATACGCATACGCAGCAATATGACAGCAAATTTTTTTTGTCAATAAAAATGAAAATTTTCAGTTGAAAAGTTTTGATATTTTTTTCTTACTTTTGTTCAAAACATGGATTATTGGTACATGTTAGAATCACATGAGTTAGGCAATTCAATGCTGGATTTGACTTGAAGGAGGCTGTAACATTTCAATATAACCAAATTCATTTGAACAATGGACTCGAATTAAAAAATTTGGGGACATGGAGTTTATCTGAACTGTTACAGCTTTTTAGCTCACCTGAGCTGAAGGCTCACAAGGTGAGCTTATATGATGGCCATGATCCGTTGTCTGTCCGCTGTCCACAATTTCAAAGATCTTCTTCTCTGAAACCGCTTGGCCGATCAAGTTTAAATTTATGTGAAGCCTCCTTGGGTAGTGGCATTTAAATTTTGTTTGCGATATCTTGGTCACATGACTAAGATGGCCACCATGCCCATATATGGTAAAAACTCTTCAAAAATCTTCTTCTCCAGAACCGGTGGGCCTATTTCCACGAAACTTGGTATGTAGCATCAGAGACTCCAGCCCATCATAGTTTAATAAAATGATGACCTTAGGATGACTGTGACCTATTTTTCGGCAAGGTCAATTTTGCAAACATAGGCTTTTACATGGGGAAAAGTTGAAAACAATGGATATTTTGGAAACTGTTGCAGCCTGAGACTTGAAAGTTGCTAGATGCAGACAACTAATGGAGTCAATGGAGTTATATAACTAATTAAGGTCAATGTCATTTCTTGACCTTGACCCAAAAATTAAGATTATGGTTTGCTCAGAAATCGCTTGGCCGATCAAGTTGAAATTTTATGTGGAGCCTCCCATTACGGACACTTCTCCATGATTACTTGGGAATCTTTCAATTACATATTAAATATCTATTTATGAACTAAATTTTAATTTTACAACCATTTACCTATTGTTATGTCCCATTGCACCACTCATTCATTCGAGATTATCTATGATGCGTAGCTTCTATAAATAGCACAGCTATTCGATACAATGTATCACATATGTACAATCTCTGACATACTGCGTCAGGGAGTCGACTCTTTGGCTCAGTGGTTAGAGCATTGGATTTCTACCCCGGCGGTTCGGGTTCGAATCCCATCTGGGACGTGGGATTTTTTCAAGCTATGCATCACTTCTTAGTTACGAATTTTCATATTCGTAAGATGGGGGCTCGTCGGAGATGGACCATTTGAGTCATTTAGTCATTATAATGACATTCTCGTAATCATAAATGATTACTTCCTCGAAATGGGGGTGTGTTATGTCCCATTGCACCACTCATTCATTCGAGATTATCTATGATGCGTAGCTTCTATAAATAGCACAGCTATTCGATACAATGTATCACATATGTACAATCTCTGACATACTGCGTCAGGGAGTCGACTCTTTGGCTCAGTGGTTAGAGCATTGGATTTCTACCCCGGCGGTCCGGGTTCGAATCCCATCTGGGACGTGGGATTTTTTCAAGCTATGCATCACTTCTTAGTTACGAATTTTCATATTCGTAAGACTATCATAAAATAATGATTTATTATATTGATTTTTGTTAGAATTAAGCATTTACATAATTACATCAATCATTGATTTTTTTCTCTTGACCCCGTCAAACCTCAATTTTACTATATAAGTATAGGTTTGAAGGGGTTAAGTTCCACACGGAGATGTTTCCATGATGCTTGGGTAGTTGTATTTAAATTTGGTTCGCGATGTCTTGGTCACATGACCAAGATGGTCGCCATGCCCATACATGGTAAAAACCCCTTCAAAAATCTTCTTCTTCAGAACCCGTGGGCCGATTTCAACGAAATTTGGTATGTAGCATTGAGTACTCCTGGGATGGCCTTGACTTATTTTACGGCAAGGTCAATTTTGGAAACATAGGCTTTTACATGGGAAAAGGTGAAAACAATAGATATTTTGGAAACTATCGCAGCCTAAGACTTGAAAGTTGCTAGATGCAGATAACTAATGGAGTCAGTGATGGTATGTAATTTATTAAGGTCAGTGTCATTTCTTGACCTTGACCCTAAGTCATTTAAATATCAAAATTAAGATTATGGTTTTCTCAGAAATCACTGGACCTATGAAAGTGAAATTTTATGTGGGGCCTCCATGCTTAGGGGAAACAAAATTTTGTGCGTAAATTCTGGGTTGAATGCTCAACATGGCCACCATGCTCACAAATGCTCAAAAAGCTTCTTCTCACAATCGGCGGGCGGTTTTTCACGAAGCTTGGTTTGTAGCATCAGGGACCTTAGCCCATCATAGTTTTGTACAAATGAAGACCCAATGATGACATTGACCCATTTTATGGCAAGGTCAATTTTGGAAACTGACTTTTACGAGTGAAAAATGTGAAAACAATGAATGTTTTGGAAACTTTTGCAGCCTGAGACCTGAAACATTGCAGATGCAAACAACTAATGAAGTCAGTAAACATATGAGATTATTCAAGGTCAAGGTCATTTCATGATGACTAAATGCTCCAAGATTAGGCTTCAGGTGAGCGTTCTCAGGACCAATGGTCCTCTGGTAGACATTATATGATGTATATTTGTTCCAGAATCCAAGTATTACGGTAGTAGCTCAAAAGTGAGTGTAGACAGAGTCAAATACCTGGAGGAAGTGATAAAGGGCTTAAAGTTGAAGAAACCTGTGATAATTAGCCCTTCTATGAGTGGGGCTTACTCAATGCCTTATCTATTTAAAGGTAACTGACTAATACAGAAGATTAGATAATGTGTATTTTATGATGATTGAAAGATAAATTTTATTTGTGCTTCATGAAAACCTGGCCCCGAGGTTATAAAACTTTTTTTTCAGGCTCAGCTCAGCTGAGACTAAAATTTATCTTGCTCATAAATGTTAAAATGCCAACAATTGTTGGCATTTTAACATTTATGAGCAGGATAAATTGGAGGTTTAGGGGATTCAAACCTAAAATTTCAATGTACTTAGGCTATTTCAGCATTTTATGAAGAATTTAAATTTCACGCTCAGCTAAGATGAGCATGAAAATTTTTTTAGCTCACCTGAGCCGTTAGGCTCACAAGGTGAGCTTATAGTATACCCAGACTCGTTGTTGTTGTTGTCGTCGTTCACACTTTTCAATCATCTTCTTCTCTGAAACCGCTTGGCCTATCAAATTCAAATTTCATGTGGAGCATCCTTAGGATGGGGGAACGAAAGTTTGTATAAATGGTCCAGGTCACATGACCAAGATGGCCGCCAGGGCTATAAATAGCAAAAACCTTAAAAATCTTCTTCTCCAGAACCAGAAGGCCTATGATTTTGAAACTTGGCATGAAGTATCAGGCAATGGAGCTCTACAAAGTATATATAAATCATGACCCTGGGATGACCTTGACCTTTTTTATGGCAAGGTCAACTTAGGTCGCCCATGCATTTGAATGGGGAAAAATCAGAAATGTCATTTAATGGCTGAAAACTTGAAGTGAAGTGAAGTTGCTGGGAATGAGCAACTGGACAGAAGATTTATGTTTGTGAAAATATTTTGGGCCCATGGGGTTGTCAGCCCCTGCCCCAGGACTATATATATGTATATGACCAAAATATTCAAACATCTTCACTGAAACCGCTTGGCCAATCAAAGTTAAACTTTATGTGGAGCATCCTTAGGAAGAGGGAATGAAAGTTTATATGAATATTCGGTCAAGGTCACATGACCAAGATGGCCGTCATGGCTATAAATAGCAAAAACGTTTAAAAATCTTCTTCTCCAGAACCAGGAGGCCTATGATTTTGAAACTTGGCATGAAGTATCAAGGAATAAACGTCTACAAAATTTATATAAATCATGACCCTGGGATGACCAAGACCTATTTTATGGCAACGTCAACTTAGGTCACCCATGCATTTGAATGGGAAAATTTGTTAAAACAGTCCTACCCACTATACCAAAAACCAGCCTCATATTGAGGCTGCTGCTATAATTGGTGGAAGTTGATAATCACAGCAGGAAAGGGGAGATAGTGGCTACCAAGTGTGGTGGTTAATTGATAATGCATGGACTGGGGAAAGCAAACTGAAGATAGCAATATAGATGTGTTAATGATTACCATTCATTCTTATCATTTGAAATATGCATATATCATAACTACATTTTGCTTTGCATTTCAATTTGAATATTGTATGACTCAATATTACATGACTTTTCAATTTTATTTTTCTTGACAATTTGAAAGAAGTAAATACAGAGTTGCAAGATGCAAGAACATCATGACAATTTTTGTTTCGCTACACAGATAGTAAAACTTCTCCTCTACTTAAACACAACATTCCAGCTTTCTCCTGTGACTGTACAGTCTGGTTTGTGTCGGCCTGGTCGGAAAACCCTGAAGACCGGTTTCCTCATGTTTTTGTTTCTTTCCCCCCTGTACCTAAAAATCCGAGAATGTCAGATGATGGGCTTATGAATAAAGACCATGCATACAAAAAAAAGCATGCACAAAAACTAACCAATTATCCACATATCGTTTTTCGGGTTTAGGAAACCCTGGTCAAAACTTGTGTTGTGGGATAAAAAGTGATTCAGTTTTCCGATATAGCTAACTCAAGTTTGATCTGATAGCCTAGAATTACAACAGAAGTTAATAGCATGTAATTTACATGGAATATTAAAAAGGAAAATTTAAAATATGTGAACCATGGGTCATTTTTTCAAAAGTGTACCAATTGACGGTCGGTGTGAAATTTGACTAATGGGAAATTGTTTTTGTCATGATGGTCGTTCGTCTCTCACTAATGAGAAAGGCCATCATTATTTCTTGAATAGGTTCATATGTGTTGGTGAGTTTTTTAATGACTGACTAGGCCAATTCTAGCTCTGAACTGTCGGTTGCAAGTAGAGCAAGTCAATATCATGGAATCAGCTGGTGGCCCATTGGTATTGGCATTGCGTTCTCTGCATTTTCTTTCAGCTTCACAAATTCTCTTTTTCTCATAGAGAGCTGCTCTTTAAATTGTTGATGAGACCTCGCCACTTTGATGGCTCCTGTGCAGTCGGTTCCCAAGGCCCCATTGGTATGTCAAAATCCTTCAGAGAGTTTTTGAGGGTGTCTTTGTAGCGTTTCTTCTGGCCACCTTGAGAGCGTTTTCCCTCCTTTATTTCTCCATAGAAGACTTTCTTTGGAAGTTGCTTATCAGGCATTCTTATAACATGGCCAGTCCACATAAGCTGTGCTAGCTTTAAGACAGTATGCATGTTTTGCATCCCTGCTTTCTTCAGGACCTCCGTGTCTGGGATCTTGTCTTGCCACTTGATTTTTTTAAAGCTTTCTCAAACAGCTTAAGTGGAAATGGTTATGTCTCTTTGCATGACGCTGGTATACTGTCCAGGTCTCACATACAAGAGGGTTGGCAGTACCAGAGCCTTGTAGACTTTCAGCCTGATGTCAAGCTTGATTCCATTTCGCTCCCAGATATTTGCACAGAGTCTTCCGAATGACACGCTTGCTTTTGCAATTCTGGCAGTGACGTCATCCTCAACATGCACTTCTCTGCAGAATTTATAATTATCAACAACTTTCAGTTTGTGTCCATTCACAGTGATGGTTGGTTCATTGTACGGTTTTCCTGGTGCTGGTTGGTGTACAACCTGTCTTTTTGTGCTGATTGTGAGTTCATAATATCACATGACTGTGAGACTTGATCCATGACTCTTTGCATTTTGCCTCTGAGTTGGAATTCTTACCTATATCATCAGCATAAAGGAGCTCATCCAGCACATCAGTCTGCACCTTAGTTTTGGCTTGTAACCTTCTAGGGTTGAATATATTGCCATCAAAACGGTACCTGATTGGAAAATCAGTGTCACTGTCCTGAAAAGTATACATGAGCATGGCAGAAAACATCATGCTGAACAGTGTTGGTGCCATAACACAGACCTGTTTGACCCCATTTGTTACCTCAAAGGGTTCAGAGAACTCTCCATCATTTTGTACACGTGCCTGCATGCCATCATGAAATTGCCGCACCATTGCTATGAATCTGGGTGGACAGCCAAACTTGGCAATGATTTTCCAGATTTCTGATCCATGTTTAATATATTTGGCCCCATTTAGATAACACTAGTCTTTGTATCGACTACCCTGTTGAAAGTTGCAAAATTTCAGTAATTCTCTTTGGCTCCATGTTGCCAAACCTAAAGGGTCACTGACGAGACTTAAATAGTCGAAACCGTGGTATGGCCCATCACCTTTCTCATTGGTGTGTTCACTGCTCTTAAAGGACCTCAGTTTTAATTTTTATTTCCTCCCTTTGAACGTTTTCATTTGCTTCCAAAAGATCAAACTTTTATATTTTATTCATCACGACTAACTGTGTCAAAAGCTTTGGTGAGGTCGACAAACGTCGTGTATAGATCTACATTCTGTTCTTGGCTTTTCTCCTGAAGCTTTCTTGTTGTGAAGATCATGTCTATTGTCCCTCTGTCTTTTCTGAATCCACATTGACTTTCTGGGATAGGTCCCTTCTTATCAAAATGAACATTCAGGCGAAACAACAGAATTTTTGACAGTATCTTCCCAGCAATGTATAGGAGGGAGATGCCTCTCTGGTTTTCAAAGACTTGAGGATTTCCTTTCCGCTTGTATAGGTGGATTATGGGTGCATCCTTACATTCTTGCGGGATAGCCTCCTTCCTCCACATACAGTGCATCAACTCCGTAATTTTCTCTGACATGGGTAACACCCACACACACACACACACTCACACACACACACCAAACGCATAAACCTCTGCATTAATTGCATCTGCACCTGGAGCTTTGCCAGATGTGCACTTGTGTTTTTCAGCTAATGGTTAATAAAGTTGACATGTAGAAAGGTACAAGTAGGCAAAGATCAGGAAAAGGCGCAATCAGAAAAAGATTCCCACTCCAAAAACCGAGGTGGGAAAAAACCAAACTAACAATCAGGTACTTATACCATGAAACATATCGTAAGCCGAATGAGCAGCTATTTTCCCAATAGGTGGCCACTCAGTTACCTTAACTTAACTAAAAATATGAAAACATACATAAGGCGCCAACAGCACAAAAAATTTTTATACACCAAAACATAAAACAAAAAGAACCACCACAGAAGTATCGACTTGGAACGATCAGTAACACAAAGTTACTGGCGGGCTTAAACCGGTTTTACATGGCCATAACCTCACCCTCAGCTTCTGCAGTGGTTCATAACATTTAGTTAGTTATTCGGTCCTCGTGGTGAATCTCTAACTAGTCAATGAATCATCAAGAACAAACAAATAAATCATGATAAACATCCTGATGAATCAAAAACCAGGACTCACAGACTGAGTAAGCTGCCCGACGATGGAGATCCCTGGGCGCCGAATAACCTACTAACTCCGGAGCAAAAGAAAAACACCAGTTGGACCCCGGTGGGCCAAGCAACAGACAAGAAGCTCCGGCCCCAACCAACTAAAATGAATAGCTTTATGTCGGGGCCATCATAGAGTCTGACGCCCGACCCACCGGCGTGCAATTAAAGAAGGCAGCATAGCTATCAACCATGATTGGGTTAAAAGATACAATTTTGCCACGGAAACTCATTACATTCTTAAAGTCCTTTTGTTTTTCCTTGTCTTGGTCGTAAACTAAGAAGTATAACACAGTCCTGTGGGTGTCTTTATTGAAATATGTATCCAAACGGCTTTGTAAATGCACATTTATCTACTGAGCGTGACAAACAGTAAGATAAGCATCTATTGTATGCATCGAAGACGTCGTTAAAATTTAATATGCGACACAGAAATGCAACGTGGAAGAATGAGACTGATGATTCAGTAAAATAAAATAGCAAACGTTGCGATATGGAGACAGTGATGCATTTTCTTCAATAAATATTTTTAGATACATGTTAAAGGGGTCATCCATGGTTTTTATACTGTATTATTACTTGCAGAGGCTGGAGAAAGTTGTTTGAGCCCTAGGCCGAGGGTTCAAAGTGCTCCCGAAGACTTCTAATGTTAGTTGCAATGAAATAACCATAGTTGATTGCTGTTCTTGTATAACACACCATTCCAATGGAAAACTGCCTCGCAACTGCACCTTGCAAACTCGGCTTTGTTTATTTTCACGAGAGCAAAACATGTGCTACTTACGGTCCAAGGGCAGAGGATGTGGAACGTCGCATTCCTAACGATCTCGCCGACGCATACGAAGCTTCATAATAGCATGCATTAACATTCCACGTCGCATCAATAATCACGCTTAACAGTTGGGTCCCCGTGTTAACGCTATATGCATGTATCACAAAAAGATGTGGGCTGAAAGAATAGAGCATTTATATAATGTATAATAATCGATAATCTTCTATTCGGGCTGCCAAATCTTCTATTCGGGCTGCCAAATACTAGTATACATTATTAGATTTCAGTCAACAAAGGCGTCACATGTTTCAATCAATTTGTCCCTGTCAACAAAACTTGTGCTGCAAGGATCTGTTGTTGCAAGGATCTGATATGGAAAACCCCTTGAATCGATGTTCAGATAGGCAATCACATAATGATTATCATTAGAATGGTTACACGCAAAAAGAACCACCACAGAAGTATCGCCTTGGAACGATCAGTAACACAAAGTTACTGGCGGGCTTAAACCGGTTTTACATGGCCATAACCTCACCCTCAGCTTCTGCAGTGGTTCATAACATTTAGTTAGTTCTTCGGTCCTCGTGGTGAATCTCTAACTAGTCAATGAATCATTAATAACAAACAAATAAATCATGATAAACATCCTGATGAATCAAAAACCAGGACTCACAGATTGAGTAAGCTGCCCGACAATGGAGATCCCTGGGCGCCGAATAACCTACTAACTCCGGAGCAAAAGAAAAACACCAGTTGGACTCCGGTGGGCCAAGCAACAGACAAGAAGCTCCGGCCCCAACCAACTAAAATGAATAGCTTTAAGTCGGGGCCATCATAGAGTCTGACGCCCGACCCACCGGCGTGCAATTAAAGAAGGCAGCATAGTTATCAACCATGATTGGGTTAAAAACTAAGCATGCAGACTGTCGCATAACATTCAAGTTATAAACCTTTAATCTTGAATAGTTTAAGCTGTTTCTGGTACCTATAATCTCGTGTTCACATTAGCCATAAATATAGGAACAAACACTAAAGGGACTAGATGTCTATACTGAAGTTAAGCAGCAAGTTGCTACACTGGGTTAGTATTGGTCAAATTGCACGCCCTAATGTCAATTAGCACACCCACAGAAATTAAGTGTTAAGATTGTAATCATTTAAGTTTCTGCAAATGTAATACTTATAAAACAGCTTAAGATATGTGGTGTAACTTGTAATGGCAAGATGAAGGTCAAACTATTTGATTAACGGTTCATATGGCGATGACTTTCGGCAATTTCTATATCTTTGCGACAGTGTAGCATGAGCAGGCATGAAAATGGGACAAATGACAAGCAATATTATTTCCGAAAGGGATTTTGTCGTCAAAGAAAACAATATGCATCAAAGTAGTGATATCACGGTTCTTATTTTGATTTATCACGATAGCATTGCAAATGTATTAGTTAAATTGCACTCCAGTCGTCAATTGGTACGCTTGTAAAAGTTTGATTCCAATTTCTTGTAACCAAAGGTTATCTTTTATACACAAAACCTTCAACCAATAATGTGTACTGTAAACTTGGTATTTTATTTTCAACATCGCATATGGAATGTGTACATGACGTAATTCAGGCATTTTTAGACATGTACATTCACCAAATAACCCAGTATTTCAAACGCGAAAACTGATTACTACATACTTTTATAAACTTTTCATGTAATATGAGTTCCTGTAAAGTCCCCAATCATAGGCGCATCATCTGACATTCTCCGATTTTTGAATGGATTTAGAATAAGGAAAATATTTTACCTTGAACTGGTTGACCCAGTAAAATTCTCTCTATTTACGTCGGTCAACTCCGGAACCGGAAACTGTCAACTTCACTTACAATGGAGCACCGGCGGTGTACAAACTGACCGTTTCCCAGGCATGTATAAGCCTCATTGGCTTACTTGGGTGGTTATATTTATATAAGAAGCACATTTTGAGAGCCATGACATCCTAATGTTGGGTAAAGTCCCATACAATGGAGGCAATGTCCTGACATGACATGGCCATTGTTGTTGACTGTGACATAAAGCATCAATTCAAACAAACAAACATTTATTTTTTTTTTACAAAATGTGCTGCATCAGGAGAAAACCAGCATTTTGCATAGCTTTTAAACAAAGACACAGATCAACAGTACTGTAACTACAAGGAGATCAGCCCCTTTGTTTTGGTACAATAGATAGTACAATGTCTCAAATCTTTCTTATTCGGAATTTTCAAGCTAACTATTGACTGCTGCTGCACAGACCGGTTTGTGTAGGAACCGTTTTAAAATTATGCAGACCGGTTTTCACGCATCGCGGCTCAAATAACAAAGTAGCAAAATCAGCTTTGAAATTTGAATTGACTACATGTATATGCCATATCGCCACCAGCCCTGTAAGACTGAATGAAATTAATAAAAATATAATTATATTAGATCATGCAAGACAAATCATAGGAAGAAGTAAACATATAACATTATTTATTGGCACAAATAAGGGGTGAGAGTGGCACTATCATTTAATGTGTACCATATGGTAGTTCAAGGTAGGATCACTATAATTAGCATATTGTCAGAAAAGAAGTATGTGCTGTGTTTTGATAGCCACTTAATTATCTTTTATGAACTGAAGGGTTTTTGGTTCTAACGCAATAATCTGGTATTGTGGGTAAGAGTGTAAAATGTCATTTGAAGGGCAAACTTGCAGTAAATTGGCAAATGGACTGAATTTTCATGATTTGAAAAGACATTGGCTCCAGGGCTTATTCTGGCCCTGCCCTGGGTTAAATGCATGTATATTACCATTGTAGTGAAACAAGTTTATAAGTATATATCTGTGGTCTCAGGTGAGCGTTTAAAGGACCATTGGTCCTCTTGTTTAAAACCTTGTGTGGGTACTCATTGGATTGGCCTTATCAGTGCTCATAACATAGGTTTTATGAAGAAATTAGCTAAATAATCTTTTTATCATCAAATACTCCTCATAATCTAGTCTTCGACAAGTGAACCAACCAACAAAATGAGACACAAATTAGAAAACAAGGATTTATTATTTTCTTAAAAATCCTGAATATTGTTGGCATTATATTGTTGTACAGCTGGGTGGAGTCATGGATAGCGTATTTGCTTAGCAATCACGAGGTTGCGGGTTCGAAACCTGGCTGGTACATATGCCTGTCATGTTGGTGACAAATGTTTACCCTGACATAATAAAGACCCTTATGGTGTAACGTTACATAAATCAATGGAGCATGAAATAAGATTTATAACCTCTTAAGTATATATAAAGAATATGTTGATGTATGAGACAAAAATTAGAAGAATAGGTTGATGTCCAAGACAAACATTGAAGGAGAGCAGAGTGGCATAGCATCAGACTCCGAATATAGAAGTCCTGGGCACAATATCCACTGGCGTCACTGTGTTGTGCCCTTGAGCAAGATACATTAACTCTCCAGAGTACTGGTTAAAACCCAAGAAGCAGTCCTGACATAACTGAAAAATTGTTGACATGGATGTTAATCCTCAATACAAACAAACAAACAAAAATAGGTCCAGTGCTACATGAAATGACTATGTTTCCAGATCCAGAAAATGTCCTTGAGAGGTGCCGGGGCTTTGTTCCAGTTGCACCAGTCGGCACTGCATCCTATACCAAAGAGCAATATGCAAAATTGAAGGTTAGTATCACCTAGATTAATACCATTTTGTAGTGGGGAAACGTACCTAAGCAAAAGGAATACATACCAACACAATGTACAGATTTTTCTTAAGCTGTAAAAACTGAAAAAAAAAATGTAATTTGTGTTGTTTATGCTCAAAACATTGATTGTGGGTACGCCTTAGAACCACCTCGGCGAGGCAATTCTAACGAGTACCCACATTCTATGTTTTGGAGCAAAATTATGAAGAATAAGTTAAACCATTCACACCCCACTTTTACTTTATACAAGTGGGGTGGGAATTTTCTGTGGCACAATGGTTATGTCACTCGTCTTGTAAACCAGGGGTTGCAGGATTGATCCAGGACTTTTGCAGTCTGTCGGATGAGGCTATAAATCGAGGTCCCATCTCCATACGACCATAGCTGTTGGTGGGATGTTAAACCCCAAATCAACCAACTAACAAGTGGGATGGAAGGGGTATACATCACAAAGATATGTTATACTGATGTTTTCAGTGAAGCCTGCTAGTTGCTCAAGAGATTGTCACATTGGTCAGGCCTGCGTGTTTAGTCAGTGATTCTGAAGGAATTCTTGTTTCATAGGACTAAAAGTTACTTGATATTGTCAGTGTATGCATGTTTCATGCTTGCTTTGCTTCAAGACAAAAGGTGCCTATGTTGGTTTAATAGATCAATAGTTGTTCTCAAGTAAATTCTGTTTTTGCTGAATAAAAATTTTAATGTCAATAATATTGTAGTGTGGAGAAATATTGATAGGCTTAAAACGAATTGAAAATTAAAAACAAAGGCGCTGATAAGCTATGCAGTTACTGCACAGCTACTCTGCTTCTATGTTTTCAACTTTTCACAAAGGCAAAAGGCTGGTTTTCTCCGATGTGGCATAATTTGATGGACTTAAATCAAAAGTAAATTAGAAATACCTGAATTACGTAGAGGGTTAACATTTGAAATTCTGTTACAGGTACCAACCTTGTTTATTCGTGGTACAAAAGACAAAACTTTGGGCGAAACTTCTAAAAAAGATCTGGAGCAGTTACCTAACTTTGAACTGAGAGAATATAAAGATGCTGGTCATCCTGCGTACCTGGATAACCCTGATGGATTTCATAAAGATCTACACGAGTTCTTCCAGAAACTGTTGAATACAAAAGAGGGATGATTTAATGTTTAAAGGGGACTTGTTTTTATTAAACTTTATGTTTGTTTATTCTCAGTCTCAAAGGAGGGATGGTTGTTTAAGGGACAATGAAATATATACTCTCTTACCCTGCACTTCTATATGAGCCATGACGCGAGAAAACCGGGGTTCCGACCAGGGTGGGGGACACTCAGAGGTAATTTGGTACGGACGTGCCGCCCGATCTTTTAAAACATACCCCATTCATATATCTGGTAATCGAAAAAAGGGACCCATTCATATATCATGCCTTCGAAAAAGTGACCCATTCATATATTTGATTGTACAAAATTTTGACCTATACACAATCATATACAAATATTTCGACTTTCTGAGCTGTGTATGTCAGCAAAAAAGTGCTCTTAAACATGGATGTCCGAAAAATTTGGTCATTCATAGACTAAATATGGAAAAATGGGGCCATTCATATATTTTGACTTGAAAAAGGTAACCCATTCATATATCTGGTGAGGCTGAAAAAGGGGGCTATTCGGGCTGCACATCCCTAATACGTCATATATAGGTAGTTACCCCCCCCCCCCTGAGGTTTTCGCATATGCAAAAATCTGGTTTTCTCATGATGCCGCTCATACAGTAAAAATGGGGTGAACAGCAGCATTATATTTGTCCAAAACATAGGTTTTGGATACAAGTTAGGGTATTAGTGTCCATAATCTATACAGTGTTACAGCCAAAAAGGAAAAGTAGGTTTACCCCTGTTCACCCCATTTTATAGTATGAATGGGGGTTAAGGGGGTATACATTTCATGCTCATGTTATCATCACACCTAATGTTTGTTCATGTCTCAGTGTTACACCCAATAGGCAGCACAGGATAGCACTTTCAAATTGAGCCGTGTCGTTAGAAATCCAGACTTTGGGGGAAGTCGGACCAGGCTCAACACAAACCCGCCTGAACAGTCACACAAACCCACCTGTACAGTCGCAGAAAATAGCTAGAAGCTTGAAATTTTGTATTTAAGAAGAAGAGTGATTGTACTATATGTTTAGTGAAAACAAAGGTGCTGATAAGCTGTGCACTTAATGCATTGACAAAAAATCTGGTTTTCTCATGATGTGGCTTAATTGTTGCTTGTTAGGTGTATTAACAATAAAACAAAGAAGGAGGGATTTCATGATTATTGAAGAAATAGTTTCTTTCCATCATAGCTTGATTGCCATTAATAGATGCCTTCTGTGTTCATTTGTGTAAAAGCCTGGCCCTGAGGTAACAAAACATTTTTTATGCTCAACTCAGCTGAGACTGAAATTTAGCATCTCATGCCAAATTAACTGAACTTATATGTATAGATCACCATATCTGGTAATTTTATCCTGTTCATAAACGTTAAAAAAAGCCAACAATTGCTGACAGTTTAATGTTTATGAGCAGGATAAATTTTAATATGAGTTGAGCATGAGAGAGTTTCATTACCATGGGGCCTGATCAGATATCACTTTGACAGGCTGGCATGCCTAGTCCATAGTGCAAAATCATTATTCAAAATGTCACAAATGTTTCCATGAAATTAATTAATGGGAAACTTTTCAGACCCTGACAAGATTGCTCATATATCAGGATCTGCATTGTTTACCCTGTGATTAAGCTGAAAATGTAGGATTTATATTTGTGCTCAAAGTGCCATAATATGCAGTGAGTGTGCTTTTTAATTTCTTTTACAATGTTACAATGGTATCTAAGTGCTTAACTCATTTAAGACCGGCGTCCCTTTTATGGGACAAAGGCAACCAGCATAGCCCCAGATGTGACGCCGCAAAACACGGCGTCCCATCTGGGGCTATTCTGTTTGCTTGGAGGAATTTCATCGAGAAATGAGATAAAAATTAAAAATTAAAAATCACTCCTAACACCCCTAAAAATGAAAATGGACTCGCCCAATTGATAATGATGGGAAAATCCATTCGTCAGAATTGGGTTAATGTACCAGGTACTGGGTGTTAGATTATGTCTTTAAGGTGAGTGTCATAGAGCCCATATTTCACTGGCATGCAAATTCCTACCCACTTTTTTTCTGATTGAGTTGCAAAACAGTCAAACAACATTCATTGCACTCATGTACAGGATTCAAAGAAAGTTCACTGTGCAAAGATATCAGAGTTGTCATGACAAAGTGTTCTACCATTTATCATAGTTATGGTCTTTTTTCACTTACATGTATTGGCTTATAAATTTCAGCTGGGGTCTTATAATATTGATTTTAAATATTTCAAATTTAATTACTAAAGTGGGTTATTATGCATGTCTGCTGGTGCCTTTTTTGAACTGACCATTGGAAACCTGTTCTGTGTTTCACTGTCAGTATGTATTTCTACATGTAATTGGAAGAATGGATATTTTCACAAAAGAAGGTCTAACTAAAAGTGGAAAAGTGGAAAAAGTTGTTTTACTCAGACAAGGGGTGGGGGTATGGATCAACCTAAAAACTTACCAAAAATTATTTTGTTTGGTAAAATTAAAATTTCCAATTTCAGAGGGAGTCGTGTTGATCAACCCCTCCCTTGGATCCGCACGAGTAATAAACTTGGTTATCCAGCCAATCTGATGGCTTTCTCAATCAAGAAACCATATTGTTAAGACTGTATAGACATTTGGTTTAATTCCAGATCTACTATATGAGAACAGACTTCAGGGTTTCCAACCAGGCTGACACAAACTGACCTAGAAGTCAGAAGCTTGAAATTTTCGCTTTACGTAGAAGAGGAACTGCACTATCTGTGGAGCAAAAACAAAGGCACTGAAACGCTATGCAGTTACTGCACAGCTGATCTGCATATTTTTTTTTGACTAAAAAATGGGTCTTCTTATAACATATGACAGTGATTCGTGGGCATACAAGTTGTGATTTTGTTGTTCTATGTGCTAAAATCATAGTATTATTGCATGTAAAGGAGGTGCATACTTATTTGTTGCTTTGATTTGTTTTAGTTTATTTACAAATTGTAAATAGGATGTTTGTTTTAGTTACTTTAAAGGTCTTATGAAGATATACAGTTGGTGATTTAGTTTTGTTGTATTTGCTGCTGTTTGTCCATAGTTAACAACTGAGACCATTTCCAAAGAATAAGTTCCTTATACAAACAGGAAAAACAGGAAAAATCAAACTGCTCTTTGACAGTATATCAAAGACACAAATTACTTGTGTTTATTCTTCCACCAGTATCAGACTGCTTGAATCAGCAGAAGCATTGAAAATAAGAATTTTTCCAGTTAATGTAATGAGGGGTCATGCTTTTGAAAGAACTACCAATTTACCACATTTGAGCCACTGTATAAGAAAACCAACTAAATAATTAGGCGAAAACAAAGGCGCAGATCAGCTTCACCGTAACTGCAAAGCTGATCAGTGCCTTTGTTTTCGCTGCACTGTTAGTACAATCCTTTTTCTTCTTACATCCCAAATTTCAAGCTTCTAGCCTGCTTCTGTGACTACAGGCTGGTTTGTGTCAGACCTGGTCATAACCCAAATTGTTGGTTTTTGTCTCACACAGGCTCATTTAGTAAGCTATATGTACCCCTACCAGAGGTGTTGTAACTGAGCAGTAGCACAAGAAAACCTGTCTTCGAAGTTTACGACACAGGTCCGACACAGGTTGGGTTTTATTGAGTCAATATGTAGGCTTGAAACTTCAGATTTAGAAACTACTGTCCATACACCAGAAACTACCTTTTTAATAATCTCTCTTTTCCTAAAATACCTCAAGGAAAAAGAGCCGCCACATGAGAAAACCAACAATCTGCATAGGCTAAAACAAAGGCACAGATCAGCTTCACTGTAACTTCGAAGCTGATCAGCGCCTTTGTTTTCACTACACAGATAGTACAATTCCTCTACTTTCTAAATCCGAAATTTGCAGCCTCTTATCATCTTCTGTGACTGTACAGCCCGGTTTGTGTGGGACCTGGTCGGAACCCAAATTGTTGGTTTTCTCATGCTCAGGCTCAAATATGACCATGTCATACTCTTGCATCCTGTAAGTCTTAAAATGTAGACAGATATAACTATCTATGGAGCAAAAACAACCTCACAGATCAGGTGGGCAGTAATTGCATGACTACTATACAGCTTTGTTTTTCGCATATGCAAAAAGAATGGTTTTCTCATGATGCAGTGCTTTACTTATTTTGATGGTGCAAGGACACTTTTCATTTGGTGAAAGGTCCTAAATTTGGCAGAAATGGTGGTATACACACAGTTTTTCTGTTTTTAAGGCAAACAGAATAAAAGAAATTAAATTTCTATGATTTTGTTTGTGATTTCTCTAGGCCTTGACCCATGTCAAAACATTTTCTTGAACAGCCGGTGAATCTTAAAATATTAATTAGTTAATAAATTTGTTAAGTCTACATTATTTGAGCTGCTCCGACATTATGCAATTATGAAGGCTTTGACAATGATGCCAAAATAACCTCAGAACAAAAACATGCCCATGCAATATACAGAGTTTTTTTGGTTGTAAAAAATCTAAAATATGCGTAGATTTTTTTTTTTACGTTTTTCTTATTTTTGCTCAAAACATAGATTGTGGGTACATGTTAGAGGCGGTTCTAACCAGTATCCACAATCTATGTTTTGGAGCAAAAATAAGAAAAATAGGTAAACCCCTGCAAACCCCAGTTTTTCAATATAAAATGGGGTTTAAGGGGGTAAACTTTTCATGTTTTCCTGATGTACCCAGCAATTCTCCATTCTTCACTTGAGAAAACTTGCCCATGCAATATACAAAGCTTTTTTTTTTTCAACTGTAAAAAGTTTTGCTCAAACATTGGTTGTGGCTGTATAAATCGATCTATGTTTTGGAACAAAAATAAGAATAAGAGCTGTTGCAGGACAGCGTGCTCGACTGCTTCTGACCTTTGTCAAACATAAGGCCAAACCCGACCAGATACCCAAAGCATTATGCTTAAACATCTTTTGGCCTTGCTGCAATAAGGCAAAATCACTGAACCATGACAGTTAACTATAACTACCTAAGGTTTAAAGGTCTCACTCATATTGTGAAAGAAGTGTGTTCATATACAAACTGAAATACAGGATGCCAAGATACAAGGCAAAATCACTGAACCGTGAAATAAGGTCACACTGACCTATAACTACTTCAGGGTCAAAGGTCTAGTCATACTTACTCATAATGTGAAAGAAATATGATCATATATCCATTGAATGTTGAGATATAAAGCAAAATCACTGAACCATGAAATTAGGACATAGTGACCTATAAGTATGTATGGGTTAAAGGTCTGGTCATACTCATTCATAATCAGAACAAAGTATGAAAAAATACCAACTGAGTGTCGAGATATAAGGCAAAGTCACTGAACCATGAAATTAGGTTACAGTGACCTCGGAATACGTCAGGGTCAAAGGTCTTGTCATACGCAAACATTGTGAATACAGTATGTTCATATACCAATTGAGTGCCGAGATATAAGGCAAAATCACTGAACCGTGAAATTAGGTCATAATGACCTAGGACTACTTTAAGGTCAAAGGTCTTGTCATACACAAACATAGTGTGAAAAAAGGTTTGTTCATAAACCAATTGAGTGCCGAGCTAAAAGGCAAAATCACTCAACCATGAAATTAGGTCATAGTGACCTATAAGTATGTTTGGGTTAAAGATCTGGTCATACTCATTCATAATCTGAAAGAAGTAAAAAAAATACCAACTGAGTGTCGAGATATAAGGCAAAATCACTAAACCATGAAATTAGGTCACAGTGACCTAGGAATACTTCAGAGTCAAAGGTCTTGTCATACGCAAACATCGTGAAAACAGTATGTTTACATACCAATTGAGTGCCGAGATATAAGGCAAAGTCACTGAACCATGAAATTAGGTAATAATGACATAGGACTACTTAAGGGTCAAAGGTCTTGTCATACGCAAACATAGTGTGAAAGAAGTTTGTTCATAAACCAATTGAGTGCCGAGATATAAGGCAAAATCACCGAACCGTGAAATTAGGTCACAATGACCTATAAGTATATTGGGGTCAAAGGTATCGTCATACTCACTCATAATCTGAATATGAAAATATACTAACTGAGTGTCAAGATATAAGGCAAAATCACTGAACCGTGAAATTAGGTCACAGTGACCTATAAGTATATTGGGGTCAAAGGCCTGGTCGTACTCACTCGTAATCTGAAAGAGGTAATAAAATATATTAATTGAGTGTCAAGTTATAAGGCAAAATCACTGAACCATGAAAAGTAGGTCAACCGACACTTACCATCATGACATGCAAGACAGTGTTGCAAAGTCAAAAGATGAATGACCAACCATCTTCCTAAGTTGTTTCTATTAAGAAATAAAAAAGAAAAAAAATCAGGGAGTTAAAAAAAAAAATTCAGGGAGTTCTAGATTTTGACCTCTAGCCCCACCCCCCCCCCCCCTGACTCTGACCCAGAGGTCCAATGTCATGGAACCTAACGTGTATGAAGTATGAACGCTTTATGATAAGTTGTTGTCAAGATATGGACTCCTTGTAAAAGTTGCATAGCAGTACATCTGTTTTTTTTTTTTTTTTTTTTTTTTTTTTTTTTTTTTTTTTTTTGTGTGTGTGTTTTTTTTACAGTGTTCTAGTTTTTAACCTCTAGCCCCACCCCCAGGCATGGACCCAGAGATCCGATGCCATGAAATGAAACTCAACCCTACAGGGTACCTATGGTCCGAGTATGAAAGCCCCCTGATAAAAGGTTTTCTAGAAGACTATATCACAGAAAAGCCATTATTATTAACGGTGTTCTAGGTTTTAACCTCTAGCCCCACCCCCTTGCATGTACCCAGGAATCCGATGCCATGGAATGAAGGCCGACCTTACAGGGTGTTAATGGCCCAAGTATCAATGCTTTCTGGTGAGTGGTTGTCAAGATACGGACTTCTAGAAAACTTTAACGCAAGAATGGCCATTTTTGAAGGTGTTCTAGATTTTAACTTCCAGCCCCACCCCCTGGCCTGGAACCAGGCGGGGCCCGATGCCATGGAATGAAAGCTAACCCTACAGGGTATCTAATGCTTTCTGATGCGTGGTTGTCAAGATACATTTAAATTTTGGTTTAAGGTGGTATACATGTCACAGACATGTTTTCATGATGGGCCATCACCCGATGAGTTTTAAGTTCACCTTAATAGCCAAAGGCTCACAGGATGATACATTATAGCAATGGTCCGTCATCTGTCGGTCCACCATTTTCAAAGTTTCTAAAACCACATGGTCAATTGAAGCTAAATTTACGTGAACGCCTCTGGGAATTTGGGATTGGAAGTTTATAATGGCCGTGGTTACATTACTAAGATGGCCGGAACATTCTCTACATAGTTCATATATGACCTTGACCTATATTACGAAAATTTAAACTTCCTTGTGAAGAGAGAATCAAAGTTAATAATGATACTCACGGTCACACAAATAGAAATGTACATCTGATGCTTAACTTCCGTATCAGTAAGTGACAAGCTTGGTGTTAAGAATCAGACAAAAATACCCATTGCAAGTGTTAATTTCAGGAAGTCAACAAGAGTAATTTTAGTCTGCTGCTTTGATAAAAATCTCAAAATTTAATTTTTCTGGGAATTTTATGCTCAAAACAAAGTGGGGTAAGGTGAGTGCAAATAATAAATCATTTTGGTTCACTGAATAATTTGCATAAACTTTCATGTGCAAATAAAATGGCTATCTGAACAGAACTTGAAGCCTATTCAGAGACAAAATGGGTGAGAAAAGCAATCAATGATGGTGTTGACGCCTCAGGCTCGTTTTCAGATTATTTGAGTCTCATCCTGGGCAGAGCCTCAGATGAGACATGAATAACCATAAAATTTGCCTGAGATTTTCTTGTCTCATCACAGAATCAAGGCTTTTAATGTCTGATACAAAGGATCACGAAACTTGAAACCCTGATAGAATGGTTTTGGCGGAGGTACCGCATGTCCGAGGTACAGTCAGAAAGTTCCAGCACTGGTTCATTTCAAAAGATATTTGACGTGTAATCACTATGAATTGAAATGACTAATTACTTGTTATGACGTTCTTCATTGAAAACAAATAACATACCATGAACGGTCCTTGAACTTTCTGACTGTACCTCGTATTATATTTTAGAGGTCTCTTTAATTGTCATGTGATCTGGACTGTTGATACCTACTAGTTCTTTTCCCGGCTAATCAAGAACATCGAAATCTCCGTTAATGACAAACACTACACATTTTTAAAAACAGGACATCACGAAAACAAGTCCGTGTAATGTATACCCCGCTAAACCCCACTTTTATATAGCAAAACTGGGGTATGCAGAGGTATGCCTATTTATCTTATTTTTGCTCCAAAACATACATTGTGGGTAGTCGTTAGAACCGCGTCGCCGAGGCGGTTCTAACGTGTACCCGCAATCTATGTTTTGAGCAAAAATAAGAAAAATATCAAAATTTTTCTGCTGAAAAGTTTTCAGTCATCTCTGTTTATTGCATGGGCAAGTTTTCGTAATGAGATTTATGTTAAATTTTAATACAAGGTTGTAGAAGAACATCCACGGACAAGGAGTGAAAGCTCCCTAAAACTAGGATTATGAAATTATCAAATAATAGCTTTGGCACCGAATTAAACATGTATAGGAAGAGAAGAGCATATTTCGTAATTAAAACGGGTTGACTATTTGAATTACATCTAGAAATTCACATTGTGCCATTTTCTCAGCATTGCTTACTTTTACCTTTTCGAAAAAATGGCTGATTTAATACAATATAATTGCACATCCGACTGAGTTTAACAGTTGTATGCTAACAGCGCTTTTCTGTTTCAAACAAACTGATTTGATTTTTGTTTGAATTGATGCTTTACGCCCAAGTCAACAGCAATGGTCAGGTCGGAACGTTGCCTTCATTTTATGGGACGCTTTCCCAACATTAGGATGTCATGACACTCAAAATGTGCTTCCTAAATATAACTACCCAAGCAAACCAATACGGTTTATATGTATGGATGGGTTGACTTAACCACTTTTCCTGGACAGGCTCAGTCTTCAGCGGTTTACCAGTAATCAGATGGTCGGTCAGTAGTTTAGAAGCTTTGCCTGGAGGCACAAGCAGCCCATCTATTTCTCCCAGGCCCCAAACTGATTTGGGTCCATTGGCGTCATGAATATTGAACAACATCCACAAGTTGATAGTTAATTTTGTAATGAAATTGATTTTTTTTTAAAGAAAGTATACATTGTTTTTCACTATCATTTAGTCTTAAATTTCCCCTTAATCCAGCATGCACTTAATGTGTTTTTCGCATTAATAAACCAATGTAAATCAATAGAGAGCGGATGGTTCATTTCGGTATAAGATGGGGTTGCGCGAAAAACGAACGCATATAAATATTTTCGTGACCATGAATGATGTATTCTGTCAGTCACATACGTTTTTTGTTCCCCACTAATATGAGCAAAGTGAAAAGTACGCCCTCTCCGTTCTTTGGTTTTTATTGGCTACATGTACGTCGGATGGCTTTAAGGTCACCAAACTCAGAGACGTGTCTTGTATGTACGATATGTTACATTGCCGATTTGACCAAAGTCAACGTACCCCGTACATAATGCAACCGAACTAGTCGTAGTATGAAAATATCTGTATTTAGTTGATCCATGCGTGAGTGAATTTCAAAAAGAAAGTGTATTTATATATATAAGAAATGTGATAACCATTCATTTTTACATTACCGTACACATTTAAACATCGTCGTACAAAACATTTAATAAGGATGTGCGGCCATATAATTCTCGGACCATATCGGTCTGACAGGAACTTGCAATGTCCTTCTTGACTAGACAGTGTCCATTCGGTCTCGTATTGTTTCAATACAAAGTGCACATGTCCAAGATGATTTGGCTGTTTACACCGCGGCATGCACGCACTACCACTTTATTTCATTTGCTGCGACTCTTAAATATATTCCACCCACTAGAGCGAGTCAAGAGTGCAAAGTTATGTAGGGCTTGCGAGTAGAAAATAAATTAGGTATGTAATAAAATCAGTTTCATCTCTTTTTTCATGATTACTTTAATGTACAATGAAAATTATACGCGGACTCTCTCTCTCTCTCTCCCTCTCTCTCTCTCTCTCTCTCACACACACACACACACACACACACACACACACACACACACACACACACACACACACACAATGTGTACAGCATGCAAACAAAACAAAAGCAATACATGTGACGACATTATAACAAAATACAAAATCAATGATGATCGTATGTTTGTGTTTTTAGTTAACAACAACCGACAACATGCTTGGCGACCGACTCGTTTGTGTTTGGCAGGCTGTGTATGCCAAATCCATCGGGAAAGGAGGAGACATCAATTTCGCCGATGAACTAAGAGCAATCACTAAACAGATTCTTGACGCACTGACCGGAAAGAAGTTTGCAGAGCAAGAGTTTTCGTCCATCGTGAAGCACGGTTATGCCAGTTTCCAAGACTTTAAAGCCTTTATTATGGAGAAACTCGAAGATGATGATATACCAGACTATCTGCAGATTGCTGAAATTGAGGAAGAGTGTTGGAAGATGAGCAAGGATTTCTACAAATCAAATCTCCCGGAAAAATCTTTGAAGAAACTTTGGCAGATAGTAAACCGACTAACTCTTGCCGGTTCATATCCACCAATCATTTGTAAAGAAGAAATTGAGCTGGTTTCGGAGAAAGTTGTTGAGTACGTCAACTTCAAAGGAGATACCACATTTCTACATGACGACGCAACTTTTGTAGAGGTTCTGGAACACTTGGAAAGTCAACTATTCAAAGGATGTTCTACTGAGATAGTAGCAGACTGCATCGATGACCTTCATTGTTGGTTGGTTTGGGAAGTTTGCAGAACTGGCTGGGTTTATAAGCGTGCGAAAACGGGGCCTAACTGGACAAACTGGGTAAAAAGATGGATCGTTCTGGTCCCAGGGCGCTTGCTCTTCTATGAAAAGGAATGTCCAACCTTGGACGATACGCCCAAGAGTGAGTTCATACTCAACGAAACAACGAAAGTAGCCGCGCAGAGCCCTTACAAAGGTGCGGATATAAAGCTTGATGGGAGATTCAAACTGTCCAATCCACCTCTATCCGAGTGTGAAATAGCTACGAATAACACCGACGAGTCCAATGCTTGGCTGTCAGAAATAAATCAACAAATCCGCAGCTCAGGCACCCCGGTTCAAAAACTGCTTTTAGAAAGGTACCGAATTCGAGAGGAGCATAAACTTAAGAAAATTGAGAACACGAACAGGCTTAGCAAGTATCTTGGAACAAGTAAAGGGGGGAGTAGTTTCGATACCGAAGAAGACAATGAAGATGAGATCGCAGCGGAGGAAGCGAAAATGAAAGCGATGTATATGAAGCTCGATTTGGATGGAAATGGGTTCATTGATAAATCTGAATTTGAGAAGTACATCAAAGACCTTGGACTGAAAATAAAGGAGGCTGAAGTCAATCTGATTTTCAATCAAATTGACAAGAACTCGAATGGTGTGATTGACTTTGATGAATTTTGCGAATACTTTTCAGAACAAGTTCTGAATGAGCAGAGCGCCAGCGAAGATATAAACGCCATGCGTGGCGCTTTCCTTGCTGCTGATCGAGACGGGTCTGGCAAAATTAACTTTAAAGAGTTTTCTGATTATATGTGGGGGAAGAAAAAGGACATTCGAATGAACAACCTCTTAAAGGCGTTCAGTAAGATGGAAGCATCAGGAGACGAGGAATTATCATTCTCTGAATTTAAGAATCTCATGGAGAAGGAGGGTATGGGGGCCGGCAAAATTCCAGAAAATGCGATAGTGACAGAATCAAAGGGAATCTCCGCATTTGAAAGGATGCTTCAGAAAACATTCAAAGCAACTGAAAGTGATGATTTAGCGGAGTTCCTAAACGATAGATGGAAATCATTTGCAGCGTTCAAAAGGCAGGGAAGCTCTGGAAGTCTTGTGATGACAGGAAGCGACGAAATGGTCAGCGACTTCCTTCCGGGAAATTATAATCTGGTGGATCTCGTCTGCTTTACCGATTTACCACCCCTTGAGCCAAGACACACTGTTATCAAAGGGGTTAAGTGGGTTAGCAGCAAGGTCCCAGGGAAATCTGGACGAGCCATATTTCCGGATTCATTTGACGGCAAGATTGCCAAAGAAATTGCAACAAATGAACATTTGAGATATTATGGAGCCAGCTTTGCAGAGAACCAACAAATACAAGTATCACTTTGCTACCGACACGGCATTCAAGACTTCACATACGAAAACAGCTACCTAGAGGACTACGCCAAGGTTCGTGGTTGTGGTATTGAGACGCACTCCTTCGCTCATCTGGACTGCCCGCTCGATTCCGACAATGGCGTATTTGTACTTGGGAAACAGATGGAGGATGAGCTTCACCTTACCGCGTTCCAAGTTCCTGCCAGACATACGGTCTATGTTCCAGCGGGCACCATTCACAGCAACGATTACTTAATTGGCACGTGGAGAACCATGCTGTCAGATGAGGCAGTTATTGACCACGTGTTCACCGTTCGAGAGAAAAAAGATGGCGAGGATTTTACCTACGAAAACTTTCAGCTCACATTCGAGTAGATAGCACAAAGTTTTTTGTTGTTAAGAAAAACTCTGTGTTGGTTTGCTAAAATACGATTGTATTAGTGAATACTTGTTTTGACATATGTAAGACAAGCCAGGGTCTGCTTGTGGGTATGTCAGGTGGGTTTTCTCGGGTTTCTCTCGTTTTCAACCCACCTAATGATTGACCCGTCTCATATGAGCAGAAATAATCTTGAAAGGGACGTAAAACTGAATATAAAATACTTGTTTCACGTTTTGAAACTTGATATAATCACCCATAGTTCAGACTGTTGGTGCTTACCTTGGTTTTCCAAGACGTTATAATGAAGACATAGGGAGTGTTGTACATAACTATAACTAGCAAAATATCTACACGTCTAAATTTATGGTTGCCATGACTCCTATACATGTTCTCTTTCAAATCATTAGTTACCAAGTGCATGTCTAACTATATATATAATGCAGAATATATTTTGTATATTTAGAAGAAAATATTGTATTATGTTCTTTGTCCCAAATGTGTGAAACAGTTATTATAGGAATGAATTTTATTTTTGTTGATTTTATCGATGTGTAAACTCAGGCGAATCACTCACAAACTAAATAAAGCCCGAAGGGCTTTATGAAAAAGTTTGTGAGTGATTCGCCTGAGTTTACACATCGATAAAATCAACAAAAATAATAATTCGTTCCTTATAATTCCAACTTTGTCTCATTACACTGCATTTGTCTGTACATTGATTTAAATTTTTATAGTCAGCGGAAGGAAAATAGAGCAAAACGGATCTTCATGAGGCAGCCATCTTGAAAATTTCCAAAGTAAAAAACTCACTTCTCGCAATAAATAGAAGCTATAACTGACTTGCTATAGGCAGGCTGTCAAAGCGGGAGCTTTAAACATCTCCCCTTCATTCAAATTATGCTTTAGGGAGAAAATATCGCCGTCTGGGCCCATAGAAAGACATGCCGTCGATTCTGAACTGGGGCTCGGAACATTAGAAATTCAAACCTCAAATTTCAACACACAAGAAGAAGATTAAGGACTTATGGGTGGTCACTGTATATACATAATTGAAGATTTACCTGTATAAAAAAAAAGCATTGTTTATTTTGTAAACAATGCTACATTCTTTAGCATGCTTTATCATGGGACTATTGAATATGTTGCAAATACATGGATTTGTGTATACATGATTGTGGAATGAGTGGTCAGCTCAGAGCAAGTGAGTCATTTTTCAGTTACTTCCGGGTTGAAATCGTCGGACCCATTTTTCGTAGCTTTTTGAAAACAATAAGACAGATTTTTCGATGTAGTCATTGACTTCAATCATATAAGAACCTGAAACAAAAGGCATGCCATCTTTCAACAAACAATAAGCGCACACGATCCGCCCCAAGTTACCCACTTTTAGAATTTTCCAGAAAAACATGTTTACACTAACTTTTCCCAGAGAAATACATTTCCATGACCCCAAAATAACTTTTAATTTGTCAGATTATGTATCCTAGACATTTAGGCTTTGCGTAATTTTTATTCAAATGCATTCCATTTTCCAGGAAATGAGTCCCACGAAAACCAATTACATTTCCAATTTTACACCAAGCTATTTAAAATTTTAAAATAATAACGATATTGACTCATTCCTAGTATCAGTGACGTCTATTAGCAATAAATACACATCATCATTTGATTGACAGATTCAAGAAAACAGTAGATTTCTGTTTTACATACCCCACCCACTCATGTCAATATTGATAAATCCTTAAAACACTTACCGTGCGATGTTCTGTTAAAAGAAAAAGCGTGCATGTCAATAAAAATTCCAAATATTCATTTTGACGCCTTCAAACCGCGTTTATCCATTGCTTTTATGACGTTTAGATATGGTGACGTCAACGTTTCTATGAAGAAACGTCACGTTATCACGTAACGTCGCGCCGTTTTTAAGGTGAAAACTGAGTATTCTTACGCATTGCTTTTATCGAAGTATAAAGTCTTCCAAACAACCAATCAGAATGTAGGAAATTAGTAAAGTTGGAATTATACCAAAATATGATTGAGCGCTTCCAATATTTAGAACTTATTAACTCAATAACTTAACCTGTAACTATCTATCTGAAGACCTACATAAAAGGCGATACAAAATGAACTAAGAACCTCACACAACTGGAGACCGAATAGCAAATAAAGTTTTATACTCGTATAGCATGATTATACTGCATTATCAATAAAAAGGTACAAGTAGGCAATGATCAGTACAAGTAGGCAATGATCAGGAAAAGGAGCAATCGGAAACAAAATTCCCACTCCAAAAACCAAATTGGGAAAACCTAAACTGACAATTAGGTACTTATACTAAGAAAACATATCGTAAGCCGAGTGAGCAGCTATTTCCCAATAGGCGAACTTAAATAAAAATATGAAAACGTACATACGGTTCAAACAGCACAAATATTCGATGCCAAAACATGAAACAAATGGAACCACAACAGGAAAAGTACAAGCAGGCAACGAACAGAAAACCGAGGTGGGAAAAAAAATAAATTAACAGTTGTTCAAAATTAACTACATCGTTAGTTAACGATTCGTTAAAATTTCAAACATGAATATTACAAATACACTGTTATTTTTTGTTGAAAAAATGTGAGAATCCTTGCAAATGATTCTAACCAGAGGCCCATGGGCCGCAAAGCTCGCCTGATTTAACAGCTATCGTTGAATGTAAAACCCAACAAAATTCTGTAATATTCTATCCAATGTCTTTGCAAAAACAGTATATTAAAAGTCAAATTAGAGTCATATAACACATAGAAGACTACTCAATAAACATTTATGCAAAAACAAAATTCACATATCCGAAATGAGACTGCAGAAATAGCCAATTTCTACTTTTCCCATTATAAGTCTTTGCAAACTGAAAGTTGTCAGAGCAACCAGAGTTCTTATCTGACTGAAAAAAAAAAACGATTTCTATGTAGAGGCTAATGCCAGGAACATGGATGCAAAGTATTAGCTTCATATAGCAAAAAGTTTCTAGAGAAAAGATTTTTAAAGATTTTTTTTTTTTTCGAAAATTTGCCTTTCAAGGGGCCCCAGCAACCAAACAAAGTAAGGGATTATGATAACGTTCATCTGCAACATAGAGGACTACTCAATAAACATTTCTGTAAAGAAAAAAAATCCATTGAGACTGCAGAAATATAAAAGTTTCACTTCTCCCATTATAAGTCTATGGAAACTAAGTGTTGCCGTGGCGACCAGAGTTCTTATCTGTCTAGAACAAAAAAAAACTGTTTTGAAGAGGCTAATGCTAGAAAGATGTATGCAAAGTATCAGCGTCATAACCCGATAAGTTTCTGTAAAGAAGATTATGAAATTTACCTTTTTGGGGGCCCAAGCAACCAATCAAAATAAGGTATTATGGCAAAAGTAATATGAAACATAGAGGAATTCTAAATAAACATTTCTGCAAAAGCAAATGAGACTGCAGAAATAGCAGATTTTCACTTTTCCCATTATAAGTCTATGGAAACTGAAAGTTGCAAGTTGCCATGGCAACCAGAGTTATTATCTGACTGGAACAAAAAAAAATATATTTTTTTTGTAGAGGCTAATGCCAGGAACATGTATGCAAAGTATCAGCTTAATGAAGCAAACAGTTTCTGAGGAGAAGATTTAAAAAAAATCGAAAATTTGTCCTTTTTTGGGGCCCCAGCAACCAATCAAAATAAACGATCAGGATGAAGGTCATCTAAAATGTAGAGATTTACTCAACATTTCTCTAAAAACAAAATTCAAATATCTCCAATGAGAAAGCAAAGATTTGCAATTTTCACTTTTTTCCATTATAAGTCTATGGTTACGTATAAGTTGTCATGGCAACCAGAATTCTTATCCGATCTGAACAAAAAACAACATTTTTGATTCCCCCCTCCTGTGGATGCTTTGTGCCAAATATCAAAAAGTTTGGCCTCATAAGTCGTTTGAAAATGTTGACTGACGGACGACGGATGGACGACAGATACCTGCCTATCCTATAAGCTCACCTTTGAGCCTTCGGCTCAGGTCAGCTAAAAATAACAATGTATTTGCTCATGTAGTCGGCATTTACGAGTTGAGGTCTTAACGATGACGTTAAGCAAACAAAGTTTTGAACAACTGGCCCATGGTACTTATACCATGAAAACATATCGTAAGCCGAATGAGCAGCTATTTTCCCAATTTTCTCAATAGGTGGCCAGTCAGTTACCTAAACTTAACTAAAATATGAAAACATACATAAGGCGCAAACAGCACAAAAAGTTGAAACACAAAGATATATAGAGGATATATGCTACCAAATATATTTCATCGAGTGAGTTGAAAACATCAGAATTGAACAAAAAACAACATTTTTGATTCCCCCCTCCTGTGGATGCTTTGTGCCAAATATCAAAAAGTTTGGCCTCATAAGTCGTTTGAAAATGTTGACTGACAGACGACGGATGGACGACGGATACCTGCCTATCCTATAAGCTCACCTTTGAGCCTTCGGCTCAGATCAGCTGAAAAATAACAGTGTATTTGCTCATGTAGTCGGCATTTACGAGTTGAGGTCTTAACGATGACGTTATATTAAGCTAACAAAGTTTTGAACAACTGGCCCATAGTACTTATACCATGAAAACATATCGTAAGCCGAATGAGCAGCTATTTTCCCAATTTTCCCAATAGGTGGCCAGTCAGTTACGTAAACTTAACTAAAATATGAAAACATACATAAGGCGCAAACAGCACAAAAAGTTGAAACACAAAGATATATAGAGGATATTTGCTTTTTTGAGGTGAATACCAAATATATTTCATCGAGTGAGTTGAAAACATCAGAATTTTTATGTTTTCAACTCACGAGATAAAATATATTTGGTATTCACCGAAAAAAAAAAACAACAAATTTTCCTTTTATTTTATACAATACACTGCATTTTCCAATTCACAAGGCAGGCGGTGAAAATGCAAAAACCTAATTTTTTGAAAACACAAATAATTTTGGTACCACATTGTCCCTTACGTTCTAACTAAGAAAATGAATACCCACACTTTATGTTTTCTTTCATAATTAACGGAGTTATAGGCGTTTGAATTTCTTAAGTGAGACACATTTAATGGCGTCAAGTAAATGGAAACGTCAGAAGTAATCCAAAATCTACAGTGAAGATATAGGCTGATATCAGTCACTAGTGACTTTTGATATCAGTGAGATTTGATATCAGTGAAATTTCTTATCAATGAAAATACCAATTTTATCAAGTTTTGATATACATTGGTTTTTACTGTAAAGTAGACAATAAGAACTACCACAGAAGTATCGCCTTGGAATGATCAGTAATATAAAATTACTGGCGAGCTTAGATCAATTTTACAGGTACCTAACCTCACCCGGCTAACATTTAGTTAGTTGTTCGGTCCTCGTGGTGAATCTCTAACTAGTCAATGAATCATCAAGGAAAAACAAATAAATCATGATAACCACCATGGTGAATCAAAAACGAGGACTCACAGATTGAGTAAGCTGTCCGACGATGGAGATCTCTGGGCGCCAAGTAACTTACTAACTCCAGAGCAAAAGAAAACCACAGTTGAAACCCAGTGGGCCAAGCAACAGACAAGAAGCCCCAACCAACTAAAATGAATAATTGCCTTGGAAAGATCAGTAATATAAAATTACTTGTAATATAAAAGTAACACAAAGGGCAACGATTGCTCTCCTAAGAAACAACACGCTTAGAAAAAGGTACAAGTATGCAATGATCAGGAAAAGGCGCAATCAGAAAGAAATTCCCACTCTAAAACACAGATGGGGAAAACCTAAATTGGCAATTAATAGGTACTTATACTAAGAAAACATGTCGTAAGCCGAGTGAGAAGCTATTTTCCAATAGGCGGCCACTCAGTTATCCTTGTTACCTGCAAGAATGAATACACAAAAATGTAACACTTATGCTTTAAAGCATCTCATGAAAAAAAAATCCTCCAATTATAAGTCTATAGAGATTTTCTAAGATGCCGAATGGCAGCTAGGTGGCTGAAATTCGAACTCATTCGAGATACTATGGTTGGCCTTGTTACCTGCGAGAATGAAGAAGATTCCACCAAAATTGTGGGCGCTAGATTGTTAACATATTCCCCATATGTACACCTGCACATAATCCTCGCGAGAGGGTGATGCAGTATATATAGAAAGAAATTATATCCATATGGGGGAGCTATCTGTGTATGGCATGGAAACCAGAGTATTGATCCGATCCAAATCATAGTGCAGCCCACCCCTCTTCCTAATAAATACAGGTGTGCATAAACAGACTTGATAGAAGTTTACAAACGCACGGACGGATGGGCGCCGGCTCGAGTATCGTCCTTACTATCAAAACTTTTTGCCTTGAACCCTATCCGATCTTTGACAAATTTGCACCACGAGCTATTTTAGGCGTAAGACCAAGACCACAGATGATTTTAAGTCTCTCCATGGTACAGAAATATGCATTTTAGCGCTTGTAAATAATTTCAGTCACACCTTTGGGTCTTTCAACGGACCGCTCTTCAATTAAAGTTAGGAAATCACTTCACTTCCGGTTTCTAATTTTGTGCAGAATTTTGCCTATTTTTGTGCGTTATGACAAAATTTCCATCTAATTAGAGATAATAATGTCCGGTCTTGAGCCGCTAGGTATTCCTGGTGGTGACTTCCTTCGTGAGGCACTTACAAACTGTTCAGATCCGCTTGCAGCCATTGAAGATTTCCAGTCAGAAAATGGAGTGCTGCTACCATCTCTAAAACCTGCTTTACCTTTCCTAGATTTGCATGATGTTAAGCGTCTTGAATTTCACACTTCAGTTCTAGAAGAATTAAGAGAAAAGCTGATTCAAAAGATAAATGATGTCGCAAATGGAGAAGACAAAGACAGGTTCAAGAAACTTGAGTCGATGCTTGAGAAAAGTTTTGCAGTGATAAAAGTACCCTCATTGCGACCAGTTGTCATGTGTATTCTAAAGAATTTACCAAAGATTCGGGACTCATATCTGAAGCAAATTTTGGATGATAAAGAACTGTACTCAGAAGCTGCTACAGAGGTTAAGAGACAAATATGGGAAGATAACCAGGCATTGTTTGGTGATGAAGTGTCCCCACTTCTGTCCCAGTACATTAGGGAAAAAGAAAACACACTGTTTAGTCATGAAAATGCAACTTCAACATTTTATCTACACTCACCAAAGTTAAGAAGACAAGGTGAAGTAGTTCAGAAATTAACTCACATGGTAGGAAAAAGTGTAAAATTATATGACATGGTGCTGCAGTTTCTTAGAACACTGTTTTTGAGGACAAGAAATATGCATTACTGTACATTAAGAGCAGAACTTCTTATGTCCCTTCATGACCAGGAGGTGAATGATATTTGTGCAGTTGATCCTTGCCACAAGTTCACATGGTGTGTTGATGCTTGTATAAGAGAAAAGTTTGTTGACTCAAAGAGGGCAAGAGAACTTCAAGGATTTCTAGATGGGATTAAAAGAGGCCAGGAATTTGTCCTTGGGTAAGACATTGATATGGATGTGTAGATCTTTCAAGATTTTTATCATATATTCCTCTTTAATATCTGTGCATTTTGATAACAAAGACATACATGTCTAAAGTCTTCAAGATATAAAATATCTAAGTTGTGTATTAACTAGACATACATGTATTCTATACTCTAAAGTCTTCAAGATATAAAATATCTAAGTTGTGTATTAACTTCAATAATTCACTTAATTAGGGACATCTAATATTTTTGGCGTAGGGACATTAATTAGGGACATTTGATACGTTTTGGCGTAGGCAAGTGTCATGTGTTCTCATGATGTGTCTCAAATGTAAGCATTTTTGCTTGGTATTAATCAGTATAGAAGTCATGACTTTAATATGCATACATGTATTAACTATGGCCCTATCATGCAGCTTGAGCCAGAGGTACATATTACTTTGTTAATTTTGTTTCTATTCTTCATAGTTACTTTCATTGAATTATGCTCCTCTGACCTCTGGGGCTTTCATGTTTTTCGAATAAACTTTGAAACTTTTTTGTCAATCAGGATAAAGAATAAGCTCTAGGAATTACATCTTTAGTAGATGCTGCTGTTTAACTTTAGTTAAATACCTTGTATTGTAAAAAATACTGGACCTTCTTTTCTTACTTTTCTTATGCATTTAGGATGTACATGTATCTCACTTTTCTCTCTTTTCAGGGACTTGTCCATGATATTGTGTGACCCATATGCCCTGAATACTGTGTCATTGTCAACAATGAAAGTCTTACAGCACTGTATAAATAATGACATTCTACCAAGGGTAAGGATACCGAATTTATTTGTGTAGGGACTAAAGTGTAGAATGATAATACATGTAGTCAGGAAGTCCCTTAATACTTGTCCATAATTGCGCATTAATACAAAAATAGTAAGGGAAAATTTCTTGAAGTAATACCTAAAAGAAATTCAGAAGAATGAAAAGGTATTACAATAAGGTGTTACTTAATCTCCAGTACATTGTTCTAAGCCAAGACTTATTAACAACTGTTTGTTGTGAACTACATGTGTGTATGTTAGGGAAAAGTGACAGCTTGAAGTCTTATAAAGAAATATTGACTCATAGGGGATCAAAAGCACTAGATTGCAATAATCTTGTCCTTTCCACTGTCCTTCTGGGCCAATTATGGCATACTGACTTTATGTCCCTGTAAGGACATATTCGCTATGTGCAGCAGTTGAACAACACTAACTGTGATTGGTGAACAGTCTATGTCCCTCTTTTGTTGATATTAGTAAATAATGATATAAATAGATGGAAGCACATTAATACATGTTTTTCAGGAGAGTAGTGATATGCAGCTACTGATCAGAATGGTATCTCTGGGTCTAGGAGCCTGGGATATGATTGACAGCCAGCAGTTTAAAGAACCAAAACTAGTAAGTGTCACTGCATGAAGCTATCTATCGAAGTTTGATTTGCAAATCCAAGCTCAACATTAGATAAATGTCAGTCGGTGCACTTTTGCAAACTATTGTTTATTTTATAAAGTTATTGTAACTCATGTTACCTTACCTGTAATAATATTTAGCTGCCCAAACATTACATGATGTTGTGTGCATTTGCACAGTCCAGAAATATTGATTATATTTGCTATTTTTCCAGATTAATTTCAATTTTTGCCTTTGGTTTCCTGATGTCAGCTGTCTTGGAAAGGTATTTTTATAAACTCTGAAAAAGTTTTAAAAAAGTGGCCTTCAGTTGTCGTATTGTACTTACTTTGCTTTGCAAATGAACAACCACAGCCAATTTTGTTGTCTTGTAAATTTCCAGGAATCTGTGCTATTTACAAAGTTTCTGCCCACTGTAGCTGGAACAATTGTTGACGACCAGACTCGACCAATCCTCTCACGCCTACCTGACGAGCCGCAACCCTTACCGAGACCACCGAGTCAGCTGTTCATGATATTTATCAAAGAGAGTGCTGTGTCCAGTATGATAGCTTTGTACTACACATTACAGGTGGGCAAAACTGTGATAGTACAATCAAGGAAGCTCTAGACTAAATGTGTATTTTCATGTTAAAGAGAAAAATTATCCTACTTCACCAAGTCAACAGGATTTTGATGTTATTTGAAAGTTAAATAAGTAAGGTAATAAATAATGTTGTTTGGTTGGTTTCAACATTCCATTATTCATTTAAAACAGTTTTAATTTTTAGCTCACCTGAGCCGTCAGGCTCACAAGAAGAGCTTACAGTTTACCCATGCTGCGTCATCATACTCCTAGTTGTTGTGGTCGTTCACTATGTTTAAATGTCTTGTCCTCTGAAACTGCTGGGTCAATCAAAGCCAAACTTCATTTGGAGCATCCTTAGGAAGGGGAAATGAAAATTTGTATAAATGGTCCAAGTCACATGACCAAGATGGCCACCATGGCCATAAATAACAAAAACCTTTAAACATCTTCTCCAGAATCAGAAGGCCTATGATTTTGAAACTTGGCATGAAGCATCAGGCAATGGAGCTCTACAAATTTTGTATAAATCATGACCCTGAGATGACCATGACCTATTTAACAGAAAAGTCAACTTAAGTCATCCATGCAGTTGAATGAGGAAAATGTAATTAAAGGGGAGGAAAACTTGCAGGTAGTATGCTAATGAACAGAAGTTTTATGTTTATGAAAATATTTTGTCCCTGGGGGGTTGTCTTCCCCTGCCCCGGGGCTATATACATGTATGACCATAATATTCAAACATGATGGCCTCTTCTCTGATACCCAATGGCCAATCAAAGCCAAACTGTTAGGAAGAGGGAATGAAAGTTTATATAAATGGTCAAGGTCACATGACCAAGATGGTCACCATGGCTATGAATAGCAAAAACCTTTAAAATCTTCCTCTTCAGAACCAGAAGGCCTATGATTTTGAAACTTAGCATGAAGCATCAGGGAATGGAGCTCTACAAAGTTTGTATAAATCATGACCCTGGGATGATGTTGACCTATTTTACCGGAAGGTCAGCATAAGTTGACAATGCATTTGAATGGGGAAAATTGTTAAAAATGTTCTTTGAAGGACAAAACTTGCAGGAAATGGGCAAATGGAAGTTGAAAATTTAAGATTCTGGACCTGTGATGACCTTGACAAACTTTAAGGCTAGGTCAAATTAGGTTATATATGTAGAAAGCTGTTAAAATGTCATTTAAGGATGTTCGCTGCCAATGAAATTTTTTTTTCTAACCGCTCTTTTTTGATTCCAAAATATAAAATAAAACACATGAAATCAAAATAAATATAGAGTAGTGTGCATTTTTTCAAGCTACATGCCTGTGAATGAGACCTCTATACAACATGTTTGAAAATTAGAAAAATAAATTTAATTTTCATTTGTTTAACACATACCTTCCTGGACAAACAGAACATCACAACTGCTTTCAAAAGTCATTTTGTTTCAGTAGCACTGACTATTTTGGACCAAATACATACATAAATTTTCATCTTGAAGTGGATGACAATTTTTTTCGACTCATTTAACAACCCTACCCCCTAACTTGAAAAGTCAGAAAAAATCAATATTTATGAATGTGTCAAATCCATATTTTTAGATTCAAACTTTTTCTTGTATTTTCACACAACATAGAACGTGGTTATATTTTTAGAATAAAAGAATGAAAAATATAGGGTAGTGTGCATATAAGAGAGAACCATTAACTTGAAAATCGCCATTTTAAGCCTTTTTTTCACCTGTTTTATTTCTTAAACCCCCATTTCATAAAACCACCCAAAATTTTAAAACTACCACTCCAAAGAAAGAAACGTTGATAAAGAAGACCTTGTGTACATCTACTACTAAAATGAACATCAAATCAGTGCAAGTGATTTGAATTTGTGTAATATTTAAGTTTAATCTACCATACCCCCTAAATTTTGCCAACACTTTTTAAAATTTTCTGAAAAGTTGCAGAAAATGGGGTGAAAAAATGAAGTTCCTTAGATTGACAAATTTCATGACTCGTTCAATGCGTATCATCAATATGTATTCAAATATAAAATATTAGGAAAATATCTACGTTTACGAGATATTCAGCAAAATAAAAACCGGAAGTTCCGAAATGTCAAATGTTAGCAGCGAACACCCTTGAAGGAAAAACTTAAGGAAATGGGCAAATGAATAGAATATTTGTGATTTTGAAAAAGAAATAGACACAGGGATTATTCTGACTCTGCGCTGTGGATATTTATTTGTATATGACTATTATGTTCAAACAAAGTTATTGGTATATGTCTCAGATCTCAGGTGAGCGTATACAGGACCATTGGTCCTTTGGTTTATTTGGTGACATTGCCCAAAAATTGTTTTAAAAAAAAAAGAATCTCACAACTTTTCAAAATGTTGTAGCTTTTAAAAATGTAATTTGTATGATGGAAATGAATCAATATACATCAAAGAGACGTTGTAGTCTATGGAGCTTTTGACGTTTTTTAAGCCCCTGTCAGACACTCACGAGTTGGACCTATGAGTTAAGCTCCGCCCACTTTTTGGTGAACTCGTAGCAACTCGAACAGAACTCGCCCTATGTCGGCGGTTGTCGTACAGAACTCTTCCCAACTCGTAGCATGTCGTGGAAAGGCTACGAGAATTTTAAACGGTTTAAAATTCTCGTAGCAAGTCGTAGCAACTCGCCGTCTTAAAGTGGGCGGGGCATGGGCAGAGCGTAACTCGTACTGATCTCGTAGCTTGTCGTACAGAACTCGTAGTAATGTCGTGCGATGTCGTGCATTCTCGGAGTCTTGTCAAACATGACGAGTTGCCTACGAGATACCTACGTGTTGCTACGGGATACCCACGAGTTGCTACGATTTTGAAGGAGACTTCTCACGAGTTCCTACGACATCTCACGAGTTTACTACGACATTCTTACGAGTATCCACGAGTTCCCACGACTAATATCATAGGGATGTCGTGTAGAACTCATAGGACATTACAACTCGTAGCAACTCGTGTGACAAGCGGCGAGTTATGGTTTGCGCTAACTCGTAGCTTCATCTCGTGAGTGTGTGACAGCTTTTAAACTTTTTCAACATAACTCGTGGCAACTCGCGCGACAAGTGGCGACTTATAACTCGTACCAACTCATAGCATGTCGGGGCTTCAACTCGTGTGTGACAGACCCTTAAAATAATTTTGGTCCTGGATCATAATATAGTCAATTTTGCTCCTATTGCTGAACTAGTTTTTCAATTGTTGAAGATTTTAGCAAATAGATAATAAGATAACAATTAAACATTAAAATCATGTTACTTTTTGAATCCAAAATTTTGATTTTCATTTTGTGGTTTTAAAATGCTGAAAAATTAACGTTCTTCTTCTATTGCCTAATCCAAATGCTCTTGTGTATTTTCTAGACTGAATGTACATGATGTAAGATAACATTTTATTAAACAGATATCCCGACAGAGAGACAGATTTGCGTTGACACAGATTCTACCATACCTGTCAGAATGTCACGATAGACGAAGTTACGATGACACATTTCTCCACGCACTAGTCTCATTCCTCATCCCGATGGCCGAGGACTTTGGCAATGAAGAGTTCTGTGACATTGTTTTCCAAGGGTTCTTCAAGGTAATTTGAAACTTTTTCTTTTCTTTTGGAATACATTTGTTTTTGTCCAAAGTTAAGGGATGTAACATCCACAATCACCCTCAAAGATACTAACAGTTTCATCTCTGTTTTGGGTTTTCAAACAATATACCGGTATATTTCAGAGTGGTCTGTCCACCAACAATGTCCTGCGCCACATGCTACGTCTGATCTGGTACATACACCCAAAACTACCACAGGAGAAACTAACAAGACTAATGGAAACTATCAAGCCGAATATTGGGGTAGGTGTCATAATGTAATGTGCTTTTAAGAGAGAAATAGAATGGAATAGTTTTAGTTTAAACAGAGTCAACATTTGTTTGTCTACACTGTTAAAAATGTCATAAATGTTTTAGCCATGTTAATAAAAGGTGTGCCTTAGTTTTCATGATCAAAGACAATCCTTGAATTTTATCTTCATTTTTATCGCACCTGCTAATAGCAGGGTGCGATATAGGAGTTCAAATTTCCGTCCGTCCGTTCGTTCGTCCGTCAACATTTACGTCGAAGTTTAGTTTTCTCGACATCAGAGATAGCTGCGAGTCTGAAACCTTGCATAGTAATTGTCCCTGACATACCCTTCAAGCACGCACCTTAACCTGGTGCCCTTGACCTATATTTCACGGTCCACTGACTTTGAAAATTTTTACGTCGAAGTTTTGTCAACATTTACGTCGAAGTTTGGTTTTCTCGCCATCAGAGATAGCTGCGAGTCTGAAACCTTGCATAGTAATTGTCCTTGACATACCCTTCAAGCACGCACCTTAACCCAGTGCCCTTGACCTATATTTCACAGTCCACTGACTTTGAAAATTTTTACGTCGAAGTTTGGTTTTCTCGACATCAGAGATAGCTGCAAGTCTGAAACCTTGCATAGTAATTGTCCTTGACATACCCTTCAAGCACGCACCTTAACCCAGTGCCCTTGACCTATATTTCACGGTCCACTGACTTTGATAATTTTTACGTCAATGTTTGGTTTTCTCGACATCAGAGACAGCTGCAAGTCTGAAACCTTGCATAGTAATTGTCCTTGACATACCCTTCAAGCACGCACCTTAACCCGGTGCCCTTGACCTATATTTCATGGTCCACTGACTTTGAAAATTTTTACGTCGAAGTTTGGTTTTCTCGACATCAGAGATAGCTGCGAGTCTGAAACCTTGCATAGTAATTGTCCTTGACATGCCCTTCAAGCACGCACCTTGACCCGATGCCCTTGAACTATATTTCACGGTCTATTGACTTTGCCCGATGCAGGTGCGATATCGACCTCCGCGGAGTTCTTGTTTAAATGAAGATTTTCTGTATTAATACCATTTTTGCTTTTTTCGCCTAAATTTCATAAACCCTAAATTTCATAAAATTAATGCACATAGATCCATGCAGGATGAGATCAAGTTGGCCCTACTGGAAGACATCTGGTCAGTTTCAATTGTATACATTGTCATTTGCATCATTTTTGTAGTCACATGTACTTGTGTTTGATTTTCCTTAATACAGTACATGTATTTGTTGCCCGGCAAATTCTATGTTCTCTCTAAGATTGGTAATACTTGTAACCAACATCTTGTTACTTTATCTAGATGACACATTTATTCAAAAACTGTAAAATAATTCAGAAATTGAAAATTTGCAAAATAATTTTTTTTTAATTCAGTTTTACGTCCCTTTCAAAAATTATTTCAGCTCATATGAGACGGGCCAATCAGTAGGTAGGCGAAAATGGGAGGACCCCGAGAAAATGCACCTGGCACACCCGCAAGCAGAACTTGGCTTGTCTCACATGTTTGTTTGTTTGTTTGTGTTGAGGCTTAACGTCCCAGTCAACAATTTTTCAGTCATGTCAGGACGGAGCCAACGCTTCCTGGGTTTAACCAGTACTGTAGGGAGTAGATGTGCCTTGCTCAAGGACACAACACGGTGACGCTTGTGGGGTTCGAACATGTGATCAGAGCTGGGCTCGAACCCACGCCAAACGGTGAGACAAAATAAATGTCAGAAAATTTTCTAAATGTACAGTATTGTTGTATTACAGCATGGTGAAGTAATTCACACCACCTATAATGCCTTAATGGAGAAGATAGAGACATACCAGCCCAGTCCTACAGCCCCCGTGGAGGAAATAGACTCACCCCTTATGAGTGTACCTGCACCGACCCCAGCACATCCTATGATGTAAAACCTGCACCGACCCCAGCACATCCTATGATGTAAAACCTGCACCGACCCCAGCACATCCTATGATGTAAAACCTGCACCGACCCCAGCACATCCTATGATGTAAAACTAACTCAGTAACTGACATACAGTGTGAAAAGAGACCAAGTACATGAGGAGACATACCAATCAAGTCCAACTGTCCCAGACTCCCAGTGGAGAAAATAGGCTCCAAAATCATGAGTGTGCCTGCTCTTGACACTGGCACATCACATCATGTAAAACTAATGAATGTATGGTGTGAACAGAGCCCATGTTAATCAGAAACTTGTCAGCCCATTTGAATGAAACTCAGAATACTCATTACCAAGTTAGCCACTAGATTTTTGCCTCTGCGAAAACAAAGGCGCAGATCAGCTTCGCAGTAACTGCGAAGCTGATCAGCGCCTTTGTTTTTGCAGCATGGATAGTACAATTTCTGTTCTTCTTAAATCTGAAATTTCAAGCTTCTATCCTGCTTCTGTGACTGTACAGGTCGGTTTGTGTCAGACCTGGTCGGAAACCCCGAAGACGGGTTTTCTCACGTCATATCTCGAGGGCTAAATCTGACAAGATCAGGTCCCGAGGTTAAAAAACTTTTTTCATGCTCAGCTCAGCTGAGACTAAAATTTATCCTGCTGATAAATGTTAAAATGCCAACAATTGTTGGCATTTTAACATTTATCAGCAGGATAAATTACAGGCTTTGCTTATCTAAGCCTGAATTTTCTACCAATCTTGATTATGTCTGTATTTATGAGCAGTTGAAATTTCATGCTCAGCTGAGTAGAGCATGAAAAAAGTTTTATAACTTCGGGGCCTGAATCAAAGAATAAGAAGCACATTGTGTTTATAAGAAAATAAGTTTTATGATTCTAAGTCGCCAAAAATTTATATATCAATTTCCAGCCTTTCTTTTCTTATTTGTCTGCTACCTGGTTTGTGTTCAAAAATGATCATAATAATGTTGTGTCTTCCATAATGATGAGAATTCCAGTTTTTCAAATAAAATGTATCTAAGTAATTGATCCATTTACATTAGTTATAGGCGAGCATGGTGGTGTAGTGATAGAGCATGGGACTCCGAATCAAGAGGTCCCTATGGTTCCGCAGCCTTAGTTTTCACATGATGTGCAAAATGTTGGTTTCCTTGTGTTGCAGCTCAAATATAGTTAATAGAGACTAGAATATTTAGATTTTGGAGGAATATTGGTAACATCACAACCACAATGTTTCAGTCATGTTGAGACAGATTCACCACTTCTTGGGTACTTGACTAGTACTATGGGGAGTTGTGTCATAGTTAAGTAAACAAATTAGTAGTATATTCTTTCTATGGCTATTATTTTTACTTTGGTTCATTTCAATCAAAACCAACAGATACATGCCATAAGCATTTTAATTTGTACGGGGCCACAAAAAAACTATTTCACTATTATATAAAACTACCAGAAAATTTCAAATTATATGCACCAAGGGCAAAAAAGCTCATTTGAGCCTGTGCATGAGAAAACCAACAATTTGCATAGGCGAAAACAAAGACGCAGATCAGCTTCGCGGTGACCGCGAAGCTGATCAGCGCCTTTGTTTTCGCTACACGGATAGTACACTTCCTCTTCTTCTTAAATCCAAAATTTCAAGCTTCTAGCCTGCTTCTGTGACTGTGCAGCCTGGTTTGTGTCAGACCTGGTCGGAACCCCAAATTGTTGGTTTTCTCATGCACAGGCTCATTTTTTATTGAAAAATGACAAAAAAACACCATAAATTTAGCCACTTTTAATTTTTTACATTACGCACATGCGTACTGTGCGTAATGGGCGGTACGCCTATGCAAACTTGCCAAAATGAGCACTTGGTATCTTCAAAAGCCCTCTTTTGGTTGAAAAGGTTATGTAAGCAATGATAAGGAAATGGCACAATGAGAAGGAAAGCCCCACTCCAAAACATGGAGGTGGGGAAAAAAGTAACTTGATAACCAAGTACTAATACAAAGAGAACATATTGTAAGTAAGCAGCTATTTCCCAATACAAGGCCAATTAGTGTTGCCCAGACTTAACTAAATGAGTTAAAAATGTATATAAAAGGTGCAAATAGCACAAAGATTCAACACCAAAACATAATTCAATTAGAGCCATAACAGAAGTACCATCTCAGAATGGTCAGAAATACTTGGGGCTTAACCTTGTTCTCAGCTTCTGCAGTGGTCAAACATCATTTTTAGGTGTTCCAAACTCTTGGTGAATCTCTCATTAGTCAATAAATCATCACAGACAAACATTAATTTTGGCCCAGCCAATTTAGGCCTAAAAGCCTGTTTACACATTCACAATTTTTGGCCATGATGCCGCTACGATTCGCCACGATTTGTAAAATCGTCGTGTACTGTGGTAATTAGTAGTAGAATCGTGGTGAATCGTGATGATTCGGGAAACCACGGTAGTGCTACGGAAGTTTTAAATTGTTTAAAAAATTTGTGGTGAATCGTGGTGGTTATTGGGCGTGGCCTAATTCGTAGCGGAATCATGCTTATTCGTACTGACACCTTAGCTATATTCGCGAGAGATCGTAGCCAGTCGTGGAATCTTTTACATCACGAATTCTTACGATTCACTACGAATTGTGTACGGTTGTCCTACGAATCATCCACGGTTTCGCTACGGAGCTACCGCCGTGAATCGTACTAGAACCATATCGAACACAGTGAGCATTCTTTGTGCCACTGTGGTCAATCTTCATTGTCCGTAGTGTTGCCGTCATGAATCGTCATTGATTCATAGCGATACCTTACAGACACCGTACTAATATCGTGGACATTCTTACTGGAATCGTAGTGACACTGAATATTTCCACTTTTTGCCATGATTCATACCAATCCATCCCGATTTTTCTGACCATGAGAAATTGTGGTGAATCGTAGAGGAAATCGTGAATGTGTAAATGGGTCTTAAGAAGTAGATGGGCTGCTTGTGCCTCCAGGTAAAGCATAAATACTACTGACTGACCATATGATTAATGGCTAACCAAGTCAAACCATCCATACGTATAAGCCTTTTGTGGCTTAGTTGGATGGTTATATTTGAAACATTTGTTGAATGTCATGACATCCTTAATTTTGGGTAAAAGTCCCATAAAATGGAGGGCAACATCCCGACATGACCGTAGCTGTTGATTGGGACGTTAAGCATCAAAAACAAAACAAATAAATTATTATTAATGCCATGAAGTCTAGCAGAGAACCTTAACGAGTTTTTCTCATGACACAATGCACTGTATATAAAATTTCAACATGATTTATTAAAATTAAGCCTAGCAGTTTGTATAACATTAGCCATTATCTGGTGACACTTTGAAATCTTTCTCTCGTCTTGCAAATGTCTCAGCTATAAGTAATGGTAAAACTAGGGTTGCCTCTCCATATATCTGAAAATAGAAAAAAATAGCTACAAAACAAGCTAAGAAAACAATGTCAAAAGTCAGCTGATCCCTAAAGTTTTAATAGCTGATCTGTGCCTTTATTTTGAATAAATAGATTACATATCTGACTTCACTAACCATCTTTTGTAACTGACCTGGACCCAGTTGTTCAAAACTAATGATGTCGTTAGTTAACGTTTTGTTAAAATTTCAAACATTAATATTACAAATACACTGTTATTTTTTGTTGAAAAAATGTGAGAATCCTTTGCACTGCAAAGGATTCTCACATTTTTTCAACAAAAAAATAAGTGTATTTGTTACTTTAGCTGATATTTGCTTAACAAATTTATGTCTTAACGATATCGTTAAGCTAACGATGCTTTGAACAACTGGGTCCTGGTCCAAATCCAGAAAAACAGTTTTATCATTTCAGATCCGCTATCTCTTTCCAACTTGGCAAGCTTGTAAGAATATTGTTTTTGTTGAAGCTTGTAAGAATATTGTTTTTTGTCGAAAACAAAGAAAACAATTCTTACACCATGGCTTACTACACCATACCTTAACAGGTGTTGCGTCTTTCTTGATTTTCCCCCAGGACACAGCTTCGTCAGGCCGGGCACCAGAATCACTCCCATCAAACTCTGACGCCGTGTTAAGGTACACACAGTAATCTGCACCATTTCTCTGCAGAACAAAATATTGGGAGAAAATAATCAGCATTTAAAATGTGAGCCGATGCATGGGAAAACTAACAATTTGGTTTCCGGCCAGGCCCAACACGAATCGGGATGTACAGTCAGAGGATGGTTAGAGGCTGGAAACTTAAGATTTAGAAAGTACAGGAATTGTACTATCTGTTTAGCGAAAACAAAGGCGCTGATCAGCTTCGCAGTTACTGCGAAGCTGATCTGCACCTTTGTTTTCGCCTATAGATGCAGATTTTTGGTTTTCCCATGCGGCACCTCGAATGTGATACTGATTCTTGACAAAATGATGTGGTCCCAGGTATTAGGTCTGGCAAAGATATTCCAAGTCTGAGCAGACAAAGCTGTTCTTTACATTGTACACAGCAAAAAGTAACACACTAGGCTGACAATGTACATCTAGATAAGACAACTTATTTTGATATTAACATGTAAAGTGCAAATTTTTGTTCTTTGCTTAACAGCTATGGGTATGTTGGACCGTTGCCTCCATTCAACAGTACTACGACCCAACAGTGGGGACGTCATGACATCCAAAATATGCTTCCAATATAACCAAGTAAGCAGGAGCCTTGAAGATTACAATGATGTTATCACATATACTTTGTATTTATTTTTGTTCTATTTTTTAATGTCTCCATTTTTCTTGCTGTGTTGAGACTTACCATAAGATTAGCATTAGCTGTATGATGTTTCACAACTCCACCACCCACTATTATCATACCAGAGTTAACAGCCTGAACAGCTATAGAGTTGATGCCTCGTATATCTAGAATGATAAAATTGCAAGCCACAGTTTAGGATGTAACTCAGACAGTCAATTTAAAGGGAAAATTTTGCTGATCTTTGCCAAGTCCATAAAATTCTCTTGAAATCAAAGTTACAGCAAAAATCTAGTTTCATAAATTTACATGTCATGAATCATTGGAGGTTCAATCCTATCTGAACCATACAGGCACAACAAAATCCTGACAGAGGAACAGCAATAAATATGAGCCGTGATGTGAGAAAACCGGTCTTTGGGGTTTCAGACCAGGTCTGACACAAACCGGCCTGTACAGTCACAGAAAAAGGTTAGAAGCTTGAAATTTCGGGTTTAAGAAGAAAAGAAATTGTACTACCTGAGTGGCGAAAACAAAGGCGCTGATCAGCTTCGCAGTTACTGCGAAGCTGATCTGCGCCTTTGTTTCTGCATAGGCAAAAATTCGGTTTTCTCTTGATGCGGCTCATATGATCTTTTTCTCATTCTTTTGCTGTCCCCCAATTATCTGTCTCAAATCTCATATCCAATAAACATCTTGATCCAAGGTCAAATTGTGAAAAAAATGGTGGTGAGCCATTTTAATAGAAAATTGTGACTGTGTGGTAAACAATATTGCAGTTTTGTACATACCTTGGACAAGATCTAGCACAAGTCCTGGGTTTTTGTAGGAGTGAAAGTAAATTATGTCTCCCAGGGATCCATCAGTTATGGCAGGACAGAAAACTGGAATATTGTTCTATAACAGAAACAGCACATTTTAAAGTCAATTAATATAGAGATCAAACATGGTTTTCAGTATTCAAATATCACAAGAAAGGTGTTTGAACACAAGCTCGAAGGCCGCATGTTCAAACATCTTCCGCTGATCCAGCGAATGTTTGAACACTGAATCAAAACATGGTTGATCGCTATTCTTGCATTTTCACACAAATTCACCTAAAATCTCAAGAAAATAACATTAACAGTGTAAAAACTCACAGAAAACCGCAGCGCTTCTTCAACATCAGCCATTCTATAGAACACAATGACGTCACATTGCATTGACCGATGACTTCGACGGATTTTAGCCAAAACCCATGTTCAAACAGCACATGAACTTCCTGATTTGAACATGAATTATGCGCATAGATATTATAGTATCGCTTCTCTTTCACCCTGCCGGTCAACCTCTGATATAGCACACACTGACATAGTATACACTATAGCACACAACAAACACGTAGGATGGCATAGTAAACAAGAATTTCAGGTACTGGAGAAAAGGATTTTTTTCAAGTACTGATGCATGTAATTTATTTTCATTTTGGTACTGTCTCATGGACAAAGTTTATAGGCATTTCTATTAGCTGTTTGATTGTCTGTTGTTTGTTTTTCTTCTTTCATATTACAAAACTTGTTTAACTTTTAGAGTTTGCATAACCAAATTACCTGGAAGAAATAGCTTTAATTTTAAATTTTAAATAAATTCACAGTTTTGAATTAGATATCCGAAAGTTTGGTTTGTTTGTTACGAGGTCTAACAAATTAACATCCAAGTCAACAATTTTACAGTCATGCTGGGATGCAGTCATTGCTTCCTGGGTATTAACTAGTCCGGGGACTTGAAAATAATATTAGAAGTCAAGCCTCATATTTCCAGTTGAATGCAGTTTATCTGCTGAGATTTCTAACGATTGGGCCCAAACTAGGTATTAACCAGAACTTTAGGGAGTAAATGTGTCTTGCTCAAGTACACATGACACCCCAGCTGAACTAGAATTGTCAGAGAATCTGACTATAGCCCCACTTCTGAGCTTTTTTCCAGGGAGAGAAAAACAAAGACGGGTAACAATCCAAGCTAGATCTTGTCCATGTTGATGTGCATACAAAAGTTCTCAAAAATATTGAGCGGAAACAAAATTCTGACGTATATCAACGGCCGTAACTCCATCAAAATTTTGTGTAAAATAACGGGTAACAATCCCAAGCTAGGTTATGTCAATTTTGATATGCATACAAAATTTGGTCAGATTCTGTTAAATCGTTCTCAAGATATTGAGTGGAAACAAAATTTTGATGTAAATCAAGGGCCATAACTCCGTTCAAATTTTGCAAAAAACGACAGGTAACAATACCAAGCTAGATCTTGTCAATGTTAATGTGCATACAAAATTTGGTCAGATTCTGTCAATTTGTTCTCAAGATATTGAGCGGAAACAAAATTCTGACGTATATCAAGGGTCGTAACTCCATCAAAATTTTGTGTAAAATGACGGGTAACAATCCCAAGCTAGATCTTGTCAATGTTGATGTGCATACAAAATTTGGTCAGATTCTGTCAATTCATTCTCTAGATATTGAGAAGAAACAAAATTCTGACGTAATCAAGGGCCATAACTCTTGTTTTGCAAAAAATGACGGGTAACAATCCCAAGCTAGGTCTTGTTAATGTTGATGTGTATACAAAATTTGGTCAGATTCTGTCAATTCATTCTCAAGATATTGAGTGGAAACCAAATATTCTCGGAAAGACGGAATGACGTAAGGACAGGGTGAATCCTGTATAGCCCCACTTTTCCAAAGCGGGGCTATAATAATTAAAACCCAAGACCTCTTAGGCCACAGTCTGGTGCTCTACCGCTAGGCCACCAGGCTCCCATGTGTCCTACGTAAAATTTCTATGGTTCCATACCTTATGAGCCCAGTAGTATACAGAATCTGGGTGGTTGATTTCTCTGCCCAGTCTGTCAATCATCTTAGATGGGGTCCACAAAATGTTCTGAAATGTAGAAAACACTATAAGAGCCCTACAGCAAGAAACTTAAGATCCACATCGTTAGAAAACCGCATTTTTGCCTATACAAAAACAAAGGTGCAGATCAGCTTCGCAGTAACTGCGAAGCTGATCAGCGCCTTTGTTTTCGCTACACGGATAGTACAATTTCTCTTCTTCTAAAATACGAAATTTCAAGCTTCTAGCCTGCATCTGTGACTGTACAGGTCGGTTTGTGTCAGACCTGGTCGGAAACCCTGAAGACCGGTTTTCTTGTGTAGCAGCTCATACGTCACAGCTTCCTGTTTTATATCCCACTCAACAGCTAAGGTAATATGGAGAGAGTAATCTACTGTAGATGTTCTGGTCCTGGCTCTATAGTATAAATCATTCTCTGACAGCATGTCGAAGAGTCTACTGCCTTGCTCCTTTGTCACAGCATTGTGATTTGGCTTTTTTTTCTAGCTACATCTGGCACATGAGGTTATAAAACTTTTTTTTTTCAAGCTCAGCTCAGCTGAGCATAAAATTTCAGCTGCGCATAAATGTTGAAATAGTTAAACTTAGTGAAAATTTCCGCTTCAAAACTCAAAAACTTGTAATTTATCCCGCCAACAATTATTGGCATTTTAACATTTATGAGCAGGATAAATTTTAGTCTCAGCTGAGTTGAGCATGAATAACGTTTTATAACCTCGGGGCCTGGACCTCTTTATAACATGGTTAATTACAACACGGTTCATTACAACACGGTTTTGGATATAACACTGATCATTGCTGGACCCCAAATGGACTATTTTTGCTATATGTCTATTCATTTTACTCTCGTTATAACACGGATTGGATAGCTAACACCGAAATTGGTTTGGACTCCAGCAACAGCGTTATAAGGAGGTTGAGGTGATCACAACTAATGAGGGTCTGGATGGGGGGTCCTGGTATTCACTAATCACTAAAAATTTAGTCATTTATTCACTGTCATTAAAATTTTGGCTTATTCATTAAAATTAGCTCGATTATTCATTAAAATATGATAATTACTAGAACCGCCTTCTTCACCCAGCTAATTTCTAATAGCAAATATAGGTATTCCCCATCTAAGGCATCCCTTATCTAAAGCCACAAAGACTAGTTCTATGATACTTAATTGTAGACTGCTGAGTGCATCCGTGATTTTAACATCTTGAGAGAAGCATCTATTATCTGCTAGACCACAAAGCCTCATAGAAACTTTCCAAAATAGTTAACTGACTTTTTAGCAAATCCTCTTTTAAATCTGTTGGGAATATAATCCCCTCCAAACTGTATACTGAATATGCCCTGAGTTTCACCCTGAATCTTTCTCTTCAATTATGCATATCAGAGGTTAATTTAAGAAAAATTGTAACTTCAGGGGTAAAAGTTATAATAAAAAGCTGTTGTTTTTATTTAGTTAACTAGTAAGCATAGGAGTAGTAATATGTGAAGTATGATTTTGTGCTTGTGCCTGATTGTACAAAACATTTTATAAATGTCTTAAATACCGAGCGAGCGAAGCGAGCGAGGAAAAAATTATGTAGCGCCATATAAACTGCCAGTTAGATTTGCATTAACGGTCTTAAGCGTAGTACTGGCTTGTTTCTGATTGCAAAATTCACCATAATTATGCTCTGTCATATAAAAAAGCAAAGTGATGTCCGTCCACAGAAAAGATTATCATTATAGGATTGGAACATACATAATAAGGACAAAGTGGGGTAACAGAATAAAAAGAAAATACATAAGCAAACAAAACAGTGAAATAGTATCTGGCTCAGGAAATGACACATTTTTTACAAGATTCATGAAGTGAGTCCCTACATGCTATGTCTTTCCAAACATTCAAAGATTTCAGAAATATGACTATAACATTTGAGCTAAATCGGGTCTGGGGGCAAAAACAAAATGAAATTCTGGAATGTCAGGGAGGCCATCTAAGACAATTCCATAGCCATAAGACAATTTAGCATATTCATTATTCTTTAAAATTTTATTATTCACTATTCATTATATTATTCTGCTATTCATTAAATTTTTTCATTTATTCATTATTTTTTAGGACCTACTTATTCACTAATCATTAAATTTTTGGCTCTTTATTCACCCTCATTAAAATTTTTAGGCCATTATTCTTTAATCATTATACCCCATCCAGACCCTCACTAATCACATATAACCATAAATTGGTTTACAGCAATACATCAGGAAAACATGTCCGTATAGTCTATACCCCCTCAAACCCCACTTTTATACAGTAAAACTGGGGTATGCAGGGGTATACCTATTTTTTCTTATTTTTGCTCCAAAACATAGATTGTGGGTACTCGTTAGAACCGCCTCGCCGAGGCGGTTCTAACGTGTACCCACAATCTATGTTTTGAGTAAAAATAAGAAAAAAACAAGTAGCCCAGGGGCAACGATCGCTCACCTGAGAGTCAACAAGTACAGTCACTGGACAAAGTAATTGGGGTTTTTACCATATATGGGTATGGTGGCCATCTTGGTCATGTGACCTTGAAACCCTACTTACATCAGCAGAAGAGCTCTTGTCTGGATTGTGTATCCTCTTTTCTGCCATTTTGGTTCACATGAAAAAATCATCTAACAAGGTCAGGGTCCTATAATGACCCCCTGGGTGGGGCCATATTTGACCCCAGGGGCAAGATTGGCAGGATTTATGTAGAGCTCCACATGATAATGTTGTATATCAAATATACAAGCTTTGTGTCATGCTGTTGCAGAGAAGATTTTTTCATATATTTCCATTATAAGTCTATGGTAGATAATGACATGCCTGGGGCGTGGCCTGTATGGACCCAAGGGGCACCGTTGGCAGCATTTATAAAGGAGAGGATTATACACTGGTCCACACAACATATGAAAGCTCTGGGCCATATGGTTTCGGAGAAGAAGATTTTTTAATGTTTTTCCCATGATGCCCCGGGGGCAGGGCCCATATGGACCCCAGGGGCACAGTTGGCAGGATTTATAAAGAGGACCAATATACATTGCTAAAAACAAAATATGAAAGCTTTGGGCCTTGTGGTTTCGCAGAAGAAGATTTTTTTATGTTTTTCCCATGACGCCCCCGGGGCGGGCCCGTATGGACCCCAGGGGCACGGTTGGCAGGATTTATAAAGAGGACCACTATACATTGCTACTGACAAAATATGAAAGCTCTGGGCCTTGTGGTTTCGGAGAAGAAGATTTTTTTATGTTTTTCCCATTGTAAGTCTATGGGAGCTAATGACCCCCGGGGCGGGGCCATTTTTGACCCCAGGGGCATGATTGGCAGGATTTATATAGAGGACCACTAAACATTGCTACATACAAAATATGAAAGCTTTGGGCCTTGTGGTTTTGGAGAAGAAGATTTTTTTATGTTTTTCCCATGACAACCCCGGGGCGGGGCCCGTATGGACCCCAGGGGCACGGTAGGCAGGATTTATAAAGAGGACCATTATACATTGCTACACACAAAATATGAAAGCTCTGGGCCTTATGGTTTCAGAGCAGAAGATTTTTAAAAGTTTTTTTCCATGATGCCCCCGGGGCGGGGCCCGTATGGACCCCAGGGGCACAGTTGGCAGGATTTATAAAGAGGAACACTATATATTGCTACAAACAAAATATGAAAGCTCTGGGCCTTGTGGTTTCGGAGAAGAAGATTTTTTTATGTTTTTACCCATGACCCCCCGGGGCGGGGCCCGTATGGACCCCAGGGGCACGGTAGGCAGGATTTATAAAGAGGACCATTATACATTGCTACACACAAAATATGAAAGCTCTGGGCCTTATGGTTTCAGAGCAGAAGATTTTTAAAAGTTTTTTTCCATGATGCCCCCGGGGCGGGGCCCATATGGACCCCAGGGGCACAGTTGGCAGGATTTATAAAGAGGAACACTATATATTGCTACAAACAAAATATGAAAGCTCTGGGCCTTGTGGTTTCGGAGAAGAAGATTTTTTTATGTTTTTACCCATGACCCCCCGGGGCGGGGCCCGTATGGACCCCAGGGGCACGGTTGGCAGGATTTATAAAGAGGACCACTATACATTGCTACACACAAAATATGAAAGCTCTAGGTCTTGTGGTTTCGGAGAAGAAGATTTTTTTATGTTTTTCCCATTGTTAGTCTATGGGAGCTAATGACCCCCTGGGCGGGGCCATTTTTGACCCCAGGGGCATGATTGGCAGGATTTATATAGAGGACCACTAAACATTGCTACATACAGAATATGAAAGCTTTGGGCCTTGTGGTTTTGGAGAAGAAGATTTTTTTATGTTTTTCCCATGACACCCCCGGGGCGGGGCCCGTATGGACCCAAGGGGCACGGTAGGCAGGATTTATAAAGAGGACCATTATACATTGCTACACACAAAATATGAAAGCTCTGGGCCTTATGGTTTCAGAGAAGAAGATTTTTTAAAGTTTTTTCCATGACGCCCCGGGGCGGGGCCCGTATGGACCCCAGGGGCACGGTTGGCAGGATTTATAAAGAGGAACACTATATATTGCTACAAACAAAATATGAAAGCTCTGGGCCTTGTGGTTTCGGAGAAGAAGATTTTTTTATGTTTTTCCCATTGTAAGTCTATGGGAGCTAATGACCCCCGAGGCGGGGCTATTTTTGACCCCAGGGGCATGATTGGCAGGATTTATATAGAGGACCTCTAAACATTGCTACATACAAAATATGAAAGCTTTGGGCCTTGTGGTTTTGGAGAAGAAGATTTTTTTATGTTTTTCCCATGACAGCCCCGGGGCGGGGCCCGTATGGACCCCAGGGGCATGGTAGGCAGGATTTATAAAGAGGACCATTATACATTGCTACACACAAAATATGAAAGCTCTGGACCTTGTGGTTTCTGAGAAGAAGATTTTTTTATGTTTTTCCCATTGTAAGTCTATGGGAGCTATCCGTTGCCATGGAAACCAGAGTTCTGATCCGACCTGGCCCAAATCCTAATACAGCCTTTCCCCCTCCTCAATGATGCTTTAGATAAAATTTGATCACGATTGGCCTTGTTGTCTTAGAGATATTTGAGTTTGAAAATGTGGACGGACGCACGGACGCACAGACGGACGAACGCCGGCTCGACTACTGTACTATAAGCTCACCTTGTGAGCCTTCGGCTCAGGTGAGCTAAAAAAGAAAAAAAAAATTCCAATGTGATTTTCATTTTTCACACCTGAAAAAATTCTCTGTATAATTACATGGGTGTGTTTTCGTAATGAATTATATTGTCACAAACCTGCTCTCTTTGTTCCTTCACCATCTCGTTAAGAATAGGCATCAACCAGTCTTCAAACTTGCAGTAATTATCATTTGGTACCAGAAGGTTGCCGATCCTATTAATTCCCTTCTCCCGGAGTTCTTTCCCTTTCAGGGTAAAATCCCCGAGGTATGTTGATGCCATGCACTTGATGAAATCTTCTTCAATCCCGCCAGCTGTGGTAACAATGCAGTCAACCTGGAGGATGTTTGGCAATATGAATTTTAGATCAGGCTTGATAATTCAACTGATTAAAACAATTTTATCCTTTTCTTCAAAGATTTTATTTTAAAAGCAACTAATATTTTGAAGAAAGAAAAGGGTGGAACTTAAAAACACCCATGCAAAAATATCAAACTGGAAAATTTAGAATGATACTTATTTCCAGCAGATCTATTTCCAAAGTTGTTCCTGAATTTTCATGCATTAGAGCGCTCTACATTCCTATTATTTAATAAACATTAGTTTAAACTAGCACTCTGCGAGGCAACGCATTAGTGAAAGTTAAGTCCTTCATAGGAGAAAAATGGCTCACTCAGCGAGTTTGAACTAGCAAGAAGATTTAAATGAGATTTTTGGCAAACAATGAGCTACTCTCTCAAGCCCAGTAGCTTAACAGAATCCTTATGGCATAAGTTACTCACCATATTATGTTGCACAAGGTATCTTAATATCTCTCTAACTCCAGAAGATATCAGGTTGGACGTGTATGCCAGAAATATAGTACAGTTTGTCTGCGGTCGGCCCCTACGGGACATCTCAATGCTTCTAACCTTGTCTTCAGGAACAGGCTGTAGTTTACAATCAATCTAAAAATAGGATTCAAGACGAAAAATAAGTTTGGTTTATACCACATGTCAAAGCCACAGGCCAGCAATGCCATTTACATTCATGTTTAGTGCCACAGAAATTGTAGATGGTTCGAAAGTCTAACGTTGAGCTGGCTTGTGTAGCTAAGCAAATAGAGTGAGCTTTACTGGGTTCAAACCTGCAACAATGGCCCTCCTGAAGCAAGATTTATTCTTTATTCCTCTTTTCCTTTATGGTAGAAATGGGGAAGCTCATAGTATAAGCATGCTATCTTTGTTTGCAATTAAGTCATACTAAAAGGAAAAGATTATTAGTTTAAAATTCATAGTGTAATCATTATGCAATGTTACGGTGCCAAAGGGTAAAATCAAACCCTACCATTTTATTGATCTCCTCTACAGCTTTCCCAAAGTTCAAGGCCTGGAAACCAGTTCTCTTGTAGGACATGAGCAGCTGGTGATAGTCCAGGCCATTGTTGAAGTCGTAGCCCCTCACCGTCTCACTACCCTCGGGCATAGCCTCACTCCGGACCAGAACAGCATCTGTGGCTAGGGATGGGGGTGCTGAGGTGTACTGGAATAGAAGAATTTTAATATAGCATCTTTATAGCCATATTGGTCATTATTTTTTCGTTGTTTTAAGCATATTAGCTACTGTGTTACAAGACAGACATTCGGAAAGACCAAATATACGGAGTATTTTAGGATAATCTGCAAGGCAAGATTTGTGCTGTCAGAGCGGACTCTGAAAAAGACTGAAAATGAAAGCAATTCCAAAATCACAAACTATTGTGCATCAACATACAACTTTTAAGAAACAAATCCTACAGCCATGGAAAAAGAACACAGAAAGAAACACAACAACAATGTGTACCTGATGAAATAATTTTCTTTTCTTACTATCTTGCTCTTCAATGTCATCATCAACATCATCATCACTTGATGAACTTTCAGATGATTCTTCACATTCATCATTACCCTAAACACATTGCCAATTTATGAATCAAATGCTCTACAATTCCAAATTACATAAATAAAGGAAATACCATAGACCTAAGGTAAAAATATTCCCTAATAAGATCATCTACTGTTTTGCTGTAGCAGTTCTACTTTTTCTAGAAAACTAATTTGATTAGCAGTGTGTCAATTTCACACGCAAATCACGAAATTTTCAAACAAATCAGTGGTATGCTGTTTAGATTAATAGCATTATTAGCATAACAATCTGATCTGCTTCTACACATGTAGCCCACCTCTTTTAAAAGAAAATAATTTATATACAGTATTTTCAAATTAATTGAAATGCCACATAAGAAACCCAACAACATGCATTTGCAAAAACAAAGGTGCAAATCAGCTGTGCAGTGTAAATGCATAGCTCATCAGTGCCCTTGTTTTTGCTTGATAGATAGTATGATACCTCTTCATTCTGAATCTGAAATTTCAAGCTTAATCATCTCCTGTGGCTCATTATGAAAACACGCCCATATAATATACAGATTTTTCTTAAAATGTAAAAATGATATTTTTCTTATTTTTGTAGATTGTGGGTACACGTTGTAAACATAGACTGTGGGTAAACATAGATTGTGGGTAAACGTTGAGGCGGTTCTAATGAGTACCCACAATCTATGTTTTGGAGCAAAAATAAGAAAAATAGGTATATCCCTGCAAACCCCAGTTTTTCTATATAAAGGTGGGGTATAAGGGGGTATTCATTTCACGGACATGTTTTCCTGATGGTTCAGCCTGGTTTGTGTTAAACCTGATCAGAAACCCAGATAGCTGTTTTTCTCATGTGAAGGCTCCATTATAACTTACACCAGAATCACCCATTGCAGTTGTCTCCCCTGACAATATCTGGGCAAAATGACTTTCAAATGCACCTTCTAATTTCTTCGCCATTGGGACGATTGCTGTCTCTGTGCCATTGTATTTATAACAGTTTGTGAATACCAATCTAGCATCATCGGCAAACTCTGTTATAGACTTGTACTCATTGTTTTCAAGCTTTTTCTGCAAGAGGACAACTGTGTTAGAAAAGGAAAGCAATCAGAGTTCTCCTAAGTCCTAAACTCCAAGAAACTCTAAGAAATACAGGGTTAGAAATAAGCAGTTGCCCACTTGCCCGTCACGGGTCAAATTTGGTGGGGGCAACCTGATCTTACTGAAAGGTTGCCCCCAGGACAACCTGAAATTTTCCAAGAAGTGTTTAATCTCATCATTCTTAGATGAGCTAAAATACAAATTCAAAGCAATGACAATTGGACTGTACCTTAAACTACCTTTGAATTCATGCATAAACATGATAAATAATCTCATCATTCTTAGATGAGCTAAAATACAAATTCAAAGCAATGACAATTGGACTGTACCTTAAACTACCTTTGAATTCATGCATAAACATGATAAATAATCTTCATTTAGTAACATTTATATGACGTTTCTATGGGGGCAAGTTCAAACCATGAGGGGCAAGTTCAGCTTGATTGCAGGTTGCCCCCCGGACAAGTTGCCTCCCGGGTCTTATTTCTAACTCTGAAATATGCTGTTTTTACTCCAATTTTCAAAATCCTAGTGAGAAGTCTTAAGCAAATTAAAGCATTGGATCTGTCCAGAGACATCACAAAAACGTATCAAACACTAATTATGTCCTGCAAAGTAAAACAAACATGACTAAATCAAGACTTGGTACATCCAGTCAAGAATCCTTTTCACAGAATTAGGGAACCAACTGGAAATCTAATATCAAAGCTTTTTGAGCTTAGATAACTTCATGCAAATACCTAGAAGAATTACAAGGAGTGTTTTGTTCTACTGTACTTCATAGCAGAAACTGATCTCAATAGAGTTAAAAATCAATGTAATTAGATGTCCCAATACTTGTGTATTTTACTGCATACCTTTACAGTTCCAAAGTCCATTGGTTTCTTGATGACTTCAAAATAATCTGGTATACCTAGCTTTACTGGATCCACTGGCGTTAAAAATGGCCATGCATACTTCTGTAATAAAACATATAAACATTTTGCTAAACCTGTGAATGTTGTCCAGAGACAACCAACGCCAATTGCAGACAAAATCAATATACATTTAAGGTTATAAGATGCAAATACCTGTCAAGGAACAACTAGCCACTAATCAGAATGAACAAAGAAAGTTGTTCCCAAACAGGTATTTACTCTGTTGCTATCATCCTCTGCATACATTTTACAGTCGGGTTGGTTGTCTCTGGATAACTGCTGAGGTAAATGTCTTGTACATTTTATATGAGCTGCCCCATAAGTAAACCAACAATCTGTATATATGCGAAAACAAAGGTGCAGATCAGCTTAGCAGTGACTGCGAAGCTGATCAGCACCTTTGTTTTCGCTAAATGGATAGTACAATTGCTCTCCTTTCTTAATCCAAAATTTCCAGCCTCTAGCAATCTTCTGTGTTTGTACAGCTCGGTTTGTGTCGGACCTGTTCGGAAACCACATTGTTGGTTTTCTCGTGTCACAGCTCACATATTTGTCAACTAGCCATGAGCTCTTGCATGCGGCTTGCCTAAAACACAGGATAGAATTTCTTGCTCACTTTAGTAAGACACCATTTTCATTATGTTTTCTTAAAAGTTTCCATTATAAATAAACGGTATTCACTTCAGCCATTTTGACAAGACTTCTTTTCATCACAATGATATTCATTTAGTGATGAAATTACAATGTTTCTTAACCCATATTTGACGAATGGATTTCCCCATCACTATCATTAGGGTGGGTCCTCTTTCATTTTTAGGGGCATCAGGAGTGATTTTTTAAATTTTATTCAATTTTTAGAAGAAAATTCTCTACGCAAACAGAATAGCCCCAGATGGGACGCCGCGTTCTGCGGCGTCGCATCTGGGGCTATTCTGTTTGCCTATGTCCCATAAAAGGGACGCCAGGCTTAAATGAGTTAATTATATGAAATTGTTGTTTTAAATAACATTCCAGCCACATTCATGTCAAAAGTTTGTGATAAAAGAAAATAAAATCCTCTTAATATATAAGCCAAAATGAAAGAAAACTGGTCTTCCATGTTTCCCACCAGGTCCCCCACAAATCAGGTTGTGCAGTCAAAGATGAAAGCTAGAAGCTAGAGATTTTTTTTATATAATAAGTAGAAGCGGAATTGTACTATTCATGTAGCAAAAGCAAAGGTGCTGATCAACTGTGCAGTTATCTTATGACATAGCTCCTATGTCGGTGCGTTCCTTTACCGGAATGGACCTGATTACCGGAATGGACTACCGGAATGGACATTCATATGTGTTCTTGAGTATTTTTCATCTTGTCTTTTAGGACAAATTTGTATGGAATGTACACAGACAGGGTTTAGTTCGAGAATCGTGTAGTTTAAGTACAGTTAAAATGTGTTCCGTACGATGGGGTGGCCTAGGTTAGGGACCCAGAATCAGAATCAGAATAGTTTACTGGTGAAACGTCAAACTGACAATACCACACCCATATATGCTTATAGGTCACTGTCAAAGTGCCAGCACATTTTACTCATTTCTACTTATTCACCCATGTTTTTTGTTGTAGAACATACACTGGTGATTTCTAAACATCATAATCATAGAAACCTCTGAACAGTGATCCCATCCCGGTCCCCACCACTGGGCTACCCTAACCACCTTGTGAAGTCAATTTTGCGATACTAAGATGAAATTTATTTTATACAAACTATTTTTATGATTCCAGAAATACATTTTATGCAGATAAAATACATTTAAAGCACCCAAAGCCACAGTATAATGTCCATTCCGGTAGTCTGTTCCAGTAATTATGTCCATTCCGGTCCATTCCGGTAAAGGAACGCACCCCTCCTATGTGCAAACAATACTTACTGCATGCTGTTTGGAGTGCAGCTCATGAATCAAAGATTTGCACAGATCTAGTTGCTCAGCCATATCATGATTTTCCAAAACATTGTTCTGAAAAAGAATCAATATAAATCAATAGAGAGCAGATGCTAGGGAGCCTATAAAAACAAAAAAACACCTACATACTTGTCTTTTTTTATATATAGCACAGATGACCTTATCAGCTTATACCTAAGAAAAGGTGTTGTAGAAATCAATACACCTTGGCATTTCAGATACCCTCAGCAAGTACAAATGCCTATTCACATATTTTTTCCTCCAGACTATCAGGGACTGTAATAACCTCATTTGTCTGATCATCTCATTGTCGCCGTCAGGTAGAGCTTTTGACCTGGGATTGTCCACCATGGTTCCGTAAATTATGAATTGAAGATAGTATTACGCGGGAACAATAATGAAAAATATCAGAAACACTTGATCTCTCATCTCATGGGAGTAGCTAGTCTCAAGAGGTGATCATAATTTGACGAAGTCGTTTAAGATCATTTTGTGACCTAGATTTTAATTTGTATGAAAGCAACTGCTTGTCATGGAAAGATCATTGATCTATTTACACATTATTTTCTGGTGTAAATTATTTTTTGTTTTATTTTATATCGAACTTGCATTTTATCTTCACATCTATGCTGAAAAACTGATAATTGCTGTCACTTAAAATGGAAGGCACGCGAACAATCGACTGTGTCAACACTTTTGAAAATCTGAATTAAGTGACGTAAAAAATCTTCCATATAAAAAAGTATGAATGAATGATGAAATTATCGTCTGCTGCTAAGTTTGTGATGCGATTTTATGAATGAAACTATTGACAAACCCGACCTTGAATTCCACATTATCGACCAATCATATAGCAGACTATTTATAGGTACATGTACAGTATGCATACAGAAATTTCAAATGTAGATAAATTATATGAAACCAATGGACTGCAATTTGCTTTCCGATTGCATTATCACTTCTTTATAGTCTCAATTCATGTGCATACAAGAAATGCAGCAAAGTATGCTTTATATGTGCATTTGAATTCACAAAAGCATTTAGCAGACGACGTCCCACATTGTATCACCCAGTACAACCGGTTATTCCGATGTCGGAGGTTGTTCGCTATCGGTAAACAATGACTGACATGGAGAAACATGATCTGTATGTATTCATTTTTAGCTCACCTGAACCGAAGGCTCACAATGTGTGCCTATAGGATGGTCATGCTCCGCCATCCGTCCTTCGTCCATCCGTCCATAATTTCAAAGATCTTCTCCTCTGAAATCGCTTGGCCAATCAAAGCCAAATTTTACAGGAAGCCTTTATAGGAAGGGTGAACGAAAGCGTATATAAATAATCCAGGTCACATGGTCAAGATAGCTCCCACCGTGACGCCCATGTAAGGTAAAAAGTTAGAAACCCTTAAAAATCTTCTCCGGAACTGGTTGACTGATTTCAACGAAACTAAACATGAAGCATCGATGACTCAAGTACACCAATGCATATATAAACCATGACCCTGTGATGACCTTGAAATATTTTACGGCAGGGTCAACATACGTCGCCTATGCATTTTAATGGGGAAAACTGTTAAAATGTCATTTAAAGGGAAAATCTTGCAGGAAATCACTGTGTGTTATATGTTTTGGAACTGTCCGTTTGACTCGAATCTCGAGCGACCCTTGAATAGTTGATTTTGTACTACGTTTTAACGCAAACATCATTTTCGTTTGAACTAATGTGTGTTATTTTTACAATTTTTGTACAATTTGCCTATATATGCGGTCATAATTTAGCACCATTCTTAATCATAATTCAGACATTGCAAGTTCAAATATCGTGGGGAACTATTATATTCGATATTGCCAACGCCAGTGCCGTTTTCTGGTGGCTGTGTAGTGTGCAGAGCAACTTTTCAACTATCCTCCGTACTTAATTAAATGTTCGAATGCAATGAATTTTGAGAATGTCATTTAATTTAAAAGGTCGTGAATTTACATTTCGTACGATAAATTGATGAGCACTAGGACATCAGAGAATTTTTTCCCCGTTTATTTATCAGTAAAATATTAATTTACAGTCGTTGAGTGGCATTTGGACAGATGCTTTCGATTTCCCTAGAAAAACTAAAATATGAGACTTTAAACCGAGTTTATATGGACGTTAAACATTTAAAAAAAAAAAAAAAAAAAAAAAACATTGCGTGCACGATTATTGCAACGCAGCGACAACAACTTGAGTGAAAGGAGCCGCGTCATAGGAACTGTTGATGGGGCAGGACGGGTCTGCTACGTGTAGCGCCTGTCGTTTTTCAGTTCCTACTTTTACGCTTTTACGTTTGTACGTGTATTCGGGTTTCAAGAACATGGATTTTCTTCTAATTGAGCAAGTTCTTGACCACCGCTCACTTTTACATTTGCAAAAAGGCAAAAAGGCTTTCAAATATACTGTATTTTATTTGCTATTACTGCAGCTGGTGTTGTGCCGTGTGGCGGCCCTAAAAAGTCTCCCCGTACATCATCCATAGAGCAGATTATATTTTTATTTTGATCCTTTGAGATCAGTGAAGATATTTGGAGTATTTCAAATATACTGTACATCCCACACATGCCCCTCACAGAATTGGACAATGACTCAGAGTCAGTTTGGGTCAAACTTTTTGTAAATAAGAAAACTCACTTTGTGGCTAGCTGGTATCGACCACCTGTCGATGGTCATTTACCAGTATCGGACAATGGAAATGACTTATTGAATTCACTGGAAAAGTTTGACAATTTATTTAGAGAACAGCTTGACAAAATCAAAAATATTAATAAAGGCAACAAACCCCCCTTAATTCATGTTTTAGGTGATTTTAACTTTAGAGATATTGTATGGCCAGACAGACTCAGCAAATCTGGGTCATCATTGAGTCAGACGGAGGGTCAGATTTTGATAGATATCATGAATGACCATGGTTTGGAACAATTAGTCAATTTCCCCACCAGAGAAAGAAATACTTTGGACTTAATTTTGACCTCTCTTCCTGGTCAGTTTGTAGACATTCATTCCCCGGATAAGCTCAGTGATCATGACATTGTTTCTGGCACATTGAAAATTGCTATCCCCCCTATAAAGAAACCTAGGAGAAAAGTGTATCGTTATCAGAAAGGTGATTATGAATCTATGAGAGCAGAAACACTTAAATTTGCAAAGGAAAGATACTTCAACGGTTACTCAGATACTCGGTCGGTCCAGGAAAATTTCAATCTCATTACATCGTTTATTCAGGAATCGGCAGATAAACATATCCCCTCAAAAACTAGTCGCTCAGTTTCCTCTGTCCCTTGGATAACACCTGAAATAAGAAGGAAGATTCGCAGAAAAAATGCAACTCATGCAAAAGCTAAAAAGACTGGTAGTGCAAAACTTAGATCTAAATTTGAATCTTTACGGAAAGAGATCAAAGCTGATATCAGGAAGCAGCATGATCTTTATGTGAACAACTTGGTAGGAGATGTTAAGGCTAATCCTAGAGATTTTTACAGGTACATAAACAGTCAGAAAAAAGATACCCAAGGTATTCCCCCGTTGAAAATGAGAAATGGAAGTGGAATAGCTCAATCTGAATTTGAGAAGGCGGAAGAATTTAATGGTCAGTTCTCGGATGTTTTCACTAAAAGTGAATACAAACAGGTCCCTCTTATGGATAGATCTGCCCCATTCATGCATGATATTGTGGTCACAAAGGAAGGGGTGACCAAACTTCTCAAAAGTCTAAACCCGTCTAAAGCCTTAGGGCCTGATGAGCTTCATCCCAGAGTCCTAAAGGAACTGGCTATGGAATTAGGGCCGGTATTCGCCCATCTCTTCCAGCAGTCAATTGATACAGGTGAAATTCCTAAAGAATGGTCTCTTGCAAATATTTGCCCCCTGTTTAAGAAGGGCGACAGGTCACTTGCCCGCAATTACCGCCCTGTTTCTTTGACATGCATTCCTTGTAAGCTTCTTGAACATATTGTATGCTCAAATATTATGGCCCATCTTGATGAACATGAACTCCTGTCGGACAGGCAACACGCATTTAGGAAATGGCATAGCTGTGAAACTCAGTTGACTACAGTGATAAATGACTGGGCCAAAATCTTAGACAAAAAAGGCCAGGTCGACACTTTTATACTCGATTTTGAAAAGGCTTTCGATACTCCTCCCCATGAACTCCTTAAAAGCAAATTGTTCAGCTATGGAATAGGTGGAACAACACTGAATTGGATAAATGCTTTCCTTTGTTTCAGACAACAAAGGGTAGTGGTTAATGGTATTAAATCGGATTGGGCTCCAGTTGTGTCGTGTGCCTCAGGGCACCGTTCTCGGCCCCTTGCTGTTTTCCTTGTATATAAATGACATCTCAGCAGACATCGAGTCTGAAATAAGACTCTTTGCTGATGATTGTGTTTGCTATCGTGAAATCAAGAATGAAGAGGATACATTGAAACTTCAAAGAGACATTGATCGCCTAGGCAGTTGGGCTAGAAAATGGGGAATGAGATTTCAACCCGTCAAATGCAACATGATGCAGCTGACAAATAAACGGTCTAGTAAGATACAGGCTAACTACACCCTTGAGGGCACTTTACTGGAAAACGTTGAAAGCATAAAATACCTGGGTGTAACTATCACAAATGATTTGAAATGGAATACTCATATTTCCAATGTTTGTACAAAGGCTAACAGAACTCTCGGATTCTTGAGGAGAAATTTGTATTCTTGTCCCCCAGATGTGAAAGAAGCAGCTTATAAAGGACTGGTGCGGCCGGTCTTGGAATATGGAAGCTCAGTTTGGGACCCTCACACTCATGGCCTCCAGGAAGAACTGGAAAAGGTCCAAAATCGTGCGGCAAGGTTTGTGACGGGAAATTATGTTTTTGAAACTGGGAGCATGACTGGCATTTTAGGTCAACTGAAATGGGAATCTCTTAAGAAAAGGAGGAAGGATATTAGACTTATATTGCTATACAAAGGTCTAAAGGGTAAAGCCAGAATACCCACAGATGACCTTATCCCAAAGAATAGGCGTTGTAGAAATCAACACTCTTTGGCTTTTCAGATACCTTCAGCTAGCAAAGAAGCGTACAAAAGTAGTTTCTTTCAACAGACTATCAGGGACTGGAATGACCTCCCTGATTCACTTGTCTCCTCTGCTGAAATGTCTGATGACTGTGTGTCCAAGTTCGCTTCACTCGTGCGTTCAAGGGACTAATTTCCCCCCCATCCGAACCCCCTGGTGAAATAATGTCATTTGGCGTGTCACCAGTAAACTATTCAGATTCAGTTAAGGATCATCATCTTAACAGAATTGTGCATATTTGGCCCCTTTGGGAATATAAGTCTTTGATTTAGACTATAGTCACTATACTGGTGAAAATTCTTGAAATTGCAGCAATCATGAATGTCTGGCTTTCGCTGCCAGTTTTGTAAAGGGTCTCTGATGAAGGTTCATAACCCGAAATTGTACAGTATGGCCCACCTCTCTTTGAATGTTTTTACTGCTTCCAAAGGATCTAACAATTATATCTTATTTGATACAACCGGTAGACCAAGAGAACTGAATAAATTAATAGAAAACAAATTCTCTGCACAAAACTGTTACGAAATGTATCGCTTTTGTGAGACAAAGCTCTTTGTTCACTCAGGCATTCACGGCTACCAAACAGTTAAATGCAGAACCGCGGTTAAGAAAGGAAATCCGATTCACATCCTTCCGGTTTTGCGTGTGAGGTGCAGTAAAAGGTAAACAAACTTTCGCAGCTCGCTTTTCCAAGTAATTTATTTTCACCTGGAGAAAGTTATTAAAAACCGAAAATGTTTGATTTGGTTTATTTTAACCTTCCACAAATTTTACAAATTTACACCTTTTCCCGTCTGAGATGGTGGGATTGGGATTAGTTCAACTTACATGTATGAGCTGATGAATGCAATAAAAGCTGAATTTTATCTTCCACATCATGGATTGTGGCACATCCACTTTCTCATTCATGTTTTCCCTGCTCTTAAAGGAGCTCAGTTTTACTTTTTATTTCTAAGAGTGGCCCACCTTCTGTAGTTGGTGAAATGTACTTGTTTTAGGCACATTCTTCATTTTTCCATACATAAGCTGGCAAATCTGCTCCACTTCTTTGTGGAGAGGTCTAACGGAACACCGATGGGAATATTCTGTCTACAAATCATCGTCTTCGCCTTCGTCGTGTATCTTTTTTTAAAGATATTTCTTGTTGATTCATATGTGAACAACAACAAGGACTTCAGAATAACCTGGTCAGAGGCAATACACAATTCACATGTGTCGTGAAAAAATAATTTACCTCAATAGCTTGTGCCATTTCGACAACTGTCAGAACCTTTGTCCCATTCACATCAAGCGATCACGATTTTGTCGATTTTATTTCATCGAAACAAAAACGAAAGTAGATTTCAACACGTTTTGCAATGACACAAGGAAAATATCAAAAGTATTCCAAATGCTGAGAATAATTAAAAGTAGACACCGTCAAATTATCTGGGTATATATTAATTTGCGGTCCGTGAAAACACACCTGACAACACATTAACTCAGCTCAGTAACTAGTTCCTTGTAAAGAATCCGGGACGTTCGCCCCCAAACCATTTCGCCCCCTAGTCGTTTCGCCCCCAAGACGTTTCCCCCCTAGTCGTTTCCCCACTAGTCGTTTCGCCCCCCCCCAGTCGTTTCGCCCCCTAGTCGTTTCGCCCCCTAGTATATAGATATAGTATGATTACCTTATGTACATTGAAACTATCCTGTTTCTTATTTTAAACTTATTTTCATGAGTTTGGTATCATTTGATAGGCAAATGAATTATGCAATAAACCACTTATTTTCGTTAAATTATATCCATGCGTTTTAAAGCAGCAAATAATTAAAGAGAATGTAAGAATTTTTCGACAAATGTTGGTCAACGTTGCTATTGACGTCAATAAATAATAAATAAATAAAAACAAATAAATAAATAACAGCCAGGAAATCGTGAAAGAGAATAGAAAATGAATACAAGTAATACATATACATACCCCTAAAATATATCGCCGTATTTATGAATATACATTAATACAAAGTTTAATGCATCTGTTTCTATCAAACATTATACTATAAAGAAATAATGTTATGATAAAACATTGTAATTTATGAAAGACATTACGAAAACACGCCCATGCAATATCAAGAGATCTTTGTAAGTTGCAAAAATTGAAAATTTCAAAAGAGAAAAATTTATATTTTTCATATTTTGATTCAAAACATACATTGTGGGTTCATGTTAGAACCGCCTTGCTGAGGCGGTTCTAACGAGTACCCATAATGTATGTTTTGGATCAAAAATGAGAAAATTAGGTATATCCCTGCAAACCCTTCTTTTCTATGTAAAAGTGGTTTAAGGGGACATGTTTTCCTGATGAAACGTAAATTAAGCATCGGTCACAGACGTCGCAGGTAACGCCGTGCTGGCGTTTTCCGACAACCTTATTACATGCAATGCACAGATCAGACATTATAGAGAATTCAATGATGAATGGTGCTTAATGAATTTGAACATCTTATATACCCGATAATCGGTCTGTTAAAAGAAATCGCTGAATAAGAGATAATTAGATTTAAAATTCCACTGAGTCATTAAGTTCTTATAAAGACAAAGCCTGCCGCATGCCGACAAACCATAGGATTCGGCAAGCAATCCTTGATTAAAGAATCTATTTTTCACACTTTAGTTAATCATCCTTCAGATGTCGGTGTCAATAATTAATGACATTAATTCTGCACATTATTATACCGTAAGTTTTTCACACCTTCACTTTATTACCACGCCAAACCTGATATCTATCTATCTATCTATCTATCTATCTATCTATCTATCTATCTATCTATCTATCTATCTATCTATCTATCTATCTATCTATCTATTCGTTTGTCTATCCTAAATGACCTTAATGAATAAATAAATAAATAAATAAATAAATAAATAAATAAATAAATAAATAAATAAATAAATAAATAAATAAATAAATAAATAAAACTTGGGGGCGAAACGACTAGGGGGGAAATGGTATTTGGGGCGAAACATCTAGGGTATTGGGGGCGAAACGACTAGGGTGGAAAATAGAGGCGAAACGACTAGGGGGGAAACGACTAGGGGGGAAACGTCTTGGGGGCGAAACGTCTTGTGACCCTTGTGAAGAAGATAAATAACAAAAATCAACTTCAAACATATCGAATAAATAGTGGTGCAATTGGGAACAGACTGCACAGCCTCCTGAGCGATCAAATTGGCCAGGTCTCATCAACAAAGGAGCAGCTCTCTATGAAAAAAATGTGAATTCAGAGTTCGAAAAATCCACTCATCTGCTCGTATAAATTTACGAGTAAAAGTTGGGTAAGGGCGAGTGGAAATTTCCATACGCTCGCACTGAATCTGTGAAGCTGAAAGAAAGCGCCGAGAACGCAAAGCCAATATCAATGATTCCATGACATTACTGGCTCTACTTGTAAACGACAGTTTATAGCTAGAATTGGCCCAGTCAGCCATCGTTGTTGTTGTTGTTGTTGTCGACATAAATTTTCCCAATGATGAGACGCCTCGTTGCCGAGTAGAACAAGAATTGATTAATCTAAAATGATGCTTTCTCCACCACCCTATTCACGTCTTATAATGCGGCTATTTACAGTTTAAGACTATTTACACCGAAAATTTCTGTGACTTCCAAATGTCTGAGTTTAACTGCAATTCTCAAACTATATATACGCGAACAGCTTTATATCACAACTCTTTTCTGCCGTCTACTATCAGGGACTGGAATAATCTGAAACAAGACAGATTGGTAATGTTAATACCTTCAAACAAAAGAGAACGTGTTCCTAAGTACTTTTACAACGGCAGCAGGAGAGGTCAAATGCTACATACTCGTCTTCGCACTAAGTGCAGTAGTTTAAATAAAGATCTTTTCGATAAGAAAATAGTAGTATCTCCGCAGTGTCAATGCCGAAGAATTGAGAGCACCTATCACTACTTTCTTGAATGTCCAATTTATGCAAACCGCCGTTTAGAATTGTTCACTAGCTTATCACAGCACATTAATGTAACACTAAATCTTATTCTTTCCGGTGATACCCTCTTGTCCAATGACATTAATTCAATCATATTTGAAAAAGTTCAAAAATACATCATCGACACCAAGCGCTTTGATAGCTAGTTAAACACACCTACCAAGAGCACGACAGTAATTTCAATGTATCTTCTCGCGTTTCCCTGGGCTTATTTGCGTGCACCCAGTCTCATTTAAACATTTTTCTTTTCATTTAGATATATTTCATTCCTAATTTCTCCTCTGTTTCATACTCACTTTCAAGTAGCTTCAAATAACAGAATATTTTACAGACTGAATTAACAGGTTAAGAGGTTTCACTCAAGACATTTGTTTGTATCATATATTTACTAAAAAAACATGTTCTTTTTGCATATGCGATACAGACAAGAGTTACGTTCACGTATCGCGGCACAGTATCTCGAAAGCCGTATCCGTTCAAAAATTGATAAAACGCATATCACTCCCTTGGGAGAAAAAGCCGTATCACCAAATGATTGGCTCACATACCCACGTGACCCATATCATCCCTAGGGAGAAAAAGCCGTATCACCAAATGATTGGTTAATAAAATTATATTCTGAGCAATCGACTCCTACTGTATTGAGTTCATTAGGTAGTGTACCGCAGGCATTTTAGATTTGTTTGGATTGTGGTTTTATGTCACAGGCAACAGTATTTTGTCATGTCGAGACGAATTTTTGATTTGTGCTGATGTGGAAATAACATGCTCTCTACTGCACGGTTTGGCGGTATGTCAAAATAAATAAAATAAAATAAAATAATAAATAAAACAAAGAAAGGGGAAAAATGGTCATGAATTAAAATATATGATAAAAAGATTACGAAATGACAATTTTCATCTCAGAGATTTTTATATCGTACCCACGGATCAACCCTCGAATCCCGTATCAGCCCTCGACTCTCGCATCAGCCCTCGGGCCTTCGGCCCGAAGGGCTGATACGAGAGTCTCGGGTTCGGCCCGAGGGCTGATGCGAGAGTCGAGGGCTGATACGAGGTACGATATGAAAATTGTCATATGGTAATCTCTATGTATCGAATCTACTATCTATCCTCACTTTTTTTTTTTTACTATTGTAACGAACAGCCGAGCCAAGCCACAGCAAACCCCGTCGCTGCACCAACGTATTTTTCCAAGGGAGGCTATCCCGTCACATTACTTCCCCCTCCGAGAAGACTCTTCCCGAGTCTTGGCCTGGGGGCTACATGGGTAAGGCAACTCCGTTCTGGCAGTTGTCATCATCCCACCGCTGCCACCAAATGTAACGAACAGCCGAGCCAAGCTACAGCAAACCCCGTCGATGGAAAAGCATGCTCATCCACCAAGGGCGGTTTACTGCGCTATATACTCAACACTTACTCGATTCACAAAGTCACGAGTTTGAAATTTGCATATTACAAGCACTCAATATGCCGCTTATACGTTGCACCAACGAATTTTTCCAAGGGAGGCTATCCCGTCACACTATAATTGTTGAACCACCTTTTCATGATATTATGTATAGAATACCTACGGCAATATAGAAAAAAAATGTCAATCCATCATAGGAGAAGAACAAAATAAGCAATTTTGCTTCCGTTCTAATCCTTTTTCAGATGTGTTTTCTTGTAGTTTATGTATGTATGTCTTATGTTGTAAATGACCATGAAATAAAATATATTCACAAATAATGATGGTTTTCCTCAATAATAACCTATAACTTGAGAGAGATTCTGATCCTGAGGTAACGGGGGCAACCACAAAATAATGGATGTGTACCAAAGTCGGTCTGATGACGTGCATTTAATATTCACTTAAATACACTGGTCAACCTATACGTCGATTTGCGGTGTTTACGACGGTTTGTGGGTATTTACGCTGATTTACAGGAGACAAAAAATGGCGGCAACCGGTAAATAAATTTTGGATTTTTCATTTTTAATCGTGTTGATGGTGTATAGAAAAACATACAACGTGTCAAAGGGACTATAGATTTATGTTAGTTTTAAGAATACGACATGCACCTGATGATTGATGTAAGTATTTAGGGATGATTTCGAGTACCGACCCAAAGGGTAAGTCGTTTTGTTTTAATCATCTACCTCTTTGATCGGTACCCAAATATATTCTTCAATGCATACATAAATCGACCGCTGCAGGGCATATTCGCAAAAAATACATATTTCTTCAGTCCCTGCTTTTCCACAGAGTATGCATGCAAATATAGACGAAATAGAACCACTTCCTAGTTTTAAGCACCATCAAACTTGCGTAAAACCCGCCAAATCAGCGTAAAGGTTGACCAGTGTGTTAAACGGTTGTGCTAAAATACAAATGCGGCACAAATAAATAATGAACTCCTAGCCGAAATATGGTATGACTAAACAGCGAAAGGGACGCTCTTTTCGGTATATAGTCATACCCGAAGTGTCCTGAATTCATGGAACATGCGGTTTATTCCAACAAGAGTGGGCTTGATTACCACTTCCTGTTTTGAAAAATTACACATGTAAAAGTTGTCAAAAAAGTCAAAACATGCATTTTATCTGAAAACACCATTTTTATCCAACCAATCACAGCATGGGAGCAGACAACAGTATCCTAGCTAATGTAGAGTGGGGAGATAAGTACACAGACGCTGGTCAAGACTGGGTCATTGAAAATGGAGAACTGGAAAATGGGATTGAAATCAGCATGTTTACAGTCTCCAAGAAAGAACATAGACAAAGGGACTTTTTAAGGAGATTGGCAAAAGTATATGACATATTTTTCATTTATCATGATTTAATTATTTACCATATGGCATTTATGATGCTCTATGTTCCTGTGTGAAGTTTTTGTAATATACTAATATTTACCAAATCCATTAATTATGGCGGAACTTTCTAAATTCGGGGCAATTCGAAATTCGGGGTAATTTATGTTTCTCAATTTCTCGCTCTATGTGAAATGTTTTGAGAAGTTTTTAACCCCTATCTTATCTTTTCATATTGTCTGATGACTGTGTGTCCAAGTTCGCTTCACTCGTGTATTCAAGGGACTAATTTCTCCCCCATCCGAACCCCCTGGTGAAATTATGTCATTTGGCGTGTCACCAGTAAACTATTCAGATTCATACTGCAGCACCCTCTCACGAGTATTATGTGCAGTCGCGTAGTCAGTGCAAGAATAAAAGCTAGATTCTAGCAGATGTGAAAGTAAAAAGAGTGAGAATGATAAAAAGTTGATAGTGTTAGTGCAGAGAGATATTTAAAAGCAGATTAAAAACAGTGTTAGAGTTTATGGGGACCTATATTTGATCTGGCAGACTCCTTCTTTGAAGGAGTCGAGATCAGTCCTAGGCACCAGTTCCCAGGGGAGAGTGGGGTATGAAACACCCAGCCGAGCTGAGCCCGAGCTGCCGAGCCAGGAATTTCACACGTCGATATTTTTCAATAATAAGTGGACATATTGAACAAAATATATTTCCGTAGTAAAAGCAGACAAAATTAAATCGATTGTAAAAATATTTATGACATAATTTGCTTAATAACGTTTTCTCTCTTATATTGTGTCCGTTTTGGTCTATTTTTGCCCATTCGTTTTTTTCACTTTACCTGTAAAATTGGTTATCGAGAAAAAGAAGAAAAAGGTCATTTAATCTTGTAATTATATCAATTTTCCTCAATAACTTGTGATTATTATGATGGATTAAACACATTTTACATTTAGACTCGGCCAAAAAGGTATTCATTTGCTCTAAATGAACTAATTCCCTGAAAATTGATATTTTTGTCAGCTGGGTCTTTCATACCCTTGGCGGAGGTGAAAATGAAAATAAAAGCATGATTTCCTAGAAATTTATGAAAATTCCACCGCTGAAGCTTTTATTAAGTGTATAGGTGTTTACCAAAAACATCTTTACTAAAATGCAAATCTTAACTTTGACAAAAATATGAATTCAAAATATCCAGCTCGGCAGCTCGGGCTCGGCAGCTCGGCTCGGCTGGGTGTTTCATACCCCACCCCAGGGGAGCCTGTTCCAAAGAATTGTGGCTGGATAAAAAGATTGCTGATAATACTTTGTTTGTGTATGGATTTGTCTATACGAGAGAGGGTGCATGTGTCAGGTGAATCTCTGGGGTTGCTCAAAATATGTTGGCATCTGTGGCATCTATTGCCACATGGCCATACACAATCTTATAGAACATGATTAGCCTAGAGTCAATGCGTCGATTTTCAAGTGATTGCCAACCTAGGTTGTCAAGCATGTGTGAGACACTGTCATAAGTGGAGTAGTTGTTTTTGACCTATCTGGCAGCTCGTCTTTGTGTCATTTCAATTTTTGAGATGTTTTCCTTTGTATGGGGGTCCAAACTGAGGAGGCGTATTAGACCTATGGTCGAACTAGGGTCTTATATGCTAAATCCTTAACCTGTTCATTTTTTGGTTTTACATTTCTCTTGATGAAGCCGAGTGTTCTATTTGCTTTACCTGTAATTTCATTTATGTGATGATTCCAACTTAGATCTTGAGAGATGTTGGCCCCGAGATATTTAGCACTGTCTGCTGATCCCAGTTGAAACTTAGATGTTTGCACTTTAAATGGTATGAAAATAATATCTGAACAACTATTTTGTACAAGTTCACAAGCATTTATTTTCGCGCACCCATTTTTTCAACAATGAAGAAAGGGGTCTTAGATAAAATTTAACTAAAATACAAACCAGACAGGCTAGATAATTTCAAGTAGCATGAGTACTTTTGGAATGTCCAGCTCTACGAAAAAAACTGAAACTCTGGCTGTTCTGGCACCACTGGATAATTTCAATTTGAACTTTGTTTACTACTACACCGAATTTAGAAAGGATTTTTTTTTCAGGCTGAAAATCCTGCCTGGGCAATTCTAATCAAGGGTTCTTATGTTGACGCATGAAAGTGATCAATTTCTCAATTATGCACTAGTACAGCATATGTCATTGCACGTAATATGCAAGAACTGTTTTGAACCTGAGATTTAAGAGAGAGCTGTACTTTGGAACTAGACATTAACTACCCCGAATTTGGAAGGCACCATCATAATTTGACTGTTTCTAGTTTTCTTGGAATCAATGTTGGAAATCATTACGAAAACTTGCCCCTGCAAAAAAACAGAGATTTTTTTAGCTTTAAAAATTGAAAATTTTCAGCATAAAAACTTTGATATTTTTCTTATTTTTGCTCAAAACATAGATTGTGGGTACACGTTAGAACCGCCTTGGCGAGGTGGTTCTAATGAGTACACACTATGTTTTGGAGCAAAAATAAGAAAAGTAGGTATACCCCCGCATACCCCTGTTTTTCTGTATAAAAGTGGGTTCAAGGGGGTATTCATTGCACTGACATGTTTTCCTGATGAATGTTGGAAATCCAGGTAACCAGTTAAACCCCCCCTTGGTTTGTTATTGGTCAGTATTGGACACTCTATCAAATACTTGAAATAGACCAATGGCTGATCGTGGACTTTACAGTTACCCAGCTGTGTTTCCAATATTGACTGTTTGTGAAGTTCAACCTCATGCACCAGTCCTTTGTAACCATGCCCCCACATAAACTTTTAAATTTTTACAACTTTGAAGATTTACAACTCATTTGGTGTCATATCGAGCATTGTCATCAATGCATTATAAACACTTCCCACAATAAAGTAAAACAAAGTTAAAGCAATCAACAACTGTGAAAGAAAGTTGTGTTGTAAGCAAATTTGTTTCTGCAAACTTCAACCCAAAAAAATCTTGTAACTTCTTTTTTTTTAACCAAAATATAGGGCACAGAATGCTGATTCATGAAAAGCGCATGGCACTGGGCAAAGGGGCATGGTTATGAAGAAAAAGGGCATGGTGTGGTGTCAAAGTGAAAAGTTTTTTGTCCTTTGAAAGTCCTTTTAATTAATTGTACCAAACACTTTAGCAACTTTTGTTTTTAGCCCACACAACACTGTTTTTCAATTGTCAATATCTTCATATCTTTTGGTTAAAAAACGTTGCACTGAAGTATTTTTGAAAAGATCGTTTTAATCAAAAGCATTAATTTGCAATCTTCAGTTCTCCTATAAACCAAAGTCCCTTCTCTACATTGTAGCAACTCAAGAGTATCAGACATCCAGCTGTCCTTCATTACATAGAGTTTGGGGAGGGCTCAGATGGTCCTTTCTTGATCACAGAACAGGTTGTACCTCTACACAGTGTACTTGAGAAGTTGTCAGCAGTTGAGATATGTTCAGGACTTCACACGATACTTGAGGCGCTCTCATTTCTCCATGAGAAGGTATGTACAACTACATGTAAGAAGTCATATGAGCCATGACACATGATAAGGGTTTCTGACCAGGTCTGAGAAAAACCGGCCTGTATAGTCTCAGTAAAAGGCTAGAGGCTTGAAATTTCTCATTTAAGAAGAATAGGAAATGTACTATCCGTGTAGCGAAAACAAAGGCCCTGATCAGCTGTGCAGTTACTGCACAGCTGATCTGGCTCTTTGTTTTTGCATAGGGAAAAATTAGGCTTAGCAAACGCTTCAAAATGAAACAACTAAAATCCTTCTGTATAAGTATTTTCTATATTCTGTTGGATATCTTGCTTGAAACATGCTAGGTCAATCTAGATTACAGAAGGATTCAAATTCTGATACATGTAAATCAATGCTAGCATGATGTTATCATTTCTCCCATTGTGCAGTTCATGTATATGAAAGGTCAATGTAAATCATCAATTCATAGTACATTGTAAATAATCAATACATATTTATAGTAAGGAAATGGGAATGCTGAGATTCATTGTAGGTTAAGAATCATACTTCAGAGTTAGAGGTAGGGTGTTTGAAACCTGCTGTCAGCATTTGAACCCCTGAATTGATGAAAAAATTGATGATTGGGATGTTAAACAACAATATTCAGTTATGAAATAATTCAAATGAAACTAATTTTTCAGGCTGGTGTGTGTCATAATAATATATGTCAGAAGTCTATCTATGTGTGTCATGATGGGAGTTGGAGGCTCGGCGGTCTAGAACATGCCTGTAAGTTTACAGAGGCAACGCCAGCATACCTACAGTCCTGCTCCAGCTTCAGGTATCAGGAGGGCTTGGCTCCAGAAGAAAAGGTAAATACATGTAAATGTTAACTAAAAGTATAAAACGACAAAAGGGTAAAGGAAAATGTACACATACATTCAACTCTAAATTAGAATAAAAAAAAAGACTGATAATAGAAGCACTAATTTTTATTCCTTTTATTTGTATTGAAATTTTATCCAGATTGCTTATCATTATACCGTATGTACACTATATTAGTTGTGTGACAACAGGATGTTCCTTTTAGATAAAATGGTTAAACCATGCTTATTGTATAATATGCAAAAATATCATGCATAATAATTGTGCTTTGGTTTTTGCTACATAGGTAGTGCTTACAGTTACTGTACTTCCTAAATACCAAATTTGAGATGGACCAGAAAATGTCATAACATCATGATTGGTTAAAAAATGCAAAACATATGTTCCGTCTCTTATCAAATTTCTTGTAGTCATTTATATTTGAGCTTTTATTCAAATGATTCAAAAGAAGCAGACATGCTGAATCTTTGGATTATTTTAACACTTTGGTGTAAAATAGAAAGAATACTCTAAACTTGATTTGTTCAAAATATGTCATCTATTGTTGATTTTTTTTCAGCAGGAGAAGGTTGAAGTAAAGCCAGAACTTGGTCATGCCCGAGATGTTTACAGTTTTGCTGTTCTAGCTGAGGAGCTTCTTGAAAAGCTTACAGATTTAGGTAAATTTTAAATTACATTCTGCTTTCCTCAAAAACAAAGAACATCACCACAACAAAATCATTTAGAAAGGGAAATAACTCTTACACAGTGAGCCTTGATCTCCTTACTATGGCTGATTATGAATATGTTATTAGAAAGACTTCTTTTTGCATTGTTAGTGAAAACATCTGCTGTTGCTTGCTTTCTATCCTATGGATACTACATGTACATTAATGAGCCTGTGTGTGAGAAAACCAACAATTTGTGTTTCCGACCAGGTCCAACACAAACCAGCGTGTACAGTCACAGAAGATAGATAGAAGCTCTAAATTTCGGTTGAAGGAAGAAGAGGGATTGTACTATCCATATAGCGAAAACAAAGGTGCTGATCAGCTTCACGGTTACCATGAAGCTGATCTGCATCTTTGTTTTCGCATATGCAGATTGTTTGTTTTCTTATGCAGAGGCTCATTTCGTTTACTTCCAGGAGATATGACAAAGACGTTTGAACTACGAATCCAAGATGAGTGCCTGAGTCCTGACCCCAGGAAAAGACCAAAAATAGAATCTCTACTCAATGACAGGCTGTTCACGTAAGCTGTTAACTTGACTAGACATTCCAAAGAAAGAATAGAAAGACCAGAAATTGATACAATTAGAGAATTAGATACAATTAGAGAATAGCAATTAGAGAATAGCACAAGACAGCACATGAGCCGCATCATGAGAAAACTGGTCCTCAGGGTTTCTGACCAGGTCTGACACAAACCAAGCTGTACAAGCACAGAAGATGGCTAGAGGCTGGAAATTTCGGATTGAAGAAGAAGAGGGATTGTACTATCCATGTTGCAAAAACAAGGCGCTGATCAGCTTTGCAGTTACTTTGAAGCTGATCTGCACCTTTGTTTTCGCATAGGCAAAAATCCGGTTTTCTCATGACTCAGCTCACATAGTTTGAACAATACACATAAAGAACTAATGGTAAATCACAGCAGAACTGCCTTGGAATGTTTTCAAATGGTTTCAAGTGGACACCAGGCATGCTATATGTTAGACAGGAAGAAAAAAGAATTCATGTTTGTATGTTTAAAAGGACTAGGGCATTTAACGCCTGATTTTGGCCTCAGATTTTGCTTAAAAATATATTTTGGCATTTAGGTGAGAAGATTTTGCTTAAAAATATATTTTGGCATTTAGGTGAGAAAACTTTTCCTTAAAACAGTCATATGTCTCCTCTATTGAAAACAAGAACAAGTACTTCATTTTTCCTACAAGCGTTGCCATGGCAAAGCCCAGAAGAATCATAGATTGAGCATAGTTTGCACTACTTTTTGGTCTATTTTTGACCATTTCTGAACACATTTCTTTTTTTTTTTTAGTGCCAGCACACACTACGAACTAAATGATACTTAAATAAAGCATACAATATCTCTGGATGATACTTCTTAATCATTTCATAATAAGAAATTGTTCGTCGCGTGGGCCGGTAGTTGGAAATGATGTTGAATGGTGAAAAATGGACCCGAAATTGCAAAAAGTGGTATTTCTATGCTTTTCGGAGCATTGCCATGGCAACATGTGTAATTTGAATGTGATAGTTGTGCTAGAATTTATAAGCAGGGACCTATACCTGCTATTTGCAATACATCTCTCCTCAAAATTCCAAAATTCAATTTTTGAAAGGCCGAAAGGCCTTACATTCCCTAGGCCTTTACTTGTAGCTAAATCATTTAACTCAATACTTTATTATTTCCAAGTTCCGTGAATAATAAACAATTACCTTGTATTAATTGCATCATGACAAAAATGTTGTGCACTTTCAAGATTATTCTTGTTTAAACGAAACCCACCTTTCTATGTTACAGTACAGAATTCCTGCAAATTGCCACATTTCTGAAGAATGTGGCTTTAAAAAGTGAAGAGGAGAGGAAGTCTATCTTTGTGTGAGTGCTCTGTAATTAACTAAACGCCACATGAGCTGCGGCACGAGGAAACAGGTCTTCAGGAGTTGCGACCCAAACTGGCCTGTACAGTCACAGAAGAAGGATAGAAGCATATGAAATTTTGGATATAAGTGGAGGAGGAATTTTACTATCGATGTAGCGAAAACAAAGGCGCAGATCAGCTGTGCAGTTACTGCACAGCTGATCTGCGCCTTTGTTTTCGCATAGGCAAAAATCCGGTTTTCTCATGACGCTGATTGTTTTAGTCCTTGATTTTAATGAGAGGCAAAGAGATAGTATGAATCCCATTTGGTTAATTGTAATGTACACATGGCCATTTTGCCTAAAAATGCCCATGAACAGTATAGGTTAGGATTTCATAAAAAGCTTGTGCTGGTAGATCTGTTGATCTTAATAATAATAGCGGATGCAAGAAATTATTTTGAAAATTCATACAAAAATGACACTTCAAATGGAACACCGGCTTTTAGCATACCAGCATTATTCCATAAATCCTTGCTAAAGAACAACATGGCCACAAGCATGTAAGAATGTTTAGCAGCCAAATAAACAAATTTAGTTGAATTACTGCTTAATTAGATTTTGAAAAAAGGAAAAAAAAACACACTCTGACTTTGTCCTTGATTTTACAGCAATCTACTACCAAAGTTGCTTTCACTGCCAGAAGAGTTGGTTGGTCGTAGACTGGTTCCACTGATTCTATCCAGATTTGTGATACTAGACGAGACTGCTTGTCAGTTTGTTTTACCTCACATTCTGACACCATGTTCAGGTGATTGTAGATAATTTGTCAGCCATCACGAAAACATGCCCATGTAATATACAGAATTTTCCTAAATTGTAAAAATTGAAAATTTTCAGTAGAAAAATTTTGATATTTTTAATATGTAGCTCAAAACATTGATTGTGGGTAAATGTTAGAACCGCCTTGCCGAGGCAGTTCTAACGAGTACCCACAATCTATGTTTTGGAGCAGAAATAAGAAAAATAGGTATACCCTTCATACCCCAGGTTTACTATATAAAAGTGGGGTTTAATGGGGATTATGGGGTATTCATTGCACGGACATGTCCTGATGTAAATTCAGACATTTACAGTGTTTTACTGCAGTACCGGTATCAGCAAACCATTTGCCCACATCTGAGGTTTAAGATCAAGGAATGATAATACACTGGAAACTGCTGCTTCTTTCACATTTTAGATTCTTAGAGTCAGATTATCGTTGTGTTCACCTTAAGATTTGATGAAACTGTAAGCGAGAAATGGCAGGCTACAGATACCTGATCAGTCTATGCATTGAACTAAGCTTGATCATGGTCTGCTCTGCTTGTGTTAGTATCTATCTGAAGATATTTTGAGCGGCACCCGTGGCCGAGTGGTTAAGAGCGCTGTTTCTTAATCATTCTATCATCATACTGCTGTGTCTGGTGCGGGTTCGAGCCCCGCACTGGCCACATGCGAGACAAGCCAAGTTCTGCTTGTTGGTGTGCCAGGTGGTTTTTCGCGGGGTTCTCCCATTTTTGCCCACGTCTCATATGAGCTGAAATAATCTTGAAAGGGACGTAAATCTGAATTCAAAAAAAGAAAAGAAAAAAAAGATGATACATGTATATATCTTGAAACATTTATAAAGTTTCTGCTATTCTGAAACATCCATAAATCACAACAAATTTGTGCATTCTTTTACAGATGACAATCTACCTACTGATGTTCAGGAGGAGATAACTCCGCTGTTGTCGGTGGCCTGTTACCGGCAGTTTGTTGTACCCATGCTGATCAAGATTTTCAAAGTTCACGACCACCACATCAGGATGGTGCTACTTCAGTATTTCACTCACTATGCACATCTTATTGATCCAGAAATATTAGAATGTGTTATTTTTCCGCAGGTAATAAATGAGCCGCGACGTAAGAAAACCGGTCTTCGGGGTTTCCGACCAGGTCCGACACAAACTGGTCTGTACAGTCACTGTAAAAGGCTGAAAGCTTGAAATTTCGGATTTAGGAAGAAGATGGATTGTACGATCCATGTAGCGAAAACAAAGGCATTGATCAGCTTTGCAGTTACTGTGAAGCTGATTTGCGTCTTTGTTTTCGCATATGCAGATTGTTTGTTTTCTCATGCCAAGGCTCAATTATGAATTGCACATGTGCTGGAAATATACCAGTCATATGTTGTGTCCTTGAGCATAACACATTTCTCATCGTCCTTGGCTCCATTCCAGTTTGACTGAAAGATTGTTGACTGGGACATAAAACAATAAATCAGCCAACACCCATCTATGTTATTTTTTGTAATTTGCTTTATAACATAAGTTACTGTACTTGTTAGGACTGCTTCATTTATCATTGACACAATCCATGATGAAAAATTGTCATAATTTTCTGCTTCGAAATTGCCATATGTTATGGAGGAAAATATTTTAAGTGTATTCCTCATGCATGTTAATATGTACTATGTCCTTTATATTCTAGCTTTTGTTGGGGTTAAGAGATACAAGTGGTGAGCTTGCAGCATCTAGTCTTCGAGCCTTGGCGGATCTAGTGCCGATACTGGGGCGTGATGTCGTCATTGGTGGCCGAGCCAAAAATTACTTCAGAAAAGGCATGCCTAAGGTTTGTTAAACAATTTTATCAACCAATTGCTCATATATACCAGTATTTTTTTGTGGAAATAAACAATCATTTTCTGACTGTGTCTGTTTGAGAAACAGCCATCTTACACATTCATGCTGATTTCCACGAAGGTTTCAGCCAATGTGGTCTTGTTTAAAGTATGTTGTGTGCATTTGGCTTGCATGCTGCAATATTGATTACTTTCAACTGTTGAAATTTCTTCAAAGTATTTCTCATTTATGATATTCAACTCCAAATGGCCTGCTTTTTGTAACCAATTGTAAAGGTTTGTGACTTCTGCCAGTTTTTGAATGAACATGCTTTGTAATCTACTGTAAGTTCGAAAATTTTTGTGTGACTTTTATACGCAAATATTTGTTTTCTGAATTATTAGCGCGAATTCTTGAATTTGCAATTTAGTACTAGTGCGGTCTATAAAGCTTATAGTAATTCTTTATTAGCGAGAATTTAATTTTCGCGAGGCCACAAATTCGCAAATATTAGCGAAAATTAAGTTTTCGCGAACATTTCCGAATTTACAATGTTTTTTTTGTTTTTTTTTTTCAGAAAGTTTCCAATGATTCTGTGCATGCTGACAACAACAAACCAAACAATGTGAACACAGTCATGGGGAAAACATTGCTCAAAGATCTGGCCAAGTTCAGGTAATTATGTTACTGTTGCATTTTTATCGCACCTGCTTATAGCAGGGTGCGATATAGGAGTCCAGATTTCTGTCCGTCCGTCCGTCCGTTTGTTCGTACCTGCATCCGTCCGTCCGTCAACATTTACGTCGAAGTTTGGTTTTCTCTACATAAGTGATAGCTAGGATTGTGAAACCTTGCATAGTAATTGTCCTTGACATACCCTTCAAGCACGCACCTTGACCCGCTGCCCTTGACCTATATTTCACGGTCCATTGACTTTGTTAATTTTTATGTCGAAGTTTGGATTGCTCTGCACCAGTGATAGCTGCGAGTGTGAAACCTTGCATAGTAATTGTCCTTCACATACCCTTCAAACAGGCACCTTGACCCTCTCACCTTGACCTATATTTCATGGTCCATTGACTTTGTTAATTTTTACGTCAAAGTTTTTTTTCTGCATCAGTGATAGCTGCAAGTGTGAAACCTTGCATAGTAAATGTCCTTCACATACCCTTTCAGAACACACCTTAACCTGGTGCCCTTGACCTAAATTTCAGGTTTTTAGTTATTTTGCCCGATGCAGGTGCGATATCGACCTCCGCGGAGTTCTTGTTAAGAAATTCGGCTTTGTCTCATAGATGTGAATAAAATAACAGTAAGTTCTTTTGAAACCAAAGAGAATATTCTCAAGTGCAGCTTACAATATCTCGGTCAACAGTAACCCTTTATAAACTGAATGTAAAAGCCAGAAAATCAAACAGTTTAGAGAAAAAGCTAAGAACTATTCAAGACATTTTATTAGAAAACAAAGAATATAATGCCTCTGAATATAAACAGTTCTGACCACTATTAAAGTAGACAAAATAATTTCAAGTTAGAATGCCTTGTCTATAGCATCAGACTCTGAATTAAGTGGTTTTGGGTTCGAACCACACTAGCGCCAATTTGTGTCCTTAAGCAAAAATTAACATACCATAGTACTGGTTAAAGCCCAGAAAGTTGTGTTTTCATCCCAAAATAACATAAAAATGTTGACTGGGATGTTGAGCCATAACTAAACCAACCCCTTTTTAATGTTGTGCTATTTGAAGAATCATTAAGAAAAAATCTATTTTCTGAAATTTTGTTCATATTGAATTTATTCCTTCAGCACTCAACATCAACCAAAGCCATTAACAGAGGAAGAGAAAGAGGCAAAATGGAAAGAAAAAGAGAAGAGGAGAGAAGAGGCTAAACTGAGACGGGAACAGAGGAAACTAGAACGGGAAAACAGAATGAAAGGTTTGTGATCGGAATCTGGAAATAGTAATGCTTAGCTTGTCTTTCCTTTTGTAAGTCCTATCCACTTCCATAGAAAAAATCTGTCAGAAAGAATGGGCTCTAAATATATACATACTAGCAAACTGTCCCATTATGATCTTTCTATCTAAATGGAAATATATTTAAATCAAACAGCCAGTCCAGCAAGAATTCTGAGCAATCAGACTGACAGACATTCATACTTGCAATAGGGTACTTTGAGCTCTTAGCACCAGCACTTCCAACATGACTAAATGGACTTCCTGTGTCATTTATCACTCCTTTTGGGCCCCTGCCCATTGGATTGGTGAGAAATAGATGGCTGTTTGTGGCTCCAGACAAAGCTAATGAACTACTGATTGGCCATCTGATTAATGGTTAATGCGCCTGCTCAGGAAAAATGGTTCAAATGAAATTATCCATACATATAAGCCCAGTGGCGGATTTAGAGGGGGTTAAGGGGTTCGCTCGAACCCCCCTCTGGAGCCAAATTATTTCGTTTTCATGGGGAATTTAAAGAAATTTTGAGTGAAATTAGGCTGACGAACCCCCCTTTTCTACATTTGAACCCCCTTTTAAAAAATCCTGGATCCGCCCCTGAAGCCATTGTTGCTTACTTAGGTGGTTATATTTTCAAGCATGTTTTGGGTGTCATTACATCCTAGTGTTGGTTGAAGTCTCATAAAATGGCATGACCATAGCTGTTGACTGGGATGCTAAGCCTGAAATCAAACAAACAAGCAAATCATTTCATTGTTTCTATTTACAGATATGAAACATTTTACAGCTGAAACAGAGGATAACATATCTCATCAGGCAAATGAAGACGAAAACATTCCAAATGAAACTGTAGAAATTCAAGAAGACATTCAAAAGCATGATGAAATTAATAAAACTGGTGATTGGTCAGAAGAAAGTTTTTATTCTGAAGTGAATGAAATGGACAGATCTGATTGGTCAAACCAGAAATCACATTCCATTGATGGAGGAAGGGAGAAAGATGATTGGTCAGATTGGGATGATGCTGAAATAGAGTCTCAGATTAGTGATGAAATTGAAAAAGAATTACAAGCCATGGATGTGACAGACACAAGAACACAAGATGTTAAAAAGAATGATGATTTATATCAGAAAAGAACAACTGTCAGTAAGCTTGATACAAGTCCGGTTAATTCCAAAAAAGGTGCTCTCAAACTTGAAAAGAAAGCAAAACCATCTATATCAGTCAATAAAACAGTTGACAATCAGAAAGACAGTGTAGAAATAAATTCACAAACAGCAAAAGTGAAAAAGTCACCTGATAAAAAACATTCCTTAAGAGGAGTGACCAAAAACTTACCTGTAACTTACAATCCAAACAGTGATCTGGGGGCAGAATTTGATGTGAAAAGTGTTGACATTAAGGTTGATCCTTCTAAAAACAATGATCCATTTGACTTCTTTGCCGACATGGCTCCAACAATATCATACAGCAAACCTTTAACAGAATTCAATTCTTCAGAAGTTGAGGCATCAAAGTCTGAAGTTACAATGGAAAAGAATGATGATACACAACTGAAAGTTGATGGTGCTAAATTTGGTGTTATTCAAGCTACTCAAGAGGAGGTAAGATTTCATTAGACCAACAACCACAGCCTTGTCTAACTCGTCTAAAATGAAATAACAAACTAACTTTCACTTCAAACAAGATCATTTGATGATAGAAAAAAATCAATATAAGAGAGCTCATTTATGTGTCTTTCTTTTTGCATTTTAACAGAATAATCATTGAGATTAATATCAAGTTCAACTTTGATATTCAATTTAATTTTGCACAAAAAGACAAAGGTATTGTTATCTTTTGAGAATTTAACTATTCATCTATGGCACTGAAGCCATTATTGTGTTGCATCTGGTATTAAATGGGCTGCAGTGCAAGAAAATGAGTCTTCCAGGTTTCCAGCCAGGTTTGACACAAGCAGGTCTGTACAGTCACAGAAGGCTAGGAGCTTGAAAGAAGGGGGATAGTACTATACATACAGGAAAAACAAAGGCACTGACCAGTTGCACAAGTGATCTGGCCTTTTTTCTTTCGAATAGGCAAACGTCTTCTCAGCTTAATTACCAAAGACCCGTTTCTTCATGATGCGCTTAATTACCAAAGACCCGTTTCTTCATGATGCGCTTAATTACCAAAGACCCGTTTCTTCATGATGCGCTTAATTACCAAAGACCCGTTTCTTCATGATGCGCTTAATTACCAAAGACCCGTTTCTTCATGATGCGCTTAATTACCAAAGACCCGTTTCTTCATGATGCGCTTAATTACCAAAGACCCGTTTCTTCATGATGCGCTTAATTACCAAAGACCCGTTTCTTCATGATGCGCTTAATTACCAAAGACCTGTTTCTTCATGATGCGCTTAATTACCAAAGACCCGTTTCTTCATGATGCTATTGATCTTGTTTTTTGTTTTTCAGATGGAGGCTGATGGCTGGGGTAACGATGACTGGACAACAGAGGACTTCTAATGTTTTTTGATTATCAAATGGAAAAAAAAAATCTCAATTCTCCAATTTAAGGATGTTCGCTGCCAATGAAAAAGTATTCAAACTTTTTTTCTAACCACTCTTTTTTGATTCCAAAATACAACACAAGACATTAGAAAACAAAATAAATATAGGGTAGTGTGCATTTTTTCAAGCTACAGGCCTCTGAATGAGACCTCTGAGCACCATGTTTTAAATCTGGTAAAAATAATTTAATTTTTAATTCTTTTAAACATACCTGTCTTGAACAAAAATACACCTAGAATGCTTTCAAAAGTCATAATATTTACGTAGCGCAGACAATTTGGGACCAAAAGCATAGAAAAATTTGCAACTTGGAGTGGATGACAAAATTTTACGATTCCTTTTCCAACCCTACCCCCATACTTGAAAAGTCGGAAAAAATCAATATTTTGAAATGTACCAAACCCATATTTGCTGATTCAAACTTTTTCTTGTATTTTCACACAACATAGAACTTGGTAATATTGTTCGAATAAAAGAAAGAAAAATATAGGGTAGTGAGCATATAAGAGAGAACCAACAACTTGAAAATCGCCATTTTCAGCCTTTTTTTGGCTGTTTTATTTCTAAAAGCCCATTTCATAAAACCACCTTAAATTTTAAAACCAGCACACCAGAGACACAAAGAATGACGTAGAAGACCATGTACATATATACTGCTGCTAAAATAAACATCGAACTAGTGCAATTAATTTGAAGATGTGTAATATTCAAGTTTAATCTACCCTACCCCCTAAATTTTACTGACAACTAAAATTTTCTGAAAAGTTGCAGAAAATGGGGTGAAAAAATGAAGTTTCTTAGATTGACAATTTTCATGGCTCATTCAGTGCATATTATCAATATGTATTCAAATATAAAATATTAGGAAAATATCTGCAACCGTTTACGAGATATTCAAGAAAAGAAAAACCGGAAGTTCCGAAATGTCAAATGTTAGCAGCGAACATCCTTAATTCCCTTATTTCCCTTTAAGAAATTTTTATCCGAGACACTGTATTTAGAGTTGAGTAAACATACCAATTTACCTGTAATGTTTATGTATTCAAATGATTTATGTAGTCCAATAATTAAATTTAGTCAAATGATAGCTGAAACACCTGATGATGATTTATCTTACTGGAAATTATGGGAAATAGACATTATTCCATAATTAGGGATAGTTTGCTTAGTTCTGTATTGACATTGCGTGTGTTCGGGGTTCTCCAATGGTACCATTGGTAAAGCAACTGGTGCAAATGGTAAAATTGTTTATACCAATGGTACCATTGGTACAAATGTTACCAACAAATGGTACCATTGGGGAACCCCAAACACACGCATTGTTGAAATCATTGCCATATCTTAGTTCAACAACAATTTTGTTTGTTTTTGTGAAACATTTCACATCATGGGAGCATGTTGACCTAGTGGTTAGTGCTTCACACTTTTGTTCAAAAGGTTTGGGGATTGGGCTTCAACTCCACTTACCATAATGAAAACTTGCCCATGCAATATATACAGAGATTTTTATAGCTATAAAAATGAAAATTTTCAGCAGAAAAATTTTGTTTTATTTTTTTTTTGCTCAAAACATAGATTTGGTGTGTAGAAACAAAATAAATAGCCACAAATCCCCGAGAAATCCCATTTCTCAGCAATTCAGAAAAAGGGGTTTTAGGGCACTTTGGACCTTTTATTTTGCTTGTAGACATTAAATGTCAATGTCCTGTGATACATTACACTGACATGTTATTGTGATGCCTTTGGTTATATCCTTGATTGCAAGACACATCAACTCCACATAGTACTGTTTAATATGGAAGAATCAGTGTTTTGTTCCAACATGATGAAAAATTGTTTAGAAACGAAACAACATTCCACTTATAGATAAAATACTTTGACCGTTCCGCTTAACCTCTGACATAGATATGATTGGACTGCTTAAGTAACTATGTTCTCAATAATGCAACTCTTTGACGGTAAACAATATATGACCATGTGCTTCACATGGCACTGAAAAAAAAAGTGTAAAACAAGTAGGTTAGCCTTTTACCATGTTTACAAAACTTCATCATGTGAGTTCAAGTGGCACAGTCAAAGTAATTTACCTATACATTGTATATCATTCTGTATATTTCGTATAATTATGCAGTTATGTTTTTAGTAGGGATCAGTTGTTACTCATTTTAGTGTATCCCATCAAATGGGCTTCATCATTACAAAAACTTGTTTTTAGCAAAATACCCAAAAACCAAGACACAGGTCTGCTGCAAAGTACCCAAAGTAAAATGAGGCTTATAATGTGAGCAGGGTCATGAGAAAACCAACAATATGGTTTCCGAACAGGTCCAACAAAAAAAAACGGCCTGTACAATCATGGAAAATAGCTAGAAGCTTGAAATTTTAGATTTAAAAAGAACGAGATCGTACTATCCATGTAGTGAAAACAAAGGTGCTGAACAGCTGTGCAGTTACTGCACAGCTGATCTGCGTCTTTGTTTTCGCATATGCAAACTGTTTGTTTTCTCATGGCAGGGCTTATGTATGGATCATTTCCTGGTTGGTTATTTAGCACTCTGATGGTCAGACTGTATGCAGCATTGTCTAAAAGTTGGTGGTTCAATGCTGCATTGTGCCTCAAGTTTTAATGCCAAAATATTTAGAGAAAACCGTGGGGAATTTCTAGCTGGGACTTTTTTTGTCAGGTTAAATTGAGTGTTATCCTACCTTAGCAACTTACACATTATCACTACAATTGCATAATATGAAATAAAGTATAAAAATTGTGTCGGACTATTTCTTCACTCCTTGTTTTTATGCCCCCAATTTCGGAAGAAGTTGAGGGGGCATATTGGTTTGGGTCTGTCTGTGCAGTGCAGTGAGTGCAGTCAGTCAGTCAGTCAGTGATGCATGAGTACTCGGTCAGGAACCGTTAGAGCTAGGATCTTGAAATTTGGTATGTAGTTTGTATATGAAAATTAAGAGGACCCGTATTTTTTCTTTCAGGTAAATTCAAGGGGCCAATTCTGTGAGAGTTATTTCCCTTTTTAATTCTTGATAAAGTGAATAGATAGTGGATACCTTGTGTGCGCAACTCCAAGAGCGAAACTTTTATTATAGTGTTTGATTTATGGTGCTCATATGTAATTTAAGTACACTTCAACATCATCAACAACATTTTTCGGGCATTTTGACAATCAAAGTGAATGGGCAGTGGGTACCTTGTGTGCGCAACTCCTCCTACAGTTTCATGTCAATTCATTTAATACTTTACATGTATTATGGGCTTGGTCTGAAGATATGCATGTGGTTTAGATATAATCCTTGGATTATTTTTTGTCATTTTTTTCTTAATTTGAACAGTCATTTTTTTTTCGGTAATTTTAGTGGATGGATAGAGGGTACCTTGTGTGCACAACTCCTGCTACAATTTAATACCGATACTTTTGAAACTTTGCAGACATTGTGACCATGCTTTGAAGATATGCATGTGGTTGGGATATACTCCTCAGATTAATTTTTGTCACTTTTTTTACAATTTGAACTTACCGGTAGTCATTTTTTGGACATTTTTACATCTTGAAAGTGGCTTACCAGTTGGGGGCATAGTGTTTCATAAACACATTTTCTAGTTGTTATTATTTTCAATGTAGTCATTGATTCAGAATTTCTGTCACATTGAGTCAAAATCTGAACAAGAGCGAAACTTTTATTATAGTGTTTGATTTATGGTGCTCATATGTAATCTAAGTACACTTCAACCTCATTATAATGCGCCTCACTGTAGTGCGGTTTTCAATATAACACACTCATGTCATGGCTCCCAAACTGAATATTTTGCTATGTGTCTATTTTGCTATGACTGTCTATAGTAAGTAACATTATAACATTATAACAACATGGTTTCACTTATAACAGTCTGCTTCTATGGACCCCAAAGATAGCATCATAATGAGGTTGTACTATATACTACTAGAAACTGGTCTATTTGGAATAAAAACCAGAGGACCAATGGTCCTGTAAACGCTCACCTGAGATCTGCTGCATATACCAATAAACATGTTTGAATATTATGGTATTTAATCCCAGTGCAGGGGCAGATGAAGCCCTTGGGCCATTTTCTTTTTCAGAATAGTCAATATTTTGTCCAAGCTGGCTTTTTCCTTCAAATGACATTTTCAGGCTGTCAACCAAGTCTTCTAAAAAATATAGGAGTTTATATAGGAATTTTTTTCTGAGAAATATAGGAGGTTTTAGCTCATTTTGAGGAAAAATATAGGAGTTTCCTCATGAAAATCGCTTCATTCTATGCTCTTATACTAACAATCCTTACCTCCACACTCACTTTTTCCACATAAATTAATGTCTAAAATATCTCAATTTCTAAACTTAGACCTAATTTTATTTTTCACTAAAAGTAGAAAATATAAAACTTTCATAGTGAGAGAGTGAGTTATCATATTCTTTCTCAAAGGTTACAATAAAGCTACAACTCTGAATCTTAGGGGAAATTCCTAAGTCAATAATACATAGGTAAGCATGTTTATTAATACATGTAGTGTTATTACTCCTTGAAATAAGGCAGGGGTCTGGGGGCCGCCTGTACATACCTTAGTCTCCTGTGATCTCGGCCTTTCTTGGGATCAATTGTACACTGTACAGTTGCATCAATTTACAACAAAATTAAGGCATAGGAAGAAAGAAAATAGATGAAAAAAGACACAATATAAAAACATGACAATGTTGATAGAAACTAGGATATATAATTTATTAATTGTTATGAAAATGGGACATGCTTTGGACTTAAAAGTAACCCTAAGGAGTAACATAATGACCATTTATGCACTATATAATATACAGTATGAATATGATTTTATTTAAAAAATAAAGGATTATGAACCAGAGGACCAATGGTCCTGTAAACGCTCACCTGAGATCTGCTGCATATACCAATAAACATAAAGGTAGAAGACACAGAATAAACAATCACAAGTGGATCAAGTTTGACATGTATTTTATTGGTCAACCGGTTTCGGTCTCGCGACCTTCATCAGGACAAAAAATTATCTGAAAGTTCTCCCTGAAGTACCCTTTTAGCGGTCTAAGTGTCATGTGACCCCTATTGTTGTTCTAAAAATAGATTAGATGACGTTGACGTCATAAATGCATAGCAACAAGGCAATTTTTATATGAAACATCATTATGAAGTGAGATTAACTTAAAGAGTCCTGAATGGTATCAACTATAGTCAGAATTCCAATAATTTTTAAATAGAGAGAAGGAAACAGTTCAGAACATGAGACTTGATCAAATATGGTTGGTTGCACATCATTCCTTTGTATCTCTGGGCCATAGTTGGAAGAGTTGGACTCCTCTCTGGTTATCAGCCTAATCAGGATGTCATCTTGGTATAGATAAATCATTTTTGTGTTGAAAATCTTCTGGATTTGTACAGTCATCTTCTTATTTCATTTTTCTGTCTGGTGTGGAATATATGGTATCTGCTTTGTGAAATTTATACACTGTCTACAAGATGAATATTTGAAAAGCCAAATTTTAACATATGTTGTAAATTGAGTTTCTTGCTTATTACGTTTACTATTTTTCTTGCACCTTCCTAGTAGCTAGAACTTGTTGTCTTTCAAACTTGTGGATCTGTTTGTTGATCAGTCCTAGGAGGTCTCGGGAATATCTTCTTTCAAACAATTTCTGGACTTGATGATATTATACCCTTTACAAAAGGAATCCTCTTGTTTGCTGTAATGGATCCACGAAGGATACAAGGCAGGGAGGGGTTACTGCTAGTACTGCCCACACATCACACAGTTGTATCTTTGTATCTTTGTAAACATGTTTGAATATTATGGTATTTAATCCCAGTGCAGGGGCAGATGAAGCCCTTGGGCCATTTTCTTTTTCAGTTTGTCCATTTGCCAATTTCCTGCTGGCTTTTTCCTTCAAATGACATTTTAACAGTTATTCCCATTCAAATGCATTGGCAACCCATGTTGACCTTGCCATAAACTGGGTCAAGGTCATCACAGGGTCATGATTTATATATACATTGTAGTACTTGAGCCATCGATGCTTCAAGCCAAGTTTCCTTGAAATTGGTCCACTGGTTCCGGAGAAGATTTTTGAGAGATTTTTACCATATATGGGCCTGGCGGCCATGTGACCTGGATTATTTATATACACATTGATTATCCCATCCTATAGATGCTTCAAATAAAATTTGGCTTTGATTGGCCAAGTGGTTTCAGAGGAGCAGATGTTTGAATATTATGGAGATATACATGTATATTGCCCCGGGGTGGGGACATATGAGCCCCTGTGGTCCATTTTTTGTCAGAATCATTAATAGTCAGTCCTAATGCCCATTTCCTGCAAGACTTTCACTTTAAATGACATTTTAAAAGTTTTCCCCATTCAAATGCTTTGGTGACCTATGTTGACCTTGCCATAAAATAGGTCAAGGTCATCACAGGGTGTCGCAAATAGCGAGTCGATTCAAGTATATGTTAGTGTGTACTGAATGAACTTTTAATACTTTGTTTGTCTCCGCTTGAGAAACTATCGTTTTTATTGTTGTACTTGAATGAACTTATTGGTTTTTTGATTGTCTCCGTTAAGTAGCATAAGTTTCGCGTGAATCTTGAGGCTCCGTCGGAGCCGCTTTGCTCGTGCCATATGTGATTCACGTGGAATTTGTGCTACTAGCGGAGACACTATGGGTATAAAAGCTTCGGTTTTTATATGTTAAAGAAAAACGACAAAATTAATGGATAAATGATTGTGTGATATTCATGTTGGAATAAAAAAAGGAATAAAAAATTGGTGGTAAGCTGTTTTCGTTTTCTTGTGTTACTTTTTCCGTATGTCGTAGAGAAAAAAGGCTGGCATAAAACGATCTCCTCGACATATGTTTGGCGCCGGAACCCGGGAGGGAAACAGTGAAAGCTAAGTGTTCTCCCGTTTGAAAAATAAACAAAAATGGGATCAAATATTCCGTATTTGAAAGGTGTACGCACAAGGTATATCAATATTTTGAAGAAGGAAATATTGGTTGCGTCAGAAATTCTTGCATTCGATATTGAATTTGAGGATGAAAAAGAGCTGATTCCAAAAATTGATAACTGTATTGAAAGATTACAATTGTATGCAGAGAAAGTTGAAAGTCAAACTGAGAAATTAGCAGAAACAATAGGGGATAAAGATACAGATGTAACGGCGCAGTTGATATCTGAAAATGAGGACGTTTGTGACGGAGCGATTGAATATGTGATGAAACTTAAGCAGTTTAAGGAAAGGGTTAAGTTTGTCAAGGTAGAAGAAGATGAAAAAAGAGAAAAGGCCGGTATGAATCAAATGGTAGAGCTGCAAAAGCAGATGAATGAAATAGTGTTCAATCAAATGAAACAACAGCATGAGTTGTTAGAAAAGCAAGAATTAAAAGAGAAAGAGTTAAGTAATGCAGTGAAACTACCTAAGTTAGAAATTGCCCTTTTCTATGGTGATAAGCTTAAGTGGGCGGAGTTCTGGGATGCATTTGAAAATGCTGTTCATAACAATCCCAAACTGTCAAATATTGAAAAGTTCAATTATCTTAGAAGTAAGCTAAATGGTGAGGCAAAACGGGCTATTCAAGGGCTCACACTATCTAAAGAAAACTATGGCGTTGCTATTAGTATTCTTAGAGAGCGATTTGGAAATGAACAAGAAGTGATCGACCTGCACTATAACAAAATGATCAACCTGTCTCCGGCTACGAACAGAACTAGCAGTCTTCGGAGCCTTCTTGATAGTATGGAGCAACATCTCCGTTGCCTTCAAGTAATGAAGCAGAACGTCAGTCAAGATATTTTTGTATCAATGATTCGTGCGAAACTGCCAGAAGAAGCCCTTCTCCAGTTAGAAATACTTCATGGGACGAAGACAAAATGGACAGTCGATGCCTTGCGAAATAGTCTCCGTGAGTACATCACTGCGAGAGAGCATGCAGAGAAGAAAGATACTCAAGCAGAATCTACATCTCGACAAGGTAATTCTCGACCTTTAGATGTTAGGCCAAAAGGTGCCGCTAGCTTGAATAGAGCAAACAAAGGTTACCATTTGAAAAGAACTGGAAATCAAGTGTCAGATGGCAAAGTAAGTGGTCATCAAAGTCCTTCATCTGTTGCCTCCGCCGAAGCTCTGGTTGCCAACACAAAACAGGGTACTGAAAACAGATTCTATGACCAGTGTAGATACTGCAATAAACGGCATTGGAGTGACGAATGCACAAAATACTCAACAATAGCAGAAAGAAAGAAGCAGTTAAAGGATAGCTGTTACAAGTGCTTAAAGGTAGGTCACGTGTCAAAGGATTGCAAAAAGAACAAAACATGTGTTTACTGTGGTGAAATAAACGTGCATCATCGGAGTTTGTGTCCACAAAAATTCAGTATGAAAGTGTCAAATGCTCATTTATCAGGCGAGATAACTGAAGTGAAAGAAAGTGTTTATGAAAGTGAAAATGTTCTTGTATCTTCTAGTGAAATAGTGCTTATGCAAACAGCAAAATGTGAAGTTAAGAACCCATTAAAACCCATAAGTGATACAGTGCGCATTCTTCTAGATTCAGGATCTCAGAGAACTTACGTAACGGAGCGACTGGCGGAGCAATTGCAATTAAAGAAGGAGAAAGAAGAAGAAATTAAGCTTGTGACGTTTGGTAGTGAAAGTGCCAAAACAATCAAAACCACACAGACCAAATTAAATATAAAGCTAAAAAACGGAACATATCTTGAAGTCAGTGCAAATATCGTTCCAGTTATAAGCGGATCAGTACAAAGGAAAGCAATGAAACTTAAATCATTAGAAAACTTTGAGCACTTGGTGTCAAGTCTTGAGCTTGCCGATGACGTTCCAAAGATGTTTGAGTCATCCTCTGTTGATGTTCTAATAGGTAATGATTATTACCTCGACATTATTATGTCACAACGGATTGAGGTTCAACCTGGTCTTTACCTTCTGTCATCAAAATTGGGATGGATCCTGACTGGTCGATCGGGTGATCATGAACCAAGCCCTACTGAATCTAACATGCTTATCCTTACATACGGTAATGATGTTACAGAAACAAGTGCTTTCACGACTATGGATTACGTACCACCTCAAAAACCTGATCTCGAGGATTTCTGGAAAGTGGAATCAATTGGTATAATTGACAATTCCAAAACGTCAACTGATGAAATGGTGAGTGAAAAGTTCAAAGAAACCATAAAGTTCGAAGATGGCAGATACCAAGTAACCTGGCCGTGGAAAGAAGATGTTCCAGATATTCCGGTGAATCGCGAACTTGCTCTTGGGCGTACAAAGTCATCTGTAGCAAGAATGAAAAACAAACCGGAATTATTAAAAGCATATGATAATGTCATTCATGATCAGTTGGAAAAGGGAATTATAGAGAAAGCCAATGAAGTTGTTGATGGTCCTGTACACTATCTTCCTCATCACGCAGTGATAAATCCTCTTAAACCGACAACCAAGCTTCGTATTGTATATGATGCGTCAGCAAAAGTAAGGAAAGAGAACTACAGTTTGAATGAATGCCTGTATAGAGGCCCTGTTCTGTTGAATGACCTATGCGGTTTACTGATGAGGTTTAGATTGAACCAAATTGCCATAGTAGCAGATATCGAAAAAGCGTTTCTTCAGATAGGATTACAGCCTGACCAGAGAGACGTTACCAGATTCTTCTGGATGAAAGATAGTAGCAAGGCCAGACTGGACTATGATAATATCCAAGAATACCGTTTTCGACGTGTTCCGTTTGGGGTAATATCTAGCCCATTTCTCTTAGGGGCTACTGTTGAATATCATCTGGATACATATGGAAGTGATCTGTCCAAGAAATTGAAAGACGACATTTATGTGGATAATGTCATCACTGGCACGAATAGCCTAGAGGAAGCAATTCTACTCTACAGAGGAGCCAAATCAATGTTTAATGACGCATCTATGAATCTGCGTGAATGGATCTCAAGTGATCAGCAAATGAATGAAATCATACAAAGAGAAGATCTAGCTATTCATGACTCGGTTAAAGTTTTAGGACATACATGGAACATTGAAACTGATTCTATATCACTGAAAAGACTGAATACCATGTCAGAGTTAAATGAAGTAACCAAACGGAATGTGCTGAAGGAAATAAGTTCAGTGTTTGACCCGCTTGGTTTGTTTTCTCCGGTAGTGTTGAAAGGAAAAGTTCTGCTCCAAACACTGTGGAGTAAACACCTTGGTTGGGATGATGCGATTCCTGCTGTGGACAAGAAGGAGTGGTCATCTATCAAGTCTGATCTTTCACTCTTACCGGATTGTGAAATCAAAAGGTGCATAACAATGAATTGTAAAAACAGTAGTGTGACAAATTTTCTACTTTGCTTCTGTGATGCCTCAACATGTGCGTTCGCAGCTGTCATTTATCTTCTTCAGCGCAACGGCGAGTCTGAATCGACAGCAAATATTCTGTTCTCAAAAACTAGGCTTGCTCCGTTGAAGAAATTGTCAGTACCTAGGTTAGAGTTGATGGCAGTGGTAATAGGTACCAGATGTTTGAAGTTTGTGCAACGTCATTTGAATATTCCTATTCATGGGTTATATCTGTGGTCAGATTCTCAGTGTGTTATAAAATGGATAAATTCTGTGAAGGATCTTTCGGTCTTTGTGCGGAATAGAGTGACAGAAATCAGGAGTCATGATGATATTCAGATTAACTATGTGCGATCAAAGGAAAACCCTGCTGACATTGCTTCCCGTGGAAGTTCTGTCAAAAAGCTCCGTTCAGATCAATTGTGGTGGCATGGCCCCGTGTGGTTGCAAAGTTCAGAATCTGAATGGTCAAAAATGCCAAGTGAGATTGATGATACCTCTGAACATGATTATGAGTCGGAACTGAAAGTTCGAAAGCGACAGAATGAAACGGAACTGTTGCAAGTGACTCATGAAAAGGAAAGTATGAAGGCGAATACTTCTAGTAACTTTCCACCATTAGAAATGGACATTGAAAGATTTTCGTCCCTGTCAAAGCTGTTGAGAGTAACGGCGTTGGCTTTGCGCTTCATAAACAAACTGAGGCACAGGCGTGAGTTTGAAGGAGTAGTAACAAGAGATGAGTTGGATCAGGCAGAAAAGTTGTGGATTCTACATGTTCAGCGAAAGCATTTTTCAGAACTGTATGATTCAATACAGAATAGAAAGTCTAACAATTTGCAGAGACAGCTGGGTTTGTATATAGACTGTGATGGTGTACTGAAGTGTAAAGGTAGGATAGAACATGCAGAGTTAACAGAAAGTGCGCGCAGACCTATACTTTTACCGAAACATGACAAGTTCACGCACTTAGTGGTTGAAACCGTTCACAAACAGAACCTGCATTGTGGAGTGTCACAAACACTTGGTCAAGTCAGATATAAGTACTGGATCCCTCAAGGGCGATCTGCAGTCCGGTCAGTCCTACGATCATGTTTGGTTTGTCGACGATATGAAGGTGGTCCCTACAAAATGCCTGAAATGCCACCCCTACCTGGTATTCGTGTCAATAAATCAAAACCCTTCGAAAGGACTGGATTAGATTATCTAGGACCGCTATATGTCAAACATGATAACAGTTCAAAGAAAGTGTGGGTTTGTCTTTTCACGTGTCTTGTTACAAGAGCGTTACATCTCGAAATTGTGTTGGATATGTCAACGGAAGAATTTTTGCTTGGTTTAAGAAGATTCGTGGCATTGAGAGGTTCACCAAATGAGATCTATAGTGACAATGCATTACAATTCAAAACAGCAGCAGCAACACTAGATCTTGTATGGAAAAATGTGATAAACAGTGAAGATGTACAAAGCTATGCATCACGTACAGGAATCAAATGGATATTCATAGTGGAAATGGCCCCTTGGATGGGGGGCTTCTATGAACGTCTTGTTGGTCTGGTCAAAAGGGCTCTGCGCAAGACACTACACAGAAGATTGCTTACACAAATACATCTACAAACGGTCATGAAAGAAATTGAAGCTACCGTCAATGCCCGACCTCTTGTGTATGTTGGTGACGATCTAGAATCCAACATTACGTTGACACCTAACCACTTCTTATCTCTGAATCCAAAAACAGGGATACCGGAACTTGAATATGACCAAAGTGATTCGGATTACAATCCGTTTGAAAGTTCCGCGGATAGGCTATTACAGATGTGGAAAAAGGGTCAAAGGTTGTTGCAAACATTTTGGAAAATTTGGCGCGACGATTATCTTCTGAGTTTAAGGGAACGTACACAAACCATGCTTAAAACTGGAAGAAATCGTTCTCAATACGCGCCCAGTGTAGGCGATGTAGTGCTTATAAAGGACGAAATTCCACGAGGATGCTGGAGAATGGGGAAGGTGATAAAATTAGTCAGTAGTTCTGATGGAAGTGTCCGTTCAGCAAAGGTTAAGATGCCTTCAGGGAGAGTGTTTGGACGTCCTCTGAATTTGTTATTCCCTATCGAAGTTTCTAGCAGGAACAAAGGTTGTGTTGAAGAAGAGAAAATGGAGGATGAAGTCAGTAAAGGAGAATTGCTGCCCCAGCGTCAGGCAGCAAAAGAAGCTACCGAGAAAATAAAAAAGTGTTTAAGTGCCTAAATGTGCAGACAATTAACTTGTGTTTTAGTATAGTGTATATACTGTATATAGGAGTTATGTGTTATAAATCAAAGGGATTATTCTGAAAATTCAGCCCTAAATTCAGAAATTTGAAGTTTTTTCTGTTTTGTGTTGGGAAATTATGTAGGTGTGCGTTTACCAGATATTACGGCAGTGAATACCGTAATATATGAGTTGTAATGGAAAAAGTTATTCTTGTCAAGCTATCGTTATTCCCAGAAATTTGTTCCTTTTAACGAATATTTGTAAATGTGTGTTCATGAGGAATGATTCGACAGTGAGAATCGAAATGTGTTCATGCGTAAAAAAGTGTTTCAGTTTCACTTAGGTGTTAAAGCTATGTGATTGTGCGGTTACCGGGCGTGTTTTCAGGTAGTCAGTGTACATATACATTTGGCGGAGTACTGTTTGTGTACATATACATAATACTATCGTCTATCCCGTGCAACTGTTTACATGATCAACGGAGCTTATCATTTGTGTATACGTGCCGATAGACGTGTATATCGCTGACGGAGCATTCAATTGTGGATTTACAATTTATCTAACTCGTGCGCTACAGTGTAAAAGATATAGTACATAGATTCTTACAGAGAGCACGTATGTATAGTGTTTTTTTTTCCTCTTTGCATTTATGTAGAAAGTGGATGTCGTCATATATGCAATAAAAAATCGTCATTCATGTTGAATGCAGCTGTAGGTGCGTTTTTGTTCATGGAGGTGTACATGTATATTCACAAGTGCTTCACAAATTAGAACTGTTCTGTGGAATATTAATCTGAGTGTTTGTTTTTAGGATACAACTTCATATTGTATTTATTCTTTTGCAGAAGAATGTCTTTGTTCCAGTGTGATTTATGCCCACGCAGTTATCGCTATAACAAAAATCTAAAAAGGCATGTCAGAGAAGTGCATAGGGATGTTGAAAAGGTACAAGTAGGCAAAGATCAGGAAAAGGCGCAAATCTGGCTGTGTGTACAAGATAACTGTGTATCAAAATTTGTGCGTAGGAGCTATTTATCTAAACATCTTGTCAATAAACATGGGTTTGAAAAACTGGAAGCACATGCTACTGCTTGTGTTGCGCCACGTGGTGATGTAGATAGAGATACCTACTACGACAAGGTTAGTGAAGATGATTCTGTGTTAGACATGATCGAAGAAATGGATGCGGCCCAGTATGGTGTTAGATACATGAACACCATAACGGAGTTCAAGATTCCAGATTTAAATAATAATAGTATTAGTAGTGGCGAGGCGACAAACGGTGAATGTGCGGTGAATCGTGTTGGCGCTGGATATAGTGATATTTCTGATGAGGAAGTGTTTGATTGTGAATTAATTCAGGGTGATAATGTAAATTCGGGTGGATCAAATAATGGAAGCGTTGTGAGTGAGGATGGTGAAGTTCTCTCTTGTGATGTCGGTGTAATTGATGGAAATTCTGATGATGTCAGTGTGTCTACTGTGTTAGATTATAATGATGACGTGGCAAATGATACTGATGTCACCGATTCAGTGAATTCATATGGCGGAGTGGTCGTTGAGGATGCCGTGGATGCGGGTGATGCAGACAGCTCTGATGACAACGATGACAATGATGACGATGATGACGATGATGATGACGTAATCGTCATAAGTAGTGACGATGACGATGAAACTGCTGTTGTCATTCGCGAAGAGGAAGTAATAACAGAAACGATGGTTGTGACAGTGACAAAGAAGACATATATCGTCAATGGAGGGGTCGTTGATGTCAAGTACAATTTAGAAAGAGACTATTACAGAAACTAATAACCCGTTTTACTTCCGTTGGGGAGTGTCGCAAATAGCGAGTCGATTCAAGTATATGTTAGTGTGTACTGAATGAACTTTTAATACTTTGTTTGTCTCCGCTTGAGAAACTATCGTTTTTATTGTTGTACTTGAATGAACTTATTGGTTTTTTGATTGTCTCCGTTAAGTAGCATAAGTTTCGCGTGAATCTTGAGGCTCCGTCGGAGCCGCTTTGCTCGTGCCATATGTGATTCACGTGGAATTTGTGCTACTAGCGGAGACACTATGGGTATAAAAGCTTCGGTTTTTATATGTTAAAGAAAAACGACAAAATTAATGGATAAATGATTGTGTGATATTCATGTTGGAATAAAAAAAGGAATAAAAAATTGGTGGTAAGCTGTTTTCGTTTTCTTGTGTTACTTTTTCCGTATGTCGTAGAGAAAAAAGGCTGGCATAAAACGATCTCCTCGACACAGGGTCATGATTTATATATACCTTGTAGTGCTTTAGCCATCGATGTTTCATGCCAAGTTTCATTTAAATTAGTCCATCGGTTCCAGAGAAAAAGATTTTTGAAGGGTTTTTACCATATATGGGCATGGTGGCCATCTTGGTCATGTGACCTGGATTATTTATAAACACATTGGTTATCCATTCCTATTGATGCTTTACATAAAATTTGGCTTTGATTGGCCAAGCGGTTTCAGAGGAGCAGACCTTTGAATATAGTGAAGATATACATGTATATTGCCCCGGGGTGGGGGCACATGAGCCCCTGGGGTCCAATTTTTTTCAGAATCATTAATATTCAGTCCTACTGCCCATTTCCTGCAAGACTTTCACTTTAAATGACATTTTAAAAGTTTTCCCCATTCAAATGCATTGGCGACCTATGTTGACCTTGCTGTAAAATAGGTCAAGGTCATCACAGGGTCATGATTTATATAAACATTGTAGTGCTTTAGCCATCGATGTTTCATGCCAAGTTTCATTGAAATTGGTCCACCGGTTCCAGAGAAAAAGATTTTTGAAGGGTTTTTACCATATATGGGCATGGCGGCCATGTTGGTCATGTGACCTGGATTATTTATATACACATTAGTTATCCCTTCCTATTGATGCTTTACATAAAATTTGGCTTTGATTGGTCAAGCGGTTCCAGAGGAGAAGACGTTTGAATATAGTGAAGATATACATGTATATTGCCCCGGGGTGGGGGCACATGAGCCCCTGGGGTCCAATTTTTTTCAGAATCATTAATATTCAGTCCTACTGCCCATTTCCTGCAAGACTTTCACTTTAAATGACATTTTAAAAGTTTTCCCCATTCAAATGCATTGGTGACCTATGTTGACCTTGCTGTAAAATAAGTCAAGGTCATCACAGGGTCATAATTTATATACACATTGTAGTGCTTGAGCCATTGATGCTTCATGCCAAGTTTCGTTGAAATCGGTCCACTGGTTCGGGAGAAGAAGATTTTTGAAGGGTTTTTACCATATATGGGCATGGCAGCCATCTTGGTCATATGACCGGGATTTCTTATATACACATTGGTTCCCCCTTCCTATAGATGCTTCATATAAAATTTGGCTTTGATTGGCCAAGCGCTTTTAGAGGAGAAGATCTTTGAAATTGTGGACGGACAACGGACGGACGCCGGACGGACGGACGCCGGATCATGGCCATCCTATAAGCTCACCTTGTGAGCCCTAACGGCTCAGGTGAGCTAATAAATAGGCACACTATTTGCTATATATGATCATTCATTGGCAACAAATTTGCAAAAAAATATAGGAAATATTTTAAAAATATAGATATTATAGGAATATAGGAGGTGCTTAAAAATATAGGATTTGGACCCAAAATATAGGAGTTTAATAGGAATATAGGAATTAGTTGACAGCCTGCATTTTAACAGTTATTCCCATTCAAATGCATTGGCAACCCATGTTGACCTTGCCATAAACTGGGTCAAGGTCATCACAGGGTCATGATTTATATATACATTGTAGTACTTGAGCCATCGATGATTCATGCCAAGTTTCCTTGAAATCAGTTCACTGGTTCTGGAGAAGAAGGTTTTGAAGTTTTTACCGTATATGGATGAGGTGGCCATCTTGGTCATGTGACCTGGATTATTTATATATACATTGTACATTGGTTGTCCCATGCAACAGATGCTTCACATAAAATTTGGCTTTGATTGGCCAAGTGGTTTCAGAGGAGAAGATGTTTGAATGTGATGGAGATATACAATTATACTGCCCCGGGTTGGGGGCATATGAGCCCCTGGGGTCCAATTTTTTGCAGAATCATTAATATTCAGTCCTACTGCCCATTTCCTGCAAGACTTTCACTTTAAATGACATTTTAAAAGTTTTCCTCATTCAAATGCATTGGCGACCTATGTTGACCTTGCCATAAAATAGGTCAAGGTCATCACAGGATCATGATTTATATATAGATTGTAGTGCTTTAGCCATCGATGCTTCATGCCAAGTTTCATTGAAATTGGTCCACGGTTTCCAGAGAAGAAGATTTTTGAAGGGTTTTTACCATATATGGGCATGGCAGCCATCTTGGTCATGTGACCTGGATTATTTATATAAACATTGATTATCCCATCCTATTAATGCTTCACATAAAATTTGGCTTTGATTGGCCAAGTGGTTTCAGAGGAGAAGACGTTTGAATATTATGAAGATATACATGTATATTGCCCCGGGGTGGGGGCACATGAGCCCCTGGGGTCCAATTTTTTTCAGAATCATTAATATTCAGTCCTACTGCCCATTTCCTGCAAGACTTTCACTTTAAATGACATTTTAAAAGTTTTCCCCCATTCAAATGCATTGGTGACCTATGTTGACCTTGCTGTAAAATAGGTCAAGGTCATCACAGGGTCATAATTTATATACACATTGTAGTGCTTGGGCCATTGATGCTTCATGCCAAGTTTCCTTGAAATCGGTCCACCAGTTCGGGAGAAAAAGATTTTTGAAGGGTTTTTACCATATATGGGCATGGCGGCCATCTTGGTCAAGTGACCTGGATTTCTTATATACACATTGGTTCCCCATTCCTATAGATGCTTCATATAAAATTTGGCTTTGATTGGCCAAGCGGTTTCAGAGGAGAAGATCTTTGAAATTGTGGACGGACGGACGGACGACGGACAGACGACGGACGGACGCCGGATCATTGCCATCCTATTAGCTCACCTTGTGAGCCTAACGGTTCAGGTGAGCTAATAAAGTTTCTGTATGTTTACCTACATGTAGTTCTAAATGAGCCATATTGCTTATAGGGACACCTCTAGGGCTTTTGACCGGTCGGACTGGACTGGACAGTAAGGACATGTATAAGGATGTCAAAAAAATTTTGCTTTTTGCTGTTATCCAAGTAACTGGCTTCAATTTGTTTCATTATATGCCTTAAGCAGGTATTCTACCGATCCAGACAAAGTATGTGTAGACTGGTATGCAGCCAAGTTTGGATTTTTAAAATGTGCATGATATTGGATGAAACAAGTGGATAAAAATAGAGACAGAAGATTTTTTCTGACATAGTTTTTATTTTAGTCTTGTCAGTTTAAATACAACAGCATACCATAACACATTCAGTGCAAACACAACATGTTTATAAACAGGTTATTATGGCTCGATTTGACCTCAGACACGTCGAAAGATTGACAAGTCTACTAAGTAGCATGTGAAAGGATATTCATGCAACGAAAACTTTTCAGCATTTTATACTGATTTACGTTTCATGTGCTACTTCGTGGACTTGTCGATCTTTTGACGCATCTTAGGTCAAAATTAAGCAATAGCTCCCAATGCTTTATGTATAATGTATTAACACCATATTGTATACTGATTTTGGCTTGCCTTTTTTTTGTTGGAAAAAAGATGTAAAACATCAGAGAAACAGGTAAAATGTAAGTAAACAAGCACTGTTTAGTGACAGTATATGAGCCGTGATGCAAGAAAACCCGTCTTTGGGGTTTCTGACCAGGTCTGACACAACCGACCTTTACAGTCACAGAAGCAAGCTAGAAGCTTGAAATTTTGCAGATAAGAAGAAGAGAAATTGTACTATCCCTGTTGCGAAAACAAAGGCGCTGATCAGCTTCGCAGTTACTGCGAAGCTGATCTGCGCCTTTGTCTTCGCATAGGTAAAAATTTGGTTTTCTCACGATGCGGCTCATATGTAGAATACTCCACTTCATGTAATACTCGATACAAGTGTTTGGAGTACTTAGCAGTTTCAGAAATACAGATTAAAATGAAGGTTTGGTGCAACAATATACAGTCTTCACAATTCAATCTTCAGGCAATATCACCTTCAGAACAATTACCAATGCATGATCAGAACATTCATCAAATACACATTGCAGTTTGTTGAATTCTATGAACAAATAATTATGTACAAATGAGCGCAAATAAATATGTACAGCATATAGAACCATGCAATGTTATACACCATAAATTCAGGAATTTTTGCATGACTTATTTCACAATTTCCTATTTCCAAATAATTTGTGAGGTCTTGAATTCAAGTGTTTGTGTAATCTTTATGGCATATAGAGATAACAAAAAAAAATTGTGAAAATAAAGTTCCCACAAACATTTCTAAAGTATGGATTAGCATACACTCTCTAACCAAACATAGTACATGTACTATGCTATATTGGTCTGATTAGGACCTTGATAAAACACGGACACCCAGCTTTTAGTTGCACATGCCATTTTGTTAGTTTTGCAACATATCTGCATATCCTATGTCGGTGACATATGGTATCAGCTATAAAATATGGCCATGCTATCTGGCTGTACAGCCAAGTCTGGGGACCTGATTAAAACACCGGTGGATATTAGACGTGGCTCATATATGGTATGGAGTACATCCCATTATTCATTTACTTTTGTAAAGCCTTTAAGCATTTGAACTATTCAATGCCTGGTTTCATTCAAACATTCACAAACTTAACTCATGATTTTACCGTAACCCCATAATCTTAATCCTTTTACAAACTCAATAACCAAAGCTGCCAAATAATGTGGGCCATTTCATTTTATTTTTGTATTTACTATAGTACCAACTTATATTTTCTTAGCCCTTCTAGCCTTATTCCTGGCTGGTGCCCCTCTTCCTGTGGGTGTACCCCTCCCTTTCCCCACCACTTCTACTACATTTTCACTGTCTTTGTCATCTCCAGTCAAATCTACCGTCCCCATTTGACCTTTATCTTGAGAATCTGTATTTTTGTCATCAGCAGCAGTGTCTTTGCTTTCATCTAGTGACATTTCTGAAGTATTCCCATTAACTAAATCCTTATCTGTGAAATCTACGGTTTCCTGTTTACTTTCGGCCATCTTCTGAATTGTCGAATCTTGCTGCTCATCTGCTGTTTCATAATTTGAAGCTTCTGTGACTACTGATTGGTTGGTTTCCATGACACCTGATTGGTCAGGACTTTTGGTGGTGTCTATTGATTGGTCGTTATTTTTAGGTTCGGTGACTGTCACCTCTATAGAGACTGCTCCTACAGATTTTTCTTTGGACTGTTTGGCTGCTTTGACAATCATGGCATTCTGTGGGAGAAAAAGAGTTAACAATAAACTATGAACAGTTTACATATTTTTTTATATTAAGTCCAGGCATTTTTCTCAAGAAGATGGTAATGGTTAAATATTTTGCATAAGAACAAGTAGAATGCTAATTTAAGGTCAGAGCACTACCATGACATTTCATAGGTGTAGAAACCACTTCAACACTTTTCCTGGTCAGGTTTAAACTAAGTACTAAACCTGTACACAGTTCACATCCTTTGACTTGTAACTGACCCAACTTAAATCAATAACCATGTAAAAATAAGGAATAATCTTTGTACTCGGTTGCTACAATTTGGAATCACATGTTCTAATGAACCTAAACATTGGTCTCTATGCATTATCAACAGTATTACTGTGCATTAGCTGATTGTTGCATTCAATAAAAGCAGAGAACACTATATTAATTTGGTCATACCTTGTATTTGTCAAAGTGAGCCTTGGACTGACAGTGTGTTGATTTAGCAGCCTGTATATTGTTGTAGAACTTGTGACACAGTTTACAGAAATATCCTGACACCGGTATAACATAGTCCTGACCTGAAGAGAAAAACGGTGACAATATGATAATAGTATCATGATGTGACAAGATTCCTTTGTTGCATCCAAACTTAAACTCTAGGACAAGCATTACAAACATACATGTACTGCTTAAGACAGGAGCTTTATTAAAAGATGTGAGCCTGTGCGTGAGAAAACCAACAATTTGGGTTCCGACCAGGTCTGATACAAACCGGCCTGTACAACCACAGAAAAGAGCTAGAAGCTTGAAATTTCGGATTTAAGTAGAAGAGGAATTGTACTATCCGCAGAGCAACAGATAAGCTGCCTATCTGCGTATTTTACTCATACTGTAAAAGCAAAAACCCAATTATTTTCAAAACTCTGCGTATCACGTACGCTTGACATTTTCTTGATACGCAATTGTGAGTATCTGCCAAGCGTATCCATCAGCTGTTTACAATCTAAACGGTGCATTTATAAAAATGTCCTCGCAGGTAAAACCCAATCCTATGATCGTTAAATTATGCCTTCCTATACTGGATCACCCTGTTATCGGCTATTAGAATGTGTATTAAGTAAAGTATCCCATATTACCTTTACGGTTTGATGGTACTGGGTTTTATCGGCTTTTAACCAGAACACCGGCAGTGTGCAAAGCCGTGTGCAAAAATAATTAAAACGAAAGTAGAAAATTCGCCCCCATTTTAATGTGTCACAGGGACCCTTACGGTTGAAATTCATGTATATCCTCGGTGAAAATTCAATGATCTTTAATATATGCATGTAGTATGCAGGGAAAAATTTCTACATATGTCTTTTCTAGTCTCGCACAAGACACGTCTTGTACTGGAACATGGTCAACTCGTACCCGAGTCAATTTGTACCCAAGTCATCTCATACCAATTTTGCAATTGAGTAAAACTGTCAAGTCATTGACAAAAGCCTTCTATTCTTAGAAGGCTTTTGCAATGACCTGACAATTTTACTCAATTGCATCTTTTTTCTTGGGGTAACGTTACCCAATTTCTGAACAAGAATTCTGATTTCACCCAATTAATCATGATTTTGTGGAGTAAAATACCCAATTGCTTGAAAAATTATCTGTTGCTCTGTATCCGAGTAGCGAAAACAAAGGCGCTGATCAGCTTCGCGGTTACCGCGAAGCTGATCTGCGGCTTTGTTTTCGCCAATGCAAATTGTTGGTTTTCTCATGCACAGGCTCATGTGTGATCACTAGTGAATACAGTTAAGTTTATGATCATGATAGTAATGAATGATCAGGAACTGGCGTAATCATGACCAATGCCCCACCCCCTCCACCTTAAAACCTAGGGTGGGAAATAACGAAAATGACATTATAATAAATAGGTACTGATACAAAGAGAACCTATGTTAAACGGAGCAAGCAGCCATTCTGCTAAAGGTGGTCACTCATTTTCGTCCCTTATCAAAAGTCAACAATACCTTTTCTGATCACAATTACTAGTGCATACCAACCCCTGGTCAGGGTTTTATTTCCATTTTACAAAGAGAACCTATGTTAAACAGAGCAAGCAGCTATTCTGCTAAAGGTGGTCACTCATTTTCGTCCCTTATCAAAAGTCAACAATACCATTTCCGATCACAATAACCAGTGCATACCAACCCCTGGTCAGGGTCTTATTTCCATTTCATTGAATAGGCACTATATATGAATAGTACACCTTCTTGGTTTATATTCAATGTATTCACAGGAAAGATGGTGTCAGAAACTTTAGGAACATACCAACTGCTGTATCTGGGTTGTGTTTGTCTGGGACTACAATTTTCTCTGGAATTACAAACTTTCCTGGTTGTTTTGGTGTAGATGTTGCCCCTGCTTTACTCAACATCGGAGTCAATGGCTCTAGATTCATTGTTGTTGACTTCGACTAAAATAAAGTAACACAGAAGAATAGTCATCTACTTTCATGGCAGTAAAAATTGAGCCTGTGCGTGAGAAAACCAACAATTTGCATAGGCGAAAACAAAGACGCAGATCAGCTTCGCGGTAACCGCGAAGCTGATCAGCGCCTTTGTTTTCGCTACACGGATAGTACATTTCCTCCTCTACTTATTCCCAAATTTTCAAGATTCTGGGTTTCTTCTGTGACTGTACAGGCTGGTTTGTGTTGGACCTGGTCGGAAACCCAAATTGTTGGTTTTGTCATGCATAGGCTCAATTAGGAACTCAAAATTAGGAACTCAATAGGAGATTATTGTTACATATGAGCCATGTCATGAGAAAACCAACATTTTGCATATGTGAAAACAAAGGCGCAGATCAGCTTCACAGTTAAGCTTCACAGTAACTGTGAAGCTGATCAGCGCCTTTGTTTTCGCTACATGAATAGTACAATTCCTCTTGTACTTTAAAAATCCAAAATTTCAAGTTTCTAGCTTGCTTCTTTGAATGTACAGACCTGTTTGTGTCAAAGCTGTTCGGAGACCACATTGCTGGTTTTCTCATGACGTGGCTCATATGTTGCAGCAAAGGAGACATTATTTCCTGAGCATGTCCACTCAATAAAACAATTTTAATTTTCAATAATAATGAGCCGCGTTATGAGAAAAACCAACAATGTGGTTTCCAGACAGATCCGACACAAACCAAGCTGTACAAGTACAGAGGATGGCTAGAGGCTGGCACTTTTGGATTTAGAAAGTAGAGGAATTGTACTATCCATGTAGGGAAAACAAAGGCGCTGATCAGATCCACAGTTACTGCGAAGCTGATCTGCGCCTTTGGTTTCACATATGCAGATTGATGGTTTTCTCATGAGTCAGCTCAATTTATGCTCTACCATCTAATGTACACAAGTGCTAATCAGATGCATGAAGGCCAGGAAACTGATCTTCACCTCTTTTCCTCATTTCCAACAGAGCTTAGAGATATAGAAACCACTGAAAAACTAGAAAAAGTGCCTTGAGAGGCACTTATACCCCCGGCTGGTAGCTCCCTCCAATGCCCCCACCCCTCAGCCCACCGCCACCAATCGGGTCAAGTGTATTAATGGGGACCCTTCTCTTTCTTTCAAACCATGGATTTAGTCATTTTAAATATACGTAGATAGGCCGACAAGTCCACAAATCGACAAATCAGTTTAGATAAATAGATATACACAAAGGTCGACAAGTCGACAGGTCGACAAGTCGACAAATCATGTATATGAATGGAGGTGGAGATGTTGGTCAAACGGATCTTTGTTATTGTCATTGGCATGTGATAAGCCTTTAAGTTTCCAGTGGATATGCGGCTGTACAACTATATATGTCATTTATCTGTACTGCCAAAATTGAATTGTCGACTTGTCGACCTGTCGACTTGTCGACCTGTCGACCTAGTGCTATTGTCAACAACAAAGATCCGGTTAGGGTTAGGGTTAGTGTGTGGTTAGGTTTAGGGCTGGGCTAGGGTTAGGGTTAGGGTTAACTGTTGACATACATATTTTGGACAATAATGACCATTAATGAGGACCCTTCTCCCAATCTCATAGGTCGACAAGTCGACAGGTCGACTTGTCGACAAGTCGACAATTCAGTTTTGGCAGTACAGATAAATGACATATATAGATGTACAGCCGCATATCCACTGGAAACTTAAAGGCTTATCACATGTCGATGTTTCCAGACAAAGCTATCTCGGAGGATTCTTTCTTTAGCTTGGGGGGTCGGAGGGGGGGCTTGCCCCCAGGCGTCGTATGCTATCATGCGTCAGTTATATGATGATTATTATGTATTGACAGCTATATGTACCACATAGGCTCTTTTTCCCATCATGCACTTAGTCCTTGTAGTTCCGCTTGGACTATACCTACCTATCCATTTATATATTTTGGCAATATTGATTTGTCGACTTGTCGACCTGTCGACCTGGTGCTATTGTCAATAACAAAGATCCGGTTAGGGTTAGATTAGGGTTAGTGTTAGCAATTTTGGCAATATTGATTTGTCGACTTGTCGACTTGTCGACCTGTCGACTTGTCGACCTGTCGACCTAGTGCTATTGTCAATAACAAAGATCCGGTTAGGGTAAGGGTTAGATTAGGGTTAGTGTTAGGGTTAGTGTGTGGTTAGGGTTAGGGCTGGGCTAGGGTAAGGGTTAGGGTTAACTGTTGACATACAGTCCTTTTAGATATCTGTAGATAGACCGACAAGTCCACAAATCGACAAATCAGTTTAGATAAATAGATATACACAAAGGTCGACAAGTCGACAGATCGACAAGTCGACAAGTCGACAAGTCGACAAATCATGTATATGAATGGAAGTGGAGATGTTGGTCAAACGGATCTTTGTTATTGTCATTAGCATGTGATAAGCCTTTAAGTTTCCAGTGGATTTGCGGCTGTACATCTATATATGTCATTTATCTGTACTGCCAAAATTGAATTGTCGACTTGTCGACCCGTCGACAAGTCGACCTGTCGACCTAGTGCTATTGTCAACAACAAAGATCCGGTTAAGGTTAGGGTTAGTGTGTGGTTAGGTTTAGGGCTGGGCTAGGGTTAGGGTTAACTGTTGACATACAGATTGGGACAATAATGACCATTAATGAGGACCCTTCTCCCAATCTCATAGGTCGACCAGTCGACAGGTCGACAAGTCGACAATTCATTTTTGACAGTACAGATAAATGACATATATAGATGTACAGACGCATATCCACTGGAAACTTTTTCCCATCATGCACTTAGTCTTTGTAGTTCCGCTTGGACTATACCTACCTATCCATTTATATATTTTGGCAATATTAATTTGTCGACTTGTCGACTTGTCGACCTAGTGCTATTGTCAATAACAAAGATCCGGTTAGGGTTAGGGTTAGATTAGGGTTAGTGTTAGCAATTTTGGCAATATTGATTTGTCGACTTGTAGACATATAGATTGGGGCAATAATGACCATTAAGGAGGACCCTTCTCCCAATCTTATAGGTCGACAAGTCGACAATTCAGTTTTGGCAGTACAGATAAATGACATATATAGATGTACAGCCGCATATCCACTGGAAACTTAAAGGCTTATCACATGCTGATGTTGCCAGACAAAGCTATCACGTAGGATTCTTTCTTTAGCTTGGGGTCGTATGCGATCATGCTTCAGGTATATGATGATTATTATGTATTGACAGCTATATCTACCACATAGGCTCTTTTTCCCATCATGCACTTAGTCCTTGTATTTCCGCTTGGACTATACCTGGCTATCCATTTATATATTTTGGCAATATTGATTTGTCGACTTGTCGACCTGTCGACCTAGTGCTATTGTCAATAACAAAGATCCGGTTAGGGTTAGGGTTAAGTTAGGGTTAGGGTTAGTGTGTGGTTAGGGTTAGGGTTGGGTTAGGGTTAGGGTTAACTGTTGACATACAGATTGGGACAATATGTCAATAACAAAGATCCGGTTGACCAACATCTCCACCTCCATTTGTATACACCACTCATACTGATTTGTCGACTTGTCGACGTGTTGACATGTCGACCTAGTGTTATTGTCAATAAGAAAGATCCGGTTAGGGTTATGGTTAGATTAGGGTTAGTGTTAGCAATTTTGGCATTATTGATTTGTCGACTTGTCGACCTGTCGACTTGTCGACCTGTCGACCTAATGCTATTGTCGATAACAAAGATCCGGTTAGGGTTAGGGTTAGATTAGGGTTAGTGTTAGGGTTAGTGTGTGGTTAGGGTTAGGGCTTGGCTAGGGTTAGGGTTAGTGCTTGCTCCCCAGGCGTTGTATGCTATCATGCTTCAGGTATATGATGATTATTATGTATTGACAGCTATATACCACATAGGCTCTTTTTCCCATCATGCACTTAGTCCTTGATTTTCCGCTTGGACTATACCTACCTATCCATTTATATATTTTGTCAATATTGATTTGTCGACTTGTCGATCTGTCGACCTGTCGACCTAGTGCTCTTGTCAATAACAAAGATCCGGTAAGGGTTAGGGTTAAGTTAGGGTTAGGGTTAGGGTTAGTGTGTGGTTAGGGTTAGGGTTGGGTTAGGGTTAGGGTTAACTGTTGACATACAGATTGGGACAATATGTCAATAACAAAGATCCGGTTGACCAACATCTCTACCTCCATTTGTATACACCACTCATACTGATTTGTCGACTTGTCGACCTGTCGATTTACTGATGTGGGCATTACAGAAGATCCATCTCCCTAGCCAATTCTGATTTCTGATTTTTAACTGTTAACCTATAGATATGGACAATAATGACCATTAATGAGGGCATCTACACACCCATTTACATGTATACATACATGTATAATCAATATTGATTTGTCGACTTGTCGACCTGACTTGTCGACCTGTCGACTTGTCGAGCAGTTGACCTAGAGCTATTGTCAATAACAAAGATCCGGGTAGGGTTAGGGTTGGGTTAGGGTTAGGTTGGTGTTAGGATTGTGTTAGGGTTAGAGTTAACTGTTGATATACAGAATGGGTGAATAATGACCATTTTTCAATAGTGAATTGTCGACTTGTCGACCTGTCGACTTGTCAACCTGTTGACCTAGTGCTATTGCCTATAACAAAGATCAGTTTAGGGTTAGGGGTACGGTTAGGTTATGGTTAGGCTTAGGTTGGTGTTAGGGTTAGGGTTATCTGTTGATATACAGATTGGGACAATACTGAATTGTCGACTTGTCGACTTGTCAACCTGTCGTCTTGTCAACCTATGATTATTGCGAGGTCCCGCTTGAGTTAGCTGTTCACGTTCTTGTATAAAGATTATTGATATTGATTTGTAAAATGATCGACTTGTTCACCTTGCACGATACTGATGTGGCCATTAGGCAGCATCCTTTTTGCCAGCCAGATATACGCTTTATGATTTGTATCGAGCAGTGAGGGTTATCGGACATGTATTGAAGAGCACCTGATGTATGTATTGGTATGATATATATATATATATATATATATATATATATATATATATATATATATATATATATATATATATATATATATATATATATATATATATATATATATATATATATATGGAGATGAGGAGGTATTAGGACTTATATATATAGGATCCTAATATATAGTCTGTGATCCTAACGTATGGTCCCCAATAGTGCCCTTGAGCCCACCAATCCAGACATGCTCACTGACAGTGACACATTAAACCTCAATTCCTGATGAAAGAGAATGCCCTCAACAAGTAAATCTTATAAATTTGTATTTGCAAAAAACACTGGGGAGGGGGGTGGGGGGTGGGGGGTGTAGTAGAATGACAGATCTATTTTAGAGCAGTATACAGAGCTGACTTGTATACTCAATCTAGGACTTGATCGCGGACATTGAGGGTCAGGTCCTCGGTCCTAGATGTAAAGTAGAATGTCATTCTTCAATAATATTAAAAAAAAATAAAATAAGATGTCCTATATTTTGACCTTTAGCCCCACCCTCAGGGCATGGACCCTAGAGTCTAATGTCATTAGGAACAAGGCAAACTTATAGTGTACCTTTGGTGCAAGTACGAATCATTTCTGAACATGGTGGTAAAGAAAAGTAAAGAAATACATTTTTTTAAAGAAGTTCTAGATTTTGACCTCTAGCCCCACCCCCCGCACATGGACCCTAGTGTCTGAACCTTACATGGTACCTATGGTCTAAGTATGAATGCTTTCTGATAAAACTTTGTGGATGTCAAGAAAACAGACTTACAGAAAATATTTATTATGATATTTATCATATTATAAATAAGTCCTAGATTTTGACCTCTAGCCCCACCCCCTGGAGATGGTACCGAGCATGGAGTATGAAAGCAAACCCTATAGGGTATCTATGAACTAAATAAGAATACATCCCTATGATTGTTTGTTAAGATATGGACTTATAGAAGAAACATTAAAATTGTAAACAGCATATTTTAAAGGTGACCTAGATTTTGACCTTCAGCCCTACCCCTGGGGATGCGCCCTGGGGTCCGAACTCATGGAAACAAAGCAAACCTTATAGGGTACCTATGGTCCAAATATGAATGGTTTCTGACCATTGGTTCATGAGATATACACCTCTAGAGAAACTTTAACCAAAACTTTGACGTAAATTCCACGAACGTTCCGGAATTACGAACGAAGAAACTAACTAACTAACTAACATACGAACGGACGAACGGAAAAGCGAAAGCTATATACCCGTCGGCATAAATGCCCGGGGTATAAAAACTCCATTAAAAATCTATTCGACACAGGGCTACATTTTGTTTACTAATTCCATACATACCTTTTCACCTTGTGAGATAATGGTCTCTTCACTGCCTTGACTCTGAAAATAGATACAAGTACAATATGAGCCGCATCATGTGAAAAACGGAATGGAATTTTGCCTATGCCAAAAAAAAAGGCGCAGATCACCTTCACAGTGACTGCAAAGCTGATCAGCACCTTTGTTTTCGCTACACAGATAGTACAATTTCTGTTCCTCTTAAATCTGAAATTTCAAGATTCTAGCCTGCTTTAGTGACTGTACAGGTCAGTTTGTGTCAGGCCTGGTCAGAAACCCCAAAGACCAGTTTTCTCGCGTCACATCTCATATTGGACTAAAACCCACACCAGACATAGCGGTGATATGACCCAATGGTTAAGCATGTTCATTATTAAATCAGCACTCTTAACCACTCGGCTAAGGGGGCGGCCATATTTGTTGCATTTTACTTATTTCCCATTTGGTTTCATGGAAGTGTGTGTGTTTATGATTTCTAGTTCCTGGTTGTCTATTTTCAGATTTTTAACAAGTGTAAACAAACAATTTTAATATCGTTCATATTTCTGCTCTAAATACACAATGCTTCTTTCTACCTTGTGTATATAGAGACTAAATATTAAGTCAACAAGTTTTCATTTATTAATAGTGGTGACCACTATTTCCTAGGTACTTTACAATGTGAGATAATGTTTTACTTTTATTATACATACCACATCATCATCAAATCCTATAACATCTAGGGTGACCAGTTCACTCATTTCGTCCACAGTGCTTGATTCATCTTCCTTACCACTTCCACGTTGTTGTTTATTCTATGGTGAAAAATACAGAAGATTACAGTATAGTTAAGATATTGGTCGTGCAAGAAGCTCAATTTTTACTGAGTAAGATCCACTAAGGTATCAGGTGAAATGACAAAGACTTGAATAAAGGTCAAGTTGTATACAAGGCAGATACCTAGTACTAACATATACTTAATGCACATTCACCACTAATACGCCGCCCACTGTTATTAGGTTTACTAACTCGCAAATGCTCAATCAGTGGTAGAGGAAGAATGGCCTGGTAAATATTTTCAGGACCATATCTTTATGAAAGTAATGTGCAGACCATAAAGAGCTTGCTCGGGTCCACTTCATTACAGATCACGCATGCTGCCGATCAGGTACATGTATTTCATTGCCGTACATTTGATAAAATAGCTTTGTTAGATTTATTAATGTCCCAGCCTCCCTGGCAACAATTTTCAGTCATGTCCTGCAAAGTGAATTACTTCAGGGAGTCTACAGTATCATATTTGTGGACATAAGACAGCAGTGGGACAGGGGTTCCAGTCTAGGATCTCTTGCTCCCTCCCAAGTCCAATGCAATACCACTAAGCCACAAGGCTCACTGGATCAAATGAGTCATGACTAAAGAAAACCTGTCTTCAGGACTTCCAACCAGCTTTGACACAAACCAGGCTGTGCAGTCACAGACGAAAGCTAGAAGCTTTAAATTTTTGATTATAAATAGAAGAGGAATTGTACAATCCAAGTAGCGAAAAAAAAAAAATGGCGCTGATCTGTTGTGTATCTACTACACAGTTTAGCTCATTTTTATATATTTTGGACCCAATTTTAAACACACCTCAATATGGTGATCAGTTTTGCAATGCTGTACAAATTTTCTGGGTGACTTGAACCATTGCTTGCATATGTTACACTGGGGGACAGATTTCTGTGGAATAAACAAAGATACTGTATAGAGGTGTTTAACATACTGGTGTATTCATAAGACAGTCTACTTGTCCCAGTAACTAGGACTTAATATATGCCCAATGGGGCTGACTGGGGGTTAAATTTTGATAGACTTAGAAGCAACATTTTGTGGAAACAAGAGTAACACTTTTGAAAGTGTGTCCAATTAGAAGAGCCGTGATGCGAGAAAACCGGTCTTCAAGGTTTCCGACCAGGTCTGACATAAACCGACCTGTGCAGCTACAGAAAAGTGCTAGAAGCTTGAAATTACGGATTTAAGAAGAGGAATTGTACTATCTGAGTAGCGAAAACAAAGGCGCTGATCAGCTTCGCAGTTACTGCAAAGCTGATCTGTGCCTTTGTTTTCGCATAGGCAAAAATCCGGTTTTCTAATGATGCGGCTCAGAAAATATCTATTATATGGAATTTCTTGCAAAAACTATGTATGTATCTACTACAATATTTGTACAGCTTTGCAATACTTTTTCACCAGAGGTCCAGAACTCTTAATTACTGGGACACATAGAAGCTGTGCTATAATTAGCCTAACAAATGATCTGCATATATTCAATTTTTTGTGTTTTGTAAAGGCAAAATAATATAGATCCTGTTCAGACTGCCCTCTTGACTACTTTTTTTTTCACCAGGAATATATGAGAGGATGAAACGAGCTATAAATACAGATCATTTACTCCTGAAAACAAGAATCATGTTCACTAAATCAAGGTTATGTTCTGAATGTGTAGTGTTGTTAAGTGTGAAAATTATTCTAACAGAAGGGTTAAGAATAGTCATGCCTTGACTCTAGGGCCAGTCGACAACAAAAGACATAAGAGCCACCTCATGGGAAAACCAACAATCTGCATAGGCGAAAACAAAGGCGCAGATCAGCTTCGCGGTAACCGCGAAACTGATCAGCGCCTTTGTTTTCGCCACTCGGATAGTACAATTCCTCTTCTACTTAAATCTGAAATTTCAAGCTTCTAGCTCTCTTCTGCGCTAATACAGGCCGGTTTGTGTCGGACCTGTTCGGAAACCACATTGCTGGTTTTCCCGCGAGGCGGCACATAAAGTACTGACCTAAAGTGACTATGTTTGGACAGATTCAAATGAATATGTTTTGATTAACAATTTTGCAGAATCATCTCTATCACCAAAATCACAATCAAAATCATTTGAGCCGCATCGTGAGAAAACCGGATTTTTGCCTATGCGAAAACAAAGGCGCAGATCAGCTTCGCAGTAAATGCGAAGCTGATCAGCGCCTTTGTTTCGCTACACGGATAGTACAATTTCTCTTCTTCAAAAATCCGAAATTTCGAGCTTCTAGCCTGCTTCTGTGACTGTACAGGTCGGTTTGTGTCGGACCTGGTCGGAAACCCCAAAGACCAGTTTTCTCGCGTCGCGGCTCATTTGAGAATGATTTTTTTCTCCAACATATTAAATATCCTCAAATATGGCTCTACATTATTTGATAAATCAAGGCAAAATATTCTCAACGCTTCAATCCTACAAAAGAATGAACCTAAAGCAGCAAGAAATACCTTTTTATGTAAATCACTCTCAAGATGTGCACAATAGATATTGTAGTTAGAGAAAGAAGGAATCGAGCAGAGTTTGCAACCGGCCCGACGTAGAGACTCTCGTTCCTGACAGAGGGGGAAGAAAACAGACAAAAAAGAGATTACAATGATGACTAAAGAGAGAAAAAATAGAGGCTGATTGTTCAAATATTTTGAAGTAATGAGTGGTTCAATTATTCATTGTGGTAGTAAATCTTTTATCTTACAAATTGACTATTTTTATGTTGCTAAGCCAAAATGGGTAGTTCCTTCAGTTGTGTGGTTGTCATTATTCAAGGAGTTCACCTTTCAACAATGAGATTATGTATTTAGGCTAAGGAAGCTTTGAACAAGTAGCAACACATGCGTGTATGATAATGACAAAATGAAGATTGCCATTGAAAGAAATGGTAAAGTCAGTTTTGATATTATTTCAGGGGTAGTTTAAAGATGTTGTTTAAAGAACACAAATAGTGTGCCATACAAAGGGAACAAAACATGGTACTATATGAGAAGTGAGAAAACCAGGCTTCGGGTTTCCGAACAGGTCTGGTACGAATTGGCCTGTACAGTAACAGAAGAAAGCTAGAATCTTGAAATATGGGGTACAAATAGAAGAGGAAGTGTAGCGAAAACAAAGAAGCTGATGAGCTGTACAGTTACTGTACAGCTGATCTGCATCTTTGCTTTCGCAAAAATCCAATTTTCTCATCATGCAACACCTACCTTATGTTCTGGTGTTTCCTTGTGGTCTTTATACGCTCCTGTGAACTTTCTGTCACATGTACGACAATGGCTCTCCCTGAAAATTACCAAAAGCATATGATCATCCTACAATAAATTGCCCTTTCTTAAAACTGTCAGCATCTATCATGCTAACAAGTACACAGCTTTATTTGCAAATGGCTGATTTCAACAGTGTTGAAAATCTTCTTAAATGATGGTTTAAGATAATATTCATCTCTTTTGAACTATGTTCTTTTTGATAAAATGAATGCATCTTGACCCAAATATGATCAGATGAAGGCAAAGAGGACAAGATTTGATCAGTATATTTAAATTAAAAAATTCAGACTCTTCCTCTTTACTCATATTCCTCAGCCCTAAGCCTAGACTGCTGGTATGATTTGATATTATAGTCTGTTTTTATGAGCCCTGGGCATTACGATCAATAGTCTGAGCCTATGCACAGTGATCCCCAAGGCCTAGACTGCCGTTTACTTACATTGCTTTTCCAGGTGAACCCTTATCAGAAGATCCCTTCTTATCTGCCTGTTTCCTTCCCTCCACATTCTTGATATGACTCTCCACCTGTAGTCGGGCTGCTATCTCCTTGGATTTTTTCTCTGAGACAGTCATCACTGTCTCCATCTTATTCCTGTGTTTCTGGCCTGTAAGGTGGTTCTGGAAGCTCTGCAATTACAAATGAGCCTGTGCATGAGAAAACCAACAATTTGGGTTTCGACCAGGTCTGACACAAACCGGACTGCATAGTCACAGAAGACAGCTAGAAGCATGAAATTTCGTATGTAGGAAGAAGAGGGATTGTACTATCCATGTAGCGAAAACAAAGGCGCTGATCAGCTTCGCGGTTACCGCGAAGCTGATCTGCTTCTTTGTTTTCGCATATGCAGATTGTTGGTTTTACCATGAGGTGGCTCAAATCGGATTGTAAATTATGGGTAGAAATGTCATGACACGGTTTCTAAAATTGATGCCCTAGTAGGGTATTTGGCAATATAGGGATGTTGGCAAATTAATCTATAAAGGGATATTTTGCAACAAAAAAAAGGATATGGGATCCTTACAGCAACCAAAACTGGAAGAATCTTCATGTACAGATGACCCACACCAGTCATTATCCTGCAGGATAAATTTGATGCTCAGTTGAGACTTGACAATGAATCTTTTTAATATAACCTCGGGGTTGGACCCCAACCATAGTGCAATAAAAAGATTGTGGAGTGTTTGTACTAACCTTCTCCGAGAAACAGCCAACGTTACACACATTACAGTGGTACTGTGGCTTCTGCTGCTCTTTCTTCGGTTTCTGGAACAGAAAATATGAGCCTCTGTGTGAGAAAACCGACAATTAGGGTTTCTGACCAGGTCCAACACAAACCAGAGGACCAATGGTGCTGTAAACGCTCACCTGAGTCTGCTGCATATACCAATAAACATGTTTGAATATTATGGTATTAAACCCCAGTGCAGGGGCAGATGAAGCCCTTGGGCCGTTTTCTTTTTTCAGAATAATCAATATTCTGTCCATTTGCCAATTTCTTGCTGGCTTTTCCCTTCAAATGACATTTTGACAGTTTTTCCCATTCAAATGCATGGGCAACCCATGTTGACCCTGCCATAAACTTGGTCAAGGTCATCACAGGGTCATGATTTATATATACATTGTAGTACTATAGCCATGGATGCTTCACGCCAAGTTTCACTGAAATCAATCTATTGGTTTCAGAGAAGATATTTGAAGGGTTTTTACCATATATGGGCATAGTGGCCATCTTGGTCATGTGACCTAGATTATTAATATATACATTGGTTCCCCCATCCTATAGATGCTTCACATAAAATTTGGCTTCAATTGGCCAAGTGGTTTTAGTCTTTTAGAGGAGAAGATGTTTGAATATTATGGTAATATTTATGTATATTGCCCCTTGGTGTGGGCATATGAGCCCTTGGGTCCATTTTTTTTTTTCAGAATCATTAATATTTAGTCCTACTACCCATTTCCTGCAAGATTTTCACCTCAAATGACTTTTTAAAAGTTTTCCCCATTCCAATGCATTGGCGACCTATGTTGACCTTGTCGTAAAATAGGTCAAGGTGACCACAGGGTCATGATTTATATACACATTGTAGTACTTCAGCCTTTGGTGCTTCATGCCAAGTTTCTTTGAAATCGAACTATCAGATTCGGAGAAGAAGATTTTTGAAGGGTTTTTACCATATATGGGCATGGCAGCCATCTTGGTCATGTGAACTAGATAATTTATATATACATTAATTCCCCCATTCCATAGATGCTTCACATAAAATTTGGCTTTGATTCGCCAAGGGGTTTCAGAGGAGAAGATGTTTGAATATTATGGTAATATACATATTGCCCCGGGGTGGGGGCAGATGAGCCCCTGGGGTCCATTTTTTTTCAGAATCATTAATATTCAGTCCTACTGCCCATTTCCTGCAAGACTTTCACTTTAAATGACATTTTAAAAGTTTTCCCTATTCAAATGCATTGGCGACCTATGTTGACCTTGCCGTAAAAAAAGGTCAAGGTCATCACAGTGTCATGATTTATATATACATTGTAGTACTTTAGCCGTCGATGCTTCATGCCAAGTTTCTTTGAAATCGATCCACCGGTTCTGGAGAAGAAGATTTTTGAAGGGTTTTTACCATATATGGGCACTGCGGCCATCTTGGTCATGTGACCTGGATTATTTATATACACATTGATTACCCCTTCCTATTGATGCTTCACATAAAATTTGGCTTTGATTGGTCAACCGGTTTCATAGGAGATGATGTTTGAATATTATGGTAATATACATGTATATTGCCCCGGTTGGGGGCATAAGGGCCCCTGGTGTCCAATTTTTTTCAGAATCATTAATATTCAGTCCTACTGCCCATTTCCTGCAAGACTTTCAATTTAAATGACATTTTAAAAGTTTTCCCCATTCAAATGCATTGGCGACCTATGTTGACCTTGCCGTAAAATAGGTCAAGGTCATCACAGGGTCATGATTTACATACATATTGTAGTGCTTGAGCCATCAATGCTTCATGCCAAGATTCGTTGAAATCAGTCCACCGGTTCTGGAGAAGAAGATTTTTGAAGGGTTTTTACCATATATGGGCATGGTGGCCATTTTGGTCATGTGACCTGGATTTCTTATATACACATTGGTTCCCCCTTCCTATAGATGCTTCATATAAAATTTGGCTTTGGTTGGCCAAGCGGTTTCAGAGAAGATCTTTGAAATTGTGGACGGACGGACGGACGACGGACGGACGGACCTTGGATCATGGCCATCCTATAAGCTCACCTTATGAGCCTAACGGCTCAGGTGAGCTAACCAGCCTGTATAGTCACAGAAGATACCTAGAAGCTTTAAATTTCAGATGAAGGAAGAAGAGGGATTGTACTATCCATGTAGCGAAAACAAAGGCGCTGATCAGCTTCGCGGTCACCGTGAAGCTTTTGTTTTCGCATATGCAGATTGTTGGTTTTCTTATGCAGCGGCTCAATTATCTCTTAATGTGACAAAATAATATATTTCCATATTTGAGAGCCCAAATGTATCAGGCAATGATTTAAAGGGAAAGGCAAGGTTGAAATACAATGCATCTTAAATGAAAGAACTCGCCTTGCTTAACAATATGGTACATCTTTTACTAAAATCAGATGCAAAATAAGAAAGTTATGACGGTTTGAATATTCATCAATGTTTTTTAATGGAGGCAGCCATCTTGGATATTCATGAGGCTTTATGACGTCATAAAGCCCTAATTAAATATGCATAATCAATATAAACGAAACACTATTAATATTTTTCTGTTAATGTTTGTTTGAATGTTTTCTACTATTGATTTGCTATCACTTCTAGACATATTTCACCATGTAAGTTTTGAAATATGAATTTTATTCAAAGTTTAAGATTTTACAGTTTTCTAATTAAATATTCAACATGGCCTCCAAAAGTCACTTCGTTCCAAAATTTCAAAAGTCAATATCTCACTTATTCATTGACGTATTTGAACAAAATTTGCGCCAAAATGTTTGCTTTGACTAGTTCTTTTATTTAAAAGGTATTGTTGTTGAATATTGCGCTCTCCTTTAAGAGGCATCATGCTTGCAGCCTACAACTGAGGTTCAATTCTCTAAACCTGCTCTCTCCTTTCTAATAAATAGCATTACTCAAAGCATTTTATGGTTACTGGCTGTAGTCTACTGTTCTACACTATTTTTTGCTTTTTTCTTTCATTTTAGTTGTTTTTATACCATGCTCAATAAAATGAATTTCAAAATTTTAATGAATTCTAAATTAACATAAAACTTTTAGGAAATTTAGGTCAATCATATATAGTGTCTGAATGCTATTATGCCAACAATTTGTAAGCCTTTTCATTTTGTGATAGATAAAGTCATTTATTTCAGTCATAGGTGAGATGAGCATCCAAAAAAGTATTTTTAAAAACTCTTGGTCCAGAATCCACCTACCCCATCAGCATCATTGACAGACCTCCCTTTCTTATGCTTTGTGACGGTTACAGTGAGGTTACTCTCCGCCATTTTCCCATCTTTGTCGACATCCATTTTCTCCTCCCCTACTATCATGACATCATCATCCTTGCCATCATCTCCCATCAACTTATTCAGCTCATCTTCATCCATCTAAAATTGGCATGTTTCATAAAAATTCCATGATATTACTAAATTGAAAAGAGAGAGGAGCATGATGGTCTGGTGGTAGAGCATCAGACTCTGAATCAAGAGGTCCTGGGTTTGATCCAATTCACATTAACTCCCCAGAGCACTAGCTAATACTCAGAAAGTGATGGCTCCATCCAAGCATGACTGAAAAATTGTTGACTGGGATGTTAAGCCTCAAATACAAAGAAAGTAGACCAGAATTTGTTTGTTTCAGGTAAAGAATAAAAAAAATTCTACAAAGATATTCTGCAATTTCCAAACCTTTCTCAGACAAGATATACTGGTGTCTCATTTGTTGTAATATTTTGTGCATATGCAACCAACGAGTTGGACAAAGTATTACTCAAAACATCCTTTAAGTATAAGTGGATTGAACTAAATTATACCAATGGGTGGAAAGTCCACTAAACTTATTTGGGTAGCATGATACTGATGGGTGACTGAATCCAATGATATGGATGGAAAGGCCACTAAGCTTATTTGGAACATATTTAGGAAGCCCACTAACCTTGAGTTCATCAGCTGTTCCCACATCCTCAGTTGACTCCTCAGTTGTAGGGTTAGCTGGATCATATTTATCCCCACTAGTATCCCCATCAATAGTCACTGTGATCTTGGTATTAACTGTCCTCCCTGACTTAGCATCCTGTTTAACACCTTTGGTATCTTTAGTCTTGTCATCGGCCTTGTTATCTTTCTTGTCTTTGCTAGAGGTTTCCTTCTTGTTGTCTTTAGTTTTGTTGTCCTTCCGGTTATCATGACGAGACCCTCCACTCCTTCTTCCTGCAATTTAACTTAATATGTTTCATTCAAGGTAGGGTACTCAGGAAATTTAAAATGAAATCTTTACTCAGAGAAACAAATTATGTCTTCCACCACAAACGGATTTTCTGTCCACAGACGTTTGTACTTAAGCATTTTCATCATGATGAGTTCAATTTTGATTTTCTTATGAAGAATATTATTTAAGTCTTCAATCACTGCAAGCGAACCGATCAAAGACAGCTTTTGCTGTTTTCAAAGTAATTTTAAACCTCAGTTTTATTGTCACTGCTCTTGCATATACATGTAGTAAGTTTTAATTTTTATTTGAATGTTAGGATAACAATCCAAATAAAACAGAACTATTAAAGAACAAATTAACAATAACAGATAATACTGCTATTTATAAAATATTTTACTTACCTTTCTGAAAAAGAAGACTATTAATGATGGTTAATTACAGACAAGTGTATTTAAAGCAATCAACTCCACAACCATCATCCAACAGAATATGTAATTCCTCATAGGGGATCTGTTCATTCAGACACAAAGTGTATGTACACATTAAATGAAATCAAAAGGTAAAAGTAGGCAATGATCATGATAATAATAACATAACAGAGTAATTGCTGCTTAAGGGACAGTAACTGTGGCAATGTGATGAAGCTAATGAATTTTAGGAAAAGAAACGGCTAATAATGTCAGTCTGAGACTCTGATACATATTTCCTTAGGGATAATTAATCTTGATGTGGCAAAGGCAAAACTTTGTTCTGTGTTCTTCTGATAATAGCAGGCATTTAAGGCATCCAATATAACAAGTAGAGAACAGAAAACAAGATGATACATTACAGGACTTGTGAAACTGTGGACCAAGAATTCATAAAGGATCCAATTTACAATTACACACAATTCATGATCCTCTTTTCCAATGGTACACAGACAATGGATCTGAATTTTCTAAAACCAACTAACATATTGTCAAGCCATTTTCTTGTAAAAGGTTAATTCACCTGAGAAATGCACAATACTGTAAAGTGAGTATTACTGCAATCAAAGAAAACCACAGGGCATGTTTTGTCTAAAATGGTGATTCTCAAGCTGATACTCTCTGACAATGGTAAGGAGTTTACTGTCAACATGATATGAGCCCCCTCGTGGGAAAACCAACAATGTGGTTTCCGAACAGGTCCGACACAAACCGACCTGTACAAGCACAGAAAAGAGCTAGAAGCTTGAAATTTCGGATTAAAGTAGAAGAGAAATTGTACTATCCGAGTAGCGAAAACAAAGGTGCTGATCAGCTTCGCAGTTACTGCGAAGCTGATCTGCGCCTTTGTTTTCGCCTATGCAGAGTGTTGGTTTTCCCATGTGTTGGCTCATATAGTTACAGCTTACGAAACATACAAGTAGAAGACTAATGAAGCCTTCTGTTCTTCATAAGAAAATGGAAGCTTTGCAAAAGTGATGCAAAGGAATTACAATCAAATTCTATTGAAGAAAGAGTGAAAATGGTGGAGTGTTTGCATTAATGATCAATGGCTACCAGATTCTGTTAATCCAATATTAAGTATACAAAAAAATAATGTCATACCACACACACGGAGGCCCACATTAGAAAATAAGACTGAGCAACCACTTAGAAACTACAAATGATTTAAGTCTTTAAGCAACTTGGGAAATGGCATGAACACTACATGATATGAAAAAGCATGAAATTGAGAAATGAACACCTTTTCTACTCAGCCTATCCAATAATCAAATTTACAACAAAAAAAATGTTTTGTCTGGGGATACATTTTTACATCTACAACATTTAACAGGGCTTAATCTTAATCAAGTTTCATAACAACAAAATCCTAGTCAATAAGAGCTACATGTATTTACATAAAATAAAAGATTTTAAAAATACATCCAGGCATCTACTCCTAAAAATGTTCATTTTAAGAAATGATTAAGAATTATTTCTTTCAGAGCCAAACCCTGTTCTCTGAAGTAAAATGACAACAAATATAAAATAACCAAAAATACACACAGACAAGATACACAGTAAATGTAATGTGACTGACAGCTTTTACCTCCCACCATGAACAGAATGGGCAGTAATTAGAGATACTTTGAAACATAGACCAGCCAAACAGATATTCGTCCTGAAAAATGCTTTACCACAATTCTATTTTTCACAGGGTGGACAGGAACTCCAACATTGAAAGGCAAAACAGTAAGCAATGATCAGGATCTGGTGCCATCAGAACCAAAACCCCACTCCAAAACATTAGGTGGAAAACCTGATACTGATCAGATATCTTAAGCTGAGTGAGCAGCTATTTCCCAGAAAGTGGCTACTCGGTGACCTAAAGTTAAGTAAATATGAATATGCCATAAAAGGAGCAAACAATACAAAAAAGTGATACCTAAACACAAAACAAATACAACCACAACAGAAGTACCACCTTGGAATGGTCAGTTATATAAAATTACCAGTTTTAAAGGGGGAAATGTAAACTGATTGCAAGCATTGACAAAATACAGGATGTCAGAGACAAAACTAAATTTCTATCCAACAACATACAGATCTACAAGCACAATCTCATTTATTTTAGGATATTTCATGTCACATAAAAAGGGGAAAACAAAGTCTTATTGTCGTAACTGGACGTAATATCTTGATGAAAGCTATCTCTAGACATAAGTAGAATCTCTAATATAACAATGAAGAACTAACCCTGGCAAGGTAACTGTTAAATAGTTTAGTCTCTTCTTCAAATGAATTTTAAGAGGGGCAAAACAAAATATATCTAATGTGAAGCATATGCTTTTACCAGGTAGGTTTTATTGAAAAAAGCTTGTGTTTTAATATCAGGCAGGGGGTAGTTATTTTCTTCTATTTGGGCATTACCAGCCTTCTCTTGAAAATTTAGAAGGTTTATGGTGGAATGTAGAAACCCAAATCTACTTTGCCAAGGGTACTGGGTGGCCTATGTGAAAGCCCTATAATTGAAAAGGGTTGACATAAGATGCTTCTCCATTTCAAAGCAATGAGTTATAACCCAAAGGAAAAACTGGAAGTTTAGAAGCAAGAAGCACCCTTCTCCATACCTGTGTCTCCCTGGTCTTTTTTCTGTGGAGATTGATCAGTGCGGGGTTTGCTCCGATCAGAGCTCCTGTCTTGTTGCCTCCTATTTTGCTGGTCTCTACGATTGTCTGGCCTATTGGGACCTCTCCTCCTGTCGGGTGATGGCTGAAAGATTGGGCAGATAACTGCAGGGTCAGAAAAATTAAGTAATGGTTGGACTATCCCTAAGGTAGGGACTTCATTGATACCACATACATGTACAAAGGGGAAAATGAAAACAAAATCGGAACTGTTTTAACAGCATCTGTGCACTTTGGATGAAGTCTCAGAAAAAATTAATTTACAGCACAGAATTTCCTCTTTGCAGAAGACTGTACACTCTGGTTCAGAGACTGAAATGTAAAAGATAAATGAAAATAACGTAGTGTAGCGTTTCTGGCAGACTTCAATTTTCTGCAGCTGCAATAGTGACAAGGGTTAAAGCTACAGTTTGATTTAAGGTTCCCATGTCAGGTGTGGTCAGATCAGGTACGATATGAGAATGACCTGAGCTTGAATGATTTGGGGGGTTTATTTTTTAGACCTTTAGAACATGGCCAATTTTGCTACAAACTGTGAAACACTGATCATTTGCAAACATCAGATTGCAATTCTTAGTGCAGTTTGATTGGCCATTAACTCACAAACGCTCTAGTGGAATCTTGTCGAAGGGGAAGAATGGCCTTTTAAAAGGTTTCATGAAAAAGCAAGGATCATGACACATGTATCAACACACCTGGCGGACATCAGTAATGATCAAAATACCCTGAAAAGGCTCCAATCTGGCAAGGAACAAGAAAAGACATAAAAACAAACATTTTCCTCAATAATGCTCATCGTAGCATTTCATTTAATTCTTTGGGACTGCTACATTGAAAAGATAAAGCCGCTAAGAAAAATGTGCATTTGAAGATGAAAATTGCTGACATGAAGGCTTGTGGTTTAAAGCATTCCCTTTTCTTTATCAAAGGAATCAAAGAATGTCTGTAGTCAGGAAAATGTAGAGATGTCTTATTAATACTTAATAACAAGCTTTGGATATGTAAAAAGCTGTGCCTATCCACAAGCTTTTAAGGGATGAAATGTATAGAACTGGTGTTCACTGAACACTAAACACAGAAGAACATCAAAAGATCTGAAAAGTTAAGAGTAGGTGGACCAAGATGATAATTAATTGAAATATTGTTTGTCCTTTAATCTCCATTGGTCCCAAATCTACAAGATATAAATTGGTCATTGGTCCCAATCTACAGTGCTATATACAAAAATATATCTTACCTCTCTCCTAGGCCTCTTATCTCCTGGCCTATTCACTCTGTCACCTGGCCGTTTGCCCAGACGATTGCCTCCTGGATAATCCAGTAATGACGGAATCCCTCCCTGAACGCCACCACCTGGCCTAACAGAACCTGGAGCCTCACCAAGAAGACCATCAGATTTCCCCATCCTCCTCTGCTGTTGTTGCTGCATTGGTCTCATTCTCTGTTGTTCCTGCTGCATGATCTGCACTGCTCTCATCTGTTCAGCTCTCAGTTGTTCCTCTCTCAGTTGTTCCTCCCTCTGGACCCTCATCTGTTGTTCTCTCTGTAGTCTCAACTGCTCCTCTTGTTGTTGCTGGAGTCTCATCTCTTCTTCTCTCAGCATGATCATCCTCTTCTCCTCTGCCTGCCGGGCTAGCACTCTCTCCTGCTCTGCCAGGAGTCTCTCACGCTGGGCCAGAGCCCTCTCCCTATCAGACGCCCTATTATCTTCCAACAGTGGCCGAGGACCTAGTAAACTCCTGGGCTGCTGACCACTTGAGCGTTCTGTGTCCCTATATCCTTGTCCATCATTGTACTGACCACTGCCAAGGAGACCTACAGTACAAAAATACAAGCTGTAACAGAAAAGGGCTTCAACATAACTGACTTTACATTTCTGAATATACAGACGATAATCATAACAATTGAGCTCAGTAAAAATGAGCTATTGCTTCATTATGAACTATAATCTGAACTTAAGTGGCAAATTATGCCCTTAAAATATAGTAACACCTATTCTAAACTCTCTAAAATATACACAGAAAACATTTTCATGAACCAAACATGACATTCCCCTGCAATTTGGAGTCCTCAAGCCTCAGTTCAGGACATTAAGTATGTCATGACATCCTGATGTTGGGTAGGTCCCATAAAATGAACATCCTGACTTGACCATAGCTGCTGCCTGGAATGTTATAAATGACAATCTATGGACATACCTCCAGAGTTTCTTCTATTATCCATGTCACCCATTCGGTACTGGTCTGACCCTGCCTGGCTGGACGGCCTGCCCATGTCTCCCATCTGGTTCCGCATACCCATCTGACCCATTCCCATATCAGATCTCTGCTGTGTGCCACCTTTCAGAATGCCTCTCATACCTAAAAGAAAACAAACATCAGAGCCTTCACATGAGAAAACAACAATTTAGGTTTACCACCAGGTCCTAAACAAACCGGCCTGTGCAGTCACAGATGCAGGTTAGAAGCTTGAAATTTTGGATTTTAGAAGAGGAGGGATTATACTATATGTTACTGCACAGCTGATCTGCAACTATGCAGATTGTTTGTTTTTTCATGCCAATGCTCTTCATACATATGTCTGTTTCACAGGTCTGCTCAACAAATGAAACTGACGTCACAAAGAACTGGAGCTGAAAGATCATGCAACATGTCCAATAAAAAGACAACAATAAAGGTGCTGAATTTCACAGATGTTTCAGTAGGACCACATCTATGTCGTTAACCTCAAATCAAGAGAGAGTAAATACACGGTCCTTGAAGTGCCAAAGTTAAAAGAAAAGAAACAAATACAAATACAGGAAAAAGCTAGGCATCCAAACAAAGACAAAGTAGCAAGTACTCCAAACAAAACAATCAACCCTTTTTCTATCCCCAAAACATAACTACTCCGTACATGCATACATAATTCATAATATTCACAAATTGTAGAGACAACCACAAGCAAATTTAAAAGCTTTGTATAAATATGATTCAGATTTCTAAAGAAATGAGCCGCCTCATGAGAAAACCAACAATCTGCATAGGCGAAAACAAAGACGCAGATCAGATTCGCGGTAACCGCGAAGCTGATCAGCGCCTTTGTTTTCGCTACACGGATAGTACATTTCCTCTTCTTCTTAAATCCGTAATTTCAAGCTTCCAGCCTGCTTCTGTGACTGTACAGTCTGATTTGTGTCGGACCTGTTCGGAAACCACATTGTTGGTTTTCCCACGAGGAGGCTCAAATGAAAAGGAATATCTCCAGGTTTACATCTGACTAGCAACTGGTCCATGGTTGACGTAACTGTTAAAATAAGAATTTCTCGAGAATTCAAAGCAACAATCTGTAGCCTTGGTGTATGGCTAGCATGCCTATCACAAATCAATTGCTTTGCAAGTATATATGTGAGACTCTTCTGATCAGTCACCTGGTCAATCATGATAAAATATTTAAAAGAGATATATGAGAGAACATGAAATAATCCTTTTAATCCTCAAGTTAATGAGAATGTATGTTAAGATCATTTTTTTTACATTTAAAATTTAAACTGGGAAGAATAGACAAGTGGCAAAGTGACACAGTGATGAAGTGATGAAAGTATACATATGAAATAACATACCAATTGCATGATCAAATCATATGTATGTGAGAATTTTTTTTTTTTTTTATCATTCATCTTATCATTGGTTTAAGTGAGTTAAGTTGTACTCGAAAGAAGAGAATCATTATTATCAGTGGTCCATTTTAAGAGAATAACATCAGATTATATTTCTGATGACCACTAGCCTAGAAATGAGTAGAGAAATGATCATTTAAAAGGAGAGAGCACATTTTTGTTTAAAGAGTATAATATGATCATTTATCTGATCAAAATTCAATGAATGGACAGTGTTAACAGAGTACATTTAAATGATCATTCATCAGTTTATTGGTTGAAGTGAGGAGAGTACAGCTTACATGAGATCAACTCACAATAAGAGCTGTCGCAGGACAGCGTAGCTCGCCTGACTTGTGCTTTGCCACTAAATCTATTAAAATCTATGACCAAAGACATTGACCTCAATGTCACTCAGGTGGGCCGTGATGGTACAGCATAAAACTACCAACATGCTAAGTTCGATTTGATCCATCTACATACACTTGATATAAATAAAATTTCTAAGCCTGCGACCTTGACCACAGGTGAGTCAAGATGCTACAACATAAAACTTAATAAAACTTAATAATAATATCTAACAGCAAAGTATCAACTAGATCCATCCATCTGTTCCAGCAATATACAGTTCAAAACACTTTAAGCAAAAGCTTTAACATAAAATTTCAAAGTCTGTGACCTTGAACTCAAGGTCACGCAGGTGGGTCATGATGGTACAGCATAAAGATTCAGACCTATATCTACCAACATGCAAAGTATCAACTTGATCAATCTACATATCCAAGAGATATAGATTTATAAAAACTTTAACCAAAAATTTAAACACAAAATTTCTAAGTCTGTAACCTTGACCTCAAGGTCACCCAGGTGGGTCATGATGATACAGCACAAAACTTCAGACCAATATCTACCAACATGCAAAGTATCAACTTGATCCATCAACAACTTCAAGAGATATAGACTTATAAAAACTTTAACCAAAAACTTAAACCCAAAATTTCTAAGTCTGTGACCTTGACCTCAAGGTCACCCAGGTGGGTCATGATGGTACAGCACAAAACTTCAGACCAATATCTACCAACATGCAAAGTATCAACTTGATCCATCAACAACTTCAAGAGATATAGACTTATAAAAACTTTAACCAAAAACTTAAACACAAAATTTCTAAGTCCGTGACCTTGACCTCAAGGTCACCCAGGTGGGTCATGATGGTACAGCACAAAACTTCAGACCAATATCTACCAACATGCAAAGTATCAACTTGATCCATCAACAACTTCAAGAGATATAGACTTATAAAAACTTTAACCAAAAACTTAAACACAAAATTTCTAAGTCCGTGACCTTGACCTCAAGGTCACCCAGGTGGGTCATGATGGTACAGCACAAAACTTCAGACCAATATCTACCAACATGCAAAGTATCAACTTGATCCATCAACAACTTCAAGAGATATAGACTTATAAAAACTTTAACCAAAAACTTAAACACAAAATTTCTAAGTCCGTGACCTTGACCTCAAGGTCACCCAGGTGGGTCATGATGGTACAGCACAAAACTTCAGACCAATATCTACCAACATGCAAAGTATCAACTTGATCCATCAACAACTTCAAGAGATATAGACTTATAAAAACTTTAACCAAAAACTTAAACACAAAATTTCTAAGTCCGTGACCTTGACCTCAAGGTCACCCAGGTGGGTCATGATGGTACAGCACAAAACTTCAGACCAATATCTACCAACATGCAAAGTATCAACTTGATCCATCAACAACTTCAAGAGATATAGATTCATAAAAACTTTAACCAAAAACTTTAACATTTTGAGCAACGCCGACGCTAACGCTAACGCCGACGCTAACGCCGACGCCGACGCCGGGGTGACTGCAATAGCTCTTCCTGTACTTTCGTACAGGCGAGCTAAAAATGAAGTGAGGAGAGTATATTGGATAATAGTATGATTACAGGTTGAAATGAAGAGAGAACATGTACTTTGTACATTTGAGAGAAAACATTTTAAGTATCATTCATATCACAGGCGCTCGACGACTGGACTTTACCGTTATTTCAATGCTGAGTGTCTACTTATGAGCGACTTTGTAAAAGGTCTCACCCATTGCCTTCGTCAAAAATAAGCATAGTCGCCCGTAAACTTATATTTTATACCACCACCTGTCTACTTGGATGGGATCCCGAATGTTTTTGTATGGTGACCTTTCGTTTCTAGAAATCAGTGGAAGGTCACTGTAGATATCGTATGAAAGAATCAATCCTACTGGATAATTGTATTGCATTGTTGCCATGACACTAGATCACAAAGTGTTTTGACTGGATATTAAATCAAGCAACCTACGAAAACCAACGTAACACATATCACGCGCTGGCGCAACACGTCGTGTGACCAGTTTATTTATAGTAATGTCACGGCTAGATTGCCGATTTCATTCGGGATGTCCTCCAATTCTGTAGAATGCTTTAATTGTTAGTTTTTACGGGCGGTTGTGCTTATTTTGAATGAAGGCAACGGGCGAGACCTTTAACAAAGACACTCATGTGTAAACAGCCAGCATTGAAATAACGGTAAAGGGTGAAGTATGAGTTTGAGATTCGGGGAATCCCATGACCCCAATTAAACTAGGACACCGCGTTTCCGACCTTGTCTATATTGTAGCCCATAGACGAGGGTTGATTGAGGATTGATAGAAAAGGTTTTAAAGGTAAAATAATTGCATGAACATATCGTAAGGGTCTCCAAACGGGTGAAAATGCAAAAAAAAAACAAGAAAAAGCAGCAAAGCTGCGGGAGTTTATATACTCTATTTCATCCAGAGTTTAGGCAAAAACCAACAACGGGTATCAGAAACACCAGTCCTAAGAACAATTTCAGTTACTGTTTAAAGCTTGAGCAAGATTGACACTGATATGAAGGTGTAAGTACATATATATGGAGTTGGCTATATGCCGGATTGTCCTCAAGGTTGCAGCGATCTGGATGTGAGAGCATATGTAAACTGTATGCTCACTTTGTAAGCCAGAAAGCTCAGGTGAGCTCAAGATGGTGTAATACGTTTGGCAATACTTAATGACAGCTGATTTCCAGCCTTTACCGAAAGCATGTGGGTTATTTTGCGAAATTTAACTTCTGTTCTTTTTTCGTCAATGGCAAGTGCCTGATGTGATGTCGGGATGCAAATCATAGTGATCACGATGACTCTATGAAAAGGCTACTTACTTTTCTATATGTTTACATGAATGTCTCATTAGTCATTACACAAAAGTCTTTCATTATTTGGTTAACTTGCACTTTGTTAAGTTTCTGTCAAAGCACAACATGATGTGTTAGGAACATTTTAATCAGAGGACCATTGGTCCTGAGAACGCTCACCTGAAGCCTGATCTTGGAGCATTAATATTGAAATGACCTTGACCTAAGTCACTTTGAATAATGTCATAATTTATTCACTTCATTAGTTGTCTGCATCTGTCAAGTTTCAGGTCTCAGGCTGCATTTTCACCTTTTCCCATGTAAAAGCCAGTTTCCAAAATTGACATGCTGTAAAATAGGTCAAGGTCATCCTTGGGTCATCATTTGTACAACCTATGATGGGATAAGGTCCCTGATGCTACATACCAAGCTTCGTGAAAATCTGCCCACCGGTTCTGGAGAAGAATATTTTGAGCATTTGTTGGCATGTGGCCGTGTTGAGCATTGTCAGTATTCGACCCAGACTAGTTGCACACAAAATGTTGTTCCCCCTAAGCATGGAGACCTTGGGTCAAGGTCAATAAATGACCTTGGCCTTAATAAATTACATACCTTCATTGGCTCCATTAGTTGTTTGCATCTAGCAACTTTCAAGTGTCAGGCTGAAACAGTTTCCAAAATATCCATTGTTTTCGCCTTTCCCCATGTAAAAGCCTTTGTTTCCAAAATTGAACTTACCATAAAATATGTCAAGGTCATACCAGGGTCATCATTTGAACAAACTATGATTGGCTGGAGTCCCCAAAGGTACAAACCAAATTTCGAGTAAATCCGCCAATTGGTTCTGGAGAAGAAGATTTTTAAAGAAGTTTTACCATATTTGGGTGTGGCGGCCATCTTGGTCATGTAACCAAGATATCGTGAACAAAATATCAATGCCACTACCCAAGAAGGCTCCACATAAAATATCAACTTGATCAGCCACGTGATTTCTGACAAAAAAAAAAAAAAAAAAAAAAAAAAAAAAATAATAATATTGATTTAAATGACCTTGGGTCAAGGTCAAGAATCCCGTGAACAAACTTTCTTTCCCCTACCCATGGAGGCTTGACATAAAATTTCAACTTGATCGGCCAAGCAGTTTCAAAGAAGATCTTTGAAAATGTGGACATACGACGGACGAACTCCTATCATGGCTACACATAAAGCTCACCTTGTGAGCCTAACGGCTCATGTGAGCTATAATGGGTGCAGAATGTCCTAGTCAACAATGTTGCAGTCATGTCAGGGCAGAGCCCCCACTCCCTGAGTATTTACCAGTGGGTAGTTTTAAAATGTGTGTTGCTCAATGACAAAACATAGCACCTGGAGTGTTGATCGCACCTAAGACCTCTTGACTGAGAGTCTGATGCTCTACCACAAGGTCCCCATGCTTCCCTTAAGTGAACTCATTTTTTTACAATGTAGACATAACATAGCTTTTTAGTTTGTTTGCTTTATAACCTGATCTTCATGAAAGAAGTGTGTTGTATGTGGAATGCCTGTCAGGCCCATTTCATTATGAATCGGACACTATCCTCGAAGCTATAGCTCAAAATATATACAGGACAATTATTCTTAAAGTCTTTTGTTGGTTTAGTTTGGTTATGGCAGAATATCATTTTTTCTGTCATGTTGTGTGGACCAGCCATTTCTGAGTATATAAGCAATATTATTAGAGCTCAAGGGCACTACACTGCAAATGTATGTAACCCAGGACCTCTAGCTCAGGAATTTGCTACTCTACCACCAGGCCTTCGCTGTTCCATAAAACGCCAAATTTCATGCATATCTTTTGTGATTTTTATAAAGCCTGTTGTGTGCATCTAACCTGGTTGTAAGCCCCTTTGAAACAGGTTTGGTGTAAACCATAACCATGCACATCAATACTAAATGTGTACATGTATGGTGTAGCAGTGATGTTTTGACATGAAACAGACAATATTGCACTCTATTCCTTTATTTATTTCTGTTTTCTTTGTTTTCCATTTTTGGACTGTGTCATGAGAAGATCTTTGCTTTGTGGTTAACAGTATAAAACCATTTTCATTCTCAATTCAACTGAGCATAAAAATATCAGCATTAACTTATTAGCAGTACTGTTTATTACATTTATCAGTTAGGACAACTGGCTGGCCTTGGTGATATAGATCTGACACTGAAAGTCTCACAGACTTTGGCTAGTCTAATATTTATGATGAAGAAAAAATTAAACTTGGTTGTCAGAGCTGTGCTTGTTATGGTGTCCTTCTTCATTTATACAGTTTTTGACAATGTATCATCAGAAACAAATAATCCATCCTTGAGCTGAGCTTTCTGGTTTGTGGAGTGAGTCATGGATGATTACATCCCCTGCCTCTGAACATGGTCATGCTGAAAGATAATAGAAATCATGCATAAGAAAGTGTTTGAGATGAAGGCATAGCATATTTTTTTATATAAATCAATCTTGAAACACAATTTTCATCCCATGCAGATTACATCATAAGCTATGTTTATTGAATTCATGCAGAAACATATAATTCGGCAAATAGGTCACTGTATAGGCGGCAACTTTAATATTCATATCTGGGCGTGGTCGGCTAGTCTATCTGCTCAAGTAGGGAAATTAGAGAATAGTCGAACTCAGTCAGCCTGGACCACTGTCACATATTTACCGTTAGAAATCAGCTACCTGTATTTTGTCCAATCCAGTGAATTAGACAAACTAGTATTTCATTCTTATTTTCTATTGGAAAACTTTTAACTGTATACCTATAGCTTTTACCTAAGTCAAATGTAGACCATACCCAATAACGTATTCATGAGGTAACGCCCATACAGTGACCTATATGCCGAATTATACTACAGTCTCAGTCTGATCTGTTTCACGAATAATTTCACACAGTGGTGGTTATTTCACAATATAATCTTTCATAGTTTTAACATTTCACGGGATATGCAGCCTGGCTTATATTGTTCCCTGTCACAAGCCCATGTGTAAGCAGCCACTGTCATGATAAAATTGTGTATTTTCCAGATGCAGATTAGAAAACACTTTATCAAGAGCTATGATCTGTAGACTACTAGTACATCACATTTCTAGTCATCAAACCCTTGCCACTGAGTTTCACAGATTCTATTAATTTTTGCAGTTTATTTCTACTTTAAAAGTTTTTAGAATAAGAAGTATAAAAAGTTACATACATGTACATACCTAAAATACTGCTCACTGAATCACAAAAAGTGATGAGCTAGCTGTTCTGAGTACCGCATCAGCCGAGTCCTGCCCCTCTGCATCTTTCAACCAACCTTCCCAACCATTGGCCATTATACTGAAATAAAGACAGACAACCTTTTTAGAAAGAGCCATACATATCATGAGAAAACATGTTATGCATCTTAAAGTCGAGACTGCCCGTACGAAATTTAGGGGCGGAATTTCTGCCTGTAAATGAGGCATAATTGGGGCATCAAACCTGTTTTCTAGGCGAAAGGAAGCCGAAATGATAATTCCGCCCAAAAAGTTGAAAAGCACTGATATGCATGTTTCATCATGCTTACGTGTCAGTTATTCAATGTTTATATAATATATTCTATGCTATAGAAAAGGTGTGTTGAAACTGAGAGTCAAGGTATTTGTGTATACAAATAATTCCGCTCAGAACCTTTTACAATTAAGCCCAAAAATTTTCTGATTTCTGCGCAGAAAAGTTACCAGAATTCCGTCTAGTTTGCATATTTTACCTCTGTTTTACGCCCAGATTCCGCACAGAAATTTTTTTGATCCCACCCGGAAGTTTTTTTGATTTTCCGTACAGACAAGTTTGCAAAATTCCATCTAATTTGCATATTACGCCCCACCTTTAAGCCCAGATTCCGCACGGAAACTAATGTATTGTCTTAAGTCCTAGAGGCGTACAATTAACAAATTTCCGTGCAAAATTTAAGAAAAAATCTGTCTCTTTTAGTGGCGAAATGTTTCGTACGGGTTAGATAAGCTGCCGCAGCAGGATAAACACACAGATATTTTTTTTAAATCTTACTGTAATTCTTTATTAGCGAGAACTTAATTTTGCGAGACAACGAATTCACAAATATTAGCGAAAATTATAGTCTCGCAAACATTTCCAGCATTTAGAAATTTTCAAAAGACACAATTTTTCATAGTTTCTGGAGGATGGTGTTTGGGCAGTAAAGACACCGAACATCGAGCTGCTTGCTTGATAAAACTTGTGATTCACTGACTGGTGTTTTTAGAAAAGCTGGAGTATTTAGAAGAGACACATAACATAGTTTCTGGAGGATGGTGTATTGACAGTAAAGACACCAACCAGCCACAGAAATTTTCAAAAGACACAAAACATAGTTTCTGGTGTTTTTAGAAAAGCTGGTGTATTTAGAAGAGACACATAACATAGTTTCTGGAGGATGGTGTATGGACAGTAAAGACACAGACCAGCCACAGGCTGCAGCTGCCGGCTGGTGCTTGATATAACTTGTGAGTCACTGACTTACAGTCTTTTGGGTTGTGTATTGTCTAGTCTGTTTAGCGTTGTACTTTCATTTGAGCCTCTGCACAATTATTCATTGTTCTACTTTCACTTTCCGAATATCTTTCATTGGTTCAAACAGGCTAAGTCACTTCCTGTTTGACTAAAATCCGGACTTCAATGCATTTCCTTGGACAACTTCCAAACTTTGATTTTATAGCTGCTCGATACAGAAAGTTTTGCAGCTTCTGGATTTAAGGGTTCCTGCTGCTGCATATTCGGCATATTATTTAGAATTATGTCATCGCTAAGGAGACCCTGAAACGCTCTGGTACTCAGTTTTTGCAAAACTTGAGAATTGATAAACTGGTGAAAAAAAAAAAAAAAAAAAAAAACAGAACTGACTTCTGGCATAAAAAAACACATTGATAGACAGTGAGGCCATCAGCCTCAACAAATGAGAGACAGTTTGATAGACAGTGAGGACATCAGTCTCAGGAACTGAAAACTGCCTTCCGGCAGTTAAGACACTTTAATAGACAGTAATAACCATGCATGTCAGGAACCAAAAACAGTTATGACAGACAGTGAGGCCATCCATCTCGGGAACGGAAAACTGCCTACCAGCAGTCAAGACACTTGGATAGACATTGACGCCAACTGTCTCAGCAACCGAAAAATGCCTTAGTGCAGTTAAGACACTTTAATGGACAGTTAGCCATGCATGTCAGGAACCCAAAACTGCCTACCGGCAGTAAAGACACTTTGATAGGCAGTGATGCCATCGATCTCAGAAACCGAAAACTGCCTACGGCAGTAACTGTTAAGACACTTTGATAGACAGTGACGCCAACTGTCTCAGTGAAGCCACCCATCTCAGGAACAGAAAACTGCCTACGGCAGTTAAGACACTTTGATAGAGAGTGATGCCACCCATCTCAGGAACCGAAAACTGCCTACGGCAGTTAAGACACTTTGATAGGCAGTGATGCCATCCATCTCAGAAACCGAAAACTGCCCATGGCAGTTAAGACACTTTGATAGACAGTGACGCCAACTGTCTCAGTGAAGCCACCCATCTCAGGAACCGAAAACTGCCTACGGCAGTTAAGACACTTTGATAGGAACACAAAACTTTGGTTGTGCTGGCTGTGGCAGTTAGTGAATGTACAAAATATGTTAAATATGAAGAGTAAAACTTGTTTGTGTTAAACTTACACCTGTACTTTCACTTTCGAATGACGACTTCCTCCTGAATTTGTTTCACGTTAAAAGTTAAATTCCTGATTTTACAACTTGTTTCTACGTCAGTTATCACTTTAAAGTCTCCGGCATCTGTAATTACAACTGTCCAACAGCGAGCGACTCTAAACAGCTCTTGAAATCGCGAGAAACGTTCATCATTTGCTGCATTGCGTTAGATTTTCAATAATTTTAGAACCTTGCTGTTGCTACGGAGACCCGGAAACGCTATGGTACCCGCGTTTCGCATAACGTAAGATTCGATAAGCTGGTGAAAAAAAAATATGATGGATCCATTCCAAAACAATATGGCCACCCAGTTCGGTCGATTCCGTATTTTATTTAGAAAATCATTTATTGAAAATGCATACATAAATATTTTGAAAAACATATTTTTCTGCAATTCATTTTATTTGATCATTTTCTTAAAACACCTTCGGTGTTTTTTTACGAACGCCTACGGCGTTCGTATTTGTTCGGCATGTGGCGGAAACAGCCGAAGACACTTCGGAAGGACAATGTGTTTACATACTAAAGACACCTCGACCGGCCAGCCTACGGCTGGCCGGTCGAAGCTGCCTTCGGCAGCTGGTGTCTTTAGAAAAAGTCCAGTCGTCGAGCGCCTGTGATTCATATCATTCAAGTGAGGAGAGTAGGAGAGAAATGAGCCACCACATGGGAAAACAATGTGGTTTTTGAACAGGTCCGGCAAAACCAAGCAGCACAAGCACAGAAAAATGCTAGATGCTTGAAATTTTGGTTAGTTGGAAAGTTAAGTAGAGGAGGAATTGTACTATCCAAGTAGCGAAAACAAAGGCCCTGATCAGCTTCGCGGTTACCGCGAAGCTGATCTACGCCTTTGTTTTCGCCTATGCAGATTGTTGGTTTTCCCATGGGGTGGCTCATATCTGGCCATTCATTCAGAGAAGAAAGTATGATTAAGATCTTCAATTCCCTCTGGCTGAGTAGTTAGAGCATGTACTCCATGAGCAGGTGGTGGGTTTGCGCCACACCACGTGCTTTACTGTTCATCACAAATGGTACCAGTTGCTACCATGCTAAGTACTCAGCATACACTGGCACAAGCCTGTCATGTTGGTGACAAATGATCACCCTGACGTAATAAAGAAAAACCATCCTCACTGTACAACATTTATAGAATATTATGATCACTTATTTGATCAATGGGTTGTTTGTTTGTTAGATTCCCATCAACAATTATGTTGGGACAAAGCCAAAGCTGTCTGGGTATTAACCAGTACTGTGGGGAGTTAATGTGCCTTGCTCAAGGACAGACCTGTGATAATTGTAATTGTAATTGTAATGCAATTGTAATGAATTACATTTTTAAAGTAATGGAAAGTAATTTGTAATGGGTCAGTTTTTTTCATTACATAATTGTAATGTAATGCATTACAACTCAAAATTGGTCTGTAATGGCAATTACATTTCAATTACTTTTGAATTACATTTCCATATGGTCACTTTTCTGCATACATTTCTACAAATAAAAAATGCTTTGTCACTTCATCTTTCTATCTTTCTTCTGATACTAAGTTCATCTCTTCTATTTGCATTAATAATGCCTCATTTGTTGAGTCAAAATGTCCTTGTACACATTTTTACTAGTCAATTAGTCTTCTGTCAATACAGTCCTATCTATTGAATGTGTTATGGTACATGCATCAAGATTCAGCCTGACTGCTTCCAAAGGATCTATCTTTTTCATCTATGTGCAGTTTACTGAACATAAACTGTTTCTTATTACTTTTAATCATTATGCATGGTGCAGAAAATATAACAAATTGCTAGCTTTCATATTGAATAGTCAATCCTCCAATTATTTCAAATATCAAGGTTTGCACTGCCAGCAAACATCAATGATTGTTTACTGTTACAATTCAGTGAATTCACATAAACTGGACAACAAAAGAGAACCTATGATTTATTCAATACAACAGGTAAAGGTGCAAAACATACCCTAAGGGATTACAAAAACTTGATTTGTCAATGTTAGCTCAAGTGATATCTTTAAATGCTTGACAAAAGATTTGTGAGCTTTCATATAACAGTTAATTATAATCAGACTGATGTGCACATTTTATCAGAAACAGGCGATATGGTCAGAACTATGTTGGGGGAGTATGATCTCCCCAATAATACATATGGCACTTTAAAAGCAAAATGTCGCCACTGTGGATCAAGTATTTCTGGAAGCATCAGGGTTCAATCAAAATTTGCCACGCACTTGAAGGTACTATTATATTTGTTCATTATATTGTAAAAGTTTCTCGAAAAATCTTAAGAATTCAAATGGCTTGAAGTAATTGTAATGTAATGCATTACTTTGCAATGTAATTGTAATGTAATGCATTACATTATCAAATCAGCTGTAATTGTAATTGTAATGTAATGCAATGATTTTGAAAATAATTGTAATGTAATGAATTACATTTCAAAGTAATCGAACACAGGTCTGCTCAAGGACATAAAACGGTGCCGCCAGTGGAGATCGAACACAGGACCTCTGGATTCAGAGTCCGATGCTCTACCACTACACCACCACACCCCCCATCAATGGGTTGAAGAGAGGAGAGTATTTGAGAATACATGTATTATGACCATGGATCTGATCATTGGTGAAAGTAAGAAAGTACAAGATTATTTGGCTGATTTTTTTTGATTTTTTTTTTATTCAGTTTTACGTCCCTTTCAAGATTATTTCAGCTCATATGAGACGGGCCAATCAGTAGGTGGGGCGAAAACGGGAGAACCCCGAGAAAAACCACCTGGCACACCCGCAAGCAGAACTTGGCCTGTCTGACATGTGGCCAGAGTGGGACTCAAACCCTCACCAGACACAGCGGTGAGATGGTCGAGTGATTAAGAAACAGCGTTCTTAACCGCTAGGCCACGAGGGCCGCCAACTGGTTAGGTGAGATTAGTATGTGAGATAATAGTAGGATCATTAAGCTGATCAAAAACAGAAGTGAGGAGATGATGATCATTTGTTTAAGTGAGGAGAGTATGTAAGAAGGTAAGGATCATTTGAGCCACCTCGTGGAAAAACCAACAATGTGGTTTCCGAACAGGTCTGACACAAACCGGCCTGTACAGCTACAGAAGCAGGCTAGAAGCTTGAAATTTTGGAGTTAAGTAGAGGTGGAAATGTACTATCCGAGTAGCGAAAACAAAGGCAATGATCAGCTTCGCGGTCACCGCAAAAGTGATCTGCGCCTTTGTTTTCGCCTAGGCAGATTGTTGGTTTTCCCATGCCGTGGCTCATTTATCTGATCAAAACTTAAAGGAGAAATTATGAGAGAATATTATAAAAAGTAGATTACAGAAGCTATCTGATCAAAACTTGACAAGAGGAAAGAATGTCAGGGACCACTGTGATCAGTAATATGATCAAATGTGATAGTTTCATTTGTAAGATCAAATGACCTTGTTGTTTTTCTGTCCTTCAGATATATTTTTTTATACATACATGTACATGTATTTAAACAAGGGGATTTAAGTCCTCGTCCCCCATGGTTGAATATGTGGAAACATAAGATAAAGACAACTGAGACAGAAGCTGATAAAACTGAATTAGGACAGTTCACAGAAAATGAAAGAAAATTGTTTAGATCGTCTCCGTATCCCTGGAAAACATTTTGCACAATGTGGATAGCAAGACCATCTGTATTTGCGAGTCTTTATAAAGAACAGCTTTCTTCTCAAAGAGGCTAGAAGATGGATTCAAGACCAGAATTGGATAAATTCCAAGAAGATAAATTCTTGGAAAAAATAAACTGAATATTTAAGCATAATAAACGTATTAACCTCAAATGGACAGATTGGGTTATGTCATCTCAAGGTTCCCTTTTAATAAATATTGCAATACTCAACAAAATATAAGGGTCAGTATTGTTCAGCATATGAGCCGCCTCGTGGAAAAACCAACAATGTGGTTTCCGAACAGGTCCCACACAAACCGGCCTGTACAAGCACAGAAAAGAGCTAGAAGCTTGAAATTTCGGATTTAAGTAGAAGAGGAATTATACTATCCGAGTGACGAAAACAAAGGCGCTCATCAGCTTCGCGGTTACCGCGAAGCTGATCTGCGTCTTTGTTTTCGCCTATGCAGATTGTTGGTTTTCCCATGAGGCGGCTCATATATTAATACACAGGTAAGTAAACATTTCCAAGCTTAAAGATTCTGAATAAAAGGCATTCATGTGTTATGATGTTGTTGACATTATACTGTCTTGTGGTTGCACTTTAATTGACCGAACTCCAACTGTCAGTCAACCTATCAATGTAACAAAAATTTGGAACATGCATGGCTGTCAAAATGAATGTGCACAAATCATTGTTTGTCCTGGATTTAAAAGATAAGCATATGGATTGTATGAATTGCATATCATCTGTCCATTATTCCTGAATGATGAGATGTTATGTATATATTTTTGGCAACTGTGTTTTCTTTGGCAGTTTTTAAAAAAAACAATGAACAGTTTTTTGTTTGTTCTTTTTTCATAATCCACATATTTTGATATAAGGAATAATGTAGTCCACCTTTCTGTTGTTCTCTCTAATAAGCAGACTAAGACAATCTGATATCCCACTAGGGCATCAGATTTAGAGCCTTGCTGCTTGGTATAAGGGTTCATGCACTGGAACTTAATTTACATTCAGGCATGTTGCTCAAATAAGTGTGAATGTTATGCAAAATTCTTGGTATGGGTGTTGTTTCCGAGTTGCCTTGGAGTAGGTATATTTTGGTACAGTACAACCTCATTATAACACTATCTTTGGGGTCCATAGAAGCAGACCGTGTTATAAGTGAAACCGTGTTATAATGAGGTTACATACTATAGACATATAGTAAAATAATCAATTTGGGATCCATGACATGGCCGTGTTATAATGAAAACCGCATTATCACCGTCTATCAACGTACACCGGATATAGCGATTGACCTATCGAGGAAATTAGGACGCGGTGCACTACGAGGTCAGTATTTCTCTGTTTTTTTCGTGTAAATACCTTAAAATACTCTGTAAGTAGTCGCTTAGATATTAATGAATGGTTATTAGAATAACAGGTGTTTAGCAAACATCTACAAGAGCTACGAATAACAAAAATCTGACCATAATCACTGTTTACATTCTTTAGTCAGTCGCGAAAATACATGATGTAACAAATGTGTCGGTAAAATATCAATCTACAATGTTATGGAATACCTGATAGAATGACTAGCAAATCCAGGACAGTCACTAGAAATACTCTAAAGTTACTTTTGAAATTGCAATTGTCGATAATTTCCTCTTCTCCAAAGTTATCTGGTGTACCGTCTATAGCGCAGTGGTGTACCACCTATAGTAAAACACCCTTTTCGTAGTGTACGGTCTATAGCAAGATGAAATCATCTCGGATGAAACCGTTTAGTGCTTGTAAACGTTAAGTTTGACGATGGAGTACAAGTTTTCGCAATTCGGACATACCACAGACCCCAACCCCATCCTTTCTTAATAACAAAATTGCTACTTTTGGAGTATTAGATGTAATTACGTTACATTTTCTCTTCTATTTGCAGGTGACAACCATGTTCAAGTGTTTTTACTGTGAAAAGGAGTGCACCTGAATAGGTCCATCTGAATAGAAAAATAACATAGTATAGCACACCAAAGTAACTGAAGCCGTGTTCATGTGCAGTATTTGCACCCAGGTGCAAAAATGAATTGTGCAAATCTGCTCCCGGGGGCATGTGAAGCGTTCATATGCTCAGCGGCTGCGTGTAAATCAGTACTATGTAGCGCTTAAAATGTCGTCCTCAAAGACGTATGTATCGAACTAATTCCTGTCGCTCCGGAGTCCTAAACTACACCCGAGGTACAAAAATACACCTGGGTGCAAATGTCGCATATGAACACGGCTTAGACGACGTTAGTTTTTGAAACAAAAAATCCACAGGTTTAGTTTGGTATGGGTTTTAACGTTCCAGTCAAACTATACATATCCCAATTTTGTCATGTCGGGACGGGGCCAGTGATTCCTGGATATATGTTTTGTTCAAGGAAACACCGCGGCGGAGGTATGTATCGTCGTACTCTACCGAACTCCGGGTTGACAATTTCAAAACTGACCAATTACTAAAACGAAAAATTTGGTGCACTTTCGAACGAATACTATAAAAAAAGAAAGACTAAAAAAGAAAGAGTGAAAGGAAGAAAAAAAAAACAAAGAAAGAAACATATGAACATATTCTAAGTAAGGACATCTAAAATAGTTGAGCAATTATTTCGTGAAACAATTTCGTGTATGTTTCGCTTTAAAAGTGGATTACAACAAACTGTAAAACGATGCAATAACTGCTTTATTATACTCCTTTTCGTGCTTATTGTCGTGACATATGCTCTATTTTTGTTTGGTGTTTCTCGATTATCAATATGTAAACGGGAAAGTGAATGTCACGTCGAACGTCATGTGTAATCATTCAAGCTATTATACCTGTCTTTCTTCATCCGATTTCAGACCACGACAATGCAGAAAATACTGATCTGGTCAGTGGCAATATTCCATAATTGCATGTACAATAATGTTTTATTATTAATCGTACATAATTTTAACTAAAAACGTATTTTTTTCGTCAAAACAGTCATATTTTCATAGCTATAGTCCGTACACTGCTTTAGCTATAAACGGTACACTACCATAGCAACAGACTGCTATAGACGGTACACCGGCAAGTTTTGTTTTTCATAAATATCCACAAAGCCAGGAGCAGTTGCAATGTGAAACTTCGTTTTCAAGGACGTTGGGCAATAAGGAATAGTTGCCGATGCGAAGTTTGGTCATAATTAACAACTTATAGCTCTTAAAAGTGCAGATTGGAGTTAGGCAGGTAATTGTCATGAAAAATATCAGTGATTGGGCAGGTATTTTTTATCGAATATCACACATACACGCATTTCCTATCTGTGTCACATAGTCACAGATAAAGATCAATGTATCAACGATGTATTTTCCATATTTGACAAGCCGACTTTGATTTTATATGAAAAATAATAGAACAAAAACTGACCTCGTAGTGCACCGCGTCCTAATTTCCTCGATAGGTCAATCGCTATATCCGGTGTACGTTGATAGACGGTGATTATAGTGAGGCGCGTTATAATGAGGTTGAAGTGTACATGTAGTTTTATTCATGTTTCCAGCTGTGCATGGCTGTTTTCTGTTATACTGTGGTGGTGTTGTTGTGGTTGTTTTATCCTCTCCTTGGTATTTATCATCTTATGGTGATAATTTTCTAATTGACGAAGACGATGTAATTATAATGAAACTGAAAAGGACATGGGTATGTATTTAACCAATCCATATTGTCTGGTAGTGTATCATACATATCTGACCCATTATTTTATTGAGTATTTCTACATGTATACAGGGACTACACATGCAGTTTAGTTATTTGAGTGTTTTCCAAAATATAAGCATTCTGGATTGTGAAATAAGCATAAGTGTTATGTGCTAACCCTTTGATTTCTTCTTGTCTGGATAATTTGTATCACCCTGTCTTCCATGGGGTCCTCTTCTGCTACGATTCTCACCTGGTAGAAAATGAAAATACATGTAGTAATATTCACATCAAATCCTGTATCTCTATGGTTAGTTTTTAAATGTTTTAAATGTGTGTGATTGATAAACGGGAATTTTATAAGGGATTAGGATCTGTTTTCTTCAAACTTCGGTTTGTTTTTCTATTCTAAAGAAATGTTACTTTCATTGAAAATGCAAACCATGGCTGCAGTTTTAGAACAATGAGAATGTGTTATGTGAGTACTTTTTCATTCTATGTAGTATGTTCTTTAGTTATTGGTTACATGTGTTGATAAATTATTGCCTAAAAGTAACTGGTTAATAAAATAATGTGGCTAACCAGTAGGTGTTTCTGTGTCATGACCAGGAGCATCTCCCAAAAGCCCTTTCTTGCCATGTACTGGATAGGCATTTTCTTCATACACTTGACCTTCTACTGTAACAGGAGCATCACCTAGAAGTCCTTTACTTTTCTCTGATTGAGGCCAAGTGTCAGCATACTGTTCTTGATACTCATTTGCACCCTCCCCATAAGCATAGGCAGGGGCCTCTCCAAGCAGCCCTGGTTTGGTTTCAGCGTACTGCTCTTCTGTATAGCCTTGTGTCTCCCCACCATAAGCAGGTGATTCTGCTAATAGAGGTTTCTTCCTTTTGGCTCTTGCTGGCTGCACTTCTGCTCCATACCCAGGTGCTTGCCCTAACAGTCCTCTTTTACTACCTGGCCTGGGCCTGCCTTCAGGATATTGACCTTCATTGTATTCAGCAGGGGGTGCATCACCCAAAATTCCCTGTTTGCTATCTGCAACTGGCCAGGTATCTGCATATTGAGCATCTTGATATTTTTCTGTCTCATACTGAGGCCCCTCACCTAACAATGATTCTTTCTTATAACCAGCTGCAGGCCTGGCACCAGAATACTCATCACCTGTGCCTGCTTGATCCCAAGTTTCACCATAACCTTCCTCATTACCCTGATATCCTTCCTGATATTCTTGTGACTCCTGGGGCCATTGTTCACCATAAGCTTCTTGCTCATAGCTTAGTGGTGCTTCGCCTAACAGTGACGGCTTTTGTTCAGTTTGGGACCATGTTTCAGCTTCTCCCCCATATTGAGCTTGTGTTTCATCATACTCGGGAGCCTCTCCTAACAAAGGTTTCTTTCTTTTAGCTCCTGCTGGCAATGCCCTTGGATGCTGATTTTCATAATAACCTTGGTCTTCTCCATGTTGTGCTGCAGGCCAAGCTTCAGTATATCCTTCCTGGTAACCTTGTGTTTCATCATACTGAGGCCACTGTTCACCATACTGTTCTTCCTGGTAGTACCCAGCCTCCTCTGCATATTCTTGGGGTGCATCTCCTAGAAGTCCTGTGCTTTTATTATCAGTTGATGGCCACTGGTCATAATTTTGCTCTTCTCCATAATATTCAGTCTCTTGGGCATAATTGGGGGCATGTGCAGGTACTGCTCTTCTTCCCCTTGCAGAAGGTGGGTGTTTGTGGAGGGCACTGGCAGCTGCTTCGCCTAAAGAGTATCAAGTATTGTCAGTCCGTTGATTTGATCAAAGTAACTAACGTGTATCAAATCAATACTGTGGAAAGCAGTACTTCCTGTTTAATTTTACTAGCCAAGGGAAGGTCATAATTGCACACACCATATTTTCTTAATATTTGTAGATAAAATGTGCCATTTCAGACCACTAAAATGGAAAAGTGAACTGCAATAAAGCACTCAGCTATAATATGTACTATGTACTATCTCATCATTACATAATTAACTTACAATCTCAACTAATCAGAACCAAAGTAAGATGGTTCATGTGAAGAAGTTAAGAGAATATTTGTTTGTGATCCTTATGTGTGTTGTGGGAAATACTTACTCCACACCATGTTTACACAACCCCTTACACACCAATGACACTTTATGGATTTTTTAATTTATAAGGGCAATAAGTTTACATTCATCTATGTACACACACATGTAAATGTGTTGATATTAGTTAAAGACCATTTTTATATGAAAATGACATAATATTGCATGTACATGTACAATTTCAAATAAATTAATATTTTTAACTATTAAGCCTTGATTGGTATGCTAACCAGGATACTCCTGCTCTGTACCATAACCCTGGTCCTGGAAAGGTGTGGGGTCAGGTAGAAGAGCCCTGGACTGGGTTTTTGGGTTTCTCCCTCTCCCTCTTGCAGCTGATCCAGGTCGACCATTTCTACCCCGCTGAACCCGATTACCTGTATAGAATACATATGATCATATCGTCTTCATAAATTTTTGAGTCATCATCTATTTGGAACATTTGGTATAAACTCATTTTTACAGGAAAGTGCCTTTTTTGTTATTTGGGGCAACTTTTGCCAGACATTTGTCTGATAAATGATTTTTCTGCTGGCTTTGTCCATCATTCCAGCACTTTTTGGAAAGACTGTGTTTGGCAAAAGCTAGTGATGCTCAGGGCTTTTTCTGATTATCTATTGGGGAAATTTTGGAACTGGTGAAATTGGAAAAAAAAAGGCCGAGCTTTTCATCAATATGGGAACAAAAATAGATTAATTTGAGCCACATTGGTCAAGTTTACCTTTTAAATTGGGATTTTTCAGCTAATTGGGAGAGTTTCAGGTCATTTGAATTTTTTTTAGCCAACTGGGAAAAAATTTGGCACCAGAAACCGAACCGAGTTTTGCATAGATCTTGCAAGATCTGAAAATTCTTGTGTTTTTTTTTTTGTTTTTTTTTTAAATCCTTTTTTCATAGATAACGTGTTTACAATTTATCACTAGGGTTTCATGAATTTTCCTCTTGCATATAATGCCCGTTCTGAATCACTTGTAAGTATAGATATAGGTGTGTGGGCATGTATGCAATGCATGTTTGTGTATGTGGTGGAGGGTATGAATATCTGACATACAATTACCGGTGGTTGTAATTTGACTGCTTACAAAACCAGTCGATTTTGTATTTATTGACCCTATTGACCATCTTTTCTTAGTTTTGAAATATGTGCCAAATCTGTCACTTGAATAGCGGTAAGCCAATGTGGGATGCTAACCAGGATTGTGTTGCTCTATACCATATCCCTGGTCTGTCTGCTCGGATGTTGGATCAGGTAGAAGAGAACCCCTCTGAGTGTTGACAGTTGGGCTGGGCTTGGCTCTCCCGCGCCCACGCCCTCTTGTGGGAGCAGCAGTACCAGGCTTCCCTCGTCCATGCTGGCCTCCGGCACCTGTTTTGGAAGTTAAAATTATGGCAGTCAAAGTACAAATGTAATATGTCATGGATTTTTGGGGCAATTTGGGAAGGGGCCCTAGGGTCTTTCTTATTGGGAAATTTAGTGACGTAAACCCTGAATTTGGGAAATTTTCAAAACATTCAAAGTTGATAATATCTTCCAGTGTGACATAGCTCATCAAGGTATTCCATTTAGAATCATTAAATAATAACTTACAAAGTTAAACACCATTTCAAACAGCAAAGTTTGAATTTCAGAATGTTTAAAATTATTCTCAGCTTTGATTGGGATTTTATTTTTCTCCAGATTGGGGAAAAAAAGTCACCAAAATTGCATTGGGAATGGGGCCTTATTTCGGCCCCTGAGGCACCCGAAAAAAATCCCTGTATGTACCATGCAATAATAGTAGTTGTGAGGAGGTAGATGATTTTTGAAACTATTTTTTCACTCGTGTATTATCAAATGTTTTTCTCCCTTTTTTTTTTTTTTTTTTTTTTTTGGTTTTAGCATCATATCCAACTTTGTAGTTTTTGTATTTCATCAGTGTTTATATGTAAAACAAATAAAAGAGAGACAATTTATCTGTGTGGTATACAACAAATACAAACAAATTTTATCTGTATGGTATACAATGAAAGGCACATAACATAGGGTACAAACTACAAAGAGATGCATTTGTTAAGGGACTTTGATCTCTAACCGTAGTCTAGCAACGGAACGGGTTATTGCACATGCTTCAGCTAAACAGTGATCGAATGATGTTTAGTTGATCCATGGTCTAGTGAATATGGCGGCGCCCATGGACAGCCGTCTTCTATTTTTTTAGTTTAAAGACAAAGGAGAGAGATTATTTCAGTACACTGAAAAACATGGGAAAATACAAGCATCAAAGAAACAATTAAAATTGCCAAAAGTAGCCCAAAATTGATCATACATCAAATAATAACTAGACCAGGAAATATTTCAACACTGTCGGCCATACTTGTTCCGGCAAAACCTTAGTGGAAGGCTTGGTTGAACTATGGTCTCGGTATTACGTCACTCTGGTTAGACTAGACTTAAATCAATCATGTTTAGTCAGACCATAGGTCGACCATAGTTAAGATCGAAGTACTTTGTTATGTGTTTCTTTTTATTTTGGGGTAAGGGTGAAGGTCTCGACCTTATGGCAAAGTAGGGTAAAGAAATGTGAAAACCACAGTTGGGTAGGATGGTTAAGTTTTGACATTTTCAACAGTCCATTGTCAGAAGCACCTGCATACATGTCTCTTTGGGTTAACATAAAGAGAGAGTTTATATTACATACTAAGTGTAAGGATTTTTACAATGCACAATTACTGTAAATTTACATGTAAAATATATACATGTACATGAACATTTAAATTATGGACCTCTGTTGTAGAGGCTTGAAATGTAGAGCCCCTGGTCCGTAGCATGAGTAGCAGAGATAGAGGCTAAATTTTCTGTAAATTAAACTTTTTCAAGAGATAGGACTAAATTTTCTTCTGATTACTGGGTATCCAGGACCCCAATTGTATTATTTTTGGGTTTAATTATTATGTCCTAAGCTTGCTACTGAGCTTTCACGTAGATGTGTAAATGTTTGTGTGCCGGTGCTTTCTCTAATCTCCTTAGTGAGAGATGAAAGACCATATGTGCTGGACTTCAATAGCCTCTTGTTAAGTCTTTTTAAGTTTTCTTGTGCAAGGACCAATTATCAGAATCAGATGTCTACTCAGGAATTTCTAAAGTCACAAGTAAACTCACAGAGGGTATATCAGGAAAGGAGTTTCTGTAAATAAATGTGCTAGATGTCAGGTCGTACCTTATTAAGGCTGCAAGAATACATGTATAAGGTGGAATGCTATTCAGTATTGGTCACACAACTGCACCCTGTTGCTTCATGGCATAGTTAACATTTCCCACCTGGTGCCTGGGTTGGGAATTGTACATTATATGAGCTGCATCGTGAGAAAACCGGATTTTTGCCTGTGCGAAAACAAAGGCGCAGATCAGCTTCGCGGTTACGCGAAGCTGATCAGCGCCTTTGTTTTCGCTACTCGAATAGTACCTCTTCTACTTAAATCCGAAATTTCAAGCTTCTAGCTCTTTTCTGAGCTTGTACAGGCCGGTTTGTGTCGGACCTGGTCAGAAACCCCGAAGACCGGTTTTCTCACGTCGCGGCTCATATCACTTCCTGTGCCTTCAAGTCTTACTTTGTAAACAAGTATGCACATTTGTATAAAAACTCAAATAAATATAGTGTAACCAAAGGCAATATTTAATAACGTCTCAAGCTCAAGATTGCTTTCTACTTGTGTATAACACATAGTTTGACACACAGAACCTTCTGTTCATTCTGCTAATATGATAGAGGAAAGTATTACAAAACAAGCAAATAAATGCAATGACAGATGGAAAGACCACAACCTTTATACCCAGGAATTGTGTATACTAATGACAACGACTGTTTTAAACACATTAATGTTTCTAGCTTGTGACTTCCCATTTAACAGAAGATAGATACATCTAAGCATTGTTTGTTTGTTTTGAGACAATAAATAATTTCTCAGTCATGTTTGGACTTAGTTGTTGCTGCGCTCCCCTATAACAACTGACTGGCATGTCCTCATTTTCTAATCTCGAAACAAAATCATTATCTCATGTATTAGTGTATATGATGTGAAGACAAACTGAAAATGCTGAAAATAAACACATGCATACACCATCTCATGACTATGAGAAAACCTTAATGTTACATAAGTTTATTTAAAAGCAAAGGCTTATACGGGCCTATATGCCCTATAGTACAATCTCTCTAGTTTTTTTATCTTAAGTTTTAAACATATGCAGGTACTGGTTTATGCTTAATCTGAACAGAAACCTGGGAACAGGTTCAATTTCTCAGACAAAGTTCTAATCACACTTTCACCACTTTCATGTATCTTGATACTAATTAACAAGCAAACAATATCAATGGTCAACTGATCATGCCCATGTCCCTTACCTCCACCCATCTGGCCTGTATTTCCCTGGAACTGTGAGTTGTTTCCCATCACAGACCTAGGTCCCATCCCATACTGCCCCATTCCTCCTCCGCCGCCGAACCCCTGCTGTGACCCCTGCCCCATTCCAGCTCCACCGCCATAGCCCTGCTGTAGCTCTGCAGGGGCAGCGCCGAGCAGACCCAGACCAGTCTGGAAATAAAAATATAGGGTGCCATCTATCAAGTACAGTTGTGTTTATGTGTCTTTATTCATATATTATCTTGCATCATATACTTACTTGGTCTCAGTCACTTCATGAGGAAAACCAACAATATGGGTTTCCTACCAGGTCCAATACAAACCGAGCTGTACAAGCACAGAAGATGGGCAGAGGCTGGAAATTTTAGATATAGAAAGAAGAGGAAATGTAGTATTCATGTAGCAAAAACAAAGGAGCTGATCAGCTTTGCAGTTACTGCGCGGCTGATCAGCGCCTTTGTTTCTGTACTGTCACAATCTTCAACAATGCCACATCGCACCAGAAAATGATCTCTCAAATGTGCAAATTGTTTCATCTCAGCACTGAGTTTTCATACTGAAACTGCAACAAACTTTAAGCATACATATTTTTTCAATGTACTGTTTTTAATTATTGCTGCCAATATTTTCACCAACAACTTGTTTACCGATCAATCATCATCCCTTAGTGTACACAAGGACCCAACAATAAACCATGCTATGATCATTGAATCAACACAAATATGTGATCCGTGAAAATTGACCTGTCCATCTCCATGTTAAAATATGCACAAAAAGGCATTATCGAGAACTCTGAATCACTGATCCATAGTTTGTACATTGGCAGTGGCTAAAGATATGGTACCGTACCTTTAGCCTATATATCGGAAAGGTACGGTATAAATTAAGTCGACTATATATTTTCAGGTGAGTTTTAAGGGGAATCATTGCAAGTATTCTAGGGAATCACAAAAATAAACATTTACCGGTGACTTATTTTTCTCACAATTTCGTGGATGGGCAAGCTCTACACATGTAGAATAATTTTAACAGTAGTAGCGTTAATTGTTGTTAATCGGTCAGGTTAGTAGAAACACAGCTATCATGCAAACCTGATTTTAAATCTTAAATGTGTACATTGCATTTACTAAATTAAAATTTTAATTCTTCCTAAGATGTCGCGGTTCCTCAAAGTTAAGTGTATATGAATGTTGTCATGAAAATGCCTCAAGTTGAGAAAGGAGCAGTGTTTGCCACACGTACAATAAGAACATGTTAGGGGACAGGGGTATTCTAGTTTTTATGGCATCTGACCCGGGCCACATTAAAACATATATATTTAAACTCTATAAACGAAAACGTAAGTGCAGTTTCTACGCAGCTTATCGCCATCACCACTGCTTTCAGTACTTATATTATGCAAAATACCTTAATATTCCAGTCGCGTATTATACGAAATATGCACTTGCGCTTTTCTACACTTCAATCTCTCTTATAGAACTGAACCAAATATTAATAATTACTTCAGGGTCTTAGCAATAAGACAAAACCAGATGACCAATGGTCCTGTAAACGCTCACCTGAGATCTGCTGCATATACCAATAAACATGTTGGAATATCATAGTATTTAACCCCAGTGCAGGGACAGATGAAGCCCTTGGGCCATTTTCTTTTTTCAGAATAATCAATATTCTGTCCATTTGCCAATTTCCCGCTGGTTTTCCCTTTCAAATGGCATTTTAACAGTTTTCCCCATTCAAATACATAGGCAACCCATGTTGACCTTGCCATAAACTGGGTCAAGGTCAAGGTCATCACAGGGTCATGATTTGTATATACATAGTAGTACTTTAGCCATCAATGCTTCATGCCAAGTTTCTTTGAAATCCGACGGTCAACCGGTTCCGGAGAAGAAGATTTTTTACCATATATGGGCATGGCAGCCATCTTGGTCATGTGACCTAGATTATTTAAATACACATTGATTCCCCTATTCTGTAGATGCTTCACATAAAATTTGGCTTTGATTAGAGCTGTCATTGATATCGCTGATATCGATGTATCGATAAAAATGAGCTTCGATATTCATATCGATACAGAAAAGAGACATATCGATATTGAAAAGTGGTACATGTATATAGCTTAATACAGACAAGGACATATAGTATTTCAAGTTAATTTTCCCAAATATTTTCATAAAATGATAGTTTATATTGTATAAATTAGAGAAGTCTTGTTACATGTATATATATTTACATCAAACATGAAGCAGTGTTATTAAATACCCACTGCACAATGTTTTCAAACATTTAAACTCAGTCTAACCATTACCTAAGGGTTTGGGGTTAGCTCTTAACAGCATGTACATCCATATTATAATCAAATATCCATCCTTAATTTTTAGCAATGTCGATTTGCCAAATTGCCAGACACAGGTAACATTCATTCAGATTAGGTTAGTTATGATGTGCATGCACTTTGATCATGTCCTTTTAAATTTAACTAAAGTAATATATGTCTCTTCTCTGAGACGAATTAAATTTAAAATGATGTTTAAACTTTATCTTACACATTTCTTTTTGGTGAGAATAAATTCTTAAAAGGTTAGAGAAGGCTTGAGAGTTTTATATTGTATACATACAAATTTAAAGTAGCATAAGAAAACAATATGGGTCTTTTAAAGTTACAAAACACTTTGTTGAAAAATTACTTGTATATTAATATTGTATATCGATATTGTATCAATATATCGCAATATTTCCCACCGATATATCGATATGTAAAATGCCCAATCAATGACAGCTCTACAAGCTGATTCTCCAAGCGGTTTCAGAGGAGAAGATGTTTGAATATTATGGTAATATATATATGCATAATGCCCCAGGCTGGGGGCAGATCAGCCCCTGAGGTCCATTTTTTTCAGAATCATTAATATTCAGTCCTAATGCCCATTTCCTGCAAGACTTTCACTTTAAATGATATTTTAAAAGTTTTCCCCATTCAAATGCATTGGTGTCCTATGTTGACCTTGCCGTAAAATAGGTCATGGTCATCACACGGTCATGATTTATATACACATTGTAGTACTTGAGTCATCCATACTTCATGCAAAGTTTCGTTGAAATTGGTTCACCGGTTCTGGAGAAGAAAATTTTTGAAGGGTTTTTACCATATATGGGGCATTATGGGCATGGCGGCCATCTTGGTCATGTGACCTGTATTATTTATATACACATTGGTTCCCTTTTCCTATAAATGCTTCATATAAAATTTGGTTTTGGCCAAGTGGTTTCAGAGAAAAAGATCTTTGAAAAGTGTGTATGGACAACAGACCGGCCAAGGTCAAGAGATGACCTTGACCTAAATTAATCATATACCTTCATCTTATCCATTAGTTGTTTGCATCTACCACTTTCCAGGTCTCAGGCTGCAATAGTTTTCAAAAAATAGCTAATTTCCACTTTTCCCATTATAAGTCTATGGAAACTTAAAGTTACCATAGCAACCAGAGTTCTTATCTGACTGGAATAAAAAACACAAATTATGTAGAGGCTACTGTCAGGAACATGTATACAAAGTACATGATTCATCCACTTGACAGTTTCTGAGAAGATTTTTGAATGTTTTTTTCAAAATTTTGCCCTTTATCATGTTTATGGGGCTCCAGCAACCAATCAAAATAAATGATTAGGACAAAACTCACAAGAAACGTCAAACGCTACTCAATAAACATTTCTGCAAAAACAAAATTCAAATGTCTGCAATTTTAGCGGAAAAATAGCCGATCTCCACTTTTCCCATTGTAAGTCTATGGAAACTTTAAGTTGCCATAGCAACCAGAGTTCTTATCCGCCTGGAATAAAAAAACACAAATTATGTAGAGGCCACTGTCAGGAACATGTATACAAAGTATAGACTTAATCCCCTTGACAGTTTCTGAGAAGAAGATTTTTGAATGTTTTTCGAAATTTTGCCCTATATGGGGCCCCTGCAACCAATCAAAATAAAAGATTAAGACAAAGGTCACATGAAACGTAGAGGACTACTCAATAAACATTTCTGCAAAAACAAAATTCAAATATTCCCAACAAGACAGCAAAAACTGGCAATTTTCACTTTTTTCCAATATAAGTCTATGGGAAGCATAAGTTACCATAGCAACCAGAGTCCTTATCCGATCAAAACAAAAAACACAATTTTCTTTCCCCCTACCTGTAGATGGTGTATGTGTAATATGAGAACAATCGGCCCAGCAGTTTCAGAGAAGAAGATCTTTGAAATTGTGGACGATGGACGGACGCCGGAGCATGGGTATACTATAAGCTCACCTATGAGCCTTTGGCTCAGGTGAGCTAATAAATAAACACTTCTTTAATGCTGTGTTTGTTTTTCGCACATCGAGGAGTGGGCATCATATTGATGGTTAAGCAACTAATCAAGGCTAATATAATCTTATTATTATCTTCTTGCATCGTTGGAAACTTTAGTACTTCAAATTGGCATTTAATATGTATTTTGATGTCCATCAAATAATCAAAGATAACGATGATATTGCACAAATACACTCTCAAGCATAATTGAAAACTTTGTTTCACGGTTCGAAATAAAATTGAAATCTTCCAGCTTTATGTCTGTTTTTGCAGGGCTTTTTCTCTATACAAAACTGTGTCCGGTTTCCGGTACCAAATCTTTTCCCAATTAGCTGAAAAAATTCCCAATTGACCTGGAACATTCCCATTTAGTAGAAAAATCCCAAAATAAATGGTAAACTTTTCCAATTTTGCTAAAAATTGCACTATTTTTTTCCAAAATCGTCATAGATCTATTTTTCCCCAAACTCACAATTTTTTTCCCCAATTTCATCGGTACCAAAAAATTCCCAAAAAGGTCAGAAAAAGTGATAGTGTTAAAAAGACTGTACAAGGATTAAAAGAAGGATAAAAACAGATTTGTTGAGTGGACAAGTGTCCGCATCGCTACACTGAACTGGTCCAGTGTAGACAGCGTCACTTCTCCTGGGCCAGTGCATTGTTCCGCCATTGACTGCATTTTGTCAACCACATTGATGACAAAGAACTGATAACACGTTTCCTTACAATGATTGCCCATTTTAAAAAAAAAAATAGAGACTAGAGTGGGCCTGGCCTGGCCTGGCAGGGGACTGTTCTACAGTGAAAGATACCACCTCCCCTCTTCTCAACCTCCGCGTTTTCTGTAAGCTCATCTACGATTTTCACTTCATTACCAAATTCTGGTTGGCCTGGCGTCCAGGTTGTCTTCTTGGTGGCATCTAGATAAGTTTTACACAAAATTTGTGACAAAACTTCAGGGGACGAAATTTAACCTCAACACCGGTGAACCGACCACATGTTGGGTATAAGTTAAATTAAAAATCTTTTGTAAACGAAACGAAAATGATTCACTATCGTAGGTGTCACCCTCTACATCAGAATCAGAATCAGAATAGTTTACTGGTGAAACGTCAAACTGACAATACTACACCAGGGGGGGATGGGGCTTGACCGGTGGGGGTTAGTCCCGAGCTCTCACAAGAGAAGTAAATTTAGACACACAATCATCTGACAATTCAGCAGAGGAGATCAGAGAATCAGGGAGTTCATTCCAATCTCTAATGGTCTGGGGGAAGAAACTGTGTAAATAGGCATTTGTACTTGCTGAAGGTATCTGAAATGCCAAGGAGTGTTGATTCCTACAACGCCTATTTTTGGGGATAAGGTCATCCGTGGGTATTTTTGCTCTCCCTTTTAGACCTTTGTAAAGTAATATAATTCTATTATCCTTCCTTCTTTTCTGCAGGGATTCCCATTTTAGTTTTTTAAGGATGCCAGTCATACTACCTTTTTCATATGTATAGTTCCTAGTTACAAACCTAGCCGCACGCTTTTGCACCTTCTCCAAATCATCTATCAAACCTTCATAATGAGGGTCCCAAACTGAGCTACCATATTCAAGAATAGGTCTCGCCAGACCTTTGTAGGCAGCTTCTCTCACATCTTGGGGGCAAGAAAACAGATTTCGTCTCAAAAAACCAAGGGTCCTATTGGCTTTGGTACACACATTGCTGATGTGAGTATTCCATTTTAAATCCTTAGTTATTGTTACACCAAGATATTTGATACTCTCAACGTTTTCCAACACAGTACCCTCAAGCTTGTAAGAAGCCTGAATTTTACTAGTACGTTTATTTGTCAGCTGCATCATATTGCACTTGACAGGTTGAAATCTCATACCCCATTTCCTGGCCCAACTACCTAATCGATCAATATCCTTCTGAAGTTTCACTGTATCCTCCTCATTCTTAATTTCACGATAACAAACACAATCATCAGCAAAGAGTCTGATTTCCGATTCAATATCTGAGGTGATATCATTTATATGCAACGAAAACAACAAGGGGCCAAGAACGGTGCCCTGTGGGACACCAGATACAACAGGAGCCCAGTCTGATTTAACGCCATTAACCACAACTCTTTGTTGTCTATAGCAAAGGAAGGCATCAATCCATTTAATTGTTTTCCCACCAATTCCATAACTGAACAATTTGCTTTTAAGGAGTTCATGCGGAGGAGTGTCAAAAGCTTTTTCGAAATCCAAGATAAATGTGTCAACCTGACCTTGATTGTCTAAGATTTTTGCCCAGTCATCAATCACTGTAGCTAACTGGGTTTCACAACTGTGGGATTTCCTGAATGCATGTTGCCTGTCTGACAAAAGTTTATGATGATCCAAATGGGACATGATATTAGAACACACTATATGTTCCAGAAGTTTGCAGGGTACGCAGGTCAAGGAAACTGGACGATAGTTGCAAGCAAGAGACCTGTCAGCCTTTTTGAACAGGGGACAAATGTTTGCTAAAGACCATTCTTTGGGGATTTCACCCGAGTCTATTGACTGTTGAAAAAGATGTGCAAAAACAGGACCTAGCTCAGATGCCAATTCCTTAAGGACTCTAGGATGAAGCTCATCAGGACCTAAAGCTTTCGACGGGTTCAAACCTTTCAGAAGTTTTGTGACACCTTCTTTGGATATCACTATGTCTTCCATAAACGGGGTTTTTCTATTCAGAAGAGGGACCTGGCTATGTTCAGTTTTGGTGAACACATCCGTAAACTGACCATTGAATTCACCAGCCTTTTCAAAATCTGATTCAGCAAGACCACTTCCATTTCGCTTTTTCAAAGGGGGGATACCTTGAACATCTTTTTTCTGACTATTTATGTACCGATAAAAATCTCTTGGATTAGCCTTAACATCACCAACCAAGTTATTTACATACAACTCATGCTGTTTTCTGATATCTGCTTTGATTTCTCTTCTCAAAGTTTCAAATTTCGTTCTAAATTTTGCATGACCCCGCATAAGTGCATTTTTTTATTCAGAACCCCGAGAAAAACCACCTGGCACACCCGCAAGCAGAACTTGGCTTGTCTCACATGTGGCCAGAGCGGGGCTCGAACCCGCACCAGACACAGCGCTGAGATGACCTTAAAAGCAAATTGTTCAGTTATGGAATTGGTGGGAAGACAATTAAATGGATTGATGCCTTCCTTTGCTATAGACAACAAAGAGTTGTGGTTAATGGCGTTAAATCAGACTGGGCTCCTGTTGTATCTGGTGTCCCACAGGGCACCGTTCTTGGCCCCTTGTTGTTTCCGTTGCATATAAATGATATCACCTCAGATATTGAATCGGAAATCAGACTCTTTGCTGATGATTGTGTTTGTTATCGTGAAATTTAGAATGTGGAGGATACAGTGAAACTTCAGAAGGATATTGATCGATTAGGTAGTTGGGCCAGGAAAGGGGGTATGAGATTCCAACCTGTCAAGTGCAACATGATGCAGCTGGTAACTGGTCAACTCGTACCCGAGTCAACTCGTACCCAAGTCAACTCGTACCCATTTTGGTCAACTCGTACCCATTTTGGTCAACTCGTACCCGAGTTAACTCGTACCCGAGTCAACTCGTACCCATTTTAGTCAACTCGTACCCACTTCGGTCAACTCGTACCCAGATTGGTCAACTCGTACTCTTTTATTTTTACAGGTTCATATGCTGAATGAAGATCTTTGGGGTGAATTCTTTGGTTTGGGATGTTTGTGATACTTTTATACGATAGAGCAAGTTTAAGAAACAAATGCTATATAACTGGTATAGTAAAGAAACAAAAGCCATATAAATTATACATTTGTTTTCCTTTATTTCCCTCTGTTTTACAATTGATGCTTATCATTTCAACAAATAAAAATAACAATATAAACATTAACAGACTAGATAGTACATTTGTATAATCCCTCTATTTCATAAACATGTAATTCCACCGTCTAGGTAACGTTTGCTGAACAGCCTGGTTTGTGTTGAACCTGATCGGAAACTCAAATTGTTGGTTTGAGAAATTAAGAAAGCATTAATGCGCTAGGTGGGAGGAACGGGAGGCAGAGGAGCTTCCGGACGTAGGAGTATGTCTCTCTCTTCGTGGTATACTCGGTAGCGAGACCCTTCGCCTGAAAATATATAAAATAAAATTAAAGGTAATAAAACTGAAATTAATTAATGCATGAATACTATGATATTAATACACCATGACTTTAGATATACCAACTATAAGCATTGTTACACTATTTGGACACTATTTGGACAGCGAACATTAAAAGCACTGAACAGCGTGATTGAATGAAGACAGCAACAATTTATGAAAACGCGTACGTAAATAAAATAGTATATTTGGAAAACATAATACCTGCACTTGGCGCCAAACTGCCTGACCCCAGTGGAAGGCACAGCCGTGGATCTGGACGTCGTTGCCAAACACATGTCGAATTGCCTTCCACATAGCTGCTTCGAAGTCGACGACAAAGTCTTCTACCTCCACCTCACGATCTAGCAAACGGCCGACTTTCTGGAAGAGAAACATGACTTATTGACACTGTCATGAATAAAGAAAAGTAAAAATCAAAAACGGTAACGAATAATGAAATAGAATTATTATGTTATATAAATCGTAGCATGCTGTGGATAAAATGAACTTATTCACCATTCAAGATTTGAAGTCATTCGAATGTTTCATATGGTATGAACAAATAAAATAAGAAATTACCTTCAGGACCTTCACATAGTCTGATGTGCGCCGACCAGACATCAACACGAACATGAGAGGGATCTGTTTCGCGCAGTCACCCCGCCTAACAAACGCATGGATCGTCATAAGGTTGTCAAATGGCTCACGAACTACCTGAAATGATACAAACATATACTTGTGTGGGGTTTATAAGAAAATGCAAGCAATTTAATTTCTTAATAAATTTCTAATAATTGACACTTTTTGAAAAGTAACACCTCGTATGTGATAGGCCCATCTTCAGTGAAGGACTCTCCTGGAGCAGCATCTTCAAGGGATCTGAAAACAATATGATAAGAATTTAATGTCACACACACACACACACACACACACACACACACACACACACACACAAATAAATAAATAAATAAATAAATAAATAAATAAATAAATAAATAAATAAATATTTTTCAATTACGAAAACTTGGCCATGCCCATGCAATATACAGGAATGTTTTTAGAAGAAAATAAAAATTTGGAAATGACTGTAATTTGCTAACAGGGACGTAGTGTTCCATTAAACACAATTTCATTGTTCGCAAACATCACGTATATATCAGCGAGATACCAGAAATTATAGTTTTAAAGATATTTCAAACTAAATTAAGTAAAATGGAATAAAATAACACTTACTTGTCCCACAAACCCGATGTTGCCACCGATCACACCGATCGCAGGTAACTCCGTGCTGGCGTTTCCCCACACCCTTACCACATGCAATACATAAATCAGACATGTTCAAGGCAAGAATTCAAAAGTGAATGACGCTAAAAAAATGAAACAACTTATATACCTAGTAGTCGGCAACTAAAAGAGAAAATTCCACAAAAGATAATTACCTTTAAAATTCCTGCATGTCATTAAACTTTGTTCCCAAAGAAAAAGACCGCCGCTCACCGACAATTAAACGAATTAATTAATCTTTGATTAAATCATCTATTTTTCACACCAAAACTAATCGCGTATGAGTACACACAAGTTCTATCTATCTATCTATCTATCTATCTATCTATCTATCTATCTATCTATCTATCTATCTATCTATCTATCTATCTATCTATCTATCTATCACACCAGGTACGAGTTGACCAAACTGGGTACGAGTTGACCAAAAAGGGTACGAGTTGACCAAAATAGGTACGAGTTGACTTGGGCCGTACGAGTTGACCAAAAAGTAGGTACGAGTTGACCAAAATGGGTACGAGTTGACTTGGGTACGAGTTGACTCGGGTACGAGTTGACTAGAAAGCATGCAGCTGACGAATAAACGTACTAGTAAAATTCAGGCTTCTTACAAGCTTGAGGGTACTGTGTTGGAAAATGTTGAGAGTATCAAATATCTTGGTGTAACAATAACTAAGGATTTAAAATGGAATACTCACACCAGCAATGTGTGCACCAAAGCTAATGGTAGGGTGACAATGGGCAAAAAAGGCCACTATTTCTAGGGGGTACCCGGTCATCTGGTATAACAAAACGTATCATATATCAAAATGTTCAGCAGAGCCTGTAGTATATGGAACTGCCGGCATAAATTGGCAAAAGTGATGGCGAGCTGAGAAATCCAAGATGGCGTCCAACATGGCCGCCAAAGTAAAAAATCCAATTTTTGGGGTATACATGCATTTCACAGATTTCAGATAAACAATATACACAATATTTTGAGATTTTCTAAAACTTTAAGTGTGTGAGGCATCAAAATATGCAAATTCGAAAACATTTCAAGGCAAAATGGTGTTTAAAATTCAACTTATATGGCCTTGGGGGTTGTTTCTGAGGCCCACCAGAGTAAAAATAATTTTAGCATGAAAATAAGTGATTTGTTTGGCTTTATTTCACTTTCATCAAAGAATAAGTTTGTCTTATACTAGAATCTGGTCATTTAAGCCACAACTGTACATTATTTGCGAAGTTATTCAATATTTATTTACCCCACCCCCTTACTTTAGATTTTACATGTTTTCAGGTATTTCCCAAACTGCTGTTAGAAATCACATGTACTGTGTTCCTTACAGCATGCAGTCAACAGACTACACCCTGTTTGATTTTATTGCACTGGATTCAATACAAATATGCTTTTTAATTAACAATACTTAGATATTTAAAATGAACAACATCCAAGATGGCCGCCAAAACTTACAGTTCTTTACATTACATTCACCAATATGATTTAGATAACTTTGATGTATCAAAAATGTTTGGTTATTGTTTCTGTGCTGCTTGAAACGTATTTGTACATATAAAACTAAGCTTAAAGTCATTTATGATGGCATATAAGATGTTTTAGACGAAAGCTCATATACAAGTCCATACATAGGTTACAAAAGTATCTGGAAGAACAAGAGCGCCTTGTTTGTTTCTTAATAATAAGATGATGTGGGTTCTTATTTATTTCTATGAAATTTTCATAAACTCTAGTAAATAAAATAGTCTGATTGTAATTGTATATATTACCGTGTCAATTTGAGAGGCAAATATATGACATCAAATATGGCTGCTGAGCAATAAAATGACATTTATTTACGGCTTTCATCTTCCACATGACAACGGTAATCACATTATCAGGTTTTTCATTTCTCACCATGCCTATTTTGTCCAGTCTCAAACCACTAGTGCACGCTTCTGATTTAAGTCTATTGAATGTCCATTCACAAAAACAATATTAAATACAATATATTGTAACACTTTGATTGCTTTCAGGGCAAGAATCGTATCAGCACTTGGATGTTTACTCTAACCACCAATCCTTTTTTTGTCATTTCCATACAAAACACAAAAAACATCATTCATCCATTTGTTTTAGACAACCCTGCAATACTGTATGTAATGTATGATGTACCACAGTTCTTATGAGGGAAATGGAGACAATTCTATTTACTGTGTGTATACAGTTTTTCCCCCTTTGCTTATGTCCATGTTTCAATTTTGTCTACGGTAGGTTACGATTTGTATCAAGGTCTTAATACTCAACAAGCAACATTATCATATTCTGTTTTATATTGATGAATTGGGTTCTCAACATCTATATCATGCCTACAGCATCAGACGGATAGCTTCATAGGAGTAATGTGCACTTCCGGTTCTACTTTAAACAGCGTCTTTCATGAAATAATCTGTTTTTACCTATAATTACCAGGTACTTTAGCAGCCCAGAACATTTTTATTAAGCTCCTGATGGTGATCCTTTATATTGAGGTTAATACTTCCCTTCCATGTCTTGTTAAGATATTAATGCAAAGCTATTTGCATATTTTGTCCATTATTTGGTTGAAATCTTAAGTTCCATTGGGGATGGGGGTCTACATTACATAAAAACAAAGCATAGAAATTATGAGTTTTTTCTGCATGCTCACAATTTTATCACTAGTGTTTCTATTTAAGAGTGTGTAACCGACAGATACATGCAGGAATCATGTAAAAATCACCAAGATTGTTTAATGTCTTTGCAATTTGAAATGTAATATGGAAAATATTTAGGATGTAACCGTATAGCATTTGTACCTTTGAAACATTAGATTACCGTTTTTGTTATTAAGTTATAAATGAAAGTGACACAAACTGGAGTTTTCAGTCTGGAATTGATTTAAACTCCTAAATTTTCCAAAACTGCACGCTGCTAAATGTGGATTATTTCGAAGCAATTTTTGCATTGTTTTACATGCAAATATGTTATTACTCTGGCCCAAAATTCATGTTAAATTCTTACAAGTATACAGACCTGTCTTGTTTTATCTAACGCGGCTACCTATCTCCACAATTCAGTATAGCATACATATATAATCATTGCTTGGCAGTTTGCTACTGTATTATTGAGGTTTAAGGTTCCAGTCAACATTTTCAGACATGGCCAGAAGGATACACCACATCTTTGTACTATGAGAAGCAAATTATGTAGTTTGCTAGATGACTCAATCCACTGCTAGTAGGGTTCGAACCCAGGACCTCTCGATTATGAGGCCGATGCTGTGAAAAATTTTAACTGATTGATTGAATTAATGTTTAACGTTCCAGTCAACAGCTATGGTCATGTCGGGACTTTGCCTCCATTTTATGGGACTTTATCCAAAATTAGGACGTCATGGCATCCACAAAAAGCTTCAAATATAACCACCCTACTAAACCAACAAGGCTTATATGTATGGTTGGTTTGACGAAACACTTTTCCTGGGCAGGCTCAGACCTGAGTGGTTAAGCAGTAATCAGGTGGTCAGTCAGCAGCGAAGAGGCATCAGCAGCCCATTTATTTCTTTCGAATTCAATGGTTGGGGCCCAAAGTCCCACCCGACCACCCTTGGAAATCTATCTTATGGCTATTTGTTAGTGTTGAACTGAAAACCCTGTCCTCATGACTGAGGAATAAGTATTTATTTAACAAACATAGATAACAGATTTGTAGGTAACAGGCCGTGAATATATCAAGGGTGTATTTGCATAGTGTGTTTCCTAAATATTCAATTATTGTTACAAATATAGCTGAAATCATTTTTGGCTGTACCAAATTATGAAAATTGGTTTTGCAGCATTTGATAACGTAATCCAATTGACTGCATAATATAATATTCTTTTTATTGTATCTGAATGTATTATTTGAATAAATCACTTTAAATTAAAACAAATGTAGTGACCTGTTTGGTTCAAAAGCATGTTTGCATGTCCCATTGGCTTTCCTGTTTGATACTTTCTAATTCTTTTACACGCCCATTAAACAGGTTCATTATTACAGTAATTCTCTTTGGCTCCATGTTGCCAAATCTGTAGGGTCACTGATGAGGCTTAAGTAGCTAAAACCATGGTATGGTCCATCCAATTTCTCATTTACGTGCTCACCGCTCTTAAAGGATCTCACTTTTTAATTTTTATTCTATAATTAATCATTAAACAGGTTCAAGCCAAGAACTGTTTATCAGGAACCTCTGTACATAGAAATAATCTGTTTGATCTATCCTTGTACCATCTTTGAACTAGATATAAATCTCTTTAATAGACCTGTTAGTTATAGGTAAAAACAAATAATTTCATGAAAGATACTGTTTAAAGTTGAATCAGAATTGCATATTACCCCTATGAGGCTATCCATCTGATGATGTAGGCATGATATAGGCGTTAAGAACCCAATTTATCAATATAAAATAGAATATGATAATGATTCGTGTTGAGCATTAAAACCTTGACATGAATCGTAACCAACCTTAGACAAAATCTAAACATGGACATAAGCACAGGGGGAAAACTGTATACACAAGGTAAATAAAAATATCCCATTTTCCCTCATAAGAACTCTGGTGCATCATACAATTTCATACAGCATTGCAGGGTTGTCTAAAAACAAATGGATGAATAAAGTTTTGTGTTTTTGTACTAGAATTGACAAAAAAGGATTGGTGGTTGGAGTAAACATCCAAGTGCCGATACAATTCTTGCCCTGAAAGCAACCAAAGTGTTACAATATATTGTATTTACGATTGTTTTTTGAATGGACATTCAATGGACTTAAATCAGAAGCGTGCACTAGTGGTTTGAGACTGGACAAAATAGGTGTGGTGAGAAATGGAAAACCTGATAATGTGATTACCGTTGTCATGTGGAAGACGAAAGCCGTAAATAAATGTCATTTTATTGCTCAACAGCCATTGTTGATGTCATATATTTGCCTCTCAAATTGACACGGTAATATATACAATTACAATCAGACTATTTTATTTATTGGAGTTTATGAAAATTTCATAGAAATAAATAAGAACCCACATCATCTTAAATTAAGAAACAAACAAGGCGCTCTTGTTCTTCCAGATATTTTTGTAACCTATGTATGGACTTGTATATGAGCTCTTGTCTAAAACATCTTATATGCCATCATAAATGACTTTAAGCTTGGTTTTATATATACAAATAAGTTTCAAGAAGCACAGAAACAATAACCAAACATTTTTGATACATCAAAGTCATCTAAATCATATTGGTGAATGTAATGTGAAGAACTGTAAGTTTTGGCGGCCATCTTGGATGTTGTTCATTTTAAATATCTTGGTATTGTTAATTAAAAAGTATATTTGTATTGAATCAAGTGCAATAAAATCAAACAGGGTGTAGTCTGTTGAGTGCATGCTGTAAGGAACACAGTACATGTGATTTCTAACAGCAGTTTGGGAAATACCTGAAAACATGTAAAATCTAAAATAAGGGGGTGGGGTAAATAAATATTGAATAACTTTGCAAATAATGTGCAATTGTGGCTTAAATGACCAGATTCTAGTATAAGACAAACTTATTCTTTGATGAAAGTGAAATAAAGCCAAACAAATCACTTATTTTCATGCTAAAATTTATTTTTGTCTCTGGTGGGCCTCAGAAACGACCCCCAAGGCCATATAAGTTAAATTTTAAACACCATTCTGCCTTGAAATGTTATCAAATTTGCATATTTTGATGCCTCACACACTTACAGTTTTAGAAAATCTAAAAATATTGTGTATATTGTTTATCTGAAATCTGTGAAATGCATGTATACCCCAAAAATTAGATTTTTCACTTTGGCGGCCATGTTGGACGCCATTTTGGATTTCTCAGCTCGCCAACACTTTTGCCAATTTATGCCGGCAGTTCCATATACTACAGGCTCTGCTGAACATTTTGATATATGATACGTTTTGTTATACCGGATGACCGGGTACCTCATTTTTTTTAGCCTGAATTGTCACCCTACCATAATAGGACCCTTGGTTTTTTTAGACGAAATCTGTTTTTCTTGCCCCCAAGATGTGAGACAAGCTGCCTATAAAGGTCTGGTGAGACCTATTCTTGAATATGGTAGCTCAGTTTGGGACCCTCATTATGAAGGTCTGATAGATGATTTGGAGGAAGTGCAAAAGCGAGCGGCTAGGTTTGTAACTAGGAACTATGTATATGAAAAAGGTAGTATGACTGACATCTTTAAAAAAACTAAAATGGGAATCCCTGCAGAAAAGAAGGAGGGATAATAGAATTATATTGCTTTACAAAGGTCTAAAAGGGAGAGCAAAAATACCCACGGATGGCCTTATCCCAAAATATAGGCTTTGTAGGAATCAACACTCCTTGGCATTTCAGATACCTTCAGCAAGTACAAATGCCTATTTACACAGTTTCTTCCCCCAGACCATTAGAGATTGGAATGAACTCCCTGATTCTCTGATCTCCTCTGCTGAATTGTCAGATGATTGTGTGTCTAAATTTACTTCTCTTGTGAGAGCTCGGGACTAATCCCCTCCGGTCAAGCCCCATCCCCCTGGTGTGGTATTGTCAGTTTGACGTTTCACCAGTAAACTATTCTGATTCTGATTCTGTAATTAAGAACCGCTCGGCCACGGGGGCAAATTTACCTTTGTCGTCAACATTGATTGCCTGATAATCAATGGCAGTCTAAAGATACACGCACAAGACTCACACAAATGATCAAAGCATTTGATCTTAAAAAAAAAAAAGTTTCATCCTTTAAATCTGACACTAACAGACTAAGCGCAACCCTGCCTAGGATGTACATGAGGATGTATGGGAGTATATCAAGAGAAAAATCATATAGCCTACAATAATAATGAATCTGAGAAGAAAGAGAATCGTGTCATGTTTGGCTGTCGACCGTGACCGACGGCCGAGACGCGAGAAAACCGGTCTTCGGGAATTCTGACCAGGTCTGACACAACCTTGCATGTACAGCCACAGAAGAAAGCAATAAGCTTTTGGGTGTAGGTAGAAACTATCGCATTTAGCAATAGCCACCAGTCACCACGACGCTGATCTGTCGGCATCTACAAAATCTAAAGAAAGAAAGAAAGAAAGAAAGAGAGAGAGAGAGAGAGTATTATATACGCATTGTTATACAAGAATCGACATTGCGCAAATTTTGAGCTCAGATAATGATGTATATCAGCATCAAGTAGCATTCACGCTAGTTTTGTTACAAACATTTTCCAAAAATACGTACTTAATTAATTTATAGTTTCATTGCAAATGCTCTACCTAGTCGAAATCAAATCGCGAGAACCTACATTTTTTGTTACAATAGAACATCCTCAAAATGCTAAATCGCTGTGAAAGCCATAAAAAGTGTTGCTTATAAAAACACAAGAGATCAATGGATTCAAGTCATCATCGGGAATTCTCGTGAAGTCTCGTAAAATAACCGGAGATAGTATGCTTTGATAGTTATACCTGGGCGAGCTCAGGTAAGGCCTCTCATAAACTACGAAGTTTCTTAGCCGTGACTACTGTTATTCAGGATCGCGCGCGCGCGCACACACACACACACACAAACACACACACACACACACTGATATACTCTTAAAAATTTGACATACTCATTTTCTTAGAGATTTTTTTTGTACAATAGCCTTGCGATTTAAAGTTTAATGGGCTGCAACGCCACCAAAATTGCGCACACGTAAGTGGTCAGCGTCAGCTCAGTGTAGGCCGTAAGTGGTCAGCGTCAGCGTATGCTTGAAGTGTAGGCCAATCTCTTGGACTTGCAAGTCTTAACGGTGCAAGTCTATCCGAGAAAACGGCAACCGTTCACGTGTTTGGAAAGTAACTAACATGCTGCTGCCGTAAGCAGAATCGCTTGCAAGATGATTTGTGAGTACGAATTGACTTGAGTACGAATTTACCGGGAACCGTCTGGACCCATCCACTCACCGCTGATGATCACAAGAAAAGAAAACTCAGAGATGGGCGTGGAACACGGTCATTACGAAATGCAATATACAGTTTTATTTATTTATTTATTTTTTTTTTTTTTTTTTATTTTTTTTTTTTTTTTTTCAGAAGAAAATTTTGAAAATTTCATTGGAATTTGATATTTTTGCGGATACTGAGGTTTGCTCAAAACATTGATTGTGAGTACACGTTAGAAACCGCCTCTGTCATAAAAAGACCCTGGGGTTATTGCTACCAGCGTCTTTCTATGGTCGTTTATGTCGGATCTGTTCGTACGGTGGCAGTGCCTTTGATTATCTGTTTCGGTCAGATGGGCAAAATAACAAGTTAGCTGTAACTAAAATATGTTTAATAAAGAAATATAGAATTATTCATTTAAACATACATGCAAGTCTGTTAGATAAAAATCACACACTAAATCGTCTAAAATGTTCTGATGGCAGTTTACTTGTTACAAATGTTCGTAAGTCCCACACTGTTGTTCCGCTGATGTTGCTCCCCGTATTATAATGTCAGTTGTCCAACGTCGTTTTAACCGCGTCGTTGTTGTCCAACGTCGTTTTACTGCGTATGTCGGTTGTTGAATTTGATGCAACAATGAATAACGAATCGTCGTTTCTATGATGACAATGTCCCGTATACTCGATGACAATGTCTTGAATCTTATTGTTGATTCTTATAATCTTCTAACTAATTGCTAGGATGTCTCTTTTATGTGCTTTTGCAATTTAACAAATCGTTGGTACTTTAACGATTGTCTTCTAGTTTAAGAAACTAGGATTTCACAACCTATGTAGCACTAACCTTTTATTGTCCCATTTCATCTATTATTCCGATATTTCACTTTCCCTCCTCCAAATTAACGTTTCGCACAACTTCTGAAACTCAACTGCCAATGTCCAAAAATTGTCCATATTTATGTAATTCACTCACCCACCCAAACTAACACACCTCATGAGTAAATCTGCCCGCACAATCCATATAAGGCGACATCCTCTGGAACTCTCCCTTTTGCACACCTACTTTACAATGAATAACTCTTGACGTCATACACAAACATCTCTCTCACCCCGGAAATAATAGCTTCCATGTAATATTTCAAGAAAGTACATGCAACCTTGGAGTAAAAGGATGGTTCATTTTTGTTTCTTCTGACAGCCTCGGCGAGGCAATTCTGACAAGTACCCACAATGTATGTTTTGGAATAAGAAAATTCTTGTCTAGTATATACCCCTGCATACCCCAGTTTTGATATACATAAAAAGTGGGATGTACCGGGTAAGGACGTTTTACTGATGATTGTTATACGTGGATGAAGGATGAATCGGACTACTATCTGATTATGAGAAGAAAAAAAAAGGTTTTAACAAATGACACTCAGCTACATGTCTAAAATTATCATAGCAGAACGCCTTCTTTTGTCTTGATTTGCACTGATGAGGGGGGCGGGGGTGCTCTAAATTGCATTTTTTGCTGTCTTCATCAATGATGTGCAGTTAGACCAGATGCTTGCTTCAACTGCGCAAACATATAGATTACCGTACTTTTAAAATTACTATTATTTTTTTCATGCCGGTGTTGGAATCGTTCAATACAAAATTGGACTGCATGAGGAGCGTTTCTTTTTAAAATTTACTTCGATTTGCTTCGATGCCCACGATCTACTAGTCGCATTTGTATAAAAACTATACATGCAATACACCGATAGATTATGCCAAATGTAACCGGTTGGATTGCTATACACGTATAATAATTGTAATTATTTCTCATTTTCTATTCTCAAGTACGTACAAAGTAAATACACAAGAAGTACAGGCTTCCATTGGAAAACAACAGTCCACATTGAACGACGAGAAATAAAAGGTAAAATATTCTAAACATGTATGCATATTTATAATTTTACGTTATTACGATTCTTGAAGACATGTGTTATTTTTGTACTTGTATGGTTCGTCCGTGTGTACGTGGCAATAATCACACGCTTTTACAACGATTAGTTCTTGTGCTTACGTACGCACGGACGAACAAAAATCACAGTTATACATGTAGCACCATTCTAGGACAGCTGGTAACATTTGAAAAACGTTAGTGATTAGATGTTGCATAATACTCAATGAAAACGCATGTAGACTTCGGCTTCACATGAAAAAATAATAGCCTTCAAATACGTACAAAAGACAAATACGTGCACCATTGGCGAATTACTCCCAATATTTACGAATGAAAACAGTAATGTACATAAATGTGTTAATGCATATCAGTCGAGTTCTGGAGTTCGCGGTTCGCAAAATGATTATGTAAGTTTCGGTCCTGCCAAGTTTCAAGCATGAAAGCTTGATAGGACTGATGCGGTTCCCACCCGACATGACTGAAAATCGTTCTAACATTATTTTACTTCAGTTACAAGGAAAGCTCATGTAACTTATTTGAACGTTCTTGAAGGCGCGAACGATGGATGGTGTCATACATGGAGAAAAAACGAAGAATCTGTTCACGGGGAAACCACCGACCTTGGACTGGCGACCACTACTCTGCGCCGACTTTGACCCGGATTCGAACCCTAACCGCATATGAAAAGCGAACATAACGCTATCCAGGCCTCTGCGCTATCTAGGAACCATCGAAATAAAAAGAGAAAATGAGGTGGGGATGGCAGGCACTCTTCGCAGACTGCGGCAAAGATCATAGGGGGCGCAGTGGCGTAGTGGTAGAGCGTCGAACTCCGAATCGAGAGGCTTTTGTAAGGTTATGCAAAAGTTTAATTCAAAATGCAACATCGGTAAGTGTAATTACACACTTCAGAAGCTTTGAATCAATTTCGATTGAAATGAATATTTAGAAAAAACACTGGAATGATATTGATAATGTCGTTAAACTTTGAAATTCTATACCGTCTTTTCTATTCTGTGCATTCATGTGCACGCTGTTCGGTTCGCAAAAGTAGGTTGTGGGTATGCAGTTCGTATGTAAAGAACAGAAATGATGTTTCAGTCTTCACATTCACAGTAATTCAAAATTTGGGTATAGAAAGGGTTTTATGGTTTAATATCCAAGTATGACAAAACAAAACTGCATGTGTACCCTGCGAAAACAAGACTAAAATGTGCTGTTGCATAGGCGACACTGACTATGTAAGTGCGCTCAGTGGGGTTATACCATTACGTTAAATCCGCTCAGACGATAGCTAAATCGACTCATGGCTTATCAGACTGGGAGCTTGTACAATTTGATTTGACTAGAATCTTCAATGCGATTTTGCAGATAATGTAATGCTGTGGATCATATCATGAAAACTTGAGACGACACCTTCAACAACAGCTGGTTGAACAATAAAACACGGGTCAGTGGAATACGCTCTCAAAGCTCAAAGCGCTTCGATTTTTTTTTCTATATATGAGCCGCCTCATGGGAAAACCAACAATCTGCATAGGCGAAAACAAAGACGCAGATCAGCTTCGCGGTAACCGCGAAGCTGATCAGCGCCTTTGTTTTCGCTACTCGGATAGTACTATTCCTCCTCTACTTAACTCCAAAATTTCAAGCTTCTAGCCTGCTTCTGTGCTTGTACAGGCCGGTTTGTGTCGGACCTGTTCGGAAACCACATTGTTGGTTTTCCCACGAGGCGGCTCATATTTTTACTCGTACTTCATCATAATTGATCACTAAAATCCAGGGCAAAAATAAAATTCAAATGCATTCAGGCAACTGCATTCAGTTACTACATGGACCTCAAGGCACGGCGTCTCAGGTCAAATGCATTTTATGTGGTATATATTTTCATCAAAATTGTAAACCTCCTTTCTACGCCGACTAAACATAATTCATGTGACAGAACAGTATTTTTTCAAGAGACTATTTAAATGTTTAAAATGTTTTGAAAACCATCGACTTTACCGACCGTTCAAATATGCTGAGCTATAAAAATGAACCTGAAAGCAGGAAAATTCTAATGCCTAGCAAAATTGAAATCTTTTTGGATTAGAAATTGCAAATCAGGTAAGAAATTATACACTTTTATAACAGTAACCGAGAGAGCAGCTCTTTCCCAAAAGGTGGCCACTAATCACTAACTTAGTTACGTATATAGACTGCTATTATATGTACGTGCATACATACTGTAATACAGCGCCGGATACTGCAACTGACATTAAAATGAGAAACAGAGCGAGTGGTGCTTCAGTCTCATCCCCGGAGTTTTGTAATGGCTAATTCCCAAAAGGTGGCCACTCACTGAGCTACTATAAACGAACATAATTTGCAACCACATGTACATAATAAATTGACCGCATGATTACTGGTTACTGGTTCTGAGCATACCAATGGAAAAGTGGTAAAGTCAAAACATGGATCCATACACATATAAGCTTATAGGTGGTTAATATACATACGTATAAATGCATTTCGCATGTAATGACACCCCAGTGTTGGATAGAAGTCCCATAAAATGGAGACCTTGTCCCGACATGACTTTAACTGTTAACCGGTACGTAAAGTAACAAATGAATTTTAATCAAAACTAAGGCCGTGTCTCCACGGACAATGTTTCTTTGACGAAGATTCTTTGTCACAGAAACTTTGGCAATGAGATTGTATTCACAAACAGCAAAGATTACGTATACAACTTAGCTCGCTCACCTTTGTCGCAGATATTTGACAATGAAACTTTGCCACAGAATTGAATTTACACGAGCATATTTTTCTGCGACAAACTACTTTGTCAAAGAAAAATTGTCCGTGGGAACGAGGCCTTAGGCGACTGCGAGCCTATCTATTGGATTCTGTTTAAAGAGCCCAACTTGTCTTATACTTTGGGTCAGCGGTCCCATGAAGTAAACATGTAAAACGTAAATTCAATGTATGCAACCAGCAGTCGAAACTGCAGCAATGGCCAGTATTTCATGACGATAATTTTTACGAAGATATGAGCCAGTGCATGAGAAAACCAACAATCTGCATAGGTGAAAACAAAGGTGCAGATCTGATTCGCAGTTACTGATCAGCACCTTTCTTTTTGCTACATGGATAGTACAATTCCTCTACTTTCTAAATCAAAAATTTCCAGCCTCTAACCAGCCGGACCAGGTCGGAACCCAAATTGTTTGTTTTCTCACGCACAGGCTCATATGTCAAAACAAATGTTACATCACGAAGTATCTATATTTAAGAAAACATAAATAAGAAGAATTGTAAAAACGAAAAATCTAGGCCAAAATAAACAATACAACCGGAGCACAAAAATTGCCTAGTGAAACATTTTGGCCACTGTTTCATTTAAACTGAAGATTTCGTATCAATGATTTAAACAGAGTGCTGATATTTGAAATCTATTGTACATTTAAAAGCAAAATGGAAAAGTATAACAGGTCGGTTAAAATGTTTATTTATTCATTTTTAAAATTATTATCAATATAATTTATATATGATCCGCCTCATTTTTTTTTGTTTAGGCGAAAACAAAGACGCAGATCAGCTTCACGGTAACCGCGAAGCTGATCAGTGCCTTTGTTTTCGCTACTCGGATAGTACAATTCCTCTTCTACTTAAATCCGAAATTTCAAGCTTCTAGCTCTTTTCTGTGCTTGTACAGGCCGGTTTGTGTCGGACCTGTTCGGAAACCACATTGTTGGTTTTCCCACGAGGCGGCTCATACATAGACATACAGTGCCGTTCAGTCTTTAAGCAAATGAGCTGAACGTGAACTGGAATGGCTGGCCTATGCAAACATTAAAAAATGGAAAGGATACCATTTGTCTAATCATCATCGGTCGAGCTAGGCACTCTTAAGATACAAAATGTAAAACGCTGCTGTTCGTGCGAGTACATCAACCAGTACACACTACTACTGAGAATGTTCAGTTTCCAGGGCCCGGTATTTAACGCAAATAATAGATTCTGGTATTACATGTACATGTATCCTTGTGATAACGCGACGATCCTATTAAAAGTAACCTTTATCATCTTGGTTTCAGACTTGACGAAGATAGCATGGAGAACGTCCACTACACCAGGACAGAGCTACCACAGCGAGATGTCGATAAACACGAGTACACGGACCTCCAGCATGTCAGCCCGGACGAGGTCACCGTCAGCACCGACAGCCAGAAGGTTCATTATGACAACGGGAACAGCAACGGGAACAACAACGGTCCATTCTCGAACGCATCCAAGAACGCGTACACACCTAATCCAAAACCCACAGAAAAGAGCATCCTGCTTTCATTCAGTCAGCCATCGTCGAGGAAAGGTTGTTATACTTTGATAATAGCCGCTCTTATTGTGTTCATATTCGGATTTATTCTTGGAATATTGATTGGTAATTTTGCCATTGACCATAAATCTGAAGCAGTGTGTGATAGTAGTAACTCTAAAGCTGATGAACAATCTGGTGGAAAGACTTGTACTTGTCCTACTTTTCCAACCTTTCCGACAGTCGATTCGTCAACATTTTCATTCCCCGAGTGTTCGTGTCCAACTCCACCACCACCTGTCCCTTCTTCGTGTACAAAATGTGAAAAACGAAGTCCACGTAGTAGTAGTTTAAAGGAGTCCCCGTTTGCCCCACTTACGGGTGCTGAAATTGACAAAGTTATGAAAAAAATAAACGCTGAACAGCTAACAGGACCTGTTAAGGGTTTAGGAGGCAATTATATTGATTACATCTATTTATTCCCTGTAGAAAAATCCAAAGCGCTAAAATATCTAGATAACGGAGATCCTTTCCCACCGCGATATGCAAAAGTTCATATAACAAGGGGCAGTGCTATACCTCCTGACGTTATGATCTATAAAATAGGTCCATTGAATGAGACAGTGGATAAAATGGTAGTAGAAAAACTGGTGAATGACGGAGAAATCCATTTCAATCGTCGATCGTATGATTCTAAAGAACATTCCGGAATATATAACGCTTACTGGAATGACATGTTTGATTTGAAAACGCTACTTAAGGAAAGTTTTGATGGAGCTTATCTAGGAAGTGGCTTGTCAGTCAGTTGTTCAACTTTGTATTCTCTGGACGAAAATGACCGTAGATCTGGTTGTTACGCGTATTTCTACATGTCAACAGGAGGCTCTACATTGCGCATACTTCCATTGTCTTTCATTGTTCATCATCCGGGTGTTAATACCTCTAATTGGTACGCCTCGGACTTCTACTACTTGAACCAGGGACCCTACGCTTCCGGTCGTGAATTAGCAGAGGACTACGAAAATGGTACTTTAAGAAAATTCCAACTTCCAAGTAGATATAGATACACATACGGGCAAGAATATTCTTTATTGATGAACAGATCTCTTCCTTTGCGAGAAAATTCCGAAATACCTCCCCCAAGAACGTACGAGCCCAGAGGTCCGAGGTACACAATCAGGGGTAACGAAATTTCCTGGATGGACTGGGAATGCGAGTACACCGTCGACCCAATTAAAGGTCCAGCTATTTTCAATGTGAAGTTTAAGGGTAACAGAATCGCGTATGAAATTTCTCTCCAGGACATAACTTTACTGTATGCATCAGGAACTCCTGGTGCCGGTGTAAATCCTCCGGCACTTTCCGACACCGAATTCTCGTTGGGTAACGCAATACGATCTGCAAGACTTGGGTTTGGATGTCCGAGTCGCGCCAGTGTTCTGCATGCCAATGTTTACAACAAGGGTAACAGAAATAAAGAAGTGGCTTGTGTTTTCGAGGCGGATCCACAAAGACCAATGTGGCGTCATTTCAACAATGGGGTACTGGACCATCATCTTGTTATTCGTGCACCGATGAATCTTGGAAACTACGACTATACGATGGAGTTCCGATTTTATCTTGACGGAAGACTTGAAACAATAATGGCGGCCTCCGGAACTCTTTACGGTGCATTCTGGGATCCGGAAGATCCGCTTTTAGACCTTGATAAAAGCACTTCACCATTTGGATTTAGAATAGGGAACTATCTATCAGGTCCTATACATACGCATGACTTTGTGTTCAAGGTTGATCTTGATATTTTAGGAACGGAAAATAGCTTTGAGAAAATTAACTGGAAAGGTGGTGACATTTTGGCAGCTTTAAACTCTCAAATAAACACACAAGAGAGGCCCGGATTTTTCCCGTTTAATAGAACGCGTTATATTGAAACCGAATTGCTCAAAAATGAAGCGGGGCTGGTGATAGATCCACTAAACCCCTCGTACTGGACAGTGGTGAATGAAAACGAGAAGAATAAATGGGGAGTGAAAAGGGGATACCGTATCATACCAACGTTTGCTGATTCAGAGCCGGAGCTCATAACGCATCATTTGATGTTCAATTCGTGGCCCAACATGAAGTACCACTGTGCTGTGACAAAGAGAAAGGACAGTGAACCTTATGGGACAGACTCCATATATGACATACGTAGACCCACTGACCCAATAGGTGGTCTCAATAAACTCATGGACGGTGAAAATATCAGAAACAAAGATTTAGTTATGTGGGTAACAGCCAAATTCACCCATGCTCCCACCTCTGAAGACGTTCCAATGACAATAGGGGTTGATAAGGGTTTTGTTTTAAAACCTTTCAATTATTTTGATGTTACTCCAACATTTGATGTACAAGGACACTATGATGGTACTGGTGATCCGTATGAAAGACTGCGCTGCTACGAGCCGTAGAACGAGACTAGACTAGGAGTATATTGTGTTATTCCATCTCACTTCAGATCTCGTCTTAAAATGATAATGTTCTATTGAGGGATTTATTAATGTATATTTTTCTTTGTTTTCGAACTTAGGCATAAATTGTGGGTAGTCATTGGAACCGCCTCAAGTCAGGCGGTTCGTTTCGTACATTATTATGTACTAGTATACATATGTACTAGTATATTATTTCACGTTCAATCAGGTTCAATCGGGTGGGTGCGCATGCGCACGTTCGTGACGCTTCCTGTTTTCTGGACTAAATTCTAAATTTAGCCACCCACCCCACACCTGAGGTGATGATCAGAAATTGATCGACTCAGTATCAGAAGATAGATAGGTTATCATTCTCAACATGTGTCGCGGTCGGTATATCCATATCGTGAAATCCTGCATGTTCTTTAACTTTCATGTTCTTTAACTTTCAAGTATTTTTCTTTTAAAACACTTTATTTGTGAAACGTCACGCTTTACGTTCATCTTGAACGTTTCATATGTATCGTAGGTCAGATTTACGTGTGTTGCAATCATAACGTGAATGGTCATGCTGGGCAGACAGAAAACAAACTTAATTTCATTCCAGTCAGCATGATTTGTGTCCACTAAGATAGAGTGACAATGCTGGCCTATGCTCAATTTTTAAGTAAATGCATAAGAGTGTATTGTTCATGATGGTAGTTATTATGTATGCATACAGGGCATGCTTTTTTCGAATGTTTATGCTTGTTTTGCTTTTGTTGTATGGAATTAACTTTAAAACGTGTATGTTTATCGATGTGGAGGCTTTTAACCACTTTTACAATTTCAGTGGAAATCGTTTCCAAAAATTACATGCAGTCATCGGCCTGTGAAACTGCACATTCATTGTCAACGAAAGAAAAACTTCTGTGTGTTTTTATCGGAACTGTACATGTAGATGGAAATATATTCTCTGCATTGTGCACTTGTGTACATAGCCATATGGGTTCAAACAAATAATGTTTGAGCCGCCGCATGCGAAAACCAACAATCTGCATAGGCGAAAATAAAGGCGCAGTTCAGCTTCGTAGTTACCTTCGTAGTAACTGCGAAGCTGATCAGCGCCTTTGTTTTCGCTACACGGATAGTACAATTCCTCTACTTTCTAAATCCAAAATTTCCAGCCTCTAATCATCTTCTGTGACTGTACAGCTCGGTCTGTGTCGGACCTGGTCGGAACCCAAATTGTTGGTTTTCTCATGCACAGGCTCGTTTAAAAAACAAACTGAATCTAATGCTAGTGTTGCAAGTATCGTGACATGGCGGTGGGGCAGATTTTTTACTTTTTATTTATTTACTTTTGTTATTGTTTACACTTGATTAAGTACTTGTTTTTATTCCAAAGAAGGAAAATATTTCATTTTAAAATGTTGTTTTTATATTTGCGCCTTTGGGGTTTAGGTAAAGTATGACACGACCATGACTATGACAAAACCAACAAACCGTCGCGCATGTTCACCTAATATAGACACATATCATCTATTGCTCCAACCAGTCCGATCAGATTACTTGCTGGTATTGGTATACAAAATGGGGAGTAACTCATAGAGATCTCTACATGCTTCGTCTCTGACATTGAATTTGGGTAAAACTGCATGTGCGGTAGCGCAAAATCAATGTCTTGATAAAAGTACAAAGTTGGTCTGTAAAAAAGCTGTGACCATTCCTGTTTATGCACAAGCACTTAACATTCTTATTTCATAATCCGACCATTAGTGTGGTTCTGGTGTGTTCTATTTTGTGTAGTTTACAGTGTTAAGATCAGAAGGTAAAATGCATGTGGCTTGTGCGAGTTTCCCAATGTCCTGCGGTGTAGCATCGTCCAAGTAAACATCCTAGGCTTTTACGTGTTTCTTGGAATTCCAGTAATCAACCTCAGGTTCTTCGACTCTTAAGGAGATGGAGAAGGGAAGTTGGGTTTCATTAGAACATAGACTCGATAGAATAATCACTTTATATACACTTCATACTACATGCATTCATTAATCCTGTGCATAAATTGTTACATTCGGACATTTCGGAAGTCATGGCACCTGAATGTTTGGTAGAAGTCCCATAAAATGGAAGTAATGTCCCGAGATTATCATAGCTGTTGACTGGGATGATAAGCAACATATCAAACAGACTGCAAAATTGTATGAAATAAAACACATGTGCATATGACAACTCGATGCCATGCTAAAATTGCTGGTAACTTCGTTGAGCATGAACTTGAAGAAGTTCATTACGAAAACACGCCCATACAACATATGGATTTCTATTTTTGCTTTTCAGTCATTAGAAAAAAAATGATATTTTTTAATATTTCCGCGCAAAACATACATTGTGGGTACACGTTAGAACCGCCTCGCCGGGGCAGTTCTAACGAGTACCCACAATGTATGTTTTGGATCAAAAATAAGAAAATTAGGTATACCCCTGCAAACCCCAGTTTCGCCGCGAGTATATAAAAGTGGGGTATAAGGGGGTATACATTTCACGGACACGTTTTCCAGATGTGATATAAATCTATAAAACTATGCCATACAAACATAGTCAAGGGGACATGACGGCATAATAAAGTTATGACATAACACCAGGTCCTGTCGAAATATTTTAAATGACTGACAAATTTATTAATAATCTGCTGCAATCAGTGATAATAACCTATTATGGTAACGTTATAATGTTTGTTTTAACGTCTATTTCGCATACTTACAATCAAATGACGTTTTATCGCCCCTGGTGCAATAAAATTCAGGTGACTTCCGTCAAAAAATCATAGTCACTAATTAACAGCGTAAACAAGAAAACATAAACGTTACGTCCACCACGTTTTCCAAACGTTAATATTGACATGGCCACAGAAGCAATACCCGCTTAATTAATGTTAATCCGATGTTCGATGAACTACCATGCATGCACGGAACGGCTTAGGCAAAAATACGGTTTGGCTACTAAAAATCCTCCTGGTGTCGTTTTCTCGCGGCGCAGTAACGGCACTGATGCATTTTACGGCGGCAACGTAACGTCCTGACGTTATGGTGAAAAATACTGACTACATGCATTCAATAGTATAGTAAAAATAACAAATTCACTAAAATAGCTTAACGATGCTGTTTAAGAAATACTGAAAAGACCATTCAACCGTTGGACATGTTATTTGGATTTTGTACAAATATTTTGGATACGTTTGTTCGCCATACTAGACACACGTGGTTTAAACCAGATCGATACTAAATGCGGTTACGTAAACAATATTAGACGTTCCGTAACGTACGCATGGGCTTATCGATACATTGAAACGACTAAAAGATCAGGATTTATACGAACAAAGTAAGTATGAATTGTGAAAACGGCTTATTTATCATCGTACAAAATCAGTGTTCAATTAATTAAAGTAGAAACCAAACTAGCTAAATGCTTTGAACCACTACAGAGGCTGAGGGCGAGGCTGGGTTCCCATCAAACCGAGTAAATAAAAATAAAACTCAGATCTTTTAAGAGAGTGAACATATAAATGAGAAAGGGGATGGTCCATATCGCGGTTTCGGCTACTTAAGCTCTTCAGTGACCCTATAGATTTGGCAACATGGAGCCAAAGGGAATAGCGGTAATTTTGCATCTTTCAACAGGGTAGTCGATACAAAGACTAGTATAATCCAAAATGAGGCCAAATATATTCAACGATAATACTTTTCTGATTTCTCAGAATACCCTCGCTGATTTCAAAGGACCAAAAGGAAAGGCCTCTTCTCCAGTCATCTTATAATACTGACAGTTCCAATGAATTCTTCTGTTGTGATTCCATTGGCTCTATGTTGCGTTGTCGATTTTTGTGCTTTTTTCGTCTTTAACGTGTGTGCGTCCCCATATATTTTAGTTCAGGTTACTGAGTGACCACCTTATACGTAAGTGGTCACTGACTGATTCACTTTACGATTTGGCCATGAAGGATAATAACTATTTTGTGATTAGCAGCGCTCCTATGACATATCAATTAAATATAGCAAAGGTGATGAAAGTATACATTACTAATTTTCAGCTTTGTACGCCTGTCAAAAATAATAAACAATCATTGTCATCTTTACATATGACAATTAGCATTATCAACTTTTGTTTTTACTGTTGCATTTCTGTAATTTGACGTTTTGACATTTTTCTTTGTTAATTAGTACTTGAGGTGAACGACTTTATTAAAGATAACATGTTTTAATCGTGAGGCAATTAGATGTCTTTTACAAGCAACAGACTGTACAGGTTCCACGCCTAAACAATAATTCTTATTCGCCCAGGGACTTCCAATGTTATTATTTAGATATATGATGTTCAAGAAGCCTTAATTATTGCCTCTAGTTCTTAAATCGTATGCTACATGTGAGTAACATGTTCTTGTGCCTTGATTTTTCAGTAAAAAAATGACAATATGGCAGAGGACGGTACTTACACATTACCACGGACAACACATGAGCCAGAAAACGAATATCTAGATCTACGGGGTACGGGTTTAGAGGAGGCGACAGTCAACACACGGCAAACACAAGAGGCAGAGAACGAATATCTGGATCTACAGGCCACAGGTTCCGAGGAAGTTTCGGTCAACACGAACAATGGGAAAGTCCGGTTTGACAATGGCCACAGGAGTGGCGGACCCTGGGTCAATCAGTCAAAGGAGGCATACTCCAGAAGTGTAGAAAATACGACGTCGAAGAAACTACAAGAGCCGCTGCCGAGACAAACCTTTTATATATTTCTGGTCGGTGGAATACTTGTGTTTATTGTTGGACTGCTGCTTGGGATCCTTATAGGTTACTTTGCCATAAAAATCCACGGTCATATAGAGTCGAAAAACACTAGGTCTGTTAATGACGGCAACAATCTCGGACTCGCCGGATTTTCTGTTGGTGGAGAAATAGATGTTGCGACACAAAATCCTATCCAAACTGTTGCAATAACTACAGTAGCACAAAACACAAGAGCGGCTATTCCGTCAACTATTTCGCCACCTTCAAGTACAGGCGCAGCTGAAAATCCAACCCCAGCCCCGGCCTGTGTCTGCCCCACCCAGCCAACAGTGACATCAACTTCAATGTCATGCAATGTTTGTAAACGTGTCAGCCCATATGTTACAAGTGATGAAACAGTAAAGTCAATATTTGAACCCTTAACGGGTGACGAAACTGATAAGGTTATTGATAAACTCAGAGCGGACGGAATCGTCAAGAGACGATCCAGTTTAGAGACGAATCACATCAGTTACATTTACTTATTCCCAGTAGAAAAATCCCTTGCACTAGAGTACCTTGATAACAACGGGCCTTACCCTAAACGTTTTGCTAAAGTTCATGTTATGAGAGGGGCTGTGATACCGCCAGATGTTATGATATACAAAGTTGGTCCTGTCAATGAAACTTTAGACAATATGATTGTAGAAAAGCAGGTAAAGGACGGAGAAATCCACTTCAATCGACGATCGTATGATACGACAGAAAATAGCGCAATTGCCACTCTTATGAGACAGGCGGTATTACCCATTGGGTACATTTTAAGGGAAAGTTTTGATGGTGCAGACTTTGGAAGAGGAATTTCTGCTGGTCGACCAGGATTGTATTCATTGGACGAAAACGACCGACGCACGGCGTGTTATTTATATCTGCACATGGCCACTGGAGGAAGCACGCTCAGGGTACTTCCGGTGTCGTTCATTATTCATCATCCAGGCATCAACACTTCTGCTTGGTATACCTCGGACTTTTACTATCTGAACCAAGGACCGTTTGATTCTGCAATGGATTTATCTCAGGCTTATAGAAACAATTCTCTTCGGAAATTCACACTTCCAAGGGGCTACTTGCGAGCCTTTTCAGAAGAATATAGTCTTAAGAGAAACCAATCCCTGCCCATGCGACCATTTTCTGATCTCCAACCTCCAAGAACCTATGAACCAGAGGGGCCAAGGTACAGGATAAACAAGGGCGTTGTTTTCTGGATGGATTGGCAATGTGAGTTCTCGGTCCATCCTTTTAAAGGCCCGGCAATTTACAATATAAAGTTCAAGGGCAAAAGAATAGCTTATGAAATATCACAACAAGACATAACTTTGGTATATGCCTCGGGCACAACCGGTGCTGGGGTCGCTCCGGCCGTCATTTCGGATACAGAGTTCTCTCTTGGTAATGCAATTCGCTCGTCAAGGTCCGGATTTGGTTGTCCTGACCGTGCGAGTTATTTGCGCTTGAATGTCACTAATGTATTAAGGACAACCGAAAAAGAAGTGGCTTGTGTATTTGAGGCTGACGCACAAAGGCCTATGTGGAGGCACTATGACAACGGGCTGCTAGACCATCATTTGGTCATCCGCACCCCAATGAATCTGGGCAACTACGACTACACACTGGAGTTTAGATTTCACCTTGATGGTAGACTTGAAGCCTTAATGGCAGCGTCTGGGACATTATATGGCTCTTTCTGGGACCCTGAAGACCCTCTACTAGATGACGATAAAAGTTCGTCCCCATTCGGTTTTAGAGTAGGCAATATTCTATCCGGACCCGTCCACAGCCACGATTTTGTTTTCAAAGTTGATTTAGACATCCTCGGTACAAAGAATAGCTTTCAAAGTATCAACTGGAAAGGCGGTGATGTTTTGACTGCTCTTAACACACAAACAGACATTAAGGAAAAGCCAGGATTTTTCCCGTTCAATATAACACGATATATTGAAACTGATTATCTCGAAAAAGAAGCGGGACTCGTAATAGATCCGCTGAATCCTGCATACTGGACAATTGTAAATGAAAACGAGAAGAACAAGTGGGGAGTGAAAAGAGGATACCGCATAATACCGTCACTATCCTATAGTGAACCCGAATCTTTTACCAAACATTTGATGTTGGGACCGTGGCTGAATATGAGATATCACTGCGCGATTACGAAACGTAAAGAGACAGAACAGTACGGGACTGATTCATTGAACGACATTAGGAGACCCACGGATCCAATAGGCGGCCTCAAGAATATGATGAACGAGGAGAATGTTCGGAACGAGGACCTAGTTGCATGGATTAATGCGAAATTTATCCACGCACCAACGTCTGAAGACGTGCCCATGACCATTGGTGTTGACAAAGGTTTCGTTCTGAAGCCATTCAATTACTTTGATGTAACACCAACATTTGATTTGCCAGGGCATTATGGCAAAGGTGACCCGTATGACAAGATACAATGTTATGAGCCATAATGTAGACCACGACTTCAGAGGGAGTAGTATTTGACGATAAATAGACATAATGTGTTGTGACAGAATCACATATTTACGTAATGCTAGTTATGCTATCCCAACAGAGACATTATTAACGGTCTTCATTCTATTACGATGGTGCTATAAACTAAGGAATACATGGCTTATGCCACTGGGGATGAACTATTTTGGTAGACCGCAGTTTCTCTATTTCTAGTCATTTTGTAAATATACGAACATGTACATGGTGTTCGCTTTGTCATACATTTTAATTTTGTTTGTATACTATTAGATCTTTACAAAACAAAATTTCTGTTTGATTGATTTTTTCGTCCATGACAAACAGGGGAGCCCATGGACAGAAACCAAAATCTGGGGAAAATATTCTTTGTTTGTTTTTGATACTGTAGGGGGTCAATGTGTCCTGCTCAAAGACACAACACGGTGACGCTTGTGAGGATCGACTGACCCAGGACCTCTCGATTCGGAGTCCGACGCTCTACCACTACGCCACCGCGCTCCCTAAAATATTCTTTGATAGAGTTTGTACGTCATGTGTGGTGGTCAGTTTCTTAACTATTTTTCTTCTGGAGAAACTATATTACCCCACACCACGATGAATCGCAGACTTGCTGTATACAAGGCAGTCACATCAGCCAAAAGGCAACTCGCAAAAATACTTTACGGTAATGCACTTACTGGTCGCATTAAGATTTAAGAGCGATGGCAGGTTTTTTGTTTTCAATTAAAGTTTCGTTCCAAGGCGATACTTCTGCTGTGGTTCTAATTTCTTTATGTTATGGTGTCGAATTTTTGTCCTGTTACAACTTGTGTACGTTTCCATATATTTAGTCAAGTCTGGATAACTTAGTGGCCGCCTATTAGGAAATAGCTGCTCACTCGGCTTACGATATAAGTACCTGATGGTCAATTTAATTTTTATCCACCTCGGTTTTTGGAGTGGGAGATTTTTTTCTGATCGCACCATTTCCTGATCATTGCCCACTTTTACCTTTTCAGATCCGATTGAAAATGGAAACTAAAATAGAAGTTTCTATAAAAACTAGAACAGTACAATTTATTAACACTTTGGTACAAAACAATATATCAAAAAAAAAAAAAAAAAAAAAAAAAAAAAAAAATGTTGGTTATGGCTTAACGTCCTGGGCCCAGTTGTTCAAAACTTCGTTTAGAGAGCTTACAAAGCTTTTTAAGTTGTCTTTGTTAACTATATATCGACTTCAAAAGCAAATACACTGCAATTTTTTGTTGAATAAAAGTGAATTGCAAAGTTTCAACAAAAAATAACAGTGTATTTGTAATATTGCCATTTGAAATTTTAATGAATCCTTAACTAATGACATCGTTAATTTTGAACAACTGGGCCCGGTCTACAAATAAAATAATTAACTATGGCATTTCAATGGGATTGACACAGTCGAAAACTTTAAAACTTGAATTTCATGTGATATACTATTGGCAACACTATATAAAATTTCCTTGATCTAACTCAACACAGCCAGGTAACAGCCAGAGTTTTACAAATTCTCCTCAAATAATCACAATTCTTTCGGAGCTTCAAACTGTCCTGCGATCGGAAAACATTGTCCGTCATGAGGCAGTTCAGAAGAGATCCCAGGACAAATCCAAGAATACGTCCAATTCTTTCCAAACACTGTTTTTACATTGTTCTGCCACCCAATATTGTAAGTAAATATTTTATGAGATCGTTCATGGGTTATCTGGCCATAATAAACATTTTGCAAATGATAAATCATTAATGCTGTAATGGTTACCATAACTGCTATACTCAAAAGCAGCAATGCTGATGTAACCATAGTAACGAAATCAATTTGTCTTACAATCCATGAAAAGAATGGAAACAATAATTTTAAAACCGACGAAACTGAAAACTCGCCAACGGTGTACCAAATGTAACTGAAATTCATGATGTTAGAATAGACGCTAGCCACCCAGACATAGAGGAGCATTAGCATGAAGTAGCGGTGATTGTTGTGGCCTATACAGTTACCGGTGAAGATGCAGTGGTGATCACGTCTTAGGATGCAGACTTTACACGAGTGGCAGTGGAACGACCGGGGCGGGGAGTTACACTCACACCAGCTGCAGTAACGCCAGCCTGAAACGGAAAACAGTGGTCAAACTCAGGACTGAAAGTGCTTTCAAAGAAACGTTAAAACTGCTATTTTTATAATAGATAAAGTGTAAAGTGTAAAAAATACGTGTTTCAATTGAAATACCCCCCCCCCCCCCCCCGCAAAATAACATTTAACTATTTTCTTTTTTCTTGTATTTGATTTTAATGACAAGGGTCTAGTTGCAACATCACTGCTGAGTACCCAGCACGCTTTTATATTTCTTAAAAAAAAAAAAAAGCTATTTTAAGCTAAATATAAATAGACTAATATATGTTTTTAACATATTATGTCAATTAGTCCTTTTTGTGGTCTAATTCATAATAAGTGTAATTCATAATAAGAATATTTTTATAGCTTAATTTTATTTGATGACGTTCATTTGTAACATTCACGGTCTATATATAAGATTAAATCTACATGTAGTTTTCGACTTTAAACCCACCTGAATATAATAAAATTTGAAATTGAAGGGTATATAAACACCGCGTCCAATCGAAACGCCGGACGAACGGTCGAAACGCCGGATCTGCGTTATTTTAACTCCGGATTGCGGTAGTTTCCGCTGGATTCGCCGCCATTTTCGAAGGAAATTTTTTCGACCAGGTAACAAAAATGTTTATTATAAATATTAAAAGAGTTTATGTCAACGTAAGCACTAGCCTGTTCGGATCTACATACATGTCTCTAACCGCCGATTGTTCTGCTGATGCATAAGCTCCGGTAGTATATGCAAACATTCGAGGAGTTTTTTGTTTTCCATGTTCGGCCATACGCTAAAATAGTGTTCGCCCCAAAAAGTTTCGTACTATCGTCATTTTCTTCAAGGTATTGACAAACTGCTGGTTGATTTTGCATTTGTACATGAGACTATATCGTAAGAAGCCAATTGCTCGTGATTTTTTGCCCGAACAAGCGTTCGTTTCAATAAAATACCGCAAGATCAAAGTAACGCCGGATAATACGGCAAGGCTGAGTTTTCAAACTTGGTAAGTATTTGCATAGATTAATGTATTGTAAGGTCTAGTACGCAAGTGGAGTGCTTATTTCATTAGCACAATCACTTACCACTTGCAATCGGTTATCATAACCACAGCGTTCCTGTGCAAATAAAACTAAAACAAATCCTAAGAGCAGTGAGCATATTAATAAAAAAAGGGATGGGTCAAGTCTTTCTGCAGAATTATACAAACAATTATTAATGAGCAGCCGCATAAGAAAACCAATGCATGCATAGGCTAAAATAAAGGCGCAGAACAACTGTGCAGTAACTGAAATGACTATCTTCTAGGCTGCTTCTGTGACTGCATATGTCGGACCTGGTCAGAAACCCAAATTGGGTTTCCTCACACAACGACCCATTTGATTATTATGATTTTCAATGCCGAGAACAGTAATTTGACAGACCTAGAGAGAAAAAGTCTGCCCAAGGGAAATTGGGTTTGGTACAGTATCTGCGCCATCAGCTCCATCTAGAGGCGCACTTGCCGTCCGGCAGTTTCATCGCAGAGATGAATAGGAAATTATTGGAGAAAAAAGGCTCGGAAAGTGAACAGATACATGTATATAGACCAGCAGAGTAATATAGTTTGTGTCAACAAAGGACAATTTATTGAAGTAGTGCTCGATAATTGGTATGCAATTAGGCGACTGACGTTTTTGTGTAATTGCCTCCTTATTTGCATGTATTGTGGCTGAACGTTCCAGTCAACAGCAATGATCATGTCTGGACAATTATTCCATACATCATTAAAACGTACATGGGAAAACCTACCATCAAATTTCCGACCAATGCCGACACATTCCGGGCTGAAATGGTACAGGGGAATACTAGATTCTTGAAATTATGTAAATTGGATTGTACTATCAAGGGCGCAATATAAGCTGCAAAAAGTGCACCAGGTTGAGAATCTGGCCAATATTTAAACACAAAGAAAATAATTGACAATTTATTTGTAAATCATATAAAACGTAAAAAAAACCACTAGATCACTGAAGTCACTGAAGAGGCTTAAGTAGCCGAAACCACGGTATGGCACACCCCCTTTCACATTAATATGTTCACTGCTCTTAAAAGATCTCAGTTTTATTTTTATTTATTTAAAACAGAACCAGAAAGGTAAAATAATGATTTTATGAGCCGCACCATGAGTAAACTTGATTATCGCTATAAGAAAACTAATGCGTAGATCAGCTATGCAGTAACTGCTGATTAGCGCCTATATTTTCGCTACCTAGATGGTACATAGGCTAGCACATACCAAACAAGTACATTGATTGGGTGCATCCATATCTGAAAATATATTGCATCAACACAATGTTTTACTGACCCCGACCCAGTTAGCGTAGATATATGACACAGATTTACCGTTAGAAATATAAATGGAATGCATTCATTTTTTTCTCAATCAAGTGAATTAAATAACAGAACCGGATCAACAGCTAATATCTAGGCAAAGGCCAACATATTCGTATTAGTTCATTTACAGCAAAACATCAACACATGTGGGGTGGAAGGACGAAATACAATCTCTGAAAATAACTCATAGGGAGCTTATAATATGGTTCTCAAGCCGGCGTCCGTCCGTCCGTCTGTCCATATTTTCAATGACCTTCTTCATATAACCTAGGTTACATGACCAAGATGGCCGCCATGCCTATATATGGTAAAACCCTTTAAATCTTCTCAAGAACTGGTTGACCGATTTAGGCGAACCTTGGCATGAACATAGACGACTTAAGAACTACAAAATAAATCATGACACTAAGTTGACCTTGACCTATTTTATGGTAAGGTCATCATTGGTCACCTATGCACATATGAATGGGGAAACTGTTAAAATGACTTTTAAAGGAAAATCTTGCATGAAATGGGCAGTAGGACTGAATATCAATGAGTCTGTAAACAATTGGAACCCAGGGGTTCATCTGCCCCCACCACGGGGCGGGGCAATATACATGTATAAAGGGTCATTGATGAGGTTTGAGTAGCCGAAACCGCGGTCTGACCCACCCTTTTCTCAGTAATATGTTCACTGCTTTTTTTTCATAATATTTAAACCTCTTCTCCTCTGAAACAGTTTGGCCAATCAAAGCCAAATCTTATATGAAACATCTATAGGAAGGTGGACCAACACAAGTATTAAAATCCATTTCACCTGACCAAGATGACCATCATGCCCATATAATGTAAAAAAAAAACAACTTTCCTTACTCTCATGTTAGCGACCGCTCCCATTGGGCTACAAGCAGTATTAAAAGAGAAACGAATTCTTAATTCGATATCACCATCTGACATTCCTGGCTTCTGTGTAACTCCTCTGAAAGTTCTCAATGCTTCCAAAGGGTATAACCTTAATCATTTTTCGTTTGTTGTTCAGAGACCTTAGGCTGCCAATATTAACACAGAAAAACACCATAGTATGCACTCAGATTGGTCAAAATCTTAGACAAACTTGCTGCTAGAAGCATATTTTTATTCATATACAAATATCAGAGAGTGGGGAAAACACAAAAATAAATGATTTTAAATCCTACTTTTTTTACTTTCTAGATAATTACGGTCGGTCGGGTTTGTTCATCTATCAATAAACAGAAAAAATCTGTCCTAAATGCATTTGACCTATAGACCAACATTTTCGGTCATATGGTAACTAATAGCACTTAATTTACTCGACTGGGCAAATATAGGCATTTTTGTCATATTTCTGACGGTAAATTTGCTGTAGGGGTACTATAAAACAGACCGACCTAAACAGAAGTAACTTTCCATAATCGATCGAAGTATTGAGGAAACCTGTTTTATGGTCACTGCATACTTCCAAAACACGATCCAGTATCTTGCCTCTTCAATTCAGACTTAAAACCTTAAAACAAGTCAAATATCAGCCATCCTCAATGATGACAACCGAACGTCGAACTAATTTCTGGAGGTCAGAGTCAGAAAGCAAAATTCTCATTTCCATGAAAGTGATGCTGCACAAAAATGAGCATTCCACTTGCTTACTAGACCTTACAAGACATTAATCAATGCATATACTTGCCAAGTTTGAAAACTCAGATTGCCGTATTATCCGGCGTTACTTTGATTTTGCGGTATTTTCTTGAAACGTACGCTTGTTCGGGTAAAAAACCACGAGCAATTGGCTTCTTACGATATAGTCTCATGAACAAATGCAAAATCAACCAGCAGTTTGTCAATACTTTGAAGAAAATGACGATAGTACGAAACTTTTTGGGGCGAACACTATTTACGCGTAAGGCCGAACATGGAAAACAAAAATCTCCTCGAATGTTTGCATATCCTAACGGAGCTTTTGCATCAGCAGAACAAAAGGCGGTTAGAGACATGTATGTAGATCCGAACAGGCTAGTGCTTACGTTGACATAAATTCTTTTAATATTTATAATAAACGTTTTTGTTACCTGGTTGAAAAAAATCCTTCGAAAATGGCGGAGAATCCAGGTGGAAACTACCGCAATCCGGAGTTAAAATAACGCAGATCCGGCGTTTCGACCGTTCGTCCGGCGTTCCGATTGGACGCGGTGTAACTTACGTGTTGAAATTTTCAAAAGCGATCAAAAAAAAATAAATAAAATATATATACCCTTCAATTTTAAGTTTTACTTTATACAAGTGGGTTTAAGGGTCTGCAGAATACAATAACATTTAATCTTCTTGACAATGAATTTTAAACTTGAACGTAATTAAATGAAAACAAAAATAAAAAAAATCTATATACATGTAAAATTGGACCACCAAAGGTACTCATTATGTAAGTTACACTGTCAATATATCTAAACGATGCTTTTTAACGATTCTATTTATAATTAGCTTAAAATACTCGCTTTTACCGTACTGGGCAATGATATTAAGCCATACCCAGCAACGACGTACTCGGCTGTGATGTTGCAAGTAGATACTAATGATTTTAATGCGACTTGTCTTAAACATAATGCTTTATTCAATCACTTAATTAATTCAAGTATGATTACAAATTATGATTGCGTTTACATTTACAGAAATGAAAAGAGTTTTTTTCCAACATAAGTAAAAAGTTCAATGCCATTGCTTTTACAGTCTTTACATCTGTAGTATAGGTTACAAGTGCGTATAATGGCTTAACTAGCTACGAAGGTCGTCAATTAATTGCATATTTGCGCACGTACCCAAAGCGAGAAAAGTACATTACACGTTTCTTGGATAGTGGTGAAGTTTTATAAGAAAGAAGATAACATTTATGGAAACGCAACATATTTTTCGTATTTGCACGCGTGCGTAAACTTAAATGATACATCATGTTCCTTGCTGATGAAAGCTTCGAATAAAAATATGATGACAGCATTTATCGCAAAGATCGCCATTTTTATTATACTTGCAATTGAACTCATTTTGAAAATATGTAAATATGTGGTTTACATTGGATATCAGCCTCATTCACTTTATGCTGGAAAAATGGTATGACTTTAATATGAATACGTTAGTATTTTGCGTTATGCATGACCTTCAGTATACAACTGAATCTGAGAACCGGATAATAACGCTTACAAATACAAGCTTCAAAAAAGACAAATCTTGTGAATTTGTATACATGCGCACTTGTTATAGTCCTTTTAAAGCTGAAAATATACGGGGTTACCAGGAATATTTATCTATATAAAGGAAGAGAAAGGATTTATGAGCAAGCATGAAAGCACAATTGTCTTTCAACTGGTTTCTGGTAGTGTTCGCAACATTAGCAATCCACGTGCTGTTCATACTAAACCGAGATCCGCTATGCCAAATAAAGGGCAATAACTCATATCCGACGTTTTACAATGTGTTTCAAATGAAAAAATATCAAAACTGCAGTTCAGTGCCGGATTTATCGTTTATTTCAAACTTCCCAAGCGACTGGTATAACATCTCCAGTCATGGTGAAGTGTATGTTTATTCAGCTTACGTGACTGGAATAAATGTCTTGAAGATAATTGGGATAGCCGAAAACAAAGAGTTATTTCCCTTTTGCCAAATGTGGACAAAGAAAGAGGACGGCACACTCTCCCTGGTGGCTGTGCATCAGGCTAGGGTTGTCTTCCAACCGGAATCTCACAAGAAAAGGTATTTACCCATGTTTGACAATGCTTAAAGTAGTGTTCAATTTTGGGCTAAAATAGCAAAAGGCCAACCTAGAAAAACGCCAGTCGTTCCTTATTTAAGTCGAAGAGCATGAAGAAAATCGCATTGGGGGCCGGACTGCAACTAACTTCAGTTACAAATTATAGCCTTACTTCTTCCATTTGGTGTACATTGTATGTAATAGGGCCTATAGATCTAACTGAAAACATTTTAAAGAGGAAATGACAAAATTCAGAAAAATCTTGCAGTCTGTAAAAAAGTTCGTGTTCTTGAAAAGGGAAGTGAGGCACATATTTTAACGTGGACCTGGTCGAATTCGTCATATATTGACAAACGTTAAAAATAAAATTTGAGTTCGTTTTGTTTTGACAGGTACATTTCAAGCTTCATCCTGTGTTCATTCTACACATTGAAAATACCGTCTGCCGTCTCTGTTGTTCTCGATGATCCGTGTGCAAAACCACTGCAAACGCTACCAGTCGTGTCGTCTGTAAAATCAGTTCGCCGGAAGTTTACTGTTTGTATTTCTCCTTTATTTGGTTCCATTGGGGATAAACTTATTGAATGGATTGAAATGAATCGTATTCTCGGCGCAGAATTCTTTGTGTTTTACAAGTCTTCGAAACCAGAAAAATACGAAGACATTTTAACATATTATTCAAAACGAGATTTAGTGGAAGTGAATTTGTGGAATAATCCTTTAGATGAAACATTGGTCCATTACAATGGGCAAATATCAGCCATTAATGATTGCATTCTGAGACATAGGTTCCATACAGATTTTATTGCATTATTTGATTTGGATGAGTTCATTATTCCTAGAAATCAATCAGACACAACATGGCATGAGATGATGGAAAGACTTCCACGTGCAAGCTCTTACATATTCAAATCTGTTGCCTTTCCAATCCAGCCAGACCAGCAAAAGATGGACAAAAACAATGCAACCGGTTTTAAATATAAACTTGATATCCTTAATATACTAAAACGTGGACGAAACATCGATGCTAGACGTCCTAAAATGATACTAAACCCAAGAACGATAAACAGTTGTGGAGTTCATTTTGTGCACGAGCACAGTGTTGGGAAATCTTCCGTGGTACCGACAGATGTAGGATTGGTACATCACTACAGAGAGGTGATTTCTATGCCTTTAAGGAAAGCGGTTCACAATGGCATTGACGACGTCACAGACACAACCGTTCTTAAATATAAGGATCTGTTGATGAAAAATATAGAGTCAGTCTGGAAAGATTTATATAAAAAACATGGCTAAGTTCTTTTGAACATAATGACTATGGGCCACCAAAAAGGAAGACCAAACCACAACGAGTCCACTTTCCTGATAATTAACGATAAAAAATATGTGTCTTTACTATTTTTTCAGCTGGTAAAACATTCGGCAGCATTGGCCTACAATGAGAGAGAGAGAGAGAGAGAGAGAGAGAGAGGGAGAAATCACTGTGCGCTCCACAGTTGGTCACATCTGAATCCGAATCACATAAAGTGACTGGCTAAATTAACCTATTAGAATTTAAATCGTGACAAACTTGTTCATTCATATTTAGTCTGACTGTCAGACGGCAAAACAAAAGTATCATACCCAATTTAAAAGTATCATACCCAATTTTAGTGATAGGCAATCAGGTATAAAAATTCATTTTAACAGCTGACTCGTCATTTTCACCTTTTTATCCCTTACCTTAACCAGCAATAAATATTAGAAAGTTCATAATTTAATGGACTGTAGACGGGACATGGATCCACTTTTAAAATTCGCCACATTGTCGATATACCTTGATCTACTTTAGTTTACCATTTAAAAGATAAAACAGATGTTTATGCTTATATCGATTTAATACTTAAAGAATTTGTTTTTTGTCATATTTAAACTAATGTTATACATTTATCAAGTAACTGTATAATATTTTGATAAGATAAAACTATATTGTCATTACACGTTTGCCTCTTTTGTATATCTTTATTTGTCATTCCTCGTGATGCCATATTTTGTGAACTGAGAGAATAAAGTGCTTTGTATTTGTATAACCACACCAAAATTTGCTGTACCAGTGGCAGACTAAAATGGGAGGGCAGGAGGGTCGGGGGATTCGCCTCTGAAATCAAATTATTTCTGTGTTATTGAGAAATTAAAGAAAAATCCACGCCTGTTGTACACATTTAAACTGTAATAAACTTGATTGATAAATAATAACCTGGTTTCAATATTGACGGCAGCATGACGTTCCTCACACTTGGATCTGTTGAAATCGTCTTCCAAAACGCGAATAGAGAATTGAAGTACAGCAAACACCCCATAGAAACATGGAAGAGCCACAGAAATGAACTGTAGTTTTCATCTTTTGACACGATCCAGGGGAGAACAACAAACAATTCCAGTATGAGCATGGAGGTCATGCCAAACAGAGAGAAGCAGAAAGAAAATCTGTCAAGTTTATCCCTCGGAATCAGTCTTTTCCACTGCATTTTGAGTCCACTTCCCAAAATCAACAGCCAAAACCAAAAGTGAAAGTAAACAATTCCAATCAATGTGCATGCGAGGCTTGGTAAATTAGCAATGTATATTTACCAGCTGACTATCAAGTGTCTATTGTGTTCGTTCATTGGTAATTACAATTTTTAAAATTATTTTCTCAGCGAAATAATTCAAATCAATTTTGAGTGCTATGAACCTCGATCACCGTACAACCGACTGTCTAGGAGACAGATTGCTGTTTTGAAGACAGATCAAGTAAAAATTGTTGGAAAGAGGGTATAGGTGAAGATTTCTTGTTTGTAAAAATTAAAAAGTGAATCTGTTACGCCCTGACGTTGATGGAGAAAGTCTTTGGTGTTTTGGGATACTGTAGCAGCAACCATAATTTATTTCGTGCATAAATAAGACTGCTGTCAATCCATGAAAATTATTTTTTTCAGAAAATTTTGTAATTTTCACACTTCTGTTCCTGTCTTATGTCTATAAATCAAAACATATAACTTTAAATTACACACCCTTAAACTAGAGTTATTCAGCAAGAATTGTGCTAAATTTTATCCTGCAACTCTGTTTATTAATAAACGAACTGTATGCGCATGAAGAAGCCTAGGGTCCACAAAATTGATAACTCTACCGACAGATCACTGTTCAGATGGATGTAAACGAAGACAGATCAGAGAATCTGAATGATAACAATGAAGACAGATTTTCATTTCAGTTTGTCTCCAGGAAACAAAAGTATTATGGATACTATTAGCACTGACAATGCTAATAAAACATTTTCCATGCCTTTTCTGGATATCCTATGGCAAGATACTGAATATAAACATATCAGTGTCGTGAAGACAGATCAGAGAATCTGAATGATAACAATGAAGACAGATTTTCATTTCAGTTTGTCTCCAGGAAAAGAGTATTATGGATACTATTAGCACTGACAATGCTAATAAAACATTTTCCATGCCTTTTCTGGATATCCTATGGCAAGATACTGAATATAAACATATCAGTGTCGTGAAGACAGATCAGAGAATCTGAATGATAACAATGAAGACAGATTTTCATTTCAGTTTGTCTCCAGGAAAAGAGTATTATGGATACTATTAGCACTGACAATGCTAATAAAACATTTTCCATGCCTTTTCTGGATATCCTATGGCAAGATACTGAATATAAACATATCAGTGTCGTGAAGACTAGAGATTGAAAAACATAAAATCAAACATATTCATAAACAGGTGCATGACAGGTGATTTCTGTATTATTTAAAATTCCCCCATCAATGTCTAAACTCCTGTGTCCTTTTATCCTTACACAGAAGTATCTTAGGTGACAATGATCTACTGCATGGCCTTCACTTATGCAATGGGAATCTAGTTGATGTAGTGGAAGACAGGTCTTTGGTTCGACGCCAACACCGCAAATGAAAAGGCGAGGTTCACCGAGCCATTTCATCATTTTTCGATCGAGCGTGATACACCCATCTATTTTGGTCAATCGGTTTTTATGACTCAAAGCTCTTCACTCCATAAACAATTATAGATGTCATTATGTATTGCAAAACTTACTATAGATATTCGTCCGAGGGACAAAATAGTCCGTTTTTGAAAGACTGTTTATTTGTCGAAATTATTAGTTTTTGGAAATAAAATTATAACCCTATTAATGAAAATCAATTGTTTGGTCAATTGTGCTACTTAACAATTTGAATGGTATTGAAGTTTTGAATTGAAAAGTGAGATTATTGGCCATAATGCGTAAATTGTCCAGCCATTTCAGTTCACGGTCTGTGGGAGACTTATATTTTTCGCCCCCATCTATTTCGATACAGATTGTTGTTTTTGCTTTCTAAAGTATAATTACAGAATGCCCAAAACATTATTTTTAGCTATTTTATAATGTTAGCATTGACTGTCTATTCGTGAGAATAATTATTCATAATGGTTGTTTTTCGTGATGCACTGCTGGCTTCATTAATTTGTCCTTTTGTGATATTCTTTATTTTATATTGGGTCGAAACGACTCAATACTCTGCTTTAGTACAGATTCGCGGATTAGTCGATATCTATTTTTAAGACGAGGAATCATGCGTTCATATCTATTTTTAGAACATTACGTCACGTTTATCGATAAAAACCATAACAGGGCCGGGAAGCGACCAAATTTACGGAAATTTCCTAACATATTAGCGGCATCTGGATTGCTAGTGAAATCACACATTAGCGTGTAAGTGAAACGCGCGCCGAGCATGTTGGAAAAAAAATGCAAAATTCCAAATACGCCTGACGCCCGTCGGAGACACGTTTAAAACGCGATACGAGTACGTTGGGTACCCTTGGTGTACGTCCGCGGCGCGACGCTGTACGTCGCTAAAAACGGTGTGTGTTTCGTGTGCGTTTGGGATAAAAAATAAACATGCTTAAAAGATTTCTAGAAGCTCTGCGTATTTCGGACGTCTGACATATACGTTTCGAATAAGTTCCATGCACGTTCCAGGCACGTTGAACATGCTTGTTTGGTGCACGTTTAAGGCACGCCAGTGTACGTTACACAGGGCCGTCGTCGGCTTTTGAAAAGTGGTCCGGCCATGAAGGTCAAAGACGTTCACGAGAGCCGAAGGCACGAGTAGAGGGAGAGCATGAGCGGGGGCGTCCCCCCCCCCCCCGCTTGTAAGGGAGGTTCGGGGTTCTCCCCCGAGAAAATTTTATATTTCCGGACGTCCGTAGAAACGATTTTAATGCACTTTGAGACAATTTTTGAGACATGATGAAGCCATGTACTGGTCGAAAACTATGAGGCCTGAAATCTCATACTCAGATACTCGGTCGGTCCAGGAAAATTTCAATCTCATTACATCGTTTATTCAGGAATCGGCAGATAAACATATCCCCTCAAAAACTAGTCGCTCAGTTTCCTCTGTCCCTTGGATAACACCTAAAATAAGGAGGAAGATTCGCAGAAAAATGCAACTCATGCAAAAGCTAAAAAGACTGGTAGTGCAAAATTTAGATCTAAATTTGAATCTTTACGGAAAGAGATCAAAGCTGATATCAGGAAGCAGCATGATATTTACGTGAACAACTTGGTAGGAGATGTTAAGGCTAATCCTAGAGATTTTTACAGGTACATAAACAGTCAGAAAAAAGATACCCAAGGTATTCCCCCGTTGAAAAAGAGAAATGGAAGTGGAATTGCACAATCCGAATTTGAGAAGGCGGAAGAATTTAATGGTCAGTTCTCGGATGTTTTCACTAAAAGTGAATACAAACAGGTCCCTCTTATGGATAGATCTGCCCCATTCATGCATGATATTGTGCTCACAAAGGAAGGGGTGACCAAACTTCTCAAAGGCCTAAACCCGTCTAAAGCCTTAGGGCCTGATGAGCTTCATCCCAGAGTCCTAAAGGAACTTGCTGTGGAATTAGGGCCGGTATTCGCCCATCTCTTCCAGCAGCCAATTGATACAGGTGAAATTCCTAAAGAATGGTCTCTTGCTAATAATTGCCCCCTGTTTAAGAAGGGCGACAGGTCACTTGCCCGCAATTACCGCCCTGTTTCTTTGACATGCATTCCTTGTAAGCTTCTTGAACATATTGTATGCTCAAATATTATGGCCCATCTTGATGAACATGAACTCTTGTCGGACAGGCAACACGCATTTAGGAAATGGCATAGCTGTGAAACTCAGTTGACTACAGTGATAAATGACTGGGCCAAAATCTTAGACAAAAAAGGCCAGGTCGACACTTTTATACTCGATTTTGAAAAGGCTTTTGATACTCCTCCCCATGAACTCCTTAAAAGCAAATTGTTTAGCTATGGAATAGGTGGAACAACATTGAATTGGATAAATGCTTTCCTTTGTTTCCGACAACAAAGGGTAGTGGTTAATGGTATTAAATCGGATTGGGCTCCAGTTGTGTCGGGTGTCCCTCAGGGCACCGTTCTCGGTCCCTTTCTGTTTTCCTTGTATATATAAATGACATCTCAGCAGACATTGAGTCTGAAATAAGACTCTTTGCTGATGATTGCGTTTGCTATCGTGAAATCAAGAATGAAGAGGATACATTGAAACTTCAGAGAGACATTGATCGTTTAGGCAGCTGGGCTAGGAAATGGGGAATGAGATTTCAACCCGTCAGATGCAACATGATGCAGCTGACAAATAAACGGTCTAGTAAGATACAGGCTAACTACACCCTTGAGGGCACTGTACTGGAGAACGTTGAAAGCATAAAATACCTGGGTGTAACTATCACAAATGATTTGAAATGGAATACTCATATTTCCAATGTTTGTACAAAGGTTAACAGAACTCTCGGATTCTTAAGGAGAAATCTGTATTCTTGTCCCCCAGATGTGAAAGAAGCAGCTTATAAAGGACTGGTGCGGCCGGTCTTGGAATATGGAAGCTCAGTTTGGGACCCTCACACTCATGGCCTCCAGGAAGAACTGGAAAAGGTACAAAATCGTGCGGCAAGGTTTGTGACGGGAAATTATATTTTTGAAACTGGGAGCATGACTGGCATTTTAGGTCAACTGAAATGGGAATCTCTTAAGAAAAGGAGGAAGGATAGTAGACTTATATTGCTATACAAAGGTCTAAAGGGTAAAGCCAGAATACCCACAGATGACCTTATCCCAAAGAATAGGCGTTGTAGAAATCAACACTCTTTGGCTTTTCAGATACCTTCAGCTAGCAAAGAAGCGTACAAAAGTAGTTTCTTTCCACAGACTATCAGGGACTGGAATGACCTCCCTGATTCACTTATCTCCTCTGCTGAAATGTCTGATGACTGTGTGTCCAAGTTCGCTTCACTCGTGCGTTCAATGGACTAATTTCTCCCCCATCCGAACCCCCTGGTGAAATAATGTCATTTGGCGTGTCACCAGTAAACTATTCAGATTCAGATTCAGATAGGATTCCCCTTGCCCAAGGAACGCGCAGGGAATTAGAAAGACGTCAGTTGATTAGGAACCGGCGGTATATGTTCCATGATATAATAATAACATGCACGTTTTAACAAATTTTGGAATATGAAGAAAAATAATATTGCCAAAATTTTATACATAAAAGATTTTTCGGCATCGTTGATTGAATGCAATAATAAACAGTGATTGGGTTATTGATAAGAAGAAATTCAATAAATACAGGTGTCATTTTCGTGATTGTTTTTATAACGACCGTCTTTCACACCCTCAGGCAGATTCACTGAGTACGCTTAATATCAATACCACCGCACTTCAAAAAAAAAAAAAAAAAAAAAAAAATGAAAAGGTTAACACGTTTTCGGCCGAATAATCGAAAATTGTGGTCCGGCCGAAACCATTTTCGGCCAAAAAAGTGGTCCGGCCATGGCCGGACCGGCCGGACCGCCGACGACGGCCTTGTTACATGCGCGTTCCGATTTAATGAGATATTGCTTCAGTAGCGTGGCCTAAGCGTGTGTGAGACGCGCGTTGAACGTTTTTGCTGCGCGCCTACAGCTAGTGCTTAGTGGCGTGTCTGGGACGTCACACAAATGTACTCTAAACCGTTTGAGATTTTTAGCTCACCTGAGCTTATATAAGTTATAAGAGGCCACTTTTCAAACCCATTTTTGGTTTCTTAGCGATGTTCAAAATTGCACGATTCTTTGCCTAAAGACGTGTCTTTCAAGTAAGTAATGTTTCAAAGTTTTCAGAAATATTTTTCTTTAACTAAACGTGTTTTTGGAGTAAAAATGCAAAAAATAATTGTTTTAAATAAAAAGATTGGATAAAGCACAACATTTATTGAAATAAGGTACGGGTGTCATCAAAGGGGCCCTTGAGGCTTGGAAAAACACCCAACATTCGAATTTTCTCTACTGGTAAATGTTTTACGCATTTTTAAAAATCGCTATTTTTGAGATTTTTTTGGAAAATTCATCGATGTGCCTCTTAAACATGTTAATCCCTGTTATATTCACTTGATGAGGCCTGGAAATGACAGCTACAACTAGAATGAGTTGTTTAAGACTATTTTCGAGGACAAACAGGTCACGGCTGCCGCACACTTCCGGTTTCAATGCCAATATTTAACGAACAAAATTTGTGGACGATTTTTTAAATTTTCAAAGTTAATCAGTGTCCAGTATTAGACTTTAATAATCGCTGAAAATTTCAATGGCATGCTGCTGATAATAACGCAACCGTAGAAGGACAAAGATCGTATGCAAATTGCATGCAAAAGCCGAATTCCTGTTATTCATTTTGCTGTCTTCTTGCATGTACAAAACAGAAGCGAAGATTCTTATTGCAGCAACAAATCTATCTTAATTTTATCTGGCATCATGGCAGTCAGTAGCACTTTCAAGTAAATTCACATGTAAAAAATATCGTCATAATATGACATTTAATTTGATGTTAATAAAGTGTGACTTTATGAAAAGATAGTACCTTTACTCATGCTTCGTCTGTGTGAGATATATTACGAATTTTTGAATGCAGAAACTCACAGAGCAACTGTTAAATATTGAATTATTCATATGATCATGAATTTTAATTGATCGTATTTTATTTTCCGAACTAGAAGAAAAAATAAAAGGCGGCCTCTTATAACTTTTTCAGTGTAGTATACCCATGCTCCGTCGTCCGTCGTCGTCGTCGTTGTCGTCGTCCACACTTTTCATCTTCTCCTCAGAAACCGCTCGGCCAATCAAAGCCAAACTTCATATGGCGCATCCTTAGAAAGGTGGAGCGAAAGTTTGTATAAATGGTCCAGGTCACATGATCAAGATGGTCGCCATGGCTATGAATCGCAAAAACCAATACCAAGTATAGACTACTACAAATTATCACATTTGAACAAAAAGATGCCTTTTTTATTTGAGCCATAAGATGAAGGGCGGTTAAGACAGATGAGGAAGGGGCATTTTTGAGAAGCATTTTTCGGCCTTGTAGAAGAGTAACTGCAGCAACATCTTCTTCATAATTGAGTCAAATGATATGACACTTTGTGTCATATCTTTTCTTGTTTAACATTAAAATGCAATCAGATTTTGTGGAAAACCCCTAACTAACATTGAAGTCATGGAAGTGATCTTATTTAGTCATCAGCTAGTCAGTAGACATTGCATTCATTTTAAGAAGTACATGTGTATATATTTTTCTAAGAGTGCAAATTGAGAATTTGAGAACAAAAAGTTATTTACTTATGTCTTTTCACCACCAGAAACATACATGTACAGTAGTAAGCGTATCACCGCAATGTGACTAAACATAAAGTGTCAAAGTGAAATGACTACAGCGTTTAAGGCTGCTGTCTCTATTGATCAAAAAATGTCAATGCACAACTTTGACAACTGCGTTTGAGGCGTTTGAAAATGACAATATCCCCATCTGATGGTGTTATGTCAATGTGGGCTTTGGTGCAATAAGCCATGGAACCAGACACTTCATTCAGTTCCATCTCAAGGTATTTCAGGCAATCATAGTCTCGTGATTTAAAATAAGGTGATCGATCATAGCCTGAACACATGACAGTAGTAACATAAGAACTACTTCATGACTGGCAATGGCAATTGGTGTCACCCAGATTAGACACCAGATATTAACCTGAAACAAATATGTGTATACAACAAAATCACCCAGATATATGGTCTGATTTCAATCATCCGGTCGAACAACCTCTGGAAACGATAAGCTTTTATTGATTGCACTGCTTCCAATGGATAATGTTTTCCATAATTCTATTTTTAATAGTTTAGTAAATACGACATGCCCACATGGCATTCTGATCAGATAAATAAAACATGTCCACTCACTTTGAAAGACACTTGAAACAACCAAAGTCAGTAGAAACCACTTTGCCATAAAATGTACATGTACAAACAGTTCTCACGAAAGATAAACCGGCCAGTCGAAGAAAAATAATAATAACAGATTTTCGCTTCTTGAGAGAAACAGTAAATAAAACACAACAAGAGAATGGTATGTATGTCAGTATATAGATGCAAAATACTTGTAAACCGATCAGAAGTAAAAATAGAACAGTTTTATTAGTATTGTCAGTGCTAATAGCATCCATTATACTCTTTTCCTGGAGACAAACTGAAATGAAAATCTGTCTTCATTGTTATCATTCCGATTCTCTGATCTGTCTTCGTTTACATCCATTTGAAAAGTGATCTGTCGGTAGAGTTATCAATCTTGCGAACACTAGGCCTCTTCATGCGCAAACAGTTCGTTTATTAAACAGAGTTGCAGGATAAAATTTGGCACAATTCCTGCAGAATAACTCTAGTTTAAGGGTGTGTAATTGAAAGTTATATATGTTTTGCTTTGTAGACATAAGGCAGGAGCAGAACAGTGAAAATTACAAAATTTTCTGAAAAAATAATTTTCATGGATTGACAGCAGTCTTATTTGGGCACGAAATAAATTATGGTTGCTGCTACAGTATCCCCAAACACCAAATACTTTCTCCATCAACGTCAGTGCGCAACAGATTCACTTTTTAATTTTTACAAACAAGAAATCTTCACCTACCCTCTTTCCAACAATTTTCATTCTGTCCGTCTTCAAAACAGTAATCTGTCTTCTAGACAGTCGGTTGTACGGTGTGTTGTTCTAATACTTCAATGGGCGACCTTACCATGACCAAATGTTTCATACAAATTTTAGCTAAAGCATTATGTCAGGAGCAAAAAGTTTGAAAATTTGCTATAACCAGACGTCTGTCAATAGCAGATTTACCGAAAATTTGCTGTTGCAAGACGTCTGTCAATAGCAGATTTACCGACGTTTTGCTATTGACAGACGCCTGTCAATGGAAAAACATTTTCTAAATTTTATCGTCGACACTATGAATTGATTTCCAAAAATGTTGGGTTAAAGACGCGATGGCCTTTCAGAACCAGAATTTATGGGTTTATAAAGTTAAGAAACTTATAGGACGGAATGATTTTTTCTTCTCTGTTCAGAAAATCATTACACGTTACAAAGGTAACTTAAATGTTATGCGACAGTCTGCGTCCTTAACCCAGTCATGGTTGATAACTACGCTGCCTTCTTTAAGTGCACGCCGGTGGGTCGGGCGTCAGACTCTATGATGGCCTCAACTTAAAGCTATTCATTTTAGTTGGTTGGGGCCGGAGCTTCTTGTCTGTTCTGGTGTTTCTCTTTTGCCCCGGACTTTCAGTAAGTTATTGGACGCGGCCAGGGATCTCCATCGTCGGGCAGCTTACTGAATCTGTGAGTCCTCGTTTTCTTGTTTTTGATTCATCATAGTAGTTATCATGATTTATATGTTTGTCTTTGATGATACATTGACTAGTCAGAGGTTCACCACGAGGACCGAACAACTTACTATATGTTGTGAACCACTGCAGAAGCTGAGGGTGAGGTTATGGCCATGTAAAACTAGTTTAAGCCCCCCCCCCCCCACACACACACACACACGTTATTTATAACTGACCGTTCAAATGCGGCACTGCTGTTGTGGTTCAAATTTATTAATATTATTCCAATTATGTGTTTCATGTTGCATGACTTTGTGGTCACCCGAATATCACTTGGCTGTTCACTTAGCCCTCTGCATTTTACTTATTTTGTCCAAGCTAGCACTATATGTCCACGCCTCTTCAATAGCTGCTCGCAGTGGGACCGCAGTGCTTTCCGTTTTACATGTTTCGTGTTGGAACCTATGTAATATATTTTCTTAACACTATTGTCCTTATTTTCTGTTTATGTATGTGTATAATAGAACCACTGCAGAAGCTGAGGGTGAGGTTATGGTCATGTAAAACTAGTTTAAGCCCGCCAGTAATTTTATATTACTGATCGTTCTAAGGCGATACTTCTGTTGTTGTTCTTATTGTTTTATGTCTTGGTGTTGAATTTTTGTGCTGTTTGCACCTTATGTGCGTTTAACTGAGTGGCCGCCTATTGGGAATAAGCTGCTCACTGGGCTTGCAATGTATTTTCTTAGTACTAGTATCAAATTGTCAATTTAGTTTTTTCCCCACTTCGGTTTTCTTTTCCTTGTACCTTCCTTTTTAATTTTCCGATACAAATTTTCTTGTCCTTCTCAGTGCTACTGGTATTCGTCGTTTGTGTTTTAATAGTTCTTAGTAGTTCTTGGTGCTTCTGTGTAGTTCTTGGTGCTTCTTAGTGCTTCTATGAAGTTCTTAGTGCTCCTTAGTGTTTCTTAGTAGTTCTTAGTGCTTCTTAGTGTTTTTAGTAGTTCTTAGTGCTTCTTTGTAGTTCTTAGCGGTATTTACCATAGCCGTTAGACAGGATGTTCCCGTCGGTGTTCCGTGATACCTCTTTACACAGAACTGAGTGGAAGGAGGTACCGGAGTGGAGTGAAGGTTAGCCAGCTGATCTACTTTATACGTTAGCTTTTGTAACAAATATGGGACACTTTCCAGCCACGGTCACAAGACTGGTGCGCCAATCGATCAGTGCGTATCGATTCATCGTAACGTTTATTTTCCAAGGTAAAAGTTATTTCAGGTTCTTAATTTTGGAAATGCTTTCAGTCTAGTAACGTCGTACACAAATTACACATTGTCTGAATGCGGCTGTTTTGTTTGCCTCAGACAAGTTAAAGGGTTCTTGGGTTCTCGATTGTTTAACTCAATTGTTTCTGAGGAAGGAAGTTATACAAATATGGTTTAAATATAAACACCACATTTAGCATATGATGAGAAAACCTAGTCGTCTTCAGGATTAGGTTCAACTTGTATGCCTATACCAAACAAAGGAGAAATACGTATACTTATGATATTCAAGTCGGGCATTGCGTGAGTTTTAGATCGTGTTCTAAAGCCTCGACCGCAAGAATTAAAATACTAGTTCAAGAGTTTGTTTGTTTTAATTTTGTTTAAAGAAGAATTCAATGTCTGAGTAAAAATATTGTATTTTTATAATTGATTTATGATCAGCGACACAAATGTGTGTGTGAACTGAAACGATTAAAATCTCCATAGATAACCTTTAATACGGATATACGTATTGTTATATCGACCGTAAACACACTCGACTCATTATTATTTTATTGAATGGTACGCTTTCTAAATTTAATACGTTTAATCAATGCTTCCTTGAAAGGGGGGAAATCGATCTGCACTTGAATGGATTGAACATAGATAATAATAAACATATTTTAAGAAAACGACTGGCTTGAGAGGTTTTGAATCGGGTACCGGACATGGCTATTTGCCTTGTTCAGACATGGTTTAGGATTGCTAGTAAAAGGTATGTGATGAAACTTAGTTTACGTTTCATTTATAGCATATCTTAATGCTTAAATTATACATAACATTATCTGTTTGCATTATTATTGTGATTGAATATGCATAGCCATATTGTTGTGAAATGAAAAGTAGGGTATATTTACTTTTATGATTATGACAAAGAACACTACACGGGTTAAACATCAACACAAATTTTCATTTTGTACCAGGTGGGAAAGCCACCAGGAGTCATTTGTTTCAAAATTAACGATGTCGTTAGTAAATCGATTCGTTAAAATTTCAAATGGCAATATAATAGTACAAATACATTTTTTTTTAAATAAAATGTGAGAATCCTATGCAGTGTTAAGGATTCTCACATTTTATCAACAAAAATAACTTGTATTTGCTTATGTAGTTGGTATGTACTTAACGAGTTGAGAGCTAACGAAGTTTTGAACAACTGGCCCCAGGAGTCATTTGATTTGTTTCAAACTGTAGCGCGACATAGAGTGTCGGAAACCCTAAATGCATGTTTTCTCAGACGAACTTGGAAAGCTGGACTGGGTTTGGTATTCTCGTGAACCTATTATTAATTGGCTACATGCATTTTTGTATGCGTTTTATTTTTAATCCGATACATTAGTACCCCAAGTTAGTGTCTTCAGCCGCGAGGCCGTAATGACTGTTAAAGAACATAATGCATGTCTTTAGTACCATGAGTACGGGCCGATAACTTCGCTATTTGTGGCATATGTTATGTTATATATATATTAATAATTAAGATATCTTATATGTTTTTACAAATAAGATATCTAATATATCAATCAAGATACCTTATTTGTTAATTTAGATATCTACATTAACAAATAAGATATCTTGTTTAGTGAAAAAGATATCTTATATACTATATAAGATATCTTAATTGACAATTTAGATATCTAATATAACAAAACAGATATCTTATTTGCTATATAAGATATCTTCTTTATAATAGATATCTAATAAAATAAAGTAGATATCTTATTTATTAAAGAAGATATCTTATATACAATATAAGATATCTGTTTGTTTGAATAAATAGTAAAACGGCTTGCCATATATAACAGTCGGCAACTCTACGGTTTGTGGACAAACAATACAACGTAAAAAGTTAGTTTTGTTTTACTTCTTTGTAGAAGCAACGCCTGTATGGTGAATAGCTAAATGACTAACGAAGTCTGACTGTACCGGACTGTCTATCAGCAACTGCTAATGAAAATGAGAAGAATGGCTGACGATGAGGTACATGTATGTTGCATGTCTCCTGCCCATGCAACATACAAGGATTTTTTTTTCAGCTGTAAAAAGTGAAAATTTAAGTAAAAAAAAAAAAAAAAAAAAAAAAAAAAAAAAAAAAAAAAAAAGAAGATATTTTAAAATATTTTTGCTCAAATTCACGTTAGAACCGCCTCGCCGAGGGCTTTGATGCTTCGTATATTTCCGTAATATATTCCCGCTGTATTCCCGCTGTATTCCCGCTATATTACCACTACCCCCACTATACCCACCCAGCCTCCAGATTTCTCAGACTTATAGTTATGAAATATTAAACATGGAATAAACCTAATTTGCATATTATTTCGGAATAAACCTAATTTGCATATTATTTTCCCGATTATTTTCTTATTTAATTGTAAAGGGGAACAACTTTCAGGATGCAGTTTATTCCGTGAATCTCCGTAACGAGCATCAAAGCCTTTACTTGGCTTTAAAATTAAAACGTCTGCCGTTACATGTCTTACATTCGGACCATGGAGATTGTACACTACCGGTCAGGGAACGGGCGTTCCTTAAACAACAGCTGAAATTAGTTTTGGGATCGAAACGTCTTGCTACCGGTGTCGAACACACGGCAACCGTGTAGGAAGAAGATAGATAGGACACGTTAAATGTGCAAATAGATCCATATCGCGCGAAACAGCAAATTTCCAGTAAAATGTTTTTGCTGTCAGTCGCATTAACTGGTGATTTGAGTGGGATAAGTAATTATTTTTTATGCACGTGACTTACAAACTGAAAAAGTGGGTGCTTTCAGAGCTGAAAGAACGGTAAAAATTGTACGTTTAGAGCTGATCGAACTGGGGAAAATGGGTGCATTCAGAACCCGGGATTCAGAAAAAGTGGGTGCTTTTTTAATAGAGCAAATGATCCTAATTGAACTGAAAAAGTAGGTGCATTCAGAGCTAATAAAACTAAAATAGGGGGGGAGTGGGGCTTTCTTTCTTTCTATACTGCCATACGCCCTTACGGACATTCTAGGCAGATGCGCTGTCGAACAGAAAAAGGCTGAAAATTAATGAAAAGACAGGTTAAAAGCATTCAGTTAGACGGATAAAAGATGATAGATTAAAATAGTTAAGCAGAGTTTAAAAACAGGATAAAAACAACTATTTCCAGATCTAAGGCCTGGAATGTTGCAGCTTACTAACTGAGACCTTGAAGGACTCAAGGTCTGGTAAGCATGCAACAGTTTCAGGGAGGGCATTCCACTGGACAATGGCCAGTGGAAAGAAGGAGTATTTATAGTAATTTTTAGTAGTGTGTAGCTGGCGGAAAGTCATTGAGTGGCAATATCTGGAAATTCGATTTGAGGGTTGAATGTAGTCAGGGAGGGGTACAGCAACAAGTCCATGTACAATTTTGTAGAAAAGACATAGGGGCGCATCTGCCCGTCTTTGCTCAAGCGTTCTCCATCCAAGATTATTTACAATTTCTGTGGTACTTGACCGGTAGTCAAAGCTACTGGTGGTCCAGCGTGCTGCTCTGCGCTGCACTTTTTCAAGCTGGAGTACTTTTTCCTTAGTATATGGGTCCCAAACAGGGGCAGCGTACTCCAGCTGGGGGCGGACCAGTGTGTTGTAGGCAGTCTCTCGTACCTTTTGATTTTTAGTTTTGATGTTTCGTTGGATGAAGTTCAGCGTCCTGGTGGCAGTTTTGGATATCCGGATTCCGGTCAATGTGGGGATTCCAGGATAGGCCACTGGAGATACATGAAATGTCCACTCCCAGGTATTTGGCACTTGTGACAACCTCCAATACTTGGCCATGTAAAGTATATGAGAAGTTAAAAGGAATTCTGGAGGATGTCACCCGCACCACCTGGCACATGGACGGATTAAACTCCATGTCCCACCTGTCCTCCCACACAGAAAGTCTGTCCAAGTCTTTTTGTAGCAACTTGCCATCTTCCGCACCTCCTATTGTAAGGTACACAGCCGTGTCATCTGCGAAAAGACGTACCTGTGATGACAACTCATCCGGCAGGTCATTGATGTAGATCAGAAACTTTAGCTTTACCGCGGCACATACCCGTTCTGCTTTAATATGGGAGTACCCCATCCGGGGCTTAAAGTTCTTGATTTAACTACCCTGGAAGAGAGGCGAGTTCGTGGAGATCTGATTCAAGCATATAGAATTATAACTGGTAAAGATGAACAGTTTTTCAAATTCAGAGAAAATGCAAACACAGGAGGAAACATTATGAAATTGTATAAACTGAGATTGAAGAAAAGCATACTACAATGGTCCATCAGTTAACTTTTTAGTGTAAGAGTAGTGAACGCCTGGAATGAACTTCCGGATGATGTCATATCAGCTCCAACAGTGAATTCCTTCAAGAAGAGACTAGACCGATACATCAGGAAAACATGCCCACCAAAAGTCTGCCCCCTTGAACCCAAATTTTAGCTAATAAAACTTATTTTGGTTCCAAAACATAGATTACAGGTAGTCAGGTACTCAACCACCTCACTGAGGCAGTTCTAACATACCCACAATTAAAGTTTTGAGCAAAACACAGAAAAATATCAAAAATGAAAATTTTCAATCTTGCAGCTATTAGAACCTCTATATATTGCATGGGCGTGATTTCAGTATAAAGAAAATTAGGGCTGCAGCGATATATCGAACACTCGAGTATTTGCGGTACGACGGCCGACGAACCAGCGTATCGTATCGCCACCTGCTTTTACACAAGGTTCGCGAACCTCCTTAGAAAAGATTTCATGAAGAAAACTCTCCTTTTTTTTAAGAAAATTGACATGTTTTGAGCAGAATTGCATCTATAATTGTCCTATTATTTACGCAATGTTTCTAGGAAGCCATTCTAATAATAAATATATGTCGGAAAATCCAACTGTATGCATTCCTACTCAGCTGAACGGTGCACTGTAAAATCACGAGGAGCTGGAAACCAGACAAGCTGACGCGACCTTGGGATTAGCACGCCAAAGAAGCATGCTTTATTGGCTGATTTATTTTTTTTCCGATATAGCGAGTGCTATACTGTACGGAATACAAACCGAAAATAATGAAAATCCGACCAAATCGGTCCCGAAAACCTTGGACGCCAATTGTTTTTATGCGCAATTGTGTGCGCACAGCTCATTAATATTCATAAGTAGGCACTGGACAAAAAGTGCGGGAAATTTGGTGTGCATATTTGTGTACTGACATATTACACGCCTCAATAAACAATGTCAAAGGTGAAACTTAGCTGCATAATGCAGCCGTTTCAGCTGGTGATAATCATATGAACTGATGCGTATAAGGATTATTTTTTGTAAGTGCTAATTTACGGGTAATTACAAAAGTTCACCGTATTGCAAACCGTATTGCGTATTGCTGTACCTGTATCGCGAACTGTATTGTATCGCCTCCTAGGTGGCAATACGCAGCCCTAAAGAAAATATTACTTAATATTTCTTAGGAAAAAAAATGTGGTCTGTTACGTGCAATTCAGTTCTCAAGGATGCTGACCTGCCAATATCCTGGCATCCCAGGCATGCATTTCCATGCTTTCACCCAACATCCTGATTTAACTTTCATAGTGTGTTATAATTACTATTTGAATTTCAAACACAGAATGTGGCGTATAAGGAACTTGCAGTTTATTCAGTAGATGGATGCCCGCGGCTTATTGCCACTTACACTCTTTCCCCTGAGATATCACTTTATTATCCTAGAGACATAGTACAGAGCCTATGGAGACAATTCTCAGACAAAACAATGGTTAAATGAGTTAACGAAAATTAAACAATATGAATTAATTTTTTGTTTACTTTTGTTTAAACAACACTTTTTAGACCAATCAATGAGCATCTCATTTAAATATGAAAAAGGACTGGTTTCCAGCCTACATAATATATAATTATAATCAATATTAGAAATACTGGTAACCAAAACCATCTTTAGTACACTTGTTCTATTCATATATGCCATGGCAAAACAAAGTCAATCTTTAGTGGCTGTACTTTCCATACCATCATAATGAAGACACTGATAAGCTGCTCTGTTGTCAAACAGCTGATCTCACAGCTGATCTCAATCTTTATTTTGTACTAAAAGGTCATGTTCCTGCTAGTTTATTTGCACTGGCTGATCACATGTAGATTTACAAAGGTACCTTTTTCATGGCCAATACAGGAAGTGTCACAGTGTCACAAGAGGTACAAAGCTGTGTCACAACAAAACTTATCTTAATGAACGTTACTTTTTGTACAGTTACAGTAAGACAAAGACATTCATCACCTGCTCTGTTGTAACAAGCTGGTCTGGATCTTACAGTCTATTGGATAAAACAGATAATCAACTGATTTTTTCTTCAAGTGCTGTGTTTTGGAAATTAATTCGTAGTTTGAGTGATCTATGAATTAATTTCCAAAACACAGCACTTGAAGAAAAAATCAGTTGATTATCTATAACTTATTACACGCATTATCAAACCTTAAAAAAATAACATAATGTCTCCTTAGTGCAAAAACAGTGTAAGTGACATTTTGGTCCAAATCACTTTAGTGGATGCCTACTATTACAACTGGATTCAATCTAAATCTGATGTTATTTCAATTTTTTTGAAAAATATCCCCATGTAAAAATTTTAGGCAAAAACAGTGTAAGTGCACTTACAAGGTTTTTGCTCAAAGAAAATACCTCAGCGCTAAAATGTTGTAAGCACAACTTTTTTTTGGTCTCTCCTGAAAAGTTAGCATTTGGCAGATACACTGCTTTTGCGCTACGGTGACGTTAAGCGGGTATATGTGTTTTGAATAAATTGCTCTTGAGACATTAATACATGTATCTATAGATTTCTAAATAATATCTTTTCAGATACCAAGAAAGAAGACCGGGTTTCATCAACAGCTGGGTCTTCTATTGTGGAAGAACTTCACACTGAAAAAACGATCACCTGTAGGTTTGAAATCATATTTTTAGCTCAATTGAGCCGAAGGCTCACAAGGTGAGCTTATAGTACAGTAGCGAGCCGGCGTCCGTCAGCGCGTCCGTGCGTGCGTGCGTCCGTCCGTTCACATTTTCAAACTCGAATATCTCTAAGGCAACATGGCCGATCGTAATCAAATTTTATCTAAAGCATCATTGAGGAGGGGGAAAGGTTGTGCAAGGTTTTGGGGCAGGTCGGATTAGAAATCTGGTTTCCATGGCAACAGATGGCTCCCATAGACTTACAATGGGAAAAACATAAAAAAATCTTCTTCTCTGAAACCACAAGTCCCAGACCTTTCATATTTTGTGTGTAGCAATGTATAGTGGTCCTCTTTATAAATCCTGCCAACCGTGCCCCTGGGGTCCATACAGGCCCTGCCCCGGGGGCGTGATGGGTCAAAACATAAAAAAATCTTCTTCTCCGAAACCACATGGCCCAGAGCCTTCATATTTTGTATGTAGCAATGAGTAATGGTCCTTTTTAGCTCACCTGAGCCGTCAGGCTCACAAGGTGAGCTTATAGTATACCCATGCTCCGTCGTCCGTCCGTCGTCCGTCCGTCCGTCCGTCGTCCACCATTTTCAAAGATCTTCTTCTCTGAAACAGCTTGGCCAATCAAAGCCAAATTTTACATGAAGCATCTATGGGAAGGGGGAACCAATGTGTATATAAATAATCCAGGTCACATGACCAAGATGGCCGCCATGCCCATATATGGTAAAAACCCTTCAAAAATCTTCTTCTCCGGAACCACTGGACCGATTTCAACCAAACATGGCATGAAGCATCGATGACTCAAGTACTACAATGTGTATATAAATCATGACCTTGACCTATTTTACGGCAAGGTCAACATTATTATACTAAGGTCGCCTTTGCATTTGAATGGGAAAAATTGTTAAATTGTCATTTAAAGGAAAAATCTTGCAGAAAATGAGCAGTAGGACTGAATATTAATGATTCTGAAAAAAATTGGGCACCAGGGGCTCATCCGCCCCCACCCCGGGGCAATATACATGTATATTATCATAATATTCAAACATCTTCTTCCCTGAAACCGCTTGGCCAATCAAAGCCAAATTTTACATGAAGCATCTATGGGAAGGGGGAACCAATGTGTATATAAATAATCCAGGTCACATGACCAAGATGGCCGCCATGCCCATATATGGTAAAAACCCTTCAAAAATCTTCTTCTCCAGAACTGGTTGACCGATTTCAACGAAACTTGGCACGAAGCATCGATGGCTCAAGCACTACAATGTGTATATAAATCATGACCCTCTGATGACCTTGACCTATTTTACGGGAAGGTCAACATAGGTCACCAATGCATTTGAATGGGGAAAACTTTTAAAATGTCATTTAAAGTGAAAGTCTTGCAGGAAATGGGCAGTAGGACTGGATATTAATGATTCTGAAAAAAATTGGACCCCAGGGGCTCATGTGCCCCCCACCCCGGGGCAATATATTTCCATAATATTCAAACGTCTTCTCCTCTGAAACCGCTTGGCCAAACAAAGCCAAATTTTATGTGAAGCATCTATAGAATGGGGGAATCAATGTGTATATAAATAATCTAGGTCACATGACCAAGATGGCCGCCATGCCCATATATGGTAAAAACCCATCAAAAATCATCTTCTCTGAAACCAATGGACTGATTTCAAGGAAACTTGGTGTGAGGCATTGATGGCTAAAGTACTCCAATGTGTATATAAATCATGACCCTGTGATGACCTTGACCAAGTTTATGGCAAGGTCAACATGGGTTGCCTATGCATCTGAATTGGGAAAACTGTTAAAATGTCATTTGAAGGAAAAAGCCAACAGGAAATTGGCAAATGGACAGAATATTGAAGATTCTGAAAAAAGAAAATGGCCCAAGGGCTTCATCTGCCCCTGCACTGGAGTTAAATACCATAATATTCAAACATGTTTATTGGTATATGCAGCTGATCTCAGGTGAGCGTTTACATGACCATTGGTCCTCTGGTTATAAATCCTGTCAATCATGCCCCTGGGGTCAAAAATGGCCCTGCCCCGGGGGTCATTAGCTCCCATAGACTTACAATGGGAAAATTATAAAAAAAAATCTTCTTCTCCGATATCACAAGGCCCAGAGCTTTCATATTTTGTCAGTAGCAATGTATGGTGGTCCTCTTTATAAATCCTGCCAACCGTGCCCCTGGGGTTTATACGGGCCCCGCCCTGGGGGGGGTCATGGGTAAAACATAAAAAAAAATCTTCTTCTCCGAAACCACAAGGCCCAGAGCTTTCATATTTTGTTTGTAGCAATATATAGTGTTCCTCTTTGTAAATCCTGCCAACTGTGCCCCTGGGGTCCATACGGGCCCCACCCCGGGGGCGTCTTGGGAAAAACTTTAAAAAATCTTCTTCTCCGAAACCATAAGGCCCAGAGCTTTCATATTTTGTGTGTAGCAATGTATAATGATCCTCTTTGTAAATCCTGCCTACTGTGCCCCTGGTGTCCATATGGGCCCCGCTTTCATGTATGTATTTTGTATGTAGCAATGTGTAGTGGTCCTCTATATAAATCCTGCCAATCATGTCCCTGGGGTCAAAAATGGCCCGCCCCGGGGGTCATTAGCTCCCATAGACTTACAAATCCTGCCAACCGTGCTCCTGGGGTCCATACCCCGGGGGCGTCATGGGAAAAACATAGAAAAATCTTCTTCTCCAAAACCACAAGCCCCAGAGCTTTCATATTTTGTTTGTAGCAATGTATAGTGTTCCTCTGTATAAATCCTGCCAACCGTGCCCCTGGGGTCCATACGGGCCCCGTCCCGGGGCGTCATGGGAAAAACTTTAAAAAATCTTCTTCTCCGAAACCACAAGGTCCAAAGCTTTCATATTTTGTTTTTAGCAACGTATAGTGGTCCTCTTTAAAAATCCTGCCAACTGTGCCCCTGGGGTCCATACGGGCCCCGCCCGGGGGGGGCGTCATGGGAAAAACAAAAAAATCTTCTGCAAAACCATATGGCCCAGAGCTTTCATATGTTGTGTGGACCAATGTATAATCCTCTCCTTTATAAATGCTGCCAAAGGTGCCCCTGGGGTCCATACATGCCACGCCCAAGGCATGTCATTATCTACCATAGACTTATAATGGAAATATATGAAAAAATCTTCTCTGCAACAGCATTACACAAAGCTTGTATATTTGATATACAACATTGTCATGTGGAGCTCTACATAAATCCTGCCAATCTTGCCCCTGGGGTCAAATATGGCCCCACCCCGGGGGGTCATTATAGGACCCTGACCTTGTTAGATGATTTTTTCATGTGAACCAAAATGGCAGAAAAGAGGATACACAATCCAGACAAGAGCTCTTCTGCAGATGTAAGTAGGGTTTCAAGGTCACATGACCAAGATGGCCACCATACCCATATATGGGGTAAAAACCCCAATTACTTTGTCCAGTGGCTGTACTTGTTGACTCTCAGGTGAGCGATCGTTGCCCCTGGGCTACTTGTTATCTAAACTATTAACAAAATTGAGCCGCCTCGGAAAACCAACAATGTGGTTTTTTAACAGGTCTGACACAAACTGGCCTGTACAGCTACAGAAGCAGGCTAGAAGCTTGAAATTTTGGGGTTAAGTAGAGGAGGAATTGTACTATCCGAGTAGCGAAAACAAAGGCGCTGATCAGCTTCGCGGTTACCGCCTATACAGATTGTTGGTTTTCCCATGGGGAGGCTCATATAAAGTGGCTGTATTAAGCTACTGATTCGTTTAAAAACAGCTGGTATTAAAATGATATTGCCACAGCTTGGCAAACTCATTAAATGTGTGCAGAGCAGCCTGCTGGTTAGGATATATTTCTTTGCTGACATGCCTTCTCTAGTTTCATATCTGAAATGAACTTTAACCAGCCTCACACAGGGCATGTGAAACAAGCCAAGTTCTACTTTTTGGTGTGCCAGGCCATATGTTTTTTCTCAGGATATTTTTTCACCCCACCTACTGATTGGCCTATCTCATATGAGCTGAAATAATCTTGAAAGGGACGTAATTTACAAGAATACAGAAAAAAAACTTTTAACCGTCCATTATTATACAGTGTTTTCCCTCTGGATATATTTTTAGGGGACACATGTCCCCCTGCTTTGGCAAAATGGGGGACACCTGGATGATTTTAGGGGACAAAATTGTATATTACCCACACTTTTTTTTTCCTTGTCTAAAAGTCAACTTGTAAGGTACTTATTATTCACAACATACATGTATCAACAATTGGGGTTGTCCTGACCAGTTTAACATCAAATGTCACTATGCATGTAGCCAGTTTTCATCAAAACGAAGCCAGGAAAATTGAGCAAGCCATTCCTGTCGGAAACTTCTTTATAGAGGATAGCCCTGTTTATCTGCACCTGTCCTGTTTGTCTGCATGCGGGGATAGCGGAATCCGCTTTTCTGGCGACTCAGAAGCCACTGACTTGCTATTTTCTGTGTTTATTGCAATTACGATATAAACATCTTCGTAGTAGAGCAGACCAGTCAGTCAATAAGACGCTTTGTATAAGATTAAGTACAGAAACTAAAAGGAAAAAAAAAACGTCCAATAGGTGTAACTGAAATGGGTAACCGCGACGAGAAAACCGGACCGAATTTACCGTGACGTTTCGACCCGACAAAAATTGCTCCATGCATGGCGGGTCTGGGTTTATTTTTGGGGACATTCAGTCCAGATTGCGTCAAAACGTGCAGTTTTGTGAGCCAGGGAAAATGTTCACTGATTATAGCATGTAAGTAACACTATTCATTTGGCTAGGTAAAGAATAAAAAAAGTTTATTTGTGATGATCAAAGATCACACAGTATTTACCGGTAATGTTTTTTATAGTCAGATGAGTTTGAAAGGATGTTTACATTATTATCAAGAACATCAAGCTTATATTTTAAAATTATTTACAGGGTTTAAAATTATTTACAGGTAGTTTTTGCCCTAGAAGTTGCTATACCACTGGTCTTGTTTATAATTCTGGTACTGGTGAGGAGATCAGAGGAACCTATCCGCATTGACATTAGTAAGTAAATAAGTGTTCAACCAAGTGCCTCTTTAGTTCAGTGGTAGAGTGCTCGCATGGCATGTTAGAGGCCCTGGGTTCATGTCCCAGTCCCTGTTGGGCCACATTCTTTTTTCGCCTGTGACATTTGGTCGCCCATTGTGAACCGACATGCTGGGGCTTCGAGCAGCAAATGGACTACCGTTAGTTCAGGCACGATGCCGAGCGTATTCAGGAATGAATCTAATTAAGCAGAGGGTAAAATGTAACAGGTAGACTAAGTGGCTTGGTAGCTCAGTGGTAAAACGCTTGCACCATAAGCCAGAGGCCCTTGTTTCAAGTGCTGGTTGGGCGATTCTTTTTCCGCCCCTTTGGCATTTTATCAGTAATTAATTGGATTTATATCGTTAAGGCTTAAAAAGCATAAATTTGCTATGATGCACTCGGCAAAGCAGACAACTCTTTGACCAACAACCACCAGATAACCAAAACACAAGAAAACACAACTTCAGTGTTGTCAATCATAGACATCAGATGCATGAAATTACGAGGGATTGTGCTAGTACTGAAGTGAAAATGAGCCGCCTCATGAGAAAACCAACAATCTGCATATGCGAAAACAAAGACGCAGATCAGCTTCGCGGTAACCGCGAAGCTGATCAGTGCCTTTGTTTTCGCTACACGGATAGTGCAATTCCTCTTCTTCTTAAATCAGAAATTTCAAGCTTCTAGCCATCTTCTATTACTACAGGCCGGTTTGTGTGGGACCTGTTTGGAAACCACATTGTTGGTTTTCCCACGAGGTGGCTCAAATGTATAGTCAGTTCCTTGCCTTTTTATTCTTCTATATCAGCTGCCTGGGAATGCCACATCTGAGACTGCACTTTTGTTTCAACATACAAAAACAACCCCATCAAGAGTATTTGCTTTTTTATGTAGCTTTATTTTATGGTCCAGGTCCTTCAAAAATTATACTTGTACTTATTTCTTTACAGCTACATTCAGCCCCAGGGCCCTACCTTCAGCAGGGTTTGTGCCAGTGTTCCAGTCATTCTGTGATGCCAATGATGAGGAGGTCTTTAACTCAACACATAAAAGGTGAGGTAGAATATCTATGGCTAAACACACACCACAGCAAGGGAAACCACCATGTTGACTGGGATGTTGGTTCACAAAAAAAACAAATAAAATTGAGGAATGATTCATATACAAGCAATGTCCCCTCCCCTCCGACTTTCTTGGTTTTTAATAAGGCTTTACTGCATGTATTTATTCCCTGATATTAGGTTATCATTATTTACAAAACATTCCTGTATCTTTCAGACTGACGTCATTTTTAGAGGCTGTACAGCACATTGTGGAGATAGGAGTATCAAATAATGACACTGGACCTGATTTTGTTCACCAACTACCAGACATTGTTGCTGGGATGTTAGGTGGGCTGTCATCTAATAACAACAGTGATCAGGGACAAAATATTTCAAATACACCAGGTAATATTACATAATTGAGCCGCCTCGTGGGAAAACCAACAATGTGGTTTCCGAACAGGTCCGACACAAACTGGGCTGTACAAGCACAGAAGATGGCTAGAGACGGGAAATTTTGGATGTAGAAAGTAGAGGAATTGTACTATCCGTGTAGCGAAAACAAAGGCACTGATCAGCTTCGCAGTCACTGCGAAGCTGATCTGCGCCTTTGTTTTCGCATATGCAGATTGTTGGTTTTCTCATGAGGCGGCTCATATATGTTCAACTGAGACTTGCTACAAGTAGCATATATTTGAAATCTCCCTGTTTTCGAGCAAATCTCTCTATTTGGAATTCCCAAACTTAGCTTGTCGATCTACACATCAGGAATTTAAGATCTCCCAAGAAAATGTCAAGTAACTCCTTCATTGTTTAATCATTCTCCTTATTCGGAAAGTAAAATTTCCATATTTGTTTACCAAACCAGATGTATCACATGTATGCAGATAGAAATTTTGAGTTTCAAGAAATTACATGAACTAGATTCTGACCAACCACCCAACCACCACCACCCGATATTTGCCAATGTGAAAAAGGCACTGATCAGCTATGCAGTTGCTCCACAACAGATCAGCATCTTTGATTTTGCTACATGGATAGTACAATTCCTTTTCTTCTTTAATCCAAAATTTTAAGCTTCTAACCATCTGTGGCTGTACAGTCTGGTTTGTGTCATATCTGGTCAGAAACCCCCAAGACCAGGTTTCTCGCTTAGCAGCTCATATGATCTAGGTAGTAATATTCCTCTAAAGTGGCTGGAAAAATAGTTTCATTGATATTAAAAAACAGACTACATACTAATTTAAGGACAGACTGTACTATGTTATCATTAAATGTTGTTCAATTGTTGTGCATCACAAGCTCATAAGGCTACATCTCATGTTTATTCTCAAATGCATGTACCTATTTACTAAAATCTTTTAGATTGGAATGCAGATCAAGTCTTTCAAAACAACTCAGACTTTATGACTTTATTAGCCACGCTAAGGAATTGGTCTGAAGATTCACTGAAGATGCTTCCAGAGTCCTTTTCAGGCTATAACCAGGTACTAGTATGCTTAATTTTCAAGCTGCCAGTTTTGTATGTTTATATCATTTTTAACTCACCTGGACCGAAGTCTCACAGTAGACCTCATAGGATAGGCAGGCATCGTCGTAGTTGTCAACCATATTAAAAGACCTGCCCTGAAACCTTTGGCCAGGTGAGCATTTTTCAGGACCATTGGTGCTCTGGTTTGAAAACCAATTAAAAAACAACAAAACTCTTATTTTGAACCTGTTCGTTTTGTCTGGCTTATTATGGACCAAAATTGTTTGCAATTATAATCAGCAGACAAAGTTCTGATTACTAGGCTCTTTTGGATTGGCACTCACGTTGCCTGGACCTATATATTGATACATGTTCTTTTGCTATTTCTACAGACAGAAGCCAGCCTTTCAAGCATATTAAAGTTGCTGAAACTAGTAAACCCCAGACTTGATGTTAGTAAGCTACTCAGACTGTGGAAAACGGCTATGGTTGTAGCCAGTTCATTACCAAAGGATAAATGCAAACCTGTGCATCTTTTGGATGAAAAATCTCCACACCAACAGGTAAGCTTTGGAACTACCCTAGTACATTTTCAATCAATATGACTTCCATTTTGTCAATACAGACAAAACTGTCATATAATATGAGCCGCGTCATGAGAAAACCAGATTTTTGCCTATGAGAAAACAAAGGCGCAGACCAGCTTCTCGGTAACCACGAAGCTGATCAGCGCCTTTGTTTTCGCTAAGTGGATAGTACAATTCCTCTTTTTCTTAAATCCAAAATCTCAAGCTTCTAGCCTTCTGCTGTGACTGTACAGGCTGGTTTGTGTCAGACCAGGTCGGAAACCCAGAAGACGGTTTTCTCGCGATGCGGCTCATATAGCTACTTGGACTTTTGGTCTTCAGTGAACGAAAATTCCTCTTTGGGCTATCCAGCCCATTTTCCAAGCTTATAAGTAAAACCATAAAGGTCCAAGAAAATGTGTTGAAGTGTTGGCAGATGATAGAATAAACCTAGCTTCCATCAGAAATCCCTGCCATCAGGATATGTGAATAAGGCTCTGTAGATGTTACACTGTTTTAGGTGATGATGCTGATGATGATGTTTCTTCTCTTTGATTTGAAAAATACGTATTTATTAGCTCCACCTGAGCCGAAGGCTCACAGGTGAGCTTATAGGATAGGCAGGCATCCGGCGTCCGGCGTCCGTCGTCGTCCGTCGTCGTCGTCCGTCCACAATTTCAAAGAAGAATATTTCTGAAGCTAGTGGGCCGATCTTGATCAAATTTAATGTGAACCATAATTGGGTTGGGGGATTGATGGTATTAGGTTTTGGAGCAGATTGTATCAAAATTGTGGTTTCCATGGCAACAGATAGGTCCCATAGACTTACAATGGGAAAAACTAAAAAAATCTTCTTCTCTGAAACCACTAGGCCCACAGCTTTGATATTTGGTATGTAGCAATGGCTAATGGTCCTCTACATAAATTGTGCCATTCATGCCCCTGGGGTCAAATTTGGCCACGCCCCGGGGGGTCGATAGTCTCCATAGACTTACTATGGATAAAAAATTAAAGAATCTTCTTCTCTGAAACCACAGGGCCCACAGCTTTGATATTTGGTATGTGGCAATGGCTAATGGTCCTCTACATAAATTGTGCCAGCCATGCCCCTGGGGTCAAATTTGGCCACGCCCCAGGGGTCGATAGTCTCCATAGACTTACAATTGGAAAAACTAAAAAAATCTTCTTCTCTGAAACCACTAGGCCCACAGCTTTGATATTTGGTATGTAGCAATGGATAATGGTCCTCTACATAAATTGTGCCATTCATGCCCCTGGGGTCAAATTTGGCCACACCCCTGGGGGTCGATAGTCTCCATGGACTTACTATGGGGAAAAAATCTTCTTCTCTGAAACCACAGGGCCCACAGCTTTGATATTTTGTAGGTGGCAATGGCTAATGGTCCTCTACATAAATTGTGCCAATCATGCCCCTGGGGTCAAATTTGGCTACCCCCCGGGGGTCGATAGTCTCCATAGACCTACAATAGGAAAAAAACTAAAAAAATCTTCTTCTCTGAAACCACTAGGCCAACAGCTTTGATATTTGGTATGTAGCAATGGCTAATGGTCCTCTACATAAATTGTGCCAATCATGCCCCTGGGGTCAAATTTGGCTACCCCCCGGGGGTCGATAGTCTCCATAGACCTACAATAGGAAAAAAACTAAAAAAATCTTCTTCTCTGAAACCACTGGGCCAACAGCTTTGATATTTGGTATGTAGCAATGGCTAATGGTCCTCTACATAAATTGTGCCATTCATGCCCCTGGGGTCAAATTTGGCCACGCCCCGGGGGTCGATAGTCTCCATAGACTTACTATGGGAAAAAATTAAATAATCTTCTTCTCTGAAACCACAGGGCCCACAGCTTTGATATTTGGTATGTGGCAATGGCTAATGGTCCTCTACATAAATTGTGCCAGCCATGCCCCTGGGGTCAAATTTGGTCACGCCCCGGGGGTCGATAGTCTCCATAGACTTACAATTGGAAAAACTAAAAAAATCTTCTTCTCTGAAACCACTAGGCCCACAGCTTTGATATTTGGTATGTAGCAATGGCTAATGGTCCTCTACATAAATTGTGCCATTCATGCCCCTGGGGTCAAATTTGGCCACGTCCCGGGGGGTCGATAGTCTCCATAGACTTACTATGGGAAAAAAATCTTCTTCTCTGAAACCACAGGGCCCACAGCTTTGATATTTTGTATGTGGCAATGGCTAATGGTCCTCTACATAAATTGTGCAAATCATGTCCCCGGGGTCAAATTTGGCCACGCCCCGGGGGTCGATAGTCTCCATAGACCTACAATAGGAAAAACTAAAAAAATCTTCTTCTCTGAAACCACTAGGCCCACAGCTTTGATATTTGGTATGTAGCAATGGCTAATGGTCCTCTACATAAATTGTGCCAGCCATGCCCCTGGGGTCAAATTTGGCCACGCCCCGGGGGTTGATAGTCTCCATAGACTTACTATGGGAAAAAAATAAAAAAATCTTCTTCTCTGAAACCACAGGGCACACAGCTTTGATATTTTGTATGTGGCAATGGCTAATGGTCCTCTACATAAATTGTGCCAGCCATGCCCCTGGGGTCAAATTTGGCCACGCCCCGGGGGTAGATAGTCTCCATTGACTTACAATGGGAAAAACTAACAAAAATCTTCTTCTCTGAAACCAAAAGGCCCAGAGCTTCTATATTTTGTATGTAGCAATGTTTGGTAATCCCCATTATAAATTGTGCCAGTCATGCCCCTGGGTCAAATTTGGCCATGCCCCGGGGGTCAATAGTGTCCATGCATAGACTTACATTGGTCGATTCTCAATTAATTTAAATCTCATGAGCTTACAATGTGATAATCTCTCAGGTGAGCTACAGGACCAATGGTCCTCTAGTTTCCTTTATTCTCTTTCAGCCAAACTTTACAGCGAAGTTTGAAGACCTTTTGAAGTTTTGGTTGACAATAAAGCCATCTCTTTGCTATGTACACAAGGAAGGATTGAACATGACAGAAGCCAATAGCACTGATTCAGGACAGGCGGACAACAGAACTATTACTGAGAAGATGCATGAAGGTGAGGCTTTTAATGAATCGCTCCATCAATGTTGGGCAATCACTTTGAAATTTTAATAGATATTGGTTGTAATCAGGACTGAACCAACTAGCTATCAATTGTATTATCGGTTCAATTAGCTATAGTTAGCATTTGCTCATTATAATTGCAATCACCATTGTGAGATATTAAATGCAGAATCAGGAGGTCAAGGAAAGAACCATTAAAAATGCACAGTTGATCAACACCTTTGGTTTTGCTAACCAGTACAATTCTTCCACTTCTTAAATCCGAAATTTCAAGCTTCGATTGCGCAGGCCAATTTGTGTTGAAAATCCGAAGACTTACTTTCTCGCATCATGGCTAAATTTTGTCAAGGTCAGAAGGGCAATGACTGTAGTAGATGCATTGATATTCTATTGGGCACTGTTTACTTTCATTTGTCCCAATTAGAAGTTCATTTTTTTTGTTACAGAGCTTGGCGCTATGTCCTCAGACAGGAAGAAGTACCTGTTTCTCCTCACCAGACTGTTGTTTGGGAGTCCCAAAATATTGTTTGCACCAAACAACTCTGCTACTCAAAGAATTATACATAAGGTAATTAGAGGTCTTCAATTCTGCTACTCACAGAATTATACGAGGTATGGCAGGAAAGTTCGTAGACACCATTAGTATTTTCAACAGGAAAAAAAATTCAGTCAAAATGAATATATCTGGGTTTGCAAAAATATTTCATGAGCAAATAGACGAAATTTTATGAAAATCTGGCCAACACGACATCTTCTACAGCCTTTTATGTGCACCTCCCTAACCGGGAGCGGGGCAAGGGTCAACGTCTCAGTGACGTTACTTGAAGTTTATTGCTGTCAGTGCTTTATATATTTGTACCAAGTTTAGCCGATGTTTCAGAGTTATTCTACATAGGGTCCTTGGATATCGGTACAATTTTATTTTGTGTATCCAGCTGTCAAATGTAGATCTATGCCAACAGCCCTCAAGTTCTATGATGACCGGTTGAACATATGAAACCATTTTCATTCGCTGCGAATGTAAGACGAGCGCCGTTTATCATCTTAGATGATCTATCGAGCATCCAAAAATCAACTCTGCCACTTGTTGACTAGTGACCGACAAGCTGATAGCTTTTATGTTGTTGTTTATATCATTTCCATCGTGTTTGTTGGCGATTTCTTTAGCAAAAACGCACAATTTTATGGTTATCGGCTGTTCTCCGACGTCAAAATCACGCCATTTTTTCAAACGATTTTTGGACTGCGTCTGAAATTTTATTCACAAATATCAAACTGTACTGCCGCCAAGGCCCAAACATATAGAAAACGTTGTTGATTGAACATTCTTTCAGGATCAAAATATTTTAACGTTACAGCACACTTCCGTGCCGTTTCACAGGCAAAAACAGAATGTGAAAATCGTCACATTTTATCACGTTTTGACACCTGCCCCGCACGGCCCTACCCTCAAGCAGAAAAGTTGTCATACCAAGTGTGTTATTACTTCAAATTGCACAAAATTTCTGAAATATACTCATACGATATTGCTGCTTGAAATTATGCAAAACGCTTCTTCAACAACGCGTTACTTTTTCTGATAGCTGAAGTGTCTACGAACTTTCCTGCCATACCTCGTACATAAGGTGATAAGACATTTTAATTTCTGTGGTAGAGCAAATGCTGAAATACTTCAAGTCCATTGCAAACAGTTAAGTCTATGTTTGATGGCCACTTACCTATATCAATTTTCAGGACCAGTTTTGACATCTTTCGCAATTTTAAAATATAACCGTTGATTCAAGTCAGAATTTTATGTCTGTTCAGTCACATGAACCACGATGAAACGGGAATACAGTCAGATTCTTTGACATGCTAGTTTATATATGCGAAGCGTAGACCAAGATTTTTGTTAAAGCTTATACTTGTGATATGTTTCCAGGTTAATGAGACCTTTGTGTTTGTTGCAAATGTGACAGATTTTTTCAAGAGGTGGGTCAATTCATCTGATGATATGAGACTGAATTCTTCTACATTAACTGGGGTAAGTTCTTTGAGGCTGTTATAGAAAAATTAGCCTTGTATGAGATTATTTTTGTTTTGTATGAAAACTGAAAAAGGTACAAATCAGAAAGAAATTTCCACTCCAAAAACCGAGGTGGGAAAAAACCAAATTGACAATTACGTACTTATACCTAGAAAACATATCGTATGCCGAGTGAGCAGCTAATTCCCAATAGGCGGCCACTCAGCTACCCAAACTTAACTAAAACTATGAAAACGTACTTAATGTTCAAACAGCACAAAAATGGGACTCCAAAAGATAAAACAAATAGAACCACAGAAGTATCGCCTTGGAACGATCAGTAATATAAAACTACTGTGGGGGGGGGGGGGGGGGACTTAAACCAGTTCTACAGGACCCTAATCTGAAAAGGCAGTAACTGTGCTGCGGATTAGCATCTTTATTCCTGATAAAAAAACAAAAACAAACTCTTCTTCTAACCTGAAATTTCAAGCCTTTAGCTAGCCATCTTCAGTGGCCATGCAGCCATGCAGCTTGATGTGTGTTGGATCTGATTTGAAGGGGTTTGTTCTGATGCAGCTTGAATATTAGGGGTTTTTATAACCTGAAAATATGTATGATGTTATTGAGATAAGCATTTTTAAGCCAGGAAGTGAATCTGTATGGTAGCAAGGCATGTTATAATACTGCTTACAGTCTCCCTGAAAACAGAAATGTATTGTTAACTTATAAATGTTTGTTGTATAAAATATTATATAAAGTACTGAAAATAAGATTTTCCTTGTAGTTTGAATGTGGAGGGTGCCTGCCAGGAAGACTTGTCCGATAAGTTGTATTACGTGTATGTACATTGTAGGTATATGGAGAGTTGTTGTCACCTCTATATGATGTGATGGATAGGATAGCATGTGCCTGGTTGTCAGTATTCAGTGGTATAGACCTGGATGTGTTCCGAGGATTTTCCTCAGAGGAGCAACTAGAGGACTACTTCCTCAATCAACAGTATCATGATAATATCAGCGTTGTCGCAGGTAAATTGAGCTGCGACGCGAGAAAACCGTTCTTCGGGGTTTCCGACCAGGTTCGACATAAACCGGTCTGTATAGTCACAGAAAAAGGCTAGAAGCTTAAAATTTTGGCTATAAATAGAAGAGAAATTTTACTGTCCGAGTAGCGAAAACAAAGGCGCTGATCAGCTGTGCAGTCGCTGATCAGCTGTGCAGTTACTGCACAGCTGATCTGCGCCTTTGTTTTCGCATATGCAAAAATTTGGTTTTCTCACGATGCGGCTCAATTCATCTTGGTTGATTTCTTATAAATAGATTCAAAGTGTTGATGATCACTGAAAGATTATTGTTATTGTTCATTGAAGCCTATGTTCCTTATACCATCTTAAGAAATTGCATTTTCACATATCTTCTTGTTTGCACCTTTTTTACCTCAATAACTGCAGCAAAAGTTATATGAAAGAGATTAGTTATGTCTTCCATAAATATGATTTTTTTTGTCTGGTTTGCTGTTGGTAGACTCTTATGTCATTTTAGACAAGATGGTTTCACCTGTAAACTAAGTTCTTCATTTCATATGCCCGTATGCTATATCATCTAATAAAATTTTAGATGGTGTATGTATGTTTTCTACTTTCAATACATTTTCAGGTTTAGTTTTTGAAAACCTGCACAATTCTACAACGGACCTTCCACCACACATTAGATATAAGATTCGACAGAACGCCACCTTCAACCCGACGACAAAAGTAGTTCGTAATAAACTCTGGTTCCCAAGTCCTGGGGACTATAACCTCAAATATTACTACTTTGGTTTTGTTTGGATACAGGTAAGTATTGCAAGAATTGAGCCCCTTGGTGGGAAAACCAACAATGTGGTTTCCCAACAGGTCCGACACAAACCGACCTGTACAAGCACAGAAAAGAGCTAGAAGCTTGAAATTTCGGTTTTAAGTAGAAGAGCAATTGTGCTATCCGAGTAGCGACAACAAAGGTGCTGATCAGCTTCGCAGTTACTGCGAAGCTGATCTGCGCCTTTGTTTTTGCCTATGCAGATTGTTGGTTTTTCCATGTGGCGGCTCAATTATTGCAAGAACATAACATATTCCTCTTCAATTTAGAATTTCAAGTTCAGAGACAACAGGGGTGAATATCCACTAAAGATAGCCAAAGGCTTGAATGCATGTTTAGCATTACAAAAACTTGCCCATGCAGTAAACAGAGATTTTTTGAGCTTTAAAAATTGAAATTATTGATATTTTTCTTATTTTTGCTCAAAACATATATTGTGGGAACACGATAGAACCGCCTCGTAGAGGTGGCTCTAACGAGTACCCACAATCTATGTTTTGGAGCAAAAATAAGAAGAAATAGGTATACTCCTGCACACCCCAGTTTTGCTATATAAAAGTGGGGTTTAAGGGGGTATATATTGCACGGACATTTTTCCTGATGTCAATTTAGAATTTCTTTCAAGTTCAGAGACAACAGGAGTGAATATCCACTAAAGATAGCCAAAGGCTTGAATACATGTATAGCAGTCAATTTAGAATTTCAAGTTCAGACACAATAGTGTTGAACAGCCACTAAAGATAGCCAAAGGCTTGAATACATGTTTGGGCTAAAGAAGGTTAGAGGGATTTTTCTATCAATGCATGTAAAACATAATCATTTATTTCGTTTTCTCAAGTTTACACTGAAATTAAATTTTATGCACAGTGGATGTCATACTTTCTTGAATTACACATTTAAAAAGGTACAAGTAGGCAATGATCAGGAAATGGCGCAATCCGAAAGATATTCCCACTCCATAAACCGAGGGATGGGAAATAACTATACTGAACGACAAAAGAAACCCGACACTTACATTTGGATTCATAATCGCAAAACCAGATGTGCAATAAAATACAGATTTATACAGCATGGAAGGCAAATCATTTCCACACCATTTGGTTGCAAGAATCCGCATTTTCAATTAATTCCCTTTTTGTAATGCACAAAGATTAAAGCAAGGGGGTCATTTCAAAAATCACAAATCTGAGTCCTAACCATTAAGCAGTGCTGAAATAAAACAATTGTTATGCATTGGTAGTTGCGACCGCATGCTGAATTTCTTCTAATGACTTCAAAAAAAGGCATGTTACATGCAAAAACACGTGAAAATAAGAAATCCGCCCCGAATGGATAAACACGTGATACGAACGAATCGTCCAAAGTGGAAGTGATAAAATTCTTCAAAGTGTATCTGGACACCTAAATCAACAATTACGGCGTCGTAACGAGACCGTACTGGTTGAAAAACATGTCGAATAACATTAGGCTGCAAGACCGTCTGAAAATGTTCAAACGGCCGGACTTCTTTGATCGATAAAAAATTGTGGCAGAAAGAATTCCAAAGAAATAATCATGGCGAAATGTCCGACTAACATTAGACTTAACATGTATAGACTTTCACATGTAACCATTCAACCATTATGGTACTTAGCCAAGTTTTCGTGGGGGGTCCAGTTTTCGTGGTATACATGTATTTCAGCTGAAACTGTATTTTCACACAAGATGTCACGTTGACTGGCGTCTACCATCCACATTGTTCAAGAAAAATAACAAAGATTGTTTTTATGAGGGCTGTTCGATATTTTTCATTTATTTGAATCTGATTATGGGACTTATGCTTTATTCTAAATGGGTAGATGTCTAAAAATGTTTTCAGTATCACACCTGACATTAAAATATTTTCAAAATTACTTATTTCTATTCACAAGGTGTAATAAAATAATGAAACATTAAAATATGTCAAGAAATTTTTGAAGCATTGAAATTGACAGTCTGTTTTTGAATGACCCACAAATTCTGGTGCCTAACTTTTGGTGACGTCAAAGATCAATACGTCATACAAAATGGCGTCTGTGTAAGCAATAAACAGAATTGCAATGAAAAGGTAAACTGGATATTAAATACCAAGGATTGTTATGCATCATTCCATATCTATTTAAGATCTGACCTGTTTCTATCACGCTCCTGAGTTGCCTTTGAATTATAGTACCACGAAAACTGGACCAGCCATCATACATTGCACGAGCAAATAATGCTTAAAGTACAGTTTACAAGTTCTCAGTTTTTATCAAATGATTGTCGCCAAAAACGATTTCGGAATCATTAGACAATAGTAAGAGATGGTTACATACGAAAAATAATTCACCCCTCACAAGGGATAAAGTTTTTATACAACATGAAAAAGTGTCGGGTTTCTTTTGTCAGACAGTATAGAATGACACTTAGGTACCTATACCAAGAAAACATATCGTAAGCCGAGTGAGCAGCTATTCCCCAATAGGCGCCCACTCAGTTACCCGGACTGAACTAAAAATATGAAAACGTACATAAGGCTCAAACAGCACAAAAACTGGACTCCAAAACACAAAACAATCAGAACCACAACAGAAGTATCGCCTTGGAACGATCAGTAATATAAAATTACTGGGGGGCTTAAACCGGTTTTACAGGCGCCTAACCTCACCCTCATCTTCTGCAGTGGTTCACAACATTTAGTTAGTTGTCCTCGTGGTGAATCTCTAACTAGTCAATGAATCATCAAGGACAAACGAATAAATCATGATAATCACCCTGATGAATCAAAAATGAGGACTCAGCAGATTCGGTAAGCTGCCCGACAATGGAGATCCCTGGGTGCCGAATAACTTACTGAAACTCGGAGCAAAAGAAAACACCAGTTGAACCCCGGTGGGCCAAGCAACAGACAAGAAGCTCCGGTCCCAACCAGTTAAAATAAATAGCTTTATGTAGGGGCCATCATAGAGTCTGACGCCCGACCCACTGGCGTGCAATTAAAGAAGGCAGCATAGTTATCAACCATGATTGGGTTAAAAACTAAGCATGCAGACTGTCGCATAAAAAATCTTTTCCTTACCTGGTAAATCAAAGATGATGAGCTTGATCGCAGGCTTCTCCAGTCAGACAAAAGTTACGAATGTGCCTTCTCTCTATGAAACTAGCCTCTAGTAGAAAAAAACCCATAACGCTAGTAAGATCAATCAGACCGAAGTCCCGTCTCTATATGACCATAGCTATTAGTAGGACACAAACCGGAGTGTAACAATTTTAGGTCAAGGTCAATCATTTTAGGAGTTTGTTGAGAGGGCAATAATAGAGATCCAGGCAGGTAGAACTGTCATGGAACCAGGGATAATGGTACACAGAATGCCCTATCCTTGTTGGTTATGGGGAAGGTAAGGGCAAGGTCACTTATACACTAATACACAGTGCTGTCACTTATGCATTCATACCATGTGGTATAACTAATGCTTTAATAAACCCAGTTGGTGTGCTGCTATAGCCTTTAATAGTCACTGCTTTTCACATATGTTGCACTTTATTTGGCAGAAACTTTGTGTTGCTTTCTTTGTGTTATGTTTGTGTGGTTTTTGTTGGTTCAGTTCTCTTTCTAACAAATATTTTTGTAAATATTATGGTGGTTGGGCTAGGAAAATGCACAGCTATTCTTTTATTCATATGTATTTTTTGTTCCATTTGAAAACTCTATAGGATTATTTGGTCATTTTCTAGATAGATATCGCTTTGAGTTGAAAGAGATATACTTAAAAAAAAAAATCAATTTGCCAGAGCCTATGGATCTTTGGTGAGCGTTTAGTAAAGTAATACATTGGTCATTGTTGTCCACCTTTCATCCAATTCTTGATGAATTTAAAGCCAGACATACATAATTGAAAGCACTTGAAAGAAAGTGCACATCTAGGGATCAAAATGTCATTTTTGCTGCAGAAATAAAAAAAAAAAATATTCTACCGTGAGGTCAATTACGTACCAAGGGCTTTAAGGTCAGATTTTTTATGGATACTATTATGAAACTTTAAACACTTGTAAAGTACAATATACACTAGTACACCAGAGCCATAGCTCGGTATTTTTGTTAGACATTACATCAGTGACATTTTGATCTTTGAGACGACCCTGTTTAAAATGCATACTTTCCCCGTAGCCAACAAGGATAACAGTGCATCTAGAACAGATAGGGGTAGAGTTATAACACTGAGACTTGGCTGATGATTTTCTTTTATGAGCCGCATCGTGAGAAAACCGGATTTTTGCCTAGGCGAAAACAAAGGCGCAGATCAGCTTCGCGGTAACCGCGAAGCTGATCAGCGCCTTTGTTTTCGCTACACGGATAGTACAATTTCTCTTCTTCTTAAATCCGAAATTTCAAGCTTCTAGCTCTTTTCTGAGCTTGTACAGGCCGGTTTGTGTCGGACCTGGTCGGAAACCCCGAAGACCGGTTTTCTCGCTTCGCGGCTCTTATAATTACAGAATCATTTGATGATTTTCCTAAAATTCTTTTCCTGAAAAATGATTTAGATTAGAGACCAAACGGTAAACCTAAGAGTTATTTATCAAAAGGATATACAAATTGAATAGCAGATAGTGCAAAGCCTGACCATAGGAGCAATGCAATTTTTATAGTGTTTTTAGACATAGTTGTCAGAAAATTGAATATCATTTTAGTATATTTACTTTAAGAGAGTTTGCCTCCTTAAAGTTATTCTTTATGAAGCTCAAATAGGGGTTTCTTGGTATACCACTTGTCAGTATTTGTCTGAAAGAGCAATTTAGTCTGTAGGAAAACTTTAATTCTTTCTTACTCTAATATACATACCATCTCAGAATTTTTTGTGAGAGAAATAAAGTCTGCGGTGAAACGCTTTTTAGCTCGCCTGTACCAAGGACACTCTATCGAGAGGACGACACACTCTGATTATTTTGCCCTTTTTCTACTGTGACATGATTTTGGACCGAAACGACCCGTTGCCCCGCGTGATCCGGCAAACGAGCGGTAGTTTCAAAATTAGAATTATTTGAATGGAATTATCTTCTCTGAGCCAGTAAGTAGAACCTTTTAACAATTGAATCCATTTACCAGATTAAAGGCCTTTTAATTATCTTTCATCTGACATATTTATATCTTTCCCCTAATTATCACATTACTGGTAATTTTAGTGGTTTTCTTTACCCTTATTTTGTTTCTATTTTTGTCCTTAAAATGGCGTCATGGCGACCAATTTTCACACAGTCGTCATAAATCGGAACCGATTACTTAGATATAAGCTGCGTGCTATTAGTAAGTATAATATTTATGAAAAGCAGATACATCAAAGTTTCGAAAAATTTATATAAGAGTTTGATATTTTGAAATGTGTAGTAGTAAACTTATTAGAAATTGCAAAGTCCGCGTGACAAAATGGCGGACCGTTTTTAGAAAACGAAAATCAATGGTGGCGCTTTTGGAACACTTTACAGCTTTATTTGAGCTTTCTACCAATAATTATTTTGTTTACTTTGTATGTTAAAGACAAATCTTCAAGTTAACATATGCAAAGCCTAAGTTCAAGCTATACTGTCAGTTTGTCAGGACGATTTTTTCCAGGAAATTTACGGCTCATAAATTTGTTTTAGGGGTTTCTTTTTCCTACGTTTTTTCCTAAATTGAAAAGTTTTCGTTTAACAATTGGTTCTAAAACTGTCTGTTATGATGATGGTAGACTTTGTGCACTTAATTTTCTTTATTTATCAATTTGAATGCAACCAATCTTTGGAGTTATTTAATAAAAACTCGAACAGGTATGATTTATCTCATTTCAAAATGGCGACAATATCGACTGCTGGGGCTTAGCGGACAGGTAAAATGGGCATAGTACATAGTCAATATTTCATGAGCGATTTCCATTGAGTGTGTCGTCCTCTCGATAGAGTGTCCTTGCCTGTACGAAAGTACAGGAAGAGCTATTGCAGTCACCCCGGCGTCGGCGTTAGTGTCGGCGTCGGCGTTGCTCAAATGTTAAAGTTTTTGGTTAAAGTTTTTACGAGTCTATATTTCTTGAAGTTGTTGATGGATCAAGTTGATATTTTGCATGTTGGTAGATATTGGTCTGAAGTTTTATGCTGTATCATCATGACCCACCTGGGTGACCTAGAGGTCAAGGTCACAGACTTAGAAATTTTGTGTTAAAGTTTTTGGTTAAAGTTTTTATAAGTCTATATCTCTTGAATTTGTTGATGGATCAACTTGATACTTTGCATGTTAGTAGATATTGGTCTGAAGTTTTATGCTGTATCATCACGATCCACCTGGGTGACCTTTAGGTCAAGGTCATGGACTTAGAAATTTTGTGTGAAAGTTTTTGGTTAAAGTTTACATCTCTTGAACATGTTGATGGATCATGGTGATACTTTGCATGTTGATAGATATTGGTCTGAAGTTTTATGCTGTATCATCATGACACACCTGGGTGACCTTGAGGTCAAGGTCACGGACTTCAAAATTTTGTGCTAAAGTTTTTGGTTAAAGTTTTTATAAGTCTATATCTCTTGGATATGTAGATGGATCAAGTTGATACTTTGCATGTGGGTAGATATTGATCTAAGTTTTATGCTGTACCATCATGACCCACCTGAGTGACCTTTAGGTCAATGTCATGGGTCATAGATTTTAATAGATTTAGTGGCAAAGCACAAGTCAGGCGAGCTTCACTGTCCTGCGACAGCTCTTATTTATAAGAACTTTCCATAATACACCATATTTCAGGATTTGGTAGAGCGAGCTATAATTAGCCTGCAGTCAGGAAGAACTGTCATTGAGCCCGGGTTGTTGGTACACAGAATGCCTTATCCTTGTTCACTGTGGGGAAAGTAAGCTAAAAGAGGTTCTAAATCTCGGAACTTTTAATAATAATGAATGAAAGGAAACGCTCTTTATTTGAGCCGCCTCATGGGAAAACCAACAATCTGCATAGGCGAAAACAAAGACGCAGATCAGCTTCGCGGTAACCGCGAAGCTGATCAGCGCCTTTGTTTTCGCTACTCGGATAGTACAATTCCTCTTCTACTTAAATCCGAAATTTCAAGCTTCTAGCTCTTTTCTGTGCTTGTACAGGCCAGTTTGTGTCAGACCTGTTCAGAAACCACATTGTTGGTTTTCCCAAGAGGCGGCTCATTTGATGCCATCACCAGATCACCATACTTGAAAAAAAAATCTTTTTTCAAGGTTTCTGAAAAATACCTTTGACACAAACCTGCTGTACAGAACATGCCAAGAGACTGGAATATCATTTTTAGGGTGAAACTGTATTGTTCTTTGTATTAATAGGAAAGGATGTAGTTCATATGCTCTTTTAAAAAGAAGAATACCTCATGATTTGTCTAATTTGTAATTTTCCTTGTGTTTTATTGTTCAGATCTTTTAAAAAATGAGCAAGTGTCTTTTATTTTAAACACTTTGCACTAAAGTCTTGTTAATTTTCAAGTCCATGAGACAAAATATATAATGGAAAAATAAGGTTAGGGATCAGAAATTTACCTTGCTATTTCTAGAAAATATCAAACTGCTGGTAAATAAAACATTTCTATCATTGAGTTAATTCATTCTGTAAGCTTTGTACCCTTGAAGATTGAAACTATAGTCTTTGCCTTCAACAAGACAAGGCTTTAAGTTAGACTACCCTTAAAGTGAAAGTGGTATGAAATTCCGGTAGGCAATAGATAGTGTGTAAGTTTGCTCATGCAAAACTTTTAAAATGTCAAGAAATTCCAATCTTTGTAGATTATGCACAATGTGTATGATTCATTGATAGGAATCTGCTTAATTAAAATGTAATGAAGTTAGATGATTCCATATTTCAGTTTTGTGTGGCTTATACAGCATGTAGTACCCCTATGTTTCATGCTGTCCTGGGTCTATCCTGTTGCTATGCTGGTACAGAGAATTGTCTATGAAAAAGAACAGAGATTAAAAGAGGTATCAAAAAGTAATGAAAAATCAAACTGTAACTTTCAGACTGCTTTGAGTAGTTTGATTGAGGTTTGCATTGTTTGGAATACTGTCCATGCTGTCTTTGTTGTAAAGCCAGATTGTTTAGTTTTAATGTTTGCATTTGATATGCACTTGCATGAAATTTTGATTTTAAACAATTTTAATATGTTTAATATGGTATTGCTTTTAAAAGAGTAAAAAAGACAGCAGTGGTCTGAAATTGACAATAAAGGGCTTGTATTACTCTAATCAGCAAGAGGATTCATGCTGCATTACATGTACACATTTTCCAGGACCGTACACATTGTAAAAACTGATCATGCTGATTCAATGAGTCAAAAGATATTTACTTGAAAAATGATGTTTCATAAATTTTCAAAATGTGGATATCAGTATGAAAAGAATCGGCTGTAGCATTGTAAAAAACTAAATTATCACAACAAATCATTAATCATTTACCTGTTAATGCTGGGTATATGCATATTCATTGTTTCTCAATCTCTCTCTCACCCTGTGAGTCATGAAAGAAGAATAAAAAGTTTTGTTTCCATTCCAAGGTAATGAAGATGATGGGTTTATCTAACGCTGTACACTGGTGTGCCTGGTTTATCTCAGCCTGGGTACAGATGACTATCACTATGACGATACTTACCCTCATGATGCATTATGGACATGTCATGCCGTACAGTAATCCATGGATTGTTTTTCTGTATCTCCAACTGTTTGCTTTGTCTTCAATATCCTTTTCGTAAGTTTTTTTTGTACCTTTGTCTGAAAAACTGTCTTTGCATTGTTTTCATTCTCATTATTGTAAACATGTCTTTCAAGTTTCATTTGTATCGTACTAAATTATTGACAACATTGAAATTTTATTTGAAAAAATTGTTTTGCTAGTTTATAAATGCAATTTTTAAATTGTTTTATGTTTTCATGATTTGAATGCAGACTTTACCCAATCAGAACTCATTAAAATCAAGGTTTCTCTATAGAGAGATCTTGTTTATTATTTGAATAAAACATCAAAGTCAACTTCATTTATGATGGTACATTTAACAGTGAACACAATTTAAGTACTAGCCAACTTGCAAAAAAAAAAGCCTTAATGACTATCAGACTAATATATTTACACAATTTTCCCTATTTGTTCACTAATATAGATCAGGCTAGAGGAAAATTTTGATGGGCTCTTTAAGAAAAATCCTAATTTTAACCACTGTTTAACCTACTCATCATTATTTCTATTGCAGATTCCTGATAAGCAGCTGTTTCTCCAAGGCTAAGCTTGCAGCAGCCTGTGCAGGGATATTCTATTTCTTGGCGTATATTCCGTACATCTATATATCTATCAAGGAGGACATCTCGGAGAGTGGGATCATGAGCTCTTCACTGAAAACAGCTGTGGTGAGTTGTTTTGGTTTACCAGTACATTGTTATTGCTTTTTTGGACCTAGTGCACATTGTTAAGACTGTGTTTGTGTCCATCTGTACCTCTAGGAACCTTTCTTTAGAAATCATTCCTAAAGTAGTATGATTGATGCATTGAAAACTGCAATTTCCAATATACTTCTAAACCAATGACTTGCATTTGTATATATAAATTATGTTGATGTCATACTGAATATAATCATGCTGTCAGTCTCTTGAAATGAGCGCTACTATTTTCTTTTGCGGATCTGAATGCATGCATGAATAGATCTTAAAAAATGTATTTTCTTGTTCCAGTCATTATTTTCAACGACTGCTCTGGGTCTAGGAGGGAAATATTTCCTATACTATGAATTAGAAGGTGTTGGCTGCCAGTGGGATAACATCATGACATCCCCGAGGGAGAACGACGAGTTCACGCTGTTTCATGTACTGCTGATGATGGTGGTTGACAGTCTACTGTACTTTATATTGGCATGGTACATAGAGAATGTACATCCAGGTGAGGTGCATTAAATATGTTGTTTTGAAATGAGCGGCTTCATGAGAAAATAAAATTTTTGCTTATGCGTAAACAAAGGTACATGTTAGTACTGCCTCACCCACGTTAGAAACGCCTCGGTGGGTTCTGTATGTTTTGGATCAGTATTTAGGAAAAAAGGTACATGTATAACCCCATATAACTCCAGTTTTACTATATAAAAGCTGGTGTAGGGGGGTTATGCATTTCATGGACATGTTATTCTGATGTGATTATTTTTCAGGAAGCTATGGGCTACCAAGGCCCTGGTACTTTACATTTACAAAGGCCTACTGGTGTCCAACCCTGACACTTTCAGTGTTAAACAGTTGTTTGGTATACGAAAGAAGAGGAAACATTTCCTCATAATGGTGCATGTCTGGAAATATTTCCTTAGTGAATGTGTATCATATCATTGTTTCAGGAAGCTATGGGCTACCCAAACCCTGGTATTTTCCGTTTACCAAGTCCTACTGGTGTTATGGTTACTCCGACCCTGACACTTTCAGTGTAAAACAGTTGTTTGGTATACGGAAGAAGAGGAAATATTTCCTCATTGATGATACAGATCAGGATGCTGGCAGTGTTACTACAGGTTAGGTCCTACAATGGTTTGTTCTAACTTTTCTGATTTGTAGCTTAAAACCATAGTTATGTGGCTTGTATTCTTGCAGTTCTTGGGTCAGTCAGTAATTTATAGTCAAAATTTTGGCCATGTAGGCCCAATTCCAAAAAGTCATAATTCAGTTGTAATCAAATCCTGAAGCATTCTTTGATAGTCTGACTGATTTTTTATTTTTTTTTTTATTTTTTATTAATTTTTTTTTTTTGACATTCACAAGCATGCTTAGCTCTTTTTAGGATTTAGAAGATGCAAAATGTGGCATGCATTGTCAAGAAAAAACATCATTTGTTTATTATTATATTGATGCGGAGACTCCTAGGAAAGCAATCTATATATTTTGTTAATTTTCTGTTTTAACCTTTTATAATTTCAGATCAAAAAACACATTTTGAAGAAGAGCCAATAGGTGTGAAAGCAGGTGTTAAAATCAGAGATTTAACCAAGGTTTGTGGAATCTTTATAAATTCATAAGATCTACCTGCTTTATGTATTTTTAACAGAAAATCAGTCAAATTTTAACAGCTTTACCTTTGATATCAAAACTTATATATGTAAATAAGGAAATTTGTCATATAAACCCATTACATATAGACCACAAATTTGATACATTTAAATACGATATCAAGGAATAAATACTCTATGAAAAGGTTTGAAGGAAACTTCTATTGACAACTGTTTAAGTGCGTAAATAGTCTTGGATTCTAAAATTTAATGCTTTGTTATAAGGATTTTGCAATGTTGTATATTATGTTCGCTATCCTGCTTGGTTATTATGATTAGTTTGCTGTATACTGTAAGTTCGGAAATATTCAACATTTACGTCGACGTTTAGTTTTCTCGACATCAGAGATAGCTGCGAGTCTGAAACCTTGCATAGTAATTGTCCCTGACATACCCTTCAAGCACCCACCTTAACCAGGTGCCCTTGACCTATATTTCACGGTCCACTGACTTTGAAAATTTTTACGTCGAAGTTTTGTCAACATTTACGTCGAAGTTTGGTTTTCTTGACATCAGAGATAGCTGCGAGTCTGAAACCTTGCATGGTAATTGTCCTTGACATACCCTTCAAGCATGCACCTTAACCCAGTGCCCTTGACCTATATTACTTGGTCCACTGACTTTGAAAATTTTTACGTTGAAGTTTGGTTTTCTCGACATCAGAGATAGTTGCGAGTCTGAAACCTTGCATAGTAATTGTCCTTGACATACCCTTCAAGCACGCACCTTAACCCGGTGCCCTTGACCTATATTTCATGGTCCACTGACTTTGATAATTTTTACGTCAAAGTTTGGTTTTCTCGACATCAGATATAGCTGCAAGTATGAAACCTTGCATAGTAATTGTCTTTGACATACCCTTCAAGCACGCACCTTAACCCGGTGCCCTTGGCCTATATTTCACGGTCCACTGACTTTGAAAATTTTTACGTCGAAGTTTGGTTTTCTCGACATCAGAGATAGCTGCGAGTCTGAAACCTTGCATAGTAATTGTCCTTGACATGCCCTTCAAACACGCACCTTGACCCGGTGCCCTTGAACTATATTTCACGGTCTATTGACTTTGCCCGATGCAGGTGCGATATCGACCTCCGCGGAGTTCTTGTCTTGAATATTTGTGAATTTGCTGTCTCGCGAATTCAAGGTTCTTGCACTGTTGCAAATAAAGAATCTCTGTAAGCCATAAAGACTACATGAACACTCTTGCAAATTCAAGACCTTGAGAATAATTCGGAAATAGAAAATTTGCGAAATAAATGTCATGCAAAATTTCCGAATTTACAGTATATGCTCATGGGCCTAATGGCTTATTGCATGAATAAATTAGTCTATTCTATTCTGTTACAGGTGTTTGACACCAGTAGACCACCAGCCCTTAATAAGTTGAATCTGATGTTGTATGAGGGTCAAATAACATCATTCTTGGGGCATAACGGGGCAGGAAAAACTACAACTATGTAAGTTTGGAAAATTTGCTGTTCTGGAATGCAGTGGCCTTATGGTACATGTAGATCATCAGACTATGAAGCGAGAGGTCTTGGATTGGATCCCCACTGGTGGCACAGTGTTGTGTCCTTGAGCTAAACACATTAACTCTTCAGAGAACTTGTTAAGATTTTGTAATCGGTGGTTCCATCCTGACATTACAGAAAAATCTTTCACTGGCACGTTTAAACAAAAAAATGTTGTTTGTTAATTTTAGAAAGTTATCATGAATTTCTAAGAACTGAACTCAATCATAAGGTTCTGTATCAAATACACTTAACCTAAATAGCATTCTGTATGGCCCTTATGATCTGATTGGAAAGCCAGAGTACAGTTTTTCTTGCAATAGTGTACATCTTGTTTGGGTCCAACAGCTGGTAATTGTAGCAGATAAGGCTTGTCCTCTAATAATATGAGCCGCCACGTGGGAAAACCAACAATGTGGTTTTCGAACAGTTCTGACACAAACCGGCCTGTGCAGTCACAGAAGATGGCTAGAGGCTTAAAATTAAACAAAGGCGCTGATCAGCTTCGCGGTTACCGCGAAGCTGATCTGCGCCTTTGTTTTCTCATATGCAGATAATGACTGATTATTGGTTTTCTCATGAGGTGGCTCATTTCAAGGTCACTCGAATAAGTGTACATCTAGCATTATTTTATTTCCATTCTTCAAATGACTTTCATAGAAACTTAACTTTTCAGTTTACTCTTCATTCGTAGGTCTCTTCTGACTGGGTTGTTCCCTGCGACCTCCGGGACAGCTCATATCTATGGGAGCAGTATCTCCAGGGACATGGATGTCATAAGACAGAGTCTTGGAATATGTCCTCAACATAATGTGCTCTTTGACAAGTATGTTTAAGTATTTCATTCTTAAATTGTCAAACTAAGGGAATGTGATGACCTGGTGGTAGAGCAATAATTGGACTTAAAATTGAGAGGTCCAGGGTTCGATGCCCACATGGGGCACAGTGTTGTGTTCTTGAGCAAGGCACATTAACTCCTCATACTACTGATTATTGCATAAATACCCGTGTCACACGATATTAACAGCCATTTATTAATGAAGAGAAAGCCATGCATTAATATTGCAATTCACGCGCGCACGTGCTGTTAATACATGGCTTTTACTTATGCTCATTACCGGGCGCCACGCAAAGCACGTGCTAGGAATGAGAAACTGAAGTCCGCCCGGAACGAGTACAAAAACTAACGCTTTAACGAGTATGAAAATGTGATGAGGCTGTAAAATATAGTGCACCATATTTCTTTCGTTTCTGCAGAATTTATGCAATAATAGCTATGCCCTCGGTTTTCAACACTCCCCTCGGGACCTAGCGAATGTTAATGAATGGAAAATCATGTTTGATCCCTATATTAATACCCAGGAAGCAGTTGCTCCATCCTGACATGACTGAAAATTGCTGGCTGGGAAGTAAAACCTCCATACAAACAAACAAACTGACATACTAGTTTTTTAATGAAAAATATCAATTTGACTTAAATAGATTAAATTATAATCATACTACACATAATATGGTCCCCTTGATATTAGCCTTTCTGATGACTTAATAAAGGAAGACTTAGAAAAGACTCAAACGAAAGATAGTTCATTCTTGATATTGCTTTGGCACACATACATAATCTAACTTGTGATGAGACTAAAATCTGTTGATGATTTCTGATGTTATAGGTTAACAGTTGAAGAACATTTATGGTTTTATGCCAGGCTCAAGGGAAAGGAAACCAAAGAAATTTCTGCCGAAACAAATATGTAAGTTGTATCACACTTTTCACTGTTCTAAAGGCCTTGTCACACATAAGTGAAAATCTCTCGACACAGACTTGTGTAGACTTGCATTTTATTACAAAAAGGAATTCTTGTTTGAATGCTTTATGTCCCTTTCAACAGCTAACATCCAAACATTACCATAACTATTGTCTGGGACATAATGCAATAAATCAAACAAGCAAATACTATTTTTCACAAATGCAAATCTACGTCGAGAAATTAAGCTTATGCGTGACAGGGCTTTAAACGGCAAATCTGTTACATAATTATGTAAGGCTACTTCATTTTATGATTTTTTTTTTTAGAAACAAGTGGCTGTATACATGAAGATAGGACAAAAGCATCACTACCCCATACATGGTGAGGATGTACTTCTGACGAGCTATAACCTTTTGTACTTACGATTTAAAGCAATGCTGAAACAAATTCATTGTGCCAACAAATATAAACTATTATCTGTTAAATTGTAATTTATGTCCTACTGATAATCACAAGAAGTACAAATGTAATAAAAAAGCGTTTTTTTTTTTTGTTTTTTTTCAAAGAATTCTTAATGATATAAGTCTGATGGACAAGAGGGGGTTTGTTCCTAGCTGCTTGTCTGGTGGTATGAGACGTAAACTATCCGTTGCCATAGCGTTTGTGGGCGAGTCCAAGACAGTTATACTGGATGAACCGACCTCGGGTGTAGATCCATATTCAAGAAGAGCAATCTGGGATCTTCTTGTCAAATACAAGAAAGGTAATGCTTGCTTTATGTTTTGAAACTTATACATATAATGAGAAAAGAGAGGAATAAGACAACTTGCCCATGCAATAAAGAGAGATTTTTAAGTTGTAAAAATTGAAAATTTTTTGTGGAAAGTTTTTGATATTTTTCTTATTTTTGATCAAAACATAGATTGTGGGTACTCATTCGAACCGTCTCGGTGAGGCGGTTCGAACGGGTACCCACAATCTATGTTTTGGAGCAAAAATAAGAAAAATAGGTATACCCCTGCATACCCCAGCTTTGATATATAAAAGTGGGGTATAAGGGGGTATACATTTCACGGACATGTTTTCCTGATAATATGTTTGCTGATTAGCAATACATGTTATTCGGTTGGAATAGGTTAGTCATTTCCTTGATGACAAATTTGCTGTTTTATCTTATGGTAAGCCAACATGTTATGGCACACTGTTCCTTGAGCCAACAAATGAGTTTATCATTTGCTCAAGGTAACCACCCACCATAGGGATGAACCAGAAATGGTGGGTGGGAAGAGAATGCTGAATTGCTGTTCTATCGTACATGCAGCTGAAATTTCTCTATTTCTCACTTGATAACAACTGTTTGGCCTATGTTTCAGGTCGTACAATCCTGTTATCTACTCACCACATGGACGAAGCTGAAACTCTGGGTGACAGAATAGCTGTACTATCCTACGGCCAGCTGAAATGTTGTGGCACACCACTGTTTCTTAAGTCAAGTCTAGGACAGGGGCTTCATCTGTATATATTGAAAGCTGCTGAAACTGGTGAGTTAATTGAAATGCGATGCGAAAAAAACGGTTTTCAGATTCCGACCAGGTCCGACACAAAGTTACCTGTACAGTTACAGAAGCAGGCTAGAATCTTGAAATTTCAGATTAAAGAACAAGAGAAATTGTACTATAGGTGTTGCGAAAATAAAGGCGCTGATCAGCTTCGCAGTTACTGCGAAACTGATCTGCACCTTTGTTTTCGCATAGGCAAAAATCCGGTTTTCTCAAGACGCGGCTCATATGATTTTTTCCCTGGTTCAAATTTCAAGACTAACCATATTTTGAGGCTGTAAAGGCCATTTGTACAGGTTTCCTCATGTACATATTTGTCTTACACTGTCAAAATAACAGGTATTCTTAACTATAACATGGGGACCTTTTAAATGTGTGTTAGTAAAATGATGTACCATGAACACTGCTGGTAATGGTACAGTTCAACTTCGGTATGCATTTGCGTAAGCATATGCTTATGAATATTCTGTAAAATTATTTGATTCATTTTGCTTTACAGGAACATTCAGTTTCCCAGACATCGAGGGACAGACCGTCAGTAGAAATATTCTGGAAACAGTCATGAAGTTCAATCCCTCAGCTTACATTGACAGTGAATCATTATCGGAAATCCATATTGTACTACCCCTCGTAAACCGACAGAAAGAAGCATGTATAGCGCTGTTTGAGTGTTTAGACCGAGAGAAAGACAGTCTGTGTATAACCAGTTATGGCATCAAGGATAGTACTTTAGAAGAAGTTTTTGTGAAAGTTATGGAAGAGGATTCCATAGAGAAAATAGGTAAAACCTATTTGGATATTTAGAGGATAGTGTCAAGAGAATTCAGATGGATGTTTTTTATTTTATTGTCCCAATTTCTATGGGTACTCTAAAAACATTCCATGTCAACTAAAATGTTTTAAAAATGTTAAACATACGTGAGGGGACAAAGACTTTTTGTGTACAAAACTGAGAGAAATCCCTGCCTTTGTAACTATTATATTATTTTTTGAAAAGAAAAGTTGGCAGTCTGGTTATTTTACAAACAAAATCAAAGCAAAAAATTTCAGCTCCATAAAACAGTCTTTTAGCATATTATTTTAGCAGATTGATTGAAATACATTCAAACAAATTGAATGTGACTAATTTCTTGTTTCAGAGTCCAGTGCCAACAATTACACAGAAACAGACAGTGAGAGTAGTATAGAGATGGACAGCTTGTTACAACAACATGGTAAAGTACTGTTTAATAACAATTCATTTTTTTGCGATTTATTTCTGACAGCAATTTTCACGAGGAAGATGAATTGGCAAAAAAAAAAAAAAATCCCCCGTAAAATGACCAGTTTGATATTATGCACATTAAACTATATAGGCCGTTTCGCGATCCTCAAAAAAAAAAAAAAAAATGAAATTATGCCTTGAAGTTTTCTCCAAGACATTTTAAGAATATGCCTTCTGTAGATATGAAAGCACCCAAAACAAAAATAAAATTAAAAAGAACAAAATGTGATACAGTGTTTGAAACAGTCTCCGCCATTTTATTATTTTTTTTTTTAATTGGAAAGTTTAATGAAGCTTACACTAAAAGCTAAATGTTCTTTCTTTTAGCAAACCAACAGAGGACAGACAGTCAACCATGTCAGTACATACAGGGAAGACTCGCTTGTCACCTGAATCATTTCCGTGCATTAACCATCAAACGATTCACCTACATTCGTAGAAATAGAAAAGGAATAATATCAGAGATAATATTGCCCGCCATATTTGTTTCCATAGCGATGACTGTTGCCCTGTCTGCTCCGTCATTTGATGACCTCCCTCCTATCACAATAGATCCCTCTCAGTTTTATAATGTGACAAAACCTCGTGGAAATTTTATACCATACACAAATAGAAATCCGAAAATTAAATATAACTCTACATCCAAAGATGCTAACCCTAGTCAGATTCTGAAAACTTTTCACATGGCTTCTGGAATTGGTGCTGCATGTGTTCTTAAATCACCTTTTAATAGTTCTTTTCATAACTTCAAGAGGAATCCACATACTTCTGGATACTTTAATAAAGAGTGTGAAAGGGAGTTCAATCCTGGATTATTTCTAGATAATTACCTCTCTTCCATTAATCTAAATACATCAAAGGCAGATAATCCAGGTCAGAAGACCAACTGCTACCCAGCATGCCATTGTAAAGCAGACGGCGTTGGTTTCCTGTGTTCTGATGGTGGGTACACCAGTCCACCACAGTTTGAAGTCGTCACACATGCCAAGTTGCAGGACATTACGGGCACCAACGAACACAATTTCTATCTGTATACCAATGATGAATATAGGCTGCATAGGTGAGGGTTTTGCTTAGAGTAAGACTTCATACATGTATTTTAGAAAACGACATCTCATTATAAAACTTAACAGTACGCCAGATGAAAAATGGCTGTGATTCATATTGGAAGGAAGATGGTAGAGATGGTCAAACGGAATGTCTGACTTCTGATTTCCTGACCAGCTCTGGCACAAACAGCACAGTGCATACGCAGAAAATCACAAGAGCATTGAGATTTTGCATTAAGCAATATGAAGGCAAAAAAAGCAAGTAATCTGCACCTTGTTTTTTATCGCACCTGCTTATAGCAGGGTGCGATATAGGAGTCCAAATTTCTGTCCGTCCGTTCGTTCGTTCGTCCGTTCGTCCGTCCGTTCGTTCGTTCGTTCGTTCGTCCGTCAACATTTACGTCGAAGTTTGGTTTTCTCGACATCAGAGGTAGCTGCGAGTCTGAAACCTTGCATAGTAATTGTCCCTGACATACCCTTCAAGCACGCACCTTAACCCGATGCCCTTGACCTATATTTCACGGTCCACTGACTTGGAAAATTTTTACGTCGAAGTTTTGTCAACATTTACGTCGAAGTTTGGTTTTCTCAACATCAGAGATAGCTGCGAGTCTGAAACCTTGCATAGTAAATGTCCTTGACATACCCTTCAAGCACGCACCTTGACCTGGTGCTCTTGACCTATATTTCACGGTCCACTGACTTTGAAATTTTTTACGTCGAAGTTTGGTTTTCTCGACATCAGAGATAGCTGCAAGTCTGAAACCTTGCATAGTAAATGTCCTTGACATACCCTTCAAGCACGCCCCTTGACCCGGTGCCCTTGACCTATATTTCACGGTCCACTGACTTTGAAAATTTTTATGTTGAAGTTTGGTTTTCTCGACATCAGAGATAGCTGCGAGTCTGAAACCTTGCATAGTTATTGTCCTTGACATACCCTTCAAGCACGCACCTTGACCCGGTGCCCTTGACCTATATTTCACGGTCCACTGACTTTGAAAATTTTTATGTCGAAGTTTGGTTTTCTCGACATCAGAGATAGCTGCGAGTCTGAAACCTTGCATAGTAATTGTCCTTGACATGCCCTTCAAGCACGCACCTTGACCCGGTGCCCTTGAACTATATTTAATGGTCTATTGACTTTGCCCGATGCAGGTGCGATATCGACCTCCGCGGAGTTCTTGTGAATTGCATGAAATCCCAGCTTTTCTATGAAGGCATTGTGCATTAAGCATTTAGTTCACATTTTCAAAGTTTATAGATTGATAGTTTAAACTGCGGCCTTGGGTCTGCGTCCTTTCTTAAAAGAAGACAATGAGTGTCACATAATCCACGTGTTTCTGATATGGTTGTCTGAACGTTGGTGTTACTTTGGGTATGTTCAAGACTCTTAAGAAACTCTGATAATATAACAGTTTAAATTGATTTGAGCCTGTGCAAGAGAAAACCAACAATTTGGGTTCCGACCAGGTCCGACACAAACTGGGCTGTACAGTCCCAGAAGATGGTTAGAGGCTGGAAATTTTGGATTTAGAAAGTAGAGGAATTGTACTATCTGTGTAGCGAAAACGAAAGCGCTGATCAGCTTCGCAGTTACTGCGAAGCTGATCTGCGCCTTTGTTTTTGCATACTCAGAATGTTGGATTTTCCCGTGCGGCGGCTCATTTATAATCATGTTCCAGGTACGGTGGCCTTACAGTGGGTGTCACTTTGCCGTATGTACCAGACTCCTACACCTCTGATAGTAAAACCAGGGACATATTGAGGATGGTGGCGGTCAAAAACTTTGCTCATGTAAGTCACTTTTCACGGTCTAAATAATGGCTCTTGTTAAAACAAAAAATCTGTATTATGCATCGGCGTAACCAGAAAATTTCAATTTATACGCACCAAGGGCAAAAACGTTAATTTTTTATTGAAAAATGACAAAACACGCCATAATTTTAGCTACTTCTAACTTTTTACATTACGCACTTGCGTACTGTGCGTAATGGGCGGTACGCCTATGTTTTTTTTTTTTTTGTTTTTTTTTTTTTTTTTTTTAATTCAGTTTTACGTCCCTTTCAAGATTATTTCAGCTCATATGAGACGGGCCAATCAGTAGGTCGGGCGAAAACGGTAGAACCCCGAGAAAAAACACCTGACAAACGCCTCTGTTGTGTCCTCGAGCAAGGCACATTCTAAGTCCACAGCACTGGTTTCTAAGTCCACAGTACTGGTACTTGTCAGGATGACTTGGCTCTGTCTGTTGGTATTACAAGTCATCTGAAAAAGTTAATAGTTTTGTTTGGACTATATGTAGTTATATGAAATAAATGTATCTTTTCTAGGTATGGTTTAATGAGAAGGGCTACCATTCTATGCCAGTATATACCAATGCCATGAATAATGCCATCCTCCGTGCTAATCTGCCAAAGAGTAAAGGAAATCCAGCTGCTTATGGTAACTCCTATTTATCAGAAAATCGGTCTTTGGGGTTTCGGACCAGGTCCGGTCTGTACAGTCTATGAAAAAGGCTAAAACCTTGAAACAGATTTAGGAAGAAGATGGATTGTACTATCCGTGTAGCGAACAAAAGTGCTGATCAGCTTCACAGTTACTGCAAAGCTGATCTGCGCCTTTGTTTTGGCATAGGCAAAAGTCCAGTTTTCTCATGATGCGGCTCAAATCTTCAAATATGCAAAAAATTGGAAACGGCATTTATCGCCGTTATCATTTCCTGGATATCAAGAGGTCATGAGCTACTTGTGGATATTCATTTCTTTCTTTAATGCGTCAATTTGCAATGTCCCGGGAATTTCTTCTTTTTTATTAAAAGACGCTTGTTGACTTTTCTTTATGACGAAACATAGACGGACTATTTCCATGACCTCTCCATAATACGAAAGAGGAGCTATTCATGTTTTCTCACAAATCATCATCATCATCATCATCATCACTGACTGCTCTGATGATTTTGGTACATACTGCTTTCTAGTCAGGGTTGGCCCAATGTGCAGGAAAAGTCAGGGTCATACAACAGAGGGTTCTTTTTAGCTCACCTGAGCCGTTAGGCTCACAAGGTGAGCTTATAGGATGGCCATGATCCGGCGTCCGTCCGTCCGTCCGTCCGTCGTCCGTCCGTCCGTCCACAATTTCAAAGATCTTCTTCTCTGAAACCGCTTGGCCAACCAAAGCCAAATTTTATATGAAGCATCTATAGGAAGGGGGAACCAATGTGTATATAAGAAATCCAGGTCACATGACCAAGATGGCCGCCATGCCCATATATGGTAAAAACCCTTCAAAAATCTTCTTCTCCAGAACCGGTGGACTGATTTCAACGAAACTTGGCATGAAGCATTGATGGCTCAAGCACTACAATGTATATATAAATCATGACCCTGTGATGACCTTGACCTATTTTACGGCAAGGTCAACATAGGTCGCCAATGCATTTGAATGGGGAAAACTTTTAAAATGTCATTTAAAGTTAAAGTCTTGCAGGAAATGGGCAGTAGGACTGAATATTAATGATTCTGAAAAAAATTGGACCCCAGGGGCTCATATGCCCCCACCCCGGGGCAATATACATGTATATTACCATAATATTCAAACATCATCTCCTCTGAAACCGGTTGGCCAATCAAAGCCAAATTTTATGTGAAGCATCAATAGGAAAGGGTAATCAATGTATATATAAATAATCCAGGTCACATGACCAAGATGGCCGCAATGCCCATATATGGTAAAAACCCTTCAAAAATCTTCTTCTCCAGAACCGGTGGATCGATTTCAAAGAAACTTGGCATGAAGCATCGATGGCTAAAGTACTACAATGTATATATAAATCATGACCCTGTGATGACCTTGACCTTTTTTTACGGCAAGGTCAACATAGGTCGCCAATGCATTTGAATAGGGAAAACTTTTAAAATGTCATTTAAAGTGAAAGTCTTTCAGGAAATGGGCAGTAGGACTGAATATTAATGATTCTGAACAAAAATGGACCCCAGGGGCTCATCTGCCCCCACCCCGGGGCAATATGTATATTACCATAATATTCAAACCTCTTCTCCTCTGAAACCGCTTGGCGAATCAAAGCCAAATTTTATGTGAAGCATCTATGGAATGGGGGAATTAATGTATATATAAATTATCTAGTTCACATGTCCAAGATGGCTGCCATGCCCATATATGGTAAAAACCCTTCAAAAATCTTCCTCTCCGAATCTGGTGGTTCCATTTCAAAGAAACTTGGCATGAAGCACCAAAGGCTGAAGTACTACAATTTGTATATAAATCATGACCCTGTGGTCACCTTGACCTATTTTACGACAAGGTCAACATAGGTCGCCAATGCATTGGAATGGGGAAAACTTTTAAAAAGTCATTTGAGGTGAAAATCTTGCAGGAAATGGGTAGTAGGACTAAATATTAATGATTCTGAAAAAAAAAATGGACCCAAGGGCTCATATGCCCACACCCCGGGGCAATATACATAAATATTACCATAATATTCAAACATCTTCTCCTCTAAAACCACTTGGCCAGTTGAAGCCAAATTTTATTTGAAGCATCTATAGGATGGGGGAACCAATGTATATATTCATGACAAAGATGGCCGCCATGCCCATATATGGTAAAAACCCTTCAAATATCTTCTCTGAAACCAATAGATTGATTTCAGTGAAACTTGGCGTGAAGCATCCATGGCTATAGTACTACAATGTATATATAAATCATGACCCTGTGATGACCTTGACCAAGTTTATGGCAAGGTCAACATGGGTTGCCCATGCATTTGAATGGGAAAAACTGTTAAAATGTCATTTGAAGGGAAAAGCCAGCAAGAAATTGGCAAATGGACAGAATATTGATTATTTTGAAAAAAGAAAACGGCCCAAGGGCTTCATCTGCCCCTGCACTGGGGTTAAATACCATAATATTCAAACATGTTTATTGGTATATGCAGCAGACTCAGGTGAGCGTTTACAGGACCATTGGTCCTCTGGTTTTCTTATATATTGGACATCAGAAATATCCTGTCCAGTTAGCAGGCTATCTTGATCTCAACCATAGGTGTTGAAAAGATGCTAGCTAGTGAATATATAGAACCAAAAGTTTTTTAGTTTTGATAGCATTACCAAAAGCTTTTGCTGATCATTTATTCTAAACTTTTGTTGTAGGCATCACCTTAATAAATCATCCAATGAAAGAGACCAATGATTTACAAGACTCAGACTATATGTGAGTACACAGTGAGAATAAAGTTTCCTTACAATATGTAGTTAATAAATGAAACAACAACACGAACTTAAGTCCAGTTTTATTTACATTTATCACTTTATCCAATGTTTCGCCATCTTGGCTTCTTCAGGGATATAGTAAACAAGTATATGACGTCACGCACCGTAAAACGCAATGTGTGACAGCGCGCCATGTCAGATACAGAAACTAGTGGAAAAATATACAATGTGACAGGGGCAAAAACAGCCCCATAATTGTGAACAATTACAGTATGTACAAATTTTCACATTTTATAGATGATATTTGATTCTAGTAATATTCATGTTTTCATAGGTTATGTCACTTACTGTTGTTGATGTCGTCATCAGGCATATCTGCCCCTTCTAGAGATATTTTAAAGCAGTCAAAATCATTGTTATCCCAGGAAGAACTTCAACCCTGCCTCCAAAGCATCTATTTTTTTTTATGAAAATTATTTTAATACCATATGAGCAGTAACTGCGAAGCTCATCAGCGCCTTTGTTTTTGCTATACACGGATAGTACAGTTTCCCTTCTTCTTAAATCGAAAATTTTAAGCTTCTAGCCTGCTTCTTTGACTGTACAGGCCAGTTTGTGTGAGACCTGGTCGGAAACCTGGAAGACCTGTTTTCTTGCCTCACGGCTCAAATGATTTTAATACCATATCTGTTTGTTTTCAGTCAAGGAGGGACAGATGTCATCATGGCAATTTTCATCATTATCGCAATGTCATTTGTGCCGGCTAGTTTTGCAGTGTTTCTAGTCCATGAGAGAACGATTAAAGCCAAACACCTACAGTTTATCAGCGGTGTAAATCCAGTCACATACTGGATTTCTAATTATTTTTGGGATGTGGTAGGTAATTCTATGTTTTATGTTTTGTAGCATTTGAAGATAAATAATGTGGGCTTTGTTTCCAGTACTTGAAAAACTTACGAGCTTTAAATATTGGTTTTCCTTTGCAGATCTTTATTAATAAAAATACTGTGTAGATATGCATGGTTTTGACAACAATGTATCAGCTTGCGACTTTAAGCAAATCATTAAAGAACTTAAATACTTTGTAATTACTAAATTTTTGTGTGCAAAAGATGTACAAAAAAGTGCGCAACTGAAGAAAACAAAGCGCGGAAAAGATGGACTGAAGTTCTCAAATTGAATGCACCATAATAATGTGATACCATTATCTTACAGAATTTTATGTAATGTGTTTTGTTTACAGTGCAATTATCTGGTACCAACAGCCTGTATCATCTTAATTCTCCTGGCATTTGACATTCCAACCTACACATCCTCAGAAAACTTCAAGCCTGTTGTACTACTGTTCCTGTTGTATGGGTAAGTGCTTAGGGGAAGGTTAGAATGATAATTAAGCATAATAATAAATGTGGTCATCTTATGAAACGAAAAAAAAAAAAAAATCATTCTCAGGAAAGCACATGCTCCAGTAAGTGCACACCCAGGACTTTCCCGACAAACCCGAGAGGCTGAAATCTGGTATTTTACACCAATTTTTCCACATGTTTATCCTAGTAGTGTATCATAAATAGACCTTTCATTACATGAAATATTTTACAAATCTTTGAACACTTAAATTATGAATGGGCTGCCCTCTAGATCACTGTAGCTGGTAGCATAGTTTGAAGTCACTGATCTTGGTGGGAGCCACCATAGCACAATGGAAAAACCAGGGGTCGCGCCTCTGTATGACTTTAGCCTTAGCTGTTGATGGAATGTTCAACACGAACAACAATAACAACAATTGAGCCGCCACATGGGAAAACCAACAATCTGCATAGGCAAAAACAAAGACGCAGATCAGCTTCGCGGTCACCGCGAAGCTGATCAGCGCCTTTGTTTTCGCTACTCGGATAGTACAATTCCTCTTCTAGTTAAATCCGAAATTTCAAGCTTCTAGCTCATTTCTGTGCTTGTACAGGCCGGTTTGTGTTGGACCTGTTCGGAAACCACATTGTTGGTTTTCCCACGAGGTGGCTCAATTATTTTTCTCATCTACTGCAGCTGGTCCATCACGCCAATGATGTATCCCTTCACAATGATTTTCCACGAGCCGAGTGTAGCCTATATATTCTTGATTGTCATCAACTTGTTTACGGGGATAACCAGTGTACAGAGTGGCTTCATCTTTCAACTGTTCAGCAAAAATGAGGTATGTTTTACAGTTTGCTGTTGGCAGAGTATCTCAGCTTGTGTATGTGTAAGTGAAAACTTCGGTATCATTGTCAGCACATTCAGTTTCTGCGTCACTAACCCAGCAGCTTGTGTCGTAGAGAGGCAGAATGACCAGGAATATCATGTAAATTAAAGAGGAATTCTTTACAAATGGTTGGGCTGACCTACTATGTGACATGATTGAATCCTTTTAAAGATACTTCCTTGCCTTCTTTGACTCGAACGGTTAGCTTAAATGTTTGGAACAATAGGCTCAGGGTTCCATTGCTTACAAAGATTCAAGTATTCCATATACATTTCAATATACAAAAGCCATGTAAGTACATGTACATCGGCCATAGTTTAAGTGGGTTTGCAAAGACCAAAAGTTAACATTTCCCTTATCTTTCAGACCATTGAGCATGTGAGGGAGATAGTTTCTGACATGTTTCTCATCTTCCCCAACTATTGTCTTGGTAACGGTCTAATGGAGATAGCTCTCAACCACTACAAGAATGAATTCTACTCCCATACAGGTTTGGATTTACTTTGCTGTTGATAGACTCATGTAATGAAATCATAAGATTACATCTACATAGAATTTTGTTACAAATAGTTGTTTGTTTGTATTGAGGTTTATTGGTTTAATGTCCCAGTCAGCAATTTTTCAGTCCTGTCAGGAAAGAGCCAAGTCTTCCTGGGTTAATCATTGTTCTGGGGAGTCGATTTGTCTGGCTCAATGACACAACACAGTGCTGCCAGTGTGGATCGAACCCAGGTACTCTTGATTTAGAGTATGATGCTCTACCACTATGCCACCGCACTCCTCTCACAAATAGTTGTGTGACATGGTCTGATTTGCCCCAGAAAAATATTCTGGACCTTAAGCTATAAAATGAAAAGATAAGCACAGCACCTACATTTTTGTATAAAAATGATACAGTATTTACCTAAAATACATGTTCTGTGTTCCATATTTTATAACAAAAAGGTTTTAACTAGGGATCCATTTTATCCTGCAGGCCAATACGAGAGGATTGTGAACCCTATGATCTGGAGCCTGACTGTCAAGAAGTTGTTTGTTATGTCCATTACTGGCCTGGTCATGTTTATCTTCACAATCCTCTGTGAATATAGGTTCTTTATCAGGAAATGGTAAGTCAGTACAGAATACATTTGATACTTGAAATAATTTAAAGGATTTAGGTTATTCTCCATAACAAACCTGTGTTTGCAGTGCTTGTAAGAAAAGCTGTGAGGTGAATTTAACAAGCAGCCACAGCATACTTTTCATAGAAGTTTTAGAAGAGGATGCAAATGTTTTCTAAACACAATTTTTGTTACATTATTTTTGAAGCTATGCCTTGAGCATGATTTGAGTATGAGTCCATAGATGTATCACCTTAACATGGGACAGCATGTAATTGTTTGTCAAGCTTACAGAGAAGGGGACTTAAAATCAAGGTAATAGCTTAGACATGCAATTGTAAGTTTATTTGAATATGGTCACGAAATATTTTCTTTTAGCTCATCTACTCCAAAATTGGAACCATCAGCTAACTATGGAGATACTGACGTAGACACAGAGAGACAGCGAGTTCTGTATGGGTCCGGGAGATATGATAGGCTGAGGATTGAAAACCTGACCAAAGTTTACCACACCAGGAAACTGGGGAAAATCAAAGCGGTTGACAAGTTGACTTTGTCTATACCTCCAGGGGAGGTGAGTTGTGTTTTATTTGTAAAATGTACAACCTTAAATTCTGATTTCTATTTGTAATGAAGTCACTCTATTGCAAAAACTTGTATTCTGGGATTTGCAGATCAACTGCCTTAGAACAAAACATAGAGCTGTCTTAATGCCAATACGTTCCTTGTTGTTAGACAGCCCTAATGCAAGAATTTCCCTAATCATGACATCATTTCCCAGCTGAAATTATCACTTTTTCTGTGCGTCACCCTTCAAAATTATTTGGCCGTTACATTAAAAATATTCAATGCCACAAATGTACCTGGAAAAGAATCCTTGAATTCCTTTGGATTGAGAATTGTTGCTGGTTTTTTGTCATTCGCCCAGTTGTCAAGTTTCGTGCTGCCATCTTGTTCCTAACGCGGAAGAAGGTTGTTTCCTTGTTGTAAACATAAAATGACGCAGTAAATGTTGCCAGAAGCAACGAATTACATCATGGCGCGTGTTTACAACAACATGGCGCATGATTGATGTAAAACGCTTTTTGATTGTTCGATTGATCTGAGCGGTAATACTAATTGACCAATGACAACATCGAACTGAATTTGACCAAAACAAACATGGCGGCGCCCGACGAGTCAAAGCATTAAAAACGGGCTTTGAAATTTAGCAATTTTAGGAGTCTTCGATTTCTCTTAGTCGCAAAAATATATGGCGAGTTGCCATAGGGAAAACAAGGAGTTAAACTGCTAAGTAAAATCGCTGTAGTGCATACAATGAAATGATTTTATGATTACTTTTTTTTGGCTATATGGCGATGTTCTTACTCTCGCCATATCCTTATATTGCTACAACTGCCTATACTCTACATACAGCTGATATGCAACTCTTTTTTTGCAAAATACATGTATATTTTTTCTAGACTCAGGCTTATGACCTGGTTCATCTCGGACTGGTTGAAGGCTGGTTTTCTTCTAATTAAACTTAGTTCAATGTGCCTTTTGTAAATTTTGGGAAAAACTGCAGTTCTATACAATATTTCAGTGTTTTATGCAGTATTTCAGTGTTGTTTGCAGTATTTCAGTGTTTTATGCAATATTTCAGTGTTTTATACAGTATTTCAGTATTATATGCAGTATTTCAGTGTTTTATGCAGTATTTCAGTGTTTTATGCAATATTTCAGTGTTTTATGCATTATTTCAGTGTTTTGGCCTGCTGGGTGTTAATGGAGCAGGGAAGACCTCACTGTTCAAGATGCTGACTGGTGATATACACCCTACATCAGGGAATGCTTACCTGGAATCTTACAGGTAGGTTTTATACAGTTTAGCAAATGATTCATGCCAAACTTACATGGCAATTGCAATGTTGCTTCCATCTGATCAAAATTTCTGTGCATCTCCACCGTTAACACAAGTTTGAATGCTGAGTACAAAAGTGTCTTAATGTTTTATTTAAACACATATGTAAATTCTATGTATATGTATTATCTGGGTGAGTGAATATTTTTACCACTTACACCAGTCTGTAGTTGTATTGGTATTATTTCCCTCTTTCAGTATCCTGGAGACCCCCAATGAGTTTTACCGACAGATTGGGTATTGTCCTCAGTTTGATGCTTTATTTGATGAACTCACTCCTGTACAACAGCTTCTCTTGTACGCAAGACTTAGAGGGGTCATACCAAAAGATGAAACCAAGGTGAGCTTCTGTAAAAATCACAAGTTTGTGTAAAACCATTGTAAAATTGGGTAAGGCAAACTCATTTGTGAAAAGGTACAGAATACTACAGATGAAATGGCAAACAATGAAACACTGATCAAAGTGGAAAAACCTAGATCTGCATTATTTGAATACCACTTACACTTCAGATCATGAAAAACAAATGCTACATAGGACATGGTGGGCCAAATTTCCAGACATGTTAGTTTCCAAGACAGAATGCGTTACAGATTTTCTTTGAAATTCCAGAGTTGCATGAGATGAAAAAAAAAAGGAATACACCAGACCCTAGATCGTCTTTCTATGCGTCTGAAATTCTGATCTGTTTCTAGGTTGTGAACTGGGCTATTGAGAAATTATCGCTATGCAGATACAAAGATCAGCTGACAGGGACTCTCAGTGGTGGAAACAAACGGAAACTTTCCACAGCTATATCTCTCATTGGCAATCCTAAACTTATCTTTATGGTATGTTTTCTTGTTTCCTTGCAAAACGTATTGTGAAAATTGGTTCATAAATGATGAATTCAATGGACTGATTTTCCACATTCGTCAATTTTGATAGTTTTATGTACATAACACTATATTCATAGGCACATTGATGGGGTTCAGTTAGGGACTTAGAAGTTATATATGACTGAAGAAGGCAAGAAATTGCTGGTTACTGCGAGTGATTTTCTTAACTATTAAATTAGGCGATTTTGTCTCTGTTGTGGCAATTTAGTTTCAGTGACTGTGGAGCTAGTCTTTTCAAGAGCAATATACGTTTTACGGAGATTTATTTTTGTTAATTATTCTTTCTCGCAAAAAGTCATTAAGTTGAGTTGTTTGCAAAAACGTATTTGGTATACAATCGTTATGAATAATCAAAAACAAATTCAGATACTAGATTAAATGAGTAAGAGTTGACCATATTTGAGCCGCCTTGTGGGAAAACCAACGTTGTGGTTTCCGACCGGCTCCGACACGGACCGGTCTGTGCTGTCATAGAAGATGGCTAGAAGCTTGAAATTTTGGATTTAGAAAGAAGAGGATTTGTACTATCTGTGTAGCGAAAACAAAGGGGTGATCAGCTGTGCAGTTACCGCGAAGCTGATCTGCGCCTTTTGTTTCCCATATGCAGATTGTTGGTTCTCTCATGAGGCTGCTCATTTCTTTGTACAGGATGAGCCTACATCAGGAATGGATCCATATTCTCGTAGATTTCTTTGGGATACCATCAGAAAACTGACAGCAGAAGGGAAATCTATTCTCTTTACTTCACATAGGTAGGACAGAAAACAAATACATATATATACTCCTCAAAAAAATCTGGTCATCCAAAGTAGTAAGAATTGAAAATCTTTTTCGCATTCTGTATATTTTGTTATAAACTTCTTTGGTGTGCTCATGCCCTTTCCTATCCTATTCCCAAACCAAAACTGTGATTAATTTTGCTTTTACATCCTATGAACATGTTAAGTCTCATGGAGATAGAGCATGCTAAAAATGTTATCTGAAGGGCTGTAGGGGCCCAGGATCGAAACCACAACCCCTGAATACAAAAAGAAAAACGACAAGAAGCTTTACTATTAGACACCACAGAGGTTTCTACACTGTATTTGCATCCTGAGGAAGCTAAAAATGGAGTGACCTTCCAGATTCCTCACCCTTTTGTACCCTATAACCACCATATAAATTCTACTTTTTAAACTGAGCATGCGCAATATGCAAACACTGCATGCGAAATGGCTGTTTATACACACGATTTTGTCAAGTATTTCAAAGTTACTAGCAATGGAGCACAATTTTTGTTTATTTGTTGGGTGGTTGCAACACAATGGAAGACCGGATTGTTTTGAAGAGGAGTATACTATAAACAAGACAACTCATTGGAATTATGAAAAACTTTCCAGGATTTTTTTTTTTCATTTTCAAAGCCGAAAAAAATCTGCATTTTACATGGGTGTGTTTTTGTAATATAGCCAACTCATAAAACTTACAAGTCGGTCAGGTTTTCTCAGATTAACATATGGATTTATGCAGTCTTATTCAGGACCAAGTTGTTCAAAGCATCGTTAGCTTAACGATATCGTTAAGACATAAATTTGTTAAGCAAATATCAGCTAAATTAACAAATACACTGTTATTTTTTGTTGAAAAAATGTGAGAATCCTTTGCAGTGCAAAGGATTCTCACATTTTTTCAACAAAAAATAAGTGTATTTGTAATATTAATGTTTGAAATTTTAACGAAACAATAACTAATGATGTCGTTAGTTTTGAACAACTGGGCCCAGGTTGCTTGCTCAATGGATAGCTATATATTTAGCCTTGGCTTTCCTCATGTTGACAGACTTTGAAAATATAAAATGATCACATTTGAAAGGGAAATTTCCTATTTCAGACACGGACATTTCAACCATTCTAAAAAGGATGCGTCTTATGTATTTTATTTCCTTTGTAGCATTTGTAAAAAAAAAAGAAATAATTAGTGTTAAAGTTTGATATTTGAATTCCGACCAGGTCCAACTCAAGCCAGGCTGTATAGCCACAGAAGCAGGCTTGATTAAGAAACATGAAATTTCAGATTTAGGAAGAAGAAATATTATAATAGGGATTTTTCTGCAATTTTGGGAAGGGGCCCCTAGGGCCTTTCTGATTGGGAGAATTAGCGACATACATCCAGAATTTGGGAAATTTTCAAAGCATTCAAAGTTTATGGTATTTTCCAGCTTGACATAGTTAATTAAGGTTAATTGTATTAAATCATTAAATAATATAATCAAAGTTAAACATCATTTCAAACAGCAGAGTTCGATTTTCATAATCTTTAGGAACTGTTAAGAGTTATTTTCAGCTGTGATTGGGAATTTTTTCTCCAAATGGGAAAAAAGTCGCCTAATTTCTATACTGGGAATTGGGCCTTATTTCGGCCCTTGAGACACCTAAAATAAACCCCTTTGTACTGTCTGTGGAGGGATAACAAAGGCGTTGATCCACTGTGCAGTTATGGCACACCTGATCTGCACCTCTGTTTTCACCTATACATGTTGTTTTTCTTATACGGCGGCTAAAATGTACATTTCAGCATGGAAGAGTGTGAAGCTCTTTGTTCTCGACTTTCAATCATGGTGAACGGACAAATGAAGTGCCTGGGCAGCATACAACATCTTAAACACAAATACGGCCATGGTTATACAATATCTGTGATACTCAAATCAATAGACCAATCTCATTCCGTCCAACAATATCTAAGGGAGACAATCCCTAGGTGTAAACTCTGTGATACGAGATACCGGACATTGACATTTGAAGTCAAGGAGATTGTTATGGGGTTAGGGGCCGTGTTCAGGGCCCTAGAGGGGCTGGTGAAGAGGGGGAGTGTGGAGGATTATTCAGTCAGCCAGAATACACTGGATAATGTAAGTAACTCTTTTCATGTTAAGAGATTTTCGTGTTACATGTACATCTGAGATAGTGTATACATCTAAGATAGTGTCCAGATTTTATATGGTACATACATCTAAGATAGTGTCCAGATTGTATATGGTACATACATCTAAGATAGTGTCCAGATTTTATATGGTACAATCAAACTAAGTTTTTTGTCTATGAATTAGTGGGAAAATGAACTTACACGGTCTTTCAAATGAGATACTATTAAAATATAGTCTGTCTCGTTATGACTTTAGCTTTTGGCATGACATTAAACCTGACTACAATAGAAGCAAGTCTGCCTTCAGTCAGCTCAGTAAGTTATCACAGTTGAAAATGTATCTTAGCACATACTTAGACTTAAATTACAAGGCATAACCTCAAGTTTGCATATGTGATAACATGTTTCCTGCCCTCTGGTTATCAGCACAGGTGAGATGATAACCAGAAATCATGTATTTTGAACCGAGAGAGGTTATAATGCCCCTATGCGGCGTAGCGCCACTGGATATGTGACGTCAGGCTAACTGAAGTTTTTATGGGACCATCTTCTTTTTCACCGTAGAAGTCAACATTTTCAGATCTCTAAATACAAATTCTTTCAATAGAATTTAGAGGATATAATAAAAGATTATAACATGGGCGTTTTGGTCATCTTCCTTGGTATCGACCCTCGACCATTAGCTAAAGCTCTCGCGCTTGATATTAGAGTCTGGGGTTGATACTATGGGTGCTAACCAAAATACCCATGTGATTATCTCTAATTATTTTCCATTACAGGTTTTCATCAACTTTTCGAAGCAGCAGAAGGAGCTAGCAGATGACCTTGAAGCTCCCATAACAGAACTAGACAGAGACAATGACCCCAACCCCTCTCTCCACCATGACTATGACGAGCCTCTGATACTACTATCAGATAGAAGTGATCAGAGTGCTTCGACTGCACATGACTCTGATGATGACCAGATCCTGCTCGCTTAAGTGCTTTCACCATTACCATGACCAATGCAATAACCCTGGGGCCAGTTCTTCAAAATTAACAATATCGTTAGTTAACAATTCGTTAAAATCAAATGGCAATATTACAAATACACTGTTATTTTTTGTTGAAAAAATGTGAGAATCCTTTGCATTGAAAGTATTCTCACATTTTATCAACAAACAAACAAAAACAGTGTATTTGCTTATGTAGTCAGCATTTACTTAACCAGTTGAGGTCTTAATGATGACGTTAAGCTAACAAAGTTTTGATGTGGTTAGTTAACAATTCATTAAAATTTCAAATAAGAATATTACAAATACACTGTTATTTTTTGTTGAAAAAAATGTGAGAATTCTCACATTTTTCAACAAAAAATAACAGTGTATTTGCTTTTGAAGTCGATATATAGTTAACAAATTGAGGGCTTAATGACAGCGTTAAGCTAATGAAGTTTTGAACAACTTGGCCCAGGGATTTACACATAGTTCACACAGGAAGCATTGTCCAGACAGTGGAAACTTGTCACCAGGATAACATTTCCCTGTTATGTATACCCCTTAACACCCCAATTTTAAATACTTTAACTGGGATGTACAAATTTTCTTATTTTTGATGCGAAACTTAGATTGTGAGCACTTGTTAAAACTGCCTTTATTAATAGCGAGTTGGTTCTAACATTTTCCCATGGGCCATGATCTATTACATGATCTATTTTTTAGCAAAAATATGAAAAATGAAACAGGTAAAATTTTCAAGTTTTGTTAAGTCTTTACATTGAATGGGTATATTTTTTTAATGTTTGGGAAAGTTAAGCCATAAATCAAGAAACCATTTTACTACTTCATTACCTCGTATTATTGTGATATCTTTAAATTTGAAATACATGCTTTAGTATTCACTTAACTTTATATTATTTTCTGTCATTTAATGTTATTGAAATTTATCATTATTGGTATTGTCTTTGAAGATTTTATATGCTTTAATATGCTAAAAATCTTTTTTTCTGCTATTTGTACTTGACTGAATGGGCATTTTTAAAATGGCACTGAATGTTGATCAGTCACTTTATCTTGGATGTTGTCTTATTTTGCTGAACATTCCATCCAATTTATCTATACGTGATAATATACTACATTGTATTAGCGTTGACAAAAAATATTTTATACATCTATATATCTTTTCTATTTAAATATATACAATATGTTTATCAAGAACAATAAATTTTTCCTTACAACTGATTCAGATTCCGTTTTTAGCTCGACTGCACGAAGTGCATAGAGCTATTGCAGTCACCTTGGTCGTCCACGTTCCCGTTCCCGTGCGCGTGCGTGTGCGCGTGCGCGTCACACTTGCGTTAAAGTTTTCTAGAAGTCCATATCTTGACAACCACTCATCAGAAAGCATTCATACTTGGACCATAGATACCCTGTAGGGTTAGCTTTCATTCCATGGCCAGGGGGTGGGGCTGGAGGTTAAAATCTAGAACACCTTCAAAAATGGCAATTCTTGTGTTAAAGTTTTCTAGAAGTCCATATCTTGACAACCACTCATCAGAAAGCATTGATACTTGGGCCATTGACACCCTGTAGGGTCGGCTTTCATTCCATGGCATCGGCTGCCTGGGTCCATGCCAGGGGGTGGGGCTAGAGGTTAAAATCTAGAACACCATTAATAATAATGGCTTTTCTGTGATATAGTATTCTAGAAGTCTATATCTTGAAAAATTTTTTATCAGAGGGCTTTCATACTCGGACCATAGGTACCCTGTAGGGTTGAGTTTCATTTCATGGCATCGGGTCTCTCGGTCCATGCCTGGGGGGTGGGGCTGGAGGTTAAAAACTAGAACACTGTAAAAATAGATATACTGCCGCGTAACTTTTACAAGGAGTCCATATCTTGACAACAACTTATCATAAAGCATTCATACTTCATACACTTTAGGTTCCATGACACCGACCTCTGGGTCGGAGTCAGGGGGGTGGGGCTAGAGGACAAAATCTAGAACTCCCCGAATTTTTTTTCTTTTTATTTCTTAATAGAAACAACTTAGGAAGATGGTTGGTCATTCATCTTTTGACTTGTGACACTGACTTGTGTGTCATGACGGTAAGGGTCGGTTGACCTACTTTCCATGGTTCAGTAATTTTGCCTTATATCTTGACACTCAATTAGTATATTTTCATACTTTTTTTCAGATTATGAGTGAGTACCACCAGGCCTTTGACCCCAATATACTTATAGGTCACTGTGACCTAATTTCACGGTTCAGTGATTTTGCCTTATGTCTCGGTACTCAAATGGTTTATGAACAAACTTCTTTCAAAGTATGCTTGCGTATGACAAGACCTTTGACCCTGAAGTAGTCCTAGGTCACTGTGACCTAATTTCATGGTTGAGTGATTTTGCCTTACATCTTGACACTCAGAATATTTTCATACTTTTTTTCAGATTATGAGTGAGTATGACCAGACCTTTGACCCCAATATACTTATAGGTCACTATGACCTAATTTCACGGTTCAGTGACTTTGCCTTATATCTCGGCACTCAAGTAGTTTATGAACAAACTTCTTTGACACTATGTTTGCGTATGACAAGACCTTTGACCCTAAAGTAGTCCTAGGTCAGTATGACCTTATTTCACGGTTCAGTGATTTTCTTTTATATCTCGGCACTCAATTGGTATATGAACATACTTCTTTCACGATATGTATGAGTATGACAAGACCTTTGACCGTAAAGTATTCCTGGGTCACTGTGACCTAATTTCATGGTTCAGTGATTTTGCCTTATGTCTCGACACTCAGTTGGTATTTTTTCATACTTCTTTCTGATTATGAATGAGTATGACCAGACCTTTAACCCAAACATACTTATAGGTCACTATGACCTAATTTCATGGTTCAATGATTTTGCTTTATATCTCAACACTGAATGGGTATATGATCATATTTCTTTCACATTATGAGTAAGTATCACTAGACCTTTGAGGCTTTGACCCTGAAATACTTATAGGTCAGTGTGACCATATTTCACGGTTCAGTGATTTTGCCTTGTGTCTTGGCACTCAGTTGGTATATGAACACACTTCTTTCACAATATGAGTGAGACCTTTAAATTTTAGGTAGTTATAGTTAACTTTCATGGTTCAGTGATTTTGCCTTATCGCATCAAGGCAAAAAGATGTATGAGCATAATGCTTTGGGTTACCGGTCGGGTTTGGCCTTATGTTTGACAAAGGTCAGAAGCAGTCGAGCACGCTGTCCTGCGACAGCTCTTGTATTTGATGCGAATCAAGGATTCAGGATTCTACATAAAGTGGCCTGTACAGTGTCAGAAAATATTTTTTTAAATGCTAAAAGCTTGAAATTTCAGATTTAAGAATGGATTGTTCTATCTGTGTAGTGAAAACGAAGTTGCTGATCAGCTGAGCAGTTACTGCACAGGTTATCTGGGTCAATGTTTTCGCATATACAGAAATCTGGTTTTCACATGATGCAGCTCATTTTGTTAATTTGCTCAGCTACATTATCATCATGTTGTATTCAGTAATCAGAATGTCAGTCAGTAAGAAGTTTTTATCTACCATAAAAAGGCTAAGCCTGAATACATTTATTTCATTACAATGCTCTTTGTTGCAATAAATACATTTTCCATGACTTTATACACTTTATCCTATCCAATCTTTGTTTGATATTAAATGAAATCCACGAAACTTTGTTATACAGTGTCTTCTTTCATACAACCTGTTATAAATTGTTAACCGTTATAAACAAACAATATCAACTCAACCGCATTTTAGGGTTTACAGGTATGACATATTTACTGCAAACTTTTAGATATTATTGTTTCAATGTGCAACGCTATCCCAAAGTTTAGAGTTCGCCTCTACAGATTGCATTTATTTACGGTTATTTACCTGTTCGTGCAAAAAATGGTATAGCCTTTTTATCATGCATCTTTGAACTATCGGTAAAATGTTACACCCTATGGGTGGTTTGCCTATATTATGTAAGGGTGAATGTTTGTCATTAACAAGACTGGCATATGTACCAACCAGGTAACGAGCCCACAACCTCTTGATTGCTAAGCAAATATGTTACTCATTAGGATTCCACAGCCAGTAAATTTGTTTTCTCAGGCAAACTTCTTCACTTTGCAAGAACCCGCCATGGTGTAGTGGTTAAGCTACAGGGGTCATGGGTTGCGTTTCAAGGCATCTCAAGTCCATCAGATGAGGTCCAATGACAATTTTCCACCACAAACTGCCGACTAGGACATACTGTGACAATGATAGAGACTATACTGTGCCTAGTCTTCAGACCCGCCCTTCGGACAAAAGCAGTACACACACTCTTCAGGCACACAAATTGCACTGACTGTTTCATCAAGCGTGTAGATTGCTTGGTATCACCAATTCTAGCACTATATACGTCGAGCAAAGACAAAAGCTAAAGACTGATTTTGGTTTGTTTTGCAGTCAACATAATTTGAGCCACATCGTGAGAAAACCGGATTTTTGCCTATGCAAAAACAAAGGCACAGATCGGCTTCGCAGTTCGCAGTAACTGCAAAGCTGATCAGCACCTTTGATTTTACTACACAGATAGTACAATCCCTTTTGTCCTTAAATCCGGAATTTCAAGCTTCCAACCACCTTCTCTGGCAGCACAGGCCAGTTCGTGCGAGACCTGGTCAGAAACCCCTAAGACCAGTTTTCTTAACGTCGCGACTCAAATATGGTTCAAAAAGTAGCCTAGGGAGTGGGGTGCCACTTTTGTCATTATCAATATGATGGAACATATTACCAGCTCTAAAACCCATTTAGACAAATGTTTGTACAGTATACAAACTGCACACTGGATTGGTTAACCAATGAAACCTGACACAAATGGAAGCTTTGGTTTTATTATACAATAAAAAGTCAAGAGAGCACTTAGTCAAACGCTATTGCTGAATCCATCACCATTAAGCAGCTTCATGATAATGCTGATTTCACTTTTCATAGACAAAAATTAAAAATTGTTTGGTTTGGTTTGTTTCTGGTCTATGTTAACAATTTGTCAGTCAAGTCAGCTTTGTCTTGATCGAAAATATGTCCAAGGAATGTATACCCCCTTAAACCACAATTTTATATAGTAAAACTGGGTCATACAGGGTAATACCTATTTTTTTCCAAAACCTAGATTGTGGGTACTCATTAGAACCGCCTCGGCGAGGCATTTCTAACGTGTACCCACAATCTATGTTTTTAGCAAAAATAAGAAAAATATAAAAGAAAATCTAATGAAATCTTAGATTTTTTACAACAAAAAAAAAAAATTCTGTATATTGCATGGGTATGTTTTTTGCCATCATGCTCCACATAAAGTTTGGCTTTAATTGGCCAAGCCGTTTCAGAGAAGATGTTTGAATATTATGGTCATATACATGTATACAGCCCCATGGCAGGGGCTGACAACCCCCTGGGATCAAAATTATTTTAACGCAGCTGTTTCTATGATGAAAAGCATACTGTGAAGTTAACAAAGTAATCATGGCTCAAAATGAGATTCAGCCGAAACTAAGATAAATTATTCTACGCAGTGCATGGACAGTTGAGTTTGAGCAACAGACCTCCAGATCCATACTGAGATGCTCTAACACTAGGCCATCACACTTACTGCATGCAGCCAACAAAAACTTTCATATTCTATAACAATCACTTTTTGACACAGCTACCTTGTATAAAGATTCACAACCAAGCAAATATGTTTGCATTCAAAACTGGAATGTCATATTTTATCACAAATGAAAGAAAATGGTCCTTACATGATAGACCACAGCCCCTTTTATAACACTATTGTGAGGGTTCTAAAGCACCAGAGGACCATTGGTCCTGAAATCGCTCACCTGAGATTTGGTCTTGCATGACCTTTAGCTAAGGTCATGTTGGTCAATGTAAAAAGTAAAATTGACCTCTAATTCTCAAATAATTAATGAAAATTTACCTTTTTTGGGGCCCCAGCAACCAATCAAAATAAGATATTAGGGCAAAAGTAATATAAAACATAGAGGACTACTAAATAAACATTTCTGCAAAATCTCCAATGAGACTGCAGAAATAGCAAATTTTCACTTTTCCCCATTATAAGTCTATGGAAACTGAAAGTAGCCATAGCAACCAGAGTTATCTGACTGGAACAAAAAACATTTTTTTGTAGAGGCTAATGCCAGGAACATGTATGCAAAGTATCAGCTTCATAAAGCAAACAGTTTCTGAGAAGAAGATTTTTAAAGATTTTTTTTTCGAAAATTTGCTCCAGCAACCAATCAAAATAAGCGATCAGGATGAAGGTCATCTGAAACATAGTGCATTACTCAATAAACATTTCTCTAAAACTAAAATTCAAATATCTCCAATGAGACTGCAGAAATAGCAAATTTTCACTTTTCCCATTATAAGTCTATGGAAACTGAAAGTTGCCATATGTTCTTATCTGACTGGAACAAAAAAAAAACTTTATTGTAGAGGCTAATGCCAGGAACATGTATGCAAAGTATCAACTTCATAAAGCAAACAGTTTCTGAGGAGAAGATTTTTAAAGATTTTTTCGAAAATTTGTCCTTTTTGGGGCCCCAGCAACCAATCAAAATAAGCAGGATGAAGGTTATCTGAAATGTAGAGAACTACTCAATAAACATTTCTCTAAAAATAAAACTCAAATATCACCAATGAGAAAGCAAAAATTTGCAATTTCCACTTTTTTCCATTATAAGTCTATGGGACGTATAAGTTGCCATGGCAACCAGAGTTCTTATCCGATCTGAACAAAATACAACATTTTTGGTTCCCCCCTCCTGTGGATGCTTTATGCCAAATATCAAAAGTTTTGGCCACACAGCTTCAGAGGAGATGTCATTTGAAATTGTGGACGACGACGACGGACGGACGATGGATACCTACCTATCCTATAAGCTCACCTTTGAGCCTTCGGCTCAGGTGAGCTAACCAGAGGACCATTGGTCCTGAGAACGCTCACCTGAAGCCTGATCCTGGAGTATTAAGTCATCATGAAATGACCTTGACCTTGAATACTCACACACCTTTATTGAATTCATAAGTTGTCTGCATCTGCAAAGTTTCAGGTCTCAGGCTGCAATAGTTTCCAAACCCAGTGATTTATGAGAAAACCATAATTTCAATTTTGATATTTAAATGACTTTGGGTCAAGGTCAAGAAATGACCTTGGCCTTCATTAATTACTTACCTTCATTGACTCCATTGGTTGTCTGCATCTAGCAACTTCCAGGTCTCAGACTGCAACAGTTTCCAAAATATCCATTGTTTTGGTCATCATTTGATCAAACTATGATGGGCTGTAGTCCCAAATGCTACATACCAAGTTTCGCGAAAATTGGCCTGCCGGTTCTGGAGAAGAAAATTTTTGAGTGGTTTTTACCATATATGGGCGTGGCGGCCATCTTGGTAACGTGACCTGGATTTCGCGATCAAACTTTCGTCTCCCCTACCCATGGATGCTCCACATAAAATTTCACTTTGATTGGCCCAGCAGTTTCAGAGCAGAAGATCTTTGAACAGTGTGTATGGACGACAGACTGGCCAAGGTCAAGAGATGACCTTGACCTAAATTAATCACATACCTTCATCTACTCCATTAGTTGTTTGCATCTACCACTTTTCAAGCATCAGGCTGCAATAGTTTTAAAAAAATCCATAGTTTTCACTTTTTCCCATGTAAAAGCCTATGTTTCCAAAATTGACCTTGCCGTAAAATATGTCAAGGTCATCCTAGGGTCATCATTTTATCAAACTATGATGGGCTGGAGTCCCAAATGCTACATACTAAGTTTCATGAAAATCGACCTGCCGGTTCTGGAGAAGAAGATTTTTGAGTGGTTTTTACCATATATGGGCGTGGCAGCCATCTTGGTCATGTGACCTGGATTTCACAATCAAACTTTCGTCTCCCCTACCCATGGATGCTCCACATAAAATTTCACTTTGATTGGCCCAGCAGTTTCATAGAAGAAGACCTTTGAAAAGTGTGTATGGACGACAGACTGGCCAAGGTCAAGAGATGACCTTGACCTACATTAATCACATACCTTCATCTACTTCGTTAGTTGTTTGCATCTACCACTTTTCAGGCATCAGGCTGCAATAGTTTTAAAAAAATTCATAGTTTTCACTTTTTCCCATGTAAAAGCCTATGTTTCCAAAATTGACCTTGCCGTAAATTAGGTCAAGGTCATCCTAGGGTCATCATTTTATCAAACTAGGATGGGCTAAAGTCCCAAATGCTACATACAAAGTTTCATGAAAATCGGCCTGCCAGTTCTGGAGAAGAAGATTTTTGAGTGGTTTTTACCATATATGGGCGTGGCAGCCATCTTGGTCATGTGACCTGTATTTCGCGATCAAACTTTCATCTCCCCTACCCATGGATGCTCCACATAAAATTTCACTTTGATTGGCCCAGCAGTTTCAGAGAAGAAGATCTTTGAAAAGTGTGAATGGACGACAGACTGGCCAAGGTCAAGAGATGACCTTGACCTAAATTAATCACATACCTTCATCTACTCCATTAGTTGTTTGCATCTACCACTTTTCAGGCCTCAGGCTGCAATAGTTTTCAAAAAATCCATAGTTTTCACTTTTTCCCATGTAAAAGCCTATGTTTCCAAATTTGACCTTGCCGTAAAATAGGTCAAGGTCATCCAAGGGTCATCATTTTATCAAACTATGATGGGCTGAAGTCCCCGATGCAACACACCAAGTTTCGTGGAAATCGGCCCACCGGTTCTGGAGAAGATTTTTGAAGGGTTTTTACCATATATGGGCGTGGCGACCATCTTGGTCATGTGACTTGGATTTCGCGATCAAACTTGAAATGCCACTACCCAAGGAGGCTCCACATAAAATTTCTACTAGATCGGCCAAGCGGTTTCAGAGAAGAAGATCTTTGAAATTGTGGACGACGGACGGACAGACGGACTGACGCCGGATCATGGCCATCCTATAAGCTCACCTTGTGAGCCTTCGGCTCAGGTGAGCTAAAAATGCATGTAAGGTATGATTGGTGGTCTAATTTTGAACTATGGTATATGCAAAACAGTGTTATAACAAATCATATTATGAAGAGGTTGTGTTGTAGTTCAAAATGATCTACCAGTAACCTGTTACTATGGTGAAAATCATACACTGAAGTTTTCAATGTAATCATGGCACAAAAGGAGATTCAGTCTAAACTAAGATAAAAAAAACAATACAGGACAAAGTATGTGACAATTATCAATGACTAAATATACCCTTCAAAAGAAGTTTTGCACCATTTAGATTTTTTCATATTTTTAAGTGACATTTTGAGAAACAGATTTTCAACCTAGCTTTTTGAATTTGCACAGTCTGAAAGAGTTTAATAATGTGTGTGATAAGACAAAAACAAGTTGCGGAAACGATTTTAGGAAAAATTCCCATTTTCTGAAAATACAGAAAATTGGAAAATGGAAAAAATTCCACCAAAAATGACACAGACTTAAGAACACATTTTTGCTTCCCAATTTACACACAAGAGCCCCAAAGCTAATGATTAAGCCTAAAAACAATTTTAAAAATCTCAAAATTTTGGTAAAAATGCATTTTTTGACAAAATTGCAATTTTTGAGAAAAAATCATAAATGGAGAAAATGAGTAGAATCAAAATTCATTTCGTTTTTTGATCACTATGAGATGTTTTGACACCAAAACCTGCCGCTTGTTTTCTTTCTGTTAAAGGCAATCTCATTTCAAAGATGCTGCATGAGTATGTTTTTGATATGCAGCTTTTTAAAAAGTCGGAATTTGGATGGGTTGAAAAGCAGTTCCTCCAGTTAAACATTGGGTGTTGCATGCTGTGTTTGAAGGTAAAACAACCCATTTTATTGGAGAGATGAGTTACTAAGCTTTATCTGAGAATTTAAACAAAATCTCAAAAATCGTTATTTTTGGTCAAAAATAGTGTTTTTGTCAAAAAAATTCAGTTTTTAGTTTTTTGCTTTAAATGATTGCTTTCAGTATCTTGAGTGAGGATATGAAACAAATTCATGTTTGGAAGCCCAGAAAAAAAGAAACAGGCTTTTTGCTGCATCTCAAATTTAGTGTTTTCAAAAGCATGCATTTTTGCACATTTTTACTTAATCTTTTTTAAGAAAAAATATTGATTTGTTATTCATGAAGTCCAGGCCTTTAACATGGTATTAAGTTTTAAAAGTTTATTTTAGAATGCTACCATAAAATAAAACACAAACTGATAAACTTGATTTGTCTTTATATATGTTATCCATTTGTCTCAACATCAGAAAACATACTTTATGCAATAACGGCTGTTATAGCAATACTGACAAATTAGTGACAATCCTGTCCAATATGCACATACACAAATTATGTTATGCATGAATATACTAATCAAACAGATTCAAATATAACTTTTTGAACTTTTAGAAATGGGTGAATATGGTCACTGGAGCTTGAATATTGGCTGGTTGAACGTCTTAGCAATCATTACATATTATTGTGGCGATTTTGTAAACACCCTAGCTATTCAATGTTTTTGAATTTTGATTTTGAATATTTTTATTTAAACTATCCTGGCTATTTTATACGAATGAAACGACACAACACGACGAAACGATGCAACGGACGGGTACAACGGAACAAAAATTGTGGATGTAACCTCTTCAACTATAACTGGGACAGTATACCACTCTGATTGATACAATGGGGTGAGCAACTGCTATGGTGTCTTCTGCAACTATTAACTGATACAGAATAACGCTTGACATGCAGAAAGTATAACCTAAATTGTAACTAAGCCAGGTTTCATCTGAACGACTCATAACATACGACCCAAAATTTTCAAAAGAAATATACGAGCCAAATAACGACACCAATACAAGAGTAAGCTCTTTAAGTTAAATGCTTATCTCACATATTTGCAACGGGTATCGTAAGACGAAGTGTATTGAAAAAACCAGTGTGTTCATAAAATTAGAGAAGAGAAGTCTACGATTTTGATTTGTGCTCAATGACTGAATGACACAAGGATTACACCTCAAAGCATGCTTTGTGTGTTTCCTCGGCCACCAATCAAATTGCACTAGTCCTAAAATTATCAACCTTATAAAATAGCAGTCAGATTCAATTCAAAAGTAATGATTGCCAAGACGTCCAACCAGATGCCGCTTGAATCCCGGCACTTACACACACAAATGACCAACATAATTCAAGCCCCAGAGACTTTGTCAATAGATACTCCACCAAATAGCATTGCATATTTATAAAAAATATCTCTTAACAGATTTAGAAAAAAGAGGTGTGTGGAGCAAATATACAAAGAACATTATGATTCATCAGAAAGCAAATCAGAATTCAGGAAGAATAAAAACATATAAAACATTGGAGTACAATCCCTTCTTTAAAAGTCATCTCGAAGTCTCTATGAAACATAAGGCAGCAGAACCACTAAAGTCCTAGTATTCATCGTCGATGCAGATTGTTCCCTCCAGGAATGATGTTCCAGTTAGTCCTACGAAAGCCATCACAATAACTGTTTTATGGTCGTTGTTCTTCATGTTCATTTGTTATAAAACTGTGTGGCTAACGGGAAATGGTGCCATGTGATTGATAGTCCAGCCTCTACCTGCCACCTTCCAGTATGTACCTTCCAGTACTGAGAGACTCGAAGCTAGATACAGCTTGACTGAAATTTGAAAAAACTAACAGCAGAAAAAGTACAATAAATAGCTATGGAAGAAAACAGAACAGTCGAACGCTTGTGATGGGAATTGGGAGGGAGGGGAAATTAAGCAACACGTGTTTTTTTTTTAAAATTTTGGAGCGAAAGCAATGACAACCCGGATGTAGAAAAAAGGTTTTACGACATGCCGAAATTTCCAATAAATCAAATCCATAAACGCTTAATAATTTCAAGTTTCCAAAACAAGCGTCTGAGAATTGCAAGCGTTCGATTGTCCTGATCACAAACCCGGAAGTGTTTACTGTTGTGATAAAAAGTAAATAATTGAATATTTAAAGAATTGTAAAAGCTATGTCCGCTCAAAATAAATGGGATTACGGTCAGGCCGTGAATCCCCATTATTTTAGAATGCTACCATAAAATAAAACACAAACTGATAAACTTGATTTGTCTTTATATATGTTATCCATTTGTCTCAACATCAGAAAACATACTTTATGCAATAACGGCTGTTATAGCAATACTGACAAATTAGTGACAATCCTGTCCAATATGCACATACACAAATTATGTTATGCATGAATATACTAATCAAACAGATTCAAATATAACTTTTTGAACTTTTAGAAATGGGTGAATATGGTCACTGGAGCTTGAATATTGGCTGGTTGAACGTCTTAGCAATCATTACATATTATTGTGGCGATTTTGTAAACACCCTAGCTATTCAATGTTTTTGAATTTTGATTTTGAATATTTTTATTTAAACTATCCTGGCTATTTTATACGAATGAAACGACACAACACGACGAAACGATGCAACGGACGGGTACAACGGAACAAAAATTGTGGATGTAACCTCTTCAACTATAACTGGGACAGTATACCACTCTGATTGATACAATGGGGTGAGCAACTGCTATGGTGTCTTCTGCAACTATTAACTGATACAGAATAACGCTTGACATGCAGAAAGTATAACCTAAATTGTAACTAAGCCAGGTTTCATCTGAACGACTCATAACATACGACCCAAAATTTTCAAAAGAAATATACGAGCCAAATAACGACACCAATACAAGAGTAAGCTCTTTAAGTTAAATGCTTATCTCACATATTTGCAACGGGTATCGTAAGACGAAGTGTATTGAAAAAACCAGTGTGTTCATAAAATTAGAGAAGAGAAGTCTACGATTTTGATTTGTGCTCAATGACTGAATGACACAAGGATTACACCTCAAAGCATGCTTTGTGTGTTTCCTCGGCCACCAATCAAATTGCACTAGTCCTAAAATTATCAACCTTATAAAATAGCAGTCAGATTCAATTCAAAAGTAATGATTGCCAAGACGTCCAACCAGATGCCGCTTGAATCCCGCCACAACAAATTTACCAAATTTGTCCCCCATTCAGCGGCATATTGGGCGGAAACAGAAGGTTAAGAATGTAGCCGGTTAATTTGCGGGGGCATTTGAGTCATATATTGTTTTTGTTGGGTCTAGAAGAAAAAGTCGGATCGCTTCCTGCAATGTCAGAAGAAAAATATGGTTGCCGATCTTTGACAGATGTGTACCATCTCTTTTAAGGAGGCCAGGCGTGTCGGTATCAATCTCGTGAAGAATTGACCGACCCCATGTTAAAGTGCTCACAGCCTGTCTACCAGCCCGATTGACCCGTTTTCTTTTGTGGTCCATCAATTTGAGTTTTTGTTGTAGGTCCAAATGTTTCATGGACGCTATGTCATCCAAACCTCTCCATTGAGTCCTGGGTAGAATGTCAGACCACACTATGTATGTGTCATTGAAAACAGACTGCAGATACCATAAAGTCTTTTTGATTTTGCTCATCAATTTAGCTAATTTGATTGACACCAAATCATTGCCTCCCAGGTGGACCACAATTAACGCTGGGGTAGTATGAAAAAGCATCTTCAGCTGAATGGTCGGCTTTAGTTGTGGCCAGTGCATGCCTGGCCGGCCAAACCAGCGCACAGTTCTGTCAAGGTCTAAGTTAGCCTGTTTGGATTTGATAGCCTCTTCCTCGGCATGGGAGATGATTGAATCTCCGATGATCCAAACATCTGGAAGAAAGCAAAATTAAAGGTCTGGTAAACCGTATAAAGGATAGAATACGATATGTGAGGAAGCCTAAAGGCGAATATACCCGTCAACAGCATCAGACTTCCAACGACCCAATTTTTTTATTGCATCTGACGAAATCCCTTTTGAGGCTAAATCTGTAGCTCGACCTATGCGAAATGCATGAGAGGTATAAATGCCAGTAGGAAGCCTCAAAACTCTTACAGCTTTGGCCAGAACTGCGCTGAATTGGCTCTGTGTCAAAGGTGTGCCGTTTGCATGTGAAAAGAAGTAATATGCATTTGCAGGACGAAGATGCATATAATGACGAATGGTTGTGACACAACAAAATGAAGAATCTTCAGATTTTGGAATACGCAAAGTAGTGGGCAACCCGCGTTGATTAGTTTTTGAAATTCTAATGGTGATGAGTAAGGTGTTGCCATCATCAACAAGTTCAATATCACCAGAAAGTAAAGGCCTATCAGGCTGAAGGTAGCTAGAAAAAACTACTTCACTTACCCGCAAAAGTGCAAAGTAAGATAAGAAGTAAGCACTTTGGAAGAGACAGGATTCAAAATCTGAATAACATATGTTAGGAAGCACATGGCAAATCCTTCTTAGAATATGTTCCGTTATAGGAGCACGGACATCACGGGACTTGCGTGACCTTTTAAAGCCCTCTAGGAGCTTCTTTACAACAAATGCATTAGTTGGGTCCTGATAGTTGTGTAACTTGTGATAAAAACTTATTCCAGACAGGTAGGATGCAATGGTAGATGGTGAATATCCAAGTTCAAAAGAATGTGCAATGAACAGCGTAACATGTTGAATTGGAACAGGCCATATTACGTGCAATGAATAATTATTTCTAAATTGTTCAAAAGCTGATAAAGCATTATCATAAACACTTCGAGTGTTGGGCGCAATACTGGAAGCTAACAACTGGTTTACACTTGTTTGAAGATATTCCAGAGATGGTTGGGTACTGTTGAAGGTTCCGGATCGGCATCGGGAGCGAGTTCGTGGAATTTCTGCAATTGAAAACAGCTTAGCGTATCGGCGAGTCTGTTAAAACAGCCTCTTACATGTAGTGCTTTAAAGGCAATGTTAAGTTGCAAGCACAAGAGAGTAATGGCTCTTAAAATGATCATGACTTCATCATTTTTGGAGGTCATGGAGTTAATAATATGGACAGATGATAAATTGTCAGATCGGAAAACTATCTTCTTGTTTTTAAGCTCTTGACCCCAAATGTGCAAGCACACCAAAAGAGGGAACATTTCCAGAACTGTTATATCAGCAGTAATGCCTTGATCAATCCACCACTGTGGCCAATGTGCACATGTCCATTTCCCAGCAAAGTATGCCCCAAAACCTAAGTCAGCACCGCCTGCACTGTCAGTGAATAACTGAACATCCTCATTTGAAACCCAGTAACGGTCATGAAATACAGATATGCCATTAAACTCTGTAAAGAAATTCAACCAAAGCTGAAGATCCTCCTTCATAGCTAAAGTGATATTCAGATGATGATGAGGCTTGGTCAGGCCACAAATAGCATTGATCAGTCGCCGACAGAATGGCCGTCCTGGAACCACTGCTCTACAAGCAAAATTGAGGGAACCAATCAAAGATTGCATTTCGCGCAAAGTACATTTCTTCCTTGCCAGCATACTCACAATTTTTTGTCGGATTTCCTCAATCTTTCCCATGGGAATACGAATGGTCATTTCCTCCGAATCAAGCTCTAAACCAAGAAAAGATAATTTGGTGGTAGGACCCTCTGTTTTATCGGAAGCAATAGGGACACCAAGTAATTGCATTTTATCCATGAAAACAGACATTATGAAAGTGCAATCATTGGTATCTTTCTTTCCTCCAAACAAAAAATCGTCTAAATAGTGTAATAAAGATCCACATGGGGATGCCCGTCTTACACAGAATTCTAAAAACGTAGCAAAAAGTTCCCAGGTCTGGCAAGAAATAGAGCAACCAAATGGCATAGCCTTATCCACATAGAACATCCCGTCAAACATAAAACCGAGCTGATCCATTTCGGACAACGATACTGGTAGGATCCTAAAGGCTCGACGGACATCGGATTTCCCTAACAAACAGCCTTGACCCAGGTCCTGTATCATATGCACTGCTTCATCAAAGCTAGTATACTGCACAGAACAAAGTTTAGGATCAATGAAGTCATTTACAGAGTGGCCTGAGGGGAACGAGAGGTGGTGTATAAGTCGAAATTGATTGGGTTCCTTCTTAGGGACTAAACCAAGTGGAGAAATGCGTAATGTGGGAATTGGGCGGGAAATAAATGGGCCCGCAACTCTGCCTGCTGTTACTTCGGCTTGAATTTTCTCCCGAACAATGTCTGGATTTCCTAAAGCTGATTTTAAGTTTTTCGAGTCCGAAGGAGAATGCAAACCAGAATAATGTAGAGGAAAACCAAGAGTGAACCCTTCCAAAATTGCCAATGCCTTAGAGGAATGATAACCATCAAGTTCTTGTCGTAGAGCTTCAATATTGATTGGGGATGAAGACAATGTGAATAGATCCGGGGAAATTGTGTAATTTTGCCTGGCAGCGGATTTAACAGCTGAGGAATTACAGTCTGTTACCACGCCGGGCTTGAAGTCTTCCCCCACGGTTGGTTGTATAACCACGTGGTCCGCGAAAATTGGAACCCCCTCGATTGGCATAAGAACCCCTTGAATTAGCAGTAGACTGTTTGAAACATGTCACACGTCCATGACTGGGGTTATTACAGTTTGAACAGATATGCTTAAATTTACAGACAGTTCGTGGACAAAAACCATCATTAAAATCAAAACATGTACCCAAAACATGGTTGTCATACTGCGAATTGCCAGTACTACTGCGACCACCTGTTAATGCACCCGGTTGTGTATTTTGTGGCATGTTGGAAGTAACCGTACTAGACGTCATAAGTCGAAGCCATAAATCAGAGTTAATCTTACCCCAAGACTGAACCTCGGATTCTTGACGCAAACGAAATTGCTCATCATATGATCGCCAAGTAAAGGTAACAGACCGGGATGCAGCCTCCCTGATAATGTTCATATACTGCAATATTTCCTGAATTTTGCTTGGGTAACGTTTTAAGTAGATGGAGGCAAATATCAGAAAAGCATCTGTCCACTTTTCGATATTGGGAACCTTATCTTTGGTATTAACCTGTGGCCTAGCCTCCAACTGACCTTTGCCTGTTAGGTGTACGACACCAGTGGAAAAAAGGTCTTGCAGTTCGACACTGCCCTTCAAAAGTAAAGCAAGATTAATATATTCGTGGGCCCATATTTTCTTGCAAAGCTGTTCTGGGACATGCGAGGCAATATCATCGGAACCTAACCGGACACGATTTTCAGCAAATGAAATTGACTGTAATGTTGGCAAAGTCTGTTGGGAGGCAGAAATTGCCGAAGGCAAGACGTTAGGACTAAGAGTCTGTTGAGCAGGTGGTGGTGGTGGTGGGGTAGAATCAGACACAGATCGCACTGAAGTTATATTTGCATCTGCTAGGATTTTTTCGAAATCCACAAAGTTGAGCAAAGAGGGCTCCTTAGAGCCACGTATCGTACCTGGCGGGTGGCCTGAATTCGGTGCAATACCGGTACCAGGCCCACCCAGCAAATTGACCCTTTCAATTTCCTCTCTCTCTCCCGTTTCTTCGGTTTCCTGTCGCTTGCGCTTGGAACCACGACGTCTACGAGTAGTGGACATATCGAATCGAAGTCAAATCTTGAAATCAATTAACCAAAAAATTGAGAAATTAAGCAACACGTGTTTTTTTTTTAAAATTTTGGAGCGAAAGCAATGACAACCCGGATGTAGAAAAAAGGTTTTACGACATGCCGAAATTTCCAATAAATCAAATCCATAAACGCTTAATAATTTCAAGTTTCCAAAACAAGCGTCTGAGAATTGCAAGCGTTCGATTGTCCTGATCACAAACCCGGAAGTGTTTACTGTTGTGATAAAAAGTAAATAATTGAATATTTAAAGAATTGTAAAAGCTATGTCCGCTCAAAATAAATGGGATTACGGTCAGGCCGTGAATCCCCATTATTTGAAAAGGACCTATGCTTAACATTATTTTAAAATGAGAAAAATATTAACTGGTGCAAAACTTCTTTTGATGAGTATACTTTGAAAATATTCATAAAATCAAATTATTGGATATATCACAGAGAATAACTCCAAAGATGGATTTTCCATTTATTTACAAGACGTTTTGGTCTATCCATTAAGCATCTGCATGGCAATGCTGACACCTGCTTTTCTTTATGTACTTTTAACCATTAATGACCAATGAAATCTCACTGTGCCATTGAAACAAAATTCCAACATCTCTTTTATTGAAGCTTGTTCTAATAATTAATACCACCAAATTTTACATCTTTAATTACAGACGGTTTTCTTATGGGAGGTTTATTGCATCTTTAACAAATTAAGTTACAATGATGACAGAAAAAGAACATGAAAAATGGTTTACAAACTTTGTAAAAAATAAATGATCAAAAACTATTCCAGTAGCATATAATGATGAAGCTCATATGTACCTTCACCAATTGAAAGAAAAAAGGTGGGAAAATGACTTCAAAACTGTATAAAGTAATAGATCAAAATAACAATATGTGTACATGTACAAGTAAAAATGAGAAAACCGGTTTTTGGCCCATAAGAAAACAAAGGTCCAGATCAGCTGTGCAGTAACTGCACAGCTGATCTGATCAGTGCCTTTGTTTTCTCTACACAGTACAATTCCTGTTCTTTCTAAATCCAAAATTTCAAGCTTCTAGCCATCTTCTATGGCTGCACAGGCTGGATTGTGTCAGACCTGGTCAGAAACCCTGAAAACCAGTTTTCTCATGTCATGGCGCAAATGCATCCTAATAAAAAACGAAGAGTATACAGTTGTCCGCAAAATAATCATCAGAAAAATACCTTTTGCATTATCGTTTAGCCGAGTCCACTTACATTTTTAGGAGCATCAGGAGTGATTTTTTTTTTTTTTTTTTAATTTCACAGATCTGCGGCATCATATCTGGGGCTATAATGTGTTGTTTGAGTCGGCAAAATTATAAGTAAAATGGTGGAATGTAGGTCCCTCACTTCAACCGGCAGAAGATGTGATATTTGTTTTGGTAAAACTTGGAAAAATTATCCAGTTAAACCAAAGCCGGCCATTGGTAGTGTGGCAAAGCCAGGATAAAAATAGAGTAATAAATGGTCATTGAAGGATAGAAATTGTAAAATGAATTAAAAAAACATTATATTACATGTATTAAGTAAACAACTACCCAAAGACCAAACTAAATGGGTTCATCAAACTGGGAAAACTCCTTACAACATTAACAGTTCATCAGTTTACTAATTCTTGGAGAAATTATCCTTTTTTTGGTGGGGAGAGGGTTAACAGGTAGTAATTTGCTATAAATGGGCTAGTATAGAGATCTTGTATTGGCATGATCATGGAATGTATTTGGACCATATTTTGCACCATGCAAATGTGGTATTACAAAGTCAAACTTTTTGCAGAATGATTACACATGATAACATATCTATTAAATGAAAGACAATTTGGCAAGTTTATATCATTTAATCAGACATTTAGACATTCATTTCTTCAGACATACTGTTTAATAAAGTACATTTCACACACATTGATCAGATGACGCAATGAAAAAAATTAACAAGGAATCACAGTGTACTCAGTTCTGAAGGATTAAGCAATGAATTCATGTCAAAATTCACAAAACTTTTTTTTAAAAAGAGACAAATAAGGTGACAAAATTGAGCCGCCTCATGGGAAAACCAACAATCTGCATAGGCGAAAACAAAGGCGCAGATCAGCTTCGCAGTAACTGCGAAGCTGATCAGCGCCATTGTTTTTGCTACACGGATAGTACGATTCCTCTTCTACTTAAATCCAAAATTTGAAGCTTCTAGCCTGCTTCTGTAGCCGTATAGCACGGTTTGTGTCAGACCTGTTCGGAAACCACATTGTTGGTTTTCCCATGAGGCGGCTCAAATAAGGTGACAAATGCAAAGAGGTTTTTCAGGCAAATATGATTAAAACAGCATGCATGAACAAGAACAATAGTGGACCCCAAACCCTAAAATAAATATATGACACCCCCCTCATGGGAAAACCAACAATGTGGTTTCCGAACAGGTCTGACACAAACTGGGCTGTACAAGCACAGAAGACAGCTAGAAGCATGAAATTTCGTATTTAGGAAGTAGGGGGATTGCAGTATCCGTGTAGCGGAAACAAAGGCGCTGATCAGCTTTGCAGTTACTGCGAAGCTGATCTGCGCCTTTGTTTTCGCATATGCAAATTGTTGGTTTTCCCATGAGGCGGTTTATATATGTATATGATCCTAGTCTTTGTATAACAGTAAACTACAAGTTCAAAACAAACTTTGATTTTTTTAAATTAGACTAGAAATCACTACTATTTCTGAATAACAGGTCTCTATAGCATAGTGGATAGAGTGTCCGCTTCAGCAGCGGGGGGTTGTGGGTTCAATCCAGAGACAGGTCATTCCAAAGACTTTAAAAATGGTACCAGTGGCTACCTTGCTTGGTGATCAGGCTAGCACTGGGAAATGCCTGTCATGTTAGTGACTAATGTTCACTCTGCCTTAACAAAGGCAAATTACCCATCAGGGGGTACATGAATTTGTAACCAGCTGCAGTAGCTCAATAGGTGGCGTGTCTGATTCATATTGAAGCAGTCTAGAGGTTGATCGGTATGTATGGCACTTTGTTTTCCATAAAAATTTGATCAAGAAAATACTGCTATCTCCTTATTTCTATGTCCAGCATTTGCCAGGTGTGTAAAAAGTCATCAGGAAAATGTGTCCATGAAAATTATACCTCCTTGAACCCAATTTTAGCAGTAAAACTGGGGTTTACAGGGGTATATTATTTTTCTCATTTCTGATCCAAAACATAGATTGTAGCTACATGATAGAAATGCCTTGCTGAGGCCATTCTATCTTTTACTCATTTTGAGCAAAAATTTGGAAATTATTTCACATTTTTCATCTAAAATTTTCTTCTTTTTTTCAGCAGAACAAAAAAATGTTGAATATTGTATGGGTGTGTTTTCATAATGACTGGTAATCTGCATCAGGGAGGGCTGTCCACGAGCAGTATAGTGTGGGGTTTGAATAACTGATTGTCGCAGTATGATCTAAGTCCTTAACAATGGTCAGAAAAATTTAAAATCATACAAACTAACAATTTGTGAATACATTTCCTTGACTTAACAGCACCAAAAAGCCATAGAGATGTTTGACATTGGAGCCGCCGCACCAGGAAACCAACAATCTGCATGTGGGAAAACAAAGATGCAGATCAGCTGTGCAGTAACTGGTCTGTGTCGGGCCAGGTCGAGAACCCAAATTGTTAGTTTTCTCATATAAAGGCTCATTATTCTATGAAAAAAATAAAACGGCACAATTTGGGCTATTATATCACAGCATATGGCAATACTTAAAATAAAAGCCAGTTCAAGCTCAACTACAAATATACATATAGTTGCTTTGTAAGTACCATGAGGCAAAAAGCCAAGGCAAAAAATCAGCTGAGAAGTAGCAAACACCTGAGCCGAGTTGTTCAAAGCTCATGATGTTGTTAGTTAACGTTTTGTTAAAATTTCAAACGTAAATATTACAAATACACAGTTATTTTTTGTTGCAAAAATGTGAGAATCCTTTGCACTGCAAAGGATTCTCACATTTTTGCAGCAAAAAATAACAGTGTATTTGTTTCTGTAGCTGATATTCACTTAACGAAATCATGTCTTAACAACATTGTCAAGCTAACGATGCTTTGAACAACTTGGCCCTGATCAGCACCTTTCATTTCACTGTTTTCACTAATAGTGCAATCCCTCTACTTTCTCCATCTCTAACCATCTTTTATGATTACTGGTATTTAACCCAACTTGTGTCCCACCTGGTCGTAAAAACCCAAGGAGCAGTTTCCTCATGTTATAGATCTGATAATGTTAGTCTTGTTAGAACTTTAATCTCTGGACTAGGCTTTGGCTGGATGGCGAGAAAGACAGCTGTAGGATTCCCTCGTTAAAACTTGACACACATATACTGAAAGGAAAAACAGGTTACATAAATAGGTGGCCATTATAACTGCTAGTATGTGAAAAAATTATGTAAGTACTACTGGCTTTAATAAAACTTAAACCTTTGAACTAGGGTGGCTGAACCGTGAGGGAGAAAGACAGCTAAAAGAATACCTTGGTTGCAAGCCTGTGTAGAACCCTAATAAGAAATTTGACTTTTGCAAATAAACAGAGGCATACATTTTGCTCTTCACCTGGGTCATTTAAAAACAAGGAAAAATATTTGTACTGCTTGTAATTTAAATCGAGTAGAAACCTTACAACCCACACTATCCCAAAATACTGTTAAGACCATTCATGATTTCTTAGTATGTGCATCAAGGCATTAAGGCAATGAAACAAATGTTAAAGGAGGGTCAGAATGAGAGACCTTATGCATAATGTTTGCAATAGTTACTGTGCTGTAAATAAAGCAACTACAGTATCCTGAGGCCCGACAGCAACTACTGTAAACCTAAGGCCTGACAACAAGTACAGTAAACCTGAGGCCCGACAGCAACTACAGTATCCTGAGGCCCGACAGCAACTACAGTAAACCTAAGGCCTGACAACAACTACAGTCAACCTGAGGCCCGACAGCAACTACAGTATCCTGAGGCCCGACAACAACTACAGTAAACCTGAGGCCCGACAGCAACTACAGTATCCTGAGGCCCGACAGCAACTACTGTAAACCTAAGGCCTGACAACAAGTACAGTAAACCTGAGGCCCGACAGCAACTACAGTAAACCTGAGGCCTGACAGCAACTACAGTATCCTGAGGCCCGACAGCAACTACAGTATCCTGAGGCCCGACAGCAACTACAGTAAACCTAAGGCCTGACAACAACTACAGTCAACCTGAGGCCTGACAACAAGTACAGTAAACCTGAGGCCCGACAGCAACTACAGTAAACCTAAGGCCTGACAACAACTACAGTAAACCTAAGGCCCGACAACAACTACAGTAAACCTAAGGCCCGACAACAAGTACAGTAAACCTGAGGCCCGACAACAAGTACAGTAAACCTGAGGCCCGACAACAACTACAGTAAACCTAAGGCCCGACAACAACTACAGTAAACCTAAGGCCCGACAACAACTACAGTAAACCTAAGGCCTGACAACAAGTACAGTAAACCTGAGGCCCGACAGCAACTACAGTAAACCTAAGGCCCGACAGCAACTACAGTAAACCTAAGGCCTGACAACAAGTACAGTAAACCTGAGGCCCGACAGCAACTACAGTAAACCTAAGGCCTGACAACAACTACAGTCAACCTGAGGCCCGACAGCAACTACAGTAAACCTAAGGCCCGACAACAACTACAGTAAACCTAAGATCTGACAACAACTACAGTAAACCTGAGGCCCGACAGCAACTACAGTAAACCTAAGGCCTGACAACAACTACAGTCAACCTGAGGCCCGACAGCAACTACAGTCAACCTGAGGCCCGACAGCAACTACAGTATCCTGAGGCCCGACAGCAACTACAGTAAACCTAAGGCCTGACAACAACTACAGTCAACCTGAGGCCCGACAGCAACTACAGTAAACCTGAGGCCCGACAGCAACTACAGTAAACCTGAGGCCCGACTTACCTACAGTCGTCATATGCTATAAGAGAGGTCAAGGGTCCCGAACAACTTATTATGCATTGGGCTACTTCAGCTGAAAAAAAAACAAATATTCATTAATTAAAAGCTCGAATCATTAAGTAATGGCTGTGCCATGAGAAAATCTAGAGTTTGAATATGCAAATTGCTTCATGCTGATCAGCATGAATATTTTTGCTACAATCCTTCCACTTTCTAAATTCTAAAGTTTTGTTCACAGCCAAGTTGAAATACCTTGGTTTAAAGCATGATGTACTTTACAAACATGTCAGCAAATATGTCACTGAAAAATCAATTTATTCAAAGAAGTACCTCTCGTGTCTCTGTCCCATATCCTGACGGAGGTATCCCTAGAACATGTGGCAAGAAGATTCCTCCCATCATTCCTGTAGGCGGGTAGAAATATACACGCTTCTATGGCCTCTGTGTGACCTTTGTACTCATGTACCACACTGAGTGTCCTCAAATCCCACAGCTGTAACAGAATATAATTATGTTATTTATGTATTTAGGCTCAGGACAAAAGCAAACCCCCTGGAATCAAATGGTTTTCAAAAACAAACCTTTCCATTTCTACGTTTCTTGCACAAAGCTTTTATACAATTAACCATGTATGGACATGGTGGCCATCTCGGTCATGTGACCTAGAACATTTGTATATGCTTTTATCTATAATTCCCCTTGCCATGGAGTCTCAATAATGTGATATGGCTTTGGCTAAGTGATTTCAGAGAAGAGCTTTTAAATTGTCAGGCGACTGATAAATGTCCTTTATGGGTAAACTATACTTCTTGGTGAGCCTACAGCTCAGGTGAGCTGATAAAGATACATGTACAACTTACAGTAGCTTCACATCCATTTCCACCAAAGCCATTACTACATGTGAGACAGTAATTCCCATCCCCACTCACGTCACAACTCATCTGTATATACTGTTTACGTGGAAAATTGTGGGATATTGTCATGCTTCGTGTGTCAAATAATCTGAAAAGGTACAAATAATCTAGTAAACGTCCAGGTTTTTTATGGTTTAACGTCCATTTTCAGTGGATGAAGCAACTACTTGCTGGGTATTAGCCATTACTATGGAGAGTTACTGGCACAAGAAAATAATCATTTTAGACTGATTTTGCCAAAAGTCCAGGGTCCCAACTGCCGTGCCGCCATGAGGTGTCCTACAGCAAGACACATTTAGCTCCCTGAAGATGTCTTTAAATACCCAGGAAGCTGTTGCTCCATCCTGGCCATTACGAAAACTTGCCCATGCAATATATAGAGCTTTTTTTCAGCCATAAAAATTGGAAATTTCAGCAGAAAATTTTTGATATTTTTCTTATTTATGCTCCAAAACATAGATTGTGGGTACTCGTTAGAACCGCCTCACCGAGGCAGTTCTAACGAGTACCCACAATCTGTTTTGGAGCAAAAATAAGAAAAATAGATATACCCCTGCATAGCCCAGTTTTGCCATATAAATTTGGGGTTTAAGGGGGTATACATTTCACAGACATGTTTTCCTGTAACCCCGCCTGTTCGTGTGATCAGCGCCGAGCAACTCCGCTTACTGATACACAGAATGACCAGGAACGTCATGTCAATAAAAGAGGAATTCTGTACAAATTGTTGGCTTGTCGACCTAGTTTTCCTGATGTGGCTTTACAGAAATAATTGATAATTGGAGTGTCGAACAACAAACCAATAAAAAAACCAAATGAACATAAATTGCCCACACAGTGAACTGGTTAACAATTACAGTGATGCCCCTTTTCTTGGAAAAATATTATATAAAATTCATGATCCATTTACTGTAGGTTCAGAAAATTTCGAATGACTTTTATTTAATAGCAAATTTTCAATTTCCAAATTATTAGCATGTTCTTGAATTCATGAGTCTATATCAGCAAAATGTTTCCCTTCTTGAGACAAGAAATTCACAAATATTGGCGAATATTTTAGTTCTTGTGAACATTTCCAAACTTACGGTAACTTTATTTTCAGTGCAAAAGCAACTTGATATACCTGACTTCTTTATCTTCTCCAGTTTGTACAAGTAAGTGAGATTCTGGCACAAATTTAACATCTGTTACCTGAAACAAATAAGCTTTTTCGTAAGAAAACCGACTTTGTGTTTCCAACCAGGTCCGACACATCTGTACAGTCACAGCAGAGGCTAGAAGCTTGAAATTTTGGATATAGGAAGAAGAGGGATTGTACTATCCCTGTGGCAAAAACAAAGGCACTGATCAGGTGTGCAGTTACTGCAAGGCTGACCTGCATACTTGTTTTCCCATATGCAGATAGTTTGGCTTTCTGGTGCGGCGACTCAAATATGAGTCATATCTTATGCTACATGTACCTACTGATCGGCCATCTGATTGCTGGTTAACCACGTAAAAGGCCCTAGAGTCAAACCATTCATACATATGAGCCGCTTCATGGGAAAACCAACAATGTGGTTTGCGAACAGGTCCGACATAAACCGGGCTGTACAAGCACAGAAAAGAGCTAGAAGCTTCAAATTTCGGATTTAAGTAGAAGAGGAATTGTACTATCCGAGTAGCGAAAACAAAGTCGCTGATCAGCTTCGCAGTTACTGCGAAGCTGATTTGCGCCTTTGTTTTCGCCTATGCAGATTGTTGGTTTTCCCATGGGATGGCTCATATGAGCTCTAGTTGTTTACTTTGGTGGTCAGATTTGCAAACAAACAAGCAAAACACCTTGAACTAAACAGTGCCTTCCGACTTTCAAACATATTGTGACACAAACCAGCCTGTTACAGTGTAAAACCATTTGATTTAACAATTTCTGATCATTTCATAACATCAACATGAACATGAAGTTCCTACCAGGTTTCTTGAAGTTCTATTTTCCCTAATGCAGTCTCCAGTTTCAATATTCCATAGTTTAACAGTATTGTCCCTAGATCCACTGCACAGTAATGTGTTATCTGAAAATAAGAGATATACGCACATTTTTAATTATATTCAAAATAAGCGACTTGAAATTCTATTTGCTCTTATGCCTTGATTCCATGCTTGGCATCTTAAGTAAACAGCAGAGTAATTCTGGGACAATCAGTTATCCTGACACTAAAGGACCTAAGCAAGCCTCCTGGATGCAGATTACCAGTATTTAGCGCTAATTTTTTTTTTTTTTTTTTTTTTTGCTAATTCAAAAAATTGACAAATCAAACACAAACAACATGCAGATATACACTCATGATTAAATTTGCATTACAAATGAGCTCCATTACTCAACAAATAAATGAAGCTGAGATAAAAGTATCATAACACTGAATAATTTACAAAACATACCTTTATTGACATGTATAGCTGAGACGACTAGATCATGTGCAGTATATTCTCTGACACACTGTGGTGTACCCCTGTGCCACAGTCTCACCGTCTTGTCACGTGAAGCGCTGAAAATACCATTACAGCTTGCTCCATAACACACCTGAAAAAAGTGACCATAAGTGAGATATAATTTGATTATATGTTCAATTTTATTGAATAATGTTTTATAACCTCCACAAGCATTCTTAGTTAATTAGAAATAACCTCTCTTCTTAAACTCAGAAAATCAGAGGATTTCAAGCGAAATATGCATATTTTACTCATCTTACCATAACTTTGATGATGGGAGCCATGACTATTTCATTTGAACTGTGTCATGAGAAAACATGATTTTTGCCTATGCGAAAATAAAGGTGCAGTTACTGCACAGCTGATCTGCGCCTTTGTTTTTGCTATTTGGATAGTACAACCCCAATTCTATTTAAACCCAAAATCTAAAGCGTCTAGCTTTTTCGCGTGACTGTACAGACCGGTTTTCTTTCATCAGGCTCATATATATATTTTTTTCTTTACAGCAGTTAGGGGATCATGATTACCTTCGTGATATCCCTATCATGTCCAGTCCACCTGTCCAGTAACTTGTGGTTGTGGTAGTCATACAAAGCTATGGTCTGAAAGAACAAGTTTATTTACAAATTAGCATTAGTTTCATGTTCACTGTCAAAGCATTATCGTAACGAGTCAAATGGAAAAGGTGGCAGCTGAAGATTGATAGCACTGAATACAGGGTTCGAAGTACCCATCTCTCCCCGGGTTTACCCATGGGTTTTACCCGGGTAAACCCGGGTTGGGTTTTAAGCCTTATTTTGAAAAAGTGGGTACTTAGTGGGTCTTCACTATTTTTGATGATCACATTTGTGTATTTTACAGTAATTTGACAGACAAAAAATACTTTTTTTTCTTTAAAAACATATACTTAAGTAAAATTTACTACTAATGTGTACTTTATATTACATCCACTAAAATTCCATGACACCATCAATTTTGAATATTAGTAGGAACTAATGATAGTTTTAAATCTGTACTTCAATGAAAGCTAGCAATGAAAGTATGTCATCAATCATGTCTCTCACATTTAATAGACAATTGCTTTAATCCTTTGTTTGTGTTTTCACCTAATTATTGCTCTAGGAAGTGTTGATAACACTTTTATAACAATACCCCATATGACACCTATTTAGGCACTGCTAAAATGAGGTGTTAACTAATTGTTTGGTATGTTTGTTCTAAATTTATGTCACTTAGTTGACTGCCTTGTATGTCTAACTGTAATGACATCTGGCATGGTAGTTAAATGATGAATTATAGGTAAAATGTGACTTAGCTAGATTTATCTGATTATTTTTATGGCAATAGAAATATCTTTCACCATTCTCTTATCATAAGTCTGTCACAGACCAAGTCTTTCTTCTGTGCATGTCGATCAGCCATTTAGTAACAACAACAAAAAAACTCAATGAGAAGTTAAAACCTCTGTATCTTTTCAATTCTGTCTAATCGTCAAACACCCCTAATGCAATCTTGCCAGCTTGGTTAGATAGCTGATTGTTCTTTTGGGATTGCTTCACACAAATTAAATAGGTTATTCAGATGAGATAAATTCAAATGTCTTGTTACTTGTACATTCATTTCTAAAATGCCTTAATACCTAGCTCAATACTCGAGTATCATCATTAGATATAAAGATCATAAAATTTCTAATACTGGTCACTACCCGCTACCCAGTGGGTATACGGGTTTACCCAAAGAAACCCACTGGGTTGGGTTTTAAGGTTTAATACCCGGGTTTTTCGAACCCTGACTGAATACAAACATGTAAGAGTATGCATAATATGTTTCAAAGAAAGCTTTTGTTTAGTAGTTTTTGTAACAGATCTGCTCTCAGAAGATTTAGAACATGGATTTGACCATTCTATAATCTTTGCACTCTCTAAGGCTTAAAATCCACTGTAAAATTTTATCCAACATACTGCAGTAAATTTAGAGCATCATAAAACATGTTAGGAAAAGAACGGCTCTCTGCTCTTGTTTTGCAAGCAGAAAAGAAAGAAATCAGACAATTCTTCTCAGCAACTGATATAAAACCTAAAAAAAATGTTACAAACCTTATCTTTGCTTCCAGACAGGCATAAACCAGGCTGTATTGTGGCTAAACTTGACACAGGTTCTGTATGGATCAAAGCCGAGGCAGTGTCAACAGCATGTCCAGGACCGGAACCATACCTATCCATATTGCCTGCTCTGTTCTGTGTGGGATGACTCTTGTCAAGACTGTCAAACCCTTTCTGAGATCTGTCAAAATATCATTTAATTTCTTCAGAGAAAAAAGGTTGAGAACCTAATCAAACAAATAAGACATTTGGATCTGATTTTTGCACAGTCAAATTACATTTACGTCAATAAATTACTACATGAGAGTGAAGTAAGTCAGCCCCACTATGCCCTTATATAGGGTTTTACCACCCTATACACACCCCTCTAAATCCACTTTCATCTTGATAACAGATTATTCAGTGAATATTTCTGTAAGCTTGTGATTAGAACTGCATTTTATTTGACCTCAGAAAAGTTGATTTAACAAGCTGATACACTGTCAATAATTTGTGTAAACCTATCTCAGACAGTATCTGTTAAAATAAAAAGAAAACTGAGAAATAAAATGTGCAAAGATCAGACAGTCAGAAATTGCATGCATCAGCACAAAATAATGACAATTTTACTGTAAATTTACACACGATTGAAAATATGTCAACATACTCGTATTTTGGTGTTTTCCTTTTACTGAAGAGTTTACCCATCTCAATCTGATAACAATTCACAGATTAGTCAGAACACGTTTAATCTGTCACCTTTTGTTTACATACACCGGCATGCACAGGAAGTGACACACATTGGCGCCACATGTCAAAGCCGAACCGAATCGTCCAAAAGGGACATCTATCTGGTACAACGACATACCGAATAACAAGAATGACAGACTGACTGATGACTGACTGACTGACTGACTGACTGACTCACTCACTCACTCACTCACTCACTCACTCACTTACATGTAAGTGTTGACTAAATAGCGCACTAAACCACCTTTGGTTGATGAGCATGCTTTTCCACTGGTAGGATTTAGCTGTGGCTCGGCTCGGCTGTTCGTTACACATACTTCCAGATAATCATATGGAAATACTGTCTGTGTCTTGGAGCATCTATTCATGGTAAAACGCCGTGGGCCCCCGGTGTCTGAGTTGAGCAATGTACCGTGAGACCAGACTGTTGTCGTAGAGCTTGTTGTTGTTGTTGGTGGTGGTGGTGGTGGTAGATTCCTCCACTGTCTATAGAACTGTCAGGGAGATATGCATCTTGTTTCTTATCTTGATCACAACAATATATGTAAACCTCTTGCTCTTTGGCCCCATCAGCAGCTTCTTTCGCTTGAACCTGAAGTGGGATTGGGGTTCGGTTTACTTCCCCTCGATTAAATAGATTTCGAGTTCTTATCCAAAATTTTGTCTCTAATAACATGACCAAACTAAGGCTACAGATGTAGCTAGGCAACATGGTACATTAGTTATTAAATCAATAAAAATATGAGATATGCCATATCTCGATAATTAACAAAATGATTGTAAATTCCAAATATGACAACCAGGGAGAGCTCGTTTTAAAGTACGGTAAAAGCACAGACAACTCTGCATTTTTCCTTTCTATATGTGTATTTAGTTTAAACATATTTATTCGGTACTCAATACAACATACAAACATAATGACAAATACAAATCATAGGATGAGAACGAAAGCACAAGTACTTATAGAGTTCTTCTCCTAACATGGTAAAGCTGTATAGTTGATGGTGGAAATTAATATGGAAATTTCTAACAAAAATATGACATTGTAAATGTAAATGTTCTGAGATGTAAAAATAACAAATAAGAAAAAGATCACTTATGATGAGCAAAGGTAAGGTTAAGTTATTAGTAATTTTAGAATGGATAGAAGGAAAAACAAAGAAGAAGAAAAAAACAAGAGTAAGTAAGGAAACAAGACAGAATAGACTTAATGGAAGGATGCAATAATTCTAGAATGTTTACGATATTCCAAGGTGTAGACGGGAGCTGGGACGCAGGCAAGGACGGGAACGCGCAATCGAACAGATGCAGCTACAAGGTCGTGCAGAACCGTTTCTACGTCAACGAGCATTGAGTGTTGCAAATGTATTTGTGTGTTTTACTTAAAAGCGTTGAGTGTTGCTGATGTATTTGTGCACTGCCTGAAAAATTGTAGCATTTTGTTCGAAAGAAAGGGTCTGATCACCATATAGTAGTATATTCAAGGACGGGTTGATATATGTTGAGACTTCAGTTATCAGTTCTACTCGCTGTTGCGTAAAATTCGTGCAGTGAAAGAAAAAATGCTGAGTATCCTCGATACTACCGCAGGTGCACATAGGTGAGTCAGAAACATTCTTGATAAAAAGATCTAGATTTAAAGAGCTACAACGAGTTCGTAGTCGTGTATGCAAGATTTGTACCTTTCGTTTACCTGTATAATAATATTTTGGAACTGGTACTTTATCTTTGTTGAGGAAATGTTTGAAAGAATTGAGAGATTCCAGTTGTCGAACTTCAGAGGGAAGGCTATTCCACGCTCTTACACTGGACGGCAAGAAAGACTCGTAATATAAAACTGAACTAGTCTTGATTGTCTGTAAGTCATTAGCATTTCTGAGATTGTAACGGGAGATATTGCCGACAGTTGGAGGAATTAAGGAGGACAAATACTCAGGACAAAGATTTGTTTTCATTTTATAGAAGAGGGTCAGTTTATGCTTTCTGCGCCTGTCACCAAGACTGTCCCATTGTGTCTCATTAGAAAGGGCGAGCAGAGAAACCAATTTGGTTGCGCCAGTCACTATTCTTGCAGCCTCGTTTTGTATTTTGTCCAGCTCTTCTTTCTCATACTGAGCACAGTTATCCCAGAGAACGTCCCCATATTCGAGTAAAGGTCTTATAAAAGTGATGTAAATTGTTTCTAGAGATTTCCGATCAAGCCTGAATTTTAATTTTCTCATTATGTTTATTCTGATCCATGCTTTATCGACAATATATTTAATATGATGATGCCAAGTACAGTCATTGGAAAAATAAATACCAAGATGTTTGTGTGATTCTACTTCAGTTATTTGCTGATTCTGCATAAAGATTGGTGGGTGATTTCTGTCGAATTTCCGAGATGCCAAAAGCGCTTCAGTCTTTGCAGGGTTAAATGAAACTAACCACAACGCGGCCCATCGTGTAATTCTTTGAAGGTCAGTGTTTAAACAACCAGCGGCCGTAACAGGGTCGTCTACGATAATATAAAGGCTGGTGTCATCAGCAAAAAGACGAATGTTTGAACCTATGTCGATCACAATATCGTTTATGTAAATAAGAAAGAGCAGGGGACCAAGGATGGACCCCTGGGGAACGCCAGCTCGAATAAAAGTCCAGTCAGAAGTAGCACCTGGGATCACAACTCGTTGTCTACGATCTGAGAGATAGCTCTTGAACCAGTCGAGCACTCTTCCTGTGACACCAGCTGATTGGAGTTTAAGAAGAAGACCAGCATGCCAGACTCTGTCAAACGCTTTGCTGATATCACAAAAGACGGCTCTTACTTCCTTTCCTGAATCAAGTGCTTGGCAGAAGACATTGTAGAGGTAGGTTAGCTGATTAACAGTAGAATCTCCTGGGATAAAGCCAGATTGAAGAGCAGTGAGAAAGTTGTTATCGCGAAGATGATTATACAAGTGTTTGAAAATAAGTCTTTCGATAACTTTATCCTCTGAATTGAGAAGGGAGATAGGTCTGTAGTTTGAAACATTGGATAAATCACCTTTCTTAGGGACAGGACTTACATTAGCTTCTTTAAACGACCTGGGCACGTGACCAGTGGAAAGGGACTGGTTAAAAAGGGAACAGTATGGATAAGAAAGTTCGCGAGAGAGTTCGCGGAGAATACGGTTGCTGAGACCGTTTGGCCCTGTGGCCTTGCCTACTGGGAGTATTTTCAGAATAGATTCAACCTCATCCGCTGTAAGAACTATGCTGCTTAGCTCTGACTCAATCTTGGTAGGAAGAATAGCTGGTAGTGGTGCATTTCGATCGTCAAGGTCCGATTGGCTTTGAAAGAAACTATTAAGAAGATTTGCTTTATCGTGTTCGCTCGAATATATTGTGTCATTATGTTCAAGAGGAGGAATGGACTTTTGTTTGTTTGGTGATATAAATGTTTTTAGGGTTGACCACCAGTCTTTAGTAGAAAGAGAATTCGAGGCTAGTTTCGCTGCAGTGTTGTCATATAGTTTCTGCTTTGCATCACGAATTATTTGTGTTGTTTGGTTACGTAGGGATTTAAATTTTATCCAGTCTTGGCGAAGGTTTGTACGTTTAGCCTTCTTGTATGAACGTTTGCGCTTTCGTATTGACTTTTTTACATCACAAGTTATCCAGGGAGGCTCAGATGGTTTAATTCGAATGGATTTGTTTGGAATACATTCGGCAGCTATTCCCAAAACGCATTTACTTATGTTGTCAGCGTATATATCAATATCATTATCACGAAGAGTTTCCCAGTCTATTTCACGTGCTTTATTACGTAAGTTGTGATAATTACCTTTGTCATAGTACCAAATATGGCGTTCAAAGGACGATTTTCTTGGTTTAGCAAACTTAAGAATTACATAGATTGGGCAATGATATCTTATATTTTGTTGAAGGAATGGATCTCCCACACCGCTTAAGACTACATTGTCGTTTTTAGTGACGAAAAATAGGTCAATTATAGTCGAGGAACGTTCGGTATAGTGCGTTGGTTCAACAATTAACTGATTCATCGAAAATTGAGAGCAGATCGATTCAATTTTTCTAAGTGTGTTTGGGGTGGTGGTATCTAGATTAAAATCACCTGTAATGATTATGTCGGTTAGTCCTGTATCAGCAGCCAAACCAATAGAGTCCTCTATATTAGAAAGATATGCAGATGCAGATTCAGGAGGTCTGTAAAATAGTCCGACTAATACTCGTTTGTGTGAGTTGGCTACTTCAATCCATATGCTTTCAATGTTCCGCAGTTCTAAATCTTTTCGACGTTTGTAATGGATTCCTTCTTTAACGTAAAGCATAACTCCTCCACCTTGAGTGTCACCAGATCTGTCTTTTCTCTCAGGCGTGTTATAAGAATGGAGCAGCAAGTCGTCAGTATTAATGGAATCATTTAGCCAGGTTTCAGAAAAAGCTAGGATGTCGAAGTCGATTAGCTCAGTGTGTAATACTTCAAGCTTTGGGAAAATGCTTTGTACATTGTAATGAACGATAGACAGATTATGACAAAGACTAGATAAGTTCGGTGCAATCGATATATTCGATGAAGATGAGCTACTTGGAGACGGGGGCGTTGCTGGACCTGGGTTAGGATGAATGTCACCGGAAAGGAACAACAAGAGTACGAGCCAATAGGAGAAAATAGTAAATGCAAGGGAAACGACCATTCGCAGAGACCAGTTTAAGTTTTCTTCGATTTTTACATTGTGTTGTGTTCTTTTGAAACAGCCATGTAATTGTATGTTCGTGGCTAGATTTCCACTATCCTGTACCAACTTCAGCAATGAAAAAGTGCATATGTCATGTTTATATACTGCAATTAGTACAATTAAGTGAATAAACAGGAAAAAACGGCATACACGACGATATACTGGCATGACAGCTAACAGTTTTCTCTTAGGTATAATTATGTTACTGTTGATAGTGAAAGAATGAATAAGAAAAGTGTCATACTGCCAGTAAAAACTAACATGCAGCCCGACGCACACGTCCACAAAGCCTGCGACCCATCACCCATCACCAACGGAAAAAGAGTAATACAAGACATAGTGTTATGAAAAAATATAAAACAAAAATAAGGAGAATAACACATTAGAACATAAAATTTGAATTTTAGTATAAACTTAAATCGGACATTTGAGTTGTGTGAATAAGAAAAAGATACGCATGTTGCACTTTCAACAGACAGAGCACGTACTTATAATTCGATCTCTATCGCAGCAGACCCGCGTCACAGATTCGCCGTCACAAATACGAATGGAGTTAATTTATTTGACCAAAATGAACAGAAGTGCCATGATCATATTAACAACGGCAAACCTGTGACTCGAGTCTACTACGGCACATAGAATCATATACAGTCCTAGTGAAATATTAATGATATTGTTAAATAATTGGCTTATAGTGCAATAAAGAGCACAAAAACATACTTATAACCAAAAAGGCACCGGAAATAACAGTATTTTATCAAGCATTTAATTCTTTATTTTGTAGGTGTTATCTTGTGTCAAAACTTCATGTAATAAACAAGACTTATTAGGTTATGTGTATTTCGCACAAGTATTTCGTGTTTATTGGTATATACACCCTGGTCCGTCATTACGTACAGGAAACTAAAGCAACGTATAGATTACTAAAGCGCAACGTATAGTTTACTAAAAAAATGGCGGATTTTGGTGGACACGAATCGGTGAGTAAGATTTGTTTATTGATTCTGATGTTCCTTTTTTGTTTATCTTAATCAAACACACCTTACGGACCAGCAAAACTATTGTGTTATTTGCCTCGATCGGTACATTCTGCTGGAAATCACCATTTAAGTATAATGTTCGACACCCTTAGACAGCTGATTGCCAAATCGTGTGTTTTGAACTTCTCCGAGAAGAAAACCTTATATTGTGGTCAAAGTTCGATGGTAAATGGGTTGATTTTTGATGTCGAACATAGATACTGACCTAATAAGACGATCTGGCCAAAAATTTTTTTCAAATGTCCTTTGATAGCGAAATTATTAATGATTTTTCATTACAACGCATTCGACACCTAAAACGGTACAACGAAAAAACAACTAAAACGTTCTAATTTGGGTAAAATAAACCTTATTACGATACTATGGACTCAGTTAGATCCTCTTAATGTCTGTCCACAATCTAAAAACAATCAAAAACGTATTAACGTAAAAATTCTTGAACGAGTTGATAACTTTGTATTTACACAGAAAGGATATGACAGGAACAACGTCGCAACAGGAACTTCTCTTTGGGCGCTGGTTAGTTAGTTTGTGTCACTTGGCTAAACGTCTCAGTCGGTAATTCATCAGCATCACTGACACATTCTGGCCTGAAATACAGCAAAAAAAATCAATTTAGGTTTATTATACGTTAGATAAAGTAGAAAATATAGCCCAAGAATAGACACAATTAAATTTAAAATCCAAACCCAGACACCAAGCGGGAAAGATATAGACTTAACAAGAACAAACATAATAGATCAACAGAAGGTTCAGGATGCCTGAACATGACAATGTGACAACACACATGAAGAGCAAGATGGCTAGCTCTTTCCAAGGAAGGTAGCCATCCGGCTTCCTTCAACTAAATACAAATTAAGCGTATACAACAGAAGCTGACATGCCAATCATACAACATAAAGAATCACAGTAGAATCGCCTTAGAATGGTCAGCAAAAGAAATTTTACTGGAGGGCTTAAACCGGTTTTACTGGCGCCAAACCTCACCCTTAGTCTACTGTGATTCAATAACAAACAATGTTCGGTTCTCATAGAAGCGTCCTAGTTCGTCAATGAAGCATCACAGAAAACAAATGTAAACACTGTGATGAAACAAAAACGACGACTCAACAGTAACGCCGACACTGAAAAACCGCCGGGAGCAAAACAAAACAACTATTTCAACCTTGGTGGACCCGACCAGAGACATATGTTTATCCCGTAACCTTAACTTGTTGTCAGGTCCCTCCCATCTGTAAGACAGCTTTAGTTCTGTACCGTCATTGAGTCTGAGGGCCCATGCACCCACCGGCGTGCACTTAAAGGGGAAAGTAAAGTTTTTTTTACCGTATCTGGATTAAAAACTAAGCATGCAGTATATTGCATTAAATTCAACCGATTCTTCGATATCGATTGACTATCTTTTTTAAATTTAACAGCAAAATGATCAGATTTTGTCTTTTCATTACTCTCATCCAAAATTTTTGTTAAATTTAAAGTGAACATTAAGTCGCCATAAAACTCGAGTTTGGCTTCATATGATGGTTTTGATGCCTATTTTAATGTTTTAGGGTTTAACCTGTGAGCTACATCAGCAAATCTTGAGATAAAAGTATACAAATGAAAACTTTGGATGAAATAAAACGCTATAGTAACAAAGAATGTTACATACAGTATCGTAATAAGGTTTATTTTACCCAAATTAGAACGTTTTAGTTGTTTTTTCGTTGTACCTTTTTAGGTGTCGAATGCGTTGTAATGAAAAATCATTAATAATTTCGCTATCAAAGGACATTTGAAATTTTCTTTTGGCCAGATCGTCTTATTAGGTCAGTATCTATGTTCGACATCAAAAATCAACCCATTTACCATCGAACTTTGACCACAATATAAGGTTTTCTTCTCGGAGAAGTTCAAAACACACGATTTGGCAATCAGCTGTCTAAGGGTGTCGAACATTATACTTAAATGGGTGATTTCCTGCAGAATGTACCGATCGAGGCAAATAACACAATAGTTTTGCTGGTCCGTAAGGTGTGTTTGATTAAGATAAACAAAAAAGGAACATCAGAATCAATAAACAAATCTTACTCACCGATTCGTGTCCACCAAAATCCGCCATTTTTTTAGTAAACTATACGATGCGCTTTAGTAATCTATACGTTGCTTTAGTTTCCTGTACGTAATGACGGACCACCTGGTGATATAACGCCTCGTACTCAGAGCCCTCCACAAATCCATGCATTTTGACGCTATAATCTCAAACGCACGACTTATAGGATAGCCATTCGTTCCCGAGCGTTCGTATACTTAACTCTTTTTTTTCAGATCTTGAGATTTAAATTTAAACACGAAACAAACATCCTTATATTGCCAATCCTACAATGATAGACACATGTAAAGATGTTTAAAACTTAAAAGAATGTCATGATTTCGTGGCAGGCATCTCCGATCAATCGGTTTAACAATATACCCAAAATTACCCTTAATAAGTCAGAGACATATACAGATTCATCTTTATCTCAGAATAAGTGAACAAGAAAATTGTTGCTAGCTTAGCCTTTTAAACGCTTTAAATGAGGAAATGAAAGCACATTTATCATATTATACATGTATATGTTCCAGGGATAACACTTGATGTCCATTGTTTGGGGATATGAGTAATCAATCAAATCAACTTTCATGTGCATGTAAGACAAATATAATTTCCTTGAAGACATTGTAAAAGAACTTCTTAAGCACAATTAAACCAATTGAAAGTTACAGTGTTGTTGTTGCATTTTTATTTAAGATCTAAGACGTTGCAGCAATCAACAACTGAAACTGAATTCGTTGCGATTTTGTTTTATGAACTTTATAAAAAGAATACTCTATGTTCAAAGACGTTGGAAGATTATAACTATTAACTTCTAGTCACGCGTTCAAGCAGTTTCTTCGATAAGTATTCACTCCTACATCCATCGCCAAAAAACAGCTCCAATGGAGCTGGCATGATTGGGCAATAAATCTCGGAAAATATCTTGTAGCTTTCAACTTTTATTATCATTATCAGTAAACTGTGAAAATAACAAGAGCAACAGTCTCCAGATGTCTGATATCAGATTTCTTCAGTTTTTTTTCTTCTCACTTGGACCATGTTGAGTTAGAAATGTCATATTTCCAGCCTGTGGGTACGAATATATATGGGTACTCACAATTGTGGGTATTCAAAATTTGGGAGCACTTTTGCTATGTTTTGGAACATTTTATACTTTTTTCTAAAATTTTGGGCAGTTAAAATTTGTGGTCTTCCATTTTTTTGGTACTCAAAATATGTGGGTATTCAAAGTGTGGATGATCAAATTTTGTAGGCACTCAAAATTGGTGGCAATCAGAAGATAGATATTTCAGTTAGATGTTATTCGCATAAAGATGCGGCTCTCAAAATATTTATGAGTCTTCAAATTTGAGTGTATTTAAAATAAGTGGGTATTCAACAGTGCATATAAATATTTTGGGGTATTGAAAATGTTGGAAATTATATTTTCTTGTTACACAAAGCATGGGCAAATTATGTTGGTCTTCACTATAAGAATGTTCACAAAATTCAATCACAAAATTGTGGGTATTCAAAATAAGCTGGTTCATAAAATTATGAGTCAAGACTGAAATTGTTTGTATGAAACTGGTGTGGTCTTAGGGTACTCATGGAATCTTTGTGTTCATGTTATTTGTATGTACATGTATTCATCAATTATAGAATTTCACTCAGTATTTGTGGGTACTCAACATGTGGGTACCTAAAATAGTTTGGTAAAAATGCGGAAAGAATGCACATTCATATGAACTGAAAGTCTCAGTATGGAAAATTGCCACCTTAATGTTTTATAGACTCAGATCAGTGTATCATTTAGTTTGATCAGACACTGTATCCATAGTCTAATATTGAGACAAAGAGTAAATTGGAAGTGAATGGCATATTTCATCTAATTCTTTAAACAAACAGGTGGCCAGAGTCAAGAACTCATTATCTTTATCTAACTGCTGTGAAAAAATTATCTTCTTGTAAGAATTTATTGTGACAGCCTTAATGATTAGAAAAACCAGCAAAAACTCTGAAAACTGGCGATAGATGTAGGAGTGTATTCAACTATTGAGGATATTTGGTCCTGGAGTCTGAAATGAAATTGGAAGTCACCTTGGTTATATTAGGTAAAATAGTTATGTTTTGTATATATATTTTATCTTACTTATCTACTCATTTTATTTTTATTTTATTTTATTTTATTTTTTATTTATTTTTATTTACTTATTTATTTATTTATTTATTACTTTTATTTTTTTTCCTGGGCGAGACCAGTACTATATGAGGTTGTTGTTTTGTGGTTTTATTGTCTTCGGGAGCACCCGAAGGCTCAACCGGGAAGTTATTATTATTATTATTTCTAAATATATAAAGTGCGCTTCCTTGTGTTTGGTAATAGTTTTTCGCTGTTTAAATCTAGATGAAATATTTTCTTGGCACAATTGAGCAATTATTTTGTCGCAAAATGTGCAGCAAACATTCTGAAAATCGATTGACAAATAAAAACGTTCTGGTCAAAAACATTGTTGAATAGGGATTTTCTTAGATCAGCTGGCTAGCCTTCACTCCGCTCCACTTCGGTATCTCGTTCCACTTTCGCTAGGTGTGGAGTATAACGAAACACCGATGGGAATATCCCGTCTAGGATTTTCTGTGATGAAAGGGGGGTAAATATTTTCCTGCAAAAATTTAAAATTCTTGACATTTCATTATGAAAATCAATTTAAAATGGCACAAATTATTTACCTGAGACAAAGTCTTCATGATCAAGTAAAATTTTTCAAAACATACCCATTTTCATGATCATGAATTATCTCCCTTGCCAATGCAAAATCCATATTCACAATTCATTTTGGCCATTAAAACTTTATCTGTTTACCGATTTTCAACTTTTTGCAGGTCCTACTAGACATTTCCAACTTAATCCGATATTGATATGGGAGTTTGAAATGGTAGTTCGGATAATTTATTTGAGGGATATTGTCAAGGACTACATGTAAGCTAATAGGTGAAGACATTGTATACAAACACGTTCATGTATATACACGGGATCTATCGGTAAATCGCTTATTGATGCACCGTGCTGTCTTATACCCCATTTCACTGGACGGCGTTTCCAAGTTACGTTCATGACGTTCTTAAAAACTTGTGAAACGCCGTGGAAAAAAATAGGATTTTCACGCTTTTAGTACGCTTCTAGTACGCCTCGACTACGTTCTAGCTACGCTACTACAGCGCTTCTGTGGCGCTTTTGGAACCCCCAAGCCGCATCAGCCACGCTTCCACGACGCCAAGAGATTTCTGTCTACGCTTTGACTACGCTTTGCCACGATTACTACGTTCCTGCTTCGTCCTTTCTACATTTGGAGCTTAGGCACCGCGTTTCTGTTCGCTTTGCCCATGAAAACTCAACAAGTTAAGATCTTTTTCAGCATTTGACAACTAGTCTTCAAAGAAGACGCACCAGTGGCTGTGTTGCAGATTGCGATAATAAACAACCATTTTAGGCTGTCGGAGGCTGGGTGCAGTACTAGTAGCGTTTGCTTTTCTTCCCTTTCGAGGTGGCATTTTCTTTGATGTGGATTACTTAGATTAACATTTAACAATGGAGACAATGCTAAAACAGATGACGTATTTATACCCTGGTTGGCACGTGCGTGCTGTAAATCACCATGAACGTAGCTCAAACGCCAAGAGCGTAGTAGAAGCGTAGTGGTAATGCAGTCAACACGCCAAGAGCGTAGTGGAAGCGTAGTGGTAACGTAGTCAAAACGCAAAGAGCGTCCTGGAAGCGTTGAAGAAGCGCGTTGGTTGATATTGGTAATTTGGTGGAATCGTAGTGAACTCGTGAGTAGCGTGGCAAGGACGTACAGAGCGTAGAGGGAGCGCCCAAAGCGTCGGAGAAGCGTACTGGAATCGCTGACAAATATTGCTATGCTTTTATTGCGATGCTGCTACGCTTCTTCTACGTTATGCACGCTACGGCCACGATACTGCTACGCTAATGCCGTTCTTACTACGCTTCTACTGCACTTCGACTGCGTTTTGATCCACGGCGTTCTCTCTATGTTAAAGTTTTAAAATTTTGAGCAGGTTCAAAACTTTCAAATTTGGGTGGCGTTCCAGGCGCTACCAGTACGTTTCTACTACGATCAAGGCGTTTCAACTATGCTTCTGGCGCTCTCTCTACGTTTCACGGTATTTTATGCCCATATTTTGAAACGTAGTGGAAACGCCGCCCAGTGGAATGGGGTATGGCATTAGATCTTTTCAGCGGCCCTTGGATGGTGGACGCCCGGGGTGTGGGTGGACGTAATATATCGGGTTTGAGAACTTGCACAGATGTAAACCTCCGCATGCGTCACTAGACATTTCCTACTTGCTAGCAAAATGACGAAAAGCGAGTAGCTTTTTTCGCCACTGCTTATTTGTGTTTGGTAGGCAAATGATTTACAGACAACGCATAAACGCCGGTCCTTGGAATATGTCTTGCACTAAGGTAAGACTGTTCTGCTTGTTTGTTTGTGTTGAGGCTTAACGTCCCAGTCAACATTTTTTCAGTCATGTCGGGACGGAGCCAACTCTTCCTGGGTTTCACCAGTACTGTAGGGAGTAGGACTGTTCTGTGTCCCAATATTGTTTGAAACTTTATATTATACTCAATATCAAGGTAGAGTATGTACAACAAGCAAAGATTCGTGTAAGCATATGTACATGCATATCTTTATCATTATTATCTTAGTTAACAAATTTGTACGTATATATATTTAACGCACGACAAAGACCATAAAGTGATTTATTATGCGATATATTATGCTTCACTTACGCATACGTGTTACATTGTACTGTAACAGAAGAAGAGCAGGCGCAAGAGACTGACCAGAGTTCAGATGGCTTAACCATAAATGATGACCACATAACGTTTGACCACATAACGCCAACATCCGCGCCTTCAAGAACGCGTATATAAGTTCAACGAGCTTTCTGTGTAATTGAAGTAAAATAAATAAAGTTTATACATTAACCATAAATGATGTGGTAGATATAAACGACCAACATTACTTCAACATTTTTCCATGTACGTGTAATTAAGGTCAATGCCATTTCTTGGCCTTTGACAAAGAATTTTTTTTTAATATTTCAATTAAAACAACATTTCACTGAAACCGCTTGACCAATTAAAGACAACTTTTATGTGTAGTTTTTTTCTTAAAATCACAAACCAAAATTCATGTAAAAACTACGATGGGCCGGAGTCCATGATGCCACACACCATCAGTTTACTCGTTCCAGAAAAGGAGAGTCGCGGTGGCCATCTTGATCATGTGGCCTAGACCATTTATACAAATGTAACGGGATAGTCTCCCTTGTAGAATACGTTGGTGCAACGTATTAGCGGCATATTAGCGGGTAGTAATATGCAAATTAGAAACTCGAAACTTTGTGATTAGAGTAAGTGTTAGGTATATAGCGCAGTAAACCACCCTTGGTGGATGAGCATGCTTTTCCACCGACGGGGTTTCTGTGGCTTGCCTCGGCCGTTCGTTACATTGGGTGGCAGCGGTGGGATGATGACAACTGCCAGAACGGAGTTGCCTTACCCATGTAGTCCCCAGGCCAAGACTCGGGGCGAGTCTTCTCGGAGGGGGAAGTAATGTAACGGGATAGTCTCCCTTGTAGAATACGTTGGTGCAACGTATTAGCGGCATATTAGCGGGTAGTAATATGCAAATTAGAAACTCGAAACTTTGTGATTAGAGTAAGTGTTAGGTATATAGCGCAGTAAACCACCCTTGGTGGATGAGCATGCTTTTCCACCGACGGGGTTTCTGTGGCTTGCCTCGGCCGTTCGTTACACAAACATTGGTTCCCATTTCCTAGGGATACTCCATATCAAGATTGACTTTGTTCGGCCGAGTGGTTTCAGAGGAGGACACGTTTGATCATTGTGGTCAGCAACGTAAACACCATCAACCGTGAACGACGGACTATGGAGCATGGTTGTACTTTAAGCTCACACTTTCAGTATCAGGTGCGTTGTTGCCGCCAGGTAGCGCTTCAGAACTTTGTCTCGTCAGATCTCGCGAGAGTGGCTCGGCTGAGCGGCTATAAATCGGACCCCGTCCATCCGGACAAAGAGAAATAGATAGTCTACTTTTGTCTCAATAACTATTAGATTTAGTTGTTTAGATGTACTTGGGTCGTTAAAGAAATGGTTCAGCTCTGCAGAGCAGTAATTTTTTTAGCAACCATTCACTGTTTTGAGGTCAGTTGTAAGAAAGTTCAAATCACGAGCGCGGAGCACGAGCGATGTGCATGCTTACAACTGACAGACAAACAGTGAATAATTACACAAGTACTCAAGCCCCCCCCCCCCCCCCCCCCCACACACACACATATACACCCCCTCTGAGCTAATCTAAAACAATTCCAATACATAATAAACGGAATAACAATTGCTGAAACCGTCGATATTTTTAAGCTTTCCGCTATTGCACCGCGGAAATCTTGCAAAAAGCCTAGGTACAATTCAAAACCTTACATACATCATTTACATGTCCGTTTGTTATGCATTACAAAGATATAACGCAGTCTCAGAAAGTTAACCTTTCACTGTCTGATGAGAAGGTTAACGTCAAAATATATAGGATCACGTAGAAAGGGTACAAAATAACATTATGCTAATTTGAATGAGTAATTTGTTCGATAATCATTTTTTGGCCATTGACAAAATGAATGTAGGAAAACAAGTCACTGGAAAAAAGTCATGGAAAAACGTTTTCAGTGACTTTTTTTCGTGACTTTATTTCCCTTAATTTCTCCTGAGACTTTTTTTTCCGGTGAGTTGTGTTGGAATTTATTGTTTTACTTATTGCAAGATGAAATAAAAATAAATCGACTCAAATGTTTTGTCGTTTTCGGTAAATCCCTGATAGTGCCATTGTTGTTGGTGTTGCTTCGTAGAGCTCCACCGCTAACTGTTCTGCGAACTGGATAACCAAGAACGATTGAGCGATTAAAAGTTGTCACTAAAATTCTAAAAGTTTGGATGCAACTTTACTCATTTGTGTTAACTCCATCAGTGTCAGAATATCATTGTCTACGCATATATGGCTAGTATATTACCGCCGCACTGAGAAAGAAATGTTGCCATTGGTGTCTCCGGATAGCTCATTCGATTAGTAGCGTCGTAAACTTCTGATTTCCTACATAGGGATCGAATCCCTTTGGCGACACCAGTAAAATGTCGATAATTGATAAATCTATCTTCACTCCTGCATCGGCATGTTTCAATGGTGTGATTGTCACCTTCCAGGCACGATGGTTTCACAAGGCATTTTCCGACCAAACATCGAGAACTGCTGTGGCTCCCCCACGACTACCATCACCACTAGGCAGTCGGTGTCTAAGAAGCAGCATTGGTTAGGCAATCATAATTGCTTCACCTGACGTCTGTTTCTTGCAAGCCACATAGATTAGGAAACAATTAAAAACATACCATGGCCTTAGCATGCATGTGATCGATGCACAAGATTAAAATAAGATCTGTGTACGATTTTTTAAATTGAAAAACTTCAGACACCTTCAGAAAAACTTATAAAACATGGTACGAAAGTTATCAAACACCTTTGATCACGTAAGGTAGTAGAAGTATAGGGTTTTCTCCAACTAAGTTGGACAGCCTTGAGATACCCCCTAGAAATCGATTAAAGTTTCTCGTCTACCGTATATCGTAACTCAGAATAAGTTGGAAATGTCTACTAGGACAAACTAAGATCAAGATCTACGAAAAAACATTATCAACGTCAGATTCACACAATGGCGGATTTAGAGGGGGTTCGGGAAGTTCGGTTGAACCCCCCTCTAGGACCAAATTGTTTATTTATGAAAAATCTGATATAATGAACCCCCTCTTGATGGACTTGAACCCCCCTTCCAGAAATCTTGGATCCGCCCCTGGGAACAGCTGATATGCGTCTTTGTTTTCGCATAGTCCAAAATCCAGTTTTCTCATGACGCGGCTATTTTGTAAGCGGCATCTCACATGCTTATAAACGTATCTATCTTCAGGTTTAGTGTGTTATACGGTGGGTAAAGTTGTGCACACAAGCGTTACAGGGGTGCTGGGGAAAGACGTTGTTCTGCCGTGTACGATACCAGAGTCAAAGCCAGTGGTAATGTTCACTTTCTTCGCATAACCTAGCCATTGAAAAGGGAAGACATTATTCAACGCCGAGTCTATCTTTGTCATTTTTTTTCAATTAAGTTTATAAACTTATCGTATATTATGTCTGTTGCTGTTTCATATATTAGCTAATCGTAGGTACTTTAAAGAAATATAGAAAGAAACTCCTTCCATTGTAATTACAGAAAGAATGGGAGAGTCGAAAACAAGGCAAAATAGCTAGGAACGGACACGTGTTAAAGCGAAAACACAAGTTCAGTCTGTTACCATCCCGGTTCAATGGCGACTGGAGCCTCAAGATCAGTAATATCATGGTTGGCGACGAGGACTCCTATCAGTGTATTGCAGGGTTTGACAGGACCAGAGTTACACTTACTGTTGAAGGTAGTATTGGCAACATAATGCCAATGTATATATGATATTTATCTCGGATCCAAATTATACTATATATAATCTGAAGTCATATGGTCATTGCAATTTGGTAAGTGTTGAAAACGTTGCATTCAAAACAAAAATGGCGAAATTCAAATATCGTAGCCTAAATACTGATCATCTGAACACACAGTTGAAGAACAAAACTGACTATTCTGACCAGCGACTGAGGGAATCACAATGGAATTGTTGGCAATAAGCACGGCTTTACCGATATGATGCGTAACCAAGGGCGCAACCTCGCCGCTAGACTTATAAAGTCGATGAGATGATGTCTTTTTCTATATGGGTCATTATAAAAAAATGGAGTAATCCTTGTCCCTGATGGTTTATTCGCATGCGCGATGTCCGAGGTTTGCTTTTTCCATGTATAATATTATTATCCGCGGTGCTTTACTAGAACCACACGCGATTTCACGTTTCCGAGTATATTTGTAAAAAAGATATGCAAGAAGTGCTATTTTATCGATTTTTACCGTGTCCCCGGGTCAGGGTGAGTAGTTTTATTTGTTTCCATTGCAAAAGAAGCTTGACAGATATCATATTTGCTGTGACCATCTATTGCATATAATGTTATTGAAGTCAAATTCAAAAATCATATGATATATAAAGTGCTAGTTAAGAGTGGGGGCACATATATAGTGTTGTCCCTGGAAAACGTATCAGTGCTGTCACTATTATTGAAAATCGATTTTGACCAGAGATCGCAGAAATCGCATAAACTGAAATACAAGTACTCCCTATAATCAGAAGGGAGCGAACGATAAAACAATGCTACATGCATAGCCAAATGACCTGATTACGATAACGCAAATTGCATTTAAAACATAAAAAATGTGTCAGACTTTTACAAAAGGCCAATATATATATTGTTTCGTCTGGATATTAGCTTCCAGAGTAAAGATATGCGACAACATAATCGCATAAACTTCCATAGATACACTCCCTAGAATGGAAGAAAAGTGATACATGTATAAAGAAATGACCTGACTACACGAATGCAAAATGCATTTCAAACACGAAAATTGCATGAAACACTTTTACATGGCCAGAAAATATTTTTCTTTATCCGGATATCCTTCAGAGTAAAGTCATGCGAGAACTAAAAACGCATAAACTGACAAACATGCACTCCCCAGAACTGAATGGGAGCAAATCATACAGGTATAGAGAAGTACTCAGAATACGAGAATGCAAAATGTATTTAAAATACGAAAATTGTTTGAAACGTTTACAAAAGGCCAATATATATCGTACGCACAAACACAGAAATGTGGGTTGAGATTTCCGCCGCGGCTGGCTGCTAATTGGGCGTGTGGCCATCTGTGAGGCATAGTGAGACTTCTTCTCCGGTCAGACACCTACACCCCCACTTATAACTGTTATAACTTAGGCACCCAGGTTCTGCCCAAGGTAGGCACTCCCTAACTGGCATTATGGACCTTCGGGTTCAGCCAGGGTTGAAGACCCTCACTATGCTGATTCTAACAGCATAAATGTGCGTTTTCTGGTAACAAACCCTTACCCAAAAAACAACATGTAGATTTTATGCTGACACACCGTGTTGCTGTAGAATCAATCTCAACATGGTCAATTAGCGGCAAACATCAAAAGATCTTATGATAATTTAGCAAAAGAAGCCGCGAATGTGTTAATTAAACACGTGCATTATAAGGATCAGGACGGACGAGAGCAGACAATTTGAAAATAGTCAGAGGTAAACCTTTGACCGATGCACACCTCTTTCAAAGAGAACTACGGGTACCAACCCCGAGCTGAAGCAAATGAATAATACGGGTACCAACCCCGTAAGCTTCAAGGAACAAATTATCGTAACAATCTCATTTTGTTTAATTCGATAATTTGGTAAACGTGTGCTTAAAATAGTATAGAATACGAATGCTTTTAAGTGTCCGCACCAATACATGTAAGTTTCGTATAGTTCTTACGATGCTAAATGCAAGCATAACACATGCTTCATGAGCCGAAACATGCTATTGATATTTGAGTTCTATCTGCACATGCAACTGAGTTGGTTCATTCGCAGCTTAACTAGTCAAATAGGCACTTTTAGCCCAAACGATTGTCAAATGACCGTCTTGGTACATGTAGAGACATAGCACGTTTTTGAAAACTCTATATCAAACAAAAACATTCATAAGAGAGTGTCGTACTCGTTATGTCTTTATTTGCAACTGATGAAGGGAAGATGACTTCCCGAAATCGCGATTTTGCTTGATCTGGATATTGTCTTCCAGAGTAAAGACATGCGACTACAGAAATCGCATAAACTGAAATACAAGTACTCCCTATAATCAGAAGGGAGCGAACGATAAAACGATGCAACATGCATAGCCAAATGACCTGATTACGATAACGCAAATTGCATTTAAAACATAAAAATGTGTCAGACTTTTACAAAAGGCCAATATATATATTGTTTCGTCTGGATATTAGCTTCCAGAGTAAAGATATGCGACAACATAATCGCATTAACTTCCATAGATACACTCCCTAGAATGGAAGAAAAGTGATACATGTATAAAGAAATGACCTGACTACACGAATGCAAAATGCATTTCAAACACGAAAATTGCATGAAACACTTTTACATGGCCAGAAAATATTTTTCTTTATCCGGATATCCTTCAGAGTAAAGTCATGCGAGAACTAAAAACGCATAAACTGACAAACATGCACTCCCCAGAACTGAATGGGAGCAAATCATACATGTATAGAGAAGTACTCAGAATACGAGAATGCAAAATGTATTTAAAATACGAAAATTGTTTGAAACGTTTACAAAATGCCAATATATATTGTATGCACAAACACAGAAATGTGGGTTGAGATTTCCGCCGCGGTTGGCTGCTAACTGGGCGTGTGGCCATCTGTGAGGCATAGTGAGACTTCTTCTCCGGTCAGACACCTACACCCCCACTTATAACTGTTTATTCTTATTATTTTTTTTTTGTCTTTTTCGTCTGGTTGTGATCGCTATGTAGAAAATGATGATGAATGCTGCAACATAACTTTTCTAGACCTCATATTACCAACTTTATGGAAAATGTTGCTGATTTTTTACAGTTTCGTCTGGCTGTGAAACGAATACTTATGCTGCAAACAAGACTTTTGTATCCCACCCATAACATAGCTTAAGGACAAAGGTTCCCTGCCAACAGTAAAGGTGTCCATAGACTGGGTAATAGGTGGGACAAAAAACGTCTGTTTGTGATGACATCATCTTATAGTGCTCATAGACAGACTTTAATAACGAAAACGAGAGACCGAATTGTGCCGTAGCTCACCTTAGTGATCTGCTCATCAGTGTAAGCTTCAAGATAGACGATGAAACTCTGAAGCCTTGTCCCTGTATGAACAATAGACAATGGGTGGCAAAAAGTTTCGCTGCAGCCAACTTGACCTTTTTTTTTTAACCTTTATTTTTATTATTATTTTTTTCTTCTTTTGCTGCTGCTGCTGCTGCTGCTGCTGCTGCAATAGATTCACTGCTAACTTTACTGAGCTGTCAGTAGCACTTTACCGATCCGTACTGTAGTTATTGCACTTTTTTCTGCCGCCTTCATTAGTAAATTAGTAATTTAAAGTAAGCCTGCATCATTTGATATTTAATTGTATCAGAATTGAAGTTTTAAACTTGAAACGAAAAACAGAGTCATACAACAAGAATGTTTACCAGGCATTTACTTTAGGGAATTTTCAATATGGTCATGCATAAATACAGTCATGTAGTACAGAATACTTTTTTCTATGACAGTATGTGTTTACCCATCATTTCCAGTGCATGAGGTTTAATTTTGACACTGATTGGTTCAACAATAACAAGTGGGTCAAAGTAACAGTGCAAGTGAGAACTACCTATTTTTAAATGTAATGGTCAACTTTGTCATTGTCAATCAAAAATTGACAGGCTCCGCCCTGCACATTGAAAAAAATCGGACTATACGAATCATTTTCTCAGATCAAAACAATCGCGTTTTGTAGACGACACCAAGCTGAAGAAGTAATGATAAAAAACTTTTGAACAAATCGCATTACTCCGTTCCTACACCATAAAGAAATGTCAAAATTGGAGTGGGAATTTTACAAGCATCAGTACTATCACGTGCATTTTGCCGCTTCTTGCAAATATCACATACATTTTAAAACCATGACTGAATTTCAACTTAGGAGCAGTTAGAATAGACATGCAAAGTTTTCATCCTGCATTCTGTTGTTAGTCATTAGAATTAAATTTCTGTGTGAAACTCAGTACTGTCACGGATCAGTGCTGTCACGGTCGTGACAGTAATGATGTGACAGCACTGAGTTGACTTCTGTCAGCACGTGTGGATTCAGGTAATTTCCTAGGCTGACAAGAGTTAGGTCGCCTTTCACGAGAGGGTCTCAGCTACTAACGCCAGCAGCAGCCAGAAGTGGCCAATTCATATTGCCTTGAAAATCGTTTGAGGTGTGTGTGAGTGATACAAAACTACAAATTCAAAATGCTTCGTCGACCACGGTAAACAATTAGCCCCGGGGGTGGTACTCCCATACTGATATTTAGACAGTTTGTGTATGTCGCGCGATAAATGCCCTTTTTGGCAGTCCATTCCAAATTAGATTACCCCTTTTCAGTAAAAAAGACATTTTAAGCCCCCACTTTATACGGAAAAATCGCCTTTTTGTTTAAAACGCCATCCCTTTCCTCGAGGGGTGGGAGGGGCAACTCGGGGTAATGCAAGTACGGATGTGCCGTAAAACCTACCAAATTCATACACCTCGAAAAAAGGGACCCGGTAATATACACACTAGGGGTCTATGGTACATGAAAATACGAAAATTTTAACCTTTTCTGACGCATGTGTCTTTCAGTGTGTTTGTAAGTTGCATACCATTACGAAAATGTGTTACCCATGCAATATACAGAGATTTTTTAGCTTTAAAAATTGAAGAAAAAAATATATCTGATTGTCAAATTTTAGAAACAAAATGAAGTAACATTGTATACCCCATTGTACCCTGTATACGTCACTACATAAAAGTGGGATTTAATGGGATGTATGTGAAAGCAAATGTGCAGCTCAGCTGCAAGTTAACCTAAATTTGAGGCCCATCCAAGGGGGTATTAGATCCAAGCTCACTAAAAGAAAAATGACCTTTCTCCCTAGCTCCCTAAAAATCTTTTCCTTGCTCCCAGCTTCCTTAAACCAAGAGTGTTCTCTTCTAGTAATCCTCAATTCCCTTCAATTGTTTTCCAGTTTTCCCAAGCTCCCTGAAAACAAAATGGCCGTGGGGAGCGCGGTGGCGTAGTGGTAGAGCGTCGGACTCCGAATCGAAAGGTCCTGGGTACGATCCCCACAGGCGTCACCGTGATGTGTCCTTGGGCAAGACACATTAATTCCCTACAGTACTGGTTAAACTCAGGAAGCGTTGGCTCCGTCCCGACATGACTGAAAAATTGTTGACTGGGACGTTAAGCCCCAACACAAACACAAACAAACAAAATGCCCTGCTACCCAGCTCCCTGAAATCCGTGATAGGGTCCTAAATTTAATGCGGTCTTTTGTCGTGAACTATCCTGGTTGTCTCAGACCTGGTCGAAAGCCCCAAAGACACATTTTCTCATGCTGCTGCTTAAGATGAATAGCGCTTCTACTGCGCTTTACGTGTTACATCGCGTTTGGTTTGCGTGAAGCGAACATGTTTTTTAGAGCATTGGATCTACGCAAAGGTGTCCCTGGTTAGAGCAACAGCAAAGGCTTCGTTGGTTGCTACCTTAAGTGTAAATGGTCAGAAATTAATCATTTCCGCACACATTGGAATGGAAAAGGCGAGATCGGATAATTATCAGTGCTGTCACGACAACATCAGTGCTGTCACGATATCAGTGCTGTCACGGTCATAATTATTTAAAATACTTAAAACGCATCATATAAAAGTAATTGCTTTTGGTATGTTATGATACTATACTGAAATAGTAAACGTTTAGCAGAACTTATTTTTGGTTTAATCCCACAAGATAATGTCTACAAAAATAAAGCGTTTCAGAAACAGAACAAATCACAGTATGTGCATTTTCATTGAAGATCTGTTCCCCGTTAATTCATTGAAAGTATTTACCCAGCTAACAAAACAACGTTGTATAAACGTTGGCGAAACGTTTTATTTTGGTTGTGAAAACGTTTTGATTTTACGTTTAGGAGAGTTTTCTAGGAAAGTTTTCCTAATGTTTTCAAAACGTTTTCGTTCAACGTTGCAGAAAACCTTTCTACAACGTTGCCAAAGCCTTTATACAACCTTCTTGTGACCTTTACAAAACGCAAATGCAACCTTTCTATAGCGTTTCTAGAACATTTTTATAACCTTTCCTAGCAGCCACTTAAACTTGTGGGATTACATCAGGAAAACATGTCCGTGTAATATATACCCCCTTATACCCCACTTTTATATAGAAAAACTGGGGTTTGCAGGGGTATACCTATTTTTCTTATTCAAGTTTGCTCCAAAACATAGATTGTGGGTACTCGTTAGAACCGCCTCGGCGAGGCGGTTCTAACGTGTACCCACAATCTATGTTTTGAGCAAAAATAAGAAAAATATCAAAATTTTTCAGCTGAAAAATTTCAATTTTTTAAGCTAAAAAATCTCTGTTTATCGCATGAGCAAGTTTTCGTAATGATATGGATTGGTTTTAAATGTTTCCAAAACGTATAGGTAGTGTTTAATTTTTCAAACACAGCAAACACATTACTGCAACTGTCATACAACTTCTCAGCCGTGGAATATGTACCACCTCTTCAAGTTTGTTGTCATGAGGATCGCTAATAATAGGCCACCTCTCCCAAACAAACCTGCATGAGGATCGACAAATTCACACAACATACAAAGTGCACTAACCTTTACAATATGTGTGAGCTGACGGAAAAGAAACTTCTTGAAGCACAACCCAGTAAGTGAAGGTACAGTTTATCTCTCAGTAGGACACATGGAAACATTTAAACCAGAACTTTATAAAACAACATAGACTAATTATGATGCTCTGTCATTTTATTTGATATATCTATGAACATCAACGACAGCAATGATATTCCCAAGTGAAGGTCTTTCCATGTCAAACATCCACTCGTGCTATGGCTAACTGAAATAAACATCAAAACATATAAGTAATGTTTCTACTGCACAACGTTCAAAAAACGTTTGCACAACATTTTTAAGTAATAACGTTTAGAGAACATTTTCACAACGTTTTGATTAAACGAAAGTATTTCCTAGATTTTTCTACATAAATGGAAGCTAGATTATCAGAAATCCAGACATATATGCTGAGCTAATCATATACGTAGACGAAGAAGCCAAATATGCACATGTTTCAAGTATAAAGACTTTTCAGAGGATGCAAAAAAACGTGGTCGCGAAATCATATAACAATCACAGTATTCGAAAGAGAGCGCAGTGTTTCAATACTTTAATTTTAGATGATCAATAACATGTGAGAAACATGTATTGACGATTATTTGCAACATCATTTAGAGCAAAATAATAAATAAAACTGATACTTATACTCTGTCACGCCGTTTCGTTTTGTTGCATATTCAAATGGCCGAGAACAAAGGAACCACGTGGTGCGAAGCTAAAGGATTTTGTTTCGAACAAAAAAGATTGAATGGATTGTCGCAAAATGCATGCACCAACAGACAAAAAATGCAAAAGAAAATCGTCTGATAATACGCTTTCCATTCCTAACGCAAAGTATTAATTAAATATACCCTGTGAAGGAAATAAAATAATACGAAGCTGCGGTAAATTTACAGTCATTATAAATGTTGTTGCAGACGTTTGTAAAACGTTATGGAAATGTTTTGTTGTCGAGCTTATTATATCAGAAACAAAAGCTTTGAAATAACTGGCAGCTGTATACTTATCAACAAATAGTTCTGTTTAGGACAAATGCCATTCACAGAAAAGCGGAATTTGTTATGTTAACAAAAACGTTTTCATAACGTTTGCTAATGGTTGATACTTGCATTGCCAATTCACAACCATTTCAAAACGTTTCAGTAACATTTTCCCAACGTTAGGTTTAGCCAAACCTTTATACAACCAAACCGTAATGTTGTCAAAACGTTTTCTGTTTGCTGGGTAAGGTTTGTGTGAACTATTGTTCGTGACAAGTTATATATGCCCCCACTTTCAGATTGGGGAAGTCTTATCAAATGAGCGTTTTACGCAAGAAAGTTTGTTCGTGACAGCACTGATATTTTTTCAAGGGTACCATGCAATTAATTAATGCTGGTGCACTATTTGTTCAGTTAAACTCGGCATATTTTATTTCTATATTCTATATGCTCCTGTTAATAAAACTATCCCATTAAAAAAGAAAAAATGGACAATTAATTTTTTTCGTTTTGCCTTTCTGGATTGCTCCATTTTTGATAATGACCCATATAATCTTAAAATTACATATATGATACCATAGTCCACTCCACTCCAAAGACTCTATTCTTCTTGGTCATGAGTTTGCTTCTCTGACTATCTCATCAGATGTTTCAGTCAGCTTAATGTAAAGTATGGTATGGCATATCAGCATAATATAAAGCTGTAATCAGTCTACCTCGCCGCTAGTTGGGTTTGCTTGGATGGATATACTGCAGTAGACTCTTTGAATTTTTCAGCGGCACCGTATTTTGAAGGACATGATGGAAACATTAAGGAAACTATCATTAGAAATGTCAAGGAAACCACAACTCTGGTATGTGACCCCAAGGGGGTCCCGGTACCGGACAAGACCTGGTATCGGATGGACCAACGGAACAGAAACGAAATGCGTAAGTGGTGACTTGAAAGGATTCTAGAAATACCAAACAGAATTACAATTTGAATGTCTACATAGAAAGAATTAAGCTTTGAACCATTTGCTTGGTATCTGTCTCAAGAGTAAATGTTTCATTTATTTTTTTTTTTTCATTTGAAAGTCTGAACAAACATACTCAATGAAACTTTTTTCGGGAGGGAAGCGTTGACCTCTCCATATGTTTTCAGTATTCTGTCAATCATTTGACGTAATAAGGCCACTAACAACTTTCTATGCTCCTTTTGCTCTTGCATAATTAGCAGCCATATTTGTTTTGGTAATTTAAATATTTTCTTTTTTTAATTACTTTTTGATTCCTTGCAATGATAAGTGAAGGAGAACTAAAATAGTGCATTTATAAATATAAATTAATAAAAAATATGATTTTGAAGCGTCAAAGAATACCTATAAATAGGAAATTCAGTACCACTTCCTGTGTTTACATGTTTTTGGACACTGAACTATAGCCTTTAAATGAATTTTCCTGAGCCAGGTCAGACTTTTCCTGGAAAGAATGATGTCTATATTTTCATAATATATCAAAATTATTTTGAGTCACACTTTTGCTGCGAGAGTCATGGCATGTTTTTGGACCCTACTTTTTGTTTACATAGATGACCATATTTGGAAAGTAAATAAATTATTTTTTTTATTTTGAATCAATTTTTTTTTCAGTTTCTCATTTGCAGACAGAAAATACTTAAAAAAATATGTTAACAACAGAAAGAAAATAAAATTTGATTGTTTAATGACAAAATTTTGTGAATTTCTAACTGTCAGATTTGAATTTGCTTATAAATATTCATGTAATAACCCCTCCTTATTTATCTGAGCATGCTCAGTGATGTTGATTTATTGGAAAATACAGATCTAAAAATAGATTTTGGTGGGATTCCAGCTTTTCAGAGGAGCAAAGACAAAGAAGGAAAAAGTTGTTAGTGAAGGCTCCATATGGGTTTATGAAGGTGCATGTTTCATTACTTTCTCAATGCACGATATTGATTTCCCTTTCTTGGGCCTCAAGCACTTCGAGGCTAGACTACATGTAGGCAAGAGTTTGTTTTGTCGGCCATTTTTGTCACTTTCACTTCGATAAATAAATATTTTTTCTTCACGCTAACGAGATCAGTAAATACGATGCTTATGATAAAATTAAACAGGAGATGTACTTTTAATGATATTAAGTAGTGTTGCTTACAGTTAGTTTCAAATGTTTTAAATTATAAGATTTGGACGAACTCTCTCGTTGCCCTATTTATCGGTTTTTATCGATGGATAACGATCCATGTGAAAATATGTTGTTTCCAATACAGTGTTTTCGTTCACGTCCGCTGTCATAGATGCATGCGGTATCACGATTTGCCGGATTGGACCGAAACTGTCCGAAACGTACCGATATTGTTCGGAACGAACATAGATTATGATAATATCAAAGCTATAAAATATACAAAGCTAATCATGGGTCACCACATAGTAGCATGTGAAGAATTTTATGTGCACAAAATTGTGATTTACTTAGAACGCAAGAAAACCGTACCCGAAGAGTTATTGCACCCTGCATACATGTATCCGTCATGCACCCAGATTTCTTATAGTACGGATTTAGGCTACATCAAACGACGCCAAGTTATTTAAAGGTCAAGTCAACAATTTTTTTAGACATTGTGATGAAACCATTCACGGTTTTAAACACAGTATCTGTTTTATTTAGAATGAAAATGCACTATACGTTACTAAAGGAATCATTCTTCTTGTCGGTGTAGACTTCTATCACAATCTCATATTATTTTAAACTTCCAAATTTCTATTAACCCCTCCGTATAGCATGTTACTAAAAACATGCTATAATTTTCTTGTTTCATTTGAAAGTCTGAACAAACATACTCAATGAAACTGTCAGCGACAATTGTGTGCTGTTGAAACATTCATATTCACAAACCATAAGAATATCCCCCAAGTTGTGAAAACCACTTGGGTATATCGCTACGACATGACCACAGCTGTTTTCTCGGACGACAAAAAATCAGCTAAACAAACAATCTAGTCACAACCTAGTTACCACAGTTAAATGAGCCGCCTCATGGGAAAACCAACAATCTGCATAGGCGAAAACAAAGACGCAGATCAGCTTCGCGGTAACCGCGAAGCTGATCAGCGCCTTTGTTTTCGCTACTCGGATAGTACAATTCCTCCTCTACTTAACACCAAAATTTCAAGCTTCTAGCCTGCTTCTGTAGCTGTACAGGTCGGTTTGTGTCTGACCTGGTCAAAAACCACATTGTTGGTTTTCCCACAAGGCGGCTCAAATGTCAGGAGCATGGGGAGTGCGCAGTGGCCTTGCGGTAGAGCATCGGACTCCGAATCGAGGTGGCCTGGGTTCGATTCCCACGGGCGTCACTGTGTTGTGTTCTTGAACAACACACATTAACTCCACACAGTTAATAAACATGAAGCAGTGGCCCCGTCCCGACATGACTGAAATATTGTTTATTTCCAAAGTCACTCTTTGTTCAAATTTTCGGCCTAGAAACTATACTCTCTTCTTATAATAAATTACATACTGAAATAAGGTTGACCTTACGAGGTCTGTCCCGGGAAATCATAAAGATGTCTGATATTTCGTGAACGGTTCGTTGAAATTTAAAGATATGTTCATGCTTTAAACTACATTTGTACTGAGCAATCTGTGAAAATATTAGTTCAATCGCTTACAAATTGCAAAAGTTATGGAGATTTATAAGATGGTGTATCGGCGTTTACGGCGCACGTTGAAAATCATTTTGCTACGTTTTTGTGGAGGGGTGGTTGAATGTTTTGTGTGCAGTCTCTTTATTAGAGCCTTAATGGTGATGAATATTGTCATCTAAGCATTGACTAAGTCTTCTTAGTTAAATTATAGTCAATAATTTGAGTTATAAATGATAAGTAGAAAAAATAGCATGATCAGTTTCATTTTATATGAGGGAACACTAATTTCATTTTAGACTGAAATAAAACAAAAAGATGTCGCTTGTTTAAATTGACAACAAGAAACGAGCATTTAGAATATTTAAAGAAAAAATGCATCAGAATCATCACAGGATTATTAATGACACAATAGACGGTTGATTTTATAAATCAATTTTGTTAAATATACTTAACTGGAAAGAAAAGCTCAATGGGGAAGGTCTAATCTTACATTACGTCACTATTTTCCAATAAAATAATTGCAGTAGGCTTAAGAAAATTTCTATAAAATCAACGCTGATGATGGAAATTATTTCAAACTTTCAAAAACTTATCTTACATAATTACTAGTGCAACTGATAGTTAGAATGTGTAATATCACCTCAAGTCGCAATTACAGGAACTGTTGAATTTGATCTTGATGAATTCCAAAACACTGTTTTTGACGTGCGCCGTAGACACCTACCCCTCTTGGAATAAATACATATAAATCTGTTGTGTAAGGGGTGATTTCATCCATATTTGTACGAAATGTTTAGTAGATGTATGCAAACAGTTCACATAAATTTCATGAAATTCTGCAGACACATTACTGTTTTATCACAAATGTCTACGTATTTCTGGGACAGACCCCGTTTTTGTAATTTATTGTAAGAAGAGAGTATTGTTTCTTGAAAAAGGCCAAGAGGCCGAAAATTTTAACAAAGAGTGGTTTGGAAATAAATTGTTATAGTTAATTCCCTATGGAATATTCATTAGATATTCTAGTGAAATATTGTTGACTGGGACGTTAAACCTCAAAGTAAATATTTAACTAGAAAAGACAATCAACCTTAAAATGGTTGCCGCTATGTGTTTTCAAAAATCTCCATTTTCAGATTTAGAAGGTCGTGGGCAATCCCTGATTGTTCTAGAAGATGACGGCGCCTCTGAACAGACATATCTCTGTGTAGCTAACAACACACATGGACATGTTACAGCTTCCTTCAAAATTGAAACATTGGGTACGAGATTTTTTACTTCATGTGTTATATATACCATTACGATAACTTGCCCCTGCAAAATACCTAGTTTTTTTAGAAGCAAAAAAAATGAAAATTTCATTGGAAAAAATTTGATTTTTTTTTAAATATTCACACTTGATCCAAAACATGCATTGTGGGTACACGTTAGAACCGCCTCGCCTCCGCCTCGGCGAGGCGGTTCTAACGAGTACCCACATGTTTTCCTGATGCGTTTCGAAAGGCTTATATGGGAGATAAACTGTGTGGCTGACTTGGTGTGAATGGTAAACTGCATCATTTAAATGCCACAACCCAAAGGCATGTATCTCACTAGCTCATTTTCTTTCCGGATATGTACTAGAAAGCATATGTAACAGAAAGCACAATCTTTCAAAATCTCACGGAAAATTAAAGTCTCTAACCACTTTCAGTGACTATACTGCTAGGATTATGCATTGGTCAGAACACCAAGTCAGCTTTTCTAACGCCTCGGATTTTTCGATCGTAGTTCTCCAGATTTCTTTTAAGTAGTCTGTTTGATGTCTTAACTTCAAGCTATGTGATGATCAATTGTTAAAATATTATATGTAAGTAAAATGAACTATCATTGTTGCCCCATTAGTATTAAAAACCTCTTAGAATCTTATTTCAGCTCCTCCAAGAAAAAATCCAAAGAAGCAGCGAGTTCCAGTCTTTGAAACCGCCACCTCAGTAAAGACGACCGTGAAAACTGAGCTGCCAACAAACATGCTGACTACCATGAAAACTAAGCTGCCCACAAACATGCTAACGACCATGAAAACTAACCTGACCACAGACATGCAGAATATAACCGAATTGTCTACGGAGAAACCCCGCCAGAAGTCGCATAACAGCAAAGTTGGAACAGAATCCTCGCTCTCTGGAGCTACTTCAACAAATGCATGGCCGCTATTTCTGAATGCACTGATGTTGATTTCTTGTATATGTCGCAATTGGTACTTGTAAGGTGTAAGAACTCCATTTTACATCAGGAAAACATGTCCGTGCAATGTATACCCCCTTAAACCCAACTTTTATATAGTAAAATTGGGGTTTGCAGGGGTATACCTATTTTTCTTATTTTTGCTCCAAATCACAGATTGTGGGTACTCGTTAGAACCGCCTTGGCGAGGCGGTTCTAACGTGTACCCACAATCTATGTTTTGAGCAAAAATAAGAAAAATATCAACATTTTTCTGATGAAATTTTCAATTTTTACGGCTGAAAAAATCTCTGTATATTGCATGGGCAAGTTTTCGTAATGAACGGCTTTGTACAATTTCATTCCTGCGTTCATTCTTGTGGTTGACATTGCTGACCTCGAAGATTGGTTTGTATAACTTAGTTTTTATGTATCATTTTTCTTCACGATATCGTGTTTCCATGAAATATGGTCACTAAAAGAGCCGGCTTCACAAAGTTGACACAATCACTGCACATTTACACGTGTACTTGTATTAATCAAAGCATCATTAAATCCAGGTTTTAGGTTTGTTGTTTACATGTTTATTGAATTTGTTATCAATTTGTTTCCACTGACCCATTCTTCCTAACCAAAAGAACATTATATGTTATGAAATAGCACATACACACCATCTCGTTTTTTCTTGTAGATAACTATAGTATCGAATATTTTGTTGTCATATATGAATGGTATGGTCTTCTCCCTTGTTTCATGGAACGAGCTTTATTGTGTAGTTACCACCACGTCCGTTATCATAGCCAATTAGTTCCCCCCCACTATCCCATCTAATTTTCACTGTTCCGTCACCATATACCCCAGTTATGATCCCTTGCCCTCCAGGACCACCGTCTTGGTCTCCATAACTCCAGTCCCTACCCCTAACAACTCGGGAACCAATCTTGATCAATGCGGCGAGTTCCGGACCATATTCGGGTACTGGTCCTACCTTCAGATATTGAAGCTGTCTTTTCAGTAGCTCATCTGTAAATGTGTCCGACACTTGAGCCAGTTTCACGTTGATTTGATTGATCTTGTCGGTTCCAGGAAGAAGAGGCTTGAACGACTGGACTTCTAACTCCGTTTTGCCATATTTTATAGGTCTCTTTTTCAGAACAGTTTTAACGGCACTGCTTTCACAAAATTCAATTATGGCGACCTGTTCATCGGCAATTATTTTCACACTTTTCACAAGACCACCTCCTTGTCTCTTTGTTGATTCAAAGAAGACCTCCAGTAGTTCTTCATCCACTGACACAGGAACATTCTTAACAAGTATGGTATTTGTTTCAATCGAATCATCATCATGGCGTGTTGAAACTTGCTTTTGCTGATCACCTCCAATTGAAACGTCTAATTTCGGCGACTGTCCCTCCGCAAAATGGATCCTCGCCGAAAACTCCTCTGTTGTCGCCTCGTTAATGCGTTCGACAAGGCTTGTCTTAACATATCCAAGCAGTTCTTTTGGAACGTCTACCACGGACGAATCTGCACTGTCTGATATTATGTCTTTTTCGCTCGCCATAATCGGTGTTTAAATCCGTTCCATGTAATGTGTATAAATCTTATGACCATTTACTTCCTGTTTCGTTTTTTGAAAAATACACCCAGTGTTATCCTGTATTACCCAGTTTTATCATTATACTTCGACTGCCTTCGACACGAGCTTTGTTGTCATGCACAGTCTGTTTCATTGAAGATATGGAACTGGGCTATGTTGTCAAAATCAAATGAGCCTGTCCATGGGAAAAGGTACAAGTTGGTCACAAAATTCAAACTTTATATTTTTTGCATAAAATAGTAGTTTTGAAAATATTATAAAATTATTTTCAAGCCTTCTTTATATCCCTATTCTTAATAGAACACTTTAATGATGGTATCAATCGAGATCACCGTGGTGACGTTTTTACATGCATCTTTAAATTTTAGAGAAGACGTTTTATTTTTAAAACTATGTTAGAGAACGTTTCAGGTATCAGTGACCTTATTGGAATCATAGGTGATGTATTATTATACTCGTCGAGTTGGATGTTGGAACCAATAAGTTATTTAAATGTTTGGCAGTTTTATATGAAATTATATTGTTTCCATGGCAACATTGGTTGATTTTGGTATATTGGCAGAAATTGTGTTATAATATACAATTATTGACTTCAATTTCGGTAGATATAAGGATTTATTACCTAATTACATCAAAAATTGTATAGAAATGGTTATTTGTTATTTTCATCTATTCCAGTAACTATTGTCAATACTTTGAAACAGAACCAGGCAATAGAATATTCTATTGCCTGGCCAGTGATCAGTCTATTGCCTGGTCATGTGATATGCCATATATGACTGCAATGTAACAATGTAACAACATGAAATAGTACAAGGCAATAGAAAATTCTATTGCCTGCCCAGCAGTCTATTGCCTGGTCACATGATAAGTCACATGACTATATAGATGTAATTAGATAATAAAACAGTTATTTCAAGCTTAAATAGGCAATAGTGCAAAACATCTTCGCCTCGGACAATAGCCTGCCAAGTCGGTACCTGCACCTCGGGGAAAATATTTTGCACTATTGCCAGCTGAAGCATGAAATAACTGTATAAAATATCTACCGAAATTGAAGTCAATAACTGTTTTGTTATAATGAAGCATTCATGACGACAGCCCAGCAGGGTTGAAAATTTATTTACCATACGGGATTTCCCATGTGGCAAATACCGGTATTTACCGGGATGGGAAATACTCTAAAATTAGGGAAGCTTGTTTACAAATGATATTTTGAAACTGTTGTGAGTTCATTATAATAAATAGTCTTATAATATATAACTATTTTTAGTAGAATTATAACAAAATGTTCAGAGCATCAAGTACAGTATGTGATGCATATGTCAACTAATAAAAATGTACAAGTATGCATTGATCAGGAAAATGCGCATTCCGAAACCGGGATTCCCACTCCAAAAACCGAGGTGGGAAAAAAGTAAATTGACAATAAGGTACTTATACTAAGAAAACATATCGTAAGCCGAGTGAGCAGCTATTTCCCAATTGGTGGCCACTAAATTGAGGCGCTCTAGAGCACTATTTAATTGCTTTACCGAAAAACTGTAGTGTATATATGCAACTCTGTAAATTCCGTACTGATAATCATAAGCTCCAAGTCGAAACAGGCAGATGGGATGACATAGCACATAACGAAAGGACATGCACTTTATGTAATTCTGACGTTGGTGACAAATTTCATTATTTGTTTACATGTCCCTCTTTTGAAAATGAGCGAAAATTGTATTTGAAACAATATTTTTATAGGCGACCAAATATATTAAAGTTTTCCGAGCTGATTTCTTCTAGAAACACGACCAGGTTGAAAATGCTTTCTAAATTTGCTGACCGCATAATGAAGAAATTTTCATGATGTCATCTAGATTTATACATGATATGACATTGCATTCATATCGCTGAAAGTCATTTTTGTTATTATTTTGCTCTGTGACAATTATGAACTGTCAGTTTTCTTTTGTTCACTCCATGTTTGTGTTTGTAGCTTTTTCCGGTAAACCAGCATTGTAAGTTAAGTAAGTAAATTTCGAACATTTTGCGTACCGAAAGTGTTTTACGTCATCTTACATAATATATTGTACTTTGTTTTACATGTTTTCTCTTATGCCACATACATGTATGTGGCCTGAGAATGTAATTTCGTGAATAAAGTTCTGTTCTGTTCTGTTCTGTAACAGCTGACGCTGCAAACAAATAAGTGCAACGCTGCATTGATTAATATTAAACACTTTTCTCTGCAAATTAAGTAAAATTGGTCACTAAAAAGTTAATGTAAATAATAATACTAGCTTAAAGCACACTTTGGTAAAGCACAAGAGTAATAGTCACATAGAAGGTCAATGGTGTATAAAAATATCAAGAATCTTTAAGAAAACAATATGAGAATGCAGTGGCTGATGATATAGTGAATGCACCCTTCATATTGAGTGGTAAATTCATGAGAATACCAGAATTCCCATCGGGGTGGAAAATAACCATAATTCTCGGGAATCTGCCAACCATGCAGCCTACAGTTGTTAAATAAAAAATAAAACTGAGATCCTTTAAGAATGGTGAACATATTAGTAAGTAAGTAAGTAAGTAAGCTCTTTATTTAGAGAGGGTAACACGGTTGGCTAAGCCAATCTTCCCCGAGGCCCTCGAAACATATATACACACATATCAATATTAATGAGAAAGCGGTTGGAAAATGCCAAACCAAATAATTACATTTCCATTTTTGTCATTTCATGATTTGGTTTCAACGTCAAAATAAAATACTTCTATTGGTTTTCCATAACTTTCCCATACGTACAATACCAATACAAATGTATGAATGACTTGAATCAGAGAAAGCAGACCATAAGAAAGTTGAAAGTGAGCGACAAGCAGGAAATGATACATAAAAAACTAAAGTCCCACACTAAAAACTCGGGAGAGAATATACCAAAATATCAAGGAGGCACTGATACAAAGAACATCCGGTAAGCCGAATTATTACCTTAGTTAACTAAATATATAAATACGCACATAAAAGGAAATAGAACTAGAAATAAGTGTTTGTAAAACACTATGCCCCCAACTGTATGCTTGCCTCTAACCTGGCACAGTTTATATGATTCATTTATTTCATTATTTTTAATGAAAATCATGTAACCTGTGCACAAATAGCAAGCTTGAGGGCTAACAGTGATGACAGATGCACACTTAAAAATGGAGTTAAAATTTCACAATTCCGTAATTCTGTCAAAATTTGACAGAAAATCCTCAACAGTTAATCAGATAATCTAATCCTCAGCCCCAACCAGTATGCCAAATATCAAGGCTCTAGCTCGCATACGTTTTTAGATATCTTGCACACAAGATTTTCAAATTTTGTTTCCAAAGGGACATAACTCAAAAAGGGGGCATAACTCGGACATGAAAAAAATTACGGGTCTACTATTTTTTCATGAGGAGTCAGTGAATGAAATTTCAAAACCCTAGCATTTACCGTTTAAAAGTTTCAAATTTCACCGAAAAGTGGAAAAATCAATCAAAATTTCAAAGTTCCGTAATTTTGTCAAAATTTTGGGTAAAGTTCTGAAACGTTAATCAGGTGATCTACTATTCAGCCCCAACCAGTATACCAAATATCAAGGCTCTAGCTACAATAATTTTTTAGATATCTTGAACACCAGATTTTCAAATATTGTTTTCAAAGGGACATAACTCAGAAAAGGGGCATAACTTGGACATGAAGAAAAAAAAAAAAAAAAAAAAAAAAAAAAAAAACACGGGTCTACTACTTTTTCATGAGGAATCAGTAAATGAAATTTCGAAACCCTAGCATTTACCATTTAAAAGTTTAAAATTTCACCGAAAAGTGGAAAAATCAATCAAAATTTCAAAATTCCGTAATTTTGTCAAAATTTTGGGTAAAGTTCTGAAAAGTTAATCAGGTGATCTACTCCTCAGCTCCAACCAGTTTACCAAATATCAAGGCTCTAGCTCAAATACTTTTTGAGATATCTTGCACACAAGATTTTCAAATTTTCTTTTCAAAGGGACATAACTCAGAAAAGGGGCATTCTATAGAAGACTCTATTTACTTAGCCATGGACACTGGTATCCAGGATATTATTATTACCGGAGATTTTAATTATGATATGCTAAACCCACAACTTTCAGCCAAAATAAACGACCTTTGCGAACAGCTTTCTTTTGAACAAGTAATCGACGAACACACACATTTTACCGAAAAGTCTTCTTCGCTGATAGATATAATTCTTACAAGTAATAAAGACCAAGTTATCTTGAGTGGAGTTGGAGATCCCTTCCTTACACAAGAGCTTCGATACCACTGTCCAGTATATGCATTCCTTAATTTCAGTAAACCTAAGTGTAAATCTTTTCTTCGTAGAACTTGGTCTTACGACCAAGGCAACTATCCTCTTCTGAGAGAAAAAGCTTCGTCAATCATTTGGGAAAACCTTTATGACGCAGATGTTAACAAATATGCTCTTAACATTTCAAATCAAATAATGTCTTTGGCTATGGAATGCATTCCAAATAGATTAACTAGAATAAGACCAGGCGAGCCGTACTGGATTAATACCAGCATTAAATGTTTAATACGGAAACGTAAACGATTATATCGGAAAGCTAAACGGTCTGGCCTTCAGCAACACTGGAATAAATTTAAGAATCTCAGAAATAAAATAACGAAATTAATAAGGGAATCTATGGGGAAACACATAAAAATAATATTGCAAATAAATTAAAAACAGGGTCACCCTCGTCTCGAGACTGGTGGCGTACCCTCAAATCTGTTATTTCTCCTGGTTCTAAACAGTCTCTTCCTTCTCTTGAACATGACGGCAGAACAGTTACAGACGACATAGACAAGGCAAATATCCTTAATGAGTTCTTCAAAAAGCAAACTTTAATTGACGATGACGGGACTGAGTTACCGGACATAACACCTTATGATGTGCACTCGCAACTGGACAATTTAAATATCACCTCTGAAGAAGTCAGATTAGCCTTGAAATCCCTCCCTGTTGGGAAAGCTGCAGGCCCTGATGGGATAAGCAACCGAGTATTACGTGAACTTTCTGTAGAACTGTCTCAACCCTTCTGTAATCTCTTCAACTATTCACTAAGAACTGGTGTATTTCCTGACAACTGGAAGTTATCAAATGTTACTCCAATAGACAAAGGTGGCATTAGCTCTTCTCCTTCAAACTATCGACCTGTATCTCTTCTTTGTAATCCTGAAAAACTGTTCGAACGCGTGGTCTTCAAACATCTATACAATCATTTAAATGAAAACAACATACTATCCCCTTTACAATCTGGCTTTATTCCAGGTGATTCTACAACTAACCAATTAACATATCTTTACAACTTTTTAACTCAAGCTCTTGACTCTGAGAAAGAAGTACGTGTTGTCTTTTGTGATATAAGTAAGGCGTTCGACCGTGTGTGGCATGAGGGTCTCTTACTTAAACTAGAAGCTGCAGGTATATCTGGAAATTTACTTCGATGGTTTCGTTCATACTTGACAAACAGAAAACAGAGAGTAGTTCTTCCTGGTGCAGAGTCTGAATGGACATATATTCGGACTGGCGTTCCACATGGATCGATTCTAGGACCTCTTCTCTTCCTACTATTTATTAACGATATTGTTGCTGAAATTGGCTGTAATATACGTCTCTTTGCGGACGATACAAGCTTATTTATAACTGTAGAAAATCCTGACACTGCTGCAGAACTTTTAAATATTGATCTTGATAAAATTCTTAAGTGGGCTAAAAAATGGCTCGTTTTATTCAATCCTGTTAAAACAGAATCCTTTTTAGCATCTCGTAAACGCATTAAACCTGTACACCCACCACTCTTTATGGAGGGTTCTCAAATTGTCGAAGTGGAATCGCATAAACATTTAGGAATTTTCTTGAGTAATGACTGTACATGGCATAAACATATCGATTATATAAAAGACAAAGCATGGAAAAGGGTAAATGCTATGAGGAAACTTAAATATGAATTTGACAGGAAATCTTTAGAAATAATATATTTTAGTTTTATTAGACCTATTCTGGAATATGGAGACACTATGATATATGGGACAATTGTGCAGATTACGAAAAAGAGGAACTTGATAAAATACAAAATGAGGCAGCTAGGATAGTAACAGGTTGTACTAAATTGGTTTCAATAGAAAATCTTGAATATGAAACAAAATGGGAATCATTAGAAGAAAGACGTAAAAAACATAAATTAACTTTATTTTATAAAATGCATCATAATTTATCTCCTTCATACCTCTCCTCTCTTGTTCCACAACCTGTCAGTGCCGCATCCACTTATAATTTACGTAATTAAAATAATATTCAGAACATACCCGCGCGTACTAAATATTATTATGAGTCCTTTCTTCCCTCAACTATTAGAATTTGGAATGAACTTCCTTTAGTAATACCAGAAACGCTGAGTCTATTATTTCCTTCAAAAGAAAATTAAACCAGGGTAATGTAGCTGTTCCTAAGTATTACTATACACATAACAGAAAGTTGCAAATCTTACACACTCGCCTTAGAACAAACTGTAGCTCACTGAATCATGACCTTTATGAGAAAAAAATTGTAGACTCTCCACTCTGTCAGTGTGGGGGAATAGAAAACACAGCGCACTATTTTTTTATCTTGTCCTTTGTATACCATCCAACGAATCGCACTCACTACCTCTATTACCGCATTTTGTAATCTATCTCTACAAGTAATTTTGTATGGGAACAATACGTTGACAATGCGTGCTAACACCTCTATCTTTGAAGCAGTTCAAAAGTATATACATGATACTCAAAGATTTTGATTTTCTTTGCAAATTGTTTTTACTGCACACCCAACAACCCTCTCTTATATCCTCTCCCATGACTCGTGTATTCTTTCCTTAAAGTTTTTTTTTTTTTCTTGTTCTTCTTATTAACTTCTGAAACTATAATCTCATTGTTTTCTTTTCTTTCAAGTAATCCGTGAAACGATTAGGCGCAAAGCTATAATATACACTAAGTACGAATATTTTGATGATACAGCATGTGAATCCACTATGTAGAGTTAACCTATGTAAATATTTACTCAAGTCATGAAATAACATGGAATAATTATATTGGAGACACAAATCCTATATGCATCGTTCTTTGAACTGATATACTTCTTTATTTGACTTCATACGAACCTCTTTTTCTCTTTTTGATCAAAATCATTTCGTATCTGATATCCAAATGTATCTACATAAACTTTATGTCTGTATAGTAGAACAACTATTACTTTTTGTAACGTAATGCACAATACAATTCAGCAGACTATAAAATGTTAACTTAAAATTAATATCACAACTTTTATCCGTCATTATTAGTGCATAATTAATATCTTTGTTGCAGGAGAGGAGCTAAATAAGCAGTTTGCTTCCGCTCTGATCCTGTTTGACTGTGTATATTCATGTTTGTATTATATGTTATCAGATGAAATAAATATGTTTAAACTAAAAGGGGCATAACTCGGACATGAAAAAAATACGGGTCAACTATTTTCATGAGGAATGTGCATATGAAATTTCAAAACCCTAGCATTCACCGTTCAAAAGTTAACGGACGCACAGACAGACAGACAGACAGACAGACAAGCCGAAAGCAATATGCCCTTTTCAAAGTTTTTCAAAGTTGGGGGCATAACTAAGCGCCTAGCCTCATCCTCAGCTTCTTCAGTAGTCACTTGTGCGGTCGGTCCTCATTGTGAATCTCTAGCAGTCAATGAACCATCACGATCAAACAAAAAAATAGCTCATTCGTTTATAAACGCCATGATTAATTAATCAAAATGAGAACTACACAGAAACAAAATATTGCCCTGAAGTTTCGTTCTCTGCACTTTAAGTAAAATTACCATTAATTTGTTTAAATGGCTCTCGCTGGAGGTACGAGAATGTTGACAATATTTCTAGTTTTCACTTTTGAACCCAATTTAAAAGCGAAGAACTTGACAAAGTGTACAAGATAACATACAAGGTAACCTTAGGTCATACAGTCACTATTCCCATGATTTACTATCTTAGAGGCGCAGCAAAAAATATTACGAATGGAAGCGAATGCTATTTTACGGTTTTGTTTCGTATTCTACGTCGTTACATTAGGATCTGGTGCGGCTGAGCTGCTTCTAAATAATAATTTCGAGTCCGTGAGTTACCATGGAAACTGGTATTGTGCCGGGGGCTGTTCTCTGTCGGCAGATATGGACAGCTACGAGGGTTCACATAGTGTCAAAGTTTCGAACAGGTAAAATTTTTATTTATTTTCTCAAAGGTACCAATGATGGTATTTAGGATATGCTACAGGGACCACATTTTGGTATTTTGCTTTCCCACCTGTAGGCCCACTATCTACGTGTAGCTACCTCCTTGTATAGTGTGTACAAGTCTTGGGGCTTGGAAGGGGCTGGGGGTAGTCCAACAAACTTACGAGGTATGGCAGGAAAGTTCGTAGACACCATTAGTATTTTCAACAGGAAAAGAAATTCAGTCAACATGAATATATCTGGGTTTGCAAAAATATTTCATGAGCAAATATTTACATTTTTCTAAAACTCCTTAGATGAACCATTAGATGTTCATGTGTGTTCATACTTCCATGAATAACATTGTGTCACGCGAGGTGACGTAATCCAAACTTGACGTCAAAAAACATGAATCTCGCCAATCTGATTGGACGTTGTAAACGTCGACGCCGTTCCGCTGTTTGAACACACACTGTGTGTAGATTCTCTGTTTCCTGGTAAATGTGACCGCCTTGGTGATTTTTCAACAAGCGATAGAGAAAAATGAATGTAAATATAAGCAATGAGTTTAATTTTTCTGTTGTTCATGGAGCTATGAACCGCAGTGGGTCGTTAGCAAAGCTTACATGAACCCCTTCGGGGTTCATTCACTTTGCACGCGACCCACTGCGGTTCATAGCTCCATGAACACCAGAAAAATGAAATTCATTTCTTAAATAGACGAAATTTTATGAAGTTCTGGTTAACACGACATCTTCTACAGCCTTTTATGTGCACCTCCCTAACCGGGAGCGGGGCATGGGTCAACGTCTCAGTGACGTTACTTGAAGTTTATTGCTGTCAGTGCTTTATATATTTGTAACAAGTTTAATCGATGTTTCAAGGGTCCTTGGATATCGGTACAATTTTATTATGTGTATCCAGCTGTCAAATGCAGATCTGTGCCAACTGTCCTCAGGTTCTATGATGACCGGTTGAACATACGAAACCATTTTCATTCGCTGAGAATGTAAGACGAGTGCCCTTCCGCCGCCGTTTATCATCTTAGATGATCTATCGAGCATCCAAAAACCAACTCTGCCACTTGTAAACTAGTACCAGACAAGCTGATAGCTTTTATGTTGTTGTTTATACCATTTACATCGTGTTTGCTGGCCATTTCCATAACAAAAGCACACAAATTTATGGTTATCGGCTGTTCTCCGACGTCAAAATTACGCCATTTTTTCAAACATTTTTTTTTCGGACTGCATCTGAAATTTTATTCACAGATATCAAACTGTACTGCCGCGAAGGCCCAAACATTCAGAAAACGTTGTTGATTGAACATTCTTTCAGGATCAAAATATTTTAACGTTACAGCACACTACCGTGTCGTTTCACAAGCAAAATCAGAATGTGGAAATCGTCACATTTTATCACGTTTTGACACCTGTCCCGCACGGCCCTACCCTCAAGCAGAAAAGTGGCCATACCAAGCGTGTTATTACTTCAAATTGCACAAAATTTCTGAAATATAGTCATAAGATATTGCTGCTTGAAATTATGCAAAACGCTTCTTCAACAACGCGTTACTTTTTCTGATAGCTGAAGTGTCTACGAACTTTTCTGCCATACCTCGTACATGTATTTAGTAAAATAAATTTATACATTGGATGATAAAATGTGACTTTGAGGAGAACTTTCAGGAGACTTGCTGAATTCGTCAGTATTTGTGAAAAGTAACCCATCAAAGATTGAAAATATTACACTTTATCACAGAGATCACCGATGGAAGGGATTAACGCAGGATATTCACAGCGCGCAGGCTGGCAAAATATACAAATTGACAGCCTTTATGAAGCTTCTTAATGTTGCCCCAGGACATATGTATGAAGAGGTGGAAACAATTGTTGCCTGTAGCATGCCTAATGGTTAGTTACATTTCATATCATTTGTAGATTTATATATTCAGCCTTCGTTTAAAAATCATTTAGGCAAATCTTTATTGACTACTATTGAGTTCACATCATACAACAAAACAGCTTAGCTTAGCTTGTAGTAGGTAAGTGATTTAAAAATGGCTAAAACTAAACAAAATGTCATTGTCTGCGCATGTCCATATTCTTCGAACACTGGCTACCGATTTATAGATAATGAACAAAATGTATATATGTATATAGAGCCATTTGAAAGTGAAATTGCAATAGCCAGTTGACATGGGATTTTTATTATAGAATAAAATGCTATTAGATCGGATTCATCATTCATAAACTGCATCGTTCTTTTTTTCAGGGCATCAGAAATTCAACTACTGGGGCTCTGTCCCGATGATGCAGGCCGACAATGAATGGTATGAAGTTGGAGGAGTGAAGTTGTTACCACAAGGTATACCGAAACGGCCGGATAACACCATTTAAATTTAAGCCTGTGCGTGAGAAAACCAACAGTTTGGGTTCCGACCAGGTTCGACACAAATCGGCCTGTACAGTCACAGAAGATGGATAGTGGCAGGAAATTTTGGATTCAGAATGTAGAGAAATTGTACTATCCTTGTAGCGAAAACAAAGGCGCTGATCAGCTTCGCAGTTACTGCGAAGCTGATCTGCGCCTTTGTTTTCGCCTATGCAGATTGTTGGTTTTCCCATGCGGCGGCTCATCTCTTAATCTCGCAGACCCCAGGCAAGTGTTTCAGGGTGTTCGCTGCCAATGAAAGATGATTCAAACTTTTTTTCTTCCAATTCCTTGACAACTCAGATTTTCAGAAAAGTTGCAGAAAATGGAGTGAAATAAATTGAAGTTCCTTAGATTTGTTATTTTCACGGCTTGTCCGACGTATACCATCAGTATGTAAGAGCGTAGACGGAATATTTCCATCAGTATTCCGTTAGACCTCTCCCATACACGAGAGAGGAGCGAGGTCACGAAGTGTATAGGAGTGCAGGTTAGCCAGCTGATCTAGTAAGAGCGATGTTTCTTAATGATCACTCGATCATCTCACCGCTGTGTCTGATGTGGGTTCGAGCCCCGCGCTGGCCACATGTGAGACAAGCAAAGTTCTGCTTGCGGGTGTGTCAGGTGGTTTTTCTCGGGGTTCTCCCGTTTTCGCCCCACCTACTAATTGGTCCGTCTCATATGAGCTGAAATAATCTTGAAAGGGACGTAAAACTGAATTTTAAAAAAAGTATGTACTCAAATATAAAATATTAGGAAAATAACTGCAACCATGCAGGAGATATTCAACAAAATAAAAAAAAAAAGTTCAAACATGCCAAATGTTACCAGCGAACATCTTTAATATCTCGCACGTGTAACTATTAGTTCTACATCTACAAGTACATTTTGACTGTTGATGTTCAGTCTTATAGCGGCTTTTTTCATTGCTATCAGGCAGTCACAATTGTCGGATGTATTTTCAAACTACGGGAGGTGTGAACTATCTTGTTGATATGGCCTGTATGACAGAAGTTGTACCTGATCCCAACTGGAAGACACAGGCTGGTATAGACATAGACAGGATCAGAAAGTCGAACATAACTATAAGGTATGGAATGTTTAAAGTGAGCAATGAATAGGAACTGGCGCAATCAGGACCAATGTCCCACCATAAAACAACCAAAATGACGCGTGAATACATGTAAGTAATGATACAAAGACGAACATTTTTTCTCTTTCACTGGGATACCTAACAGTTGAGGATCCACTGGTGGCTAGTGGAAAGAGCATGCTGCATAAGTGATTAAACAAAAATGCTCAGATATTGACGGAACCAACGAATCATGAAATGACATAATTACGAACATGCTGAAAACGGTATGGCCATCCCCTAAAATATCATTTATGAAAAATTATACTTAGTGACAGTTGCATGACAAAGCTAACGGTGAAGGATCTCCGTCCGGATTTGATTATAACGTTACTGAAGACAATTTATCAGTCATTACGGCATCAGGAAAACATGTCCGTGAAATATTTACCCCCTTGAACCCAAATTTTATATAGCAAAACTGGGGTATGTAGGGGTATACCTATTTTTCTTATTTTTGCTCCAAAACATAGATTGTGGGTACTCGTTAGAACCGCCTCGGCGAGGCGGTTCTAACGTGTACCCATAATCTATGTTTTGAGCAAAAATGAGAAAAATATGATTTTTTTTTTTTAGAGGAAATTTTTCAGTTTTCGAAGCTCAAAAAATCTCTATATATTGCATGGGCAAGTTTCGTAATGGGACGAAACCAGAGATTCTTTGGTAGTAGCCATTACAATAGAGGGTAAATGTATCTTGCTCAAGAACACACGCGGATAAGGAAAGGTGCGAACACAGGATCTGTCGAATCGGAGGGCCCCTCCGATTGGACCTCTCTAGATCACTGTATATGTCTTTCTTCACAATTAATATATATTTGTATGCACTCGTGCCATTCTTTTTCATAGTTTGACCGGCCATGGGGTAGGCTCCAGTTCACTTGATGTTGAGGTATGTAGTTTTCAAATACGCATTATGTGTTTAAGTCCGGTTTTAGCTATCCCCAACATAAAAACCAAGCAGTTGTACTTTCATTGCAGTTCAGTGCGCATAAAATTTAAGATATTCTAATTTCACGGGCCCCTAACTAAAATATACATTGTAGAGTCATGATATATACTAGCCAAAAGTTCTAACCGGCCACTTACATTTTATAGATTTTCTTCAAAACTAAAAACAATCTGAATATTCTGTGAACATCTCTAAATATATAGACACTTCATCGACTAAGAGCAATTGAAATAAGTTACAAAATTTACCAAACAGCACGCAGGGTGTTCTGAATATCGATACCCCCCATTTTTAAATTTCGCAAATTTCATTATTTTGTAAGGTGCGACGTTTATAGACTCCAATTTTCATCCTTCAAACTTTTTCATTTCTAAAGATAAACTCATATCGAACATGTTCATGTAAAAACGTTTGATTTTTCGGGCATTATTTTCGTCGCTTTTGAACAAAATGTGAAAAATTACTTTTTTGAAATTAATGGTACTTGTGTTTGGCAAGGCCTCCTTGATGCATGTTTCTGAATTATGCTTAGCTTTTTTATGGCAATCTTTACGGACATATTGCAGTATTCAATAAAGCAAAAATCATTTATACAGTGCTATTGAGTTCGAAAAAAAAAATGATAAAACCTTGATCATGTTGAAAAGGTTTGAAGAATGAAACTGGAATCTATAAACGTCGCCGGTTATAACTTTTGACTAGTACATACGAGGGTTTATCAAAATTATGTGGACTTTTCCCATAACTTGACAACGGTTCAGGCAAACATATTCAAATTTCAGCTGACGATGAACTTGCTTAAATCCACTAGATTCTGAAAGTTTGGTTCATCTTAAGTGTTTTATTAGCAGTTGGTGATGGTTTTGCTTACCCTACCTTCCCTATCACGGAGCACGTCAGAAATGACGTTAAGCTTGGCACTGCAGTATCGCATTTCTTTTGAGTTTACTTCAAACTGGTTTTGCAGATCACAGCCAAACATGCCATGTGTCTTAATGAATCCATAACAAAACATTTATACTTGCTCAAAAATTACGGTGGACCGGTTGTGCACCTACGTTGTTTTGCTTAAGCATACATGTTTGCTTTTTCAGAATGTTTTTAGCAATGTCTGAATTTCATGCAACACAGATCAACCGGCAATATTGAACAATTACCATTTGAAACAAATCTAAAGCCTAGGTTACATTTGCCCTACGATTAACTTGCGATGATCGTACGATGCCATTTTTTGCATTTTCGTGCGGTCTCCGCAGGGTGACCCTACGATGCCCCTACGATTCTACGGGTTCCTACGGCTTTCTACGACTTCCTACGGCTTCCTACGATCTCCGTAGCCTCTACGATTTTGTAGTAGTCTGCACTTTTACAAATTTTAAAAATCGTAAGACCGTAGCCCGTAGACACGTCGTAGGTAGCATCATCGTACGGGCGCCTTACGGAAACCCTGCGATGATCGTGCGGTCACCGCACGAATTTATGATAATTTGGGGACTAAAATAATAAGATAATCGTAGACCTTTAGGGTGATCGTGCAGCATCCGTACGGTTATATCACAAGTTTATTAAAGTCGTACGGACACCTTACATCGTACGGCTATCGTAGGAAGACCGCAAAGAATCGTAAGGACTCCTCACGGCCATTGTGCGGGCTCCCTACGATTTCAACTTAAAGTGTGCGGAGACCCTTTGATTTCCCTACGATCTCCAAACAGTTCCGACTCAGGACATCGAAGAAAGCTAGAACAAGAAATCGAACGATGCCCGTATGAATTGTAAACATCTACGTCGTAGCCCATGATCACATTCGATTTTAAGAAAATCGTAGGGAAATCGCGGACCGAAAAATCGTACAATGATCGGGGCAAATGTAACCTACTAGGCATGACCCCTTGCGCCCTCCCTACGAACACTGTACGATTTTTGTTCCCAAATTATCATAAAAAAATCGTGCGGTGACCGCTCGATTATCGCAGGGTATCCGTACGGTGACCGTATGATGCCCTACGACGTGTCTACGGTCTACGGTCTTACGATTTTAAAATTTGTAATAGTGCAGACTATTACAAGATCGTAGAGGCTACGGAGATCGTAGGAAGTCGTAGAATCGTAGGGGCATCGTAAGGTCACCCTGCGGAGGCCGCACGAAAATGCGAAAAATGGCATCGTACGATCATCGCAAGCTAATCGTAGGCCAAATGTAACCAAGGCATCAGTCAGAAGTCCAAGGGACTCCGTACGATATCCACTAACAGTCTGCGGAGACCCTACGACTACCGTGCGGCCTCCTTGCGTTTTGTATCAAAACGTATAGGGACTCCGTACGGACAACGCACGGGATCCGTACGATATCTACGTACTATCTGCGGAGACATACGTCTGCCGTACGATCGCCTTGCGTTTTTGTATGAGAACGTCGACGAATGGCAGATCAAAAAATCGCACGATGCCCATATGAATTGTTAACACATACGTCGTAGCCCACGATCTCCTACGATGTCTAAAAATCGTAGAGAAAATCGCAGACCGAAAAATCGTACGATGATCGGGGCAAATGTAACCTAGGCTCAATTTCTTATTTGTCGGTAAAACTTCAATGTCATTTGATGAAGCATTACAAATGAAACATTGCATGCACGTTTGAACAAATGGGGCCTAAATAAATATCAGAAATTCATATCCGACCGTCATTTAAAATGTTCTAGCGTCTAAATCATAATGTTAAAAGTCAGCATCAATATGCCCAGTCCAAATTTATTCTCAAATCAAGGCAATACATTAATAATTTTATACAGATTGGTGATTTAAACCATGCTCCAATAGTGGATAAATTTTTAACATACTTTGAGCAGTAATAATGTAGCCCTAAAATGCACATTTTGTGGTTCAAAATCAGTGTTTCTGCGTCGACGCCACTGACGTCATCGGAGTGCTCCATGATGACGAAAGTGGGTGTTTTCATTTCACAATAATTTTGTAATGGATGAAGGGATTGTGATGAAATTTTGCACACTGTTGCATATTACATGTGTCCATGTGGCTGGAAAGTTTGAGTGGAATCGAGTCATATAATCATAAGTTATAAGAAAAGTCCACATAATTTTTGATAACCCCTCGTATTGCTTACTCAAAAGAAGAATTTCTGCATTGCCTAGTACCAGATGACATTTTTAATTGTCTTGTAGCTGGTACAAACAAAACACGACTTTGGATTCGGTTGCGCTATGAGGGCCAGTATGATTGTAGATCCAACACAGACCAACTATATGCAGGCTTTTGTGGACAATTTTGAATGGGCAGTGCCAACAAATGCTCTTAAGTGGGCGAACATGGAATACAATAGGGTAAGAGTTAAATGATTACATTTGGCGATGATTATTGTGTCTTTACTTCATAAAGTGGCTGCTCCAATTTAAATTAAACATTATCCAGATGAGATGTCAATACTGTCACCGTAACATTAAATATTGGAATCATTATTTGGAATAAGTCAAGTACGATATACTTAATGGATTGTTCATACATAAGAATCATACATTTTTCTCATCCGCCACAAACTTGAATTTCAGGGCCACATAAACTACAATACTCCTCTAAATGCTATCAATTTTCTGAGAGGTAAAGGGTGAGTTCTTGTCATTTAAATCATCCATGTACCCTATGCTAGTCAATTTTAATATCCGATAAACTCCATAAAACACTGTAACGATACCTCCGACAGAACCAAAGAAGCCGTCATAAATTGAACAACATTTTTTATAACTTAATATTAAAGCGAGAAATAAATCCCGCCATTCACAGCAGCTATGGAATACATGTACAAAACAACCAAAGATTGTGGTGTCTGTTGGGCCAATTTCTTCATGTTTTACCAGAATAAAGGTCCGAGGTCACAATATGTTTTGGGGTGTTGATGCCAATGTACAGCCATGGGTGAAGGCACTGTCTAAGCCAGACTTGCTCTCGGCCATTGATACACGTATCAAGGGCGTTATAGGACATACGAAAGGATTGTAAGTTTACGTAGCCGTTGGGCTTTAGGAACATGTATTTTAATCTTATATTCTGTAAGTAAGTAAGTATTCTTTATTTCCTCCATAGACAGGAGTGTTACATGTGACATATAGACAATGACAATGACAATGAATAAAAACATACTAGGCAATAAACATATAGACATCAAATACATATTTTACAAATTACATCATAATAAATGACAATACAGAAGCAATCCGATGAAAAAAAAGAGTAAAAGACGACATATAATGTTTCTAAAAATTTGTCATTTATTAAACGCGCATTCTATTTTTAAAACTCTAGAGTCTGAATATTTTCAGTTCGTCGAGCCATAGTTTCTGTTACGTATCATATGCAGTTTGGTAACCAATGTTTTTGAATATTCTCAAACCTCTCTTAACTGAAATTTGTTTTTTTTTTCGACATTGTCACAGAAAAACACTATCTTTATAACGATAACAGACTGGAGCATTGGGACGTCAACAACGAGAATTTACACGGCGATTTCTATGAAACGCATACAGGCAACAAGAACATTACCATGGACATGTTCAGAAAAATCCATTCCCAAGATAGCCATGCGAAGCTGTTCTTGAACGATTATGGAATCGTTGTCAATGCAAATAAAGCTGTTGTAAGTTACTTTTTATGTCCTTTGATTTGAATACATGTAAAAATTTCCAATCTATAAAACACTTTGTACTGATTGAGACACAGAGGGACCCAGCATCATGCAAATATGTCCATATTAAATTGAATACCCCCTTTAACGCCACTTTCATATAGAAAAACTGGGGTTTACAGGGGGAAGACCCTTTTTCTTGATTTTGATCCAACACGTATATTATGGGTACTCGTAAACGAGTACCCAAAATCTATGTTTTGGAGCAAATATACGAAAAATAGGTACACCCCTATGGGGCGGTTTGCCTTTATTACGTCAGGGTGAACATTTGTCACCAACATGACAGGCATATGTATCAGCCGGGTTTCGAACCCGCAACCTCTAGATTGCTAAGCGAATACGCTATCCATTACACAACCGCGGCTGCATACACCCCTGTATACCCCAGTTTTGCTATATAAATATGGGTTTAAGGGGGTATACAGCACGGATGTTATCGTGATGACAGCATCACAGCCCACTTAATCAGTATTTTTGACCACTACATGAACAAATGGTGAGGTTGGAGAAGTGTGAACTAGTTTAAGAGACCCCCACCCCTACACACATACGCACTGGTCAGATATTTATTACAGGACAGCCGCCTCATGGGAAAACCAACAATCTGCATATGCGAAAACAAAGGCGCAGATCAGCTTCGCGGTAACCGCGAAGCTGATCAGCGCCTTTGTTTTCGCTACTCGGATAGTACAATTCCTCCTCTACTTAACTCCAAAATTTCAAGCTTCTAGCCTGCTTCTGTGACTGTACAGGCGGGTTTATGTCGAGCCTGTCCGGAAACCACATTGTTGGTTTTCCCACGAGGCGGCTCAATTTTCATCTGAAATAGCTGGGATAGTATACAACACGGAATTTCAATGATATCAAATATGCAATGTGAAGCCAAAGAACACGAAATTAACGAACTTTTCAGCAGCTGAGTGGCAGTTGAAAACAGTCTCGCAAAAGTACGATATCATTAACGAAATTTTCAGCAGCTGAGTGGCAGTTGAAAACAGTCTCGCAAAAGTACGATATCATTAATTAACAAGTCAAAAAAAAAAAAAAAAAAAAAAACAGAAGGAGCGGGTCGCCGGTTCACCGTTGCTATAAGATCTTGTTTTTTAGCGTTGAGCGCTCCATTGGTAACTGTCGAACGATATTCATATTTCTCAGTTTGGAAAACAGTTTGCTTCAATTGTTAATCTTCGTTTCGCAGTTTCGAAAAGTGTTTTTCAAGTCTCATTCAGATTTACATTGACGTAACGCACAATACTGACCAGTGTCGTCGTTTGCAGCGACGTAAATCAACATTTTAACAAAATTAACTAGTTTCGGCATATTCTGCACGAACTACGTTATAGTTCATACGGCTGCGTTCACATAGAAATATACGGAATACGGTATTCGCTATACGCTATTCGGTAACCGCTATATACGCTATACGGATACGGCGATTCACATAGAAGTAGCACGTGCTTTCAGTGTGCTCTTTTCGTGAGTATGAAAAAAGTTGCGAATTCGGTATTTTGCAAAGACATGAATTCCTCAGAAGAAGAATATATATATTTATTATAGTCTACTGAAGTAATTTGGGTTTTTGAATGCAAGTCTTATAGGGGAAGATGTATTATCGTTTCTTACGCATTAGTAAATACGGTAAATGTTCAGTGAATTGAGCATGATTAGATCGCTTAAGTTCAGGAATTTCGTGAATCTAGAGTGAGTACTGTTCAATGAAGGTATAAATAATGATTGCATAAGTCTCAAGGTCATTCGAGGCTTGACAGACGATACGGAGCAGTTGAGTTAGGTTTTGTGCGCTTGCCCCCCCCCCCCCCTCCCCACCCATATATTTGATATCAAGGTTGTAGTACAGGTTTAAAAGAGCTTGCTCGTTTCCGCTTTTCCAGTAGCGCTTGGTATTCTGCAGTGTACAGTGAAACACAGACCTGTATCTAGTGGTCAGTCCTGATCGAAACTTGAATGTACTAAATGTGATGGGTCGTGTTACGCAAGTCTTGATGTAAATTCAGTTTCTCAAATGTAATTTGTTGTTTTCACCATGATTGTGGCAAAGAGTATGGTATTAAGAACAGTACTGGAAAATAATGCAAGTGGTCCGTTTTTACATTCAGGAGTAAAATACTGTGAATATCGAATGCATAGACAATTTCAGATTATTTTGTTGAAAGTTGTCTCTTTGTTTCAAAGGCACTTGTTCAAATGAGTAATGCTGTTTGAAATGGGCATATTATATCTGTTCAACCTCATGCACTAGGCTTTATGCAATGCATAAAGTAGGGATCACGCGACGTCCATTATAACTTATGATCGATGTTGTAAAGCATTGTTTAATTTCAAAATACCTATGTTACAAAATGTCATATGTAATATGCAATAGTTGAATCAAACCTAAGTTTTTAAGTGAGTTTTTTGAGTACACAGAACTTGGGCAAAAATTTATTAACATGGTGCTTATCACATTTTTCACAATTTTCAGTTATAACTGTTGATTCGAGTCAGAATTTTATTTCTGTTCAATCCCGTAAATCACGACGAAATGTGATCAGTCAGTCTAGATTGTATGTACGAAGCGTAGACAAAGCTTTTGTGTAAAGCTTATACGTGTAAAACGTTAAATGCTATTTTAATTCTTGGTTTTGTTTTAGTTTCCTTTCAGATTTGGCATGTATAGTATACGAGATGGATCTATGTACTTCACACTGTCGGAGAGAGGCACGATAAGGGACCGTATCCAACTTAATGTGTTTAAAGCTATCATAAACACACTTTGAAAAATTTAGCTGGCTGTCAATCGATTGTTTGTGAAATTTGTATTTGAATAAAGATAACGTGCTCCGGTCTGTGCTCGCCATCACACACGTATATGTTGTTGCGTTTTCTATTATGTATCAAGGTATAACGCTGAGAGTATGAATGAAGATGATGTACATGAAATGCTAGATGGTTCAATGGAATTAAGACTGGTTATATGCGTATGTCATATTCATTGTAGTGTTCGTGTTCGATGTGTTATACCTCGTTTCCCAAATAAGGAAGTTAAGATAATAAATAATTTATGTTGCGTCTGAATGAAATGAAAGAGAACATAATGTGCTTTGCCTTTACTAGCCGAGGAGGAGGCGACAATACCTAAGAAAAACAGACGCATATTGGTTGGATGCAGCCTGTGTTGGTCGAATGTAACACAACATTCTAGAATCTCATGAATTATTTCAGCCATCCACTCTCATTGAAAACGTGGAAACTTTCTGATATGCATGCCTTATTTATCATCAATACTAGTAAATTGTGCCCTTTCTGGCGTTGTTCATACATTAAAATCCATACACTCGCCAACTTTTATCCAAATCGAACCAAGGAACTTCGAGAAATTTGACCTGTGACCTAGACGGCATTGTCCTTTCAAAACTAAATCCTCCAATGACACACCCGGGTCCCACCACGTTTGGTGAAGATACTGGGAGGAGTATGGGGACAAAGAAGCAAACAAACAAACGTTACTTGAATTCGAGTATTTTGAGAAGCTATTAAAACAGTGTTTTCTGAGGAAAACTATGTCCCCCAACCGTTTAGTAACTGAAGTGTAGTTACCTTGTGATATGAAGTTTTTCTGTGGAAGACACCATGCCCATCTTGTTCTGTATGGTGTGGTAGTTTAAACTTGTTTTGGACCCTGTCTAAAATTAGGTCACGATCACCAAATTACCTCCTCACAACAATGCTTCTGACATCAATTGGTTTACAAGTTATCGCATCCGAAAGACTAATTTCAACAGTTATGAACTAGTGACCTTGGAAATTAGGTCAAGGTCACCAAAATCTTATCAACTCTGAGCCTCCTCCCAACAATGCTTCTGTGCAAGTTTGGTCAAAATCCATCAGTTTACAAGATATCGCGTCAGAAAGACTAATTTCAACAGTTTTTGACTAGTGACCTTGGAAATTAGGTAAAGATCACCAAAATCTTATCAACTCTGAGCCTCCTCCCAACAATGCTTCTGTGCAAGTTTGGTCAAAATTCATCAATTAGTTTACAAGATATCGTATCGGAAAAACTAATTTCAACAGTTTTTATGGACTCGTGACCTTGAAAATTAGGTCAAGGTCATCAAAATCTAACCAACTCTGAGCCTCCTCCCAACAATGCTTCTGTGCAAGTTTGGTCAAAATCCATCAATTGGTTTACAAGATATTGCGTTGGAAAGACTAATTTGCAACATTTTTTATGGACTCTTGACCTTGAAAATTAGGTCAAGGTCACCAAAATCTAATCAACTCTGAACCTCCCAACAATGCTTCTGTGCAAGTTTGGTCAAAATCCATCAATTGATTTACAAGATATTGCGTTGGAACGACTAATTTCAACATTTTTTATGGACTCGTGACCTTGAAAATTAGGTCAAGGTCATCAAAATCTAATCAACTCTGAGCCTTTTCACAACAATGCTTCTGTGCAAGTTTGGTCAAAATCCATCAATTGGTTTACAAGATATTGCGTTGGAAAGACTAATTTCAACATTTTTTATGGACTCGTGACCTTGAAAATTAGGTCAAGGTCACCAAAATCTTATCAACTCTGAGCCTCCTCCAAACAATGCTTCTGTGCAAGTTTGGTCAAAATCTATCAATTGGTTTACAAGATATTGCGTTGGAAAGACTAATTTCAACATTTTTTATGGACTCGTGACCTTGAAAATTAGGTCAAGGTCACCAAAATCTAATCAACTCTGAACCTCCTGCCAACAATGCTTCTGTGCAAGTTTGGTCAAAATCCATCAATTGGTTTACAAGATATTGCGTTGGAAAGACTAATTTCAACATTTTTTATGGACTCGTGACCTTGAAAATTAGGTCAAGGTCACCAAAATCTAACCAACTCTGAGCCTTTTCGCAACAATGCTTCTGTGCAAGTTTGGTCAAAATCCATCAATTGGTTTACAAGATATTGCGTTGGAAAGACTAATTTCAACATTTTTTATGGACTCGTGACCTTGAAAATTAGGTCAAGGTCACCAAAATCTAACCAACTCTGAGCCTTTTCGCAACAATGCTTCTGTGCAAGTTTGGTCAAAATCCATCAATTGGTTTACAAGATATTGCGTTGGAAAGACTAATTTCAACAGTTTTTATGGACTCGTGACCTTGAAAATTAGGTCAAGGCCACCATAATCTAATCAACTCTGAACCTCCTCCCAACAATGCTCTTGTGCAAGTTTGGTCAAAATCCATTCATTTGACCAAAATCCAATCAACTCTTTCCCCTTTCCCAACCACGTATCTATGTAAGTTTGGTCAAAATCCATCCACTGGTTCAAAAGATATCGCGTTGGAAAGAAGGTACGCGGACGTATACACGAATAGTCTACTCCTATGTGACCGCAGCCTAATGAAAAAGATTTTCAGGCGGTAATATAAGTGGTTCACATAAGATTAAAAGAATCTATGATGGGGTTGAGGCCGAGACAAGGAAATCTCAGGCAAGTTTTCAGATTATTCAAGTCTCATCCGAGGCTCTGCCGAGGATGAGACTAGAATAATCTGAAAACGAGCCTGAGATTTCCGTGTTGAGGCATCAACACCATCATTGATTATTTTTCTCACTCATCACTTAAAGCATTCTGACTCTTAATAGGCTACAAGTGCTATTCAGGCAGCCATTTTGTTTTACATGAGACAATATGCAAATTAACCAATGAAAAAATAAAAAAATATTTTGTATATACACTAACCTTACGTATCAGCATTTTGTTTTGTGTATAAAATTCTCATCAAAATTAAATTTTGAGATTTTTATCAAAGCAGCAGGCTACAATTACTCCAGTAAACTTCCTGAAATTAACATCACTAAGTTTATTTTTGTCACTGACAGTTGGCACCTGGCTTATCATTTCCTTATATGGAAGTACACATGAAGATGTACATTTCTATTGGCTAAATACAGAAATGATTAAAGGCATTTTGAGACAGCTGAAATCTACTAGTATTTAGACAGAAATATCTCAGACAGGCATTTGGTGGCATTTGAAAGGTAAATGAATAAAGCAATAAACAAGATATTTTTCATTTAATTCCGTGCATGCGTTTTAAAGCTACAAATTTTTAAAAACTTGTGATTTTTTTTTCAGACAGTTTTTGGGCAACATCACCATTGACGTCAATGGGAAAGTGGCTTTTTCAAAATTTCCTTCAACTTTAAACTGCTGTACATGAAAAATGCAACGTTGAAACTTTACCAAATAACCTTTATTTATTGCTTTATTCATTTAACTTTCAATTGACACCAAAATCATAAAAATATGTTGACCAGAAGAGGCAGAATAATTTTTCTTGCAAACATGAAAATACATGTAAGTCTATGGAATTTTTCAAAGGTGGCGAATAATTATGTCCACTGATATTAATTTTTTTTTTTTTCTAATGAAAAGTTGCAATATTTACAAATGAAGTTTTCGTAATGTCATATACATTTTGTAGGCTCTAAGAGATCAAGCAAAGAGGTTTCGAGCGGCCGGAGTTCCAATCTATGGCATTGGTATTCAGAGCCACCTTCCCGGACGAGTAGATATAACAGGCCTAAAGGTAACTGAGAAATAAAATAGGATCTGAATTATAAAGCACAGTTGTCTCCAATCTAATAATGAACCAATAATTTCGAGAGTAAGAATAAAGGAGTTCCATTCATGGAATATTGGGTTACAGTTTCGAGTAGGCACTTTTAGTATTTTTTCTTTAAATTGTTAATTTTTGTTTCCTCGTTTCCTCCAGCAACCTTTAGAATATCAGAGATTTTCATGTAGTTTCCCTAACGTAGAGAGGAGCCATTATACGTAAATAAGTTCCATCCTAATAAAAGGAAGAACACATATACCAATCGGCTCCGTCGCGCAAATGACAAATGCAAATTAATAAATGATGCCTTATCAGGAGAGGTGAGAATGGTTTATATGTTTAGGAAGGCCGGGAGCACTAGTGATTATTTTAGGGCATTTAGGGAGCATGCGCAAAATGCTAGAAAACAATTCAGGGATTTGCGGAGATAAAAGCAATATCTTTAGGGAACAGTCAGCTGAGAACCACCATGGAGGGTCTCACAAGTCACATATATTTTCTCCGACCGTGTCTTATTCTAGGCTCGCCTGGATATCGTTGCCGAAGCTGGCCTCCCTATCTGGATAACAGGTACAGTGACCAAGCTTGTATTGTTATTATCATAAACAAATTTTATGAGAAACAGCAGATTTTCGTAAAAATACAAAATGCCAATTGCGGCATAGCCTAACTATCAGCATCAACAATGCCAGCATTTAGTGATGTGTTTTATTTCAAATGTCTCAAACTTGAAAAATCGTTCCTGCCGTAGAGACAAAGTGAAACTGTGACAAACGTTTCAGTACTACTAAGTATTATGGGTGCCATTTAAGCATCAGTAGTTACCCCTTCTATTTTCCCAAATGGTCTCGAAGTAGATTGACATGATTGAATGTTTTACATGCATTCTTGATTTTCCAGACTGGTGGAGATATATTGAGAGCACAAATTCTCTCTGACGTCCTAAACCTATACTTTAGTCACCCTGCCGTAGAGGGGGTGCTACTCTGGGGATTCTGGGACGGCGAAATACACAAAAAGGATGCGGCACTTTTCACAGGACCCAACGTTACAGTAATCACATGTCGTTATATTTTCCGTGTGGTTTATCCCAGCGGGCACATGACGTCATAATGACGTCATATCAACGTCGATGCGACGTCATGACGTCGCATCGACGTCGATCTGACGTCATTACGACGTCATGTGCCTGCTGGGATCATTTGGCGAACCACGTATGATTCCGGACCGTAATCTTATGACGGGATGAGACGAGATCTGTGAATGATTATTTCCTTGAACACAGTCGCCATTCTACTCGTGAACAAGTGGTCATTCTATTTGACATGATGAAGTGTTTTACTGAAACAATTGTCTCATAGTCAGAAAGTCTGATAACTTTAAGTGGTTGTTGTTCAGTTTTTAAGTTTGCATTGTAAATTCGATTAATAAGTCACACATACATAATACCTCTTATGCAAGTTTCTTTCCTTTAACTTTGCGCATGTAAGGAATTTCTGATTTTAATCAAATTTAAATCTTAAACGTCTTGCAGAAAATATGCGTACACTGTGTCAACACATATAGTTTCCTAGATTTATTCTATTTCACAGCCAAATAGAGCCGGGAAAGTGTGGCAAGACCTGGTGAAACACCAATGGCGTACAGCTGTGTCTACATCATTACACGGTCACAGCAAATTCCACGTACGGGGATTTAAGGGGACCTACCAAGTGGTGGTTAAACGCGACGGTCACGTGGTAAAGGCAGAAACTTTCAAACTTGGTAGCTCTGATTTAAATGTGCAAGTTCATTTGGATCATTCATCCAGTAAGTTCATCTCATGGTGCATTGTCAGTCACGTCAATAAATGAGCCGCCGCGTGGGAAAACCAACAATCTGCATATGCGAAAACAAAGACGCAGATCAGCTTCGCGGTAACCGCGAAGCTGATCAGCGCCTTTGTTTTCGCTACTCGGATAGTACAGTTCCTCTTCTACTTAAATCCGAAGTTTCAAGATTCTAACTCTTTTCTGTGACCGTACAGGCCAGTTTGTGTCGGACCTGGTCGGAAACCACATTGTTCGTTTTCCCACGAGATGGCTCAGTGCAGAAAGCCATTTTTGCGTCTTAAGAAAAAGAAAGAAGATACACTGACAGGAAGTGACAGGTTCCAACATATGAGCCGTCTCGTGGGAAAACCAACAATGTGGTTTCCGAACAGGTCCGACACAAACCGGCCTGTACAAGCACAGAAAAGAGCTAGAAGCTTGAAATTTCGGCTTTACGTAGAAGAGGAATTGTACTATCCGAGTAGCGAAAACAAAGGCGCTGATCGGCTTCGCGATTACCGCGAAGCTGATCTGCGTCTTTGTTTTCGCCTATGCAGATTGTTGGTTTTCCCATGAAGGGGGTCATATGTAGTTTTGTGTCTGCATTAATGACGGCAAATGTTTTTTTTTATTATTATTATTTAGAAAGTAAGCAAGAAGTAATAAGAAGTAAACAAGTAAATTGTTCTTTTGTCAAAACTTAAGTTAGGTTTAAATGCCAACATTTCTTCTCTCTCGATTTTTTTTTCATGATAACCACTGACTCTCTGATTTATGGCATTTCAGGTTCACCGTCAATAATTGTTGGATGATGAAGAAGCATTTCAAGTCAACTTTAGTAGCATGCATGCGCATCATTGTAATCTTGTGAATTGTTTGTTTCATTTACTTGTACTTATTGGAATATCATACCGCATACAGGGTTCCAGTAACTATTTTGTGGTTGACGTTTTTCTTCTTTTTCCTGTGTCTTGACTCTTGACGAATGTTGACAATACTTGTTAATTGTTGACAGAACTGCTAATAAATGCTAATAAAAAGGTCCGTAGAATTGCGTATCCATTGACGCTAAACATGACATTTCCGAGGAATATTTTATATATATATATCTACATGTTGCGTACGTGTTTGTCATTTTTCTGAAGAAAAAAATTGTTGCGTTCTGATAAAGGCACGAGAGACGAAAACTCAACGATTTCTTTAAATATACAGGAGTTCTTTGGTTTAACAGGAAAACGGTAAACACATTTTGCATCCATATTTCCATTTTTATGTTCTAGAAAACAGATTTTAACATAAAATAAAATTAGATCGATTTCACCTTTTACTTTTCTGTTCTTGTTTTATTATCTCCTTATTTTCCGTAGTTTCTTTTTTAAACAACTGAAATTTATTCTTTAGTACATGTACATACACAACATACCTCTTAGAAAATAACATTCACTGTTCGAGTTGACTTATCACTTTTTCTTGCTTACAGTGTGCCATTTTTGGAGTTGAAAGAGACCTTACATTCCAAGCATTTGGTGTAAATTTTTATCAGCATAAAAGCACAGGACGATGGGGAACGGAATCGGGAGTCAGCAACTGCCTAAGTCAGAAGTCAGGTCCAGCAAAACGAATTGTCACGAATTCAAGGAAATCGAGGTACGGATGAACACCGCTGAAACACACAAAGAAACCTTCACGAAAAGGCCTTCAAAACGACCTTTATGTCTCTCAGAATCAGGACAGTTTGACGAGTTTGTGACAGCGCTTCTGACACCAGATAATGATCTTCCAAGCATGGTTCCTTTGAGGAGACAAAAAAGTAACTTCAATGAATGGGACATTGGTGGACATGTGGAACGGCTTAATGCAGTATCTGCATCTCGCAGTAGGTCGAATAGTTACTCCATCAAACTGAAAGACAGAAGGCGAAGCTTGCTGTTCGATATTGAAATTTTATAGACAAGTGCGCCTGCTTGTTATTAAAACGTTTCATCTGACACGAGTTAGACTGTGACGAAAAGCAAAAAATTGGGTGGATGCTCATGGTGACCATTTAGTTTAGAACACGGAACAAATATTTGAGCCACCTCGATTTATTGCATCTTTTCTTCTTTTCTTTAAAAAAAAAATAAATAAAAAATCACAACCGAACTGTACACATTTAGTGCATAGTACTATTTGTTTCGAAATTGCACCCAATTCTTAATCCCATGCGTACTGGCCATGAACTTGAGCGTTCGATGATCGTATTCTTTGGAAATTCAATCGTATGCTTTTGTGTCCTTCTTAAGACGTATGAAATATATTCATATAAACGCCATGATTCCATATCATATAAAATGTTTGGGAAATCAGCATTAACCTCTATTACGGCCCGTATGCGTAACCAAACGTAGTATTACTTACGAGGGGTGATCGGAAAGTACGAGTATAAAAATGTTCTCATTTCTTTAGCTTTTATTATTTCGAGATACAATTTCATCATAGTATGCAGCAATATATATGCAGTTATTCCATTGCAACAACGCCTGCATTATATGCACACGTGCGTTGCAGCTGTCGTTATGGAAACACTGCCTAACGTTATGCGGCGCAACGTAACGTCGAAGCTCTATTCTTTCAAAATACTTCATAGCACCGGTTTTGATTGCGTATGCCCACATTTTGTTTAATACGTATTAACTACAACGTACACGGCTTATGTTTGTAAAGTTACGAGGGTTTTATCGAATGGATATGTCTCTAAGAGTTTCGCAAATACCGACTTGTCAAATAGACAAATTAAACTGTTAAGATTTTCGACAATGTTGCATTTTCGCGAAGTCATTTTTACAAGTTTATAGGGATTAACTGCAATGTCGAAACGTTTTTATTCTTGACATTGTCTCTACTAGTTATGGTTTATGTCAGTCTTTTTATCATTTCGTTGAACAAGGTGTTGAATTTAACTTTACAAAATGAAATGGAAATTCTAGCATATTTTAGGCTTACCTGTTTAATTCAATTTCACCTTATTAGTAGATAAAGCATCAGAATGCCGTATGTTTACGAAAAATGGTCAACCAATGTTAGAAAATTATTTTTCATGAAAAAATGTCGACCGACCTTACCAAACCCCAAAGTACGCTTAGAAAATCAACCCAGGGGTACAGATGCGCCGGGTCATGTGAAGTGACGTCATTACGCTGTCTCGTGCATGAACGTCTGACGTCATTGTTTTAAAATGACAGTGGAATTCAATTACAAAAGGATCAATGTTTATTCGTACTAAATTTCATATCAATCGATTGACGCAAACTTATTTTACAGCATTTTTATACGTACTTTCCGATCACTCCTCGTAGTTAAATCGTAGTAGGGCGTGTCAATACGAAGTGATACCTAGTAATACCTGCTGAAACCTACTGAAACCTATCAAAACGTAGGATAACACGTAGCAAGTCGTAGTAAAACGTATTGAAACGTAGTCCCTGCGTATTGATACGTAGAGTTCCACCGGGTTGTAATTTACGTTTTAGTACGTATTTGTTACGTATGTACTACATTTTACTACGATTCGACTACGCTTTGCTACGTTTTACTACGTTTTACTAGGTATAAGCTACGTAAATCAGAGTGCCACGTTCGAACTGTTTTTTTAGTTCGAACGTGGCATGGGCCAGGTATATAGTCGTATATAGCCGTATGAAATACGTTCCACTTCGTTGTAATACGTTTTACTACGTATATTGCCGTATTGCTACGTTTCAGAAACGTAGTAAAACGTAGGCCTCGAAACGTGACAGTGTGACTGTAGCTTACACTATGAGCTTATAGGATCTTATGGGGTAACACATTCGACAGCACGTCGTTGTCAGTCGTTTTTAAAGATATCCGCTCAAACTTCCGCTGGAGCATCCATACATACATGTGAAAATGGTTTACCACTGACCGTCCCAAACTCGAGGTCCGAATGTGATAATTCTGATGCGATTTCTTGCGTTTTTCTCTTTCTTTCTTTCTTTCTTTCTTTCTTTCTTTCTTTCTTTCTTTCTTTCTTTAAATAAGTCTTTCTTTCTTTAAATAAGTCGTATCGGCAGCCAGAGTCACGGGATGGATGTGCGACTTGTATGGCAAGCCGTTTTACTATTTATTCAAGAAAACAGATATCTATATACAATATTAGATATCTTGTTTAATATATAAGATATCTTCTTTATTTCATTAGATATCTAATATAAAGAAGATATCTTATATAAATATTAAGATATCTTATTTATAATACTAGATATCTAAATTGCCAATTAAGATATCTAATATACTAAAATAGATATCTACTTAGATATATAAGATATCTAATTTGCTATATAAGATATCTAAAATAACAAATAAGATATCTAAATTGCTATAATAGATATCTTATTTGAGAAATTGATTAAGATATCTTAATTAGAAATCTAGATATCTTATTTAGTAATTAAGATGTCTTATTTATCAATTTAGATATCTTATATAACAAAAGAGATATCTTAAATAGAAAATTAGATATCTATTTGTTTTATCTAAATAAGATATCTAAATAAGCATATAAGATATCTATAATAGTAAATTAGATATCTATATTTGTTAATAAGATATCTTTATTGACATTTTAGATATCTATTATTTTATATAAGATATCTTAAATACATTGACAAATAAGATATCTTAAATGTTAAAATAGATATCTTAATTGATAAATTAGATATCTTAAATTATTATGTAGATATCTTGTATTCTATATTAGATATCTTATTTTGTTTAACAATTAAGATATCTTGTTTAGTATATAAGATATCTTATTTGTTCGCCAAAACTGTAAAATGAAGGCTCCCTACGCTAAAATCTCTTTTTACCCAATCAGAATTCGGTCTCTCTAGCGTGCGGCATTATTGCTAGATTGCTATTCGCTCGATTAACGTTTGAGTGTCTAAGGTAGTAACGCAAGCGGGTCAACTCGGCCTGATACCATCAACTCTTCCCCTGTGACAACTCGGTCCTGTGTCAACTAGGTCGTGTCAGTTCGGCCTGGTGTTGATTGAGTTTATATGATGTTTTTGGTCTTCCTGACTTGTCAGAACGTTTGCCACAGTGTTAGAAATCGATACAAAAGTTAAAACCCATCATTTTTTCAAGAACAAGAGAACTCATCGACACGATTTTTGGGCACAATTAGTGGCAATTCACAGACAGATTTCCAGACATTTCACCGGCACCTCTGATAGACGTTTCTCCCCTGGTCTCCCCCCGCCCCTCTTAGTCGTTCGCCCCAGTAGTCGTTTCGCCCTATTAGTCGGTTCGCCCCTAATATATTTAAGGGTTTTTTTGTTGTATCGAAACCGTTTCCATTTCGTTTTCATTAGGTTCGAGAAACTAAAAACAGTCACCAAAACAGAAAACAGTGAATAATATATATATTTTACTGACCGTTCCAAGACGGCTCTGCTGTGATTCATGTTGGTTGTTTGGTCCTGTCTTCTTTTCTTCTGTGCACTCTTATATGTCTTTAGTTGCAGCTAGCCGGGTGGCCACCTAACTGGGAAAGAGCTTGTCACCTTTGGGCATTTTCAATGGCACATTTGATTGTTCTGAGATGCCCATCAGCCATTTTGGAAGAGGGGAGTGCACTCTATTGAAAACCCTCTAAGGGAGCATCCATTATTTTTCTTTTATTTCGTTTTTCTCTTACTTTATATAAGATATCTAATATGACAATACAGATATCTTATTTATCACATAAATTAAGATATCTTATATACTAATTTAGATATCTTATTTACTAATTAAGATATCTTAATTTTTAATTAAGATATCTAATATACTGAAACAGATATCTTATTTGCCTACGTATATTAGATATCTTAATTATCAATTTAGATATCTTATTTGCTTTATAAGATATCTATTATTTTATAATAGATATCTATTTTAGCATTCAAGATATCTTTTTTATTAAAACAGATATCTATATTAAAAATGTAAAACAGATATCTTATTTAGGAATATTAGATATCTATATAATAATTTAAGATATCTTAATAATTATATTAGATATCTTCATTGGAATATAAGATATCTCATATTTTAAATAAGATATCTTAATTGTGAAATTAAATAAGATATCTACATTTACATATTAGATATCTTTATAAGAATATAAGATATCTATTTTGGTAATATAGATATCTAATATTCTAAATAAGATATCTTATATTCTAATAAAGATATCTATTATACTATTCAAGATATCTCTTTCACATAATAAATAGTAAAACGGCTTGCCATAGACTTGGCCTACATGTAGAGCTGGTATCGTCTGGTTATTAAGTTGTACATTTATTTCCCTCTGATTTTAGGTAAACCATACAATATACTATCTAAATATTTACAAAAAGTAACAAAAAATGTGATATTTTAGATTAATTATGAAAACATTCGTATTTCCAATTTGATGCATTTGGACTATTCATCAAAAAAGTAAATTAGGTAAATATGTAAATATAGAAATTACTGAGTATTAGTGTAAGTAGTATTTGGTTGTTAACGCCATGTTCATTCAAATACATTTGAGCCTGTGCGTGAGAAAACCAACAATTTGGGTTTCCGATCAGATCTGACACAAACCAGCCTGTAAGTTACAAAAATAGCTTGAAGCTTGAAATTTTGGATTTTGGAAGAAGAAGGATCGTATTATCTGTGTAGCGAAAACAAAGTCGCTGATCAGCTTCGCGGTTACCGCGAAGCTGGTCTGCGCCTTTGTTTTCGCATATGCAGATTGTTGGTTTCCTCATGCAGCGGCTCATTTTCATTATGAAATAAAGAGTTGTAGAGCTGTTATCGTCTTGTACTCTGATTTTAGCCATACGACATTTGAGTCGCATCATGAGAAAACTGGATTTTTGCACAGCTGATAAGCGCCTTTGTTTTCGCTACACGGTAGTACAATTCCTTTTCTTTCTAAATCCGAAATTTCTAGCTCCTAGCCTTCCGTGACTGTACGGGCCGATTTGTGTCGCACCTGGTTGGTAACCCAGAAGACAGTTTTTTCGCGTCGCGGCTCATTTGACTTTCGACAACAACTACAGACCCCGTCCCCGAAAGTCCTGATAAATGACTAAACTTTTAGCTCTTTTCGTGAAATGACTGCTTCAATTTTCACGCTTTTCAGGCTTTTTTTTTTTTAAAGGATTTTCATGCTTCGCTCCGGCCTATTCATGTGTGACGGGATAGCATCCCTTGGAAAAATACGTTGGTGCAAACGGCATATTGAGTGCTTGTAATATGCAAATTTCAGACTCGAAACTTTGTGAATCGAGTAAGTGTTTCAAGTATATAGCGCAGTAAACCACTCTTGGTGGATGAGCATGCTTTTCCACCGACGGGGTGCTGTGGCTTGGCTCGGCTGTTCGTTACACATGAAACGGCTAAAAGTCTTTCGACATGACAAATAATCGTGTGGTAAAAGGTGTATGAAGGATTATTTTTTATCAGTCAACAACGGCTAGCAGCGTATCTCAATCTTAAGTTCCCCTGAAACATCCAGGCATAGATACGATGTTCGGCCCGTCGGTGTCCCGTTATACTTCTCCACATCAACTGTCACGTCACGCAGTGAATCGGAGAGCGGGTTAGCTAGCTGATCTCTTTCGTGCCACCACATTTTTTTTTTTTGGATTCAGTTTTACGTCCCTTTCAAACTTTTTCACTCATATCGAGACGAATCAATCGGTAGGTGGGGCGAAAACCGGAGTACCCGGGGAAAAACCACCTGACACACCCGCAAGCAGAACATGGCTTGTCTCATATATGAATTCGTGCCCCGTGCGAGGCGCGAACCCACATCGGTGAGACGATCGAATGATCAAGAGCACTGAAGTCAGCGACCTTAACCACTCGGCCACGGGGGCCTCCTCACCACAAATTGACTAAACTATTGTGAAACATATAAATTAAGGAATGACCAGAACCTATGCAACCCTAAAATCAAGATGGGAAAACCAAATCTACAATCAGGTACTGATACAAAGAGAACATATGGTAAGCTGAGTGAGAAGCTATTTCCTTAAAGGTAGTCACTCAGTTACCTGAATTACTGTTAACTAGATATATGAATATGTACATAAAAGGCACAAACAACAAAAATCAACACCGAAACATTTGACAAATACGTAAATACGTATTTAGCTATTTCATGAAAAGGATGATTTCACAGGCTGGCTGTGGCCTTACAATATTTGTTTCGATTAAGATAGCTAAAGTTGCTCTCTCTGATTATCATACTTTCTTGTAGGCTATTTTGTCAGTTTCCACTTGGTTTTCAGGGACAGTTGTCTGCTTATGATTGTTTTAGTAATTTCCTCGCCATTGCTTCTTACTTTTATGTTACTCGGCCTCATGAACAAATGCCAGACGATTGGCGACAGTCAAATGTAGCCCCGGTATATATGGAAGGTGAGAAATATGATGCAACTAATTATCGACTTTGCATCTGTTGCAAAACTCTATAGTTTATATTGCTGACTACTCTACCGGTAGTCAGTAATATAAACAGCCCTTGAACTGCCAACATGGGCTCCGAAGTCAAAGGTCTTGCGAAACCCAGTTAGTTCAGTTTTATCATGACTTTGTTAGTAATCTGGATCGAGCTGTGAACCGTGGTCACAAGCAAACAGACGTGATTGTCATGGATTGACAAGGTCCCACATAAAAGGTTACTATACAAACTTGACTTTTACGGGATTAGAGGATCTACACATAAGTGGATCTCTGAGCGCTCTTAAAAAGTCGAGCCTCAGATCCAGTCCCGGTTCTATCTGGTGGCCCGCATGGATCGGTCTTGGGACCAGTCCTATTTCTTAATTTCATTAATGATCTTCCGGATAATATCAGGTCATTTGTTCGGCTATTTGCTGATGATTGCGTTTTGTACAGGAACATCAGTCACTATTGGATTGTCAGATTTTGCAAGATGACCTGAATAGCTTGGCCAAATGGGAAACGGATTGGCAAATGAAATTTAACGTTAGCAAATTTCATTCAGTGAGGGTGAACCGGCTTCCCCCAAGCAAGCATATACAGTTCAATTACACACTGCATCAGCAATCATTAGAACAGGTTCAGTCCGCTAAATACCTAGGTTTAACTATCGCAGACATTTCGGAGATAACATGTAAGGCAACCAAGACTGTGGGCTTTCTTCGGCTCAATTTGGCATTGGCACCTAGGCATGGTCGTTCGTCTCTCACTAATTAGAAAGACCATCATTATTTCTTGAATAGGTTCGTGTGTGTTGGTGAGTTCTTTGATGGCTGACTAGGTCAATTCTAACTCTAAACTGTCGGTTGCAAGTAGAGCAAGTCAATGTCATGGAATCAGCTGGTGGCCCATTGGTATTGGCTTTGCGTTCTCTGCGCTTTCTTTCAGCTTCATAGATTCTCTTGTTTTCACAGAGAACTGCTCCTTTGTTGATAAGACCTCGCCACTTTGATCGCTCCTGTGCAGTCTATTCCCAAGACCCAATTGGTATGTCGAAATCCTTCAGAGAGGCTTTGAGATAGATACTTTTATTTCCTCCAATATAAGGAGAGCATAAACAAACAGTACAAATACAAAATACAACATTATACAAGTACAGAATGAAAAAAACAACAACAACAAAAAAAAAAAAAAAAAAAAAAAAAACAGATGAAAATACCAAAACACATATAAATTAAGCAAGGAAAAAAAAAAGGAAAAAGAAAAGAGAATATTACATATACAACATGCCACAAATTTATTGGCATTCTTATAGAGGAGCTCATCTAGCACATCAGTCTGCACCTTAGTTTTGGCTTGCAACATTCTAAGGTTGAATACATTGCCATCACCTGGGCATACTAAAGAAGGTTGCATACAAAACATTGGTTCGTCCTCAACTTGAGTATGCAGCTCCTATTTGGCATCCCTATAATGAAACTCAGACTGCTAAGGTGGAGAAGGTGTAGAGGACTGCAGCAAGATATTCTCCGGTGCAGTGTCTCTTGATAAAGACAAATGCCTGACCCCGGCACCCAACCTAAGGCGAACTCAGGCATCGCATGAATCACAATATACAAGACAATTTGCCTTCAGTGATGCCCTGAAAAATTCATTTCCCCCCAGAACTATTCCGGTTTGAAATAGTCTCCCTTATTCAGTGGTCTCATCCAAGACCATTGAGATCATTGAGGAATTTGATGCTTCGCGTATTTTTAAGAAATATGTCTGAAAATAGGCAAACGAACCCCCCTTCTCTACATTTGAACCCCCTCTTCAGAAATCCTGGATCCGCCCCTGACGTTTTAGTATATACCTTGCAAATAGTTTTAATGGCCCACCACAAATGTTTTCTCCCCTTGACTAAATTCTAAATTAAGCCACCCATCCCACACCTGAGCTGATGATCAGAAATTGATCGACTCGATATCAGTCAGAGGATAGATACATCGGACTGGAGTTAGTGTACGTTGTGGTTCGTTTCGGCAAGTACTTTTACCTGGCTTTATCAGTCATTCAAACGGCGTACATAGATCGTACACAAACAAGTAGACATAGAAAAAAAGAGCAGCCAGTTTTGTCCCATGATTTTCGGTTCAGTCTAATCTTTATTCTTCTTCATTTGCAATTGTTTTCTGTCAGTATATTGTATATTGAGTAAGTCTTATCCTAACATGAATCAACAATGACACAATTTAAAATGGAAGACGAAATGATCTAATAGTCACATATTTCCGCGACATATTCTTTTCATCATACAACAACAACAACAATTCATGATTCTTGCAGATTTCATCAATATAAGTACTTGCTTAAGGCAAGTATGAAACTAGATAGTGATAGTATTGACAGTTCATACTTTCCATGCTGGCACTTTGAACCATTGAGTCATTGATTCAATGTCGGAACGACAGTATCCTGGTCTTATATGTTCTCGATAGTGTAAGAAACTATTCACCACATATTCTAAATGCAATAAACTCACTTGCGATTCTCTGTCTTTGAGGAAAATTACATCTTTCATAGATGTTTAAGTGACAAAATCATGCTGATCGTCATCCCGGAAGTTTTCAGATTTGGCCCTGAACCATGGATACCAAAAATGACCAACCAAATGGCCCATCATATATTGTCGATAGAGTATTGGATATCTGAATTGCCATGCTCAGAGAGACCTAGTCAACTTCAAATCTACGGTAGCACAGTAGGGCATTGTCAATCTAAATTATGAAATGCAAAACATCGCAGAATTGTGCAAACGGACTTTGTTAAATTTGATTTTATGGAGGACTTCATATTTCAGTCAAAGTAAATCAAGCACAAGTGATTTAACAGCATTAATTGGATCACTTTTAAGAACATATATGAAAAATATAACTTGAAATCATCTTTACTACTAACATCTATGTCTTTCAACTCACTCTATAGTCTATAGTCATGAAACATGAACATCAGTGAATAACTGAGTCTACACACCTATTTTCATGAGCAAATAAATCTTTAAAATTTAACCAGTATCAGTTAATTTTCACAACAGGGGCACGTGAATGGGGTTTCTTTTCTAACTACACAGACTGGTTTATAATAAGTTAAATGGACCCAATGATCACATGAGTCACATTGTGCCCAGTTAGTAAGGTGGATTTGATGGATATTTATTTTGTCAGGGCTTACATAAAATCTTTTACATTGGCAGCATTTACTTGCTTCTGGAATTTGAGATTCTGACTCATCATCTGTTGACATGCCATCCTCGTACAGGAGATTTATGTGAGAAGGGCCGGGCTGGGGACTATTAATGGGGCAGGATTGTGGCTTTGGGGAGTTTGCAGACCCTTTGCTTTTAGTGGATGATTGCTTTGGAGCTTTGTTTTGGGATTTCCTTGGGGTTTTGTGGGCTTTCTTTGGGGCTTTATTTTGAGCTGCATCTGGAGTTTTAGTTACGGGTCTTTTCATTTTATCCTGAGCTGACTCTTCAATGTATATTTTCATTCTATTTACTGACTCATCCTCAGTCACTGCTTTTCCACCGACAACACTGCTTATATTCCTGCATTTCTTTTTCTCTACATTCTTGGCTACTACCCCTCCCTGCTGCACAAAAAACTGGTCACACACTTCATTTTCATCAAGTTTTTCATACTGTAATTGTTTGTTCTCAGATGTGGTGTTTGATGTGGTGTTTGATTTGTCATTCTTATTTTCTTTGTTGTTGTTCTCATTGTCATCTTTGTCTGCCATGTCATTGTTATTGTACAGTTTAGATGGTGAGATCTTATTTCCTAGGCTTTCAATTACTTGATCTGGTGTCTTGGCAAATGCAGATCGCAGATTGGTTGGGGACAGTGCAGCAGTGTATGCCTTACAGGCCAGGGAACACACGTCATATCTTGTCACAATCTTGTGTGGTTGAGCCTTGAAAATGTTAGACACTCCTGGTTATATACATGTATCACCTGAAGTGGACCAAAAGACCCAACATCTATAGGCTGTATGATATGAGAACAATGGGGTGGAAGGACAAACAAAATTATGCTGTTGTCACGTGCCCAATCAATCAAGTCAAGAGAAATGTGGCTTTTGTGTCCGTCATACAAAACTGATATGGTCTGTCCTTCACACTCCTGGACATACTTCAAGAAGTGCTCTTTCATGTAGGTCCTAAATACGTCAAGAGTTTGACCATCCACTGGTTGTCATTGTGGCATCCATACCGACGGTCTTTCCATTGAGGAGCTCAGGAACTAACCATTGTCCTGGGAATACGAAGTATGGGGGAATTTGACACCCAAGAGCATTTGCCATTACCTGCACCGATGAGAGTAACAGTTTTGCTTCTTTCAGAGTTCACAGTCTGCAGTTGGTAACCTCTCCCAGCAACATTTGGGGGTTTATATTCAGTGTTAATACCCTTCTCATCTATATTATAAATTGACTGAGGCTTATCTTACAAGTCATACTTGGTGAGGATCCTGTCTAACTCAACAAAATAGTTAGTGATTGATTCTTCAGATGCACACCGTGCTAGCTGTTCAGATAAACTAGATGATTTCACAACATGTAATTCTGGCCAATGTGACATAAAACTGTAAAACCACTGCTTTGATAGATTCTTCTCATCTTCACCATGTTTACCAAGATGCACTGCATAGTCAGATGCCATATTCATCACCTCAGCTCTTGTATAGCCATAACCAACAGCAGCAAGATCCTTGATGTGGGCCACCAACTTCGCTTCTTGCCCTCTTCTAGCTGGGATAACAATGTTTCAGGGCCCGACTTGGTACAGTCTATAGATGTCCGGTTATCCACCCTATCTCTCAATGTTGTCAGAGGAACAGCATACTCTCTGGCTGCCCTGTAGACTGGAGTGCCTTCTTCCTTCACCGCCTGATATGCTCTGACCAGTGCTGTGGGAGAGTAAGCCCTTAATCTGGCCCTTTTGGTAGCTTGTGTAAGATGCAAAAAAGCACAAAATCGTTTTCTAACAGACTGTGACATAAGGCACTATGGTACGTTTATGCTTCCATACTTTTAAATTTCAAGCAAGGCATGCGCAGTTCTCTGACCTATTTATAGGCTGAACCTATACATATGAAGTCTACTGTGCGAAAGTCAGTAAAAAGATATTGTCTTTCAGAACAAACAATTTTATCAAGTTTTGATATACATTGGTTTTCACTGTAAAGTATAAAATAAAACCTCATTTTTACAACCTTAGTTGTCACCTAAACTCATTTTAGATGATCCTTGTGTGTTTTGTAATACTTAAAAATTCATATAAAATATTTGAAATACCATATCTGGGCTAGAGGCGATTCTGTGCTTATTGGGTTTTGCATGCTTGTTACAATGCAACATGCCTACAATAGTCAAATATATTTGCCAAACATTTTGCAGCACATGCAACTTGCAGGTGATCAAAATGAACAGCCCTAGGAGCCTTTTGCGTGCCATGTAAATACATTCTGTACACATTCTTATGTCTCCCCCCGACTTGTCGGGGGGAGACATATTGTTTTTCCCCGTGCGTCTGTCCGTCTGTCTGTCCGTCACAAATCGTGTCCGCTCTATAACTTGAAAACCGTTAAAGATTTTTCAATGAAACTTGGTACACTTGTAAACCACGACGAGACGATGTGTCATGCACAAGAACCATAACTCTAGCTTGAGTATTTGTGGAGTTATTTCCCTTTGATTATTTTCGATACAATTTTGTGTCCGCTGTATAACTTGAAAACCGTTAAGGCTTTTTCAATGAAACTTGGTACACTTGTAGACCACGACGAGACGATGTGTCATGCACAAGAACCATAACTCTGGCTTGAGTATTTTTGGAGTTATTTCCCTTTGATTATTTTCGATACAATTTCGTGTCCGCTGCATAACTTGAAAACCGTTTATAATTATTAAGATTTTTCAATAAAACTTGGTACACTTATTGAGCATGATCAGACGATGTGTCATGCACAAGAACCATAACTCTGGCTTGAGTATTTTATGAGTTATTTCCCTTTGATTATTTTCCATACAATTTCGTGTCCGCTTTATAACTCGAAAATCGTAAGAGTTATTTCAATGAAACTTGGTACACTTATAAAGCACGATGAGATTACGTGCCGTGCTAAAGAACCATAACTCTTGCTTGCATATCTTTGGAATATTTCCCTTTGATTATTTTCCATACAATTTCGTGTCCACCCTATAACTTGAAAACCGTAAGAGAAATTTCAGTGAAACTTGGTTCACTTATAAAGCATGATGAGACGATGTGTCATGCACAAGAATTATAACTCTTGCTTTCATATCTTTGGAGTTATTTCCCTTTGATTATTTTTCCATACAATTTCATGTCCACTCTATAACTTGAAAACCATAAGAAATATTTCAATGAAACTTGGTACACTTATAAAGCACGATGAGATGATGTGTCATGCTAAAGAACCATAACTCTTGCTTGCATATCTTTGAGTTATTTCCCTTTGATTATTTTTCATTCAATTTCGTATCTGCTCTATAACTCAAAAACCATTAGAGATTTTTCAATGAAACATGGTACATTTATAAAGCATGATGCACAAGAATCATTACTCTTGCTTTCATATCTTTGGAGTTATTTCCCTTTGATTATTTACCAAACACTTTCGTGCCCCCTCTATAACTTGAAAACCGTAAGAGATATTTCAATGAAACTTGGTATACTTATAAAACAGAATGACAGGATATGTGATGCGCAAGAACTATAACTCTTGCTTGCATATTTTGGACATGCACGTAGAAAGGGGGGAGACATCAGTTTTCACATAGAAAACAAATTCTAGTTTAGGCTGCTTTTAATAAATGCTGTATATCTCAATAATTCCAACTTTACTAATTCCCTACATTCTGATTGGTTGTTTGGAAGACTTTATACTTCGATAAAAGCAATGCGTAAGAATACTCAGTTTTCACCTTAAAAACGGCGCGTCGTTACGTGATAACGTGACGTTTCTTCTCAAAAACGTTGACGTCATCAAATCTAAACGTCATAAAAACAATGGATGAACACGTTTTGAAGGCGTCAAAATGAATATTTGGAATTTTTATTAACATGGAAGCCTTTTCTTTTAACAGAATATCGTATGGTAAGTGTTTTAATCTTCCTGTTGTGTGTTGAAATTTGATGTTTGAATTTCTAATATTCCGAGCCCCAGTTCAAAATCGACATGTCTTTATATCGGTCCAGACGGCGATATTTTCTCCCAAACGCACAATTTTGTATGAAGGGGAGATGTTTTAAAGCTCCCGCTTTGACAGCCTGCCTATAGCAAGCCAGTTATAGCTTCTATTCATTGCGAGAAGTGGAAATTTTCAAGATGGCTGCCTCATGAAGATCCGTTTTGCTCTATTTTCCTTCCGCTGGCTATAAAAATTTAAATCAATGTAGATAAATGCAGTGTAATGAGACAAAGTTGGAATTATAAGGAATGAATTATTATTTTTGTTGATTTTATCGATGTGTAAACTCAGGCGAATCACTCACAAACTTTTTCATAAAGCCCTTCGGGCTTTATTTAGTTTGTGAGTGATTCGCCTGAGTTTGCACATCGATAAAATCAACAAAAATAAAATTCATTCCTATAATGAAATTGTATGAATTTTAATTATATAATGTTCTTCGTTTTGTGAACCACTTTTCAAATTTTTGGGCACTTTTTAAGACTTTTGGAATGCAAAAACTGACAGGGTCATAATCTTAAATGGATGTACTTAGAGCATGCTGACCTGTCCTCGAGGTTATAAAACTTTTTTCATGCTCAGCTCAGCTGAGACTAAAATTTATCCTGTTCATAAATGTCAAAATGCCAACAACTGTTTGCATTTTAACATGAGTTCTAAACTGTCAATTTAACAGTATCTGAGCTGTTTTGTTATTTATGAGCAGTTGAAATTTTATGCTCAGCTAAGTTGAGCATGAAAAATGTTTTATAACCTAGGGACCAGGTAACTTGACAAACTTTGCACTGCTCATTGACTTTGAAGCTGTGAAATGTCAGAAATCTCGCACAATATTTTTTTGCCTGTAGATGGTTTTGAATCACCGACCTTGGCTTGTTCACATTGAACTCCAGATTTGTAGTTCAAAACCTAAATGTCATTTTTAAAGATTTCAGTGTATTCAATAGCCTCTGATAAATTCTTTGCAATCGACTAGAATAGACTCGGGTGATATTTTGACTCACTTTTCACGCTAGTGATTCATCTTATGCAGGTAGGATATTAACATGCAGACAGTTCTTGACAATGTTTGTATGTAGAAGATGGCACTTGTAAATCTCAGTTCTGATTCTAGATTTTTGCCATCTGAATACTGACGATAACAGAAAGCTCACTGGTTGGTTGGGTGAAGCTAAGCTCTAATTGGGCAAAGTTCAGGCTTCAAGTTCAACACCAACAATAGTCTGAGAAAGAGGACTGTAAACTTTGCCGTAGTTTAATATTCTCATAGTCCTTAATGTGTTTTACATGTATAATAAACAAACAAAAAGAAAAGAAAAAAAAAGAAAAGAATTAAAAGAATAATTCATCTTTCAAATGAGCCGCTGCATGGGAAAACCAACAATCTGCATATGCGAAAACAAAGACGCAGATCAGCTTCGCGGTAACCGCGAAGCTGATCAACGCCTTTGTTTTCGCTACACAGATAGTACACTTCCTCTTAAATCTGAAATTTCAAGCTTCTAGCCTGCTTCTGTGACTGTACAGCCCAGTTTGTGTCAGACCTGGTCGGAACCCAAATTGTTGGTTTTCTCACGCACAGGCTCATTTCAAATTGCTTTTCAGTGGTAAAAAGAGAGTAAGATGACTTTCTACATGACAGAATTATCAGTCTGAGGTGGTGATGTAATTACTATTGTTCATGATAGAAACTTTGGACAGGCTGTAAAGCAGATAAACAAAGAAAGACGATAATGAGCCAGATTGCGCTAACTGGGTTAACTTTCCTTGGTAAGTATACAAATGAGCCGCCTCGTGGGAAAACCAACAATGTGGTTTCCGAACAGGTCTGACACAAACCGGCCTGTACAGCTATAGAAGCAGGCTAGAAGCTTGAAATTTCGGATTTAAGTAGAAGAGGAATTGTACTATCCGAGTAGCGAAAACAAAGGCGCTGATCAGCTTCGCGGTTACCGCGAAGCTGATCTGCGTCTTTGTTTTCGCCTATGCAGATTGTTGGTTTTCCCACGAGGTGGCTCAAATATCAACTAAGCTGCCACATGAGAAAATCTGCCATATCAGGATTTTGTACCAGGGCCATCACACACAGGCCTCTGTGTACAGTCACACAGGAAGGCTAGAATCTTGAATTTTTGGACTTAAAAAGATATTGTAGTACCCATGAAGCAAAAACAAAGGCACTGATTTGCGTCTTTGTTTTTTTGCATGAGCAAAAAGCCACTTTTCTCATGTCATGGCTTATCTACTGTAAATTTAGAAATATTTGCATGACTTTTGTGAATTTTCTCTTTTTTAAATGATCAGGGGGTCCTTTAATTTGTAGGCGGCCCCCGTGGCCAAGTGGTTAAGGCCACTTGATCATTCGATCATCTCACCCCTGTGGGTCGCGCCACGCACGGGGCACAATTCACATGTGGGACAAGCCAAGTTCTGCTTGTGGGTGTGTCAGGTGGTTTTTCCCAGGGTACTCTGGTTTTCGCCCCACCTTCCGATTGATTTATCTCGATATGAGTGAAAAAGCTTGAAAGGGATGTAAAACTGAATAAAAAACAAACAAACTTTAATTTGTAAGCAAGTGCATTCTATAAAGCTTGTAACATCAGGATAACATGTCCATGTTATATATACCCCCTTATACCGCACTTTTATATAGCAAAACTGGTGTATGCAGGGGTATACCTATGTTTCATATTTTTGCTCTAAAACATAGACTGTGGGTACTCGTTAGAACAGCCACAATCTATGTTTTGAGCAAAAATAAGAAAAATGCCAAAAATTTTATACTGAAAATTTTCAATTTTTACAACTTAAGAAAAATTCTGTATATTGCATGGGCAAGTTTTTGTAATTATTAGTGTTAATTTGTAAGAACTTTCAATTTGTCAGGCAACCAATTCACAAATACTTGTAAGTGAATTGAAAAGGGAAAATCACTTTTCTTACATATTTCCTGCACAACAACATCACGAAAACATGCCCATGTAATATACAGATTTTTCTCAAGTTGTAAAAATTGAAAATTTTCAGTAGAATTTTTTTATATTTTAATTATTTTTGACGGAAAGCATAGATTGTGGTACACATTAGAACTGCCTCGACAATTTATGTTTTGGATCAAAAATAAGAAAAATAGGTATACCCTCTATACCCGTTTTACTACATAAAAGGTGCATATAAAGTGGTATATATTACACGTACTTGCTTCCTGATATTAAAATCCTTGATATTTGATGTTTTTTTCGACATGCAGTAAAGGGTTTCCCGTCTGGTGTATGGGTTGGGATTTTGAATTTAATTGTTTCAATCTCGATGCCTTCTATTCTTACTATACATTATACCTTACGTCAGTGCTAAATATATGTACCAAGTCTTTGTAAGCCTCCAGTCTCTTGGGTTTGAAAAATAAATAACTTAACATTTACATTTGAGCCGCGTTGTGAGAAAACTTGATTTTTGCCTGTGTGAAAACAAAGATGCAGATCACCTTCACAGTAACTGCGAAGCTGACCAGAGCCTTTGTTTTCGCTCTATGGATATAGTACAATCCCTGTTCTTCTTAAATCCGAAACTTCAAGCTTCTAGCTGTCTTCTGTGACTGTACAGCCTGGCTTGTGTCAGGCCAAAGGTGCAGATCAGCTGTGTAGTAGCTATACAGCTGATCAGCGCCTTTATTTTCACTACATGGATAGTACAAGCCCTCTTCTTCTTAAATCCGAATTTTCAAGCTTCTAGCCTTTTTTCAGAGACCTTACAGGCCTGTTTGTGTCTGAAACCCCGAAGACAGGTTTTCTCACGACAGGGCTCATATTGCAGCTTTGATATGGACTCCATCTTGGCAGTGTTTTAAAATTAGAAATACACCTACTTAGATGCCATTATAAATATTTTTGATCAGGAATTTAGCAAGGTTTGGGATAAAACACATCCTTTTGTCAGAGCATACATGTATCCAAAACATTGATTGCGGGTACTGGTTAGAACCGCCGCCTGACATCAAGATGGTTCTAACATGTAACCACAATCTATATTTTGAGCAAACATAAGAAGCATACAAAAATGAATAGAATAATAATTTTTCAAATTTAACACCTATAAAAATCTTTGTACAGGCCACCTTCGCTATCTCGAAATCAAGGGGAATGGAGAAACCAATTCGAGTTTTGCGAAGTTTGAGATAAGCAAATTGAGACCAGCCAGTGTTCTTAGAAAATCTCAACTCTTTCACATTCTTGGACTGAGTGGTTTTCCTTTCCACCATGTTTACCACATCGATAGTGATTTCAAACGTATTTTCCCCGACCTGACACATGATTTCAAAACGTTCTTTAACAATGCCAGTGATGAAAGGTTGTGTGTAGATATCATAGATCGATTTTTGACTTCGAAGTTTGACACAGGAAGGGTGAAACTACCCGTACGAAATTGTCCAACAGGAACACAGCAGTATTACCACAGGAAAATGAGACCAGATTCCTGGCAGGAATCCCTTTGACTATTTGATTTTTCTTATAAAGATTACGACAGGAGTCAGTGTGGACTCCCTGTGGAATCTGGAGCGAAATATTTAAATTAGCAGGAATCCTGCCAGGAATATGAACCAGAAATTTTGGCAGGAATCCTGACAGGAATTTCGAGCAGATTCCTGGCAGGAATCCTGTTAGGAATATCGATCCAATTCCTGCTATATGTCTGCATAGAAATGACCTCTTTGAAAACACATGCATATGAAAGTTTTTGAACAAAGGAAATGTAAGGGGCTAGTGTATCATATATCCATAGACGCAGCCATTATATTTTGTTATAAAAATGCTTGTATCAATGAGTAGTAATGATAAATGTCATTTTCAATTACAATTCTAAGAAACTTCCTTAAATAGACTGATTAAAAATTGTACATGATCAGAGGTGGGTGGGGAATATTTTGAAAATGAAAAGCATAAAGAATTTAGTTAATGATTACAAAGATCAATGAATGAATAAAATGGAAGAAAAACATACCTTACTTTTACTAAAAAGTGTTCCTCATTTATTTTTACCAAAATTTGATAGCAAACATAGTGTCAGTACCAAACAAATTGAATAATGACTATCTTGTTTAAAAAAGCCCAACCTCATGGCTTCCTGTGTGTACCACCTAATTGTTTACACATTTATAAAAGACAGATTTAGGTCGGCAGTATTTTTGCCAAGCAGGAATCCTAACAGGAATTTTGTTTATTTTCCACGTGGAAAAGTCAAAAATTCCACGTGGAAAATGCAAGCATCTCACTGTCCTGTTAGGAATCAGGCTGAAAATCAGATTCCACACTGACTCCTGTCTTTGTCCAACTGGACTACCAGTGGAATCCTGTTGAATTTTTCGTACGGGTTAATGTTCTTTTTCTGTGGGGAGCGAATTATCACTTCGACACAGCCGAGTTTTTGTCATAACCGTGTTCGACACAAGCAAGGTTGAAATACAATAACATATAGGGAGAGACACTTGGGAGTGAGGGATCAATTCGACATAAGTGGGGTTTTCGAGACAACCGAGTTTGAGATAGCGCAGGTGGCCTGTATATTGTATGCATGTGTTTTTTAATGTATTTCAGGACTCTTGTGCGTTGTCAACTCCGTTGGTGAGAAATGTATTAAGAATAAAGACTGCCATGGTTATGCGAGATTTAACGGCTATAGATGTTCATACAGACAGTGTATTTGTTCAAAAAAATTTGCGTGTAGTGCCTATGTGAAAACTGCCCAACAAGGTACAGTATTTACAGTATATTATACAATTAATGACTTTTGTGGCATTGGATATGATGTGATATCGATCCGAGAATACCAATATTGACCGAGGCGAAGCCAAGGTCAATATTGGTATTCTCGGGTCAATATCACATCATCCGAGAATACCAATATTGACCGAGGCGAAGCCAAGGTCAATATTGGTATTCTCGGGTCGATATCACATCATATCCAATGCCTCAAAAGTCATTAACTGTTTTATTATATAATTTACGTCAGCTCTAAATTTAGTAACTAATATAGACCTGCCAGCGCTAGCCAGTTAATATGACAATTTTTACGACAAAGTGAGAATGCCAAAGCTTTCTGTTTTATTATATAATTTACGTCACTGTTTTATTATACGTCAGCTCTAAATTTAGTAACTAATATAGACCTGCCAGCACGCGCTAGCCAGTTAATATGACAATTTGAAGACTTGACACGTGAGCGCTTTGGGCCAATGAAAAGCGAGATTTTCAGTAGCTTATATAATAATAAAGCTTATACACCTCAACCACTTTACAGCATGGTTCATTATAACATGGTTTAGATACAACATGGATCATTGATAGAACCCAAGCAGCCATATTACACCAATTATGCTGTATGTGTGCAAATAGGAAAACAGAGCTCAAAAAGTTTTTTTTTAAAAAAAAAGGTTTGGAGTCTTTTGATGCTTTGTTTAAATACTTTATCTGGTTAGCTCACCTGAGCCGAAGGCTCACAGGTGAGCTTATAGTATACCCATGCTCCGGCGTCCGTCCGTCGTCGTCCGTCCGTCCGTCGTCCGTCGTCCACAATTTCAAAGATCTTCTCCTCTGAAACTGCTTGGCCAATCAAAGCCAAACTTCATGTGGAGCATCCTTAGGAAGGGGGAACGAAAGTTTATATAAATGGTTTAGGTCACATGACCAAGATGGCCGCCATGGCTATAAATAGCAAAAACCTTTAAAAATCTTCTTCTCCAGAACCAGTGGGCCGATTTCCATGAAACTTGGTATGTAGCATTGGGGACGCAGGCCCATCATAGTTTATATAAATCATGACCCTAGGATGACCTTGACCTATTTTACGGCAAGGTCAACTTAGGTCGCCAATGCATTTGAATGGGAAAAAATGGTAAAATGCTATTTAATGGGTAAAACTTACTGGGAATAGGCAAATGGACAGAAGATTAATGTTAATGGAAAATTTTACCCCTGGGGGGTTGTCTGCCCCTGCCCTGGGGCTATATACATGTATATGACCATAATATTCAAACATCTTCTTCTCTGAAACCGCTAGGCCAATCAAAGCCAAACTTCATGTGGAGCATCCTTGGGAAGGGGGAAAGAAAGTTTATATAAATGGTCAAGGTCACATGACCAAGATGGCCGCCATGGCTATAAATAGCAAAAACGTTTAAAAATCTTCTTCTTCAGAACCAGAAGGCCTATGATTTTGAAACTTGGTGTGAAGCATCTGGGAATGGAGCTCTACAAAGTCTATATAAATCATGACCCTGGGATGACCTTGACCTATTTTACGGCAAGGTCAACTTAGGTCTCCCATGCATTGGAATGGGGAAAACTAGGAAAATGTAATTAAATGGCAGAAAACTTGCTAGAAATGAGCAAATGGACAGAAGATTTATGTTTAAGAAAATATTTTGGGCCCAGGGGGTTGTCTGCCCCTGCCCCGGGGCTATATACATGTATATAACCATAATATTGAAACATCTTCTTCTCTGAAACTGCTAGGCCAATCAAAGCCAAACTTTTTGTGGAGCATTCTTAAGAAGAGGGAATGAAAGTTTATATAAATGGTCAAGGTCACATGACCAAGATGGCCGCCATGGCTATAAATAGCAAAAATGTTTAAAAATCTTCTTCTTCAGAACCAGAAGGCCTTTGATTTTGAAACTTGGTATGAAGCATCTGGGAATGGAGCTTTACAAAGTTTATATAAATCATGACCCTGGGATGACCTTGACTTATTTTACGGCAAGGTCAACTTAGGTCGCCCATGCATTTGAATGGGATAAAATAGGAAAATGTCATGTAATGGCAGAAAACTTGCTAGGAATGAGCAAATGAACAGAAGATTTATGCTTATGAAAAAACTCTAGGCCCAGGGGCTGTCTGCCCCTGCCCTGGAGCTATATATACATGTAGATGACCATAATATTCAAACAGCTTTTTCTCAGAAACTGCTTAGCCAATCAAAGCCAAACTTTTTGTGGAGCATCCTTAGGAAGAGGAAATGAAAATTTATATAAATGGTCAAGGTAACATGACCAAGATGGCCGCCATGGCTATAATTAGCAAAATTTTTTAAAAGTCTTCTTCTTCAGAACCAGAAGGCCTATGATTTTGAAACTTGGCATGAAGCATTAAGGAACTGAGGTCTACAAAATTTGTATAAATCATGACACTGGGATGACCTTGACCTATTTCACGGCAAGGTCAACTTAGATCGCCCATGCATTTGAATGGAGAAAATTGTTAAAATGTCATTTGAAGGACAAAACTTGCAGTTAATTGGCAAATGGACTGAATTTTTATGATTTGAAAAAGTTCTGACCCTGCCCTAGGGTTATATACATGCATTGTACCACTCTAGTCTAACAAGTTTATTGGTACATGTATATATCTCAGGTCTCAGGTGAGCGTTTACAGGACCATTGGTCCTCTGGTTTTTAAAAAGCACTCAAGATGACAAGAGTTTTGGAATTTCGATTAAGGAACTTAGAATAGAAAAGTCTGTAGCAAGGACAAAAATGTCAACTCTATAGCTGATAAACAGCCATTATATGAGCCGTCCCGTGGGAAAACCAACAATCTCCATAGGCGAAAACAAAGGCGCAGATCAGCTTCGCGGTAACCGCGAAGCTGATCAGCGCCTTTGTTTTCGCTACTCGGATAGTACAATTCCTCCTCTACTTAACTCCAAAATTTCAAGCTTCTAGCTCTTTTCTGTGACTGTAAAGCCTGGTTTGTGTTGAACCTGTTCGGAAACCACATTGTTGGTTTTCTCATGAGGTGGCTTATAATAAAATTTTTACAAAAATCCTGTTTTCCCCATGTGACACAATATAACATCTTTATGTAGATTATTTCTCATTGTCTACTTTACAGAGAATCGTTATAACTGCACAAAACGGGAAGACTGTTTAGCGTACAATGAATATTCTGGAGTGAGCTGTAAAAATGGAGCTTGTGCTTGTATTAGACACTTTGCCTGTGGTGGTAAGTTATTGCCTTGGCTAGGTGGTTCTAACATGTTCCCACAATCAAAGTTTTGAACATAAACATGATCAAAATTTTTCCAATGAAATTTTCAATTTTTACAGCTGAAAACAATCTCTGTGCATGTATATTGCATGGGAAAGTTTTCGTAATGGCTGGAACTGAAACCAGGGTTAAGGGAAAAGGTTACATGGATTTAAAAATGAAATTTTAATTATTAACTTTTAGTGTATGAAATACTTTTGACCTTACTAATTCTTTTGAAGTTTTATCCTGTTTATAGCTTAAATTTTAAGGTCTGTTTTTATAGATTTTTAGCTCGCCTGTACGAAAGTACAGGAAGAGCTATTGCAGTCACCCCGGCGTCGGTGTCGGCGTCGGCGTTGGCGTCTGCGTTGCTCAAATGTTAAAGTTTTGGGTTAAAGTTTTTAGAAGTCTATATCTCTTGAATTTGTAGATGGATCAAGTTGATACTTTGCATGTTGGTAGATATTGGTCTAAAGTTTTATGCTGTAACATCACGACCCACCTGGGTGACCTTGAGGTCAAGGTCACGGACTTCAAAATTTTGCGTTAAAGTTTTTGGTTAAAGTTTTTAGAAGTCTATATCTCTTGAACATGTTGATGGATCAAGTTGATACTTTGCATGTTGGTAGATATTGGTCTGAAGTTTTATGCGGTACCATCACGACCCACCTGGGTGACCTTGAGGTCAAGGTCACAGACTTCAAAATTTTGTGTAAAAGTTTTTGGTTAAAGTTTTTAGAAGTCATATCTCTTGAACATGTTGATGGATAAAGTTGATACTTTGCATGTTGGTAGACATTGGTCTGAAGGTTTATGCGGTACCATCACGACCCACCTGGGTGACCTTGAGGTCAAGGTCACGGACTTAAATATTTTGTGTTTAAGTTTTTGGTTAAAGATTTTAGAAGTCTATATCTTTTGAACATGTTGATGGATCAAGTTCATACTTTGCATGTTGATAGATATTGGTCTGAAGTTTTATGCTGTACCATCACGACCCACCTGAGTGACCTTGAGATCAATGTCATGGGTCATAGATTTTAATAGATTTAGTGGCAAAGCACAAGTCAGGCGAGCTACGCTGTCCTGCGACAGCTCTTATAGATTTTGCTATAGAAATATATGTATTATATAAGAGGTGAAAAATTTTAGCTCACCTGAGCCGTTAGGTTAACAAGTTGACATTATTAGCTCACCTGAGCTGAAGGCTCACAGGTGAGCTTATAGTATACCCATGCTCCGTCGTCCGTCCGTCGTCGTCCGTCCGTCCGTCGTCCACAATTTCAAAGATCTTCTCCTCTGAAACCGCTTGGCCAATCAAAGCCAAACTTCATGTGAAGCATCCTTAGGAAGAGGGAACGAAAGTATATATAAATGGTCCAGGTCACTTGACCAAGATGGCCACCATGGCTATAAATAGCAAAAACCTTTAAAAATCTTCTTCTCCAGAACCAGTGGGCCGATTTCCACGAAACTTGGTATGTAGCAATGGGGACGCGGGCCCATTATAGTTTATATAAATCATGACCCTAGGATGACCTTGACCTTTTTAACGACAAGGTCAACTTAGGTTGCCAATGCTTTTGAATGGGAAAAAATGATAAAATGCTATTTAATGGGTAAAACTTACTGGGAATAGGCAAATGGACAGAAGATTAATGTTAATGGAAAATTTTAGCCCCTGGGTGTTTGTCTGCCCCTGCCCCGGGACTATATACATGTATATGACCATAATATTCAAACATCTTCTTCTCTGAAACCGCTAGGCCAATCATCACCAAACTTCATGTGGAGCGTCCTTGGGAAGGGGGAATGAAAGTTTCTATAAATGGTCAAGGTCACATGACCAAGATGGCCGCCATGGCTATAAATAGCAAAACAGTTAAAAATCTTCTTCTTCAGAACCAGAAGGCCTATGATTTTGAAACTTGGTGTGAAGCATCTTGGAATGGAGCTCTACAAAGTTTATATAAATCATGACCCTGGGATGACCTTGACCTATTTTACGACAAGGTCAACATAGGTCACCCATGCATTGGAATGGCAAAAAATAGGAAAATGTAATCAAATGGCAGAAAACTTGCTAGAAATGAGCAAATGGACAGAAGATTTACGTTTAAGAAAATATTTTGTGCCCAGGGATTGTCTGCCCCTGCCCCGGGGCTATATACATGTATATGACCATAATATTGAATCATCTTCTTCTCTGAAACTGCTAGGCCAATCAAAGCCAAACTTTTTGTGGAGCATCCTTAGGAAGAGGGAATGAAAGTTTGTATAAATGGTTAAGGTCACTTGACCAAGATGGCCGCCATGGCTATAAATAGCAAAAACGTTTAAAAATCTTCTTCTTCAGAACCAGAAGGCCTATGATTTGAAACTTGGTATGAAGCATCTGGGAATGGAGCTCTACAAAGTTTATATAAATTATGAGTATGACCCTGGGATGACCTTGACCTATTTTACAGCAAGGTCAACTTAGGTCTCCCATGCATTTGAATGGGAAAAAATAGAAAAATGTCATGTAATGGCAGAAAACTTGCTAGGAATGAGCAAATGGACAGAAGATTTATGCTTATGAAAATATTCAAGGCCCAGGGGTTGTCTGCCCCTGCCCCGGAGCTTTATACATGTAGATGACCATAATATTCAAACAGCTTTTTCTCAGAAACTGCTTAGCCAATCAAAGCCAAACTTTATGTGGAGCATCCTTAGGAAGAAGAAATGAAAGTGTATATAAATGGTCAAGGTCATGTTATATAAATGGTCAAGGTCACATGACCAAGATGGCCGCCATGGCTATAAATAGCAAACATTTTTAAAAATCTTCTTCTTCAGAACCAGAAGGCCTATGATTTTGAAACTTGGCATGAAGCATTAAGGAATGAAGGTCTACAAAATTTGTATAAATCATGACACTTGGATGACCTTGACCTGTTTCACGGCAAGGTCAACTTAGATCGCCCATGCATTTGAATGGAGAAAATTGTTAAAATGTCATTTGAAGGACAAAACTTGCAGTTAATTGGCAAATGGACTGAATTTTTATGATTTGAAAAAGACATTGACTCCAGGAGTTATTCTGACCCTGCCCTAGGGTTATATACATGCATTGCAACATTCTAGTCTAACAAGTTTATTGGTACATGTATATATCTCAGGTCTCAGGTGAGCGTTTACAGGACCATTGGTCCTCAGGTAGTTTATAGTATACCCATGCTCCGTCGTTGTCGTCGTTCACACTTTTCAGTCATCTTCTTCTCTGAAACCGCTTGGCCTATTAAATTCAAATTTCTTGTGGAGCATCCTTAGGAAGGGGAAACAAAAGTTTATATAAATGGTCCAGGTCACATGACCAAGATGGCTGCCAGGGCTATAAATTATAGCAAAAACCTTTAAAAATCTTCTTCTCCAGAACCAGAAGGCCTATGATTTTGAAACTTGGCATGAAGCATCAGGCAATGGAGCTCTACAAAGTTTATATAAATCATGACCCTTGGATGACCTTGACCTTTTTTACGGCAAGGTCAACTTACGTCACCCATATTTGTGTTTATGAAAATATTTTGGGCCCAGGGGGTTGTCTGCCCCTGCCCCGGGGCAATATGCATGTATATGACCAAAATATTCAAACATCTTCTTCTCTGAAACTGCTTGGCCAATCAAAGCCAAACTTTATGTGGAGCATCCTTAGGAAGAGAGAAAGAAAGTTTGTATAAATGGTCAAGACGGCCACCATGGCTATAAATAGCAGAAACCTTTAAAAATCTTCTTCTTCAGAACCAGAAGGTCTATGATTTTGAAACTTGGTATGAAGCATCTGGGAATGGAACTCTACAAAGATTGTATAAATCATTACCCTGGGATGACCTTGACCTATCATATGGCAAGATCAACTTAGGTCGCCCATGTATTTGAATGGGGAAAAGTAGGAAAATGTCATTTAATGGCAGAAAACTTGCTATGAATGAGCAAATGGACAGAAGATTTATGCTTATGATAATATTTTAGTCCCAGGGGGTTGTCTGACCCTGCCCCGGGGCTATATACATGTGTATGACCAAAATATTCGAACATCTCTAAAACTGCTTGTCCAATCAAAGCCAAACTATTTGTGGAGCATCCTCAGGAAGCGTGAATGAAAGTTTGCATAAATAGTCAAGGTCACATGATCAAGATGGCCACCATGGCTATAAATAACAAGATGGCCACCATGGCTATAAATAACAAAAATTTTAAAAAATCTTCTTCTTCAGAACCATGAGGCCTATGATTTTGAAACTTGGCATGAAGCATCAAGGAATAGAGGTCTACAGAATTTATATAAATCATGACCCTGGGATGACCTTGACCTATTTTATGGCCAGGGCAACTTAGGTCGCCCATGCGTTTGAATGGTGAAAATTGTTAAAATGTCATTTGCAGGGCAAAACTTGCAGTAAATTTTCAAATGGACTGAATTTTCATGATTTGAAAAGACATTGACTCGAGGGGTTATTCTGACCATGCCCTGGGGTTATATACATGCATATTACCATTGTAGTCAAACAAGTTTGTTGGTATATATCTCAGGTCTCGGGTGAGTGTTTATAGGGCCATTGGTCCTCTTGTTATTCTGACCCTGCCCTAGGGTTATATACATGCATTGCAACATTCTAGTCTAACAAGTTTATTGGTACATGTATATATCTCAGGTCTCAGGTGAGCGTTTACAGGACCATTGGTCCTCTGGTAGTTTATAGTATACCCATGCTTCGTCGTTGTCGTTGTCGTTGTCGTCGTTCACACTTTTCAAACATCTTCTTCTCTGAAACTGCTTGGCCAATCAAAGCCAAACTTTATGTGGAGCATCCTTAGGAAGAGAGAAAGAAAGTTTGTATAAATGGTCAAGACGGCCACCATGGCTATAAATAGCAAAAACCTTTAAAAATCTTCTTCTTCAGAACCAGAAGGTCTATGATTTTGAAACTTGGTATGAAGCATCTGGGAATGGAACTCTAAAAAGATTGTATAAATCATTACCCTTGGATGACCTTGACCTATCATATGGCAAGGTTAACTTAGGTCCCCCATGTATTTGAATGGGGAAAAGTAGGAAAATGTCATTTAATGGCAGAAAACTTGCTATGAATGAGCAAATGCACAGAAGATTTATGCTTATGATAATATTTTAGTCCCAGGGGGTTGTCTGACCCTGCCCCGGGGCTATATACATGTGCATGACCAAAATATTCGAACATCTCTAAAACTGCTTGTCCAATCCAAGCCAAACTTTTTGTGGAGCATCCTCAGGAAGAGTGAATGAAAGTTTGCATAAATAGTCAAGGTCACATGATCAAGATGGCCACCATGGCTATAAATAACAAAAATTTTAAAAAATCTTCTTCTTCAGAACCATGAAGCCTATGATTTTGAAACTTGGCATGAAGCATCAAGGAATAGAGGTCTACAGAATTTATATAAATCATGACCCTGGGATGACCTTGACCTATTTTATGGCCAGGGCAACTTAGGTCGCCCATGCGTTTGAATGGTGAAAATTGTTAAAATGTCATTTGCAGGGCAAAACTTGCAGTAAATTTTCAAATGGACTGAATTTTCATGATTTGAAAAGACATTGACTCGAGGGGTTATTCTGACCATGCCCTGGGGTTATATACATGCATATTACCATTGTAGTCAAACAAGTTTGTTGGTATATATCTCAGGTCTCGGGTGAGTGTTTATAGGGCCATTGGTCCTCTTGTTATTCTGACCCTGCCCTAGGGTTATATACATGCATTGCAACATTCTAGTCTAACAAGTTTATTGGTACATGTATATATCTCAGGTCTCAGGTGAGCGTTTACAGGACCATTGGTCCTCTGGTAGTTTATAGTATACCCATGCTTCGTCGTTGTCGTTGTCGTTGTCGTCGTTCACACTTTTCAATCATCTTCTTCTCTGAAACCGCTTGGCCTATTAAATTCAAATTTCATGTGGAGCATCCTTAGGAAGGGGAAACGAAAGTTTATATAAATGGTCCAGGTCACATGACCAAGATGGCTGCCAGGGCTATAAATTATAGCAAAAACCTTTAAAAATCTTCTTCTCCAGAACCAGAAGGCCTATGATTTTGAAACTTGGCATGAAGCATCAGGCAATGGAGCTCTACAAAGTTTATATAAATCATGACCCTTGGATGACCTTGACCTTTTTTACGGCAAGGTCAACTTACGCCCCCCATATTTGTGTTTATGAAAATATTTTGGGCCCAGGGGGTTGTCTGCCCCTGCCCCGGGGCAATATGCATGTATATGACCAAAATATTCAAACATCTTCTTCTCTGAAACTGCTTGGCCAATCAAAGCCAAACTTTATGTGGAGCATCCTTAGGAAGAGAGAAAGAAAGTTTGTATAAATGGTCAAGACGGCCACCATGGCTATAAATAGCAAAAACCTTTAAAAATCTTCTTCTTCAGAACCAGAAGGTCTATGATTTTGAAACTTGGTATGAAGCATCTGGGAATGGAACTCTACAAAGATTGTATAAATCATTACCCTTGGATGACCTTGACCTATCATATGGCAAGGTTAACTTAGGTCGCCCATGTATTTGAATGGGGAAAAGTAGGAAAATGTCATTTAATGGCAGAAAACTTGCTATGAATGAGCAAATGCACAGAAGATTTATGCTTATGATAATATTTTAGTCCCAGGGGGTTGTCTGACCCTGCCCCGGGGCTATATACATGTGAATGACCAAAATATTCGAACATCTCTAAAACTGCTTGTCCAATCCAAGCCAAACTTTTTGTGGAGCATCCTCAGGAAGAGTGAATGAAAGTTTGCATAAATAGTCAAGGTCACATGATCAAGATGGCCACCATGGCTATAAATAACAAAAATTTTAAAAAATCTTCTTCTTCAGAACCATGAAGCCTATGATTTTGAAACTTGGCATGAAGCATCAAGGAATAGAGGTCTACAGAATTTATATAAATCATGACCCTGGGATGACCTTGACCTATTTTATGGCCAGGGCAACTTAGGTCGCCCATGCGTTTGAATGGTGAAAATTGTTAAAATGTCATTTGCAGGGCAAAACTTGCAGTAAATTTTCAAATGGACTGAATTTTCATGATTTGAAAAGACATTGACTCGAGGGGTTATTCTGACCATGCCCTGGGGTTATATACATGCATATTACCATTGTAGTCAAACAAGTTTGTTGGTATATATCTCAGGTCTCGGGTGAGTGTTTATAGGGCCATTGGTCCTCTTGTTATTCTGACCCTGCCCTAGGGTTATATACATGCATTGCAACATTCTAGTCTAACAAGTTTATTGGTACATGTATATATCTCAGGTCTCAGGTGAGCGTTTACAGGACCATTGGTCCTCTGGTAGTTTATAGTATACCCATGCTTCGTCGTTGTCGTTGTCGTTGTCGTCGTTCACACTTTTCAATCATCTTCTTCTCTGAAACCGCTTGGCCTATTAAATTCAAATTTCATGTGGAGCATCCTTAGGAAGGGGAAACGAAAGTTTATATAAATGGTCCAGGTCACATGACCAAGATGGCTGCCAGGGCTATAAATTATAGCAAAAACCTTTAAAAATCTTCTTCTCCAGAACCAGAAGGCCTATGATTTTGAAACTTGGCATGAAGCATCAGGCAATGGAGCTCTACAAAGTTTATATAAATCATGACCCTTGGATGACCTTGACCTTTTTTACGGCAAGGTCAACTTACGTCCCCCATATTTGTGTTTATGAAAATATTTTGGGCCCAGGGGGTTGTCTGCCCCTGCCCCGGGGCAATATGCATGTATATGACCAAAATATTCAAACATCTTCTTCTCTGAAACTGCTTGGCCAATCAAAGCCAAACTTTATGTGGAGCATCCTTAGGAAGAGAGAAAGAAAGTTTGTATAAATGGTCAAGACGGCCACCATGGCTATAAATAGCAAAAACCTTTAAAAATCTTCTTCTTCAGAACCAGAAGGTCTATGATTTTGAAACTTGGTATGAAGCATCTGGGAATAGAACTCTACAAAGATTGTATAAATCATTACCCTTGGATGACCTTGACCTATCATATGGCAAGGTTAACTTAGGTCCCCCATGTATTTGAATGGGGAAAAGTAGGAAAATGTCATTTAATGGCAGAAAACTTGCTATGAATGAGCAAATGCACAGAAGATTTATGCTTATGATAATATTTTAGTCCCAGGGGGTTGTCTGACCCTGCCCCGGGGCTATATACATGTGCATGACCAAAATATTCGAACATCTCTAAAACTGCTTGTCCAATCAAAGCCAAACTTTTTGTGGAGCATCCTCAGGAAGAGTGAATGAAAGTTTGCATAAATAGTCAAGGTCACATGATCAAGATGGCCACCATGGCTATAAATAACAAAAATTTTAAAAAATCTTCTTCTTCAGAACCATGAAGCCTATGATTTTGAAACTTGGCATGAAGCATCAAGGAATAGAGGTCTACAGAATTTATATAAATCATGACCCTGGGATGACCTTGACCTATTTTATGGCCAGGGCAACTTAGGTCGCCCATGCGTTTGAATGGTGAAAATTGTTAAAATGTCATTTGCAGGGCAAAACTTGCAGTAAATTTTCAAATGGACTGAATTTTCATGATTTGAAAAGACATTGACTCGAGGGGTTATTCTGACCATGCCCTGGGGTTATATACATGCATAATACCATTGTAGTCAAACAAGTTTGTTGGTATATATCTCAGGTCTCGGGTGAGTGTTTATAGGGCCATTGGTCCTCTTGTTATACCTCTAGGTTGTCTGCCGCGTGTCGAAGTGCTGCGGATGGGATCCGAAGTAAACAAAACCTGTGTATTTGACATGTATGGCAGTGAACCTTTCTGGACGAACCTTGTGACCACTGACACAGATAGACTTCAACAAGGCGACATTTGCGAGAACCTTGGGTGGGCTGTTACTAAGTCAGTTTGGAGAATCTATACAATATCACATGTGAACAATTTTGAGATTTTAGAAGAGAATTTCGTATCCCAGCAAGTTGTCCTTGGTAGATGGGGTAATCTGGATAAACTTGGGAGCAATCCCATCAATGGACTTTATGCCATGAAATTGGAAGCCACTGTTGTCAGTTCGTACGGGTATAATAAAAGATTTGATTTAGTGGTAAGTGAACTTTGAAAATGTTAACTCACTAATAGGGAGATCAAGCGCAACTTTCCATATATTAACATATGCTAGGCTGCAAAAAGCCTGAATGAGAAATTTAGCATGGTTGATAGCTGGTATTACCGGTACATAAATTGAGCCGCTAGAAGCTTGAAATTTTGGAGTTAAGTAGAAGAGGAATTGTACTATCCAAGTAGCGAAAACAAAGGCGCTGATCAGCTTCGCGGTTACCCCGAAGCTGACCTGCGTCTTTGTTTTCGCATATGCAGATTGTTGGTTTTCCCATGGGGCGGCTAAATTCAGCAAAAACACTACTGATAGGAAAGAAAGAATGTCGCTCAATATTTTGTAGTCTCTTAACACATTCAAACTTATACATGATATATTTTGCTTTCATGCTAATGCTGGTTTCAGAATGTGTTGACTTAGCATGTGCGGCACCCTGCAATAAGTATAAATAAAAATTCAGTGGCAGATTTAGAGGGGGTTCATGTGGTTCGATTGAACCCCCTCTGTGACCAAATTATTATTAAGTTAAAATGTTGAAATCAAACCCCCTCTTGATGGATTTGAACCCAACTTCCAGAAATCCTGGATCCGCCCCTGAAATTTTGTATTAATGGTGCACACTCCGTGGATTGCCTGATAAACAGCATTTTTTTCTTCATTAATACATGCCTGTTAATACTGTATTATATATCTTATATAATAATATATATAATATATTATGTATCTTCAGAAATGTTCATATGCTTTTTCTACTTCGTGATTTTCCTATCACTGAATCATAAGTGAATCCTTGATCCTGTGAATGAATTTACTCGAGCATTCTGCAAAGCTTATAAGCGAGACAACAAATTCCCAAAGATGAGAGAAAATTAAGTTTTTATGATCATTTCCATATTTACAGGAAATGAAATTATCTCACTATAAAAAGTGACCATAACATGTTTTATAATTATGTTTCAGGGATATTTTGCTGGATCATGTGCCAAGAGTTATGAAGAGACGGGAGACCCAAACTACAACACCTCCCACCCATATTGTGACTCTGTGAATCAGGAAGTTATCCACTTTGGTGGCAATGTCTCATACAACTACTCCTATGAACTTCCGTATGTACACATACTATATGAGCCGCATTATGAGAAAACTGTTTTTTGCCTATATATATGCGAAAACAAAGGTGCAGATCAGCTTCGCAGTAACTGCACACCTGATCTGTGCCGTTGTTTTTGCTTCTTGGATAGTACAATTCCTCTTCTACTTTAATCAAAAATTTCAAGCTTCTAGCCTGCTTGTGACTGTACGGGCCGGTTTATGTCGGATCAGATCGGATCTCCCGAAGACCAGTTTTCTCGCGTCACGGCTCATATATGCTTTTAACTAGATTTTCAGATAAACAATAACTTTCAATTACTCAATACACACAATTTCTAAGATCAGAAATGCTAAAGAAATAGCACACTAGTTATTTGAGCCGCCTCGTGGGAAAACCAACAATGTGGTTTCCGAACAAGTCTGACACAAACCGACCTGTACAAGCACAGAAAAGAGCTAGAAGCTTGAAATTTCGGATTTAAGTAGAAGAGGAATTGTACTATCTGAGTAGCGAAAACAAAGGCGCTGATCAGCTTCGCGGTAACCGCGAAGCTGATCTGCGCCTTTGTTTTCGCCTATGCAGATTGTTGGTTTTTTCCATGGGGCGGCTCATTTGTTCCTAGTCTGGCATGTATCTGGGATGACATGTTTGCCCAAACCTGCTCGGTGCAAGATGAAGGTCTGCAGCATTGTGATCCATACTTCTTGCACATTAAAATGAAAAAGTCCATGTTTTATGCTGGATGAGAAATTCTGATCTCAACCTTGTTATCTTACCTAGGGGTGAGGCCATCTTATAGATAAATAACATTGGTTGGATAGGATGTCACATAACTTCATCTTAAAGCACGTGCATCACAATACACAAGAAAAAAGTTCTATTGCCAAATGGCAGACACAACTGAAGCGTTTTCCAAGCCAGGCAATCAAAATTAAGCCTTGCCGCTAAAAGTGTGCAAGAAAAGAAAAAAATTCCAACATTTGTTTGTGGACAGGATAGATGATTCTCTTCCTATGTGACAGCGTTGTCTATCTTAGCCACAAATATCTTATGTTCTTTGCACGCAAATCCATGAGTGTTTGGTCAAAACTTGTGTGTGCAAAATACAGGGCTTATGCTTGTAAAATTACGAGAATGTTTATCGAATGGATGTGTCTCTAGAGTCTTGCAAATACCGACTCTGTCAAATAGACAAAACTGTTAAGATTTTCGAAAATGTTGCATTTTTGGGAAGTCATTTTACAAAAGTATATATTTACTGCAAGCTCGAAACATATCTATTCTTGACATTGCCTCTACTAGTTATAGTTTATGACAGTTTTTATGCCCCCAACTTCGGAAGAAGTTGAGGGGGCATATTGGTTTGGGTCTGCCCGTGCAGTGCAGTGCAGTGCAGTGCAGTGCAGTGCAGTGCAGTGCAGTCAGTCAGTCAGTCAGTCAATCAGTCAGTCTGTGATGCGTGAGTAACGCTTAGCACACGGTCAGGAACCGTTAGAGCTAGGATCTTGAATGGTATGTACTTTGTATATGAAAATTAAGAGGACCCATATTTTTTCTTTCAGGTAAATTCAAGGGGCTAGGGGCCCATTCTGTGACAGTTATTTCCCTTTTTAATTCTTTTCAACTCCTCCTACAGTTTTATTCCGATTCTCATGAAACTTTACAGATGTTGTGACCATGCTTTGAAGATATGCATGTGGTTTGGATATAATCTTCAGATTAATTTTTGTCACTTTTTCATAATTTGAACTTAGCCATTTTTCGGGCATTTTGACAATGAAAGTGAATGGGTAGTGGGTACCTTGTGTGCGCAACTCCTCCTACAGTTTCATGCCAATTCATTTAAAACTTTACATGTGTTATGGGCATGGTCTGAAGATATGCATGTGGTTTGGATATAATCCTTGGATTATTTTTTGTCATTTTTTTCACAATTTGAACTTGGTCATTTTTTCGGGCATTTTAGTGAATGGATAGAGGGTACAGTGTACCTTGTGTGCGCAACTCCTCCTACAATTTAATACCGATACTTTTAAAACTTTGCAGACATTGTGACCATGCTTTGAAGATATGCATGTGGATGGGATATACATTACACCTCAGATTTGTCACTTTTTTTTACAATTTGAACTTTGTCATTTTTGGACATTTTTACATCTTGAAAGTGACTTACCAGTTGGGGGCATATTATTTCATAAACACATTTTCTAGTTCTAGTTTTATCATTTCGTTAAACATCGGCCTGGAAATATGGTATTGAATTTAAGCTTACAAAATGAATTCAACGTTTTTGCATATTTAACGCTAACCTGTTGAATTCAATTTCACCATAGTAGAGAAAGCATCAGAATGCTGTATGTTTTCGAAAAATGTTAGAAAATTATTTTTCATTAAAAAATGTCGACCAACTTTACCAAACCCCCAAAATATACTAACAAAGTCAACCCAGGGGTACAAGTGCGCCAGGTCACGTGAAGTGACGTCATTACGCTGTATCGTGCATGAATGTCTGACGTCATTGTTTTAAAATGACAATGGCATTTAATTACAAAAGGATCAATGACACAAATTTATTTTACAGCATTTTATATGTACTTTCCGATCTCCCCTCGTACATGTGCATTTATGAATTACACTTGTTTGTCAAATTGTATTGCAGAGAATGTTGGGATTCCTCAGCTGTCTATTCTCCTGCAGGTTAGTAAAAATTGTTCTTCTCAATATTTGAACCACCGCACAAAATACAAACAATCTGCATATGTGCTTTGCAGTAAGAACAATCTCTCTACTACTTAGATCCAAAATTTTTCGCTTCTAGCCTGCTTCTGTGACTCTACAAGCTGATTTGTGTTTGACCTCATTGGAAACCCAAATTGTTGGTTTGCTCATGCACCGGCTCAATTTAATATTATTTTAAATTTGCTAATAGCTTAAATTCAAGCTATTTGCATTTTAAAGATCTTTATACAAGATTGGGGAGATCAAACATGATTTTTCCTTTCATTAAACATTCACTGAGGGAAGTGGTGAAAACCAAGGGCCCAGCATATAACAAAAGATCATTTTGGGAGCCATGAGATGGTAAACTATGGGGTGCCGTTTTACTATTTATTCCCTATTTTGGGATATCCATAATTTATTTAAGGATATCCATAATTCATTTATGGATATCCTTAATTCATTTATGGATATCCTGAAATAATTAAGAATATCCATTAATATTTTTGGATATCCTAAAATGAATTATGGATATCCATAAATGAATTTTGGATATCCATAAATGAATTATGGATATCCTTAAATGAATTATGGATATCCTTAATTGAATTATGGATATCCTAAAATGCATTTTTGGATACCCAAAAATCATGTTGAATTATTGATATCCATAATTCGATTATTGGGTATCCAAAAATCGAATTATGGATATCCTTAAATCAGCTTATTTAAGGATATCCTTAAATATATTTTAGGATATCCAAAAATAATCTTGAATTTAGGATATCCGTAATTCAATTTTTGGATATCCATAATTCTATTTTAGGATATCCTTAAATGATCTGATTTAAGGATATCAATAAATCGATTTTAGGATATCCATAATTCATTTTTACATTGTATCCCATAGGCACGTACATCATTCTTTTGTAAATTTAAGGATATCCTTAAATGAATTATGGATATCCTAAAATACAGTCCTATTTAAGGATATCCATAATTCATTTATGGATATCCATAAATCGAATTATGGATATCCAATATTAGCCCGATTTTAGCATATCCTTAAATCGAATTATGGATATCCAAAAAGAGGGTTGTATTTTAGGATATCCATAATTCGATTTTAGGATATCCTAAAATCAATTTATGGATATCCAATATTCAGCAGAATTAAGGATATCCATATATCGATTTTAGGATATCCAAAAATGAATTATGGATATCCAAAAATGAATTATGGATATCCACAAATGAATTTTGGATATCCAAAAATGAATTATGGATATCCATAAATAGGGAATAAAAAGTAAAACGGCACCCCATACTAAACTGCATTATAATAAGATGTGTTGAAAAGATGTTGTGAACCTCATATCAAGGTATTTTATCATTTGAGTGTCTTCATCTGGCAAATGTGTGGATATTTTGTCTGGTTTCCTTTACAGAGCTTCTTGGGGCTACCCAGGGATGTAGTGTAAAGATTAGGTATGTTTGTGCTGTATACAAAATTGAGCCGCATCTAGAGAAAACCGGATTTTTCGATCAACTGTGCTGTAAATGCATAGCTGATCAGCACCTTTGTTTTAGCTTCATGGATAGTGCAATCCCTCTCCTTCTTAAAACCAAACTTTCAAGCTTCTAGTCATCTTCTTTGGCTGCACAGACTGGTTTTTGTCCCACCTGGTGGGAAATCCTGAAGCTTGGTTTTCTCGCGTAGAGGCTAAATTAATTTAAATAACCAGAGTTGAAGCTTTTAAAACCTGTTAGCATCCTGTTGTTGACATTTTGTAGTTTTCAAAGTTGAAAAAGTTGTGCTAATATTACAAAAACGTTGTAGACATTTAGATATGTACTTCTTGGTTCTTTTGAGTAATTCTAGGTTATGAATGACAAAAAATTCCAGTTAGTGAGCCTTATAGCTCCTTAGCATCCCTGTTGTTGGCATTTTGTGGAAAAAGTCGGTCCTTAATATTACAAATACAGAAGGGTTTAACTTCTGTTTTACAGTTTCTCTACTGAAAACCAACAGATTTAAAACCACAGAAATCAACATATGAGCTGCCACATGGGAAAACCAACAATCTGCATAGGCGAAAACAAAGGCGCAGATCAGCTTTGTGGTAACCGCGAAGCTGATCAGCGCCTTTGTTTTCACTTCACGGATAGTACACTTTCTCTTCTTCTTAAATCCGAATTTTCAAGCTTCTAGCCTGCTTCTGTGACTGTACAGGTCGTTTTGCGTTGGACCTGTTCGGAAACCACATTGTTGGTTTTCCCACGAGACGGCTCATTTATTTCTTGACACAATATTTCAGCTGCCCTTCTGGCTGCCATACTTTACAGAACCCGCAAATTTTAGCCGAGTTTACAGTCGACATAGGCTGCCCCTACACAATAAAACAGATAGAGCTGATCCCTAGAAACTGTCTGACACAGAGTGAGGACTCGTGTATCTTCTCTGATGTGATACGATGCACTTCCATAAAGAGCAGCGTGAAATACAAACCCTGGGTGGACCATCGGAAATGGAATTATCATGGATTATTTGTGAAAGGTTAGACATTCATTTATTTCATTGTGGGTGTTTTTTATGCAATACATGTTTGGAGGTTTTGGTTACTACTAATGATTTAGATCCTTACAATATGAGCCGTGACGCAAGAAAACCGGTCTTCAGGGTTTCCAACCAGGTCTGACACAAACCAGTCTGTTCATTCACACAAATAGGTTAGGAGCTTGAAATTTGGGATTAGGGAAGAAGAAGGATTGTACTATCCCTATAGCAAAAACAAAGGCGCTGATCAGCTGTACAGTTACTGTACAGCTGATCTGCGTCTTTGTTTTTGCATAGGCAAAAATCTGGTTTTCTCATGACGTGGCTCATTTGAGCCACAACGTGAGAAAATGTCTTTGGGGTTTCCGATCAGATCTGACACAAACCGGCCTCACTGCAGCTACAAAAGATGGCTAGAATCTTGAAACTTCAGATTTAAGAAGACGTTTCAAGTTTTAATTTTATTTGGTAATGCATTAAGCCTTTCAGCCCATGAGCGTATAAACATAGAAACAATTATACAAAAATACAGGATAACAAGCATGGTAGATCCAATTTACTTACTACTTTCTTACTTACATTTACCATTCTATTTTATGATGACTAAATTGATGACACATTTATGACTAAACTGATGAATTATACCATCTGTGTAGCGAAAACAACGTCGCTGATCAGCTGTGCAGTTACTGCTCAGCTGATATGCGCCTTTGTTTTCGCATATGAAAAAATCTTGTTTTCCCATGGTGGGGCTCATATATATATCAGTTACATCAAGAGAAAACTTGCTTTTTGTTTGTGTGATACTATACAGTTGTTGCCCTTGAGTGAGGGTGACATGACAATTTGTTCACTGAGGCCCTCGGGCAATATTACCTGTCGTGGGTAAACAAATCATCATGTCACACTCACTCAATGGCAACAATTATACCGAACCACTTTTGAAACAAATTAGCGACATGCACATGACAAATGCATGCGACTACAAGTGAAACTGTACATTTAGGCAGATATGACGTCAGAGGGTAATATGATTATGCGACATGACAGAATAGCACCCTCCACCTACAGTGTAAGTGCAGCTGCATTTTTTAAGCACATATGACGTCAGAGGGTAATATGAGCTGGACAGAATAGCTCCCTCCGTGTACCATGCTCTGGACCAACCAAAATGGGAGAACAGACTGGTATAGATAGTCCTGGCCATCTACTGTGATGATCTATCCAGCTGTTACGATACACTACAGTCTGGGTTTTTAGGAGAGCTTTTCTTTTGCTCACAGTTGACTGATAATTTCATCGTTTTTTTATGAGGAACGGTTCCTTAAATTAACATAAGATGTATCTTCTCAAATGACACAGATCATATGAGCCGATGCACCAGAAAATTAACAATCTGCATATGCGAAAGTAAAGACGCAGATCAGCTGTGCAGTACCTGCACAGCTGATCAGCACCTTTGTTTTTGTTACTCAGATAGTACAATTCTTCTTCTACTTAATCCCAAAGTTTCAAGCATCTAGTCTGCTTCTGTGACTATACAGGTTGGTTTGTGTCGGACCTTTTCGGAAATCACATTGTTGGTTTTCTCATAGCATGGCTCATATACATTTTCTTTTCTTCCTAGTTTACTTGACCTCTGGCGGTTTCATCACCGGGCATCAGATCGTAGAATATGGACCCATTCCAGTCAAGGGGTATTGCCATCTCCTGCCTCGGTCTGGTTACGCCCTGATTACAGGTTACAATCTCACCTGTACGGGATTCTCTGTGACCCGCGGACTGCAGCTGAGATATACTTTAAAGATCAACCATAGGAATAATTGGAATACTGGTATGTAACTGAGTAACGTAACCCACATACGTTCTTTAGAAAGGACAATGTTGATATATAGCCCCGGATGTGATGTGGAGTCTCGTTTTGGGATATTCTGTTACATTACCTTGGAGCGATTTCATTAAAAAATTAAAAATGAAGTATGGATCAACTAAAAATGAAGAATGACTTATACAAATGATGGTGGAAAGGCCTGTTCAGCATTTGAGCCACATCGTGGGAAAACCAACAATGTGGTTTCCGAACAGGTCTGACACAAACCGGCCTGTACAGTCACAGAAGCAGGCTAGAAGCTTGAAATTTCAGATTTAAGAAGAAGAGGAATTGTACTATCTATGTAGCGAAAACAAAGGCGCTGATCAGCTTTGCAGTTACCATGAAGCTGATCTGTGTCTTTGTTTTCGCCTGTGCAGATTGTTGGTTTTCCCATGTGGCGGCTCATTTATGGGTTAGAGTGTTTACCCACAAGCAGTACTTGGCTTATCTCACATGTGCCATGTGTTGCTCTCGAACCCGCATCAGACAAAGTGGAGATGATCAAATGATAAAGCATGTAAATGAAATCCGAGCTCCTTAGACCTAACCACTTGGCCATAGGGTCTGCCTATCGCGCAGAGATCTCAGCTATTTGCCCATGCATTCAAAAACTTGTCAATAGTTCTAAAATAGAAAAGTTTGTGAAATAAAAAATCATGAAAAAATACAAATGTATTGAAGCATACTGTACTAATTACATGGTTTAACTCATTTAAGCCTGGCGTCCTTTTTGTGGAACATAGGCAAACAGTATAGACCCAGATGTGACACCGCAGAACGCGGCGTCCAATCTGGGGCTATATTCTGTTTGCTAAGAGGATTTTCATCAAAAATTGATTTGAAAATTGAAAATCACTCCTGATGCCCCTAAAAATGAAAGTGGAATTACCCAAATGATAATAATGGAAAAATCCAATCGTCAAATATGGTTTAATTTGCAGGTACAGTGATATTCTGGGGTTATTCACCAGATAGGATCAACATGTTACTTCAGCAAGGACAACAATCCACAGATTATACAGTTTATGTCTTAGTTAAAGCTGCCATCTTCACTGGAGCTCATCAGATTTTAAAGGTCAAAGTTCAGGTATGCATTAGGGACTGGCCATTTTTAGCTCACCTGAGCCGAAGGCTCACAAGGTGAGCTTATAGGATGGCCATGATCCGGCGTCCGTCCGTCCGTCGTCCGTCGTCCGTCCGTCGTCCGTCGTCCACAATTTCAAAGATCTTCTTCTCTGAAACCGCTTGGCCGATCTAGTTGAAATTTTATGTGGAGCCTCCTTGGGTAGTGGCATTTCAAGTTTGATCGCGAAATCCAGGTCACATGACCAAGATGGCCGCCACGCCCATATATGGTAAAAACCCTTCAAAAATCTTCTTCTCCAGAACCGGTGGGTCGATTTCCACAAAACTTGGTATGTAGTATCGGGGACTTCAGCCCATCATAGTTTGATAAAATGATGACCCTTGGATGACCTTGACCTATTTTACGGCAAGGTCAAATTTGGAAACATAGGCTTTTACATGGGAAAAAGTGAAAACTATGGATTTTTTTGAAAACTATTGCAGCCTGAGGCCTGAAAAGTGGTAGATGCAAACAACTAATGGAGTAGATGAAGGTATGTGATTAATATAGGTCAAGGTCATCTCTTGACCTTGGCCAGTCTGTTGTCCATACACACTTTTCAAAGATCTTCTTCTCTGAAACTGCTTGGCCGATCAAAGTGAAATTTTATGTGGAGCATCCATGGGTAAAGGAGACGAAAGTTTGATCGCGAAATCCAGGTCACATGACCAAGATGGCCGCCACGCCCATATATGGTAAAAACCACTCAAAAATCTTCTTCTCCAGAACCAGCTGGCCGATTTCCACGAAACTTGGTATGTAGCATTGCGGATCTCAGCCCATCATAGTTTGATAAAATGATGACCTTTGGATGACCTTGACCTATTTTATGGCAAGGTCAAATGGAAACATAGGCTTTTACATAGGAAGAAGTGAAAACTATGGATTTTTTGAAAACTATTGCAGCCTGAGGCCTGAAAAGTGGTAGATGCAAACAACTAATGGAGTAGATGAAGGTATGTGATTAATATAGGTCAAGGTCATCTCTTGACCTTGGCCAGTCTGTTGTCCATACACACTTTTCAAAGATCTTCTTCTCTGAAACTGCTTGGCCAATCAAAGTGAAATTTTATGTGGAGCATCCATGGGTAGGGTAGACGAAAGTTTGATCGCGAAATTCAGGTCACATGACCAAGATGGCCGCCACGCCCATATATGGTAAAAACCACTCAAAAATCTTCTTCTCCAGAACCGGCTGGCCGATTTCCACGAAACTTGGTATGTAGCATTGAGGACCTCAGCCCATCATAGTTTGATAAAATGATGACCCTTGGATGACCTTGACCTATTTTATGGCAATGTCAAATTTGGAAACATAGGCTTTTACATGGGAAAAAGTGAAAACTATGGATTTTTTGAAAACTATTGCAGCCTGAGGCCTGAAAAGTGGTAGATGCAAACAACTAATGGAGTAGATGAAGGTATGTGATTAATTTAGGTCAAGGTCATCTCTTGACCTTGGCCAGTCTGTTGTCCATATACAGTTTAACAAAGATCTTCTCTGAAACTGCGCAGCCAATCAAAGTGAAATTTTATGTTGAGCATCCATGGGTAGGGGAGACCAAAGTTTGATAGCGAAATCCAGGTCACATGACCAAGATGGCCGCCACGCCCATATACGGTTAAAACCACTAAAAAATCTTCTTCTCCAGAACCGGTGGGCCGATTTCCACGAAACTTTGTATGTAGCATAGGGGACCTCAGCCCATCATAGTTTGATAAAATGATGACCCTTGGATGACCTTGACCTATTTTACGGCAAGGTCAAATTTGGAAACATAGGCTTTTACATAGGAAGAAGTGAAAACTATGGATTTTTTGAAAACTATTGCAGCCTGAGGCCTGAAAAGTGGTAGATGCAGACAACTAATGGAGTAGATGAAGGTATGTGATTAATATAGGTCAAGGTCATCTCTTGACATTGGCCAGTCTGTTGTCCATACACACTTTTCAAAGATCTTCTTCTCTGAAACTGCTTGGCAAATCAAAGTGAAATTTTATGTGGAGCATCCATGGGTTGGGGAGACGAAAGTTTGATCGCGAAATCCAGGTCACATGACCAAGATGGCCGCCACGCCCATATATGGTAAAAACCTTTCAAAAATCTTCTTAATACTCCAAGATCAGGCTTCAGGTGAGCGTTCTCAGGACCAATGGTCCTCTGGTTAGCTCACCTTAGCCGAAGGCTCACAGGTGAGCTTATAGGATAGGCAGGCAACCGTCGTCCGTCGTCGTCGTCGTCCGTCTTCGTCGTCCGTCGTCGTCGTCGTCCGTCCACAATTTCAAAGAAGAATATTTCTGAAGCTAGTAGGCCGATCTTGATCAAATTTAATGTGAACCATAATTGGGTTGGGGGATTGATGGCATTAGGTTTTGGAGCAGATTGTATTAAAATTGTGGTTTCCATGGCAACAGATAGGTCCCATAGACTTACAATGGGAAAACTAAAAAAAATTTCTTCTCTGAAACCACTAGGCCCACAGCTTTGATATTTGGTATGTAGCAATGGCTAATGGTCCTCTACATAAATTGTGACATTCATGCCCCTGGGGTCAAATTTGGCCACGCCCCGGGGGTCGATAGTCTCCATAGACTTACTATGGGAAAAAAATAAAAAAATCTTCTTCTCTGAAACCACAGGGCCCACAGCTTTGATATTTTGTATGTGGCAATGGCTAATGGTCTTCTACATAAATTGTGCCAGCCATGCCCCTGGGGTCAAATGACCACGCCCCGGGGGTCGATAGTCTCAATAGACTTACAATTGGAAAAACTAAAAAAATCTTCTTCTCTGAAACCACTAGGCCCACAGCTTTGATATTTGGTATGTAGCAATGGCTAATGGTCCTCTACATAAATTGTGCCATTTATGCCCCTGGGGTCAAATTTGGCCACGCCCCGGGGGTTGATAGTCTCCATAGACTTACTATGGGAAAAAAATAAAAAAAATCTTCTTCTCTGAAACCACAGGGCCCACAGCTTTGATATTTTGTAGGTGGCAATGGCTAATGGTCCTCTACATAAATTGTGCCAATCATGCCTCTGGGGTCAAATTTGGCCACGCCCCGGGGGTCGATAGTCTCCATAGACCTACAATAGGAAAAAAAACTAAAAAAATCTTCTTCTCTGAAACCACTAGGCCAACAGCTTTGATATTTGGTATGTAGCAATGGCTAATGGTCCTCTACATAAATTATGCCATTCATGCCCCTGGGGTCAAATTTGGCCACGCCCCGGGGGTTGATAGTCTCCATAGACTTACTATGGGAAAAAAATTAAATCTTCTTCTCTGAAACCACAGGGCCCACAGCTTTGATATTTTGTATGTGGCAATGGCTAATGGTCCTCTACATAAATTGTGCCAATCATGTCCCCGGGGTCAAATTTGGCCACGCCCCGGGGGTCGATAGTCTCCATAGACCTACAATAGGAAAAACTAAAAAAATCTTCTTCTCTGAAACCACAGGGCCCACAGCTTTGATATTTGGTATGTAGCAATGGCTAATGGTCCTCTACATAAATTATGCCATTCATGCCCCTGGGGTCAAATTTGGCCACGCCCCGGGGGTTGATAGTCTCCATAGACTTACTATGGGAAAAAAAATAAAAAATCTTCTTCTCTGAAACCACTAGGCCCACAGCTTTGATATTTGGTATGTAGCAATGGCTAATGGTCCTCTACATAAATTGTGCCATTCATGCCCCTGGGGTCAAATTTGGCCAGGCCCCGGAGGTTGATAGTCTCAATAGACTTGCTATGGGAAAAAAATTCAAAAATCTTCTTCTCTGAAACCACAGGGCACACAGCTTTGATATTTTGTATGTGGCAATGGCTAATGGTCCTCTACATAAATTGTGCCAGCCATGCCCCTGGGGTCAAATTTGGCCACGCCCCGGGGGTAGATAGTCTCCATAGACTTACAATGGGAAAAACTAACAAAAATCTTCTTCTCTGAAACCAAAAGGCCCAGAGCTTCTATATTTTGTATGTAGCAATGTTTGGTAGTCCCCATTATAAATTGTGCCAGTCATGCCCCTGGGTCAAATTTGGCTATGCCCCGGGGGTCAATAGTGTCCATGCATAGACTTTCATTGGTCGATTCTCAATTAATTTAAATCTCATGAGCTTACAATGTGATAATCTCTCAGGTGAGCTACAGGACCAATGGTCCTCTAGTTGTTTTTAGTCTACTTGAGCTAGGAAGATTTTTTTTCTACAGAAGTCGAGAAGCCTGTGTTGGGAAGTGGTTAAACCACTTGCCTTGTAAAACGCAGTGACGGTTGGCTTGATCCAGGACTTCTCCTGTCTTTTAGATTAGACTTAAAAACTGAGATTCCATTTTCATTGGTACACAAGTGAGATATATACTTTTATCCTGTGACACATGCGTCTACACTATACGCCCTTGTCGTATCTTCACTATTTATTGCACAGTTGATCTGCAATTTTGTTTTAGGTTTATTGAATGAAAACATTACGAAGTCATGCCCATGTAATATACAGGTTTCTACAGCGTTGAAAACACGAAACTTTCCTCTGAAATTTTTTGATAACTTTATTTTCAAGAAGGAACTTTCTAGATACGAATGCATGGCACGCGCCTTTGCGGATTTGACGTTGCCAGGATGTTACATCATTTCCTTCAACTATTTGTATTTTAATGGCAGCGTACATGAAAATGAGTGAAATGTAGGTCATTCGCAATATATCATAATTTTGAAAAAGGCCAACGTCAATAAATAGTGTGACCTTACAGTGTTTTATTATTTTTATTCAAAAAATAAATCATGGGTACATAATTATAGAACCACCTCGCTGGGGTGGTTCTAATGAGTACCCATAATGTATGTTTTGTATCAAAAATAAAATGTGGGATATGAGGGGGGGTATACAGGATTTCTCTGACATGTTATCCTGATGTCTGGTTTTCCCCAGGTACTGCCACCTCCCCCAGATGATGAGGCAGGTGGAGTAGTTGGACTGGCAGAAAGTTTCCTAACAGTGGACGAAAATAAAAACTCGAGTGTTTTACAAGATCTCATTACACAGGGCAACAGTAAAGGTAAGATGCAAACTATGGTGATTAAGATGGGATGTTGGAGGACTTATTGTGATACATTTCGGTATAGTGAATTAGTATATTGCAGTCCACTTTGTTATATGAGCCATGTGACTGCACAGCTGATCAGCGCCTTTATTTTCGCCACACAGATAGACAATAACTCTTCTTAAATACACAAGAATATACAAAATCTTATAACACAAGGCAACAGTAAAGGTATGAATTGCAAACTATGGTGATTACGATGGGATGTTGGAGGACTTTTTGCGATATTTTGGTATAGTGAATTAGTATATTGCAATCGCCTCTCGAACTTTGCATGTTTATCAAAGATAAAGATAAAAAATAAAGGGATTCACCTGCATTTTTGGGGGTCCACCTCTCAAATAGCCATGTACCTCTAAAATAGGCATGCATCTCTAAAATAGGAATGCACCTCTAAATTGCAGGCTAACCCCTAAAATGCAGGTGGAACCATACCTGAAAATAGGGATGAACCTCAAAATATGAGGCTGCACCCCTATATTCGTGGATGCATGCCTATTTTGAAATAGGCATAGACCGATCGGTAAACCACTTTGGTCATTTTGACCCTTCCAGTACACCATACCTGGGTCTGAACTTACAACTGAGGTGTCAAGTAGCCTATCCACTACACTCAGCATAGATCATTAAGTGTTTATGTTCTATGTCACAGGCTGGTGAGGCTTTGTATGATGTTTTGCATCAATATTTTTCAGAGGCCACTCAGCTACTAGGTGCGATAACCTCGTCCCTCAATGTTGAAGATGAAGCAGAAGCCCCTCCCACTGCCGGTGATAAAGTTGCTAAAGCACATGTATGTTATCTGCTTGTCTTATTTTAATCTTGCCTTGAGCATGTTGGCTCACAGTTTGAGCTGAGCTTATAGAAATACCAAAACCATGTGTCTTTCTATAAATATACATTGATCCGCAATGTCAGGTTGAGCCACATCATAGTTAGGTAGCAATCCACAGTTTTAAGAGCATTTTTCAGTTAATTTAGCTAGATCCGCCAAAATTGATAATAGCTCTGTCCAATCTGGTGAACAATCCGATTTCTCCCATAAAATCATTAAATCAAATGTCTAACAACAAAATAACATCATTTAAATCGCCTAGCAATGACTATCACCCTACCTGTGTTGGGGATATTTTCCCCTACCCCCTCTTTCAGACCAGTGAATTTTCGTAAAATATGCCTAAAGTCTGGGCCCCCATACATGTTCTGTGCAAAAGGACGCCCCATAAATCGCATGCACATACTTAGAGAATCTACCCAGGATCATAATGAGCAGTGCACAAATATGTGCCATCCAGCTACTTTTTTCGCTATTTGTGAACAAAGATAACCCCTGCAAAGTCGACAGTGAAGAGCGTCACCGGCTATGACTGGCGAGCGATCCAGGATCCTTATATAATCCCGGTTTTTACCAGTCTAAAAATAGAAAATAAGTATTTTTCACATGTTTGAGGCATAATTGATACGATTTGGGGAAAGATGTCGGCAAATTATTGAAAGAGGATAATTTACAGCCCGATTTCATGCCCTACCCCTTAATATTGAAAGTTTTGGCCCACCTCAAAAGTACGAAACTGTGAATGGAACCTTAAGACAGAAAATGAGAAAAGATGCTTCGTTATGAAGGTACAGGCATTTTGTGAGGAAAAGGGTTTGAGATAATTTTTAGGGGTATTCAGGTATGCTGAATCCAAAAACCAATGTTGGCAAGCTGAGAAACGCTTCCTTCACCATCTAATTTGCATATTTCCAAGATGGCCGCCAAAATTAAGAAAAACATCAGTTGCTGCAAATTGGTATACATGTTTAGGATTCCAAACTGCTACAAAATAATAAAAATAAGATTTTATAATGATTAGAAGGTCTTTAATGAATGAAATAGATTCTCAAAAGTTAAAAGGCTCAGGTGGGGGTGCGGAGGGGGCAGGGGTGTGGGCTTTTCTACTTGTACCTACAAGAGTGATCATATTTCCACTGTAACAAGTCCTGGACCACTGCACCTGGTCTTACTGTAAAGCATAGATGTAGCCTTCAGATCCTTTAATATGTAATGCAAATTATCTAGTTTGCATATTCATGAATTTTAATGAAAACATTAAAAATGGCTGAAAAATGGTTTTAAAATCCATATATATACAAATTTCAGACTGAAGCTATCATTATGGCAACATGTTATTGCACCAGAAATACCATTTATGACAAATATATTGATGTCATGGGTCAATATGAAACTCATCTCATAAGCATATTCATGAATATTAATTGAAATGTCAAAAATAGGAGCGAAAACCAGGGGAAAAAACTATTGCCATTGAAAGGTGTTTGGTGCGTTAATGATCGTTGTTGCATTTTAGGACAAATTTTCATGGCTGCCAGTTTAGTCAGATGGGCCAATAAAATGCCATAGAAAGTTGTCTTCAACAATGAACACATTCGCATGATGTAAACATCACATTGTTTCCACAACCACCCCTGGTGTGATTCTATAGAATGGGATGAACTTACAAAAATACCCATGTCCCACCAAAAGCATACTTTAGAATACTATGATTGGTCTGATAGTATTGCATTGACATAGCAATTTAACCCTCATAACTAATATTGAAATCATTGAATTAACATGTATTCATGAATATTAAAAAAAATCATAATGGGAGAAAAAAATCATGGAAAACATAGGGGGTATACGTATAAAACACCTGTACTCAGGCTGTTAATGAACCTAGGATGCCGAAAGAGATATCAAATGAATGCTGTGGCAATTTACTATCACTCTGAAATATGATATAAGAATAATCAGATTTGTAGTCTCATGTATATTAATGAAATCTTTAAAAACAGGACAGAAAAAATGGAAAAATTAAAGGGATAAACATAAGATATGGCTTGTATCTTCCCAACCCAAAGCCCGTAAGTACTGAATAATGTATCAAATGGTTGTTAAGGCAGTATAATGCCATCCTATATTACAATTTATAAGTCCTTTTGATTTTTATTTTCATGAATATCAATAACATCTTTCGGAATTGGGGTAAAATGCTGAGAGCATAAGGCGGTATACACGTAAAAAAACGCACATATCATAGTTGCTGATAGACCTAGAGAGCTGGGATTGGTATCAAATGATTGCTTAGACATTGTTATAATCTGATAGTTGCTTTATCTGACATATTTATTGTATAAACGCTAATAAGATCTTTATAAATAAGAAACAATGACCGGAAAATGAAGGTTTTTTTTTTCGTAGCATGCGTGGCTTTTAGTAAGATGTTTTATCTATCAGTTTACATGGTTTTTAATCAGATACTGTATACCTATCAGACTATATTGTCCTGACTTTCTATAGGTACCATTTTCATCCCTCTAAGGATATTAGTAGAGGAGATATAAGCAACTTTGTTGCTATATCGCCTTTAATTTTTGGTGATATTTCTCTGTCAGATTTAAACGATCCCATTAATATCCATACAACAAAAATATATAGTTTCCCTTATATATTGGGATATATCATACGGTTATATAACATTGTCATATCAATCATTTGATTGTCTGCTCTTAAGGTCCTTCAGACGCCAAGATACATGTGTTATAATGTATACCTCCTATTTATAGCCCCGCTTTGAAAAAGTGGGGCTATACTGGATTCACCCTGTCCTTCCGTGGTTCCGTGATTCCGTGGTTCCGTCATTCCGTGATTCCGTGATTCCGTGATTCCGTTAGCATTTCGTTTCCCCTCAATATCTTGAGAACGAATTGGCAGAATCTGACCAAATTTTGTATGCACATCAACATTGACAAGATCTAGCTTGGGATAGTTACCCGTCATTTTTCGCAAAATTTTGACGGAGTAACGGCCCTTGATTGACATCAGAATTTCGTTTCCGCTCAATATCTTGAGAAAGAATTGACAGAATCCAACCAAATTTTGTATGCACATTATCATTGACAAGATCTAGCTTGGGATTGTTACCCGTCATTTTTCGCAAAATTTTGACGGAGTTACGGCCCTTGAGTGACGTCAGAATTTCCTTTCCGCTCAATAGCTTGAGAAGGAATTGACAGAATCCAACCAAATTTTGTATGCACATCAACATTGACAAGATCTAGCTTGGTATCGTTACCTGTCATTTTTCGCAAATTTTTGACAGAGTTACGGCCCTTGATTGATGTCAAAATTTCCTTTCCGCTCAATATCTTGAGAAAGAATTCACAGAATCCGACCAAATTTTGTATGCACATCAACATTGACAAGATCTAGCTTGGGATTGTTACCGGTTATTTTTCGCAAAATTTTGACGGAGTTATAGCCCATGATTAACGTCAGAATTTAATTTCCGCTCAATATCTTGAGAACGAATAGACAGAATCCGACCAAATTTTGTGTGCACATCAAAATTGTCAAGATCTAGCTTGGGATTGTTACCCGTCATTTTTCGCAAAATTTTGACGGAGTTACGGCCCTTGATTGATGTCAGAATTTCGTTTCCGCTCAATATGTTGAGAACGAATTGGCAGAATCCGACCAAATTTTGTATGCACATTATCATCGACAAGATCTAGCTTGGGATTGTTGATCGTCATTTTTTGCAAAATTTTGACGGAGTTACGGCCCTTGATTGATGTCAGAATTTCGTTTCCGCTCAATATCTTGAGAACGAATTGACAGAATCTGACCAAATTTTGTGTGCACATCAACATTGACAAGATCAAGCATGGGATTGTTACCCGTCATTTTTCGCAAAATTTTGACGGAGTTACGGCCCTTGATTGATGTCAGAATTTCGTTTCCGCTCAATATCTTGAGAACAAATTGACAGAATCCGACCAAATTATGTATGCACGTCATCATTGACAAAATCTAGCTTGGGATTGTTACCCGTCATTTTTCGCAAAATTTTGACGGGAGTTACGGCCCTTGATTGACATCAGAATTTCGTTTCCGCTCAATATCTTGAGAACGAATTGACAGAATCCGACCAAATTTTGTGCCCTTATCAACATTGACAAGATCGAGCTTGGGATTGTTACCCATCATTTTTCGCAAATTTTTTACGGAGTTATGGCCCTTGATTGACGTCAGAATTTCCTTTCCGCTCAATATCTTGAGAACAAATTGACAGAATCCAACCAAATTTTGTATGTACTTCATCATTGACAAGATCTAGCTTGGGATTGTTACCCGTCATTTTTCGCAAAATTTTGACGGAGTTAAGGCCCCTGATTGACGTCAGTATTTCATTTCCGCTCAATATCTTGAGAACAAATTGACAGAATCCAACCAAATTTTGTATGTACATCAACATTGACAAGATCTAGCTTGGGATTGTTACCCGTCATTTTTCGCAAAATTTTGACGGAGTTACGGCCCTTGATTGACTTCAGAATTTCGTTTACGCTCAATATCTTGAGATCGAATTGACAGAATCCGTCCAAATTTTGTATGCACATCATCATTGACAAGATCTAGCTTGTGATAGTTACCTGTCATTGTTTTTTTTCACCCTGCAAAAAAGCTGAGAAGCGGGGCTATAGTCAGATTCTCTGACAATTCTAGTTTTTCTTGCATTTTACCCCAATTCCTAAAGCTTTTATTAGCTCACCTGAGCCGAAGGCTCACAAGGTGAGCTTATAGGATGGCCATGATCCGGCGTCCGTCCGTCGTCCGTCGTCCGTCCGTCGTCGTCGTCGTCGTCCACAATTTCAAAGATCTTCTTCTCTGAAACCGCTTGGCCAATCTAGTTGAAATTTTATGTGGAGCCTCCTTGGGTAGTGGCATTTCAAGTTTGATCGCGAAATCCAGGTCACATGACCAAGATGGCCGCCACGCCCATATATGGTAAAAACCCTTCAAAAATCTTCTTCTCCAGAACCGGTGGGCTGATTTCCACGAAACTTGGTATGTAGCATCGGGGACTTCAGCCCATCATAGTTTGATAAAATGATGACCCTTGGATGACCTTGACCTATTTTACGGCAAGGTCAAATTTGGAAACATAGGCTTTTACATGGTAAAAAGTGAAAACTATGGATTTTTTGAAAACTATTGCAGCCTGAGGCCTGAAAAGTGGTAGATGCAAACAACTAATGGAGTAGATGAAGGTATGTGATTAATTTAGGTCAAGGTCATCTCTTGACCTTGGCCAGTCTGTCGTCCATTCACACTTTTCAAAGATCTTCTTCTCTGAAACTGCTGGGCCAATCAAAGTGAAATTTTATGTGGAGCATCCATGGGTAGAGGAGATGCAAGTTTGATCGCGAAATCCAGGTCACATGACCAAGATGGCTGCCACGCCCATATATGGTAAAAACCACTCAAAAATCTTCTTCTCCAGAACCGGCAGGCCGATTTTCATGAAACTTGGTATGTAGCATTTGGGGCTTTAGCCCATCATAGTTTGATAAAATGATGACCCTAGGATGACCTTGACCTAATTTACGGCAATGTCAATTTGGGAAACATAGGCTTTTACATGGGAAAAAGTGAGAACTATGGATTTTTTGAAAACTATTGCAGCCTGATGCCTGAAAAGTGGTAGATGCAAACAACTAACGGAGTAGATGAAGGTATGTGATTAATGTAGGTCAAGGTCATCTCTTGACCTTGGCCAGTCTGTCGTCCATACACACTTTTCAAAGGTCTTCTTCTCTGAAACTGCTGGGCCAATCAAAGTGAAATTTTATGTGGAGCATCCATTGGTAGGGGAGACGAAAGTTTGATCGCAAAATCCAGGTCACATGACCAAGATGGCTGCCACGCCCATATATGGTAAAAACCACTCAAAAATCTTCTTCTCCAGAACCGGCAGGCCGATTTTCATGAAACTTAGTATGTAGCATCTGGGACTCCAGCCAATCATAGTTTGATAAAATGATGACCCTAGGATGACCTTGACATATTTTACGGCAATGTCAATTTTGGGAACATAGGCTTTTACATGGGGAAAAAGTGAAAACTGTGGATTTTTTGAAAACTATTGCAGCCTGATGCTTGAAAAGTGGTAGATGCAAACAACTAATGGAGTAGATGAAGGTATGTGATTAATTTAGGTCAAGGTCATCTCTTGACCTTGGCCAGTTTGTCGTCCATACACACTGTTCAAAGATCTTCTTCTCTGATGACTTAATACTCCAGGATCAGGCTTCAGGTGAGCGTTCTCAGGACCAATGGTCCTCTGGTTAGCTCACCTGAGCCAAAGGCTCACAAGGTGAGCTTATAGGATGGCCATGATCCGGCGTCCGTCCGTCGTCCGTCGTCCGTCCGTCGTCGTCGTCGTCGTCGTCCACAATTTCAAAGATCTTCTTCTCTGAAACCGCTTGGCCGATCTAGTTGAAATTTTATGTGGAGCCTCCTTGGGTAGTGGCATTTCAAGTTTGATCGCGAAATCCAGGTCACATGACCAAGATGGCCGCCACGCCCATATATGATAAAAACCCTTCAAAAATCTTCTTCTCCAGAACCGGTGGGCCGATTTCCACGAAACTTGGTATGTAGCATCAGGGACTTCAGCCCATCATAGTTTGATAAAATGATGACCCTTGGATGACCTTGACCTATTTTACGGCAAGGTCAAATTTGGAAACATAGGCTTTTACATGGGAAAAAGTGAAAACTATGGATTTTTTGAAAACTATTGCAGCCTGAGGCCTGAAAAGTGGTAGATGCAAACAACTAATGGAGTAGATGAAGGTATGTGATTAATTTAGGTCAAGGTCATCTCTTGACCTTGGCCAGTCTGTCGTCCATTCACACTTTTCAAAGATCTTCTTCTCTGAAACTGCTGGGCCAGTCGAAGTGAAATTTTATGTGGAGCATCCATGGATAGGGGAGACGAAAGTTTGATTGCGAAATCCAGGTCACATGACCAAGATGGCTGCCACGCCCATATATGGTAAAAACCACTCAAAAATCTTCTTCTCCAGAACCGGCAGGCCGATTTTCATGAAACTTGGTATGTAGCATTTGGGACTCAAGCCCATCATAGTTTGATAAAATGATGACCCTAGGATGACCTTGACCTTATTTATGGCAAGGTCAATTTGGGAAACATAGGCTTTTACATGGGAAAAAGTGAAAACTATGGATTTTTTGAAAACTATTGCAGCCTGATGCCTGAAAAGTGGTAGATGCAAACAACTAATGGAGTAGATGAAGGTATGTGATTAATGTAGGTCAAGGTCATCTCTTGACCCTGGCCAGTCTGTCGTCCATACACACTTTTCAAAGATCTTCTTCTCTGAAACTGCTGGGCCAATCAAAGTGAAATTTTATGTGGAGCATCCATGGGTAGGGGAGACAAAAGTTAAATCACGAAATCCAGGTCACATGACCAAGATGGCTGCCACGCCCATATATGGTAAAAACCACTCAAAAATCTTCTTCTCCAGAACTGGTTGGCCGATTTCCATGAAACTTGGTATGTAGCATCGGGGACTTCAGCCCATCATAGTTTGATAAAATGATGACCCTTTGATGACCTTGACTTAATTTACGGCAAGGTCAAATTTGGAAACATAGGCTTTTACATGGGGAAAAAGTGAAAACTATGGATTTTTTGAAAACTATTGCAGCCTGATGCCTGAAAAGTGGTAGATGCAAACAAGTAATGGAGTAGATGAAGGTATGTGATTAATGTAGGTCAAGGTCATCTCTTGACCTTGGCCAGTCTGTTGTTCATGCACACTTTTTAAAGATCTTCTTCTCTGAAACTGCTGGGCCAATCAAAGTGAAATTTTATGTGGAGCATCCATGGGTAGGGGAGACGAAAGTTCGATCACGAAATCCAGGTCACATTACCAAGATGGCCACCACGCCCATATATGGTAAAAACTACTCAAAAATCTTCTTTTCCAGAACCGGCAGGCCAATTTTCGCGAAACTTGGTATGTAGCATTTGGGACTCCAGCCCATCCTAGTTTGATCAAATGATGACCATAGGATGACCTTGACCTATTTTATAGCAAGGTCAATTTTGGAAACATAGGCTTTTACATGGGAAAAGGCGGAAACAATGGATATTTTGGAAACTGTTGCAGTCTGAGACCTGGAAGTTGCTAGATGCAGACAACCAATGGAGTCAATGAAGGTAAGTAATTAATGAAGGCCAAGGTCATTTCTTGACCTTGACCCAAAGTCATTTAAATATCAAAATTAAAATTGTGGTTTTCTCATAAATCACTGGGTTTGGAAACTATTGCAGCCTGAGACCTGAAACTTTGCAGATGCAGACAACTTATGAATTCAATAAAGGTGTGTGAGTATTCAAGGTCAAGGTCATTTTATGATGACTTAATACTGCAGGATCAGGCTTCAGGTGAGCGTTCTCAGGACCAATGGTCCTCTGGTTAATATTCATGATAATGAAAAATCAAATAACTTATCTATTACAGTATGGATGGTGTAATATTGCCATAGCAACCATATGTTTCCCTTTTCAGCACTTTGGGGCTTTTGGTTGCCTAAACACGTGTATTTGAAGGTATATCTGTATAATTTTTTCCATTTATTTCTCCCAATTTCATAATTTTTCATTAATATACATGAAATTGAAAATCATTTTTTTCTTTTATCATACTTCAAAGGGATAGTACGATACCTTAGCATTTATTTGATACCAAATTCACCGTCCTACGTTTATTTACAGCCCACGTACAAGTGATTTTGTATGTACACCCCATATTTTCCATGATTTTCCTCCCATTTCTTACCATTTTCATTAATATTCATGAATATGCAAATTCAATGATTTGAATAAAAAGATTACCATTAAACCGTTATGTCCAAGCTCTACTATCTGATCAATCATAGTTTTCTAGAGCTTGCTTTTGGAATGATATGGGTATTTTTGAAAGTCCATCCAATACTTTAGAATCACAAAATGGATGGGCATGGAAAAAATACGATTTTACATCATGCAAATATGTTCATTGTCAAGGACAATGTTTTACAGCATTTAAGTGGTCCCTCTGACCAAAATGGCAGCCATGAAAATTTTTCCTAAAATGCAAGTAGGCTCTTATAATCCATCAAAAACCTTTCAATGGCAATAGTTTTCTCCTGGTTTTCACTCCAGTTTTCAACATTATAATCAGTATTCATGAATATGAAAATGAGATAATTTTCAAATAGGTCCATGACATCAATATATTTGTCACATGATATATTACTAGTGCAATAATAGTGTCATAATGGTGGTTTGGGCCTGAAAATTGTTCATTAATGGATTTTAAACCTTTTTTTAATGTTTTCATTAAAATTCATGAATATGCAAGTAAGATAATTTGCATTACTTACCACAGGATAAAAAGGGATATGTCTAGCCTTAAGAATGAGACCAGGCTCAGTGGTCTTGACGAACAACAGTGGCGATATGATCATTTTTTGTAGGTACACCCGTGTCAAGAATCACGTTAACAGTTGCCATGGAAGCCATACATTTTTTCATATTGAAATTGAGTTTATCTTTGCGGGCAAAACTTTTTTGCATTTAAATTTATGTAATTTAGTCATGCAATCATCTAACAATATATTTTAAGTGATTTTAGGCTCAGATCATGACAAACAAATGAAACGTTTCATCAATATAACAGAGTCTAGATATTTTGGTGGCCATTTTGAAAATATGCAAATTAGGACATAAAGACGTAATTTCTCAACTTGCCAACATTGGTTTTTGGATTCAGCACACCAAATTACCCTTAGTTCAAGTGTCTAACCCTTTTCCTCACAAAATGCCTGTACTTGTTAACTTTTCTCAATTCCTGTCTTAACTATCATTAGAAAACCAATATTTGCACCTGAGATAACAAAGGTGCATAAAGGTCAACCTCATTATCATGCTAAGGGGTCCATGGATACAGACCATGTTATAAGTGAAACTGTGTTATAATGAGGTTATTCACAAAAGACACGTAGCAAAATAATCCTTATGGAAGCCAAGACATGGCCATGTTATATTGAAAAAAAAAACAACAACAAAAAACGCACTTTAGTGAGGCGTGTTATAATCAGTATCGCATTAACTTTGTACCTCTATAAATTCCATTTTTTGTTAAAGATATGGTATATTTTGCTCTTTTTTTTAGGTACGAGAAGGTATCATGACGGCGCTGAAGGAGATCCCTGTATCTGACATTGAAGACGTCTCCTCCACTGTTGATATACTAAATAAAGCTACAGAAGTTAAGGAGGAAATTTCAGAAGAAGCACAGGTAACGATAAGCTGTATAATTATAAAAGGTTTTGTTTAGATATCAAGTGAGGTCTGGCACAATGCACTCATAATACATGTGGTGGAATAGAGGACGAAGAACACTTTCTACTCAACTGCAATGCATATACGTCTATAAGGCATGTTTTTTGGACAAAGCTTGTTAATATGAATAATCAGTGTCTAGACCTTAAAATCATTCTTGATAACAACAATTATTATATCTTGAAACAGTCTGCAAACTTTATAGACAATTGTTTTAAACAAAGAGAAACTGTCATTTCTTAATTCAATATTTTCTTAAAAATAGTCATATGGCTTGAGTATTTAAAATAGATAAATTCTACTGAATTCGTAGACTCTAATATCCTGACTACTGTGACTACCATTTGTATATAAAATTATTTGATTTTTAAATGTTCTATTGTGTATTATGTTTGCTCCAGCCATAACCATTGAAATGTAAATGTGTTTGTGCTGAATAAATCATTTGTCATTTGTCATTTGTAGTTAGAAGCTGAGTACTTCTTTAGGGAATAGACTAAGAGTGACTCCTGTAATTGTCCGACTTGACTCCTAATTGAAACTTGTAACAATTCTCACACCAGTAGTAACTAACTTTGCAAAGACAGGCATTCATTTATGTAAAGCACACAATAATCTGTTGGTAAACTATTATTCTTCGCTTTGTTTCAGGAAGCAGCTACGAACCTATATGTGAACCTGGCTGATAATCTTGACAGCTTTACAGCCAACCAGTCAGCATCAGAAGTCTCAGAAGCTGCAGAGTAAGATAACTTGCACAGAAGTTTAAATTAAATGGAAAACAGAGAATTGTGCTTTGGGAAATTGGGAATAATTTCCCAGTCATTAGAAATTCTGTTTTCTTGAGGACCAAGGATAATCGGGGCATAGCCCTGCTGAACTGCAGTGTTTGGACTAAAGCATTTCCCCCCTCAATGCCATGTTGAAGCAAGGGTTTCGAATCCTGGTTCAAAATTACCATGAAAATTTGCATTTACCTGTCAGGATTTGAGCAGAGTTTTGGCAGTGCAGGCTGTATACCTAGGCTTTGAAAAAGAGTAAAATCAATAGCATAATCTCTGATATTCCCAAGCCACAAGTGGGGTGTGAATGCAAACGTCTGGTGCATTAGATAATACATGTATAAAGAATGTACAAGTGTACATCCACATGTATGTGAAATACATGATGCAAATTTTTTCAGTTGAAGTTTTATCTAAGTTTTACTCCGCTATTCATCCCAACATGACTTGAATTTTGTTGAGATGCTAAGCTTCAACTAAGGCAAAACCCACCTGTTTCATCAGGTCTCTTCTGGAGGGAGTAACCCATATGTTAGATGTAAACATTGACACAGCTCTACAGATAGAACACATCAAACTATTGGCTCAGACAGAGGTTGGGGCTGCAGGAGGGGGAGAGAGTGATATTGCTAAACAGGATACAGAGGCTGTACAAAAGGTAAAATTTTAGCATGATTTTCATACATTGGGAACAAAAGGCCATTGCCAATATAGTACACTTCCTGAGGAGCAGTCTTACCAAGTTATGCTCTCTGTGCAGCTCTGTCTGCACCATTTGGACAGTTGAAGTGCTTGGCCAAACTGATATTGGAGTTTCGAAAAGGATACAGGGATGGGGACTGTAGAGACATATTGCTGTGCAACAGAGCAATAAGTTTGCTATAAGTTTCTTGATTTTTAGACAGATAGGCCTGATCGAACTATGTAAAAGGTGAAGGTATTATTTTATCCACAGAAGAAGAACTCCACCATGAAACTCCTCAACACTGTCAAAAAAGTCTCGGCGACACTTGTCGACAGACAGCCCATTGGGGCAGAATCTTTTATGTACGAGACAGAATCGATGACAATAGGTATCCAGAAACTCTCCAAGCAAAGTCTGGCAACAGCAAGTTATACAGCCAGTGGTGCGTCAAACAGTAACAGTAGTTTTGCATTTCCAGACTTCTCAGACGATGAGCTGCCAGATGGAGAGCAGGGAGTAAAGGTACTATGTTTTACCCATAAAGTCCTGTATATACTTATACAGATTTTACCCATAAATCTCTAAAACCAAAGCAGACCACAAATTGATGTCTTCAAAAATTAATGAGAAAAAAATCTGTTCAAGCTTTATTTGCTGATAATTAAAACATTATAATGTGAATAGTGTAGATCTATTCCAATGGTACTGCCGTGCTGCATAACTTTGCTGATCTTTATGGTCCAAGTTGATGAACCTTGGGATGTTAATTTGGGTACCATATGAGCCTGTGCATGAGAAAACAAACAATTCAGGTTTCCGACCAGGTCCGACATAAACCAGGCTGTACAGTGACAGCAGAAAGCTAAAAGCTTGAAACTTTGGATACAAGTAGAAGAGGAATAGTACTATCCGTGTGGCGAAAACAAAGGCGCTGATCATGTGTGCAGTTACTGCACAGCTGATCTGCGTCTTTGTTATCGCATATGCAAATCGTTGGTTTTCTCATGCGAAGGCTCACATAAGAATTTTTGCAACCTGAAGTGCTATTTTGTTTGCATTCTAGATGCTGTATATGGATAAGAACCCGTATGTCTGGGCAGCCGCTGGTGACATAACATCCCCTGTAATGACAATATCTTTGACGGCTAACAACACGCCAGTGAATGTTCATAATCTACATGATCCTATTACAGTTACTCTGTCTAGCCCTGGTAAATATGTTATTGTTACAAGTTTTCATTTAGCTTCTTCTCAAGTTACATCCATACCTTTCTATCTTAACCCATATTTGATGAATGGATTTTCCCATCATTATCAATCGGGTGAGTCCACTTTCATTTTTAAGGGTGCCAGGGGTGATATTTAATTTTATTCAATTTTTGTATGAAATTCCTCTAAGCAAACAGAATAGCCCCAGATGGGACGCCACGTTCTGAGGCGTCACATCTGGGGCTATCCTGTTTGCCTTTCCCATAAAAGGGACGCAAGGCTTTAATGTCAGAGTTTATATTGTTCATTAGTTTTTGAATTAAGATGGAACAGTGTTGGTCCATAAGTTGTCCTTTAGCTGCAGTATTCATGAAAAGCTTTTCATTTTACTATCAATATTGCTAGTCTAAAATAGTTTGTGGCTTAGTGAATAATCACATAGTGCTCATTACATAGCTATTTCCCTGTTGCAATATTCCCACTACCTCCCATCATTGATGATCAATGTATAGATATTTCATAATGTTAGTTTAGAATTGTAAATCTTTTGCAAATATTGGTGAAATTGATGCCTTGTGAATTCAAAAGTTCAGGCCTATAAAGAAATTCTGAGCTTTATCGACAGCCTAAGTACATGCTCGCAAGTGCAAGAACTGGTTGCTGATTTGGAAATAAAGAATTTTGCAAAATAAAATCACAAAATTTTCCGAATTTACAGTAGTCTCTTTTGTCAAAACTATACCCAAGGTCAAGAAACTTTATCTTGATCTATATACATTGATTACAGTCTTCTTTTTAGCTCACAGGTGAGCTTATAGTATACCCATGCTCAGGCGTCCGTCCGTCGTCGTCCGTCCGTCCGTCCGTCCGTCCGTCCGTCCGTCCGTCGTCCGTCCGTCGTCCACAATTTCAAAGATCGTCTCCTCTGAAACCTCTTGGCCAATCAAAGCCAAACTTTATGTGGAGTATCCTTAGGAAGTAGTGTTGGGTATCGGAAGGAAAAATCACTATCGATTATCGGACAGCTAATATCGATTGATTATCGATTAATCGGAGAAAATTCCAGTATTCTGAAAAGGTGGATTTACATGGAGCAGAACTGGACAAATTCCTGTTATTGAATCACAGTGAACTAATGGTGAGGTTTGGATCCAGTAAAACATATAAATAGGCCTCTAGTAAACCTGCAGCAAATTCTTTACTGACATTTCCAAGGTGGTTCTGCTGTGATTCTTTATGTTGTATGTTTTATATTGGTTTAAATGAAGCTAGTGATGGCTACTTACTTGAGCTAGTCATCTTTCTTATCATATGCATTGTCATACTTCATGTTTTATCAGTCTTGTTATGTCAGTTTCTTTCCATCTTGGTGTCTGGGTTGGGATTTTAAATTAAATTGTGTCTATTCCTATGCTTTCTGTTCTTACATAGCTTTATATGATTATGGACTAGATTCTTTTTTGTGCATAGTTATTTTGGTTTCAGATGACACACTTTCTGTAGCGTTCTGGAATGGTTCTATTTTCAGAGATAACCAGAAAAAAAATCGTCGGCAAAAAAAAAAATTGTCGGCAAAAAAAAAAAAAAGCTTCGTAAGCTCGTTGTTTCCCACGAATGAGCAAAATAATTCGTACGCTTATTCTCCTTTTTGAGAGTACCAAAATCTGCCTTACGTTTGCTCATGTTGCCTTAATGATTGAATGAAGATCGAATTTCATTGCAGAGATTATATATGCTTTCGATTGGCACTTCAAAAACATACAATAAAATTTGAGTTGCAGAAATAAATTAATTTCTTTACATCCATCGCTTTTGTTTTTAAAGTCAGTAATTTTAATTACACACAAACTGACAAGAAGATCAAAGAGGTGTTGAAATGAAGTATTCAATGTGTAATTAAAGTCGGCGAAAACAAATATTACTAACCGCTTTTGATAGCGAAATCCTATGATTAAAGACATTGTTTGCGAGTCAAATCAATTATAATGTTGTCCATGTTTTTGTGTTGAACCTTGACCCAGCATAATTGTTCACGTGTTTCAATGATGGGTAAATTTCCGTGACGTCAACCGAAGCGATTCTATCAATACTGGTCTCTGTTGGTAGCTAGCGATCACGTGTAATGAATATTTAATAGAAAGGCTGGACCAAATGACCATGTGGGCGGTACTATCGTGCAAGATAGACAGCGCGCGTCGTATATTTGTTTTCGGCTACCGTCTTTTGATATCGACCTCAGGGTGTTACATGACCATTAGACAAGCACGCATCTCAACAAACTGCAGACATGAGAAAACAATCGGAACAAAGTTGATTTATTTTATCATTCGTCGCTGAAAAGGCGAGATGACAATTTTATAGTATGAACTGGCCGCAAATAAATCGAATGTTACGAGAGCGGTAACGGGTCGTTTCAGCCCAAAACTATTACTGGCAATCGATTGTGAAAATTTTCAATCGATAGTCGCCGATTTTTAGCTTTGGCGACAAGTTTTCGATAGCTGGCGACTATCGGCACAACACTATTAGGAAGGGGGAAAGAAAGTTTATATAAATGGTCCAGGTCACATGACCAAGATGGCCGCCATGGCTATAAATAGCAAAAGCCTTTAAAAATCTTCTTCTCCAGAACCAGTGGGCCGATTTCCACAAAACTTGGTATGTAGCATCAGGGACGCGGGCCCATCATAGTTTATATAAATCATGACCCTGGGATGACCTTGACCTATTTTACGGCAAGGTCAACTTAGGTCGCCAATGCATTTGAATGGGAAAAACGGTAAGATGCTATTTAATGGGTAAAACTAACTGGGAATAGGCAAATGGACAGAAGATTAATGTTAATGGAAAATTTTAGCCCCTGGGGGGTTGTCTGCCCCTGCCCCGGGGCTATATACATGTACATTTCCATAATAATGAAAAATCATCTTCCCTGAAACCGCTTGGCCAATCAAAGCCAAACTTCATATGGAGCATCCTTGGGAAGGGGGAAAGAAAGCTTATGTAAATGGTCAAGGTCACATGACCAAGATGGCCGCCATGGCTATAAATAGAAAAAACCTTTAAAAATCTTCTTCTCCAGAACCAGAAGGCCAATGATTTTGAAACTTGGTGTGAAGCATCAGTGATTGAAGTTCTACAAAGTTTATATAAATCATGACCCTGGGATGATCTTGACCTACATGTATTTTACGGCAAGGTCAACTTAGGTCGGCAATGCATTTGAATGGGAAAAAATGGTAAAATGCTATTTAATGGGTAACAATAAGTGGGAATAGGCAAATGGACAGAAGATTAATGTTAATGGAAAATTTTAGCCCCTGGGGGGCTGTCTGCCCCTGCTCCGGGGCTATATACATGTATATTTCCATAATAATGAAACATCTTCTACCCTGAAACTGCTTGGCCAATCAAAGCCAAACTTCATATGGAGCATCCTTGGGAAGGGGGAAAGAAAGTTTATATAAATGGTCAAGGTCACATGACCAAGATGGCCGCCATGGCTATAAATAGAAAAAAACCTTTAAAAATCTTCTTCTCCAGAACCAGAAGGCCAATGATTTTGAAACTTGGTGTGAAGCATCAGTGATTGAAGTTCTACAAAGTTTATATAAATCATGACCCTGGGATGACCTTGACCTATTTTACGGCAAGGTCAACTTAGGTCGCCCATGCATTTGAATGGGAAAAAATGGTAAAATGCTATTTAATGGGTAAAAATAACTGGGAATAGGCAAATGGACAGAAGATTAACGTTAATGGAAAATTTTAGCTCCTGGGGGTTGTCTGCCCCTGTCCCGTCGCTATAATACATGTATATTTCCATAATAATGAAACATCTTCTCCCCTGAAACCGCTAAACTTATGCCCTACTATCCCTACTTTTTAGCTCACCTGAGCCGAAGGCTCACAGGTGAGCTTATAGGATAGGCAGGCATCCGTCGTCCGTCGTCGTCGTCGTCCGTCGTCCGTCCACAATTTCAAAGAAGAATATTTCAGAAGCTAGTTGGCCGATCTTGATCAAATTTAATGTGAACCATAATTGGGTTGGGGGATTGATGGCATTAGGTTTTGGAGCAGATTGTATCAAAATTGTGGTTTCCATGGCAACAGATAGGTCCCATAGACTTACAATGAGAAAAACTAAAAAAATCTTCTTCTGTGAAACCACTAGGCCCACAGCTTTGATATTTTGTAGGTGGCAATGGCTAATGGTCCTCTACATAAATTGTGCCAATCATGCCCCTGGGGTCAAATTTGGCCACGCCCCGGGGGTCGATAGTCTCCATAGACCTACAATAGGAAAAAAACTAAAAAAATCTTCTTCTCTGAAACCACTAGGCCAACAGCTTTGATATTTGGTATGTAGCAATGGCTAATAGTCCTCTACATAAATTGTGCCATTCATGCCCCTGGGGTCAAATTTGGCCACGCCCCGGGGGTTGATAGTCTCCATAGACTTACTATGGGAAAAAAATTAAAAAATCTTCTTCTCTGAAACCACTAGGCCCACAGCTTTGATATTTGGTATGTAGCAATGGCTAATGGTCCTCTACATAAATTGTGCCATTCATGCCCCTGGGGTCAAATTTGGCCAGGCCCCGGAGGTTGATAGTCTCAATAGACTTGCTTTGGGAAAAAAATTCAAAAACCTTCTTCTCTGAAACCACAGGGCACACAGCTTTGATATTTTGTATGTGGCAATGGCTAATGGTCCTCTACATAAATTGTGCCAGCCATGCCCCTGGGGTCAAATTTGGCCACGCCCCGGGGGTAGATAGTCTCCATAGACTTACAATGGGAAAAACTAACAAAAATCTTCTTCTCTGAAACCAAAAGGCCCAGAGCTTCTATATTTTGTATGTAGCAATGTTTGGTAGTCCCCATTATATATTGTGCCAGTCATGCCCCTGGGTCAAATTTGGCCATGCCCCGGGGGTCAATAGTGTCCATGCATAGACTTTCATTGGTCGATTCTCAATTAATTTAAATCTCATGAGCTTACAATGTGATAATCTCTCAGGTGTGCTACAGGACCAGTGGTCCTCTAGTTCATTGATTTGAGCCGCCTCATGGGAAAACCAACAATTTGCATAGGCGAAAACAAAGACGCAGATCAGCTTTGCGGTCAGCGCCTTTGTTTTCGCTACTCGGATAGTACAATTCCTCTTCTACTTAAATCCGAAATTTCAAGCTTCTAGCACTTTTCTGTCACTGCTTGTACAGGTCGGTTTGTGTCAGACCTGGTCGGAAACCACATTGTTGGTTTTCCCACGAGGTGGCTCATTTTAATTTCAGGTGCTGCCAAATCCTCACCAGCTACATTGAGAGCCACTGTCGTCAAAAACAGAATCAACCTAGAAAATGAAACTACTGGCAACGTAACGCTTGACGACACCAGACACAACATCTTGACGTTCAACATCACGGCAGTTTCTGACAGGACGATTTCCCTCAGTATTACTTCGCATAGCAGTATCACTTCATTCAAAATGCTCATAAAAACTGACAGTAAACCAACATTGGAGGAAATAACTGAGTATGGGTTTCTTTATCCAAAAAATATACCACGATTGATGTTTGCTAGTTTTAACTTGTCAACTTATACACCGGACATTGATTCAGACTCAGATTCTACAAATGATACTTTGGATTTTGTTCCACCTTCAAATTCCACTTATAATGATACAGATGTCTTTACAAATGATACATCGGAATTTGCTGAAGCTTCGGATGATTACTTGCGAAGACTTTATATTACTCCTGGCAATCCTTTATCTTTGGGCATTGTCACTGATTATTACACTGGTAATTTTAGTAGCAACACAAGTGGTAGTCCTCTGTCTTTGGGTAATTTAACTGATTATTACGCTGGTAATAGTAGTAGTAACACCACTGGTAACTTCTCTGGAGTGTATTATTTCGGGATAACCCTTGACCTGTCGGACAGCGAAACTTTACTGGAGTTGAAGGAGAACTATCCTGATTGTCTTGGAAGTGGTAGGACAGATTGTACAGAAGATGTTGTAGTGGATTTAGAGATACAGAGCAGCCAACTTGGGTGCTTTTACTGGGATGAAGTGGAGGATTCCTGGTCTAGTCACGGCTGTGAGGTAAAGTCATAGGGTTGTGTGTGTGGAAGGGGGGGGGGGAGGTAGGGGTGTAAAAAAGATTTGTCTGTGGAAATAGAGATACAGAGCAACCAGCTCGGGTGTTTTTCCTGGGACTAGGCGGAGGACTTCTGGTCTAGCCAGGGATGTGGGTTGGGGTGGGTGGTTGTGTAAAGAAAATGTAGCCCTGGAATTAGATACAGAGCAGCTAACTCGGGTATTTTTACTTAGTTCTGGTTTACTAGTACTTTTGGTTAACTGCTTAAAGAATGTTACTAAGTGCCTGATAATGATAGTTTATTACAGAGTGTGTAACAAATCATTTGTGAATCAGTAGACATTTGAAAAGTTATGGTCAAAAGCAACTTAAAATAGGGATTCACTATACCTGAAATTTATGAAAGTAAGTGTTCAGACTTTTAGTATAGCTTTGACAATGGAATTTGTCTTGCAGGTTTCTCCCTATTCTACCAATGACACTATAGAATGCCTGTGTACACATCTCACAGCATTTTCCGGCAGTATTCTGGTCCTACCCAACACGGTGGACCCGTTTGATTTTGAACTCTTCCTGACGTTCTTTGACAATCCTGTGGTTGTTACGGCAGTTATCATTGTCTGGGTGGTGTATTTCTTCATAATTCACTGGGCGAGACAAGCCGACAAATGGGATAAAGAAAAGGTATAAGTCTGTATAAGGTTTTGATTTATAGTTTAATGTCACAGTCAAAAAATTTTCCGTCATGTGGCAACAGAGCCACCGCTTCCTCAGTATTATCACATACTATGCAAGTAAATGTGTCTTGGTAAAGGACGTAACCCACTGTCTTTGAGATTCAAATCCAGAACCTCTAAACTTGTCAGCAAGACAACAACTAAGCACAAAAGAAACCGCACAGGTGCATTGTGTATTTGTAAATGTTTGCATTCGTAAATGTTTGCAAATGTGTTGCTTAACAAATGAGTTTCAAAATGCATCAAATGCTCTAATATTGATAACATGCAAACTCAAGAAAATATCGGATTACAAAAGACAGAATCTACTGAATAAGTAATGGAAAAAAAATGAGTTTTATATGCTTTCTAGGTTGGTGTAATAAACTGTCCTGACAACAACCCTAGCCACAACTACGTGTATCTGGTGTGCATTGTGACGGGGTGGTGGAGGGAGGCTGGCACACATGCTAATATCTTCCTGTTCCTCAAAGGTATAGTTAAAATGAGCCTTTGCATGAGAAGACCAACAATTTTGGTTTCCGACCAGATCTGACACAAATCAACCTGAACAGTCACAGAAGTAGGCTAGAAGCTTGAAATTTTGCATTTAAAAAGAAGAGGCATTGTACTATTTGTGTAGCAAAAAAAAAGGTGCTGATCAGCTGTGTAGTTACTGCACAACTGATCTGTGCCTTTATTTTTGCCTAAGCATGTTGTTGTCTTTCTTATGCGTCGACTCAAATCATTGTATCAAAGATCATCAAAAACAACATAATGTATCGCTTTTGCAGAATGCACATCTTTGTCATTCTTAAAGATGTGATTCATTGCAAATTATCGCTACAGATATGGTATATATATTACATCTCTAATACTTCATAAGTGGAAATTTTTAATCTTTAATCTTTTAGTCCAATCTTTGGCTGTAAAGATCTAAGTTTGAGTCAGATATTTGCACACTTTATTGGCTGTAAAACGGAAGTAAAACTAAATACGAGGTTTGTCCGGAAAGTTCGTAGACACTTGAGCTAGCTCTATCAGAAAAAGTAATGCGTTGTTGAAGAAGTGTTTTGTATAATTTCAAGCAGCAATATCTTATGAGTATATTTTAGAAATTTGGTGCAGATTGAAATAGTAACACGCTAGGAGTTTTAGTCTGGTCTCTACAAAAAACTAGAAATTGGCTGCTAGGCCATAAACTAGCCTGTCACAACCTGGGTGACAGTAGCAGCTCTGCAGCGGAAGTCGACATACTGGCTTTCCGGTGTTGCAGCAGTGGTCCAGCAGAGGAGCACATTCACATGGTGCCAACGGTGGAGCACACAGCCCGAGTCAGTAGGGAACGGTGGCGCTCTTGGACTGCCGAATAGGGTCCGAGTTGGTGAAAGGAAGGGCATCCTACCATAAAATCTTGCTACAAACAATCATGACAAGTCAAAATAAAGGAAAAAGCTCAGGCGGTGCCGGCAACCATAGAGTGGTCGGTAGTGTCTCCGGCTTGGCGGCTCGGGGGCGTGGAGCTGCAGGGTCGGGCCCTAGTGGCGAATCCAGCGAATGCCCAAAGTCTTTCCGTGTTGGCACACTCAATGTGGGCACGATGCGGAGGAAATCTAATGAAGTGGTGGAGACATTGTCGCGGAGAAGAGTAGACCTGTGTTGTCTCCAAGAGACTAGGTGGAAAAGAGAAGGCGTAAAGCAGATAGTCGGCAAAGATTCTCGCTTCAAACTCTTTTGGTCTGGAAATGACAAGGGCACTGGTGGCGTTGGAATTCTGCTTGCAGAGGAATGGTGGGAGAATGTATTTGAGGTTGTCCGAGTCTCAGACAGGATCATTCTCATTCGAATGACCATTGGCAAGACAGTTTTTGTCTTTGTGTGTGTGTATGCACCACAAGCTAACCTGAGTGACTTTGAGAAGGACCGTTTCTACCAGGAGCTGCAATCCACGGTAGCTAAAATCCCAGCCTCAGAACAACTTCTTGTCTGCGGAGACTGGAATGGGCACCTTGGCTCCCAGTCCACTGGGTTTGAAGAGGTACATGGCGGGCAAGCCATTGGTAAGAGGAATACTGAAGGAGAGAGAATATTAGAGTTTGCATTTGCTAACGACCTTCTGGTTGGTAACACCTGGTTTAAGAAGAAACAAGAACATCTGGTCACCTACCAGTCTGGGGTAGCTACTACCCAGATAGACTTCATCCTGTACCGGCGTAGCTTCAGGAAGCAGGTATCCAATGTAAAAGTCATCATTGGAGAGGAGTGTGCATCACAACATAGGCTGTTGATTGGAGACTTCAAAGTTTCTATCCCTCCTCAACCCAAGCGCAAGTTTGTGCCACGCATCAAGGTGTGGAAGCTAAAAGACCCAGAGAAGCGAGCAGAGCTCTCTGAAGTGTTCAAAGCAAAAACACAAGGAAGACAGCTGTCACAGACATGCACAGTAAATGAGCGTTGGACTTCTCTGAAGGACAACCTTCTGCAGGCTACAAAGGAAGTATGTGGTGTTTCCGCGAATCACCCTTGGAGAAAGCAGACTTGGTGGTGGAACAAGAAGGTGGAGGAAGCAGTTAAGGAGAAGCGCAGGTGCTTCAAGTTGTGGAAAGCTGGCGGCAGTCGTGCTGCATACAACTCAGCCAAGCGTGCATCCAACCGTGCAGTGTACCATGCCAAGAATGAGGCTGAGAAGGTTGCTCTCCAGAAAATAGATCCAAGATCTGCAGATGTATATCGTCTGGCCAAGCAAATGAGAAGTGACAACCAGGATGTCATGGGAGAGAAACCTATAAAAATGATTAAGGCCTACTGTCACTAGATGAGGATGCAAAGAAAGAGGCTTGGAAAGAGCATTATGAGCGTCTCCTCAATGTCGAATTCCCATGGAATCCAGATGACCTGTCAGTGGAAAGCCCAGTTGAAGGCCCAAGCGAGCCGATCACCTTGGAGATGATCACAAAGGCCATCAACAAGATGGCCTCTGGCAAAGCAGCTGGACCATCAGGTATCGTTGCCGAGATGCTGAAGCCCCTTGGTGAAGCTGGCGTAGCTGAGGTGTGTGATCTTATCGAGGACATAATCTCAGAAGGTTACATTCCAATTGACTGGCAGGAGAGTTACATTGTCAATTTGTACAAGGGCAAAGGAGATGCTCTGAACAGCGGTAACTACAGGGGCTTGAAGCTGATTGAACAGACAATGAAAGTACTGGAGCGTGTAGTAGAAGGACTCATCCGGCAAAGAGTTGAGATTGATGAGATGCAGTGTGGCTTTATGTCAGGTCGTGGCACTACAGATACGATTTTCATTGTCCGTCAACTACAAGAGAAGCACTTAGCTGCTAACAAGCTGCTCTACATGGCCTTCGTTGATCTGGAGAAAGCATTCAATCGGGTCCCACGGGATGTCATTTGGTGGGCAATGCGAAAACTAGGAATCGACGAGTGGCTAGTGCGCCTTGTCCAGTCCATGTATAAAAACGTGAGAAGTAGGGTAAGAGTTGGCAGTGGATACAGTGAGGAGTTTGGTGTCAAAGTAGGTGTTCATCAAGGATCTGTCCTGTCCGCTACTCTTCATCATTGTGCTAGAGGCTTTATCCAGGGAGTTCCGACAGGCTGCCCTTGGGAGCTGTTGTATGCAGATGACTTGATGATTAGTGCTGAGTCCATGGAGCAACTACTGGTTAAGCTGAAGACATGGAAAGCAGAGATGGAGAGGAAAGGCCTTCGAGTGAACATGGGGAAGACAAAGATCATGGTCTCTGGCCCCAATCTGGACCTTCTGAAAAAATCTGGAAAGGATCCCTGTGGCGTCTGTCAGACAGGTGTAGGAAGAAATGCTATCTTCTGTGGTGGCTGCTTGTCCTGGATCCACAAGAAATGCAGTGGAATCAAAGGCCCCTTATGCCCTGATCCTGATTTCAGATGTGCTCGATGTCTGGGAAAGGCACGTCCAATAGATGGAAGACTAGTGAAGGAGGTTCAGGTTGATGACGAAACAGTTGAGGCTGTTCCAGAGTTCTGTTATCTAGGAGACATGCTTTCTGCTGGTGGTGGTTGTGAACTGGCTGCAATTACGCGTTGCAAATCCGCTTGGGGCAAGTTCCGACAGCTACTCCCCCTCCTCACCAACCGCAATCTGCCACTTTTGACCAGAGGTCGAGTGTATTCAACTTGTGTGAGAAGTGTAATGCTGCATGCGGCAGAAATATGGGCCATGACTGTGGCTACACTTAACCGCCTACGGCGCAATGACCGTGCGATGATCCGCTGGATCTGTAATATCAAGGCGAATGATGAAGTAAGCTCAGACTCCCTTCTCTCAAAGCTTGGACTCCAGGATATAGATGTGGTGCTTCGCTCCAGCAGAATGAGATGGTATGGACACGTAGAGCGCAGCAAAGGCTGGATTGCTCAAGTACGCAAGCTAAACGTAGTTGCACAGAAAAGATCTGGCAAGCCAAGGAAATCATGGGATGAAGTGTTGTTAGACGACAGAAAAAAGCTAGGAATGGATACTGCTGATCCTCAGAATCGCTCAGAGTGGAGAGGTCGTCTAAGAAGGAGACTTGTCAAACAAGTCCAACCCTCAGTAGAGGACAACGGACTATAAAACGGATATGATGATGATGATGATTGATATGACCAGTTTTCTGCTTAAGGGTAGAGCTGTGCGGGGCAGGTGTCAAAAGGTGATAATATGTGACGATTTTCACATTCTATTTTTTCTTGTGAAACGGCACTGAAGTGTGCTGTAACATTAAAATCTTTTGATCCTGAAAGAGTGTTCAATCATCAACATTTTCTGAATGTTTGGGCCTTGGCGGCAGTATAGTTTGATATCTGTGAATAAAATCCGAAAAAATTGATTAAAAAAATTGGGGTAATTTGACATTGGAGAACAGCCGATAATCATAAAATTGTTTGTTTTTGTTATGGAAATCATACACGATGGAAATGATACAAACAACAACATAAAAGCTACCAGCTTGTCGGTCACTAGTTTACAAGTGGCAAAGTTGATTTTTGGATGCTCAATAGATCATCTAAGATGATAAATGGCGGCGGAAGGGCACTCGTCTTACATGCTCAGCGCATGAAAATGGTTTCATATGTTCAACTGATCGTCAGAGAACTTAGCGACAGCTGGCACAGATCTGCATTTGACAGCTTGATACACATAATACAAATGTACCGATATCCAAGGACCCTGCGTGGAAAAACTCTGAAACATCGGTTGAACTTGTTACAAATATATAAGGCACTTACTGCAGTAAAATTCAAATAACGTCACTGTGACGTTGACTCTTGCCCCGCTCTCGGTCAAGGAGGTACACAGAAAAGGCTGTAGAAGACGTTGTATTGGTCAAATTGGTCAAATTTTCATAAAATTTCATCTAATTGCTCATGAAATATTTTTGCAAACCCAGATATATTCATACTGACTGCATTTCTTTTTCTGTTGAAAATATCAATGGTGTCTATGAACTTTCCGGACAAACTACGTAAATGAAGGCTTTACACAAAGAAAACCTTGTCATTAAACGTTATACATACAAGCTTGTTGGATGCACATGTACAAGTATGTTCAAAAGAACAGCTATTATTAAACTTACATAGATATATTATGTCAATATTTCATATTTAATACTTTTTGTTTCACCTCTAAAGGTTCCAAGGGTAGAAGTTCTAACCACTGCCTGACTGCCGCAAGAAGGCCATGCTTTCAGTCAGGAAGCGATGACTGGTTCCTAATCACAACAGAACAAAGTCTTGGTACCCTGCAGAGTATAACACTGTGGCATGATAACACGGGTACTAGGCCTCACTGGTACCTCAATCATGTGTACGTCAAAGATATTCAGCTTCGTAAAGCCTGGCATTTCATCTACAATGATTGGCTGGCCGTGGATAGAGGTCATATGTTACAGACGTCTGCAACTGTTGAAGCGATTACCCAAGAGGAGATATTCTACAGGCAGAAACACAACTTTATGGTGAAATCTACACAGGACTTGAGGGACGGCCACCTGTGGTTGAGTATATTCTCTAAACCAGCTAAGAGTACATTTACGAGGGTTCAGCGCCTGACTTGTGCTCTGTCGTTGCTATTGACAACCATGCTTACAAACATAATGTTCTATGGTATTCCGACAGACAATCCAGAAGATCAGGTCGCAGCAGGGGATGTAACTTTTTCTTTATCGGCAATAATTATCGGCATAGAGAGCAGCCTGATCATGTTCCCGATAAATTTGGTAATCTTGCAACTGTTTTTGAAGTCGAAACCTAAACCGTGGAGTCGGACTGTTAAATCTTTGTTAGACAAGGATATACGTGTTAAGACGGCACGAGATACATCACGGAGGCTGACAGATATGGTTATGTGCAGCCTGTTGCAGAGGATTGTGGATAAAACAAGCAGTAACAGTGAAAGAGATAGGAATAACAATGCTGAAGATGCTCAGTTGAATAGAAGTATATCTAGGATGGCTCAAGGTATTTTTACACCACGATTGATTATGTAACTTAAACATTTGAGCCACCTCATGAGAAAACCAACAATCTGCATAGGCGAAAACAAAGACGCAGATCAGCTTCGCGGTAACCGCGAAGCTGATCAGCGTCTTTGTTTTCACTACTCGGATAGTACAATCCCTCTTCTACTTAAATCCGAAATTTCAAGCTTCTAGCTCTTTTCTGTGACTGTACAGGCCGGTTTGTGTCGGACCTGTTCGGAAACCACATTGTTGGTTTTCCCACAAGATGGCTCATATTATTACAGCAGCTTTACTATTGTTCATTTTCAATTAGCTTCTAGAGTCTTCTTTTTAAGCACACAAAATCACCAATTTGGAAGAATGCACATAAATAGGGACACAAGAAATGATTTCTGGTGGTTGTGAAAATTCTTCGGACTTAACCAAATCAACATAAGGCCTGACCAAGCTTCACAAAAAGTTGAAAAAAAAAACAAACTATTAAAGGCACTATTAAAAAACTATTAAAGTTTATCATATGACGTCGCTGTTTTCCAGTGGATAACGTCATGTCATAAAAATCGTATGACCACACGTGTAATAACACTTTTGCGGGAATACGTAAGGTCATTGACGACGTCCGTAACAACAATGTAAATTTTCATTGAAAATATGTCCACTTTGGAGGCGATAAAATACTATTCTAAAAGTCATATGATAAAACGAATCTTACACTCGTGGTCATTTCATATGAAATTTATTAAACTCGCCGAAGGCTCGTTTAATAAATTTCATATGAAATGACCACTCGTGTAAGATCCTCTATATATGAATCATTAAATATGCATTCTTGCATAGATATCTATGCGCATAGCTGTTTGAAGCCGTTTTCGATTGGTCGAAAGCCGTGTTCAAACAGCAAAACCCATGTTCAAACCCGTACGAAAAATTCAACAGGATTCCACTGGTAGTCCAGTTGGACAAAGACAGGAGTCCGTGTGGAATCCGATGTTCAGCCTGATTCCTAACAGGACAGTGAGATGCTTGCATTTCCACGTGGAATTTTTCTCTTTTCCACTTGGAAAATAAACAAAATTCCTGGAAGGATTCCTGCTTGACAAAAATACTGCCGACCTAAATCTGTCTTTCATAAATGTGTAAACAATTAGGTGGTAAAACTTTGCAACACACAGGAAGCCATGAGGTTGGGCTTTTTTAAACAAGATAGTTGATACTGACACTATGTTTGCTATCAAATTTGGTGAAAATAATTGAGGAACACTTTTTAGTAAAAGTAAGGTATGTTTTTCTTCCATTTTATTCATACATTGATCTTTGTAAGCATTAACTAAATTCTTTATGCTTTTTGTTTTCAAAATATTCCCCACCCACCTCTGATCATGTACAATTTTTAATCGGTCTATTTAAGGAAGTTTCTTAGAATTGTCATTGAAAATGACATTTATCATTACTACCCGTTGATACAAGTATTTTTATAACAAAATAGAATGGTGGCATCTATCGATATATGATACACTAGCCCCTTACATTTCCTTTGTTCAAAAACTTACATATGCATGTGTTTTCTATGCAGACATATAGCAGGAATTGGCTCCATATTCCTAACAGGATTCCTGCCAGGAATCTGCTCTAAATTCCTGGCAGGATTCCTGCCAAAATTTCTGGTTCATGTTCCTGGCAGGATTCCTGCCAGGAATCTGGTTCAAATTCCTGGCAGGATTCCTGCTAATTTAAATATTTCGCGCCAGATTCCACAGGGAGTCCACACTGACTCCTGTCATAATCTTTATAAGAAGAATCAAATAGTCAAAGGGATTCCTGCCAGGAATCTGATCTCATTTTCCTGTGGTAATACTGCTGTGTTCCTGTTGGACAATTTCGTACGGGAATCATGAAATTCACGTGCCGTTTGAACATGGGTTTTGGCCGACGTCATTGGTCAATGCGACGTGACGTCATGTGTTTTGTAGAAACAAAATGGCCGACGTTAAAGAAGCTCCGCGGTTTTCGGTGCGTTTTTACGTTGTTAATGTTATTTTCATGAGATTTTAAGTGGATTAGAGTGAAAATGCAAGAACAGCGATCAACCATGGTTCGTTTCAGTGTTCAAACATTCGCTGGATCACTCTGAAGGTGTTTGAACACGCGGCCTGCGGCCTTGTGTTCAAACACCTTCCTCGTGATCCATCGAATGTTTGAACACTGAAAACCATGGTTGATCCCTATATTTTACAGAATCTCTAAGCTCTGGTAAATGGAGCAGAGGCAGTGAAACATCAAGAGACCAGTCAGCATCGACCTTGAAGTCAGAGACGTCAGAAAAAGGGGCTGTTCCTACTCCCAAAAATCCCAAAGTGTAAGTTGTTGAGGCTTAAGGGGATGCCAATTGTTAAAATCTAATACTTGTATAATTTTACCTGTATAAAGAAAAATGACAATTTTTCCAAGGAGACTGGATATTCTTGAAACATTCTTGTATGAGACATTCAAACATCGAATACAGATTATTTTATGCCCAAAAACTCAGCTCTAGAGGGCTCAGCAGCACGCTTATCAGCATTGGTCAAGTTACTTCCTGGTTTGATTCCGTTGTCATCTGTCTGGCATGCTGGATAAGTTTTACTAAAAGCTACCACCATAAACATGATCTCCAAAAGCCAGACTACAATCTGTGAAAGTTTGTCCACTCGGAGATGATTTCTTCTCGGGGAAAACATGGTATTTATCATATATGCTGAAAACCTTATACAGCAGATACAGTAAATAGTATGATTTCTCCCAAAATATTGACTTTTTATTCAAAATACTTTCACAGATTGTAGTCAAGACATTGGAGATCATGTTTACGGTGAAAACTTTTAGTAAAATTTATCGGGCATGCCAGACGGATGACAATGGAATCAAACCAAGAAGTGACTTGAACAATGCTGATAAGCGTGCTGCTGAGCCCTCTAGAGCTGAGGTTTGGGGCATAAAAGAATATGTATTCGATGTTTGAATGACTCATACAAGAATGTGTCAAGAATGCCCAGTCTCCTTAGAAAAATTGTCTTTTTTCTATATACAGGTAAAAATTATACAAGTATTAGTTTTTGACAATTGGCATCCCCTTAATAATTGTAGCTTATTCTCTAAGTGATTCAAGTGTGGAGAAATGCGTTATTTTAATTTGGAGAATACTTATAGTGTGTCCACATGTAGGTTTCTGTGTATTCTACAGCTACAATAAATGAGCCGCCTCGTGGGAAAACCAACAATGTGGTTTCCGAACAGGTCTGACACAAACCGGTCTGTACAAGCACAGAATATGGCTAGAAGCTTGAAATTTTGGATTTAAGAAGAAGAGGGAGTGTACTATCCATGTAGCGAAAACAAAGGCATGATCAGCTTCGCGGTTACCGCGAAGCTAATCTGCGTCTTTGTTTTCGCCTATGCAGATTGCTGGTTTTCCGATGGGATGGCTCAAATGGTTTGTGATATGCAGTGCATCCTTCCATTTTCTGATTAATACTATTGATAATAGACTGTGTCACTAATAACTATTGAAAACTAACAAAAATGATTTTCATTTCTCACGAAATAACCACCCTAAGTATGCTTTTTACATGTATTTACAATATTCCATTCTTCTGCCTACACATTTGAGCCACGGCATGAGAAAACCAGCAATTTGCATAGGCGAAAACAAAGGCGTAGATCAGCTTCGCGGTTACCGCGAAGCTGATCAGCGCCTTTGTTTTCGCTACACGGATAGTACAATCCTTCATGTTCTTTTATCCGAAATTTCAAGCTTCTAGCCATCTTCTGTGACTGTACAGGTCAGTTTGTGTCAGACCTGGTCAGAACCCAAATTGTTGGTTTTCTCACACGCAGGCTTATTTCTCTTTCTTACAGTTTACCATGGTGGTTCCTGTACATCGCCTGGTTCCTAGTCCTATCAACGTCTCTCATATCCTCCTACTTTGTCATGCTGTACGGGCTGAAGTATGGCTATGATAGGAGTGTCAGTTGGCTTGTCTCATTCCTCACAGGGTTTACCCAGAGTGCATTTGTTACCCAGCCACTGAAAGTGATCTGTATCGCAGTGGTTATAACGATCATCTTCAAGAAACCAGCAGACTTTGATGATTTTGGGCCAGATGTTGAACTAGGTAGGTTATGTTGCTATCTTGCTAAAATCCAACACATTGGTATGTTGGGATGCGTATAGACTGCAAATGAAACGAGCCGCGTCGTGAGAAAACCGGGTTTTTGCCTATGCGAAAACAAAGGCGCAGATCGCAGTAACTGCGAAGCTGATCAGCGCCTTTGTTTTCGCTACACGGATAGTACAATTCCTCTACTTTCTAAATCCAAAATTGCCAGTCTCTAGTCATTTTCTGTGCTTGTACAGCTCGGTTTGTGTCAGACCTGGTCGGAAACCCCGAAGACCGTTTTTCTCGCGTCGAGGCTCAAACGTCAGTTGGCTAAAAGTCTCCTTCCTGACAGGGTTTTACCCAAAGTGCCCTTGTTATGCAGCTGATCTGTGCCTTTGATTTTGCATATACAGTCATGAGGTTTCCCATGATGTGGTTCATATCTCTGGTAGAAGTGGTTAAGCCACTCTCCTTGTAAAACACTGGGCCGTGGCTTCAGTTCCTGCTTTTACAGTCCTTTGGATGAGGTCCTGTCTCCATAATGACCATAGCTTGTGAGTGTGACAAAAATCACCAATTCTTCCAACCATATCTCGGGAGAGCTTTTATAGGACTGTTGGTCCTCATTTTTTGTTTTTTGATTGTAACAACTGCAGAGGTTTGTCAGTCGTTGTTTCAGTTTGACGGCCATATGTGTGACTCTTTGAGGAAATAAGAGCAAATGGATAACAAGTGCACATCAAGACCCGGGCAAATGATGAAGAGGTTGCAGAAGTCGTGCTTGAGCAGTGTAGCTTCTTATTAATTAGGAGAATCCTTTTTTATACTAAGTTTAGATGTGAAAATTACAGAGACACTCATAGGGGTCTCTTCCATAGATTGTAAATTATACAAGACTCTGAAAATTACAGAGACACTCATAGGTATCCCTTCCATAGATTGTAAATTATACAAGACTCTGAAAATTACAGAGACACTCATAGGTATCCCTTCCATAGATTGTAAATTATACAAGACTGAAAATTAGAGAGAAACTCATAGGTATCCCTTCCATAGATTGTAAATTATACAAGACTTTGAAAATTACAGAGACACTCATAGGTATCCCTTCCATAGATTGTAAATTATACAAGACTCTTGTAAGACCACATCTAGAATATGCCATAGCACTTGAGGTGCTGTGAAGCACTTGAGGTGCTTCTAGTTTGGTCACTGAAAAAACAAGAGACTTTTCCTATTTTTGTATGTATTGAAGAATACTAATTTTATTGGTATGCAAATTTACATATGTTTGTTATTTATGCATTTTTTATTTATAGATGTTAGTTATGTTTTATACCACGTTTTAGTCTCTCTAAAAATATTTACTTAGCTTTGCCACTTTTATTTCAAATTCAGATCATGTCCATATTATAGATGAAGCCAACATTTTTTTCAAAGTAGGGGAAGCAATTCTTATAGAAATTCAAGTACTAGTTTTTATTACAATCTGACAATTTTTTTTGAATTTTCCCAATTTTAAAGTTTTGTCATTATTATGACTAGACAAGACTGTATAAACATAAAATGGCTCGTTATGACATTGGCAACATCTGCCAAACATATTGTCATACGAATCAGTTGTTTCTCAAAAATACAAAAAAGAAATATATAACTTAATATGCATGTATGACTCTATTATAGACATTTTACAGGTATATGAAAACATAAGCATACTGGTTGGTCATCCTGTGATTAAATCTGAAATTGCGTAATATGGCCCATACCATATCTCTTTGAATGTTTTTACTGCTCCCAAAGGATCTAACTTATATTTTATTTCATGTTACATTTAGAAATATTTGTAGTATGACTTTCTGTTTTTCCTTGAACTTCCATGTAAATTTTGATATTGGAAGTTACAGTACGGATCTGTCAACTGGTGGCCTGTCATACTACAAGTTAGTTGAAGACCTGGTAGAAAAAAAATAATTAAAATCAGCTTGTCTTCGACTCGCTTTATATTACTTATTTTTTTCTACTCGGTACTTTAATTCTAACTAAGAAGATAGATAAATCTATACATCATCCTTGGCATAAAACGAATATTTGAGGAAAATTTAAGTGGGCTGCTGTAGGATATGGATTGCTTCATGATATGAAATGACAATCATGATCAGAAATTGCAATTAACATACTTAAAGCCAGATGTACGTAATTGACCTCACGGTAGAATTTTTTTATTTTTTGCATGCGAGTGTATTTTGATGTCCTACATACGAAAATGAAACAAAATCGATACCTTTCCGAGCTTGTTTTCGAGATATCGGCCTTCAAAATTGTCAAATTTGAGACCCAAAATACATTGACGTCAACGTAAAATGCGATTTTTAGACCCCCTTTTTGTTAATTTTCTTGATATATTTCAATAAATCCACGGTAGGATTTTTTAAAAAACTGTTATGTATTAGAGAAATTCCTGAACTACAGGTAGATAACGAGAAAGTCCATAGTTACCGGATTCGTTTTCCTGCTTTAAGCGTGCAAAGAGAGGTAGTCGCTACTGATTTCAGTACGTTTTACGCGCTATGTCGATTTTGCGCCAAAATATCCGATGCTATTTAGTATTCAATATTGCTACTGTCGCACAAATAATGTTTTCCTCGGGATAAAATGTCCACAATCTATATTTTGAGCAAAAATAATAAATAAGATCAATTTGTTTTACATTTCTGAAGTCCTCTGTATAATTGCATGGATATAGTTTCGTATTCCGAACGTAAACTGACATTAGAAATGACGTTTCGAGCGAAAACTGACGTTACTAATGCGGTGTAAAAATGACGTTTCGACCATTAGAAACGCACGTTCCTTTGAGCGCCTCTGGCTTTAAACCCCTATTCTAGAATCTAAAGTGAAACGCTGTCATTTGATGTTACATAATTAAAATATTTTGAACTGATTTGTCTGACCCAGATACTAGACCGAGGCCACAATAATCACATATATCTGCTGAAGACACACATTGTGAGTATTTTATATAGAACATTCGAAGGCTACACTTTATCTTCTTAATTCCTTGGTGGTTAATAGCACAGCAAAGCAAAAAACTAAATGATAAGGTTTAACAAGTTTGTAGAATGTAAGACCGTTTTGAGAGGTACTTTGTACATGTAGGTACACATAAAACTGAAATATGGGTGCGTACCACTGATATTCACTGCTTACACAGTACGCATATGTCTGAATTTACTGTGCATACAGAGTGAAAAATCATGCGTACATACACGGTACGCACCCTAATCTCTTTCGCTGTATAGGGTTCCATTCCTGCATACCTAGAAAGTGGTAATGGAATGACAAAATTACCCTTGATACCACAAGATTTTAGTCCAGTGGACATGCCAGGCTAGAATTTCATTTTTGCCCTAGAATATGAATTCTGTTTGCACTTCCTCCAGAAAAATTAATAACTGAGCCGCCCCATGGGAAAACCAACAGTCTGCATAGGCGAAAACAAAGACGCAGATCAGCTTCGCGGTAACCGCGAAGCTGATCAGCGCCTTTGTTTTCGCTACACGGAATAGTACAATTTCTCTTCTTCTTAAATCCGAAATTTCAAGCTTCTAGCCTGCTTCTGTGACTGTACAGGTCGGTTTGTGTCGGACCTGTTCGGAAGCCACATTGTTGGTTTTCCCACGAGGCGGCTCAACTGTTAAATCATCACAAAAGACTATTTGGGCTGCCACATTAGATCACTGACAATCTGCATATGCGAAAACAAAGGCGCAGACCAGCTTCATGCTATTATTATTTTGAAGCTGATCAGCGCTTTTGTTATACCCCCCGCCAAAACGAAGTTTTAAGGGGGGTATACTGTTTTCACGTTGTCCGTCCGTCTGTGCGTGCGTCCGTGCGTCCGTAACGTTTTGTTTCTTTAATATCTTGAAGACCCATTGATGGAATTTCATGAAACTTTGCAGGCATCTGTATATCTATGGGGCAAATATGTACATGCAAAAATTAAGGGCTAGGGGCCAGTCCCTTTTGAGTTACTTCCCTTTATAGTTCTTGATGGCTTTTGTATACAGTGAAGATAGTGCATTTACGGGCCGATCAACTCCTACAACAGTTTTTGTTGGAAGTTTTTGATATTATGCTTAAATGATGTAGGCCCATTGGACATTTGCATGAAGAAATGTTATCGCGAAAAAATAATTTTTGACAAAATGACAGCTATGAGAACTTAGGCAATTTTCTTACGTTTTTTACAGGTAAGGGCTTTCACGGGCCGATTAACTCCTACCACAGTTTTTGATGGAACAATTTGTTATCATGCCTACATGATGTACACCCATTGGACATTTGCATGAAGAAATGTTATTGCGTAAAAATAATTTTTGACAAAATGACAGCTATGAGAACTTAGGCAATTTTCTTACTTTTTTTTACAGGTAAGGGCTTTCACGGGCCGATCAACTCCTACCACAGTTTTGTGATGGAAAAATTTGATATCATGCCTACATGATGTACACCCATTGGACATTTGCATGAAGAAATTTTATTGTGAAAAAATAATTTTTGTTAAAATTACAGCAATGAGAACTTAAAATTTTTCTTAGTTTTTTGATAGGTAAGGGCTTTCACGGGCCGATCAACTCCTACCACAGTTTTTGATGGAAAAAATTTGTTATCATGCCTACATGATGTACATCCATTGGACATTTGCATGAAGAAATTTTATTGTGAAAAAATAATTTTTGTTAAAATTACAGCAATGAGAACAATTTTTCTTAGTTTTTTTACAGGTAAGGGCTTTCACGGGCCGATCAACTCCTACCACAGTTTTTGATGGAAAAATTTGATATCATGCCTACATGATGTACACCCATTGGACATTTGCATAAAGAATTGTTATTGTGAAAAAATAATTTTTGTGGTTAACAGTTACCCTGCGGGGGGTATTTAATAAGCATTGCTTATTGTCTCTTTTTTCATTTTCACTATCTGTTCAGGGATAGTACAATTCCTTTTCTTTCTGAATCCAAAATTTTCAGCCTCCAGTCATCTTCAGTGGCTGCACAGCCTGGTCTGTGTAAGACCTGGTCAGAATCCTAGATTGTTGGTTTTCTGATGTGGCAGCTCATTTAGTATTTTAAAAAGCTGATTTCTGTCTTCAGACCAGGATGAGGTGTACCTCCAAGAAGTTGAGGGAGCAGACGAAACCCACCACCCCACCATGCAGCCGCTGTCGGAGTACCTGCTGTCCAAACTACGGCACAGACTGTACCTCGAATGGCTGATGGATATTACCCTCCGAGACATCACGCTGTACATCGTCTACATGGTGGTGGTGATCTTCATGGTTCACGGTCACAGGAACGTGAATCTGGCATACCACAACACTGTTGCCATAGAAACATTGCTGACGAAACCTAGTTGTATAGAGGAGGACGACTGTGTCTCTTTAGATGATGTAAGTTTTTTCCTGAGGACATCTTTGTATAATCTTTACAAGATAGTTTGCATTCAAGCTACCACACTAGTTCGAGTAGCTGAAGCTGTTGGATTGAGGGGTCGGTTTTAATATTGACCACAACATACCAATGGGGCTAAAAATGGTACAAGTGGCTGCCTTGTTAATGCTCAGCATTTTTACTCAGACATTTTTTCTCAAATCTTTCACTGCATAATACACAGTATCAATCAATAATTTAAACAAATAAAAAGATACAAAAAAAAATATGTAAGAAGGAAATTTTTTTTTATGTGTTGCATTCCAATTTGATGTGTGCTATATTTTAGGCCACAACTGTAGAGGGAATGTTTTCCTACCTTGAGAAAGTGCTGGTTCCCTTGCTGACCGACATGTCGGAATCGGAACATGAGTACCCCACCCCAGGGTCAAACCATTTCATAACTGGTCCCCTCAGATTGAGGCAACAGAGAATTAAGAAAGGTAAGTTTACCAAACCCTTCAAGTTTAATAGATCAGAATAGGGCCCATATAACATGCAACTTTTGCAGCATTAATAATCCATAATTGCAGCGAAATTTTTGTTGATAGCTTTAGGAACCTTTTCCTGGAAATACTAAGAATGAAAAAAAAATGTAAGGAAGCCGAAAATGTCATAATTTTTAACAGATTTTTGTCATGATATTCTGCTGTCCCTTTACAATATTCAAAAATGTCTGATGATCTACTCCTATAAGTTACAACTGCATGTTTGTTTGTTTGTATTGAGGTTTACTGTCCCAGTCAACAGTTTTACATTCATGTCAGGACAGAGCTACTGCTTCCTGGATTTTAACCAGTACTGTGGGGAGTTACTGTGCCTTGCTCGAGGACGACAGTTGGGATCGAAAACAACTACTTGTACTTTCATTTTATTTTCTGAACATTAATTTTTCATTCACAGGCAGTTGTGACAGCACAAGTGAGGCTATATTTAGAAGATTTAATCATGACCTTCCAGACTGTGTCCCAGCATACTCTTACGACATAGAGGACTCTGGTTCCTATAATAATTCCTGGAAAAACCCAATTCTAGAATCCTCTGAAACTGGCTTATGGTCATACCAGTCGTCATGGAAACTAATGACAATGCCATATGCTGGAAATCATGCCACATATGGTGGTGGAGGATTTGTATTGGAGTTATCTATGGACAACGAAACTGTGAATCAACTGAATGATTTAAAGGATACAGATTGGCTTGATGATCGTACGAGAGTTGTATTTGTTGAATTCACCCTCTATAATCCAAATATAGATATGTTTAGTGTTGTGATGATTCTTGTGGAATTTACCAACATCGGCGGAATTTTTCCGAGTTTACACATATTTACGGCGAAACTCGACCATTACTCATCAGCTATGGGCACCTATATATTAGTTTGTGAGATACTATTTCTTCTCTTCAACATTGGGTTTATGTACATCGAAATCAAAAGATACAGGAAAATCGGGAGAAAGGAATATTTCAAAGATAAATGGAGCATTGCTGATATCATGCAAATGATTTTGGCGTACATAGTAATTGCACTGTTCTTCCAGAGACTTGTTGCAGTGAACAGCGCACTTAGAGAATTTCGCACCAGTAACAGGGCATCCTTTATCAGTTTCTATCCTGCTATTGTCTCTGATCAAATCCTCAGCTATATCATGGCATTCCTGGTTTCCTGTGTGATCGTCAAATTTCTGAAACTCCTACGATTTAACAAGAAAATGTTCATGATCAGTGACACGATGGCTCTAAGCAGAGACATGCTCTTCGGGTTCTCAATCATATTTGTTCTAGTCATGGTTGCCTTTGGCCATTTCACGACCCTGGCCTTCGGACCTTTCCAGTCGGCATACCAAAGCTTTGGATCGAGCCTCCAGACATTATTCCAGTTTGCCATAGATTCTACAGATCTTATAGATTTACAGGGTATGAGTCACATTCTGGGGCCGCTATATTTTGTGGGGTTTATCCTGTTTACCAAATGGTGCCTTTTGCAGATATTTACAGTAGTTTTAAACTTTGGCATCAGCTCCTCGAAGGCTAAGACGGCCATGAGAAAAAACAAGTTTGAGTTTTTGAATTACTTACTTGGAAAGGTTAAAGACGCATTGTAACAATCAAGTTACCTGTATTATTAAGATACCATTTAAATGAGCCGCCTTGTGGGAAAACCAACAATGTGGTTTCCGAACAGGTCCGACACAAACCGGGCTGTACAAGCACAGAAAAGAGCTAGAAGCTTGAAATTTCGGATTTAAGTAGAAGAGGAATTGTACTATCCGAGTAGCGAAAACAAAGGCGCTGATCAGCTTCGCGGTTACCGCGAAGCTGATCTGCGTCTTTGTTTTCGCCTAGGCAGATTGTTGGTTTTCCCATGAGGCGGCTCAAATGAAGCAGTAAAGTGGTCCGTAATGACAAATTGAGCAGCGTCATGAGAAAACCGAATTTTTGCCTGTGCGAAAACAAAGGCCCAGATCAGCTTCACAGTAACTGCGAAGCTGATCATTGCCTTTGTATTCGCTACATGGATAGTACAATTTCTCTACTTTCTAAATTCAAAATTTCCAGTCTCTAGTCATCTTCTGTGCTTGCACAGCTCGGTTTGTTTCCAGTTTGGTCGGAAACCCCGAAGACCGGTTTTCTGGCGTCACGGCTCAGTCTAATGGGAATTGGTCATGCATGACAGGTGGTTTCTGAGAGAGAGAATTCTATGTGATTGCATAGAGCTAAAATAAATCATGAGTGATAAAAATATGACCCTTCTCAATCACACCTACCCAAGGCTCTGATGCTCAACTGACAGTCAAATGAGCCGCCTCGTGGGAAAACCAACAATGTGGTTTCCGAACAGGTCTGACACAAACCAACCTGTACCGTCACAGAAAAGAGCTAGAAGCTTGAAATTTCGGATTTAAGTAGAAGAGGAATTGTACTATCTGAGTAGCGAAAACAAAGGCGCTGATCAGCTTCGCGGTTACCGCGAAGCTGATCTGCGCCTTTGTTTTTGCCAAGGCAGATTGTTGGTTTTCTCATGTGGAGGCTCAAATATGAAAAAAAAAAAAACAAAAAAAAAACACAAAAAGCTGTCCTGAGAGGAGAAACGAAAATCGGAGAATGTTATGCAGTAACTTGTGGATAATTTTAGTTTTCAGTATAAATTACTATTGCGGTAAAATGATTTTCATACTGAACCATTGGTTGAGCGTCAGTGTGTTTGGTAGGCATGTCAATATGTTCTAGTCTTATTGTTATTACATAATGTCAGTTCTAGTCATTATTGAATTCTCAGATACATTTTTATGCAATACATGTTCTTCGTTTTACTGTGAAGATTGTTTCTCTTTTTGTTTACATGAACTGTATTTGAAATCCTTATATGATGAAATTATGTGTCATGTTACAACATGTTTTATAATACCTTATTAATATTCATTGGTCAAGCGTGGATTTGGATTGGTCCAGAGCAAGTCAAGCGGAGGATGCTATTCTGTCATGTCGCATGATCATATTACCCTCTGACGTCATATCCACTTAAATGTGCAGTTGCAGGCGGCCCCCGTGGCCGAGCGGTTAAGATCGCTGTTCCTTAATCACGCAATCATCTCACCGCTGTGTCTGGTGTGGGTTCGAGCCCCGCTCTGGCCACATGTGGGACAAGCCAAGTTCTGCTTGCGGGTGTGCCAGGTGGTTTTTCTTGGGGTTCTCCCGTTTTCGCCCCACCTACTGATTGGCCCATCTCATATGAGCTGAAATAATCTTGAAAGGAACGTAAAACTGAAATAAAAAAAAATGTGCAGTTGCACTTGTAGTCACATGCGTTTGTCATGTGGCATGTCCTTAATTTGTTTGAAGTGTGGTTCGGTATAATAAAACAATTGTTACCCTTGAGTGAGGGTGACATGATTTGTTCACCCTTGACAGGTTATATTTCCCTCGGGCTTCGCCCTTGGGCAATATTACCTGCCTCGGATGAACAAATCGTCAGGTCACCCTTACTCAAGGGTAACAATTGTATAGTGTAGCACTTTGTCAGAATTAAGGCTTGAGGAGTTTGGGGTTTGAATCCTTCTTCCACCATGTGTCCTAGAGCTATGTTAGCTCCTTTATTTCTTTGATATGTGTTGTTAAGTGCCACAAATATAGATTGTGGGTGCACACTGGAACCAACCGCCTCATTGATGCAGTTCTAATGGGTACCTACAATCTGGAGTAAAAAATAAGAACCAGAGGACCAATGGTCCTGTAAATGCTCACCTGAGATCTGCTGCATATACCAATAAACATGTTTGAATATTATGGTATTTAACTCCAGTGCAGGGGCAGATGAAGCCCTTGGCCATTTTCTTTTTTTCAGAATCTTCAATATTCTGTCCATTTGCCAATTTCCTGCTGGCTTTTCCCTTCAACTGACATTTTAACAGTTTTCCCAATTCAAATGCATAGGCAACCCATGTTGACCTTGCCATAAACTTGGTCAAGGTCATCACAGGGTCACGATTTATATATACATTGGAGTACTTTAGCCATCGATGCTTCACGCCAAGTTTCCTTGAAATCAGTCTATTGGTTTCAGAGAAGATTTTTGATGCGTTTTTACCATATATGGGCATGGCGGCCATCTTGGTCATGTGACCTAGATTATTTATATACACATTGATTCCCCCATTCTATAGATGCTTCACATAAAATTTGGCTTTGATTGGCCAAGCGGTTTCAGTCTATTGGTTTCAGAGAAGATTTTTGATGAGTTTTTACCATATATGGGCATGGCGGCCATCTTGGTCATGTGACCTAGATTATTTATATACACATTGATTCCCCCATTCTATAGATGCTTCACATAAAATTTGGCTTTGATTGGCCAAGCAGTTTCAGAGAAGAAGACATTTGAATATTATGGAAATATACATGTATATTGCCCCGGGGTGGGAAAAAGTTTTCCCCATTCAAATGCATTGGCGACCTCTGTTGACCTTGCCGTAAAATAGGTCAAGGTCATCACGGGGTCATGATTTATATACACATTGTAGTGCTTGAGCCATCGATGCTTCAAGCCAAGTTTCGTTGAAATCGGTCAACCGGTTCTGGAGTAGAAGATTTTTGAAGGGTTTTTACCATATATGGGCATGGTGGCCATCTTGGTCATGTGACCTGGATTTTTTATATACAAATTTGTTAACCCCTTCCTATTGATGCTTCACATAAAATTTGGCTTTGATTGGCCAAGTGGTTTCAGAGGAGAAGACGTTTGAATATTATAGAGATATACATGTATATTGCCCTGGGGTGGGGGCACATGAGCCCCTGGGTCCCTTTTATTTTTCAGAATCATTAATATTCAGTCCTACTGCCCATTTCCTGCAAGAATTTCACTTAAATGACATTTTAAAAGTTTTCCCCATTCAAATGCATTGGCGACCTATGTTGACCTTGCCGTAAAATAGGTCAAGGTCATCACAGGGTCATGATTTATATACACTTTGTAGTGCTTGAGTCATTAATGCTTCATGCCAAGTTTTGTTGAAATCGGTTCACCGGTTCTGGAGAAGAAGATTTTTGAAGGGTTTTTACCATATATGGGCATGGTGGCCATCTTAGTCATGTGACCTGGATTTCTTATATACACATTGGTTCCCCCTTCCTATGGATGCTTCATATAAAATTTGGCTTTGATTGGCCAAGAGGTTTCAGAGGAGAAGATCTTTGAAATTGTGGACGGACGGACGGACGCCGGATCATGGCCATCCTATAAGCTCACCTTGTGAGCCTAACGGCTCAGGTGAGCTAAAAATAGGTATACCCCTTGTATAACCCAGTATTACTATACTCAGTACGTAAAGAAATGCAAAATGTAGATTTTCTGTCATAACTTGAACAATTTTTTGGACAAATATTTCCAATTTACAAGAAACATAAAATGACGTCTTCTAACTGCAGACTGAGTTCCATAATTTTTTACAAACACAGAAACATTATGTTTTTCTGTGTCAATCGAGAGTACCCGTAAACAAAATGTCACAAGAATTTGTCGTGCTGAACGCACTTTTTAACTCCTTTAAAAACCTGGAATGATCACTTTATGTTTCTTTATTTCTCTATTTCATCATTTTTGATTGCTTCTCATAAATCAGAATTGAGTTTGTGAGTCACTGAGACTAACTTGGGCGGCTATAGTCAACGATATGAATAAGTGGCCAAAATATTCAAAACGATGGTCAATCTGGCACCTTTAAAAATTTCTGTCATAAGTAAAAATCAGGCTTGGCTTTAAAAGATACTAGTAAATACTGCTTTCAGAAGTATAATGCTGTCTAAAACATGGCTGTATACTGTCCATAAAATGTAATGCACCTAACATTTTGACCAAAATTTGCAAAAACTTTAAGAAGGAATAAAAATTGAATTCAGGGGAGTAGCAAATTGCAAATAATGCTAAATCGATGTTGTATAGTGTTGTAAGGTTTCATGCCATCAAATTCTAAATCCTTGCCTTAACATTGATTTTATCACCAATAGAAACGGTTTTCGATGAACCAGAAGTTCTGAAAAACGACCCAAAATTTTAACTGAGGGTAACCTTTGGGACAAGTCACATTCATGTTAACTAGCATTATTTAATCGAAATAGGGACATGGTTTACCGAAAGGGAAACCAAAATGCCCAATTTCCAAAGAGTTTATTTTACATAAAACTCATTTTTCAAAAATCCCAGCAAAATTTTCCTCTTCATGAAATTCAATATTTTTTTTTTTTTTTTTTATGATTTATCATACTCAAGGTAAAATTTATTTTAATTATTCTCTCAGTTTTGTTTTTTGGAGAAAATGCTGATTTCACAAGTTTCGCCTAAAAATTATCCCCACTTTCACATCACAACGAAACTCAGTTGCGAAATTATCATATGAATGGTGAATCCTTAGACTCACTTAGATTTTGAAAATAAGTTAAAACGTCTGTGAAAAAATAAAAACAATTGCGTTTCTTTTTGTACTGAGTATATATTAAAGGGGGTATACATTTCATGAACATGATTCTCCAATGACATGTAGCAGTCACTCACAAACTTGCCATGTTTCCATGTTTGATGATGTTTTGGTGAAAGCTTTTGTTTTCTTTCTTGAAACACAATCATGAAGTGAGAATTCATAACTTGTGTTTTTCTGCTTTGTATATATGTTTATGATAAAATTCCATCAGATTTATGTTCTGCTGCTGCATATTCACCTGTTTGAAAAAAATCTTTTTAATTCATGAATGGAGATCATGGGGCCATGAGACACATCATGAGAAATCCTAGCATGGGCCTTTCTCATTTGATTTGATACAAACCATGCTGTAGAACCCCATAAAATGACTTGCTACTCAAAATTTTGGATTCCAAAAGTAATGGGACTGTTCCACAATCGCAGCAAAAAGACATTCTGCAAAGCTGAGCTGCATTTGTTTAGCTTGTGTGCCCCCAAGGTTTTATGCCTTTCCAAAATAAGTTTTCTCAAGGGGTAATTACTTTGCTGCAACATGGAGTACAGAGTTTAATGGTTTGAGTGTCAGACATCCGATTCTGATGTCGGGGGGTGGGGGGGTTATGTCCTTGAGCAAGACACTTATTCCCCACAGTACTGATTACTACTCAAGAACTGAAGCAGTGGCTACGTCCCAACACAACTGAAACATTGTTGACACTGCATTTAACCAGTCATTCAAAGATCATGGAATAGAACTTTTAGTTTCAGTTACTTGGGCTTTAAAAATTTGAGGTAAACATAGACAAATCTGAAGAAAAAAAACCATACATGATATTAATACCTCAGCTGCACGTTAGTACACCATTACGAAAACTTACCCATGCAATATACAGAGATTTTTCTTTTCAGCTGTAAAAATCTAAAATTTATCAGAAAAATTTTGGTATTTTTTGTACTTTTGCTCAAAGCATAGATCATGGGTACACATTAGAACTGCCTCAATGAGTACCCACAATCTATGTTTTGGACCAAAAATAAGAATAATAGGTATACCCCTGCTTACCCCAGTTTACAATATAAAAGTGGGGTTTAAGGGGGTATTCATTGCACGGACATGTTTTCCTGATGCCACAGGTATTGATACCGTGTATGTTTCTCAGATTTGTCTATGTTTACCTCAAATTTTAAAACTTTTAATATCCCCTAATGTGTTCATGAAAACTTGTAATAATTTTCAACCAACTCAAACACAAAACCAGGTTGCAGTGCAAATAGGATAGCCCATGGCTTAAAATTTCGAGTATAGAAGTATAGGAATTGTACAATCACAAAATCAAGGGCATTGATTTTCATTCTTGCAGTTTGTGTTTCAAATACGAGCCTCATTGTGAGAGAACCGGTCTTCAGTGTTTCCTACAAGGTTTGACACAAACCAGTCTGTACAGTCACAGATGCAGGCTAATAGCTTGAGATTTTGGATTGAAGTTGAAGAGGACTTGTACTAGGTTTAGCTAAAACTAAGGCATTGATCAGTGTGCAGTTACTGCACAGCTGATCTGTGTCTTTGTTTTTAACATATGCAAAAATCTGTTGTTTTTTTCTCGTGACATGGTTTATTTTGTGTTAATGTTTGTTTGGTTAGCATTCGATGCAACATAATCATGGTTCTATTTTTCTAGTTTTATATTTTGAATTTTACATGAAGTTTTTACTGTTACTGGAGTTATTAATTTTATTTTAACAACAAAACGAAAACAAAATTGACTTGTCCTTTATTTACCTACCTAAACTTTAACCATTTTCAGGAACAGTTGTCAGTAACTATCCATTAACCTTCTTTCAGAAACTGCTGTTTTCAAAAATGTTTGTCTGATACACCTCCAGAGAATTATAATTCTGTCATTCTTTTGCATTCCAAAAGTCTTAAAAGGTGCCAAAATACAAATTGTGAAAATTGATTCACTATAAAAATTCTATGCCCAAAAATTATCTTGAATAGGCCTTTTTGCATAGACAAGGGAGGTATGCCAAAAACCTTAAAATTGGGGTGGGGTGCCCACTGAATAAAGTCCAAATTTTCAGTTAATGGCAAAAGACCCATGCTTACTAGTTGGGTTATTTGTATCCAGATTTCCCATTGAACAGTGTGGCCAAGATGATTGACCCTCCTGACATTAAATCTGCTATTGAGTGGGGATGTAAATTCTGCTTAAAAGCAGCTCCACGGATAGAAAAGAAAAAGGCAAAACGTTTTCATATTAATACTGTAAATGGAAATAGCACCATTAGAAACTTATTTGAGCTATGTCCCCAGAAAACATGTCTGGGTCTGCCATGATCTGTCACAAATCGGCATTATTCAAGTAAAACAATAACTCGAGCCTTGAAATTTTAGATACTGAAGATATTCTGATACATAGCTGTTTAAACAGACAAACAAACAGCCATGTTTTTATGTTTTTCATATAATAGACTATTCAGGCATGTTTTCACATGACATAGCTCAAACTATTAAAATGAACAAGCATAATTTGATAATATGAGACAACTCATAACAAAGTTAGAAATAAGAAAATATATAGCAACTAAAAAAGTTTTGAGCTTCAACTGTAAAATTGTCAAACCATGTGCAAAAGCACACATTCCAGATTCGTATATGAGCCCCGTCGTGAGAAAACCGGTCTTCGGGGTTTCCGACCAGTTCTGACACAAACCGGCCTATGCAGCCACAGAATATGGATATAAGCTTGAAATTTTGGATTTCTAGGAAGAAGAGGAATTGTACTATCAGTGTAGTGAAAACTAAGGCAATGATCAGCTGTGCAGTTATTGCACAGCTGATCTGCGCCTTTTTCGCACAGGCAAAAAATCCCGGTTCTCTCATGATGCAGCCCTCGGCGGTGCAGTGGTGATGTAACTCGCCTTGTAAACCAAGGGTCGCAGCTTCAATCTCTGGCTTCTCCAGTCTGTCGGATGAGACTGTAAATCAAGGTCCCCTCTCCATATGACCTTAGCTGTTGATGGGATGTTAAAACCAACCAACCAACCTACTAGATTCATACACCTTGTTAACCGGGTATGAGGTTAGCAACCCCATACAGACCCATCCACCCCAAATCAGGAGCAATTTTTTCAATACTTGCTCATGTAACTATGAGCAAAATGCATTTTTCATTTAAGGCAACAGAATGCACAATATGAACTGGAAATTGCTTGTTGGAGGCTTGCCTATGTGATGTTGGTTAAAATAACTGACCATCACAACATGACATCAGCTGTTTTCTGCAGATAGTTAAGCAACAGACAAAACATAAAATATAAGCCACCTAATGAGAAAACCAATAATCTGCATATGCAAAAACAAAGGCACAGATCAGCTTCGCAGTAACTGCGAAGCTGATCAACGCCTTTGTTTTCGTTACACGGATAGTACAATTGCCCCACTTTCTAAATCCGAAATTTGCAGCCTCTAGCCATCTTCTGCACTTGTACAGCTTGGTTTGTGTCGAACATGTTCAGAAACCACATTGTTATTGTTCTCATGACGCCGCTCAATTATATTAACTAAATCTTTGGTCACTATCAGCTGTTTTCAAATAAAACATTCTGAGATCCCATCCTTTCTATACAGCCTTTAATAACATCTATAACATATTTTAATCTCCTATCTAATGCCTCTAAATGAAGGTCTGTTAACACTGGGGATATAGGATCTTGGTCCAGGATGGATTTTAAGACCTCACTCAGTATACCATCTTGTAGTATGAGCAGTCTGAACATGGTCTTTTTCCGCACTCTGAAAAGAAAGGTAACACCAATTCAGTGGTATAATGCCTATTTCAAAAGAAAGTCAAAAGGAGATGTGCCGATAGAAAATTTCAGTTCCATAGAGATTCAAATAATTTTCAAAGTATTTGTTTGTTCAAATTAAGGTTTAACTTCCCTGGTAATCCCAGTCAACAATTTTTCTGTCATGTTGGGACTGATCCATCACTTCCTGTGTATTAACCAGTACTCAGGGGTGAATGTATCTTGCTCAAGGACACAACAGTGACCCCAGTGGGGAACTGGGGATCAAACCCAGGCCCTCTCAATTCAGAATCTGACACTCTACCTCTAGGCAGCCATGCTTCCAGGCCCTTAATTTCTAAATATAGCATAGTAAAAGATAGGTTCAAATCAAAGTTCCTTAATTGGAGCTTAAACAACTTACCTACAACACTGGAATATTGGTGCTAGTATAGATTTTTCATCATAGTGTGGGTTACCAAAACTGGAAGAAAAAACAAACATTAATTTGAGCCGCCTCATGGGAAAACCAACAATGTGGTTTCCGAACAGGTCCGACACAAACCGACCTGTACAAGCACAGAAGCAGGCTAGAAGCTTGAAATTTCGGATTAAAGTAGAAAAGGAATTGTACTATCCGAGTAGTGAAAACAAAGGCGCTGATCAGCTTCGCGGTTACCGCGAAGCTGATCTGCGTCTTTGTTTTCGCCTATGCAGATTGTTGGTTTTCCCATGAGGCGGCTCATTTCATGCACAGTAAAAGGTAAGCAACGTTTAGAAACAAGTCCAAAGGTTATAAAACTTTTCTAATGCTCAATTCAGCTGAGACTGAAATTTAAACTGCTAATAAATACTGAAATTGTCAAAATTTAAACTGCTTATAAATACTGAAATTGTCAAAATCAATTGAAATTTTACCGGTAGGTAAACAAATGTTGGCATTTTAACATCTAATGAGCTGGATAAATTTTAGGCTCAGTCGAACTGAGCATAATTTTTGTTTTATAACCTTGAGCCCTGGTGCAGTCGCAATAAAAATACTGCTTAACAAATCAAAATCACAAATAGACTAAATATTCTACTTATTCATCCAACATCACAAGAGCTGATTCTTCTCGTTTATAACAGGTTTCAGATTCATTTAGACTAACCACAGATCTAAATTTGTGTGCTATGTGAACAGCACAAGCACTGATAACAAGTTTCGCCTGAATTTTTACAAGTAGCAAGTGCGAAATATGTGCTAAAATGATTATTATTTGTATCATTGACATTTTACTCGTTAATAAATGTAATCATTCCTATATTTTCATATGTAATATTTTCCATTTTTTCAAGAAATATATGAGCTAGACTATTTATTTACCTTTTTCCATTATCAAGAATGAGCATCATGCTAGAACGTATATCAGTTGTATGAAAGGCCTCGTACATGTGTCTGTCAGCGTTACCAATGAGATAATCGAACACAGCGGCATCTATGATGTCAAGGAGGAGACGTCCTCTGCGGTACATATCTATTTTTAGAACTGTGTTGTTGCAGTATTCATTGTCCACTTGCCATCTACAAAATTGGAGACACAGAGCAGTGACGAGAGAAAACCAGTCTTTGGGGTTTCCGACCAGATCTGACACAAACCGGCCTGTGCAGTCACAGAAAAAGGCTAGAAGCTTGAAATTTCAGATTTAAGAAGAAGAGGGGTTGTAATGTATGAGTAGCGAAAACAAAGACGCTGATCAGCTGTGCAGTAGCTCCTCTCCCTGATGCTTTATGCCAAGTTTCAAAATCGTAGGCCTGCTGGGCCTGGAGAAGAAGATTTTTCAAGCTTTTCACTATTTATAGCCATGGCGGCCATCTTGATCATGTGACCTTGACCATTTACATAGGCCTACGTTTTCATTCCCCCATCCCAAGGATACTATATATAAAATTTGGTTTTGATTGGTCAAGCGGTTACTGAGAAAATCAAATTTTACATTTAATTTGTAAATGACCTTTTGCCAAGGTCAAGAAATGACCTTGACCTTTAATACTCACAACACTTCATAAGCTCAGCATGTTGTCTGTATATACCAACTTTCAGGTCACAGGCTACAAAACTTCCTGAAAAATACAATGTTTTCACTTTGCCTATGTAGCAAAAACTGACCTTTCCATAAAATAGGTCAAGGTCAACCCAAGGTCATGATTTATATAAACTATGATGGACCAGAGTACCTGATGCTACATACATGTACCAAGTTTCGTTGAAATCGGTCCACCGGTTCCAGAGAAGAAGATTTTTTTATGGTTTTTACCATATATGGGCATGGCGGCCATCTTGGTCATGTGACCTGGATCATTTATATAAACTTTCATTCCCCCTTCCTAAGGATGCTCCACATGAAGTTTGGCTTTGATTGGCTAAGCCGTTTCAGAGGAGAAGATCTTTGAAATTGTGGACGACGGACGGACGACGGAGCATGGCCATCCTATAAGCTCACCCTGTGAGCCTTCGGCTCAGGTGAGCTAAAAATCTTCCACAATTTGGGTGTAAGTATGCTTTTGTTTGTTTGAAATATGCTTTATGTCCCAGTCAACATCTATGATCATGTCGGCTTTTTCTTGACTACAAACCTACTTTGCTGGGTCCTTTGTTTTATAATTCCTGGCCCAAGGATGCCTGTGTCTATCCAAGGTCAAGGTCGGTGGTAACCATAGCAACACTACCCCTTCCATAACTCTTCCTTCAGCACACACCCCAGTGTTCTCTCCCTTGCAATATAAACATTTCCCATAGAAACATGTGTTGTTGTTTCTTGAGAAGAAAGTTTCAAGCAGACGTGACTTAGCAACTGGTTTTATTTCTGTATCTAGATCAATGTAGCGTCCAACAGCATGAGGAGTTCTGCGAAATTCTAAAATCCTGAAAAATCAGAAAGTTTACTGCAATTAATCTTTGTTTCAAAGAAAACAGGATTCACCAATTGAGCCGCCTCGTGGGAAAACCAACGTTGTGGTTTCCAACACAAACTGGACTGCACAGTAACAGAAGACAGCTAGAAGCATGAAATTTCGTATTTAGGAAGTAGAGGGATTGTACTATCCGTGTAGCGAAAACAAAGGCGCTGATCAGCTTCGCGGTTACCGCGAAGCTGATCGGAGTCTTTGTTTTTGCATACGCAAATTGTTTGTTTCCTCATGAGGTGGCTCAATTATTAGAGACACCATCCTCAGCCCAGGGTAAAGGAGGGCAGGGTAAAGGAGGGCAGGGTAAAAGAGGGCAGGGAACAGAAGCCAGGTTTTGATCTACACAATACCTGTTGTGCAGCGCAAATATCAAGGTCATCCAAGTGTAATGTGAGAGAAAATAGTCATGGTTTCACGGGCTGTCCACATTACGCAGGGTTCTACATACATGTATATGTCCAAGTTTGACTGAAACAATTGTTGACTGGGATGTTAAGTCATGATACATACAATAAACAATTTTCTGAAGACCAGGCTGCAAGGGTTAAGATGGCGCCACCTTTTACTTTCTAGCAACTCAAAAGCATGATCAATACTTTAATTAATTGGAACAACGCAATAACATACCAGTATTGTAGCTTGACAATATTCTAAATTTGATTCTCTTCAAAAACTTCACTGGACCAAAAGAAAATCAATCTCCACTGAGTGAATGAAAACATTTTCATTGTCTGCATGTAATGTTAAAGGAAGTTGTAAGACATATTTGTCAATAAAAAAGTTCTCGAATTCAAATATTTCAAACAATAACTGAGTATTTAATATCAAATGAAACCTTTCAAACGAGGAATTAAAACAGAAAATGACTTTTAGCGCTATTCTTTAATCATTAAGCCAGTTCACAAAATTGTAGAATCAAGCACAACTTGGGAAAACACACTTTTTGGTATTATGAGACATAAGGCAAATTTTTTATAATGAAATGCAATTTTAGCCTATAAATGTATGTCCTTGATTTCCCACTCCAAAACAGACCAAGGGCCGGTGAAAAACGCCGGAATATTTGTTCAGTCAGTTTTTTCCATGTCACACCATGTTAACATGCAGGGTGTCTACAGTCCAAAGTACACTTCAACCTCATTATAACATGTCTCACTACAATGCAGTTTTCAATACAACACAGTCATGTCATGGCTCCAAAAGTGATTATTTTGCTGTATGTCTATAGTAAGTAATCTCTTTAGAACACAGTTTCACATATAACACAGTCTGTTTCTATGGACCCCAAAGATAGTGTTATGATGAGGTTGACCTGTATACTTAACAACAATACCAACACTGCCAATGGAGTTTTTGCTATAATTTCAAAACTATACAAGATGTTTTTTTACGAAAATTGCAGAAAAATCTCAGACCTGTGGGAGTATGCCAGAAAACCTTTATATTGAAAAGTCTCAGCTGAATGAATGTGCCAAACCTCAGTATAAAAAGTCAAGTGATTCTGAAAAAGTTGGTCTTGAAAAAGTTTCTAAAATCTAGTAAAAGATGCAGTATGGAGAATATAGCTTTGAAGTAACACTTACAACAAACAAACAAACAAGGGAACAAGAAGATAAAAGATGGCTTATAAAGTCTTGAAAATGTGCATTTTATTTTTATAGCAGATCAGCTGTATGGTTACTTTTATCATTTTGTATTTGCATTCCTAAAAAGCAGGATTCCTCATGGCCTTTTCTTAAATATTCATATGAGCTGCTGCATGGGAAAATCAGCAATCTGCTAAGGAAATAAGAGCTGTCGCAGGACAGCGTGCTCGACTGCTTCTGACCTTTGTCAAACATAAGGCCAAACCCGACCAGTAACCCATACATCTTTTTGCCTTGATGCAATAAGGCAAAATCACTGAACCATGGAAGTTAACTATAACTACCTAAGATTTAGAGGTCTCACTCATATTGTGAAAGAAGTGTGTTCATATATCAACTGAGTGCCAAGACACAAGGCAAAATCACTGAACCGTGAAATAAGGTCACACTGACCTATAAGTATTTCAGGGTCAAAGGTCTAGTGATACTTACTCATAATGTGAAAGAAATATGATCATATACCCATTTAGTGTTGAGATATAAAGCAAAATCACTGAACCATGAAATTAGGTCATAGTGACCTATAAGTATGTTTGGGTTAATGGTCTGGTCATACTCATTCATAATCAGAAAGAAGTATGAAAAAATACCAACTGAGTGTCGAGATATAAGGCAAAATCACTGAACCATGAAATTAAGTCACAGTGACCCAGAAATACTTTACGGTCAAAGGTCTTGTCATACTCATAAATATCGTGAAAGCAGTATGTTCATATACCAATTGAGTGCCGAGATATAAAGGAAAATCACTGAACCGTGAAATCAGGTCATATTGACCTAGGACTACTTTAGGGTCAAAGGTCTTGTCATACGCAAACATAGTGTGAACGAAGTTTGTTCATAAACCACTTGAGTGCTGAGATATAAGGCAAAGTCACTGAACCATGAAATTAGGTCACAGTGACCTATAAGTATATTGGGGTCAAAGATCTGGTCATACTCACTCATAATCTGAAAAAAGTATGAAAATATACTAATTGAGTGTCAAGATATAAGGCAAAATCACTGAACCGTGAAATTAAGTCATATTGACCTAGGACTACTTCAGGGTCAAAGGTCTTGTCATACGCAAACATACTTTGAAAGAAGTTTGTTCATAAACCATTTGAGTACCGAGATATAAGGCAAAATCACTGAACCGTGAAATTAGGTCACAGTGACCTATAAGTATATTGGGGTCAAAGGTCTGGTCATACTCACTCATAATCTGAAAAAAGTATGAAAATATACTAATTGAGTGTCAAGATATAAGGCAAAATCACTGAACCGTGAAATTAGGTCACAGTGACCTAGGACTACTTCAGGGTCAAAGGTCTTGTCATAAGCAAACATACTTTGAAAGAAGTTTGTTCATAAACCATTTGAGTACCGAGATATAAGGCAAAATCACTGAACCGTGAAATTAGGTCACAGTGACCTATAAGTATATTGGGGTCGAAAGTCTGGTCATACTCACTCACAATCTGAAAAAAGTATGAAAATATACTAATTGAGTGTCAAGATATAAGGCAAAATCACTGAACCGTGAAATTAGGTCACAGTGACCTATAAGTATATTGGGGTCAAAGGCCTGGTCGTACTCACTCATAATCTGAAAGAAGTAAGAAAATATACTAATTGAGTGTCAAGATATAAGGCAAAATCACTGAACCATGGAAAGTAGGTCAACCGACCCTTACCGTCGTGACACACAAGACAGTGTCAAAAAGTCAAAAGATGAATGACCAACCATCTTCCTAAGTTGTTTCTATTAAGAAAAAAAAAGAAAAAAAAAATCGGTGTTCTAGATTTTGACCTCTAGCCCCGCCCCCCTGACTCCGACCCGGTCGGATGCCATGGAACCTAAAGTGTACGAGGTATGAATGCTTTATGATAAGTTGTTGTCAAGATATGGACTCCTTGTAAAAGTTACACAGCAGTACATCTATCTTTTACAGTGTTCTAGTTTTTAACCTCCAGCCCCACCCCCCAGGCATGGACCCAGAGATCCGATGCCATGAAATGAAACTCAACCCTACAGGGTACCTATGGTCCCAGTATGAAAGCCCTCTGATAAAATTTTTTCAACATATAGACTTCTAGAATACAATATCACAGAAAAGCCATTATTATTAATGGTGTTCTAGATTTTAACCTCTAGCCCCTCCCCCTGGCATGGACCCAGGGACCTGATGCTATAGAATGAAAGCCGACCCTACAGGGTGTCAATGGCCCAAGTATCAATGCTTTCTGATGAGTGGTTGTCAAGATATGGACTTCTAGAAAACTTTAACACAATAATAGCTATTTTTTAAGGTGTTCTAGATTTTAACCTCCAGCCCCACCCCCCAGGCCTGGACCCAGGGGCCCGATGCCATGGAATGAAAGCTAACCCTACAGGGTATCTATGGTCCAAGTATGAATGCTTTCTGATGAGTGGTTGTCAAGATATGGACTTCTAGAAAACTTTAACGCAAGTGTGACGCGCACGGGAACGGGAACGCACACGGGAACGGGAACGTGGACGACCGGGGTGACTGCAATAGCTCTATGCACTTCGTGCAGTCGAGCTAAAAACAAAGGTGCAGATCAGCTTCGCAGTAACTGTGAAGCTGATCAGCGCCTTTGTTTTTGCTACACGGATAGTACAATTCCTCTACTTTCAAAATCCAAAATCTCCAGCCTCTAACCATCTTCTGTGATTGCACAGCCTGGTTTGTGTTGAACATGGTCGGAAACCCAAATTGTTGGCCCTCATATATTCTCTAACCTTCCAAGATGGTAAGCAGCTATCTCTCCATTGTGTCTGTCAGCCCCAGCATACAATCCTTCTATAACTTCTGTCCTAGAAAACCTGGAAACACAATACAGCAATGACCATTAGGATATAAAACAGAAGGTTCATTAGGTGAGCCGCAATGCGGGAAAAACCGGTCTTCAGGATAACCGACCCAGTCTGACACAAACCCGCCTGGGCAGCTACAGAAGTTTGAAATTTCTGATTTAGGAAGAAGAGGAATTGTGCTATCCATGTAGCAAAAACAAAGGCGCTGATCAGTTGTGCAGTCACTGCACAGCTGATCTGCACCTTTGGTTTTGCTCCGGCAAAAATCAGGTTTTCTCATGATGTGGCTCAGTTTATACAATTATAACTTTTTTCATGTTCAAGAAAATAATGACTGAGTAGTCTAGACAGGGCTGTTGTCCTTTATGGCTCCGTAGCTTTGTGGCAAACACGCTGATAGTAACCTGACCATGGTTTTGTCTCTATGAAAACTCTTCTGGGGATTTCTCCGTTGGGTTGACTCTAGGAGTGTCCAAAGTAAAATGATGCTGGGACAGCAGTAACATGCCTTATATTAGCCACGTCATGGGAAAACCAGAATTTTGCCTATGCGAAAACAAAGGCGCAGACCAGCTGTGCAGTAACTGCACAGCTGATCAGTGCCTTTGTTTTCCCTACACGGATAGTATGATTCCTCTTTTTCCTAGATCCAAAATTTCAAGCTTCTAGCCATTTTCTGTAGCTACACAGACCAGTTTGTGTCAGACCTGGTCTGAAAACCTGAAGACTGGTTTTCTTACCTCACAGCTCAAATAGTGGTGAGAAACGGCTCTAAAATGGCATCCCTGCTCTCCAAAGCGGTTTCTGGAACCGCCTGCTAATTTCATGCTCAACTTCGTACATGTATATCAACATGCTTTTGCTATTATAATCTGACACCTGTCAGACAAATATTTCCACTGGTATGTCAAGAGATCATCACTTTCATTCAATAGGAATACCACAGGAACATTGTCAAAAATGTGTTTGGTATGAAGGAAACCTTTCACACTGACTACAATCTGATCAGTGTGTGTGTAAGGTGCACCCTTTGTGGCATAATCTATAAAGTTTAGTCTCTAGCTGGACAGTGTTAATGTGTTATGTAGCCTTTTAGTGTTGTCTGAACTAGACAGCTTATCTTGTTATCAGCTCAAACAAGCAATATTGCTAAGGCAGTCTGAGGTCTATCTCCTGTAAGCCATAATTATGTTAACCCTACCTGAGCAGAGTATTTTGTTGTTTATTATTGCATAAATACCCGTGTCACACGATATTAACAGCCGTTTATTAATGAAGAGAAAGCCATGTATTAATACTGCAATTCACGCGCGCACGTGCTGTTAATGCATGGCTCTTACTTATGCTCATTACCGGGCGCCACGCAAAGCACATGCTAGTAATGAGAAACTGAAGTCCGCCCAGAACAAGCATAAAAACGAAAGCTTCTACGGGTATGAAAATGTGATGAGGCTGTAAAATATAGTGCACCATATTTCTTTCGCTTCTGCACCTTATTTCTTTCGTTTTTGCAGAGTTTATGCAATAATAGCGATCAAAAATGATCTTGTCATTCATTAACATTCGCTAGGTCCCTCGGGAAGTGTTGAAAACCTCGGGCTGCGCCCTCGGTTTTCAACACTCCCCTCAGGACCTAGCGAATGTTAATGAATGGAAAATCATGTTTGATCCCTATATTGTCTATTTGGATACCAAATGAAGTGTGTTTTACAGCTTTTAAGGTTTGAAAACTAGACATTGTAATGCTAACCAGAGGACCAATGGTCCTATAAACGCTCACCTGAGATCTGGGATAAGTGACTTAAGTTGACCTTGCCATAAAATGGGTCAAGGTCATCCCAGGGTCATGATTTATATAAACTTTATAGAGCTTCATTGCCTGATGCCTCATGCCAAGTTTCAAAATCATAGGCCTTCTAGTTCTGGCGAGGAAGATTTTTAAAGGCTTTTGCTATTAATAGCCATAGCGGCCATCTTGGTCATGTAACCTTGACCTTTTATATAAATTTTCATTCCCCCTTCCTAATGATGCTCCACATAAAGTTTGGCTTTATTTGGCCTAGCGGTTTCAGAGGAGTAGATGTTTGAATATTATGGTCATTTACATGTATATAGCCCCAGGGCAGGGGCAGACAACCCCCCAGGGTTAATTTCTTTTCTCATAAACATAAATCTTCTGTCCATTTGCATACTCCCAGCAAGTTCCCCCCCATTTAATTACATTTTACCCATTCAAATGCATTAGCGACCTAAGTTGACCTTGCCGTAAAATAGGTCAAGGTCATCCCAGGGTCATGATTTATATAAACTTTGTAGAGCTCCATTGCCTGCTGCTTCATGCCAAGTTTCACAATCATAGGCCTTCTGGTTCTGGAGAAGAAGATTTTCAAAGGTTTTTGCTATTTATAGCTATGGCGGCCATCTTGGTCATGTGACCTTGACCTTTTATATAAATTTTCATTCCCCCTTCCTAACAATGCTCAGCATAAAGTTTGGCTTTAATTGGCCTAGCTGTTCCAGAGAAATAGATGTTTGAATATTATGGTCATATACATGTATATAGCCCAAGGGCAGGGGCAGACAACCCAATGGGGTCAAATTTGTTTCATAAACATAAATCTTCTGTCCATTTGCATACTCCCAGCAAGTTTCCCCCCATTTAATTACATTTTACTAATTTTTCCAATTCAAATGCATTAGCGACCAAAGTTGACCTTGCCGTAAAATAGGTCAAGGCCATCCCAGGGTCATGATTTATACAAAGTTTGTAGAGCTTCATTGCCTGATGCTTCATGCCAAGTTTCAAAATCATAGGCCTTCTGGTTCTGGAGAAGAAGAGTTTTAACGGTTTTTGCTATTTATAGCCATGGCGACCATCTTGGTCATGTGACCTGGATCATTTATACAAACTTTGGTTCCCCCTTCCTAAGGATGCTCCACATGAAATTTGAATTTGATTGGCAAAGCAGTTTTCAGAGAAGAAGATTATTGAAAAGTGTGAACGACGACGACAACGACCACGACGCCGGAGCATGGGTATACTATAAGCTCACCTGTGAGCCTTCGGCTCAGGTGAGCTAAAAACATAGGGTTTAGAAAGCAGAAAATAGTTAATCAGAGCTTATGACTTTGGTTGAGTAGGTTGATTTGGGGTTTAATTTTCCACCAACAGCTACAGTCAAACACCTCAGTTTAAAGTCTTATCAATAACTGGAGAAGCATGAGATTGAGTACTTGACCTCTGGTTTATAAGGCAAGGGGCTTAAGCACTATGACTTTTTTTCTTCACAGTTTTATGCCCTTGATAATTTATTTATAAGTTGTACCATTTAGGTTTGAAGACAGCTTTCTGTCCCCCTTCTAAGACTAGCGCCATCTTGAGTTGTGTCCCTTTATATCCCACATCAGCTGATATGATTTTTCTCTTGGCCATAGATCTCAGAACAGCACCTGAAATATAAATGAGCAACCGCATGAGAAAACCAACAATCTGCATAGCCGAAAACAAAGGCGCAGATCAGCTTCGCAGTAACTGCGAAGCTGATCAGCGCCTTTTCGCTACATGGATAGTACAATTCCTCTACTTTCTAAATCCAAAATTTCCAGCCTCTAATCATCTTCTGTGACTGTACAGGCTGGTTTGAGTCGTACATGGTCTGAACCCAGATTGTTGGTTTTCTCACAAACACAGGCTCAAATAATATGAGCCTAGTATATAATGCACAAGTTTATTTGTATCCACGGCATGGGGCAGGGAATAACATGGCATTTTACTTTTCAATTTTTGAAGTGCTGCTAAAAGCCTAGCTCTGCCTGTCAATAATTCTGCAGTGATTGTTGGGTAATTTCTATTTCCTGGATACCTAATCAGTACTAGCAAAGTGTTCCAAGGATACAATATGAGCCGCATCATGAGAAAACTGGATTTTTACATATGGGGAAAACAAAGGCGCAGTAACTGCACAGCTGATCAGTGCCTTTGTTTTTTCTACTCGGACAGTACAATTCCTCTTCTACTGATAGCCAAAATTTCAAGCGTCTAGCCTGCTTCCGTGACTGTACAGGCCGATTTGTGTCTCACCTGGTCGAAACCCCCAAAGACTGGTTTTCTCGTGTCGCAGTTCATATGGAGGTGGTAGGATTCGAACCCAAGAACTGCTGATCAAGATAACTGATTCCCAGTGAACTCCAAAGTTCTCTTCTACAGTTCCGACAGCTTCAAAGAAACTGGACTAGCCAACAACAAATTTATCACTTAACTAAACAATACATAAACATACAATAATTTGTCCCATTAGCGTCCATAAACAACAGTAAATAACAGACAATAAAGACCAGCACCGCAACAAAAAACCTGTAAAATAAAAGTTCAGTGAACATATCACATGTTCATTTTGGCATCTGAGCAGTTTTTAGGAGGTTTACTAAAAATGTTTGTAGCTTGAACCAAACAGCAACAGCGATTTATAGTCTGATTTGATCAGAATCTTTGCTGTATTAGCATTTTGTTTAATTTCCAATGTTCCGTCTCATTAGATCAATCAATTCTAGCCAGTGTTCAAAGAAAAGAACAGAACATTGATTTTTCCAAATTTGTTTTTTTTATTGCTTGTTGTAATGTAACAGCTGAATAGCAATGTTATAGTTTGTCATGGGATATAACTTTCCTAAGTTCTGTGTATTGTTTGTATGGATCAAACTGCAGTGAATCAATACAGGACGGATAAAAATGCAGGAATATACTACTGAGTACTAGTGGTAAGTACATGTAGGTAAAAGTTTATGTGCCATATCTAAAGTTTTCATGATTTAGATCTGACTACGAAATGTTGTTTGGATTCCAATGACCACAGTATAGTCTAGGATTTAACAAATTTGATCACATTATTATGTATTTTACAGATTTCCTTTTTTATGATTTATGTCCATGGTCAACAGCTATCATTAGGCCAAAAAAAAAAAAAAAAGAATGTTTCCAGTAACATGCCAGAAAAAAAATGGGTCAATAGGTAGGGATTTTTTTTTTTTTTTTTTTTTTTTTTGAGGGAAGTGTCACCAAGTGACAATTTCTTCCCAATATATAATGATAAAAATAAAATAAAAATACAAAAAAATATATATAAAAAATATTAAAATATTAAATAAATATTAAAATGCACAAATGTATTTAATCATCAATGCTAAACATTAATTTTCATATAATATATTTTTGTAAACTTTTCTAAATTTTTGGTTTCAAAGTCATATTTTTCAATTTATCTTTGTCATCAATATTTGCTCAGGCATGTTGATTTGCATCAGTAGATTTCAGGAAGTACTCATTGACACATTGAGTTTTAACTGATTTTGAACTTCTTAATTATCTTTAATTTTGAGATTGATCTGAATAATAGTGAAAGTTGCCACTTTTACTTCCTTTATTGCATCTTACCTTTCAAATTCAATTGTTCTTTAGAGATTTGCCATATGATAACTTCCTTCAATTAATCTGTCACTTTTTGACTCAAATCATATTTAAGGTGGACCTAAACTTTGGTTCATCAGTCTAGTCTTGAACTTCATACTGCAAACATCAGTCTCAGACTCAGTCATTCGCTTCAACACGTTTGCATGTTGGAATGACTTTAAATTGGAACTTGTGCTTATGTTGGATTGTGGAAACTATAAACTGGAAACTTAAGGAACTTAACTGGAAACTTATTAATAACAATAAAAGTGGAAATACTAGTAAATAACTTATAAAGCAAAGTACAAATAAGGTGTTAAATAATAAGAACATAAAATTATGCTGAAGTTAAATAAAGAATAATTATAAACTTTGAAAGTACAGAAGAAGACGAAAGTATTTAGCGTTAACAAACTTAGTTGATATTCAAGAACTCATGTTACAGACTTCAACGCTCGAAATAAATGTTTAACGGCAAAACTTCTCCAACAGGGCTATCGGTATCATAAACTTCGAAAAACATTTTCTAAATTTTATCGTAGACACTATGAATTGATTTCCAAATATAATGTTGGGTTAAAGACGCTTTTAAGTGAGGGCCTTTCGGAACCTGAATTTTATGGTGACTTGGTTTACAAATTTAAGAAACTTAAAGGAATTAATGATTTTTCTTTTCAGTTCAGAAAAATCATAACACGTTACAAACGTATAGGTTATAACTTGAATGTTATGCGACAGTCTGCATGCTTAGTTTTTAACCCAATCATGGTTGATAACTATGCTGCCTTCTTTAATTGCACGCCGGTGGGTCGGGCGCCAGACTCTATGATGGCCCCGACATAAAGCTATTCATTTTAGTTGGTTGGGGCCGGAGCTTCTTGTCTGTTGCTTGGCCCACCGGGGTCCAACTGGTGTTTTTCTTTTGCTCCGGAGTTAGTAGGTTATTCGGCGCCCAGGGATCTCCATCGTCGGGCAGCTTACTCAGTCTGTGAGTCCTGGTTTTTGATTCATCAGGATGTTTATCATGATTTATTTGTTTGTTCTTGATGATTCATTGACTAGTTAGAGATTCACCACGAGGACCGAATAACTAACTAAATGTTATGAACCACTGCAGAAGCTGAGGGTGAGGTTATGGCCATGTAAAACCGGTTTAAGCCCGCCAGTAACTTTGTGTTACTGATCGTTCCAAGTCGATACTTCTGTGGTGGTCCTTTTTGTTTTATGTCTTGGTGTTTAAAAAACTTTTTGTGCTGTTGGCGCCTTATGTATGTTTTCATATTTTTAGTTAAGTTAAGGTAACTGAGTGGCCACCTATTGGGAAAATAGCTGCCCATTCGGCTTACGATTGTTTCATGGTATAAGTACCTGATTGTTAGTTTGGTTTTTTCCCACCTCGGTTTTTGGAGTGGGAATCTTTTTCTGATTGCGCCTTTTCCTGATCTTTGCCTACTTGTACCTTATTACAACAGCAACTGCAAATAATATTAACTATAACTACAACTGTAATAGAAAATGTAACATAATTTACAATAACAACTGCAATTTAATTACAACTGTAAGTGCAACCTTAAATTTCAACTTAGTTTTTCATAGTTTATAGTTTCCAAAAATGGCATGCAAGTTAATCCAGAAAACACTGAGAAAATTCAAAATGCCAAACATCCAACCAATCCAAAACAAGTAAAGCAAGTCCTGGGCATGATGGGACACTATCGCAAGTTCACCAGAAACTATGCAAAGATAGCTGCTCCTCTTCATGACCTTCTGAAGAAAGATAGGAAATTTCGGTGGACAGATGATTGTGAAAATGCCTTCAAAGAGCTGAAACAACAACTTGACACTGTTCCTATCTTAACCTATCGTCAGTTTGACAAAGAATTCATCTTGTCAACAGATAGTACAGACTTTTCCATTGGCTGTGCACAAAGCCAAATGCATGATGTAAAAGAGCTTCCTGTCTGTCATGGCGGCCAAGCAATTCAGAACAATGAACTGAAGTGGCACGTTATAGACAAGGAAGGACTTGCTCTAGTCGAAGGAATCTAGCACTTCGGGCACTTCCTGGCAAATGTCCAGTTCACAGTATTTACAGACAATGTCTCTGTGAATACTTGCAGAGCGTTAAAGACTGTCAGGGACGCCTAGGTTGCTGGAGCATACTCCTTCAAGGCTACCATTTCGGATTCAAACATAAGCATGGTTCCAAAAAAATCATAGGGTTCCATCAATACTCCTAAAGAGTATACGGAAGTCACTGGTTTGCTCTGATGAGAATGAAGCTGTTGTTGCTGCTGCAATGGAATCAGCTTTGCTTTCTGCTGACATCTCACTTGAGATTTTGTCAACAAAGCAGAAAGATGTCCTGATTTCAAGCACCTCCACAGCTACAATCAGTCTCATCAAGCTCCAGATGACCCACTCCTAGCCAGAGTAACTGTAGCTGAAGCTTGCAACTACAAGCTGCACGATGGAACCTACAAACAGGTATACTCAAAAAGAAGTAGAAATGTTCCTGCTGAGGAGGGACTGGTCTAACAGACAGCATTTCCAGTTATCCTCAAAGATAAAAATTTGAAGTCATTACCACCTGAAATGTATTACAGGCTGGCTAATTTTATTCATTGAAGATGAACATAAAACATATGTTGGAAAACCCATATTCCAATGAGAATCAATTATTGAATTCAACTAACCCGAGTCTATACATGACAACCCTGATTATGACAAAATTGTTGAATAATCTTTGATATTGTAAGATAACCTTACTTAATTTCAATATTAAGTGTCTAAATGTGCTATGGTATGACTAGAGTGAGTTGGCCCCTCGCATTAGCATGCCTTCACTTGCAATGTCAGACATTATAAACTTTCTAAACATTGATATTTCTAAATCTAAGTACACGAAACTAATAAAAACAGAAAAAAAAATGCAAGTTCTATATTTTAATAATCATTAGGTTGCAGCAATAATATTTCTAACAAAGTACCATTTCAGGTAGCTCATCATTCACTTTAATCATTGGTCATACTTGTGTAAGAGGTCTAAAGAATTATGTCATACAATTCTGAAGCTGTGCTCTAAAATCTATTGACTGATGGTCAGTTTATACAGTATTCATAGTTGATAAAATTGTGTAAATATGATAAATTTGTATGTCCATGTACTTAACTTGTATGTATGTTTTGTGTATAGAGTAGGTTTTACGTTCGGGACGAACTTTCTTAAGGAGGGGGAACCTGTCACCAAGTGACAATTTCTTCCCAATATATAATGATAAAAATAAAATAAAAATACAAAAAAAAATATATAAAAAATATTAAAATATTAAATAAATATTAAAATGCACAAATGTATTTAATCATCAATGCTAAACATTAATTTTCATATAATATATTTTTGTAAACTTTTCTAAATTTTTGGTTTCAAAGTCATATTTTTCAATTTATCTTTGTCATCAATATTTGCTCAGGCATGTTGATTTGCATCAGTAGATTTCAGGAAGTACTCATTGACACATTGAGTTTTAACTGATTTTGAACTTCTTAATTATCTTTAATTTTGAGATTGATCTGAATAATAGTGAAAGTTGCCACTTTTACTTCCTTTATTGCATCTTACCTTTCAAATTCAATTGTTCTTTAGAGATTTGCCATATGATAACTTCCTTCAATTAATCTGTCACTTTTTGACTCAAATCATATTTAAGGTGGACCTAAACTTTGGTTCATCAGTCTAGTCTTGAACTTCATACTGCAAACATCAGTCTCAGACTCAGTCATTCGCTTCAACACGTTTGCATGTTGGAATGACTTTAAATTGGAACTTGTGCTTATGTTGAATTGTGGAAACTATAAACTGGAAACTTAAGGAACTTAACTGGAAACTTATTAATAACAATAAAAGTGGAAATACTAGTAAATAACTTATAAAGCAAAGTACAAATAAGGTGTTAAATAATAAGAACATAAAATTATGCTGAAGTTAAATAAAGAATAATTATAAACTTTGAAAGTACAGAAGAAGACGAAAGTATTTAGCGTTAACAAACTTAGTTGATATTCAAGAACTCGTTGTAGTGTTGGAACCATATTACATGTATGTGAATTTGTGGAAAATTATTATTGAACATTTGAAATAATATTGACATTTGATACAGTTGAAATAAAAGGAAATAAATAAATTCAAAAAACTTTAAATAACTTTCCGGCTTGTTTCTAAGTTTGGAATTACGTCTAGCTAGTAACGTAAAAGGAGCTAGCTAGCCAGGACCCCCTTTAATGCGACCATCTGTGGGGCATGTCAACCAGAGTTAATTCCCCTTAACGCAAAACTGGTATATCGACGACAAACAGTGAGTGCCAATAAACTACCCAACGGTTGACGGCCATTACCCAGCACGGTTGCAGAGTGGTGGAGCATAACCGGGTACTTCTCACAGTGATCAACCTCATCAGTGTATCAAGACTTTAAATCATTCAACGGAAACATCATCAGCAAATTCATCGACTCATCTAGTGATCATCATTTTCGAAAGTTAAACATTAAACATTTTTTAATAGTGTGTTATTTGTGTGCTATTTTGGAATTATTAATAGTTTAATCTTTATTCTGTGGACTCGAGAAATTTTAGTGACAAAAGATAAAGAGACTTATCCAGTATAGTGTATTGAACAGGGACTTGACAGAAAACAGTCAACAGATTGGTGAGTACAGCTTCATTACTGTTGTATGACATTGTATGACAGTGTATGCTCTTACTCAATTGTGACCAACTGTGAATGATTCAAAATAGAAATCTATTTATTTAATTTAAAATCTAATATCAAGTTGAATTCAAGCAATAAGTGAGACTTAAGTTGCAATCTGAAGCTAAATAAATATTAATTTTCAAATCAAATTAATAATAAGCATACAACACATTATAATTGCTTGATAAATTTTAAGAATTTTCTACAACTACAACTGCAAATTAATTTAGTCATATTACAAATTCAACTTTTTACAAGAACAAGTACAACTGCAAATAATATTGACTACAACTGCAACTGTCATTACAAAAGATAAATTACAACAGCAACTGCAAATAATATTAAGTATAACTGCAACTGTAATAGTAAATGTAACATAATATTGTCTACAACTGCAACTGTAATTACAACAGTAAGATAAATTACAACAGCAACTGCAAATAATATTAACTATAACTACAACTGTAATAGAAAATGTAACATAATTTACAATAACAACTGCAATTTAATTACAACTGTAAGTGCAACCTTAAATTTCAACTTAGTTTTTCATAGTTTATAGTTTCCAAAAATGGCATGCAAGTTAATCCAGAAAACACTGAGAAAATTCAAAATGCCAAACATCCAACCAATCCAAAACAAGTAAAGCAAGTCCTGGGCATGATGGGACACTATCGCAAGTTCACCAGAAACTATGCAAAGATAGCTGCTCCTCTTCATGACCTTCTGAAGAAAGATAGGAAATTTCGGTGGACAGATGATTGTGAAAATGCCTTCAAAGAGCTGAAACAACAACTTGACACTGTTCCTATCTTAACCTATCGTCAGTTTGACAAAGAATTCATCTTGTCAACAGATAGTACAGACTTTTCCATTGGCTGTGCACAAAGCCAAATGCATGATGTAAAAGAGCTTCCTGTCTGTCATGGCGGCCAAGCAATTCAGAACAATGAACTGAAGTGGCACGTTATAGACAAGGAAGGACTTGCTCTAGTCGAAGGAATCTAGCACTTCGGGCACTTCCTGGCAAATGTCCAGTTCACAGTATTTACAGACAATGTCTCTGTGAATACTTGCAGAGCGTTAAAGACTGTCAGGGACGCCTAGGTTGCTGGAGCATACTCCTTCAAGGCTACCATTTCGGATTCAAACATAAGCATGGTTCCAAAAAAATCATAGGGTTCCATCAATACTCCTAAAGAGTATACGGAAGTCACTGGTTTGCTCTGATGAGAATGAAGCTGTTGTTGCTGCTGCAATGGAATCAGCTTTGCTTTCTGCTGACATCTCACTTGAGATTTTGTCAACAAAGCAGAAAGATGTCCTGATTTCAAGCACCTCCACAGCTACAATCAGTCTCATCAAGCTCCAGATGACCCACTCCTAGCCAGAGTAACTGTAGCTGAAGCTTGCAACTACAAGCTGCACGATGGAACCTACAAACAGGTATACTCAAAAAGAAGTAGAAATGTTCCTGCTGAGGAGGGACTGGTCTAACAGACAGCATTTCCAGTTATCCTCAAAGATAAAAATTTGAAGTCATTACCACCTGAAATGTATTACAGGCTGGCTAATTTTATTCATTGAAGATGAACATAAAACATATGTTGGAAAACCCATATTCCAATGAGAATCAATTATTGAATTCAACTAACCCGAGTCTATACATGACAACCCTGATTATGACAAAATTGTTGAATAATCTTTGATATTGTAAGATAACCTTACTTAATTTCAATATTAAGTGTCTAAATGTGCTATGGTATGACTAGAGTGAGTTGGCCCCTCGCATTAGCATGCCTTCACTTGCAATGTCAGACATTATAAACTTTCTAAACATTGATATTTCTAAATCTAAGTACACGAAACTAATAAAAACAGAAAAAAAAATGCAAGTTCTATATTTTAATAATCATTAGGTTGCAGCAATAATATTTCTAACAAAGTACCATTTCAGGTAGCTCATCATTCACTTTAATCATTGGTCATACTTGTGTAAGAGGTCTAAAGAATTATGTCATACAATTCTGAAGCTGTGCTCTAAAATCTATTGACTGATGGTCAGTTTATACAGTATTCATAGTTGATAAAATTGTGTAAATATGATAAATTTGTATGTCCATGTACTTAACTTGTATGTATGTTTTGTGTATAGAGTAGGTTTTACGTTCGGGACGAACTTTCTTAAGGAGGGGGAACCTGTCACCAAGTGACAATTTCTTCCCAATATATAATGATAAAAATAAAATAAAAATACAAAAAAAAATATATAAAAAATATTAAAATATTAAATAAATATTAAAATGCACAAATGTATTTAATCATCAATGCTAAACATTAATTTTCATATAATATATTTTTGTAAACTTTTCTAAATTTTTGGTTTCAAAGTCATATTTTTCAATTTATCTTTGTCATCAATATTTGCTCAGGCATGTTGATTTGCATCAGTAGATTTCAGGAAGTACTCATTGACACATTGAGTTTTAACTGATTTTGAACTTCTTAATTATCTTTAATTTTGAGATTGATCTGAATAATAGTGAAAGTTGCCACTTTTACTTCCTTTATTGCATCTTACCTTTCAAATTCAATTGTTCTTTAGAGATTTGCCATATGATAACTTCCTTCAATTAATCTGTCACTTTTTGACTCAAATCATATTTAAGGTGGACCTAAACTTTGGTTCATCAGTCTAGTCTTGAACTTCATACTGCAAACATCAGTCTCAGACTCAGTCATTCGCTTCAACACGTTTGCATGTTGGAATGACTTTAAATTGGAACTTGTGCTTATGTTGAATTGTGGAAACTATAAACTGGAAACTTAAGGAACTTAACTGGAAACTTATTAATAACAATAAAAGTGGAAATACTAGTAAATAACTTATAAAGCAAAGTACAAATAAGGTGTTAAATAATAAGAACATAAAATTATGCTGAAGTTAAATAAAGAATAATTATAAACTTTGAAAGTACAGAAGAAGACGAAAGTATTTAGCGTTAACAAACTTAGTTGATATTCAAGAACTCGTTGTAGTGTTGGAACCATATTACATGTATGTGAATTTGTGGAAAATTATTATTGAACATTTGAAATAATATTGACATTTGATACAGTTGAAATAAAAGGAAATAAATAAATTCAAAAAACTTTAAATAACTTTCCGGCTTGTTTCTAAGTTTGGAATTACGTCTAGCTAGTAACGTAAAAGGAGCTAGCTAGCCAGGACCCCCTTTAATGCGACCATCTGTGGGGCATGTCAACCAGAGTTAATTCCCCTTAACGCAAAACTGGTATATCGACGACAAACAGTGAGTGCCAATAAACTACCCAACGGTTGACGGCCATTACCCAGCACGGTTGCAGAAGCCTTACCATGTAAAATACCTGAACATAGATATACAGTTTAATCAGAATTAAACTGTTTTCTCCTCCAGTGCACATGCACAGCTTCTTAGTTAAAACTTCAACATTTTTTATTTGGATGAAGCTTCCACTTGGTCCACATGGTACTTCAGCAAACACTTAAGGTATAGGTGATAATGCATTACTGTTTCAAAGCACTCAATCTTTGCATTGTGAATCTGCAATTGTGCCTGTAAGCGTACATAGTGATTCTGCAAATGGCAATATTTTACTGCTCACAAATATAGTATATGTTATAAATAAAAAAAAAATATTGTCATTTCAACTCATTTGTCCTTTGCTATCATTTTCAGATTAGACATGCCAGTGAACAGTCCTTGCTGAATGTGCAAACTGCAAAATTTTGAGAATTTGTTGGCCACTGCCACTGGAGGCCGCCATTTTATCAGTGCTGCACATGCGCATGTATTGATCGTATAATCGACGGTACGCTTTTGCCGGTCCGGTACTTGAAAAACACGATCTTTTTTTGATTTTCAAGTTGTTATTTTCGGAAAACAGGAAAAAAAAATTAGTGTCGGGGAGTTTTTGACATGGTCGGTCGGGTTACCGGAAACATTCTTTTTTTTTTTTTTTTTTTTTTGCCTTACTGTATGTTCAGTTATCGCTAAGCCAATGTTCCTTGGCAAGCATTCCAGCTACTCAAGCAGATTACCACCGTAAGCTAGTATCTCACTGGCATTGGAATTCCTTGCGACTGTTTTGCAAATTTAGTCGGGGACCTTTCACATGACATTCGTGCGAGAGTTGCACGAGTGTCGCAGGAATTTTCATATGTCGCGAACTAATCGCGAAGGTTTTGAACATGTTCAAAAATTTTATGCAATTTTTTTTTTGCTAAAATGTGTCATAAGACTGTTGTGTGACAGTCGTATGACGTTCGTGCTAGTGTTGCAAACCTGTCTCCGCGAAATTTTGGCAATTTACAATACCAAAATTTCTCAACACTTGTATGAATGTCATACGACAGTCGCGTGACAGTCTTGAGAAAACATGCAAACATCTCACGACAATGTGGCGAGAAATAAAACTAAGCAACATTCATACGAATGTCATATACACTCTCACGAATGTCTCGCAACTGTTGTATGAATGAAAATGAAACTAAAGACATTGTTCGACACTCTCACGAATATCTTGCGACTGTTGTACTATCATGCGACAAATGCGAGATATATTTTCAAAATTAGACCAAAGACCAAAATTCGTGAATTTGTCGCATAAATGTCCATTCAATGAGATTGCAATGTGAAACAAAGAGGTGTTTATATCGTTAATATTTGTCGCAAAATAGTCGGGAACAAGTCGCGAACTCGTCTCCAGTTGTCGCATTCCAGTGAGATAGGGGCTTAAGTGCACATTTCTTTCACCACTTAAAAGCAAATTCTTTTCTTGAATCAGTGGAGAGGAAGAATGGCCTTATAGAACATGTTTTCAAGCAACCACCCCTGCTATAGAAAGATTTAAAATGGCACCACCAATTCAAGTCCATTCATCAGATGAAATCGATTAACCTAGCAGATAACCAGTACTCAGTGTCAATCTCTTGATCAGTAACTAACAACTTGTGACGCCCTACCAGCCTTTTTGCGGAGGTTTATACATTATCAGGGAGCTGAGGAGCAATAGAAAATATTTCAAGGGAGCTGGAGAGCATGCAAAAACTTTTGGGGGTTTAGGGAGCAAGAAGCCAAGGAAAAAATTTAGTGAGCTGGGGGCAAGGTCATTTGGCCTCTGAATCCCAAGCTGAAGCATGAACCTCACTGAAGTAACAAAACAGGCTTTCAGAACAAGTTACACTTCAATTGCTGTGAGACTTCTCATGTTCCCTAACTCTACAATGGTCTAAAACAGGTCAATGCTCCATCAATGCATTATTTCCTTCATTTACATTTGACCTGTTTTATTTCTCAGGCAATAATCAATGAAACCAATCAGGTTCCAATTAGTTCAATACTGTCACCAAGTTGCTGAAAGACGGTATCTCCAAAATGAATTTCCATATGAACTGCGTTATGAGAATTTACATGTTGTTGTTATTTTTTTTGCCTATGCGAAAACAAAGGCGCAGATCAGCTATGCAGTTATTGCACAGCTGATCAGCATCTTTGTTTTCAGCATACGGATAGAAAAATTCATCTTCTATTTTTATTCAAATTTTAAGCTTCTAGCTCCCTTCTATGACTGTACAGTACAATTCGAGTCAAAGCTGGTCGGAACCCCACTTTTCCTGCGTCCAGTTCATATGATTAACGATGACATGTAAATTGGTCTATGGAATTGATAAAATAACATGTGACAGCCAGACATTAGATTTCATATTAGAAGAGCATACCCTGACAAAATGCCTACAGCAAAAACTTAAATCAGCATTACTGAGTCTGATAATGTCCCTATCAAACTACAAACCAGAACTCCATAAATTGCCATGAACTGATATGTTGCCATGAAGTTTTAGGATTTGTAGAATTTTGTGAACTTCTTTTTTTTTAATTTGAAATGGCTTACGAATCTGTAATGACTAAGTAATGATACCCTTAAAAATATTTGGCAGACTCGGCTGAATTCGGCTGAAGTCACACAAACTTGGCAAGAATTCTTAATGATTTACAATAGCGTATTGAGGATATGCTGCCCTAAAGTTTGGGAATCAGTTATGAATCTGTCTCGAATTTGACAACATGTGCAAATAATAAATATTTGTAGCTGTTCTTGACAATTCATGACATTTTTTTCTCAAGAATATTTATAAAAGTCATAATACACCTGCTTAGAATCAGTTTCAAAATAAACCAGAGGACCAATGGTCCTGTAAACGCTCACCTGAGACCTGAGATACCAATAAACTTATTTGACTAGAATGGTAATATACATGTATATAACCCCAGGGCAGGGTCAGAGCAACCTCTGGAGTCATTTTTTTTTTAAATCATAAAAATTCAGTCCATTTGCCAATTTACTGCAAGTTTAGTCCTTCAAATGACATTGTAACAATTTTCCCCATTCAAATGCATGGGCGAGCTAAGTTGACCTTATCATAAAATAGGTCAAGGTCATCCAAGGGTCATGATTTATATAAACTTTGTAGAGCTCCACTGCCTGATGCTTCATGCCAAGTTTCAAAATCATAGGCCTTCTGGTTCTGGAAGAGAAGATTCTTATATGTTTTTGCTAATTATAGCCATGGCAGCCATCTTGGTCATGTGACCTGGACCATTTAATATAAACTTATTTTCCCTCTTCCTAAGGATGCTCCACATGAAGTTTGGCTTTGATTGGCCAAGCGGTTTCAGAGGATTATGGAAATATACATATAGCCCCGGGGCAGGGGCAGACAACCCCCAGGGGCCAAAATTTTTCCATAAACATTAATTTTCTGTCTAATTGCCTATTCCCAGTAAGTTTTACCGATTTAATAGCATTTTACCATTTTTCCCCATTCAAATGCATTGGCGACCTAAGTTGACCTTGCCGTAAAATAGGCCAAGGTCATTGCAGGGTCATGATTTATATAAACTTTGTAAAGCTTCTTTCTGTGATGCTTCATGCCAAGTTTCAAAATCATAGGCCTTCTGGTTCTGGAGAAGAAGATTTTTAAAGGTTTTTGCTATTTATAGCCATGGCGGCCATCTTCGTCATGTGACCTTCACCATTTATATAAACTTTCATTCCCCCTTCCCATGGATGCTCCACATGAAGTTTGGCTTTGATTGGCCTAGCGGTTTCAGAGAATAAGATGTTTGAATAGTATGGTCATATACATGTATATGGCCCTGGGGCAGGGGCAGACAATCCCCCAGGGGCTAACATTTTCCATTAACATTAATCTTCTGTCCATTTGCCTATTCCCAGTAAGTTTTACCCATTAAATAGCATTTTACCATTTTTTCCCATTCAAATGCATTGGCGACCTCAGTTGACCTTGCCGTAAAATAGGTCAAGGTCATCCTAGGGTCATGATTTATATAAACTATGATGGGCCCGCGTCCCCAATGCTACATACCAAGTTTCGTGGAAATCGGCCCACTGGTTCTGGAGAAGAAGATTTTTAAAGGTTTTTGCTATTTATAGCCATGGCGGCCATCTTGGTCATGTGACCTGGACCATTTATATAAACTTTCGTTCCCCCTTCCTCAGGTTGCATTTCACCATTAGGTTTTCCATAGGTGACAATGTTAACGTTTTGTCACCTAGCTCGAAAACTAGACATACAAAATTCACAAAACTGGTCTCATTTTAAACGTTCATCATAGCCCATTAATTTAAATGAAAATTAATAGCATGTTTACCTACTCAATTCAAAGCTATGTCCCGTTAAACGGAAGCACCCTCAGAAACCATGTTTCGTAATGCGGGTGGGTCTTCAGAGGGGTTCATGCAGAAAAGTCCGTCCCGTTCCCATCCGATACCGGGATTTATCGACTAAAACATGGCATTCGAAACGGCGCATGTTTCAAGTTTTAAAACAAACACTTCACAGCGGAAATCAATCAACGATTATTGACAGGTGACGTCATTTTTGTCTCTAATACAAAGTAAATGCTCTCCCCGAAAAAGGCGGGGCGAGTACTCATGAATATTTAGTAGTGTGTACCCTAAATTGATTCCTTAATTTGCTGTATTCCATCAAAGGAACGTAGTTTGTGCAAACTTACTATACGTGTAGCATTGATGCAAAGTTTGAGTGAGATCGGTTAACTGGTTTTCCGATTATGGCCAATTAAGCATGCCCACCCACCTCATTTTTACCAAGTGGCTTGAATTTGCGATTTTGAGAAATACTGATAAGAAAATCGACCCTAATTTGTATTGTATTCCATTTATGCATCATGTTATTCTTCAACATGTTGCATAAATATGTGTACAACACAAAACATCAGATAAAATGTTCAAAAAACGCATGTGCACAATAATTAGCATACATTTTCTAGGTATACCCCCAATTTATCGAAGAAAATTGGAAATACGAATTTTCCATAGCAACCATGCGTTATGACAGAAAAAACGATCCACATAACTGTCTAAATGCGTAAAACACACATGATTCCTTGTAAAACAGCACATACACTCCTTACAATACAAATCATTTACTCGCAAACATGCTCACCCACCTCATTTTAGCGTATTTGCTCTAATTTGCGATTTTGAGAAATAATGATGAGTAAATCTAACCTAATTTGCATTGTATTATATTAATGTATCATTTTATTCTTCAGAATGTTACACGAATATTTAGACAATGCAAAATGTCAGATGAAATGTTCCAGCCACGTATTTTTGGTATTACAGACATACTTTTTCTAGGTATACCCCCATTTTATTGTGGAAAATTGTAAAACAACGAGTTTTCCATAGCAACCATGCATTATAAGGGGTAAATGAGCCATGTGACTGTGAAAATGCGTAAAACTCACATGAATCATAGTAAAACAGCGAACCCAAGCTTTACGAGACAAATGATTTACTGGCAATATGACATTTTATGTATAAGTAGGCCACGAATAAGCCTGTTCTCAGTAGATGCTTGATTCTGCTTGAAGCCGAGTTTCGACATCAAATTAGTTTCTACGTTACCAAGTCGCATTTTGTTACAGCCACATGACACTACTTTCGTTCCAGGAAAACTTGGCTGTTATAGTATTAACAACAAGAGCCACTTTGCCATTTCTTTATCCCCACCCCCTACCCCAACGTGAAAGACTGTAGGACCACATAACGAGTGCTTGGACCCCATTACAAAAATGACACTAAAATCAATGAATTTTTCGCTTTCTCATGGACTCTGTGTATGGATTTCATTCAGAAGAGAGTGTTTTCCAGAAAAGAAGAGATACATACCGGCTGTAGTCAGTAATTTTCGCAAGAGAGAGGAAAAGCCTAGCAATAGTCTGTCTCGTCAATCTCCCTTTAGGTTGCATTTCACCATTAGGTTTTCCATAGGTGACAATGTTAACGTTTTGTCACCTAGCTCGAAAACTAGACATACAAAATTCACAAAACTGGTCTCATTTTAAACGTTCATCATAGCCCATTAATTTAAATGAAAATTAATAGCATGTTTACCTACTCAATTCAAAGCTATGTCCCGTTAAACGGAAGCACCCTCAGAAACCATGTTTCGTAATGCGGGTGGGTCTTCAGAGGGGTTCATGCAGAAAAGTCCGTCCCGTTCCCATCCGATACCGGGATTTATCGACTAAAACATGGCATTCGAAACGGCGCATGTTTCAAGTTTTAAAACAAACACTTCACAGCGGAAATCAATCAACGATTATTGACAGGTGACGTCATTTTTGTCTCTAATACAAAGTAAATGCTCTCCCCGAAAAAGGCGGGGCGAGTACTCATGAATATTTAGTAGTGTGTACCCCTCAGGATGCTCCACATGAAGTTTGGCTTTGATTGGCCAAGCAGTTTCAGAGGAGAAGATCTTTGAAATTGTGAACGACGGACGACGGACGACGGACGGACGACGGACGCCGGAGCATGGGTATCCTATAAGCTCACCTGTGAGCCTTCAGCTCAGGTGAGCTAAAAATCATGAATTGTAGAAAAGTGATGATATTTGTTGTTATAAAGACAAAAAAATCATGAAAACCTGGCCTGCCTCCGCTTAAATTGAAAATCACACAGTCAAGAAGCTCATTCATCTCGGCTAATTGGTCCTGAGAACGCTCACCTGAATCCTGATCTTGGAGTATTAAGTCATCATGAAATGACCTTGAATACTCACACACCTTTATTGACTTCATAAGTTGTCTGCATCTGCAAAGTTTCAGGTCTCAGGCTGCAATAGTTTCCAAACCCAGTGATTTCTGAGAAAACCATAATTTTAATTTTGGTATTTAAATGACCTTGGGTCAAGGTCAAGAAATGACCTTGGCCTTCATTAATTACTTACCTTCATTGACTCCATTAGTTGTCTGCATCTAGCAACTTTCAGGTCTCAGGCTGCAACAGTTTCCAAAATATCCATTGTTTTAGCCTTTTCCCATGTAAAAGCCTATGTTTTCAAAATTGACCTTGCCGTAAAATAGGTCAAGGTCATCCTAGGGTCATCATTTCAACAAACTATGATGGACTGGAGTCCCAAATGCTACATACCAAGTTTCACGTAAATCGGCCAGCCGGTTCTGGAGAAGAAGATTTTTGAGTGGTTTTTACCATAGTAGGGCATGGCGGCCATCTTGGTCATGTGACACAAATTTCTCGATCAAACTTTCGTTCCCCCTATCCATGAACGCTCCACATAAAATTTCAATTTGATTGGCTAAGCAGTTTCAGAGAAGAAGATTTTTGAAAAGTGTGTATGGACGACAGACTGGCCAAGGTCAAGAGATGACCTTGACCTAAATTAATCACATACCTTCATCTACTCCATTAGTTGTTTGAATCTACCACTTTTCAGGTCTCAGGCTGCAACAGTTTTCAAAAAATCCATAGTTTTCACTTTTTCCATGTAAAAGCCTATGTTTCCAAAATTGAAATTGCCGTAAAATAGGTCAAGGTCATCCCAGGGTCATCATTTGATCAAACTATGATGGGCTGGAGTCCCAAATGCTACATACCAAGTTTCATGAAAATCGGCCTGCCGGATCTGGAGAAGAAGATTTTTGAGTGGTTTTTACCATACATGGGCGTGGCGGCCATCTTGGTCATGTGACCTGGATTTCGCGATCAAACTTTCGTCTCCCCTACCCATGGATGCTCCACATAAAATTTCACTTTGATTGGCCAAGCAGTTTCAGAGTAAAATATCTTTGAAAAGTGTGTATGGACGACAGACAGGCCAAGGTCAAGAGATGACCTTGACCTAAATTAATCACATACCTTCAACTACTCCATTAGTTGTTTGCATCTACCACTTTTCAGGTCTCAGGCTGCAATTGTTTTCAAAAAATCCATTATTTTCACTTTTTCCCATGTAAAAGCCTATGTTTCCAAAATTGAAATTGCCGTAAAATAGGTCAAGGTCATCCTAGGGTCATCATTTGATCAAACTATGATGAGCTGAAGTCCCAAATGCTACATACCAAGTTTCATGAAAATCGTCCTGCCGGTTCTGGAGAAGAAGATTTTTGAGTGGTTTTTACCATATATGGGCGTGGCGGCCATCTTGGTCATGTGACCTGGATTTCGCGATCAAACTTTCGTCTCCCCTACCCATGGATGCTCCACATAAAATTTCACTTTGATTGGCCAAGCAGTTTCAGAGAAGAAGATCTTTGAAAAGTGTGTATGGACTACAGACTGGCCAAGGTCAAGAGATGACCTTGACCTATATTAATCACATACCTTCATCTACTCCATTAGTTGTTTGCATCTACCACTTTTCAGGCCTCAGGCTGCAATAGTTTTCAAAAAATCCATAGTTTTCACTTTTTCCCATGTAAAAGCCTATGTTTCCAAATTTGACCTTGCCGTAAAATAGGTCAAGGTCATCCAAGGGTCATCATTTTATCAAACTACGATGGGCTGAAGTCCCTGATGCTACATACCAAGTTTCGTGAAAATCGGCCCACCGGTTCTGGAGAAGAAGATTTTTGAAGGGTTTTTACCATATATGGGCGTGGCAGCCATCTTGGTCATGTGACCTGGATTTCGCGATCAAACTTGAAATGCCACTACCCAAGGAGGCTCCACATAAAATTTCAACTAGATCGGCCAAGCGGTTTCAGAGAAGAAGATCTTTGAAATTGTGGACGACGACGGACGACGGACGACGGACGACGGACGGACGCCGGATCATGGCTATCCTATTAGCTCACCTTGTGAGCCTTCGGCTCAGGTGAGCTAATGAAGGCAGATGACCACTTTTTCATGCTCTTTTTCTGTGGTCCATGACCCTGGACACTCATCCTATGATACTTTGGAAACAGTTGTACAAAAATTTTATCATAACCACTCCACTCTTCTCTGCCTGCAACTTTTTTCAGCTCTGAGGCCATATCCTATAAAAGAAAAGAAGAAGCTTCTCTGACAGGATTGTCTAAAGAATCTTCCACCACCTGAATGAAAGCATTGTTTTTCTTCATTTTTCTCTTGCCCTTTGGAGTACCTTTTTAGTTATTTTTCTGCTGTCAGATACATGGACTTTGTGACCCCTCCACGTGCAATCGTCTGATATTTATGATAAAAACTTCAATATTTAATTACATTTATCTCCAGCTTCTTCTTAAATACTCTTAGTTTAATCATAAGCCATTTGTGAGAGTCTTGACTGATTCACATACTGCTGTGAAATTATAGACACATGTAGTTTGTACTTTCCTTGTATCCATCAGGAAAACATGTCCGTGTAACGTATACCCCCTTAAACCCCACTTTTATATAGTAGGACTGGGGTTTGCAGGGGTATACCTATTTTTCTTATTTTTGCTCCAAAACATAGAATGTGGGTACTCGTTAGAACCGCCTCGCCAAAACATAGAATGTGGGTACTCGTTAGAACCGCCTCGGCGAGGCGGTTCTAACGTGTACCCACAATCTATGTTTTGAGCAAAAATAAGAAAAATATCAAAATTTTTCAGCTGAAAATTAGCAATTTTTAAAGCTAAAAAAATCTCTGTTTATTGCATGGGCAAGTTTTCGTAATGTCTGAATCAGTATGTATTCATACGATTCATGACAATGCCGTAGCCTATTTGTGATCAAGCTACAAACTCATTAATTCCCTGTAAGAGTTAAGAATCAATGACGAAGCTGCAGAATCAAATAAGATTCAGTTACGAAGCTTAGGTATACACTACGACTTTGTTACAAATAAACTGAGAATTTTTGGACTCGAAAATTTGTGGCCCAAGTTTTGACCAGGTATTCCCAATCAACCCAATAATTGCCATCATGAAAACATGTCCGTGCAATGAATACCCTCTTAAACCCCACATTTATATAACAAAACTGGGGTATGCAGGGGTATACCTATTTTTCTTATTTTTGCTCCAAAACATAGATTGTGGGTACTCGTTAGAACCGCCTCGCCGAGGCGGTTCTAACGTGTACCCACAATCTATGTTTTGAGCAAAAATAAGAAAAATATCAAAAAATATTTATTGAAAATTTTCATTTTTTACAACTTTAAAATTCTCTGTATATTGCATGGGCATGTTTTCATAATGGCAGGAACTTAGTACCAATTGTATGATTCAGTTAACACATTTACAAACTGACTACCTTTCAGCTACGAATCCTGAAAAAATTGCAATTTGCGGGATAGGATGTTGTAGTCTGATAGTGTTTTAACACAGAATGCAGTCTTCACAGTCCAGGTATCATGCAAGTCAAAAGCAACCAGATTACCCTAGTCTTAGCTACTGTCTGTACACCATCTTTCAGAAACTGCATTTTTCAAAATCTCACTTTTCTGAAACATCACAAGAAAAATATGACCATGTCATCTATTTGAAACCCAAATGTAGTAAAAAGTGCCACAAAAATTTTGAATACCGGTTCACTAATAAAATAATAATGACCAAAATCATTTTAATTAGGCACTTTGCATGTGCAAGGGAGGTAATCCAAACACATTAAAATTGCAGATCAAGAAAATCTATGGAATAATTTTTAGAGTTAAGTGCTCAGCTATGTATACAATACAATTTTGTTTTGGGTTGGTGTATTTTAAATGGAAAATAACATTTAGATTTTTCTGGGAAAATAGTTACTTTACTTGCTGACATTAGCCCTATTCAAAATTATTTTCTGGCATACAATTTTTATTTGTAAACCGATTTTCAAAATTTTTATGGCACTTTTTAGGACTTTTGGAATGCAAAATTGTGACATGGTAATATTTTTCTTGAGGTCTTTAAGAAAAGAGTGATTTTGAAAAATGCAGTTTCTGGAACATGATGAAAGACAGAAGGCACCAATTCCTGCAATCAAAATAATGAGAATTCAATGAACATTCTTGTTTTTTGTGTGTGTTTGTATGTGTGTGTGTTTATGTTTCTTTTTATCTTTTGAATTATTTCAAAATATTCTTTTTGTTTAAATCTTTTCAATTATTATATGACATCTTAAGTAATGATGACAAGTAATTGAAAATAATCATTTCCTGATTAGGAACAATGAAATCATTATAATTTCCTACTGAAAATTTATTGCAGTGGCCATAGGGTATTTTGGATATTTCTGATGAACCTTAATCTTGTTCGCCTTCATCAGAGATATTTCAGTGTTTGTAATATGAGCCATGTCACAAGAAAATGGGTCTTAGGAAATTTAACCAGGTCTGACACAAACTGGCCTGTACAGTCACAGAAAGCTAGAAGCTTGAAATTTTGGATTTCAGAAGAGGCTTGTTCTATCCATCAAGCTAAACAAAGTGCAGTAACCACACAGCTGATCTGCAGCTTCGTTTTTTGCATGTGCAAAAAGCCTGTTTTCTAACGATATGACTCGTTACTTAACAAGCATTAAATTGAGAAACAAATCACCATGATCGTTAGATTATGAAATTATTTTCAACTCCATGATTAATTTTGTTCCAGGCAGGTTTGAAAATAACATGTAACTTGATTTGAAAGGTTGATTTCGTGTTCAACGTCCCACTCAAGTGACTCAACAGCTAGCCTAAGGTCATATAGAAATTAGAGACGGGACTTAAGTTTCAAGTCTCATCCAAAAGACTGGCGAGCCCAGGATCAAACCAACAAGCCCAGAAAAGTAGCTAAACCACTAGGCTATATAGAATGCTTCTAAACAGATGATTAAATTCCTAGGGATTTGCTGCATGAATAGTCCTGGAGCTTCAGACATTGAGGGCCCTACAAACAAAATACTGTAGATTTGTCTCATCTAATCGACATGATGCAGTCTAAATTTAAGGGCTTGAGAAGGGATTTTCCATCTGATTTTTATGTCCATTTTGATAAGTAGAAGCCTCTAAAGCTCAGTGTTTGTTCGAGTCTTAAGGATAAGACTGTAAACCAGTCCCATCTCCATATGAGCTTAGCTGTTGATGAGACATTAAACATGGACACAAAAAATATCAACAAAACAAATCAGTTATCTAGAGACAACCAACGTGACTCAGAGCAACCAACACAGATGAGCCACCGCACACGAAAAACAACAACCTGCATGTGTGAAAACAAAGGCGCAGATCGGCTTCGCAGTTACTGCGAAGCTGATCAGCGCCTTTGTTTTCGCTACACGGATAGTACAATTCCTCTACTTTCTAAATCCAAAATTTCAAGCTTCTGGCCATCTTCTGTTCTTGTACACCTCGGTTTGTGTCGGACCTGGTGGGGAACCCAAATTGTTGGTTTTCTCATGCGCAGGTTCAAATGAAACCAGAGGACCAATGGTCCTGTAAACGCTCACCTGAGATCTGCTTCATATACCAATAAACATATTTGAATATTATGGTATTTAACCACAGTACAGGGGCAGATGAAGCCCTTTCTTTTTTCAGAATAATCATTATTCTGTCCATTTGCCAATTTCTTGCTGATTTTCCCCTTCAATAACATTTTAAAAGCAGATAAGCCCCTGGGGTCCATTTTTTCAGAATCATTAAATTTCAGTCCTACTGCCCATTTCCTGCAAGACTTTCACTTAAAATGACATTTTAAAAGTTTTCCCCATTCAAATGCATTGACGACCTATGTTGACCTTGCCATAAAATAGGTCAAGATCACCACAGGGTCATGTTTTATATATACATTGTAGTACTTGAGTCATCCATACTTCATGCAAAGTTTCGTTGAAATCGGTTCACCGGTTCTGGAGAAGAAGATATTTTAAGGGGTATTACCATATATGGGCATGGCGGCCATCTTGGTCATGTGACCTGGAGTATTTATATACATAATGGTTCCCACTTCCTATAGATGCTTCATATAAAATTTGGCTTTGATTGGCCAAGTGGTTTCAGAGAAAAAAATCTTTGAAAAGTGTGTATGGACGACAGACCGGCCAAGGTCAAGAGATGACCTTGACCTAAATTAATCATATACCTTCATCTAATCCATTAGTTGTTTGCATCTACCACTTTTCAGATCTCAGGCTGCAATAGTTTTCAAAAAATAGCTAATTTCCACTTTTAAGTGGATATGGAAACTTAAAGTTACCATAGCAACCAGAGTTCTTATCCGACTGGAATAAAAAAACACAAATTATGTAGAGGCTAGTGTCAGGAACATGTATACAAAGTACAGGATTCATCCACTTGACAGTTTCTGAGGAGAAGATTTTTGAATGTTTTTTTTTTTTCAAAATTTTGCCCTTTATGGGGCCCCAGCAACCAATCAAAATAAAGGATTAGGACAAAACTCACAAGAAACGTCAAACACTACTCAATAAACATTTCTGCAAAAACAAAATTCAAATGTCTGCAATTTTAGCGGAAAAATAGCTGATTTCCACTTTTCCCATTATAAGTCTATGGAAAATTTAAGTTGCCATAGCAACCAGAGTTCTTATCCGCCTGGAATAAAAAACACAAATTATGTAGAGGCCACTGTCAGGAACATGTATACAAAGTATAGGCTTGATCCCCTTGACAGTTTCTGAGAAGAAGATTTTTGAATGTTTTTCGAAATTTTGCCCTATATGGGGCCCCTGCAACCAATCAAAACGAAGGATTAGGACAAAAGTCACAAGAAAAGTAGAGGATTACTCAATAAACATTTCTGCAAAAACAAAATTCAAATATCTCCAACAAGACAGCAAAAACTGGCAATTTTCACTTTTTTCCATTATAAGTCTATGGGAAGCATAAGTTGCCATAGCAACCAGAGTCCTTATCCGATCAAAACAAAAAACACAATTATTCTTTCCCCCTACCTGTAGATGGTGTATGTGTAATATGAGAACAATCGGCCCAGCGGTTTCAGAGAAGAAGATCTTTGAAATTGTGAACGACGACGGACGACGGACGACGGACGGACGCCGGAGCATGGGTATACTATAAGCTCACCTATGAGCCTTCGGCTCAGGTGAGCTAATAAATCAATAATAGGGAGTAAATTTCTGTCTGGGAACCATCCAAATTATTCTTGTTCCCAAACTGGTATGTGCATCATCTGAGCCACCTCATGAGAAAACCAACAATGAGGTTTCCGAACAGGTCCAACACAAACCAAGCTGTACAAGCACAGAAGATGGCAAGAATCCTGAAATTTCATATTTAGGAAAAAGAGGAATTGTACTATCCAATAGTGAAAACAAAGGCGCTGATCAGCTTCACAGTAACTGCGAAACTGATCTGTGCCTTTGGTTTCGCATATGCAGATTGTTGGTTTTCTCATGAGGCAGCTCATATAGCATTATATTGATTTTATCTGTGTTCCTTGTTCCCAGTCATGTTGGCTGTCATGGGATAACGGACCTGATTAATTAATTGCCTGCTTCTAGAAACAGAGTGTGCAAGAGTGAATGCAATATGTAAAATTGTAAATAATTAATCGCCAGGCTTATTGGCTAATCTATGACAGTTCTATGTTAGTGTAGTGAGACGCTCTGTAGCAAAAACTGACTCTCACCACTTGACCCAAGATTGCCAAAAAGAATAAGTTGGATGTGAGTCTTTGTTGTTTGTTTTTTTCGATTCAGTTTTACGTCCCTTTCAAGATTATTTCAGCTCATATGAGACGGCCAATCAGTAGGTGGGCGAAAACGGGGGAACCCCGGGGAAAAAACACCAGGCACACCCGCAAGCAGAACTTGGCTTGTCTCACAGGTGGCCAGTGTGGGGCTCGAACCCACACCTGTCACAGCGGTGAGATGATCGAGTAATTAAGGGATGTGAGTCTAAACTGTTTTCTGAATGAAAAGCTAAAGTCTCATTGACCTGAAGCTTTCTCCTTTTGGGCCGATCTGACACGCACACAATGTGTCAATTTCAGTAGTTTTGCCATTCTTTTCTTTGGCATTCTCAGCGCAATCAATAATTGAGCCGCCCCATGGGAAAACCAACAATCTGCATAGGCGAAAACAAAGGCGCAGATCAGCTTCGTGGTAACCGCGAAGCTGATCAGCGCCTTTGTTTTCGCTACTCGGATAGTACAATTCCTCCTCTACTTATCTCCAAAATTTCAAGCTTCAAGCCTGCTTCTGTAGCCTTACAGCACGGTTTGTGTCAGACCTGTTCAGAAACCACATTGTTGGTTTTCCCACGAGGTGGCTCAAATGTGTTCCCCTGAGAAAGCTGCAGTTCCACAGAACTGATCAAAGTAGAGCTTTAAGGCTTTAAAGACAGCAATGCCACTTTTATTATGATTAGCTTTGAATGTTTGAGCCGCCTCATGAGAAAACCAACTATCTGCATATGCGAAAACAAAGGCGCAGATCAGCTTCGCGGTAACCGCGAAGCTGATCAGCACCTTTGTTTTCGCTAAACGGACAGTACAATCCCTCTTCTACTTATATCCAAAATTTCAAGCACCTAGCACTTTTCTGTGCTTGCACAGCTCGGTTTGTGTCGGATCTGTTCAAAAACCACATTGTTGGTTTTCCCTCGAGGCGGCTCATTTCTCCTATTTCACAATGCATTGCCATTTGATTAATCAGACTCAACAATATCATGAAAGACAAAAATACATCATGATCACACATGGTATTATTTTCTGTTGCATACAGAAAGTAAATTATAAGTGATGGGAAAAAAATACTGTAAGTTTGGAAACTTTTACATATTTATGCAGGCTATAAAGCCCATAGTAACTCTTTATTGGCAAGATCTTTGAATTGCTAGGCAACAAATCCGCATGGTAATTAATTATTGTGATAATTAGCAAAAATTAAGTTCTCATGAACATTTCCAAATTTACAGTAATATAATCATGTAAGTTGTAACAATTTTCTATTGCTTTTATTTTCAAAATTCAAATGCTAGGATGCAAACACTTAGATCAAGATGTGACAATTGTCATTTTAACTGATCAGGCTCTACAGTCTAATAGCTTTGAATTTTTACAAGTTAAATTTGACATAGAGACAGATTTTTTTTTCCAAAGCACACCTCATATCTACTTTCACCATTTCTTTTTTCAGACTACTAAAGGAGTCCAAATATGACGGGAAGTCAACGGTATAGTCCAGTACCAAGCATTGTCGTGAACACGAAGAAGCTAAGCAATGACGATAATGTTGGATCAAGAGTGTCCGAGCTAAATGAATCCGATTTTTTCATCACAAAAGAAAACACAGGGTATGTATCTACCATGATTGTATCATGCACAATAATGGTCATTGGTCAAGTTGATATGCACAGTTGTTTTTGCTACAAAACTAATACTTCTGCTTTCTCTTATTCCTCTGCTTGATATTATTTGATATTTTTCTCTCTTGCAGCCTGCTATGACTGTTTTGGAGCGGAGTCTGGTGGCCTGGTGGTCCTGGATTCAATACCCACCTCAACACTTCAATGTGTAGTGTCCTTGAGCAAGACATTAATATACCTATAGTACTGGTTCAATACCCAGGAAGCATATTGGCTCTGTCCCAACGTGACTGAAAAATCAGTTGACTCAGATGTTAAGCCATAACATTCTAACATTGGTTCAATTGCACAGTGCAGGCTATCCCAGAAACCTCTCAGAGGACCAGTTTGAGCAGGGACTACACTGTTTGCAGAAACCATTTGGATGCAGTTACCATGTTCAAAGTAATTTTAAATGTTTTATTTCAGCCGCATCATGAGAAAACCAACAATATTGCATAAATGAAAACAAAGGTGCAGATCAGCACCTTTGTTATCGCTACACAGATAGTGCAATTACTCTACTTTCTAAATCTAAAATTTCCAGCCTCTAGCCATCTTTTGTGACTGTACAGGCCGGTTTGTGTTGGACCTGTTCGAAAACCACATTGTTGGTTTTCTCATGATGCGGCTCATGTGTAGTTCTGTTGCAATATCAAACAATCCACAAGCAACAACTGTAATACAAAGATGGGACCTTTGTTGATACTACAGTCTCTCCTAAAACATGGGAGCTGGTTTACCACTACGTTACTGAGGTTTCCAAAAGCAATGATTCAAACTACATAATAAAATTATGAGCCACGTCATGAGAAAATCAGATTTTTGCATATACGAAAACCAAGGCGCAGATCAGCTTCGCAGTAACTGCGAAGCTGATCAGCGCCTTTGTTTTCGCCATACAGATAGTGCAATGCCCATTCTATTTAAATCCAAAATTTCAAGCTTCTAGCTCGCTTCTGTAACTGTACAGGCTGGTTTGTGTCAGACCTGGTCGGAAACCTCGAAGACTGTTTTTCTCACGTCCCGGCTCATATAAAATCATACCTAGCTCTGGTGTATATTCAGGATGAACCTGATTGTCCGAAACCCATCTTTCCGCCAAAGTCCACGGAGATTCTCTCAAGGGATGATTATAGTTGACCCTGTACTTCTTAACCAACTCTCCAATTACATCCTCTTTTCTTATATCATTCTCATGCCCATGCTGGTGCTTCTTAAAATCTTGTTTTCCCTCTATATGGTGCTTTATATTCAGTTTTTCCAGCTCTGAATTTTCCAGATCTTTGAAGTTACTGCCCCTGATTTCAGGTTCTAATATTTTATATGACACATACAAAATAAATGCAATAATCAGAGACAGTAAGACCTTTCTTCTTCTGAGTTTCATAGTGCTGCTGAATTGAATGTGTCATCCAAATAGTAAAATTCTCTTATTTTGTGTATGGGTTTTCTCCCTTTGATTATCATCTGGAAAAGATATGAAAAGTCTGGTTATTTCTGCTACACTTTTGACAATTTGTTGAATGTTTAAAATGAAAGGCAAGGCTTTAGGTTTTCAGCCTACACATTTGAATTATTGAATTTAGTTTTAAAAATAATAGATCTTAAGTTATAAAGCTGATTTTGGCTAATGATGGCAAATATAGAAAGCAAAAGCATATGACATATATTACTCAGATCCCATTGATCGAAGATGACAGATTATTGGGTTCAGTGCTACCCAAGACAAATTAGGTGTCACTTAATACAAAATTTGGTTCTTGAGTATGGCTTATTTGATGACACTGGCTATCCATATGACGGTCGTGCAGATAACGCCAATTATTGGCACGACCGTCAACAGGTAAACTTGTCCAATAATGTCTCATGTTAAAGTTAACAGATATCTTTTGAGTTCAAAAAATCGAGGTTGTGGTATATGTTGTTGTTTCTTTTTTCTTAAAACAAATTCATTGATAGCATAGAATTTGAACCAACTTAATAAGACACGATTTAATGGAAAATTGACACTTAAATGCAAACGGTTGGGTGTAAGCAGTCATCGGGAAGTATTTTTTCAATGACTTATTTTAGCAATAACCTCAAGCATTTTCAGCCAATTTAACAGCCTAGCCATTTTAGCAAATGTGTGGGTGATCATAGTTCTTTCCTAATTCAGTGTTATCAGTTAGGTGGCTGGCTGCTAGGTCCGTGTACCAAACATGTACAAAACCATGCAACAGCAGCCACACTATGCAAAATGAACTCAAAACTACCTGAAAATATTCATTTAACCATTTTAACTTTTCTACCATCAACACCAATCAAAATGACTTATAAACAGCTATCAATTACACAGCAATATTCTCTTTCCATACTAAAGAGAAGCTAAACAAATCAATGGTTGGTAGGTTTTCCTCCAGTATGTGGAGATTTGGAGACATGAATTTTCCATTCTGATACCTTTATAAATTCATTTCACCCCCACAATAAGCACAAGGCATATTTTGTGTGATGATATGCCATGAAATATTCATATGGAAGTTGTAAATTAAAGGGAAATTTAGGTCCAATCCAGTAACTACATGTATGTCTGTTCCAGTGATAACACACACCGCAAAATGTGCATTAAGTAAGCTTTATAGACAATCTCATATTCCCGTTGTGCCGATAGCCAATAAATATTGTACAGGCTATCCACACAAATGTCTTGCCAATAATACCAATTATAAGCACAACTATCATACGGAGCTGCATTATAGGCACGACCAAGTGCAGATAGCCTCAGCCTTATTTGATGCGAATTTTGTAAGGCGTAAAAAAATAATAGCTGTGTTTCCGCTAACCCGACCGACCCTGTCTCAACCCGCCGACTCTGCTATTTTTATGGTTAAAATAAAAAAATAAAAATTACGACATCTGACCCAGCATTTTCTGTAGCCCGACCCAAGAATTTCGTGTCGCGGGTTTTGTTGGTTTTGTTGGTTTTTCTGTTACGTCTCTGATAGTTTCAGTGTCTATTAGTTCCCCCGATTATATCAGCGTGGCTCCGTCGAAATGACGTAGAATTTGGTGTCATTTATATATAGAAGCCTCCGTGGCGCTGTGGTTAAGCCATTTGCCTTGTAAACCAAGGGTCGCAGGATTCCGGGTGTCTCCAATCCTTCGTATTGAGACTATAAACCGAGTTTGAATCTGAATAGTTTACTGGTGACACGCCAAATGACATTATTTCACCAGGGGGTTCGGATGGGGGAGAAATTAGTCCCTTGAACGCACGATGAAGCGAACTTGGACACACAATCATCTGACATTTCAGCAGTAGAAAACAGAGAGTCAGGGAGGTCATTCCAGTCCCTGATAGTCTGGGGAAAAAAACTACATTTATAGACCTCTATACTAGCAGATGGAAGCTGAAATGCCTTGGAGTGGCTATTTCTACAACGCCTAGTCTTTGGGATAAGGTCATCTGTAGGTATTCTGGCTTTACCCTTCAGACCTTTGTATAGTAATATAAGTCGATTATCCGTCCTCCTTTTCTTGAGAGAGGGTCGCAGGATTCCGGGTGTCTCCAATCCTTCGTATTGAGACTATAAACCGAGTTTGAATCTGAATAGTTTACTGGTGACACGCCAAATGACATTATTTCACCAGGGGGTTCGGATGGGGGAGAAATTAGTCCCTTGAACGCACGATGAAGCGAACTTGGACACACAATCATCTGACATTTCAGCAGTAGAAAACAGAGAGTCAGGGAGGTCATTCCAGTCCCTGATAGTCTGGGGAAAAAAACTACATTTATAGACCTCTATACTAGCAGATGGAAGCTGAAATGCCTTGGAGTGGCTATTTCTACAACGCCTAGTCTTTGGGATAAGGTCATCTGTAGGTATTCTGGCTTTACCCTTCAGACCTTTGTATAGTAATATAAGTCGATTATCCGTCCTCCTTTTCTTGAGAGAGGCCCCATGGATGACAATTTTCCAGGACAAACTGCTCACAAGGACATACCGTGACGAGGCTGGAGACTGTGCTGTGAATAGTCTTCAGACATGACTTACGGACAAAAACTGTACACACACGTACACACACTGACTTCATGCGTCTTCAACTGGCATACGAGTTAACTGAGCTATTCAGGAGTTTATTCCATTATGAATTAGAAATGTCTTGTTCTAAAAGTGAATATACCGAAGGCATGTCACAACACTTCAAAGTGTTCTTAATTAAACAAACTTTTCTCATCTTGGTCTTACCTGTCTTTCTGCAATATGATATACCGGTCCCGATAGCGTAATGGTTAGAGGGTCCGCTGCAGAAGCGGGAGGCTGTGGGTTCGATCCCAGTCCGCGTCATATCAAAGACGTTAAAAACGGTACCAGTGGCTCCCTTGCTTTGCGCTAAGCATTCTATAAAGCGAACACTGGCTTCTCTCCACCCCTACCTCCCCCCGCAAAATAAAATAAAATAAATAAAATGACTTCAATGATAGAGTATGGCATACTGTAAATATGTTAAGATGATGGTTAGTGGCGGGTAGTGTAGTTCTATCATCGAAGACTTGTGCTGGTAATCATACCGTAACTCGAGGATAGCAGATGCGCTCCTAGCGGTTGGAGGATAATACATTCAGAATAAACAGGTGTTGCTTTCAGACCCAGGTGGGGTACTCTCATTTTTTGTGGATACATAGGCGAGGCCCAAGCTTCTACCCCCAAACCCAAAAAATTACTGAGATTTGCTGACCACCCCCAAAAAATACCAGTCCTATCAGGCATACCCAAAAAAATACTTGAACTTTTAGCTTACCCCAAAAAATTACATGTACATGTATTCATCTTTTTTATGTTTATCACATCCATATGATCTAAGCTGTTGGTGGGACGTTAAATCCCAAATCAACCAACCAACAGAACACGTCACAATACAGTTAATATATGTAGGAACTAGGAAGTAAATACCAAGTTGGATAAAATTTAAAGATTCTATTTATTCTCAAAGTGTAAGTCTTATGATGGTTTTGATTCCATTTGATTTGCAATCCAAACAGCATCGTCATGATCAAGTTTCCAAAATTTCACCGAGACCAGACGTAAGGCATGGTCGCAAACAAAATTGAATCTTAAGGCCTTGTAAAACATAAGTGTAAGCCACTCTTATCTTTATAGAAATAAAGAGATTTCCCAAGAAATGTGCAAAACCCAAAAAAATTACTTAGAATTATAGATGACCCCAAAAAAATAATTCTGAAAAGGCATGACCCCAAAAAAATATCCATAAAAAGCTCACTTCTCTAAAAAATAACTAGTTTTTCTGAAAACCCCCAAAAATACGGAAATCCAATATTTTGACCCCAAAAAAGTCAGCCTCGCCTATGTATACAGAAAATTTCAGACTACCCCCCCCCCACCCCCGAGTACCCCCCCCCCTGGGCTTTCAGAGAGTTTTTATGAATTACTACTTCAGCTGTGCGTTCTAGGGACTACATACTCCCCCACCCAAACTCCTGGTGAAATGATGTCATTTGGCGTGTCACCAGTAAACTACATGTATTCAGATTCAGTAATCCCTTATAAAGGGAGTCCATGCACTCCATTTGGCATTTTCGTTGGTTCAGTTGCAGTTGCAGTTGTACAATGGGCCGAGTTGACCCGGAACAGATTTGCAGTTACAGTTATACTTTTGAATTCGTGAGTAGTCTTTCTATCGAAATTTACTTGATGATGGTTTGTGTTCTTCAGATTTCGTTTTGAAAATAAAGTTGTTTATTTCTTATTAGTTTGTCATTAATGGCCGTTTCTGCTAAGTTGCATGCAATAAAAGTATTGTCGTGTGAAATATGTCAGATTACCATCCCCTAAATTGTTTGTATTTGGGTTTTACATCGCAGTCAACTTTATTTAGGTCATGTTGGGATGCACTTCAGCCATCAGATAGTGGTCTATGAACAAGACAAGGCTGAAAGTTTATCAACCTCATTTGAGGCAAGGAGACTGAATCTTATTATAAAATATGTTGCCAGTCTTTGTCATTGATGGGTTCACATAGCTTAAGAATGTAGACCTCGTACCATTGCGAGGCATTAACCATTTTGACCTTTTTCGATAAAAACTGCGTATAAAAAAATTACATTTACCTACCTACCCTGGATTTTTTCGCGTAAAAATTAAAATAAAATAAAAAGATTTTCCTACCTACCTACCCTATTTATTTTCAGACCGTTAGCGGAAAGACAGCTATTTTTTTTTAGGCCTAATAGAAAATGGAAAATGAGAGAAAACAACAACTGCCCACCTTCAGCATGCATGCACACTAATTCATTAAATTCATCAACTTTTCAAATCTTCAAACGACCATAAAGTAAGAATAGAGGGACCTGGAATTTCCAAAGATATAAGTCTTTGTTGGAAGCTAATGCTTGTTTTAAATAAGATAGTATTTTAAGCTGCAGTGTGTTTAAATCAGTGCGAGAAAAAATGCCGTAGACGTGTGTTCACTTACAGCATGTATCCGTGTATTGTTTTAAACGATAAACAAAACGATTATGCGAATAATGGCCAATTAAACGAAAGAAAACTTCACACAGCTGAAATTATCGACGGATACGGCCATTGTGGTTTCTGTAAATATGCGGATTATTTTTTAACGAATTTTAAAATTTGTATCTGAGGTCGCCCCAAAAGGCGAAGATAGAGATACAACATATCAGTTTGAATTTTGTTTGAATTGATGTTTTACGTCCCAGTCAACAACAATGGCCATGTCGGGACGTTGCCTCCATTTTATTGGACTTTTACCCCGGACTTTTACCCAACATCATGACAATCAAGATGCGATTCATAATTATAACCACCCAACTAAGTTTTTTTTTTTTTTTTTTTTTTTTTTTTTTTTTTTTTTTAAAGTCAATACGGCTTATAGGTTTGACTAAACCACTTTTCCTGGGCAGGCTCATGAGCGGTTAACCAGTAATCAGATGGTCGGTTAGTAGATTAGAAGCTTTGCCCGGAGGCACAAGCAGCCCATCTATTTCTCCTAGGCCCCAATGGGCGGGGCCCTTCGAATATTTGGACAAGTTTCTCACAACTATAATTGTGCGGAGGGCAAGAACATGGTTCTTGCAGAGACTGGGTAGAAGGTATACTCTCCCAAGAACACTGCACAGGAAACACTGAGAATGCCAAGCCAGAGACAACCGTCCATCACTAGAACCTGTCGACATAGCATGCTCTTTTTGCACTGACAGTTTAGAGTTCAATCTGACAGTCAGTCATTACAGAACTCGTCATCATACATGTATACATGTTCAAAAAATAAAGATAGGCTTTCTTATAACTGAGTTACGAACAAACAGATATTCTACTTCACATATATTATGTCATTAAAACAAACAATATATTTCATGTTAAATTGTGTTTTAATAGATTCAATTTCAAAGTATTTCCTATATAGGAGAATGGACAGTGGATAACAGGACTGATGAGCACAACCAAGGGAAATAATGATGAATAACATGTCTTTGTTCTTCTAAGTGATATACATGTACATGAAATTGTACCAATAATTATGAGCTTTATGAAATAATGACGAATGGTTCCATTCCGTTTCTTATTTTGTCTCCAGTCACAAATCTTCTAGCACGGTTAAGTTCTGAAACCTTAATTCACCCTGTAGTTTAACAGCTCGTATGAAAATCGATCTTTTGCTAACGTCGCCAGTGGCCTTATTGTGATTGTGACTTCTTTTTCCCCGAATTACCAAAACTTTAAACTGCTGTATATGAAAAAATGCACTGCTAAAACTTCATCAAATAATATTTATTTACAGAATACTTTACGGTTTCGAGTCTTTACCAGTTCCGCATTAAGTGGTCGTATCGTCACGAACTACACAACAGCGGTTAGATTAAAAACCAAATATTTTTGTATGGTTATGAAGTCCATGTTTTTCTCTTACTCTGCATGATTGAAGTCAGATTTTGAAAACTTATCTGCATCCTAAAGATAACTCCGTCCTTCGAGATGACCTGTCGCATGAGCGTTTATTTTGCACCCGTGTAATAATGCATATGGTGCATGTTTCCGCAAAATGCATGACTCTAGAATAATTTTCTTTTACACTTTTGGTTTCAACATGCATTCCAACATTAATTATAACACATCAGAAAAAGTGAACTTTTACACCCGTGAACGAGAAATATGAAACTAAATTCCAAATTTTATTATCTCTACATTGTTTTCATTCTCCTTTTTTATTATCTCTACATTGTTTTCATTCTCCTTATTATTATTATTATTATTATTATTATTATTATTATTATTATTATTATTTTGGCCATTTCCACACGCATTCCATGTAATACTCTTCTTGAGATGTATGGAGTACCTGGCAGATTCAGATGAAATATAGCCTATTTGCGTTTTAATCGGTTAACGGTATACAACGATTAACGGGTGTCATCATAAGAGTTGTGGTAGTTAGAGATAGGAAAATATAAATGTTGACATACAAGTTGGCTTCTTTAAAAAGAAACTAATGAAAGGTCAGCAGCAGTTTGATATAAGAGCTTCCTTTTGCTCTAGATTTCAGTGTTGTTGATTCTCTGGTTAGTCATTAATTTCGATTCCCATACGTTTCAGTTTCGTATAAATATCGTTTCTTGTTATGAACGCTTGACCAGTGTGTGTATCTGTCACTCAAGGCATTGGCTATAATTTCTGATGTTACAGAATCAAAGCTAATTCTAAAGAGAACACGATTACAAATATGTCGATATGTCACAGTGTAGAAAACCATTTTGCAGTGCAGTGAATTTGTGACAGAGTTCTGAATTTTGACTTGCAGCCACACTACCGGAAAGAGACCCATGGGGCCGATGTGATGGACTAAATGTCAGCCATGTAAAATTCCTATAGTTTTTGTACCCCTCATCAGGGTATCTACGATCTTAACTTAGATGCGCTATGATAAGAAGTCGCCATGATCGAGACTGCTTGCTAGATATTCACCGCTTTTTGACAGGGAGTGTCAACAATGGATAAATTAAATTGTTTGCGGTGAACTGTGTAGTCAACATAGACGAGTTCACTAGTTTTTATTAAGCGCTTTATGTGACAAAACGCGTAATTGAGAGAGAGCAGTCGATCATGGGTACAATTTTCTTCATATTCAAAGTAAACACTGTGGAAAAGGTCCTGAGGGACCTTTTCCAATAAGTCTATTTTAAGAATATGCACCAGTCATTTGTAACCACGCCTCCCCCACCTACGAGAAGAAGGGTGGAGATTGTGACTTTTTAGTTTCCAAGGCCCTGCTATAGATCCCACCCCCAAGGGACAGACTGGATATCAAAACCATGTTCACCGGGGTCCAACTGGTGTTTTTCTTTTGCTCCGGAGTTAGTAGGTTATTCGGCGCCCAGGGATCTCCATCGTCGGGCAGCTTACTCAATCTGTGAGTCCTGGGTTTTGATTCATCAGGATGTTTATCTTGATTTATATGTTTGTTCTTGATGATTCATTGACTAGTTAGAGATTCACCACGAGGACCGAAGAACTAACTAAATGTTATGAACCACTGCAGAAGCTGAGGGTGAGGTTAGGCGCCTGTAAAACCGGTTTAAGCCCGCCAGTAACTTTGTGTTAGTGATCGTTCCAAGGCGATACTTCTGTGGTGGTTCTTTTTATGCCCCCAACTTTGAAAAAGTTGGAAGGGCATATTGCTTTCGCCTTGTCTGTCTGTCTGTCTGTGTGTGTGTGTGTGTGTGTGTGTGTGTGTGTGTGTGAATGGTGAATGCTAGGGTTTTGAAATTTCATATGCACATTCCTCATGAAAAAATAGATGACCCGTATTTTTTTTCATGTCCGAGTTACGCCCCTTTTCTGAGTTATGTCCCTTTGAAAACAAAATTTGAAAATCTTGTGTGCAAGATATCTCAAAAAGTATTTAAGCTAGAGTCTTCATATTTGGTACAGTTGTTGGGGCTGAGGAGTAGATGACCTGATTAACTTTTGAGAACTTTCCGTCAATTTTTTTACAAAAATACGGAATTTTGAAATTTTGATTGATTTTTCCACTTTTCTGTGAAATTTGAAACTTTTGAATGGTGAATGCTAGGGTTTTGAAATTTCATATACACAATCCTCATGAAAAAATAGTTGACCCGTATTTTTTGTATGGCAAAGTTATGCCCCTTTTTTGAGTTATGTCCCTTTGAAAACAAAATTTGAAAATCTTGTGTGCAAGATATCTCCAAAAGTTTTGAAGCTGGAACCTTCATATTTGGTACACTTGTTGGGGCTGAGAAGTAGATGACCTGATTAACTTTTGAGAACTTTCCGTCAGATTTTGACAAAAATACAGAATTTTCCACTTTTCTGTGAAATTTGAAACTTTTGAATGGTGAATGCTAGGGTTTTGAAATTTCATATACACATTCCTCATGAAAAAATAGTTGACCTGTATTTTTTTGTATGGCCAAGTTATGCCCCTTTTTTGAGTTATGTCCCTTTGAAAACAAAATTTGAAAATCTTGTGTGCAAGATATCTCCAAAAGTTTTGAAGCTGGAACCTTCATATTTGGTACACTTGTTGGGGCTGAGAAGTAGATGACCTGATTAACTTTTGAGAACTTTCCGTCAGATTTTGACAAAAATACAGAATTTTGAATTTTTTATTGATTTTTCCACTTTTCGGTGAAATTTGAGACCTTTGAACGGTGAATGATAGGGTTTTGAAATTTCATATACAGATTCCTCTTGAAAAAATAGTTGGCCTGTATTTTTTTCATGTACATGTTATGCCCCTTGTTGGAATAATGTCCCTTTGAAAACAAATTTTGAAAATCTTGTGTGCAAGATATCTCAAAACGTATTTGAGCTAGAGCCTTCATATTTGGTATGCTGGTTGGGGCTGAGAAGAAGATCACCTGATTAACTTTTGGGGACTCTCTGTCAAATTTTGACAAAATTACTCCATTTTTAAATTTTTACTTCATTTCTAACTTGCCTGCAAAACAGATTACATTCTGTTTCTGGATCGAGGTCAAAACAATCACAACCGAACAGCTTCTTCAGGAAATTAAATTTGACTGCATTCGAATGAAATTAATGAATCATACAAACTACAAGTTTAGGGACAAGCATACAGTTGGGGGCATAGTGTTTTACAAACACGCATTTCTAGTTGTTTTATGTCTTGGTGTTTAAAATTTTTTGTGCTGTTGGTGCCTTATGTGTGTTTTCATAGTTTTAGTTAAGTTAAGGTAACTGAGTGGCCACCTATTGGGAAAATAGCTGTTCATTCGGCTTACGATGTGTTTCATGGTATAAGTACCTGATTGTTAGTTTGGTTTTTTTCCCACCTCGGTTTTTGGAGTGGGAATCTTTTTCTGATTGCGCCTTTTCCTGATCTTTGCCTACTTGTACCTCTTTGCCCTGCCCTTCACAAGAAAATCTCCCTGGGGTAAGGATCTTAATATCAAAACCCCATCATTTCTCCTGCACTGTCGGGACAATAATAACGCAATTGCCCGTACTTTAGCCCGGCTATACAAATGACTGGTACTCCATTAATCTAATACCTCAGATACACGTCATAGCGCTAAACGAAGAGGGTCTTTTAAATCTCAGTTAGTATTTTATTTTCCAGTTCACTGTACTTGTGCTCAAACTATAGTGAAATTCGAAATGCTCCAAGGCATAGTACAGTACACCGAATCGCAGAGACACTAAGCGACACCATAAACACCATGACGCCTTAGCTGACGACATTGCAACTAAGATTGCGAAACTGGACCAAAGAGATCACAAGGACGTGATTTTACAAAAGTATTTCGCTGATTATCTTTCTTACAACTCGCCTCACAGAATACTACATGTATATATAACCACCCAAAAAAGCCAAAAAAGGACAGTTCCTGGGTTCGATTCCCACTGTGATCGCCGAGTTGTGTTATTTGTAAGACACTTTCTCCCCATACTAATGACCAATATCCAAGAAGCGATAGCTCTGTCCAGACGTTACTATAAACCACATTTAAAACACACAAAAAGGAATTGTTTGGAAAGGTAAATGTAATTATTTCAATAGTCAAGAACTGATGCTGTCAAAGCCTAAATCCTAAATCACAATTAGTTACTGAGACAAAGAGAACATATTGTAAATGTAGTGAGTAGCTGTTTCCCTAAAAGTTGCCACTCAGTTACCAAAACTTAAATGAATACCCCACCCCCGTGGCCGAGTCGTTGAGAGCGCTGATTTCATTATTTAAGCGTTTAATTTGATCATCTCACCGCTGTGTCTGTCCTGTCTGTCGTACATGTAGGTTCGAGTCCACACACTGGGCACATGTGAGACAAGCCAGGTTCTGCTTGAGGGTGAACCAGGTGGGTTTTATCTGGGTTCTCACGTTTTCATCCCGCCCACTGATTGGCCCGTGTCATATAAGCTGTAATGATCTTGAAAGGGACGTAAAACTGACTCAAAATAGATAAATAGATGAATACGCACATACAAAGGCGCAAACGGCACAAAAAGATCCCAAAACACAAAACAAATATAATTACAACAGAAGTACCACACTGGAACGCTCACTATACACCAGTCATTTGTATCCACGTGAGAATAGCGGTGCTTTTGACTTTTCAAATTTTAAAGCCCTGTTAAAAGCCCCGCCCCACGGAGACCGACAAGATAAGATAGATACAAGATACAAAGTTTATTTCCAATGTAAGGCCACTGGCCCATAACATATATACAACAATGAAGTACAACAGAGTGATGTCAATCAAGAGACAACAAAAACATGAGTAATGATTGCTTCTAAAGCTAACCTATCCTATGTTAATTTCCTTTTTTCTATATATTGTAAGGAACTAGGGTAAAATGGCATCCTTTGCGCTTCGAGCGCCGTGAATTTCTATACTATACTTTAAAATGTGCATTTTCCAATTTTTGATGATGGATTAATCGGGCTTCCGTATTTATTGTTGATCGGGAAGCATGCCATGAGTTTCACAATTTTCACGAAACTCGCTCACTTAACCTTGATCATTTTCACGTTCTATGTGTGGAAATGAAGCATGTTGTTTGTCTTTTTTTAAACAAACTGGAGTTACATCTAATTCAAACATATTAAGGTAAGTCTTCTAATTCTTGCTCAAAACACAGATTGTGGGTACACGCTAGAACCGCCTCTCCGAGGCCGTTTTATCGAGTACCGACAATCCATGTTTTGGATCAGAACTAACAGAACTTGTGTACTCTTATTGATTCATATTCTTAGTTGATTGAATTTTTAGCATGTGTAGAACGAGAATGGTGGCACAGTGCTATAAATGCGATTTCTGTAAATTGCCTGTGACATCGCTTCTCGTCTGATTCTTTAAACATACATTTTGTGTGCACAATCACATATTTCAGAAACAGCTAAACTTCGTAATAGATTTTTCTTAACTCGAAAGCACTTACAAGGAATTTCGATATTGCAAAAAGACTGGAAGAATCTACTAAACAAACTTGTGCAGAGATACAATTCGTCTCCAATCAGGCTTAAAATACTTTTCTCTTAGATCCATATAAATGGGGCATACCATGAAAAAATGAAATTCATCTTCAACCGTAAACACGTTTCTACTAAGACAGAAAGGACAAAATCTAAATTCTCTATTGGTATCTACATGCCTCCCCTTTTCAATTAAAAGGCTGTGGCTTGCGCATCTAAAATTTGCCAATGTTTTTCGACATACATAATTTAAGTTAATAGTTAAGTACGTTTCGACATTAAGGTTTGTTTTAAAATATTTGTAGTGATCAGCTTTTGGTGATTCCGTCACGTTACGACGCCAGTTTTGAATAGATATATCTTTAATACGCTGTTTAAATAAATTTAAAAAATGACTACAGTTTCCTACTTCATTCGCAAGCCACGCATACCCGAATCCGAATTCAAAAAGTAGCGATTTTATATGCGTTGCCCATGTGATTTTGCCTGTATCTGTAAGCGATTTCAACATTAAATAGCATTGGCGTGGATATCTATGATTTGGCATGTACAGTAATTTTAACCAATATTTAATTGCTTGCGTCATGTAGTTAACAGCTAAAGGGAGACGACCACATTCCCCCAGTGCAAAATCATCATTTGTGTTTTGTCTTAGACCTATATAGTACTTGCAAAATTTGGTTCAAATTTTAAAGCCCTGTTAAAAGCCCCGCCCCACGGAGACCGACGATAATAAGGAACAACAATTAATTAAGACGACTCAAGCAGAGAACGCGGTGGCTAAGCGGTAGAGTATCGGCCCACCGGGGTCCAACTGATGTTTTTCTTTTGCTCCGGAGTTAGTAAGTTATTCGGCGCCCAGGGATCTCCATCGTCGGGCAGCTTACTGAATCTGTGAGTCCTGGTTTTTTATTCATCAGGATGTTTATCATAATTTATTTGTTTGTTCTTGACGATTCATTGACTAGTTAGAGATTCACCACGAGGACCGAAGAACTAACTAAATGTTATAACCACTGCAGAAGCTGGGGGTGAGGTTATGGCCATGTAAAATCGATTTAAACCCGCCAGTAACTTTGTGTTAGTGATCGTTCCAAGTCGATACTTCTGTGGTGGTTCTTTTTGTTTCATGTCTTGGTGTTTAAAATATCTTTGTGCTGTTGGCGCCTTATGTATGTTTTCATATTTTTAGTTAAGTTAAGGTAACTGAGTGGCCACCTATTGGGAAAATAGCTGCTCATTCGGCTTACGATATGTTTTCATGGTATAAGTACCTGATTGTTAGTTTGATTTTTCCCACCTCGGTTTTTGGAGAAGGAATCTTTTTCTGATTGCGCCTTTTCCTGATCTTTGCCTACTTGTACCTTCCAAATCACAAGGCCTTGGGTTCGAACCCAGTTTGTGTGCCGTGTTGTGTCATTGAGCAGGCCAGCAGGGGCACATTTACTCCTTTGTTAATATCCAGGACGCGGTAACTCCGTCTCGATCTCACTGAAAAATTAATGACTGTGGCGTTAAACCTCAATTCAAACAAACAAAACAAGCTCAAGCAAATCAAATCAGCGATCAAAGAAACGTTTTGCCAGTCATTGAGGATGGAACCGCATTGGCCCAGTGGCAGACTTCATGACTTCGGAAGGAGGGTTCCTGGGTTCAGTATCTACCTCAGCCATGTAGTGTCACTGAGCAAAACGCTTTCAGCTCCCCCAAAGTACTAGTTACGTGTTACTCAGAAAGGGATGGTTCCGGGCCGACATGAATAGAAAATTATTACTGGGACGTTAAGCTTTAACTAAAACAAACAAAAGAGCGCCAGTTTGTTCGAGTAACCAAAACGACCCACCACTCCTTGAATTACAACAGCGTTCATCTCAACCAAGTCATCGCTGCAGCTATTTCGCAGGTGAGTATTTGTGCAGACGATATGCATCGAGAACAAACCACGCTATCTGGATTTCTAGTCTAGTTGACCTAAACCTGTTAGATAAACCTGTTTGTGCAATCTTAAAGTTGTATTTGATATTCAAGGATGAAAGTGAAAACTCAGAAAAATAACACCAACAGCAATAAACAAACATTTTCATAACGAAAGCACAGCTCCGGAAGGATGATTCCCAGCACTTAACTGCAACAAATTAGAATCAGTTACGTGTACTATATCGACTTAGAACATGTGTTTTATTTATTCTCGATTTTGTGTCGCCAATTTCCAGAACGTAAGTTATACGTAGTATACATGTAATCAGTTTTTCGACACTTTTACTATTTGAAATGTTAACATATGCATAATTCTAATCTTATAAAGAAGTGACGAAGCTATAAAATCAAAATCATAATGCAATTGTGTCAATGAGGTTCTTGTTTAGAAATTATCGCAAATGATCTGGAACTTGGAAAATGATTCGGAACTGGGAAAATTGGTGGTCTGCTTCAAAGTCATCGTGTGGCACACGACAGCATATTCACAATGAATCAAACTGATGTTCATTATTTAGAAGAATGATTATGCTTTCTAATGGTAAGGTCGAAACCTAATTTGCTCTGAGAAATTATCTGGAAACCGCTTCATAAAAAAATGACCCGGAACTGGGAAAATTACTGTATTACTTTATTCATTTATGCCCCTCTATTGACACCAAAATCATGAAAAGGTACAAGTAGGCAAAGATCAGGAAAAAGGCGCAATCAGCAAAAGATTCCCACTCCAAAAACCCGAGGTGGGAAAAAAAAACAAACCAACAATCAGGTACCTATACCATGAAAAACATTTCGTAAGCCGGATGAGCAGCTATTTTCCCAATAGGTGGCCAATCAGTTACCTTAACTAAAAATATATGTTGACCAGAAGAGGCAGGATAATTTTTCTTGTAAACATGAAAATACAAGTCTATGGAGTTTTCCGAAGGCGTCGAATAATTATGTCCATTGACTGTAAATTCAAATGCTTTTCCCGTGACGACTCACCGCTTTCGTATTGTTTTCTTCCGCGTCGGTTTATTTCGGTCATTAGTGGCACTATAACTGACTGGTTCAATAAATGTTTTCTTTTCCACTTAATTTCGAAATATTATCGATCGAACAGTCAGTTGACTTTGGCTGCTGATGCTGAAATGTCAACAAACGGTTTGTGAAAATGGAAAGCGAACTTTATTCGCAGGTGCCACCGCTACCACCAAGATTTAGGCTTAGAGATCTTATTTTAGGAGATACTCTGTTCACTGATACTGATAGGTAATGTTTCTTTCATTGAATATATTGTGAATTTATTTGTTTAATTGATCTAAATTGGTTAAGAGCATAGCTAATGGCAAGTGATAGCTTTGAAAAAAATAATAATAAATTGATTCTTGATTCGAAGAGTCTTGAAAGCTCATTCGAGCTTGTATACTCTCTCTAAACTTTTCTCTAACCGAATAAAATAAATAGAATTAAATAAATAAATAAAGCAATTAATAACTACATAGCAAAACATATGAGAATGGTGTACGAGGATTTTTTTTTGCAAACTCTTCAACGAAGAGACAAAAGTTATGGTATATTCATATTATTTCAATATTGTATTCTTTAATAAAAAAAAAAAAAAAAAAAAAAAAAAAAAAAAAAAAAAGAAAATACTACTACTAAAAGAATCATTTTCTCATTGCACATGTTTTCTTCTACTGAACATTTGAAGAAGCATGTTCAGAGATAGGGGATTATGTTTCTACATGAGATATTTCCCCAAAATGACCACTTACATTACATGACCCAACAATATCCCTGCATTTGTAACATCAGTGTTTCTAAATTCTAATCATGTACATTAAAGTTTATAAATGTTAACTCAATTGTTTTAGGCAGAAAAGTCCTGAACTTTTTGTTTTGTTAAAAAACAAAAAACAAAAAAAAAAAAAAAAAACACAAAGTTAAAAATAAAATATGAGACTCGGGTCACTCCGCAATTCAACCAGATATGTAAATATGAAAAGAAAATGACCAATGAAGACATAAAATAAAATGTGAATGGTAACATTGAATTTTAGAGTCTTATTTAGTGGGACTAACAGATTGGATACATGATTACATGCATGGCATGACCATGTTTTGGTTCTAAAAATCCAGCAGTTCTTTTTAGACAAACCTTACTATAATATGAGCCGCCGCATGGGAAAACCAACAATCTGCATAGGCGAAAACAAAAGCACAGATCAGCTTCGCAGTTACAGATCAGCTTCGCAGTAACTGCGAAGCTGATCAGCGCCTTTGTTTTCGCTACATGGATAGCACAATTTCTCTACTTTCTAAGTCCAAAATTTCCAGGCTCTAACCTACAGCCCGCTTTGTGTCTGACCTGGTCAGAACCAAAATTGTTGGTTTTCTCACGCACAGGCTCATATCGTTTCTCATCATGATCAATAAAATTTCCCTGTTCCCATGGACATGGAAGGTTGCATGGTTGATGTTTGATTTATACTATGGCAAATGATGGAAATTGAGTAAAATAGGCGCCTTTAAGAAAACAAACACCCTTAGAAAATTTGAGCACCCTTTTTTCAAGAAATCCAATATCTGCCTCTGTTGTTATTGCCTGAAATATTGCCGAGCCAGCAGTTAAACGACTTTGTCAATGCTATCAGTGACATATGATCCATGCCATAAGAAAACCAACAAGGTGGTTTCCTAACAGGTCTAATTCAAACCAAGCTGTACAAGCACAGAAGATGGTTAGAGGCTGAAAATTTTGGATCTAGAAAGTAGAGGAATTGCACTATCAGTGTAGCAAAAACAAAGGCACAGATCAGCTTCGCGGTTACCGCGTTGGTTTTCTCAAGATGCAGCTCATATGTATTCAATATTGTCCTTTCTTTCGCCTGGTGATTTACATGACAATTTATTTCTGTAAACAACAGGAATTATTGACAGAACATTTTTGAATCCAGTAGTTCTGAGTTCAGCTGATTTTTTTTTTCATTTTAGTGGAATTTCAAATGCATTAAAAATTTTCTATGAGAATAAGAAAAAAAAAGTCAAAGTTTAGGGCTTAGATAGGATTTCAAAATTAAGTTGAGAGAAGCTGTTAAATTGTTTTCTGTAGAAACATTTTGTAAACAATATGGACCCATATGAGACCCAACAAGTTATCTGCTTAAAAGAAGTCCTTACGGTATATTCTATTAAGGTCGTTTCAAGATTTTTTCACTCATACGAGCTTGGCCAATTAGTAGATTGGGTGAAAATGGTAGATCTGCAAGAAAAGACCCGACACACTAGCCTGAAGAACTTGGCTTGTCCGTTGTCCATGCAAGGGGCATGAATTCTATGTTTTGCCAAGATACACGACATTCCGTCGAAAATGTGTTTTAACGAAAATTTTGTAACTTCAAAAATATTCACCACAAAATTTTGAGATTTATTCCGTAGAAGACTAGCATATATGTCCACATTTTGAGCCACCAACCACTAGGGTTAGGGTAAAGGCCTGTGCATGGGGACATTATCGACAAATGTAATTTTCGACGAAATGTCCCGGAGGCGTTTTGCCACATTCACATATAGATAATGCTTGTTTTCCCATTCTTACTTTAAATTTAAACCCTCTTTCTTTCTCATGTGGTTGCATGTGCTACATGGTTTTTGTCAGACTTAGTTGGAAATCCCTAAAAAGCCCCAAACACAGCAATTTATTTCTTATATTTAATAAAGGCTTGTATTGCGATGCAGTTGGGGATATTTATTCACTCAAGCTTGATCACTGTGAATTAATATTATTGCAGAAAAATGATAAATAAGGGTAAAAAAATTAAGTTTGTTTTTCAATTAATTTTGCTGGCTGCAGTCTGTAGATGACACTGGACTTATTGCGCAAAAATCATATCTTTTAAAGGGTTTTCTGACAATTGAGCCACCTCATGGGAAAACCAACAATCTGCACATGCGAAAACAAAGACGCAGATCAGCTTCGCGGTGCCGCGAAGCTGATCAGCGTCCTTGTTTTCGCTCCTTGGATAGTACAATTCCTTTTCTACTTAAATCCGAAATTTCAAGCTTCTAGTTCTTTCCTGTGCTTGTACAGGCTGGTTTGTGTCAGACCTGTTCGGAAACCACATTGTTGGTTTTTCCACAAGGCGGCACAATTGTTTTGACAGGCTGACTGGTGTTGGAAGGATTCCTGAAATTCAGATATAGATGATTATGATACGGCTCCGGGACGTTCCGCGCAAAAACCAGTTCCTCCCGGGACGGTTCGCGCAAAAAATATTTTTCGAACGGGACGTTTCCTCCCGGGACGATTCGCGCATTTTTCCAAAAATTGATTTTAAGGTTTTATTTTTCAAAATTTATCAATTAAATGCAATGCATATGTAAAACTAATTATGGACTTATTGGAAATATATTTTTTTATCTTTGATTTTTCTAAGCAATATGTTATGTTATTATTTTTTCCAAAATTAAGGGGACGATTCACCCACGGGACTGTTCGCGCAAATGTATTTTTCAGTGATAATTTCAACGTTTTCTTTAAAGGAAGGAACAAAAAAGCCATATTATTAAAAGATTTATATCTTTTATTAAATATTTAAATAATATTACACATGGGGTGGGGGCAAGGAGTTGTCAAGGCTAGACATGAAACAATGAAGATGTATGTTCATATACATAAAATATAGTACCCGTGTATATATAAAGTAAGAAGTCGTTGTTGTGCCGTTTTGAAATTGAAGATTGTTAATAAATACGAAATTTACAATTAGAAATAAAAATGGAACAGGCATGCACGGTCTGGAGAGAGGCACTAATATGTTTCATTCTCGGCCTCCGTAATGCATAAATCACACACAAACTAGCTTTCGTTTTTTATATCTGTGGTTTGTGAAAGAAAGAAAGAAAGAAAGAAAGAAAATATAAATATATGTATAATATTTATTAAAATGGATAATGACAACAGTAATTGTAATGTCGTAAATTTTGAATTGGCCACTAAAGTTGTTTTGTGATCAAATGAGTAAACAAAATAAGATGTTAACGCATATCACCATAATGAGTAAAACAATTGAATTTAACGAAGAGAACATCAAACATCTGAAATGTTTTATTTTAAATGATGCATATAATTTAATTACATACGTAAGTGACTTAAAGCTCACATTATGACAATTAACGTCAAATCAAAACAATCACTACAAACGTCGACTAATTTGGTTGTTTGAGTAACATCCCAATCAACATTTCAATAGCAATTTGCCTGCTCAAAGACACACCATGGCTACCCAGCGCGTTCGAACCACTTTAAGTCGAAAATTAAAACTGAACATACCCGCATTCCCGCATCCACGGTGTTGCCACCCCCAATATGAATCACAACTCAGGACCCGCCGTGGTCTTTTGCATCTTTTTGAACATATGTAACACATGTTTTAATAAAAAAAAAAAAACAAAAAAAAAACAACACCATTTCACCTTTGTGTATGCATGATTTTTTTCTCACGCATCGAAAACAATGACCTTTCATAACAAAATTATATAATGATCAACAAATATGTATGAATCGCTTTCCACATTTACAAGCTTAGAGAGAGATTGGAATCTTGCTCTTTTGCAAAGCAAAACGCTTATCATAAATATATTTATCATATGACGCCGCTGTTTTCCAGTAGATAACGTCATGTCATAAAAATCGTATGACCACACGTGTAATAACACTTTTGCGGGAATACGTAACGTCATTGACGACGTCCGTAACAACAATGTAAATTTTCATTGGAAATATGTCCACTTTAAGAGCGATAAAAACCTATTTTAGAAGTCATATGATAAAACGAATCTTACACTCGTGGTCATTTCATACGAAATTTATTAAACTCGCCGAAGGCTCGTTTAATAAATTTCGTATGAAATGACCACTCGTGTAAGATCCTCTATATTATAATACAAAAATGGGTGAATCGACCTCTAAATTTGATTTTGAGCGAATCGTCCCAGTTTTTTTGCGCGAACCGTCCCGTTCGATTTTTTGCGCGAATCGTCCCGGTCGAATCGTCCCAGGGAGGAACTGGTTTTTGCGCGAAACGTCCCGTAACCTAAGCCTATGCATGAGAAAACCAACAATTTGCATACAATTTGTATGTGAAAACAAAGACGCAGATCAGCTGTACAGTAACTGCACAGCTGATCAGCGCCTTTGTTTTCGCCACACGGATAGTACAATTCCTCTTCTACTTATATCCAAAGTTTCAAGCTTTTAGCTTTATTCTGTGACTGTACAGACTGGTTTGTGCCGGACCTGGTCAAAAACCCAAATTGTTGGTTTTCTCATGCACAGTCTCATCTAGCTATGAAATAACAAAGAAAGAAATGCAGATCTGTGATTATCAGTCTGTGTGGTTACTGGTGGGTAGTGCAGTTGATTGCATCTTTTTTATGCAATAAAGGTTTTTCATGACTGTTTAAATCTAAGCGAAATAGGAATTCAGATGTTAATTAAAGCACTATGGGAATTCATACCAGACTGTTGGTTAAAAACGTAATCCAGTTGTGACGTAATCAGTAATCACCATGCATTAAGCTCTGTAAGGTGGGTGTTTGACAATAATCAAAGAATGCCCATTGGAGACTCATTCTCAGGAATTCCAATTGGAGCTGATTCCAAGGGAGCCGTACATTCAAAGAAAATGCCAAACCAAAGTCTGATAATGTGATGGCATAGCCAGGATGACATGTATCCACAAACTGCAAGTTACATGCCCCATGATCGAACAAGTTTCTGCCCGTTTCCATCCTGTAGCATCCTGCATTTGATCTATACAGACTCGTTGCCAACATGTGTTTTCAAATGTTTTGCAAGCAACAAAAATTGTTGATGTTTGAATCAAGGCAATTAGACAGTTTGTACACACAAATGAGCCGCGTCGTGAGAAAACTCAATTATTGCCTGTAGCGCCTATGTTTTCGCTACACGGATAGTACAATTTCTTTTCTTCTTAAATCCGAAATTTCAAGCTTCAGACTGCACAAGTCGGTTTGTGTCGGACCTGGTTGGAAACCCCGAAGACCGGTTTTCTTGCGTCGCATCTCAAATGATCACTGATGAGACTGTTTCCTTAGTATGCGTGTGTACAGTTAAACTGTTTTCTCTGAAAGTCAGGTCCGAAGACTTTATAGTAGGTCTTTAAATTTGGACACATTAGACACATTATAGTCTCCAGCGCCATCGCAGTATATGAGCCACCTCATGGGAAAACCAACAATCTGCATATGCGAAAACAAAGGCGCAGATCAGCTTCGCAGTAACTGCGAAGCTGATCAGCGCCTTTGTTTTCGCTACACGGATAGTACAATTCCTCTACTTTCTAAATCCAAAAGTTCCAGTCTCTAGCCATCTCCTGTGCTTGTACAGCCCGGTTTGTGTCGGACCTGTTCGGAAACCACATTGTTGGTTTTCCCACGAGACGTCTCATATGTCCTTGTCACCAGTTTATCTTGGAAAATTGTCATGAGACCTCAGATTAAAACCTCATCTGAAGGACAGGTGAAGCCTGGGATCGAACCCATGATCCCCTGTTTTACAAGGCGAGAAGCTTAACCTTTGTGCTTTAGGAGACTACTCAGAATAAGTACTAGTCTGGTATAGAACTAGTACTGTAAATCTGGAAATATTCACGAGAACTTAATTTTTGCTAATACTTGTACTCGCAAATTGGCTGTCTCGCGAATTCCAAGTTCTCGCTAATAAAGAGTTACTATAAGCTTTATAGACTTTACTGGTACTCGATCGCGAATTCAAGAACTCGCTAATAATTCATAAATAGAAAAATCTCGAGATAAAAGACATGCGAAAATTTCCGAATTTACAGTATTAGATTCCTCTACTGGTACTAGTAAGTAGGCCTGAAGTTGTGGGATATAGGAATATTACAGAATCATATATTTTGTTGGCCAAGCTTGACCACCTTATTTCTTTTTTACATTTCAGAGTGCGAGTAGAGTTTTTCACCAACGAGAAATCCTTTAAAGAGAGACTGCAGCTATACTTCATCAAGAATCAAAGATCAAGTAAGATTTTCTTCAATCCTGAAACAAACTGTATGAGCTGAGAAAACCAACAATGTGGTTTCCGCACAGGTTCGACATAAACCGAACTGTACAAGCCCAGAAGATGACTACAGGCTGGAAATTTTGGATTAGAAGAGGTAGGGAAATTGTACTATCCGTGTAGTGAAAACAAAGGCACTGATCAGTTGTGCAGTATCTGCGCCTTTGTTTTCGCATATGCAAAATGTTGGTTTCTCCTGAAATGAACACATATGAGGGGATGTATAGAGTAATGAATTGAAGCTTACTTAGCAATATCATATGGTAAAGCTTCTTGTGTTTTTGAATCAGGACAAGAAATAACGAGATTTGTTTCTGGTGATTCTGTTCCTATGAAGTATTTCATTAAGGTCAGTCTCAATATAACCGGAGCTGTTGATTGGTTATTGAAACTCTATATAAACACTATACAACAAATACAATCAGCTTCAATGGTCTGTTGATTTTTGTTTCTTGTTTGTCTCATTGTAATAATATACTCAGCGTCAATGAAAAGTTACCACCACTTAAATTTCGATATTATGAAAAATATAGAATTTCTTTCAAAAATTGTAGCTTCGTTCATAATTCTGGTCAATGGCAAATTGATTAAGAGACATTCAACAATGCCACTAGCCCTGGAACTATGATGCGCGTGCAACAAATGCAATTTGTGATTTTCGGAATTTTGAGAACCGGAAAGCCTTATTTTCACAAGTCGGCATGTTTTCTCGTACCTCTGACACCCGCTGTGAAAACGCCTCCAATTTGGTTTATTTTTTTCTATTGACTGCGACCTTACTTTTAGGTAGTACCCAAATTTTGCATTTCTCCATACATTTCAATGGAAGCTTCTGACATTCGTCAAGGACTGCGTATAATTTTTTAGGCTGTGATGGGCACCATTTTCAATAGCAATGATGGATGGCATTCTATGCCATGAAAATGAATGCTGAAGTATCGGCAGTTGTCTTTTCAGAATGAATTAAATATTGTCATGTGTTAATTGAACCTGATTTACTGGTAATTTTTCATTGACGCTAAATATAATAATTAATGAAAAAAGGAAGGAGAAAAAGGTTTGAAAAAGGAAACATTGGTCACAAAAACTGCTTGCATTTAACACATCCTTTGCAATGGAGCCATTATTGCGTTTGCATAGGAGTGCCATTTCCATGTTTGTAACCCAGAAGTGAACAAATAATTTAAAAAGCTGTAAAAATTGATCGTCTAAAAATTATCACTGTAAAAATAGGTTAATGGTGATCTAGTGTCATGTTGCAGTAGAAAGTTATTGAATAGCGTAACAGCTGTTTACTCATTGTCTGTGAAATATTGACCCTGAATAATGATGTAGCTTCGCTAGAAAATGCAGGGTTTTGAGGACATCCCCTACAAGTAAATCATAAATTTTAGTCAAGTAGATTGCAGTAGCCTAGTTAGTGGTTAGCGGGACCGACTCCAAATCAAGAAGTTAGAGGATCAATCCCCACTGAGCCAGAGCAAGAAACATTTACTTCATGTGGTATTTGTTTACTACCAGGAAGAGGTGGCCTCATATGGCAAAAGCTGAAAAGTTGTTGACTGGGACATTAAACCACACACCCCCCCCCCCAAAAAAAAAAAAAAAAAAAAAAAAAAAAAAATCAGTCACATTGTGATTACGTGTACATTAGTTCTGCTATTGCTTTTATGGTAAAAATGTTATCTTTACTAAGTTTAAAATTATTAAAATTGCTGGAACACGTATATATTATATGACACAATAATCGACCGAATATATGTTGTCATGGAGACTTGTCAACAGGTTGTACTTTTGGGAAATCCATGGTTTCTCTTAAATGTTATACATTAGTTGACACGTCAGATTTGTAATTTCATCTGAAAGCTATGTCATTACAAAACCTGATTCCACATCAATCTGCACCTGTATAAGATAACCAGTCGGAAACTTTTCTACCTGTCTTGCATGTAACTTATCTTGTTTTTGTAATTATGGCGATCCTTTTGACAACCCATGGCATAGTGGTTAAGCTGTTCATATTGTAAAACAGGGGTCATGTATTTGATCCATGGCTTCTCCAGTCTTTCAGGTGAAACTTAAAACTGAGATCTTTTTCTTGTCTCCATATGACCTAGGCTGTTGAGTAACTTGAGTGGGATGAAAACACAAAATACAGCCAAATATTTTTGTTGGTTGTAGGTTTACGGATCCGAATCTTCAACTTAGTGATCAAGCTATTGACATGTGTGTTGTATGTAGTACGAGTCCACACAGAGGGTGCAGTACAGCACTGGTGAGTAGTGTATAAATACACAGATTATCTGTGCCAGCTCGTGGGAAAACCAACAATGTGGTTTCCGAACAGGTCCGAAACAAACCGTACTGTGCAGTCACAGAAGCAGGCTAAGAGCTTGAAATTTCACATTTAAGAAGTGTACTATCCGTGTAGCGAAAACAAAGGCGCTGATCAGCTTCGCGGTTACAGCAAAGCTGATCTGCGTCTTTGTTTTCGCATATGCAGATTGTTGGTTTTCTCATTAGGTGGCTCAATTCCAGATACAACCAGTGTGACTGAAAACAACAGACACATGTGAAATCCATAGGAAACAATGTGAAAATAGTGTATGGGAACAACTTTGTCTATGGTAAGTTGTCCACACATATGAGCTGCGACACAAAAAAACTGATCTTCGGGGTTTACGACATAAACCGGTATGTGCAGTCGCAGAAGATGGCTAGAAGCTTGAAATTATGGATTTAAGAAGAAGAGAAATTATACAATCTGTGTTGCGAAAACAAAGGCGCTGATCAGCTTGGCAGTTACTGCGAAGCTGATCTGCGACTTTGTTTTCGCATAGACAAAAATCTGGGTTTCTCATGACGCGGCTCATATACTGTCCTTCCTATAGCCTGATGTTCATTTTATCTGTGTTGGCTTTTATCTGTCGTGTTGGTTATACCTGAATAACTAGACGTGAAACCAGTCTGAGGTTTCTGACCACAATACAAGTTAAGATCTGCAACCAAAGTCAGTGGCAAGGGACTGGAAATTTCAGACAATGGAAGTGGAAGAATGAATTGTACTATCAAGATGGGAAGAAATGGTGCTGATAAAGTGTGTCAGTCAGAGCATTTCTGTCATTCTTTTTCTTTCTGTCAATAAACTGTACCTCATTCCATAGGGCATGGATAGTTAAAAAGAAATTTAAAAGATAAAAGACTTCCATGCATTCAACTTTCTAGGCAGTATTATACATAATAATCCAAATGCTTCCGTTTCCCTCTGTATGTATTAATCTGCCCAGCTTTGAAGACTAGGGAAAATGCAATTTATCAGATGAGATATTAGCGCTGTCATGAGAAAAAAAATCTAAATAAAAAAAGATGCAGATCTGCTGTGCAGTGGGACAGCTTTGTTTTCACAATGAAGGTTATTTGATTGTTCTTATTCAGAAAGCCTGAATTTTAAGTCTATAACAATAATCAACTTTGACTAAATAGCCCAGTTTGGGTTGGAACTGGTCGGAAACCGCAAAACTGTTTTCTTGGTTGCACAACATGGATGATATTTGAGATGCCTACAGCTTTAATACTGGGAAAATATGACATTAATGTAATAATCTCTCGCTCATCAAGTCATAAAACAGAGAGACTTACCCAAGAGATTAGCCACACAGGTTATCCAGAGACAACCAACATGACTGAGAACAACGAATGCAGTTTTCAGTACAAGGCTGTATGTTGCAAATACCTGTCTGGATTGATCTCAATGATCCTTTGCAAGTTATTCCCAAACAGGTATTTACTTCATTTTGTAGCTTATTGATTTAATCTGCATTGGTTGCTCTCAGTTGTGTTGGTTGTCTCTGGATAACAGGTGTGGCAGTAGTATCAGAATACAATGGAATCAAATACATAATGACTGACTTTCTAGTCTCAAAAGTGCAATTTATTTTTATTTCATGACAACAAAGCAACAAGTCTAGAAATGGGAACATTGTCGCTTTGATCTAGAACAATTATGGCAAGCATTATGTTTCATTGAGTTAAAACAGTCCTTTATTTTAGTAGCACAGATTTTATACACATTTTCTAGTTTGAAGGCATGAATGTTGGACTACTCGGTGAAGATGACATAGTGGTCTTGCAATTCTCAGAGGAAACTGGAGAATCTCCAATCTGAAAACATGTTATGGGTAGTCTTCCTCTACCCTGCCTCATTAAGGGATTTAACATAGGTTGCGTTGGTTCTGCTTTGCCTCAACCATACAGTCCACTGTTCATAAAATGGCAATTTCAAACACTTTGAACCCTGCCTGATGCAGTCATATTATTTGCTGGGGCCACCTGGTTTATAAGCATAAAACATTAATAGCCCCAGAGCTAATAGTTTATAGATAATTAACTTGTCATAGGACACTGACTTCATAGCTTCAAGTGTTTGATTTCTATTAGCCATTTAGCACACATTAAAAGTGCCAAGCAATAACAAAATGTTCAGAATACTGGGTAAATGTACATGGCAGCTATGAGGTTTGGTCATTCCTTGGAAATAAACTATAGAGTTTGGCTTGTGACTTGTTTCTTAGCATATATCTTTAGCACTTTGGGGGATAGGGGTGTGGAATATTGGAAAACAAATCTGGAAACCAGAATTGAAAACTAAAAACAGATAGAATTTGTTGTCTATGAGAATTAAATAGGTTATTCTATAGGTAGTCAATTACTGCTTTTATGAGAGAGAAATTGATTTATACAGAATATATTTATGTTTGTATGAAGGTCATATTGAGGGTATCAGCTTCACAACTGCTAGGCTTGATTTCTGCTAATTGTCAACTTATGAATTTATGGTATTTACTAGACCTGTGGGTGACAATAAAGTGAGAATGAGATTGAGTGGGTGCTCATGATGCCATGTTTCTTATGTCAAATTTCAGTTCTCATAAAAGTGTATTATAACATTTCAAGTTTCATGATGCCCAAATTTCATGATGCCAAATATAACAGCTGTTTTTGCAGCAGAAATTCAGTTATCACCAATTAGAATTCACCCATTGAAAATTCAGATATCACCAATAAGAATTCACCCATTGAGAATTCAGATATCACTCATTAGACTTTGCCCATTGAGAATTTTCTTATCACCAATTAAAATTTGCGCATTGAAAATTCAGTTTTCACCAATTAGAATTCGCCCAGTCAAAGGCATCAGCACATTTTTTCCGAGAAAACTTGGATGTACTAGTTATGCTGTACATGCTTCTCTAACGTCTTCGATGGGACTCTTCATGAACCCATATCTAGTCTTTGGAGAACCATAGCCACAACCTGAAAACAAGATATTCTATCAGTCATTTCTGTTTGCAATGTGGACTGTATCAAGGTCATTGATATTATGCTTTTCAAGAACATCCTGTTATTAAATGATAATGCTCTCTATGTATATTTCTAAACAGCATATTTTGCTATTTCTGTTTGCAGCGAGGATGTTGCAGGCAGGGGCAATGGGACAGACCACACAGATTGTATCGAAGTCATTGATAAAGATGAGTTTCAAGAACATCCTGTGATTAGATGGTAAAATATTTCCACAGATTTTACACTTACACTTTTGAATCTCCCACGGTCTTGGTAAAATATTTCTACAGATTTTACGCTTACACTTTTGAATCTCCCACAGTCTTGTTTCCAGTTTTCAAATAAACACAGTAAGCTGTGGTTGCACATTGTCTTTGAGAGAAGGCTATGTGGCATTGTGGTAAAAGACACAGGGCCCAGTTGTTCAAAATTAACAACATCGTTAGTAATAGATTTGTTAAAATTTCAAACATGAATATTACAAACACAGTTATTTTTTGTTGATAAAATGTGAAAATCCTTAGCGGATTCTCACATTTTATCAACAAAAATAATAGTTTATTTGCTTATGTGTTCAGCAATTACTTAAGGAGTTGAGGTCTTGATGATGACGTTAAGCTAATCCACTTGCCAACCAACTATATCTCTTTAAAAATTTATATGCAATGAAAATGAGGTGACAATAATTAGTAATTTGTATATAAAAGCAAACAAAAGAAAAAGGAACAAACTGTTTCATTTTGCCTCCTTTCTTCTGAAAAGAGGCTTGAATTGGAAACAACACTTTCATGTCCAGTGTCTGTTATATGTTGTCAACTAATAGTGCTTTGTTTAAGATACAAGAATTAGTGTTGCAGTCTTATGGGAAAAAAATCAAAGCTTCAAAAGATACTGAAGCAATGACTTTGCTTGTTTGCTATGTCCTTTGTAGTATCAGTGTTGTCTGTATGTCTGCTATTTTGTGCTTAAAGAATCTATTTTCATTGTTATTCTCATTTTAGTTGCTTTACATCACACAGATCAATTGAATTATTTTTAAGATTCATAGTTTGACTGTGCTGCCATTAATTTGATTAACCCATATTTGACAAATGGATTTTCCCATCATTATCACAAGGGTGAGTCCACTTTCATTTTTAAGGGCGTCAGGAGTGATTTTTAAATTTTATTCAACTTTTCGATGAAAATTCTCTAAGCATTAGCAAACAGAATAGCCCTAGATGGGACGCGGCGTTCTGCGGCGTCACATCTGGGGCTATTCTGTTTGCCTATGTCCCATAAAAGGGATACCAGGCTTAAATGAGTTAATTTGATTAGCAAAACCATTAAGTTATTTCTTATTTTCTCTGAAGTGTTGTATTTTATGCCTTACACCACAGTAGAACTGAGCAATTCTTGACATTTTGAAATATTCCATCGCTTAAATGTCATCAGATGATGCTTAGGGTAAAGCATCAAAGCATTTTTCTGCAATATGCATATGGGCAATGGAGCAATATATGCAATATTTCATTAATATTTCACAACTTCCCCTGTTTTCAATGGTCTGTAATGATCTGTCTGCATAACATAACAGATTGTCGACTGCAATTTACCTTTTTCATCATAACCTCCATATATGATCTACATCATAAAGAAACCAGATATGACAAAATGGGTTTAACGATACATAATAGCTGTGCAGTTAGTTACATTTCCTTTTACTATATGTAAAATTTCAAGCTTTCTGCTGTGACTGCACAGCCAGATTTGTGCCGGACCTGGTCGGAAACCCCGAAGATGGGCATCTTCGCATCTCAGCTCATATTTCAGTAAACAATACAAGCCCAGATCAATCTTTGCTTTAGGAGTAGTCTGATCTGATTCTGCATCATTTGAGCCGCCTCGTGGAAAAACCAACAATGTGGATTTCGAACAGGTCCGACACAAAACGGGCTGTACCAGCACAGAAAAGAGCTAGAAGCTTGAAATTTCAGATTTACGTAGAAGAGGAATTGTACTATCCGAGAAGCGAAAACAAAGGCGCTGATCAGCTTCGCAGTTACTGCGAAGCTGATCTGTGCCTTTGTTTTCGCCTATGCAGATTGTTTGTTTTCCCATGGGGCGGCTCATTTCTAACTTTGTCCACATCTTTGGAGGCATTTAACTAGCTACTTTTGAATTTAAGGGCTTTTTGCTCCATGGATATTTTGGATGCTATGACAAGTACATTTTTAATAACCATAGAGAAAAAAATCAGAGTGCAGAAAGTGCAGGAACCAGTCCGAAATTAGAAGGCTGTGCCTAAAAACCAGCCTAGAATTCTTAGATTTTAGAATTCACTCTGATCCTTCAAATGTGAAAAGGAGTTGAAAAACGAAAAAAAAAAGAAAGAAAGAAAAAAATAGAAACTAAAAATAAAAACAGGTTTCTCTCAGAATAGAAAGAACGGTCTTAGACTAGTTTTATTGATCTGTAGTCCTTGGTGTATAATGTTTTCTCTTTTTGTCTCTCTATAGTTCCAATATAATAGGGTATTATTAATATGATTCTCTGATGTGTCACAATTATTATTTCATAATGGCACACAGGGACACAGAAAAGTAATATGCACCATGTAAATGTCAGATGGTGAAGTTGCATTTTGAAATGCTTGTCTTTAATAGTTTTTGCATTCAATATTTTTGGCATTTTTGTTTTATTTTAGTGAAAACATGAAACACGCCACCCTCAGTGAACTATTCATTAAATAAACTATCATCTTAAATATTATTATGAATTCTCGATTTATTGCATATATATTTGAATAAGAAATGCATGATCACCTGTTAGACTGGCACCATGCTTAGATGAGCACAGGGAAAGAAATACACTCGGTGGAATGGATTGTCTTTGTTAAAATTGTGGAGAAAAAATGTCATTGTAGTTTTTTTCCTGGGTTTGATTATTTTGGGACTTGACATCCCATTATATCTCTTCTATGTTAATTTTCTATTTTACATGTGTAATTTCTCTATGGATGTGTATACATCTTTGCTAAATCATGATAAAATGGTGAATACAAACAAAAAGGGTTGATCTTCTGGGCAATAAGAGATATTTCCAACCAGGTTCAACGCAAACCAGCCTGCCCCATACTCGATTTTGACATTTGTGCAGTTATGTAGGGATGGAATCGTCGCTTCTTTGTTTTTTACCAGTACTTTGTCTTGTTTGTTGTGTCTGTCATTAAAGTAGGGGAATGGAAATGCACAGACAGTTACTATCAACCAAAAAATACTGTCCCATATTTTGACCACATGAAAACACTATTTCATGGCTGGCTTTAGTGAAATTGACCTTTGATCACATGTTTATCATGGTTTGGTTACTGATTTTTGAAATTGTAAACAAATGAAATGCGTGCAAAGATGTAAAACACCTGTTGGTAAAAGTTTTAGTCATCAAATATTAATACTTGTTGCAGAAATGAAAGAAAAATAGTGTCAAAACCATCAAAGGATCATGTGTAACACCATACATTTGTACAGTCACTTGCTTTGATGACCTAAAAAGCAAGTAACAGATTGTGTATTATACAATTAGCAAGTGGCAGATCCTTCCACTGTTCACTTCCGCTCCCCTACTGTCACTTTGTTGTTGTTATGTTTATTGTTTTTGTTCAGTTTTGTTGTGTTTTAGTGCTTGCAGTGTTTGGTGTTGTAGATGTAAAGCCTTTGGTACTTGAAAGCTTGCTTATGGTTAGAACTTCTGTTGAGCTAGTAACAGGTTGGTAAGATTTCTGTAAAGAAGCATACTGTATATTTAAGCCTGAAGGCAAAATAAGACAAATGAGGCGCCTCATTAGAAAACCAACAATGTGGTTTTTGAACAGGTCCGACACAAACTGGGCTGTACAGCCACAGAAGACAGCTAGAAGCTTGAAATTTCGGATTTAAGAAGAAGAGGGATTGTACTTGCGTGTAGCGAAAACAATGGCGCTGATCAGCTTTGCGGTGACCGCGAAGCTAATCTGCGTCTTTGTTTTTGCCTATGCAAATTGTTGGTTTTCTCATGAGGTGGCTCAAATGGTATCTGCCCATTGGACTGCTTGTGCCTCTGGGCTAAACTAATTACAGAGTTACAGACCATGTGACTACTGGTTAACCATTTGGAAGTTTGAGCCAATCCACAAAAAAGTGGTTGTCAACCCATACATACATAATTATAAGCCATAGTTATTTACTTTGGTGGTGTGGGTGTGATACAATGAGCCGGGATGCAAGAAAACCGGTCTTTCGGGTTTCCGATTAGCTCTGACACAAACCAGCCAGAAGATGGCTAGAGGCTAGAAAGTTTGGATTTTAGAAGAAGAGGAAGTGTACTATCTGTGTATCGAAAACAAAGGTGCTGATCAGCTTCGTGGTAACCACGAAGCTGATCTGCGTCTTTGTTTTTTATATATGCAGATTGTTGGTTTTCTCATGACATGGCTCAAATGAAGCTACCTTTGCTGTCCTCCAAGTAATTTGTGTATACATGTAAAAACATTGTTGTTATCCTTGCTGTTATCCCAGTATATTGACAGTCAAATCTTGTCTGGGATTGACAGCAAAATTGCTAGTATTGTATTTACTACCCTCAACCATATACTTGGACAACAGCAGGCTTTTGCATGTGTTGGTATACACATTTCGGACGTCTCTACATCGCAATGTTGGGTAGAAGTCCCATCAAATAGGGGCACTGTCGCGACATGAACATAACTATTGACTGGGATATTGAGCAGCAAAAGGGACAACCTGATCACCTCCCCTTACATAAAGTAAAATATTTCTCATGACATAGATCATAATATGAGCCACCACATGAGAAAACCAACAATCTGCATATGCAAAAACAAAGACGCAGATCAGCTTTGCGGTAAAGCTGATCAGCGCCTTTGTTTTCGCTACTCGGATAGTACAATTCCTCCTCTACGTAACCCCAAAATTTCAAGCTTCTAGCCTGCTTCTGTAGCTGTACAGGCCGGTTTGTGTCAGACCTGTTCGGAAACCACATTGTTGGTTTTCCCACGAGGCGGCTCATATTGGCTGTAAACCAAACACAAATCCACAGACTTTATTATATTCAAATGTAATGCATTTCCTCCTCCAGAGAATTATAGCTGTAGGAATGTAATTAATGCCCTGCTTGGAAATGGCCTAGATTTGCATCTTAATAAAATGGGGAGACAATTTCACACATAAAACAAGACAATATACTCGCTTTTAGAAACTTGAAAATGATACATTAATGGCTTTGAATTATGCTATCCAAGAAGATATGTCTGTCCAAACTATCATTCTGCTCTAAGCATCTCAAGAGAACATGTCTCCTGGCCTTCGAGATCATAAAACTTTTTCATGCTGAACTCAGCTGAGACTAACATTTTTTGGCATTTTAACGTTTATCTGCAGGATAAATCACTAGTTTTTGAGTTTTGAACCTGAATTTTCCTCAATTTTTGACTATTTCAACATTTTATGAGCAGTTGAAATTTCGTGCTCAGCTGAGGGTTTACCACAAGGAATGAAAAAAACTCGCCTGCTCATATACAGACACAAATTGTGTTTTTTGCTGCTGAGAAAAAACAATCATTTCTCGTAATCAGTCTGACATTGTAAGCAGATCTAGCCATCTTTTATGGCCGTGCCGCTCTATATACATGTATACAGGTCAACCTCAATATAACCTATCTTAGGGGTCCATGGTAACAGACCATGTTATAAGTGAAACTGTGTTATAATGAGGTTATTTATAATAGACATATAGCAAAGTAATCATTTTGGGAGCCATGACATGGCCGTGTTATATTGGAAACTGCGCTTAAGTGAGGCACATTATAATGAGGTTGAACTGTATGCAGATTTTCACACCTCAACCACTTTAACACTATTGCTGGAGTCAATTTCCGTTTTAACTATCCAGTCAGTGTTATAACGACAAGTTAAATATATGTATAGACATATAGCAAATATAGTCCAGTTGGGGTCCAGCAGTGATCAGTGTTATATCCAAAACCATGTTACAAAGAGGTCCTGGTGTATATATTGTTTATGTTACAGACTTTGTCAGTAAACCCTCAAATCTTGTTTCTCATAAAAGGTTTCTTTATTAGAAGAAATAATGCTTTGGAGACAACAATCTTAGCCATGTCATTAGAAAACCAGTTTTTCGCTGCAAGGATAATACAATTCCTTTTTATCTCAAGATTCTAGCAATTTTTTGTAGCTGCGCAGGCCATTTTGTGTCATACCTGATTGTTTATTCCTCTTGTTTCTAAATCTAAGCTTTCAAGCCTCTAACCATTTTCTGTTGTTGTACAGCCTAGTTTGAGATAGACCTAGCTTGAAAGCCCTAAGCAGGCCCTGAGGTTATAAAACTTTTTTCATGCTCAGCTCTGCTGAGACTAAAATTTATCCTGCTCATAAATGTTAAAATGCCAACAATTGTTGGCATTTTTACATTTATGAGCAGGATAAATTACAGGTTTTGGATTTCTAAACCTTCAATTTCAATATATTTGGGCTATTTCAGTATTTATGAGGAACTGAAATTTCAAGCTCAGCTGATTTGAGCATGAAAAAAGTTTTATAACCTCAGGACCAGGTCTTTTCACAAAAACCATCAGTGAATAATGGTTTAGAGACAACCAACTCAGACAAGTCAATTACCAGGATGACAAACATTGTGAGATCTTATTATGGTCTTAGGTTGTAATTCTATAATAATTTGTGCCGACTTAAAGGAATGTGTTGTAATGTACATTTACAAATCCGGACATTCAAGATACGCACTAGCCAGCAGCTTCTCGTAGGCCAGTCAAAATCATTTTTCTTTCCTTTTAAGATGTCATAAGTTATTGTGTATGCTGCATCTTAGCCCAAAAGACCATATTCATACACTGTAGCCGATGAAGGCAGATTTATACTTGGCGTTACTTAATCACCAGCCTGGGGAATCGTGGTGATGTTAACTCTATAATTTGTCTGAAACCTTTGGTCTAAGGCTGTTAGGCAATGTTAGATTACAGATAAAAACATTCTGGAGTCCAGGAATCTGGCTTTATCTTGAAAGCCTCTGTTATAATCTTTTCAGACTGATTATTGTGGTGTTACATTGTAACGAGTCTGTCTTGCATATGAGCCATGGCGTGATGGACAAACCCAAACCCAAACCAACAGTTTGGGTTTCCGACCAGGTCCAACTCAGACTGGTCTGTACTGTCACAGAAGAATGCTAGAAGCTTGAAACTTACAATATAAGTAGCAGAGGAATAGTACTATCCATGTAGCGAAAACAAAGGCGCTGATCAGCTGTGCAGTTACTGCACAGCTGATCTGCGCCTTTGTTTTCGCATATGCAAATTGTTTTTTTTTTTCTGATGGGGAGGCCAATATTGTGAAAAGAAAGTGATTGTATCCTATAAATGTGTCAAGAATATATCCTTTATCCGATTTAAACAGTTTTACAGGAACTTAATCCTTTAGAACTCACGAGACAGAAAACGAATATATTGGGAAAGGCATAATTATGTTGACTCTATCATCCATCTACCGCTTAACCCTTAATAGAGCACTTTATAACTTGTAATTTTGAAGGAAAAAAGTTTGATTATTCAATGGTACATACCATGGATCAGTCTGGTAGTACTGCATTAACACTATGTTCCCGGCGGCTCCGGCAGCCCCGTTTGCTCAAAACGTAGCGTGCCGTGGAATTTTTGTCATATATTTCTCTGTTTTCAAGATCTATTACGTCTTAATAAGTTTTCTTACGTTGTATTAAGATATCCGTAACAGGCCATGGTAGTGATAAGTGCCACAGAGACGCTAAGGTATGTTACGGTTATCCACGATCTATCATGATTATTAGCACATTTTATTACAGTCTGTTATGTTCTTATGCGGTCAGTTGCGTTTTGAGCAAGGCGTAACACGTTTTTAGCTCACCTGAGCTGTTAGGCTCACAAGGTGAGCTTATAGGATGGCCATGATCCGGCGTCTGTCCGTTGTCGGTCTGTTGTCCGTCCGTCCGTCCGTCGTCGTCCACCATTTTCAAAGATCTTCTCTGAAACCGCTTGGCCGATCAAAGCCAAATTTTATATGAAGCATCTATGGGAAGGGGGAACCAATGTGTTTATAAATAATCCAGGTCACATGACCAAAATGGCCACCACGCCCATATATGGTAAAAACCCTTCAAAATTCTTCTTCTCCGGAACCACTGGACCGATTTCAACGAAACTTGGCATGAAACATTGGGGACTAGAGTACTACAATGTGTTTATAAATTATTACCTTGTGATGACCTTGACCTATTTTATGGCAAGGTCAACATAGGTCGCCCATGCATTTGAATGGGGAAAATTGTTAAAATGTCATTTGAAAGGAAAAAGTTGCAGATAATGGGCAAATGGACTGAAGATATGTGATTCTGAAAACAAATTTGACCCCAGGGTTGGTCTGCCCCCACTCCGGGGCACTATACATGTATATTACAATAATATTCAAAGATCTTCTTCTCTGAAACCACTTGGCCAATCAAAGCCAAATTTTATAGGAAGCATCTATGGGAAGGGTGAATCAATGTGTTTATAAATAATCCAGGTCACATGACCAAGATGGCCGCCATGCCCATATATGGTAAAAACACTTTAAAAGTCTTCTTCTCCGGAACCACTGGACAGATTTCAATGAAACTGGGCATGAAGCATTGGGGACTAGAGTACTACGATGGGTTTATAATTTTTTTTACCTTTGGATGACCTTGACCATTTTAAGGCAAGGTCAACATAGGTTGCCCATGCATTTGAATGGGGAAAATTATTAAAATGTCATTTGAAAGGAAAAACTTGCAGGAAATGGACAATTGGACTGAAGATACATGTATGTGATTCTGACAAAAAATTGGATCCCAGGGGTTGTTCTGGCCCCACCCTGGGGCAATATACATGTATATTACAATAATATTCAAAGATCTTCTTCTTTGAAACCGCTCGGCCAATCAAAGCCAAATTTTATATGAAGCATCTATAGGAAAGGGGAACCAATGTGTATTTAAATAATTCAGGTCACATGACCAAGATGGCCGTCATGCCCATATATGGTAAAACCCTTCAAAAATCTTTTTCTCTGGAACTGGTTTACCGATTTCAAAGAAACTTGGCATGAAACCGATGACTCAAGCACTACAATGTATTTATAAATCATGACCCTGTGATGACCATGACCTATTTTAAGGCAAGGTCAACATGGGTTGCTTATGTATTTGAATGGGTTGATATGTTAAAATGTCATTTGAAGGGAAAAACTTGTAGGATATTGGCAAATGGACAGGATATTGATTATCCTGAAAAAAAGATGGTCCTAGGGCTTCATCTGCCCCTATACTGGGACAATTTTCTATAATATTCAAACATGTTTATTGGTATATACAGCAGACCTCAGGTGAGCGTTTACAGGACCATTGGTCCTCTGGTTTTTTGTTCTGTCAAGGTCAGCTAAGGACGAAACAAGTATAAGCCCTTTGAAATAATAACAACCACACTCCTCAACAACCATAAAGAAAGTTTGGGATTTTATTTCTTCTGCAATGGCATAGTGCAGCGTATGGTCACTATTGTTCACTATAGTGACTGCTCCAATATGAAGGCACTTGTCCCCATGATATGCCATTTTATATCTTTATACTTCACGCGCCGTGATAACCGCAACATAACATGATATGCGTAGTAGAACGGGGTCAACAGTCAAAGACTATAACACACCGTAACTTAATGCAACAAAACGTGTTGAGTATTCTGTATGATATGGGATGAGACGTGAGATGACCGTGATCAAACGCAGCTGAACGTGGAAGACTATTCACTAGCTTCCCGTTGCACTACAGACCGCCTCCAAGTTTCGCTACGTACTGTTATGTACTGTCAAAGTGTGTTACGTTCAGCCTGTTTTATCATGACCCATTACGTTTCTCATTTCCGCCATGACTGCCATGGCAGATTTTTAAACTGTCAAAAAATTTGACATGGTTATCACGGCCTGCTGCGTTTGCCTATCCCGTTCCCCTGCGTTGCCTCACGTTTATCCTGTTTTGATTACGGTTGTCTAAAAATGGCTGCTGTGACTGCCGGGAAGATAGTGTAAATGCTACATAGGTGGTTGGTTTAGTGACACAACACGACTTTGCTATGACAGAAACCATTGGCCATATTAATAAACTAAAGTTGATCCAGCTTCCTCAAAGACATTACGAGTACCATTATCACCCCATATGAAAACTTTGAAACTGTAAAAACCTGCTTATGTATTTTCAGGGATAGGATACTATGGGTGGACAGGTCGGAGGTGCTATTGATAGTACAGGTGTCAGTGGCTGTCATCAGCCTGGCTGAAACCATGCTTGTACAGTATCTCAGTTATAAGGTAGGAGGATTCTTAATTCACCTAAGATTTTATGAAAGAAACCTTGAGTAACGGAGTAGCCTACATTAAGTTCTAGATTCTAATTGTATATTGTTTCAATTGTGTGTTACCCATGGTATAATATACTGGTCAGCAGTCTTTAAATGAATGGATAAGCAAAACATCCACCCAAAGTTCAATCAAATGTTTTTACAATTTTGCATGTGACATACCAAAGAGATGGAAAAATATGGAGATGTTCTTGTTACATGTATTGTTGTTTTCTTTTGCAGAAAATATGTTTTCCATTTCAGGGCAACATTTTACAACAGATTTTATCAGTTTATTTCATCCTAGAGCTTATCAACACAGTGCCATTTGTTGTCATAGTAAGTATACTTTTCCGTCAATGTATTTATTTTTTGGGAGAAACAGAAAGACCTTACATTTAAAGTTATGATATGAGCCTCCTCATGAGAAAACCAACAATCTGCATATGCGAAAACAAAGACGCAGATCAGCTTCGCGGTAACCGCGAAGCTGATCAGCACCTTTGTTTTCGCCACACGGATAGTACACTACCGAAGAAACCTAAATCCAAAATTTCAAGCTTTTAGCCTGCTTCTGTGACTGTACAGCCCGATTTGTGTCGGACCTGTTCAGAAACCACATTGTTGGTTTTTCCACGAGGCGGCTCATATATGTTCTTTTTAGTGTTCTGTGTGCTTAGATTTGTAACAAAACAATCATAAAATACAGTGTAAAACTTTTCTGATAAGCATGAATTTAAAAACTAAAGTTTTGCACGAAATACTCAAGAAGTCATACTTTTGGCATACCAAGCAAGGTGTTGATGCAATGTTATTGTTGAGTTGCAGCTAGTTCTACATTTTCTTTCAGATTTTTTGGTCACCATTGAGAAAATTGTTTATACCTGTGTTTTTCAACTGTTGGCTTGCTAAACAAGCACTACAAAATTTATTTGTAAGTACTTTTGTATTTTATGTTCTTATATTCACGTTATTCCCATTGTAGAGTTCCAAGTTATGATAATTGAGCCGCCACATGGGAAACCAACAATCTGCCTATGCGAGAAAAAAGGCGCATATCAGCTTCGCAGTAACTGGGAAGCTAATCAGCGCCTTTGTTTTCGCTACACGGATAGTACAATTCCTTATCTTTCTAAATCCAAAATTTCAAGCCTCTAGCCATCTTCTGTGACTGTACAGGCCGGTTTGTGCCAGAACTGTTCGAAAACCACATTGTTGGTTTTCCCGCGAGGCGGCTCATATGGCCTTCTTTTCAGGGATTTCTAAACAGGCCTGACACACAAAGTGTCCATACTAAGATCATCCAGAAAGAGATAACTACATAACTTATATTCTGTAACTTTTGCAAATTTTCGATTCTCAAATTACATGTATTAGCGAGTTCTTGAATTCATAGTAGTCTACAAAGTCCACATGCAGTCTACAAAGCTTATAGTTGTTCTTTATTAGGCCTAACACACAAATTGTCCATACTAAGATCATCCAGAAAGAGATAACTACATAACTTATATACTGTAACTTTGGAAATTTTCATGTGACTTTTACGTATTTCGCAAATTTTTCAAATTATTAGCAAGTTCTTGAATTCGTGGGAGTCTACAGTCTACAAAGTCCACATGCAGTCTACAAAGCCAATAGTAGTTTTTTATTAGCGAGAAATATATTTTCCAAGGCAATGAATTTGTGATTATTAGTGAAAATTTCTGAATTTACAGTACATTCAGTTCACAGTTTGTGTGATTTTAGCGTTTGTGATTGGCATACGTGTTCGTACACACTATTTGCAAGAAGCATATTACCTCATTTGGTGGCAAAACTTTCACGCGAAACTTGTTATCCTAGCTGAGCAGATCAGTTTGAGATTTCTCAGACCAAAACCATCAGGCAGATACTATCAAACTATTATTAAATTGTCTAATATTGGGATGTAAAAGAATATGAAGATTTCAATCAGCCTGCAAAGCTACTTAAGCTAGCTAATTTTTGCAGGGCAACAAAGCATATCTGTCCTTTTTTTTTTTACTTTTGCATATCATATTATGCCAAAAGCAAGGTTTGTCGTGGGGTTGCTCCAAGGAAATAGAAAAGTGATAAAACAGCAACAGAACAACAACAGCAACAGAACAACAATAAAACTTTCTGTTCTTACTCTCGAAAGCACCATTTCTAAAGGTTCTGACATTTTGACTCTCATAATATTGCTCTCAGGCAAATTGTGCTGGTCTTTAAGAATGCCATGGTAATAAATGTAACACTCTTGATGATAACAGCCCTTTCATATGAAACCTGACTTTGCAACTTTGGTCTCGGTCACAATGTAGTGCTCATGTACTGCTATGGAAGAAATAGGCAGATAGTTAGCCAATGTATAACTATCCTGTAGGTACATATGAGCCGCATCATGAGCAAATGTTGTTTCCGAACAGGTCCGACACACACCAAGCTGCACAAGCATTGAAGAGGGATAGAGGCTGGAAATTTTGGATTTAGACATGGAAGAATTGTACTATCTGTATAGCGAAAACAAAGGCGCTGATTAGCTTAGCAGTTACTGTGAAACTGATCTGCGTCTTTGTTCTCACAAATACATTACAAAATATTGGTTTTCTCATTCCCCCAGACTATTAGAGATTGACATAAAGTCCCTGATTCTCTGATCTCCTCTGCTGAAATGTCAGATGATTGTATGTCTATATTTACTTCTGTTGTGAGAGCTCGGGACTAATCCCCTCCTGTCAAGCCCCATCCCCCTGGTGTGCTATTGTCAGTTTGATGTTTCACCAGTAAACTTTTCTGATTCTAACCCCGATTTTGAGATGCTTATTACCTTGTGTGATAATTTTATTTAAATTCCATATTTCATATTTCAACAACTAACATAAGCTCTGTAGAGCTTTTTTGTGACTATCTTAAGAACATTATGTACACTATATACACTGAGCTGTGGAAATGTGACTTGCTCAAGGCCACAACAGATGTCGCCCCGGATGGGGATCGAACCGGGGACCCCTTGGCCCAAAGTCCGATGCACTACCGACTGGGCCAGTCCGCTCCACATGATGTGTGATCTGTCCCTTTCTTTTTCATATACACAAAGGCTAGAGTGTTACCTGATTGAGCTAATCTGAACATGTCTTTATTCCATTTGTGAAGAATGGGTGTGTCCACCATCATTATTTGGGGAGCTGACAGCTTCCATTTTCAGAGGTATCAGAAGTGACTTAGAATTTTTATTACATTTTTCAAGGATATTGCAAACATACTAGTCTCAGATGGGATGTTGAGTTTCGTGGTGTCACATATGGGACTATACTGTTCTACACAAAGCGGCCCTTATTAGGGCCACAAAATTTTCAAGAAAGTTTAACTTTTATTTTGTCAATACTGCTAGCTGACTGTTCATGTCCCGCTTTCAAAACACACAGCATACATGCCACACACCCCATCCCTCCCTCCCTTTTACTTATTGCATTGCCTATGTCCTATATCAGAATACCATTTCCATGAAACAACACAACAAACAAATAACTTAACCACTAGCAGAGGCCCCCGTGGCAGAGTGGTTAAGAGCGCTGTTTCTTAATCACTCGATCATCTCACCGCTGTGTCTGGTGTGGGTTCGAGCCCTGGTCTGGCCACATGTGAGACAAGCCAAGTTCTGCTTGCGGGTGTGCTAGGTGGTTTTTCTAGGGGTTCTCCCATTTTCGCCCACCTTCAGATTGGCCTGTCTCATATAAGCTGAAATAATCTTGAAAGGGACGTAAAACTGAATTAAAAAAAAAAAATCACTACTATATCTTTCAGAATGATTTACATCATGTAATGCAGAAGTCTCACTCAGCCCTTACTCAACAACTCATGATTCTATGTGCTACTCTTCTTTGTACTATCCTTGTAGCGAAAACAAAAGCGCAGATCAGCTCTGCGGTTACAGCGAAGCTGATCTGAGTCTTTGTTTTCGCATATGCATGTTGTTGGTTTTCTCATGAGGGGGCTCATGTAACTTTGTAACTTTACCACTACTATATGTTTCAGAATGATTTACATCGTGTGATGCAGAAGTCTCACTCAGCTCTTACTCAACTGCTCATGATTCTATGTGCTACTCTTCTGTGTACTATCCGTGTAGCGAAAACAAAGGCGCTGATCAGCTTCGAGGTTACCGCGAAGCTGATCTGCGTCTTTGTTTTCGCATATGCAGATTGTTGGTTTTCTCATGATGGGGCTTATGTAACTTTGTAACTTTACCACTACTATATGTTTCAGAATGATTTACATCGTGTAATGCAGAAATCTCACTCAGCTCTTACTCAACAACTCATGATTCTATGTGCTACTCTTCTGTGCCTTGTTTTTACCAGGTAATGACATTGTCATTTGCCAATTTGGGTTCTAGCAACAATCTGATTTATATCTAAAGAGGTTGAGGTGGATATCGCTTACTGTAAACATATAGTTTTTCAAGCAGGTTTTTTTTATTCATAATTTTCTTTAGGATGAGAAATTACATAGAAAATAGTTTGTAATACTTACTGTTATTGCATTGTTGGTAATACAGAAAATGTGCATTGCAATCTCTCAGATAATTATCCACATTGCATTCAAGAATTTGAAACCTGTCTTTAAAAAGATTTTTAAACCGATATTCAGTTCATATTTCCAAATTAAACTTTGAACGCTTTCTTTGTAAAATTATTACAAACCCAAACCAAGGAAGCTGAAAGTACATTCATACATTAATTGCATTACTCGTATTTTGACAAGGTGTATGAAGCAAGTATAAATCTACAATGTTTAGGCATGTGTCCAACATCTTGATACCCTGGCCTCAAAGACTACTCATACCTGTCTTGAGAGACCACTTTTAATGCTTCCCATGAGCGGTCTCTTAATACAGGTTCAAGTGTATTTTATCTTTCAGTGCTTGTGGCATCCAACACCTTCAAAGAGGCGGTAACCGTCAGTTTACATGGTTTGAGTCTCTATATTTCACGGTTGTGACATTATCGACAGTCGGATTCGGTGATTTATACCCAGATATTTTCATAAGCCAAGTCTTCATGTTATTTATGATTGGTGCTGCTCTTATCATATTACCCACTCAGGTAATTTTAATATTTTTCTTGTGGGTGTATCATGTTGTTTTTCTTATTTTTTGCCCCATCTATTGATTGGCTTGTCTCATAGAGTGAATTTATCTCAAAAGGAATATAATTCTAAAAAAGGTATAAAACTAAATAAAGAAAAGAAGATTCAGACAGAATTACAAACAGTATCAATCCTGATTTGACTCATGTTATTGAAGTATCATCTTGTCATGTGCCATCTGCCTATAAACATGTCTAATACCAGGTTCATATTTCTTGTCCACAAACACTGTAGACTGCTGTTGTTTCTGCCACATCTCATGATGCCTGACATACTTCCTAGATTCAAATCTTGCACTTTTGTAGATGAAACTCGTCCATAGATAACTTATGTTGATTATACTAGGCTTACAGTAGGTTGTAGACCAGGGGGTTGAAATTTCAGATGTAGTGGCTGAAAGACCATAATCATCTTGACTTTTAAAAAGGAAAATGCTGATCACTAGTGCAGCTGATCTGTATGCTGTTATTTGTATGCATAAAGCAAATTTGCTGTGTTATGGCTGTAATGATGGAAGTGATTAAAGTCGTTAAATTGCTGTTAGCTGAAAGTTTAATAATGAAAAATGATATTCTTGCATGCCATTATACAGTGATTTAGATTGTGATTAAGATTTCAGAAGACATATTTCATTGCTGTATTGATTAACCTACTTTAAAAATGTAGGAAGTGTCATATCACTGAAACTGCTATAAGCCTGCTAGCTCTGCAATCCTCGGGGGATCCGCTTGAACCACCCTCTGCGACCAAATTATTTCATTTTGGTGGGGAAATTTGAGGACATATTGGTAAAAGTATGAAAAAGAACCTCCCTAAATAGGTTTGAACCCGCTCTGCAGAAATCCTGGATCCGCCCCTGTCTTGCTTAGATAACTGGTTAGATCCCCTGCTCTAGTCTATGACCTCATTTTCATGTAAGCTTTATTTATATACCGGTAAAGTAAGAACTTTAAATTTGAAATATTTCCTTTTTCTGACATATTGTATGATTTCTTTACACTGTTTGAAGACTGTTTGCAATTATGTATCTTAAAGGGACAACAAAATCCATCTAGTATGGCTACTGAAACTTTTATGGGTTCAAATACTGTAAGAGATTGACACGCAGGTCAACCTCATAAAACGCTATCTCTGGGGTCCATAGAAACAGACCGTGTTATAAGTGAAACCATGTTGTACTGAGGTTGCTTGCAATAGACATCTAGCCACTTAATCAATTGGAAGCCATGACATGGCTGTGTTTAATATGTTGAAAACAGCATTATAGTGAGGCATGTTATAATGAGGTTGTACAATATTTTTAAAGTGTTATATAAAATCTGCTTGTAAGTTTTCCTCTTCCATATTTTTTTAGATAAATTTTTTCCTTTTTCCTGTTTACATTATTATCATTTCCATATTTCTAGTTTGAGCAGTTGGTATAAGCAGAAGCAGGGTGGGGCATACAGCAGTCACCACCCTCAAACAGAGAAACACATTGTGGTCTGCACCACCTTAAACTATCAATTTTCTTCCGCTCATTCCATTATTTCCATGTTCTCAGTTCTTTCATGTATTGATTTAGTATTTCCATATTTCTAGTTTGAACAGTTGGCGTTCACATGGATGGAGAAACAAAAGCAGGGTGGGGCATACAGCAGTCACCGCGCTCAGACTGAGAAACATGTCGTGGTCTGCACCACCATGCTACAGGCAGACATTGTTATGGACTTTCTCAATGAATTCTATGCTCATCCAAAACTTCAGGTATGAAATTGAGAATATTTATCAGGAAAACATGTCATAGAAATGTATTCCGGGTACCCCTTACATCCCATTTTTAGCTCGCCTGCACGAAGTGCATAGAGCTATTGTAGTCACCTCGGTCGTCCCCGTTTACGTTTACGTTTACGTGTACGTCCGCGTCACACTTTCGGTTAAAGTTTTTTATAAGTCTATATCTCTTGACCATGTTGATGGATCAAGTTGATACTTTGCATGTTGCTAGATATTGGTCTGAAGTTTTACGCAGTACCATCATGACCCACCCTGGGTGACCTTGAGGTCAAGGTCACGGACTTAGAAATTTTGTGTTTAAGTTTTTGGTTAAAGGTTTTTTTGGTTAAAGTTTTTGTAAGTCTATATCTCTTGACCATATTGATGGATCGAGTTGATACTTTGCATGTTGCTAGATATTGGTCTGAAGTTTTACGCAGTACCATCATGACCCACCCTGGGTGACCTTGAGGTCAAGGTCATGGACTTAGAAATTTTGTGTTTAAGTTTTTGGTTAAAGTTTTTGTAAGTCTATATCTCTTGACCATATTGATGGATTGAGTTGATACTTTGCATGTTGCTAGATATTGGTCTGAAGTTTTATGCAGTACCATCATGATCCACTCTTGGTGACCTTGAGGTCAAGGTCACAGACTTAGAAATTTTGTGTTTTAAGTTTTTGTAAGTCTATATCTCTTGACCATGTTGATTGATCGAGTTGATACTTTGCATGTTGGTAGATATTGGTCTGAAGTTTTATGCAGTACCATCATGACCTACCCTGGGTGACCTTGAGGTCAAGGTCACAGACTTAGAAATTTTGTGTTAAATTTTTTGGTTAAAGTCTAAATCTCTTGAACATGTTGATGGATAAAGTTGATACTTGCATGTTGATAGATATTGGTCTCAGGTTTTATGCTGTACATCACAACTCACCTGGATGACCTCGAGGTCAGGGTTACGGACTTGGAAGTTTTGTGTTTAAGTTTTGGTTAATGTTTTTATAAGTCTATATCTCTTGAACATGATTGATCAAGTTGATACTTTGCATTGGTCTGAAGTTTTATGTTGTACCATCATGACCCACCTGACTGACCTTGAGGTCAAGGTCATGGGTCATAGATTTTAACAGATGTAGTGGCAAAGCACAAGTCAGGCGAGCTACGCTGTCCTGCGACAGCTCTTATTCTTAAAGAACTACTGGGGTGTACAGGGGTTTACATTTTCCTTACTTTTAGTCCAAAACGTAGGTTGTGGATATCAACCTCCTACCGAGGTGATTCTAATGTGATTCAACAATCTATGCTTTGAGTAAAAATAAGAATAATGTTATACTGCGTTTACACTATGTTCCCGGCGGCCCCGGCAGCCCCGTTTGCTAGAAACGTAGCGTGCCATGGAGATTTGGTAATACATTTCTCTGATTTTCAAGATCTATTACGTTTTGTTACGTTTTCTTATGTTGTATTACGATATCCGTAACAAGCCGTGGTAGTGCTAAGCCGGTGTGTCACGGAGGCGCTAAGGTACGTTACGGTTATCCACGATCTATCACGATTATTAGCACGTTCTATTATGGTCTGTTACGTTCTGTTGCGGTCAGTTGCGTTTTGACCAAGGTGTAATAGGTTTTTTCGGTCTGTCAAGGTCAGCTACAGATGAAACGTAGACACCATACAATATATAGCACATTTTTCCTTTTGTATACGAATAAGTCCTTTGAAATAATAACAATCACGCTCCTCAACAACCGACTGCAGATTTGATTAAGAAAGTTCGGGATTGTAATTCTTCTTCAGTTGCATAGTGCAGCGTATGGTCTGTATTGTTCACTATAGTGACTGCTCCAATATGAAGGAACTTGTCCCCATGATATGCCATTTTATATCTATAAACTTCACGCGCCGTGATAACCATAACAGAACGTGACATACGTAGTAGAACGGGGTGAACACCGTCAAAGACCGTAACGCACCGTAACTTAACGCAACAAAACGTGTTGAGTATTCCGTAGGAAATGGGACGAGACGTGAGACGACCGTGATCAAACGCAACAGAACGTGGAAGATCCGTAGATTTCCGGGCTATTCACTAGCTTCCCGTTGCACTACGGACTGCCTCCACGTTTGGCTATGTACTGTTACGTTCTGTCACGGTGTGTTACGTTCAGCCCGTTTTATCACGGCCCATTACGTTTCTCATTTCCGCTGTGACTGCCGTGGCAGATTTTTAAACTGTCAAAAAATTTGTCATGGTGTCCACGGTTATCCCGGCGTGCTACGTTTGCCTATCACGTTCCCCTGCGTTGCCTCACGGTTATCCCGTTTCGCTCACGGTTGTCTGAAACGTGGCCGCCGTGACCGCCGGGAGCATAGTGTAAACGCAGTATTAAAATTTTTCAGTTTTTTACAACTTGGGAAAAATCTGTATATTTCATAGGCTTGTTTTCATGATGGAAATGAGGGAATATATAGTTCTTTCATGAGGGTCAGGTACATATGGACCAATCTGTCCATAAAGAAAACTTGCCCAATGCAATATACAGAGATTTTTGAAGTTGTAAAAATTGAAAATTTTCAGTATAAAAATTTTGATATTTTTCTTATTTTTGCTCAAAACGTAGATTGTGGGTACACGTTAGAACCGCCTCGCCAAGGTGGTTGGGGGCGAGGCAGTTCTAACGAGTACCCACAATCTATGTTTTGGAGCAAAAATAAGAAAAATAGGTATACCCCTCCATACCCCAGTTCTGCTATATAAAAGTGGGATTCAGGGGGTTACACATTACACGAACATGTTTTCCTGATCACTCGGGGAGCATTATGGTATAAAGTAACAGTACAAGAATCTAGAGAGGTCCTGGATTCAATAGCTATGTCTCTGCCATGTAGTGTCCTTGAGCAAGACTTACTCCCTAGAGTACTTAGAAATACATGCAGCAAGAGGTGGCTACACCCTGATATGACTGAATAAATGTTGGCTTGTACATCAAGCCATAATGCGCTAGTCATTTGTAACCACGCCCCCCCCCCCTCCCCCAGGCCCGGGGGAGGGTGGGGGATAGCCGTGGAACTGAATGGGGCTTTGACCAAAGTTTTGTCATGGCAGTGCGGGGTAAATACCCAGGGTTTGCTTTATATATGCAAAAAGGGTTGTGAAATGAAAAGATAGCAGGCAGTGGGGGAAAACAGCTGTGGTTTTACCAACGAGCAGTCCCCGCAGGGTGGGGCTTTTAGCGGGGATTTGCTGGACCAAAAGTCAAAGTCCCCGTGCCTGGGGGGCAATGGTTACGAATGACTATTGCATAACCAAACCATACCATTCATTGAGAGTGTTATTGTGATGCAGCACATGTTTCCTCTAGTCCAAGTGCCCCAAGTGATGCTAAACTGAGTGAAACCCTTGGGACAGATTCATCTGTCTGTGCGATACACAAATGTTAGATTATTTTTCTTGCACATCTATTCTTTAATTAAATCTAGGATTTCATTGTCTGGTGTACTTGAGATAGAAATGTGAATAAAAAGTATATTATTCAGCAAAGAAAAGTTCCAGCAGATCAGTTTCCAGCCATTCTTTTTCTCAAATGAGCTGCGTCATGAGGCAACCGGATTTTCGTATATACAAAAACAAAGATGCAAATCAGCTGTGCAGTAACTGCACAACTGATCAGTACCATTTATTTTTTATGGATATTACAATTCCTTTTCTACTTTAATTTCAATCTTGTAGCCTGCTTCTGTGACTGTACAAGCGGGATTGTGTTGGACCTAGTCGGAAACATGGAAGACCAGTTTTTTCACGTTACCGCTCAAATGATTTATATTTTTCATATTTGGATTCTGCACAGTGAAAAACAACCATGTCCTTGCTCATGCTGGTTTTGATAGCTCTATTATATGGTTATTTATTTTTTTTTAACAATTTACACATAAAATATGAGAATATCATTTCAGAAATAGAGTCATTAATTATTCAAGGTGATGTGAATCTGCTTGCCCGTCACATAAATGCTCTAAAGAAACAAAATCTAAAAACACAAAATTTCATCAGGATAACATGTCCGTGCAATATATTCCCCGTTAACCCTACTTTTATATAGAAAAACTGGGGTTTGAGGGGGTATACCTAACTTTATTATTTTGGCTCCAAAACATACATTGTGGGTACTCGTTAGAACTGCCTCGGTGAGGCGGTTCTAACGTGTACCCACAATGTATGTTTTGAGCTAAAATATTATAAATATTCAAATTTTTCCAATGAAATTTTCATTTTTTACAGCTGAAGAAATTCTCTGTATATTGTATATGGGCAAGTTTTCGTAATGAAAGAAATTTTATTCATTCCAGGACTTCTATGTTGTGTTACTGTCTCCGTGTGACTTAGACTCCACCATGAAAATGTTGCTACAAGTTCCAATGTGGGCTCAGAGAGTTATTTTTATCCAAGGATCAGCTCTCAAAGACACCGACCTGGCAAGATGCAGGTAATAAATTCATCATTATGAGCCTCAACATGAGAAAACCTATCTTAAGGGTTTCTAACAATGTTGGACACCAATTGGGCTGTACAAACACAGAAGATGGTGAGAAGCTGTCAGATTTAAGAAGAATTGGGGTAGTACTATTTATGAAGTGAAAACAAATGAGCCACCGCACAAGAAAACCAACAATTTGCTTATGCGAAAACAAAGGAGCAGATCAGCTGTGCAGTTACTGCACAGCTGATTAGCGCCTTTGTTTTCGCTACACGGATAGTTCAATTGCTCTTCTTCTTAAATCCAAAATTTCAGGCTTCTAGCCTGCTCCTGTGAGTGTACCGGTCCGTTTGTGTCGGACCTGGTCGGAATCCCAAATTGTTGGTTTTCCCATGCAAAGTCTCAAATTAAGTCTCTGAACAGCTTTGCAGTTACTGCGGAGCATTTTACCAAGATTTGCAGCTCACCTGTGTTAGATGTTTCCAACCAGGTCCAACACAATCAATGCTGAAAATTTTGATTTTTTTCTTATTTTTGCTCAAAGCATAGATTGTGGGTACACGTTAGAACCGCCTTGCCGAGGCGGTTCTAACAAGTACCCACAATCTATGTTTTGGAGCAAAAATAAGAAAAATAGGTATACCACTGCATACCCCAGTTTTGCTATACAAAAGTGGGGTATAAGGGGGTATATACTACACGGACATGTTATCGTGATGAGTGTTTCTAACCAGGTTCAACACAATCAATGCTGGACAGTCACAAAAAAATTTTGTGACTGTCCTGAATTTTCAGACTTGAAATTTAGATAGATTGCACAGTCTGTACAGCAAAAGTGATGACACTGATCAGCTATGTACTTTGTGTTCACTTCAAATTTATTATAAAACTCTAGTCCCTTGGGATTCCAAGATTTTTTTGAAGCATTGTCATTCTAGTTCAGTATGAGCTGAGCCTCATCATGAGAAAAACAGGTTTTTGCTTAACTGCGAAGCTGATCAGCGCCCTTGTTTTCGCTACAGGGATAGTACAATTCCTCTTCTTTCTAAATCCGAAATTTCCAGTCTCTAGCCTGCTTCTGTGAATGTGCAGCTCGGTTTGTGTTGGACCTGGTCGGAAAGGTCTTGGCTCAGCTATGTCACAAAAAATCTGTCTTTAGGGTTTCCAACCCAGTTTGATACAAACTAACCTGTACAGGTACAAATGAAGGCTAGAGGCTTGCAATTTGGAATTTTACCTTTAGCATGCTTAGTAATATGGTGAAATTGATATCGCATCCCACTGATGTTTTTTCTCCCAATATTTTCCAAGTTTTGTTAATTTTTGAGCCACACACACACAAAAAAAATAATAATAATAATAATTTCAACAAACAAAGGAAACAAATCTACTTTTGGTTTTGAAAGTCTTCATTGCACACTGGTAAACGTAAACGCAGTGGCTAAGGCACGAACGTATTGGCTAAGGCAATTTCAACGCTATGGCTAAGAAAGAAAATGGCGGACAATGATACACATGTGCAGGTTTGTTGTTGTTTTACACTTTCATTTTCCGGTTATCAATGATGACAGCTACTGGCTTGGCGGCGCGGGACCCACAAATGAGTCACAAACCTACGTTCGATGGTCAGATGTCGCCAGCTGCAGCCAGTAAAAGTGTAACCTCGACAAAGTGGAGACAATGAACCACGAAATCTCATGATTTTTCACGAAATACTGGTTTTCTATGATATCGTACGCTGTCTTGTAGTTTATACACATGCAAATGATAAATCGGACGCATTTGAACACGATTCGTGAAAAAAATGAAATTGAAGGAGCCTCAGCCTGTCACAATACTTGAAGTTTCATTACAACGCTACTGGCTAAGGAACTGGAAACAACGTAGTGGCTAAGACCCCAGAGTTTCTCGGTGGGGAAAATGTTATAGTATGGTAGTAAGACTCGTAAGTGTCTTTCTCAAAGTAGGTTTTGAGGTCTAAATTATTGTTCAAACATGGTCTAGAGCTGCGTTAATGAAACTTCAAGTATTGTGACAGGCTGAGGCTCCTTCAATTTCATTTTTTTCACGAATCGTGTTCAAATGCGTCCGATTTATCATTTGCATGTGTATAAACTACAAGACAGCGTACGATATCATAGAAAAACAGTATTTCGTGAAAAATCATGAGATTTCGTGGTTCATTGTCTCCACTTTGTCGAGGTTACACTTTTACTGGCTGCAGCTGGCGACATCTGACCATCGAACGTAGGTTTGTGACTCATTTGTGGGTCCCGCGCCGCCAAGCCAGTAGCTGTCATCATTGATAACCGGAAAATGAAAGTGTAAAACAACAACAAACCTGCACATGTGTATCATTGTCCGCCATTTTCTTTCTTAGCCATAGCGTTGAAATTGCCTTAGCCAATACGTTCGTGCCTTAGCCACTGCGTTTACGTTTACCAGTGTGATTGTGCCAATTTCTAGCAGTCGCCTACAGCATGCTAAAGGTTAAGAAGTAGAGGAATTGTCCTATATGTCAAACAAAGATACAGATCAGCTGTGCAGTGATCTGCATTGTTGTATTTGCAAATGTAAAAAGCAGATTTTTTCGTGATGTGTGTCATGATACAGCAACTTCCTTGAAATGAGCCGCATCGTGAGAAAACCGGATTTTTGCCTAGGCAAAAACAAAGGCGCAGATCAGCTGTGCAGTAACTGCGAAGCTGATCAGCGCCTTTGTTTTCACTACTCGGATAGTACAATTCCTCTTCTTCCTAAATCTGAATTTTCAAGGTTCTAGTCAACTTCTGAGACTGTACATGCCAGTTTGTGTCAGACCTGGTCAGAAACCTCGAAGACCCGTTTTCTCGCGTCGCGGCTCAAATGCTTTTTGTAAATTTCTCTCTGTTCAGACAAAATAATTACATTTTTACAATGGATTGAAACCTTATCCTCGTAAAAGTGCTAAATGCTTGGGTTTCAGATAATTAAAATTCTAGTAGAGAGAATTAAATTTTCTAGATCTGTTTCTCAATGTCTAGTTGATAGATGAATAATAAAAAAAATGAGCCGTCTCGTGGGAAAACCAACAATGTGGTTTCCAAACAGGCCTGACACAAATCAGGCTGTACAGTCATAGAAAAGAGCTAGAAGCTTGAAATTTTGGAGTTAAGTACAGGAGGAATTGTACTACCCAAGTAGTGAAAACAAAGGCGCTGATCAGCTTCGCGGTTACCGCGAAGCTGATCTGCGCCTTTGTTTTTGCCTATGCAGATTGTTGGTTTTCCCATGAGGCGGCTCATTTCTCAACACTTGAGGCAATTGATGAAAAAATGCATGAAGTCCTGAATTTATTTGGTGACGGCCAATAATGGAACTCAGATTTTGCTTCTGTAAGTTGCTTCCAACCCATTGGGATTGCTGAATATGGATGGGCTGCTTGTGCCTCCAAAAACTAATAACCTACTGACTGACCATTTGATTACTGGTTGACAGTAAGTTGAACATTTCCAGGAAAAATTGTTTAGTTATAACATTCATACATATAAATCTTCCCAGCAGGCACATGACATCAGAATAAAGTCAGTGTCATATTGATGTCGATGCAATGTCATGACGTGGCATCGACGCTGATATGACATCATTTTGACTTCATGGGTTAGTTGTGATGGTTGATGGTGATACATATTTAAGCACCTTATAATGACATCCCAATGTTGAGTTGAAGTCCCACATATTTAAGCACCTTATAATGACATCCCAATGTTGAGTAGAAGTCCCACATATTCAAGCACCTTATAATGACATCCCAATGTTGAGTAGAAGTCCCACATATTTAAGCACCTTATAATGACATCCCAATGTTGAGTAGAAGTCCCACATATTTAAGCACCTTATAATGACATCCCAATGTTGAGTAGAAGTCCCACATACATGTATTTAAGCACCTTATAATGACATCCCAATGTTGAGTAGAAGTCCCACATATTTAATCACCTTATAATGACATCCCAATGTTGAGTAGAAGTCCCACATATTTAAGCACCTTATAATGACATCCCAATGTTGAGTAGAAGTCCCAAATATTTAAGCACCTTATAATGACATCCCAATGTTGAGTAGAAGTCCCACATATTTAAGCACCTTATTATGACATCCCAATGTTGAGTAGAAGTCCCACATATTTAAGCACCTTATAATGACATCCCAATGTTGAGTAGAAGTCCCACATATTTAAGCACCTTATAATGACATCCCAAATGTTGAGTAGAAGTCCCACATAGTTAAGCACCTTATTATGACATCCCAATGTTGAGTAAAAGTCCCACATATTTAAGCACCTTATTATGACATCCCAATGTTGAGTAGAAGTCCCATAAAATGGAGGCAGCATCTGGACATAGCTGTTGACTGTGATGTTGTTGCAAATCAAACAAAAATCAGAACTTCTTCAGCTACAGGATACCTGTTTTAAGATGAGGCTTTACAATATGTTTCAGAGTACAGGATGCTGAGGCATGTTTTATATCAACCACCACTCATATGGATAATAAAGATGCTGCAGTAAGTCCTGTCCGTCTGTCTGTCTGTCTGTCTGTCTGTCTGTCTGTCTGTCTGTCTGTCTGTCTGTCTCTGTGTGTGTGTCTGTCTGTGCATGTGACTGTCTTGTTTGTATGCCTGTCTATGTGTGTATGTCTGTCTGTCTGTGTTTGTATATGTCTGTTTGTGTGTCTGTATGTCTCTCTCTCTCTCTCTCTCTCTCTCTCTCTCTCTCTCTGTGTGTGTGGATGGGTGTTTGTGAGTGTGTGGGCGTGTGTGTGTGTGTGGGTGTCTGTCTGTGTGTCTGTCTGTTTGCGTGTGTGTGTATATGTGTCTTTTATCTGTGGGTTCTGTCTGTCTGCCTGACTGTCAGTTGAATGGTCAGTGTCTGTCTAAAGATATTTGCTCCAACTTGCAGTGACATTTTGGGAGTTCAAAAACAGCACATGTAATTAAGTTCTGCCTTGTGATTGTGCTATTTAACTGATACATAAAAGTCTGAGAACTAAAAGTACAAATATACTTTTACAGACAATAAAACCTGATATAAATGGCATACAGAAACAGAGCAGCTTATAATTTGAGCTTTGTCTTTAACTTTTGAAACCCCACTGGTAAAGCAAAACATGTAGAATGGGTGTTCATTTCAATTGCCATGCTGAATTGGTTCTATTGAGATATGAGCCGCCTCGTTGGAAAACCAACAATCTGCATAGGCGAAAACAAAGACGCAGATCAGCTTCGCGGTAACCGCGAAGCTGATCAGCGCCTTTGTTTTCGCTACTCGGATAGTAAAATTCCTCTTCTACTTAAATCCGAAGTTTCAAGCTTCTAGTGAAGTCTGAACTAATGTATACACCCTTGTGCACATCATGTGCTCGCCATGTGCACTATGCGTGAGCTTGATCTGAGCCATGAGTTGCACCTGATGTTCATTTCAAGTGCACTCCAAGTTCTGGCACCTCAATACCCCTACCTGTACCTGTAGTTCACTTTTGCTGGTGTTTGATGATATCACTTACCTGTATTTGCTGTATCAGCAGTATAATGAAATGGTTTTGATAAAAATAAAAGTTTGCGTTATTTTAAGCTTGTCTTATTTTAATTTTTCAAGTATTATAATCTCCTCTAATTTAATGTTCCTTTGGGGAAAATAAGCAATTTACATATATGTTTTCCTTTCTCTATGTTTTTGTTCCTATTTCTGTTTTATTAGATCTAATCTTCTGTATTCTTTATTACTTTCTTTCTTTTTTAATCTCTTTTTTCTTTCTCTCGGCTTTGCAAAATTGTTTCAAATTTATAATCCTATTCCGCAAGGTTTAAACAAAGGAATGCATGTAAATGTCTATATACCCTAAATTTTATGATATTGTTTTCAGAACATAAACCAATATTTATTTATTTATTTTTGCATTTATTTATTTTATTTTATTTATTTATTTATTTATTTATTTATTTATTTATTTATTTATTTATTTATTTATTTATTTATTTATTTATTTATTTATTTATTTATTTATTTATTTATTTGAATCGATTGAAATCAGAGGACTGCAATGGAGGTAAAAAACCAGTCAACGGTTGTCAAGCGAACAGAATCATAAATCATTAATTTCCGTAAGCCTTCTTTTGAATAAGTTTAAGATTGATCAAGTATACTCAATATCTTATCCAGGACAAATTTGTTCAATAGAATTAAAGAAGCTCAAACTTCGAGGTTTATGGTCCTTTAATCCATTTTATAACCTGTCATAAAATATGAGCAATAACTCATCTATAATTATTCATCTCTACTGTACAACAATACATTTGTTTTTACCTGAGACTGGTTCAGTAATTAATTGAATGGTTCTCAGGTAAATGTTGACTGGTTATTTAGGCAGGTAACTAAAAGATTTTCTTGCTGGGAAGAGATTAAAGCATAAGATTAAAGTAAAAGACTAAAGCAAAAGATTAAAGTAAACAAACATTGAAAATGAAATAAAGTTTCTAATTATATTTATTATTTAATGATTTAGGAAAATGTAAAATAATTTATATCAAGTTAATAAAATTGAACAACATTCGAACATTGTATACAATATGCGTATCTGAGGTAAAAAGTAACCAAACATTCTCTAATCATGACCAAACCAATTAATTTGTCTATTGAAACCAATTATGAAGTGTGCATGATATTAACAAGGTGAGATCAGACATGTTAATCATAATGAAAATTCATATGTTTTACCTGGGACTGGTTCAGTAAATTATAAATTGAATGGTTCTCAGGTGAATGTTGACTGGTTATTTAGACAGGTAAATGAAAGATTTTCTTGTTGGAAAGCATGATAGTTTTCAGGGAGCAGGTGAAGAAAATTCGACAAAATAAGAAACTTGACAAAGGTTCACCAGTTACAATTCATTCATTCATTCATTCATTCATTCATTCATTCATTCATTCATTCATTCATTCATTCATTCATTCATTCATTCATTCAAAAGATAAACTATGAAACTATAAAATAGTGTTTAAATATATTTATTATGTATTGTTTAAGGAAAATGTCATTTGTCTATTGGAACCATTTATGAAGTGTTTCTGATATAACAAGGTGAGTTAAGACATGTCAAAAACTTGACAAAAGTTCACCAGTAATAATCCATCCATCCATCCATCCATTCATTCATTCATTCAAAAAATAAAAGTTGAAAATAAAATAAAGTTCTAATCATTCTTATTATTTATTGTATAAGGAAAATGTAAAAAAAAATATATCAAGTTAATAGCATTTAACATCCTTTGAGCATTCTATACAATATACGTATCTCAGGTAAAAAGAAACCAAACATTCTCAAATCATAACCAAACCGATTAATTTGTCTATTGAAATCAATTATGAAGTGTGCCTGATATTAACAAGGTGAGATGAGACATGTTAATCATTCTATTAGTCACTGAGCACTTTGATTGGAAAATAAACAGACAGGATGGTACAGGTATATCTGTGTGACATTATATACTCCTGTCATGTCTTGAAACACAATGCCGTGTTTGTTTATTTATTTATTTATTTATTTATTTATTTATTTATTTATTTATTTATTTATTTATTTATTTATTTATTTATTTATTTATTTATTTATTTATTTATTTATTTATTTATTTATTTATTTATTTATTTATTTATTTATTTATTTATTTATTTATTTATTTATTTATTTATTTATTTATTTATTTATTTATTTATTTATTTATTTATTTTATAAAGTTACTAAGTTTGGGTGCATGAATAAGAAAGGAAAATGATAAAGTATCCCGTATAAAACCTGATGGAAGCCTCATTCAACCCATGTATTACATCATTTAGCAAGAAAGAGAGAGAGAGAGAGAGAGAGAGAGAGAGAGAGAGATGATCTCTTTAATTTCCGTTAATCTTCTTTTGAACAAATTTAAGATCAATCAAGAATCCTCAATATTTTATCCAGGACAAATTTGTTCATTTTGTTCAATAGAATTAAAGAAGCTCAAACTTCATGGTACATGTATATGGTCTTTTAATCCACACTATAACCTGTCATAAAATATGAGCAATAACTCATCAAAAATCATTTTCCAATGGACGCATATCTATTGTAAAATACTAATACAAATACAAGAGCTTTTGGTTTTACCTGGGACTGGTTCAGTTAATATTAGAATGGTTCTCGGGTAAATGTTGACTGGGTATCTAGACAGGTAAATATGTGAAATTCAGATATATCATATTATTTAAACATGCACAACTATGGCGAAAACACATGTAGCTTGCTTACAGTGCAACTTGTGCGCTCATTTATTTTGTATACCTGTGTGACATAATATACTCCTGGCATGTCTTGAAAAACAATGTCATGTTATTTATTTATTTATTTATTTATTTATTTATTTATTTATTTATTTATTTATTTATTTATTTATTTATTTATTTATTTATTTATTTATTTATTTTAATTTACATAGTTGCTAAGTTTGAGTGCATGAATAAGAAAGAAAAATAATAAAGGAAAATTATAAAGTATCCCGTATAGAACCTGAAGGAAGTCTCATTCAAACCATGTATTACAACATTTTAGCAAGAGAGAGAGAGAGAGAGAGAGAGAGAGAGAGAGAGAGAGAGAGAGAGAGAGAGAGAGAGAGATGATCTCTTTAATTTCCGTTAGCCTTCTTTTGAACAAATTTAAGATCGTTCAAGTATCCTCAATATTTTATCCAGGACAAATTTGTTCATTTTGTTCAATAAAATTAAAGAAGCTCAGACTTCATGGTTTATGGTCCTTTAATCCATTTATCACCTGTCATCAAATTTGAGCAATAACTCACCAGTGGGAGTGTGTCAATAATACAATTGAAGAGAGCTTTTGGTTTTACGTGGGACTGGTAAAGTAAATATTCGAATGGTTCTCATGTAAATGTTGACTATTTATCTAGACAGGTAACTGTGTGAAATTCAGATATATCATATGATTTTAAAAATGCACAACAGCTATGATGAAAACACATGTAGCTTGCTTACAGTGCAACTTGTGCGCTCATTTATTTTGTTCAAGAAACAAGAAGCAGTTTGCTCATGACACAGCTCAAACGGTATGTAAGGCCAATTCCCGCATCGCTCATGGAATATCTTGCTTTCACACAGCCTGCTTTGAGACTATTGTTTAATATAGATACTTTGTTTCTCATAAACTTACAAAACAAATCAGCATTATTTTGTTCAGTTAAATTATTTCATTTTCCAATTACATGCATTGGTTTGATTGTCACACAGATGCATCCTATGATAATTACCTGTAAAATTGAAATGACACCTGAGCTAACAGCAAGTGCACTTTTGGCTCAGATAGGTATCGTGCACCTGGAGTTCTAGGTAAGTGCACTTGACTCTCAGATCTTGTGCAAAGTAATGTGCACCTGAAGTTCAGAGAATGTGCTCACCATGTGCACTTTCTGTATACTTTAGTTCAGACCTTACTGTAGCTCTTTTCTGTGCTTGTACAGGCTGGTTTGTGTCAGACCTGTTCGGAAACCACATTGTTGGTTTTCCCACGAGGCGGCTCATATGTGTACAGTCTATAATTCATGTTTTTATGGAAAAAATGAAAAAATCGTTCCTGATTATTTCTCTTCTTACCTGAGTATCAACCTCACTGTTAATGTCTTTGCTTTATTGATTTCGTGGCAGTCTATTGGATTCTGTCAAGTTATCGCCATTGTAATCAAATGACCTTTCACAAAACCTAATGGAAATCACAATATTTTGTCAAGAAGCTAAATCATAGCATTTTATCAGATTGGTCGAATAAGCCTGAATGTAATTACGGCATCACGCAAACATATACGTGGAACGAAAACCACTTCTAACCCCACTTTTGTATAGTAAACTGGGGTATACAGGGTTAAACTTATTTTTGCTCCAAAACATAGATTGCATGTACTCGCTAGAATCCTCTTGATGAGGCGGTTATAAAGTGTACCCTCAATAATGTTTTGAGCATAAATGTCAAAATTTTTCTAACGAAACTTTCAATTTTTACAACTGAAAAAATGAGCGACCTCGTGAGAAAACCAACAATCTGCATATGCGAAAACAAAGATACAGATCATCTTCGCGGTAACCGCGAAGCTGATCAGCGCCTTTGTTTTCGCTACATGGATAGTACACTTCCTCTTCTTCTAAAATCTGAAATTTTAAGCTTCTAGCCTGCTTCTGTGACTGTGCAGCCTGATTTGTGTCAGACCTGTTTGGAAACTACATTGTTGGTTTTCCCACGAGGTGGCTCAAATCTCTCTAATATTACATACGCAAGTTTTTGGAAAACACTTTCTACCATAGGTCAGCAAAAACTTTTTTGATTTGTTACTCATTTGCTTATTTCTGTCAGATGTAGAGACACTAGCCTTGTAAACAGGGTTTATTGAGTGGGATGTTCCTATTTTGCCTATTCCCATTTCGCCTAACATTTGTACCTATTTGCCTACTTTCCTTTCTTGGTAGTGGCGGGTATCAGCTGCCCAGCTAAGGTTGTTGATTTTCAGGCTCTTCACTATAAACAATTCGCAGATGAACCTTCAGAAACGTGAGCTTTCTGTGTAATTTAAGTAACACATAGCATGTTTCTGAAACTAAAAGGTTCTGATTACTTCCCTGCCTGATGCCCCTAAAAATGAAAGTGGACTAACCCAAATGATAATTATGGGCAAGTCCATACATCATAAATGGGTTAATTGTACCTAGTGAGTTCTGATTACTTCCCTGCCTGATGCCCCTAAAAATGAAAGTGGACTTGATGGGCAAGTCCATACATCATAAATGGGTTAACTATACCTTTGCTGCAAGCATAGGGACAAAAACATGTTTTCAAGACACATTAACTCCATACAGTACTGGTTAAACCCAGTGAGAGTTGGCTTTGTCCCGACATGACTGAAAAATTGTTGACTGGGACGTTAAGCCTCAATACAAACTAACAAAAACATGTTTTTCCTGGCCTGGAGAAAGGATTGACAGATAGATCGCTAAGCTCTATTTGAGCCCCGACGCGAGAAAACCGGTCTTTGGGGTTTCCGACTAGGTGCGACACATATCGGCCTACACAGTCACAGAAGCAGGCTAGGGGCTTGTAATTTTGGCTATTAGTAGAAGAGGAATTGTACTATCCGAGTAGCGAAAACAAAGGCGCTGATCAGCTGTGCAGTTACTGCTGATCTGCGCCTTTGTTTTCGCATATGCAAAAATCCGGTTTTCTCATGATGCGGCTCATTTGATTAGTGTGAGGATAATTTTTTCTTGAAGCAATTTCTTTGGCATATAAAGTACATTATTTCTATGGTTTCTTGACCTAAGTTCAATATTGGACCTATCTGGGCCATTACATGATAAATCAAACAAAATTTTCTGAGACAAGCAAAACAAGCAAGCAGAGGTAGTAACTCATGAAAAATTCATGAAATTTAGAGTACCCTGTTTGCTTGTTTTTTTGTTTGTTTTTTCTCAGCCAATTGAGCATAAAAATGTAAAAACAATTCCATAGCTTGAAATCTGCAGTCTGTTCAATCTACTCTGTTATAATATCTTGTTACAATACCAAATTATGGTGCATATTGAAGACATTGCTGGATTAGGAAAGAAGGAATAATGGCAGCAGATTTTTAGTCCAAAAGGAATGGTTTGACACTCTAGAAAACAAGAGAGTGTGGTGGCCTCATGTTAGAGTGTCAGACAGAATGGTTTGACACTCTAGAAAACAAGAGAGTGTGGTGGCCTCATGTTAGAGTGTCAGACGGAATGGTTTGACACTCTAGAAAACAAGAGAGTGTGGTGGCCTCATGTTAGAGTGTCAGACGGAATGGTTTGACACTCTAGAAAACAAGAGAGTGTGGTGGCCTCTTGTTAGAGTGTCAGACTCTATATTGAGAGGAGCTGTGTTGTGTTGTGTCCTTTAGCAGGGTTGGGATGTTGAACTGCAAAGAAAGGAACCCTGGAAAACAGTCTAATGGACACAGAAAATAATAACTGATTACAAAATAATGTTGTTTCTTTTGTTTAGGATCAACACACTATATTGAGGTCCTGGGCTATCAAAGATTTTGCCCCAGAATGCCCACAATATGTCCAGATATTCAGACCTGAAAATAAATTCCATGTCAAGTTTGCAGGTAATTTAAACATACAGAATATTTTAATTATTGTAAGATTTTATTAATTGGCTCTTATGAATTTACCAGGTTTAATTAGAAAATATAAAATTTAAATTTGTAGGCTTTTATGTGAGCTGAATTTGATGTTTCTTATTATTAAAGCAGATTTAATCATTTTATCTATGATCAAACTCGCTTGAAAGACACCTACTTCATTCACCCATGAATTTGATCAATGAAATCTGTTTTCTTTTAGAGCATGTTGTTTGTGAAGATGAGTTTAAGTATGCTTTACTGGCCAATAACTGCCTTGTTCCTGCTACATCAACTCTTGTAACACTGTTACTGCACACATCTAGGGGACAGTAAGTATATTTATGTCCCCCCAACCGAAGGTGGGGGACATATTGTTTTTGGTGCGGATCCCGTCGGCGTCGGCGGCCGTGTCCGCATCCGCGTCGGCGTCCACGTAGCTTCTTTCCGACGCGATATCTTTTGAACCAGTGGATGGATTTTGACCAAACTTGCATAGATACATGGTTGGGAGGGGGAAAGAATTGATTAGATTTTGGTGACCTTGACCTCATTTTCAAGGTCACCAGCCCATGAAAACTGATCAAATTAGGTTTTCCGACGCAATATCTTCTGAACAAATTAATGGATTTTGACCAAACTTGCACAAGAGCATTGGTGACCTTGACCTAATTTTCAAGGTCACGAGTCCATAAAAAATGTTGAAATTAGTCTTTCCAACGCAATATCTTGTAAACCAATTGATGGATTTTGACCAAACTTGCACAGAAGCATTTTTGGGAGGAGGCTCATAGAGGAGACGGTGGGTAGGGAAATTTTTCGTTTCGCACAACACCCTCCACATACTAGGTTTGATACTATGGGTGGCTTCTTTGATCAATATAAAGAGCTTCTAGGCACGTTGTCGCCCTGTGATATGGTGCATTTGTCCTCCAGAAGCCGTTACGTATGTTACCCATTCAAACTAGAAATGTGCTCTAAGTTTGTAAAATACACTATGAATCTCTAATCTAAATACCAAACCTAAATGTATCAATATCATCTGATGAAAGAATGTTACGGACACATATATTGATATATTTAATCATTTTCATGCATCGATGGTGTTACGTATATTACATTCTCGAAACAGCCTTTGTAAATGTTAATTACAGAACAGTAAGCTATTTTAATATACTTCTCTTTGCCAATTTCACTTTTAATACACTACGGGTGGCTTTGTTTGTCAATATAAAGATTTTCTATGCACGTTGTCGCCCAATGGTATGGTGCATTTGCCCTCCAGAAGCCGTTACGCACGTCGTATGTTACCCATTCAAAACAGAAATATACTCTCAGTTTGAAAAATGCACTATGAATCTCTAAAATAAATTCCTAACCTAAATATATTAATGTTATCTGATGAAAGAATGTTACTGGCACATATGTTGATACTTTTAATCACATATATGTATCGACGGTGTTACGTATGTTACATTTTCGAAACAGACTGTTCAGAGTTTAATTACAGAACAGTAAGCTATTTTAATATACTTTTCTTTGCACATTTATATGTTAGATACATGTACACTGGTCTAAAAGACACTTATTCCTTTTCTTTTACAAACCTGAAAAAAAAAAACTAATCATCATGTCATTCCTTAGTCGAAAGTTATTGCATATAGTCCACAGTAACTCACTTCAGATTATGAAAGAATAAAGTGTTCAAAGTCAACTATGAACAGACAAGTTTGAAGAAAAGAAGAAAAAAGTATATCATCTTGTTGTAGATCAATAACATATATGCCTTCTTTAATTTGAATGCTCACTGCTTTGCCAGAAATGTGTACTTTCGATTGGTAAATATGGTAACGTATGTAACACATAATTATTGAATATAAAAAAATCAGTTTTAATGATTTTAATGCCGATAAAATGCTCATCGCTGTATGTAATTATGATTTAGCACTAATTTAGAAATCATATAAGATATAGCAAATATTCAAGAGTGTAATCCGGTTGTCAGTGAACTTAAAACGCGCACACCTAAACCACAAAATCCCAAAGCATGTTTTACACAATTGTAAGTATCCAGTGTTATGAAATGACATTATCAACACCGTCGGTCACTATTTCTTAAGTTACTTTTCACAAAGCTTGCCAATATTAGTAAGCAAATATCAATGCGGGTGACGAGCGATTTAATGGTAACGTATGTAACATATTTTCACTTAAAATTTTATGTGTTTAAACCTAAGGAAAACAAATAGTAGTAAGAGATAATAATCGTCACCTTAAGATTGTTTTCCGATTTCCGGATTATGAAGTGAATCGCCGGCCATACAAAAGCACAACTCTGCGCATGCTAGTTCATTTTGTCTAGGTTCGGGGCACATGTGAGACAAGCCAAGTTCTGCTTGCGCGTGTGCCAGGTGTTTTTTTTTCTCGGGGGTCTCCCGTTTTCGCCTCACCTACCGGTTGGCCCGTCTCATATGAGCTGAAACAATATTGAAAGGGACGTTAAACGGAACAAAAAGTGTTCAGTCCTTGGTCATGAGCACTGCTTCAATATAAGTACCATTGCCTGATGCGGTTGTTTTGTTTGATTTTGAGTTGATGCTTAACAGCCTAGTCAACAACTATTGTCATATTGAGACGTTGACTCCATTTTATGAGACTTTTGCCGAAAATCGGATGCTATGATATCCAAACAATGCTTTAAATATAACCACCCAAGTAAGCCACTACAGCTTGTACGTATGGATGGTTTGATTTTAAAACACTTTTCCTGGTCAGGCTCAGACCTGAGCGGTTAACCAGTAATAAGATGGTCAGTAAGTAGAGTATAAGCTATGCCTGGAGGCAAAAGAAGCCCACCTTATTCTTAAAGACCTGATGAGCGGGGCCCATATTCCCACCCGACCAACCTTCTGAGGGATTCTGCTTAGGCTGATACGGTTGAGCTTTTCTGCTAAGGCTGAAAACATGTTTTTGAAGTTTTCATGTTATAAATGTGTCATCAAACGATCATGTTTTGGTGGTACATTTTCATTTGTGTAGCGCTAATGGCAACAGAACAAGTAACGGACACTATTTACACTTGAACCAGATTGCCCAGCAGATGAACAGAATCGGCAAATGGTTTTTCGTACACCTTCTTATGTGCTGTGGGGAGTGTTATCGTCTGTTTGCACAAGGAAGCTTGTGATTGATCGCTTTTCTCAGCAACATTCCAAGCTTTCGTTTTACCAATGCCACTGGTGGGGTCTCACCTAAACTGCCTTTATGTATAGTCATAACTTCTATTTTCTTGAAGATATGGAATGGTCGAGAGTCTCACTAGGACATCAAGGCTTGCTAAAACGACAGACTACTGGTATCGTGCTTTTTCAGGATTTCCAGCGTGGAACCATAATGTATTGCAATCGTTTGGCTAAAATAGACAGCAGCATAAAACCAAGACATCTGATTCAGATGATTGTACCGTCAGAAGCATCGTGGTTGTTATGAAAATCCGCGTATCTGTGTCTTCATTGTCTAAAGTGCAGTTACGTCATCCCTGGCAAGAAAGCATTTTCGTTATCTGTAAAAACGCATACACGTTGTTTGCACATCCTGTTCAATGTCCGGATTTCACACCGAGGGCCCTCAAGAAATTCACTTTTGTGTTATTACTGCTTTACATTGGATTTTGCCACTCCCGGGGAACTGGTGTCGCAGTGCTAGATAATGTCCTTCTATCTGATGGATTTACTCTACAGGTATATACTGTATCAAACACTACTTCAAATCAATAGTTTGAAAGGCGCACACAAGCTGTAAGGAATACCACATATAGTATAAAATAAATGGGTCCAGGTGTTTGAGGATAATATACGCATCTAGTTGGATGCGACTGTCAGTGTGATATTTGCGAAGTCTTTGTCTTCCTAAGTCATTAAGTTCGCACATGTGAAAGATTCATCGTGAATCGTGGATCTTGTTCAAGGACACAACATGGCACCGAAGAGGTCGAACAATACAAACTCGCAATCAGGAGCGGATGCTTTAACAATAGGTCACCAACTCATAATATATACCTTACAGTGCCCTATATGAAAAAGGTGTCACATACTTTACCATGATCATACTGACAAGTCACCAGTGGGTCAAAATATTCCAAACACCTTACTGTGTTCTATGCGAAAACCTTTGCAGATAGTTATGTGAGACCACTTTCACGTGAGCCGCAGTGTGCGAAAACCCCTCTTCCGACAATATTCCTTCTACACAGTTACAGAATTTAGACGCTTGAAATTACGGATTTAAGAAGTTTGAATTATCTGTGTACAGTAAAAAAGTGTGCTGATCAGCTGTGCAGTAACTGCATCTTTGTTTTCATATAGGAAGAATCTGGTTTTCGAATGAAGCGGCTCACTATATATAAAAATTTACCAAAATGAAATCCACCCATGTTTGAACATTAAGGTGTTACATACGTTACCATGAGCATACTTGCAAGTCAAAAGCTGTGTATTTTAGCACACTTAACATGTATTTATCATAGGGTGTATAAAATAGAACTAAATAATTTACACAAACATATAACAGTTATTCACTTTGATATTTTTGTTGAAACGCCTACTTTTCAAATGTTACAGCATACGGCGGTACCCTTAGGAAATGTTAAATTATTTAAATAAAATAAATTAAATATTTAGTATAAATATATGATTTTGTGTAATAGCCAAGTTGAACTATTGGTCAGTAAGAAAGGACCTATCGGTTTTGGAATATAAAGAAAGAAATGTCAAAAACAAAACCGTTTTGGAACCCAAACCCCTATTTTCACGCCATAGATGTAGAAGTAACGTTTGTAACACCGTATAATGTCTAATTTCAACTTTTAAAGATCATGAAGCATGTCCGTTAAATTGTTCTAGTACGTGACATAATTAGTGTTGTTGCATGATTAAAGTGGGTGGAGCATAGCAGGTTTCGGTATTTTGTTGGTACAAATATATTTTGAACATGTAACTTATGTAACGAGCTACAGAAATATTGTGCACCACTTGCCGGGGCGACAACGTGCCTAGATCTCATCTAGGATGACCAATGGACCAATTGCATACTGCAAACAAAGTATGTGGAGGGTGTTGTGCGATTTCGTTAAATACGGTAGATACAGAATCTAGCGTCTTGCCTATCAGAGTTGATAAGATTTTGGTGACCTTGACCTAATTTTCAAGGTCACGAGTCCATAAAAACTGTTGAAATTAGTCTTTCCAACGCAATATCTTGTAAACCAATCAATGGATTTTGACCAAACTTGCACAGAAGCATTGTTGGGAGGATGCTCAGAATTGATAAGATTTTGGTGACCTTGACCTAATTTTCAAGGTCACAAGTCCATAAAAAATGTTGAAATTAGTTTTTCCGATATGATATCTTGTAAACTAATTAATGGATTTTGACCAAACTTGCACAGAAGCATTGTTGCGAGAAGGCTCAGAGTTGATTAGATTTTGGTGACCTTGACTTAATTTTCAAGGTCACGAGTCCATAAAAAATGTTGAAATTAGTCTTTCCAATGCAATATCTTGTAAACCAATAGATGGATTTTGACCAAACTTGCACAGAAGCATTGATGGGAGGAGGCTCAGAGTTGGTTAGATTTTGATGACCTTGACCTAATTTTCAAGGTCACGAGTCCATAAAAACTGTTGAAATTAGTTTTTCCGATACGATATCTTGTAAACTAATTAATTGATTTTGACCAAACTTGCACAGAAGCATTGTTGGGAGGAGGCTCAGGGTTGATAAGATTTTGGTGATCTTGACCTTATTTCCAAGGTCACTAGTCAAAAAATGTTGAAATTAGTCTTTCTGACGCGATATCTTGTAAAGTAATTGATGGATTTTGACCAAACTTGCACAGAAGCATTGTTGGAAGGAGGCTCAGAGTTGATAAGATTTTGGTGACATTGACCTAATTTCCAAGGTCACTAGTTCATAGCTGTTGAAATTAGTCTTTCGGACGCAATAACTTGTAAACCAATTGATGGATTTTAACCAAACTTGCACAGAAGCATTGTTGTGAGGAGGTTCAGAGTTTATAAAAATTTGGTGATCGTGACCTAATTTTAGACAGGGTCCAAAACAAGTTTAAACTACCACACCATACAGAACAAGATGGGCATGGTGTCTTCCATAGAAAAACTTCACTACACTTCAATAACTAAACGGTTGGGGGGACATAGTTTTCCTCAGAAAACACTGTTTTAATTTATAATGATTAGTTGTGTTAGACTGGGGTTTTGGGAGGGGGCTAAAGTAAGAATGGAAGGCACAAGACTTGATACAATTAAATTTTGAAATCCCAACCCAGACACCAGGCTGGAAAGAAATGACAGTGCAAAACATTACAAAAGTATTTAAAACCGGAATGAATTGCAAGATGACTAGCTCTTTCCCAACAAGGTATCCATCCAGCAAGCATCAACCAAAAGTTACCAAACACAAAGGTAAAAAGTACAAGAGATGCAGACAGAATAAGCAGAGAACATGAAGGTAAACCACAACTGATACTGGCCAATAATAATTGCTTTGTTCCTGCAACGTCAACTCTTGTGACATTGTTGCTACATGCCTCTACAGGATGATACAAATATCTTATTATGATGGGGCTTGAATAGAAAGCAAACTTTAGCTGAACCAGTTGATTATGGCCCTTTGACATTTGAAACTAGCACAATAAATGCATTCATTAAAATATTGTTCAGCATATATAGAACACTTCTTGGTTATTTCATAAATTTTATAAAACTGCTGAAGGCTAGTTTGATAATTTTCATATAAAATGACCCCTCATATGATGATGCCAGAGGCACATAGGGGCTACCCCAACTATTCAGGTAAGGTCCTCTTAATCTTATCATTCATTCTAGGGAAGGCCAGACATCATCAGAAGACTGGCAGAGGTTGTATGGACATGGCTCTGGAAACGAGATCTACCACATCAGGCTGGGCGACAGTAAATTCTTTGGAGAATACCGGGGAAAGAGCTTCACTTATGCCTCATTTCATGCGCACAGAAAGTGAGTCAAAGCAATATGTGTTCACATGGTCAAAATATTTGAACTAATATACTGAAAAATGCAATTTGCGCAGAACTTTCGAGTTGTGGATAAAATGACCAATAGTGATTTTTAGGCCCTCGTTATCCTCAAGTCACAATGATCATAGCTGCTCCAAGGTCAGCACTCAGTTGATGGGATCATGCTTAGGGGCCAGTCGCTTAAAACTTTGTTAGCTTAACATCATCGTTAAGACAACTCATTAATTAAATGCTGACTACTAAGCAAATACTCTGTTATTTTTTGTTGATAAAATGTGAGAATCCTTTGCATTATATCAACAAAAAAATAACAGTGTATTTGTAATATTCATGTTTGAAATTTTGACCTTTCGTTTACTAACAATGTCATTAATTTTGAACAACTGGGCCCAGGAAATGGGCATGGAAAAAGTCACTTTATAATCATGAGCAAAGTAGTCATGGAAGAAAAATTACATATAGATCAAATGAGGCCCCATATAATTTTTACATAACATTAAAATTACCTAAAATTCAAGCCCCCAACCTTTACTATGGTACATCTCAGTAAGATTTAATATTGAGCTTTTTTCCTGGCTATCTCATTGCGTAGCTCAGAATTTGGCTGTGTTTGTTTTTGAAAAATTGATGTTATTGTTTCTACAGGTATGGTGTTAGTTTACTTGGTGTACAGCAATGTTTAGAAGGTGCAACCATTCAACTCAACCCCGGTCCTAGACATACCATGAAAGACTCAGATATGTGTTTCTATATGAACTTAACAAAAGAGGAAAATTCTGCATTCATTCTTGCCCACCCCAATCAAGAGGACGCCCGCATGACCATGAGTCGTCCCGCACAGGGAAATGAGCCAACTTCAAAAGTAGCAAGTGTTATTGCCAGTGTGGGTATGTTGATTCTAAAATTAAGTAATGATTTATATTTCTAGAAAGCAATGATGTCCCCTGTTCAAGTTATGAACCATTTGTATGAACCATTTGTAGAATTTCATTTTTCCACTTCTACTGCTTCAAGTAGAGAAAGTGATCAGTTATTACTAAAAAGTATAATGGACATTAAATAGAATGTTGTGGCTTAATAGCCATTGTGGTATGAGTTGCGGCTTCAAAAAAATTGAACAAAATTTTATAACATCAATTTTCATTTGACAACTTGTTAACCATAAATGTATGATGTTACAATAGCTACAAATTGAATAATTTTATCCAGGAACCCTTGCCTTAGAACTGCAGCACACTCGGATCATGAACAGTTCCTCGGACATGAAACGGTCAGGCAGTCGCCGTCAGCAACTCGAACTCCCTAAAGGTCTGACGTTACAACATCTTCAGAAACGGCCGAGTATAGCCCCAGTACCCGCAGTGGTGGAGGAGAGTAATATATCAATAACAGTGCAGGATGATGATACGGTGTCAGAAGATAGTTTCCCTTTCATGGATGATGAGGACCCAGGGTGAGATTGACATCTTGAAAATTCTTTTAAACGCTTAATCATTCGGTCATCTTCATCACTGTGTCCACTGGTTTTAGTGGTCGTTTGAGTGTGTTTTAGGTTTTTCTTGATTGGCCTGTCTCATATCAGTGAAATGATCTTGAAAGGATATAAAATTGAATAAAAAAATAAAAAAAAACAACAAACAAACAAAAATTACCATACTTTTAAAGTACAAAGTTTCCAGCTTAAATGTTCTATAACTTTGCAAGATGTAGATATTTTGGCATTTAGTACCTTGATTATTTTGGTCAGTCTTTCATAGCCTTTTTGTACAACAGTCACAAAGTTATGGAAATGTCTGCAAATGTTGCAAAACCTATCTCTAGCCCATCCCAATTCCCTGTAGGCCTAATGATACAATCATTCACTCAAATCATTTTATGATATACTTTAATATGTAACTTATTGTTTGTGATTTTAATACATGTAATTACAATGTCTGCTTGTGATCAGCTATTTAGTCATTAAATGATATTTCAGGTATGTTCGAGGTTTCCCATCTGTTACACCTTATATAGGCACCAGCCCAACATTATGTCATCTTGTCAAAGAGAAAAGACCACTGTGTTGTTTGCAGCTAGCAACTGTAAGTATTAAAACACAATTTATATATACTATTGGCATCAAGTTAAGCATATTCCACTTTCATCAGCAAATATGATGAAATCAGATGTCCGGGAATAATATGCTTCATACACCAGTCTAAGGTACATGTACTTATTTGAAGGTTGGGGGCAAATGTTTGGTTTTCAAAATGAAAATTATCAACTCGAATGAACGGCATTTTGACATGTACTACCAATAGGCGAAATGCCAAAAGTTGATGCTGTTCTAAGATAACAACATAAAGTGGGTGTAATTGTTTCAGAATTTAAAGGAATTTGTTCAATCTAAGATTTGACAGTCAAGTTTTACAGATCACGTGATCATGTAGGCAGAAAAATGAAAGTAAAAAATTACAAATTTTAATCACAATAAGTGCCATTGTTTCAAAGTTTTGTCTATGAATTTGTTTGGCTGTTTTGGCTCCCCGTACTTGGTTCAAAGTATCATTTGAAGATGGGAAAAGATGCACATTCACATTTAAAGACGATGAAAACTGTCAAAGGATTTTGCAAGCCATTACCATGAATACACCTCAAATCAAATGAGCAAAAATTCATTACTGTTTTACCCCTGTATTTATAGACATGACTATTCAACTGTGCCAGTTCCATAAACTAGAGATGCATATCTTAAAACTTTGACAGAAAACCAATGATAAAATTCCCGAGTTTCGGAGAAATACACAAGTTTGGTTATAGGGGGTGTCTAATTAGGCACAGAAATTGGTCTGTCGTGACGTCACAGAGACTAGTAGAAGTACATGGTTTTGAATTTTGGAATGTTGAATAACAATGCTTTCAAAAAGGCAATAAACAATTTTGGTAAATTTTACAGTCTGAAAAATATAGACAGAAATATGAAAATATGCTTAACTTTATGCCATTAGTATATGTGATAAAGTAAGATTTTAAGTATGTTGTAAGTATGTGGTTATTTCGATTTTATGTTACTGACCTATGTTGGATAAATGAGCTGCATCACAAGTTAACCTGTATTTGGTGTTCTGTCTCAAAAAGATCTGACTTAAAATGGACTGTACAGTCACAGAAGAACTATGTTTGTTGCTGTAGAGTCTGTTAAGTTTTGCATATGGTCAAAAACCATAAAGTAATATCTGTTAGTTTTTCAATAAAACCTATGAGAGGAAAAAAATGAGCAAAATTATCCCTTAGTTATCATCATCATTAGAAACTACATTCATCTGGTCTTTTGCACATTGCAAAAATATGCCTATGCAATATCAGATTTTTGCTATGTTGTAAAAATTGAAAACTTATTTGAAGGTGAAAAGTTTTGATATTATTCATGATCATTCATATTTTTGCTAAAAACACACATTGTGTGTACATGTTAAAACTGCCTCGCCTCTGCGAGGCAGTTCTAATGAGTACCCACAATCTATGTTTTGGATTAAAAATAAGAAAAAAGGAATACCCTGTACTCCTCAGTTTTACTATAGTGGGGTGAAGGCTCCCTTCAATTTCAGGCGTGTGAACACTGTCACCACCAAAGTGCCAAAGAATACAACTGGCCAAACCGAGGCATCATCGTGACGGCCGACTATGCCAGTAATGGACTCTACAACTTCATAGTGCCTCTCAGGTCACACGCCAGACCCAGCAATACTCTCAATCCTATTATACTCTTACTGGAGAAAAGGTATCTACATTACAAAAACTTGCCCATGCAATATACAGAGAAATTTTTAGCTGTAAAAAATGGAACATTCATCAGATTTTTAGCTCACCTGAGCCGTTAGGCTCACAAGGTGAGCTTATAGGATGGCCATGATCCGGCGTCCGTCCGTCGTCCACCATTTTCAAAGATCTTCTTCTCTGAAACCGCTTGGCCAATCAAAGCCAAATTTTATATGAAGCATCTATAGGAAGGGGGAACCAATGTGTTTATAAATAATCCAGGTCACATGACCAAGATGGCTGCCATGCCCATATATGGTAAAAACCCTTCAAAATTCTTCTTCTCTGGAACCACCGGACCGATTTCAACGAAACTTGGCATGAAGCATCGGGGACTATAGTACTACAATGTGTTTATAAATTATGACCTCTGGATGACCTTGACCTATTTTACGGCAAGGTCAACATATGTCGCCCATGCATTGAATGGGGAAAATTGTTAAAATGTCATTTGAAAGGCAAATCTTGCAGGAAATGGGCAAATGGACTGAAGGTAGGTAATTCTGAAAAATATTTGGACCCCAGGGGTTGGTCTGCCCCCACCCCAGGGCAATATACATGTAAATTACAAAAATATTCAAAGATCTTCTTCTCTGAAACCACTTGGCCAATCAAAGCCAAATTTTATAGGAAGCATCTATGGGAAGGGGGAATCAATGTGTTTATAAATAATTCAGGTCACATGACCAAGATGGACGCCATGCCCATATATGGTAAAAACCCTTTAAAATTCTTCTTCTCCTGAACCAATGGACCGATTTCAACAAAACTTGGCATGAAGCATCGGGGACTGAAGTACTACAATGTGATTATAAATTATGACCTTTGGATGACCTTGACCTATTTTACAGCAAGGTCAGCATAGGTCGCCAATCCATTTGAATGGGGAAACTTTTAAAATGTCATTTAAAGTGAAACTCTTGCAGGAAATGGGCAGTAGGACTGAATATTAAGGATTCTGAAAAAAATTGGACCCCAGGGGCTCATTTGCCCCAGCCCCGGGGCATTATACATGTTTATTACCATAATATTCAAACATCTTCTCCTCTGAAACTGCTTGGCCAATCAAAGCCAAATTTCACGTGAAACATCTATAGAATTGTGGAATCAATGTGTGTATAAATAATCAAGGTCACATGACCAAGATGGCCACCATGCCCATATATGGTATAAACCCTTCAAAAATCTTCTTCTCCGGAACCGGTGGACCAATGTCAAAGAAACTTAGCATGAAGCATCGATGACTCAAGTACTACAATGTATGTATAAATCATGACCCTGTGATGACCGTGATCTATTTTAAAGCAAAGTCAACATGGGTTGCCTATGTATTTGAATGGGTAAACTGTTAAAATGTCATTTGAAGGGAAAAACTTGTATTGATTATTCTGAAAAAAAAAATGGCCCAAGGGCTTCATCTGCCCCTATACTGGGACTATATTTTCTATATCATTCTATATACAGCAGATCTCAGGTGAGTGTTTACAGGACCATTGGTCCTCTGGTTTTGAAATATTTGTTCAAAACATTGATTGTGGGTACACGTTAGAACGGCCTCACCACGGCCTCGGTGAGGCCATTCTAACAAGTACCCACAATCTATGTTTTGTAGCAAAAAATAAAAAAAAATATATACCCCTGTATTCACCATTTTAACTATATAAAAGTGGGGTATAATGGGTATATATTACACGGACATGTTATCCTGATAGATCCTCTACACCTTTCTTGCATGAAAATTTGGTCATGAAGACATTTCTAAGGCTGTTCTCCGTCTTCCTGTGGCATTGTGTCAGTTAGTAGTGAAAGAAGTATGCATTTTAGTACTGGTTATCTGTCTCTTGGAGGCTTCCTTTCAAAAATATGATTAGAATAACTGACTTTAAGTGACAGCCTTTTCACTAACTTTTGAAGTAACAGGCTGAAAACTTCAAGTAGATGGCAAAAATAGGGTCATTTAAAAGAAATACACTGTGAATATATGAAAAGTAGGAGGCTGAACATTCATAATAGAAGGCAATTTAGCCTCCTGCCGCCTGCTAATGAGAAGGCTGAGTGATGACAGTAAAACAAACAAACGCTTGGTTTTCAATTTGAGTTGGACTGATTTATTATGTGTCTATTACTGTACGGTAAAATCATAAATTTTCATATAAAGATTTGCTCTTTTATAATACCCTAAAGCAGTTTGGTGGCAATTTTTGATAATAAAAATGCTTTTGCACATTGCATTCAACAGGGTTTCAAAGTTCTAGACGCATACAAAATCATGTTATACTTTCAGGCCAGAGAATAATTTCTTAGAAGTTATAAATAATTTCCCTATGGTGTATTGGATGCTAGGGTCCATAGACTGGTAAGATCTTTTACTTAATGTTATGTTTTGCCGATGCATTAAGAAAAAATGATTTGGTATATGGAGAACAGCAGGCAAAGTTGAACAGTTTGGATGCAGATTATTCAATGTCTATCTTTGCTGTCTTGATAGTAAAGTGTTTGGAATATTGCTTTCTTAAATATACAAAACCACCTTGCCAAAGTGTCTAGCCTCTCTCCGTCTAATTATTGTGGATGCTGTAGGTGGCATCCAGTTTTATATTAGCCATGTTTGGAACACCCAAAGAAATGAATTGTGATTGTCAGCTCATCCTATATATAACTTCATAATGATGATTCAAACAAGGTCAGAAACAAACAAAGCTGTACAGCTATGACAGATGATCAGGGGCTTGAAATCTTGGATTTCGAAAGAGGAAGAATCTCACACAGCTTAAAACACAAGATACATTCCTTTTCAGCATCGATGATTTGCTGAAAGCAGGTATCAACCTAGCAGACAATGTTGTGGTTGTGAATAAAGAGACATCCAACTCAGCAGAGGAAGAGACACTGGCAGATTGTAACACCATAGTGGCTGTACAGACAATATTCAGGTATATGAAGCAGCTCAATATGAAGAAATGAGAATCTTGCACATGCGGTGAGAAAATATCAGTGAATCCAAGGTTTTGATCATGGTTTATAGTAATTTTTATCTGACCCAGGTTGTTGGACCTTGTGACCATGTGTTTCTGTTTAACTCATTTAAGCCTGGCATCCTTTTTATGGGACATACATGTAGGCAAACAGTATAGCCCCAGATGTGACGCCGCAGAACGCAGCGTCCCATCTGGGGCTATTCTGTTTGCTTAGAGGAATTTCATAAAAAAATGGAATAAAATTTGAAAATCCTACCTGAAGCCCCTAAAAATGAAAGTGAACTCACCCAAATGATAATGACAGGAAAATCCATTCATCAAATATGGGTTAATGTTTATTGTACGGGATGTCAAGTTATTTTGTTGTTTAGCACACACATCTCAATGACCAGGGTTCCCACAGGACCGGGAAAACGTGAAAAACCCGGGAATTTCAAAATCCCGGCTCCCGGTCGGGAGAGTACGGGGAAATAGTAAAAAACGTCTCATATCCGGGAATTGTCCTGGAAAATTGTAAAATCTGGTGTACGCTAATAGTGAATCGGTAATAATAGAATGTACATACTCAGTTTTGTAAATTATTCGCTAAATTAGATGTTTTTCCGCAGGGAAAATCTGCCCATTATGAGGTGTTCCCATTGCCGATAACGTAATTTCCTGCACAGTGCTGGTTTATTCACGCGCGGCCGAGATGAACCTGAATCGAAGGGAGATAATAAAAGACAATCTCTCGGTCGATCAAGATTTCGAAGTTGAAATGCAGAAGACGTTTAAAAAATATAATTTTTGTTTCGTTTTCCTGAATATCTGTTTCTGGTAAGGTTATATTCCGTTAAACGATCTTTTATTTTTCAGGTTGCTTGTATCGTTTGTAATCAGGACTCGAAACAAGCAAAAATAACTTTTTTTTTTTTTTTTTGTATTTTTCTTTATTGTCATCTGAATCTCCCAAGTGCTTTAAGGCACAAGGCATGCACAATGCTGCGATTTTTGAGAAATCGAGAGAATCAAGGTGGTCATGACCACAGGTAGAATCTGTGAGAAAATGGGAACCAGATCATGACAACAATGGTGTCTTCATGAAAACTTGGGTCATGAAAGTGAAACTGGAAATGGTTCAAGAAAGTTGTAAGCAGTTGTTGTGTGAAAATATCGAAATAAGAGGGCGCCAAATTAAGAGTTTAAATTACACACAAAACTGGATTTAATAGCTATAATGTCTTGTAAGATTGGAATAGAAGCAATTATCGGTGTGTCATTAACTGAAATAGATTACAGAATAAGTGGACTTTGGAAGAAAGGCAGTCTTCTGTAGAAAATTGCATCAACAATAATAGTGTCTCGGAAGCTTGTAAGTATTGTAATTCTGCACTTTTGTGATCCTGGAAAAAAAAAATTAAAAACTGGAAAAAGTCCGGAATTTCTATTTAAAAAAAAGTGTGGGAACCCTGGATGACATAAAAATTATTGATTTCAAAATGGCATGCACAATAAGCATTTTTCAAGGTAAAGTTGATGAAAATCCATCCTCTCCACTAGACACATCTGCCCCAAGTGTCACTGTAATAGTGAAAGATCAGCAATTGACAGTTAGCTCATAGCAAAAGCTTAGATTTTTTCTGCAAAAATAAGTAGTAGCTCCATATTCCATGCATGAAAAACATGCAGTGTTTGTGTGTCATTGAATTACCAAGACATAGCTTTCTTTGCAGATTATTTCCAAGTGCCAATATCATAACAGAACTGGAACAGTCCTCTAATATGAGATTCATGCAATTCAGACCAAATGATGTCTACTCATACAGTCTTTCAAAGTTAGAAAAGGTAAATGAGCCGCCGCATAAGAAAACCAACAATTTGGGGTTCCGACCATGTCTGACACAAACAGGGCTGTACAGTCACAAAAGCAGGCCAGAAGCTTGAAATTTTGGATTTAAGGAAGTGTACTTTCTTGCACACCAGATAGAGAAATCCTCTGTTTTAACCCATGTGAGAAATTCTTATCTCACCCTCGTTATCTCACCCCGGTCGCACTATGCGTTCAAGTGTTCTTTTTTAACAGTGGTTGTATAGGACATCACGTAATTTCGTCGCTATGCACACACGTCACAATGACGTCAAAACGTTTTAATTCAAAATGGCGGACGCCGCGATTGTGGCATTTTTCTAGGTACATGTAAATAGTATAAAAATCAAGCTTCGCCGCATTTAGGCGTGCAAGAAAAAGAATCTTACATGCGTGTCAGGTATGGATAGACAAATCTGTCCCTCGGGTCACAATTTGGCATCACGAGGCGAGCCTTGTGATGCCAAAATGTGACCCTCGGGACAGATTTGTCTATCCATACCTGACACTCATGTAAGATTCTTATAATCCATGTAGCGAAAACAGGCGCTGATCAGCTTCGCAGTTACTGCGAAGCTGATCTGCGCCTTTGTTTTCGCCTGTGCAGATTGTTGGTTTTCCCATGTGGTGGCTCAGATAGTAAACTTACAGTGTACAGCTAGGATCTGACTTCTCTGACATGACCTTAGCTGTTTACCATGGATGCTGTGCATGAAATCAAACTTTAACTTTGACAAAACTCATGCTACTAAAAACAAATTCACTTTTGCATGTCTTTTATTTTAGTGGTTTTTATGAGAAAGAAAAAAATCTCAAGAGTAGGTAGCTTGGACAATGACAATTGAGCTGCATCGCGAGAAAACCAGATTTTTGCCTATGCGAAAACAAAGGCGTAGATCAGCTTCGCAGTACCTTAATCGCTACACGGATAGTACAATTTCTCTTCTTCTTAAATCCAAAATTTCAAGCCTCTAGCCTGCTTCTGTGACTGTACAGGTTGGTTTGTGTCAGACCTGGTCGGAACCCCGAAGACCGGTTTTCTCACGTCTTATGACACAATGCACATTATTCTGACATAAGGCATTCAGTTCTCCCAAATTAATCGTCACAAAAAACAAAGCCACAACATTTATAAGTCTTGATAATAAGTTGGGTTACAGAACTTACAGTATTTTGCTTTTGCATGTGATTTTTGGGCTTATCAGAATCAGCCAATTTCGATAATGAGTTTTCGATGAAGTAAAATAGACAATACTGTTGTGGTATGGCCCATCCCCTTTCTCATTAATGTGTTCACTGCTCTTAAAGGATCTCAGTTTTAATTTTTATTAAATGATCATTGTAATATTTCCTTTGAGCACTATTAAAATCTAAACGCCCATCTCCATGCATGATAAAATAATGCTCAGTTAAGGAAAATTGAACGTGTATTAAAGCGTGTATAGACCGTGCACGTTTTTTTTTTCTAACTGCGCTAAGCATACATTGTATCTATTTTATAATTAGGTCTTTGATAATATATAAAGGCAATTTGTCAAAGCCTGTGTACATAAGTGTTTCGATATATTGTATAAGTATGTTATTTAGAGAGAAAATTTATCATACAAGAATGTTTACATGTATTATATGTTATGCTTTGTTTTGCTGAAGAATATGTGTCATTATAGATCCCAGATGATCATAGTAGACTTTTGTCACAGATTTACCGTTAAAAATATGAATGACAGGCCTGTTCCTATTGGTCAAATACTTTTGTTTGTATAATGGTAAATCTGTGACATAAGTCTACTACAAATGTCTGGGATCTATACTACTATTTTGGTTTATTTACCCAGAAAGAGAGAGAAAGAGGGTCTAATATCTCCTACATGTTCCGACTACCATTTGCTGCAGGAAATGTGTTCAGTGCCAGCATGCTAGATACCTTACTGTATCAGGTAAAATAAGTTTTAATGAATCTTCAGATATAACTACCTAAGAAATCAAGAGAGAAGTCATCAGAGTCTGTCTGTGGGCATATAATGTTTTGCAAGACATGTTAACTGCATGGCCAAAATTTTGTGGTAGATTGTGGATGTCTTAAGCAAATATTTCGTCTCCAAAGATTGAGGAGCTTTACAGTAGACTTTGATTCTGTGTTGTAGGCATATGTGAAAGACTACCTCATTACGTTTGTGCGACTGTTGTTAGGGATAGACCAGGCTGTTGGATCAGGGCATCTATCTTGTGTAAGTACATATTTACATAAATAAATACTCTGCATTCCAATTAAAAATATTGCTTTCTTTCCCTCTGGAGAATGCAGAGGTATTGCTTTTAACTCTTATTTACATGTACTTATAAAGGTAGAAACTGGAGATATTCTAGTCATATGATATCTGAAAAGGATCTGCTGTATTTGACTTTTTAGGGAAATTCTAGGATTGAATAAGAAGTGATTTTCCAAAGTTAGTTCAAGTATTTGAAAAGAAATTCAAAGATTATTTCTAGGCGCTTCTACATGTATGAAATAGCTCTGACAACATATCTTTCACTTAAATATTGAAATGTCATTGTTAACCCAGTGGGCACATGACGTCATATCAACGTCGATGTGACGTCATGACGTCGATCTGACGTCATGTGCCTGGTGGGTATAGTACGTCATGTGCCTGGTGGGTATAGTACCATCATTTTTTCACAGATGAGAATCAAAAAAGAAGACCTGTGGATACGAACCTATGGTCGGCTGTACCAGAAACTCTGCTCAACCACCTGTGAGATCCCTATAGGTATCTACAGGACCCAGACAAAGACAGGCCGGGGATCCCCACCTGCAAACAACTCGGTAAGAGTTAATGCCCTTGCCTAGTGTGTTCTGGCTACCTTAATCTCTTTTGTATTTTAAACACCCATCAAAGCACTCTAAATTCAAATTTGCTATGACTTTAATATCTTAATACTTTAGAAATTATTGGTACACAACAAAAATGGAAGCAAGACCTCAGATAGGTTATAACCATGAAGGGCATGTCCATGAATTTCGGATATCAGACATTGTCAAAATAGTGAATATGATATGAGCCTGTGCATGAGAAAACCAACAATTTGGGTTTTTGACCAGGTCCAGCACAAACCAAGCTGTACAAGCACAGAAGCAGGCTAGAGGCTGGAAATTTTGGATTTTAGTAGAAGAGGGATTGTACTATCCGTGTAGCGAAAACAGGCGCTGATCAGCTTCGCGGTTACCGCAAAGCTGATCTGCGCCTTTGTTTTCGCCCAAGCATTTTATTGGTTTTTTTATGCAGTGGCTCATATGCAAAGTTGTACATATTGCTTGCTTTCTGCTTTAACCCTTACCACGCGTCAAAATATTTTACCAATTGGGTGCTCACCGCTGACAAAGTCGGAGCCATTTTGTGATTTTCTACTGTTTGTGTTTAAACCCATATAACTTCTTTCACAAACAAGCTACATTGAAAAACCAAATAAGAGATCAAAAGGCCATTGAATTATCTATCAAATAAACCAAAAATTATAAATGGATGTCTGTGAATAATACTTGTAGCGATGACACAACAAGTCAACTTCGCCGAAAAAAAATCAAAATTTCCTTTTCAAATCTGTTACGAAAGCTAATTTCGTACGAAAAAAGATGATGACGGGAGATAATATTTCCAATTCAATTTACCTTATTCATATCCTCTGACATCCAAAACACAAGAAATCCTTGTCAAAGTCATCATTTTGAAGTAATATTCAACTTTTTATCACCCCCGTATCGGCAATATTTCCTGTGTCCGCCATTGCAAATTCATGAATGAAATCCAAAAGGAAAGTAATATTTTATTGATTTCATTCCGCATAACAAAAAATTCCATTATATGTTCCGTATAAACTTATATGCTCAGTACAGGGCCTATTGATGAAGTCTGTATTATAAAATGGGTCCTCCCATTGTATTCCATGGTCAGACTCGATCGAAAACGAAAGTAGGGAGAAAAACGACCTCAGTTGTTTGCCGCGTTGACAGACCTTACATTCGGGTACGACTTTAGTCGTTCACCGCGCGGCAAGGGTTAAAATAGCCATAGATAAACTGCTTGTGTGTAGGCACTTTTACTGTATAACAGTCACAGTGTCCTGGCTATCATTTACATATGCACAGAAATCACTCCATATACATGTTAAGATATACCATCCTTTGTCAAATGACAAATAATGATTCTAACAAGTGTGATTTGTAGAAGCGAGTAACTCTATGTAGACACAACCACGCATATAGCAACTTAGCAATCCAGGTGTTTCAAACATCTCTAAACTAGTTGTCAAAAAGATGATATTGACATTTCCTGTCCAATATTTGTATCAACCTTGAAATGTACATCATCACCTTATATATCACTGATTGGTCACAGTAAAATCGAATTGACAAATGTTGATTTCTCTTTTCAAAAATTCCATTGGTTCTTTGAAAATAATGAAACAGATCAAGTTGATTGTTTGACAGCTTTTGGCTATTTTTGAAGAAATGAACTTTTTCTATATTTAAATCGCACCTGGATGACTGTTGTGGACTGTCAATTTCTTGTCTTTGACAACTGACTTTGAGATGTCTGAAACAAGTGAATAGCTAGGCTGGTTGGTATTTGCATGGTTGTAATTGAGCCGCGTCATGAGAAAACCGGATATTTGCCTATGCGAAAACAAAGGCGCAGATCAGCTTCGCAGTAACTGCGAAGCTGATCAGCGCCTTTGTTTTCGCTACACGGATAGTACACTTTCTCTTCTTATTAAATCCGAAATTTCAAGCTTCTATGCTGCTTCTGGGACTGTACATGTCGGTTTGTGTCAGACCTGGTTGGAAACCCCGAAGACCGGTTTTCTCGCGTCGCGGCTTAATTGACAGTGGTAGTTGTAGAACAGTAGCATAATGATTTATTGAAAGTGACAACATTTGCTAGGTTTTCATTCGTACAAAATTTGCTTCTGTAAGTTTGGAAATGTTTTGGAAAACTTTATTTTTGCTAATATTCATGAATTTGTTGCATCTTGCATTCAAAGTTCTTGTTAATAACGATTTACAATAAGCTTTATGGACTGCATGATCAATCAATTAAAATAAAAGTCTCACAAAAATTTCCAAATACAGCATTTCTTGTACTGTACATATACATGTATCTCACTATATAATCTCACTATATTTATTGTAGTTGCCAATCATGTCTTTGTTTTATTTGCTACAGAATGCTTCATTCATGTCACGAGATCAGTCAGCTTTAAATTTAGCATTTAGAAATTCAGTTGTAAGTATTCTCTTCTAAGATGCTTGTTGTTATATCTGCTTTTGCAATTCATTTGATTTTGTGACTTTTCTCTGGTCCCAGTTTCATACAAGAAATGAGTCGCCTCATGAGAAAATCAAGAATGTGGTTTTTTGAACAGGTCCGACACAAACCGAGCTGTACAAGCTCAGAAGATGGCTAGAGGCTGGAAATTTTGGTTTTAGAGAGTAGAAGAATTGTACTATCCGTGTAGTGAAAACAAAGGCGCTGGTCGGCTTTGCGATAACCGTGAAGCTGATCTTCATCTTTGTTTTTGCATATGCAGATGGTTGGTTTTCTCATGAGGCAGCTCAAATTTAGGACATACCTTTGTCATGACTCATGAACCGCCGCATGGGAAAACCAACAATCTGCATAGGCAAAAACAAAGGCACAGATCAGCTTCTCAGTAACTGGGAAACTGATCAGCGCCTTTGTTTTCGCTGCTCGGATAGTACAATATCTCTTCTACTTATCAGAAATTTCAAGCTTCTAGTTCTTTTCTGTGCTTGCACAGGTTGGTTTGTGTCGGACCTGTTAGGAAACCACATTGTTGTTTTTCCCCACGAGGCGGCTCTCATGATTTGTGGCATTAACTTTGTTTTAGACATGATTTAGGAAGTTCCTATGATTAAAATAGCTTACACGATCGATCCTCATGTTGGCACATTTATTTCATGAAGATTTGGATTATGAAATGTATACTCTTCCAGAAGAGCTGTTGTCTGTGTTGAAAATAATGCACATACATGTACTTGTAATCTGCCTCCGGGGGGCTCACATGTGCATACCATTACGAAAACATGCCCATGTGATATTCAGATTTTTGAAAATTTTTAGTAGAAAAATATAGATATTTTTTCTTATTTTTGCTCAAAACATATAATGTGGGTACACCGAGGCGGTTCTAACGAGTACCCACAATCTCTGTTTTAGAGCAAATTTAAGAAAGTTAGTATACCCCTGCATACCCCAGTTTGGCTATATAAAAGTGGGGTTCAAGGGGGTATACATTACATGGACATGTTTTCCTGATGCTTTGAATATAGGACAGTACGCCTATGATAACTGATTGTCCAGACATGACTTGAATTTTGTTTGGAGAAAAGAGCGAACAAAAGTAGCTTGATGAAACAGGGTTCTGATTTCAATTAATTTTTAGCTCGCCTGCACGAAGTGCATAGAGCTATTGTAGTCACCTCGGTCGCCCCTGTTTACGTCCGTGTCCGCGTCACACTTTCGGTTAAAGTTTTTTATGAGTCTATATCTCTTGACCATGTTGATGGATCAAGTTCATACTTTGCATGTTGCTAGATATTGGTCTGAAGTTTTACGCAGTACCATCATGACCCACTTTGGGTGACCTTGAGGTCAAGGTCACGGACTTAGAAATTTTGTGTTTTAATAAGTTTTTGGTTAAAGTTTTTGTAAGTGTATATCTCTTGACCATATTGATGGATTGAGTTGATACTTTGCATGTTGCTAGATATTGGTCTGAAGTTTTACACCGTACCATCATGACCCACCCTGGGCGACCTTGAGTTCAAGGTCACGGACTTAGAAATTTTGTGTTTAAGTTTTTGGTTAAAGTTTTTGTAAGTCTATATCTCTTGACCATATTGATGGATTGAGTTGATACTTTGCATGTTGCTAGATATTGGTCTGAAGTTTTATGCAGTACCATCATGACCCACTCTCGGTGACCTTGAGGTCAAGGTCACAGACTTAGAAATTTTGTGTTTAAGTTTTTGATTTAAGTTTTTGTAAGTCTACATCTCTTGACCATGTTGATTGATCGAGTTGATACTTTGCATGTTGGTAGATATTGGTCTGAAGTTTTATGCAGTACCATCATGACCTACCCTGGGTGACCTTGAGGTCAAGGTCACAGACTTAGAAATTTTGTGTTAAATTTTTTGGTTAAAGTCTTAATCTCTTGAACATGTTGATGGGTAAAGTTCATACTTGCATGTTGATAGATATTGGTCTCAGGTTTTATGCTGTACATCACAACTCACCTGGATGACCTTGAGGTCAGGGTCACAGACTTGGAAGTTTTGTGTTTAAGTTTTGGTTAATGTTTTTATAAGTCTATATCTCTTGAAAAAGTAGATTGATCAAGTTGATACTTTGCATTGGTCTGAAGTTTTATGTTGTACCATCCTGACCCACCTGAGTGACCTTGAGGTCAAGGTCATGGGTCATAGATTTTAACAGATGTAGTGGCAAAGCACAAGTCAGGCGAGCTACGCTGTCCTGCGACAGCTCTTATTTCATTGGAAATTAAAATAATAGAACTTATCAAAGACAAATAAAGCATGTATTTGTTTAAATTTAGATATAATTTTATCAATTTGCGATAAAGCTAAAAATTGATTGCTAAAAAATATCATCATATTAGTGGATGGAACATAAGTTTTATGGTCAAATTTTTATTCTGGCGATTTTCATTTTTGTCAGGTTATTTTATGGTAAAGAGTATCCATTGGCAGCCTGTTTACTCAATATTTGAAATAATTTTGCAAGAGAAAATATAAAATACTCTTCTGCTTCCTATTAGTGAGTTTAATAAACCATGACCTTATCTTTCATTTTCAGCGCAGGAAACAGTACCATTATTCAAAAAGGGTACTAATTAATATCAACCACAGCATAAACAAACTACTATACTGTTTATATTACATATTATTGATAGATACTAAACAATGGATGTGTATCTTTTGCAATTCTGTTAGGTGTACATTATTATGTTGTCAAATAAATAATCTCCAATCCTGTTTTTCTTAAAAATGATCACATTCCTCATAAGACATTGGATATTTTCAGGACTTGGATATTTTGAAATGTTTGTTTATGCTGTGATCTCAGTACTTCATAAGTGATTTAATATATGGGCACATTTTAACTATGCATGGGTTGCGGATCATAGTGTATAACTATGAAAGAGAATGATGTATGCATTAGCTACATTTGAGGTTGTGGTTGTACATGTATAATTCATTGTATTTGCATTTGTGCATCTTGTGCATCAGCTTTGGTCAAAGGTAGTTGAGTGAAACAGATGAAAAAGTAGGAATAGAAATCAAAGAGACTATCACATAATATAATCCCAAACCCAGACACCAGAAGTCTTTTAATAAATATTTTCATTACAAAAACTTGCCCATGCAATATACAGAGATTTTTTTTCAGTATTAAAAATTGAAAATTTCATTGGAAAAATTTGTTTAATTTTATCCTGTTTGCTCAAAACGTTGATTGTGGGTACACGTTAGAACCGCCTCGCCGAGGCGGTTCTAACGAGTACCCACAATGTATGTTTTGGATCAAAATTAAGAAAATTAAGTATACCCCAGCAAACCCCAGCTTTTCTATATAAAAGTGGGGTAAAAGGGGGTATACATTTCACGAACATTATTTTGAAATGAATATTTTAGGGAATTTTGGTAGAAAGTTGAAAAGCCTAAAAACTGAGTTTGTCAATATGGATTTTTGCCTGATAACACTTTACAACATTACTGGCTGAAACAAATGATCAAATACTTTCTTAATCTGTTTCACGAGTCAAAATGGACAAAGGGATAAAAATGTTTATTATTCTAGCAATCATGATAAAAGTTTTTGTTTTTCATATCACCACAATTGATATGCCATCACACTGGTGTTATCATTTATCATAGAAAGGTTTTAAATTTTCACCTTTTATATTTTCTATCACATTAGGCTTTGTCAGCAGTAAGTTTTTCCGAAGCACTTCAGCTATCATTTATGTTTTATTTATTTTAGCAATACTAATACTTTGCTTAAAAAGTTTCTATCTTACACGGCTACAGCTTTCTCCCTTTAACATGGTTATATGCCATTATACCATAGATTATTGTAATGCTCAGAAAAATTGCACAACTGAACTGTGTATGTGTAGCTTTATTTTGTAGATGTAGGCTGCTTGTTCATTATTTGATTCAGTAATGTATGAGCCGCATCGTGAGAAAACCGGATTTTTGCCTAGGCGAAAACAAAGGCGCAGATCAGCTTCGCGGTAACCGCGAAGCTGATCAGCGCCTTTGTTTTCGCTACTCGGATAGTACAATTCCTCTTCTACTTAAATCCGAAATTTCAAGCTTCTAGCTCTTTTCTGAGCTTGTACAGACCGGTTTATGTCGGACCTGGTCGGAAACCCCGAAGACCGGTTTTCTCGCGTCGAGGCTCGTATTATGTTTTTGGTAAGATGAGAGGTTTTGTGTAACAGCTAGTACATACTTTCAGTTTCACAACAAATGTAAGCACAGTGACAAAACAGATAAAACAGAAATGAGGACTTTATAGGAAGGAATGATTTTGCTTATCAGTTTAGAAAAACCATTATGTGTTTCAAACATATACTATATAACGTAAATGTTATGCAACAGTCTGCATGCTTAGTTTTTAACCCAATCATGGTTGATAACTATGCTGCCTTCTTTAATTGCATGTCGATGGGTCAGGCCCTCAGACTCTATGATGGCCCCAACTTAAAGCTGTTCATTGTAGTTGGTTGGGGCTGGAGCATCTTGTCTGTTACTTGGCCCATTGGGATTCAACTGGTTTTTGGAGTGGGGATTTCTTTCTGATTGCGCCATTTCCTGAGCATTGCCTACTTTTACCTTATCATAGTAATGCTGACTTTCTGAAATACTGTAACAAATATTTAAACCCCAATGGACATGTACAGAAATACAAGATCTTAGCTCGTTATCTAAACTCATAGTACTTGCACTTGTGAAAAAAGATGTCACATTCAGTTGTCTTATTTATGTTCAGTTGTTTTGCTTTGTTAGGACTTCATTCTCGATGTTTTCTTTTGTTTTGCTTAGCTTTTGTTTTGTTTTAATATGTTTTATTTGCTTTCCTTTAATGCTGTCAATGTCCTGCCGCTAGATGTATCTAAAAGATTTTATTGCTAATTTTCACCATGTAAGTTTCTGTCATGTGTTATATTGTGTCAGTACTGTATGTCTAAAGTATCATTATTCTTGAACAATACAGATTACAGTAAAGAATTGTTTGTATTTTCACAATTGTAAAATTTCTGTTGTGTCCATGTTGTATGTTACAGCAATTTTCATGTTCTATGAAAGTAACAGCTAAAATGTTATTGCCAATTTTCATGATGTAAATCTTTGTCATTTTTCCATATTGTGTGGCTGAAATACCATTTTTCTTGTTTTGTGAAATTTTCTGTCAAAAAAATACATACATGTAACTTTTTTATCATGTGAGTCTATTGTGGTATTGTGAGTCTTTTTAATATAGCAGTTCATTTGTAACATCAAATTTCCAGTTGACAATTTTGAAAAAGTAATCAAAGTAATTTGTTATCCCCTGGCCTTCACTGGGAAGTAATGGGAATTTTTAGAGTTGTCCAGCAAATTTCTGGTAAAGCCTTGCACTGCGGGAGCAGTCAGTTGGTTTTCCCCACAGCCTTCTAAAATCGTAATCTTATCTTCCCTGGCGGTTTAATCAGTCTATTCATAGTTTGCTCATATAATTTTCCATAAAACATTTCCATAAAAGGCATAATTAATATAATGTCACAAAATTAATACACTGAAAAAGAGCACCTGTATGAAAGAGAAAACCCCATATGCATATTTGAAATAAATCCCCATCTCTTCTCTACTAATTTGAGCCGCTGCATGAGAAAACAAACAATTTGCATATGCGAAAACAAAGGCGCAGACCAGCTTTGCGGTAACCGCGAAGCAGATCAGCGCCTTTGTTTTCGCTACACACATAGTACAATTCCTCTTCTTCTTGAATCCAAAATTTCAAGAATCTAGCCTGCTTCTGTGACTGTACAGGCCGGTTTGTGTCGGACCTGGTCGGAACTCCAAATTGTTGGTTTTCTCATGCACAGGCTCATTTAAGTTTTTGTTCTGTAGGTGTCACTAAACATGGTAGACAGTAGAACTGAGGAGAATGCTTCTAGTCCGACCAACCCTGAGAAACAAGAGATCAGCCAGTTAGTGAAATGTCGCATGCAGAGCCTTGGACAACCACTCACTGATTATGGTAAATACTGAAATCTTTTAGTTTTTAATAACTTAGTTATGTATTTGGCTATAATGGTTAAAAATCAAAGAATGCTTTCAGTTAAAATTATGAAACCAGTTTATTTTCAAAATAATTCCATTTGCTAGATTAATTTTGTTCTCATTTGAACTGAGCATGGTTAAAGTTTTATAACCTTTGAACCTGTTGCAAGTAGGATCAATCTCAAAGTGCATTTTTTTCATACATTGCTTTATTTCTTGTAGAAACTTATATATTGCTTTATTTCTTACTGAAATCCATATATTTTCTTCAATTTGTAGATGAAGTGAGTGATAAGAAGGACACTGTGTCCTATCCTATCATTAACCCCAGTTTTGACCTGAAACTAGAACTTGATGATATTATGTAAGTTCTTATTACTTGACATCATCACGAAAACATGTCCGTGTAATGTATACCCCCTTGAACCCCAATTTTTCATAGCAAAACTGGGATATGCAGGGGTATACCTATTTTTGGCTCACCTGAGCGGAAGGCTTACAAGGTGAGCTTATAGTATGGTAGTCGAGCCGGCGTCCGTGTGTGTGTGCATCCGTCCGTCCGTGCGTTCACACTTTCAATCTTGAATATCTCTAAGACAACAAGGTCAATCACAATCAAATTTTATCTGAAGCATCATTGAGGAGGGGGAAAAGTTGCATTAGGTTTTGGGCCAGGTCGGATCAGAACTCTGGTTTCCATGGCAACAGATAGCTCCCATTAAATTATAATGGGGAAAATGTTGTGGCCACTCTAGCAACTTCATTTTTGATTGGATCTTCTTCATTCTTGCAGGTAACAAGGACAACCATAACATCTCGGATGAGTTCGAATTTTGGCCAGGTTCGACCTCAGATTGCGGAGTTAGCTGCCCTTGAGCATCTGGAAAAATCCCCATAGACTTATAATGGGAAAATGTTGTGGCCACTCTAGCGCCATTATTTTTCAGTGGATATTCTTCATTCTTGCAGGTAACAAGAACAACTATAATGTATGGATTGGTTCGAATTTCAGCTAGATCCGACCTCTGACTGTGGAGTTAGCTGCCCTTGAGTGTTTGAAAAATTATTTTGTGTTGTGGCCAGTCTAGCGCCTTCAATTTTGATCGGATCTTCTTCATACTTGGAAGTAACAAGGATAGCCATAACATCTCAGATGAGTTCGAATTTGAGCCAGATTCGACCCTTGACTGCAGAGTTATCTGCCCTTGACTGTGCGAAAAATCAATTTTTAGTGTTGTGACCACTCTAGCACCTTCATTTTTATTCGGATCTTCTATCTTCTTTAGTCTTGGAAGTAACAAGGACATCCATAACATCTCAGATGAGTTCGAATTTCGACCAGATCTGACCTCTGACTGCGGAGTTATCTGCCCTTGAGTGTTTGAAAAATCAATATTTTGTGTTGTGGCTACTCTAGGGCCTTCAATTTTGATCTGATCTTCTGCATACTTAGAAGTAACAAGGATAGCCATAACATCTCGGATGAGTTCGAATCTCGGCCAGATCCGACCCTTGACTGCAGAGTTATCTGCCCTTGACTGTGTGAAAAATCAATATTTTGTGTTGTGGCCACTCTAGTGCCTTCATTTTTATTCGGATGTTCTTTATTCTTGGAAGTAACAAAGACATCCATAATATCTCGGATGAGTTTGAATTTCGACCAGATCCGACCTCTGACTGCAGAGTTATCTGCCCTTGAGTGTTTGAAAAATCAATTTTTTGTGTTGTGGCCACTCTAGCATCTTTGTTTTTCAGTGGATCTTCTTCATTCTTGCAGGTAACAAGGATAACTACAATATCTCGAATTGTTTCGAATTTTGACCAGATCCGACTTCTGACTGCGGAGTTATCTGCCCTTGACTTGAGTGTTTGAAAAATCAATATTTTGTGTTGTGGCCACTCTAGCATCTTTGTTTTGCAGTGGATCTTCTTCATTCTTGCAGGTATCAAGAATAACTACAATATCTTGGATGACTTCGAATTTAGGACAGATCCGACCTCTGACTGCAGAGTTAGCTGCCCTTTAGTGTTTGAAAAATCAATATTTTGTATTGTGGCCACTCTAGCGCCTTCAATTTTGATCGGATCTTATTCATTCTTGGAAGAAACAAGGATAACCATAACATCTTGGATGAGTTCGAATTTGAGCCAGATTCGACCCTGGACTGCGGAGTTAGCTGCCCTTGAATGTTTGAAAAATCAATTTTTAGTGTTGTGGCCACTCCAGCATCTTCAATTTTGATCAGATCTTAAAAAAAAAAACAAAAAAAAACAAAAAAACAACACTTTGTCCAGTGACTGTACTTGTTGACTCTCAGGTGAGCGATCGTTGCCCTTGGTCTACTTGTTCTTATTTTTGCTCCAAAACATAGATTGTGGGTACTCGTTAGAACTGCCTTGGCGAGGCGGTTCTAACGTATACCCATAATCTATGCTTTGAGCAAAAATATAAAAAAAATTTCTAGTGAAAATTTTCAATTTTTACAACTAAAGAAAAAACTGTATATTACATGGATGTGTTTTCATAATGTGTTTTGTAACCATCTCTTTGGCATTTTTAAACACTAATTGCAGGCATCAATGTTGAATACTGGTAAAAAGGTATCATTTTTAGCTCACCTTTGCCAAAAGATCTGATGTTAATTTGTCTTGTCTATAAACACAGCTTATTATTTTTAATTCATCATTTTAATAAAGCGGTTATGGAACTTAAAATAGCAAATTAATACAGAATATCAAACTCTCAGTCATCAGAAAATTTGAAAATTTTGTTTGACCCTGCTTTTGCATCAATAACAAGGTACAAAGAATGCCTTCTGCTTTCCTCTTCAGATACCTGATCAGACCCAGCTCTCTGTCACCAAAGCCCTCACCACTGATTGATGAGAGGAAGTTGTTGCAAGCTCAGCGACAGCAGTACACTCGTGGAGAGCCTACAGGGGCAGATAAATCTGAACTGGCTCAAGTGGACGCAGAGGCAAAACAGAAATCTGGAGGCAGGATTGTGAAGGATGGAAATAGCAGGGTTAGTGTCTGCAGTATTTCAATTATTCTTCTTTTAAATTTGTGCTGAGGTTATGGAAAAACACTGAGTCTTGATGTCATGATATCAAAGGTATAATACTGTAGACTTTGCTCCTGAAATCTTTTTTTATTGGTGAATTTGGTTGCCAATTCTTGCATATTTTTTCTCAAAATCAGAATTTTATTTTTTTTTCAAGGAATGTATAGATGAAAAATGCTAACAGCCAATAATTTCTGGAATAATTATAGGCAAAATAGCCATGATTCTTTGAAAATATCCTAAGTACTGTGAAAATACCATTGACACTTCTTTAGTTTTGCAGTTTATCCCATTTCCATTTTTTCAGATCCCAATTATTTACACAGATAGCGATGATGACATTGACATTACAACAGAACATGACAAAACAACGAGTGAGAATACAGAGAGAAATAAAAACATACCCACATTTGGACTTGATGTCGATAGCGAGATTAACGGAAATGATGAGACGGATATCAGTGACAGTGAGGCCTCACCTCAGGTTATCAGAGGAACTGTGGTCTGAAATTAGCTTTGTTTTGAGGAAAGAAATGTTTCCTGGGTTTCGGACCGGGTTCAACATAAATCAACATGCACAGTCACTGAAGAATGCTAGAAGTTTGAAGTTTCAGATTTATTTTATTTTTTTTTATTATTCAGTTTTACGTCCCTTTCAAGATTATTTCAGCTCATATGAGACGGGCCAATCAGTAGGTGGGCAAAAACAGGAGAACCCCGAGAAAAACCACCTGACACACCCACAAGCAGAACTTTGGCATGTCTCACATATGGCCAGAGCGGGGCTCGAACCCACACTGGACACAGCGGTGAGATGATTGAGTGATTAAGAAATAGCGCTCTTAACCGCTTGGTCACGGGGTCCGCTTCAGGTTTAAGAAGAAGAGGATTACACTATCTTTGAAGCGAAAACAAAGGGTCTGTTCAGCTGTAAAGTAACTGCACTGCTGATCTGCTTCTTTGTTTTTGCATATTTAAAAGGCAGATTTTGTCAGAGGAACTGTGATTTGAAATTATGTTGGTTTGAGAGCATTTCATGGACAGTAGAATTTATAGAGACTGTGAAACTGTGGTTATGAAAATAATGGGAAGAATAAATGAGCCGCCGCATGGAAAAACCAACAATTTGCAAAAGCGAAAACAAAGGCGCAGATCAGCTTCGCGGTAACCGTGAAGCTGATAAGCATCTTTGTTTTCCCTTCATGGATAGTACAATTCCTCTTCTTTCTAAATCCAAAATTTGTAGTCTCTAGCAATCTTCTGTGGCTGCATAGCCTGATCTGTGTCGGACCTGGTCGGAAACCCAAATTGTTGGTTTTTTCATGCAGGGGCACAAATAAAGTTTCAGTTTGTGGCACAGCAAACAATAAATTGTTGACCAAATTAGCATTGAGTGATGTAAGTTTCTTATCAGCAGAACAATTTATGAGCCTTGACGCGAGAAAACCGGTCTTCGGGGTTTCTGACCAGGTCCGACATAAATCGGCCTGTACAGTTACAGAAGCAGGCTAGAAGCTTGAAATTTTGGATTTAAGAAGAAGAGAAATTTTACTATCCGTGTAGCAAAAACAAAGGCGCTGATCAGCTTCGCGTTTACCGCGAAGCTGATCTGCGCCTTTGTTTTCGCCTAGGCAAAAATCCGGTTTTCTCACGATGCGGCTCTTATTATTCTGTTATTTTTCAATAAATTACTGCCTATTGTTGGCACTGTTTTTCCTGTTACAAAATGAAACTGTCAGTCACCTTCAATTCTAGTCCAGTGTAATTTTTATTCAGTAGCGTATTAAATACACATTTGATTAAATTTTATAATATCACCTTTGAAAGCTATGAATGCAGGAAACACTTAACACTGCTTTGAATCTAGTTCTATACTGGTTGGAAATACCATGCACTTGTTTTCATATCTAAATGCTTTTAATGTTTATGAATGTTTTGAATTTTCAGCAACTGTGATAGGATGTTCAGCATGCTGTAAATCAATTTATTTTCATAAGCTATTTATTTTCATAACTTGCAGGGAAGGGTACTTTATGAAAATAAATTGGTAAAAATATCCATGTATCCATATAATTTCTTGTTCTTGCAGCAGTCTGCAAAATAAATACATGTACCTGTACTAAGTTTTTGTATTGTTACGTACAGTATGTATTTTCTTGAATAAAATAATGTTGAAACCAAATACATGTACATTAAAAGTACTGGTGGTGAAAAATGTCAAAATGTATTTCTACATAAATAAGTTGGTTTACAGTGTGATCTCATTTTACTAAACGGGTATGATACGAGCCGTGCCATGAGAAAACCGGATTTTTGCCTTTGGGAAAACAAAGGCGCCTTTGTTTTCGCTATTCGTATAATACAATCCATCTTCTTTCTAAATCCAAAATTTCCAGCTTCTAGCCATCTTCTGTAATTGTATAGGCCTATTTGTGTTGGATCTGGTCAGAAACCCCGAAGACCAGTTTTCTCGAGCGGTGGCTCATATTAATGTTATGATGGCAATAGGTTGTGTTAACTGTCTGAAAATGTTATGTATTTATGGTAGATCATCACGAAAACATGTCCGTGTAATGTATGCCCCCTTGAACCCCACTTTTATATAGAAAAACTGGGTTATGCAGGTGTATACCTATTTTTCTTATTTTTGCTCCAAAACATAAATTGTGGGTACTCGTTAGAACCGCCTCAGCGAGGCGGTTCTAACGTGTACCCACAATTTATTTTTTGAGCAAAAATAAGAAAAAATCAAAATTTTTCTACTGAAAATTCTAATTTTTTACAACTGTAAAAAATCTCTGTATATTGCATGGGCATGTTTTTGTAATGTGAAGTTGTACCTTCTGGTAATCTGTGGAATTCTAATTAGCGCACAGTATGCTTAACTTTTCAAAATACAATAAAGTTGAGGCAACAAATTATCTTTCTAATTAGCACACTCTACGAATGAAGACAACTTTTAAACTGCTGAAATAACCACATCAAAATGTCAGTGACATCATGAAAACATGTCCGTGTAATCTATACCCCCTTATACCCCACTTTTATATAGCAGAACTGGGGTATGCAGTGACATACCTATTTTTCTTATTTTTGCTCCAAAACATAGTTTGTGGGTACTCGTTAGAACCGCCTCGGCGAGGCGGTTCTAACATGTACCCACAATCTATTTTTTGAGCAAAATAAGAAAAATATAAAAAAAATTCCAATGAAAATTTTCAATTTTCACAACATAAGAAAAATATATATATTACATGGGAATGTTTTCGTAATGATGATATTGAGTGTTCCAATTGTTGCAAAATAGCGTTTTATCATTTAAGGTTTAGTTTAAAACTTTTAATGTGGCTAAAACGATAATGTGTAAAGTTGGTTTAACATGCCAATATACTAGTCAAGCAGTGTGTGCTAATGCATGTTTTTCAGAAAAAAAAACAGGGTGTGTGCTTCAAGGAGCATGTGCGCTAATTTGAATGAATATGGTATTAAAGTAAAATAATGACATTTGGCTTGGAACATCATGGCATAGTCATAACTATCAAGAAAATTTACTTCTGTGATGTTATTTTACATGGGCAGTTTCTTTAAATATTTGCATGATTTTTTTTTTTTCATACTAACTTTGCTCACAGTTTATACCTTTTTAATGATTCTAGTCATTTATCAAAGTCTAAGTCGTTGCTGATTGTTTGGATATTTGTTCTAGTCAGAATGTATATTTATACACATGCATTGTTTATAGGGATGTGCAATTTTTTTTGTTAGTTATGTCTCCCCACTTCAGGGTCGGGAGACATATTGTTTTTCCCCGTGCGTCTGTCTGTCCGTCTGTCCATCCATCCATCCGTCCGTCCGTCCGTCCGTCCGTCCGTCTGTCCGTCCTACATTTGTCCACTCTATAACTTGAAAACCGCTTAAGATTTTTCATTGAAACTTGGTACACTTGTAAACCACGATGAGACGAGGTGTCATGCACAAGAACCATAACTCTAGCTTGAGTATTTTTGGAGTTATTATGTCTCCCCCCGACAGGGTCGGGAGACATATTGTTTTTCCCCGTGCGTCTGTCTGTCCGTCTGTCTGTCCGTCCGTCTGTCCGTCTGTCCGTCACAAATCGTGTCCGCTCTATAACTTGAAAACCGTTAAAGATTTTTCAATGAAACTTAGTACACTTGTAAACCACGACGAGACGATGTGTCATGCACAAGAACCATAACTCTAGCTTGAGTATTTTTGGAGTTATTTCCCTTTGATTATTTTCGATACAATTTCGTGTCCGCTGTATAACTTGAAAACCGTTAAAGATTTTTTAATGAAACTTGGTACACTTGTAGACCACGACGAGACAATGTGTCATGCACAAGAACCATAACTCTGGCTTGAGTATTTTTGGAGTTATTTCCCTTTGATTATTTTCGATACAATTTCGTGTCCGCTGTATAACTTGAAAACCGTTTAAGATTTTTCAATAAAACTTGATACACTTATTGAGCATGATCAGACGATGTGTCATGCACAAGAACCATAACTCTGGCTTGAGTATTTTATGAGTTATTTCCCTTTGATTATTTTCCATACAATTTCGTGTCCGCTTTATAACTCAAAAATCGTAAGAGTTATTTCAATGAAACTTGGTACACTTATAAAGCACGATGAGATTACGTGTCATGCTAAAGAACCATAACTCTTGCTTGCATATTTTTGGAGTAATTTCCCTTTGATTATTTTCCATACAATTTCGTGTCCACCCTATAACTTGAAAACCATTAGAGAAATTTCAGTGAAACTTGGTACACTTATAAAGCATGATGAGACGATGTGTCATGCACAAGAATTATAACTCTTGCTTTCATATCTTTGGAGTTATTTCCCTTTGATTATTTTTCCATACAATTTCATGTCCACTCTATAACTTGAAAACCATAAGAAATATTTCAATGAAACTTGGTACACTTATAAAGCACGATGAGATGATGTGTCATGCTAAAGAACCATAACTCTTGCTTGCATATCTGTGGAGTTATTTCCCTTTGATTATTTTTCATTCAATTTCGTGTCTGCTCTATAACTCAAAAACCATTAGAGATTTTTCAATGAAACATGGTACACTTACAAAGCATGATGCACAAGAATCATTACTCTTGCTTTCATATCTTTGGAGTTATTTCCCTTTGATTATTTTCCAAACTTTTTCGTGCCCCCTCTATAACTTGAAAACCTTAAGAGATATTTCAATGAAACTTGGTACACTTATAAAACAGAATGACAGGATATGTGATGCACAAGAACTATAACTCTTGCTTGCATATTTTGGACATGCACGTAGAAAGGGGGGAGACATCAGTTTTCACATAGAAAACAAATTCTAGTTTCCCTTTGATTATTTTCGATACAATTTTGTGTCCGCTCTATAACTTGAAAACCGTTTAAGATTTTTCAATAAAACTTGGTACACTTATTAAGCATGATCAGACGATGTGTCATGCACAAGAACCATAACTCTGGCTTGAGTATATTATGAGTTTTTTCCCTTTGATTATTTCCCATACAATTTTGTGTCCGCTCTATAACTCGAAAACAGTAAGAGATATTTCAATGAAGCTTGGTACACTTATAAAGCATGATGAGATGATATGTCGTGCTAAAGAACCATAACTCTTGCTTGCATATCTTTGGGGTTATTTCCCTTTGATTATTTTTCATACAATTTTGTGTCTGCTCTATAACTCAAAAACCATTAGAGATTTTTCAATGAATCATTGTACACTTATAAAGCATGATGAGACGATGTGTCATGCACAAGAATCATTACTCTTGCTTTCATATCTTTGGAGTTATTTCCCTTTGATTATTTTCCATACAATTTCGTGCACGCTCTATAACTTGAAAACCATCAGAGATATGTCAATGAAACTTGGTACACTTATAAAAAAGAATGACAGGATATGTGATGCACAAGAACTATAACTCTTGCTTGCATATTTTGGACATGCACGTAGAAAGGGGGGAGACATCAGTTTTCACAATGAAAACAAATTCTAGTTTTATTTTGTTTACTTGGTATTTAATGTTTAAATGGAGTGACAATTAGATGAATTTGCTCAAGTGTTTGTTTGTGTGTTTATGTGAGTGTACCATGTTACCCATAATAGCATGTGTATGCCAAAAAAAGCACATGAGTCCCAGAGTATGTGTGTTAAAGGCGCTCTCATTGCACAACACCTTTGTTTTCCATCAGGCAAACTTGCCCATATAATGTATACCCCTTTATACCCCACTCATTATATAATATTGGGGTTCACAAGGGTATATACATTTTATCTTATTTTAGACCCAAAACTTAGATTGTGGCTACTCTCGGTGAGAGGCAGTTCTAATGTGTACCCACAATCTATGCTTTGAGCAAAAACTATTAAAACTGTCAGTTTTTTCTAATGACATTTTCACTTTTTACAGCTGAAAAAATCTCTGTATATTGCATGTTTTCATAGTACACTTTATAACTGATGATACTATGTAGACACCATTTATGATAAGTTGTGTGAACTTGATACTTTAGATATGTTTAGAATCCAGTGGAGTCTTTTTCCATTATTCTGTTGTATGTTATTGTTATGTATTGATCCCTGTTTTCTTTATATTCTTATTGTTTCTATATTTGACTATATGTTTTACAGTTTTATCAAATGTTTACATTACACCAAATAAAATGAGATGCTTTCATAGTCTTCCTTAGTTATTTTGTTCCCAGATAAAATGTTATTGGAATCAAGTTTATGTTAAATCTAGTGGTACAATCTGTGACTCCAGAGTGAGAGGTTGGGGCATCAGGAAAACATTTCCGTGAAATGTATACCCCCTTAAAACCCTGCTTTTATATAGCAAAACTGGGGTATGGAGGGGTATACCTATTTTTCTTATTTTTGTTCCAAAACATAGATTGTGGGTACTTGTTAGAACCGCCTCAGCGAGGCGGTTCTAACGTGTACCCACAATCTATGTTTTGAGTAAAAATAAGAAAAATATCAAAACTTTTCCAAAAGATTTTTCAATTTTTATAGCTGACAAAATCTCTGTATTATATTGCATGGGCAAGTTTTCGTAATGAGGTTGGGGGGTTTGAATCCCACTGGCACTGAGATATGTTCTTGAGTGTGCCAGTACATGTGGTTCTGGTAAATGACTTAAGAAGCGACCCTATCCCGACATGACTGAAAAGTTATTGGCTGGACATTAAGCAATAAACAAACACACAGAAATTGTCATGAGAAAATCTAAATGATGTAGCCATCAAACCTGAAAAACAAACTGAATAAGTTGAGCCACCATGAAAAAACTGGTCTGTGCATATGTGTGAACAGATCAACTGTGCAGTAATTTCACAGCTGATAATGCGTTTTTTTGCACAACAGAATGTACAATAACTTTTTTTTGTTTTTAAATCAGAAATTTCAAACTTTTAGCCTTCATCAGTGACTACAGGCCTGTTTGTTATCAGAAACCCTGAAGATAGGCTTTCTCCTGATAGTGCTCATTAATAGCCAACCAATATGCTATATTATATTAAATTTCAAAAGGGAGACTTCGACAGCGCCAAGTGGTTAATGCTGCTGATTTCATTACCTGTCTGAATCATTTGATCATCTCATCGCTTTGACCAGTGTAAATTTGTAAGTTTAAGCCTCTTACTTGGCATATGTGGGACAAGCAAACTGGGTGTGGTAAGTGTGAGTAGTTTTTTTTTTGTTTTTTTTTTTGTCCATTAGTCGGGTCTGAAGGCTATTTCTCTTGCTCTTAACACATTAGGAACAGCGACAGCTAGTCTCCAGCCTCATTACAGTATGTCCTTATCAGCAGTGATCAGCAGTTTGTCCTGGAAATTTCTCATCGGACCTCAGTTTATAATCTAATCTGAAGAAGCCCGGGATCGAGCCCTGTGACCCTTGGTTTACAAGGCAAGTGGCTTAACCACTTTGCCATAAGCTGGTGTGCCAGGTATTTTTACTTGCTTTTTCGTCCCACCTACCGATTAGTCTGTCTTATATGAGCTGAAATGATGTTGAAAGAACGTAAAACTGAATTTAAAAAAAAAACGAATACAAAAAATATGCAAACACAGTGGTCTATTTATCATTGGTGTGCAGCCTAGAATATGGTGTGCTGCCTAATTTAGGACACTTAAAACTATTTCGTTCAACTAAACCGTTGGCCTTTTGGTTTTACCAATTAACACAGCAGCCAATCAAAACCGTCCAATTAAAATAGTCTGGGAAAATCCTTCCGGTTTCATTCATAAACAAAAATGTGACAGTTCCAACTTCCAATTTCAAACTTCGAAATGACGCATCATTCATCAACAGGGAGTATAGAGGGACTTCCAAAACAATTTGTAACCTCTTTAAGAATTCTTTTTGACATTTTGGATGAAGATCGCACCGGTTTTGTGCGATTGTGTGACATTGAATCAAGGTGGCATGAAGAAGGGGTGAAAGGTTTACCCAGTGGTGTTGTAGAGACTTTGAGAAGGGTTGCCCCTCAGAATGGCAGATTGAGCTTTGAAAATTTTGTAACTGGTTTAAAACTTTCACTTTTAAAAACACCAACAGCCAGTGCAAATGGCAAAGAGAACAAAGCTGTTTATTCTGGAAATGAGAAACAAGTACAATCTTTTGACAAAAATGTGCCCAAGTCGGACAAGGAAAGATATTCGGGATCAGTGCAGCCAAGAAAGGATCAGAGAATTGACAATCAACCAGGCCGACAGATTGGTCGAAGGGCCCAACAGGCAATGAAGACTGGGCGACCTGTAGCGCCAAATACGGCGGCTGTGAGACCTAACAATTCTTTAGGTGTTCCGGCTCAAAATGTTGAACTTCGAAACCAGATTTATCAACAAAACCGTGAGCATCAGCAAGTTTCTACACAGATGTCACAATTAAGGCATAGAAGTTCGGATATAGGGTATCAAAACATTGAACATAGAACTGCTGACAAACATATAACTGGTAGGAATTCAGGAGAAAGTAATATTCACAGGGATATAAAAGCACAGCATCCCCGACCAAAGAGTGAAGAATTTCAGAGAGGCCATTTTCAGAACCTCACACAGAAGCCTCCTCCTAGACCAGAACATCCGCCACCATATCATCAGGCCAGATCTCCAGACCTTGGACCTCCAAACATTCCACCTAGAGACAGGAACAGAAGAATTATGCAGGAGCTGAAGGCCTGGCATAAAGATCAGAAGGCTCAAGATACAAGATTTCATATCTCAAACAGTGATTCCAAACTAGTTGAACAGAATCACATGGCATCCCATGCAATTTATGGTAGGTATTCAGATGTTCCACTTCATTTTATAGTTGTTGCTGGTTAGTCTTGCTGGTCAGCCTTCAAAACGAAAATATGATATGACAGTATATGCAATTATATCCAATATGTTGTTAAAACAATAAATTTTTGAGTTTCATAGTTTCATTTTAAAGGCTGACCTGTCCAACTAGCTGCTGGCCGTAGTTCTAAAATACGAAATGGGGCAAAATATGCAAGTTTTTGGCGAAATGGGGAGAAATGTGCAAGTTTTTGGGCGAAATGGGCACCATTCATGACAAAAATGGTTTAGTTCAGAAGCGAAGGATGGAAACATTGAAACTTAATAGTCTAGAATGCAAGATTTTGAGCATGATATGTCAATATGAGATGGGTGCTATACTGCTATTCATACTATCGATACTGCGACACCCTCATTACTCATGATTACTGAGTTATATGTGCAGATTAGAAAATACTTTCTCCTCATGCATTGATAGAATTTCAGTTTACTCAATCCAGGAGAAATCTATGAAAATCATTTAATATAAAACTATTCTGGAGCATGAAAATACAAAATGCTGACACCTAGCAAAAACAAATAACATGTAACTTTCATGTGCCATATAAAGTTTGTTCATTTTTGTTTCTTCTGGCTACGGGTCTGATCCATCGGAATACAGCCTATCTAAAATAACGGATATATAAAATATATCAAACATCGCAACTAACTTAAACCATGTTTTGCCAACAAATTGCACATTTCGCCCCAAGTTACCCATTTTGTATTTTAGTAGTACTCACTGCTGGTAAGCTTGTTAACATTGGTATCTATTTCTTGGTTTCATTTATTGTACATCAGTACTGTTTTTGCTTTCATTGTTTGCTGCCTTGATATTTTTGTTGTTTACAAGCATCATTATCATGATCATTATACATGTATAAGAGATTCAGCTAACAACTCAATGTTACATGTACCGGTAGTCTAAGTGCCATTCTGTTCGAATTAAAAAATAAGTGTCTTATTACTGCAAAGGGCATTCATGCATGTGTGATTCTGACCCTTCTCTTTGGCTCTTTGCTGTCATGAACTCAAATTAAGGTGTTTCATTATGTTGTTAAGTATTGCTCATTCCATCAGGAAAACATGTCCATGTAATGTATATCCCCTTGAACCCCACTTTTATATAGAAAAACTGGGGTATGCAGGGGTATACCTATTTTCTTATTTTTGCTCCAAAACATAGATTGTGGGTACTTGTAAGAACCGCCTCGGCGAGGCGGTTCTAACGTGTACCCACAATCTATGTTTTGAGCAAAAATAAGAAAAATATCAAAATTTTTCAACTGAAAATTTTCAATTTTTAAAGCTGAAAAAATCTGTTTATTGCATGGGCAAGTTTTTGTAATGTACATGTATGCAGCTCATTTTAGTACTTCAAAGCATCATCCAGGTAACATTTGTTAATTTGTTATCGGCTTTGTTAATCTTGATAAGAAACTATTGATTTCTTTGTTAGCAGTTTGATCGTTAGATTTAATCACCATTAACTGACTGAGTGAATGGACCATAAAATACCTAAATACACAGACAAGTTTTGAACAAAAAAACAAAACAAAAAAACACCTTAATTTTAGATTCAAAAATGATTTTATGTTGAAGAGCAATGTGCATAAAGAAATTTTAAAGCAGTTTAATTATATTGTGCTTGTACAAAGTAAATCACACCAAAGTTTAAGTACTCAGGTCACTGAATGAGGCTGTAAAAAGTGGTCAATGGATACATTATTTTTTTTTTTTGTGTGTGTGTGTTTTTAGGTCACCTGAGCCGAAGGCTCACAGGTGAGCTTATAGTATACCCATGCTCCGGCGTCCGTCGTCGTCGTTCACAATTTCAAAGAACTTCTCCTCTGAAACCGCTTGGCCAATCAAAGCCAAACTTTATGTGGAGCATCCTTAGGAAGGGGGAACGAAAGTTTATATAAATGGTCCAGGTCACATGACCAAGATGGCTGCCATGGCTATAAATAGCAAAAACCTTTAAAAATCTTCTTCTCCAGAACCAGTGGGCCGATTTCCACGAAACTTGGTATGTAGCATCAGGGACTTGGGCCCATCATAGTTTATATAAATCATGACCCTAGGATGACCTTGACCTATTTTACGGCAAGGTCAACTTAGGTCTCCAATGCATTTGAATGGGAAAAAGTGGTAAAATGCTATAATATGGGTAAAACTTACTGGGAATAGGCAAATTGACAGAAGATTTATGTTAATGGAAAATTTTAGCCCCTGGGGGGTTGTCTGCCCCTGCCCCGGGGCTATATACATGTATATTTCCATAATAATGAAACATCTTCTCCCCTGAAACCGCTTGGCCAATCAAAGCCAAACTTCATATGGAGCATTCTTGGGAAGGGGGAAAGAAAGTTTATATAAATGGTCAAGGTCACATGACCAAGATGGCCGCCATAGCTATAAATAGAAAAAAACTTTAAAAATCTTCTTCTCCAGAACCAGAAGGCCAATGATTTTGAAACTTGGTGTGAAGCATCAGTGACTGGAGCTCTACAAATCTACAAAGTTTATATAAATCATGACCCTGGGATGACCTTGACCTATTTTACGGCAAGGTCAACATAGGCCGCTCATGCATTTGAATGGGAAAAAGTGTTAAAATGTCATTTGTAGGGAAAAACTTGCAGGAAATGGGCAAATGGACTTAAGAATGATGACTCTGAAAAAAATTGGACCCCAGGGGTCTGTCTGCCCCCCACCCCGGGGCAATTTACATGTATATTACAGTGATATTCAAAGATCTTCTTTTCAGAAACCGCTTGGCCAATCAAAGCCAAACTTTATGAGGAGCATTGTTAGGAAGTGGGAATGAAATTATATATAAATGGTCAAGGTCACATGACCAAGATGGCTGCCATGGCTATAAATAGCAAAAACCTTTAAAAATCTTCTTCTCCAGAACCAGAAGGCCTATGATTTTGAAACTTGGCTTGAAGCATCAGGCAATGGAGCTCTACAAAGTTTATATAAATCGTGACCCTTGGATGACCTTGACCTATTTTAGGGCAAGGTCAGCTTAGGTCGCCCATGCATTTGAATGGGGAAAATTGTTAAAATGTCATTTGAAGAGCAAAATTTGCAGTAAATTGGCAAATGGACTGAGGTTTTATGTTTTCAAAAAGAAATTGACTCCAGGGGTTGCTCTGACCTGGCCCTGGGGTTATATACATGTACATTACCATTCTAGTCAAACAAGTTTATTGGTATATATCTCGGGTTTCAGGTGAGCGTTTACAGGACCATTGGTCCTCTGGTTTACTCATTTCTGCCTCGTTCTGGTCAGCTATTGAAGAAATTTTGTTTAAAAATTGAAAATTTTTAAATCAATTCATGCAGCTACTTTGCATACAATCTGATTTATACATAAAGAAAGGGCTCTGCTATTTAAAGCCATTAGATGCATGCTATTTATGCAGATTCTGCCATTTTATAGTGCATAATATGAGCCGCGACGCGAGAAAACCAGGCTTCGGGAGTTCCGACCAGCTTTGACATAAAGTTTAAAACCGGCCTGTACAAAGACTTGAAATTTCAGATTTAAGAAGAAGAGGGATAATACTATCAGAGTAGCGAAAACAAAGGCGCTGATCAGCTGTGCAGTCACTGCACAGCTGATCTGCGCCTTTGTTTTTGCACAGGCAAAATGCCTTTGTTTTTGCACAGGCAAAAATCCGGTTTTGTCATGGCGCGGCTCATATTATCTCAATAAAATATAATTTTAATAAAAGATCATATTTATTAAATTTTCTCAGATTTTCTTCCATGGGCGGATCCAGAGGGGTAAGACATTGGGTCCGGACCCCCCCTGGAATTGCCAGATTATTAATTTTTGCCATGTTGAAATTTTCCGTCAGACCCCTTCTGGGAATTAGGACCCCCCTCCCCTTCCCCCCCCCCCCCCCCCCCCCCCCCACACCCCTGAGAAAATTTTCTGGATCCGCTTCTAAACTTTGGAATAGTGATGGTAGATGTCTTGTTTTTTGGTTGAATGACTCTTTTAAAATACTTTGAATTCTGTCAAATACCTTGTGTAAATTTCAGATAATTTAGATTGTAATCAGTTAACAATCATTTTAGCCACATCATGAGAAAGACTGTTTTGGGATTTCTGATTTCACAAGCCATGCTGTTTTAGCCAGAGAATATGATGGAGGCTTGAACTTCAAAGTAGGAAATGGAAGAGTTGCGTCATTCATGAAGCAAAACAAAGGCAGTATAATCACCTTCAAGTTTGTCCCTGTGTACGGAAAGCAAGTTTTCTTGTTATGTGGCTAAAATGTTACAATCCCTGATCAAATGAAACTATGGCATAATGTACAATGTATTTATATGCCTCCCAATGTTTGTACTGATAGGCACAGATGGCCTCATCTTCTCATCACAGACCAAGAAACAATATACATTACGAAAACATGCCCATGCAATAAACATAGATTTTTCAAGCTTAAAAAATTGAAAATTTTCAGCTGAAAATTTTTGATATTTTTCTTAGTTTTGCTCAAAACATAGATTGTGGGTACACGTTTCTAACGAGTAGCCACAATCTATGTTTTGGAGCAAAAATAAGTAAAATAGGTATACCCCGCAAACCCCAGTTTTTCTATATAAAAATGGGGTTTAAGGGGGTATTCATTGCATGGACACATTTTCCTGATGAACATTGAAATCTATCAAGCAATGGTTTTAACGGAGATTGTTTGCATTTAGTTAATGTATACAGTTTTTCAACCCTCAATTCGTAAATGCTGTATGTGTTCAAAATGTTAGGTATCATCTTCACTTTGTTGCCCTAATTACAGGTTCTCACCTATACCTGATGTAGCCACATCAGCTCTCAAATGTGTCCTTATTCACACCACTGATTGTATTCAGAGATCTAATTTTACCTGTCACTACTTTCATTGATATAGATCTAACTGACATGAAAGAATTTGTCTCTTGATCATTTCAATTGAAGAAGTGTGAACTTTTGTATACAGGCTACAAATCAGACACTGAAACAAATGAGCCATCTCGTGGGAAAACTAACAATGTGGTTTCCGAACAGGTCTGACACAAACCAAGCTGTACAAGCACAGAAGCAGGCTAGAAGCTTGAAATTTTGGAGTTAAGTAGAGGAGGAATTGTACTATCCTAGTAGCGAAAACAAAGGCGCTGATCAGCTTCGCGGTTACCGTGAAGCTGATCTGCGCCTTTGTTTTTGCCCATGTAAATTGTTGGTTTTCTTATCAAGCGGCTCAAATTTCTTCAAATTCATGCATTTAATTTAATATGATCAAATTCATGTGAAATTTGTTATGTTTTGTACATGTATTTGCACAACTACTAAACTACGCAAGGGATGGGCCTGAGAAACATTTTGCTAAGATGTAAAATATTTTATGAGCTTTTTGCGATCTTTTTATTTTTACAAACATGGCATTTTTCATGTTGACAGGTGCTAAAAGAAAAAATAAGGGTATATATCTGTGTGATTAGGTCCATGTTTTGTGTAACTTATCTGGTAACCATGATTTTCAGTAGAAAAAATTGGAGATGCATCATGCATGGAGTTTATAAAACTTACATGAGAACACTGTCTTATATTTGATATATTTTGATTTTTGACATTTCATAATTAAGTGTGCGCAGTTTATGGTGCTGATAGGTTAGGATCTGATAATGTTGGCAGTCTCAGTAACTTACCATAAATTTGTTTGTTTGTATTGAGGTTTAACATCCCAGTCAACACTTTTTCAGTCATGTCGGGAAATAGCCAATGCTTCCTGGGTATTAACCAGAGGGGAGTTAATGTGTCTTGCTTAAGGACACAACACAGTGCCCCGGGCCATGTGGGGATTGAACCCTACCACCAGGCCTCCCTGCTCCCTAACTTACATTCCTGGTCAAAGACTATTTTTAATATCTCATGATTAATAATCTTGTTTTGTGTTCTTAGAGGAAAATGTAGACAATGTTGCTTATAACAAAATGGGAAATCAAAGCTAAAAAAAGACTGACATATGTGTATGACCATGTATAGCTGTTACAACTCTTATCTAATTAATAACTGTTATTGGACAGAAAGTCTTCGTGTTAATTGTAACATTTTGTGAGGGTCTAGAATTAGCAGTTTTGTAAGATGCATGTCCCTGTTAGCAATACCACTGACCTGGTTTTACAATAATAACCTAGTATATATATTTCAAACTTTTAATGCATTTACTATAAATCAGCCATTAGTACCTGTATTAAGTCCAAGGACATTTTAAATATAAGTGTACAATCCACAACAATAAACTTAATCAATTTATTCAGGCGCTGTCAAGTGCAAATTTCAAAATTTAACCCTATAGGCATGGCTTTTGCTTTTGAGAAAAGAAGTACCCATTATGTTGTCCAATGACAAACAGTCAAATGTACAACAGTCTTCAAAAGACATGTATACATAATATTATTAGTGGACTTGTCACAGTAAATCCAGTAGGCTAAACCATGCGAGCCAATCAACTTAAAGTCTATTGTCTTTCCATTTCCAGTCAATATAGATCAGATTCGGCAGCATGCAGCCTCTACTAAGCAAGATGGTCCTACACAAGGTAACCCCCAGAAGACAGGAGTTAGACGACAGAATTCTAGAAGGCATACACTAACTAGTGGAGTAGACTATAATACTGTGAGTTTAGAAAGAACTTTCAAATAATAGGGAAATAGAAACTCAAAAATGAGCCACTGCATGGGAAAACCAACAACCTGCATAGGTGAAAACAAAGGTGCAGACCAGCCTCGCGGTAACCCCGAAGCTGATCAGCACCTTTGTTTTCGCTACACATAAAGTACAATCCCTCTTCTACTATAATCCAAAATTTTAAGCTTCTAGCCTGCTTCTGTTACTGTTGTGTTGGACCTGGTCCGAACCCAAATTGTTGTTTTTCTCAAGCACAGGCTCAAATAGAAGTCACACCAACTGTAATATCCTATTGAGCAGTCTATTACAGTTATACAATATTATGGATGTCTGATAGCACTTAAAACTTAGCCATTATGAAAACATGCCCATGTAATATATAGATTTTTCTTAAGTTGTAAAAAAGGAAAATTATCAGCTGAAAAATTTTGATATTTTTCTTATTTTTGCTCAAAACATAGATTGTGGGTACTCGTTAGAACTGCCTCGGCAGGGCGGTTCTAATGTGTGACCTTTTTATGAATTTGCATGAATATAGACAATAGACCATTATTACAATTGTGGGTACACGTTAGAACCGCCTCGCCGAGGCAGTTCTAACGAGTACCCACAATCTATGTTTTGGAGCAAAAATAAGAAAAATAGGTAAACCCCTGCATACCCAGTTTTACTACATAAAAGTGGGGTTAATGGGGGTATTCATCGCATGGACATGTTTTCCTGATGTTATTTAGTGATGTGCTAAACAATGTACTCCCACCTAAAGGCACTCCATAAAATCTCTATCTTTAGACATACTGAAACCTACACCGAGAGCTGTGATTCAGTTATTATAACATTCTGTACAATGCATTTACATGTATGTACCTGGTATTTGTTTCTAATTGCAGTATTAATGTAATTCCAGATCCGGCGTATGAAGCAGTTAGAGCAGGAGAAGGACATGTTATTACAGGGTCTTGAGGTGGCGGAGCGTCTCCGAGATTGGTACCACAAACAGATAGCCACAGTCACGGAGAAACAGAACTATGTAGAGAAGACGTCCTGTAGTGTATGTAGTGTATTATTTAAACAAAATCTGCTGTTTTCCAAGGTTTTTCAACATTTCAGCCATCTAGTGGCCTTTTTAAATCCGCTGTTTTCCAAGGTTTTTCAATGTTTCAGCCATCTAGAGGCCTTTTAAAAAGACCTCTAGATGGCTGAAACGTTGAAAAACCTTGGAAAACCAAGGTTTTTCAATGTTTCAGCCATCTAGAGGCCTTTTAAAAAGACCTCTAGATGGCTGAAACGTTGAAAAACCTTGGAAAACAGCGGATTTTGTTATTATTAGATCCCTAAAAAGTTTCACTTTGGATCAACAGTGTTAGAAGAGTGTATTATTTTAGCAGGAATTTAAGAAACCTGATTCTTCAGGGTTTCTGAACTGATCTGACATAAAGGAGACTGTATAGCCATCGGAGATGACTAAAAGGGTGGATTTATTATGCGGGAAGTGGAGATGACTAAAAGGGTGGATTTATTATGCGGGAAGTGGAGATGACTAAAAGGGTGGATTTATTATGCGGGAAGTTAATGCCAAGTGTAATAAGTATTGGTTTTCCAGGTCATTTTTGGGGGGCAATGTTAGGGAAAACTAAGTGCCCTTGAACATTTCCGAATATACTGTAACCCATCATCAATTGGTGCAAATTGTTAACTTTTTTTTTTGTTAACTTAGTATCAGTGCAAAGTTCGGAAATGTTTGTGAGAACTTAGGATAAAAAATACTTGATGCCCTGCAATTTCAATGATCTTGCTTATAAAACTTAAACTTTTAAGTACAAGTACCCTCTCACAAATTCTTGAACTCACTCATAATTCTTAAATAGAAAATTGTAAGATTATAGTCAAGCAAAAAATTTTAAAATATAAATACATGTAACTGTTTCAGTTTAACCATATTGTGACTGTAATGTTTTTCTATAGGAGGCCACATTAGAAGCCAATCAGGAAAGGATGGACTTCCAGCGAGTCAGAATAACAGAGGTCAATCAAAACTTGAAGGTTGTTATGGAGTCAAGTGATAGGGTAAAATATATTTTCATATATACAAAATTATGTTTAAGTATGTTTTGTGATGGATAAAAACAAACAAACAAACAAACAAACAACAAAACAATGTCAAGAACATGCCATTAAGGTCTTGTCCACAGCCATAGAACATTCTGTCTTTAAGGCCCTTTATACATGTAAATCAGTTAATCTGGGACTCAAGTACAACCCATCAAGCTTCAAACTTCAAACACTTCTAATAGCTGAATTTGCAAGCACTAAATATTGATACCATACTTGATTAATCATGGGCTAGCTATATGGATTGAGATCTAAAATTTTATACATGTACATGCACATAGACAAGCTTGAACTGAAATGTTTTAGATCGTTAACAAACATAATTTTGTCTTTTGCATTCTTTGCTCTTTATTAGTCAAATGTTGTTTGATCTCTCTTGATATTAAAATTGGGCAAACAAACAATCTGCATTTTCAACCAAATCCGAACAAACGAGGCTGTACAGCCACAGAAGCAGGCTAGATGCTTGAAATTTGATTTAGAAAGAAGAGACATTGTACTATACCTGTACCGGAGCGAAAACAAAGGCGCAGATCAGCTGTGCAGTGACTGTGCTTATCTGCCCCTTTGTTTTCGCCTATGCATGATGTTGGTTTTCTTATGCTAAACTTGATAAATTTTTCAGAAATTTCCAGCCCATATGAATCTTGCTGTTAGACATGACATCTTCTCCATAGAAAACTCAGTACAGAGGCTAAAAGACCAGAACAAACTTCTAACAAAGGTAAGGTTTAACAGAGCTTTCTTATGATTTCTCAACTTGACTTAAAAGCATTATGGTTGGCATATCTATATTGCAACATGTTTTTTCTGCTTTTAGAGTCTTGTATAGTCTGTCAGTTGAATCATAGCAGTGTGTGTTATAACAAGGGGCCTGATGCTCACATTTCTAGTGCTACCTCACTGGTATCAAATACTTGATACCATGTGGCTTACACTTGGCCCCGAGGCTACAAAACTTTTTTTCGTGCTCAACTTAGATGAGCATGAAATTTAAACTGCTCATAAATACTGAAATAGCCCAAATTAATTGAAATTTCAAGTTTAGCTCACCAAAGCCAGTAATTTATCCTGCTAATAAATGTTAAAATGCCAACAATTGTTGGCATGTTAAAATTACGAGCAGGATAAATTTTAGTCTCAGCAGAGCTGAGCTTGAAAAAAGTTATATAACCTCGGGGCCTGGTCACATTATATATATACTGAGAATCTTCAGGTTTACTGTCACTATCATGCATCTCAAAGCAAGAGACTTGGCCGCATGCTTATACTGGTCAATTATACAGGAAACAATGGACCTTTTTAAAAATTACTGAAATAGTTTTGCCTGGCAATGGCATGTGGAGAAAGCAAGGTGTCATAGTGATAGTGTAAAAGGCTCAGTAGCAAGTGGTCCTGTGTTTGAGACCTACCTCTGTCATGTAGTGTCCTTAAGCAAGACACTTGAAACTTCCTTCAATACTGGTTAATGCCCAGGAAGCAGTGGCTGTGTCCTGACATGAAAAACAACCAAGCCAAACCAATCAAAACTAAAAATGAGCCGCCTCGTGGGAAAACCAACAATGTGGTTTCCGAACAGGTCCGACACAAACCGGCCTGTACAGTCACAGAAGCAGGCTAGACGCTTGAAATTTCGGATTTAAGTAGAAGAGGAATTGTACTATCCGAGTAGCGAAAACAAAGGCGCTGATCAGCTTCGCGGTTACCGCGAAGCTGATCTGCGTCTTTGTTTTCGCCTATGCAGATTGTTGGTTTTCCCATGTGGCGGCTCAAATTATAATTACAGGAGGTGGGTGATAAAAGTGAGAAGATAACACAACTTGAGAAGGAAAAAGCGAGCCTGATCAGAGAATTATTTGAAGCAAAAACTAAACACAAGTCGGGATATGATGACACCACATTTATGTAGACAGGATCAAAGCTGTTTCCAGAAGCTAAAATACCAATTGGATTATAGTGTCACAGGCTTCTTATAGAGAATGCCAGTCAGGGGCCTGTTGTTTAGAATTTACTAATGCATCTACTAAATATTATAGCAGTGATATTAGCTGTGTGATATCTATTTTACAAGTTAACCTGTATATGATCTAAATAGGCTTACAATTATGCTTTGAACAATGGGCACATGATTGCAAGACTTTTTGTAAAACGTTTTACATTAAGCTTTATGTTTTTTTGGTGTTTTTTTCTTCTGAGAATGTACTGTGATTTTGGAACAACCTGCTTTATGCATATACAAATCAAAATGAGGTTGAATCTGACTTTAAATATGTACATGAAGCTTATGCATATACTTTTCTTTTTAACCTTTAATATTGATCTCATATGAACCTGTGCTTGAAAAAAAAAACGACAATTTGGGTTCTGATCAGGTCCGACACAAACCAGGCTGTACAGTCACAGAATAAAGCTTGAAACTTTGGATATAAGTAGAAGAAGAATTTTACTATCCATGCGGCAAAAACAAAGGCGCTGATCAAGCTGTGCAGTTACTTCAGAGCTGATCTGCGTCTTTGTTTTTGCATATGCAAATTGTTCGTTTTCTCATGCGAAGGCTCGTATCATATGCTTTACATTCCATTGTAACCACAGGAGTAATACCATTGTTATAGTCGCTGCTGTCAGTGAAGTCTCTTTTCTTTTTTTTTCTTTTTTTTAGCTCACCTGAGCCGAAGGCTCACAAGGTGAGCTAATAGGATGGCCATGATCCGGCGTCCGTCCGTCGTCCGTCCGTCCGTCCGTCCGTCGTCGTCGTCCACAATTTCAAAGATCTTCTTCTCTGAAACCGCTTGGCCGATCTAGTTGAAATTTTATGTGGAGCCTCCTTGGGTAGTGGCATTTTAAGTTTGATCGCGAAATCCAGGTCACATGACCAAGATGGCCGCCACGCCCATATATGGTAAAAACCCTTCAAAAATCTTCTTCTCCAGAACCGGTGGGCCGATTTCCAAGAAACTTGGTATGTAGCATCAAGGACCTCAGCCCATCATAGTTTGATAAAATGATGACGCTTGGATGACCTTGACCTATTTTACGGCAAGGTCAAATTTGGAAACATAGGCTTTTACATGGGGAAAAGTGAAAACTATGGATTTTTTGAAAACTATTGCAGCCTGAGGCCTGAAAAGTGGTAGATGCAAACAACTAATGGAGTAGATGAAGGTATGTGATTAGTATAGGTCAAGGTCATCTCTTGACCTTGGCCAGTCTGTTGTCCATACTCATTTTTCAAAGATCTTCTTCTCTGAAACTGCTTGGCCAATCAAAGTGAAATTTTATGTGGAGCATCCATGGGTAGGGGAGACGAAAGTTTGATCGCGAAATCCAGGTCACATGACCAAGATGGCCGCCACGGCCATATATGGTAAAAACCACTCAAAAATCTTCTTCTCCAGAACTGGCTGGCCGATTTCCACGAAACTTGGTATGTAGCATTGAGTACCTCAGCCCATCATAGTTTGATAAAATGATGACCCTTGGATGACCTTGACCTATTTTATGGCAAGGTCAAATTTGGAAACATAGGCTTTTAGATAGGAAAAAGTGAAAACTATGGATTTTTTGAAAACTATTGCAGCCTGAGGCCTGAAAAGTGGTAGATGCAAACAACTAATAGAGTAGATGAAGGTATGTGATTAATATAGGTCAAGGTCATCCCTTGACCTTGGCCAGTCTGTTTGTCCATACACAGTTTTCAAAGATCTTCTTCTCTGAAACTGTGCGGCCAATGAAAGTGAAATTTTATGTGGAGCATCCATGGGAAGGGTAGATAAAAGTTTGATCGCGAAAGCCATGTCACATGACCAAGATGGCCGCCACGCCCATATATGGTAAAAACCATTCAAAAATCTTCTTTTCCAGAACCGGTGGGCCGATTTCCACGAAACTTTGTATGTAGCATCGGGGACCTCAGCCCATCATAGTTTGATAAAATGATGACCCTTGGATGACCTTGACTTATTTTACGGCAAGGTCAAATTTGGAAACATAGGCTTTTACATAGGAAAAATGGAAAACTATGGATTTTGTGATTAATATAGGTCAAGGTCAGAAAAATGGAAAACTATGGATTTTGTGATTAATATAGGTCAAGGTCATCCCTTGACCTTGGCCAGTCTGTTGTCCATACACAGTTTTCAAAGATCTTCTCTGAAACTGCTTGGCCAATCAAAGTGAAATTTTATGTGGAGCATCCATGGGTAGGGTAGACGAAAGTTTGATCGCGAAATCCAGGTCACATGACCAAGATGGCGCCACGCCCATATATGGTAAAAACCTTTCAAAAATCTTCTTCTCCAGAACTGGCAGGCCAATTTTCATGAAACTTGGTATGTAGCATTTGGGACTCCAGCCCATCATAGTTTGTTGAAATGATGACCCTTGGATGACCTTGACCTATTTTACGGCAAGGTCAATTTTGGAAACATAGGCTTTCACATGGGAAAAGGCGAAAACAAACTGTTGCAGCCTGAGACCTGAAAATTGCTAGATGCAGACAACTAATGGAGTCAGTGAAGGTAAGTAATTAATGAAGGCCAAGGTCATGTCTTGACCTTGGCCCAAGGTCATTTAAAGGAATGGATTCGAAACCGCATAAAACGCCGTATGTATACGTAAAATACCATCATAAATTCATTCCTGGTACAAGAGAATGCATATCGGGTTTGTTACGCAAAATATTCGTATTCAAAGTTGGGAAACCTTCGTTTTTTCCTGCATCTGAGTGAATCGCCATCTTTATCGGGTATGGTTACCAGTTTATCGATAATTACACGGTGAACGCGGAAAACAGTATAAAGCTGTGACGTCACTCACTCACTTTCTCTTTAAGCCGCTCATTTCAATTGCAAGACGTTCAAATATTCTCGCGATAATTTCGTTATTTTATTTTGTATTTGTGGATATTTTCTGCGTTAAACTTGATAGAAGTGTTTATGTGAAAATACCGGAGAATATTATTTACCGAAGATGCCTCAGTGCCAGGCGATTAACTGTTAAAAGAAGCCACAGAAAGGAGGTAAAAGTTTATTCCAGATACCTGTCGTCGGCTTTCCGCTTTTCCCAAAGCGATAAAAAAATCGTAGGTGTAGACATTTTCACCATTTCTTATATTAATAATCCAGTATGAACGGAATGGAATTACTGCTACATGTATCTACGCACGGTAGTTTTTATTCCGAATTTTGGCATTTCACATACAATTCATCAAAGAATCGCGCACAATAGAAAAAGAATAGGAGTTTGCACGTTTTTCATCCATTTTATTCCAAAAACGGAATCGGTACACACTCCTGGGGTAATCTCACTTTTTTTTTTACATAATTTAATTAATTTGCTTCAGTTATCTACTTTTTTTTTTAATTTATCATCGGAGAAAACCATGTGTCTGAGCCCAGATTTACTCGTCCCGGGACGCCGGTTCCTGCGTCTGCGAGATCCCTGTGACAGATGACATTTTTTCTGTTTTTATTTCTTTTTTTTTTCTCTTACCTTAATTTGGGAATTTTATCGATAAAATGAAATGGAGTATGATCGCTTGTAAATGGCTCTCAACCGAAAGTGAGTTAGTGACGTCACAGGTAAACAAATATGGCGGCAACCTTCGCGATTCGATACGCATTTTAGCGTAATTTTCAATCGATGATTGTATACTTATTATGGGGTAAATCGTTGGAATTTGATTTGTAACACGTACTGTAACATCCAAATGAATATGTTCAGGGCTAAATATGCGTTTCCTAATCTATTCCTTTAAATATCAAAATTAAAATTATGGTTTTCTCAGAAATCACTAGGTTTGGAAACTATTGCAGCCTGAGACCTGAAACTTTGCAGATGCAGACAACTTGTGAAGTCAATAAAGGTGTGTGAGTATTCAAGGTCAAGGTCATTTCATTATGACTTAATACTCCAAGATCAGGCTTCAGGTGAGCGTTCTCAGGACCAATGGTCCTCTGGTTTTGTTTTTTTTTTTGATTCAGTTTTATGTCCCTTTCAAGCTTTTTCACTCATATCGAGACGAATCAATCGGTAGGTGGGGCGAAAACCGGAGTACCCGGGGAAAAACCACCTGACACACCCGCAAGCAGAACATGGCTTGTCTCACATATGAATTCGTGCCCCGTGCGAGGCGCGAACCCACATCGGTGAGATGATCGAATGATCAAGAGCACTGAAGTCAGCGACCTTAACCACTCGGCCACGGGGGCCGCCTGAAGCCTCTTTTCAAATATGTGATTTTTCAAAGACACAAGACTTAAAGTCAGTGTAAGTTGGTATATAAATGCAAGTCATGGAGCAAAGTAAACACTTTTATAAAGCTTTAATATACATGTATTCATAAATCTTGTAAAAATCATTATTGATTCTGAATTTGTATATGTGCTGTCTAACTTTTGTATATTGTCTCATGCATTCCAAACATGTGTGATATATTCAGATCACTGCATTTTTACCCATTGTAGACTTAACAGTCTCTCGATATGCCTATCTTCTAATTTCATTTGCAAAAAAAGTCCATTTATGCAGTGTAAATTAATGCAATTAGTATTTGCATATTTTAGTTCTCTTCTGTTTGTGTATGCAAATTCTCATGATGCCAATTTACAAGTTAACCTTAAGTTATTGTCTCTATGCAGGCTTAGTTTGTGTATTGTCTCTTCAATATGCAAATTATATTGTAAATTAAGACAGTGAATCATCACTATGCTGTTTATATTGTAAATTAAGACAGTGAATCATCACTATGCAGTTTATATTGTAATTAAGACTTTGAATCATCACTTTGCAGTTTATATTGTAAATTAAGACAGTGAATCATCACTATGCAGTTTATATTGTAATTAAGACTTTGATAATCATCACCAGTTTGCATTTTAGTATTAATTAGCATATGAGATTTACCATTAATGTGTTCATTTAACTCAAATTTTCATAAGGGGAGTATTGTGGCCTTGTGGGTTGTGCATCAGACTTTGGATCAATAGGTTGGAGATCAAACCCCACTAGAACCGGGTTGTGTACTTGAGCATGGCAAATTAAATCTCCTTGGTAATGAGCTGCGTTGTGAGAAAACCAGATTTTTGCCTGGGTGAAAACAAAGGTGCAGATCAGCCTCGCAGTAACTGCGAAGCTGATCAGCGCCTTTGTTTTCGCTACACGGATAGTACAATTCCTCTTCTATATAAATCCAAAACTTCAAGTGCCTAGCTTTCTTCTGTGACTGCAGCCTGGTTTGTGTTGGACCTAGTCGAAAATCCCCGAAGACCAGTTTTCTTGGGTCGCGGCTCTAATGGTTTATACCAAAGATTGCAAGGAAGTGGTGGGTATGACTGAACTATTGCTGACTAACGTTTAGGCACATGAGCCGCGACACAAGAAAAGCGGTCATCGGGGTTTTCGACCAGTCGCGACACAAATCGGCTTGTACAGTCACAGAAGCAGGCTAGAGGCTTGAAATTTTGGCTATAAGTAAAATAGGAATTGTACTATCCGATTAGCGAAAAGAAAGGCGCTGATCAGCTTCTGCACAGCTGATCCGCGCCTTTCTTTTCGCATATGCAAAAATCAAGTTTTCTCATGATGCAGCTCACATATAAACAAACAAAGTTTTCATACACAGCTGCAACTCATCATCAGAATGCATTTGTGTCCATTTTAGTTTGATCATAGGAGAATAAGACCAAAGGAGTTTAATGGGCCAGATCCTTTTTTCCAGATCTGCAGCAACTGGCATTGAAAAGGTACATGTATACTGTTGTAATTGCATTTAAAATCAGTTGCATTTAACTTTACATTCTCTACATGAAATCATTGCAAAACTAAAGTTACTTTTTGAACTTCTTGGTTAGGTCAAGAGCGATAAAATGATGAAACGGTACATATTCCAACATTATAGCTTGCTCAGTACTTTTAGAATTTTATTGTATCCAAAATTCAATAGCTTTTGCACATCATATTGAGATATGTCATGAATTTTTATTTCTAAAACAGATTTCTCCCTACCACGATTCAAGTTGGGCAGTTGACGTTTGCTGGCAAAATGAATATGCACTAAGTACTGTAAACCATTTTAGCCGCCCCATGAGAAAACCAACAATGTGCATAGGCGAAAACAAAGGCACAGATCAGCTTCACGGCAACCGCGAAGCTGATCAGCGCCTTCGCTACACGGATAGTACACTTCCTCTTCTTCTTAAATCCGTAATTTCAAGCTTCTAGCCTGCTTCTGTGACTGTGCAGCCTGATTTGTGTCAAACCTGTATGGAAACCACATTGTTGGTTTTTCCATGAGGCGGCTCATTTCAAGGTAGTATGCCCAGAAATGATGTGGTTAGGCATCCTAATGTCTTTGTGTAGTGAAAGTCAAAATTTGATGGATTACGAGGCTAATTACGTACCATTCATATTCTGGATATTGATTTACCATATAAAGCCATACATTCCAAGTACAAGATGCTGTGATACAGACAAATATATTATTATACAGGGTGGATTAATAAATCTTAAAAGTAAACTGTGTTTGTTCTCCCTGATCTCCCAAAAAGTACCCTGGTCTCAAGAATATAAAACTTTTTTTCATGCTCAACTCAGCTGAGCATAAACTTCTCATAAATGCCAAAATAGCCCAAATAAATTGAATTTTCAGGTTTAGACCACAAAAGCCTCTTATCTATCTTGCTAATGAATGTTAAAATGCGATTAATTAACATTTATTTAACAAAATGCCAACAATTTGTAACATTTATATGCAGGATAAATTTAGTCTCAGCAGAGCTGAGCATGAATAAAGTTTTATAACCTCGAGGCCTGAACTCCCATAAACCAGAATGGTCTAATGATCATGTACTGTTATGCTATACCGTACTGCATCATGCAATCATGTCCATATAAAGTCCATGTATCCCACCTTATGGAACGCCAAAGCTGTCTGATGGTAAGGAATAAAAACATTTGATGCATCATCGTCATTATATCCTGCTCACATTTGATTATATGTTGTATAGTGTGAATTATATGATGAGTAAACATCTTTATATTATGGTAGACTTACATTATATGATGGGTAAACATTATATTATGGGCTATTGTCTTTATATGCATCAAGTTCATTATATGGTTTGATAACTTCATTATATGAGCAAACTTCATTATATGCGCAAACTTCATTATATGCGCAAACTTCATTATATGATGTGACAGCTACATTATATGATGTGGACGATTTTGCGAGAAGAAGAATTACATTGACACCGTTTAGAGAGTTATTGTATACATGCCGGGACTACCGGACATACTGCTGATTCTATCTATCTATCTATCTATCTATCTATCTATCTATCTATCTATCTATCTATCTATCTGTCTGTCTATCTGTCTGTCTGTCTGTCTGTCTGTCTATCTATAATCATCATGATCATGATCGATCATCTACATCATCATCGTCATGATGATATATCATCATCAATATCGATCATCATCATCATCATGATCGAAAGTAGTATAGAGGGTGGATTTTTAATCTACTTTCCTGGTCGCCTGGTGTTGTTCGGTTGTTCAAGATGGCGGCCTCCATGGGACCGATATTGCGCAATATTTCGTAAGATCCAAGAATCATTCTATTTCCGTTTCTGTGCCACTTTCGATATCTGATCCGGTTTCTTATTGGCATTTTAAGAACGGCTAGCGTCATCCTGGCCACCACTAGCAGACTTCCAGGATACCGGTGCCAATTAGATTAAGCTTAGATTTCGACTTCCAATACCCTCCCGAGTCGAAAGCGTTGGTCTGCGACACTACCAGACCACTCGCAGACTTCCAGGATACCGGTGCCAATTAGTTTAAGCTTAGATTTCGACCCCCAAGACCCTCCCGAGTCGAAAGCGTTGGTCTGCGACACTACCAGACCACTCGCAGACTTCCAGGATAACGGTGCCAATTAGTTTAAGCTTAGATTTCGACCCCCAAGACCCTCCCGAGTCGAAAGCGTCGGTCTCCGACACTATCAGACCACTCACAGACTTCCAGGATACCGGTGCCAATTAGTTTAAGCATATATTTCGACTCCCAAGACCCTCCCGAGTCGAAAGCGTCGGTCTGCGACACTATCAGACCACTCGCAGACTTCCAAGATACCGGTGCCAATTAGTTTAAGCATATATTACGACTCCCAAGACCCTCCCGAGTCGAAAGCCTCGGTCTGCGACACTACCAGACCACTCGCAGACTTCCAGGATACCGGTGCCAATTAGTTTAAGCTTAGATGTCGACCCCAAAGACCCGAGTCGAAAGCGTCGGTCTGCGACACTATCAGACCACTCGCAGACTTCCAGGATACCGGTGTCAATTAGTTTAAGCATTGTATTTTGACTCCCAAGACCCTCCCGAGTTGATATAGTCGGTCTGCGACACTACCAGACCACTCGCAGACTTCCAGGATTCCGGTGCCAATAAGTTAAAGCTTAGATTTCGACTCTCGAGACCATCCCGGATCGAAAGCGTCGGTCTGCGACAATATCAGACCACTCGCAGACTTCCAGGATTTAGCTCGGATTGGAGTTTATGGAGCTATTTTATATTCATGCCTCCCCAGTTCCTCATTCTGACTCCTCGCACCCTACAAAATGGCTATTTGACACTTTTCGGTGACTGTCATACTCAGCGAAAACCCCACCCCCACCCCCACCCCCGTATATTATATGGTTTATGTGCAGTTGTGTGCTACATACATTGGATATAGGTGTATTTGGACAAACGATAGTCAAGGTTTGGTAGCAACAGTTGTGTCACCGGATTCCTGGAAGTCTGCGAGTAGTCAAAACTTGTCGCAGACAATTCAAATGGTCTTATAGGGTCTAACAAGGTCAAATCAGATTTTAACTCTATTGACACCGGAACCCTGGAAGTCTGCGAGTAGTCAAAAAAGTCTCGCAGCCGTTTCAAATGGTCTTATAGGATCTCAGAATGTCAAATCATGCTTTTACCCTATTGGCACCGGAATCCTGGAAGTCTGCAAGTAGTCAGAACGTCTCGCAGACCGTTTCAAACCGTGTTATATGGTTTGAGAAGGTCAAATTAGGCTTTTACTCTATTGGCACCGGACTCCTGGAAGTCTGCAAGTGGTCTGATATTGTCGCAGACCGACGCTTTCGATTCGGGATGGTCTTGATAGTCGAAATCTAAGCTTTAACATTGGCACCGGAATCCTGGAAGTCTGCGAGTGGTCCAGTAGTGTCGTAGACTGACGCTTTCGACTCAGGAGAGTCTTGTGAGTCAAAATATATGCTTAAACTAATTGGCACCGGTATCCTGGAAGTCTGCGAGTGGTCTGATAGTGTCACAGACCGACGCTTTCGACTCAGGAGGGTCTTGGGGTCGAAATCTAAGCTTAAACTAATTGGCACCTGTATCCTGGAAGTCTGTGAGTGGTCTGATAGTGTCGCAGACTGACGCTTTCGACTCGGAAGGGTATTAGGAGTCGAAATCTAAGCTTAATATAATTGGCACCGGTATCCTGGAAGTCTGCTAGTGGTGGCCAGGATGACGCTAGCCGTTCTTAAAATGCCAATAAGAAACCGGATCAGATATCGAAAGTGGCACGGAAACGGAATTCGTGGATCTTACGAAGTATTGCGCAATATCGGTCCCATGGAGGCCGCCATCTTGAACAACCGAACAAAACCAGGCGACCATGAAAGTAGATTAAAAATCCACCCTCTATACTACTTTCGATCATGATGATGATGATGATGATAGATATTGATGATGATATATCATAATGACGATGATGATGATGATCGATCGATCGACAGATAGATAGATAGATAGATAGATAGATAGATAGATAGATAGATAGATAGATAGATAGATAGATAGATAGATAGATAGATAGAATCAGCAGTAGGTCCGGTAGTCCCGGCATGTATACAATAACTCTCTAAACGGTGTCAATGTAATTCTTCTTCTCGCAAAATCGTCCACATCATATTATGTAGTTGTCACATCATATAATGAAGTTTGCGCATATAATGAAGTTTGCACATATAATGAAGTTATCGAACCATATAATGAACTTGATGCATATAAAGACAATAGCCCATAATATAATGTAGTTGTCACATCATATAATGAGGTTGTATCAGCATATAATGTAAGTCTACCATAATATGAAGATGTTTACCCATCATATAATGTAAGTCTACCATAATATAAAGATGTTTACTCATCATATAATGAAAATTTTCATAATATAAAGAACCTGATCCAACATATAATGTACTTTTCTCATCATATAGTCGGCCATGCTTAATTTCTAGGGCCTCTAGAAAAAAGTTTTGATGGCATTTTTTGTTAATGCTCGGCATCCATGCTAGAAATGTTCTTTTGGGTATGACAAAGTGTCCCAGGGCGGATGCCAGGTCTGAATCTTCGAATTAAGGTCATGGTAAGGTTAAAGGTCAACTAGGTGCATTTCGGTTCTAAAACCTCTGTTTTATAATCTAATTTGTCATAAATGTTATTTTTATCAGTGTCTAACTATGCTTAATATGCCCAAAACCAGACATGCAGTTATAAGAAATAATAAACAGAACAATTTGAGGAATATACTTCCTATTATGGGATAGATACAAGTACAGCTTTTGCCAAAATCATTTCAGAGTAGATTGCACAATGTTTGTAGTACATATTTGTAGTCAGGAATTTCAGATCCATTTTTCTTTACAAATTTAAATGCTATTTATAAGTCACAATGATCTTTCCTAGTAATAACAACACCTAGGCGCACCAACGTATACAGAACGCTACAAAGGCTAGATTTAAAACAATTTGTATTGCTGACGCATATAAAACGTTTCAATTCATTGCAAATTAAAATGACCCGCGGGGCTAATTTGACCTAACTTCACCCCCAGAACAATTTTTCATGGGTGTCAAATCGTCCAATGGGACCCCTGAAATGCAAAGAATTTTGTCGAACACGATAAACCCAATTGCATCATGAAAAATGCATTATTTCCATGGTAACTGTTGATGTGATTCATGAGCATGAGGGTGTACCTACAAAATTGATCACAGTTCTGCTGTTACTAGTCCTAGACCTCTGAATCTGGTCTCGGGTCGACACTGAGTCATAGGCCTTTAATCGCATAAGTACTGCAAATTAACTAACTTGCATATTCATGAATTTTAATGAAAACATTAAAAGTGATTTAAAATGTTTATATATCCATGAATAAACTAATTTTAATCCTAAACTATCATTATCACACTTTGTTACTGCACCAGTTATACAGTATAATGACAAATTTATTGATGTCTTGGGCATATATGATAATAATCTCATTTGCATATTCATGAATATTGATTAAAATGTTGAACATCTGGGGAAAGCAAGTGAAAATCTATTGCCATTTAAGGGTTTTAGGTAGGTTATATAATATCTTTCTTGCACTTTAGGACAATTCTCATGCTGCCAGTTTGGCCCGAGGACCACCTAAATGCCATATATTGTTGTCCTCAACAATAAGCACATTTGCATGATATGAAATTACATAGTTTCCACGCCCACTCCTATAACGTGATTCTAAAGTATGGGATGAACTTACAAACAAACCCATATCCCACCAAGAATATGCTCTAAGACACTTTGATTGGTCTGATAGTAATGCATAGACATAGCAATTTGAAATGTAAAAATAATATTCAAATCATTTAACTTATTTATTCATGAATATTAATGAAGAAAATAAGAAAAGATATTGAGTACATATACAAAATCACTTGTTCAAGGGCTCTGAGTAAACTTAGGATACTGAAAGAGGTATCAAACGAATGCTATGACAATGTATATAATCACCCTGAAGTCTGATAAAAGAGTTATCTGATATTCAATCTCATGAATATTAATGAAAACCTTATGAGAGAAAACAAAAAAACAAAAAATAAATAAAAAAATAAACAGGTAAATCTACAAAATGACATATATCTCAGCAGCCAAAAGCGCTAAGGTCCTAAAAGTGCCCGTACGAAATTGTCCAACAGGACCACAGCAGTATTACCACAGGAAAATAAGACCAGATTCCCGGCAGGAATCCCTTTGACTCTTTCATTTTCTGATAAAGATTACGACAGGAGTCAGTGTGGACTCCCTGTGGAATCTGGCTCGAAATATTTAAATTAGCAGGAATCCTGCCAGGAATCTGAACCATATTCCTGGCAGGAATCCTGCCAGGAATATGAGCCAGAAATTTTGGCAGGAATCCTGCCAGGAATTTAGAGCAGATTCCTGTTAGGAATCCTGTTATGAATGTGGAGCCAATTCCTGCTATATGCCTGCATAGAAATTATGACCTCTTTGAAAGCACATGCATATGAAAGTTTTTGAACAAAGGAAATGTACGGGGCTAGTGTATCTTATATCCATAGATGCATCCATTATATTTTTTTTATAAAAATGCTTGTATCAATGAGTAGTAATGATAAATGTCATTTTCAATGACATTTCTTAGACACTTCCTTGATTAAAAATTGTACATGATCAGAGGTGGGTGGGGAATATTTTGAAAACAAAAAGCATAAAGAATAGTTAATTTGCTTAAAAAGCCAATGCATGAATAGAATGGAAGAAAAACATACCTTACTTTTACTATAAAGTGTTCCTCATTTATTTTCACCAATATTTGATAGCAAACATAGTGTCAGTATCAAACAATGAATAATGACTATCTTTCTTTAAAAAGCCCAACCTCATGGCTTCCTGTGTGTTGCAAAGTTTTACCACCTAATTGTTTACACATTTATGAAAGAGATTTAGGTCGGCAGTATTTTTGTCAAGCAGGAATCCTACCAGGAATTTTGTCTATTTTCCACGTGGAAAAGAGAAAAATTCCACGTGGAAAATGCAAGCATCTCACTGTCCTGTTAGGAATCAGGTTGAAAATCAGATTCCACACTGACTCCTGTCTTTGTCCAACTGGACTACCAGTGGAATCCTGTTGAATTTTTCGTACGGGTGGTATTAAATGGTTGCTTAGGTAATATTAAAGCATTTAATCTAAAATATGTAAGTCATTAGATTTTTTTTTCATGACCATTAATAAAGTCGTTAGAAATCGGAGTATAGATGCGGAAGAGTTAAGAAGGAAACCATGTAAAACACATGTATCTTGATTACTGATAGACCTACAGGGTTGTTTTTGGAATCAAATTATTAGTAAGACTGTAATTGGATTCAAATGATTGCAAGGACAATGTTCTCTAATCATGTAATCAGATATATAAGTCATAAGATAGTTTTTGTATAGATATGAATGAGGACTTTATGAATTAGAAAACAATCACCAAAAATGAAGTGGGAATACCAACAAAATTACTTATATCTCGGCTACAAATGCCATGCGAGCCCTGAAAATGGTATCAGTATAATGCTATAACAATGTAGCATTGCCATATAGTCTTATAGATAAACCATATTACCGGTATATTGAATGTTGTAAATAATATGTAAAATATGAACAAAATAATGAAAATTACAGAAAATTGAAGATTGTGCTCCAAGAAAATTACTTCTATCATCTTGGTTGCCAACAAGTATGCTTGACATATCTGAACCTATATCGATAAAGTATTGTCCTATCAATTATATGATGCCACATTAAGCTTTCTAGGGCTATTGGTAGTCGAGGCCCGAGATATATGCGATCTTAATGGTATAGTCCTTCATTATTCGGTGATTTTTTCTCTAATTTAAGCATATTTTTTAATATCAATACCACAAAAATATCAAAATATTTATATATCTGATTACAAAATTATAGAACATTGTCCTAGCAATCAGCTGATACCAATTTCAGCTCTCTATGTCTATCAGTAGCCAAGCTACATTTGCTTTTACATGTATACCACATTAATTCGTCCTGATTTTACCCCAATTTCAGAAGATATTATTAATGTTCATGAAAATAAAAATCCTATGGCTTATATATTTAATACATTTTAGTATAGTCAAGATGGTATAATATAACCCTAGCAATCATTTGATGCCATTTTCAGCACTTTAGTGCTTTTGGTTGCCGAGATACACGGCAATTTGTAGGTTAACCCGTTTAATGTTTTCTTTTTTTTTCTCTCCTATTCCTAAAGTTTTCATTAATATTCATGAGATTGAAGATCAGATTGTTCTTATACCAGACGCATGGGTGATATTTCTTTTCCATAGCATTCATTCTATATCACTTTCAAAATTCTAGGTTTATATACAGCCTTGTGGTAAGTGATTTTTTTTGTACGTATATCCCCTTTTTTATGATTTTCTCAAATTGTTTTTGTTTTGTATCATTAATATTCATGAATTAGCAAGCTCAATGATTTGAATATTAGGTATGCATGTTTAAAAGTATTACTGTCAGGCCAATCATAGTAGTTTAGAGCATACTATTGGTTTGATATGAGTATTTTTGTAAGTACAGCATATTCGTTTGAATCATAGGTGGGCGTGGACACTATGTTATTTTACACCATGCAAATGTGTTCATTGTTAAGGACAATATGGACAGTTATTAGAATGTTCATGACACAAGCAGGAATTATAAAATAATACCAGAAGTGCATTGAAAAAGTCATAGCAACTTTACAGGATCAGGTTTATAATCAAGTTTCGTTGTAACATTTTATTTTGTATTGTCACAATGCGATTTAACCTGGGGTGCTTTATTAGCACAAATACGGCATGTTTACTACTTTAAACAAAGGTAAATTATATCTTTGGCCCTCTGCATAACACTATGTCTATTTCCAACTGTTTCACTCATAATTAAATTAGCAAATTAAGACAATGAAAAGAAGCGGTTGTATTTGTAAGCATTTTCAGCATATTTGCACCATTTTGACCTCTGACCTTCCTGTTGTTACGACCTAGCGTAACTAGACAGGTACAGCGAAAAACAACCAAGTAATTTAAACTTAACGATATTTAATCAAACAAATAAATGCTGCAAATACATAAAAACAAACAAACAGATAAGTAAATAAATAAATAAATAACTTACAAAGTTAATGTCAAATAAGTCCTTGTCCCTCAAATGTAAGTCCACAATCCAGTAACCAGAATATGAGCACATGTATATTTTAATCCACACTTTTCTTCTAATCCAAAACACTAGTGAAACAACCAAAATTATATACTTTAAATCACTTCAAATTTCTGAATGCCTAAGACTGAATTGGGACCTATATTTATACATCTAAGGAAATTCTACAGGTTTCTAGAGAATGATATAATAAACTTTTCTCTAGAAAAGAAACGAACTAAATGAAAGTTCTTTTAAATTCTCCAAAGAGAATTTAGAATTCTCCAGAGAGAATTCAAGGCCGCAACGACCATCAAGACTAAACGAAAGTCTACTAGATCCTTCGAGCTCTCAGTAGTAGTATACATAGTCCAAATATACTTGTAACTTATGGTAAAAAAAACACTCACTCCATTTTCATCTGGAATTATCCACAAAGTGCTCATAGAATTTTCTATACTTCTAAATTATATAACAGTTATAAAAATAATCAATGACATTCTTCTATAAAGTTCTAGATAATAAATTGTAGAAACATAAAAAGAAATATATATTAATTAATTGGGTTACTCCCCTTTAGAATATATATATATAAATTATAAGTAATAGCTTTAAAAAGAATCAATATTATTGAATCAATTATATATAACACTGTGTATTGAACCCATGTGTCAAATTAATTCTTGTGGCAAGCCTCTGGGTCATTCCATATAAATTGGCAGCTGTTGTTTTATTTATTTTGAACATTTTCGTGACAAAAAAGTACATATTATGAAATTAAGTATTATTTTTCTTACAAAATGCACTTAGTTGACCTTCGACCTTACTGTGACCTTAAAACGCAAATTCACACTTGGCATCCGGCCCTATGTTGTTTGTAGTATCCCAAGGAATAATTCTAGCCTGGATGCCGAGCATTAACAAAAAATGCCATCATGAGTTATCGTAGAAATTAAGCATGGCCGACTAATATAATGCACACTATACAACATAAAATCAAATGTGATCAGGATATAATGACGATGATGCATCAAATGTTTTTATTCCTTACCATCAGACAGCTTTGGCGTTCCATACCCCCTTGAACCCCCCTTAAAGTTATCCTATAGGCATAGTACAGAAACAATGATTAAATCAACAAACGAAAATTATACAATGTTGGTTATTTTTTTACATTGAGTTAATCCAGGTTTTTAGACCAATCAGTGAGCAACTCATTTAAATATATCTGTTTTCTTGTCTTCAGTACACTAGTACTATTCATAAGGGCCATGGCACAACAAAGTCTATTTTTAGTGGCTGTACTTTCCATACAATGAAAACAAAGACATAGATAAGCTGCACTGTTGCTACAAAGCTGATCCCAATCTTTATTTTGTACTAAAAAGTCATGTTACTGCTAGTTAACTTGCACTGCTGATCACATTATAGATTCACAGAATAGATTTACAGAGGCAAATTTTCATGATGTGGCTTAGTCCAGGCTTACACCTCCAAATTTTGGAAACAGCTGTGTCACAAAAAACTTGTCGTAATGAACAGTACTATTTATACAGTTACAATAAGACAAAGACGCTGATCAACTGCACAGTTGTAACAAGCTGATCTGGATCTTACAGCCAAAAGAATCAAGCAGGTAATCAACTGACTTTTCTTCAAGTGCAGGGTTTTGCACTACTGATCACATTATAGATTTACAAAGGCGCTTTTTTCATGATGTGGCTTGTACCCAATAACACAGGAAATGTCAAAGTTTGGAGCTGAATCACAACAAAACTTGTCTCATGAACAGTACTATTTATACAGTTACAGCAAGACAAAGACACTGATCAACTGCACAATTGTTGTACTGTAAGAAAAAAACACTGATCAACTGCACATTTGTATCAGAAAGTTGACCAGGATCTTATACAGCCAATACACTCCTGTATCCATCACCAAAAAATAGCTCCAATGGAGCTGAATGAGCCGGTAATAAATCTCAGAAAATATCTTGTAGCTTTTAGTTTTTATCATCATTATCAGTAGACTGTGAAAAGGTCAATGTCCGATATCAGGTTTCATTTTTGTTCAGTTTTCTCTTGGTCCATTTTGTGTTAAAAGCTAATGGGTATATATATGGGTACTCAAAATTGGGGGTATTCAAAATTTGGTAGCACTTTTAAAATTTTTGAAACTATCCTTTTTTATTTTCTCAAATTTTGGGCAGTTGAATTTGTGGTCTTCAAATTTGTTGGTACCCAAAAGATGTGGGTACTCAAAAGTGTGGGTATAATGAAATATCAAATTTTGTAGGCACCCAGAATTGGTGGCAAATGGTAAGATATACATATTTTAGAGATGTTACTACACAAAGTTTAGGCACTTGAAACATTCAATGAGTCTTCAAGTTTTAGTGTATTCGAAATAAGTGGGTATTCAAAAGTGCATATAAATATTTGTGGATATTGAAATGTTGGAAACTAATCTTATTGTTACACAAAGCATGGACAAATTATGTTTGTCTTTACTATAAGAGTGCTCACAAAATTCAAAATCTCATAAAATTGTGGGTATTCAGATTAAGCTGGTTCATGAAATTTCGAGTCGAGACTTGAAAATGTTAGTACGAAATCGTTGAGGTCTTGGGGTACTCATAAGTTCGTTGATGTTTATTTGTATGTACATGTATGTTCGTAAATTGTGGAATTTCACACTGTGGGTGGGTACTCAACATGTGGGTACCTTAATATTTTGATAAAAATGTAGAAAGTATGCACATGCATATGTATTGAAATTCTCAATGTTGAAAAAAAGCCACCTTAAAATCTTTATAGACTCAAATCAGCGTTTCATTTAGTCTAATCAGGCACTGCATCCACTGTTTAATTTTGAAACAAAGTTGAAATCAGATGTAAATGGTGAAAAAAAGCCACCTTAAAATCTTTATAGACTCAGATCAGCGTTTCATTTAGTCTAATCAGGCACTGCATCCACTGTTTAATTTTGAAACAAAGTTGAAATCAGAGGCAAATGGTATATTTCATCTTATTATTGAAACAAACAGGTGGCCACAGTCAAGAAGTCATTGCTGCAAAAGAATTTATTGTGACAAGCTAAATGATTAAGAAAAAAACAGCAAAAACTCTGGAAACTGGCGATGGATATAGAAGTGAATAGGATAAATCAGATAATCAACTGATTTTTGCTTGAAGTGCAGTGTTTTGTAAATTATACCACAATTTCAGTGATCTTTCATCATGACCTTTTCACTCGCCTTTGGCTTGTGAGGTCATGATGAAAATTCAGTGGAAAGTGTGGTATAATTTACAAAACACTGCACTTCAAGCAAAAATCAGTTGATTATCTATAACTAAAACTGGGGTATGCAGGGGTATGTCTATTTTTTTATTTTTGCTCAAAAACATAGATTGTGCGTACTCGTTAGAACCGCCTGGCCTCGACGAGGCAGTTCTAACTTGTACCCACAATCTATGTTTTGAGCAAAAACAAGGTAAATATAAAAAATTTCTACTGAAAATTTTCTTCTTTTTTTTTACATACAGTTGCTCTTTTCTGCTATCGCAGTTTGTTATTTGTAGTTAAGTTGTAACCATGTTATTCCAATCACATCTTGGACATGCTTTGTCTGTTTAGTACTATGCGATATGGACAAGTGGATTGGACATGGAATGATAAGGAAGCTTTTTTTTATCTCGTTAATATTTAATATGAATATTTCATTTGACAAAATGTTATACCATGTATATAAGAAATCAAAGAGACAATAATCAACAAATTGTAAAATTGACTATCTATAAAACAATATATGAATGTACAGTTCTACAAAACTAACATGTATCCAAATATCACATTTAAGTCACACAGAAATCAAATTGTGGAATGTACACTGTAGCTCTGACTGCTCTCAGCTGACTGGTACATGTAGTGTTAAGAACTTTGCACTGTCAACTTTACCAAGCATCAGGCAAAAATTGTTGATTTATCATTAATACAACTTACAAGCTTCTTGTACATGTATGAACTATATCTATATAGATTATAATTGAGCCGTGTCATGAGAAAACCAGAGTTTTGCTTATGCGAAAACTAAGGCGCAGATCAGCTTCGCAGTAATTGCTTTTGCCTTTGTTTTTGCTACACGGATAGTACAATTTCTCTATTTTCTAAATCCAAAATTTCACGCTTTTAACCATCTTCTGTTACTGTACAGGCCCGTTTGTGTCAGGCCTGGTCGGAAACCCCGATTCCCCGAAGACCGGTTTTCACACAACGCGGCTCAATTAGTCTAATTAGACCTTAAGGATACTGCAGCAATAGTCCCTTTTAGTTTGAAAATGACCATGGCTCTGTATTGAATACACCAACATGCCAGCAGCTGACTTTCTATGAGATGGTTTGACTGGTCTGCACTGTTTTCTTTTGCGAGAGCACATAAGTTTGAAAAGTCATGAAATAAAAGTGTGACTAAAAGTTCTGGGCCCAGTCGTTCAAAACTAACGACGTCGTTAGTTAACGTTTTGTTAAAATTTCAAACATTAATATTACAAATACACTGTTATTTTTTGTCGAAAAAATGTGAGAATCAGTGCAAAGGATTCTCACAGTTTTTCAACAAAAAATAACAGTGTATTTGTTACTTTAGCTGATATTTGCTTAACAAATTTATGTCTTAACGATATCGTTAAGCTAACGATGCTTTGAACAACTGGGTCCTGATTTATACTTGAACACAATACCATCTTGGATAACAGAATTAACTGTATCTAATTCTAAACAAACTATATTTTTCAAATATCTCCCTGTCAGCTGTTTCCACTATTTTTATCCTGTTCACTTTGCTGAGAGTCAGTAGTTTGTTGTTGAACCAGATCTTGCTCCTGGTGTTGTTGTCGTAGTTCTAAGCGTGCCTGTCTACTGGACTGTAGTAGCTCCTCCAACTCGGAGTAAAGGTTGTCATTTTGTTGCTCCAGTTTGGTCATCCAAGTGTCTATCTCGTCCAGGGTTTGGTCTATATTCTTATATTCTGAAAATATAATAATAAATGCCCGTAGCTGCGACAAGTGAATTATGTATAAAAAAAAAAAAGAGAGAAAAAAAAATGTGCATGCTGCTTTTCAAATTCTATGTTCTTGTCTGGTTGTTTTGGGACCATGCCTCTTTCTCATGACATGCTAGACATCATCAAAACTTTAAAGCAACATCAGACCCTTTGCAGTTGACACAATAATTATTGTGTACTAGACAATATCAAAGCAAAATTTTACCAAAAGCTACCACCATAAACATGATCTCCATGAGCCTGACTACCGGTACAATCTTTGAAAGTTTGTCCACTCAGAGATTATTTTTTCTTGAGGAAAACATGGTATCTGTCATATGTGCTGAAAACTTTTTACAGCAGATACAGTAAATAGTATGATTTCTCCCAAAATATTGATTTTTTGTTTGAAATACTTTCAAATATTGTAGTCAAGAAGTTTAAGATCATGTTTATGGCGATAGCTTTTAGTAAAAGTTATCTAGCATGCCAGACAGATGAAAACGGAATCAAACCGGGAAGAAACTTGAACAATGCTGATAACCATGTTGCTGAGCCCTCTAGAGCTGAGTTTTTGGACATAAAATAATCTGTATTCAATGTTTGAAATTTTGAATGACTCATACAAAAATGTGTCAAGAATATGGATCTAGTCTCATTGGTAAAATTGTCATTTTTCTTTATACAGGTAAAAGTTATACAAGTATTAGATTTAAGACAATTGGCATCCATGCACGGATCCAGAGGGGGGGACCGGGGGTCCGGACCCCCCTAGTCTGACTGGTCAGCCGTCAAAATGAAGTATCATACCCAGTGGTCCATTTTGCCGTCTGACTCCAGCACATCAAAAAGCCAAGCTGTTAGCCACTTTTGGGTGAAAGCCATTATTTACAGAATAAAAAGTTTTTATGCAAAACAAATGGTGTAAAACACTGTAAAACAAAACAATAAACAAACCTCCATTTGAAAATTCATAAAATATATCCAAGTTTTGTTTATTTTGATGATTTTTTAAAAGAATCCATTCATCATGGCTGACATGTATTTCTTCAAAAAGTCATCTTGAGAGGGGAGACAATTCTAATTGCGAGCTTCTGACTGGCTCTCAGAGAGTGCATGACCTTAGCACCCAGCCATCAACCAATCAGATTAGGAATTCCCATAAAATCAATGTCTAAAAACAGCTTGCAGAGATATTAATAGAATTTGGGAAATTTTGACAGTGCTGGAGCCAGACGTCAAAATGATTAATCAGTTATCAAAAATTAATTTTGACGGCTGACCTGCCAGAGTAGGACCCCCCCTGGAATTTGAAAATTTTAACTAAAAAAAGGTAATTTCGGGATTTTTGGGGGGTTGGACCCCCCCCTCGTCTGTGACCAAAAATTACCATTTTCGTTGGACCCCCTCTCATGAAAATTTCTGGATCCGCGCATGGCATCCCCTTAATCTACTATCAAATATAACTGGCAATTTTTTTTTTTTTCTCATTGGCAAACATGGCAATTAAGAGTAACATCAACTATTCAGATGGGTAACTGGACAACTCGGCCCATAACAAACTCGGCCCATGACAAACTCGGCCCATAACAAACTCGGCCCATACAAACTCGGCCCATGACAAACTCGGCCCATACTTATAATACTGATGCAATATGGATTTTATAGTATGATTAAAGGAATATTCGAGTATATTATAGTTACTTACAAGTATTGATAAAAACAAATTACAAAGTCTTCATATACTTGATATACTTCTCTTCTTATTTATATACTTATCTTTATACGAGTATACTTGACTTGTGATGATATAAAATGTGGTATTCTTTTTCATTTGAGAAACAATTGAGGACATTATGTTAGAGTCATGTATTTATTTTAAAATGTGAGAAAATTTTCAAATTTTCAAAAATGGACTTTTTTTTTTTTTTTTTTTTTTTTTGAGAAAATTTTATTGACATTGTTTTTTTGGAAAGATATTTTCTATTACAACCAGTTTCAGATTGGTTTTCCTAAACTTCAAAAACTTTAATGGACTTCAATGGACTTATCTGTTTTAGAAGACTAGAAAATTAAGTTTTCACCATGATTCTATTAGAACAGATGTATTAAAAAAAGAAGGGAATAAGATAAAAATAAAAAAGAACACGCAATAAAGTTTAATTTTGTGTTTTGTCATTGAATCATTTTTGACAATTTAAGTCATGCAAGTAAACCAATTATTTTTTAATATAGTATCCATGCGGACTGAACAGTGATAATTATATTGGTTTGTTCACTAATTGTTTGTTTTGCATAATTGACTAGGTTCTTCATCCAAACAAATACTGTCATTGTCTAATTACTGTCCAGGTGTGACAAAACATTCGCAATGATCATTCTTTTTTTACATTGACTAACTTTCTTATACAAAGAATACTCACTACCATTTCTTTCAATCTTTCTTATTTCTTTCTTTCACTATACACACAATCGATAATAAACTCACCATAACAACAGACTCTGCATTACTTGAAATTATATCAATCATAATTCATTGAGAATATGGATTGGAAAGCAACCTAGAGTTGCTAATATGTTCCATTTTCAAAAATACTAAAAATGATCTTTTTCTATCAAATCACTGTTTATAACTTCCTACAATACTCTGAAATGAGGTTGTCATAGTATCTAGAGATATCATGGATATGGGCCGAGTTTGTAAGGGCCGAGTTGGTATAGTCCTAGATTTGGTGGCCGAGTTTGTCATGGGCCGAGTTTGTCAAGGGCCGAGTTTGTCATGGGCCGACTTTGTTATGGGCCGAGATGTCCCGGAATCTTCAGATGAATATTAAATACCTTCAGATGCAGCTTGTACAATTGTTTCAATATCTGAGGCCCCATTGAGGCCAATCAACGCCGGATCGGTTTGCGCATTAAACTTTTCTTCACTGTCATTTCGAGTTTCTTCGTTCGCCATTTTGGACAGATCATGTGATCAATTGGGCATTCAATGAACCGCAATGTGAGGAAATATCTTGCGGTCCATTGAAATACCCCAATATCAGCTGGAAACCATCGTCGCCCGAATCTTGAGCTTCGGTTATTGTCAATTCTATTGGCGAGCCAGTTTGTATAAAGGGGTCCTACCATTGATAGGGTCACCGTAGTATAAACGTATCTTCTCGAGTTTTCTTAACTATGTACTTTTAACATTTAACTGGTAGCCATTTATTAAACTGGTACCCCGTTATCACTATATATATGTATAGGACTGGTTCACTGAATTGGATAAATGCTTTCCTTTGTTTCAGACAACACAGGGTAGTGGTTAATGGTATTAAATCGGATTGGGCTCCAGTTGTGTCGGGTGTCCCTCAGGGCACCGTTCTCGGCCCCTTGCTGTTTTCCTTGTATATAAATGACATCTCAGCAGACATCGAGTCTGAAATAAGACTCTTTGCTGATGATTGTGTTTGCTATCGTGAAATCAAGAATGAAGAGGATACATTGAAACTTCAAAGAGACATTGATCGCCTAGGCAGTTGGGCTAGAAAATGGGGAATGAGATTTCAACCCGTCAAATGCAACATGATGCAGCTGACAAATAAACGGTCTAGTAAGATACAGGCTAACTACACCCTTGAGGGCACTTTACTGGAAAATGTTGAAAGCATAAAATACCTGGGTGTAACTATCACAAATGATTTGAAATGGAATACTCATATTTCCAATGTTTGTACAAAGGCTAACAGAACTCTCGGATTCTTGAGGAGAAATTTGTATTCTTGTCCCCCAGATGTGAAAGAAGCAGCTTATAAAGGACTGGTGCGGCCGGTCTTGGAATATGGAAGCTCAGTTTGGGACCCTCACACTCATGGCCTCCAGGAAGAACTGGAAAAGGTCCAAAATCGTGCGGCAAGGTTTGTGACGGGAAATTATGTTTTTGAAACTGGGAGCATGACTGGCATTTTAGGTCGACTGAAATGGGAATCTCTTAAGAAAAGGAGGAAGGATAGTAGACTTATATTGCTATACAAAGGTCTAAAGGGTAAAGCCAGAATACCCACAGATGACCTTATCCCAAAGAATAGGCGTTGTAGAAATCAACACTCGACCCTTGATTTACTCTTCACTAACTCGCCATCCCCAATTAACCGTGTTAAAGGGATGCCCCCGATCGGCAAAGCAGATCATGACATTGTCTATATTGAATATGACATAAAGGCTAAACGGATTCAGCAGGCCCCGCGTAAGATTTTCCTATATAAACGAGCGGATATGGACGGTCTCCATGACCATCTAGCGCGCTATAGGGATTCGTTCCTTTCAACTGACCATAGTCAGGTGTCAGTCAATGACATGTGGGTCAGTTTTAAGTCGGAGGTTCTCTCGGCTATTGAAAGGTTTATTCCATCAAAAATGACCAAGACAAAATATAGCTTACCATGGATCGATAGCTCGATCAAACGCTTGATAAGGAAACGTGATAAACTTTACTTTCGTGCTCGCAAGTCAAGCAGCCCTGACATTAAGAACCATTATAAACGGTTCAGAGCACATGTTCAAAAGAGCATTAGAGATGCATATTGGAAGCATATTACCAATATCTTCTCCTTTGAAAATGATAACCCTGATCCCGATTGTCCCCGAAAAAATGAAAAGGCAAAAAAGTTTGGTCATTTGTCAAGTCCCTTAAGAAAGACGCGTCTGGGATCAATACTCTTAGAGAAAATGGTATCTTGAAGACTGACACTTTGGATAAGGCTAATATTTGTAATAGGCAGTTTCAGTCAGCCTTCACTCGCGAATCAGATGATGAAATCCCCTACAAAGGCACAAGTCCTTTCACCGCTATGGGTGAAATTACAGTTGACCCCAATGGGGTCATTAAACTGTTGAATAATTTGAATATACATAAGGCGCCTGGGCCAGATGGCCTGAGTGCTAGGGTGTTGAAGGAATGTAGTACTGAAATTGCTCCTGTACTGACCTATATCTTCAATGAGTCGCTTGCTCAGGGTGCTGTACCAGACGATTGGCGACAGGCAAATGTAGCCCCGGTATTTAAGAAAGGTGAGAAATACGATGCAGCTAATTATCGACCGGTGTCGCTTACTTGTATCTGTTGCAAAACTCTAGCGCATATAATAGTCAGCAACATAAACAAACACTTGGCTCTTGAAAACATTCTTGCTGACTGTCAGCACGGGTTCCGAAGTCAAAGGTCTTGCGAAACCCAGTTAGTTCAGTTTTATCATGATTTGGTTAGTAATCTGGACCGAGCAGTGGGTCGTGGCCACAGGCAGACGGATGTGATTGTCATGGATTTCGCTAAGGCCTTTGACAAGGTCCCACATAAAAGGTTATCATACAAACTTGACTTCTACGGGATTAGAGGATCTACACATAAGTGGATCGACTCGTGGCTCTCTGAGCGCTCTCAAAAAGTGGTATTAGATGGCCGTGCCTCAGATCCAGTCCCGGTTCTTTCTGGTGTCCCACAAGGATCGGTCTTAGGACCGGTCCTATTTCTTATTTTCATTAATGATCTTCCTGACAACATCAGGTCATCTGTTCGGCTATTTGCTGATGATTGTGTTTTATACAGAAATGTCAAGTCACCATTGGATTGTCAAATTTTACAAGATGACCTGAATAGCTTGGCCAAATGGGAAATGGATTGGCAAATGAAATTCAATGTTAGCAAATGTCATTCAATGAGGGTGACGCGGCTACATCCAAGCAGGCATATAGATTTCAATTACACACTGCATCAGCAAACATTAGAACAGGTTCAGTCCGCTAAATACCTCGGTTTAACTATCACAGATGATCTTGATTGGGGTCAACACATTTCTGAAATTACATGCAAGGCAACTAAGACTTTGGGTTTTCTTCGGCGCAATTTGGCACTGGCACCTAGGCATACTAAGGAAGTTGCATACAAAACATTGGTTCGGCCTCAACTTGAGTATGCAGCTCCTATTTGGCATCCCTATCATGAAACTCAGATTGAGATGGTGGAGAAGGTGCAGAGGACTGCTGCCCGGTGGACCTGCAGGCGATGGAGGAACACCAGTAGCGTCGGTGAAATGCTAGACGAACTTGAGTGGCCATCCCTGGAGTCTCGCAGGGAGCGGTCCTCCTTAACCTTCTTCTACAAGATACACTCCGGTACAGTGTCTCTTGATAAAGACAAATACCTGACCCCGGCACCCAATCTAAGGCATACTCGGGCATCACATGAATCACAATACACAAGACCATTTGCCTATAGTGATGCCCTGAAAAATTCCTTTTTCCCCAGAACTATTCCGGTTTGGAATAGTCTCCCTTCTTCAGTGGTCCTATCTAAGACCATTGAGGAATTTAAGGCTTCTATTTAAATCATTAGCCCAGAGGCATGCGTTTTAGTATGCCTCTCATCTATATCTTGTAAATAGTTTTAATGGTCCACCCCAAATGTTTTATTTTCCCTTGACTAAATTCTAAATTTAGCCACCCACCCCACACCTGAGGTGATGATCAGAAATTGATCGACTCAGTATCAGAAGATAGACTCTTTGGCTTTTCAGATACCTTCAGCTAGCAAAGAAGCGTACAAAAGTAGTTTCTTTCCACAGACTATCAGGGACTGGAATGACCTCCCTGATTCACTTGTCTCCTCTGCTGAAATGTCTGATGACTGTGTGTCCAAGTTCGCTTCACTCGTGCGTTCAAGGGACTAATTCCCCCCCCCCCATCCGAACCCCCTGGTGAAATAATGTCATTTGGCGTGTCACCAGTAAACTATTCAGATTCAGATTCAGATTACAAGTCAACCCATTTATCACCAAAAGAGACAACTGGCATTGGAAACTGTCTCGATGGCTTTCATTGGTTTATTAAAAAATCGATAATCCAATCAAACCTAGCGTTACATTATTTCAAATATTATGCAAATCATTATGATATTATTTCTTATTATCGATTAGTATTTCTTTCAATCATTCTTTATTTTATCGTGATAACTAAGACTAATGGTATGAAAAAATAAAATTAACTTAAAGAATTATGCAATTTAATCGAAATCTCGCGAAATCTCGCTGAAGTATCACGGGCAGAATTCTGCCCGTTTTCATTAGCCTATACATGTCCCTATATACGTATAGGGCCAGTTCAAGTCAAATTTAACATTATATTTACGAGGCAGCGTTTATAGTTCAGCACTCGAGACGCATAGGTTTCTCTCAGGGCAACAACTAAGGGCAAGACCTCGCGGCTACAGAATAATATCCTGTTTACAGGTGCCTTTCAAAATTATTAGATAGATATTGTTCACATAACCACAGTTTCGTCAAGTCCAACCCCGATCAGAAATTGATCAACTCAGTATATGATTTCACAGAATACTTTATGGAATCTTCGTACACCAACAGTCCCTAGTTCTGTTTCCTCCCCCGGTGTCATCCTGAATCTGATCTGAATCTGAATGGTTCACTGGTGACACGCCAAATTGACAATACCTCAACAGGGGGTGCGCCAGGAGGGAAATTAGTCCCTGGCTCTAACAACAGATGCGAACTTGGACACACAGTCATCAGACATTTCAGCAGAGGAGATCAGAGAATCAGGGAGGTCATTCCAGTCCCTGATAGTCTGTGGAAAGATACTACTTTTGTACGCTTCTTTGCTAGCAGAATGTATCTGAAAAGCCAAAGAGTGTTGATTTCTAAAACGCCTATGGCTTTACCCTTAAGACCTTTGTATAGCAATATAAGTCTACTATCCTTCCTCGTTTTCTTAAGAGATTCCCATTTCAGTTGACCTAAAATGCCAGTCATGGTTCCAGTTTCAAAAACATAATTTCCAGTCACAAACCTTGCCGCACGATTTTGGATCTTTTCCAGTTCTTCCTGGAGGCTATGAGTGTGAGGGTCCCAAACTGAGCTTCCACACGTATACACACTAAGGCGTGGAGACACAATAAAGTTAATTCGATGGATCCTCGGTCGAGAATACTCTATTTCCACGATGCGATATGGTGACTTGGACAATGGCCTCTCAGAAGACGGGTTTCCCTCCACCTAAGTCTTAATATATATTATACAATATGCACATTAAACCCTGTCAACAAAGGAGACATTGTTTAACTACAGTATAAAAATGTACATAAAAACCTAATTTATATGCTCACATTACTTTAGCCTATGGATGCAGTTTAGATCTTTAATATAAAAGGCTTAAAATAATTATAACACTAAAAACACCTCAGCATACAAAAAGGGGGAAAATAATACTCCTTATTTATGATCACTCAATTATGTGGTTCTTTTCAGATGAAGAGCAAAACAAAGGCTTCAGCTCACAGCTTCCATATCATTAAAAGACCCCTCCCAAAGGCCACCACTGACCACATCTGCCTAAACCGTACAGTCCATGATGATGTAGCACAGCCGCTGCAACTGTACCGCACGATCAGGGACCATACGCAAAAGGGTTCATTCAATGTCTTGAATATAAGTCAACATAACAGACTGCAAACGGGAACAGTCAAGCAGAAAATGGCTCAAATCCTCAGGCGCAACCTTACAGAGCAAGCATGTATCCGAAATCGCGCTCTTACTAAACTTGGAACGGCTTGATTGTAGGATGTATGACCCTGTTAGGACTTTAACCTTAATCTGATCTCTACGTACATCTTTAGCACTGTGACTTGTCAACTTCCAGACGTTATGAGCACTGTCAACCTTACAATGTTCAATGTTGAAATATCACAAGGTTGATTTAGACTGAGCATCCTCATGCCAGTGTTGCTGAACATACTTATCCATCCCCCTTCAAATTGCTTCATTAAAAGCCCCCCTTTGTCTGAAAGCCATCCTTGATAAGGTATGCATTTGACAGCTCATATTTATGCAGGAGCAGGTTACTGTCTGAGATCATATCTTTCACTGCAAGCTGCCGTTACGCATTTTTATGTTCAAGTGAGGCTTCATCGAACATCACAGTAGCAAACAAGCTCAACTTCCTAATGTCTAGTTCTAGTTCAATAGGGCGAATACCTAACAGTCCGTAAACAGCAACGATAGCCACTCTATCAGGTAGACACTGGATCCTCCTCAGAATGCCTCTTTGGACCGACTCCAACTGCTCAACGTCAGACTGGCACAGGCTACACACCTCGAGTCCGTACAACATTCTTGGTAGAGCAAAGGTTTTCCACATCTTGGATGACACCAAGGGATTCAGACCTGAGTTCCCATATGCGCCTGCACCCATCAATGCATACATCGTTCGCCGTCCAGTTTCCGCCATCTTCTCTGTATTTCCATTGCCCACCAGATTTCTGTCCACCCCGAGATGCACTGTATCACTATCGATGGTACACCAAGTTCACCATTTTTGCATTATCCGCTGGTTCCCAGCTTCAAAAATCAAAATTGGAAATACAGGTAACCAGAACCCCAATTCTGGTTACCTGTTTTTCAAATATTGATTTTTTTTTTCAGCAGGAAACCAGACAATAATGCGAAAATACCAATACGCTAAATTAAACTGGGTAGATATATAATGCCTTACATACAAATCATATAAAATGAAATAAAAAACCTTCTAGGATTCTCAAGGCCAATTGAAAAAATGCTTCCAAAATAATTTATGTGTTGTACACTCCACTCAGCAGCTAAGGTCAGCAATAAGCACGCATGCTTCAAAATTAATGTATGTGATATACATGTACCTATGTTAAGCTATATATGTATATATACAAATATCTGATGGGTCATTTTTTTTACTGTGTACTGTGTCAATCAATTGCTGACCAGTACCTCAGGAGCTATGGAAATGTGACTCACTCAAGGACACAACGAAAGGCGCCCCGGCTGAGGATCGAACCCGAGACCTCTAGGACCGGAGTCCTACACTCTAACCCTGCGCCAGTCTGCCCCTAAGAGCTATTCATTTCCAGTTATTTGTTGAAATGGCATTATTTTTATCAGTATTTTGATTTAGTTGACCTGCGACTAAGCAACATAAACTAATCTCTAAAACACAAAAGTAAAATATACAAAGTTGAAAAAGATAAGAATTTCTTATCAAAGACAATTGGATTTGTATGGAAGTAAACCAACATAATAATGATGTCTAAATTGTCTTTATTTCGAATTCTTGTAATATTTTCACAATTATTTGTTAATTTTGGATTTCTTATAGATGACAACAATAGTGGAAACGTAACTATTCGTACCAGCATTGGAACTATAATAGGAAAAATCAAATACTCTACTTTCGATGGAAAGAAGAATCAAGTAGAAGAATTCTTAGGGATTCCTTATGCCGAAGCTCCGATTGGAAACAACAGATTTCGTAAGCCAGTTCCAAAATCAGCCTTTACGTCACCATATTTTGCATCAAGTTATGGTGCCTCATGTCTTCAGTATCAGGAAAATGGACTAAACAAGTCGGAAGATTGTCTGTCCTTGAACATTTTTGTACCACATACGAGTAATACCATGAGCAGTAGGTATGTCTACTAAGAGCTAATGAGTAATTCTTTTTGACACTTCCATCGCAGATTTCTCACGAGTTAGTCTATGTAAGCACTCACAAATATACGCAGCACACGACCATGGATAAAATACGGGACAATACTTTGAGTTGAGTTGGAACAAACTGTGAACGTTTTTTATTTCTGATGGTTTTCAACAATTGGTGTTTTTATCGCTTTTGCTTGTAAATCGGTCATGTCAGTACAATACAAAATAGGTGTATGTAATCTGTGTGAAACTGGGTCAGATACAGATACGTTTTTTATATTTTTATTTCACTATTGTCTGTCGATGGCAAGAGTATTGTAGTGGGTTTACCTACTTCGGTCATTGTCGATAGGAAACCTCGTACACCTATCCACACTCTGATATGTAATTGGCTATTAGTAGGAAGAAGAAGTGGCTATAATTGTATTATTTAAATCGCAACCACTTGTCTGATTTCTCGTTCCTGATTCCTGGTCCTCGTTTTTGATTCATCATGGAATTTATCATGATTTATTTGTTTGTCCATGATGATTCATTAACTAGTTAGAGATTCACTACGAGGACCGAACAACTAACTAAATGTTATGAACCACTGCAGAAGCTGAGGGTGAGGTTAGGATCCTGTAAAACCGCTTTAAGCCCGCCAGTAATTTTATATTACTGATCGTTCCAAGGCGATACTTCTGTGGTGGTTCTTATTGTTTTATTTCTTGGTGTTTAAATTTTTTTGTGCTGTTGGCGCCTTATGTATGTTATCATATTTTAAGTTAAGTTTAGGTAATTGAGTGGCCACCTATTGGGAAAATAGCTGCTCATTCGGCTTACGAAATGTGTTCATGGTATAAGTACCTTATTGTTAGTATGGTTTTTTTCCCGCCTCGATTTTTGGAGTGGGAATCTTTTTCTGATTGTGCCTTTTCCTGATCGTTGCCTACTTGTACCTTCTTACCTACACATGAATAGTGACCGTGATATCTTAATATCTTCGACAGGTCAAACGTTGACTTAGCGGTAATGCTATGGATTCATGGCGGAGGTTTCCAGCATGGCAGCTCTTCGTATTACCCCAGCAATGTGTTATCAACTTTTGGCAACGTAATTGTTGTGACGATTAATTACCGACTCGCACACCTGGGATTTTTGCCAAACTTTGAAGGATCAAGTAACTTCGGACTTTGGGACCAACACTTAGCAATAAAATGGGTGCACCAATATATTTCGGCCTTCGGTGGTGATAGGGATAGAATAACAATATTTGGTGAATCTGCTGGCTCGAGTGCTGTCATCTATCAGGCTCTCTATCCAGGAAATAAGGGCTTATTCCAGCGAGTCATTGCAGAGAGTGGGAGCATTACAAGTGAATTCGCATTTGATAAAAACAGTACTGTACATGAGGTGTTTACCACATTCTCGGTAGCCATTGGATGCAATAGTTCCCACGATCAAATGTTGTGTCTCAGAAACAAGACAACTGACGAAATAGCACATATGATGAAAATTGTTCCATTGGCAAGGATACATCCAAACGAAGATATTGATTTTGTACCAAAACATCCATTTGAAATGCTCAAACATTCGTTAGATTTGAACGCATCTTTTGACTTTTTTCAAGGATTGGACTTGATGATGGGCAGCAACAGCATTGATGGTGCATTATTTTTACCAGAAATCGCTCATAATCTGAACCAAACTTTAGATGAGCTCAAAGTACCAAGATCAGTATATGAGAATTCTATTATCTCGAAAACGTTAGCCAATGTTTTCTCTGACATTAACCATATACCTGAGGCTGTTAAGAAAGTAGCCATATTCGAATATACTGACTGGTCAAACCCGGATGACGCTATCCTGAGAAACTTTATGTTGACTAATTTTATGACCGACCAAGGCATGGTTGCCCCTATGGTGGCTACAGTGCAATCCCACTCAAAAGGACAAAGGGGGAGGGCGTACCTCTTTAGATTCTCGTTGCCGATGGCAAAACATCTGATACCGGTTCCAAAGTGGCTGGACGGACCGCAACAAGCGAATCACGGCGATGATTTAGCATATGTGTTCGGCTTCTCGGATAATATGATAAAGGGGATGTTTAGATTTCGAGGTGGCTATAATGTGACTACAGAGGATATTAGAAGATCGAAAGTCGTCATGACAATGTGGTCGAACTTCGCTAAATCAGGGTAAGTATTATTCATTTTCATGCGCAAATAATTTGAAAGACACTTTAGGTAATTTGAAGACAGTTTCACGGATAAGGTTTACGACTATCCATTTCAGTAAATCAAAGAGAACATGAAAATACATGGACCAAAGTACACGCGCATCGAGGTGCACAACAAGACACGCTGTCTTTTCCTAAGCAATTATGCCGTCTTTTTATGATAAAACAAGGGAAAACAAACAATAAAATATTTATGCACTGAACCAAGATGTTTGATCAAAATGTATTTGCTAATATTGACCCACATGGAAACTAACGTTTTAAGTAGAGAACAGATAGAGACATATGTAAAAGATCTTAAATCTTTATTTTATGCTGCTGTTTGTTTTCCAGGAATCCTAACATGCCTATCAGTTTGAAACCGTATCTGCCATCGATGTGGCCTGCCTACAACATATCGACACAGAACTACCTTGATATCATACCAATGATGGCGGCTTCATCAGTGAAACAGAGAATCCGAGCAAAGCAAATGAGGCTATGGCTAGAACTTCTGCCGCAATTTCTTTCAAATTAAGTTCGTGTAAATTTAAAAGCGAACGCTGAAACGTATGACTAAATGTTGTGAACCACTGCAGAATATGAGGGCGAGGTTAGGCACCTGTAAAACCGGGTTAAGCCCCCAGTAGTTTTATATTACTGTTCATTCCAAGGCGATACTTCTGTTGTGGTTAAATTTGTTTTGTGTTTTGGAGTCGACTTTTTGTGCTGTTTGAATCTTATGTACGTTTTCATAGTTTTAGTTGAGTGGCCGCCTGTTGGAAAATAGCTGGTCACTCGGCTTACTATATGCTCTCTTAGTATAGGTACCTAATTGTCAGTTTGTTTGTTTTTGCCTCAGCTTTTGGAGTGGGAATGTCTTTCTGATTGCGCATTTTCCTAGTCATTGCCTACTTGTACCTTCTTAAGAGTAATCATAACTTGATTCAAAGAAACTCGAACCGAGACACAATGTACGAAAGAAATAGTTTTCCTTCGAAGCGGTCTAAAGAGATCCCATTGGGGTTGTGAGAAATATATGTGCTGCTTGTGTCTCCATGCAAAGCTTATTAACTACTGACTGGCGATCTGATTACTATTTAACCGCTAAGAAGGTTTGAGCCGGTGCACCAGGATAATTGGTCAAGTCAAACCATTCATATATATTTATAACCCCTAGTTGTTGGGTGGTATTATTGTTGAAAGATACTTTGGTTATCATGACGAATGTCAGACAACTCGGGCCTAAGACGACTCGGACCCAAAATTTCGGGGACGAATTGGGCCCAAATCTTTTTGGGCCCAAGACGAATCGGACGCATACTGACAGACGATATCATAAATCGCCAAGGTCAAGGGTTTTTGTAGTGGGAATTTCTTTCTGATTACTCCTATTCCTGATCGTTGCCTACTTGTACTAGATCAGCTGGCTAACCTGCACTCCGATACACTTCGTGACCTCGCTCCTCTCCCGTGACATGGTATGGAGAGGTCTAACGGAATACCGATGGAAATATTCCGTCTATACTTGTGTACCAATGTTTGATCTGTGTGTCAAATTTGAAAGTACTGTGCGATCAAAACAGGAAAGCCTCACCTGTTCGACATGTGCGATAAAGACTCACAGAATTTGCGAAGCAAGTAGGCAGATACGTAACTGAGGTGTCACTTGTGCCTATAGGTGAGACTTTGTGTATTAAAAATGATAATATCTTTAAAGCACCATCCTGCATCAATTAAACACAGTTATCATATCAAAGTGGTAACCAAATATCTAAGTTAATTCAATAACCCAGGTTACAAAAATAACATTATTACAGCAGTATTACAAATAAATGACACAATTTTACACATTTTTCTCTCGGAAAATTCATTATGATTTTAGAAAGTATCGTTTGTCGTCACCTTTGCGCAAAAACAGTATAACTGTCTCAGGAGAGACAAAAAAAACTTTTTATTGAGTATTTCACATAAAAAGGTACAAGTAGGCAAAGATCAGGAAAAGGCGCAATCAGAAAAAGATTCCCACTCCAAAAACCGAGGTGGGAAAAAACAAATTAACAATCAGGTACCCATACCATGAAACATATCGCAAGCCGAATGAGCAGCTATTTTCCCAATAGGTGGCCACTCAGTTACCTTAACTTAACTAAAAATATGAAAACATACATATGAAATATGAAAAGACGCATCAAAAAGCAGTTTGAAAACATCTTACCTATTTTTCTCACCTACGAGTAAATTAAGTTTGTTAAGAATGGTCACTGAAATTTTTATAGCATTTTTATTTTCAGATACAACATTTTAGCACTGAAAAAGTTTGTGAAAAAACCTTATAAGTGCACTTACACTGTTTTTGCGCTATGCTACTTGAAAATTTTTAACACTGAATAAATTGCAATGCAGAACTTATTTATCTTCTTTTTTGCCTTAATTATATTGCTTTAAGAGTGTTTTACAAATTGGCATACTATGTGGTGTAAACCACAGCAGAAGCTGAGGGTGAGGATATGGCCATGTAAAACTAGTTTAAGCCCGCCAGTAATTTTGTATTACTGATCGTTCCAAGGCGATACTTCTGTTGTGGTTCTTGTTGTTTTTTGTCTTGGTGTTAGATTTTTGTGCTGTTTGCACCTTATGTGCGTTTTCATATTTTATCTAGGTTTAGGTAACTGAGTGGCCGCCTATTGGGAAATTTTAGCGCTGAAGTATTTTCTTAGGGCAAAAACCTTGTAAGTGCACTTACGATGTTTTGCGCTAAAATTTAAGATAAAAATTTGACATGGAATTTTTTTTTCCAAAAATTGAAATAACTTCGGATTTAGGTTGAATCCAGTCGTAATACTTCTCCAGGTAATGTATCACGATAGTAGGCAACCATATATGCAGCAAAAAAGTGATTTTGGCCAAAATGTCACTTACACTGTTTTTGCACTAAGGTGAAGATGTTTGTATTTTAGCAAATACACTGATCAGCTTTTGCTTTATCACTTGTTTAAAGATTGTTTTGATACAAGGTTTATCCACATAATAAAATAGAGATCAGCTGGCTAACTGTCACTCCGCTCCACTTCGGCGCCTCGTTCCTTCTCCCTGGTATGGAGGGGTTTAACAGAATACCGATGGAAATATTCCGTCTAAATAAAATAGACATTGATTACATTGTCGTCCTTGTTGTAGGGTGCGAGTCGCCTCAAAATAGGGTCCGATATGTCTCAGGTTTGGGTATGGTTCGTCTTGAGTCCGAAAAATACCAAGGGTCCGAGTTGTCTTGGGGGTCAAAGTTGTCTAGCTACCATCATGACACCCTTATGTAGTGTAAAAGTCCCATAAAATTGAGGCATCGTCCCGACATGACCATAGAAAGGTACAAGTAGGCAATGATCAGGAAATGGCGCAATCAGAAAGAAATTCCCACTCCACAAACCGAGGGCTGGGAAAATACTAAAATGACACTTAGGTACTTATACCAAGAAAACATATCGTAAGCCGAGTGAGCAGCTATTCCCCAATAGGCGGCCACTCAGTTGCCCGAACTGAACTAAAATTATGAAAACGTACAAAACAATTACAACCACAACAGAAGTTTCGCCTTGGAACGGTCAGTAATATAAAATTACTTGGGAGGGAGTGGGCTTAAATCGATTTTACAGGTACCTCACCTCACCCTCATCTTCTGCGGTGGTTCACAACACTTAGTTATTCGGTCCTCGTGGTGAATCTCTAACTAGTCAATGAATCATCAAGGACAAACGAATAAATCATGATAGCCACCCCGATGAATCCAAAACGAGGACTCAACAGATTCAATAAGCTGCCCGACGATGGAGATGCCTGGGCGCCGAATAACTTGTTGAACCCCGGTGGGGCAAGCAACAGACATGAAGCTCCGGCCCCAACCAATCAAAATGAATAGCTTTATGTCGCGGCCATCATAGGGTCTGACGCCCGACCCACCGGCGTGCAATTAAAGAAGGCAGCATAGTTATCAACCATGGCTGGGTTAAAAACTAAGCATGCAGACTGTCACATTACATTAAAGCTATAACCTATACGTCTGTAACGTGTTATGATTTTTCTGAACTGAAAAGATATGTAGAATATGACATAGGGTGTAACACGACAACTCACCGACAGACAACTGACCGAATAACAACTCGTTGACTAAAACTCATCGACAGAAATAAATTCATTGACAAACCAATTCATCGACAACGACAAGAAGCCACAAATCAAACAAAACAAATAAATCAAGCAACAACACAGTATGGGAGCGGAAGTGAACGAACAACTGCGATTGTACAGGACTTGCGACTTTGTACAGTGACGATCAGTCACTTGCACACAAAAAGTAATCACGTGGTGTGTTAAAATGTTTACACGGCAGCCATGAAGGTGAATTTTGTTACTGGAATTTTGTTTGCGTAAGTTTTCAAATATTTATCCCTTTCATTGATGACAGTGACATAAGAATCAATGACCGTATCGCTTGAAAAAACAACATTGATCAGTAGACCTGGGTGTTCCCCCGATCTGACCTGCTTTATAAAACAATGTATTAAAATACGAAAACAATATCAAATGCTTCTTTTTTATATGTCCTGTAATCATTCAATCAACTATGTGGCGGACAGTCAATGAAAATGTGAGTAGTTGCGTAAAAGGCATTAGATATCCGTTCAAATGTAGGTCAGTATTTTTGGGTCAATTGTACGGTCACTTGTACTTTGATTGAACAGTCTCTTGCGATCAAGAAGAATTTAAATTGAACGGTCACGTGTGCTCGTGATTTTACAAGTGTGATATTAGAACCTTCTAGGACAACTCTGACTGGAGATTGATATCCACTTACTACACGCACTAGCATACTGCTTTAATTCGCCTTTTTAAAAAAGTGATAATGGCTGAGTGAATGATATTAGTTTCTACAAAATGTGGCAAACTCTTCACTTGTTTATCATCGAAGTGAGCACATTATAACGCATCAATTTCTGTTGGCTTTTTGGCATTTGATATAGATAAAATGCCAGTTAAATAAGAATACTAAACAACACCTGCTCTTCATAATGTACCGGCACACATGTGTAGCGCAGTCAGATGGACTCAAACTTTGACCAGTGTCGTATTTTTTCTGTTATTTCAGGCTATGTTTGATTGAATTTATCAAGATAGATTCCACAATCAAATGCTACTACTGTGACACCTCTTCGAGGGTTTTTGGCGATGTAATAAAACATTCTATAGACAAGCATGAAAATCAAACGTTGCAAGTCAAGATATTATCAGCAACTGAAAAATTCACAAGAAATTTGCCGAAAAGATAGAAAACCTGTCTATAGACGATATGGACACTCTTGAACCTATGTTTAGTGAAAGTGGAAGATTGATTGATGAAACTGAGAATGTAATGCCCAGTGTGATAGAAACTGTCTGGAGAGAAAACCAAGACATTAAACCTAAGGAGATTCTTATTGCTGAAAATATAGAAAGCTTGTCTGGAGACAATATAGACACTATAGAACCTATGTTTTCTGCAAAGCTGATCTGCGCCTTTGGTTTTGTATATGCAGATTGTTGGTTTTCTCATGAGGCGGCTCAAATGTATGACTATTAAGCTTATCAGGATAGTGCTCCTCCTTGCACAGCACTGAATTATACCCGTGAAGGAAATAAATTTATTTCCCCGGCGGTATGTCTGCTTTGGTTCTTTGATAACATTTCATATGCTGCTCCCATATTTTTAATAATAATTCAGAGTTCCTCCCCTGGGCATACATTCTGTATCTTGTAACAGTTTCTGAATAGCTATCATTTTGGAAAAGCTGCTTACTCGATTGATCCTGCGTTATTTAAATGCAACAATACTTATTTGCAATTTCATTTGCTTTCTGTCTTGATATTAAGAACGAGACTTTGGTTCTGATTGAACCAGTTCCTGTACACGGGTGGGAGCTTAGTACTATTCCATCACAATAGGATCGGTGTGATAGGGTTAAAAATTGGCACATAGGTTGCACTAAGTAATATTCCATCACAATAGAATCGGTGTGATAGGTTTAAAAATTGACACACAGGTTGCACTAAGTAAATTAAAGCGCATTTCCAAAATTATACCACGCAAGTGATCGTTCAAGTTAATCGCAGTTGATCTGTACAAGGGATCATCTGATGACTGCAGGTGACTGTACAATTATGCTTTTCGCATGAACCGTGTTTTCAAAATTTCACGAATTGCAGTTGAATGTTTGAAGATGGTCTATATACGCTCTTATAAAGGGATTCTGCCAGAAGAATAAATGCTAAACAAAAACGAATTTGTTTCTTTAAACACGTTTTACGGATATTTACAATGTTGTCAAACAGACGTCTCCTAATGATAGACAGGTGATCAGAACACAATTTCTTCTCATGCAGTATCAAACCCAACATGTTTCGTAGGTCGGAAAATAATAAAAACATTTAACACACCGAAAACGTGTAGCAAAACAAATATAGTTGCCTTTCCTGTGTGACACTTACACATTTCGCTACCCTTGTCAATACCGCAAGTGACCGATCGTCACTGTACAAAGTCGCAAGTCCTGTACAATCGCAGTTGTTCGTTCACTTCCGCTCCCATACTGTGAACAAAGAGAGCCAAAAATCAAATAAAACAAACAAATCAAGCGACAAACAGACAAAAACAGATCCGATCTGTGTAGGTCGGACATGGCATGGACAAGTGTACATCAACGCCCAGGTTTTTGATGCATTCTTAGACTGCTACGAAAGAAATTTCATGGTACCTCGATGGCCTTTTGAACATTGACAATTCTTATTTTGAAGGCATTGTCAAACAAATTTATCCCCCCTGAACTACACTTGAATAAAGCAAACACCACAGATATCGAAGCTCCCTTTTTAGACCTACATCAGTTTCTATTGCAAATGGATTGTTTCTTCTAAAATTTATGATAAACGCGATGACTGATTTTTATATAGTAAACTTTCCATTTTGGATGGTGACGTTTGCGTGCTTCTTATGGTATATACATTTCGCAATTTATTAGGTTTGCTAGATTCTGCAATTATGTTGCGGACTTCAATGCGCGAAATAAATGTTTATGTGAGATTATGGCCATGTAAAACCGGTTTAAGCCCGCCAGTTATTTTGTGTTACTGATCGCTCCAAGGCGATACTTCTGTGGTGGTTCTTTTTGTTTTATGTCTTGGTGTTTAATTTTTTGTGTCGTTGGCGCCTTTTGTATGTTTTCATATTTTTAGTTAAGTTTAGGTAACTGAGTGGCCACCTATTGGGAAAATAGCTGCTCATTCGGCTTACCATATGTTTTCATGGTATAAGTACCTGATTGTTGATTTGTTTTCTTTTTCCCTCCTCGGGTTTTGGAGTGGGAATCTTTTTCTGATTGCGCCTTTTCCTAATCTTTGCCTACTTTATCTATCTTCATATACTGAGTCGATCAATTTCTGATCATCATCTCAGGTGTTGGGTGGGTGCTAAATTTTGAATTTAGCAAGATGGGGAGAACATTCGGGATGGGCCATTAAAACTATTTACAAGAAGCTAAGCAGAGGCATACTAAAACGTAAACCTCTGAACCCCTGATCTAAATGAGAGCCTTAAATTCTTCAGCAGTCTTTGATGAGACCACTGAAGAGGGAAGACTATTCCATAAAGGGATAGTCCTCGGGAAAAAGAATTCTACAGAGCATCACTATAGGCCATGTAACTTGTGTATTGTGAATTATGAGTATGAGATGCTCTGGTACTTCTTAAGTTGAGTGCCTGGTGCCGGGGTCAGATATCTATCTTTATCAAGAGACACTGTACCGGAGTGAATCTTGTAAAAGAAAGTTAACGAAGACTTCACCCTGCGGTCCTCCAGGGATGGTCACTCGAGTTCATCCGACATATCGTCGACGCTACTCCTGTTACGCCATCGCCTGCAGGTCCACCTGGCTTCTGTCTTCTGCCCTTTCTCCACCTTTTTTGTCTCAGTTTCATTATAGGGATGCCAAATAGGAGCTGCATACTCAAGCTGAGGACGAACCAATGTTTTGTATGCAACTTCCTTTGTGTGCCGAGGTGCAAGAGCCAAATTGCGCCGAAGAAAACCCAATGTCTTAGTTGCTTTACAAGAAATTTCTGAAATATGTTGACCCCATTCGAAGTCGTCAGTGATAGTAAGTCCAAGGTATTTGGCGGATCGAACCTGTTCCAGAGTTTGCTGATGTAGAGAGTAGCTGAAATGTATTTGATTGCTAGGGAGGTGCCGGGTCACCCTCATTGAGTGACATTTGGCAACGTTGAATTTCATTTGCCAATCGGTCTCCCATTGTGCAATGCTATTCAGGTCTTCTTGTAGGATTTGGCAATCAGTGAGTGAATTTATGTTCCTAATTCAGGGCCGTCGCCGCGTGTAAAAAAGTGGTCCGGCGGAAGATATGGTCGAGTACCGAAGGCACGAGAGGGGGAGAGCACGAGAGGGGGTTGGCCCCCTCTCGTAAGGGGGGTTCGGGGGATCTCCCCCGAGAAAATTTTGATAAATTGGTGCCTCTAAAAGCGTTCTGAGTGCGTTTTGGGATCAGAGTTTCGATCGTTTTTGTTAACAAAAATGACCGAAATTCAGAAAGTTTAAATTGGAAGATCATCAGAAAAACAGTATCTTTCTAACAACTATTTCGACCCCTTTGCGAGTCTCATCAGGCAGTGGCCTAATGTCGAACCAAGACGGATTAAAACTTTTCAAACCGAATGTACTGGTTGTGGGATCCGAAAAGGTTTAGGCTGATTTGGAACGGGCGGCACTTTCATATCCCGGATAGGGGAATTACAATGACACATTACTATTAACACAGTCTCAGAGCTTAAAAATATACATGCATGCAAATCCAAAATGTTTTATACATTAATTATTTGCCAGTCGACATTTTCTTTGATAAACTGCATTTCGAGATTAACAGTGTTATCCCATGTTCCGTCTTTTTTTCATTTCATCGCGGCATGCAAAATAAAAAAAAAAAAAACAAAAAAAAAAAAACAAAAAAAAAGAAAAAAAAAAAAAAACGAAGATTGGATTAAAAGGCAACAATTTAATTACAACTCTAATCTATTAATCCTAAAATCCATTCATATAGGTGTCATTTTAATGACCGCAATGTTTTGACACGTCTAGTGATTCCTGTGGTGTTTGTTTTCACACCTTTGCCTTGATGACACGAGGATAATTTCATCAATAAGCCGTGACTCGTTCAAGATTAGCCGATTAGAAGGGTCCCGGGTCGTTTCGCCCGTGAGTTGTTTCGCCCGTGAGTCGTTTCGCCCGTGAGTCGTTTCGCCCTGGGTCGTTTCGCCCTGGGTCGTTTCGCCCGTGAGTCGTTTCGCCCTTATTTGGTGAGTCGTTTCGCCCTTATTTTTCTACCATGCCCAAATGTGTAATCTGGTGTATTATTTGTTATTTATAAGTTCAGGATATGTCTTCGGCTGATCATTCATAACGATCTTTTGGGTATATATACTAAAGGACTTTGAAAACGCCTCACTATAAATTGGTTGCGATGATGATTATTTCTTTTAGAATATACAGGATATTTCATCAAAAATAACGCCAGTGATTTACGTCATACAGTATGAGTTCAATCGTTACCAAAAAAACAACAAAAACAAATTACGAGGACGAAAAATATTCACTAGGTCCAACATTATTTCTAGAAAGAAACGCAAAAAGCCAAACAAATGCTGTTAGTTGACTTTAAATTGCACTAAAATTGTGATAATTACGTTACTTGAACGTTATTGAAGAAAACTTTCATTTTTGTGTGTAAAATGAAACGAATTCGAAAGTTTTCAAACGCAGTAATTATGCACGGACTTGCGTAAAAATTACCCTAACTTTTGGCGCTGTAATCGTATACATGTCTGTGTGTTTTGACCACTTTACGCTTGAAGTCAGCGAAAAACGCTAGCTCCTTAAAGTCTTTTTTTCTTGTGCTTGAGATTGCACGCTATCATCGGAGTTATGTTTTATTTCATTTTTTTACCATTTAACATTTCAAGAATGTCGGCCATGAGTCACCGTCAAAGACAAAGCAATTCACGCCTTTAATTGACAAACACGATTATTGTCACCTTACGTGTGATTAAAGGCGTAAACATATTAATGGATTATCGCGTTAATCAATTGACTTGGAAAAATATCACACGTCTGTTAATGTTAAGTATTTGATTACCTTAGCTGACTGTCGAAATACCAGAAATACCACATCTATCTATCTATCTATCTATCTATCTATCTATCTATCTATCTATCTATCTATCTATCTATCTATCTATCTATCTATCTATCTATCTATCTATCTATCTATCTATCCATCCATCCATCCATCCTTCCTTCCTTCCTTCCTTCCTTCCTTCCTTCCTTCCTTCCTTCCTTCCTTCCTTCCTTCCTTCCTTCCTTCCTTCCTTCATTCCATTATCTTTCTACAACATTAAAAGCCACATAAGTGAAAGCGCTAAATGTTTAGATAAATGTTATATTAACTAGATAAGTCAAGATACCCCCCTTTTTTCCCTTTTTTCAGTTTAACGTCCCTTTCAAGATTATTTCAGCTCATATGAGACGGGCCAATCAGTAGGTGGGGCGAAAACGGGAGAACCCCGAGAAAAAACACCTGACACACCCGGAAGCAGAACTTGGCTTGTCTCACATGTGGCCAGAGCGGGGCTCGAACCCACACCAGTCACAGCGGTGAGATGATCGAATGGTTAAGTGCGGTAATGAAATATCAGCGCTCTTAACCACTCGGCCACGGGGGCCGCCAAGATACCCCTTTTAACCAAATCTATCTATCTATCTATCTATCTATCTATCTATCTATCTATCTATCTATCTATCTATCTTCCTTCCTTCCTTCCTTCCTTCCTTCCTTCCTTCCTTCCTTCCTTCCTTCCTTCCTTCCTTCCTTCCTTCCTTCCTCGTTCCTTCCTTCCTTCCTTCCTTTCTTTCTGTCTTTATCTTTCTACAACATTAAAAACCACAGAAGTAGAAGCGCTAAAATATTTAATTAAATATTACATTAACAAGATACGTCAAGATACTCATTTTAACCTAACCTACCTACCTACCTACCTACCTACCTACCTACCTACCTACATACTAGCATCATCGACAACAGCAATATCAACAACAACTACTACAATAATAATAAAAGTAGTAGTAGTAGTAATAATGATAATAATAATAATAATGGGCGAAACAACCTACCTACCTACCTACCTACCTACCTACCTACCTACCTACCTACCAGCAACATCGACAACAGCAATATCAACAACAACTACTACTACAATAATAATAATAATAATAATAATAATAATAATAATAATAATAATAATAATAATGGGCGAAACAACTCACGGGCGAAACAACTCACGGGCGAAACGACCCACCTAATAAGGGCGAAACGACCCTCCCATAAAACCAGGGCGAAACGACTCAGGGCGAAACGACCCGGCGAAACGACCCACGGGCGAAACGACCCGGATTCATTAGAAGAACAATGACAGGCAAGCACTGCTGCGGCGATCGAAAAAAAAAATGGTACGGCGGATACCATGGTCGGCCAAAAAAGTGGTCCGGCGCTCGCCGGACCTGCCGCACATACAAAACACAATCGTCTGCAAAAAGACGAACAGATGACCTGATATTGTCCGGAAGGTCGTTAATAAATATCAAGAAAAGGACCGGTCCCAAGACTGATCCTTGGGGAACTCCAGATAAGACCGGGACTGGATCTGAGGCTTGGCCATCTAACACCACTTTTAATAGCGCTCAGAGAGCCATGAAGCGATCCACTTGTGAGTAGATCCTCTAATCCCGTAGTATTGCAGTTTGTATAGTAACCTCTTGTGTGGTACCTTGTCAAAGGTCTTTGCAAAATCCATGATGATCACATCCGTTTGTCTGTGACCCCGGTTCTGGGCTCGATCCAGGTTACTAACCATGTCATGAAAGAACTGAACCAGCTGGGTCTCGCAAGACCTCTGACTACGGAAACCATGCTGACAGTCAGCAAGAATATTTTCAAGGGAAAGATGCTTATTTATGTTGCTGACTATAATATGCTCTAAGGTTTTACAGCAGATGCAAGCATGCAGAATGTCGCATAATACTCGTACCCTTTTAACAGCCAAACTTCTCCAACAGGGCTATGGGTATCATGAACTTCGAAAAACGTTTTCTAAATTCTATCGCAGACACTATGAATTGATTTTCAAATTTAATGTTGGGCTAAAGACCCTTTTACGCAAGGGCCTGTTGGAACCAGAGTTTTATGGTGACTTGGTTTACAAAAAGAAACTTATAGGAGGGGATGATTTTTCTTTTCTATCTTCAAATACTGCCTATGCCCTCGTGAGCATTTTTGGCAGGCGAAATCAGAAAAATCATTACACGTTACAGACGTATAGGATATAACTTAAATGTTATGCGACATTCTGCATGCTTTGTTTGTAACCCAATCATAGTTCGGGTGTTTCAATGGACCCTATATAGGCCGGGAGAGTGTAGGACAAAACACCCCACGGACAAAACACCCCACGTCCATTTTGTTATAGGTGGACAAAAACCACCACATGTTTTTTTGAAGGCTGACAAAACACCCCACGCCCAAAAGTATAACGTGGACAAAACACCCCATGCAGATTTTAAAATTAGGACAAAACCCCCCTCATGTTTTTGCAGTGTAGATATGCAGATGGAAGCAGACAGAAGCATCCTAATGCATACAACATGCATTTTCTGGTATTAATATCACTTCTATTTCCTTCTTTCAATTCTATGTAGATGAATGGATATTTTCTTTGATGCCATTCCAATTATAACTTATCAAAACAAATGCATGTATACTGATTGTGTTTGTACATTTTTAAAAATCATAATGTGCTAATTGAGTGCTATTAAGGTAAGTGAATTATTTAATCATTTAATTAATTTTCACAATTAACTCCTACACCTTTATAATCTGTCTGTGCTAAAATGGTTGTTTTTCAATTGAAGTCAAATTGTTAATTGCTTGTTTGTCTGATTAAAATGATTTGAAATATGTTGTGTTATTATTTTTGTAACAGCCCATATACACATTATAACACAACCAGATCTGTTCATTAAAAATTTTAAATCTTAAATAAGTTCACATGCAGCTTTCATTAACTAATGTAAAGAAATAAATAAAATTTGGCCATGGGTTCATGTCCAAGTCATCAATTTTGTTATGTTATATGGGGAGCTAAAACATAAGACATTCCTATTGAAATCGAATTTTAAGGTTATGGTTTCTTGTCCAAGTCATCAATTTTTAGTCATGTTATATGATTCATATTATCTTTGATAAAGAAAACATAAGATTTGGTTAGGCCTAAATTTTCCAGCCATCAATTTTCAGTCATGTCATATGGGGAACTAAGAAAAACATGAGGGGGGTTTTGTCCTAATTTTGAAATCTGCATGGGGTGTTTTGTCCACGTTATACTTTTGGGCGTGGGGTGTATTGTATTGTATTGTATCCGTATAAATTCTGCCTTCCTAGGCACACCTGGAGTAGTCCAGTAAAATCTTCTTAAGAAAGTCTTTACACTTTAGATAAACATACACATCACAGGTTAAGAGCCACGTACAATTAAAAGTTCAGTTCAAGGAATTATTTACAAATAATCCACCACCATACACATACAAATGTATATATAAAACGTTCAGTTAAAAGTTCATAAGACTAGTTCTGCAACTCAACAGGATAAAATGAATATTTGGTGTTTTGTCAGCCTTCAAAAAAACATGCGGTGGTTTTCGTCCACCTATAACAAAATGGACGTGGGGAGTTTTGTCCGTGGGGTGTTTTGTCCGTATACCAGGCCGGGATGATCCGAAATTTTGCATGAGGTGCATTATCGCTACGTTCGCTTCATTTCAGTAAACTGTGCGTTGATTGGTCTCTTGCCGACAGCTTTTAACCAATCAAATTCTTTCCTAATGACGCACTATCGGCCATATTGAACAACGACAAAAAGAGGAAAAAACACAGGTGCTTATAAATCCATTATCATCCACTTTACAAGCCTTTTATATTGAAATACGAGAAGGCCTGAAAAACAACCATATTCCCATTTTTATGTTTCCAGAATAATTTTCGGAAGCACTTGCTCCTTCACGACGAAAACTTTTAAAACCGGAGTAAGGTTAGTGTTGCGACTTGTCCACGCAGTCACGTCCACGCAATCACCCCAATTATTTAGAAACAACATGAAATTTACAAGCCCTCTGAACTTCATACCAATTACGCAGGTTTCCTATACCACCAGGCTTCAACTTCCATGCGAAGAAAAACAAATGAACCAACTGCGTGAACCGGGCACATTTCACAATCGTTGAGCAATGCCTATTGGAGGGGTGCAGGTCAGAACCAAAAATAGATCGCCGTTTGTGTTTGCGCCACTTACAATTTATGGTATTATAAAATTTGGTATCACTTTCCTGTAGTGGCCCCTCTAGTAATCTGACTCAAAATCATCTACAAGCTACTGGTGTGTCGTACTGCCCGCTCAAAAGCACGGTTCCGGGTCATTTCGGCCCATATTTTTTTTTCATAGGGACTTTTGCTTTTCAATTTGTTGCATTTGGGATTCGCTACAAGTTTAAAAAAAGGCTGATTTTTGAGGCTATCGATCAAAAACATAACCGGGCCGCACCCGGCTCAATTTACGGAAAGTACCGAAGGTTCCGGGCTGTGTCTACGGAATTTATCGGAAAATGACGATCTTTCGGTACCGGAATGTAGCTTCGGGTCCGGTTCAAATAGGTAAATCATTATGGGGACTGAAAATTATTATTTATTGGAATGGAACAGTGATTTTTCTCCCTATAAAACCGACTCCAGTTTCCTGTATCGTTCCCAATGCAAAAAAAGTATGTTTTTTTCCCAATTGAAGCTGGAAAAATTCCCAAATTGAGAGACATTTTCCCATTTAGATTGCTGTTCATCCTCGTATTTTGTAAACCCAGTCTTTCTTTAAGTTTCCTGGTATATTTTAAAAGAAATCTTTTGAAAACAAAGCCCAGAAATCAATAAAATGACATCGTTTTTATCTCGAAGCAGGCGACCATCTTTGTTGTTTACATTCAGTGGACTGGTGTATCTAATACAAGTTCAATTCCAGGTCATCTCGGTCCAAAAATGTTGGGGAAAGTCATGTGAATGAGTTTGTGTGGGTGTGGAAAATACAAAATAACTTAACTTTGTGTATGTGTGTGTGGGGTGGGGGAGGGGGTAATGGCTTTGAGAGAGAATAAAAAAAATGAGTCAGATATTTTTGTTAACTTTTAAACATACAATGATTTTGCTGGACTAAATTTCTTTCCGGCCAAAATGGCCGGACACCATCCATTTCAGTCCGACATTTTTCATTTCTTCCGGACAAAAGAAAAGCTTGTGCGAGGGAGGAACACTCTGTTACAATAGAGATGATAGGAGACTTAGTTAATCATTATTGTCATCACCAATGGCTCTTTCTCAGTCTTATCAAATGTAAAACATGCAACATTTCTGTTCATTATGTGCGAGTCAAAGTTAGGCTGGACTCAAAAGCTTGAGCAGAAGTAATTTGAATTTGTTGAACTACTGTGATCAGGGCTTTTTCTCTATACAAAACTGGGTCCGGTTTTTCGGTACCAAATGTTTTCCCAATTGGCCGAAAAAATTCCCAATTTACGTGGAACATTCACAGTTAGCAGAAAAATCCCAATTTAAGAGGTAAACTTTCCCAATTTTGCTAAAAATTGCACTTTTCTTTCCCAAAATCGTCATATTTTTTCCCAAAATCACACATTTTTTTCCCATTTTCATCGGTACCAAAAATTTCCCTAAAAGGTCAGAAAAAGCCCTGGTGATGATGAGATAGAGTTAAAGCATCAATGCCTTTAATAAAAAGTTTTAGGTAAAGCCAAAAAATGACATGCCAGTAAAAATTAAAATAGTGTCCTATCAATTTACGGACAAAGTAAAACAAATCTGATAGATAAAAATTGAGAGATATGGGCCTTGAAATTGCAGACTGCAAAACGAAACTGAAAGTAAAAAATGCTCTCGGACAAAATGTCCGACCTGACCAAATAGTTCCCAGGCATTTGGATTTTGTTTCGGACTATGTCCGAGGGCCAACACCAAACTGAATCACTGACATAGTGCCAAACACTTTACAATACCTATATTTCTTGAACTCAGTGTATTGAAAATGTTCATAATTAAGATATTTTATCATGCTTTGGTGTTTTGACATTGAAAATCAAAAAATACAAATTGTTAAAGGTGTTTATATTAGGTATATGTGTGAGTCATTGTATTTTTCCAATTCTAATGGAAAACAACGCTTATTTTCCCAATTTGAGGGGGGAAACGACTAGGGCTGAGTATCGCCCACTAAAACCGCATTGCGATATATCGCGGTACAGGAAATGCATATCGCAATGCGTATTGAATATATCGTACAAACAGGAAAGTCAATTTTCAATTTCTTATCGAAGCCAAAATTTGTTGCACTAGAATGGGAATCAATTTTACAACATTTGTAGTACATCTATGACTGATATTATTGTTAACAACATGCAAAATTTTTATGCGACGTCAGGTTGTTTTAAAGTGCCGAAATAGATGTATGTTCCAAAAATAACCACATGATTGACAGCTCAACAGGGGAGGCAAATACGCACATGTATTGGACTGGTTTCACGCTAATTATCTGTAAAAATTCGATAGCAGGACCGATTGTAAATACACAGTCTGTGGTTGTACTCGTTTGGATTATTTTGGGTGTTAGTATAAAACCCGGACTGTGTTACGATATACTGGAATCCTTGTATGGGCGTACCGGTATACAATACCGCGAGCACCGTACCGCAGTATACCGATATGTCGATATATCGTTACACCCCTAGAAACGACGCTATTTTTCCCAATTGAACCAGTATAGGTACCTTTCCCAAAAAGGTGAAAAAAATCACTGTCGAAATATTACGGTTAAAGCTTTGATTTATTTTAAACTATGTTAATCAAATCCTTTTTTTACGGCAACGGAACTACATCTATTTTGCTAAAATATTGCAGAAACGTAAGATTTTCCTGAGGTTCGGACGGGTATCTGACCGATCTTTAGTATGTTTCATGATCTCAAGATCAATCCTTAGTGATCTTTTGGACGTGAAAACAATCCTACGATTTTGCGAAATATAATTAGATCTACTCATATGTCTTTCTCAAAGTAGCTTTTGAGGTCTAAATTATTGTTCAAACTTCAGCGTATACATTTTGTCTTCTTGAATATTTGGGAAAAGTGGATTGTTAATTTGGAAAATTGAAGAGTAGGTGGCCTTTGGATTAGGTCTGATATTTAGCTCTAGAAAACTGTATTCATTCCTGTGTGCAGAGTTCTCCTTAACTCCACATTAGGGGTTTTAAACTCCCAACTTTTTGATTCTGACTCAACTTTATGAAAAGCCCCAATAGTAAAGTATAGGAAGAATTCAACATTTTATGAAACTTGAGACTTCATTTTTACTCCAATTGTCAGAATCCTAGTGAGAAGTGAGAACTCTGGTGTGTCAATGTTTGAGCTGATTTATGCAAAGTTTAAGAATAACTCCATATTCATTTCTCTTTTTTGTTCAGAATTTAACATCAACAACAATGGCCGACAACGAGAATGCTGATGAACTCTTAGACTACGATGAGGAGGAGAACGAGACTACCACTGAGGGGGCAGGGGTCACAGCTGTGAAGAAAGACGTGAAGGGTGGTTACGTCTCCATACACAGCTCGGGCTTCAGAGATTTTCTCCTCAAACCAGAGCTGTTGAGAGCCATTGTTGACAGAGGCTTTGAACATCCCTCAGAAGGTATTGTACTGTGGAGTTGTTCATGAAATACATTATCAATCATTATCCATAACTCAGCAATATAGAAATATGAGCCGCCGCATGGGAAAACCAACAATCTGCATAGGCGATAACAAAGGCGCAGATCAGCTTCGCGGTAACCGCGAAGCTGATCAGCGCCTTTGTTTTCGCTAATCGGATAGTACAATTCCTCTTCTACTTAAATCCGAAATTTCAAGCTTCTAGTTCTTTTCTGTGCTTGTACAGGCTGGTTTGTGTCAGACCTGTTCGGAAACCACATTGTTGGTTTTCCCACGAGGCGGCTCAAATATTAGTTACCCATCTAGACATTGAGTTTAGAAACTTTTTGGTATTGCGCCTCAATCATGAAAATGGTGGCGTTTGCAGAAGCAGAAGTTGATTCCCATCACATAAAGTTCTATCACGATTTTACAAACATGCTATTATGTTCGCTCTGTTTTATTTTCAAGTACAGTACCTCTTTTCTTTTACAGTGCAGCATGAGTGCATTCCCCAGGCAATCCTGTCTATGGATGTACTGTGTCAGGCCAAATCTGGTATGGGTAAAACAGCTGTGTTTGTATTGGCAACTCTACAGCAGCTAGAGCCTGTTGATGGTCAGGTACGTACACGACTGGAAATCTTAACAAAATCCTCAGGTCTAGTAGAGACGAGGAAAAATTGTCTTGTCCCCACCATTCAATACTTGTTCTTTTGTAAAGCTTAGCATTGGCTTTGGCTCTGATGTGAAAGTTGTTCAAGTTGATTGGGACATTTTTCCAATTAAACTTTATTTTAAAGAAAGTGCGATTTTGTCTAAGCTATTATGGCTAATGAAAGTTAGAACCAGCATGACCACCATTACTGCTGATTGAAATTCCAGTCATGACATCATGAAAACTGCTAATCTGACACAAATGTACTCGATCAGAAAATTTCTATTTTGAAACAACGCAGAATATTAGTTGTGGTCCAGCAAAGGCATCAATAGAAAATGCTTTCATGCAAATCAAAAACTGAAAATGCATTAGCTGTTTTGCTTTATATAGTCCAACTAAGAAGAGCAATTTGTGCATGTATACTTAAATAATAAAAAATGAATACCCCCCCCCCCCCCCCCCCCCCACCAAAAAAACCCAACAAAAAACAACAAAAAAACAAAAACAAAAAAACAAAAAAAAAAAGAAACAAACAAACATAAAACTTGTCATTGTTGATATTTTCAATACAGAGGGAAGGAGTAAGTATCTTTTTACACTGTTTACATGGGTGAAAGTTTTCAGTATTAATATTGAATTCAGTATTGGGAAGATTTTTCCCCAATGTATTGGTATAGGAAAACCCTAGTTAATGGCTTTTCAGTGTTGAGATATTTTGGAACTTTCACCCATGTGTTTGGCTCACCTGAGCTAAAGGCTCAAAAGGTGAGCTTATGGGATGGCCATGCTCCGTTGTCGTCGTCGTCCACACTTTTCGAAGATCTTCTTTGAAACCCCTGGTCCAATCAATGCCAAACTTAATTTGGAGCATCCTTAGGAAGGGGGAATTAAAGTTTGTATAAATGGCCAAGGTCACATGACCAAGATGGCCACCATGCCCATATATGGTAAAAACCTTAAAAAATCTTCTCTGGAACCGGTGGACCGATTTCAATGAAACTTGTTATGTAGCATTGGGGACTCTGGCCCATCATAGTTTGTATAAATCATGACCTTAGGTTGACCTTGACCTATTTTATAGCAAGGTCAACTTTGGTCACATAGGCTTTTTAATGGAAAAAAAAGTGAAAACATTGGATTTTTCAGGAAGTTTTGTGGCCTGTGACCTGAAAGTTGGAACATACATACAGCTTATTGAGTTAATGAAGTCCTATGAGTATTCAAGGTCAAGGTCATCTCTTGACATTGGCCAAAGGTCATTTACATATTAAATTTAAAACTTAATTTTCTCAGAAACCATTTCACCAATCAAAGCCAAATTTTATATGTGTTATCCTTACGAAGGGGGAACCAAAGTTTGTATAAATGGTCCAGGTCACATGACCAAGATGGCCGCCATGCACATATTTGTGGTAAAATCCTTTAAAAATAAACTTTTCTGGAATCGGTGGACCGATTTCAATGAAACTTAGTATGTAACATTGGGGGCTCTGGCCCTTCGTAATTTATATAAATTATGACCTTGGGTTAACCTTGACCTATTAAACTGTTAAATTTAAACAGAAAGGTCAAATATTGCCAGAAAGATCTGAAAGTTAGTAGATACAGACAGTTTGTAGGGTTAATAATTATGTGAATATTTGAGGTCAAGTTTACATTTTACGTTGGCCAACATGGCCATAGCCAAAGGTCATTTATCAAAGACAAAATCTCAGGTGAGCGATATCAGGACCATTGGTCCTCTGGTTTTGTTAGCTCACCTGAGCCGAAGGCTCATAGGTGAGCTTATAGTATACCCATGCTCCGGCGTCCGTCCGTCGTCCGTCCGTCTTCGTCCACAATTTCAAAGATCTTCTTCTCTAAAACCGCTGGGCCGATTGTTCTCATATTGCACATACACCATCTACAGGTGGGGGGAAAGAATAATTGTATTTTTTGTTTTGATCGGATAAGGACTCTGGTTGCTATGGCAACTTATGCTTCCCATAGACTTATAATGGAAAAAAGTGAAAATTGCCAGTTTTTGCTGTCTTGTTGGAGATATTTGAATTTTGTTTTTGCAGAAATGTTTATTGAGTAGTCCTCTACGTTTCATGTGACTTTTGTCCTAATCCTTCATTTTGATTGGTTGCAGGGGCCCCATATAGGGCAAAATTTCGAAAAACATTCAAAAATCTTCTTCTCAGAAACTGTCAAGGGGATGAAGCCTATACTTTGTATACATGTTCCTGACAGTGGCCTCTACATAATTTGTGTTTTTATTCCAGGCGGATAAGAACTCTGGTTGCTATGGCAACTTAAAGTTTCCATAGACTTATAATGGGAAAAGTGGAAATCGGCTATTTTTCCGCTAAAATTGCAGACATTTGAATTTTGTTTTTGCAGAAATGTTTATTGAGTAGTGTTTGACGTTTCTTGCGAGTTTTGTCCTAATCCTTTATTTTGATTGGTTGCTGGGGCCCCATAAAGGGCAAAATTTTGAAAAAAACATTCAAAAATCTTCTCCTCAGAAACTGTTAAGTGGATGAATCCTGTACTTTTTATGCATGTTCCTGACAGTAGCCTCTACATAATTTGTGTTTTTTATTCCAGTCGGATAAGAACTCTGGTTGCTATGGTAACTAAGTTTCCATAGACTTATAATGGGAAAAGTGGAAATTAGCTATTTTTTGAAAAATATTGCAGCCTGAGATCTGAAAAGTGGTAGATGCAAACAACTAATGGATTAGATGAAGGTATATGATTAATTTAAGTCAAGGTCATCTCTTGACCTTGGCCGGTCTGTCGTCCATACACACTTTTCAAAGATTTTTTTCTCTGAAACCACTTGGCCAATCAAAGCCAAATTTTTTATGAAGCATCTATAGGAAGTGGGAACCAATGTATATATAAATAATCCAGGTCACATGACCAAGATGGCCGCCATGCCCATAAACGGTAAAAACCCTTAAAATATCTTCTTCTCCAGAACCGGTGAACGAAACTTTGCATGAAGTATGGATGACTCAAGTACTACAATGTATGTATAAAACATGACCCTGTGGTGACCTTGACTTATTTTATGGCAAGGTCGTCGATGCATTTGAATGGGGAAACCTTTTACAATGTCATTTTAAGTGAAAGGGCAGTAGGACTGAAATTTAATGATTCTGAAAAAAAATGGACCCCAGGGGCTCATCTGCTTTTAAAATGTTATTTGAAGGGGAAAATCAGCAGGAAATTGACAAATGGACAGAATATTGATTATTCTGAAAAAAAGAAAATGGCCCAAGGGCTTCATCTGTTAAATACCATAATATTCAAATATGTTTATTGGTATATGAAGCAGATCTCAGGTGAGCGTTTACAGGACCATTGGTCCTCTGGTTTTTTTTTTGGCACGGCTAAGAAGTGTAGTTTGCTTTTTACCATTGTACTACATGTATATGGGAGTGTTTTCCAATTGTTTAGCATCACAAAGCTAAAGGTTACATATATAATGTTAGTGGTTACATTTTCAAGTTTTCATTCTTAAGATTATGGAATTAATTTCCTGTTTTTATTCAGAACCAGCCCTTAGACATTCTAGAAATGACTTATAAATTCAAAGGAAAAATTCATCAATTGAAATAATTTCCTTTTTAGGAAACAAAGAGTAAAAATTTTAACAAAATAGCGTTTCAATTTTAAGCTTAAAGACCAGCCCACCGCAGTGAGTTATTCATGCCTAATTGAAACCATGATGCGTAGTGTTTGAAAGAAAATGACCCCCAAAAATGCAATAAAATTTCAAACATTTTTGATCTTTATAGAGGGTGGCTCATGGTTTCAATTTCTGAAAATTTTATTTCCTGGTTTGAAATTGGAAGGGAAATTGTTGTCGTCATGGTGCATCATCAAAATGCAATTTTAACAGTGTTTCAAGTTTTATTGATGTGAATTTTGTATTGCCGCTATCTAACTTGGCATATTCATCTAACTGATTTTATTTATTGCTGCAGCGCATTGATATACATGTTAAATCAGTGATTTTTTTCAGCATTTTGGGAATGGTACCAGTACCGGTTCAATTGGGAAAACTAGCCTAATTTTACCGTCAATTAAGAAAATCAGTGACATTTATCTAAAGACCCGTAATTGTTACAGTGATTTTTCTAAAAGTAAACATCATATGACTAGGACACATGAAAATTAACATTTTTCCATGTCACAAATATCAGATTAATTTGTGCTTTTAACTGTCCATGTATAAATTATGGTTGATTGGGAAACTTTCTCAGATTGGGAATTTTGAACCATGCATTTGGGAAAAAAAGATACTTTTTGCCATTGGGAACGACTCCTAAAACCGGAGTCGGTTTTATAGTGAAAAAAATCACTGTAAATACACGTTGCTCTACTGAAAATAATGAAATGACCAGGGGGAGAAGATTGGATCACTTCAACTGAGTTTCCTCTATATAATAAATAAAGTTATTATTATATGACTGGGAAAGCATTATTAATCAGTACGTTTTTGGAAGCAATTTATTTTCACGATTTTTACCTCACCTGAGCCAAAGGCTCACAAAAAGATGAGCTATGGCCATGCTCCGTTGTCGTCCTTCCACAATTTCAAAGATCTTCTCCTCTGAAACCGCGGGGCCAATCAAAGCCAAACTTCATGTGGAGCTTCCTTAAGAAGGGGGAACAAAAGTTTACATAAATGGTCCAGGTCACATGACCAAGATGGCCGCCATGCCCGGATATTGTAAAAACCATAAAAAAAATCTTCTTTGAAACTGGTGGACCAATTTCAGCGAAACTTTTTTTTATAGCATCGGGGACTCTGGCCTATCATAGTTTATATAAATCATGACCTTGGGTTGACCTTGACCTATTTTATGGCAAGGTCAATTTTGGTTACATAGGCTTTTTAATGGAAAAAAGTGAAAACATTGAATTTTTCGGGAAGTTTTGAAGCCAATGACCTGAAAGTTGGTAGATACAGACAACATGTTGAGCCAATGAAGTGTTGTGAGTATTAAAGGTCAAGGTCATTTCTTGACCTTGGCCAAAGGTCAGTTACAAATTAAATGTTTCTCAGTAACCAGGACTATAAATAGCAAAAACCTTAAAAATCTTTTTCTCCAGAACCAGAAGGCCTACGGTTTTGAAACTTGGCATGAAGCATCGGGGGGAGGAGCTATACAAAGTATATATAAATAATCACCCAGGGATGACCTTGACCTATTTTAAGGCAAGGTCAACATAGGTGGCCGATGCATTTGAATGGGAAAAATTGTCAAAATGTCATTTGAAGGGAAAAACTTTATGGAAATGAACTGAAGATTTATGATTCTGAAAAACAAAATTGGACCCTAGGAGCAGGTCTGCCCCCACCCCGGGGCAATATACATGTATTATATATTACCATAATATCCAGATACCGCTTGGCCAATCAAAGCCAACCTTATGGCCGCCATGGCTATAAATAGCAAAAAACTTCTTCTTTTCCAGAACCAGAAGGCCTATGATTTTAAAACTTGGCATGAAGCATCAGGCAATGGAGCTCTACAAAGTGTATATAAATCGTGACCATAGGATGACCTTGATCTATTTTATGGCAAGCTCAACATAGTTTGCATATGCATTTGAATGGGGAAATTTAGTAAAATGTTATTAAATGGGAGGAAACTTGCTTGGAGTATGCAAATTTATGGACAGAAGATTTATGGTTATGAAAAAAAAAAATGTTCTCAGGGGGTTATCTGCCCCTGTCCCGGGCTATGTACATGTATATGACCATAATATTCAAACATCTCTGAAACCGCTTGGCCAGTCAAAGCCAAACATGAAGTGGAGTAGGGCTGGGACGATTCATCGGTACATCGATGAAAGTCGATCCGGGGGTCCACGATACCGTATCGATACGCTGTCCCGAAACGTATCGATTCTCAACGTACACTTCAGACCGGTTATAACGCGCTGGTCGGGGTCCACAAGTCGCATGCGCGTTATAGGTGAGGCGCGTTATGCAAATCTACTGAGTCGGACCAGGCTGATCGCAGTGTCTGTTGTGTTTTGGTGGGTGGGGAACCTATACGACGTGTTTATTGGCGTGGTGGTTTATCGCAGAGTCCTTGTAAAATGGAATGAACAAAAGTAAAACTTTGCGTGTTCCCACATTTTACTCAGTGAAAAACGATTTACAACGATAAAATTCGTTTATTTACAACGTACAATTTAATGTTAAAAAAGCGTCCATGACACCGCGCGTATGTTGCTGTTGTATTAGATCTATTTTAATTCGCCGTTCTAAATCGAGAAAGTACAAATGCATTTTCTGATCGGATAGAATTATACAAGATAAATAGGTGTCCTAGTGCTTAGACAATCTTTGGTTTGTGTCGCCGTCGTTGCGTAACAGGTGTCATCAGCACCCTGTGTTTACGGTCTCGTTACGGTCAATCGATAATCCCCTAGCGCCTTTGGCTTATTTTCACAACTTTTATGGCTAATCTTAAGAAAACAATGTGTCATCCACGCTTCGCGAGCGGTAGATTGTGTCTAAAAATTACTGAAATGGCAATTATCACTCATGAATATACACGCAGCCGATACCGTGTTCGTAATCTATAAGAAAACCTGTTCTTTCAGTTTTAAATAGATCTATGCACAAAATAATTAACATTAATTGTTCTCAATGTTCAGTATAGAGAATAGCACCTTGTTTTTCTTTTCTCTCGAGTGCCATAAAGGGAAACTGTAAGAAAACTGAACCTTGGCGAAGTCCCTGCAAACGATCTTTTTAACATTGATTTCATCCGCACATAAACACCTTTAACTTTAATACAATAAAGGAATATAAAAGGGTAAACGGCGCCTTCGCGTCGCCGCGATTTTTTTTTTTCAAATTTTTTTCATTAAGTGGGTGGGCAAAATTTTGAAATTTTGGGATCCAAGGTGCCTTCGCGTTACATCCAACACCGCGTTAATTCAAGGCGCGGTGTAGCAGGACAATCCCGCTATACGTTATATGTTGGCCACAATAGCCGTCACATGTATTTGGAACTGCACAAAATTGACACACACACACAAAAAAAAAAAAAAAAAAAAATGTACAGAATTAGTGGTAAAGCAGCTTGCCTTGTAAACCAGGCCTTAGCTGCCCTGTCTACATGTGACCTTTGCTATTAATGTGATGCAAAACTGTAATGCAAAAGGTAATAAAAAGATAAAACCAAATGATAAACAGTAAATTAGAAATCCTAAGAAACGACCTTAAGTATCGTGATACGTATCATATCATAACATCTGTATCGCGATACGTATCGTATCGCGTCATGAGCGTATCGTCCCAGCCCTAAAGTGGAGCATTGTTAGGAAAGGGAGGTGAAAGCTAATATAAATGGTCCAGGTCACATAACCAAGATGGCCGCCATGGCTCTTCAGAACTGGAAGACCTATGATTTTGAAATTTGGACTGAAGTATCAATGAATACAGCTCTACAAAGTTTGTGTAAATCATGACCCTGGGATGGCATGGACCTATTTTACGGCAAGGTCAGCTTAGGTTGCATATTCCAGTTCTCAGGTGAGCGTTTACAGGACCATTGGTTGTCTTGTTACTTTGTTGATAGAAAGTCTGGAACTTGACCATTTTTATGCCCCCAACTTCCCCAACTTTTTCAAAGTTGGAAGGGCATATTGCTTTCGGCTTGTCTGTCTGTGTGTGTGTGTGTGTGTGTGTCTGTCTGTGTGTGTGTGTGTTAACTTTTGAATGGTGAATGCTAGGGTTTTGAAATTTCATATGCACATTCCTCATGAAAAAATAGTTGACCCGTATTTTTTTTCATGTCCGAGTTACGCCCCTTTTCTGAGTTATGTCCCTTTGAAAACAAAATTTGAAAATCTTGTGTGCAAGATATCTCAAAAAGTATTTAAGCTAGAGCCTTCATATTTGGTACACTTGTTGGGGCTGAGGAGTAGATGACCTGATTAACTTATGAGAACTTTCCGTCAAATTTTTACAAAAATACGGAATTTTGAAATTTTGATTGATTTTTCCACTTTTCGGTGAAATTTGAAACTTTTGAACGGTGAATGCTAGGGTTTTGAAATTTCATATACACATTCCTCATGATAAAATAGTTGACCCGTATTTTTTTGTATGGCCAAGTTATGCCCCTTTTTTGAGTTATGTCCCTTTGAAAACAAAATTTGAAAATCTTGTGTGCAAGATATCTCAAAAAGTATTAAAGCTAGAGCCTTCATATTTTGTACACTTGTTGGGGCTGAGAAGTAGATGACCTGATTAACTTTTGAGAACTTTCTGTCAAATTTTTACAAAAATACGGAATTTTGAAATTTTGATTGATTTTTCCACTTTTCGGTGAAATTTGAAACTTTTGAACGGTGAATGCTAGGGTTTTGAAATTTCATATACACATTCCTCATGATAAAATAGTTGACCCGTATTTTTTTGTATGGCCAAGTTATGCCCCTTTTTTGAGTTATGTCCCTTTGAAAACAAAATTTGAAAATCTTGTGTGCAAGATATCTCAAAAAGTATTAAAGCTAGAGCCTTCATATTTTGTACACTTGTTGGGGCTGAGAAGTAGATGACCTGATTAACTTTTGAGAACTTTCTGTCAAATTTTTACAAAAATACGGAATTTTGAAATTTTGATTGATTTTTCCACTTTTCGGTGAAATTTGAAACTTTTGAACGGTGAATGCTAGGGTTTTGAAATTTCATATACACATTCCTCATGATAAAATAGTTGACCCGTATTTTTTTGTATGGCCCCTTTTTAGCTCACCTGAGCCGTCAGGCTCACAAGGTGAGCTTATAGGATGGCCATGATCCGGCGTCCGTCCGTCCGTCCGTCCGTCCGTCGTCCGTCGTCCGTCCGTCCGTCCGTCGTCCACCATTTTCAAAGATCTTCTTCTCTGAAACCGCTTGGCCAATCAAAGCCAAATTTTACATGAAGCATCTATGGGAAGGGGGAACCAATGTGTATATAAATAATCCAGGTCACATGACCAAGATGGCCGCCATGCCCATATATGGTAAAAACCCTTCAAAAATCTTCTTCTCCGGAACCACTGGACCGATTTCAACAAAACTTGGCATGAAGCATCGATGACTCAAGTACTACAATGTGTATATAAATCATGACCTTGCGGTGACCTTGACCTATTTTACGGCAAGGTCAACATAGGTCGCCTTTGCATTTGAATGGGAAAAATTGTTAAATTGTCATTTAAAGGAAAAATCTTGCAGAAAATGAGCAGTAGGACTGAATATTAATGATTCTGGAAAAAATTGGGCACCAGGGGCTCATCCGCCCCCACCCCGGGGCAATATACATGTATATTATCATAATATTCAAACATCTTCTTCTCTGAAACCGCTTGGCCAATCAAAGCCAAATTTTACATGAAGCATCTATGGGAAGGGGGAACCAATGTGTATATAAATAATCCAGGTCACATGACCAAGATGGCCGCCATGCCCATATATGGTAAAAACCCTTCAAAAATCTTCTTCTCCGGAACCACTGGACCGATTTCAACCAAACTTGGCATGAAGCATTAATGGCTCAAGCACTACAATGTGTATATAAATCATGACCCTATGATGACCTTGACCTATTTTACGGGAAGGTCAACATAGGTCGCGAATGCATTTGAATGGGAAAAATTGTTAAATTGTCATTTAAAGGAAAAATCTTGCAGAAAATGAGTAGTAGGACTGAATATTAATGATTCTGAAAACAATTGGGCACCAGGGGCTCATCCGCCCCCACCCCGGGGCAATATACATGTATATCTCCATAATATTCAAACATCTTCTCCTCTGAAACCGCTTGGCCAATCAAAGCCAAATTTTACATGAAGCATCTATGGGAAGGGGGAACCAATGTGTATATAAATAATCCAGGTCACATGACCAAGATGGCCGCCATGCCCATATATGGTAAAAACCGTTCAAAAATCTTCTTCTCCAGAACCGGTTGACCAATTTCAACGAAACTTGGCACGAAGCATTGATGGCTCAAGCACTACAATGTGTATATAAATCATGACCCTGTGATGACCTTGACCTATTTTACGGCAAGGTCAACATAGGTCACCAATGCATTTGAATGGGGAAAACTTTTAAAATGTCATTTAAAGTGAAAGTCTTGCAGGAAATGGGCAGTAGGACTGGATATTAATGATTCTGAAAAAATTGGACCCCAGGGGCTCATGTGCCCCCACCCCGGGGCAATATACATGTATATTTCCATAATATTTAAACGTCTTCTCCTCTGAAACCGCTTGGCCAAACAAAGCCAAATTTTAAGTGAAGCATCTATAGAATGGGGGAATCAATGTGTATATAAATAATCTAGGTCACATGACCAAGATGGCCGCCATGCCCATATATGGTAAAAACCCATCATAAATCATCTTCTCTGAAACCAATAGACTGATTTCAAGGAAACTTGGCGTAAGGCATGGATGGCTAAAGTACTCCAATGTATATATAAATCATGACCCTGTGATGACCTTGACCAAGTTTATGGCAAGGTCAACATGGGTTGCCTGTGCATCTGAATTGGGAAAACTGTTAAAATGTCATTTGAAGGAAAAGCCAACAGGAAATTGGCAAATGGACAGAATATTGAAGATTCTGAAAAAAGAAAATGGCCCAAGGGCTTATCTGCCCCTGCACTGGAGTTAAATACCATAATATTCAAACATGTTTATTGGTATATGCAGCTGATCTCAGGTGAGCGTTTACAGGACCATTGGTCCTCTGGTTTGAATTATGTCCCTTTGAAAACAAAATTTGAAAATCTTGTGTGCAAGATATCTCAAAAAGAATTGAAGCTAGAGCCTTCATATTTGGTACACTTGTTGGGGCTGAGAAGTAGATGACCTGATTAACTTTTGAGAAGTTTCCGTCAAATTTTTACAAAAATACAGAATTTTGAAATTTTGATTGATTTTTCCACTTTTCGGTGAAATTTGAAACCTTTGAACGGTGAATGATAGGGTTTTGAAATTTCATATACAGATTCCTCTTGAAAAAATAGTTGGCCTGTATTTTTTTATGTACGTGTTATGTCCCTTTTTGGAATAATGTCCCTTTGAAAACAAATTTTGAAAATCTTGTGTGCAAGATATCTCAAAACGTATTTGAGCTAGCTAGCTAGAGCCTTCATATTTGGTATGCTGGTTGGGGCTGAGAAGAAGATCACCTGATTAACTTTTGAGGACTCTCTGTCAAATTTTGACAAAATTACTCCATTTTTAAATTTTTACTTCATTTCTAACTCGCCTGCAAAAAAGCTTGCATTCTGTTTCTGGATCGAGGTCAAAACAGATGCAACCGACAGCTTCGTCAGGAAATTAAATTTGACTGCATTTGAATTAAATAAATGAATCATACAAACTGCCAGTTTAGGGACAAGCATACAGTTGGGGGCATAGTGTTTTACAAACACGCATTTCTAGTTGACATTTGAATTTTAAATATCCAACGTATGCTGTTCCAAGAACAACTGAATTCAAACATTTAAGTTTGAAGTCAGCTTTGCGATTAATGCACTAGTCTAGATAGACTGTAACAGATATTCTGCTACATATGTGAGGCTTACATACATAATGATCAAACACATGATTTTTCCCTACTCCTGGCTGCCATAATCCAAATGGGCCTAGAAGAATCCCTGTAATCACGGACTCTTCACATTTGCACCATAAAATATAGAAACCTCTGCCACACTCTTTTGATGCACTTTGCTACTGCCTTAAATTTTTCAACTCCTCCATGATATATGTAGGTTTATAGTGAAACCCCTGGTCACTAAACCTGCCGATGCCGTGCTCAGGCTTATACTATGTACATAGACACTAGACCATGAAGTAAGAGCCTATAAAAACGAATTTCAATACTGAGTCATGTGATAGTCCAAGCTCATGTAAAACACTGAGATCTAATGGTTTTGAGAAGCATTCGTTAATGTTAACAAATGCCATTCTATCAATATTTTTAAAGCACATTGACTTCTGGGAATGGGTTTACAGTTAAGAGATGCAGCATGTCTGCTTTGTTGATAGTTCAAAATGGTCATTTTTCACTGTTTTAATTACTTTAGGAGATACAATGTGGCAATTACAGCTGGCGCAATAGAAATAATTAATATTATATATCACCTGTAACGTAAATAACTGTTCAAATTAAGGTGGGGAGTGTGGTGGCGCAGTGGTAGAGCATTGGACTGCAGAACCCAGTAGAGGTCCTGGGTTCGATCCCCACAAGCGGCACCGTGTTGTGTCTTTGAGTAAGGCACATTAACTCCCCAGAGTACTGATAAAGGAAGTGGTGGCTCAGTCCTGACATGACTGAAAAATTGTTGACTGGCACCTTAAACATCAGAATGAACAAACAAATCAAATAAAGGTGCCAAAACACTTAAATGTTAATAATCGAGAATTTGTTCTATATTTCAGGTGTCGGTGTTGGTATTGGCCCATACCCGTGAGCTGGCCTTCCAGATTAGTCAGGACTACGAGAAGTTCAGCAAATACATGAACAACCTGAAGATTGCTGTCTTCTTTGGTGGGATGCCGATTAAGAAAGATGAGGAGGTGTTGAAGAAGAACTGTCCCCACATTGTTGTCGGGACCCCGGGGCGTATACTGGCTCTGGCTAAGTCAAAGATTCTGGGACTGAAGCATGTGAAACACTTCATCTTGGATGAATGTGACAGAATGCTGTGTGAACTAGGTAAAAATTGTTGACATTTATAAATGAGTCGCCTCATGGGAAAACCAACAATGTGGTTGCTGAACAGGTCCAACACAAACCAGTCTGTGCAGTCACAGAAGCAGGCTGGAAGCTGGAAATTTCGGATTGAAGAAGAAGAGGAAGTGTACCATCCGTGTACTAAAAACAAAGGCACTGATCAGCTTCGCTGTTACTGTGAAGCTGACCTGCGTCTTTGTTTTCACGTATGCAGGCTGTTGGTTTTCTCATGAGGTGGCTCAAATGTAGTGACTATGAGTGTTCCTCAATGATAAAATGTACATGTTAATCCGCTCACGGAGTGCAAGGTGGTCATTGGTAAAGTACAGGACTCCAGAGATTGGTCCTGGGTTTCGATTCCTACTGATGTTGTGTAGTGTTTAGTGTTCTTGAGCAAGACACTGAACTAGTATAAGACCTTGTTTCATCTATTCCAGTCAATCCAGGGAAAGATAAAATTTTGACAGCTTGTTGTCAGAAATCATGGCTGTTTGTGCCTTTTCTTGGTTGTTGCAAATGCCTATCCTTCATTATACCCCCCGCAAAACGAAGTTTTAGCGGGGTATACTGTTTTCAGTCTGTCCGTAATTCCGTGATTCCGTCATTCCGTCAACATTTTGACATCTTTGCTGAATAACTTAAGTAGTTTTTGCCCGATGTTCTTCAAATTTTCAACACACCTGCACCATTAGACAACACATGTGTGATATGAATTTAGGGGACAAAGGGTCAGTTTTGCAAGAGTTATGGGACTTTTTAAACCTATACATAGAATGTTTGCCATAGTGCTAATAGTGCATACTTTGTGAAATCAACTCCTCCTACAGCTTTCAATATTCTCTTTTGATACTTTGCAGATATGTGCCAGAGATATTGAAGATATGCATGAAGAAGTATTATGCAGAAAAAATGAATTTTGACAAATTTACGGCATTTTGAACTTAGCCAATTTTCGATAATTGCCATATTCAATAATGGTTGGTAGTGCATAGTTTGTGAAATCAACTCCTCCTAGGGCTTTCAGTATTTCTTTTCAATACTTTGCAGACATGTTCCACACATATTGAAGATGTGCATGAAGAATTATAATGCTGAAAAAATAATTTTTGACAAATTTACAGCATTTTTCAACATAGCCATTTTTTGACCATTGCTTATATACAATAATGATTGGTAGTTCATAGTTTGTGAAATCATCTTCTCCTAGGGCTTTCAGTATTTCTTTTCAATACTTTGCAGACATGTTCCACACATATTGAAGATGTGCATGAAGAATTATAATGCTGAAAAAATAATTTTTGACAAATTTACAGCATTTTTTAACATAGCCATTTTTTGACCATTGCTTAAACAATAATGGTTGGTAGTGCATATTTTGTGAAATCAACTCCTCCTAGGGCTTTCAGTATTTCTTTTCAATACTTTGCAGATATGTTCCCCTAATGAAGATGTGCATGAAGAATTATAATGCTGAAAAAATAATTTTTGGCAAATTTACAGCATTTTTCAACATAGCCATTTTTTGACCATTACTTATATACAAAAATGGTTGGTAGTGCACATTTTGTGAAATCAACTCCTCCAAGGGCTTTCAGTATTTCTTTTTATACTTTTCAGACATGTTCCTCACATATTGAAGATGTGCATGAAGAATTATAATACTGAAAAATTAATTTTTGACAAATTTACAGCATTTTTTAACATAGCCATTTTTTTACCATTGCTTTTATACAATGATGGTTTGTGAAATCAACTCCTCCTGGGGCTTTCAGTATTTCTTTTCAATACTTTGCAGACATGTTCCACACATATTGAAGATGTGCATGAAGAATTATAATACTGAAAAAGTGATATTTGACAAATTTACATCATTTTTCAACATAGCCATTTCTTGACCATTGCTTATATACAGTAATGGTTGGTAGTGCATACTTTGTGAAATCAACTCCTCCTAGGGCTTTCAATGTTTCTTTAAGATTCTTTGTAGATTTGTTCCAGATATATTTTAGATGTGCATGAATAATTTTCATGCTGAAAATTTAATTTTTGACAAACTTACAGCTTTTATTTAACTTAGCCAATTTTTACCATTTCTCATGATAAACAATGATCATAGTGCATACAGTGAAATCAACCTCAAGCTTTCAATATATTCTTTTAATATCTTATAGATGTGACTGGCATACTGGGGATGTACACGAAGGATTATAATGCTGAAAAGATATCTTTGACAAATTTTTTGCATGTTTGACTTAGGAAGTTATTGGCCAGCTTCAGATAATTTTGTGGGGGGTATACTGAAAGCCTTGCTTGCAGCCAATTTTTAGTTTTAATAGATATAGATTTGAGGTATTAGTCATACTTACTAATGTACATGTATGACTGTCTGTGTTTTCAGACATGAGAAGTGACGTCCAGGAAATCTTCAGAATGACGCCCCATGAGAAGCAAGTGATGATGTTCAGCGCTACCCTCAGCAAAGATATCCGAGTGGTCTGCAAGAAGTTCATGCAAGATGTAATTAACAACCTCTTCAAATTGTTCCGCACCGCTGGTGGCTGATTTTGTCATGAGCACCGTTGAAATTTACAGGAGCAAATGTCAAAATGGAAAAAGAGGCAGCAATCACATGTAGTTGGAAAATGGAAGCGCGGTCATTGAAGCAGTGATAGAGAATATTTAATTGCCAACAGGATCGCATACAATCAAACCTCGCGGCTTTGAGAAAGTAATCTTTTCGAAAGTTCTTGGGGAGGATGCGCTTTGTAATTTTAGTAATCAGTAATTTGATCATCGCATAATGTTTTACATATCGTTTTCGCAGCTAAATTTGTTAAAGTGTAAATTTTTTGAGGTTATAGGGAAGGTACACTAAACCATGGCTCTCAAAGTAATGGTGAGGGTGTTACCTTAATCAGCGAAATTAAAAGCTATCATTGTGGAGAATAGAGACACATAGTTGCCATGAACATTTTATGGACTAGAATACAGACATTGGATGTAAAGTGGAAATTGCAATTTGTAGATCAATATGAGATATCGGTGCAGGTAAAATTAGTATCTTTTTAGTCGCGAGCGTATGTGAAATAATAATTTTAATGTCACAAGGTGTAGCATGTTATTAAAACGTATGCAAAGAAATTAAAATCTTCCTGGAAGTCATTATAAATGTTAAAATCATTCTCCCCATCAAAATTGCAATGCAAAAATAAAGCACTCAGAATTGCAAAGCTATCGCGATAATTCTAAAGAAAGTGGAAATGCCTATTGAAGAAGTTAGGGAGAGCATACGCTAGAACTCTCAAAGTGATGGCAACATGCTCTCCCATCGCGGAATGAATGGTCATTGGACATTTACGAAGGACAGATAAATGCAAGCCATCGTGGTATGTGCCGTCGTAATAATGTATGTAAGTTCTATGCTGGTGTAAATGGTCTGCAGGACGTGGATGCCATTAGTTGGAATGGTTCCATCATGTAGCCGTCTTCCGATTACCAAAGTTGGTCTGGCTTTGTTGGAGAGATGTTGCAAAGAATCTGTGTAACCAACCTGGGGGCCTGCCTCAAGTACGCCTTGCCAGTGAAGTGCCGATTGTGATTTGCTGCCTTCCAGCCCCCAAAGGGCCGGCGTCATTGTACCAACATGTATCTTGCTTCCTGGGATACAGTGGTGGTTTGGTGCTTTTATCAATTGGAAACTGAACCAATTGAACATAGAGCATGTACATATATTGAAGATGGGGTGGGGATAATAGGGTGGACTGGACAAATTGATTATGATAATTACATTTTGTACTAACAATCACATTATTTTCACCTGTTCTATATATTGAAATTATTGAATATTTTGCTCTAATCTAGTATTGGTTCAGTTTTCAAAACAATTTTTATTTGCATGTTATTTTTTAATGCACATTTCACTCTTAATGAGCAGCATGTATTTGATTTTTCAAATTTTCCAACATTTTCAGCTTATATAAGGGACATAACCATGAAAACAAGAGAATAACTACTCGTATACTTCATGATTTGATGAATTTAAAACTTAAAATATGTATCTACGGCGTGCTGCCTGTGACCTGCTAGTTAGTGTCTGAAATTGGAAGACCGGCTTGTATAGTAATAAAAATTACTTAAAACAACCGTTTTATTATTTGCATATATACATGTACAGCTGAACAATTAATTTGTATGGGACACAACACAGGACTTACACTTAGCCATGTTAGTCTAACCATACATGTTTTTAAGCCTTGAATCATTTCAGCCGATGGAAGTTTTTGTGGATGATGACTCCAAACTTACACTTCACGGTCTTCAACAACATTACGTGAAACTAAAAGACAATGAAAAGAACCGAAAATTATTTGAACTATTAGATGTTCTTGAGTTCAACCAGGTAAATGATGTTTCAGGAGGGTCCTGTATTTCTAGTTATCTACTGAGTCTGTATCGTAAATTAATAGCATTAGTCAAATACAAGAGAAAAAGATGAAAACAGTATTGAGCCACCTTGTGGAAAAACCAACAACGTGGTTTCCGAACAGGTCTGACACAAATGGGCATGTACAGCTACAGAAGCAGGAAAGAAGCTTGAATTTTGGAGTTAAGTAGAGGAGGAATTGTACTATCCGAGAAGCGAAACCAAAGGTTCTAATCAGCTTCACGGTTACCACGAAGCTGATCTGCGCGTTTGTTTTCGCCTATGCAGATTGTTGGTTTTCCCATGGGGCAGCTCTATTATCCATTTGAACCACATTACTCTTCCAGTGATTTTCTTGTGCCCTGCCGTCGCTTTAAAACAATGAGCGCTTGTGTATTAGTCCTTCACATTAGCCATATATGTAGTTAATAGAGGTAAGTTAAACATCAGAATGTATGTAAAAGAAAAAAAAAATCACAACCTTTATCAGCCTCTGTGTTACCGTATAAGCTACATTGCTGATATGGTGTCAAGAGAGGCTAACAACAAAGCGGCAGTGTTGGACTCCACCGGCAGTATGGTCATATCTGTACTCCCCACTCAAATCCAACATACAAACTCCTTGACAAAGTCCTGGGTTCAATCACCAAGGCGCATTCACTCCCTGGACTACTGGTACTTAGCTGAATGTTTAACCTCAATACAAACATAAACAAAGGTAATCTTTGTGGTAATTTCAGATACAATTTCATACTTCCATATTTACACTAGACTGTTCATGTCACCAGTGTGTGTGTGGGGGGGGGGTATTTTGTTATCACTGGAACATGGGAATTCTGTCTTTCAATTTCATTTTGCAAAATTGTTAATGGCTGTTTACCTTTTACAGGTGATCATCTTTGTGAAGAGTGTACAGAGATGTATGGCTCTAGCCCAGCTCCTGGTGGAACAGAACTTCCCAGCCATTGCTATACACAGAGCCATGACACAAGAGGAAAGGTAACCAACACAATCTCGTAGAACTATTTATACATGCATCTTAAACTGGTTTGAAAAAAAGTCCATATAATGTTTTTCACATTTGAATATTTTCTCCATTGATTTTTACATTTACAGTAGTATATTAAAGTTTCATTCAATAACTGTCACAAATGTCATGTTGTAGAGAAAATCCTCATTGAATTGGTAGCATTGTCAGATAGTAGAATTTAAAATGAGAAGAACAATATTTGCAATGATCAGACATATGGATTAAATTTCAGATTGTCTCGGTACCAGCAGTTCAAAGATTTCCACAAGAGAATCTTGGTAGCTACCAACCTGTTTGGTCGAGGCATGGATATAGAGAGAGTGAACATTGTGTTCAACTATGACATGCCTGATGATTCAGACATGTACCTTCACAGGGTAAGATGCTCATTTTTTCATGAAAATAAAATTTAAAGTAAATAGATTCAGATTTTTTTTGCCGACATAGTAATTGTAACTTGCAATAGCTTTATTACAACAGTTGTCCTTGATGGAGAGCTGTTTATCTGTACAGGCATACAGAAAAATTATAACCTTGTATGTAAAGTTTCACCTCTGAAACAAGTACAGATTTGTTACCATTTCTATGAAAAGAAATCTGTCTAAAGATGTTTAATAGTACTCAGGAAGCAGTGGCTCCCTCTGACATGACTGAAATACTGTTGATTGGGAAGTAAAAACATGAAACTTATGAAGATGTTAATTGAATTTTGCAGGTTGCTAGAGCAGGAAGATTTGGTACAAAGGGTCTGGCCATCACATTTGTATCTGACGAGGGAGATGCCAAGGTGTTGAATGATGTCCAGGAAAGATTTGAAGTGAACATCTCAGAACTCCCAGATGAGATTGATATATCATCATACAGTAAGTTACTGATGAAATTATGTAGGGATCTGTAATTTGGTTGCAACAGCATCTGATTGGTAACAATACCAACCCAGAATCAATCTGAGAAGTCTTTATTAGAGCCGCCTCGTGGGAAAACCAACAATGTGGTTTCCGACCCGGTCCGACACAAACCGACCTGTATAGTCACAGGAAAGAGCTAGAAGCTTGAAATTTCAGATTTAAGTAGAAGAGGAACTGTACTATTCGAGTAGCGAAAACAAAGGCGCTGATCAGCTTCGCAGTAACTGCGAAGCTGATCTGCGCCTTCGATTTGGCCTAGGCAGATTGTTGGTTTTCCCATGTGGATGTGGCGGCTCATTTGTATTTGCGAAGATCCTATGAGCCTGTGGGCATCACCATAGCCATGATATTTTAAGTTTTACCGTGATGACCTTTGGCTTTTCAGACTAGGACTATCTTTGGCAAAAACTTCCAAACTGGCGTAAAACAGGCCCTTGAAATTGTACACAAGCTTGACTTTAAGATTTCTTACCCTATAATAAGAAATACAAGAATTTACTTTGTAACTCTGAATTTTCCTCATTAACAAACACGGTCATTCCTTATTTTCAGTTGAAGGCCGATGAAAGACGACAGAAGATCTCGTGTAAATAATCAGAGACTATCAGCTTGCTGGCCAACCATATCTGTGATTGATCATCTCAGCGTCATTTTTATGTTGCCGTGAAAACTTCAAAAGTTTTATAGAGTTCTTAATGGTTCAGTTTGAAGTAAAGCAGTTGATAAAGACGACAGTTAACTGATTCTTACGTGAAACTCATGCCATGTTCTCGCATGGATTTGATATTATCAATCAACACATTACAGACTGATATACAAAACCTAACACGCTGTCATTTAACTCATTTTCATCCATGATAATGTGTTAATATAGAAATTACTTGAACAGAAAAAATAAAAACTAAAGTATTGTGTATTGCAATCTCATAAGTTGTGTGGAAAAAATCATGCGTGGAGTTACTCGATTTTGATTTGTATCGAGAGAAAAGTTTATATCATATTTTTATTTGAATTGTGTATAATAAAGCCTAGTTTGCAGTTGGACAAGAAGTTGAAATTTATGGAGAGAAAAACTATGTTTCTTAATATTGTTTCTCATTACATTGTGTAAATTGCATTTTTATTTTCATTTCACTCTTGTCAGTAACAAAGCATGTTTTTAAAATAATGTAACATTTTGTTTCATGGAGTTGTCATCCTAAAATGAAATGAATAAAATGAGAAAAAAAAAATGTATTCTTTTATATGAATTCCTCTTGCAGAGAATGTGCTGCACTTTTAGCAACAACCCAGAATTGTGCTACCGAAAGTCTGCAAAGCAGAGCACTGGTGCTGCAAAGTCATTAATGAAAAAATGCAAAAAAGATTTTTCATTTCTTTATCGCGCAAGTCTTGGATGCCCTAATGTATCCTCTATCAGGCTAAAAAAAGTTAAAACTGTCGATTTGGTGCTACAGGATGCCTTGTTTTAGGGGTAAAGGCCAAAACGTCGCAGATTTCTGGCATCATAAATCGATCTGATAACAGCAAAATGGTGGTCCACTCGACAAATGAGCCGCCTCATGGGAAAACCAACAATCTGCATAGGCGAAAACAAAGACGCAGATCAGCTTCGCGGTAACCGCGAAGCGGATCAGCGCCTTTGTTTTCGCTACTCGGATAGTACAATTCCTCTTCTACTTAAATCCAAAATTTCAAGCTTCTAGCTCTTCTGTGCTTGTACAGGCTTCGGAAACCACATTGTTGGTTTTCTCACGAGGCGGCTCAAATGTTGATCATGTTACAATCTAGATTCTTGGTTAAATAGGCGAATATTGCATTTACCATTATTAAGCCAGAAAACTGCTGGATAAGCCAGGAATTGCAGTACCGTATTCGTTCTAATTAACGCAGTGCGCTTAACTTTTCAAAATAACTCAAAGTTAAGGTAACAAAATATCGTTCTAATAAGCGCACACTAGGAACGTAAACAACGCGTAAACTATTGATATTACAATGTCAACATTACCAATTATGATGTAATTTAAGTGTTCTAATCGATGCAAAATAGTGTTTGATCAGCTTAGATTAAGTTTTAATGCAATATACATATATAAAAGTGTAAAATTGCTGAAAAATATCAATATGCTCGTCGAGTAGTGTGCGCTTATGTATATGATTTTCGGAAACGACCAGAGTGTGCGCTTATTGGAGCATGTGCGCTAATTAGAACGAATACGGTAAGTGCCACTTCACATTGACTAAATTCTGCACATTTTTGTCCCACGAAATATTCAATGCCCAGGATGACTCCTTAAAGCGAGGATGAGTTTATCTAATGGGAAGTTCGTTAAACATGTTAAAATTGATGAAATAAGCATGTATGTACTTTTGTGCTAAAGAACGTAAATGAAGGTTACAATGCTCTGGCTATAAGCATGCAGTGCTCCCTCTGCAGCACAAGAAGTATGCTCAAACTATGCTGTACAAGTTGATGAAATACACATGCATTTTCCTTGTGCTGAAGAGAAAGGAACAAATCTTGTCCAAAATGTTGGATTTACTGTCCTTTTCTCCTCGGGTGTGCATTTACCACATGCCTTAGCCCTATTACCAGTATTTGACACATTGATGGCCTTAGAGGAGCAATGGTCCTGATGATGCTCACCTGAGCAGGGGCAGAAATCCTACCCTTACAGGCAGCACCCTGGAGTAAAACATTTTTAGCTCACCTGAGCTGAAGGTGAGCTTATAGGATGGCCATGATCCAGCGTCCGTCCGTCCGTCGTCCACAATTTCAAAGATCTTCTCTGAAACCGCTTGGCCAATCAAAGTGAAATTTTATGTGGAGCAACCATGGGTAGGGGGAACTGAAGTTTGATCACGAGGTCCGGGTCACATGACCAAGATGGCCGCCACGCCCATATATGGTCAAAACACTTCAAAAATCTTCTCCAGAACCTGTGGGCCGATTTCCACGAAACTTGGTATGTAGCATCAGGGACTTCAACCAATTATAGTTTGATAAAATGATGACCCTTGGATGACCTTGACCTATTTTACGGCAAGTTCAAATTCGGAAACAGAGGCTTTTACAAGGGAAAAAGTGAAAACTATGGATTTTTTTGAAAACTATTGCAGCCTGAGGCCTGAAAAGTGGTAGATGCAAACAACTAATGGAGTAGATGAAGGTATGTGATTAATATAGGTCAAGGTCATCTCTTGACCTTGGCCAGTCTGTTGTCCATACACACTGTTCAAAGATCTTCTCTGAAACTGCTTGGCCAATCAAAGTGAAATTTTATGTGGCACATCCATGGGTAGGGGAGACAAAAGTTTGATCGCGAAATCCAGGTCACATGACCAAGATGGCCGCCACGCCCATATATGGTAAAAACCACTCAAAAATCTTCTCCAGAACCGGCAGGCCGATTTTCATGAAACTTGGAATGTAGTATTTGGGACTCCAGCCCATCATAGTTTGATCAAATGATGACCCTAGGATGACCTTGACTTATTTTACGGCAATGTCAGTTTTGGAAACATAGGCTTTTACATGGGAAAAGTGAAACTATGGATTTTTTTAAAACTGTTGCAGCCAGAGACCTGAAAAGAGGTAGATGCAAACAACTAATGGAGTAGATGAAGGTATGTGATTAATTTAGGTCAAGGTCATATCTTGACCTTGGCCAGTCTGTCGTCCATACACACTTTTCAAAGATCTTCTTCTCTGAAACTGCTTGGCCAATCAAAGTGAAATTTTATGTGGAGCGTCCATGGGTAGGGGGAACGAAAATGTGATCGCGAAATTGACCAAGATGGCCGCCATGCCCAACTATGGTAAAAACCACTCAAAAATCTTCTCCAGAACCAGCTGGCCGATTTTGGCGAAACTTGGTATGTAGTATTTGGGACTCTAGCGCATCATAGTTTGTTGAAATGATGACCCTAGGATGACCTTGACCTATTTTACGGCAAGGTCAATTTTGGAAACATAGGCTTTTACATGGGAAAAGGCGAAAACAATGGATATTTTGAAAACTGTTGCAGCCTGAGACCTGAAAGTTGCTAGATGCAGACAACTAATGGAGTCAATGAAGATAAGTAATTAATGAAGGCCAAGGTCATGTCTTGACCTTGACCCAATGTCATTTAGATATCAAAATTAAAATTATGGTTTTCTCAGAAATCACTTGGTTTGGAAACTATTGCAGCCCGAGACCTGAAACTTTGCAGATGCAGACAACTTATGAAGTCAATAAAGGTGTGTGAGTATTCAAAGTCAAGGTCATTTCATGATGACTTAAATACTCCAAGATCAGGCTTCAGGTGAGCGTTCTCAGGACCAAAGGTCCTCTGGTTCATAATAATATAAATTTGCTATCTTCTGTAGGCTTTTACCATCATATGAAAAGCAGATTTCTTCACATGCGTGTCTGAATAGTATGGTCAAATGCTAGTATATATAAGACGAAAAAAAATACAACAAAAACTGCAGCTGTAAAGTCGTTGATTATGTGACAAGCGAGATTGGGCTTTTTTGGTACAAACTTTACCTGCCAAAAACGACGTCAACATGCTGTCTAGTGGTCGAAATTGCCTTAATTTCGGGTTACTTTGCTTCCATGGATTATCATAAAAAGAAGACAAATGAAGCACAATGTAGCCAATACCGTGGTCAGTAACACTTGAAAGTTTCAGAACTATAATGTGTCATGCTTGTGAGATAACGCTGACGTTAAACTCATTATTTAAGCTCACGTTATGAAGCCAAGATAGAGAATTTTGCAAACTCTATTTTAACATATTGGTATGCATCAGACATTTAAACTCATTGCCGATTTTTGGGAAATTCCAATTAGAAACGTAAGGTGATAATGTAGGAGTAAAAGAAAAAACGTCGAATTCAAAAACTTATGATCTTTATTTCTCGGCCATTAAATTTTGTTTCCAAACATTTTAAATCTTTTTCTTTGTTTTGATGACTAAACAGTTGCTTAAGCATGATTTTGGTTTCCCACTTAAAGCAGATCTGCAAGTTTTGACCATGTGTCTTAAATTGTAATGTCACGTCAGTATCGCCGTAAGTTTTTTTTTTCGAAATTTTTCACTTCCAAGTTCTTGCAGAAAGGTTACCACTTACGCTCATATTCCAAAATATGACTTTTATTCATTATGTACAGAGACTGGCGAATCTTACGAAAATTGCCAAATTTAATTTGCTTAGTATATTTGGTCAGTACCATTAAATTGGTCTTTCCCTGCAAAACAACCAGGATGTTGACCATGCCATTTTAACAGGTTTAGGTCATGATTTATATACTACTCAAAATTTGATAAGCATCAAAATATTATTTTACATACAGCACAGTGTAAAAAAAACCCGGGTTTGACCCAAATTTAATGAAATCCTCAAAGAGCAAGAATGACAGTCTCATTTGTTTTGTGTTAGAGACTGTCTCGAAGCTACCGACTAAAAGAAATTTGAAACCAGACATGTCCTACCGAAGTCCATGGAACAGTTTTTCTAAAAGTTGAATTTTGACAAAAACAGTGGTTCTTTTGAAAATTGGCCAAAACATGATCATCACAAGCTAGCTTTTATCCTGCACACATCTGTTAGAATGCACTATAGACTGACTTTCATTGAGAAATCAATTTTAATTCGAATTTTCGTACTCCTGTGGACTTTTAGAAAAATTCCATTATTTCAGGACTTTTAGAAAAATGCAAATATGGCTCAATGGGCTATGGTAGCACATTTCCTGTTTCAAATTTCTTGCAGCCAGAACCTTGAAGGCATTATCTAAGAAAAATCAAATGAGACTGACATTTTGGTCCTTGGGCATTATCATTACTTTTGGGTCAAACTCAAGGTGTTTTGTATTGTGTTGTATTTAAAATAAATACTTGATGCTTATCAAATTTTGAGTAGTATATTAACTTGATTTATATAAACTTTGTAGAGCATTTTAACCACATAAGCTTTAAGATCCAAGTTGACCTTGCCATAAACTAGGTAAACCAGAGGACCAATGGTCCTGTAAACGCTCACCTGAGATATATACCAACAAACTTGTATGTATATAGCCCCAGGACAGGGCCAGAATAACCCCTGGGGTCAATTTTTTTCAAATTCATAAATATTCTGTTCATTTCTTGAAAGGTTTTGCCTTCAATGACATTTTAATAATTTTCTGTATGTGGCCTATGTTGACCTTGCCGTAAAATCTGTCCAGAATATCATTATTTATATACACATCGTAGAACATAAGTCTCAATGACTACATGAGCTTTGTTGCAATAGGTTCAGCAGTTCCTGAGATGCTTTTTGAAGGGGTTTTAGTATATATGGGCATGGCGGCCATCTTGGTCATGTGACCAGTTTATTTATAAATACATTGGTTCCCCCCTTCATACAGATGCTTCCTATAAACTGTGACTTTGATTGGCCAAGCAATTTTAGAAAAGCATATCTTCTAATATTGTGGTTATATACATCTCATCTATACTGAACAAAAAAAAAATAAATAAAAAAAAAATAATAATAATAATTATATACCACTGAATTTTGAGCAAACTATGATACAAACAGAAATCATTGCATTTTCTACTTCTGTATTAGATGTCAGGCTTCCGAATGCAAGAAACCCGATTTTCATTTTGATGAGTATTTACGGAGTTATGCGATGCCGACCGTGGGCATGCTGAAAGTAGTAAACCACAAAGTGTGCATGCGCAAGCATTAAAATGATGGTACAATTTAAATCCACTATAAACCCCCATTCAAAATCACCATGTACCACTTGGCAGATAACTCGCACGTTAAAGAAATAGGAGTAAAATTTAAATTACCCCCCTTTCAATTAAACATAAAGGGATTTTGATGGTTTTAATTACGTGCTTGTGTTCTGGAACTTTATTTCTTTTTTATGAATTTTAATTAGGGTGCAGATGACATTGTTTCTTGATGATTTGGAGGTTCTAAAGTGTGCACATGCGCAGAGCAAATCTTTCCAGATCTGCATTTATTTAAGACACAAAAATTTCTTATTCTATTTTTATCAAAATGAAAATCAGTTTTTTGCATGAAATACAATTATTCTACCCATTCCGGATCAAGTTCATGAAAAGTGCTGCGCATGCGCATATGAATGATTTGAGTATTATAAACTTAGTATTATCTTGAAGCCAATTTAGTTCCTCATCAACTGTAATGGTTTTCATTTTTGATCACGCGACTGTGACCACTGGAGCGTGAATGTCTATGCATAATTGAAGTCAACGCGAATCAGTTGGAGGTAATCCGAATCATGGACTATATATCACCACCGATGGGTTTATCCTTCAAATTCTGTGCATGTAGTCATATAGTGAACCTTATGCAATATTCCGAGGACCAAAACATGCCCTTTTCAGCGGCATTTTCCCATAGCCCTGTTTGCTCAACCCCACCCCCACCGAACACACGATGTTCCATGGGTGATCTGAATAACATCGGAATATTATATGATGCTTGTTAAAAAACACAGATTATTTCATTTTTACACTTTATAATTTTATAACATTAACACCCAGAATGTAAAAATATACCTTTAGATCGAAACATCAAACAGTCCAAGTCCTTTGAGAGCATAAAATGACAGTATGCGGTTAATCGTGATTCGGAGTAACTACAATGACACCGTTTCAAAGTTTCTAAATAAATATGTCGTAATATTCGATTTTGGGACGGAAACTACCTCAAAATGACAGAAAATAATTGGGAAAAAATATAAGCAATCAAAATCGAAAGGTATCTTACATGGTACATTTCATTTTCGGGAAATTCGGCGAACTGCCTTTGAAAAAGAAAGTTTTTTCCATCGTGTTTCTTTATATGAGCTGGGAACCATTGACGTTAACAAGATGTTGACGTCATTATCCACAGTCATTGAGTGATGGAATGAAACAGGTTTGAATCATGAGTCAAGTGGCCAAGTTCGTTTCTTGTTTTATATCTTTGTGAAATTCTTTTGAAAATTATTTTGATCCGGATCATCTACAGATCCGCAATGGCTACACCAAGTGTACCCTAATATCCCATGATTGGAATCATACAGCAACAGACCTGAAATTATCAACCTTTTACCCTTAAACTCGAAAATCCTTGGTGGCCTATTGTTGCGTTTCTTTTTTTGTACAGTATATATTGCCTTGGGGTGGGGGCAGACCCACCACTGGGTTCTAAATTCTTTTCAGTATCTTAAATCTCTACTTCATTTGCCCATTTCCTTTAAGTTCTGTCCTTCAAATGACAACAATTTTCCCCATTCAGATGCATAGGCGACCTATGTTGACCTTGCCGTAAAATAAGTCAAGGTCATCCCAGGGTAATGATTTATACAACTTTTGTAGAGCTTCATCCCTGATGCTTCATGCCAAGTTTCAAAATCATAGGCCTTCTGAAGATGATTTAAGTTTAGTTTTTTTTGCTATTTATAGCCATGGTGGCCATCTTGGTCCTGTGACCTTGGCCATTTATACACTTTCATTCCCCCTTCCCAACGATGCTCCACATAAAGTTTAGCTTTGATTGGCCAAGCGGTTTCAGAGAAGATGTTTGAACATTATGGTCATATACATGTATATAGCCCCGGGGCAGGAGCAGACAACCCCATGGGGACATTTTTTTTTCTCAAACATTCTTCTGTCCATTTACATACTCCCAGCAAGTTTCCCTTCATTGAATTACATTTTACTAATTTTTCCCATTCAAATGCATTGCCGAGCTAAGTTGACCTTGCCGTAAAATAGGTCATCCCAGGGTCATGATTTATACAAACCTTGTAGAGCTCCATTTCCTGATGCTTCATGCAAAGTTTCAAAATCATGGGCGTTCTAATTCTGGAGGTTTTTGCTATTTATAGCCATGGCGGCCAACTTGGTCATGTGACCTGGACCATTTACACATGCTTTCCACCTTCCTAAGGATGCTCCACATGAAGTTTGGCTTTGATTGGCCCAGCAGTTTCAGAGATGTTTGAAAAGTGTGAACAACGAAGACGACAGAAGAGAGAGCATGACTATACTATAACTCAGCTGTGAGCCTTCGGCTCAGGCGAGCTAAAAATTTATAGACAATTGGAAAATTTGATTTATATCCATTTCTATCTGCCAAGTTTCAATACATGTATATAGGACTTGGTTCTGAAGAAGGCTTATGGGTCATGAGACCAGGGCTATTTTATACAAACTTTAGAGACCCAACATGAAACTTGGTTTTGATTTGCTATTGTAGCGGTTTCATAGACCTTAGAAAACACATTATGGTGAATGATGAAAATATGCCTACATGTATATACAAGTTCACCTGGACTATTGGCTACCTGCGATATTTTGTCGTTGTGGAGAATGTTTTTGAGCCTTCAAAATGGCTAGAGATAAAATTTGACCTTTAATGCCAAAACAGTATAATTTTTATGGTCAAAACAGTATCATAGATCTTCGAAATTCTGAAGGATGTTGGGTCATTGGTATACAATAAGCTCACTGTGGTGTGAGCTCAACAGCTTGGGCTGAACAAACAATATAAAACAACAAAGACATTTGGGAATTTCTTTTTATACACAGTATCCACAGAATATTATTTAAGTCAAAACTAATGAAAATACCGTGTAGCGATCTGCATGCATAACAGAGCATTTTCATGTGTACTTTAGTGAGCCAAAATCTCTTCAGTTCTTGCATACTTGAATTTTAGCACTTTCAATATTGTTACACTTGTAGTGGCAAAGTCTTTGAATAATTTAGATGACTGAAGTTGATTTCTTCTAAGATGTTCCTGAGGGCCTGAAAGAGAGACAACATGATCAAAAACGTTTCAACATTTCTACACAGAGGTTTTAGCCTAATAGTATAGTATCAAATACATATTTGAGCCGCCTCGTGGGAAAACCAACAATGTGGTTTCCGAACAGGTCTGACACAAACCTACCTGTGCAAGAACAGAAAAGAGCTAGAAGCTTGAAATTTCGGATTTAAGTAGGAGAGGAAGTGTACTATCCAAGTAGCGAAAACAAAGGCGCTGATCTGCGTCTTTGTTTTCGCCTATGCAAATTGTTGGTTTTCTCATGAGGCGGCTCATTTAGTGTAGATCATGATTCGATATAGTGGATCCTGATTTGAATAAACATTATAAAAGCAAGCACACAAACATAGCAGTCATTATGAAATTACCTTAATTACAGGAAGATCTGATTGGGATTAATAACCAGGTACATGTATGATACAGATGTGAACAGCCATAGATTTGTTTGTTTATTTGCTTTTGTGGTCATGTTGGGATGGTAAGTTATCTTAGCTACAAGCTTCCCAGAGGATTGTACTGAGGGCACATTTCTTTCCATTACGAAAACTTGCCCGTTCAATATATACATATTTTTTTCAGCTGTGAAAACTGAAAATTTCGTTAGAATTTTTTTTATTTTTTTCTTATTTTTGCTCAAAACATAGATTGTGAGTACATGTTAGAACCGCCTCACCGAAACAGTTCTAACGAGGACCCACAATCTATGTTTTAGAGCAAAAATATGAAAAATAGGTATACCCCTGCATACCCCAGTTTTGCTATATAAAAGTGGGGTTCGAGGGGGGTATACATCACACGGACATGTTTTCCTGATGACTATTAGCTGGCAAATGCTCTTCTTGAATCTGTGCAAGAAGAGACTATTCATGGCCAATAAAGCATTAAAGAAATATATCAGATTGAGCGTCCACTTCATTATGAATCAAACAAGCAGCAGACATTACCGATACAGCTATCCTGTCTGGTCAAGCATCAGATGGAACGACAAGTTGACAACTACTGCAGATCCAGATTTTATGTATGTCCAATATCAGTAAAGCAATCATTATGAATGAGCTCTATTTTGAGACATAACCAATGCTGGTTATCCGAAGACAACCAGCGCGCCTTGAGATCAACCAACGTGGATGAATTCAGTATGTGGCAATAGGTTATAAATACCTGGCTGGCAACAACTTTACACGAATAGCAAAGGTCTGTGGAAAGTTGTTGCCAGACAGGTATTTGAGTACAACAGTCGAATAAATGACTTTATCCGCATCGGTTGTCTTTGGATAAATGGGGTGTAACCAGGTCCCGAGGTTATAAAACTTTTTTCATGCTCAACTCAGCTGAGCATGAAATTTCAACTGCTGATAAATGCTGAAATAGTAAAAAAATGTGGAAAATTGAGGTTCAATACTCAACCAGAGGACCATTGGTCCTGAGAACGCTCACCTGAAGCCTGATCTTGGAGCATTAAGTCATCATGAAATGACCTTGACCTTGAATACTCACACACCTTTATTGACTTCACAAGTTGTCTGCATCTGCAAAGTTTCAGGTCTCAGGCTGCAATAGTTTCCAAACCCAGTGATTTCTGAGAAAACCATAATTTTAATTTTGATATTTAAATGACCTTGGGTCAAGGTCAAAAAAGAAATGACATTGGCCTTCATTAATTACTTACCTTCATTGACTCCATTAGTTGTCTGCATCTAGCAACTTTCAGGTCTCAGGCTGCAACAGTTTCCAAAACATCCATTGTTTTCGCCTTTTCCCATGTAAAAGCCTATGTTTCCAAAATTGACCTTGCCGTAAAATAGGTCAGGGTCATCCTAGGGTCATCATTTCAACAAACTATGATGGGCTGGAGTCCTTAATGCTACATACCAAGTTTTGCGTAAATCAGCCAGCCGGTTCTGGAGAAGAAGATTTTTGAGTGGTTTTTACCATAGTTCGGCATTGGTGGCCATCTTGGTCATGTGACCCGAATTTCGCGATCACATTTTCGTTCCCCCTACCCATGGACGCTCCACATAAAATTTCAGTTTGATTGGCCAAGCAGTTTCAGAGAAGAAGATCTTAGAAAAGTGTGTATGGACGACAGACTGGCCAAGGTCAAGAGATGACCTTGACCTAAATTAATCACATACCTTCATCTACTCCATTAGTTGTTTGCAGGTCTCAGGCTGCAACAGTTTTCAAAAAATCCAGTTTTCACTTTTCCCATGTAAAAGCCTATGTTTCCAAAATTGAAATTGCCATAAAATAGGTCAAGGTCATCCTAGGGTCATCATTTGATCAAACTTTGATGGGCTGGAGTCCCAAATGCTACATACCAAGTTTCATGAAAATCAGCCTGCCGGTTCTGGAGAAGAAGATTTTGGAGTGGTTTTTACCATATATGGGCGTGGCGGCCATCTTGGTCATGTGACCTGGATTTCGCGATCAAACTTTCGTCTCCCCTACCCATAGAAGCTCCACATAAAATTTCACTTTGATTGGCCAAGCAGTTTCAGAGAAGAAGATCTTTGAAAAGTGTGTATGGACGACAGACAGGCCAAGGTCAAGAGATGACCTTGACCTAAATTAATCACATACCTTCATCTACTCCATTGGTTGTTTGCATCTACCACTTTTCAGGCCTCAGGCTGCAATAGTTTTCAAAAAATCCATAGTTTTCACTTTTTCCCATGTAAAAGCCTATGTTTCCAAAATTGACATTGCCGTAAAATAGGTCAAGGTCATCCTATGGTCATCATTTGATCAAACTATGATGGGCTGGAGTCCCAAATACTACATACCAAGTTTCATGAAAATCGGCCAGCCGGTTCTAGAGAAGAAGATTTTTGAGTGGTTTTTACCATATATGGGCGTGGCAGCCATCTTGGTCATGTGACCTGGATTTCGCAATCAAACTTTCGTCTCCCCTACCCATGGATGCTCCACATAAAATTTCACTTTGATTGGCCAAGCAGTTTCAGAGAAGAAGATCTTTGAAAAGTGTGTATGGACGACAGACTGGCCAAGGTCAAGAGATGACCTTGACCTAAATTAACCACATACCTTCATCTACTCCATTAGTTGTTTGCATCTACCACTTTTCAGGCTTCAGGTTGCAATAGTTTTCAAAAAAATCATAGTTTTCACTTTTTCCCATGTAAAAGCCTATCTTTCCAAATTTGACCTTGCCGTAAAATAGGTCAAGGTCATCCAAAGGTCATCATTTTATCAAACTATGATGGGCTGGAGTCCCCGATGCTACATACCAAGTTTCGTGGAAATCGGCCAGCCGGTTCTGGAGAAGAAGATTTTTGAGTGGTTTTTACCATATATGGGCGTGGCGGCCATCTTGGTCATGTGACCTGGATTTCGCAATCAAACTTTCGTCTCCCCTACCCATGGATGCTCCACATAAAATTTCACTTTGATTGGCCAAGCAGTTTCAGAGAAGAAGATCTTTGAAAAGTGTGTATGGACGACAGACTGGCCAAGGTCAAGAGATGAACTTGACCTAAATTAATCACATACCTTCATCTAATCTATTAGTTGTTTGCATCTACCACTTTTCAGGCCTCAGGCTGCAATAGTTTTCAAAAAATCCATAGTTTTCACTTTTTCCCATGTAAAATAAAATATAAAAGTTTGATCCTTTGGAAGCAGTAAAACGTTCAAAGGGAGGTAATTGGGCCAGATTGCGCAATTTCGGGTACTGAACCCTCGTCAGTGACCCTTTATAAACTAGCGACGTTAGCCAGACAAATATACTGCGATTTCAAAAATTTTACACAAGTGTTGTCTAAATCAAAGACACATGCCTAAACGGGGTCTAAAATTGAAAAAAAAAAATGTTTAGAAGATGGCTCTAAACGTAAAATAGTTTGCTACTCTGAACATTCTTACTGATCTCAAAGGACCGAAAGAAATAATATAATCTGCACTATGGATGATGTACGGGGAGACTTTTTAGGGCCACCACACGGCACAACGCCAGCTGCAGTAATCGTAAATAAAATATAAAAGTTTGATCCTTTGGAAGCAGTAAATTGGGCCAGATTGCGCAATTTCGGGTACTGAACCCTCGTCAGTGACCCTTTATAAACTAGCGACGATAGCCAGACAAATATACTGCGATTTCAAAAATTTTACACAAGTGTTGTCTAAATCAAAGACACATGCCTAAACGGGGTCTAAAATTGAAAAAAAAAATGTTTAGAAGATGGCTCTAAACGTAAAATAGTTTGCTACTCTGAACATTTTTACTGATCTCAAAGGACCGAAAGAAATAATATAATCTGCACTATGGATGATGTACGGGGAGACTTTTTAGGGCCGCCACACGGCACAACGCCAGCTGCAGTAATCGTAAATAAAATATAAAAGTTTGATCCTTTGGAAGCAGTAAAACGTTCAAAGGGAGGTAATTGGGCCAGATTGCGCAATTTCGGGTACTGAACCCTCGTCAGTGACGCTTTATAAACTAGCGACGATAGCCAGATAGCCTATGTTTCCAAATTTGACCTTGCCGTAAAACAGGTCAAGGTCATCCAAAGGTCATCATTTTATCAAACTTTGATGGGCTGAAGTCCCTGATGCTACATACCAAGTTTCGTGGAAATCGGCCCACTGGTTCTGGAGAAGAAGATTTTGAGCAGTTTTTACCATATATGGGCGTGGCGGCCATCTTGGTCATGTGACCTGGATTTCGCAATCAAACTTGAAATGCCACTACCCAAGGAGGCTCCACATAAAATTTCAACTAGATCCGCCAAGCGGTTTCAGAGAAGAAGATCTTTGAAATTGTGGACGACGGACGCAGGATCATGGCCATCCTATAAGCTCACCTGGCTCAGGTGAGCTAAAAACTAGTAATTTTATTTATCCTGCTCATAAATGTTAAAATGCCAACAATTGTTGGCATTTTAACATTTATGAGCAGGATAAATTTTAGTCTCAACTGAGTTGAGCATGAAAAAAGTTTTATAACCTTGGGGCCTGGCCTCACACAGACAGAGCTGAATGCTGATAAAATACTGATTTCAAGGTCATAGAAAAAATGGTATTTCAACAAAAGTAAAACTCACAAACTGATCAAAATGGACTGGTGTAAGTTTTTAAAACATGCATCTCTGCAGCATTTGATGCAAAGGAGTTTGAGCCTTTGCATGACCCCACCCCCTCACCCCACCAAGCCGTTTGAGCAAGACTGATACAAACCAGATTGTACATCCACAGAAGATAGCCAGAAGCTTGAAATTTCATATTCAAGAAGACTAGGAATTATACTATCAGTGTAGTCAAAAACAAAGGTGCTGCACAGCTGATCTACGCCTTTGTTTTCGCATAGGCAAAAATCCCATTTTTCATGACACTGCTCATTGTCATTTCACTTACTTAGCCCATTCAACATTAAGGATGAGATGATCGTAGCCAAATCCTGATACTCCAGCTATTGCCCTCGCAGCATCTTCTCGACGGTGGAAATTGATAAACGCAAAACCCTGTAAAAGAAAAACCAAAATGAAACTTGTGGAGAAAATAAATGTTTTTTTTTTGCCATAAGCAGATACCATATTTGCAAATCTTTTATATGACAAGCCTCAAAACAGCTATGGTTGCACTAACTCTTTTGTTTACACTATGAGTAGTGGAGTAGACAAGTCTATAACTCTTATACTCACTTTTGATTGCCCTGTATTTTTATCTTTTGCTAAATAAATTCTCTGTATAGGCCCGAATGGTCGGAAGAGTTCCTGGAGGTCAGATTCTCGGGTATCCTCGGAGAGATTGGTCACTCTGATCGTAGCTGATTCATCTGAAGAAAACAAATGGCATTATGAGTCAGAGTACAAAATGCATTGGCAGAACTGACATTTCTTTCAAATGAAAAGAAAGAATTTGTGGATAATCTGCATGTAATAAGGCATGCCAAGCATCTACACCTTTAGTCGCTAAGTAGTGCAATCTTTCCACTACCTAGATAAAGTTTCAAGCCTAGATAAAGTTTCAAGTTTCTTTGTGTATGGTTTAAGTATAGGTTTTCTCTTGATAAGTTCAATAATATCAACTAATGCCTGAAATCAGGTCAGCAAATTACCTCTCTTAGACTGCATGACCTCCCCTCGACCTTTCCCTGCCCCATCTCTCATGCTGGGAGGTACATATTTCCCACCAGTCCCCATTGGTTTGGCCCCTGCAGCGGGGGCAGCAGGGGTGGCGGGACCCCCAGGAGCCTCGACTTCCGGTTTCTTCTTGTCGCCCTCCAAGGTTTCCTACAACAAAATTAGTTATGATGGCACCTTTTATTTTTCTTTCAAAGGAAACAATAATGTTGACGTAAAGTATAGACACAACCCTTATAAATTCCATAAATGCCTATCCCCCCCCCACCCCCAAAATAACCTTCAACAAGCTATCCATCTAATGAAAACAATAAAACAAGATACTCTTTTGTACTTGATTTTAAATGACACAGCTAACATTATGGCTAAGCTTTAACACAGATATTACAGTCCCAGACTACACTGTTTCTGATGGTTAAAGCTGATAAATGTATTTGTGTTTGCAATTTTGTTCGCTTTGTTGTTAAACTTCAAAGTTAGCAGCTAGTATGATCATGTCGAGACATCTCAATTTTCGCGAGACATCCATTAAACATAAGGATGAAACTCATAAGAGTTGCAATATAGCACACCCACGTGGATAGTCAAGGCTTGTATGTATCGATGGTTCAACTAAACCACTTTTTCTGGTTAGCCAATAATCGGGTCCCAAGGTTATAAAGCGTTTTTCATGCTCAGCTCAGCTGAGACTAAAATTTATCCTGCTCATAAATGTTAAAATGCCAACAATTGTTGGCATTTTAACATTTATTAGCAGGATAAATTACAGGCTTTAGTGTTCTAAACCTTCAATTTCAATATATTTGGGCTATTTGGGTATTTATGAGAAGTGTAAATTGTATTCAGCTGAGCATGAAAAAAGTTTTATAACCTTGGGACCAGGTCAGTCAGTTGGTTATAAACTCTGCAAGAAGGCATCAAGCCGCACATCAAATTCTCACAGCCCTAATATTTCATCTCAAACTTAATAACATGTAATTTAAATGTTAAGTTTTTCTGATTTACACAAGTACATGTATATCGGCAAATTATAAAACATAAAATCATAGTACAATATACCTGTATAAAAAAGTACAAGTAGGCAATATCAGGAAATGGCACAATCAGAAAGAAATTTCCACTCCACAAACCAAGGGTGGGAAAAAACTAAAATGACACTTAGGTACTTATACCAAGAAAACATTGTAAGCCGAGTGAGAAGCTATTCCCCAATAGGTGACCAGTCAGTTACCCGAACTTAACTTAAAATATGAAAACATACATAAGGCTCAAATAGCACAAAAATTTGACTCCAAAACACAAAACAATTAGAATCACATGCAACATATCTGTATAGGTGCCGGTGTGTCTTTTTGTTGTCCAGTGGTCTCCCTTACATATCCTACATGACATCAGTTTCTGGCTCTTTAACTTGGGACAATACCATGTGCTTTAACATACCTGTATAGGTGCCAGTGTGTCTTTGTAAGGACATTTTGTGGTCCAATGGTCTCCCTTACATATCCTACATGAAACCAGTTTCTGACTCTTTAACTTGGGACAATACCAACAAATAACTAGTAATATGCTTTAACATACCTGTATAGGTGCCAGTGTGTCTTTGTAAGGACATTTTGTGGTCCAATGGTCTCCCTTACATATCCTACATGAAACCAGTTTCTGACTCTTTAACTTGGGACAGTACCAACAAATAACTAGTAATATGCTTTAACATACCTGTATAGGTGCCAGTGTGTCTTTGTAAGGACATTTTGTGGTCCAATGGTCTCCCTTACATATCCTACATGAAACCAGTTTCTGACTCTTTAACTTGGGACAATACCAACAAATAACTAGTAATATGCTTTAACATACCTGTATAGGTGCCAGTGTGTCTTTGTAAGGACATTTTGTGGTCCAATGGTCTCCCTTACATATCCTACAGGACACCAGCTTCTGGCTCTTCAACTTGGCTAGTGGATCTTCTGTCTCCTCTTGGTTCTTATTCTGGAAAGCAAATCATGAGCCACCACATCAGAAAAATAACAATCTGCATATGCGAAACCAAAGGGGCAGATCAGCTATGCAGTAACTGATCAGCGCCTTTGTTTTTTACTCCATAGATAGTATGATGCATCTTCTTTCTAAATCTGAAATTTCAAGCTTCTTACTGTTTTGTGTGGCTGTGCAGCCTGGTTCAGACTTCCCATATTTACTAAATATTAATTGTGAAATGTGCTTGGATTTATCATAATTGCCTCCGAAGCTCTAGATAAAATTTCTATCCAATTAGCATGACTTTTATTGAATGAAAACTTACTTTAGAATGTAGCAAGTTTCAATATAATGTTCCACGACTCAATATTGAATACTTGGTAGGAAATATTGATTCACTTAACAGTTACCAAAGTAAACAGATGTGTAGTGTTAAGAAATGAACTAAACATCAAGACCTAACAAACAGTATAAAGTTTCCTCTCATCCTATCAAGATTGAGGCATCAATTTAATATATATGTTTGCAGTCTGTATTCCCTACCTCCTTGTTGAGTGTGATCTGCATGTTGATCTCCTCCACCTGCACGATAGTGTTGGCAGGATTTGGACCTGGAGGATCATTCTCAGCAGCTCCAAACTTACGCCATGCCTACCAAAATTCACAGAATGAGATTTTTGGTTTACTGTTATTTTCACTGCAAATGCTTTTAAGAACATACAAAAGTCTGCAAACTTGATGTTTCAGCACAGTAGTGAGTGTATTGACAGCCAAATGTTTTGGCATTTATGATTCATAATACCATTTTTTCATTAAAAAAAAAAAAAAATGAAATTACTTAAGTACTCATTAGAATATAAACCCCACTATGATTTAAAGCTTTAGTACCACAGCTTAACCTTCAGTAAGTCTTCCCCTGCATTAAAAACATTTCATTTAAATAACTAGGGGCCAAATTGTTGTGAATTTTATACATCATTTTTGCTTTACTGAGGAAAATACTTTGATCAATAGACAAAATCTGTAATTTTTCGAATTCCTCAGATAAACCATTATATTCATGACCCAAAATCAGCTTGCATGCCCTTCTTTGTAATCTAGTTATTTTACTTACATTGGAGCTGGACGTATTACTCCAGATTAAACTACAATATTCTATGTGAGGTTTAATATACGCATTGTAGAAAAGTACTCTGTGTTCAATAGATAGATAAATTCTTACTTTGCTCAAAAGCCACAAGTGTGAAGACAACTTTTTAGACAAAAAATTAAAGTGATTATTCCATGTCAGATTATTATCAACATGAATACCCAAGATTTTATCACATGTGGTAATAGTTATGTCAATATCATTGTACTGGAGATTCAAAACTGCATATTTAAGTTCATTCGTTTTTGCCTGCTTGTTATAAGCATGACTTTAGTTTTATCTGTGTTTAAAATCATGCCATTTTCTCGACACCATATTTGAAGGCAGTCAAGAGACTTCTGCAAATTTCTTTCTAGCATTAATGTGTTACAGCAACTGCAATACACGTATATAGTAGTATCATCAGCATACAAATCGATAGTAGATGTATTGTTTTGTAAGTACAAAGGCAAGTCATTGATGAAAATCAAAAATAGTAAAGTTAAAATAATGATGGTCTTTCTCATTAGTGAGAGAGAGAGAGAGACAAACGATCTTCTATAACTTTATCTGTTCTAAAAAAGACATTATGATAAAGCTGTACCAATGTCATGCTATAAGGCCAATCTGTTTCCTTTCATGTATTCTGGAAATTGTAAAATCATACAAGATCAAGTGCTTTGTAGTATTCACTGAGCCGCCATATGGGAAAACCAACAATCTGCATAGGCGAAAACAAAGGCTGTATTCATATTTTCATGTTAATCAAAAACTTAAAATGATCACAAACCTTTCTTCTAGCTATACTTTTGGCTGCTCTTCGCTTCTCCACTTTGTATGTCTTGACCACCTGACGAGTTTAAAGCAAAGATAATCTTATTTATATCTTAGACTTATCAGTGCTTTAATGTAGATTAAAAGCTCGCCTAAAATATAAACTGAATGTTAAAACATAAATTTATCCACAACTGCATTAAATTTTAGAGCACGTTTATTTGTTGACATTTTACAATTTTAATCAACAATTTATTACAGTCCTCCTAACAAACTTTTACGGAGTTAACTCATTCTGAATCTGGTTGTAATTAATAATAACAATGCTTTTATTTAATGGCATTTCAACATTTGCGTCAGTCATTGTTATGATCAGCTGGAACAGAATAGCCATAGATATGAGTCCTGGACAACAACCAATATTTAGCATGAAATAATCTATCCAAACCGTTGGCTCAAACTTTGTTTATAAAACTGCACACGAGTTTGCTTTCCATACCTTGACCATTTTATTCTCATCATTATATTTGTATTCTGTGATGGTTTTAATGTTGTTGTCTTCATCAAAATCTTCTGTGGCAGGAGGCAGGGAACCTAGAAGACACCCAATTGTAATATGAGCCTTCGCATGAGAAAACAAACATTCATGGTTACCGTCGTACTATCAGCAAGACTGTCGTGCAGATAGCCAGTGCTACAGGTATTGGCCATTGGCACAACAGGAGTATGAGAGTTTCCAACAAGCTTACCTATGCCTTTTTTTTAAAATTCAACTTAAAGTCCCTTTCAAGATTATTTAAGCTCATATGAGACAGACCAATCAGTAGGTGGGGTGAAAATGGGAGAATCCCGTGAAAAACCATCTGGCACACCTGCAAGCAGAACTTGGCTTGTCTCACATGTGGCCAGTGTGGGGCTCTAACCCACACCAGACACAGCGGTGAAATGATCGAGTGGTTAAATAACAGCGCTCTTAACCGCTCCGCCACGGGGGCCGCGTATGCATTAAACTATCAATTTGCCATTACTATAAATAATTATGTGTTTAGCTATTGAAATGCATTCGTATTTAACATTTTTGTTAATTTATGAATAGGAGAACTAATTTGATTTATTTCATCTGATGTCAACTGAATCACAGTAGATTTCTAACAGCCCAGAAAAATATAACCATTGTATTACAGTAAATGCTTTTTTAATGTTACTGAAATATTTCCATGCTCGATCCATTGTTTTTAAATTAAGGCCATCCTTTATAAATATTTTGTTTGCTGTCACCCGACCCATAGTTTCAGGATTGGGTATATCGATAGGTTTTCTTTTTTCTTTTTTTTTTTTTTTTTTTTTTTGACTGAACTGAATGATATTTTTTGTTTGACTTTTACAGAGAGGAAGGGTTTCAATTTCTGCTCAGAATCATATAGGCAGCTACTCTTCTACTGTAGGACTGCACAATATTGCATTCAGACAAATATATATTGAAAAAAAAAAAAAAATCAGAGACTGCAAATAAAAAAATATTCTTTGTGAATGTCAATAAAATTTTTTGGGTAGGGGCAATTTTGGTGGGTAGGTCGGATGATGGCAAACAGTGAATTTTTAAAGTTCAGCCTAAATTGTTTATTCTTTTGGATTACCTAAATCTGTTATTATTTAGGTTACGATAATTACTTTCTCATTTATGCATATGCATGGCTGATTTTTACAGGTAAATTCACAGGTAAGCCAATTTTAGTAAAATAATAATGAATGTTAAATGTTAATTAAAAAGTAAAAAATTCTGCAAGGGTAGCGTAAGGCGACCAGTGATCGATCGGGGACCAGTGATCGATCAACTGGTGGTTATCCGCTAGTCATTCTCAAAGGATACCTGAAGTAAATCTTATGCTAGTCTCAACGTAAAGCGAAATATATTACCTTACAAACACTAATCTTTATTTATTTGGAAAGCTTTCTATCTTGCATTCTCTGGCACTTTACGAAGAGGGGGTCTTTAGCTGAACTTAGTTAAAAGCGGTGATTCTTCAATAAATTCTCCAAGATGAAACAACCTGCATTCGTTCCGACTGGCTATTTTTTTAAACTTCACTGCATACTAAACAAATCTGATCTACATTCCAAATTGTATAGGATAACGCTGCGATTAATGTACAATTTCTGTGATTTTCGAGCCATTTTTTCAACAGTTTTCCATTGTTTCTATGGGCGCTTATGCTTTTCGACCACCTCATTTCGCTGCTTTATTTCTTTTAACTCACTGAAAATTTCGAAACTGTTTTTCGTGGCTAGAGGTAAACAATAATTATTCTTTCTAAACATGTACATACCTTCCAAGTTAGCTGCGGTTTTAGGGAGAAAAATAAGGTGATCAATCACTGGTCCACCTGACCCTGATTCACGCTGTATGATGATGGATGTGTTAAAATGACGTCACCGAGAATGTGACGGGATGACGTCATAAATTGACATATTGAAAAACATGGCGAAGGTTCAAGCTTGGGTATGGTATGTACACATGCATTCTCCAATGCATGTCTGATCCGCAAATTTATCAAACATGGCTATTTTCGATCAATCACTTGTCCCTTTACGCTAATATTCTATTCTGTTCCAGTTTTTAAATCAATGCATATTATATATCAACTTAAATTGTATCCATTTTCTATACATTTAACATTTGAATAAAGATGTTCCTGTAGTGCCGATAATGCCGCTTATCCGCATGATGATCGTGTCGATAAGCGGCGTTATCGACATGACCGTCATGCGGATAGCCTAGTGTTGTGTAATAATTTTGTGATCTGATTCAAACCAGACATTTAAAAACAAGTTCCGAAAACCGGAATAGAGATTACTAAACACTGTAACTAGCCCTACACTGGACGAAGCAGAGGCAGAGGAATTTTAGGAAAGCCAAATTTAAACTTTGTCGAAATAATGTTACACTCGTGCAATGGTTATTTTCGTGTTCAATATGGCCAAAAATCTTATCAATTACCGTCTTCTCCTTGCTCAACCTGTTCGGCCCAGCTGATCGGCTTTGCTCTGGAATAAAAGAAGAAGAGAATGGTCAATAATTTGTGTGATTTAAGGCTTGAATTTTGACAGAAAAGCGTGACATATTTTACACTCACTCATCAATGGAAGGCATGTTTATTATTTCTCAATGCAAGTGCAATCCAAAAATGTTCTTGACAATCAATCTGCTTTATTTCACCTGATTATGCCACAGTAAAATTTATTAAAAATTTACAAAAAATAAAAAAATAAATAAATCTTTATTTTGATATGATATGATTAATTAATAAAGAGTTTTTCCCAAAATTTATTTTGGATTGCATTTATTATCCAAGATGGCCGCCTCCATGCAACACTTTTCTTTGGAGGATTGTCGAGGTATTTTCTGTTCAAAAGCGACAATATTTGACAATTTTAGTAAACACACAAATATTCAAACTCTTTAGCATACTCGTCATACCACTAACAATGAGTCTCTTGTATGATTTAGAATTTGATGCATTAAATGGACGGGTACAAGTTAAAGCTTTTAAAAAATGTTTTAATCTTTAGGGGAAGTGCCACTTTTGCTATGCATTCACTGTTGAGCAAGGTCAAAATTGCGCATTTATATGTTAGGTATAGCTTTGGTTTTTAAATGCTTTTGGATTATTTAGCACCACTTTATGCAGGCAGTCAGACCTTTGACTTTGTCTATACGCACAACGGTCGTGCTGATAATGCTGCTTATCCACACGATGGTTGAGCTGATAAGCGGCGTTATTGGCATGACAAGAAAAAAAAATTGGGCTCCGGTTGTGTTGGGTGTCCCTCAGGGCAACGTTCTCGGCCCCTTGCTGTTTTCCTTGTATATAAATGACATCAGTTGACATTGAGTCTGAAATAAGACTTTTTGCTGATGATTGTGTTTGCTATCGTGAAATCAAGAATGAAGATGATACATTGAAACTTCAGAGAGACATTGATCGTTTAGGCAGTTGGGCTAGGAAATGGGGAATGAGATTTCAACCTGTCAAATGCAACATGATGCAGCTGACAAATAAACAGTCTAGAAAGATACAGGCTATTCCCGCTAACTACACCCTTGAGGGCACTTTACTGGCAAACGTTGAAAGCATAAAATACCTGGGTGTAACCATCACAAATGATCTGAAATGGAATACTCAAATTTCAAATGTTTGCACAAAGGCTAACAGAACTCTCGGATTCTTGAGGATAAATTTGTATTTTTGTCCCCCAGATTTGAAAGAAGCAGCTAAGGACTGGTGTGGCCGGTCTTCGAATATGGAAGCTCAGTGCGGCAAGGTTTGTGACTGGAAATTATGTTTTTGAAACTGGGAGCATGACTGGCATTTTAAGTCAACTGAAATGGGAATCTCTTAAGAAAAGGAGGGAGGATAGTAGATTATATTGCTATACAAAGGTCTAAAGGTAAAAGCCAGAATACCCACAGATGACCTTATCCCGAAGAATAGGCGTTGTAGAAATCAACACTCTTTGGCTTTTGAGATACCTTCAGCTAGCAAAGAAGCGTACTTTCCACAGACTGTCAGGGACTGGAATGACCTCCCTGATTCTCTGATCTCCTCTGCTGAAATGTTTGATGACTGTGTGTCCAAGCTCGCATCTCTTGTGAGAGCCAGAGACTAATTTCCCTCCTGGCGCGACCCCCTGGTGAAGTATTGTCAACTTGACGTATCACCAGTAAACCATTCAGATTCAGATCTAAATATGTTAAATGTTTGGGAAATTTTAACTTTTTTGGTTGAAAAATATGCATTTTAATTTTTCATTTTATTAATAATTGATTCAGTCGGAATGATGTCACTGGTTATTCGTACAAGGTGAATTACACGGTGTTTATCGCTTACTGACCTTACTGAATTAAAAGAAGAAAATATGAACTATAAATCAAATTTTTCATAAAAGCTTTGCATAAATCTTTAGATAGTTATCATTTCTTCAACTCAAGATATGAACCTGGTAATATTTTTGCCAAATTATGATTTTATAAGTGTCTAAAAATGATTAAACCATAACGATCAGGGATTTTTTTGGCAATTTTGGGAAGGGGCCCTAGGGCCTTTCTGATTGGGAAAATTAAGGACATAAACACCGAATTTGGGAACTTTTCAGAATATTCAAAGTTGATAATATTTTCTAAGTTGACATAGTTAACCAAGATTATGGATTTAGGATCATTAACAATAGTATAAAATCAAATTTAAACAGCATTTCAAACAGCAGAACTTGAGTTTCACAATGAATTGAACTATAGTAAATTATTTTCAGCTGTGATTGGGATTTTTTTTCTCCAAATTGGGAAAAAAGTCACCTAAATTTCATTGGGAATGGGGCCTTATTTCGGCCCCTGAGACACCCGAAAAAAATCCCCTCCGATATTGACCGAGTTATACCCTTGACTGAATGAGCAAGAAGGCAGGAAAGGAGAAATTCTGGTGACCAATATTGATTTCTTCTCATGGTCCATGAGCTATTTAAGATGTCGGTACCACCTGGCCTGAACAGATACCCCCGCACTTTTTCACAACTTTGGCATGTATAGAATTAGATAAAATCGGGGGGACCTTTCTAGGTGGTAGCTTTATGGTTAAAATCTTCGAGTTTATTCTAGTAAACCCCCTTCATTTGTCTGTGTTTTTCTCTTATACCTTAAGTTTTCTTCAATTTTCGGAACAAGATAGTCAGCTTGTTCATATGTCTTATTATATGACATGGCTATCAATTATTGTCATATCAATCATTTGATACCAATTTTAGCTCTCTAGGACTTTTGGCTGCTGAGATATAAATGTTTCTGTTGGTATACCCCCTCTATTTTTCTGTCATTTTTATCTAATATTTTAAGTTCTCATCAATATTCAACACTAAGAAAGCCTAGTTTTTCATCAATCTTATCCTATGATTATAGAGCAATACCATAGCAATCATTTGATACCAATTTCGGCTCTCTATAACTTTTGGTTGCCGAGTTATAAAGATTTTTTGGGGTATACCCCCTCCACTTTTTTCTGTGATTTTTCTCTAATATTTATAGTTTTTATCAATATTCGAAAAAAGTAAGTCAGGTTGTTTGTGTGTCTTATCATGTGATTTTAGAACATTATCTTAGCAATTATTTGATACCAATTTCAGCTTTCTAGAGCTGTTTGTCATTGAGATAGTAGCAGTTTTATTGGTATACCCCCTTCGTTTGCAAGTGATTTTCTCTTATATCTAAGTTCTTTTAAATATTTGAGAAACAAGAAAGTCAGCTTGTTTATATACTTGTTGCATGGTTATAGAATATTGTCATAGCAATCATTGTATAGCAATTGCAGCTCTGTAGAGCCTTTGGTAACTGAGATATCAGCAGTTTTATTGATATACCCCCTTCTTTGCCAGTGATTTTTCTCCTATATCTTAAGTTTTCTCAAATATTTGAGCAGCAAAAAAGTCAGCTTGCTATATACCTTTTTCATGGTCATACAATATTGTCATATCAATTATTTGATACCAATATCAGCTCTCTAGGACTTTTGGTGTTGAGATATATATGTTTCCTTTGGTATACCCCCTATATTTTTTGTGATTTTTTTATCTAATATTTTAAGTTTTCATCAATATTCAAACACTAAGAAAGTCTAATTTTTCAGAAATCTTATCTTATGATTATAGAACATTACCATAGCAATCATTTGATACCAGTTTAAGCTCTCTATATTTTTGGTTGCTGGCGTATTTTTTGCTGACGTAAGTTTTTTTGTGGTATACCCCCTCAATTTTTCTGTGATTTTTCTCTTATATTTAAAGTTTTTATCAATATTCAAAAAAAGTAAGTCAGATTGTTTGTGTGTCTTACCAAGTGGTTTTAAAGCATTATTTTAGCAATCATTTGATACCAATTTCAGCTTTCTAGGGCTTTTTGTCGATGAGATATTAGCAGTTTTATTGGGATACCCACTTCGTTTGCAAGTGATTTTTCTCTTATATCTTAAGTTCTTTTAAATATTTGAGCAACAAGAAAGTCAGTTTGTTTATATACTTGTTACATGGTTATAGAATATTGTCAAAGCAATCATATTATAGCATTTTCAGTCTCTAGAACTTTTGGTTCTTGAGATATATACGTTTCCGTAGGTATACCCCCTATATTTTTCTGATCTATTTTATCTAATATTTAAAGTTCTAATCACTATTTCATCAATGAGAAAGTCAAATTATTTATGTTTTTATCACATGATTAAAGAAAGTTATTCTAGCAATCATTTGATACCAATTTAAGCTCTCTAGATCTTTTGGTTACTGATATATTAGCAGTTTTCTTGGTATATCCCCTTCGTTTGCCAATGTTTTTCTCCTATAGCTTAAGTTCTCTTAAATATTTGAGAAAAAAAAACATGTTTGTTTATATACCATTTACCTCTAGGTTATAGAATATTGTCATAGCAATCATTTGATACCAATTTCAGCTGTCTAGGACTTTTGGTTGCTGAGAAATATATGTTTCCGTTGGTATACCCCCTATATTTTTCTGAGATTTTTATCTAATATTTAAAGTTTTCATCTATATTCCAACAATGAGAAAGTCAAATTATTTATGTTCTTTATCTTATGTTTATAGAACATTATTCTTGCAATCATTTGATACCAATTTTAGCTCTCTAGAGCTTTTGGTCACTGATATATCAGCAGTTTTATTGGTATACCCCCTTCGTTTGCAAATGTTTTTTCTTCTATAGCTTAAGTTCTGTTAAATATTTGAGAAACAAGAAAGACATTTTATTTATATACCCTTCACATGGTTATAGAATATTGCCATAGCAATCATTTGATACCAATTTCAGCTGTCTAGGACTTTTGGTTGCTGAGATATATACGTTTCCGTTGGCATACCCCCTATATTTTTCTGAGATTTTTATCTAATATTTAAAGTTCTCATCTATATTCCAACAATAAGAAAGTCAAATTAATTATGTTTCTGATCTAATGATTATAGAACTTAATTCTAACAATCATTTGATTCAAATTTTAGCTCTCTAGAGCTTTTGGTCACTGAGATATCAGCAGTTTTATTTGTATACCCCCTTCATTTTCCAGTGATTTTTCTCCTATATCTGAAGTTCCCTTAAGTATTTGCGCTACAAGAGAGTCAGCTTATTGATATATCTAATTGTATAATTATCAAATATTGTTATAGCAATCATTTGATACCAATTTCTGTCCTTTATGACTTTTGGTTCCTGAGAAATACATGTTTTCGTAGGTATACCCCTCCATTTTCTGTAATTTTTCTCTAATATTTAAAGTTTCCTCAATATTTGAACAGCACAAAAGTCTGACTATTAATGTATCTTATTATGTCGCTTTAGAATGTTATCATAGCAATCATTTGTTACAAACTTCAGCTCTCTATGGCTTTTGGCTGCTGAGCTATAAACGTTTCTGTAGGTATACCCCCTACATTGGTCTGTGATTTGTCTCTAAAATTGAAAGTTCTCATCAATATTTGAACACCAAGAAGCTCAAAATCATTCTGTATTTTTTTCACATTAATATAGAACATTATCATAACAATAATTTAATACAAATTTCAAGTCTTTGGAGTTTTTGGGTATCTGAATTTCGTTAATTTTTCCCCTTCGTTTATCTGTTAATTTTCTGTAATATCTGAAGTTCTTTTTTAATATTTGAGCCGGTTATAGAGCATTGTCATAGCAATCATTTGATACCAATTCAAGCTCTTTAAAGCTTTTGGTTGCTGAGATATAAACAACTGTGCTGGTATTCTCCATTTTCTGTGATTTTAGTCTAATACATGAAGTTTTCATTAATATTCGAACACCAAGAAGTCAGTTTGATAATTATATCTTATTTCATAGTAATATAGCATTGCAAAAACAATCATTTGAAACCTATCTCTCCTTCTAGGTCTATCAGTAGCCAAGATACATGTGGTAATATAGGTGTACCACCTTACTATTTGCGCTTATTAGGGGTTGTATTGAACACTCTGTGATTTTAGGTGACACAAATGGGCATAAAGTGATCCTCTGACCAAACTGGCACCCTTGAGCATTTTTTCTAAGGGTTCAAATTACATACTATAACCCAAACCAAACCCTTCAAATGGCAATATAATTATTTTCCCTTTGTAAATCCTGATTTTCGTCATTTTCATTAATATTCATGAAAATGCAAATGAGATGATTTTCATTTAGGCCCATGGCATCAACAAATTTGTCAAATAGAATAATTGATACAATAACAAGGAGCCACAATGATAGTTTAGGCCTGAAATTAGTTTTTATGGGATAATTGATTTTTAACTTCTTTTTTTTCATTTTAATGTTTTAACGAAAATTCATGAATATGCAAGTAAGATAATTTCCATTACTTATCATAGGATAAAAGGAATATGTCTAAGCTTAAGAATGAGACCAAGCTCAATGGTCTAGGATAAAAAAAACAATTGAGATATTTTCAATTTTCTATGTGTACCCCCATTATTGATGCAAAAATTGAATATTTAGAGAAATTAATAAAACATAGTGTAAAACGCAAACGCCTCGACTTTCAGATGGCAGAAAACAGGATTTGATAGCTTTTTCAGTGTACTTTTAGAGAATAATAGTGTAGAAATTTCCCTTGGGAAGGAAAGGGGGATATGGATAGCTAGAAGACTATTCCCTACCGTTTTTGTGTTAAAATGACGTTTTTTTTAATTATGGGGTATCGTAAATAACGTGTCGTTTCACCATTAAAGCTACCAGCAATGCAAGTCCCCCCGATTTTTTACAAGTCTACAAACATAGTCCTACATGAAAATCATAAGGGGATTTGTTCAGGCCAGATGGTACCGACCCCCAAAATTTACGGTATTGGCTCATGGACCATCACATTGCCAACCGGATCAATACTCGAACAGAAAAATATACATGCCATCAATCTGAATTAAAACAAGTTTCCTTTTATTTTTTTTTTTTTTATTTTTTTTTTGGAAACAGGCTTACATTTCAAAATAAGTCAGGGGGTTCTACATGGAATTGGGAATTTCACAGTAATTATCTTAACCCTATAAATAAACAGAATGCTAATCAAAAAGAAATGGGGCACCTGGACTATAATAGGCTGAATTAGGTGCCTTATCTCAGTTTTGGCTAGACACCAACCTGTCAACATCTCTCTGAGCTCAAATACACAGCACTAGCAATAATCAATTATGATTGGATATTGCTTTAGGGAGAAAAGTTATCAGTAGAATTTTGACAGCTCTTATCAGCAGATTAAATATTACAGGTATTCCGATAGGTTTAAAATTGCCTGGACCAATAGTTCAGCCACGCCCACTAAAATATCAACACTGTTGAGTCAACAGGTAATCCTAGGCAATGAAATTCTTGCCGACAGCAGCACAAGTGCCCCTTTAAAAATAAACACATGAATAAGCAATGAAACAATAATGTCAGAACTATCTTGAATGGAAATGTATTAATTGTTGAAACTGTTGGAGTGTTGGTGTGACTTACTTTTTAAATAGTAATTAAAAATTTTACACAGTACACATTTTGGCATGCTAGACATCATGGGAATAGACATTTTAGAAATATACATTATGAGCTGCATCATGAGAAAACCAGATTTATTTTCATATGCGAAAACAAAGCCTTTGTTTTTGCTACTGGGATAGTACAATTCCTCTTCTACTTATAGCCAAACTTCCAAGCATCTAGCCTCTTTCCATGACTGTCCAGACCGATTTGTGTCAGACCTGGTTGAAATGCCCGAAGACCTGTTTTCTCGCGTCGTGGCTCTTATACATTTTAGGACTAGATATTCCAGTACCTTAACCTACCTGTACTTACTGGTTTGTGTCTTACTCTGCAGGAAATCTCCTACCTGTACTTACTGGTTTGTGTCTTACTCTGCAGGAAATCTCCTACCTGTACTTACTGGTTTGTGTCTTACTCTGTAGGAAATCTCCTACCTGTACTTACTGGTTTGTGTCTTACTCTGTAGGAAATTTCCTACCTGTACTTACTGGTTTGTGTCTTACTTTGCAGGAAATCCCATACATGGATTATCCGACTGCTTTGCTCTTTTCTCTTTTAGGTGCATTGACAGATATACTTGAAGCGTTTAAAACGGCTGAAAATTTTTCTCGGCTTGAAGAGGCCAGGGAGACTGCAGGCAACGATATGTTACGGCACATGCAGGTAGTGTTCCCAATAGCGTCACAGATACAGATGGACATGATACAGAAATATGGCTTCCCTGCTGATGGTGATGGTAAGCTTTCAATAGTTTCAGCACACATATATGAGCCACCTGGTGGGAAAACCAACAATGTGGTTTCCGAACAGGTCTGACACAAACCGGCCTGGGCAGTCATAGAAGCAGGCTAGAGGAATTGTACTATCCGTGTAGCGAAAACAAAGGCACTGATCAGCTTCACGGTTACCGTGAAGCTGATCTGCGTCTTTGTTTTCGCCTATGCAGATTGTTGGTTTTCCCATGTGGCGGCTCATATATATATATATATATATATATATATATATATATATATATATATATATATATATATATATATATATATATATATATATATATATATGTATATATATATATATATTTTTTTTTTTTTTTGTACAGAGAACTTTATTGCTTTGTTTGCATCCCTTTGCATCCATTCAAAACCCCTATAAAACATGGCATATATAATTAACTTGTCTTGTTTCAAAGATTTATTTGGGGTGCACAGTGGTCTGGTAGATGGCTGAAAGGTCACTAGTCAGGCATTAAGTGGTGCTCTTAAGCATATTGCATGTAACTTAATACACATACTATCATAGTGCTGGTTAATATACAGGAAGCAATGGCTCTGTCCACTCATGATTGAAAAATTGTTGACTGGTATGTCACACCAAAATCATACAAATTGTTGTGTAGTTTTGGTATTGAAAAGAACTTCTATGGCCATTCTGCCTTCTATTCTGTTGTTTTAAGAAGAACAGTTTTCAAATGAGCCACCTTGTGGGAAAACCAACAATGTGGTTTCCAAACAGGTCCGACACAAACCGGCCTGTACAAGCACAGAAAAGAGATAGAAGCTTGAAATTTTGGATTTAAGTAGAAGAGGAGTTGTACTATCCGAGTAGCAAAAACAAAGGCGCTGATCAGCTTCGCGGTTACCGCGAAGCTGATCTGCGCCTTTGTTTTTGCCTATGCAGATTGTTGGTTTTCCCACGAGGTGGCTCAAATGTTTACTACACATAATAGGTATTTTCTCTCTCACTATTGCAGGAATCATTCGGTTCACCCAGGCAGTGAAGGTATATGAAAAACAAGATCCTGTGGTGGCCCAGCTGAACAATGACCTCCGCAGTATTCTCATCCCACCAGTGCCGGTACGCGGCCCCACAGTCACGGCTGGAGCAACTTGATCCTGTTGATGGTTTCACGAAAGAATGTGACTAGTCTGTGATAATGAGCCATTTTCTTCTTGAGGAAATGGACAACCGTGACTGAGTATCTGTGACCTGCATCACTATTTGAGCCTGTGCATGAGAAAACCAACAATTTGGGTTCCGACTAGGTCCGACACAAACCAGGCTGTACAGTCACAGAAGGTGGTTAGAGGCTGGATATTTTGGATTTGTAAAATAGAGGAATTGTACCATCCGTGTAGCGAAAACAAAGGCACTGATCAGCTTCGCAGTTACTGCGAAGCTGATCTGCGCCTTTGTTTTTGCCTATGCAGATTGTTGGTTTTCCCATGTGGCGGCTTATTGTCAGTTTTTTGTGAACAGGTCTGTAATAAGTTTAGCTGGACAACCACAAAAGATGGCTAAAACTTAAGGAATTTATGGTTTAGGATGTACAAAGATTGTATTGGATTACTTTTGAATGGAAAACATGGATGACGATCAACTGCATTGTGGCAGTGCAGCTTTTCTCTGCCTTTGATTTTGCGCATAAGCAATTATGTTGATCATATACATGTATAGTCTAAATGATATTTAATATATTGGTGTGTATAGAACAGAGTTGTTAGGCAAGTGACATGCTGGTATTTTCTGCCAGGTAGAAAATGTTTTCAATTATGTCTTACTTACAAGTAGCGGCATGTTGTTATTTTGCACGTTATCTCTCAGCTCACAAGCTGAGGTTGAGTTTCCTTTTCAAACCTTTAAAATCTGGGCCCAGTTTTTAAAAATTAACAATGTCGTTAGTTAACGATTTGTTAAAATTTTAAACATGAATATTACAAATACACTTTTTTTTTTTGTTGATAAAATGTGAGAATCCTTTGCAATGCAAAAGATTCTCACATTTTATCAACAAAAAATAACAGTGTATTTGCTTATGAAGTCGGCATTTACTTAATGAGTTGAGGTCTTAACTATGACGTTAAGCTAACAAAGTTTTGAACAACTGGCCCCTGGAGTCAAATTCAAAAAGTCAAGTAAAATACATACTTCCTGCATCCTGTTTATATGTTACAGGTAACTTTGTTATATTCATGATTATAGAACTTGTATAGCAATCGCAGACTTTCGTGGCACATAACAATCCATTTTTTATTTACATTTTTAACCGTATCTCCATTAAAGATATATAGCCGCTTAGCAGGTATAGGAAAAACCGAAAATAAACAAAGAAATGTTTGCAATAGAATATCCTGGCTGACCTGTACAAAAGTAAATTGGGACTGAAATTAATAACACGTTTTAAACATACATGTATTTTTATTTCATCATATACATGTAAAAGCCTAATGAATTGATTATTTGAGCTGGAATTTAAGAAAATCTTTCTTTGCAACATCATTTGGACCATCACCTAAAGTAATTGTTGTCGGATGCATATTCTATTACAAGGTAGGCTCATTTTGTACTAGAACAGTCAAGTTTGCAGTCTTGATAAAAGGTCTGACAGACCGTTTGACATGTCACACAAAAATGTAGCCTTGGTCAGGCAAACATTTTGCTGTACAAGATTGGAAGTTTTGTGAAAAATATGGGCGAAGCTTGAGGGCTATGATTAGAATTAAGGGGTCCTGGACTTGAACATCTCTGATGCTGTGTTTAAAAAGCAAGACACAATTTACCTTGCAAAGATTAGTACTCATTAGCACAGGAAGCTTTGGCTGCATCTAAACTCGACTGAAAAGTTGTTGACTGGGATGTTAAATCACAATACAAACAAGCATGCAATCACCATATTCTGATATCCTTGGTGTGTGACTCTGTGATGATATAAATTATTATAGATGATGATTTTTTTGATTGTATAATAATTGAGCCTTTGCATGAGAAAACCAACAATATGGGGTTCCGACCAGGTCCAACACTAACCGGCCTGTACAGTCACAGAAGCAGACTGGAAGCTTGAGATGTCGGATTTAAAAAGAAGAGGAATTGTACTATCCGTGTAGCGAAAACAAAGGCGCTGATCAGCTGTGCAGTTACTGTGAAGCTGATCTGCGCCTTTGTTTCCGCATAAGCAAATTGTTGATTTTCTGATGCAGCGGCTCATATGTTGTAGTAAATTAAAACATACATGTATTAACATATATTTAACACTGTAACAAATGTTTGTTCATGAATATACTAGGCATGGTTGCCCAAGCAACATTTTGCATTTTTATTCATGATGATCTGGTCAGAAAAGGTTTTGTTCATTAATTCAATTCTGCTGATTCTAGAAAAGCAGTTGTCAGCTACAGATGAAAGAGCGCACATCCTTGACTGGTTAAGTGCCTATGACAGTTGTGACTTATAGGATAGCTAAGAAGGCTTAAGAAAATGTCCCAGAAAGTTTGTCGAAGTGCGAAAGTCCTACACGTACAAGGCTGTCTACATAAAACAACATAATTGAGCTGCGAAGCTAGAAAACTGGTCTTAAGGGTTTCCGATCAGGTCTGACACAAACAGGCCTGTGCAGCTACAGAAGATGACAAGAGACTAGAAATTTTGGATTTAGAAAGTAGAGGAATTGTACTATCCGTGTAGCGAAAACAAAGGTGTGATCAGCTTCGCAGTTACCGTGAAGCTGATCTGCATCTTTGGTTTCGCATAGGCAAAAATCCAGTTTTCTCAAGTCACGGCTCATATAAGTGTATAAAAATGATACTGTGAAAATGTTAAAATACAAAGATAGCCACATATATTAACTTTTGTGCAAAAACACACATCCATGCTGAGAAGAATTTATAATGATCCAGACATGATTGCACACAGAATTAGCACATATACACTGAAATGAAGATTTATTCCAAAGCTCACATAACCATGACATTTGCCTATCATATCGACAAGTGCATTTGCTTCACGTCCTTGACGACTTAACTTCATTTTCACAAAAAGTCCTATGTCATCGTCTTTTAAGCATGGATGCTGATATGCCATGGCTGAAACTTTGGCACATTTATCAGTACATTGTTCCGTGTCCAGGTAATTTGGACAATCTGTTTGCATATTATTGTAGAGTTTTTGTGTGACAGGGTCCAATGGATTCAAAAGCTGTTTCCACTGACAAGAACCGACGAGACCGTGGAATTTTGGGAGATATCGTCGACATCGTTGTACAGATTTCCAGTTCATACAGAATCCTGTTCTGGTCTTTTGAGAAGGATGATATGTAATGAAGGCGTAACACATTTCGTCCTGTGTGCCTTCACCGAAATAAACAGTTTTATCTTTATGATCTGATTTGAAGGTGCAAGTGGTTTTTAACTCATCCCCAGGTCTCATTTCTATCGGAGGATGAAAACTGGAAAAGAAAAGTGAACAATGACATAAAAAATTGCTGTTTATTGTGTATACCAAAAATCAGTTAAGCAGTTAGTAACTCAAAGCAAAGATCAGCAACTTTGCTTTTGTAAATAGTATGGTGACTGACATTGGATTTTGTCATAGCTGTTTCATGAGGTATATTTAAGTCGGGCAGTCTGACATACAAATTCTCTTATGATTAGAAATGATTTTTTTTTTTTCTCTAAAATATTGGATTATATCAGCAAAAATTTAGAAAACTCTTCCCATGCACATTTTGATTAATGATAATACATGTATCTACAAAAATTTAGAAAACTTGATCTACTAAAGCTTATTATGGTACTGCTTTGTCAGACAAATTATCTTAACTTACTTATAAATTTTAGGATCATCATAATCATAATGGACATCATCAGTTAGATTTTTTATTCTCTCTCCATTGCGGTATAATCCTATATCTTGTGAAACTCCTGAAATGGGAAAGGAAATTGCCTGTAAAATTAAAATTTGTGTATGGCTGATGAGTGGTCATGTGATCAACATGATGAAAGGCATGAGATGGTTCACACTTTGGAGACTTTTAATCGTCAACACACCTCAAATGGGCATTTTCTTATTGTGAACTTACAAAAAGATGGCATGGATTCGTAACGTCATGCATTTGTAAGATTTGGTAGAATTCATGTTTCCAAGTTTCAAACATTTTACACAATTTATGTTTCTTATACAATAATTTGATTTCCAAAAAATTAATTTTCTGTTGCACGTTAATAAATTATGTAAAAGATAGATATGCACAGCGGGCTATTCACAGTAGCGATGGTTATGTCATATGTATTTAACTAATTTTATATTTAACTATAAATTTTATATTTGAGCCGCCGTGTGGGAAAACCAACAATGTGGTTTCCGTACAAGTCTGACACAAACCGGACTGCACAGTCACAGAAGCAGGCTAGAGGCTTGAAATTTTGGATTTAAGGAGAAGAGGGATTGTACTATCAGTGTAGCAAAAACAAAGGCGCTGATCAGCTTCGCGGTTACCGCTAAGCTGATCTGCGCCTTTTATTTTGCCTATACAGATTGTTGGTTTTCCCATGAGGTGGCTCATTTAACTACATGAACAATGAACATAAACCTACCTAAGTAATGCATATGATTGACAGCTCTGGTTATAAATACATTCTGATGAAACATATCTACAGTGCAATCAGATGGACATGTAGCGTCATATGTAATACTCTTGGTCATAGGGGGGATCTTGAGATACTCCTGTCCGAACATGAAGAGTTCAGCGTCATACTGCCTTAGATTTGGCGTGTAGTAGATGGTCATGCCAGAGCTGTCTGTTAGATGGTCATGGAGATCAGGGTTGTTCCAGTGTAACTGAAACACATCACATTGACTTTAAAGAGAGTTATCAGATTAAGGTGTAGATTACAGCTTTACTGTGAAAAACCTTGATTTTCAATAATTTTGAAATTTGGAAGTAGTCAAATGTACAGCAACCAAGAGAAATCTAGGAAGCAGCTGCATGTCCTTTGATTTTTATCGCACCTGCTTATAGCAGGATGCGATATAGGAGTCCAAATTTCTGTCCGTCAGTTCGTTTGTTTGTCCGTCGGTCCGTCAACATGTACGTCGAAGCTTGGTTTTCTCGACATCAGAGATAGCTGCGAGTCTGAAACCTTGCATAGTAATTGTCCCTGACATACCCTTCAAGCACGCACCTTAACCCGGTGCCCTTGACCTATATTTCACGGTCCACTGACTTTGAAAATTTTTATCTCGAAGTTTTGTCAACTTTTACGTCGAAGTTTGGTTTTCTCGACATCAGAGATAGCTGCGAGTCTGAAACCTTGCATAGTAATTGTCCTTGACATACCCTTCAAGCACGCACCTTAACCTGGTGCCCTTGACCTATATTTCACGGTCCACTGACTTTGAAAATTTTTACGTCGAAGTTTGGTTTTCTCGACATCAGAGATAGCTGCGAGTCTGAAACCTTGCATAGTAGTTGTCCTTGACATACCTTCAAGCACGCACCTTAACCTGGTGCCCCTTACCTAATTGTCCTTGACATACCCTTCAAGCACGCACCTTAACCCGGTGCCCTTGACCTATATTTCACGGTCCACTGACTTTGAAAATTTTTATGTCGAAGTTTGGTTTTCTGGACATCAAAGATAACTGTGATTCTGAAACCTTGCATAGTAGTTGTCCTTGACATGCCCTTCAAGCACGCACCTTGACCCGGTGCCCTTGAACTATATTTCACGGTCTATTGACTTTGCCCGATGCAGGTGCGATATCGACCTCCGCAGAGTTCTTGTGTTAAAAATATGTACAATAATTACAGCAATTATCACTGTCTTTACATGTACAGGTATGACCCAAATTATGGACTTTGTAAGCAATTGTAACCCTCCTGTGTACAACTGTATTTTTATTCTCTCTTTTTATCACACCTGCTTATAGCAGGGTGCAATATAGGAGTCCAACTGTATTTGTATTCTCTCTTTTTATCACACCTGCTTATAGCAGGGTGCAATATAGGAGTCCAGATTTCCATCCGTCAGTCTGTGCATCCGTCCCTCAACAATCGCGTCAAAGTTTGGTTTTCTCTACACCTGTGATAGCTGCCTTGAACCAATGACCTTGACCTATATTTCATGGTCCATTGACTTTGTAAATTTTTACGTCGAAGTTAGGTTTTCTCTGCACCTGTGATAGCTGTGAGTGTGAAACCTTGCATAATTTTTGTCCTTGGCTTACCCTTCAAGCATGCACCTTGACCCAATGACCTTGACGTATTATGGCTATATTTCACGGTCCACTGACTTTGTAATTTTTTACATAGAATTTAATTTTTCTCTGCACCTGTGATAGCTGTTCATATGAAACCTTGCATAGTTATTGTCTTTAGCATACTCTTCAAGCACACACCTTGACCCATTAACCTTGACCTATATTCACGGTCCACTGACTTTGTAAATTTTTTACGTGGAGATTAAGTTTTCTCTGCACCTAAGGTAGCTGCGAATGTGAAACCTTGCATAGTAATTGTCGTTGACATACCCTTTAAGCGCACAACTTGACCTGGTGCCCTCAGCCTATATTTCACGTTTTTAATTATTTTGCCCGACGCAGGTGGCGGCGTTCTTGTACTTTAAAAGTTGACTGGGTGTAGTGAATTTTGAACTCTATTCGGACTTCAATTTCTCTCTTTACTTGCCTGTATAGCTGCTTTCTGAAAGCCATTTTTACCAATTCTGAATGCTGCATCCTGTGGCCCACAATCCACATTCAGCCCCAGCGTCCACACACCAATAATCTGTTGACAGTCATTATGTGGCACCATACCACACTTGTATGGTGTTCTCATTGGTATTCCAGAATAGTTCGTTTTCGATTCTGTACAACCAAACAGCAACATATGATGGACTGTTTCTGAGTTCTGTATAATTGGTGTTGTTGCTGTGAGATGGTATTCCTTGTCAGTTGGCAGGTCTTCTATCATACAGTAGTAGTTGGTCTCAGTGTTGGGTACCTTGGTCTTGGGTAATCGTATGTCTAGGGTCTGAACGCCTGGAATGAATAGACTGGTTCAAAGTTGAATGTTTTGATGGGGTTGTTTATTGCTGATATCATTTAAGAAAGTAAAGAAAAGAAGTTTTTAATTCAAATTCTGTTTGTTTAATAGATTTGTAGTAATGATTTTATGGCCCAATTTCCAATAAGAATAACGCCAGAAATTACCGCCGACAATTGCTACTTAGATTGCTATCCCTTGGCTTGTCACTGGAATTTACATGTATGCGTATTTTTACTGGTGAATGATGTGTACTCAGAAGTGGTCAACTGCAGAGGTAAAATTATGAAGGTAACTGACCAGCCCGGACTGACCTAAGTTATTTACCATGGATGAATGTGTACCACCAAGCTATCTATTAATCCAGCTTTGTGTGTGTGTGTGTGTGTGTGTGTGCCGCGGTGTGTGTGTGTGTGTGTGTGTGTGTGTGACGGCCAGGGGTGACCTGGATCCTTACCATCTTCTGTTAAGGCAGGACAAGGCTGTCTATCCCTGTCACAGGCCAACTCATCTCCATATCTTCCATTCAACATCTTACATCTTGGGCTCTGAACAGGTTCACATATACCTAAAAGAAAGTGTATCAAATTCACACTGTTTTCATGCTTGAAACATAGAAGCTAATTTACTCGAGCATACTGAAAAAGCCAAACGAGGAAAGATCTGTGTTGACTCACCAAAGTCTTCAGTGTGTCATTTATCCTGCAAAATGCAAACATTTCTTATATTATTTAAACAGCAGTTACACATTAGCGTATAAGTAAAACACGCACCGGGCGTGTTGACAAAAATGTAAAATTCAACATACGCCAGGAGCACGTCGGAAACACGTTAGAAGCGCGTTGCACGCGCGTTTTGTACGCTTGGTGCACGTTGATAAACGTCGCTGTAAGTCGCTTCGCGCTCCAGGCGCGTTTGGGCTCATTTTTTTAAACATGCTTAAAATTTTTCTAGAAGCGCGGCGTGTCTCGAGCGTGTGTCTTATACGTTTCGAATAAGTTCCACGCGCAAATTACAGGCGCGTTGAATACGCTTCGAACGCGTTCGGTACACGTTTGAGGCACGCCAGTGTACGCTACATGCGCGCTCCCATTTTATGAGATATTGTTTCAGTAGCGTGCCCCAAGCGTGAGACGCGCGTTGAACGTTCAAGCTGCGCGCCTGCAGCGCGTGCATTGCGTGTTTGGGACGTAACACAAACGTACTCCAAAACTTTGAGATTTTCTATACGTCCGGCACACGCCTCAGTCATGCGCCTACTTGGTGACTACTAAAGCGAGTTAAACGAACAAATTAATTTTCATACGTCCAAAATCTTCAGGTGTTGGGATTTTTCATACGCCCGGCTCGCGTTTGGGTTATACGCTACAGTGTGACTGCTGTTTTAATCTTCTTCTTTCTGATGTATATTCCGCCTTTATATAGGCGCACCACCTTTCGGCGTAGTTGTTAATTTTAGTTTTTTTTTTTTTTTTTTTTTTTTTTTTTTTTTTTTTTTTTTTTGATTCAGTTTTACGTCCCTTTCAAGGTTTTTTCACTCATATCGAGACAATCAATCGGTAGGTGGGGCGAAAACCGGAGTACCCGGGGGAAAAACCACCTGACACACCCGCAAGCAGAACATGGCTTGTCTCACATATGAATTCGTGCCCCGTGCGAGGCGCGAACCCACATCGGTGAGATTATCGTATGATCAAGAGCACTGAAGTCAGCGACCTTAACCACTCGGCCACGGGGGCCGCCCATGTTAGTTTTCACCACAACACTAAAATATGTGGCACTACAACACTAAAATATGTGGAATGTGTATAAAACAGTATATAGATTGTCCGAACACAACTGAAATGTCGTTTTTTCAATATTTACACGTGCAAGGTCTTTAACTGTAGCAAGTGTTAAGTTTTCTTCGTCGTAGACTTTGCGACAACTGAACATGCGAATCTATGGAAATCCCAGTCCCTCTTCTGACAATCGACACTACAGTACTTGGTTATTTTTGACAACGCGAACAACGCTTGAGTTCAACACCTGCTTGAGGTTGACGTTTGCAATTTGAACAAGTATTGACTTCCGAAATCACTTCCGAAATGTCAAAAGAATTGTCGTCACTGTCAGTGTCTGTCTGTTGAAGAACCTCTAAGAGGAGGGCTCTTTCAGTCTCGATACTGATGTCAGAATCTGGTGACAAAACCTGCTTCTCAGAGCGCTTATCACTGCCACAGATTAAATCCTGAATTTGACCGGTATTATCCAGATCACTACTGTCCTTTGTGGAAGTTACACAAGCAGAACGGCTGTAGGTTCCTGTTCTTGAAGAACGGTTGTGTTCACTTCTGAGGCAGGGCTTTTAGGCGAGTCAGCTTTCTCAGCTGTCTTCTTTTCCTGAAAGCGTTGTTTTCTGACTCTTTGGCGTCTCAGCCTAGATGGCGATTTGTGCTTCTTATTTCCTGGTTTCCGTCTCACAGGAAATGGCGGCTGGTCACCTTCAACACTTTTGGCGCGAAATTCGCATTTTACGAATAACGAGACATTTTCCAGATTCCGGGAAAGCTTCCACTGGTACCGGTGCTCGCTATCACTTTCCAACGTGTTGATGATGTGAATTATGGCAGAACTTTGGGATAACACTGGGTAATTTTTCCATTGTTATTTCCAATAATTTTAACCGCGGTCAAAATTTCCGCCATGGTGGTGCGCCATCTTGAAATGTTTGAGCATTTCGTTCTCAGGTTGAGTTGAGTATTTTATAACTTCTGGACACGATTTGTTTTGTTGCCATGAAAATTGTTTTCTATTTTAATTACATCTTACTGTAATTGTTATTAGATTGTATATAGACCAGGATGATATTTCCAGATGTATATTTTTAAAGAGATTATAAATTACCAAAAATTGAATGTTTGCATCGCTTCAACTTTATTTCTGTCTGACAACCTCTGATTATATGATACACGTTTATTATTTTGGTTGTGTTGTAGATTTTTGTCGCTATGTATTAAATTGGCATTGCAGTTGACTTTTAAACATAATTACCAGGATGTGTTACGACAGCATTGCGATCAGCCTGTGTACCAATGGTCCACCGACAGTGTGGATCTCCCAGTTCCTCTCCGTTAGTCCGTCCATCGCCGTCTGAATCCTTCCGACACAGCTCCACAGTCCATTGCTGAAATAGAAATCCAGCGTCAACAACAACAGTAAATAAATAGATAAATAAATAAATAAAATAAAAAGGCTGAGTTCCTTTACCGGAATGGACGGTCCGTTATTTCACAACCACAGGATATTAAATTTTGCTATGAAAACCTGAGCTTCATTTTTGTAAATTCACTTGTCTTTTTTTCATATGCTCATCATTGTTATTTTTCGTATACTTTAACTCCTACTTTTATCATTATCATTGTTATTATTGCTACTATTGCTACCACAGAAAACACTTTTTATGGCCATGTAGGGTTGAATGTTTTAGAGCTAAACATAGGGTAAATAAGAACACTTGTATACATAGCACAAGAGTACTTCATTAACAACCGCCAGTTAGCATTTTCATTCAATTTTCAATTCGTAGACTCATCATGAGATTACGATTATTCATTTTATGCCACGTAAGCTGCAAGAACATGCACCTGCAGTTATTATCACTGGAATTTTATCTTGATATATCTTGATTGACTTTGCTGTTTACTGCATTTACTATGATAAATGCATATCTTTTTAACCCTGGCAAATATAACAAATATCTTATCTGTCAAAATTTGAAGCATTTTAATTTACTTAAAAGCTGCAGATCATGGTTCATCGCTGTTGATTTATTTTGGAGTATTGCAATTGGAAATATAAAAGCATTAGTCTTTAATTTTTGCATTAATCTTTAATGTTTGCATTGGATATTTTATTGCAATCGAACTAGGAGAACGTGCACGGCTTGTTCTTCTAAGGACACACTGTATATCAACTGATGGTACTTACAGTATTAGGAAGTAAGAATATTTGCACCGTTAAAGAGATAGCGTCTGAAGTAGCTAGCGTGGTTCCGCTGTTTATTCGATTTATGACCACTGCTGGTACAATATGATCCTCAAATCAAAGGCTGTCATAATGGGGTGATAATCTCAACTAAAGAGGCCACTAAAGGGAGTACATGTACCTGTTTTCGGAGTCATTGTTGGGCCACCCGGTTTGCTAGTGCCCGATCCCTTTTCAGTGATCAGCTAATGGCTTTCAACATATAATAATACAGACCTTTAAGCAATAAAACATATGCTTTTAAAAGAAACATACATTGCTATAAAGTATTGCTACTGCTTAAAACCTTGTGCTTTTAACCAGAGAAAACGTAACAAGAGATAATAATTCAGGTAGTGTAGAGCAACAACCTAAACTCTTAAGACAGCTCTATGCCTTGAATAAAACTTTGACCGAGGAATGATTTCTGACCAAATGCATTTTCCTGACTGACAAGAGTTGGTCTAGTTTGATTATATTGTATAAATATAATTTTGATTTAGGAATCCTCAAGATGATAAATGGCCATAGATCTTCAGAAACTAATGGTATTTGGTATCTGGATGTTTGATTCAATGAGCCTGCTTGTAATGTGTGTAGACTATTTAAATGCAGATTAGTCTATAAACGTGAGCTTTCTTTTTCATTTCTGATCTAGTTTGTACAATAATTTTATAGCAACCGTCTTAATTTTGTTAAGAATCATCATCGTCTTGCTGGGACTCAATGTTCATTTTTAGGCCTTTACTGGAGACAGACTTCAAACTAGGCAAGCCGGGAGTCTGCTTCTTAGGCGCCGACTGTCTGGTGGTCCTGTGAAACCACCTCACTCCGTAGGTTACAGACAATCCATCGGTGGAACCGATTTTTTTTCAATAATCGATATTTTTACTGGCGTCGCCAGCCTGAGTGGGATCATGTCGAACCTGCACCTGCACTACATAGCTAGTCAGAAGCCAAACGCACTACCGATTGAGCTATCCAGATTCCAAACCGACTGAGATATCCGGGTACCATTTAAACCATCTCATTCATATTGTTTCTTAATATGCAAACAATTTGTGTAAAATGTATTATGTAAGACTTACTTGTGATCAGAGCCCATCAGGAGAGAAATGTGGTACTGTTGACTAAGCATTTGTGTTTAGTCTCGTGTGCCGCCCCATCTCTTTAGAAATCAAATCATAAACTGCACTTTCCAACTCAAAGCGCATTAATTCTGAGAATTTACGAGCCAAATTTGTGTAATACAGCAAATAATTTAGTTTATTGCCTTTGCCTTAATGGGATATATGCATTAAGCGGCACCATATCCATAAATTATCTGTCATAATTTGAAGCAGTCGCAAAAAGGCAAGCCCTGAGACCACCTTCGATTTGGTTTGGTGCAATGGACTTTAATATCACCGCCACTATGTGTCAGTATATTAAAAGTCTGCACTGAAAAAAAATGTCATGGGTTTTCTGTTTTGCTTAAGTTTGGGGAGGTGGTGGGAGGGGTTTCGGTTTTTGTCAAATTAGCTGGATAACCATGCTTAAACTTTGTCATGTACGCGCCGAGATTGTTCAAATGCAAAAGATAGATTTTATTCCGACACTGTTTTAAAATATCCTAATATTGCTCTTGTTATTTCCATGATCGATGTAATCATAGTTCAGACCTCTTGTCAAGTTATCAGACAGTGGAAATGAAAGATGATCTTCACAGTCTAAGAACTGTTAAATATTGAAAGAACTTTTTGTAAAAAAAAAAAAGAAAGTCGAATGATCTTGAATATTCCATGTGGTACTGCGCGGTCAAATCAGTGCTACAGTTTTAATTTTGCTACCAACATGGGACAAATTCTTCTCGAGATGCAAGGATCTTTCTTAAATATGGGTAAGACAATTAGGATTGCAAGGACATTTTTGGCAAATTTCGATCTGTATCTACATTTATTTACTTACTCCTTTTGTCAGCTAATCGGCATACTTGAAGTTGCGACAGACAATATTTTCGTTGCTTAAATGCTACTATTATCATATTAAAGAGTGGGGCAGATGAGTGCTAACGAGGATATTTGAACTAAACAACCTCAGTGCCCAGAGGTTCCGACATTGTGCCGCTTCTCACGATTCTGGCCAAAGAGCATGTCACATTTTGTCTCATTGAATAATAGAACTCGGTGTAAATTGCTCAAGGTATACGTACGGCGCCGAGAAGTTAAAAGGACGGTGATAAATAATAGCAATAGAGAGAATGGCAAGATGACATTCTAAAACAAATGATTTATCTGTAAGGGGAATCATACCATAAATGTTCATAATCCATAAAAAACGGCTGTCTTTGTTCCAGACACAACAGGAACTTTATAACTTTGTCAAGTTGATAATAATAAAGAGATAAGAGAGATATTGGTCTTCTTCAGAAACAATATTTTTTTTTTATCTTAATAGCTATTGCTGGAAATTATTTGAAGGTTCAAAAAGTCAAACAAATGTCTGGATTATCTTACAACTTCATTTCTTCAACTAATGGCATGAATATTCCTACGTTTTTATATTTCTCCAAAATTATGAGAATGGTTCTATGGACATTCTAGTTCCATCGCTGATTCCAGCATATGAGGGTGTTATTCTGTAAATTTAATCAGGTTTCAATGTCTAAGTCGTGAGAGGTCTTGCTCATTATCTGACATGAAACAACATTGTCAGACAGCTGAACTTCGCAAATTAAATTGCTTAAATTATTTTCTGGTAAATACCCACTCCAGGAATTATTTTTAAAATTTTATTTTTAAACATCACAGTTTGATGTAATCTTAAAATCAGAGGCAATAATGTGTTTTCACCATGCCATTTTCAGACGATGGGAAACGTCCTGAAGATAAACAGCTATATGTGATATTTTAATGCACATTACTTGTCGTGAGTTTTTGCATTCTAAAACAGTTTATCGTTGGCAAATAAGAATATTTTCAGAATTTTATGATGGAATCCTATTATATCACGTTTTATTGCTGTGAATTTGGGAATCGTGGTGCGAAAGCGACATTGTATGTAGACATGCTTGTCTTCAGAATAAAACACTTTGACAAAATGATAGAATCAGTTCCACATGGTGTGGTTATTTTTTTATCCGGAATACTACATTAAAGGGCTAAAAGTACATCCACCATGTACCTGTAGACTTAATGCGTGTATTTCTTGTTCACAGAAAAAATTATCCTGCGTCTTCTGGCGAACATATTTTCATGATTTGGGTGTCATTTGAAAGTTAAATAAACAAGGCGGCAACCCATCTAGGAGTTTGCTAGTTCTCTACACAAAAATTTATGAAAAAAGAGAAAGAAGGTACAGAGAACGCAAAACCAATACCAATGGGGCCACCAGCTGATTCCATGATATTGACTTGCTCTACTTGCAACCGACAGTTTAGAGCTAGAATTGGTCTAGTCAGCCATCAAAGAACTCACCAACACACACGAACCTATTCAAGAAATAATGATGGTATTTCTCATAATGAGAGACGAACGACAAGTCTTTAATCGTAATATGTCGTGTCCGGAATAATACATTCAAGGACTAAAAGTATTTCCACAATGCCGGAAACTCCATACATGTAGACTTAATACGTGTATTTCTTGTTCACAGAACAATTATCCTGCGTCTTTTGGCCAACATATTTTCACGATTTTGATGTTATTTCAAAGCTAAATAAACAAGGCAATAAACAATGTTATTTGATGCGACATTGCATTTATATGGTCTGACTAAGAACTTTATGAATGACAGAAGTTAAAGCTTTGTAGAACTGACATTTCAGAAAGAACAGACAATATTAAGCTTAAATTGTTTAGAATACTGCTTTGCCCGAGGAATGATTTCTGACAACATGCATTTACCTGATGGACATGTTTAAGTCTATTTTGATTATATTGTAAACGTATAATTTTGATTTAGGAACCATCAACATGTTTAATGGGCAGTACTTAGCTTTTTAGAAACTAATGGTATTTGGTATCTGGAAGTTTGAATCAGTGAGTCAGCTTGTGATAACGTGTATGGACTAAAACGCAGATCAATCTGTTTATCTGGACAGTCTACTAACGTTGGTGATCTAGTGTGTAATGATATAAGGGTATTCCATTAGTTGTTAGTCTTGAATTGTCATATTTAGTTGTTAATTCCAGTTGCATCATTTATAGCTAATCTCTTAACTTTGTTCAACTACTTTGTCAAGAGTGATGTCATACCCGAATACTAATGTTCATTTTAAGCCATAAACTCCCTCGAGATTACCTAGGTTATGTAACTTTCAATAGCCACGACTCTTTTCGTATGCCGTCCTACTACAGCATCATGCTGTTTCTACGTGTTTTCAAAGTTCAAAGGAGAGAACTTGTTTGGTTTCGTTTGCACTGCAATTTCCATATTTCTGTTTAGTCTCGTGTGCCGTCCGGTTCTTCATAAATCGAATCATAAACTGCACTTTTCCAACTCAAAGCACATTGATTTTTAGAATTTACGAGCCAAATTTTGTGCAATACAGCAAATAATTTAGTTTATTGCCTTTGCCTTAATGGGCATATTCATTACATATTTTTGGTCTTAATTAGAAGCAGCCGCATATCAAGGCAACTCCTGATACCGCCTTCAATTTTATTTGGTGCAATGGAGTTATCTGTTGTTTTGCTTTGTTAAACCTTGGGGGCTAGGGTTTGGTCATGATGCCCTGAATTTGCCAAAATAGCACAAAAGCCAAGCTATTTTATTGAAAACTTTACAATCACACACACACACACACACACACACACACACACACACACACACACACACATGCATGCATGCGCACGCGAGAGAGTCTTCATCGTCTACAAATAATAGATTGAAACTTCCTAATAGTGCTCTTGTTATTTTCATGATCGATGCAATCATAGTTCAGACCTCTTGTCAAGTTATCAGAAGATGATCTTCAGTTCTCAGAACTGTAAAATGGTGAAAGAATGTTTTGTCAGAGGAAGAAAGTCGAATAAACTTGAATGTTCCATGTGGCACTGCGCGTTCAAATCAGTGCTACACTTTTAATGTAATGTCCCATATTCGAGATTTATCTGCCGTGGTTGGAAGGTCGGATTGGCAGGCTTCTTTAAATAGCACAGCTATTCGATACAATGTATACTGCGTCAGTGAGTCGACTCTTTGGCTCAGTGGATAGAGCATTGGATTTCTACCCCGGCGATCGGGGTTCACGGCGAATCCCATCAGGGGCGTGGGATTTTTTCAAACTACGCATCATTTCTTAGTAGTCGTAAGACGAATTTTCAGATTCGTAAGATTCGTAAGATACCACTGTGACAAATTACGCAACAAAGGATAACTTGGGGTGTATGAATGAGTCCCGATTTCGGTCTATATCTACTGATTAATTCCTTTTTTTTGTAAGCTAGTCAGCACCTGAACGTATAGAATGTTGAAGTTAGAGACTCACGAGCAATCGTCGTAATGGATAGATGACATTGTAAAACAAATGATTTATCAGAATGGGGAATCACATCATAAATAAACGGATGTCTGTGTTCCAGACGTAATAGAAACAGTATAAATTTGTTAAAAAGCTTTGATATGGTACCATGAAAATAGAAATATAGTTACAAAAAGATTATTCAGAAACAATAATATCTTTTTATGTTTTGAGAGTATGTAGATTCAAAAAGTCAAATAATTGTCTGGGTTGTTTCACAACTACATTGCTTCAACTAATAGCATGAATACATTTTATTATATATCAATTTATGAGAATGCTCCTGCGGTCGCTGATTCTAGAATATCAGGAGTTAAAGTCCAACCAAGTTCAGTTCTAACAGTTCTACATGTGTGAGCCGAGAAAGGTGTTGTTTCTGCTCTCTTAATAATTTAAAAATGAAATTGCAAGTCTGTAGACAACGGACTGTATAGGTAAGACGGTAAATTTTGACTTATTCACACTGCTGCTGGAATGTTCTTTCTTTTTTTTTCATTCAATTTATTTTGCATGATGTGAGACGGTATTGTGTTAAAAATCATCCTTGTATCTTCACACGATAGGAAACGTCAGATAAACAGCTATAGGTGATATTTCAATTATCTACTGCAAGTTTTTGCAATTTAAACAATTTATCGTCAGATTTCCAGAATAAATCGGAATCGTTATATTTCATGTTTTTAATATATACTTTGAACCTGAGAAATAAAAGTGCGAAAGCAATTATGTATTATAATAATTTCATCGTTTAAGATTTACATGTGTTGTTGAATTCCTACAAAATGTAGACCCCCTCAGTCATTTGTCGACCATATCAAAGCTGTGAGGGGCCCTGGAAAAAGCATGGCCAGTTTGACTCTCAGCCCAGATTTATAGCACTGGTCATGCAATTTATAATGGCATGCAGGCACATGTTCAGAATAGTTGAGAATTCTCAGATTATTGTAATGTGATTGTTGGGATTAAACAGGACTGTCTCAACACCAGATTGAGAAAGATAGTGTCTATCATGCTCAAAGATGCATTTCACGACTGTGATACTGGATTCCCTATCAGATCGTTTTGAAAGCAATGTAGGTTTAAATAGTTGTTGTGGAAAAACTACTCAATACAGATGGCGTGGGAAAGAGTGCAAGCTTAGAGGCAAATATGTGAAGGATTATGGGCATCATTTGACACCTATAACCTTACCTTATTACAATCATCACAAAGACACAGGGTTAGCTCACCAACATACAACAGGAAAGCCGTGAACCAACCAGTAACGTCGTTGATAAATTCACCTAACTGGATATCCGACTCTCAAGAGCAGTGCGCATTCATCATGACGACACTGTCAGAGCGTCTTAAGGGAGCGTGACATTTGAAAGAGTCAGTGAAAAAATGTCAGAGAGCGAATTGGAAGACAGCATCAAGATAAAAATTACAAGAAGGTTGTACCGCTAATCTTCTGATATGCACGTGAGACCTGGGCAATACCCGTACGTGTATATATAGGACAGATCAAGAGTATAACCATTTGCATTTAAGTTGCCTTGAGAAAACAGTTAAAATCAAGTGACACTACAAAATTCAAGATTCAGAGCTCCTTAAGTAGGTATGTGAAGGGAGAAAGCTGGTCAACATATGCAGTTGATTTACAATGCAAAAGTTTGTTTTGTTACTGTAAGGCAATTTTATGAAGCTGTCTAGAGCAATACAAATCACATTCATTTCCGCACATGAATTGTAGTCGCCTGAGTAAATCAAATTCTCTAAAGCTTCATTGAGAACGTGGACAATGTTACGATTTGTTTTCTTGGTCGATCAATATCTAGCACTGAATTGATGGACAGTGCTAATCAGGACCAAGATAAAAAGTCAGGAAAGACTCAATTACTAAGAGCCAGACTTATTTCTTGTCAAAAGAATAACAGTAGTCGAGACTCAAAATGTTTATTTTATTCCTTATATGTTGTCAGTTTGTATGGAGCATACCAGTACATATTGTCCGCAGACGGTCATTTGCATTCTGACACACAAAACGATTAAAATGATTCAGTAAATCTAGAGCAACAGCTCAAAGAAAAGATGCCGTAATTAAAGTTTGCCCGAGGAACACTCTCTGACAAAAAGCGTTTACCTGACCGACATGTTTTAGTCTTTGTTGATTATAAATACAATTGTATAAATATAATTTTGATTCAGAAACCCTCAACCTGATTAATGGCCAGAAGGACTTATGAAACTAATGTGTTTGGTATCTGGAAATGCTGATTCAGTAAGCTTTCTTGTGGGAAAATGCGTGTGTGTGTGTGTAGGCGATGTATGTGTGTTTGTGACATAGGTGATTATCATATTCGGCAGTGCACCAATAAGATTATTATGGTATTTTTATTTGTGTGTGTGTGTGTGTGTGTGTGTGTGTGTGTGTGTGTGTGTGAAGCCATAATGGACTAAATCTTAGATCATTTTATAAATGTGCGAAGTAGCTAAGTTTTCGTTGCTGATCTAGTTTGTATATGTTATATTTTTTAATTAGGATCATGGCGCTTTTGAGTTAGGCAGATGTCTCTTTTTTTCTTCCATAGTGCAGACTATATTTTCCGTATTGTCCTTTTAGATCAGCGAGGATATACTGAGAAATCAGAAATATATTATCGGTTTAGATTCAGTTTAACCAACGATTTATATATTTGGTCCCATTTGGATAACACTAACACAGAAAACTCTTAATTGGAACCTTTTACTGACCACCGGAGTCCAAAAATGAAATTTTATTATCAATAGAAGATTCAATTGGCTTAGCTCGCGACACAAATATACATAATATTCTCGTAACTGGTGATTTTAATTTTGACATGTTGAAAGATAATTCTCAGAAAAAAGTAAATAACATATGTCAATACTTTGGATTAGAAAGCATCATTCGTGAACCAACACATTTTACGGAAAAGTCGTCGTCTTTAATAGGTTTATTTTTGACCACAGATAAAAATAATGTGCGTTTGAGTGGTGTTGGTGAGCCAATATTGGATCAGAACATTAGATATCACTGTCCGATTTATTGTGTTTTTAAATTTACCAGAAAAACTTCACCTACATTCACTAGACATGTTTGGTTATACGACAGAGGCGATTATGAATCATTTTCTCGCGACCTATTGAAAGTAGATTGGAATAGTTTGAAAGATGCAGATGTTGATGCATACGCAACTAATGTTACCAATTCAATTACATGTCTGCATGGCAACAAAGCATATTCCAAATAAATGTGTAAAAGTAAGACAAGCAGATCCTCCCTGGTTGACTAATACTATAAGGAAACTTATAAGGAAACGCAAGCGTTACTATGATAAATTTAAGCAGACTAATAATCCGACTGATTTTAACAAATATAAACAGATTCGTAATTTAGTGACATGTCAGATCCGTAAATCGAAACGACTTCAGATTGATAAACTAGCAAATAATCTGAAAAATGCTACTAATGGACAAAGTAATTGGTGGAAAGCATTAAAAAGTTTCATTAAACCATCACAAAGTACATTTACAGTTAAACGATCAAGTTTTCTCTGACGAGCAAGATAAAGCAGATATATTAGATATTTTTTTTCACGACACAAACAGTCTTAGATGACAGGGGTGCAACATTACATAACGTAGCTATAGGGGACAACTTCCCTCTAGACTCTATTTCTTTAACTTCCTTTGAAGTGGAATCTATTCTTAAATCTCTGAAAATTGGTAAAGGATCCGGACCAGATCAAATTGATAACAGAATATTGAAAGAACTTGCTCATTCTCTATCATTTCCACTGTGTGATCTCTTTAATTATTCGCTCTCTAGTGGCAAGGTCCCAAAACTATGGAAACAGGCCAACGTGACACCAATCTATAAAAAAGGTGACCGAAGTTTCAAATTATAGACCTATCTCACTTTTAAGTACTATCGGTAAGGTTATGGAAAAACTTGTTCATAAATATGTTTCTGATTATTTCATTGAGCATCATGTTATAACTAGTTTGCAGTCTGGATTCACTTCAGGAGACTCGACGGTAAACCTATAATACCTTTTGCCGGGCCCTGGACGAAGGCAAAGAAGTACGTGCAGTCTTTTTTGACATAAATAAAGCCTTCGACAGGGTCTGGTACAAAGGTCTTTTATTTAAATTAAAATGTGTACGGATTTCTGGAACTCTTTTGGAGTGGTTTGCCGACTATCTCAGTGAAAGGAAGCAGCGTGTAGTTCTCCCTGGTGTTTCTTCAGACTGGTCAACTCTTGAAGCAGGCGTCCCTCAGGGTTCCATTTTGGACCCGCTACTTTTCTTAGTTTATATAAACATCAACTCAACTATTCGCCTCTTTGCAGATGATACTAGCCTATATCTTATAGTCGATGACCCACTTGAAGCTGCAAATACTCTCAACAATGACGTATCTAAGGTGTATGCTTGGGCAAAGAAATGGTTAGTTGCGTTTAACCCTAGTAAATCTGAATCACTATTAATCTCTAGAAAACGCTTAGAATTGTATCATCCACCTATTTGTATGAATAATCAGCCAATTTCTGAAGTAAACTCTCATAAACACTTAGGACTAATACTTAGTAACGATTGTACCTGGCATGATCATTTTGAACAAATAAAAACCAAAGCATGGACAAGAATCAATATTATGAGGAAATTAAAATTCCAACTTGATAGAAAGTCACTGCAAACTATCTATTTTTCACTTATACGGCCTCTTTTGGAATACGGCGATGTAATTTGGAACAACCTTGCTGAATATGAAGCAAAAGAACTAGAAAAAAATCCAATATGAAGCAGCACGTATTGTTTCAGGCTCTACTAAATTAGTTTCAATAGAGGCACTGCTTAGGGAGACCGGTTGGGAAAAACTTTCCAGTAGAAGGAAAAAGCATAAGCTTATATTGTTTTATAAAATGGTTAATGGTTTGTGTCCAAATTACTTACAGTCTCTGGTTCCCCCCACAATTGGAAATTCCTCTAGATACAATTTAAGAAATGTATACGACATACGAACTGTACGTGCAAATTCAGAACTTTACTACAAATCATTTTTACCTTCTGTGATTCGGGAATGGAATGAGCTTCCACAGTCTATTCGTGACTCAACTACTTTATCGACATTCAAATATAAATTAAATTCCACATCGAGAGAATCTAAACCCCCGTCTTATTATTTTGAAGGTTCACGTTTGGGTCAAATCTATCATGCAAGACTGAGAACCGGCTGCAGCTCTTTAAATCAACACCTGGTTTCAAAAAACATAATAAATAGTCCCCTGTGTGTTTGCGGTTCAGTTGAAAACACTAATCATTACTTGTTAAATTGTACAATTTATGCTCAAATACGACAAGAGATGCTTAATACATTCTCAGCCTTCTGTGATCCCACACTGCGAACTCTGCTCTACGGTGATCCTAGAGCTACCCTTGATCAAAATAAAGCAATTATGTTATGTGTCCAAGAATTAATAATCAAATCCGGAAGATTTAAAATCCAATAGGATTCTAAATTAAAAATTATTTGGCGTACGGCTTGAGCTTACAGTCCAACCTGTCTTAAGCAAGCACTGTATTAAGCAAGCACCTGTCTTAAGCAAGCACTTTCATTTCCCGCCAATTGATTTAACATGTAAATGAACCTCTATTAAGCAAGCACCTGTCTTATGTGGCCAGAGGCCACTAGTTTCTGTCCCAATTTTGGCTTTAAGCAGCCACTCATTTCATCAATTGCATTAAAAAGAAATATTTTCACATGTGTATTTAAACTCTGCCAGGTGTCAAAATTGTCTTCACACCTTCCAGATGCTATAATTCATTGGTTATTGTCTCAAAAGATAATCTTAGACATTTTGTCTGGCAGGACATAGTGGCAATACTACTGACAGAACAATAACAGTAGTAACAGACTACATGTATTTATTCATTTGCAACACTTTTTCATAAAGATTTTGTCTATTCTGTGTCAGTTCTATCCCTTCATGTGTTACCGTTCAATCAAAGCAAACAAAAGTCTAATCTGTTGATTTTAATATGATGTAAATTTTCTTATTCAATAATATTTACTGAGAAAAAAATATTTTCTCAAAAAGTCCAAATTATTCATGATTTATAACTCTTGGGACATTTTTACAATGTGCTACCACTTTTATAGAGTTAAATCTTACCAAGAGCTAATCAAGAAGATGATAGTGCCTTTTGTCTGCATCTGTTTGCAGTTCCCTCTGCATTTTAATTCTGTAGACAGGGCAGTGCTAATATTTATTTCTAGCCAACATGGTTTGGTTAGGACGCCCACCCTAGTGTCAGAACATAACCTCTATTAAGCAAGCACCTGGCGATTTTAGTGTTTCCCTTGGCCGCTTGCTTAAGACAGGTTGGACTATATTGTCAAACTAAGTAACTCACAATAATTTCCTGTTACGATGTAAGACACCACTCTCCCCCTACCCCGTCCCCACCACGCCTCAACCCCCGCCCCTCCATGTATCTGTTGAATATTTTTGAATAGGCTACCTTGTTATACATGCATATTGTTTATTTCTGTTTTCACTTTATTTACTTGGTACTATCATTTGATATCTAAAAACTACTTAGTCATCATGTTACATGTACTGTAATATTAACAGAGCACCAATGGGAAACAGTTTATATAAGTCTTAGGACTTTCTACTGAATCCTATTTTGTATATTGTGACTGGTTGTATTTATGTGTATTACTTCGTTGATTGTTACATGTATACAAAAGAAATAAAGTGCATTGACTACCGTGTTGAAAGTTACAGTAATTATCTTTGGCTCCATGTTCCAAATCTAAAGGGTCATACATGTATATGATTGACGAGGCTTGAATAGCTAAAACCGCGGTATGGCACATTCACTTTCGCATTAATATATTCACAGCTCTTATCTCAGTTTTCATTTTTACTTTGTAGTATCAGTCCAGGCAGTTCTTGAACGCATTCAAACTTGACACTGTTATTATGATTAGGTAGGCAATTCCAAGCAGTAACAACTGTTGTCCTCAAAGCGTTTATTTTCTGTAAGATACAGTTATGTAATCTTGGTTTGTATATTCCCCCGGGGGCTGGGCGCTCCTTCGTAAGTGGTGTACCGATGCTAGAAAGAAGGATTGTTAAACACACCATAGCTAATATGGACTTCAGCACATATCAGCCCATACATGTATACCGTTATGCCTAGGTCACACTAGCGCTTACGGATGCCGCGGATAGTTGCGAATACTATACGTAGCGATCCGCAGAATTTTGTGGGCGGGGCTAACGGTTCTTAATAAATTTATTACCTTTAAATACGAATAAATACGGGTAGTTCAGGAAAGATACGGATACGTTCGTAGATAGTTGCGGATAAATTCGAATACATACGGTTAAGATACTTGACTACATACCTTTCGATACCATCTGTTACGTTTAGAAACAGACATACACCTTCAGATACGTAATGTTGAGTTTTCTTGCGTATATAACGGTGAAATCTGATGCAAGAAAACGCAGGTTTTGGTCAAACTACAGTCACACTAGCACATCCGGATGCTGCGGACGTTGCGGACTGGCCTTTCAGCGCGTATCTATTCGTCATATCCGTAACAATTCGTATCTTTTCCGTATAAGTCCGTATCTTAACGTATTGTATATGCAAGTCCGATTCCATCCGCGCCCAAATTTTGAAAGAAGTCAAAAGTAGGGCACGGATGAAACATCCGTAATAATACGTAATGACATGTAACTGAAGGCATTGATTCGAATCTTTCCGTATCTTAACCGTAACACAAACGTATCTACACCGTAAATGAACGCATCAACCCACAATCAAGCATTGGCTGCGGACAGATACCATGACACCATGTGGGTTTCTACCTTTTATGACGTTCAGTTACGGGTATTTAACAGCATTATAACTAACAAAAGGTTTAACTAGCGTGTTTTTCTAAAAAAGAAAAAAAAAGAAAAAAAAAAAAAAAAAAAAAAAAAAAAAAAAAGAAAAAAAAATGAAAACAAGTATTAGAATTTGACAATTGGTGTACTCTTAAATATAACACCATTAACATTTCTGAGGGGTGCCAATTGTGTATACATAAACCTGACAAAATAAAAAACACAATGGTGCCACAAATCGGTAAAGTTAGCAAACTGGCAGAATGAGCAGAACGAAATGGTAAAGTTAGCAAACTGGCAGAATGAGTAGAATGAAATGGTAAAGTTAGCAAACTGGCAGAATGAGCAGAATGAAATGGTAAAGTTAGCAAACTGGCAGAATGAGCAGAATGAAAAATGTCTTTGTCGATTTTCCCATTCTGTCCATTCTGCCCATTCTGCTGGCAGAATGAAATGGTAAGGGGTAAAGTTAGCAAACTGGCAGAATGAGCAGAATGAAAAATGTCTTTGTCGATTTTCCCATTCTGCCCATTCTGCTGGCAGGATGCAATGGTAAAGTTAGCAAACTGGCAGAATTAGCAGAATGAGCAGAATGAAAACGTCTTTGTTGATTTTCCCATTCTGCCCATTCTGCTGGCAGAATGAAATGGTAAAAATAGCCGAACTGGCAGAATGAGCAGAATGAAAAATGCCTTTGTCGATTTGCCCAAAGACATTTTTCATTCCGCTTTTTCTGCTCATTCTGCCAGTTTGATAACTTTACCATTTTATTCTGCCAGCAGAATGGGCAGAATGGGAAAATCGACAAAGACATTTTCATTCTGCTCATTTTGCTCATTCAGCCAGTTAACTAACTTTACCATTTCATTCTGCCAGCAGAATGGGCAGAATGGGAAAATCGACAAAGACATTTTCATTCTGCTCATTCTGCTCATTCTGCCAGTTTGCTAACTTTACCATTTCATTCTGCCAGCAGAATTGGCAGAATGGGAAAATCGACAAAGACATTTTTCATTCTGCTCATTCTGCCAGTTAGCTAACTTTACCATTGCATTCTGCAAGCAGAATGGGCAGAATGGGAAAATCGATAAAGACATTTTCATTCTGCCAGTTTGCTAACTTTACCGTTTCAGAATGGGAAAATCGACAAAGACATTTTTCATTCTGCTCATTCTGCCAATTTGCTAACTTAACCATTTCATTCTGCTCATTCTGCCAGTTTGCTAACTTTACCGCGCCATGGTGCCACCGGTTATGTGACACAGGCAAACCGTAACATTACGTGTTCGTATCTGAACGTATTAAATTGTATCGAAAAGTATGTGAACGGCAAGGACCGCAACCGAACGAAACAATACGTATGGAACAGTATCGATCCGCAACAAATGCTTGATCGCGGAATGATACGTTTAGATACGTTTTTATACCGATTAGATACGGAAAGATTCGAGTAAATGCCTTCAGTTACGTACCATTACCGATCGTCCATCCGCGCATGAATTTTTGACAGTTATGAAAATTTGCCCGCGGATCTTCCGCGCCCTGAGGATACGATACGTACAGTTACAGTCATTACGGATAAGATACGAATCGTTACGGATAGGACGGACAGATACGGAACACCTATCCGCAGCGTCCGCAGTGTGACCTAGGCCCTAGTGTGACCTAGGCATTACAGTCTGCTGAACCCATGCTGGTCTAGTATTAAAACACTGCAAAATCTCCCACGTTTCGTAATTTTAAAGGGTTATAGTTTGAGCCGCATCGTGAGAAAACGGGATTATTGCCTATGCGAAAACAAAGGCGCAGATCAGCTTCGCTACTCGGATAGTACAATTCCTCCTCTACCTATATGCAAAATTTCAAGCTACTAGCCTACTTCTGTAGCTGCACAGACCTGTTTGTGTCAGACCAAGACCCGTTTTCTCACGTCGCGGCTCGTTTCAGGAGTACCTACCTCCAACTCTGGCATCATGGCGTGTATGAAATGAGCCGCCTCGTGGGAAATCCAACAATGTGGTTTCCGAACAGGTCTGACACAAACCGGCCTGTACAAGCACAGAAAAGAGATAGAAGCTTGAAATTTTGGATTTAAGTAGAAGAGGGATTGTATTATCCGAGTCGCGAAAACAAAGGCGCTGATCAGCTTCGCGGTTACCGCGAAGCTGATCTGCGTCTTTGTTTTCGCCTATGCAGATTGTTGGTTTTCCCATGGGGCGGCTCAAATATAGAATGTTAGCAAACAATTATTAGCTAAGACTTGTTTTAGTGTCCAGATGGAGAGAAATTGTGTGGTCTCGTTTGCGCCACTATTGCCAAAGCATTTGGTGTTAGGTCTCGTAAGCTGTCTCATTGCTTCAAAAATAGAAGCATCAACTGCATTTTTCAAACTCAAAGCCAATAAGTCTTAGAATTTACAAGCTAAATTTGTGTAATACACGAAATAAATTAGCTTCTTGCTTCTGTCTTAATGGGTATATCCATTTAGTGAGCTCATATCCATACATTTCTGTCAAAAAATGAAGCAAACATAATAAGGCAAATCCTGAGACCGTCTTCGATTTGACTTGATGAGCCCAAGATGATGATATACATTTGATATTCGATCAGGCAGGTCTAATGACTTGGAATCGTAAGCAACCTCGTCATCGTATAATATCAGCTTTATTTGTTTGTCCTTGATGATTCATTGACTAGTTAGAGATTCACCACGAGGACCGAACAACTAACTAAATGCTGTGAACCACTGCAGAAGCTGAGGGTGAGTTTAGGTACCTGTAAAATCGATTTAAGCCCGCCAGTAATTTTATATTACTGATCGTTCCAAGGCGATACTTCTGTGGTGGTTCTTATTGTTTTATGCCTTGGTGTTTAATTTTTTGTGCTGTTTGCGCTTATGTGTGTTTTCATATTTTTAGTTAAGTTCGGGTAACTGAGTGGCCACCTGTCGGGAAATAGCTACTCATTCGGCTTACGATGTGTTTTCATGGTATAAGTACCTGATTGTTAATTTAGTTTTTCCCGCCTCGGTTTTTGGAGAGGGAATCTGTTTCTGATTGCGCCTTTTTCTGATCGTTGCCTACTTGTACCTTTTTCTTAAGAAAAATTGTCATTGGGTTTGTACTGATTCTTAAACACGAGTTCGAAAGTGCGAGCCCGGTATGCCGAAATAGCACGATTCACCAAGCCTCTACATCTTTATCCTTATACCATTTAAACACGCCAATGTATATATCGTCTCTCTTAATATTGTTCATGTTATTTTCATGATCGAAATTGTTAAAATTTCTTGTCAAGTTATTAGACAGTGAAAATTAAAGTTGGCAACCTGTTGAATGAAATAATTTTTCAGAGGAAGACAGTCAAATAAACTTCAAAGTTTTCTGTTGTGTTCTCATTAGAGTTATATTCTTATTTGCTAACAGTATGACATAAAGACAACTTGCTCTCTATGATTCAAGGACACCATTGGGTATATCAATGGTATCAAATTTCGATCAAGATCTTTGACTTCTGAATTTAAAATAGTTTAGATACATAGAATATTACTCTCCCTCAGAAACCATCTATATTTATCATTGTTGTCAGCATGCTGAAAATTATTTGTAGGTTCAAAAAGTCAAAATATATGTCTGGTTTGTTTAAAAACCTCAGTATTTCAGCTAATGCACATGTCTACCTTATAATTATACCCTGTATCTGTGTTCCTGTGGCTATTCTACTTCCTCGGCTGATCCCACCATTTTTGGAACCTGCGGAGATACTCTTGAAGTTTTGCCGATATACGGGCTGAGCCCCAGTATCTGCTCTCTTTCCAAAATACCGAAAACATGGGGTCCAACCAGCCACTTACAAAATATAAGATTTCTAAATCACCCAAAACATATGCTATTAGCATAAAGTTAAGCATATTCAATTTGTGAACTTCATATGAAATATTGAAACGCTAAGAATATAATCATTTGAAGCATTTCAAAATTTTGTTATGGATTTTGACAAAAACAATATACCAGCCATTTGATAAAGAAAAGATAATCAATTCATGAGTTAGCAAAGGGCTGTAACTGCACATCGAAAATTATCCATAAAATTGTAAGACCAGAGGACCAATGGTCCTATAAACGCTCACCTGAGATATGTGACTTAAGTTGACCTTGCCATAAAATGGGTCAAGATCATCTCAGGGTCAAGATTTATATAAACTTTATTAAGCTCTATTGCCTGATGCTTCATGCCAAGTTTCAAAATCATATGCCTTCTGGTTCTGGAGAAAAAGATTTTTAAAGGTTTTTGCTATTTATAGCCATGGCAGCCATCTTGGTCATGTGACCTTGACCTTTTATATAAATTTTCATTCCCTCTTCCTAACAATGCTCCACTTAAAGTTTGGCTTTTATTGGTATAGCGGTTTCAGAGAAGTAGATGTTTGAATATTATGGTCATATACATGTTTATAGCCCCAGGGCAGGGGCAGACAACCTCCTGGGGTCAAATTTTTTTCCATAAACATAAATTTTCTGTCCATTTGCATACTCCCAGCAAGTTTCCCCCATTTAATTCCATTTTACTATTTTTTCCATTTGAATGCATTAGTGACCTAATAGCCCGAGATCCAAAATCCAGGAGATGTCAAAATTTTGGTTTACCCTACACGATCTTGGCCTTAAGGTTTGATGGCTTTTTTTGAAAGATATATGATAGTAGTCTATGAAACAGGTCCGTGTATAAAAATTTAGGCCGGCGAAAGTCTTCAAAATGGCCGCCATCCAAGATGGCCGCCAAAATTAGGAATTGTACAGGTTTGTGTAATAAACTTTTTCATTTTAGATTTTGTTACATTTAACTGCATTCAGTGTTGGTTTTCTATAAACTCAACATATGTTGAAGCATATTAAGTTTATTTAACACAGTTTGTATGTTCTCATGTGTTACATACATTACTTTTTAACGCTATCTGCCATTAAATGATAGATTGGCTGTTATTGTTTGTTTGAGTGGTATCACTTAAAGGTTTAAGTGTGTTTTTGTATTTAGTGCAGTGAAAGACATAAGGAACATCTATATAAAGCAATTTTAGATAATACTCTTAACACTTAAGTCAACAATGGGTCTTTGAACGCATAAATCCGGGTTCACACTTGATCACTAAAATATCATAAATTCACATATTTTGGGTTTGAATACATTAATTGAACAGCTACTTATGTTTTATCAATAAACATAAAATAGAAATTTGCAATTTTAAATTAATTTGATTTAGGACGATTTTGATGTTCTCACATGTTACATACGTTACACCATTAATGTTACATGCTACAAAATCATAATATCCATTGTTACTGTATATTTTAGTGTTATTCTTTAAAGTTTTTGTGTATTTTTGCATTAATATTTTTACAAAACACGAGGGGTGTCTTGCTATAGCCATTTTTTGGTGTTTTTTCTGCTTTTGCTGGTCAGCAGCATGTTTTTTGAAGGCATAAATAAAGGTTCAACTCGATCACTGAATACTGATACATTTGGGTTCTTAACACACAAAATTTCAACAGCTGCTGATTTTTTTTATGAATTATAATACAAATGTCGTAGCACATTTACCTCCAATTAAATTTGAATGTTCTCTATGTTCTCAAGATGTTGACAACTGTTACATATGTTACTTGTCATAGGATATCCCATAATCCCATATAAAGTCATATTTGACGAATGCATTTTCCCGTCTTTATCATTCTGGTGAGTATTCAGTTCATAGGGGCATCAGGTGTAATTTTTAAATTCTATTCAACTTTCGATGAAAATTCTTTTAGCAAACAGAATAGTCCCTGATGGGATGCCGCGTTCTGCAACGTCACATCTTGGGCTATTCTGTTTGCCTATGTCCCATAAAAGGGACGCCAGGCTTATATGTGTTAAGCTAGTTAAGCTAAAGGTATCTGGTTAAATGTCTAGGTCAACACAATACTCAAACATTATTTGACTGGCACGTTAACCTACAACACAAATAAAACATTTGGGTGATCAAACTGGTTTTGTTTTCATTAACTTTTGTTTAAAAACAAACATTCCCCTTTACTTGAGGCTACTAGTTGTATTAAACACATATAATATTTGGTCTTAACTATTTACATTACATGTACATATTGTTGTTTTATATATATTTACATGTATATATATAATGTTACGTGTTAGAATATTTTTCTTTATTAACACAGTGTAGATGTTCTTAACTGTTACATATGTTACTCAAGAGTTTGACCATTTTTGTTCATTTTTAAATTGTTTATAGTAATTTTATGATTTATTTTTTTTATGATTGAACTTGTACACAGGTATTAATTTTGCAAAAAGATTTATAACATTATCAGATTATTAACTTTTAAGTTAAACGTTAAATGTCTCTCAGCTAGTTCGCTATGCTAGAGCCTGTTGTAACTACGAAGACTTTGTTGATAGGGGGAAGTTACTCACCACCAAATTGTTGTCACCGGGATATCGCAGGACCAAGCTTGTGTCAACTCTTAAAAAGTTCTATGGGAGACACCATGACCTTGTTGATCCCTACAGCGTGGCTGCGTCTTAACTTGTGACTAACCTTATGCCAATTGGCAACAATTAATAAGGCTTTCAATTACTGGACATTCGTTTCTTACCAGATATTAATTTTCTCGGCTTTGTAATCAGTCATAAGGACATGGCGGGTACATTATAATGGGCAGGTGATGCTCACCCTTCGCAAACACCTGATCACACCTCCTGTTATCGATGAAAATTCTTTTAGCAAACAGAATAGTCCCTGATGGGATGCCGCGTTCTGCAACGTCACATCTTGGGCTATTCTGTTTGCCTATGTCCCATAAAAGGGACGCCAGGCTTATATGTGTTAAGCTAGTTAAGCTAAAGGTATCTGGTTAAATGTCTAGGTCAACACAATACTCAAACATTATTTGACTGGCACGTTAACCTACAACACAAATAAAACATTTGGGTGATCAAACTGGTTTTGTTTTCATTAACTTTTGTTTAAAAACAAACATTCCCCTTTACTTGAGGCTACTAGTTGTATTAAACACATATAATATTTGGTCTTAACTATTTACATTACATGTACATATTGTTGTTTTATATATATTTACATGTATATATATAATGTTACGTGTTAGAATATTTTTCTTTATTAACACAGTGTAGATGTTCTTAACTGTTACATATGTTACTCAAGAGTTTGACCATTTTTGTTCATTTTTTAAATTGTTTATAGTAATTTTATGATTTATTTTTTTTATGATTGAACTTGTACACAGGTATTAATTTTGCAAAAAGATTTATAACATTATCAGATTATTAACTTTTAAGTTAAACGTTAAATGTCTCTCAGCTAGTTCGCTATGCTAGAGCCTGTTGTAACTACGAAGACTTTGTTGATAGGGGGAAGTTACTCACCACCAAATTGTTGTCACCGGGATATCGCAGGACCAAGCTTGTGTCAACTCTTAAAAAGTTCTATGGGAGACACCATGACCTTGTTGATCCCTACAGCGTGGCTGCGTCTTAACTTGTGACTAACCTTATGCCAATTGGCAACAATTAATAAGGCTTTCAATTACTGGACATTCGTTTCTTACCAGATATTAATTTTCTCGGCTTTGTAATCAGTCATAAGGACATGGCGGGTGCATTATAATGGGCAGGTGATGCTCACCCTTCGCAAACACCTGATCACACCTCCTGTTATTGGGGGATCCATGCCTGTATGGCTACATATCTCGTATTTGTCAATGTTATTATGGATTTTTACGAGCTAGGATTACGATTTCGGTACCTTGACCCCTTTACTTTATATTCTTTGGAAGTGGCATAAACAATTAAAAGGAGAAGTGTGGATACATTATACAATTTCTGGCAATGAATAAAATATTGGAAACAGTGAAAACCCTCAAAGGGGTGAAGTAATGGGCCATACTGCGCAATTTCAGGTAATTAACCCTCATTAGTGACCCTTTATAAATTGTATACGATAGCCAGATAAATACACTGCAAGTTCAAAAATTTACACAAAGGAAGTCTAAATTTAAGACGCATGCCTAAATTGGGTCAGATAATTAAAACAATGTTTAGAATATGGCTCTCAATGTACATACTATGGATGATGTCATATTTAGACATTGTATCTTTTTATTCATCATCATCTGCTGTTTGGATATTCATTTCAGACAATACCACTCAAAAAAGAAAGTGACATGGTGGGTTAAGCATATCAAAATTTAAATGATTGAATCAGATAGGTAACAAAAAGACACTCATGGGAGACAAACCCCTTTTCCCGTAAAATCTGATCCAGTAAGTCATATATGTATAAATGAATTGTTCCCATTTTTAGGACTTTCCCAGTCTAAAGTTCTATACACAGTCCTCTTCAACTAAAAATAAAATTGAGATCCTTTAAGAGCAGTTAACATATTATTGAGAAAGGGGATGCTTGGCTACTTAAGCCTCCTCAGTGACCCTATGGAGCTTTTGTATAGAATATTATAGAAAAGTAACGTATGTAACAGTTGAGTACACGTCGAGAACATTGAAATTATGTACTTGTATATTAAGTTTAAGATTCTTATAAATATATTTATGTGTTCCAACCCGAACTATTAGAGTTTACAATATGTATGTGATCTAGTTTACCACGGATTTATATGTTTAAAGACCCATTGCTGACTGTCAAAGCAAATATCGCATCCAAAATGTCTTTATCAAAATGTCTCCCATGTCTTTTAATGCAATCAATATAATACCAATTCAAAAACCTAAGAGCATATAAATGCCATTTACAACAGTTGTCAATATATTGATTCTGTAGGATATATCATTTAAGTAAAGTGATGAATGTAACAGTTGTCAACATCTTCAGAACATGAAAATAATGTTAATCGTGTTAAAGGCTCCTTAGAAAAGTAATGTATGTAACAGCTGGGTACATATTGACTCTAAAACATTTGAGTTAAAATTCTATTACATATGTTCAATCTATAAAACCCCATCAGCTGTTTTATCAATGTGTTTGACCCCAAATATGTGAGTGTATATTTTAGGGGTCACGTTTAAACCTGGATTTATGTGTTTAAAGACCCATCGCTGATGGATGGAGCAAATAAAGCACACAAACTAACTTAATAAAGATATTTTTTCATGTCTTTTAATGCATTAAATACAAAAAATCAAAAACTTTAGAGAATAACATTAAAATAAACAAGAATAGTCAATATATTAATTTTGTAGGAAATATTATATAAAAAAGGTAACATATGTAACAGTTAGGAACGTCTTGAGGGTATCAAAATTATATAAATGGAGGTAGCGGTTCTAATCCATATAATTTATTAACAAATCATCAACAGCTGTTGATTGTATGTATGATCAGACCCAAAATATGTGAGTTTACCCAAAATATGTGAGTTTACAATATTAAGTGATCAAGAGTGAACCTTGATTTATGTGATAAAAGACCTGAGGCTGACCACCAAATGCAGATAAACGACCCAAAGAAGCTTTATCAAGACGCTACTCAAGTCTTTTAAGGAACACTTTGCATAAACACTTCAAAACTTTGAAGAATGGCACTAAGATAAACACTAATAGTCAATATTTTCATTTCTCGCAAGTACACATTAATATAGTAACGTATGTAACGCATGAGAACATCAAAACTGGGTTAATTCAACTTAATATGCTAAAGCATAATGTTGAGTTTATAGAAAATCTACACTGAAAGCACTTAAATGTAACAAAATCTAAAATGAAAACGCTTTTTACTCAAGCCTGTATAAATCCTAATTTCGGCGGCCATCTTGGATGGCGGCCATTTTGAAGACTTTCGCCGGCCTGAATTTTTATACACGGACCTGTTTCATAGACTACTATCATATTTCTTTCAAAAAAAGCCATCAAACCTTAAGGCCAAGATCGTGTAGGGTTAACCAAAAATTTGGACCTTGGATCTCGGACTATAAGTTGACGTTGCCGTAAAATAGGTCAAGGTCATCCCAGGGTAATAATTTATATAAATTTTGTAGAGCTCTATTGCCTGCTGCTTCATGCCAAGTTTCAAAATCATAGGCCTTCTGGTTCTGGAGAAAAAGATTTTCAAAGGTTTTTGCTATTTATAGCCATGGCGGTCATCTTGGTCATGTGACCTTGACCATTTATATAAACTTTCATTCCCTCTTTCTAAGGATGCTCCACATAAAGTTTGGCTTTGATTGGCCAAGCCGTTTTAGAGAAGAAGATGTTTGAATATTATGGTCATATGCATGTATATAGCCCCGTGGCAGGGGCAGACAACCCCCTGGGCCCAAAATATTTTCATAAACATAAATCTTCTGTCCATTTGCTCATTCCTAGCAAGTTTTCTGCCATTAAATGATTTTTTTCTATTTTTCCAATTCAAATGCATGGGTGACCTAAGTTGACCTTGCCGTAAAAAAGGTCAAGGTCATCCCATGGTCATGATTTATATAAATTTGTAGAGCTCCATTGCCTGATGCTTCACACCAAGTTTCAAAATCATTGGCCTTCTGGTTCTGGAGAAGAAGATTTTTAAAGTTTTTTTTTCTATTTATGGCCATGGAGGCCATCTTGGTCATGTGACCTTGACCATTTATATAAACTTTCTTTCCCCCTTCCCAAGGATGCTCCACATGAAGTTTGGCTTTGATTGGCCTAGCGGTTTCAGAGAAGAAGATGTTTGAATATTATGGTCATATACATGTATATAGCCCCGGGGCAGGGGCAGACAGCCCCCCAGGGGCTAAAATTTTCCATTAACATTTATCTTCTGTCCATTTGCCTGTTCCCAGTAAGTTTTACCCATTAAATAGCATTTTATCATTTTTTCCCATTCAAATGCATTGGCGACCTAAGTTGACCTTGCCGTAAAATAGGTCAAGGTCTTCCTAGGGTCATGATTTATATAAACTATGATGGGCTCGCGTCCCCGATGCTACATACCAAGTTTCATGGAAATCGGCCCACTGGTTCTGGAGAAGAAGATTTTTTAAAGGTTTTTGCTATTTATAGCCATGGTGGCCATCTTGGTCATGTGACCTGGACCATTTATATAAACTTTCGTTCCCCCTTCCTAAGAATGCTCCACATGAAGTCTGGCTTTGATTGGCCAAGCGGTTTCAGAGGAGAAGATCTTTGAAATTGTGAACGACGGACGACCGACGGACGACGGACGGACGACGGACGGACGCCGGAGCATGGGTATACTATAAGCTCACCTGTGAGCCTTCGGCTCAGGTGAGCTAAAAAATCATTAGAAAAATTCCGGAGGCCAAAGGTGGGCACTTCTCAGAAAACATTAAACAGTGAAGATTTCTTTTTCTGAAAAAAAAAAAAAAAATAGCTTTTAGCATCCAGTTTCACTGTATGACACATCCCCTTTCTCATTTAATATGTTCACTGCTCTTTAAGGATCTCAATTTTAATTTTTATCAGTATATGCTGACAAAAGTCCAATGGCACCACAGAAAACTCGTCGACTTCCGGTTAATATTGCTTCTATTATCCCCTCTATCGAAAGACAACTTGGCACCTTCTGATCGTGGAAGTCATGTTCTATGCGCCTTTCCCGTGGTACAGCAGAGCTTGACAAAGCTCGCGAATATTGAAAACACCGCTGGTTACCGATGTAACGTGCAGCCGAGCTGAGCCACAGAAACCCCGTCGGTGGAAAAGCATGCTGATCCACCAAGGGTGGTTTACTGCGCTATATATTCAACACTTACTCGATTAACAAAGTTTCGAGTTTCAAATTTGCATATTACAAGCACTCAATATGTCGCTAATACGTTGCACCAACGTATTTTTTCAAGGGAGGCTATCCCGTCACACCGGTTTCGAACTCGGCGGCTGTGCTCGTCCCACAAGTGTTCGATGGGGTTTAAGTCTGACGAGAAGGTCGGCCATGGAAGACTAGCGATATGGTGCTGATTTGTGTATTCCTCGATGGTGCCTGCATGACATGGCATTGCATTATCATCTTGTAGTACCATATTCTGGCCGTCAGGGGAGTTCAGGAAGGGCCTAACGACGGTTCAAGAATCTCGTCCAGTTACTTTTGGGAAAAGGTACAAGTAGGCAATGATCAGGAAATGGCGCAATCAGAAAGGAACCCCCACTCCACCAACCAAGGGGTTGGAAAAAACTGAAATGACACTTAGGTACTTATACCAAGAAAACATATCGCAAGCCCAGTGAGCAGCTATTCCACAATAGGCGGCCACTCAGTTACCTGAACTTAACTAAAAATATGAAAACGTACATAAGGCTCAAACAGCAAAAAAAAATCGACTCCAAAACACAAAACAATTAGAACCACAACAAAAGTATTGCCTTGGAACGATCAGTAATATAGAATTACTGGGGGAGGGGGGGGGGCTATAACAGGTTTTACAGGCGCCTAACCTCACCCTCATCTTCTGCAGTGGTTCACAACATTTTGTCAGTTGTTCGGTCCTCATGGTGAATCTCTAAAAAGGCAATGAATCATCATGGACAAACAAATGAATCATGATAACCACCCTGATGAATCAAAAGCGAGGACTCAACAGATTCAGTAAGCGGCACCCGACGATGGAGATCCCTGGACACCGAATAACGTACTGAAACCCTGAGCAAAAGAAAAACACCAGTTGAACTCCGGTGGGCCAAGCAATAGACAAGAAGCTCCGGCCCCAACCAACTAAAATGAATAGCTTTATGTCGGGGCCATCATAGAATCTGACGCCCGACCCACCGGCGTGCAATTAAAGAAGGCAGTAGATTGGGTTAAAAACTAAGCATGCAGACAGTCGCATAACATTCAAATTATAACCTATTCGTCTGTTACGTATTATGATTTTTCTGAACTGAAAAGAAAAATCCTTCCTATAAAAAGGCACAAGTAGGCAATGATCAGGAAAAGGCGCAATCAGAATGAAATTCCCACTCCAAAAACCGAGGTGGGAAAAAACCAAATTGACAATTAGGTACGTATACTTACAGAACATATCGTAAGCCGAGTGAGCAGCTATTTCCGAATAGGCTTCCACTCAGTTACCCGAGCTTAACTAAAACTATGAAAACGTACATAAGGTTCAAACAGCACAAAAATTCGACTCCAAAACATAAAACAAATAGAACCACAACAGAAGTATCGCCTTGGAACGATCAGTAATATGAAATTACTGGGGGGTTTACACCAGTTTTACAGGGCCCTAACCTCACCCTCACCTTCTGCAGTGGTTCATAACATTTGGTTGTTTGTTCGGTCCTCGTGGTGAAGCTCTAACTAGTAAATGAATCAACATGGACAAACAAATAAATCATGATAACCACCATGATGAATCAAAAACGAGGACTCACAGACTCAGTAAGCTGCCCGACGATGAAGATCCCTGGGCGCCGAATAACTTACTGAAATCTGGAGCAAAAGAAAAACATCAGTTGGACCCCGTTGTATCCAGTTGTATCATTCCTTCCTATAAGTTTATTAAATTTGTAAACCGTCACCATAAAATTCTGGTTCCGAAAGGCCCTCACGTAAAAGCGTCTTCAGCCCAACATTAAATTTGGAAATCAACTCATAGTGTCTGCGATAAAATTTAGAAAATGTTTAAAGAAGTTTATGATACCGATAGCTCTGCTGGAGAAGTTTGGCTGTTAAACATTTATTTCGCGCGTTGAAGTCCGCTACATGATTGCAGACTCTAGCAAACATAATAAGTTGCGAAATGTATATACCATACGTAGCACGGCGAGTAACGTCACCATCCAAAAACGGAAAATTTACTATATCAAAATCAAAGTCATCGCGTTTATCATAAATTTTAGAAGAAACAAATCCATTTGCAATAGAAAGATGTAAATCCAAAAAGGGGGCTTCGGTATATGTGGTGTTGGCTTTATTCAACTGTAGTTAGGTGAATAAATATGATTGACCATGCCTTCAAAATATGTTAAATAGGTCATCGAGGTACCTAAAAAATTAAAGGCCTCGATAACATTGGTTAAGAGAATCCATGAAATCTCTTTCGTAGAAGTATAAAATTAATCAGCTACGAGAGGGAAGCAATTTGTACCCATCGGAATTTCAACAATGTGTCTGTATAACTTGGTTCCGAATCTAATAAAATATTATCCAGGAGATAGGATAAGGCATCGCATACATTCTGACATGACCAAAGTGTATATCGACTTTGGTCAGAGGAAGTGAAAAAAAGCTTTTCTGTCATTACAGTCCAAATAAAGTGAATCGTAGTTTTTTAATGCTCTTTTGTATAATATAAAAACTTTTATATTTTAGTGACACCCAAAATAATTGCCGATCATACCCATGCTGAAAGAAATATGCATACTTTATGAAACTCCCCAAAATGCAGAAATTCAAACTTTTGACTCTTGAAAAATCCACAAATAAAAATAAAACTGAGATCCTTTAAGAGCAGTGAACATATTACTGAGAAAGGGGATGGGAAATACTGCGGCTTCGGCTACTTAATTAAAAATACAGCTGAGCTCCTTCAAGATCAGCGAGCACGTTAATGAGAAAAGGGATGGGACATACCGCTGTTTCGGCTACTTAAGCCTCTTCAGTGACCCTCTAAATTTGGCAAAATGGAGCCAAAGAGAAATATTGTAATTTTGCAGCTTTCAACAGGATAGTCGATACAAAGAATAGTATCAACAAAACAGAGCCAAATATATAAAACGTTGGTTAGAAAGTGAATTTCACAGAATACCATCGCTGATCTCAAAGACTATATATCCAGACTATTTCAGAGTACCTCCAGTCATTGGGGTCACATACTGTCATGGTTGATGGTTATGCTGACTTCTTTAATTGCACGCCGGTGGGTCGGGCGTCAGACTCTATGATGATCCCGACTTAAAGCTATTCATTTTAGTCGGCTGGGGCCGGTGCTTCTTGTCTGTTGCTTGGCCCACTGGGGTCCAACTGTTGTTTTCCTTTTGCTCCGGAGTTAGTAAGTTATTCGGCGCCCAGGGATCTCCATCGTCGGGCAGCTTACTGAATCTGTTGAGTCCTCGATTTTGATTAATCAGGATGTTTATCGTGATTTATCTGTTTGTTCTTGATGATTCATTGACTAGTTAGGGATTCACCACGAGGACCGAAGAACTAACTAAATGTTATGAACCACTGCAGAAGCTGAGGGTGATTTTATGGCCATGTAAAATCGATTTAAGCCCGCCAGTAATTTTATATTACTGATCGTTCCAAGGCGATACTTCTGTGGTGGCTCTTTCGTTTTATGTCTTGGTGTTTAAAATTTATGTGCTGTTGGCGCCTTATGCATGTTTTCATATTTTTAGTTCAGTTTAGGTAACTGAGTGGCCACTTCTTGGGAAAATAGCTGCCCATTCGGCTTACGTTATGTTTTCATGGTATAAGTACCTGGTTGTTAATTTAGTTTTTTCCCATCTCGCCTTTTGGAGTGGGAATCTTTTTCTGATTGCGCCTTTTCCTGATGTTTGCCGACTTGTACCTTGTCATAAATTTACGTTCTATCGTGTTAAGTTCAGTTCTAGATATACAGTTCTGCATGTGTGGGCCGTGAAATGTTGCTTCTGACACCTTGAAGTTTATAAGCAACAACGTGTACAGATAAAACGGTTAATTCATTTAAGCGCGTTGTCCCATCTGGGGCTATTCTGTTTGCTTAAAGAATTTTCATCGAAAAGTTGAATAAAAAATAAAAAATCACTCCTGACGCCCCTAAAAAGAAAAGTGGACTGACCCAAAATGGTAATGATGGGAAAATCCATTCGTCAAATATGGGTTAATTCTGACTTATTCACACTCCTGCTGGAATTTCATTCAATTTATTTTTGCACTATTTAATCTTCAAATCAGAGACAATATTGTGTTAAATTTCAAACTGATATCTTCACACGATAGGAAACGTCAGATAAACAGCTATAGGTGATATTTCAATAATTTACTTGCAAGTTTTTGCAAATAAAACAGTTTATCATCAATTTTGAATATTTCCAGAATTTCAAAACGGAATCGTTATATTTAATGGTTTTATTACAATGTATCTGAGAATAATAGTGCGAAAGCAACAGTATATGATATTTTCGTCGTATAGGAAAGCATGACTGTGTTGTTTGAGTTCGACAAAACGTAGGATTCTAAATGGCGTTTGTCGACCTTATCAAAACGTTCGACACACTATAAGTTTTGTGCTGGTCTCTGGAAAATCATGACCAGGTCGGCTCTCCTCCAAGATTCATATAACTAGTAATGCCAATTCTCACCCACCCATGCACACGTTCAGTGTAATTGAGAATTCTCTGAACCCTTTAATGTGATTGTTGGGATTAAACAGGACTGTTTCAACACCAGTATTCAGAATTATAATGTCCACCACACTCAAAGATGCTTTTCAACACTGTGATACTGGCTTCGCTATCTGGTATCGTTTTGGTGACAAGCTAACAACATTAACAAAATGTACAGAGATAGTTGTGGAAAAGCTACTCGTTGCAGATGTCGTTGGAAAGAATGCAAGCTTAGAGGCAAAGGGATCTAGACAAAATCATTTGACAATTATAACCTTATACTCATCACAAAAACATATGAGCCGCCGCATGGGAAAACCAAGGCGCAGATCAGCTTCGAAGCTGATCAGCGCCTTTGTTTTCGCTACACGGATAGTACTATTCCTCTTCTACTTATATCCAAAGTTTCAAGCTTCTAGCGTTAAGCTGTGACTGTACAGCCTGGTTTGTGTCGGACCTGGTCGGAAACCCAGATTGTTGGTTTTCTCATGCACAGGCTCATTTGACAATTATAACCTCATAATCATCACAAAAACATAGTTCAGTTCATCAAAAGCACAGAAATAGTTCACCAACTAGCAGCAGGAAAGCCGAATAGCCGTGAACCAAACATCACAATAAATAGACAAAGGCTGAAAGTCGTTGATAAATTCAACTACCTGAAAATTCGGTTCTCAAAGGCAGTGCGCACTTATATGCAGTCTAGAGACTAAGTGCCCCAGTCACAATTGCATAAATCAACTCAGCTGACATTTTTTATCTTGAAACAATTACAATTTTTCAAGAACAGAAAGATAATGCTATTAGATAGCCATACACTCTTGCATAGAAAAGTTCTAGGTATGAATACAGTTTATCAACTGAAACACTACAAGCTGCAGTTGACATAAAACAAGTCCTTTGGAATATAAAAGTGCTTAAAATGAACTCCACATGCATGAACAGTCTAGTCACATTCTTTTCACACTGACATATGCTACAATATCTTGCAAAAGGGAAAACTCATTCAACTGAACGAAAATGATGATTGTGACTTATAACCCAGTAGTGACAGAAACAGTGGCTGAACCAGAAAGCCTTCAAGATTACCAGAGAATATTTTGACAATATCTTTTCTATTGAGATTTACGGGCACAAATCTGTGCTCCGAAAAGGATCTAGTCCTAAGACTGAATAAAGAAGTCGCTGCCAATTTTGACATTTGGGAGTGTCAGTGGAAAACATGTATGAGTCTGAGAGCAAAATGTAAAGACTGACAGAAAGCCAGAAGGCAACAAGGTTGTTGCGTCGCTAAACTTCTTATATGCATGCGAGACCTGAACAATATAGGAAAGACATGCCAAGAGGCATCTACATTTACATTCAAGTTGCTCGAGAAAACTTTCAAATCAAGTGGCACTGAATTGAAGATTCAAGTCTAAGATGTCCTAAAGAAGGTACATGTATGTAAAGTAAAAGAGTTAGCCGGTATTATGTAGTTGATTTGCAGCATTATTAGTCACAAAATGTAAATGTAGCTTTATGTCATTTAAGAAGCTGTCTATATCAATACAAATCATATTAATTTCCGCACACGAGTGGTAGTCGCCTGAGTAAATCAAATTCTTGAAAGCTTCATTGAGAACATGGACAATGCTATGATTTGTTATCTTGGTCGATCAATGGAGCAGTGAATTGATGGACAACGTTAATCGTGACTAATGATAAAAAGTCAGAAAAAAGATTTAAGAGCCAGACGTATTTTTTGTCAAAAGGATATCTATAGTCGAGATACAAAATACTTATGTTTGTCTCTATAATGTTGTCAGATTGTACAGAGCATACTAGTAAATATTGTCCGCAGACGAACATTTGCGATCAGATCGATCTGACACATGAAACAAAAAGGAAGAAGAATATTAAAACGATTCAACAAATCTAGTGCGACAATCTAAAGAAAAGATGCCGTTTCTATAATTTGCCCGAAGAACATTTTTGACAAAATTTATTTACATGACTGACATGTTTAGGCTATTTTGATTATATTGTATAAATATAATTTCGATTTAAAAAAAAAAAACTCAACCTGATTGTTGCTCAGTAGTACTTTAGAAGGAAACTAAATTGTTTGGTATTCGGAAATAATGATTCAGTGAATTTTGTTGTGAAAAAAAAAAAAAAAAAAAAAAAAAAAAAAAAAAAAAAAAAAAAAAAAAAAAAAAATCGTGCGAATCAGTCCAGGCAGTTCTTGAAAGGATACAAACTTGCCATTGATATGACTGTCAGATATAGACTATTAAACAGTAACAACTCTTGCCATCAAAGCATTCATTTTCTGTAAGATACACTTATGTAGTCTTGGTTTTTATATTTTCACCGTGTTTCGTTTTGTACTTTACACTCGGTTTCATTTGCTTGTAAATATAAAATAAACATAAAATTGCGTTTCTTAACACCAAAAACAATATCTTTCCCAAAAGATCCCTTCGCTGAACTGTTTCCTGCAAAAGTTCTCTCTATCACCATCAGTAAATTTTGGTAAATGCGCACTCCATGAATTCATTATTATCAGATATTTACTTTGATGCAATCTTCAAATCAGAAACAATGTTGTGTTATATTTTATCTTGATACCTTCAATACATGATGGGAAACATCAGATAAACAGCTAAAAGTGATATTACAATGTACTTGCAAGTTTTTGCATTCTAAAACAGTTGATGATTATTCTGCAACAACCTAAAGTTAAAGGCAAAAGAAACCATTTCTGACAAAATGCATTTTACGTACTTGACTGACAAGTTTTAGTCTGTTTTAGAAATCTTCAACATAATGAACGGTCAGTAGATCTTGGAAACAAGTATCTGGGAATTTTGAATCATGGGACCTCGTTGTGTGAAAAGTGTGTGTATTTGTAGCTAATATGGACTTAAGCACACATCAGCCCTTAAATGTATACCGTTTAGACTGCTAGCCAGAGGGTCGATTGCTCCACCCCCCCTAGGGAATTTTGCAGACATAACCTAGCTTAAAGAACAATTCAAGCTGAGTAGAATAAGAGATGTTTGCACCCTGAGCGTTGGGGCGTTATCCTGTAACAGTATGTTACATATGTTACCTTAACAAAATTAAGAAATTATGATATGGAGTTTTCAGCTACAAAAAATGACAATAGTTTATCATTTTACTCAACTTTTTCATACTGTCTGCTTGCTGTATGTCAATACTACATATTAAAATTGTTTGAACAAAGATTTGACCCACACTAACTGTAACATACGTAACGTAAATTAAGTTACCCTTTGAAAATAACTCTTTTGAGTGATATCATTTACTTGTAAAGTTGCACTATGCATTTTTCCAAAGATATTATATTTATTTCCATCAGCATGCTCAATTGACAGATAGAAAAACCAAGGTTTTTTTTTTCCTATCTTGTATATATTGTCTTTAATGAAGTATTAAGTAGCCCTACCCCCAATTTCAAATGCGAAATTTTCTATTGCAACAAACATGAAGTATGTAAAATACTTGAAACTGGTGGATATATATCATAGTTCCATACTTTCTTGCTTGTTTAATCATGAACCATGGCTCTGAGGATCTGTAACCAAGTATCTAGGATCAAAGATTTTGATCCAGAATGTAACATATGTAACAAACATGTAATGAATAACAAAGGGCATTATACATAGCAGGAATGCCAGTACATGCCGGTCTAATGCTCCATTCCATGAGATATTTTGCAAACATATATCTTAAATGACATTTCAAGTTTGCTCCAATAAGAGATGTTTGCTTTATGTACATTGGAGCATGTGTCTGTGTCAGTCTGTTACATATGTTACAATAATAAGTTTAAAAAATAATGATATGGCAGTTTGAGCGTCAGAAAAATAAGATTTTTATTAATCCATTCACCCTTCTCATATTGTCTGCATGAAACATGTCCATTCTACACACTAAAGTTGCTTGAGCAATAATTATCTGACACCTACAGTGTAATGTCTGTAACATTTATTAAAATTACCCTTTCAAAATTAGCATTGTGAGTGACATCGTATGTTTTTTTAGTTACACATTCCAGCTTTTCCAAATACATGTGATTTTTCCATTACCATGTTCAATGGAGGAGATAGAAAATTCCTATACTGAATATATTATACTAAATGGGTTGTTTAGCAACCCTACCCCCAGTTTCATAAGCCAAATATTGTATTGCTAATTACACAAAATGTGTAAATACTCATTTCTAATGGCTATATCTAATGTTGATAATTATTTGCTTATATTTCATGCTTATTGAGAACTATAGTTCTGAGTGGGTGTTACCAGACATCTTAATGAGAAATGTAACGTATGCAACATATATGTATGAATAAGGAATGACGTGGGGTACAGTAGATATATATGATGCTATTTAAAATAGTGCCAACATTTCTTGTTTCCCTATGAATAATTTAGTTTTTGGTGTAAAACAATACTAAAAATCTTATTCATTTCTGCAAATAAATGTCTTTAGACCCCTTTAAATACTATTAATAAAACGTTTAGAAATCTCTTTAAAATGCAGAAAAATTAGGGTATTACTACAAAATAGTTTGTATCTGAACTGTTGATAGACCTAGAATGCTGAAAGTGGTATCAAATAAATGCTACGGCAATGGACTAATGCCCTCAGTCCTCTAGATACATCATCTGAATTTCAGTTTTATGAATATTAATGAAAACTTTAGAAATTAGAGAAAAAACATAACAAATAGGCAGGTATACTAACAAAATGATTATGTTTTTTCAGCAAGCCAAAGTCTGAATGTGCTGAAAATGGCAAGGGCAATTTTCTATCACCCTACTTTAATAAAAAGTCATTTAATGAGCATTATTAAAATATAATGGTTAAATTAGATGTTGGCGATTAACCACCAAGGAATTGAGGCGGTGCCCGTATTAAACAAGATGAATCTTGGCTACTAGAAGACCTAGACAGCTATAATTGCTATCTACCTGTTGCTAAGAAAATGTTCTTTAACCATATGATGTTATGAATAAATCATAAAAATCATATGAATGTTTGTTTCATGAATTGCAACAAGAACTTCAGAAAAAAGAGAAAATTTGCAGAAACGTGAAGGGGTATACCAACAAAATCACTTGTATCTCCACTGTCAATAGCTGTCGAGTAGTCAAAATGGCATCAAATGTTACTATTTGGTCACTTTAATGATGAAGTATTGTCATGTTATCACAATATATATGAATTAGTGTCATGTTGTCATGTATACATATCACAAAACATATGAGGTTGAAGCAAAGGTACATGCGTCTCTGTTGCTGGACACCCTTATTTTCTTTGTTTTTACCATTTTTATCGATGTTTTATGAATATCCATGAAAGTAAATCTGATATGCTTTGTAAATAAGAGCACTGGGATATTGTGTATTGTCCAAGCAAATATCTGATACCAATTTAGCCCTCTAAAGCAATGAGCAGCCGGGATATAAGTGATTTTGTTGGTATATCTCTTCATTTTTCTCTTATTTTTTCTTATTTATGAAGTTTTAATTTTAATATTAGTGACCTTTATCAGATAAGAATGTTTATATATCAGGTTACATGGTTATAATACATTGTCATAGCAATCATTTGATACCAGGTTCAGTACCGCAGTGCTATCAGTGTCCTAGACACAAGCCATTTTGTAAGGTATACCCTCTTATTTGCCGTGATTCTTCTCCAGTCTGTAAAGATTGCATTAATATCCATTAAACTTAAAATAAGTTTATTCATTTATCAGACTAGAAGACAAAGTGAATAGCCTAAAGCATCAAGCTGCTACCACTTTTATCATTCTAGGTCTGTTGACATGACAGACACTAGTAATTATGTAAGTATACATCTTATTTTTCAGTGATTTTCCAAACTTTTCATAGTATTAATATTGATAAATATGCAAATGAGATAATTTTCAAATAGACCCAATACATCTGTAAAATTGTAGAATGGTATCACTGGTGTATAAACTATGTGCTACGATGGAAACTTGGGTCTGAAAGACGTTTTTTATGGGTTTTTAATGATTTTTCGGCCATTTTAATATTTGAATTAAAATTCACAAATATGCAAATAAGATAATTTGCATAACTTACCTTGAGATGAAACGGCTATAGCGAAGAAGCTTTTAAATGAAACCAAGCTCAGTGGTCTATGATAAGTCATAACGAAAATATGATCAATTTTGTAGGTCAAATTAACCCCATGTGGTATTGGTAACATTGTAACATTACATGAAATATAAATATAAACAACTTGACGTTACACCGTTACAACTGAGACATATCTAGCAAATGAAAATAACACAATCATGTCATTCTTACCTTGCACATTGATGTTTGCAGCTTTGTACTCCACAAAAACTATTACAGAAACCCTTATTTGTTTATATATGTAAATTCACATATTTTTGTTACATACGTTACACAAATTGAGCACCTCTATATCAACTTGATAAAATTATGTATCCAGTATATTGCCCTTGAAACATCTTGCAGACAAATGGTAGAATTATGGTAAAACAACCTATTGTTCAATCCAAATAAAAAATACTGCAAATATAATAAGCTGGTAGCAATTATTTTTTAAATGGCCGTTTCAACGTTACGCCCCGGCGTACTAAGTGCAAACATCTCTCATTTGAATGCAAATAACACAATCATGACATTCTAACCTTGCACATTGACGTTTGCAGATTTGTACTCCACAGAAACTATTACTGAAAACCTTATTTGTTTATAAATGTAAATTCGCATATTTTTGTTACACACGTTTCATACGCTATACAAATAGAGAACCATCTATGTCAGCTTGATAAAATTATGCATCCCACATATTTTCCTCGAAGAAACTTTAAGAAAAATGGTAGAACTATGGTAAAACAACCTAGTTTTCATTCCCAACTAAAGAATACTGCAAATATAATAAGCTGGTAACAGTTGTTATTTTTAAATAGCTGTTACACCGTTACGCCCCTGCGTACAAAGTGCAAACATCTCTCATTTGAATCAGAAAATACTGCAAGATAGACTATGTCTGCAAAATTCCCTAGTGGGGGGGGGGGGAGCAGGACCTTTTTCAGCCAGAAGTCTAGTTACAGTCTGCTGAACACCTTTTGTTTTTTTTCGTTGCTGGTCTAGTATTGTGGTTTTTTATTGCTATTTTCTTAAATTTTCAGAACCACGCCGCCCAGTCGCCATGTCCGGATGCAAAACATGCAACATTCAAAACATAAAACACTGCAAAATCTCAGGAGGTACGTTTCGTAACTTTCAAAGGTTATAAATTCATTAGTTCCTAAGTCTAGCATCATGGCGTTTCTGAAATCTAGAATGTTAGCAAACAATTATTAGCTAAGACTTGTTTTAGTGTCCAGAAGGAGAGAACTTGTGTGGTCTCGTTTGCGCCACTATTGTCAAAACATTTGGTGTTTAGTTTCGTGCGCTGTCTCATTGCCTCAAAAATCGAAGCATAAACTGCATTTTCTCCAACTCAAAGCGCATTAATTCTGAAAATTTACGAGCTAAATTTGTGTAATACACCAAATAAATTTGTTTATTGCTTCTGCTTAATGGGCATATCCATTTAGTGAGCTCATATCCATAAATTCATGTCAAAAATATGAAACAAACATAATAACATACAGCATTAAGGCAAATTCTGAGACCGTCTTCGATTTGACTTGATGCGCTCCTTACACACACAAGATGATGGTATACATTTGAGCCGCCTCGTGGGAAAACCAACAATGTGGTTTCCGAACAGGTCCGACACAAACCGGCCTGTACAAGCACAGACAAGAACTAGAAGCTTGAAATTTTGGATATAAATAGAAGAGGAATTGTACTATCCGTGTAGCGAAAACAAAGGCGCTGATCAGCTTCGCGGTTACCGCGAAGCTGATCTGCGCCTTTGTTTTCGCCTATGCAGATTGTTGGTTTTCCCATGGGGCGGCTCATTTGATATTCGACCAGCCAGGTCTAATGACCTGGAACAGTAAGCAACCTCGTCATCGTATATCAACATTTTATTTTCTCAAGGAAAAATGTTGTTGTATAAATTTCTGCTTTTTCTAAAGCACGGCATTAAGACTGGGGGCCAAGAAATCGAACGTGCGACCCCAGTGTCAAGCCTCTAACATCATTATCCTAAACTCATTTATACATCGCTGCACTCATGCACGCACGCTCACTCGCACACGCATGCACACACACACAAACAGAGAGAGAGAGAGAGAGAGAGAGAGAGAGAGAGAGAGAGAGAGAGAGAGAGAGAATCATTCTTAAAATAATTACGTTTTATTCTCTCCTAATATTGTTCATGTTATTTCATGATCGATGTAATCAGAGTTCAGACCTCTTGTCAAGTTATCAGACAGTGGAAATGAAAGATGATATTCACTGACAAAGTGTTGAATGAAATACTTTTCAGAGGAAGTAAAATCTAATAAATTACAAAATTACCCTAATCTTATATTTATATAAGTATCAAAGTAAGTTTTGGGGCCGCCTATTGGGAAATGGCTGCTCACTCGGCTTACGATGTGTTTTCTAAGTATAAGTACCTAATTGTCAGTTTAGTTTTTTCCCACCTCGGGGTTTGGAGTTAGAATTTCTTTCTGATTGCGCCTTTTCCTGATCGTTGCCTACTTGTCAATTTCAACGCTTGGGAAGACGAACAAAGAGTTTCGCACCAAACTATCTCCAAACATCATCTTCGTTTGCACTATTTTTCACCAAACAATTATTTCTTTTTAGCACGATAGATCATAACCACGAAGAGCATGTCATTTTTTGATATTTTGTCATAGGCTGACTTGGATTATGAAACTAAAAAATGTATGGCACCAAGAAGTTAAAGAGGATGGCTTTAAATTGCAACAAACAACACTCACAAGCAATAGACGACATTCTAAAACAAAAGATTTATCTGCGTAGAGAATCATATAATAAATATTCATGACCCATCAAGCACAAATAAAGTAGACGAAAATTGACGTATTAAACAAGTTCACTTATTTTCCATTAATATTTTATACAGAAAAGCAAACACTGTAGAGCTAGACGAGGCAATACAATAAAAGGGTACAAGTAGGCAATTGTCAGGAAAAGGCGCAACCAGAAAGAAATTCACACTCCAAACACCGAGGTGGGAAAAACTAAAATGACAACTAGGTACTTATAAGTGGTTCCATTTGTTTTATGTTTTGGAGTCAAATGTGTGTGCTGTCCGAACCTTATGTACATTTTCATATTTTTTATTAAAGTTTGGGTAAGTGAGTGGCCGCCTATTGGGAAGTAGTTGATCACTCGGCTTACGATATGTTTTATAAGTATATTACCTAATTGTCAATTTAGTTTTTCCCACCTCTGTTTTTGGAGTGGGAATTTCTTTTTGGCTGCGCCTTTTCCTGATCATAGCCTTCGTGTACCTTTTTGTATTTAGAAAACATATCATAAGCCGAGTGAGTAGCTTTTTCCCAATAGGCGGCCACTCAGTTACCCGAACTTAAATAAAAATACGAAAACGTGCATACGGTTCAAACACATAAAAATGTACAAGTAGATAATGATCAGGAAAGGGCGCAATCCGAAAGAAATTCCCACTCCTAAAACCGAAGTGGGCAAAACCTAAATTGACAATTAGACACCTGTACTAAGAAAACATATTGTAAGCCGAGTGAGCAGCTATTTCCCAATAGGCGGCCACTCAGTTACCTAAACCTAACTAAAATATGAAAACACACATAAGGTGCAAACAGCACAAAAATTAGAAAATTCAACACAAAGACATAAAACAAAAAGAACCACAACAGAAGTGGCTGCCAGTTATTACTGGCGGGCTTAAACTAGTTTTAGATGGCCATAACCTCACCCTCAGCTTCTGCAATGGTTCACAACACATAGTTAGTTGTTTGGCTCTCGTGGTGAATCTCTAACTAGTCAGTGAATCATCAAGGACAAACAAATAAATAATGATAACCACCATGATGAATCAAAAACGAGGACTCACAGATTGAGTAAGCTGCCCGACGACGGAGATCCCTGAGCGCCGAATAACTTACTGAAAGCCCGGAGCAAAAGAGAAACACCAGTTGGACGCCGGTGGGCCAAGCAACAGACAAGACGCTCCGCCCCCAACCAAATAAAATGAATAGTTTTAAGTCGAGGCCATCATAGAGTCTGACGCCCGACCCACCGGCGTGCAATTAAAGAAGGCAGCGTAGTTATCAACCATGATTGGGTTCAGACTGTTGTATAACATTTAAGTTATACCCTATACGTCTGTAACGTGTAATGATTTTTCTGAACTGAAAAGAAAAATCATTCCTTCCTATAAGTTTCTTAAATTTGTAAACCAAGTCACCATAAAATTCAGGTTCCGAAAGGTCACCACGTAAAAGCGTCTTTAACCCAGCGTTATATTTGCAAATCAATTCATAGTGTCTGCGATAAAATTTAGAAAATGTTTTTCGAAGTGTATGATACCGATAGCCCTGCTAGAGAAGTTTGGCTGTTAAACATTTATTTCGCGCGTTGAAGTCTGCAACATGATTTCAGATTCTAACAAACCTAATAAGTTGCGCAATGTATACACAATAGGAAGCAGGGCGAATCACATTGAAATATTCTTTCACAATACTTGAGTATTCGATCGGCAATATTTTGCTTAGATTTTTATCTAACTCTGGTAAAACGATTTCTGACTAATCCTGGAATTCATATTTATGCTTGAATATTTTAAATCTTTAAATCAGAGACAGTATTGTGTTAAATTTCATCCTGTATCTTCATCTGAATGGAAAATGTCAGATGAACAGCTATGTGATTTTCAATAATTTACTTGCAAGTTTTTGCAATCAATGTAGTGTTGGAAATTTGAATATTGTCCAGAATTTTATAATGGAATCATTATATTCTATGGTTTTATGACTCAGAATCTGAAAATAACAGTGCGAAAGCAAAAAATAGTAATAATAATTTCATTGTTCAAGAAAAACACGTGTTGTTGGATTCCGACAAAATATATAGGCGTCTACATGCAATCAACATGCAATCAACAGAGATTTTTTGAGCTTTAAAAATTGAAAATTTTCAGCTGAAAATTTTTGATATTTTTCTTATTTTTGCTCAAACATAGATTGTGAGTACACGTTAGAACCGCCTCGCGGAGGCGGTTCTAACGAGCACCCACAATCTATGTTTTGGAGCAAAAACACGAAAAATAGGTATACCCCTGTAAACCCCAGTTTTACTAGTATATAAAAGTGGGGTTTGAGGGCTATACATTTCACGGGCATTTTTTCCTGATGTGACATAGGCAGTTTGGAAAATCACCGCCAGTTTGTCTCTTTAGATTCAAAGCACTGGTCAGGCATTTTCATTATGTCATCTATCAGGTACGTGTTCAGAATAGATGAATTCTATGAATGTTTTATTGTGATTATTGGGAACAAACAGGACTGTTTCAACACCAGTCAGTTAAGAAAGAAAGTATCTTTCATGCTTAAAGATGAGTCAAAGATGCATTTAAGGACTGATACTGGTTCTTCTATCTGCTAACGTTTTGGTGGCAAGCTATTCAACATTAGCAAAGGTACAGATAGTTGTAATGGATGAGCTTCTCGACGCAGGTGACGTGGGGGAAAACTGTAAGGTTAGAGGCAAAATGCAAGGGGCTATAGACCAAATCGTTTTACAACTAGAACTTTTACAATCAGCACAACCAGCAACTGGAAAGCCGTGTAAAGAGCATACAATCTCTGTAAATGGACAGAAGGTGAAAAACGAGCCGCCTCATGAGAAAACCTACAATCTGCATATGCAAAAACAAAGACGCAGATCAGCTTCGCGGTTCGCGGTAACCGCGAAGCTGATCAGCGCCTTTGTTTTCGATACACGGATTTTACAATTCCTCTTCGTCTTAAATCCGAAATTTCAAGCTTCTAGCCTGCTTCTTTGACTGTGCAGCCTGATCTGTGTCGGACCTGTTCGGAAACCAAATTGTTGGTCTTCTCACGAGACGGCTCAAACGTTTATAAAATTCATCTACCTTAGAATCCGACTCTCAAGAGCGGTGTGTGTGAGCAAAATGGAAGGTTTGACAACAAGCTAAAAGACAAGAGGGCTGTTGAACCGCTAATCTTCTTATATGATTGATATGTCCAAAATACACAACCTTTTACATTTTAGTTGCCCCAAAAAACTGTTCAAAGCAAGTTACAATTGTATATTCAAGTTAATCGGTCCTATATAAGGTACATAAAGTGAAAGAGCTGACCAGCTTTATGCAGTTGATTGGTTATAAGTCACAAAATGCAAAATTATTTTTGTTGCTTTAAGGCCATTTTATGAACTTGTCTGGAGCAATGCAAATCACATTCATTTCCGCACACGAATGGAAGTCGCCTGAGTAAATCAAATTCTCAAAAGCTTCATTGAGAACATGGACAATGTTATGATTTGTTTTCTTGGTCGATCAATAGAGCACTGAATTGATGGACAGTGCTAATCAGACCAAAGATGAAAAGCCAGAAAAAGACTCAATATAAGAGCCAGACTTATCTTTGTCAAGGGATAGCTAAAGGCGCGACTCGACATGGTACTTTGTTCTACTATGTGGAATGTATATGTACACTGAGTCACACAGTCCACTTCGAAGTTCTGGTGTGATTATAGCTAATGCCTAGCAATCTAGTACTATTCCAGAAGGAGTAATCCTAAAATATATGAGCCACCTCGTGGAAAAACCAACAATGTGGTTTCCGAACAGGTCCGACACAAACCGGCCTGTACAAGCACAGAAAAGAGCTAGAAGCTTGAAATTTCGGATTAAAGTAGAAGAGGAATTGTACTATCCGAGTAGCGAAAACAAAGGCGCTGATCAGCTTCGCGGTTACCGCGAATCTGATCTGCGTCTTTGTTTTCGCCTATGCAGATTGTTGGTTTTTCCATGAGGCGGCTCAATTATAATAGAAAGAAAATAATTTTGATTTAATCCCAGCTATATAAAAATGACATGCCTCAAGTCTTTTCGCATCAGTAAACTACCTCCATGTAAATGTCTACACTGAACAGTACTCACCATGGAATTAGCTTCGAAGTCCTCACCGAAAGGGTTCCTCGGTCCCCCGCCTCCTGGCCGATAGTGCCCCACACCACCCCAAACCAGGTCGTCATCACATGGGTGGGGTATGCGATCGCCGTTTGGAATGAGTGTTTGGTAGGCTTTGCGACATCTCACGATGCAAAGCACGGAGAATGTGAAGCAAGCAGGGAATAATCTGAAAGAGAGTAATGTTGCATAATGGAATAAAACTTAGAAAACCATATTTGAAGTACAGTTAAATAAAGCCAACACCACAGATACCGAAGCCTCCTTTTTGGATTTACATCTGTCTATTGCAAATGGATTTGTTTCTTCTAAAATTTATGATGAACGTGATGACTTTGATTTTGATATAGTAATCTTTCCGTTTTGGATGGTGACGTTCATCGCCGTGCTTCTTATGGTGTATACATTTCGCAACTTATTAGGTTTGCAGTCATGTAGCAGCAGCTACAGACTTCAACGCGCGAAATAAATGTTTAACAGCCAAACTTCTCCAGCAGGGCTATCGGTATCATAAACTTCGAAAAAACATTTTCTAAATTCTATCACAGACACTATGAGTTGATTTCCAGACATAATGTTGGGCTAAAGACGCTTTTACGTGAGGGCCTTTCGGAACCAGAATTTTATGGTGACTTGGTTTACAAATTTAAGAAACTTATAGGACGGAATGATTTTTCTTTTCAGTTCAGAAAAATCATAACACGTTACATACGTATAGGTTATAACTTGAATGTTATGCGACAGTCTGCATGCTTAGTTTCTAACCCAATCATGGTTGATAACTATGCTGCCTTCTTTTCAGACTCTATGATGACCCCGACATAAAGTTATTCATTTAAGTTGGTTGGGAACGGAGCATCTTATCTGTTGCTTGGCCCACCGGGGTTCAACTGGTGTTTTCTTTTGCTCTGGATTTCAGTAAGTTATTCGGCGCCCACGGATCTCCATCGTTGGGCAGCTTACTGAATCTGTTGATTCATCAGGAGTGTTATTATGATTTATTTGTTTGTCCTTGATGATTCATTGACTAGTAAGAGATTCTCCATGAGGAACGAACGACTTACTTAACGTAAAACCGGTTTAAGCTCCCAGTAATTTTATATTACTGATCGTTCCAAGGCGATACTTCTGTTGTGGTTCCATCTGTTTTCGAGTCGAATGTTTGTGCTGTTTGAACCTTATGTACGTTTTCATATTTTTATTTAAGTTCGGGTAACTGAGTGGCCGCCTATTGGGAAATAGCTGCTCACTCGGCTTACGATATGTTTTCTAAGTATAAGTACCTAATTGTCAATTTAGTTTTTCCCACCTTGGTTTTTTGAGTGGGAATTTCTTTCTGATTGCGCCTTTTCCTGATCATTGCCTACTTGTACCTCTTCATATGTTCCCATCAATCCAGTTGAAACTAAAATTGGGCTGGTACTTAAACGGATATAGTAAACTCAGAGAAAACGACTTTCTTGTCCAAACCAGTTGGACTACAGGTGAACTATTTCTGAGGAAGCCAAGTTCAGGGTTAAGTCTTGAACATGACGTTTGACATACAGAACCCGTTTCTTTGTAGAACAGATGTGCCGGTGAGAAAATAGAAATGATTGTTCCTGCATATGGTCACAGAAAGAATTTCTAGTTTACCACCGTGATAATGGCAATGAAGCTGAAATGCATTAGATAGTCGCTAGAAACTGATGGAATCTAATGGAATGATACTCAAATGTTCATATTATCTAACGGCATTCTCTTAGATCTTGACTTCTAGAGTTGTGACATTGCGTGACCAAGAATTTCTTCATAAGACAGATATCTGACGACTCGTGTGTTAAATCAATCAGTGGTATAATTTCGTGCTACTGGCTTTCTAGAGAAAGACCATACAAAAAACATATAGTGCTATTTTATTTTTAGAGAACTTTACCATACGATCTAGGAGTTGCCATAAGGACGATTATTGCATTTTCATTCTGTAAGATCAAAATGTTCATAGTGGGGACTGTGCAGATGGATCGTTTTGTCTGTCTCAAAGGGGGATGCACAACCACAATATACATTTGTAAACTCATTTGCAAGTAATATAAACGTTGAACTCATTAGACAACTTATTACTTATCATATTTCGCAACTGCAATCATGTTGCGGACTTCAATGCGCGAAATAAATGTTTAACAGCCAAACTTCCCCAGCAGGGCTATCGTAATCATAAACTTCGGAAAACATTTTCTAAATTTTATCGCAGACACTATGGATTGATTTCAAAATTTAATGTTGGGCTTAAAGACCATTTTACACGAGGGCCTGTCGGAACCGGATTTTTTTGGTGACTTGGTTTACAAATTTATAAAAAAAAAAACTTATAGGAAGGAATGATTTTTCTTTTCAGTTCAGAAAAATCATTACACGTTACATACGTATATAGGATATAACTTAAATGTTATGCGACAGTCTGCATGCTTAGTTTTTAACCCAATCATGGTTGATAACTATGCTGCTTTCTTCAATTGCTCGCCGGTGGGTCGGGCATCAGACTCTATGATGTCCCCCACTTAAAGCTATTCATTTCAGTTGGTTTGGACCGGAGCTTCTTGTCTGTTGCTTGGCCCACCGTGGTTCAATTGGTGTTTTTCTTTTGCTCCGGGCTTTCAGTGAGTTAATTGGCGCCCAGAGATCTCCATCGTCGGGCAGCTTACTCAGTCTGTGAGTCCTCGTTTTTGATACGGTGGTTATCATGATTTATTTGTTTGTCCTTGATGATTCATTGACTAGTTAGAGATTCACCATGAGGACCAAACAACTAACTAAATGTTCTGAACCACTACAGAAACTGAGGGTGAGGTTATGGCCATGTAAAATCGATTTAAGCCCGCCAGTAATTTTATATTACTGATCGTTCCAATGCGATACTTCTGTGGTGGTTTTTATTGTTTAATGTCTTGGTGTTCAAACTGTTTGTGCTGTTTGAGTCTTATGTGTGTTTTCATATTTTTAGTTAAGTTTAGGTAACTGAGTGGCCACCTATTGTGAATATAGCTGCTCATTCGGCTTCATGGTATAGACTATAATAGTGTTTGATTGTTCATTTAGTTTTTTCCCACCTCGGTTTTTGGAGAGGGATTCTCTTTCTGATTGCGCCTTTTCCTGATCGGTGCCTACTTGTACCTTTCTGTAGGTTTTAGAAACAATTTAAGCAGAAATAGATATTTTCTGTCAATGTGACTTCAGAAAATGTGGCCATGAAATAAATGTTAGTTGCCTAATTTTCTGACAAACTATTGATCGAGACGAAATAATGTTTTGTTACAACAATCAAGAATGGGTTATTGCACAATAAAATAAGGATAAAATGTCATAAAATGCTACAGACACCGAGGTGCAATAAGGTCCCAACAGGCAATATTTGTACCGCATATAATTTCAGTGATTTAACAATAGACATTAGTTAAGCCAGAAGCTTTTCAGCTAGTCTCAAATTCAAACCTTACATACTGAGTTCCAATAAGTGTGGCGAACATTTGAAATTTGAAAGGAGGTGTGCACTTTGATCACACATATAGCCCTATGTCCCGTTTTTGCAGCGGTGCAGTCTTGTCTTTAACATTGATGTACAACATTGCGACTGTACTATATAAGACACTATAGCTATTGTCTGATTAGTGATTTATATTTTCGTTTCATTCACGGTAATGGGGTAATGTCTTTCGATCTCAGTAATTCTATTTACGCTTGCATAAGATCCACATTAACCCATATTTGACGAATGGATTATCCCATCATTATCATTGGATGAGTCCACTTTCATTTTTAGGAGTGTTAGAAGTGATTTTTAATTGTTATCTCATTTTTTCGATAAGATTACTTGTAGCAAACAGAATAGCCCCGATGGGACGCCCCGTCACATCTGGGGCTATTCTGTTTGCCTAAGTCCTATAAAAAGGGCGCTAGGCTTAAATGAGTTAATAACATGGTTCCAGTGACAAACCTTTTAGATAAATTAAAAATAGTATCATTGCGGATCGAAGCAAATGCTGTGAACAATTGTCCAACGAAAAGAGAACATAGAAAAGGTAAATCATTCCCTAATCGTGTCTGAGTGTGTCAGGAGTATGCATTGCGCATAAACGCTTCATTTACACGTCTCATCCCAATAGGTCATGGGATACTTGGTCATAAACATAACCCATATTTGACGAATGGATTTTCCCATCATTATCATTAGGGTGAGTCCGCTTTCATTTGTAGGGGTGTCATGAGTGATTTTTAAATTTTATTCATTTTTTCGATAAAAATTCTCTAAGCAAACAGAATAGCCCCAGATGGGACGCCTTATATTTTCCTTTTGGTCCTTTAAGATCAGCTAGGGTATTCTGAGAAATTGGAAATTCACTTTTCGGTTTGGATTCATTTTCTAACCAACGTTTTATATATTTGGCTCTGTTTGGATAATACTATTCTTTGTATCCGACTATCCTGTTGAACGTTGCAAAATTAAAGCATTTCTCTTTGGCTCCATTCTGCCAAACCTAAAGGGTCATTAAAGAGGCTTAAGTAGCCGAAACCGCGGAATGGCCCATCTCTTTTCTCATTAATATGCTCACAGTTCTTAAAGGATCTCAGTTTTATTTGTATTATCCAAAACGTAATATCAAGACTGAATATTGTTAATAATTATTTAAACTGCAGGGGTTTTCTTATGGACAAACGTGTTTTTCAGGCACGACGTCGACGTATAAAAAGGCGGTCATGGCATATTCTACACAAAGGCTATACATGACCCTTCGCATGAGAAAACCAACGATTAGCATATGCGAAAACAAAGACGCAGATCAGCTGTGCAGTAACTGCACAGCTGATCAGCGCCTTTGTTTTCGCCACACGGATAGTACTATTCATCTTCTACTTGTATCCAAAGTTGCAAGCTTCTAGCTTTATGCTGTGACTGTACAGCCCGGTTTGTGGCGGACCTGGTCGGAACCCAAATTGTTGGTTTTCTCACGCAAAGGCTCAAATAAGAAAGTTTGACAGATACCGCGATGCCCAACCATTGCATTTGAAAAGAAATCTACAGCACAGACCATTACATAATCATATAAATTCCAATAAAAGCCAACATCAGCCAGTAGACAGTTCCCTAGAGCATCGTTTTTCTTAATTTACTCCGACGCATTGTTGTTATCTTAACAGTTCTGGCTAAATATACAGGAAAGAGCATCATCTTCTTTTTTATTGTAATGTCTGATCAGATTGACTTTATTCCTACAAAATCAGAAAAACTGCGTGAGCAGCAATTTGTTGAAATGACAGATCCTTGACATATAGTGTAAACACTGAGTTGCTGTCTTAAACCAGAGGACCAATGGTCCTGAAATTGCTCACCTGAGATTTGGTTTTTCATAAATGACCTTTGGCAAAGGTCATGTTGGTCAAGGTAAAAAGAAAACATGACCTTGAATACTCACATAATTTAAGATTAACATTGAAAACTGTCTGTATCTACCCATTTTCAGGTCACAGGCTACAAAACCTTCTGGAAAATCCAATGTTTTCACTTTTTGCCCATTGGAAAGCCTACAGTAACAATATTTGACCATGCTGTTTAATAGGTCAAGGCCAACCCAAGGTAATGATTTGGGCCAAGATCTGATAAAAGGGGTCTTATGGCGGAAAAGTCAAAATTAAGATATTAATTACAGATGGAAGACCAAGTTTCTCTGAGTATTTTTTTGAAATTTTGAAGAGATTATCTTTACAAATAGCAAAGATATGAACGTTGAAAGGTGTGCAGTTGATGCAATCTAAACATGACGTCATAAACCTGTTGATGACGTTTAGACGTTGATGACGTTAACGTCTTTAAATCACTGTAATTAAAAGATGGTAAGACTAAAATTTTCAAATTCTATGTGTGTCTTGAAGTTTAACAGCTATACTACTGCACATACTATGCAATAGGCACGAATTCAGAAACCGTGTGATAAAACATGCAATACGTAGGTTGTCCGGAAAGTTTTGAGACTGTGTCTATAACTCGGTAACTGCTGTAAGGAATCTATTGAAATTTTACCCAGGAACATTGAAATATATCATGAGGTATTGCTGAGAATTTCAGAACAATAGCTCATCTGGAACCTATCCATTCATCATTTTCATACTGGCATGTCACTACTCTCGGAGCAGTTTGACGCCAACAACGTCACGTCCCTTACAATTTTCAAGATTTTTCTTTCCGATCTGACGCCTTTTAGAGTGCCTTCAAGTATATTCGGCACTAATATTTGATTATAATTATGTTATATTTGATTATTCTGAGAACAACAGTGTATTCTATTTTAAAGAGCATGCGCAAGATCTCATGTAGGTAGCTCCCAATTACTTTGCACCGATTTTAAGTTTGTTACTTTTCCAGTAAAACATTAAACTGTCTGTTGCCCTTCCCCAAATTATCTGCATCTTTTCTAAAATCTTGCCCGTAGCAAACAAATAATGACAAAACATATGCTTATTTTGATTTAGCCAACAACAACAAATTTTGAGTATGTTGGGGACTAATTTCGGCATGCATACAGTGTTTGGTAGTAAGGCGCTGCTCCGTGCATTGCTTTAACGTCGCGTTTTTATCCATCATTTCGAATTGACATGAACAATTCCGTAAGCTATAGCAACAATGTTATCGATCGGAACACCTTGAAATTTCTCGAACTATTTTAAAAGATGATGTAGTGACATCATGCAATTTGCTTCTGCTTTGAAGAGCCAGATTTTCTATTTGTGCTCATTTGTTTTGTTGTCTCCAGTATTTTGAAAACGTCAAATTCAAAGTGCTCCAAGAAGCACTACATTGGTTGCCTTGGAGACGAATATCTCCAACAATATTCATTTTTTTCGACTCTATTTTTTCTACAGTTCCACACAAAACATTTATCTGTTCATCGGTATGTATTTTATTGTAAAGCATACAAATGTCTTTGAGATACAGACACAGTCTCAAAACTTTCCGGACAACCCTCGTACAAAGGGCGTACCTGGTTTTTAAAATTAGGGTAGTCCTTATGGCGCAATGGTTGCCATAGCGACATACATGATACAAATAACGTTTGACCATAAGAAAAGTATGTGTCTTGGATTGTGTTATAATATTAAAGCTGTATGAAATAAATATCAGAACATGCCAAATATTTCAAAATTAGATGGTTTTAAAATTTTAATAGCATAAAATGTACTTGAATGCCCGAAGACACCTTTTACCAGATCCGCGCTCATTTATATAATATATAATAAGCCACAGTCACTGATGTTACATGCCAAGTTTCATTGAAATATGTCCACCGGTTCTAGAGAAGAAGAGAAGTTTAAGGTTTTTACCCTATATGGGCATGGCGGCCATCTTGGTCATGTGACCTGGACGTTTTATATAAATTTTGGTTCTCCCTTCCTAAGGATACTTCATATAAAATTTGGCTTTGATTGGTCATGCGATTTCTGAGAAAATTAAGTTTTACATTTAATATGTAAATGACCTTTGGCCAAGGTCAAGAAACGACCTTGACCTTGAATACCCACATAACTTCATTAGCTCAATCAATATTTTGTCTAAATCTACCAACTTTCAGGTCACAGGCTACAAACTTTCTGAAAAATCCAATGTTTTTACTTTTAACCATTCAAAAGCCAATGTGACCAAAATTGACCTTGCCGTTAAATAGGTCGAGTTCATCCCAAGGTCATGATTTATACAAAGTATAATGGGCCAGAGTCACTGATGCTACATACCAAGTTTAGTTGAAATCGGTCCACTTGTTCTGGAGAAGAGTTTTTACGGTTTTTACCATATAAGGGCATGGCGGCCATCTTGGTGATGTGACCTGGACCATTTCTACAAACTTTGGTACCACCTTCCTAAGGATGCTTCATGTGAAATTTGGTTTTTATTGGCCAGCGGTTTCATGAACATTGTGGACGACAACTACAACAGACAGACTCCGACAGACGACGGATACTATAAGCTCACCTTGTGAGCCTAACGGCTCAGGTGAGCTAAAAATGTAAATGTAGGCAATTATCAGGCAATGACGCAATCAGAAAGAAATTCCTACTCCAAAACCCAAGGTGAGGAAAAACTTTATTTGACAATAAGGTACTTTTACTAAGGGAACACAACGTAAGAAGGTAAAAGTAGACAATGATCAGGAAATGGCGCAATCAGAAAGAAATTCCAACTCCGAAACCAGAGATGGGAAGAAACTAAATTAAAATCAGGTACTTATACTAAGAAAACACATCATTGACCGAGTGAGCAATATGAAAACATGCATATGGTGCAAAAAGCACAAATATTCAACACCAAAACACAAAACAATAACCAGAGGCCTATCGGCCACGTAGCTCACCTGAGTAATGCAGAAACGCTGCGTTTGTAGATATTTGCAAAATTCAACATAAAAAATGTCAAAGGTGTCCTAAATATTTTTTCATAAATTCACCCTTACGTTGCTATAGCAACCAAAATAATTATGCAATTATGACAAAAATTGCCAAAATTGTGGAGGACCAGTCAACAAACATTTACATAAAAACAAAGCTCAAATATTTCAAGCGAAATGGCAGAAATTGCAATTTTCCGCTTTTCGTCTTATAAGTCAATGGAAACTTTAAGTTGCCATAGCAACTAAAGTAGTGGGACAAGGACAATAAAAACACAAACTTTGTAGAGGCTTATATCATAAGCATGTATGCAAAGTTTCAGCTTCATCCGCCTTACAGTTTCTGGGAAGAAAATTTTTGAATATTTTTCGAAAATTTACCCTTTACGTTGCTATAGCAACCAAACGAATAAAGCGATTTTGACAAAAGTTGCCTAAAACGGGACGGACTACTCAATAAACATTTATGTAAAAACAAAATTTCAATATCCTCAATGAAACGGCAGAAATTGCAAATTTCCACTTTTTGCCTTATAAGTCAATGGAAACTTCAAGTTACCATAGCAACCAAAGTAGTTGGACAAAGACAATAAAAAACACAAACTTTGTACAGGCTAATATCATAAGCATGTATGCTAAATTTCAGCTTCATCACCCGTACGGCTTCTGAGAAGAAGATTTTTGAATATTTTTTTCGAAAATTTACCCTTTATGTTGCTATAGCAACCAAACGAATAAAGTGATTTTAACAAAAATTACCTTAAACGTGGAGGATTACTCAATGAACATTTATGCAAAAACAAAATTCAAATATCCCCAGCCTGACAACAGGAACATGCCAATTTCCACTTTTCTCCATGCAAGTCAATGGAAACTTCAAGTTGCCATAGCAACCAGAGTTCTTATCCGATCGAAATAAAAACACAAATATTCGTTCCCCCCACCTGTAGATGCTTTATGTGAAATATGAAAAGATTCGGCCTGGCAGCTTCAGAGGAGAAGTCGTTTGAAAATGTTGACGCCGACGGACGACGGACGACGACGACGGACGGACGCCGGATGCCTCCCTATACTATAAGCTCCTCTTTGAGCCTACGGCTCAGGTGAGCTAAAAACCACAACAGAAGTATCGCCTAGGAACGATCAGTAATATACAATAACTGACGGGCTTTAATGTAATTTACATAACCTCACCCTTAGCTTTTGCAGTGGTTCACAACATTTAGTAAGTTGTTCGGTCCTCGTGGTGAAACTAACTAGTCAATGAATCATCACAAAGCTGTTTACCATTGTATTTCAAAGAGTCGGCATTTCTGTTGAGCACTTGTTTCTCTTTCATCGCAGTGCCTACGTACGTTTGTTTATTTTTCTATTCTGTGGTGCTTTATTGACGAACTGGGAGGCTTTTATTACACCCTTACAAATTCTTATTATTAATCATAGAAGAATTCTTTACTTATAATGCTGCGCATCTGCTGTGATTGGAGCCGCGTCATGAGAAAACCAACAGTGTGGTTTCTGAACAGGTCCGACATAAACAGAGCTGTGCAGTCACAGAAGATGGCTAGAAGATTGGAATTCTGGATTTATAAAGAAGAGGAAATGTACTATCCGTGTAGTGAAAACAAAGGCGCTAATCAGCTTCGCAGTGACTGCGAAGCTGATCTGCGCCTTTGTTTTCGCATATGCAAAATGTTGGTTTTCTCATGACGCGGCTCATTTATCTTTTATATTTGCACTAATTTTATTCTGCCTGTCTCTCCGTTGTTCTGTTCATTGTTTTTTTGTTTTTGCTAGCTTGAGAAAAAAAAATAAAATAAAAAAAATAAAATAAAATAAAAAAAATAAATAAATATATAAATAAATTTAAAAAAATAATAATAAATAAATAAAAATAATAATAATGAAAAAAAAAAAAAAAAAAAAAAAAAAAAAAAAAAAAAACTTAATTGTGATATTGTCCTTTTCATTTAAGTTTTTCCCAAGCCTCGGTTTGTGGAATGGGAATTTCTTTATGATTACGCCATTTCCTGATCATTGCCTACTTGTACCTTTTTTGAACCCTGGTTTTCTGACATATATATAAGATGACAAATGGACCAAATGCACTAACCTCATCGTGAAAAAACAATTCTTATCCAATAAATTTCACTCTATCTGTTCAGTTGAATATTGACAAACTTTTCCCCATGGGCACTTAAGGTAATACCATTTCTGTCTCTTAATCTCAGCACTATTTCACTCTTTCGAAATTCCGCTATTCTCTGAACTGCTAAGATTCTGGCATATTGGAAAAAATTCTGAATGAGCTAGGATAAATGTTTTTGATAAGGTATAGAAAATGAGCAGTTAAGGGTGCAGCACACAGATTTTACCCACTTGTCCTGGGCAAAAAAGTCAATATAGAGGGGTATGGCTACATTTTGGTATGTAAATGTGTGTAAAAATATTTTGAAGCAGTATTTGACTTTTATTTCACTCAAGCAGTTGTTGTTTATGATTTAAATTGATTTTTGTCAGGTCACATGACCTTCTGTATTTTTTATTAGTGCAGAACTTACTTGCTGGATTTTACCCTCAACCCCGGAAATCAGCTGTTCAAAAATGGCTCATTTTTTGAAGTGGAATTTACTATGATAAGTCAACGGCTGGCAGGTATTCAAATGTGTATAGAAATTAAGCATTAGGGTGTATCTACACATGGGTATGCAGTTTATGGCCATTGCATGTGCAAGTGGCATGTCACACTTCAAGGAAAATGTGTCTTTTGGTGCAAAAATTGCCCTTTTAGTAAGGGGGGTGGGGTAATGTTTACATTTGCACAGAGATGGTTCCAGTAAGCAGAAACTGTTTCTGTTACTTTGAGATTAATTGCTGGTCTATTTGTAATTGACTGTGAGTATATATGAAGGGCTATTAATGTTTTGTCTTGTTGCAAGGGGTAATTTATTGAGTAGCCGTCATAAAAACTTTGACCGGCCATTGGAAACCGTGTAGTGCCCCCTAAGCTATGCTGTATTTTATTGCGGATAAAAAAGCTGAGGTCAACACTCATCTATAAAGAAAAATCTTAAAATTTACCGTATTGGTTCTAATTAGCACACATGTTCCAATAAGCGCACACCACGGTCGTTTCCAACAAAAATGTGCACACTGCTCAACTAGCGTACGCGCATCAGTATATCGTATCAATGGTACACATAAATATCGTATTATCTACATTAAACTCAAATGATCGAACACCATTTTGAAAAGATTGAAACGAACAGATTACATAATCAGTGTTATTTTAGACAAGCTCATTTCAACAATTTATGTGCTGTTTTTGTTCGTAGTGTGTGCTCATTAGAACGATGTTTTGTTACATTAACGTTAACGTATTTTGAAAATCTAGGCGCACCGTGTGCTAGTTAGTGACAAATACTATATATCATTTGGTTAGTCCACTCCTTTGTCTCGATTTTTAGTAGTCAAGCTTTCAAGAAAGTACAAATTTTAAGATGTTACAAAAATGGATAAAAAAAACAACAACTTTTTTTCTATTTTGCGTACAGGGTCTCATGACTAGGTTAAGACAGGGAAGTTAAGTGGTCACCTTTTGGGAAATATCTGCTCTAAAGTTTACCATATGTTTTCATTTATTATATTTTATCTATCTTCTTCCTTGGTAATTCTTCATTTTAGTGTTTATGTCATACGTTTGGTTCTGACTGTACCAACACTGGATCATTGTTCATGTTTTAATTAATTCATTAAGGCGACCGTACATACATGCAACGATTTGAAAACGCAGTGCATATTGGATTGCATAAATTCACCTGTAAGTTGTAAATCAGAGTTATGCTTTTCGTCAGTATTTTATCTGATCATGTTAGTTTATGCCAGATATGTTCTTTGTGAATTCTGGCAAGAAAACTACAAAGCACTTTCTATATTGATAACTCATTTGCAATGTTTTAACATCGATGATATGTTCCTTCAACGTGTTATACACGCACTTGACAGACAAGTTATATGCGTTGGTTTTCCTTTTTGTTCCAAAATTATGTGTTTTTACTGTGATTAAGACAAATGTTTGAGGCGATAATTCTGACACAAATGTTGATAATTTGCTTCTTTATCATCGCAAGAAAATGTAAGTATAATATCCATAATATAGCGTTATAGAGCTCTGTGTTCTATATTCAGTTTAAAACTCTGGAATAGTTTTGTCACTTTTGTATTCGGCCCTTTGTTGACATATCTGAACTCTTGGTTTCGTGAAAATTGTTTTCTTTACTTTAGAATACAGGGAAAACGACGAATATTTATGCACGCCAATATGCACTGAAATTTAAAATCCTTGCATGTATGTACTGTCGCCTTAATGAATTAATAATTAAAACATGAGCCATGATCCAGTGTTAGTACAGTCAGAACTAAACGTATGCCATAAACACTAAAATGAAGAATTACCAAGAAAGAAGATAGATAAAATATGTTAAATGAAAACATTAGAGTAGCTATTTCCCAAAAGGTGACCACTTAACTTCCCTGTCTTAACCTAGTCATAAGACAATGTACGCAAAATAGAAAAGCAAATAGTGTCAGAAACTGGCATTCAAATGTTTTTCTCAGATCCTCAAAATGATACATGTAATTCATCAACGAGTTATAAAACGAGTCACAACAGAACTGTCGACTTGGAACGGTCTTTAATTAAGGTATGGGGGTTACTTGCCGCTCTACGATAGTGCACTTAAAAATCCGAATAAGGGCCATATTCTCTTTAAAGCCAATATAAAAGTAGCTAGTTCAACAGATATGTTTGAGTAGAACCTGGCCAAGGACTTTTTTTCGCGCATCAAGACTTAATATGTGTATTGAATATTTATAGAATCCATGGAAACTAATGGGATTTTACAAAATGAGGCACAAATGTCCACAAAACCTAATGACATCCTCTTAGATCTTTTCTCCATGCAAGTCAATGGAAACTTCAAGTTGCCAAAGCAACCAGAGTTCTTATCCGATCGAAATTAAAACACAAACATTCGTTCCCCCCACCTGTAGATGCTTTATGTGAAATATGAAAAGATTCGGCCTGGCAGCTTCAGAGGAGAAGTCGTTTGAAAATGTTGACGCCGACGGACGACGGACGACGACGACGGACGGACGCCGGATGCCTCCCTATACTATAAGCTCATCTTTGAGCCTACGGCTCAGGTGAGCTAAAAACCACAACAGAAGTATCGCCTAGGAACGATCAGTAATATACATTAACTGACGGGCTTAAATGTAATTTACATGACCATAACCTCACCCTTAGCTTTTGCAGTGGTTCACAACATTTAGTTAGTTGTTCGGTCCTCGTGGTGAAACTAACTAGTCAATGAATCATCACAAAGCTGTTTACCACTGTATTTCAAAGAGTCGACATTTCTGTTGAGCACTTGTTTCTCTTTCATCGCAGTGCCTACGTACGTTTGTTTATTTTTCTATTCTGTGGTGCTTTATTGACGAACTGGGAGGCTTTTATTACACCCTTACATATTCTTATTATTAATCATAGAAGAATTCTTTACTGATAATGCTGCGCATCTGCTGTGATTGGAACCGCGTCATGAGAAAACCAACAGTGTGGTTTCTGAACAGGTCTGACATAAACAGAGCTGTGCAGTCACAGAAGATGGCTAGAAGATTGGAATTCTGGATTTATAAAGAAGAGGAAATGTACTATCCGTGTAGTGAAAACAAAGGCGCTAATCAGCTTCGCAGTGACTGCGAAGCTGATCTGAGCCTTTGTTTTCGCATATGCAAAATGTTGGTTTTCTCATGACGCGGCTCATTTATCTTTTATATTTGCACTAATTTTATTCTGCCTGTCTCTCCGTTGTTCTTTTATATGCGTTGGTTTTCCTTTTTGTTCCATTGTTTTTTTGTTTTTGCTAGCTTGAGAAAAAAATAAAAAATAATAAAAAAAAAAAAAATAAAATAAAAAATAATAATAAATAAATAAAAATAATAATAATGAAAAAAAAAACTAAATTGTGATATTGTCCTTTTCATTTAAGTTTTTCCCATGCCTCGGTTTGTGGAATGGGAATTTCTTTCTGATTACGCCATTTCCTGATCATTGCCTACTTGTACCTTTTTTGAACCCTGGTTTTCTGACATATATATAAGATGACAAATGGACCAAATGCACTAACCTCATCGTGAAAAAACAATTCTTATCCAATAAATTTCACTCTTTCTGTTCAGTTGAATATTGACAAACTTTTCCCCATGGGCACTTTAGGTAATACCATTTCTGTCTCTTTATCTCAGCACTATTTCACTCTTTCGAAATTCCGCTATTCTCTGAACTGCTAAGATTCTGGCATATTGGAAAAAAAATCTGAATGAGCTAGGATAAATGTTTTTGATAAGGTATAGAAAATGAGCAGTTAAGGGTGCAGCACACAGATTTTACCCACTTGTCCTGGGCAAAAAAGTCAATATAGAGGGGTATGGCTACATTTTGGTATGTAAATGTGTGTAAAAATATTTTGAAGCAGTATTTGACTTTTATTTCACTCAAGCAGTTGTTGTTTATGATTTAAATTGATTTTTGTCAGGTCACATGACCTTCTGTATTTTTTATTAGTGCAGAACTTACTTGCTGGATTTTACCCTCAACCCCGGAAATCAGCTGTTCAAAAATGGCTCATTTTTTGAAGTGGAATTTACTATGATAAGTCAACGGCTGGCAGGTATTCAAATGTGTATAGAAATTAAGCATTAGGGTGTATCTACACATGGGTATGCAGTTTATGGCCATTGCATGTGCAAGTGGCATGTCACACTTCAAGGAAAATGTGTCTTTTGGTGCAAAAATTGCCCTTTTAGTAAGGGGGGTGGGGTAATGTTTACATTTGCACAGAGATGGTTCCAGTAAGCAGAAACTGTTTCTGTTACTTTGAGATTAATTGCTGGTCTATTTGTAATTGACTGTGAGTATATATGAAGGGCTATTAATGTTTTGTCTTGTTGCAAGGGGTAATTTATTGAGTAGCCGTCATAAAAACTTTGACCGGCCATTGGAAACCGTGTAGTGCCCCCTAAGCTATGCTGTATTTTATTGCGGATAAAAAAGCTGAGGTCAACACTCATCTATAAAGAAAAATCTTAAAATTTACCGTATTGGTTCTAATTAGCACACATGTTCCAATAAGCGCACACCACGGTCGTTTCCAACAAAAATGTGCACACTGCTCAACTAGCGTACGCGCATCAGTATATCGTATCAATGGTACACATAAATATCGTATTATCTACATTAAACTCAAATGATCGAACACCATTTTGAAAAGATTGAAACGAACAGATTACATAATCAGTGTTATTTTAGACAAGCTCATTTCAACAATTTATGTGCTGTTTTTGTTCGTAGTGTGTGCTCATTAGAACGATGTTTTGTTACATTAACGTTAACGTATTTTGAAAATCTAGGCGCACCGTGTGCTAGTTAGTGACAAATACTATATATCATTTGGTTAGTCCACTCCTTTGTCTCGATTTTTAGTAGTCAAGCTTTCAAGAAAGTACAAATTTTAAGATGTTACAAAAATGGATAAAAAAAAAAAACAACTTTTTTTCTATTTTGCGTACAGGGTCTCATGACTAGGTTAAGACAGGGAAGTTAAGTGGTCACCTTTTGGGAAATATCTGCTCTAAAGTTTACCATATGTTTTCATTTATTATATTTTATCTATCTTCTTCCTTGGTAATTCTTCATTTTAGTGTTTATGTCATACGTTTGGTTCTGACTGTACCAACACTGGATCATTGTTCATGTTTTAATTAATTCATTAAGGCGACCGTACATACATGCAACGATTTGAAAACGCAGTGCATATTGGATTGCATAAATTCACCTGTAAGTTGTAAATCAGAGTTATGCTTTTCGTCAGTATTTTATCTGATCATGTTAGTTTATGCCAGATATGTTCTTTGTGAATTCTGGCAAGAAAACTACAAAGCACTTTCTATATTGATAACTCATTTGCAATGTTTTAACATCGATGATATGTTCCTTCAACGTGTTATACACGCACTTGACAGACAAGTTATATGCGTTGGTTTTCCTTTTTGTTCCAAAATTATGTGTTTTTACTGTGATTAAGACAAATGTTTGAGGCGATAATTCTGACACAAATGTTGATAATTTGCTTCTTTATCATCGCAAGAAAATGTAAGTATAATATCCATAATATAGCGTTATAGAGCTCTGTGTTCTATATTCAGTTTAAAACTCTGGAATAGTTTTGTCACTTTTGTATTCGGCCCTTTGTTGACATATCTGAACTCTTGGTTTCGTGAAAATTGTTTTCTTTACTTTAGAATACAGGGAAAACGACGAATATTTATGCACGCCAATATGCACTGAAATTTAAAATCCTTGCATGTATGTACTGTCGCCTTAATGAATTAATAATTAAAACATGAGCCATGATCCAGTGTTAGTACAGTCAGAACTAAACGTATGCCATAAACACTAAAATGAAGAATTACCAAGAAAGAAGATAGATAAAATATGTTAAATGAAAACATTAGAGTAGCTATTTCCCAAAAGGTGACCACTTAACTTCCCTGTCTTAACCTAGTCATAAGACAATGTACGCAAAATAGAAAAGCAAATAGTGTCAGAAACTGGCATTCAAATGTTTTTCTCAGATCCTCAAAATGATACATGTAATTCATCAACGAGTTATAAAACGAGTCACAACAGAACTGTCGACTTGGAACGGTCTTTAATTAAGGTATGGGGGTTACTTGCCGCTCTACGATAGTGCACTTAAAAATCCGAATAAGGGCCATATTCTCTTTAAAGCCAATATAAAAGTAGCTAGTTCAACAGATATGTTTGAGTAGAACCTGGCCAAGGACTTTTTTTCGCGCATCAAGACTTAATATGTGTATTGAATATTTATAGAATCCATGGAAACTAATGGGATTTTACAAAATGAGGCACAAATGTCCACAAAACCTAATGACATCCTCTTAGATCTTTTCTCCATGCAAGTCAATGGAAACTTCAAGTTGCCAAAGCAACCAGAGTTCTTATCCGATCGAAATTAAAACACAAACATTCGTTCCCCCCACCTGTAGATGCTTTATGTGAAATATGAAAAGATTCGGCCTGGCAGCTTCAGAGGAGAAGTCGTTTGAAAATGTTGACGCCGACGGACGACGGACGACGACGACGGACGGACGCCGGATGCCTCCCTATACTATAAGCTCATCTTTGAGCCTACGGCTCAGGTGAGCTAAAAACCACAACAGAAGTATCGCCTAGGAACGATCAGTAATATACATTAACTGACGGGCTTAAATGTAATTTACATGACCATAACCTCACCCTTAGCTTTTGCAGTGGTTCACAACATTTAGTTAGTTGTTCGGTCCTCGTGGTGAAACTAACTAGTCAATGAATCATCACAAAGCTGTTTACCACTGTATTTCAAAGAGTCGACATTTCTGTTGAGCACTTGTTTCTCTTTCATCGCAGTGCCTACGTACGTTTGTTTATTTTTCTATTCTGTGGTGCTTTATTGACGAACTGGGAGGCTTTTATTACACCCTTACATATTCTTATTATTAATCATAGAAGAATTCTTTACTGATAATGCTGCGCATCTGCTGTGATTGGAACCGCGTCATGAGAAAACCAACAGTGTGGTTTCTGAACAGGTCTGACATAAACAGAGCTGTGCAGTCACAGAAGATGGCTAGAAGATTGGAATTCTGGATTTATAAAGAAGAGGAAATGTACTATCCGTGTAGTGAAAACAAAGGCGCTAATCAGCTTCGCAGTGACTGCGAAGCTGATCTGAGCCTTTGTTTTCGCATATGCAAAATGTTGGTTTTCTCATGACGCGGCTCATTTATCTTTTATATTTGCACTAATTTTATTCTGCCTGTCTCTCCGTTGTTCTTTTATATGCGTTGGTTTTCCTTTTTGTTCCATTGTTTTTTTGTTTTTGCTAGCTTGAGAAAAAAATAAAAAATAATAAAAAAAAAAAAATAAAATAAAAAAATAATAATAAATAAATAAAAATAATAATAATGAAAAAAAAAAAACTAAATTGTGATATTGTCCTTTTCATTTAAGTTTTTCCCATGCCTCGGTTTGTGGAATGGGAATTTCTTTCTGATTACGCCATTTCCTGATCATTGCCTACTTGTACCTTTTTTGAACCCTGGTTTTCTGACATATATATAAGATGACAAATGAACCAAATGCACTAACCTCATCGTGAAAAAACAATTCTTATCCAATAAATTTCACTCTTTCTGTTCAGTTGAATATTGACAAACTTTTCCCCATGGGCACTTTAGGTAATACCATTTCTGTCTCTTTATCTCAGCACTATTTCACTCTTTCGAAATTCCGCTATTCTCTGAACTGCTAAGATTCTGGCATATTGGAAAAAAAATCTGAATGAGCTAGGATAAATGTTTTTGATAAGGTATAGAAAATGAGCAGTTAAGGGTGCAGCACACAGATTTTACCCACTTGTCCTGGGCAAAAAAGTCAATATAGAGGGGTATGGCTACATTTTGGTATGTAAATGTGTGTAAAAATATTTTGAAGCAGTATTTGACTTTTATTTCACTCAAGCAGTTGTTGTTTATGATTTAAATTGATTTTTGTCAGGTCACATGACCTTCTGTATTTTTTATTAGTGCAGAACTTACTTGCTGGATTTTACCCTCAACCCCGGAAATCAGCTGTTCAAAAATGGCTCATTTTTTGAAGTGGAATTTACTATGATAAGTCAACGGCTGGCAGGTATTCAAATGTGTATAGAAATTAAGCATTAGGGTGTATCTACACATGGGTATGCAGTTTATGGCCATTGCATGTGCAAGTGGCATGTCACACTTCAAGGAAAATGTGTCTTTTGGTGCAAAAATTGCCCTTTTAGTAAGGGGGGTGGGGTAATGTTTACATTTGCACAGAGATGGTTCCAGTAAGCAGAAACTGTTTCTGTTACTTTGAGATTAATTGCTGGTCTATTTGTAATTGACTGTGAGTATATATGAAGGGCTATTAATGTTTTGTCTTGTTGCAAGGGGTAATGTATTGAGTAGCCGTCATAAAAACTTTGACCGGCCATTGGAAACCGTGTAGTGCCCCCTAAGCTATGCTGTATTTTATTGCGGATAAAAAAGCTGAGGTCAACACTCATCTATAAAGAAAAATCTTAAAATTTACCGTATTGGTTCTAATTAGCACACATGTTCCAATAAGCGCACACCACGGTCGTTTCCAACAAAAATGTGCACACTGCTCAACTAGCGTACGCGCATCAGTATATCGTATCAATGGTACACATAAATATCGTATTATCTACATTAAACTCAAATGATCGAACACCATTTTGAAAAGATTGAAACGAACAGATTACATAATCAGTGTTATTTTAGACAAGCTCATTTCAACAATTTATGTGCTGTTTTTGTTCGTAGTGTGTGCTCATTAGAACGATGTTTTGTTACATTAACGTTAACGTATTTTGAAAATCTAGGCGCACCGTGTGCTAGTTAGTGACAAATACTATATATCATTTGGTTAGTCCACTCCTTTGTCTCGATTTTTAGTAGTCAAGCTTTCAAGAAAGTACAAATTTTAAGATGTTACAAAAATGGATAAAAAAAAAAACAACTTTTTTTCTATTTTGCGTACAGGGTCTCATGACTAGGTTAAGACAGGGAAGTTAAGTGGTCACCTTTTGGGAAATATCTGCTCTAAAGTTTACCATATGTTTTCATTTATTATATTTTATCTATCTTCTTCCTTGGTAATTCTTCATTTTAGTGTTTATGTCATACGTTTGGTTCTGACTGTACCAACACTGGATCATTGTTCATGTTTTAATTAATTCATTAAGGCGACCGTACATACATGCAACGATTTGAAAACGCAGTGCATATTGGATTGCATAAATTCACCTGTAAGTTGTAAATCAGAGTTATGCTTTTCGTCAGTATTTTATCTGATCATGTTAGTTTATGCCAGATATGTTCTTTGTGAATTCTGGCAAGAAAACTACAAAGCACTTTCTATATTGATAACTCATTTGCAATGTTTTAACATCGATGATATGTTCCTTCAACGTGTTATACACGCACTTGACAGACAAGTTATATGCGTTGGTTTTCCTTTTTGTTCCAAAATTATGTGTTTTTACTGTGATTAAGACAAATGTTTGAGGCGATAATTCTGACACAAATGTTGATAATTTGCTTCTTTATCATCGCAAGAAAATGTAAGTATAATATCCATAATATAGCGTTATAGAGCTCTGTGTTCTATATTCAGTTTAAAACTCTGGAATAGTTTTGTCACTTTTGTATTCGGCCCTTTGTTGACATATCTGAACTCTTGGTTTCGTGAAAATTGTTTTCTTTACTTTAGAATACAGGGAAAACGACGAATATTTATGCACGCCAATATGCACTGAAATTTAAAATCCTTGCATGTATGTACTGTCGCCTTAATGAATTAATAATTAAAACATGAGCCATGATCCAGTGTTAGTACAGTCAGAACTAAACGTATGCCATAAACACTAAAATGAAGAATTACCAAGAAAGAAGATAGATAAAATATGTTAAATGAAAACATTAGAGTAGCTATTTCCCAAAAGGTGACCACTTAACTTCCCTGTCTTAACCTAGTCATAAGACAATGTACGCAAAATAGAAAAGCAAATAGTGTCAGAAACTGGCATTCAAATGTTTTTCTCAGATCCTCAAAATGATACATGTAATTCATCAACGAGTTATAAAACGAGTCACAACAGAACTGTCGACTTGGAACGGTCTTTAATTAAGGTATGGGGGTTACTTGCCGCTCTACGATAGTGCACTTAAAAATCCGAATAAGGGCCATATTCTCTTTAAAGCCAATATAAAAGTAGCTAGTTCAACAGATATGTTTGAGTAGAACCTGGCCAAGGACTTTTTTTCGCGCATGAAGACTTAATATGTGTATTGAATATTTATAGAATCCATGGAAACTAATGGGATTTTACAAAATGAGGCACAAATGTCCACAAAACCTAATGACACCCTCTTAGATCTTTTCTCCATGCAAGTCAATGGAAACTTCAAGTTGCCAAAGCAACCAGAGTTCTTATCCGATCGAAATTAAAACACAAACATTCGTTCCCCCCACCTGTAGATGCTTTATGTGAAATATGAAAAGATTCGGCCTGGCAGCTTCAGAGGAGAAGTCGTTTGAAAATGTTGACGCCGACGGACGACGGACGACGACGACGGACGGACGCCGGATGCCTCCCTATACTATAAGCTCATCTTTGAGCCTACGGCTCAGGTGAGCTAAAAACCACAACAGAAGTATCGCCTAGGAACGATCAGTAATATACATTAACTGACGGGCTTAAATGTAATTTACATGACCATAACCTCACCCTTAGCTTTTGCAGTGGTTCACAACATTTAGTTAGTTGTTCGGTCCTCGTGGTGAAACTAACTAGTCAATGAATCATCACAAAGATGTTTACCACTGTATTTCAAAGAGTCGACATTTCTGTTGAGCACTTGTTTCTCTTTCATCGCAGTGCCTACGTACGTTTGTTTATTTTTCTATTCTGTGGTGCTTTATTGACGAACTGGGAGGCTTTTATTACACCCTTACATATTCTTATTATTAATCATAGAAGAATTCTTTACTGATAATGCTGCGCATCTGCTGTGATTGGAACCGCGTCATGAGAAAACCAACAGTGTGGTTTCTGAACAGGTCTGACATAAACAGAGCTGTGCAGTCACAGAAGATGGCTAGAAGATTGGAATTCTGGATTTATAAAGAAGAGGAAATGTACTATCCGTGTAGTGAAAACAAAGGCGCTAATCAGCTTCGCAGTGACTGCGAAGCTGATCTGAGCCTTTGTTTTCGCATATGCAAAATGTTGGTTTTCTCATGACGCGGCTCATTTATCTTTTATATTTGCACTAATTTTATTCTGCCTGTCTCTCCGTTGTTCTTTTATATGCGTTGGTTTTCCTTTTTGTTCCATTGTTTTTTTGTTTTTGCTAGCTTGAGAAAAAAATAAAAAATAATAAAAAAAAAAAAAAATAAAATAAAAAAATAATAATAAATAAATAAAAATAATAATAATGAAAAAAAAAAAACTAAATTGTGATATTGTCCTTTTCATTTAAGTTTTTCCCATGCCTCGGTTTGTGGAATGGGAATTTCTTTCTGATTACGCCATTTCCTGATCATTGCCTACTTGTACCTTTTTTGAACCCTGGTTTTCTGACATATATATAAGATGACAAATGAACCAAATGCACTAACCTCATCGTGAAAAAACAATTCTTATCCAATAAATTTCACTCTTTCTGTTCAGTTGAATATTGACAAACTTTTCCCCATGGGCACTTTAGGTAATACCATTTCTGTCTCTTTATCTCAGCACTATTTCACTCTTTCGAAATTCCGCTATTCTCTGAACTGCTAAGATTCTGGCATATTGGAAAAAAAATCTGAATGAGCTAGGATAAATGTTTTTGATAAGGTATAGAAAATGAGCAGTTAAGGGTGCAGCACACAGATTTTACCCACTTGTCCTGGGCAAAAAAGTCAATATAGAGGGGTATGGCTACATTTTGGTATGTAAATGTGTGTAAAAATATTTTGAAGCAGTATTTGACTTTTATTTCACTCAAGCAGTTGTTGTTTATGATTTAAATTGATTTTTGTCAGGTCACATGACCTTCTGTATTTTTTATTAGTGCAGAACTTACTTGCTGGATTTTACCCTCAACCCCGGAAATCAGCTGTTCAAAAATGGCTCATTTTTTGAAGTGGAATTTACTATGATAAGTCAACGGCTGGCAGGTATTCAAATGTGTATAGAAATTAAGCATTAGGGTGTATCTACACATGGGTATGCAGTTTATGGCCATTGCATGTGCAAGTGGCATGTCACACTTCAAGGAAAATGTGTCTTTTGGTGCAAAAATTGCCCTTTTAGTAAGGGGGGTGGGGTAATGTTTACATTTGCACAGAGATGGTTCCAGTAAGCAGAAACTGTTTCTGTTACTTTGAGATTAATTGCTGGTCTATTTGTAATTGACTGTGAGTATATATGAAGGGCTATTAATGTTTTGTCTTGTTGCAAGGGGTAATGTATTGAGTAGCCGTCATAAAAACTTTGACCGGCCATTGGAAACCGTGTAGTGCCCCCTAAGCTATGCTGTATTTTATTGCGGATAAAAAAGCTGAGGTCAACACTCATCTATAAAGAAAAATCTTAAAATTTACCGTATTGGTTCTAATTAGCACACATGTTCCAATAAGCGCACACCACGGTCGTTTCCAACAAAAATGTGCACACTGCTCAACTAGCGTACGCGCATCAGTATATCGTATCAATGGTACACATAAATATCGTATTATCTACATTAAACTCAAATGATCGAACACCATTTTGAAAAGATTGAAACGAACAGATTACATAATCAGTGTTATTTTAGACAAGCTCATTTCAACAATTTATGTGCTGTTTTTGTTCGTAGTGTGTGCTCATTAGAACGATGTTTTGTTACATTAACGTTAACGTATTTTGAAAATCTAGGCGCACCGTGTGCTAGTTAGTGACAAATACTATATATCATTTGGTTAGTCCACTCCTTTGTCTCGATTTTTAGTAGTCAAGCTTTCAAGAAAGTACAAATTTTAAGATGTTACAAAAATGGATAAAAAAAAAAACAACTTTTTTTCTATTTTGCGTACAGGGTCTCATGACTAGGTTAAGACAGGGAAGTTAAGTGGTCACCTTTTGGGAAATATCTGCTCTAAAGTTTACCATATGTTTTCATTTATTATATTTTATCTATCTTCTTCCTTGGTAATTCTTCATTTTAGTGTTTATGTCATACGTTTGGTTCTGACTGTACCAACACTGGATCATTGTTCATGTTTTAATTAATTCATTAAGGCGACCGTACATACATGCAACGATTTGAAAACGCAGTGCATATTGGATTGCATAAATTCACCTGTAAGTTGTAAATCAGAGTTATGCTTTTCGTCAGTATTTTATCTGATCATGTTAGTTTATGCCAGATATGTTCTTTGTGAATTCTGGCAAGAAAACTACAAAGCACTTTCTATATTGATAACTCATTTGCAATGTTTTAACATCGATGATATGTTCCTTCAACGTGTTATACACGCACTTGACAGACAAGTTATATGCGTTGGTTTTCCTTTTTGTTCCAAAATTATGTGTTTTTACTGTGATTAAGACAAATGTTTGAGGCGATAATTCTGACACAAATGTTGATAATTTGCTTCTTTATCATCGCAAGAAAATGTAAGTATAATATCCATAATATAGCGTTATAGAGCTCTGTGTTCTATATTCAGTTTAAAACTCTGGAATAGTTTTGTCACTTTTGTATTCGGCCCTTTGTTGACATATCTGAACTCTTGGTTTCGTGAAAATTGTTTTCTTTACTTTAGAATACAGGGAAAACGACGAATATTTATGCACGCCAATATGCACTGAAATTTAAAATCCTTGCATGTATGTACTGTCGCCTTAATGAATTAATAATTAAAACATGAGCCATGATCCAGTGTTAGTACAGTCAGAACTAAACGTATGCCATAAACACTAAAATGAAGAATTACCAAGAAAGAAGATAGATAAAATATGTTAAATGAAAACATTAGAGTAGCTATTTCCCAAAAGGTGACCACTTAACTTCCCTGTCTTAACCTAGTCATAAGACAATGTACGCAAAATAGAAAAGCAAATAGTGTCAGAAACTGGCATTCAAATGTTTTTCTCAGATCCTCAAAATGATACATGTAATTCATCAACGAGTTATAAAACGAGTCACAACAGAACTGTCGACTTGGAACGGTCTTTAATTAAGGTATGGGGGTTACTTGCCGCTCTACGATAGTGCACTTAAAAATCCGAATAAGGGCCATATTCTCTTTAAAGCCAATATAAAAGTAGCTAGTTCAACAGATATGTTTGAGTAGAACCTGGCCAAGGACTTTTTTTCGCGCATGAAGACTTAATATGTGTATTGAATATTTATAGAATCCATGGAAACTAATGGGATTTTACAAAATGAGGCACAAATGTCCACAAAACCTAATGACACCCTCTTAGATCTTTTCTCCATGCAAGTCAATGGAAACTTCAAGTTGCCAAAGCAACCAGAGTTCTTATCCGATCGAAATTAAAACACAAACATTCGTTCCCCCCACCTGTAGATGCTTTATGTGAAATATGAAAAGATTCGGCCTGGCAGCTTCAGAGGAGAAGTCGTTTGAAAATGTTGACGCCGACGGACGACGGACGACGACGACGGACGGACGCCGGATGCCTCCCTATACTATAAGCTCATCTTTGAGCCTACGGCTCAGGTGAGCTAAAAACCACAACAGAAGTATCGCCTAGGAACGATCAGTAATATACATTAACTGACGGGCTTAAATGTAATTTACATGACCATAACCTCACCCTTAGCTTTTGCAGTGGTTCACAACATTTAGTTAGTTGTTCGGTCCTCGTGGTGAAACTAACTAGTCAATGAATCATCACAAAGATGTTTACCACTGTATTTCAAAGAGTCGACATTTCTGTTGAGCACTTGTTTCTCTTTCATCGCAGTGCCTACGTACGTTTGTTTATTTTTCTATTCTGTGGTGCTTTATTGACGAACTGGGAGGCTTTTATTACACCCTTACATATTCTTATTATTAATCATAGAAGAATTCTTTACTGATAATGCTGCGCATCTGCTGTGATTGGAACCGCGTCATGAGAAAACCAACAGTGTTGTTTCTGAACAGGTCCGACATAAACAGAGCTGTGCAGTCACAGAAGATGGCTAGAAGCTTGGAATTTTGGATTTATAAAGAAGAGGAATTGTACTATCCGTGCGCGCTGATCAGCTGAAGCTGATCTGCGCCTTTGTTTTCGCATATGCAAAATATTGGTTTTCTCATGACGCGGCTCATTTATCTTTTATATTTGTACTAATTTTATTCCGCCTGTCTCTCCGTTGTTCTCTTCATTGTTTTTGTTGTTGTTGTTGTTGTTGTTTTGTTTTGTTTTATTGTTTTGTTTTTGCTAGCTTGAGAAAAAAAATAGAAAATAAAAATAATGATAATAAAAAAAATAATAAGAAATGAATGAATAAAATAAATAAATAAATAAATAGCCAAACTAGTCATATTTGCCCTCATTCAAGGATGCCATACAATGGCATTTTCGAGAAAAAAATGTCTATTTGATAAACGTATCCAATCCAAATAAAATACATTTAATAAAAAGGTACAAGTAGGCAACGATCAGGAAAAGGCGCAGTCAGAAAAAAAATCCCACTCCAAAAAACCGAGGTGGGAAAAACTAAATTGTGATATTGTCCTTTTCATTTTAGTTTTTCCCATCCCTCGGTTTGCGGAATGGGAATTTCTTTCTGATTACGCCATTTCCTGATCATTGCCTACTTGTACCTTTTTTGAACCCTGGTTTTCTGACATATATATAAGATGACAAATGGACCAAATGCACTAACCTCATCGTAAAAAAAACAAATCTTATCCAATAAATTTCACTCTTTCTGTTCAGTTGAATATTGACAAACTTTTCCCCATGGGCACTTTAGGTAATACCATTTATGTCTCTTAATCTCAGCACTATTTCACTCTTTCGAAATTCCTCTTTTCTCTGAGCCGCTAAGATTCTGGCATATTGGAAAAAAATTCTGAATGAGTTAGGATAAATGATTTTGATAAGGTATAGAAATGAGCAGTTTAAAAGCTATGCTGTATTTTATTGCGGATAAAAAAAGCTGAGGTCAACACTCATCTATAAAGAAAAATCTTAAAATTTACCGTATTGGTTCTAATTAGCACACAAGTTCCAATGAATAAGCGCACACCACGGTCGTTTCCAACAAACATGTGCACACTGCTCAACTAGCGTACGCGTATCAGTATATCGTATCAATGGTACACATAAATATCGTATTATCTACATTAAACTCAAATGATCGAACACCATTTTGAAAAGATTGAAACGAACAGATTACATAATCAGTGTTATTTTAGACAAGCTCATTTCAACCATTTATGTGCTGTTTTTGTTCGTAGTGTGTGCTAATTAGAACGATGTTTTGTTACATTAACATTAACGTATTTTGAAAATCTAGGCGCACCGTGTGCTAGTTAGTGACAAATACTATATATCATTTGGTTAGTCCACTCCTTTGTCTCGATTTTTAGTAGTCAAGCTTTCACATGTTTCAAGGAAGGACAAATTTTAAGATGTTACAAAAAAGGATAAAAAAAAACAACTTTTTTTTTTTTTTTTTTTTTCAGAATTAGTAGCTAGTCTAAGTTTTAAACGAACCACATGTTAATGCTCATTAGCCATCGGAACTTAATATACATGTACCATGATTTGCACATGCGCCCGGTCTTCAATACGTGGACCATGAAAACGTTGCAGTGCAAGAGGGCCGCCCGCGTCAAGGCGTAATAAGACAGGATAACCACACTAAAAGTGCCACCGCGTAAAATGAAAGAGCGAAACTGCAGAAAATGTTCTTGGACCAACAGACGTACTGGGGACAAAAATTGGAATATCATGACTCAGAATTAGCTTTAACTTACCACTAATAAAAGTGTGGGTCGGTACATTTAGAAACATGCATTAGATTTTATGCAGCGTTTATTTTTCTTGTCATTATATATAATATAAAAGTAGAGTTCGAAGAAGTTTATTGCAAAGATAGTATATAACTGTTTCGGAAAACGGCATAAAACGAAAGAAATTGAAACAAACCAGATTCAGATAGTACATGATATTGCTCATTTGTATACGAAATTGAATTATTTATCTATTTCGAAAGGAAAACGTCGCAAAAACGCGATTTTGATATTAGCCATGGGATCTGTGACAAAATATGAATTCACAGCGTGAACTAATCTTTCCTGGAGAGTTCATACAGATGGAAATTCCGGGAACACATAAGTACGTAACATTCATTTATATGCATTGTCACACACCTCATTTCTACATACAATCATTGCATTTTAATTTCCCACTCAGTTATTAATAACTCATACACTGTAGCGTTCTTATTTTGATATCGCATGTCCAGATAAAACACAGTAGTGTATGCTGTCTGACAAGGGCCATTTTGCTTTATTGTTTTTAAAAAAGCAGCATATTGGGTTCGGAATCCCAAGGAGTATTATTCTGTATGGAAAAGAAACTTATATGGGCTTAACAATTCGTCGTTTTCCCTGTATTCTAAAGTAAATAAAACAATTTTCACGAAACCCAGAGTTCAGATATGTCAACAAAGGGCCGAATACAAAAGTGACAAAACTATTCCAGAGTTTTAACTGAATATAGAACATATATAACGCTCTATTATAGATCTTATACTAATATTTTCTTGCGATTTGATGATAAAGTAGCAAATTATCAACATTTGTGTCAGAATTATCACCTCAAACATTTGTCTTAATCACAGTAAAAACACATAACTTTGGAACAAAAAGGAAAACCAATGCATAAAACTTGTCTGTCAAGTGCGTGTATAACACGTTGAAGGAACATATCATCGATGTTAAAACATTGCAAATGAATTGTCAATATAGAAAGACTTAGTGCTTTGTAGTTTTCTTGCCAGAATTCACAAAGAACATACTGGCATAAACTAACATGATCAGATAAAATACTGACGAAAAGCATAACTCTGATTACAACTTACAGGTGAATTTATGCAATCCAATATGCACTGCGTTTTCAAATCGTTGCATGTATGTACGGTCGCCTTAATGAATTAATTAAAACATGAACAATGATCCAGTGTTGGTACAGTCAGAACCAAACGTATGACATAAACACTAAAATGAAGAATTACCAAGGAAGAAGATAGATAAAATATAATAAATGAAAACATATGGTAAACTTTAGAGCAGATATTTCCCAAAAGGTGACCACTTAACTTCCCTGTCTTAACCTAGTCATGAGACCCTGTACGCAAAAAAAAAGTGTCAGAAACTGACATTCAAATGTTTTTCTCAGATCCTCAAAATGATATAATGATACATGTAATTCATTCATCAACGAGTTATAAAACGAGTCACAACAGAACTGTCGCCAGCCTATTTAATTAAGGTATGGGGGTTACTTGCCGCTCTACGATAGTGCACTTAAAATCCGAATAAGGGCCATATTCTCTTTAAAGCCAATATAAAATTAGCTAGTTCAACAGATCAGTTTGAGTAGAACCTGGCCAAGGACTTTTTTCGCACATCAAGACTTAATATGTGTATTGAATATCTATAGAATCCATGGGAACTAATGGGATTTTACAAAATGAGGCACAAATGTCCACAAAACCTAATGGCACCCTCTTAGATCTTGATTTCTAGTGCTGTGACATTGCGTGACCATGAATGGCATCTGACTACTGGGTGCTAAATTTCTTTCCATTGGTTTTCTTCAGAAAGAAGTGTACCATCGCCAATAAAGCCATGCATGTTTTGTTGTCTTTCAAAGCTATGCAATATAAGATTACTCGACATGCCATAAGAAAGATTATGCCAACTGTCTATCGATATTTTTATTCAGTTTGCTTAAAATTTATATTGTGGGAGCATGTTCAATTTGCAGCAGATGTACGGCTGTAATCCACCTTTATATGTCCCGATGATGACCGTAATGCAGAGCGAAGGATACATGTGCCTTTCAGACCCATTGATAAATTGTATAAAACAGTAAATTCTGTATATTCACGAAGCAATTTAAGGAGAGATGGATTGTCTCTGTCAAAGTGACTTCAGAAAATGTGGTCATGAAATAAATGCGAGTTGCCTAATCGTCTGACAAAGAATCGATCTAGACAAAATTATGTTTTGTTACAACAATCAGTAATGGTTTAATGCACCATCAAAAAAGAACAAAACTGTCATAAACCATTTTGTTAGACATCGGGGTGCAAAATGGTAACAATAGGCAACGTCTATGCCGCATATAACTTCAGAGATTTTACAATGTTTGGCATTGTGTTAAACCCGGAGCGTTTCCACTTGTCGCAAATCCAAAACTTATATATGCACTGATGCAAGAAATAGCTTACACTACATTATGCACGATGGCATACACTGTATAATAAACTCTTGATTTAACACTGATTCTAAGATGAAAGTGGTCAAACCAGTTAAATATCAGCATTGTGACTGTCCTGTACAGCTGCGTTCAATAAATTATATACCCCCGCAATATTCAGAAATAAATTGACAACTCTTCTTGTTTTTGAACAATCGTCACTGGCAAGAAATGATCAACTGGAGGAATTTGTTTATGTAATTTATATTATATAAGTATATAATAATAATAATAATAATGTCTTTATTTTGAGAGGATTACATATTAAGTACAAACATGAACTTATCTTACATATGGTCCTCTGTAAAACATGAAACATGCATAAAACATATATACAGAATCATACATTCATAAAACACATACATATTCAATACATTACAAAACAAATATTTACAAATAGATCTGTAAAATCTAAGCCTAGGAATCATTTGAGTGAGTCTAAAACATTTAAAAGCACCTTGAATTAAATAATTAAACAGTTGTTTTCAAAATTGGCGGGTTTGTTAAGACACATTGTTCAGTTAAAATGAAATAATATGTTCAGTTCTTATTAAAACAAGGAGTTGGTAAGAGTGTAGCTTGAGATTAAGATTCAATGAAATAAAATTCAAGATTAAAGTGGATTTTGGCACAGTATATAGACATGGACGGCGATACAGACCAGATTTTATATAGTCACTATGTCAGCAATCGCAAACTGAAGTTGCATGTCAGAAAACTGTCTGATTGGGCATTCCCTACCTAGGTCGCTTCTGACATGCATTCCCAGTGTGCGAGTGTCGTGCAAACAAACTAGAACCTAATCAAGTCCGTATATTTTATGAGACAACACATATTTACTGTAACTAGTTAACATATGTGCTTCAACATGTTTTTACACGTGTCAAAAGTTAGTGGTTTTTGTAGGCTACATGGTTTGTACTGTGTTTTCGTGCTAGGCAGGGGGCATGTGGCGGAAACCAATGCCCATTGCCAAGCAGTTTCCTGTGCATAAGTATCAACTACGATTACAAGACCCGGCCAGCAAAACTTAAAAACAAGTGAGTAAGTGGTTATTCGTTTTGACATGCCATTAAATGGTTTTTGACTGAGCGTTTGAAAGTTTCTAAATTGCTTGATGTCCGTACTTCTAATGGGATTGTGTTCCATAGCCTGGCGGCCGATACTGAGAACGAGTTTTCGTTTGAATTAGTTTTAAATCTTGGTATATGTAACAGTGCTTTATCTACTGAACGTGTGTTTCTATTGTGTGTATCCGAGACATTTTTAAATAAATCTTTTACATAATCTGGGGCCAAGTTGTTCAAGGCTTTATATACCATAACGCATGAATGGTACTGTACTCTCCGAGGAAAAGATAACCACTGCAGCTCGTTGAACATTCTCAGTGATGGTGTCAGAATATCTGCTTGAAGAATTATTCTAGCAGCTCTTTTCTGTAATTTAAGTAATCGTTGTATGTTAGCTGTAGTACAGCGTCCCCAAATCATGCAGCCATAGTCAAAAATTGGAAGGATGTATGAGTTGTAATATTGGTTCATACTTTTCTTGTCGACATATTTTGAAAGCAATTTTAACAATGTTATTCTACGTGATATGTTTAGGCAGACATTATCAATTTGTTCGTTCCAAGAGAGTTTATTATCAATAACAACACCCAAAAGTTTTTGCTTATCTACGTTTTGAATTAATTCATCGCCTAAGTATATTTCGAGGGGGTCAGTTTTTAAAAGGTTTTTCTGAGAGCCCAGCATCATGTGACACGTTTTCTTCAAGTGAATATGCATTTTGTTACATATACACCAGGATTTAAAGCCATTCGTACCCGATTGCAATTTAGTCTTTACCACAGAAGCATCTTTATCTGATGTATGGGCAGTGGTATCGTCTGCGTAGATGTCTAATTCAGTATCTGTAGTAAACAATGGTAAGTCATTAATGAAAAGAAGGAATAATACGGGACCGAGAACTGACCCTTGCGGAACGCCCGATTTTACTATTTCCAAGTTGGAAGTGATATTTCGGTCGACTATACATTGGGATCGGTTGGTTAGATATGATCTTATCCAGCTTAATGAGGTGACATTGAATTTGTATTGTGATAATTTATCAAGAAGCAATTCGTGATCAACAACGTCAAATGCTTTTTTAAGATCAAAGAAAACGGCACCAACTATTTCACCATTGTCTATGCTTTTTAACCATTTGTCTACTAAGTTGATCAAGGCTGTGTTACACGAGTGACCCTTTCGAAAACCTGATTGTGACTTATGTAAAATAGAATATTTGTTTAGAAAAGAGAACAGATGTTTGGTTACATGTTTTTCGATAACTTTTGAAAGAATGGGTATAATAGAGATTGGCCTATAATTTCACGGGTCAGTTTTAGGACCTGACTTATGAATTGGGCGCAGTTTTGCTGTTTTAAGAATATCTGGAAAATGTCCAGTTTCAAAACTCATGTTGATCATGGTTAGAAGAGACGGTGCGATTACGTCGCCTGCAAGCTTCAAAATACGTGGTGATATTCCATCCAGCCCTGTGGCTTTAGTTGCATCTAGCGAATTTAGGGTGCTTTTAAGGTTATTCATTGTTAATGTGGGAATTTTGAAAAAGACATTGTTGGGAATACGGGAGTTAACATGTTCATTAAGTTTACTTGGGTCATATTCGGTACTTTGTGATGTGTCAGGTGTTGCCTTTTGTATGGTTTCACTTATGTTGGCAAAGAAAGCATTAAGCTTATTTATTACGTCAGTATGTGTGTTAAATGTTTTATCACCTGTAAAAAGCTCGTCTGGCAAAGTTGAATTTTCAGAGGGATTGCTAATATTTTTAACATGTTTCCACAGATAAGATGTATCTTTGTTTTCTGTTATAGCATTTGAGAAAAAATCTTTTTTGTGTGCTCTTTTAAGATTATTGACATTATTTCTCCACTGTTTATATTGTTTCCAGTCTTTATTTTTATGATATGCATCACGTTTTTTTATTGCTTCTTTAATTTCATCATTGAACCATTCGGGCTGTGTATCCTTTTTTACACGTTTGGTTTTTACAGGTGCATGTTTATCCAAAACAGTCAAAAATATCTTGTTCCAGTCCGTAAAAATTGTATCCACGTCTGTGGACATCAAATTAAGGCGACCAAGAGAATCATTAAGTTCTGTTAGAAATGAATCGTCGTTAAACCGTTTATAACATCTGTAAGTTATAGATTTATGGGAGCCTCGTTTTATTTGGTTTTTTAGTTGTTTTTTTAGTGAAACAAACAGGGTAGTGATCACTTACAGCGAGATGTGGAACAAAACTTTCGGCAACATGTCCGGGGCATGTTGCATACACATGGTCTATTAAGGTTTCAGAATGTGCTGTTACTCTTGTGCAAGAAGTAATTATTTGGTGTAGGTCATTTAGCTCAGTTACTTGTTTCCAAGCCTTATTTGATATAATGCCGTTTTTGGCATCGAAATTGATGTCGCCCATTATGTAGATTTCATCAAAGTCGGCAAGGGATTTGTCTATTTCCTCGGCGAAAGAATCTACCCAATCTACTTTCGCGGATGGGGGTCTATATACAGAACACACAAGGAATGATTTTGTGTTTCTTAGTTTGATCTCCAGCCAGATTGATTCCACTTTATTTGATTCTAAATCATGTCGGCGATTATAATTAACATGATTTGCAATGTACATAAGCACCCCACCGCCGTTTTCAGATGAGACAAAACGACACTGATCTCTGTCTTTTCTTTCGAGTTGATAACCATGCATGTTTAGGATTGAATCATCGGTGTTTTCGTTTAAAAAGGTTTCACATAAACCAAGAACATCTACTTTGTTTGAGCTTTTGAGTAATAAATTTATGTCATCAAGTTTTGGTTTGACATGTCTGATGTTTAAGTTGCTAAAATGAAAACCTTTCTTTTCAAATTGAAATTCCCTTTGTACATCGTTCTGTGTTTGTCTTACGGGTTGATCTTTACATAAACAACTAGATGAACAATTTAAATCTGTTTCTCTGTCGTTCGTGTATTCATCGGCCTGTGTGCATTTACCGTCAAGTGTATAACTAGAAGTTACATAATGATTATGATTGTACGTTCCTATGTGCTCAGTGCATTCTTGGGCATCGCATTCGCTACAGATCGATTCAAGGATTCCATATTTGTTAAATGATTTGTCTGATTTACTATTGTGATTCCTAGACCATTTTTCCTAATGAAAAAATAGACTTGGCGTATTTCTTCTGTTGGACCTATGTGTTTTGCTCCCGGAAAACTTAGAGACATTTCTCTGTTCATTAGTATTACTTATTTTGGGCAGGATCACGATGCTTTTGTTTATGTTTTGAATAAGCAGTCGTGTGCCAGGAAATTTAAGATTTACCTTGTCAGATTGATAGTATTCAAACGGGAGCTCCCCAGATGCCAAGATAAAGCTATCGTGGTTGTCAATATAGGATGCCCCAAATGTTGTACTTAGCTCTTTTAGGATAGTGTTAAATGGTCTCATATCGATTCTCCGTCTCGGTAAGAGACCAGATATGACTAGTTTGCAGTTATGGGCAGACAGGGACCTAAGTAGAGATTCGTATTTCTGCTTAAAATGATGCTGATTCACTCCTGCGTCAATGTCATGCCCTCCGACATGAAGCACAATGCTCTCATATCTAGAGAGATCCATGTTTGAAAGTCTTTCTTCGAGAGTCTCTAACTTGACTCTGAAGAAACTTTTAACCCTTGTATTTTTACTGAGAAATCTTGTCTCGACTGTTTTAAGAATGCATGAACCCGTGATTAATGTGAGGTCTCGTTTTTGCTGTTGCGGTTGGGAATCTGTTGTTGTGGGAGTGACATTTGCTTCATCGTCATTGATTGTTATTATTTCATCTATTGGGTTGGACCCTTTACTGGCTGGAGTGCTAACGTTAGACTCTTTTGTTGATTTGTCAAGATGCCCGCTACCATTTGTACGGTTTTGGGTGTTCTTGACAGAAGTATTGTTTGTTTGTTTAGCTAGTGTTGATGTACAGCTATAGTTACCATTAGTTTTGCTGACCAGGTCTGTTGTGTTTTTAACATGATCAAGTATTGTTTGTGTTTTAGATAAAACTGTATTTGTTTTCTTATCAATGCATGTTGAAAGAGTTTTTATATCTTGACGGATGTCGGTCATGGACGATGTGCTGGTTTCATCAGAGCGTTTATTTTGATTAACAACAGCAGTTATTCTGTCGTTTAAGTTTTCAAATTTCTTGTCCACTTTTTCTGTGAACGTTTTGAATGTATTCATTATATCATTTGTTGTTTGCAAGAGCGTTCCTATTTGAGTTTTCATTTCTTTCACCATTTCAGGTAGTTTTCTACAACCAGCACATGTCCATGCACCTACAGCGTCATCATCACTGATACCAACACAAACAGTATGAAACCATACCATGCACATATTGCATCGAATAGAAGATTGGTTCTCTGGAACTAGACAAGTGTCAGAACAGTTGATTTCAGACTCATTGTCCATGATTTCAGACTTTTTGTTTTCGGATGATGTTATTGTTGATGTTGTCTTCTTTTGTCTCCCTTTACGTTTTGATTCGTTGTTGGTGTTCTGTTGTGAATTCACAATTTGCTTAAGTTCGGTGATACTGTCCTCAGTGTTTGTTTCCGTGTCATATGTATCGTCTAGGAATGATGCTGTCACAGTAGATTCCAGAGTATCATTAAGTGACATTGAGTCGTCAAGGGCCTGTAGAACTGTTTCTGAAAGTTCATTGTCATTATGTTCAGTTTCAGTTGTAGTATCAGACGGTTTGTTCTTTCCATTAACAGCTGCTTGCTTAACTTTTTGATCACAGTCGTTTTCGCACCCTGATGTGCTACTTCTGGTTTTCCGCTTAACGGCTGTCCGGGATTTATTTTGCGATTGCAATTTCTTTGCTTTAACCTTTGATGCTTCATTGCTTAGATAATTTGAAATATACTGTGCTGTGTCATCCACAGTTTTGCTGTCAGCGTCCGGGAAATGTTCATATATTTCCGACATGATAAGGTGTTTATATTTGCTTTTGTTGATTGGAAATCGTTTTAGTTCGTTTATGGTGAGGCCATCGAGAATTCCCCTGTATTTCACTCTAAGGGACTCGTCCAATTCAGTCAACGTTTCTGTACTGAATTTCTGAGCATCTTTTGCCATTATGATAACTGCTTAACAGTGCTCACGACGGTTGATCAATAGTGGTCGAAAGTCTGTGAATATAGGTGAGAACAGTTCACTCGATAGTCGATACAGGTATGTATTGACCTGGTTTCAGAACAAAGGAATATAGTAAAAGTCAATTAAAACACAAATTCGATGACATATAAACGAAAGTAATAATGTACCTTGTAAAATATTCCTTTTATAAAACACTTGTATAAAATATATCGTTCTCTGACCACTGAGACCGCGTTAAAATAAGAAACTTTTGCAGAGACGTTTTCGTGTCCTGCTTAGTCGATTGGTTCCCGGTTCATGATGAGGGTTAATATTTATTCCCGGTTCAGTATGAGGGTTAATATTTATTGTGTATATAAAACTTCCAGATGTTATGATGCCGTATGCCTAAATTGATTACATAATATACGGAACCCAATTTTTTAACAAAAAATCTCTGATAATCGAGTTTCAAAGATTCCACAAAGAACCATAGTTAATGGTTTGTGATTTTGTTTGTAATCTGTGAAAGAATAACCATTTTTTGTACCAATGCTGAAAATTTGGGATCTTTATGAGCACAATTCACAAAGTTATACCCTGATTTTTATTCAATGCACACTTCAGAGTTTCATGGTAAAGCGATTCTTACAATATAAAACTAAGAATATCAGTGTTATCTTGTAAGAAAACTAATATTCCACCAGAACGGTTGTACGAACAAAGCTTTCTAGTAGCGACAGTCTGCATGCTTAGTTTTTTACCCAATCATGGTTGATAACTATGCTGCCTTCTTTAATTGCACGCCGGTGGGTCTGTCGTCAGACTCTATGATGGCCTCGACTTAAAGCTATCCATTTTAGTTGGTAGGGGCCGGAGCTTCTAGTCTGTTGCTTGACCCACCGGGGTTCAACTGGTGTTTTTCTTTTGCTCCGGGTTTCAGTAAGTTATACAGCGCCCAGGGATCTCCATCGTGGGACAGCTTACTGAGTCTGTTGAGTCGTCGTTTTTGATTCATCAAGGTGGTTATCATGATTTATTCGTTTGTCCTTGATTATTCATTGACTAGTTAGAGATTCACCATGAGGACCGAACAACTAACTAAATGTTGTGAACCACAGCGGAAGATGAGGGTGAGGTTAGGCGCCTGTAAAACCGGTTTAAGCCCCCAGTAATTTTATATTACTGATCGTTCCAAGGCGATACTTCTGTTGTGGTTCTAATTGTTTTGTGTTTTGGAGTCGAATTTTTGTGCTATTTGAGCCTTATGTTCGTTTTCATATTTTTAGTTCAGTTCGGGTAACTGAGTGGCCGCCTATTGGGGAATAGCTGCTCACTCGGCTTACGACATGTTTTCATGGTATAAGTACTTAAGTGTCATTTTAGATTTTTCGCACCCCTCGGTTTATGGAGTGGGAATTGCTTTCTGATTGCGCCATTTCCTGATCATTGCCTATTTGTTCTTTTTGTTTCATGATGCAAGCATGTCTTAAAGCACCGTGGTATAAAAGGAAAGTCTGTCTTTGAATGTCCTGGTGATTCTCTTGACTTAAACCCTATACAAGAGGTCTGAAATATCATGAAGAAGAGCTGTGACAGATAGCCTAATGATAAAAAGCTTCTCTGAGAAAGTTCCAGACCCCTTTGATATTCTGTGCCGAGAAAACAAATCATAAAACTTTATGATGAAATTCCAACCCGCATATTGGCAGAATTTAAAGCCAGTGGTGACTCCACAGTGCTTTAAGACAATGCTTCTTGTCTGTTGCTTGGCCCACCGGGGTCCAACTGATGTTTTTCTTTTGCTCCGGAGTTAGTAAGTTATTCGGCACCCAGGGGTCTCCATCGTCGGGCAGCTTACTGAATCTGTGAGTCCTGGTTAACCTTTGATTCATCAGGATGTTTATCTTGATTTATAATATTTGTTTGTTCTTGATGATTCATTGTCTAGTTAGAGATTCACCACGAGGACCGAAGAACTAGCTAAATGTTATGAACCACTGCAGAAGCTGAGGGTGAGGTTATGGCCATGTAAAATCGATTTAAGCCCGCCAGTAACTGTGTGTTACTGATCGTCCAAAGTCGATACTTCTGTGGTGGTTCTTTTTGTTTTATGTCTTGGTGTTTGAAATTTTTGTGCTGTTGGCGCCTTATGTCTGTTTTCACATTTTTAGTTAAGGTAACTAAGTGGCCACCTATTGGAAAAATAGCTGCTCATTCGGCTTACGAAATGTTTTCTTGGTATCAGTACCTGATTGTTGGTTTGGTTTTTTCCCACCTCGGTTTTTTGGAGTGGGAATCTTTTTCTGATTTCACCTTTTCCTGATCTTTGCCTACTTGTACCTTTTTACCTAATGAAAAAACCCATTAGCAAGGTTTCTTTAGTTGGTTGGGGCAGGAGCTTCTTGGTTGTTGCTTGGCCCACCAGGCTTCAACTGGTGTTTTTCTTTTGCTCCGGAGTTAGTAAGTTATTTGGCGCCCAGGGATCTCCATCGTCGGGCAGCTTACTCAATCTGTAAGTCCTCGTTTTTTAATCATCATGGTATTTAGCATGATTTATTTGTTTGTCGATGATGACTCATTGACTAGCTAGAGATTCACCACGAGGAACGAAGAACTAACTAAATGTTGTGAACCACTGCAGAAGCTGAGGGTGAGGTTGGGTACCTGTAAAATGGATTTATGCCCGCCAGTAATTTTATATCACTGATTGTTCCAAGGCGATACTTCTGTAGTGGTTCTTATTGTTTTATGTCTTGGTGTTTAAAATTTTTGTGCTGTTGGCGCATTATGTATGTTATCATATCTTTAGTTAAATTAAGGTAACTGAGTGGCCACCTATTGGGAAAATGGCTGCTCATTCGGCTTACAATATGTTTTCATGTTATAAATACCTGATTGTTAATTTAGTTTTTTCCCCACCTCGAATTTTGGGATGGGAATCTTTTTCTGATTGCGCATTTTCCTGATCGTTGCCTACTTGTACGTTCTCATAAAGACACCTTTTTCAGCGTAAGTACAAAAATGGTCATTATTTCATAAATTACTACTTAAATTGAAAACCATTAACCATGGTTCCTTGTGGAATCTTTGAAACTCGAATATCAGCGAATTATTTGTTAAAAATGGGCTCGATATATTATGTAATCAATTAAGGCATACAATGTAAGTTTAAGATTCATTTTCTTACCAATGTTTAATATATTTGGTCCCGATAATATTAGTCTTTGTATCGACTACCCTGTTGAAAGTTGCAAAATTTCAATAATTCTCTTTGACTTCATGTTGCCAAATCTAAAGGGTCACTGACGAGACTTTAATAGTCGAAACCGCGGTATGGCCCATCCCCTTTCTTATTCGTGTCTTCACTGTTCTTAAAGGATCTCAGTTTTAATTTTTATTTAACTTTATACAGAGTAGATATTTACTCTCATACTTACAAAACCAGAGGACCAATGGTCCTGTAAACGCTCACCTGAGACCTGAGATATATACCAATAAACTTGTTTGACTAGAATGGTAATATACATGTATATAACCCCAGGGCAGGGTCAGAGCAACCTCTGGTGTCAATTTCTTTTTCAAATCATAAAGATTCAGTCCATTTGTCAACTTACTGCCAGTTTTGCCCTTCAAATGACATTGTAACAATTTTCCCCATTCAAATGCATGGGCAACCTACGTTGACCTTGCCGTGAAAAAGGTCAAGGTCATCCCTGGGTCATAATTTATATAAACTTTGTAGAGCTCTATTGCCTTATGCTTCATGCCAAGTTTCAAAATCATAGGCCTTCTGGTTCTGGAGAAGAAGATTTTTAAATGTTTTTGCTATTTATAGACATGGCGGCCATCTTGGTCATGTGACCTTGACCATTTATATAAACTTTCATTCACTCTTCCTAAGAATGCTCCACATAAAGTTTGGCTTTGATTGGCCAAGCAGTTTCAGAGAAGAAGATGTTTGAATATTATGGTCATACACATGTATATAGCCCCGGGGCAGGGGCAGACAACCCTCTGGGCCCAAAATATTTTCATAAACATGAATATTCTGTCCATTTGCTCATTCCTAGCAAGTTTCTTTTCATTAAATGACATTTTCCTATTTTTCCCATTCAAATGTATGGGCGGCCTAAGTAGACCTTGCTGCAAAAAAGGTCCAGGTCATCCCAGGGTCATGAGTTATATAAACTTTGTAGAGCTCTACTGCCTGATGCTTCATGCCAAATTTCAAAATCATAGGCCTTCTGGTTCTGGAGAAGAAGATTTTTAAAAATTTTTGCTATTTATAGCCATGGCGGCCATCTTGGTCATGTGACCATGACCATTTATATAAACTTTCATTCTCTCTTCCCAAGAATGCTCCACATAAAGTTTGGCTTTGATTGGCCAAGCGGTTTCAGAGAAGAAGATGGTCATACACATGTATATAGCCCCGGGGCAGGGGCAGAAAAAACCCCTGGGCCCAAAATATTTTCATAAACATGAATATTCTGTCCATTTGCTCATTCCTAGCAAGCTTTTGCCATTAATTGACATTTTCCTATTTTTCCCCATTCAAATGTATGGGCTGCCTAAGTTGACCTTTCCGTAAAAAAGGTCAAGGTCATCCCAGGGTCATGATTTATACAAACTTTGTAGAGCTCCATTGCCTGATGCTTCATGCCAAGTTTCAAAATCATAGGCCTTCTGGTTCTGGAGAAGAACATTCTTAAAGGTTTTTGCTATTTATAGCCATGGCGGCCATCTTGGTCATGTGACCTGGACCATTTATATAAACTTTCGTTCCCCCTTCCTAAGGATGCTCCACATGAAGTTTGGCTTTGATTGGCCGAGCGGTTTCAGAGGAGAAGATCTTTGAAATTGTGGACGGGCGACGGACGACGGACGGACGAACGGACGGACGATGACGGACGGACGCCGGAGCATGGCCATCCTATAAGCTCACCTGTGAACCTTCGGCTCAGGTTAGCTAATAAGTTAACAAATTCCTCCAGTTGTCCATTTCTTGCCACTGGCGATTGTTCAAAAGCAAAAAAGAGTTGTCAATTTATTTCTGAATATTGCAACTGAACGCAGCTGTAGCTATTGTCTGATTAGTAATTTATATTTTCGTTTCAATCACAGTAATGTCTTTCTATCTCATGAATTTTATTTACGCTCTGCATGGGATCCACATTAACAACATGAGTCCAATGACAAACCTTTTAGATAAATTAAGATCAAGTATTATTGGTACGAGACAGACCGCGAATCGAAACAAATACAGTGAACATGATCCAACAAATACAGAGCAAAGAAAGGCTAATGTGATTATTTAATTGTCTGTCGATTAGTTTAACCATTTGATAAGTGGTAATAAACATACGTTTTCTGTGCAAGTAATTATAACAACTGCTATCTATTTCGAATGGAAAACGTCACAAAAACACGCGATTTCGATATTAACCATGAGATCTGTGACAAAATTTGAACTCACAGAGTGAACTTATCTTCACTGGTCAGTTCATACAGATGGAAATTCCTGGAACACATAAGAGTGCGAGTACGTAACATTCATTTATATGCATTGTCATACACCTCATTTCTACATACAATCATTGCATTTTAATCCAGCAATTACTCTACGCATACACTGTTGCGTTCTTATTTTGATATCGCCGATGAGAGCTAGATGGTCCGGACAAAACACAGTAGTGTATGTCATCTGACAAGGGCCATTTTGCTTTTATGGTGTTTAAAAAGAATAACAAGTTAAAGCAGCTAAAATCCAAAGTGGGTTCGGAATCCTAAGGAGTGTCCATTTAATTAACATGGGCTTATCAATTCATCGTTTTCCATGTATTCTAAAGTAAAGAAAACGATTTCCCGAAACCTATAAGAGTTCAGTTATGTCAACAAAGGGCCGAATACATAAGTGCATACAAAAGTGGCAAAACCATTTCAGAGTTAATACTGAAGAAGATAGAACAAGCAGCTCTAATACTCTCTATTATAGATCTTACAGTTTCTCGCCATTTGATGATAAAGAAGCAAACTATCAAATGATAGCAAATAAACATTTGTGTCAGAATTATCGCCTCAAACATTTGTCTTAATCACAGTAGAACAAAAAGGGAAACAAATGCATAAAACTTGTCTGACAAGTGCGTGTATAACACATCTAATAAAACATCCCATCGATGTTAAAACATTGCAAATGAGTTATCAATATAGAAAGTGCTTTGTAGTTTTCTTGCCAGAATTTACAAAGAACATATCTTGCATAAACTAACATGATCAGATAAAATACTGACGAAAATCATAACTCTGATTACAAATTACAGGTGCATTTATGCACGCCAATATGCACTGAAATTTAAAATCCTTGCATGTATGTACGGTCGCCTTTATGAATTAATAATTAAAACATGAGCCATGATCCAGTGTTGGTACAGTCAGAACCAAACGTATGCCATAAACTCTAAAATGAAGAATTACCAAGAAAGAAGATAGATAAAATATGTTAAATGAAAACACTAGAGTAGCTATTTCCCAAAAGGTGACCACTTAACTTCCCTGTCTTAACCTAGTCATAAGACAATGTACGCAAAATAGAAAAACAAATAGTGTCAGAAACTGACATTCAAGTGTTTTTTCTCAGATTCTCAAAATGATACATATTGGATAACTTCCAACATGGATTTACTGTTTATTTACACAACGTTTCAGCCTCATGGCCTTTTTCAAGTGTAATGAAAACAAATTAACAGGAAATGACGTCAACGTCGCATGACGTCAATGACGACGACGTCAAGTAGAAACACATCAGTTGGCGTAAAAAATCAAAATAAAGGATCTTTACAGATGCTGATTACTGACAGAGATACAGGTGTCATGTAAAAATCACAGAAGTCAGTAAAAACTTTATAATGACTTAATACATAATTTTGGAATTTAAGCCAAAAGGACACACCGTTCCAAGACGGTGCATCCAGGAAGTCTCCTTCAAAAGCCTTTTCCTATTGCAGGTTACTCTATCAATAGGCATAAATGAAAAGTCTTTGATTGAATGTCCTGGTGAATTGAAATGCTCATAGACTGTTGTAATAATGTCAGGGAAATGTTTTATGTCAAATTTATGTTTGTTCATTCTTTGACTACATTTTTGCTGAGTTTGTCCAACATATTGTAGGTGACATTTTTTGCATGTAATGAGATAAATTACATCCGATGAAGCGCATGAAAAATTTTCTCTTACATTAAATGCAGCAGACGCTGTCGTGCTAGAAAACGAATTTGACTCCACAATGCTTGAACAATGCGAACAGCGAGGCCTATTACATTTTGAAACAGAACCAAAATTTAATTTTCTGTTCAGCTCAGAATGAACCAACATGTCTTGTAAATTCGTAGGTCTTTTATAAGCCACAATAGGTCTACACTTATACAGTTGCCTTACACTTTCACTTTTTGAGTATTTTAGGAGATTCCAATACTGATTTATGATACTTCCTATGTTTGGCAATGACGGATTGTAGGTGCATACAAAAGGAATGATATCCTGACACTTCGTGGGAGAAGTAGGTTTAAGGGCTTCGTCCATGCTCATCGAGGATACTTTTTTGACAGCCTCCTCAATAACATGTTCGGGATAATTACGTGCCAGAAAATACTCCTTCAATCTGCTAAGATCATTTTCAAAATGTGACTCGTCTGATGTAATACGCCTATAACGTTTAGCCTGACTATAGGGGATACCCTGTTTACATGACAGAGGATGACATGATGAAAATTCAATGTACTGATGACAATTTGTGATTTTTTCATGAACACTTGTTTCAAGTTCACCATTTTCTTTCATTCTTATATTAACATCTAAGAAGGTAGCTTCTGTCTTAGAATAATTAAAAGTGAATTTTATGGTATCATGAAATTTGTTGATTTTGGAAATGAAATCTTGTAAGTCTTGTTCACTATGATCCCATATCATAAAAATGTCATCAAGGAATCGCAACCAAATCAAAGGTGTTTTATCACAGGAGTCGAGAAAATCCATCTCGAGCTTACCCATAAATAAAGAGGCGAAACAAGGAGCCATACGGGTGCCCATCGCTGTGCCGAGGACTTGGAGATAATTTTCACCATTAAACTGAAAATTATTTTTGGTTAATACAAGATTGATAAGTTTTGAAATGACTGATCTAGCCTCCTGTGACTTACCACCTTCAGACATGAAATGATCACATGCTTCTATGCCATCATCATGAGGAATATTGCTATACAGCGAAGTTACATCTAAAGTTACCAAAAAAGCATTTTCAGGAATTCCTTTCAAATTATGAATTTTGGTAATAAAATCAGAAGTATCTTTAACATATGATGGCAGAGATTCCATGTAGGGTTTCAATTCAATGTCAATATATGCAGAGATATTTTCAGTAAGCGAACCACAGCCTGAAACAATAGGCCTACCAGGATAGCCTAAAGGAAGTTTTGAATCCAATGCTTTATGTATTTTTGGCAAGACATAAAATATTGGAGTTCTATTACTTCCAGGACTAATGTTTTCTCGGGTTGACTCGGATATTTTGATGTTTTCAAGCACTTCATTTATATCCTTTTGAAACTGTTCTTTTGGATTGTCATCAAGTTTTTTGTAAAACTTAGAGTTGTTCAGCTGTCTTTCTACTTCTGCAATGTAATCATCTCGATTCATTATAACAACAGTGGATCCCTTATCAGCCTTCTTAATAACAATACTGTTGTCCCTACGTAACTGTTTTAGAGCTTCTAATTCTTCAGGTGACAAATTTGGTGTAAATTTATATTTTTTGTCATTTTGTAAAATTTCATTTGTAATAGAGTCAATATAGAAGTCCAAACTTGTATCCCTACCAGAAGGAGGCACAAAGGTTGATTTGGGACCACTGTTGCGTTTAATATAATCGAAACTATTATCACAAGCATTTGGCTCGCTATCATTTTCGTCACTGTTTTTTGCATTGAAAAACTCCCGTAGTCTTAATTTTCTGGAAAATTCAAAAACATCCTGTTTTAATTGAATTTTATCATGACTTTTAGGCTTAGGACAGTATTTTAGGCCCTTCCCAAGGAGTCTGTATTCTGCATTGGATAGAGTTTTATGCGATAAATTTAATACCGTCTCTTTACCCCGCTGTATTTCTTTTCGAACTTTCTTTTGCTTCCGCCACTGCTTTCTGCTGGTAATGCGGACGAACCTCCTGTTCCGTTTAGAACCTTTAGGCAGTTTATCAGCTGCTCGATGATGCTGCTCAGTTGGTTTTGCATTCCGGTCTGATGAGGAATCTGTCCCGGGTTCTTTTTGGTTTGCTTTGGCTGCCCCGTTTTCACAGCTGCGCTGTAGCTCTTCTCGGTGCTGCGTGGTGCCACCTCGTTTTATTACAAAATGATACATGTAATTCATCAACGAGTTAATTATAAAACGAGTCACAACAGAACTGTCGACTTGGAACGGTCAGTCTATTAAATCAAAGTATGGGGGTTACTTGCCGCTCTACGATAGTGCGGTTAGAAAATCCGAATAAGGGCCGTATTATCTTTAAAACCAATTTAAAAGTAGCTAGTTAGCAGAGTAGAACCTGGCCACGGACTTTTTTTTCGCGCATCAAGACTTTTAATAATATTATGTGTATTGAATATCTATAGAATCCATGGAAACTAATGGGATTTTACAAAATGAGGCACAAATGTCCACAGAACCTAATGGCACCCTCTTAGATCTTGATTTCTAGTGTTATGACATTGCATGACCATGAATGACATCTGACTAATGTGTGCTAAATTTCGTTCCATTGGCTTTCTTCAGAAAGAAGCGTACAAACGCCAATAAAGCCATGCATGTTTTGTTGCCTTTCAAAACTATGCAATATAAGATTACTCGACATGCCATAAGAAAGATTATGCCAACTGCCTATCGATATTTTTATTCAGTTTGCTTAAAATTTATATTGTGGGAGCATGTTCAATTTGCAGCAGATGAACGGCTGTAATCCACCTTTAAACTGTCACGATGATGACCATGATGCAGAGCGAAGGATACATGTGCCTTTCAGACCCATTGATAAATTGTATAAAACAGTAAAAAGGTACAAGTAGGCAAAGATCAGGAAAAGGCGCAATCAGAAAAAGACTCCCACTCCAAAAACCGAGGTGGGAAAAAACCAAACTAACAGTCAGGTACTTATACCATGAAACATATCGTAAGCCGAATGAGCAGCTATTTTCCCAATAGGTGGCCACTCAGTTACCTTAACTTAACTAAAAACACGAAAACACACATGAGGCGCCAACAGCACAAAAATATTTTAAACACCAAGACACAAAACAAAAAGAACCACCACAGAAGTATCGACTTGGAACGATCAGTAACACAAAGTTACTGGCGGGCTTAAACCGGTTTTACATGGCCATAACCTCACCCTCAGCTTCTGCAGTGGTTCATAACATTTAGTTGGTTATTCGGTCCTCGTGGTGAATCTCTAACTAGTCAATGAATCATCTGTAAATTCTGTATATTCACGAAGCAATTTAAGAAGAGATGGATTGTCTCTGTCAAAGTGACTTCAGAAAATGTGGTCATGAAATAAATGCGAGTTGCCTATTTGTCTGACAAAGAATCGATCGAGACAAAATTATGTTTTGTTACAACAATCAGTAATGGTTTAATGCACCATCAAAAAAGAACAAATCTGTCATAAACCATTTTGTTACAGACATATAGGTGCATATGGTCCCAACAGGCATGGTCAATGTCGCATCTAACTTTTTACAATATTTTACAATATCTGACAGGTGTTGAGCCCGGAGCCTTTCAGCTTGTCGCTATATATATGCAGGATGCAAGACATAACTTAAACTACATTATGTACGATGACATACACTGTTTTAACTGAGGCATTATATAAAATTAATAGTCAGTGCTACGTCCCACATTTGCAGTTTAATAAATTCTTGATTTAACATTGATTCTAACGATGAAAATGGTCAAACCAGCTTTATCAACATTGTGACTGTACTATATAAGCCACTGTAGCTATTGTCTGTTTAGTAATTTATATTTTCTTTTCATTCACGGTAATGTCTTTCGATCTCAGTAATCATGGTAATTCTATCACGCTCTCTGCATAAGATCCACATTAATAACATGATTCCAATGACAAACTTTTCAGATAAATTACGATCAAGTAACATTGGTACGAGGCAGACGCACGGATCGAAGCAAATGCTGTAAACAATGATCCAACAAATACAGAGCAAAGAAATGCTTATGTGATTATTTAATTGTCTCTGAGTTAATAACCATTTGATAAATTACCATAAACATACGCTTTCTGTGCAAGTCATCACGAAGGACATAAAATACCATTGATTTACACGTATGTGCCAAGGAGTCACAAAACTGTCGGTAGGTTAGTATTGTGATTTCTGGAGCTAGCACCATTGTAGGACTACATATTGAGCACAGAATGGTTGGAATTATCCGTGTCGTCCATGCGCATTGACAATAATTTGAATGTTCCTCACTGTATCACAATTCAGGCTGTTTTATATTCTATATATAACCATGCAGCTTGTGTCCTTATCATGGCAGTATAGGGATCCATATTTATCAATTATCACAACAGGAAAGTAATAATTTCTCCACGAGAAAATTGCATTGAGTTGTTTTAGGTGTTTCCTTACTTTTTCCATGTGTATATTTTATACAGAGACCATTACATAATCATATAACAATCTTATAAATCAACCTGCAGACAAGTCCTTAGAGCATCGTTTTTCTTAATTTACAGCTGTACTGCGACCTACTCACCATTTTTGCATTATTGGCTGGTTTCCAACATTGAAATAATCAATAATTGAAATACAGGTAACCATTTATCACCCTGGCCTCAAGGTCAGGGTGGTTTTGGTAAAGTAAGTAAGTAAGTAAGTAAGTAATAGTTTATTAAAGTGTCACATATCAACTTTACAAGCATATAACAATTTATACAATAAAACGGTTGTTATCCAGCCAATTATTGGCTTATGAGACACTGTTTTATACATAAGATACATTTTATAATATTTTTATAATAATATATAAAAACAACACATGTACAGACTTATGAAAAGCTAAAACCTACTTTAAAACAGAATACATGTATCACAGATTTACAAATTGTGCATCAAACAATTCGTATGAAGCATTTGCGAACATTAAAAAGTACTAAACAAAATGTCTTTAAATCATAAATGTTTGCAAATCAACTAAATTTGTTTATTAAAGTAATGAAAATAAGCCAGTCTTGATTTTCATAAAAGACGTTTGCTGCTTAGTACAACACCAGTAGACCTAAAGGAGCTAGTCCGCGAGTCTTTGGGTACTTACTCAGCAAGACCTGGCACCGGAGCGTCACATAAAGCTTCTCCACGAGCCACCACCCGCATCTCCAGGAACGTTTGTGCGCAGAGCAAGCGGAGGTCCACTGGTTTTGTACCGGGTACTTAAAATACAATATCATGTCTTAAGTAAAAGAAAATATGTTTTCTTATTTAAGATTAGAGTTTTTCGTGCCTCCGTCTTCGAAATGCTGCTAAAAGATAGTTTGCAATATTAAATTGCAACTCATCTGATTTCATTAAAAAGCATAGTTTTCCTTCTGAGTTTAAAAGATGGAAATTTGCATTTAGGGCGGATGCTGATTCTATAAGGTCATATCGTAAATCGCTATAAAAATCACAGTCAATAAGAAAGTGAGTTTCGTCTTTAATCGAATTACTTGAACAAAACTTACAGAGACGGTCCTGCAGAGGAGTTTTAGGTTTGGAATAGCGACCCGTTTCAATAGCCAGAGGAAGATTACCTGAATTTCCAATATTGATTTTTGTAAGCTGGAAACCGGCCGATAATGCAAAAATGGTGAATACAGGAAACAGCATCATCTTCTTCAAGTTTTATGGTCATGTCTCATCTGATTCACTAGATTCCGATCGAAAAACAAAACCTGAGAAATGGCGTGACCAGAAATTTCTTGACTTGACAGATCGATCTTTGACATCTTGTGTGGCCTTCCTTAGCGGTTTACTCTGCTGAGATGCTGAGAGGAACTATAAACTTACGTTAAGATTTGGACCAGTCCCGCGTAAAATAGATTTAAACCCTCAAGTAATTTCATTACTGTAATCAATATAAAATACTTCAAGAAATTTAAAAGAATTGTGTGGGTAAATAATTACCTGCCTTCCATCAATATTTTTATACAAGAAATCCCTATTCAAAATGTTTTTTACTTTTTTTTATTTGTCGACTGATTTTAAAACTTTTCTTACACCTTTACGACGAACAAACTGTCCAACTGCTACAAGAAAACAATTGATCTACACTACATACAATTGTTAGATAATCTGAGAAATACCATCATCGGACAGTAGGAAAAACACTATAGTATCACCCTTTTCATTCCCGCATTGTTTCTGTGTTAGGGTTTCAATCATAATTATTGTATCAAAAATCCTTGGTCTTTCTGATTCTTACTTTTCGTGCATGCAATGTTTATAGGAAGAAAATTGCAAAATGGTTCAATCATTCAAACTTAAAATGCACTAACCTCATCGTGAAAAAAATATTATCCAATAATTTTCACTCTTTAATTCTTTTAAGTTGAATATTGACAATTTCCCCCATGGGCACTTTAGGTTATATCATTTTTGTCATCTCAGCGCTATTTCTCTCTATTCTCTGAACTGCTAAGATTCTGGCATATTGGAAAAATTTCTGAATGAGTTAGGATAACTGATTTTGATAAGGAATAGAAAAGAGCAGCATTGTATTTATTATTTATTTTATTATCATGCGGATAAGTAGGCCGAAGGTAAAGCTCCAATACATTCAAAAGTTTGAAAAAAGTGTAACAGACGCGCACACTCACTCACACACGCACAGACAGACAAGCCGAAACAATATGCCCTTCCAACGGTTCCAAAGTTGGGGGCATAATTATAAAATGGTTCAAAATTATGAAAGTTCTAAATGCACTAACCTCATCGTTTAAAAAATCTTATCCAATGAATTTTCCTCTTTCTGTTAAGTTGAATATTAACAACTTTCCCCAGTGGGCACTTTAGGTAATATAAATCTAAGCACTGAGCTTCTGAATTTCTGGCATACTGGAGAAGAGGACAAATGATTTTGATATGGTATAGAAAATAGCAGTTAAGCTATTTTGTATTTTATTGCGGATAAAAAGGCTAAGGTCAACACTCATCTAAAAAGCAACGACAATGTCATATGCTCATATAAATTTAGTTAGAAAGGTATAAATTTGAAACAACTAGGAAGCACACTTTGTCAGAAACAAGAATCTATGTGTACCACATCTTTGCTATTCCACATTTATCTAAAAAAAAAAAAAAAAAAAAAAAAAAAAAAAAAAAAAAAAAAAAAAACATTCTTAGTTTAACTAACAGTGGTTTAATGCTCATTAGCACATACCGTAACTTTCGATAATATAAAAAGGTACCAGAAGACAATGGTCAGGAAATGGCGCAATCAGAAAAAAGCCCACTCCAAAAAACGAGGTGGGTAAAAAAACTAAATTGACAATTAAGTACTTATACTAATAGCAGGGCGGATATGTGAATGGATTGTGCACTTTTTGATAAAAGCATGAAACTTGGCACAGGGGTAGATTTATAATTATAAAAATTTTTGAGGGTCAGTGCCACGTAAAATTTTTCCTATGACGGCCGCCATCTTGAATTTCAAAATGGCGGTTTTTTTCATTACGCGCTTATATAGATGGATGTCAGTTTGCAGTACTGCTTTCTTTTGAAGTATTCAAAAGCCATTGTAAGTATCATAAACATTTCAAGATATCTTATTACGCATGTAAACTCCTAAATTTTCCAAGATGGTGGCTATTTTTCAAGATGGTCGCCACTTTTATCTGCAGAAAATCAAGATAGCATGATGTTAACAATTCAAGGTAACAATTATATGGAATTAGTATTGTAAAATGTTTTCAAGTATAGTATCTTAGTTTTTAACCCAATCATGGTTGATAACTACGCTGCCTTCTTTAATTGCACGCCGGTGGGTCGGGCGTCAGACTCTATGATGGCCCCGACTTAAAGCTATTCATTTTAGTTGGTTGGCGCCGGAGCTTCTTGTCTGTTGCTTGGCCCACCGGGGTCCAACTGATGTTTTTCTTTTGCTCCGGAGTTAGTAAGTTATTCGGCGCCCAGGGATCTCCATCGTCGGGCAGCTTACTGAATCTGTGAGTCCTGGTTTTTGATTCATCAGGATGTTTATCATGATTTTTTTTGTTTGTTCTTGATGATTCATTGACTAGCTAGAGATTCACCACGAGGACCGAAGAACTAACTAAATGTTATGAACCACTGCAGAAGCTGAGGGTGAGGTTACGGCCGTGTAAAATCGATTTAAACCCGCCAGTAACTTTTTGTTACTGATCGTTCCAAGTCGATACTTCTGTGGTTGTTCTTTATGTTTTATGTCTTGGTGTTTAATATTTTTGTGATGTTGGCGCCTTATGTATGTTTTCATATTTTTAGTTAAGTTAAGGTAACTGAGTGGCCACCTATTGGGGAAATAGCTGCTCATTCGGCTTACGAAATGTTTTCATGGTATAGGTACCTGATTGTTAGTTTGGTTTTTTCCCACCTCGGGCTTTTAGAGTGGGAATCTTTTGCTGATTGCGCCTTTTCCCGATCTTTGCCTACTTGTACCTTTTTCTAACATGTCACAAATACAAGTTACATGTGATTTATAATTTGTAAATTGAAATTAACTGATCATATTTGGCATTAAAAATGGCTACCAAAGAAGTGAAGTACATACGTATGTTTTCATTTTGACAATTTTTCAGAGTTTTGTTTTTCAGATGATTTTACTTGATACTGGTGTATGTGTATTTCTATATCAGCTTAAAACAATCACATTCTAATTAATACATTCTAGTGAGGTATCCAAGATGGTCGCCAAGTTGAAACGCCCTAATTCTGAAATGTGCCATTCACAATATTTGCTATCATACAATTTAAATGCTATGTATTTGAAATCTGCCACGGATAAGTCAGTCGTGCCAGGGACTCCTTAAATGTGGATGCAAAAAGGGCTGCAAGCAGAATTGTACTTGCCAGAAAGCGGGTCTGAGATGTACCGGACTTTGTTTCTGTCGTGGGGACTGTAGGAGAGATTGAACTGTGATCTATATACCATGACAGAGCACTGGAAAGGTACAAGTAGGCAATGATCAGGAAATGGCACAATCAGAAAGAAATTCCCACTCCATAAACCGAGGGGTGGGAAAAAACTAAAATGACACTTAGGTACTTATACCAAGAAAACATAAAGTAAGCAGAGTGAGCAGCTATTCCCCAGTTCAGTTACCTGGACTGAACTGAAATATGAAAACGTACATAAGGCTCAAACAGCACAAAAATTCGACTCCAAAACACAAAACAATTAGAACCACAACAGACGTATCGCCTTGGAACGATCAGTAATATAAAATTACTGGATGGCTTTAACCGGTTTTACAGGGCCCTAACCTCACCCTCATCTTCTGCAGTGGTTCACAATATTTAGTTAGTTGTTCGGTCCTCGTGGTGAATCTCTAACTAGTCAATGAATCATCAAGGACAAACAAATAAATCATGATAATCACCCTGATGAATCAAAAACGAAAACTCAACAGATTCAGTAAGCTGCCCGACGATGGAGATCCCTGGGCGCCGAATAACTTACTGAAACCTGAAGCAAAAGAAAAACACCAGTTGAACGCCGGTGGGCCAAGCAACAGACAAGAAGCTCCAGCCCCAACCAAATAAAATGAATAGCTTTATGTCGGGGCCATCATAGAGACTGACACTCGACCCACCAGCGTGCAATTAAAGAAGGCAGCATAGTGATCAACCATGACTGGGTTAAAAACTAAGCATGCCGACTGTCGCATTACATTCAAGTTATAACCTATACGTCTGTAACGTGTAATGATTTTTCTGAACTGAAAAGAAAAATAATTCGTTCCTATAAGTTTTTTTAAATTTGTAAACCAAGTCACCAAAAAGTTCTGGTTCCGAAAGGCCCTCATGTAAAAGCATCTTTAGGCCAACACTAGATTTGGAAATCAACTCATAGTGTCTGCAATAAAATTTAGAAAATATTTTTCGAAGTTTTTATTCCTTGCTGCAATTTCATTGATAGTCTGTTTGTTGATTCTATTACAGGATCCAGTAAAGTTTTTAACAGGCAGTGTTTATTTCATTTATTAACCATGTACACATGCGTGCAGTTATTAATATACCCCTACGATATTCAGAAATAAATTGACAACTCTTCTTGTTTTTGAACAATCGTCACTGGCAAGAAATGGACAACAGGAGGAATTTGTTTATATATTTTGTTAAGTATGAGTGTAAATATTTACTCTGTATATAAAAATTCCAGATCTTGTGATGGTGTATGCCTAAAGTGATTACATAATATATGGAACCAAATTTTTAAACAAAAAAAAAAAAAAAAAAAAAAAAAACGCTGATTTTCGAGTTTGAAAGATTCTACAATGAACTATGGTTAATGGTTTGTAATTTTGTTTATAATTTATGAAAGAATAATCATTTTTCTACTAAGGCTGAAAATGTGGTGTCTTTATGAGCACTATTTACAGAGTTACACCCTGATTTTTATTCAATGTTCATTTTAGAATTTCATGGTAAAACGGTTGTTACAATATAAAATTAAGTATGTCAGTTTTATTTTGCAAGAAAACTAATATTCCACAAGGAAGTTTGTACGGAGAAAGCGTGATAGTGGATTCCTTCTTCAGCATGTCTTAAAGCAACGTGAAGACACCTCTGGCTTTATATCCTTAAACATGCCAAAACGTGGGTTGGAATTTCATCATACAGTTAATTGATTTGTTTTCTTGACACAGAATAACATAGGGGGCTGGAAGCTTTTCAATGTCAGGCTATCACACACAGCTCATCTTAATGACATTTCAAACCTCCTGTATAGATTGTAAGCCAAGGGAATCACTAGGGCATTCAAACACAGACGTTTCTCTTATACCAAAAATGTGTTTTGCGGTTTTAGAATTAATACAAATAACATTGCCTTGCATATATACTAATTCTTTTTGCATCCATTTTTTGTATAATAAACCCTATAGAAGAGGTTCGAAATATCAAGAAGAGGAGATATGAGTCATTGCCTAACAATAAATTAAAACAGTGAACACATAAATGAGAAAGGTAATTGGCCATACCGCGGTTTCGACTACTAAAGTCTCGTCAGTGACCCTTTAGATTTGGCAACATAGAGCCAAAGAGAATTACTGAACTTTTGCAACTTTCAACAGGGTAGTCGATACAAAGATTAGTCCTATCTAAACGGAACCAAATATTTTAAAAATTGGTTAGAAAATGAATCTTAACCGATGATAAGTTTCTGATTTCTCAGAACATCCAAAGCCCACTATGGTATTCTGTGCGGAAGAACAAATAACGAAACTGTATGATGAAATGCCAACCCACGTTTTGGCAGAATACAAAGCCAAAGGTGAATCCACAGTGCTTTAAGGTATGCTTACATAACATATCTTTATTTCGTAATACAAGGCCACCGGCCCAAAATACATATCAATAAGTACATACAGTTAGAGTGGTATCTATTACAGGTGACATACAATTTATCTTATTCCATATAATTCTCTCTAAGAAGATTTTAATGTATAATATATAGCTATAACAACCAAAAATCAATTATCTTTATGATAGCTATATCAACTTTCAGTCTGAACTGGATATGCATGTGTTTCTATATGAGAGAGCACTGACTAGATATTTAGAAATAGCTACAATAGATTCTTTATCTGTTGAAGACATTATTCGTATAAAAAGCATATCTGTTATCAAGTTTGTCTTCCATTCAAGTTTAAAATAAATATTTCTAATATCATTGTACGACGGACATACACAAACAAAATGAAATTCGTCTTCAACGACATAGACGTTTCTTTTTAAGCACAATGGACAAAATCTAATATTTCTGTCAAAATGTTGGTGTCGACCTTTTTCAATCATAAGAGGATGGCTAGAGCAACGGAAGTTAGCTAGAGTTTTCCTATATAAGTATGGTAGTTCAGGAAATGTCAAATAGCTTTCGATTTCTAATACAAGTTTATATTTACGGTAAAGCAAGGCTTTTGAAGACTCGTTAATATCGGATTGCCACATTTGTTGACAACAGTCAATAAGTCGCTGTTTAAACATTTTAATAAAGACATTCATATCCCCAACTGTATTTGCCTCCCATACATAGCCAAAGCCATACTTATACAAAAGGTTCTTAACTTGAGTAGCCCATGTGATTTTGCCCGCATCTGAGAGTGATCTTAGCATTATATAGCATTGCTTTGGATATCTATGGTCAGGCATCTGTAATATTCTAACCCAATATTTTATACATCGACTCATATATATGACTGAAAGTGGATATCTACCACACTCACTTAGGGCATAAAAATCAGCAGTATTCTGATTCAATCCAATAAATCTCTTGCAAAATTTAACATGTACTTTTTCAATAGGTATACTATACTCATATCCCCAGACCTCTGATCCATAACACAATATAGGACTTACAATAGCATCAAACAACTTAAAAATATCTTTCGGTGTAAAAAACCCAAATTGACGTTGAAACAAAAATATTCGATTGACAGCTTTATTGGCCTGGTATGCTAAAACCTCCTTTGTTTTTGTCCAAATTAATTTAGGTGTAAAATATATACCTAAGTACTTGTATGCAGATACTATATCAATGTGTTCTCCTTGATAAAACCAGTGTTCTATTTCTTTAACAATTCCTCCATTTCTAAAAACTATAATTTTCGTCTTTAATAGATTTAACGACATACCTACAGCTTCACAAAACCTTTGAATACAATTTATTTGTTGTTGTAGACGCACAATCGAATCACTAAAACATGTGTCATAGGGATGGGGTGCTATCGGGTACATGACGTACATGTAACGTAACATTTACGTTTAAGTGTCCCGGCCTAAGTTATAATATGAAATCAAGTCCCCAGTGGGTTCTTTTTGAGCGGTGATCTAGAGATGATTGAAAACCGATAACTGTGATGTAGATTTATTTTCAACGATGATAGATGAAAGTATGAATATCTGCAAATATACAATATCCAACAAGGTTAAATATACAAGATAAACATGTATAATTTGAAGGTGGAAACATGTGTCTTTACACCTTAAAGTATAACCTGTTTTTGACATGTGTATTGAAATAATGCAAACTATGATTACTATGAAACCCATAATTCTGAGACATATGCACCTATTCTAAATATGCCTAATGTCCGCCATATTGGATTACACCGACGCCGACGCTCACACCGGCGGAATTCAAATGTCAATACAAAATGCTATAAAATACAGACGTGCCATAAACTGTATGTAAAACAACTTGATTTGTATATAAAATGTAAGGAAAATACACTAACCTGCAAATATACAATATCCAACAAGGTTAAATATACAAGATAAACATGTATAATTTGAAGGTGGAAACATGTGTCTTTACACCTTAAAGTATAACCTGTTTCTGACATGTGACTACACAGTAGCACATATGTAAATATCCTTACACACGTGAGTTATTGTTAGTAACGCAGGTTAGTAGTAGGTATACTGAGGGGAATAGAAAAGGCACAGGTCAAGGGAATGGAGATATATATCGATATAACGCATACTGGAATAAACTAAAACACAACAAACTCTGTTTATAGTTTATGTGTGGTTTATTGAAACCTCGACCTATGACATATTTCCCTGGTTTAAGAAATGTCGTCCTCGACATTAAAAACAATAACACAATAATGAAGAAGAAATAATCTGCTGATTTATGTATTTCCTTAAAATGTACATTTGTCTGTTTGTTTTTATCCTTAAAATATGCATATGTGTTTATTTAAAATGTAGATGAAAATGAATGATTCATTTGCTATAAATAAAATTAAACTGATAATTTGTCATGTGTGTCTTTGTATCCAATGTGATGATCATTGATTTGTTAACAAACACACGGCATAAGAAGTAAATGTAATGTATGGTGCAAGTTTGATTTTATTTACAAGGGAAAAGAATAGCTATAGGATATAGGAATAGCTATAGGGATCTGGTTATTTAATTCAAATTGAATTTTGTAGATTTGAATCAATTTTGCCTTCAATAGCGACTAGTAGACAATATATCTGTTAGATTATTCCTTTACCCGGGATAGAATAATCTAGGCAGACGAGAGTTCTAGTCTCACTTTCCCTTGTGATTGTTTAGAAAATTATTCTGTGCAAACCGAAAGAAACGCAATTCAACGTTTGTATCATATTGTCGAAAACTCATACTATTACAAATGTCTATCTTGCTTAACATCACAGACGGAATAATAAGGAGTTCTCTCCCACTGACAGTATATAACTATCAGTAAACGCATTTATTCAGTCTGTATAATGATAAATATTCAGAGTGTAATATCAAATGACGCATCTCAGCACACCCTGATGCGTCCAAAGACATGATCACATGCATGATATTCTTGACATGTTCAATGTTGCTGAGTGAAACACTCTCAGACAAAATATGATCTTTCATATTCAATTCGGTGATGATAAGTTCAACAACTATTTACAATAATACAGAACACAATTACTACCAGTGTATAAGATGCATATCCAGCAGGATAATGAATACAGGAAAATGACCATTATCCATCACTGGAACTTTGCACTGTAGCAATCTGATTACAACCAAACTGATCAGTATTTGACTATCAGTACACACCGTATTCATGTCACCAACATAATATGACTGCTTAACAGGTCAATAATACTCAAATATACATACGAATGTGTTCGTATGTGCCATTAACGGGACATACTGTGTGTCATATATATCATACAAATGCTGCTGTATCATTCACACAGATATCTCAATGTGTGCCACAGTGAGACTATACATGACTGCACCAAAAGGATAAAAATATTTACACCACTGAAATGAGGTTTCTGCAACCTCTCACTGAAACACACCTTTATGAGGTCTGAAGCTTGAGGACCATGATCCCAAACATCTACTTTGCCCACTGACCTGACGTTAACCAGTCTGGCGGTTTGCGTGTTCGCTGTGGCCTATTGTCTGTCATTCTACTAGGTTGCTGTGTCCGCGTTTTTGTTGCTGGCTGGTGCGATGAAAACTCGCGATTAGGTTCTGCAGATCGCGTCTCACCTGCAGATTCCTCCGAATCGTCAGTTTCAGACGAATCCGATTCTGATTCGCTAATCGGCGGACTTGGCTGAACGGGAGGTACCTGTCCTTGACCCCGATTTGATTGCGGAGGAGCAACAAGGAGTGGCTCTGATGGCAGACAAGTAAATGGTAGCATCTGGTTGCGATGCAGCGTTTTCACGCGACCTTTACCGTCCTCTTGGCGGACCTTGTATACTGGGATGTCCTGCATCGGAATTTCCGTAACAATATACGGCATTTCTTCCCAGTCGTCAGCTATTTTGACCTTGCCTTTCAGACCAAGGGCTCGGATCAAGACTCTATCACCTACCTCCAACTTGCTTTCGCGAACCCTTTGGTCATAGTAGGTCTTGTACCTTTCAGTCTGACGTGCTGCTTCCTCAGAGGCTTTCTGATACGCGAAAGACAGACGCGACTGAAACTTGGTGGAATACTCGGCCTGCGTTCTTCCACTTTCAGCTGACGGTTCAAGACCAAGAAAGGCATCTAGCGCCAACCTAGGGTGACGGCCGAACATGAGGTAGAAGGGCGAAAATCCTGTCGTGTCATGCCGAGTGGCATTGTAGGCATGCACGAGGGGCAACACGTAGGATTTCCAGTCAGATTTCTGAGTAGGCTCCAGAGTCCCCAGCATCTGCAGAAGTGTCTGGTTAAAGCGCTCGACTTGACCATTCCCCATAGGGTGATATGGCGTGGTTCGAGTCTTCTTTATGCCAGCAACCTTGCACAAATGCTTGATGACTCTGGACTCGAAGTTCTGAGCCTTGTCGCTGTGTAACTTGGCTGGAAATCCATAGTGCGCGAAGAAATTGTCAAACAGGACTTTCGCTGTTGTTCGAGCCGTCTGGTTCTTGGTAGGGACAGCCATGGCATAACGCGTAAAATGATCAGATATGACCAGTATGTTCTCGTAGCGACCTTTGACATTTCCAGCGACAGGTAGTCAATGCACACTAGTTCCATAGGAGCACTAGATGTGATGTTGACTAACTCTGCCGCTGGCACAGCACGTGTCTTCTGTCGCACACACCGGCCACAATGACGCACCTTATCGTCAATGTCGCAGTCCATCCCTAACCAAAAGAACCTGGTCTTGACTAACCAAGAGGTACGGTCGCGACCCTGATGACCCATGTCATCGTGCAGACTTTGGAGTATGGTGTCCTTGATGGTACTTGGGACAATAAGCTGGTCATACTCCTGTCCACTTACCGAAGTGCTACGATAGAGGACATTGTTCCTCAGCCTCAGCTTATTCCAGTCCCGGAGATACCTTCTTACCTCAGGAGTTTCTTTCCTAGAGGCACTCTTTGACGGCTTCTGACCACTGATAACAAGTTCTTTAACTCTAGCAATAGCCGTGTCTCCTGATTGACCTTTCTGCCAGTCTGTTGAGGTCAAAACAGATGCCTTTAGTGCTTCATCAGGAGCTACATCTGCTGGGGCAACCTGCTGCATGGTTCTACATACAAGCAGGCTATCAGCGAGTGGCATCTCGTCGCGGTCTACCTGTGAGACATTCAAAATGGCCTTGAGAACATCTGGGTACATCACTCGCTGATCCTGTCCTTCATTTAGACGCGATAAGCCATCTGCGTCTTGGTTAAGTTTACCGCTTCTGTAGGTCAAAATAAAATCATAGTTTGACAAAGCAGCAACCCAACGATGGCCAGTGGCATCTAATTTCGCCGTAGTCAAAACATACGTCAGCGGGTTGTTGTCTGTCACCACTTCGAATGACGCACCATAGAGGTAGTCGTGAAATTTATCCGTAATGGCCCATTTGAGAGCTAAAAACTCTAACTTATGGGCCGGATAATTTCTTTCTGATGGTTTCAGACTCCGACTGGCATATGCAATGACACGGTCAATGCCATCTTGCTGTTGGTAAAGGACTGCTCCCAGACCGCTAGAGGATGCGTCAGTATGCAACTTGAATGACTTTTTGTAGTCTGCATAAGCCAGTACTCGGGGATTGGAGAGCTTCTCTATAATTGTCTCAAATGCTCTTTGCTGAACTTCACCCCATTCGAAAGGCATCCTCTTGCGTGTTGGTTTCTTGGTAGAAACACCGACCAACATATCATTCAGTGGCCTTACTATCCGAGCGAAACCCTTGACGAACCGTCTATAATACCCGGCGAATCCTAAAAATTTTCTGACATCTTTAATACACTTAGGTACCGGCCAGTTTTTGAGAACGCTAATCTTTTCGGGGTCCGTCTTAATTCCAGCCTCCGAGACAACATGGCCAAGGTAAGTTACCTTAGATCGGAAGAACTCACACTTGGAAGCTTTTAACTTGAGGTTATACTGATGAAGCCTCTGGAACACTGCATCAAGACGGTCAAGATGGTTCTCAAAAGTGTCAGAAAATATAATGATATCGTCGAGATATATCAGACAGTCGCGCAGATTTATATCACCCATGGCTCTTTCCATTAGCCTCTGAAACGTTGCAGGTGCATTGCAGAGACCAAACGGCATCCGATTGCACTCGTAGAATCCTAGGTTGCCTACGTGGAATGCCGTTTTGGCCTTATCTTCCTCCTTCAACTCCACCTGCCAGTATCCGGCCTTAAGGTCAAGCTTAGTAAAGTATCTTGAACCTACTAACAGGTGCAGTGAGTCCTCTATTCTGGGGATAGGATAGGCATCCCCAATGGTACGCAAGTTCAGCTTCCTGTAATCTATGCAAAGTCTGATGGTACCATCCTTCTTGCGTACCACAACTACATTAGATGAATAAGGACTCTTTGAAGGTCTGATGGCCTCTGCCTCCAACATTTCCGCGATATGTTCGCGAACCTCATCAAACAAGGCTGGCGAAATTCTGCGGACTGGTTCCTTGAAGGGGGTTTCGTCGGACAGTTTAATTTCATGCCGTATTAAGTCAGTGCGGCCAAGATCTAATGGGCCTCTTGAGAATACTGACTGCCATTTCTCAAAAACAGCTTCTGCCATATCCTGTTGCTCCTCGCTAATGATTGAGTCTGTCAGATCAACTCCTATGTCAGACAGTTTGAAATTATCTGCTTTTGACTTCTCTGTGGTATTTGCTGTCTGTTGGCATGTAGTAGCAGCATTGTCTTCCTCTGATAAAGGATTGCATGAGCGCAAAACCTTAACTTCCTGTAGCTCGCATAGCAAAGCTCTAGGAGGAATTGTCAATACTTTTGCAGACATATTAAACAACTTAACAGGAACCCTTGCATTCCTGCCAGGTTTATTGACTGCTACCACTCTCGGACAAACACCGATCTTCGACGAAGCATTATCAGCTGGCTCCGTGATTGCAGACTCGGCCTCTTTCTGCTTTCTGACAAAACCAGAAACTGTCCTCACTTCCATAGGTTAAAGTGTTATGCTTGTTTTGTTCGTTGATCTGACAGACCCCACAAATCCACTATGTAGGGCAATGAAAGCAACTTTCCATTCTGGTGGAATATCTTCGGCACTATCACCTATGTTGTCATATTCTCTAATGACATTTGTGCCTATAATTATAGGAACCTCGGCATGATAAGCTGTGGTAGGCACTACCAATGCCAAGGTGTCAATTTCCTTACCTGGAAGGAAACTGGCTGAAACCGTAGCCTCTATGCAGTGTAGGTACGGAATAGATCTGCCGTCGGGTCCTTTCAAATCAATTTCTTGGCTATCCGCTTCTTGCGGTCGAGGATCAAGGGAATTATAAAAATCCTCTGACACAGTTGTCACTTGTGACCCACTATCTAAGAGTGCTTTTGCTTCCACCCCACAGAATGAAATTGTGGACTCATTAGCTTTCCCAATCAAACGGGGAATAGGCTCCTTACTAGGGCGTTTCATATTTGCGTCTCCCGTCTGCCCTGCAACGGAGACGTCATTCAGTTTAACTGTCCTTTCTTTTCATTCTTCTGTTTACTGTTATCAGATCTATCTCTCCTTTCAGTATTCTCGGTTTGCTTTTTGTTCTCAGATCTATCGTTTCTTTCTTCATTTGAATCATACTGATCTTCACTATAGTTCTGATTTCCTCTTCCCCTATTGCCTCTTCCACGGCCTCCTCTTCTTCTGGGCCTATACTCATATCTATTTTGCCCCCTTTTTAACTGTTGGATGTCCCTATCCATCCTTGTCATATTCTCTGATATGGATTTTAATAATTGTAACTGATCATCCATATCAGTTAACTGTGGATTATGCTGTGCTTTAGCCTTTCTATCTTTCTGTACTGGCTGTTGATGCCTAGCTAAGCTTTCTTGCATCTCACATTCTTCTTCTCTGACTTTTCTCTGGAGTTTCTCAAAACTCATACCAGACTCATGATAGATCTTTGTAGCATTCTTAAAGTTCTGGTCATACAATGATCTCCAGAATTTATCTCTTATCTTCTGCTCCTTTCCTTCCTGTGTAACATGACCCTTTTCTATTCCCCTCAGTATACCTACTACTAACCTGCGTTACTAACAATAACTCACGTGTGTAAGGATATTTACATATGTGCTACTGTGTAGTCACATGTCAGAAACAGGTTATACTTTAAGGTGTAAAGACACATGTTTCCACCTTCAAATTATACATGTTTATCTTGTATATTTAACCTTGTTGGGCGCCCCACGTTGGGCGCCATTGTCATAGGGATGGGGTGCTATCGGGTACATGACGTACATGTAACGTAACATTTACGTTTAAGTGTCCCGGCCTAAGTTATAATATGAAATCAAGTCCCCAGTGGGTTCTTTTTGAGCGGTGACCTAGAGATGATTGAAAACCGATAACTGTGATGTAGATTTATTTTCAACGATGATAGATGAAAGTATGAATATCTGCAAATATACAATATCCAACAAGGTTAAATATATAAGATAAACATGTATAATTTGAAGGTGGAAACATGTGTCTTTACACCTTAAAGTATAACCTGTTTCTGACATGTGTATTGAAATAATGCAAACTATGATTACTATGAAACCCATAATTCTGAGACATATGCACCTATTCTAAATATGCCTAATGTCCGCCATATTGGATTACACCGACGCCGACGCTCACACCGGCGGAATTCAAATGTCAATACAAAATGCTATAAAATACAGACGTGCCATAAACTGTATGTAAAACAACTTGATTTGTATATAAAATGTAAGGAAAATACACTAACCTGCAAATATACAATATCCAACGAGGTTAAATATACAAGATAAACATGTATAATTTGAAGGTGGAAACATGTGTCTTTACACCTTAAAGTATAACCTGTTTCTGACATGTGACTACACAGTAGCACATATGTAAATATCCTTACACACGTGAGTTATTGTTCGTAACGCAGGTTAGTAGTAGGTATACTGAGGGGAATAGAAAAGGCACAGGTCAAGGGAATGGAGATATATATCGATATAACGCATACTGGAATAAACTAAAACACAACAAACTCTGTTTATAGTTTATGTGTGGTTTATTGAAACCTCGACCTATGACATATGCAACATCGTCTGCAAACATCAACGCAAGCAGATCTTGGATATGATTTGTTACAAAGATACCTCTATCACATTTCTGTTTTAGATAAGAAACAAGATCATTTATAAATAGAGAGAATATTATGGGAGAACTTACACAACCTTGTCTTGTACCAATATGACATTCAAAATATCTAGTTAAACCATTTTTGATTTTCACACATGACTTAAGTTGAGAGTACATAGACTTAAAAATCTTAAGAAACTTACTGTTGTGAGAAATACCCTTCCTTTCAAATGAATACCATAAGTTTGCATGTTGGATGCTATCAAAAGCACGCTTAAAATCTACAAATATACAAAAGAATCGTCCTCTCTCTCGGCATAAATACTTTTGGACTAGTGCCTGAAGTGAGAATATATTATCAGTAGTGGAATAATCTTTCCTGAAACCAGCTTGTGATTCATCTATAACTTCATTAGAATCTGCCCAATTTGTTAATCTTATTGTGAGAACATTCATAAATATTTTGCAAATAGTATTAATAAGACATATTGCTCTGTAATTTTCAGCTTTATCAACAGCTCCCCCTTTATGAATGGGTGATATCATACTTGTACACCAATCTTCAGGAAATATACCCTTGTCATAAATGTCATTAAAAAGAGAGTGTAAATAAGGGAGAATGATATCAATTGTTGTTTTAAATATTTCTGTACATAACCCATCAGGACCACCAGATTTATTAATACTTAAATTTTGTATACTTTTCCTTATTTCTTGTTCTGAAATTGGTTGTTCTAAGTCAGCAATGTCATTATCCTGTGTAATGTTTCGAAGAATATCTTCATTTTGGTAGTTTTCATTTGCTTCAGGTTCACTAAAAAGAGTTGCAAAATACTCAAACCAATCATCATTACTCAAAGAATTGGGACCTTCCGATGCCCGTCGATTAACATCGTTGCCTTTAATGGTTTGCCAAAATAGTTTAGGATTTTGTCTGGCATGCATCAAGTCAGATCTACGTTTACGTTGAAATTGCTTCTTTTTCAGTTTACATATGCTCTTAAAACGATTGCGTTGTGTAATGTATGCTGTGTAATCAGTACTTGAGTTTGTAGATCTAAATTTTCTTAAAAGACTGTACTTTTTTTATTTTGCCTCCTCACATGAATTATCCCACCATAATGGTTGTACTATTGTCTTAACGTTAAATGACTGCTTACCTCATTAAGGAACCCAACAATGAATCTTTCTTCTTACAAGCGTCCTAGTGGAATATTAGTTTTCTTGCAAAATAACAGTCACATGCTTAGTTTTATATTGCAACAACCGCTTTACCATGAAATTCATAAATGCACATCGATTGAAAATCAGAGTGTAACTTTGTAAAGAGTGCTCATAAAGACACCAATTTTTTCAGCCTTAGTACAAAAATGGTTATTAATACATAAATTAATAACAACATTACAAACCATTAATCATGGTTTCTTGTGGAATCTTTGAAACTTGAAAATCAGTGATTTTTGTTAAAAATTTGATTCCATATATTATGTAATCTACTTAGGCATACAACATCACAAGATCTGGAAGATTTATATACAGAGTAAATATTAACACTCACATTTCAAAAAATATATGAACAAATTCCTCCATTTGTCCATTTCTTGCCAGTGACGCTGCAGCCATCCTGAATGCTATGCTGAAATAGATTATAAATCTGAAATCATACAGACAAGTTAAGTTCTGGTTAAAAATAGAAAATACCTAATTCACAAGAAGTAAACTCCATCCAGTTTCAAAATCTTACAGTATCCATATATAATATTTCACTGTTATGAAGCTAATTATGATGGCCATTAGAAATTTAGCCTTATTCTTGACATTTTTACTCTTGAATTTGAGTTTAAGGTATTTGAGTGTAAGTAAAATTAAATGAAGAGACAGATTTTCGGTAATCATATAATAGCCTATTAATAAAGAATCTGAAAATAGACGGCAATTTCTGACAGAACATTTTTTTGCATGGCAATGTTTTATCTTTTTATTTAATTGACTACTTGAATCTTGAATTTATGACTCTACATACGCCTGTAAGCATTTTATTTATTTATTTTTTTTTAATTTTTTTATATTATATGTGCCAAGTTTTGATCAAACTGACTTGGTTTTCGTAAATAAATGGCGGCCATCTTTGAAAATGGTCGCCATCTTGGACTGTTTAGTAATTTCTATGTATAGTAAGATAGCTCATTATGTTTTGTTAATGTAACTTTGGTTTTTAACGTTTTTAAGGAAAGCAGCACAGAAAATTGATACCCATATGTATTGGCTTTATATGCAAGATGCGGCCATTTTGAAATTCAAGATGGCCGCCATCACAGGCCAAATTTTACGTGGCACTGACCCTCAAAAATTTTTATAAGTATAAATCTACCTCTGTGCAAAGTTTCATGCTTTTATCAAAAAGTGCACAATCCCTCAAAAAATTGTTACATATCTGCCCTGCTATAAGACGTAAGCCGAGTGAGCGAGTGAGCAGCTATTTCACCAATAGGTGGGCACTCAGTTACCCAAACCTAACTGAAATATGAAAACGCACATAAGGTGCAAACAGCACAATAATTCAACACCAAGACATAAACGATAAGAACCACCACAGAAGTATCGCCTTGGAACAATCAGTAATATAAAATTACTGGCGGGCTTAAACTAGTTTAACATGGCCATAATCTCACCCTCAGCTACTGCAGTGGTTCACAACATTTAGTTAGTTGTTCGGTCCTCGTGGTGAATCTCTTACTAGTCAATGAATCATCAAGGACAAACAAATAAATCATGATAACCACCATGATGAATCAAAATTGAGGGCTCACAGATTCAGTAAGCTGCCCGACGATGGGGATCCTTGTGCGCCCAATAACTTACTGAAAATCCGGAGCAAAAGAAACAAGTAGCCCAAGGGCAACGATCGCTCACCTGAGAGTCAAAAAGTACAGTCACTGGACAAACTAATTGGGGTTTTTACCATATATGGCTATGGTGGCCATCTTGGTCATGTGACCTTGAAACCCTACTTACATCAGCTTGCCTGGATTGTGTCCTCTTGTCTGCCATTTTGGTTCACATGAAAAATCATCTAACAAGGTCAGGTTCCTATAATGACCCCCGGGGTGGGGTCATATTTGACCCCAGAGGCATGATTGGCAGGATTTATGTAGAGCTCCACATGACATTGGTGTATATCAAATATACAAGCTTTGTGTTATGCTGTTGCAGAGAAGATTGTTTCATTTATTTCCATTATAAGTCTATGGTAGATAATGACATGCCTGGGCGTGGCCTGTATGGACCCCCGGGGCACCGTTGGCAGCATTTGTAAAAGAGAGTATTATACATTAGTTCACACAACCGAAACCTCAAGGCCCAGAGCTTTTATATTTTGTATGTAGCAGTGTGTAGTGATCCTCTTTATAAATCCTGCCAACCATGCCCCTGGAGTAAAAAATGGCCCCGCCCCTCATTAGTTCCCATAGACATACTATGGGAAAAACATAAAAAAATCTTCTTCTCCAAAACCACAAGGTACAGAGCTTTCATATTTTGTGTGCAGCTATGTATAGTGGTCTTCTTTATAAATCCTGCCAACCGTGCCCCTGGGGTCCATACGGGCCCCGCCCAGGGGGTGTCATGGGAAAAACATAAAAAATCTTCTTCTCCAACACCACAAGGCCCAGAGCTTTCTTATTTTGTGTGTAGCAATGTAAAGTGGTCCTCTTCATAAATCCTGCCAACCATGTCCCTGGAGTCTATACGGGCCCCACCCCAGGGGCGTCATGGGAAATACATAAAAAATCTTCTTATCCGAAACCACAAGTCCCAGAGCTTTCATATTTTGTGTGTAGCAATGTATAGTGGTCCTCTTTATGAATCCTGCTAACTGTGCCCCTGGGGTGCATACAGGCCCTGCCCTGGGGGCATCATTATCTGCCATAGGCTTTCAATGGAAAATACATGAAAAAATCTTCTTCTCTGAAACTACAATAGCCAAAGCTTTTATATTTGGTATGCAGCATTGTTATGTGGAGCTTTACATAAATCCTGCCAAGCATGCCCTTGGGGTCAGAAATGGCCCACCCTGGGGTTCAATAGCTCCCTTAGACTTACAGTTGGAAAAACATATAAAAAATCTTCTTCTCCGAAACCATATGGCCCAGAGCTATGTATTTCCCATGACGCCCCGGGGATGGGGCCCGTATGGACGCCAGGGGCATGGTTGGCAGGATTTATATAGAGGACCACTATACATTGCTACACACAAAATATGAAAGCTCTGGGCTCTGTGATTTCGGAGAAGAAGATTTTTTTATGATTTTCATATGACGCCCCCGGGGCGGGGCCCATATGGACCCCAGGGACATGGTTGGCAGAATTTATAAAGAGGACCACTATACATTGCTACACACAAAATATGAAAGCTCTGGGCCTTGTGGTGTTGGAGAAGAAGATTTTTTTATGTTTTCCCATGACACCCCAGGGGCACGGTCGGCAGGGTTTATAAAGAGGACCACTATACATTGCTACACACAAAATATGAAAGCTCTGGGCCTTGTGGTTTCGGAGAAGAAGATTTTTTTTTATGTTTTTCCCATTGTATGTCTATGGGAGCTAATGACCCCCGGGGCAGGGCCATTTTTGACCCCAATGGCAGGATTGGCAGAATTTATAAAGAGGACCACTACACATTGCTACATACAAAATATGAAAGGTCTGGGTCTTGTGGTTTTGGAGAAGAAGAATTTTTTTATGTTTTTTTTCCCATGACGCCCCCGGGGCGGGGCCCGTATGGACCCCAGGGGCATGGTTGGCAGGATTTATAAAGAGGACTATTATACAATGCTACTACACACAAAATATAAAAGCTCTGGACCTTGTGGTTTCGGAGAAGAAGATTTTTTTTTATGTTTTTCCCATTGTAAATCTATGGGAGCTATCTGTTGCCATGGAAACCAGAGTTCTGATCCGACCTGGCCAAAAACCTAACATAACCTTTACCCCTACTCAATGATGCTTTAGATAAAATTTGATCACGATTGGCCTTGTTGTTTTAGAGATATTCAAGTTTGAAAATGTGAACGGACGCACGGACAAACAGACGCACGGACGGACGCCGGCTCGACTACTATACTATAAGCTCACCTTGGAATCCTTCGGCTCAGGTGAGCTAAAAACACCAGTTGAACCCCGGTGGGCTTAGCAACGGACAGAATCGTTTTTGCCCATGTACCCGACCTTCAAATGGATTTGTTTCTTCTAAACGTCTGCGACAGGCTGCATGCTTAGTTTTTAACCCATTCATGGCTGATAACTATGCTGCCTTCTTTAATTGCACGCCGGTGGGTCGGGCGTCAGACTCTATGATGGCCCCGACTTAAAGCTATACATTTTAGTTGGTTGGGGCCGGAGCTTCTTGTCTGTTGCTCGGTCCACCGGGGTCCAACTGGTGTTTTTCTTTTGTTCCGGAGTTAGTAAGTTATTCGGCACCCAGGGATGTCCATCGTCGGGCAGCTTAATGAATCTGTTGAGTCCTCGTTTTTGATTCATCAGGATGTTTATCATGATTTATCTGTTTGTTCTTGATGATTCATTGACTAGTTAGAGATTCACCACGAGGACCGAAGAACTAATTAAATGTTATGAACCACTGCAGAAGCTGAGGGTGAGGTTATGGCCATGTAAAATCGATTTAACCCCGCCAGTAATTTTATATTACTGATCGTTCCAAGGCGATACTTCTGTGGTGGTTCTTTCGTTTTATGTCTTGGTGTTTAAAATTTTTTGTGCTGTTGGCGCCTTATGTATGTTTTCATATTTTTAGTTAAGTTTAGGTAACTGAGTGACCACTTATTGGGAAAATAGCTTCCCATTCGGCTTACGATATGTTTTCATGGTATAGTACCTGATTGTTAATTTAGTTTTTTTTTCCATCTCGGTGTTTGGAGTGGGAATCTTTTTCTAATTGCGCCTTTTCCTGATCTTTGCCTACTTGTACCTTTTTAATGTCGTAAATTTTCCGGTTTTGGATGGGGCGTTCCTCGTCGTGCTTCTTATGGTGTATACATTTCGCAACTTATGAGGTTTGCTAGAAAAAGATACAAGTAGGCAAAGATCAGGAAAAGGCGCAATCAGAAAAAGTTTCCCACTCCAAAAACCGAGTTGGGAAAATCTTAATTATCAATCAGGTACTTATAACATGAAAACATATCTTAAGCCGAATGAGCAGCTATTTTCCCAATAGGTGGCCACTCAGTTACTTAAACTTAACTAAAAATATGAAAACATACATATGGCGCCAACAGCACAAAATTTTAAACACCAAGACATAAAACAAAAAGAACCACCACAGAAGTATCGCCTTGGAACGGTCAGTAACAAAGTTACTGGCGGGCTTAAACCGGTTTTACATGGCAATAACATCAACCTCATCTTCTGCAGTGGCTCTGATATACACACATATAAACAGGCAATACGGAAATCATGTTAAGAGATATAAAATATAGGTACCAATGTATAACATGTATAACGGAAAGCAGGGTGAGCAGCTATTGAAGGTAGGTGGTCACAGTGCTAGCCTGGACTCAACACATAAAATGCAGAGGGCAATGATATTCGGGTGGCCACAAAGTCATACAACAAAAACTCATTATTGGAATAACTTGGATAAATATGAACCACAGCAGCAGTCCCGCCATGGAACGGTCACTTATAAATAACTGGGGGCTTAACCCGGTTTTACATGGCCATAACCTTACCCTCAGCTTCTGCAATGGTTCATAACATTTAGTTAGTTCTTCGGTCCTCGCGGTGAATCTCTAACTAGTCAATGAATCATCAAGAACAGACAAATAAATCATGATAAACATCCTGATGAATAAAAAACCAGGACTCACAGATTAAGTAAGCTGCCCGACGATGGAGATCCCTTGGCGCCGAATAACCCATTAACTCCGGAGCAAAAGAAAAACACCAGTAGGATCCCGGTGGGCCAAGCGACAGACAAGAAGCTCCAGCCCCAACCAACTAAATTGAATAGCTTTAAGTCGGGGCCATCATAAAGTCTGACGCCCGACCCACCGGCGTGCAATTAAAGAAGGCAGCATAGTTATCAACCATGATTGGGTAAAAAACTGATCATGCAGACTGTCGCATAACTTTCAAGTTATAACCTATACGTCTGTAATGTGTTATGATTTTTCTGAACTGAAAAGAAAAAGCATTACTTCCTTTAAGTTTCTTAAATTTGTAAACCAAGTCACCATAAAATTCTGGTTCCGAAAGGCCCTCACCTAAAAGCGTCTTTAACCCAACATTATACATTGTATTTGGAAATCAATTCATAGTGTCTACCATAAAAATTAGAAAATGTTTTTCGAAGTTTATTATATCGATAGCCCTGTTGGAGAAGTTTGGCCGTTAAACATTTATTTCGAGCGTTGAAGTCTGTAACATGATGGCAGACTCTAGCAAACCCAATAAGTTGCGAAATGTATACACCATAAGAAGCACGACGAGGAACGTCACCATCCAAAAACGGAAAGTTTACTATATCAAAATCAAAGTCATCGCGCTTATCATAAATTTTAGAAGAAACAAATCCATTTGCAACAGAAAGATGTAGACCTAAAAAGGTTCTTCGGTATCTGAGATATTGGCTTTGTTCAACTGTAGTTCAGGTGGATAAATATGATTGACCATACCTTCAAAATAAGGGTTGTCAATGTTCAAAAGGTCATCGAGGTACCTTAAAGCCTCGATAACATCAGCTTGATTATCATGGTTAAGAGAATCCATGAAATCCCTTTCGTAGCAATATAAAAATAAATCAGCTACGAGAAGTGCGCAATTTGTACCCATCGGAATTCCAACAATTTGTCTGTATAACTTGGTCCCAAATCTAATATAAATATTACCAAGGAGATAGGATAAGGCGTCGCACACATTCTGACATGACCAAAGTGTATATCGGCTTTGGTTAGAGGAAGTGAAAAAAGCCTTTCTGTCATTACATGCCAAGTAAAGTGAACCATAGTTGTTTAATGCCCTTTTGAAGGTCCAGTCTATCAAATCCAGAGGTTTTCTTTAATTAGATTATGTGGTAAAAAAGTACAAGTAGGCAAAGATCAGGAAAAGGCGCAATCAGAAAAAGATTCCCACTCCAAAAACCGAGGTGGGAAAAAACCAAACTAACAATCAGGTACTTATACCATGAAACATATCGTAAGCCGAATGAGCAGCTATTTTCCCAATAGGTGGCCACTCAGTTACCTTAACTTAACTAAAAATATGAAAACATACATAAGGCGCCAACAGCACAAAAAATTTTAAACACCAAGACATAAAACAAAAAGAACCACTACAGAAGTATCGACTTGGAACGATCAGTAACACAAAGTTACTGGTGGGCTTAAACCGGTTTAACAGGTACCTAACCTCACCCTCAGCTTCTGCAGTGGTTCACAACATTTAGTTAGTTCTTCGGTCCTCGTGGTGAATCTCTAACTAGTCAATGAATCATCAAGAACAAACAAATAAATCATGATAAACATCCTGATGAATCAAAAACCAGGACTCACAGATTGAGTAAGCTGCCCGACGATGGAGATCCCTGGGCGCCAAATAACCTACTAACTCCGGAGCAAAAGAAAAACACCAGTTGGACCCCGGTGGGCCAAGCAACAGACAAGAAGCTCCGGCCCCTACCAACTAAAATGAATAGCTTTAAGTCGGGGCCATCATAGAGTCTGACGCCCGACCCACCGGCGTGCAATTAAAGAAGGCAGCATAGTTATCAACCATGATTGGGTTAAAAACTAAGCATGCAGACTGTCGCATAACATTCAAGTTATAACCTATACGTCTGTAACGTGTAATGGTTTTTCCGAACTGAAAAGAAAAATCATTTATTCCTTTAAGTTTCTTTAATTTGTAAACCAAGTCACCATAAAATTCAGGTTCCGAAAGGCCCTCACTTAAAAGTGTCTTTAACCCAACATTATATTTGGAAATCAATTCATAGTGTCTACGATAAAATTTAGAAAAGGTTTTTCGAAGTTTATGATACCGATAGCCCTGTTGGAGAAGTTTTGCCGTTAAACATTTATTTCGAGCGTTGAAGTCTGTAACATGATTGCAGACTCTAGCAAACCTAATAAGCTGCGAAATGTATACACCATAAGAAGCACGACGAGGAACGTCACCATCCAAAAAAGGAAAATTTACTATATCAAAATCAAAGTCATCGCGCTTATCATAAATTTTAGAAGAAACAAATCCATTTGCAACAGAAAGATGTAGATCTAAAAAGGGGGCTTCGGTATCTGAGATATTAGCTTTGTTCAACTGAAGTTCAGGTGGATAAATTTGATTGACCATGCCTTCAAAATAAGGGTTGTCAATGTTCAAAAGGTCATCGAGGTACCTAGATGTGGAATTAAAAGCCTCGATAACATCAGCTTGATTATCATGGTTAAGAGAATCCATGAAATCCCTTTCGTAGCAGTATAAAAATAAATCAGCTACGAGAGGTGCGCAATTTGTACCCATCGGAATTCCAACAATTTGTCTGTATAACTTGGTCCCAAATCTAATATAAATATTATCAAGGAGATAGGATAAGGCGTCGCACACATTCTGACATGACCAAAGTGTATACCGACTTTGGTCAGAGGAAGTGAAAAAAGCCTTTCTGTCATTACATGCCAAATAAAGTGAACCATAGTTTTTTAATGCCCTTTTGAAGGTCCACTCTATCAAATCCAGAAGTTTTTCTTTAATTAGATTATGTGGTAATGTTGTATACAGAGTAGAAAAATCATATGTGGACAAGCTCGTTGCACGGAACACTCTACACTTCAATTTACTGAGCAAAACGCCAGAATTTTTATTGACCAAAATCAATTTTTATTAGAAGTTTCATACACTGTCTCACAGTATCTTATGACATGAGATTTGATAGCAGTAAGACAGGAAGTTAATAATTTAGAAAGTTCAGTAGTAGTACAAGAGCTACAATTTGCAATAAATCTAGCTTTGTATGGTCTTTTGTGAAGCTTAGGTAACCGATATATCGTAGGAAGTTTGTCTTGGCCTTCATTGACAGAAACAGAAAACTTAACAGGTAAATCGTTTAATCGAGCATTAATCGTTTAAGTGAGCATAAATCGTTTAAATGAGCATTATTAGAGTCTGCAATCATGTAGCGGACTCCAACGCGCGGAATAAGTGTTTAACGACCAAACTTCTTCCGCAGAGCTATTGGTATCATAAACTTCGAAAAACAATTTCTAAATTTTATCGCAGACACATACTATGAGTTGATTTCCAAATTTAATGTTGGGCTAAAGACGCTTTTACGTGAGGGCCTTTCGGTACCAGAATTTTATGGTGACTTGGTTTACAAAAAGAAACTTATATGAAGGAATGTTTCTTTTTTCTTTTCAGTTCAGAAAAATCATACCACGTTATAGACGTATAAGTTATAACTTGAGTGTTATGCGACAGTCTGCATGCTTAGTTTTTAACCCAATCATGGTTGATAACTATGCTACCTTCTACCCTCTTTAATTGCACGCCGGTGGATCGGGCGTCAGACTTAATGATGGCCCCGACTTAAAGCTATTCATTTTAGTTGGTTGGGGCCGGAGCTTCTTGTATGTTGCTTGGCCCACTGGGGTTCAACTGGTGTTTTACTTTTGCTCCGGGTTTCGGTAAGTTTCGTTAAGTTATTCGGCGCCCAGGGATCTCCATCGTCGGGCAGCTTACTCAATCTGTTGAGTCTTCGTTTTTGATTCAACAGGGTGGTTATCATATGTTTGTTCTTGATTCATTGACTAGGTAGATATTCACCACGAGGACCGAACTAACTAAATGTTGTGAACCACTGCAAAAGATGAGGGTGAGGTTAGGCGCCTGAAAATCGATTTAAGCCCCCCTCCCCCCCCCCCCAAGTAATTTTATATTACTGATCGTTCCAAGGCGATATTTCTGTTGAGTATCCATTTGTTTCATGTTTTGGAGTCGAATTTATGTGCTGTTTGAACCTTATGTACGTTTTTTACCTTTTGGGAAATAGCCAATCACTCGGCTTACGATATGTTTTTTGAGTATAAGTACCTAATTGTCAATTTAGTTTTTCCCACCTCGGTTTTTGGAGTAGGTATTTTTTCTGATTGCGCATTTTCCTGATCGTTGCCTACTTGTACTTTTTAAAACGTGGACCGTTGGAATTCATGAGAGCCGTCCGCGTCAAGGCATATTCTTATGATAAAACAACAGGACAACCTCGTACTGAGAATGCCTTCTCTAAACGTGACAGCGCATTTAATGAAAGATCGAAACTGCAGACAATGTTCTTGGGCCAACAGATATTGGGTAAAAAAGATGGAATATACTCAGAACGAGCTCAAACGCACCACTAACAAAGTTGGCTTGGTCCTAAAATTAGAAATACGCATTAGATTTTATGTGGCGTTTATTTTTCTTGCCATTTTATATAAAAGTAGAGTTCGAAGAAGTTTATTGCAATAATAGTATATAACTGTTTCGGAAAACGGCATAAAACGAAAGAAATTGAAACAAACCAGATTCAGATAGTACATGATATTGCTCATTTGAATATGAAATTGAATTATTTATCTATTTCGAATAGAAAACGTCGCAAAACATCCTTTTGTGATATCAACCACGAGAGCTATGATCAAATATGAATTCACTGAGTGAACTAATCTTCCCTGGTCAGTTCATACAGATGGAAATTCCGGGAACTCATAAGTAACATTCATGTATATGCATCATCATTAATTGCCACATCTCAATTGTACATACATGTAAAATCATTGCAATTTAATCCAGCAATTTCCCACACTCTACACGCATATACTGTACATAGCGTTCTCATTTTGATATAGCCAATGAGAGCAATAAGGCCCAGAAGGCATTTATTTTTAGTATTGTATGCTATTTGACCAGTTTCATTTTTTTTTTTTTTTTTTTTTTTTTGTTGTTGTTGTTGTTGTTTTTATAACTAACAACTGAAGTTAAAGCAACTAAAATTCCTAAAATCCGTATTGGGCTCGGAATCCTTATATAAGGAGTATTATGTTCACTCTAAATTTTTTTATTTGCTATTACTGCAGCTGGTGTTGTGCCGTGTTGGGCCTAAAAAGTATTCCCTTATTTATCAATAACATCATCCACAGTGCAGATTATATTTTCCTTTTGGTTCTTTGAGATCAGCGAGGGTATTCTGAGAACTCAGATTAGATTCAATTTCTAACCAACGTTTTGTATATTTGGCTCTGTTTGGATAATACTGTATATAGTCTTTGTATCGACTATCCTGTTGAAAGTTGCCAAATCAAAAGGGTCACTGAAGAGGCTTAAGTAGCCGAAAAACAGCGGTATGGTCCATCCCTTTTCCCATTAATGACATTAATATACGGATCTTAGTTTTATTTTTATTCGCACGCTCTGTATGAAAAAGGCTATTGAATTTATATGTAGACTCATTAATTCTACTAAAGTAAAAAAGTGATTTCACGATTATGTCAACAAAGAGTCGAATACGAAAGTGGCAAAACTATTTCAGAGTTTATATGTCCAAATGATAATGTTGGGTTAACGACGCTTTTACGTGAGGGCCTTCCGGAACCAGACGGTTTACAAATTAAAGAAACTTATAGGAAGGAATTATTTTTCTTTCCAGTTCAGTAAAATCATTACACGTTATAGACGTATATAACTTAAGTGTGTGCATGCTTTGTTTTTAACCCAATCATGGTTGATAACTATGCTGCCTTCTTTAATTGCACGCCAGTGGGTCGGGCGTCAGACCCTATGAAGGCCCCGACTTAAAGCTATTCACTTTAGTTGTTTAGGGCCAGAGCTTCTTGTCTCTTGCTTGGCCCACCAGGCTTCAACTGGCGCTTTTCTTTTGCTCCGGATTTTAGTATTGGAAGCCCAGGGATCTCCATCGTCGGGCAGCTTACTGAATCTGTGAGTCCTCGTTTTTGATTCATCATCGTTGTTATTCTGATTATGTGTTTGTCCTTGATAATTCATTGACTAGTTAGAAAATAAAAATAAAACTTAGATTCACCACGAGTACCGAACAACTAACTAAATGTTGTGAACCACTGCAGAAGCTGAGGGTAAGGCCATGTAAAATCGATTTAAGGTCGCCAGTAATTTTATATTACTGATCATTCCAAGGCGATACTTCTGTGGTGGTTCTTATTGTTTTATGTCTTGGTGTTGAATTACTGTGCTGTTAGCACATTATGTATGTTTTCATATTTTTAGTTAAGTTTGGGTAACTGAGTGGCCACCTATTGGTGAAAATGGTTGCCCATTCGGCTTACAATGTGTTTTCTTGGTGTGGGTGCTTGACTGTTAAATCATTTTCCCCACCTCGGTTCTTTCTGTTTGCGCCATTTGCTGATCCTTGGGTACTTTTACTATTTTGTACTGAAGAAGTAATATTATGTTCTAATATAGATCTTACATTTTTCTCGCGATTAATGATAAAGAATCAAACTAGTAAATGATATCAAATAATCATTTGTGTCAGAATTATCGCCTCAAATATTTGTCTTATTCAGAGTAAATACATATAATTTTGGAACAAATGGAAGATAAATGCATAAAACTTGTCTGACAAGTGCGTGTATTACACGTCGAATGAAACATCCCATTGATATTAAAACATTGTAAATGAGTTATCAATACAGAAAGTGTTTATCAGTTTTCGTGCCAGAATTGACAAAGAGCATATCTGGCATAAACTAACATGATCAGATAAAATGATGAAAAGTATGGCCCAGATTAAAACTTACTAACTCATCTATGCTCACCAGTATGCGTGGTATGTACGGCCAAACGTTACATGTGTACACGAGGGTCTCGGTGGATTAACTATAGAAATGACACGGAATTAGTACAACTAGAAACAAACTAAAATGAAAAATAACCAATGTATGAAATAGGCAAGATACGGAAAAGTACAATGATTCCAACATATCAAGCAGCTATTTCCCAAAAGATGGGCACTCAACTTCACTGTCGTAACCTTACCCAATAAAACAACGCTTAGATCCAAAGTCTTAAAAAGAGTGATGCTTAAAGTCCAATTATCAACAACAATAACGACGACGACAACAAAAATAGCTTTAAAGGTTCAAGTATGTCTTTCATGCAGACAGGCGGCCCTCGTGGCCGAGTGGTTAAGAGCGCTGATAATTCATTACCACACTTAATCATTCGATCATCTCACCGCTGTGTCTGGTGTTGGTCCGAGCCCCGCACGGGGCACATGTGAGACAAGCCAAGTTCGGCCTTGCGGGTGTGCCAGTTGGTTTTCGCCCCACCTACTGATTGGCCCGTCTCATATGAGCTGAAATAATCTTGAAACGGGCGTAAAACTGAATAATGAAAAAATGTAGACATTAATAAACAAATTGGCCAGTCTGGGAGCACAAGATTTATTTTCCGATATAATAATTATTGTCAATGATTGGGAAAGAAAATAAAACGCATTTCTGAGAACACAATAGATGAGTCCCAAGAGCATCGCTCCGGTGCACCGTTTTGGGCGAAGTTTCACAATGCACTATTGGAGCAGACTGCAGCTAACGAAGATGAACACATGAACAAGACCACTCAGTGTGCAACAGTTTTCTCTGACTAGGGGAATGTAAGGTCTTTGACAGAAGAATAAGTACCGACGTTTGCTCTATAAAATGAAGGCATATTTCTCACAATAAAGACCAAGTTGGTGGAATGAACAACCTAACACAGTTGCAAAATACCTGCGAAAAAAAATCCAACACTAGGTTGTAGTAGTATTTCTAGTTCGCCTGGACAGGTGTCTAGGTTAGGATTTTAAATTAAAATTCATCAACAATTACATGATCTGAGCAATAATCTTACTTCTCAAAGGCTGACTATATACATAAATCGATAATCAAACTTAATAGGTGACACGCTATTTTATTTTAACGACAAAATCAGTATATATCAGTCATAAATTTATATATGTTTATTAACACTGACTGTATTTTTCCCAAACCGAGAGAGGAAATAAATTTTGACTAAACTTCTCATTGGATTTATGTATTTACGTATAATCACAGATAATGGAAAGCGAAAAAGACATAACATCGGACAGTTCAGATTCATCCGTGGTAGATGTTCCTGAAGAATTGCTTGAATACGTTAAGGCAAGTGTTGTCGACTGTTTTAATAAGGCAACAACGACGGAATTTTCGGCAAGGGTCCGTTTTGAGGAGGGACAGTCACCGCAATTAGAAGTGTCGTTTGGAAGTGTTCAGCAAAAGCAAGTTTCAGCACGCCATGACAATGATTCTGTGCAAACAAATACCATAAAAGTTAAGAATGTTCCTGCGTCAGTGGATGAAGAACTACTGGAGATTTTCTTTGAATCAACAAAGAAGCAAGGAGGGGGCCCTGTGAAAAGTGTGAAGATACTTGTCAATGAACAAGTCGCTTTTGTTGAATTTTGTGAAAGCAGTGCCGTTGAAACTGTTCTGAAAAAGAGACCTATAAAATATGGCAAAACGGAGTTAGTTGTGCAACCTTTCAAGCCTCTAATTCCTGGCTCTGACAAAATCAACCGCATCAACGTGGAACTGACTCAAGTGCCGGAGAGATTTACCGATGATCTTCTGAAAAAGCAGTTAGAGTGTCTGGGGATAACACCAAAAGGACATTTAGCATCATCTGCACCAGTGGTACCACCTGTACCAGTAGCGTCATCTCTACCAGTAGCGTCATCTGTACCAGTAGCGTCATCTGTACCAATAGTTCCAGTAGTAACATCTGCACCAGTGGTGCCACCTCTACCAGTAGCGTCATCTCTACCAGTAGCGTCATCTCTACCAGTAGCGTCATCTGTACCAATAGTTCCAGTAGTAACATCTGCACCAGTGGTGCCACCTCTACCAGAAGCGTCATCTCTACCAGTAGCGTCATCTCTACCAGTAGCGTCATCTGTACCAATAGTTCCAGTAGTAACATCTGCACCAGTGGTACCACCTGTACCAGTAGCGTCATCTCTACCAGTAGCGTCATCTCTACCAGTAGCGTCATCTGTACCAATAGTTCCAGTAGTAGCATCTGCACCAGTGGTACCACCTGTACCAGTAGCGTCATCTCTACCAGTAGCGTCATCTCTACCAGTAGCGTCATCTCTACCAGTAGCGTCATCTGTACCAATAGTTCCAGTAGTAACAGCTGCACCAGTGGTGCCACCTCTACCAGTAGCGTCATCTTTACCAGTAGCGTCATCTCTACCAGTAGCGTCATCTCTACCAATAGTTCCAGTAGTAACATCTGCACCAGTGGTACCACCTGTACCAGTAGCGTCATCTCTACCAGTAGCGTCATCTCTACCAGTAGCGTCATCTGTACCAATAGCTCCAGTAGTAACATCTGCACCAGTGGTACCACCTCTACCAGTAGCGTCATCTGTACCAATAGTTCCAGTAGTCACATCTGCACCAGTGGTACCACCTGTACCAGTAGCGTCATCTCTACCAGTAGCGTCATCTGTACCAATAGTTCCAGTAGTAACATCTGCACCAGTGGTGCCACCTCTACCAGTAGCGTCATCTCTACCAGTAGCGTCATCTGTACCAATAATTCCAGTAGTAACATCTGCACCAGTGGTACCACCTGTACCAGTAGCGTCATCTCTACCAGTAGCGTCATCTCTACCAGTAGCGCCATCTCTACCAGTAGCGTCATCACTACCAGTAGCGTCATCTGTACCAATAGTTCCAGTAGTAACATCTGCACCAGTGGTACCACCTGTACCAGTAGCGTCATCTCTACCAGTAGCGTCATCTCTACCAGTAGCGTCATCTGTACCAATAGTTCCAGTAGTAACATCTGCACCAGTGGTGCCACCTCTACCAGTAGCGTCATCTCTACCAGTAGCGTCATCTCTACCAGTAGCGTCATCTGTACCAATAGTTCCAGTAGTAACATCTGCACCAGTGGTACCACCTGTACCAGTAGCGTCATCTCTACCAGTAGCGTCATCTCTACCAGTAGCGTCATCTGTACCAATAGTTCCAGTAGTAACATCTGCACCAGTGGTGCCACCTCTACCAGTAGCGTCATCTGTACCAATAGTTCCAGTAGTAACATCTGCACCAGTGGTGCCACCTCTACCAGTAGCGTCATCTGTACCAACAGTTCCAGTAGTAACATCTGCACCAGTGGTACCATCTGTACCGGTCGTACCATCTGTACCAAAAGTACCGGAATATGGCCCGGAGCTCGCTGCACTGATCAAGGTTGGATCCAGAGTTGTTAGGGGAAGGGACTGGTTTTATGCGGAAACCGACGGTGGTCCCGGGGGACAGGGGACCGTAACTGAGGTAACAAACGGAACTGTGACTATTAGATGGGATCGTCGTGGAAGTGAAATAATGGGCTTTTGTAATGGCTTAAATGGTAAATACACAATAAAACTAGCTCCATGAAGCAAACGAGACGCCATCCTTGTGACACATATGACAAAGTGACAAGAAATATGAACTGTGTTTCATAAAATGGAAGAAAAATGATTGTATTTTCCTGTTAAAATATGTGAAGATGTTTATATTTGATTCATCATTTGCAACTACTTTAAAAATATGGAAATGAAGAAGGATAAATGTATGTAGTGAATAATCGAAAAGTTGAATACAATTACATTAAGCTTTTGGTGATCATGTTTCGCGGCAACATGATATTTTGAAGAAAAGTCGGATATTTTAAAAATACATGTATTTATGTGTTACTTATTGTATGCTTCGTCCGTGTGTACAAGACGATAAGCCACGAGCTGTAAGCGAGTGGTTATCTTTCGTACACACGGAAGAACAATATAATAAGTTGCTTATTGCACTTTTAGCACCCTGCACCATGTGCATCTCCGGGTATCTGACGTTGAACACTTAGAGGGTGCAATAAATACATTCAAAGCTACGAAATTCACAACTTAAAAAAAACCCTCAGATATTGTACCCGATAGAATAAGTTAAACTTTCTTATTTTATACTTTACAGTGAAAACCAATGTATATCAAAACTTGATAAAATTGGTATTTTCATTGATATGAAATTTCACTGATATCAAATCTCACTGATATCAAAAGTCACTAGAGTGACTGATATCAGCCTTTATCATATATTTACTACAAAATATGTTCTTTTTGCATATGCGATACAGACAAGAGTTACGTTCACGTATCGCGGCACAGTATCTCGAAAGCCGTATCCGTTCAAAAATTGATAAAACCCATATCACTCCCTTGGGAGAAAAAGCCATATCACCAAATGATTGGCTCACATACCCACGTGACCCATATCATCCCTAGGGAGAAAAAGCCGTATCACCAAATGATTGGCTAATAACATTATATTCGGAGCATTCGGCTCCTATTGTATTTGAGTTCATTAGGTAGTGTACCGCAGGCATTTTAGATTTGTTTGGATTGTGGTTTTATGTCACAGGCAACAGTATTTTGTCATGTCGAGACGAATTTTCGATTTGTGCTATTTGTGCTATTGTGGAAATAATATGCGCTCTACTGCACGCTTTGGCGGTATGTCAAAATAAATAAAATAAAATAAAATAAAATAAATAAATAAAACAAAGAAAGAAAGAAAGGGAAAAAATGGTCATGAATTAAAATATATGATAAAAAGATTACGATATGACAATTTTCATATCGTACCCACGTATCAACCCTCGAATCCCATATCAGCCCTCGACTCTCGCATCAGCCCTCGGGCCTTCGGCCCTCGGGCTGATACGAGAGGCTCGGGCTGATACGGGATTCTCGGGTTGATACGAGGTACGATATGAAAATTGTCATATGATAATCTCAATTTATCTTCACTGTAGATTTTGGATTACTTCTGACGTTTTCACTTACTTGACGTCATTAAATGTGTCTCACTTCAGAAATTCAAACGCCTATAACTCCGTTATTTATAAACGGAAACATAAAGTGTGGGTATTCATTTTCTTAGTTAGAACGTAAGGAACAATGTGGTACCAAAATTATTTGTGTTTTCAAATTTTTTTGGTTTTTGCATTTTTACCGCCTGCCTTGTGAATTGGAAAATGTCCGTGTATTGTATAATATTTACATTTTTCTAAAACCTCCTTAGACGAACCATTAGATGTTCATCTGTGTTCATACTTCCATGAACAACATTGTGTCACGCGACGTGACGTAATCTAAACTTGACGTCAAAAAACATGAATCTCGCCAATCTGATTGGACGTTGTAAACGTCGACGCCGTTCCGCTGTTTGAACACACACTGTGTGTAGATTCTCTGTTTGCTGGTAAATGTGACCGCCTTGGTGATTTTTCAACAAGCGATAGAGAGAAATGAATGTAAATATAAGCAATGAGTTTAATTTTTCTGTTGCTCATGGAGCTATGAACCGCAGTGGGTCGCTAGCAAAGCTTACATGAACCCCTTCGGGGTTCGCGACCCACTGCGGTTCATAGCTCCATGAACACCAGAAAAATGAAATTCATTTCTTAATATTTACATTTTTCTAAAAAGGTACAAGTAGGCAAAGATCAGGAAAAGGCGCAATCAGAAAAAGATTCCCACTCCAAAAACCGAGGTGGGAAAAAAACAAACTAACAATCAGGTACTTATACCATGAAACAATCGTAAGCCGAATGGGCAGCTATTTTCCCAATAGGTGGCCACTCAGTTACCTTCTAAAACCTCCTTAGACGAACCATTAGATGTTCATCTGTGTTCATACTTCCATGAACAACATTGTGTCACGCGACGTGACGTAATCCAAACTTGACGTCAAAAAACATGACTTTCGCCAATCAGATTGGTCGTTGTAAACGTCGACGCCGTTCCGCTGTTTGAACACACACTGTGTGTAGATTCTCTGTTTGCTGGTAAATGTAACCGCCTTGGTGATTTGTCAACAAGCGATAGAGAGAAATGAATGTAAATATAAGCAATGAGTTTAATTTTTCTGTTGTTCATGGAGCTATGAACCGCAGTGGGTCGCTAGCAAAGCTTACATGAACCCCTTCGGGGTTCATTCACTTTGCACGCGACCCACTGCGGTTCATAGCTCCATGAACACCAGAAAAATGAAATTCATTTCTTAAAAAATAAATAGAAAATTTGCTTTTTTTTCGGTGAATACCAAATATATTTCATCTCGTGAGTTGAAAACATAAAAATTTTCACGAGTGCGCAGCACTCGTGCAAATTCTGATGTTTTCAACTCACTCGATGAAATATATTTGGTATTCACCTCAAAAAAGCAAATATCCTCTATTTATTCGCTACTATACAATAGAATAGAATAATTTTATTGCACAAATATACCCAACATTAGTTTAAACATATTTATTCAAATAAATCACATACATATATAAATCATACATTTACATGCAATACAAATTAGGATTAGAATGGAAGCTTAAAGCTTATTTAATTCTTCTCCTGACACATATGAGGAAATAACAGACATGATGGCGAGCGGTTTAACGTATGTTGTGTTTTCCAACAACGTGTATGTGTATATAATGAAATATGTAAACAAATATTTTATAGTTGACGAGTAGAATTTAACTGAGCATAAATGTGTAGACGTTTAGGATTAGTCTAATAATTCAGTGTTAAATCATGTTAAATATTTCCGTAGACAGCTTATGAATAAATTATAACAAACTAAATCAAAGTGCCTACGTATGCCTAGGTATGTATAGAGAATACTAGTAAGTAACAGAATAAAGTCAAGACAAAATAAAGATGAATAGTAAAATGAATTGCCATGAGTGGGTCCTTTGGGATGATTTGGGTTTTACATTATGGTAATTGCATTGCAGCATTAAAATCGTTTACTTTCTTTGATATAATTGTGAACAGCTTCAAAAATCGCAGTATTTGCATTGTAAGGTAGTATGTTACTTCCATATAGTATGACATGTAAAGAAACCTGAGTGTACCTGGAGATGATGTTGATAAGATCAGTGCGCTGGTTTCGGTAAAGGTGACATGATAGAAAGTAATGTTCCGTGTTTTCAACTTCTCCACATCGACATAACGGCGAGTCAGTGATGTGACTGGTACATAAGTCGTGATTAAGCGAACTACATCTCGTCCTGAGACGAGTGTGCAAGATTTGGAGCTTTCTAGATCCTGAGTAATAGTATTTCGGTACATGTCGGTCTCTGTTATTCAAATTTCTTTTGAAGATATTAAGTGATTCGGAATTCCGGACGTGTGTAGGCAGTTTGTTCCATTCTCTGACTACAGAAGGAAGAAAAGATTCATAGTAGGATTTGGAGCTAGCAGGTACCATCCGGATGTCGTTAGAGTTACGCAGGTTATATGAAGAGACTCTATTAACAAGTGGCGGTACAAGAGAAGAGAGATACGGAGGTGAAAGACCATTTACCATTTTATAAAATAACGTTAACTTGTGTTTTCTTCGCCTTTCTTCCAAAGTTTCCCATTTGGTTTCCTTATTTAACTCTTCAATTGAGACCAGTTTCGTTGTGCCAGTTACTATTCTCGCAGCCTCATTTTGGATTTTTTCGAGCTCTTCTTTCTCATACTGAGTGCAGTTATCCCATACTGTGTCGGCATACTCTAAGATAGGTCGGATGAATGTAGTGTAAATAGTTTCAAGGGACTTTCTGTCGAAATCGAACTTCAGCTTCCTCATGGCGTTAACCCTTGACCAAGCTTTTTCTTTAACATAGACTATGTGTTTATGCCATGATAGGTCCTTTTGGAAGATGATACCCAGGTGTTTGTGCGAATCTACTTCGAGTATTTGTGTACCGTCCATTAAGAGGGGAGGATGGATAGGTTTCAGAACTTTACGTGACGCAAGAAAGGCTTCTGTTTTCACAGGATTAAAGCGGACTAGCCATCTTTTGGCCCATGCCATTATCTTATCAAGATCAAGATTAAGAAGTTCAGCTGCGGTATCCGGATTTTTAACAACAAGGAATATACTTGTGTCATCTGCAAAGAGACGTATATTACAGCCTATGTCTTTGACGATATCGTTAATAAATAGGAGAAAGAGTAATGGGCCAAGAATTGAACCCTGAGGAACGCCGGCCCTAATTTCGTTCCACTTCGACTCAGCACCAGGAAGGACGACTCTCTGTTTTCTGTCAGACAAGTAAGAGCGAAACCAACTTAGAAGAGAACCTCTGATACCAGCAGCTTCTAGTTTAAGGAGAAGACCATCGTGCCAAACACGGTCAAAGGCCTTGCTTACATCACAAAATACTACTCGTACTTCCTTTTCAGTGTCAAGAGCTTGGGAAAATGTGTTATAGAGAAATGTAAGTTGGTTTACTGTTGAGTCGCCGGGGATGAAACCAGATTGCAGAGAGGTAAGTATGTGGTTTTCGTGAAAATGCGTATATATGTGTTTAAATACAACCCGTTCAAAACATTTTTCAGGAGTACAAAGAAGAGAAATAGGACGGTAGTTGGAAGGGGACGATCTCTCGCCACCTTTAGCTATCGGAGTCACGTGAGACCGCTTCCAATTCTCAGGAAATGCGCCTATTTGAATTGAGCGATTAAAGAGATTACAGAATGGTACAGATAATTCTGTTGCTAGCTCACGAAGCACACGATTGTTTATTCCATCTGGACCTGCTGCTTTACCCAGAGGCAGTGATTTTAAGACCGTTTTAACTTCGTCGGGAGTGATATGTATAGAATTCAGTTCAGATAGAACATCGTAGCTTTCAAACTGTGGCAGGTCAACACCGTTATCATCGATTAGTGTCTGATCACGAAAAAAGTCGTTTAAGATATTGGCCTTGTCCGTTTCATCATCTGCAATAGTGCCGTCTTTTATCAAAGGAGGAACAGAGCTTTTTGAATTTGGTGCTATAACTGACTTTAAAGTACGCCACCAGTCCTTGGAGGATAGTGAGCCATTTTTAAGCTTATCTGCGACTTTGACCTTAAGCGATTGTTTTGACTCCCTAATTAAATGAATTACCCTGTTTCGTAGTTGTTTGAACTTAGCCCAGTGGTTAGGAGAGTTTGTAGTTTTAGCCTTTTTAAATGCTCGTTTGCGCTTTCTAATGAATCGCTTTATTTCCATATTAATCCAAGAGGGCTCATCTGGTTTTATACGAGTTTTTCTATTCGGAATACATTCCTTAGCAATTGCAATTATATGATTTGATATATTTTCTGCATATTTAGTTATGTCTGCGTCATATAGAGTATCCCAATTTGTACGTGATGCTTTTTCTCTAAGGCTGTTGTAATCTCCTCTTTCAAAGGACCAAGTGTGGCGGAAAAAGGATTTATGCTTGGGTTTTGTAAAATTGCAAATTCCATAGATAGGACAGTGGAATCTTACTTGTTGCGTTAGAAAAGGATCTCCAACTCCTGTATAGAGAAGATGATCAGAGTTACTTGTAAGTATGAGATCTAATAAAGAAGGCGTGTCATCGAAAAAATGAGTTGGTTCTTCTATAGTCTGTTTTAATGAATACTGTTGACAGAGATCATTAATTTTGGAGGCGGATCGTGCGTTTAGCATATTAAAATTGAAATCGCCCGTAATTAGTATATTTTGAATCCCAGTATCAGTTGCTAGGTGAATAGAATTTTCGATTGTTGTAAGGTATGCGGCTTTCGAGCTTGGTGGCAACATTGGGTTATAGGCAAACAATACATTTTATATTTTATAACAACAATAACAATTACACACACACACACAAACACACACACACACACACACACACACACACACACACACACACAAAAAAAAAAAAAAAAAAAAAAAAAAAAAAAAAACAACCTTAATGAAATAGCAATGATCTGGAGTGTAAGAGTGCAGTTCAAAATTTAAGTTATGTGACATTACAATCCTGTATATATTTTCCTACTGCATGTAATACATACTTGTTACTATTTGTCAACAAATTAAGAAACGTTTTCTTATGATCTTCTGTAGATATAATCTGCATATCGCTTAAATTATCATATAATAATGTCCTCTCATTTTCATATTTTTTACATTTACAAATAAAGTGAATCTCATCTTCAATTGTATTTCATATTAAACAAAGTCTTTTTTCTAAATCTTTCCGCGGCCGGACATATCGACCCCGTTCAATTCTAAGCTTGTGCGCACTAATTCTGAAGGAACTTAAGCATTTTTTAACCATTTTATCATCAATAATTTCCAGGTAAGTTTCAATTCCAAAATTCTGTTTTAAAAGTTTGTATGTTCTTAGCTTTTTGTTTGTTTTATCACCTAACATTCGTTGTTTCCAAAATGATACGAATCTTTCTTTAAGTTTATTCTTTATTGAAGCCAGCAAAGCCACTGGGTTAAATGTACTTTGATTATTCCAAACATGTGAAAATCCTAGATCACACAATATGTTTTTAATAAACTGTATCCATAAACGTTTATCAGACGAACTATTATACTGTTCAATATACGCTTTTGATAATAATGTTTCACTATCAGACTGTAGTATATGTAACCAAAAATTGACACAGCTGGAAATAGTCGACAGTAACAAAGGTAAACGACCAAGTTCACTTAAAACTGCAAAATTACTGGCTTTAGAGTGTACACCAAGGATATATTTACAAAACTTGATATGTATTTTGTCAAAGTCACAGTTACTTTTAAATGACATTTCAAACATTTCGTCCAGTGTTTTGCTTTTATAACATGTCTTATACGGAACCCAGATTTCACTCCCATATAATGCGATAGGCTTAACAAGACTTTCAAATATATTAAGAATAACTGAAGGTTTTAAGCTTTTATCAAAAATACTTTGTTTTATAGAAAATAACGCCCTGTTTGCCTTTAAACTTAGGGTCTTTTCTGCCACTGCAAACTTTCCTGTATTTGTAAAGTTTACTCCGAGGTATTTATATTGCTTGACATATTCTATTTCCTCTCCGCTAAGATTAAACCTAAACGCATCCTTCTCAACACCACCACTTTTAGAAAATACCATTATTTTTGACTTATTTATGTTAATAGCAAGGCCCCAATTCTTACAAAATGTGTTTACTCTATCAATATTATTTTGCAGTTCATTTTCTGAAGTTGAGAACAAAACTAAATCATCTGCATACAATAAATGGCTAATCCTAGACTCATGTAAAATGGGTGCACCATCAAGTAACAAATTATCACAATATCATTTATAAATATATTAAACAATAAGGGACTTAACACACTTCCCTGGTGAACTCCTTGTTTTATTGATATAGGTTCTGTTAAAACACCTTTGCATTTAACCCGTGAATAAGAACTCTGATACATTGATTTTAGTACGTTGTACACTTTCCCATTTATCCCTGCCTTTTGTAACTTTAATAGTAAACCTTCATGCCAAACTGTGTCAAAAGCTTTTTTTTAGATCAATAAAACAGGTATATAGCTTATTCAGTGTACCATTCTTCTGAGTATATTTATCAATTATTGTTTTTAGAATAAATACCTGATCAGAAGTACGAAAATTTTTACGAAAACCTGCTTGTTCGTTTTTAAGAAAAGATCGACTATCTAAATAATTAGCTATTCTGGTATTCAAAACATGACAAAATAATTTCCCTAAACAGCTGTTCAAAGTTATGCCCCTATAATTATTTGGATCTGTGCAACCACCCTGTTTGTAGATTGGAATTATGATTCCCTCAGTCCATGAGGCTGGAAACTGACCTTCTCTAAGAAGCACATTAAACACCTTAACAACAGTGTTCTTTATAAATGGAAGTGCAGATTTTATCATTTCATTTTTAAGCATGTCATAAGCACCTGCTTTATTATTTTTCAGTTTTCTACAAGCTTCCATAATTTCCCTTTCAGTAATTTCATAATCTAACAAACAATCTTGAAACAAGTGTTCATATTGACTTAATTCTTCTTTTATGTTATTTTGTCTTTCATCATTTATTTCACTTGAAGTGTTATGCAATAAATCTCGAAAGTGAGTAAACCATTGAGTACGATTAATTTTTTCCGCTTTATCTGCAGGTAAAGAATCATTTTTCAGCTCATTTATTACTTTCCATGCTGTTTGTGGATCATTCTCCATTGCATTATTTAACACACTTGTAAGATTTTCCTTGTATTTCCTCTTTTTAAATTTAATCAATCGCTTATATTCTTTAAACTTACTGTAGTAACGCATACGTAATGTACTGTTGAATGTATTTCTGTTAAAAGCATTTTTTGCAGACTTAACCTCCCTTAAAACACTTCTACAATCTTTATCATACCATTTCTTGTTTATTTTACAAACATATTTTCTTTTTAACTTGAATGTTTTCCTGAATAAAGTTTTATTTCCTGCAGTTATCATAACATCGGTTAGTTTATCAATCATAGATTGGATATGTATATTATGTGAATCAACTTCCTTTTCAATGTCGGCAATTTTACTCTTTATTTCTTCAGTTTCAAAAACTTTTTGATACCATCGTTTTGCATCCTCAGACCATACAAAGTTATCAGGGAGTGGAATACAATTTTCATCTATGCCATCATTTAAAATATTATCATCAATTAAATTATCTTTACATATTTTCAACTTCATCGATACTGCACAATGGTCGGAAAAAAGGCTAATATCATGAACAAACATGTTAAATATTGAATTTGATAATGATTTACTAGCTATGATATAATCTATAACACTACTGCCTCTTGATGTATGACATGTAAATTTACCAGTGAGATAACCTAAAGTACGCCCGTTTAAAATATACAGTTGATTGTCTGAGCATAAATCTGTCAACCATTTACCATATTGATTTGTAGTCTTATAATCACATGAAACGCGGGGTAAAATAAATTCATATTTACCGTCATTCGGTAAAGGTACATGAGGTTCATCCTCTTTCTCTAAACTATCAATTAAATCGCCTACTCTTGCATTAAAATCCCCACATATGATAACCTTGCCTTTACATGAGAAAAAAATCAATATGTTTTTCAAGTTTTTGTAAAATTTCTTTGCCATTGGCTTTACCATAAGTAGAATTACAAGGTGGCAAATATACAAAAGCTAAGTACAAGTCACTATTAAGCTTAGTTATGTTTTTATCAACTTTTACCCATACAACATCACTGTCAGAAATTGGGTCAAATTTGCATGATTTTCTAAGAGATTCCTTAACTAGAACAGCTATTCCTCCAGATGCCTTCCATGCTCTTTTATTCTTAGGCCTATCCTTTCTAAAAACATAATATCCTTTCAAAGCAATATCAGTATCAGAATCTGCATGTGTTTCTAATAAACCAATGAAATCAGACCTTTTCAGACTGTCACTTACATCTTGATCATATAACTTATTACTTTTAACACCATTAATTACACTCCAAACCATTAACATTCCAGCTTGAGATAGTTAATAGACTTTCTGAACTCATATTGTACAATTATCATAAATAAAATCAACAAGTTAGATTAGAGTGAAAAGTCAGTTGTTGGAAAACAATATTTGATATTTCATCATTAACAAAATCTGAAAAGATATATTTCTATCTGACAAAAACAGTTATCTAATAAGTCATCAATAATTATTGATACAACTAAGATAATTTGTAATGGTTTAAAAGTACCTAAACTTTGGTAATTCATGGTAATTATAATCTTCAAGTAATTTTCACAGTTCTTATCAAGTCTCTGACTTTTTATTCATATTTCTCTTAATACATGTCATAATAACTGTCATCATAGTATCCACTCTCATGCTCACTATATCTCTCACTAGAGTAATTGTCCCTTGGACATCTGACATTGTCTCTGTAGTTGTATCTGTATCGATTTCCCGTATGCGAATGTTGACCCCTGTGTGGCTCGTGATTCCTTCTACTATCGTCCTTGGTTGGATAACCATCACGAGTCCCATTGTTCGTGATGCGATGATCAGTGACCCTGTTATTAACCCTGTTACCGTTCCTTTCAGAATATGTATAGCTACTCTCCGTATTATAGCTATGATGTCTGTCTCTCCAGTTACTGGCCCGTTCATACCCTCTGCGCTGTTGTCCATCACGGTTACCGTAATGTGATGCTTGATGACCGGTGATCTGATAACGGTTACTGTCCCTGTTATCGTCCCTGTGTTGGTTACCGTTATTTCTCCCAAGAAAATTTCTCTGACGACCATTTCTATCCCCATTGTTTCTAGGTCCCATATACCTTTCTTCGCTGCTGTCCCGTCTGTTACTATCATGAATTCTTGGCCCGTAGTTACGAAAAGACTCTTCACTGTCAATCCTATGGCTACCATTATCATTCCCGGGACTGACAGTTTTTCTTTGCATCTCAAGAATCTTTTGACGTAAATTTGTCGAGAAAACGTCAACTCCACTAGGTGATAGATGGATAAGATCCTGTCTGTAATATTGCTTTATAGGGAGTGATTGTTCTGCCAAATTACTGTGGTCAAGTAGACAAGCATTAATGTCTTCATTTAATGACAGTTCTTTCGCGATGCTTGCATTAAATATACTTCTTTCAATGTCCAGTTTTTTATCACCTATTGGAATAGGTTTGGATACAACGATTTTGCTCTCAGGTGCCGCCTCTTGTAAAGATCTCAATACTTTTACAAAGTCTGATACCCTATTCTCAGCTGATTCCTCTTGTCTTATATCATTTATCCCTGTGTGTACAATTATAAGACTGGCATCTCTAACATAGCTCTCAACTTTACTAACGTCTTGAATCTTGGGCGCTCTTAATTTCTGAACATATGTCCTGGTTGATTTACCCAGTTCGACCTGATTCACCTGCCCAGAAATTGAGTCTCCTATTAGGCAAACTTTATTTCTTCTCATACTGCTTTTACGAGTGTCGATCTCAGCTGTGTCACTGGTATGAGACATGTTTTTACTGTTATTGTCATTTTCATTGATTGACTCTTTTTCTGTTTCACCATCCTTTTGTGAATTGGCAATATCTGTGTCCTGAGATGATTCGCGTTCAGCTTGTCTGTCTTCATTCTCGCTAGACTGGTCATCTAAAATTACAACAGTGCTCTGCTCTCCTGATGTATTTCGAAATGTTATTTCTTCATCCTCTTCATGCTCATTCTCTGTTAATGTTGTGTATATATTTGAAGTTGTAGTGGTCAAGCAAGCTTCTGTAGGGTGTGTATGCTTTGCTATTTTGGTTGGTTTTCTGAAGTCATTATGCTGTACCATAGCTGTCAAAGACTTCTCTATATCTGTGATGATTCCTTTAGATGTCTTTATGTCTCTGTTTACCTCCATTACTGACTCTTGTAGTTGGTTATTCTTGGACTGTATTGCCATGAATTCTTCTAGACAGTCCTTTGACATTTTGTCGACTCCACGCTTCAAGGTTGAGACTGCGTTTTCCACTGACTGCACAGAACTTCTAACTGCATCATAGCTGTTTTCAACTTTCTTCTGCAGATTTGAAACATCCAAAATTACATCATTCACTTTTTCTGGAATTATCTCTGCCTTCCTAAGCTCTCCTAAGTCTTTAATACTGCTGTAACATCTGTCAACTGATGACGATAGGCTACTCTTGGCATCAGAAATAGAATTCTGCAAGTCATTCTGCCTAGTGTATATGTTATTCAGTTTACAAGCTATTTCTGCTGTAGAGTCTGTTTGCTGTTGCTTTATTTGATGTATTTCAAGCATGACATTCTGCAGGATAGCTTCAAAATTTTTCATAAGCTGAACCGACTGTGAGGTATCTTTTGATTCTACGTCGCACCCTTGCTTTTCATTTTTGGACCGTTTAGTGGCTTTATGTTCCTTAGTTGCTACAGATGACCCATTTACTGACCCGGGCACTGGTGTTTCACTCCTGTCCATTTGTGTCTTTCTGACGGGTGTTGTGGGGATATTTATCACAGTAAGCTTCTTTGGTGAAGTAGATACCTCCTTTCTTGGAATAACGATTATGTGAGGCTTACTCGGGGAAGTTGCAGGTTTTTCAATGGAGCTGGTAGATAATTCACTGGATGTGGTCGTCGGCTGGTTCCCTGTTGATTCTCTTTTGGCTGCGCGCATAGCTAGTTTATCAGCTTCTTCCAGAATGTGCCGGAACATGCTGCCATCTGATATTAATGCCATATGATTTAATTGCATTTATCAATTCTAGCCATTCTTCCTTAATCTTTACATGATCCCCATTTGAGGTTTTCCAGCCATTTTCCTGCCACTTTTGCACCCATTCTGTAACTCCGTTTACCACATATTTACTGTCTGAATGAATTAAAAGTTATGTCAGTTTATTTTCTCCAGCCTGGTGAATAGCTCTAATTGCTGCAATTAGCTCGGCTTTGTTGTTTGTAGGAGTACTGTCGGCAGTTAACGCAATGCTACTGTTCCATGGGTGGCCGTCTCCCCAGAAGAGCCCGATTCCTGCCATAGCAGAAGTTGTCCCATTTCTAATGCAACTCCCATCAATGTAGACCGTGTTTGAATTGTACTTTGTAGACTGTCGTTCCTTTGTTGATTCTTGTTCTTTGCTTAATTTAGTGTCATTCTCCTGCAAAGTATCCCCCTGGGCATTCCTACTTTCCTGTGCATTGGGTGCTTTTAATAATTCAGATACTCCTATAGACCTTATTCTGTTTTGCTCATATTCCTCTCTGCTGTAGGTACTTTGGCCGTCAAAAATTGTGAAAGATTCATGGCCGGCAGTGATCATGGCATTTGCAGCGTCACTGTAGATTTCATAGCCTTTGTACTTTGCATTAGCGTATCCTAGAACAGCATCCCCTGCTTGCGGCCAGTTAGTGAAGACCCCTAGCTCTTTTCCATTAGTGACTGCATAAAAGTTTTTCACGCGTCCAGGCGCCATTGTGCAGCAGTTGTTTGTTAACAGGTAGGCAATTGTTATTGTAAATAATGTCTGGGTGTTATATAAATGTCATATATTCAATAAATACCTTCAATTTTCAACTTCTTCAACGAGCGAATAAAATCTCGAACTTAAATTTATTTAAAATCTCTTGAACGCGTGAGTCAACATAAATTTCCGTCTGGGATCACCAAAATCTTCCTTTCCGCCTTTGATTTTCATTCACTACACGAACTGTCAACCGCTTATTCACTCTAATCTTCTTATTGAAACTTTATGTTTCTTCAGAATTCAAAAAGACTGCCATATTGTTTTTTGACGTAACGGAAAACGGAAACGGATACATGTACATCGTATCGTATGCGGGTAGTAGCTCGAGAGGACGAGGACTTTGCTGTCGTGCAGCCTCAAACGTGGTTTCATCGTAGACAGTTACGAGAAAATTAACACAAGAAATACCCGTTGACTACCATCCACTACACGAACTGTCAACCACTACACGAACTGTCAACCGCTTATTCACTCTAATCTTCTTATTGAAACTTTATTTTTCTTCAGAATTCAAAAAGACTGCCATATTGTTTTTTGACGTAACGGAAAACGGAAACGGATACATGTACATCGTATCGTATGCGGGTAGTAGCTCGAGAGGACGAGGACTTTGCTGTCTTGCAGCCTCAAACGTGGTTTCATCGTAGACAGTTACGAGAAAATTAACACAAGAAATACCCGTTGACTACTTTCCGTTTTCAAAACTGGAAGTAAATTGGCAAACATGCATTATAAATGTGGCGTTTATTTTTCGTGCCAGTATCAAAAAAAATTGTGATTGTCATGTTTTTGTTGCAATTATAGTGCCAGTGTTTTCGGTAGCCGATATTGAAAAGAAAGGAACTGAAACAAACCAGATTTAGATAAAATAGATGAGCCTCCACATGGGAAAACCAACAATCTGCATAGGCGAAAACAAAGGCGCAGATCAGCTTCGCAGTAACTGCGAAGCTGATCAGCGCCTTTGTTTTCGCTACTCGGATAGTACAATTTCTCTTCTACTTAAATCCGAAATGTCAATCTTCTAGCTCAGTCTTTTCTGTGCTTGTACAGGCCGGTTTGTGTCGGACCTGTTCGAAAACCACATTGTTGGTTTTCTCACGAGGTGGCTCAGATGTTACTCATTTGAATAAGAAATTAAATTATTTATCTATTTGGAATGGAAAACGTCACAAAATCACCCGATTTCGACATCAACCATGAGATCTATGGCACTATTTGAATTCGCTAAGAAAGTCTAGTCAGTTCGTAAATATAGCTGGGAACTCAGGGAAAACATTATTTTAATAGTAATGTTCATTTATATGCACTGTCACATCTCAATCCAAGACACAATCATTGCATTTTGATCCTGTCATTTCCCCTCGTGTAGCCCTAAAACCGCCAAACAGGGTTAAAAGCCACAGGAAACACAGGATTGGGTAGTGTTTGGAAAGAAAATAAAAAAGAGTAAAAAAAAATCCCTTTAAATCCGTATTAATTTGAAGATCTAAGACGTACTACTTAGTATAAAGGATGAAAATGTCTATCCAATGTACCGTATATGGGCTAATCAGTTCATTGTTTTCTATCATTGTTTTCTATCCCCTAAAATCAAATATTGTTTGCACGATGTTTAGAGATCAGTAATGTCAGCAGAGTTCCGAATAGAAAAGCTGCAAAACAATTTCAAAGTCTATGCTGCCGGAAACGGATAGAACAGACTGCATTTCGACATTTCCGAAAAGGGGTGGTGTTTCGTCGTATTTGCTTAACCACAATTGGGGTTTAGTGCCAGCTGATGTAAATATTATAGAATCTTAAAAACGTTTTCGCTATTTGATGATAAAGTTGAAAGAAAATAATGTGTGTGCCAGAATTATCTCCTCTTACATTTGTCTTAATCACAGTAAACTCAAATGGGAGACTTAGGGACCGGTCATTATTTATGCCCAGGGGGGGAGTGGAGGAAATTTCACCATTTTGCATTTTTTTTTCTGGGGACCCCCTCCTTTGTACTGGTATTTTTTTCAAGACCCCCCCCCCCGCATGTCTTTATATTTTTTTAAAGTCTCCCCCTTGGACAATGCCCCGCATTGTATTTTAAAGCCCCCTCCACCCCCCCCCCCCATAATGCCCGCCCCATATAAAACACACACACTCTAAATGAAACAGCTCTTTTAATATGAGCATGCAAACCGTTATAGTTTTTAAATGATCAAAACATACATAGTCACTGTCTGTTCTTTGCACATCTTTACATTCTACCTGTAGAGCATGCAAACAAATTATCAAAACCTTTAAATGGACCTTCTGATCTATTCACTAAATACGGAGATAAGTCAAAAACCAAACTAGGTGCAGTAAATCTTAAGAGACTGGATCACAGGAAACTTCTCCCACGATTTCATTTAAAGACCCTAAGGTATATGATTGAACAGGATGCTTTTGAAAAGGAAATAGTTGAATCAGCTCAAAACATATGCAAGGTTTTAAAAGCAAGACAAAACACCAAAAAAGACAGAGTGGTTCGCAAGAAAATTAAGACTGAAAATACCAGTGTTCTTAAATATTTTAAACCGATACCAAGTACGCCTGTAGTAAAAGAGGAAGAAGAAGAAAAGGAAGAAGACGACAAAGAAGAGGAAGACGAAGAAGAGTTTGAGAGTGAAAAGAGTGAAAGCTCAAATCAAGACAGTGACGAAGAGATTGATTTAAAATGAACTTGAAGTAAAATAAAGTGATTGATGGAGTATCAAGTTAGATGTTTGGACAATATCCTCACATTAAAGTTGTATAATGGTTCAATATCTAGGGTCATGTTACTATTGTACAATGTCTACTTTCAAAATTCAAAAATTCAAGCCTCTTCTTATCTTCTATAGCTGTAAAGCCTGGTTTGTCGGACCGGCTTAGAAGCTCCGAAGGCAGATTATTTCATGAAAAATGAAACAAAACAGAAAACAATAGAATCAAAGTTTTAATAAAGTTTTGATTTATGTCTACTATCCTTTTTTTTCCATGACAATTTCAGGGCCCCCAACGATTTTTATCATTATTTTTCTAAAGCCCCCTCTCAATCAAACTATAATTATTGGATGCCCCCCCTTGCCGAATGAAAAATGTTTGAAAGCCCCCCCCTTCATTTCCTCCACTCCCCCCCTGGCTATAAATAATGACCGGTCCCTTATACAGACTATTCAGAGTTTATACTGAAGAAGAATGTCTGTTTCAACAGGGAATAACGTCCTATTGTAGATCTGGCATTAATTTTCTTGCGATTAGATGATAAAGAATCCAACTATCAAATGATAGCAAATAATCATTTGTGTCAGAATTATCGCCTCAAATATTTGTATTAATCACAGTAAATACATATAATTTTGGAACAAATGGAAGACTAATGCATAAAACTTGTCTGACAAGTGCGTGTGTGACATATGGAATAACACATATCACCCATGTTAAAACTTTCAATACAGAAAGTGCTTTGTAATTTTCCTTGCCAAAATTCACAAAGAACATATACTTAACGACACTTCCAACGCTCTTCCCTTCATGTGCAGTGTCGTTAAGTTTATATATCTTGCATAAAGCTAAATTCTGACGAAAACCATAGCCAAAATTAAGACTGCATCTATGCACGCCGAAACGTGAGCCAACATGCTATTTTCCAAATGTGTGCACGAGGGTCACTCCGGATTAAAGAAAAATGAACCAAAACCATAAGTTAGCATAACCAGAAAAGCTGTGTCCTTAACAAAATAGAAAATAACCAAGGAAGGTAAAAGGCAGAATCATGGCCCTTTTATTTGGTTGGTTGATTTTGGGTTTAACGTCCAACCAACTGCTAAGGTCATAATATTATGGCGACGGGACGTCGGTTTATAGCCTCATCCGACAGACTAGAGAATCCAGGATCGAACCTTCTACCATGTATTATGGTGCAGCTCTTTCCCTAAAGGTGACAACTCATCTTACTCAATAAAAATTGTATATGCTTAAAAACACTGCCGAAATATGCTGAAACGGCTTCAACAGATTTTGCCATATAGGAGAATTTCTGAAGTCTGCGACTTTGACAAAACCTATTCTAGACATTAAAGAAATACGGCTGTGACTTGAGTTGGTGTATGGTTTCAACTTTATATGGGTGCATGAGATGCATGAGATCTGGCTTACTTATTATGATGCACATTTTTGCTATTTTTCGTAGATTTAGATTTGCAAATTTATCATTCGTATTTAGTTTCAAAATGATCGCAAAGAAGAGCCAAAACAGAATTTGCTATTTTCGTGCTTAATTTATAAGATTTTAATCAGTAAAATGACTTTCTTCTAATTTTACAGTTTGAACCAAGGGAATAATTATTTTAACTCTTAGATGTTTTATCATGGCTTTTGACATGTGTTGATTTCAAATTAAGTGATTGTACATAGGAGCTGTGAATTGTATTGTATTAATTAGTTTATTTACATATGTAAGTGTCGCATATCAAATACATACAATATATACAGATTTTCAACATGCTAAAACATATTTGATACCCAGACTATACAGACTTACGAGACACTATATTTTTTTAATTTGCATTGAAAAAGAATACATGTATCACAGATTTACATACAAAATGTACATCAATTAAAATACACGAAATAAAATATCACAAATGTACAAGATTCACGTTTAAAAAAAGTAATTAATCCATTTAAATTGTTCTGTTAAAAGCGAAAAAAAAAAAGGAAAAGAGTACATTGCATAATGAATTTAATAATCATTGTATAAGCAATCTAAAGTATAATCATGAGTGTTCACCGCAAAGTGAAAACACCAGTAGACCTAAAGGAGCGAGTCTGTGAGCAACAAGTCGGTAAAAGCTTCTCACTTTGTTATACAAACATATTAATTGTTACTGAGATGCAAATCCTATTCAATGCGACAGTTTGGCAGCGGAAACCATATTGTTATTATTTGTTTTCGCATTGTGTTCTTATTTGTTTTCATATTGTGAGTTGAAATTAGTAACTTGTGTTAATGCTGAAATTGCATTGGTTAATTTTACAATTTTCGTACAAACAATGGGCGTAACAGTTTCTGAGGTTTTCAAAAATGATTTTCTAATAGTCAGTTTTTGGAGTTCCGTACAACAGTCAACACGTTTTATAGTTTGGACTTTGCCAACTATTGTTTTACATAAATTTGAGGAAAATTTGGATATTTACCAATTACATATTAACGTTTCAAAGTTACATTTGTGTGCATGTTTATGAACTTGATTTCAATGTTTTAACGGATCTGGATATCCAGTATCAACATTTATCTGTAATTAAGAACAAACATTCAAGTAAAAGTTTTAAACTGACATTTGTTTTCATTTCGACGATTTCCCAAAAATACGACAAATCACGACGTTGGACGTTTGTTAAACTTACATGACGTGTTTTAACCATGGCACCTTTATGGTCATTGGAAAAAAACTTCTGCTTACTAGCCCATTGCTGAATAATCACGAAAACGACCAACTACCAGGATCAAGAGGCGGTAAAGGAGTTTGATTATAGGCAGAAAAGCAAGCGGTTTCGCAGTGTTCGAGAAATGAGAATATGCAAAGCAGCAAATTAAAATAACTTTTTCATGATACAAAATTGTACCATTTATCTATTTGTAATGGAAAATATTATATGTGCACGCGACTTTATGATTAGCGGAGTCATTTTAATCTGTTCCCGAGAGCAATTACTATTTGAGCAAAGATTGCCAGTTGCCATATAAAAGCGAAATTAGTTAATGTGCCAATTTAAACTACAAATTTATGTAAATTTGAAAGTACAGAATAGGTTAAACATTTTACTCATTAGACAAATGGTCTAGTCTGATCTCGTCGCAATTCGAACTGAATGCTTTATGTAGGCATAGGCTCTGGATAGAAACATTAGCTTAGCCACCGCATCGATCTCAACTTTTTTGTTAGGAAAAACATAATGAAACCGAAAAATACATGGAGTAACCTTTGAAGAGTCTTCGTAGTCCTACAGAATATAAAGAGTCAATTAAAATAGTGTTTTCTGAGGAAAACTATGTCCCCCACAACCGTTTAGTAATTGAAGTGTAGTTACCTTGTGATATGAAGTTAAAATATGTGAAGATGTTTATATTTGACAAGGAAATATTCATCATTTGCAACTTTTTTAAAAATATGAAAATGAAGAAGGATAAATAGTTGGCCTCCCAAGCCCCTCAAATATTTTTCTGTTGGCATTTTTGAGTACATTTTGGCATCCATGCCTAATGTGTACCTTAATGTGTAACAATACACGCTAGGGTGGATGCCAAGTCTGAAAATGCCCCAGAGTCCCAAAAATAGGTCAAAGGTCAACTAAGTGCAAAATTTGAGATATTTCAACATCTTATATAGTATCTAATGAAATATTTTCATTTTTTTGTACAAAAAAGCCCCAAATTACATCTAATGCATTTGTATGTTATAATCAGTAGTTACAATTGTTACAACAAAGTAATGCAGATTTAGGTCAAAGGTCACTTTAGTGCAAAAAATGTTTATTTTCATGCCCTTTTACTATTGTCTATATAAAAATCAGTGTCAGTGGTATTCTGATGGGGATTAAATTCTTTGAGGTACTTTTTATATCAATTATTATAGAAGATGATCGTAGCAATCATTTGATACCAATTTCAGCTCTCTGCAGCTTTTAGTTACTGAGATATTGTCAATTTTATTGGTACACTCCCCTGCATTTGTCTGTGTGTTTTCTCTTATATATTAAGTTTTCTTAATTTCTTGCGACGGAATAGTCAGCTTGGTTATATATATTATTACATGTTTATACATTATTGTCATAACAATTATTTGATACCAATTTCGGATCTCTAGGACTTATGGTTGCTGAGATATTAACGTTTCCGTTGGTATACCCCCTCTATTTTTCTGTGATTTTTATCAAATATTTTAAGTTTTCATCAATATTCAAACAACAAGAAAGTCGAACTATTCATTTATCTTATCGCATGTTTATAGAACATTATCATAGCAATCATTTGATATCAATTTCAGCTCTCTATGACTTTTGGTTGCTATATTATAAAACATTTTGTTGGTATACCCCATCCACTTTTCTGTGGGTTTTCACTAATATTTAAAGTTTTTATCAATATTCGAATAACAAGAAAGTCAGATTGTTTGTGTGTCTCACAACATGGGTATAGAATATTATCCTAGCAATCATTTGATACCAATTTCGGTTCTCTAGAGCTTTTGGTCACTGAGATATTAGCAGTTTTATTGGTATACCCCCTTTGTTTGCCAAGGATTTTTCTCCTATATTTTAAGTTTCCTTAAATACTTGAGAAACAAGAAAGTAAGCTTGTTTATATATCTCATCACATGATTATAGAATATTGTCATAGCAATCCTTTGATACCAATTTCAGCTCTCTATCACTTTTGGTTGCTGAGATATATACGTTACCGTTGATGCACCCCTCTATTTTTCTGAGATTATTATCTAATATTTAAAGTTCTCATCACTATTTCAACAACAAGAAAGTCAGATTATTTATGCCTCTTATCACACTATTATAGAACATTATTATAGCAATCATTTGATACCTATTTCAGCTCTATAGAGCTTTTGGTCACTTAGATATTAGCAATTTTATTGGTATACCCTCTTCGTTTGGCAGTGATTTTTCTCCTATATCTTAAGTTTTCTTAAATATTTGAGAAATAAGAAAGTTAGCTTGTTTTTATACCTTATTACATGGTTATAGAATATTGACATAGCGATCATTTGATACCAATTTCTGCTCTCTATGGCTTTTGGTTGCTGAGATATATACGTTTCCGTTGGTATACCCCCTTTATTTTTCTGAGATTATTATCTAAAATTTAAAGTTCTCATCATTAATCCAACAACAAGAAAGTCAGATTATTTATGCGTCTTATTACACTATTATAGAACATTATTATAGCAATCATTTGATACCTATTTCAGCTCTCTAGAGCTTTTGGTCACTGAGATATTAGCAATTTTATTGGTATACCCCCTTCGTTTGCCAGTGATTTTTCTCCTATATCTTAAGTTTTCAAGGAAGTCAGCTTGTTTATATACCGTATTATATTGTTATAGAATATTGTCATAGCAATCATTTGATACCAATTTGTGCTCTCTCTGGCTTTTGGTTGCTGAGATATAAACGTTTCTGTAGGTATAACCCCTCCATTTGCTGTGATTTTTCTCTAATATTATAAGATTTCATCAATATTCGAACAAAACGAAAGTCTGAATATTTATATATCTTATTTCATGGTTTTAGAATGTTGTAATAGCAGTATTTGATACCAATTTCTGCTCTCTATGGCTTTTGGTTGCTGAGCTATAAACATTTCTGTAGGTATACCCCCTCCATTGTTCTGTGATTTTTCTCTAATATTGAAAGTTCTCATCAAGATTTGAACCCCAAGAAAGTCAAATTCTTTCTGTATCTTATCACATTATTACAATCATTTGATATAAATTTCAGCTCTCTAGATTTTTTGGTTGCTGAGATATAATCGATTTTGTTGGTAGACCCCCTTCATTTATCTGTTATTTTCTCTAATATATGAAGTTCTCTTTTATATTGAGCATTAAGATAGCCATTTTTATACCGTATATCTTATTACAAACCAAACTGGCACCATGGGCATTTGTTCTAAGGGTGCAAGGTACATCCTATAGATATCCAACCCTAAACCCTTCAAATGGCAAAAGATTTTCCCATTGTATATCTAGATTTTCGTCATTTTCATTAATATTCATGAAAATGCAAATGAGATCATTTTTATTTAGGCCCATGAGTCATCAACAAATTTGTCAAATAGTATTATTGGTACAATAACAATAAGCCACAATGGTAGTTTAGGCATGATATTAGTTTTTATGGGATATTGATTTTGAATTGTTTCTTTTTATTCATTTTAATGTTTTAATGAAAATTCATGAATACACAAATTAGATATTTTCCATTACTTATCATAGGAAGAAAGGGCCATGTCTGAGCTTTACAATGAGACCAAGTTCAATGGTCTAGGATTACAAATAATTGAGATATCTTCAATTTTCTATGTGTATCCCCATTATAAAAACGCAAAAAATGAATATTTAGGGTACTTTAATAGAACACAGTGTAAAACGCAAACGCTTTCAGTGGCAGAAAACAGGGTCTGATAGCTTTTTCAATGTACTTTAAGAAAATCACAGTGTAGAAAATTCCCCCTGGGTGGAGGGGGTTTATGGGTAGCTAGAAGATTATTAGTTATCATAACAGGTTTTGATATTTTTGCACTCATATGACTTTTGACCTAATTATGTGACCCAGAGGCAGTTACAGACTTGGGAGATACCCGTATGAGTTTTAACACTTGTCAATGAATAAAATAAGCACATGTTGCCTTTAGTCAGTTCATGTTTGATTTAAGAAATACTTGATTATTGTAACGGATGTTTGTTATTTTGCACTCATTTGACTTTTGACCTAATTCTGTCACCCAGGAGCATTTACAGTCTTGGCATCCACCTCTATGTCTTTGGACACATGTCAAGGAATGACATGAGTACAAGTTACCTATAGTCAGTCCATTATTTTCCAAAACAATAATGTTTATTTTCATTTTTACAGATTTTTGCTATTTTGCACTCGTTTGACCTTTGACCTTGTTCTGTGGCCCAGGGTCATTTACAGACTTGGCATCCACCCGTACGAGTTTGGGCACATGCCCAGGAATATTATGAGCATAGGTAGAATAATGTACTCAAAAATGCCAACAAAACCAAAACTAAGCCACTTTTTTGGATTTGGACTGCCAAGTAAAATGTATGTAGTGAAAATACCATTACATTAAGCTTTTGGTGATCATGTTTCGCGGCAACATGATATTTTGAAGAAAAGTCGGATATTTTAAAAATACATATATTTATGTGTTACTTATTGTATGGTTCGTCCGTGTGTACGAGACGATAAGCCACGAGCTGTAAGCGAGTGGTCATCGTTCGTACACACGGACGAGCAATATAATAAGTTGCTTATTGCACTTTTAGCACCCTGCATCTTGTGCATCCCCGGTATCTGACGTTTAACACTTAGAGGGTGCAATAAATACATTCAAAGCTGCAAAATCCACAACTTAAAAACAAACTCAGATAGTGTAGCCGATAGAATAAGTTAAACTTCCTTATTCGCTAATACATGTACATCGTATCGTATGCGAAATAACACCTCGCGGTAGTAGCTCGAGAGGACGAGGACTGCTGTCTTGCGGCCTCAAACGTGGTTTCATCGTAGACATACCCGTTGACTACTTTCCGTTTTCATAAGTGAAAGTAAATTGGCGACATGCATTAGAATCCATGTGGCGTTTATTTTTCGTGCCAGTATGAACAATAAATTGTGATTGTCGTGTTTTTGTTGTGATTATAGTGCCAGTGTATTCGGTAGCCGATATAAAAGAAAGGATTTGAAACAAACCAGATTTAGATAAGATAGATGTTAGTCATTTGAATATGAAATTAAATTACTTATCTATTTGGAATGGTAAACGTCACAAAATCACCCGATTTCGACATTAACCATAATATGAATTCGCAAAGAGAGGGAACAAATTCTCACTATAGTCAAATCGTAAATATAGCTGGGAACTCGGGGAACACATTTAATATTAACTCTCATTTATATGCACTGTCACATCTCAATTCAAGACAATCATTGCATTTTGATCCTGTCATTTCCCCTCGTGTAGCCCTATAACCGCCAAACAGGGCTACACAGGAATAAGAAAATCAAAAAGGTAAAAAATTCCCTTTAAATCCGTATTAATTTGCAAGATCTAAGAGGCACTAGTATAAATGATGAAAATGTCTATCCAATGTACCGTATATGGGCTAATCATTTCATTGTTTCTATGCTGCCGGAAACGGATAGAACAGACTGCATTTCGACATTTCCGAAAAGGGGTGGGTGTTTCGTCGTATTTGCTTAACCACAATTGGGGATTAGCTTATGCACGTAAATATTATAAAATCTTGAAACGTTTTCGCACGAAAAACCCTTGTGCACGAGGGTCAGTCTGGATTAAAGTAAAACAATGAACCCTAAGTTAGCATAACCAGAACAAAAACTATGCCCTTAATGCTATTAAGTTAATAGCAAAATAGAAAATAATCAAGGAATGTAAAATAGATGATTTAGACAATTTGGGTTTAACGTCCAACCAACTGCTAAAGTCAAATGGCGACGGGACCTCGGTTTATAGCCTTATCCGACAGACTAGAGAATCCGGGATCGAACCTAAGACCATGTATTATGGTGCAGCTCTTTCCCTAAAGGTGACAACTCATCTTACTCAATAAAAATTGTATATGCTTAAAAACACTGCCGAAACAACAGAAGAAAACTCGACATAACTAGTATCATCATGTGGTCAGTTTTAAATTATTAAAGTGGGGGCCGGGTGGGCTTGTCGAAATTGGTCCAGACTCAAATCAACAAACAGTAAAAAGGTCATTTATTGTAACACTTAATAATGTAGATTTTTTCTCTATTTCTATATAGAACGATCATAAATGTTTCCCGATTTATTTTCCGATACAATGATTGAGGAAGAAAAAGCATATTACTGATAACATAATGGAATAAAATATGCAGTCAGGTCCCAGGGGAATCACTCCGACTCAATGTTTTGGGCGAAGTTTCAAAAAGCACAAGTGGAACTTATTCTGTCAAACATTATTCATACGCTGTATCATGAAAATTAAATAAAGTGGCAAGCTTAACAAAGACCATGATCATGCATTGTGCATAACAGCGACTGCTAGAGCTTGAATGTCTTTCAAAAGCCACCTAACAAATCTTGCGAAACCCGAATAAGTTCCGATTGCGAATGACCGCACCTCCTCCCCCTCCCCCCCCCACCCCTATACAAAATAGTTATATACTCGTATGATCATTGTCATTTCGCTCGCAACGTTGACATCGTATCGTACCGTGATAAATTAATAATAGCATAAATTAACATTGTATACCTGACAAACTTTTAGCCGCGAAACTCGAGTTTAAATCAAGGGAAATTCGGACGTTGTAAGATGTAATTGTTTGTCCGCAAGAAAGAAAAATAAACATTCAAAATAAGAAAATAAAATGAATTCCAAACAACATACGAGGGTGGTTCAGAAAGTTCTGTCATAGGTGTTATAACTTTGTTAATATACATGATAGGTTGCTGTATTATACCTTGATTGAAAGGGCTACATTTCTCCTTTATAATGATGCCAAAACAATGCACGAACGAAATAAATACTTCGAAATACATGCCTTGAAAGACACCTGGGGTAAAACCACTGGCACGTTTTCTTGAATTTGTGAATATTATTGTGTGCGTTTCATGCGTTATATCTTTATAACTTCCGATCAAATTTTCTCCAACTTTACAGTTATAAGTAATAATATATTTAGAAAAGCAATGTGACAAAAATTGCCGTTATCGATGCTATGCTGACTTTATTATAAAGCGATGTATATGACGTCATTAAAATACGTACCCCTATAGCGTTTCTGGCACCGCTGCACCATTATATGTGTTTGCTTTTTTATAAGTTTACTATAGAGCACGCTAGGATGAAACAATTAAATGGTAAAATGCATTTAAGCTCCCTGGACTACGTGTAGATGTCAATAAATGTCATTTGAATTTAAACCGTATTTTTAATGTATGTACAACAAGCCAATTTCAATATTTCATTTTACTATAACTCAATTAAATTCAGCTGAATTATTTTGATTTTTGCAGGATATATTCATCTATGTTTCAAAAATATATTACATGGATTATATTTTTTCGAAGTCGATTTTCTTTAAATAATATTCACAAATTTAAGAAAACGTGCCAGTGGTTTACCCCTGGTGTCTTTCAAGGCGTCTATTTCAAAGTATTTATTTCTTTTCGTGTATTGTTTTGGCATCATTATAAAGGAGAAATATAGCCCTTTCAATCAAGGTATAATACAGCAACCTATTATGTCTATTAACAAAGTTATAACACCTATGACAGAACTTTCTGAACCCCCCTCGTATGCTGCCCATTAAGATTTTTTAAGTTTGAATATACATGTAGTACAAACCTCATGCTGAAGTTAATGATCCAATCCTTGGAATGTCTGGATTTTGTTATGTCATACACCTTAATTCTCCAAAACACAATAAATTATTTATATCATTTCTCTAGATCTGGACTTGACGTGCACTATCATTCTATCAACGTTGTATTAACCAGTTGAGTGCTGATTGCTGAAACGGCTTCAACAGATTTTGCCGAATAGGAGAATTTCTGAATATGATCTAAGAGTCTGCGACTTTGACAAAACCTATTCTAGACATTAAAGAAATACGGCTGTGACTTGTGTTGGTGTATGGTTTGTACGTGTGTATGAGATCTGACTTACATGACGTATTTTAACCATGGCACTTTTATGGTCATTGGAAAAAAACTTCTGATTACTAGCCCATTACTGAATCATTACGAAAACGACCAACTACCAGGATCAAGAGGCGGTAAAGGAGTTTGATTATAGGCAGAAAAGCAAGCGGTTTCGCAGTATTCGAGAAATGAGAATATGCAAAGCAGCAAATTAAAATAATTTTTTCATGATATAAAATTGTACCATTTATCTATTTGTAATGGAAAATATCATATGTGCACGCGACTTTATGATTAGAGGAGTCATTTTAATCTGTTCCCGAGAGCAATTACTATTTGAGCAAAGATTGCCAGTTGCCATATAAAAGCGAAATTAGTTATATGTGGCAATTTAAACTACAAATTTATGTAAATTTGAAAGTACAGAATAGGTTAAACATTTTACTCATTAGACAAATGGTCTAGTCTGATCTCGTCGCAATTCGAACTGAATGCTTTATGTAGGCATAGGCTCTGGATAGAAACATTAGCTTAGCCACCGCATCGATCTCAACTTTTTTGTTAGGAAAAACATAATGAAACCGAAAAATACATGGAGTAACCTTTGAAGTCTTCCTAGTCCTACAGCATATAAAGAGTCAATAAATGAAACCACCATACAAGTGTGTGTGTTTTGTTTTGCTTTTTTTTTTCTTTTTTTTTTTTTTTTATTATTATTAATAATAATAATAATACATTCCACGTTCAAACGGGCTGAATTAGCTCCCTACAATGTTTTTTCTCAGCCCCCCTGCTCCCTAAAACCCCAAAAAGTTATGCTTTCTCCCCAAATCCCTGAAAATAAATGACCCTTCTCCCCGAATCACTGAAAATAAAAAGCCCTTCTCCCTGAATCCCCAAAACCCCTGGGAGGGCCTCACGCATAGACAAAGTGTGTTAGGTTGCCCTGAATGATAGAAATAACATTAATATCAGTTGCTTTTTAAATGGTTTGAAGTAAATATCAATGTATGTGTCGGCTTCCAAATCTATCAGTTTTCATCTAAATTACAAATCAAACAAGTGGACCAATGGTCCTGTAAATGCTCATCTGAGATTTGCTTTATTTACCAATGAACATGTTTGAATATGATGGTATATAGCCCCAGTGCAGGGGCAGATGAAGCCATGCGGTCATATATATATTTTTTCAGAATAATCAATATTCTGTCCATTTGCCATTTCCCTTCGGCTCAGGTGAGCTTTAAAAATACAAGTAATGGGTATCCACATCATAGGCTGAAATAGGAATTTAAAATCAGGTTTGGTGCCCCTCAAAATGAGTGGTAATTATGGACAAGTCCATTCACCACAAATAGATTAATTTACCATGCTATCATCCTGTGAGGAATCCAACATTTTCAGGAAAACACAAGAAATGACACAATGCAAGGGGCTGGTATATTTAATAGAAATAAGAGTACATTATTTAGACTAGACTCACAAAGAACCTACAACAACAACAGCTGTTTCTTCAGACAATCTTCATATGATGAACCTCTTGATGAAGAGTAAACCTGTCCATCAAGCTGTGTATTTACAGATGGCTAAAGGTTTGACAAGGCAACACAATTCTTGAAAATGTCATGTATCTTTCTGACTACCTGGTTCAATAGCACTTAATGTTAAAATCTTTCTTGTGTGGGTAAGGAAATGAGCATTGCCGCATAACAACAGAAAACACAAAAACACAATAATTAGAAATAACATGCAGCCTATACATTTTGTAATTAAATTATCCTTGTCAACATTGAATCAACAATGTCTTGGGCGTATAGAGATGGGACTTCCACTTGAGCCACATCGTGAGAAAACCGGAATTTGGCTTATGCGAAAACAAAGGCGCAGATCAGCTTCGCAGTAACTGATCAACGCCTTTGTTTTCGCTACACAGATAGTACAATTTCTCTTCTTCTTAAATCCGAAACCTGCTTCTGTGTCTGTACAGGTCGGTTTGTGTCAGACCTGGTCGGAGACCCCTGAAGACCAGTTTTCTCACGTTGTGGCTCAATTAGCATTATAAGTTAATGTATTTAAGCCTGGCGTCCCTTTTATGGGACATAGGCAACCAGAATAGCCCCAGATGTGACGCGGCATAACACAGCGTCCCATCTGGGGCTATTCTGTTTGCTTGGAGGAATTTCATCGAAAAATTGAATAAAAATCTAAAATCACACCTAATGTCCCCCAAAATGAAAGTGGACTCACCCAATTGATAATGACGGGAAAGTCCATTCGTCAAATATGGGTTAAGGACACAACTCTGCACCATTAAAAGCATGATTTTTACCACAAGGTCACCGTGCACACTAACTAGCGAAAGGTATTCTTACCAATAGAGGGATCAAACATGATTTTCCAGTCATTAGGACCTCTAGGTCCCGAGGAAAGTGTAGAAAACCAAGTGTTGACACAGGTATTTTTGCAATAATCACACTGTATTAGCGGTAATTCTCAACATGATTTTAAACAACACTGCATTCCCCACTGCCAAAACGGCATGTTAGATTGCCAAAAATCATGTGCCGGCAATAGAGAATGTTCCATTATGTTTGATGATCGTCATTTTGGCAACCTAAACACCTTTTATGGAAATCTTGAACGTTTTTGTTTATCAAATTGGTTGTTCACGTTTGCTGCTAATACGGTGTGATAATAGGAGATCATCTTTATGTTGCAGTTTTATCAAGGTGGGTTTTCATTAAAGCATTCAGATATTTGTTTTCATTTACTAGCAACAAAAGTAGGACACATGACCAGTAACCCCTTTAATGTTCTTTTTTCTATGATTATGTATGTAAAATCACAATCTTACAAGGTCCTTTGCATGGTAAGGTAAGCTGATCTATGTCTAATAGTGTTCAAAATAGGCAGGTGTAAAAATAATGCTAACATAATGCACCAGTCATTTGAGCCGCCTCATGGGAAAACCAACAATCTGCATAGGCGAAAACAAAGACACAGATCAGCTTCGCGGTAACCGCGAAGCTGATCAGCGCCTTTGTTTTCGCTACACGGATAGTACAATTCCTCTACTTTCTAAATCCAAAATTTCCAGCCTCTAACCATGTTCTGTGACTGTATAGGCCGGTTTGTGTCAGACCTGTTCGGAAACCACATTGTTGGTTTTCCCACGAGACGGCTCATTTGTAATCACTGCACCCCCCCACACACACACACCTACAGGGAAGGGTGGGAATTATGACTTTTACTTAACCTTTCAGTGCCCGGCTATAAGCCCCATACTCAGGATACAAACTGGAGGCCAAAACTTTGCTCTTTGCCATGCCCTTAGCAATAGAAAACTAGAAATGCGTGTTTGTAAAACACTATGCCCCCAACTGTATGCTTGTCCCTAAACTGGCAGTTTGTATGATTCATTTATTTCATTCGAATGCAGTCAAATTTAATTTCCTGAAAAAACTGTCCGGTTGCTTCTGTTTTGACCTCGATCCAGAAACAGAATGTAAGCTTTTTTGCAGGCGAGTTAGAAATGGAAGTAAAAAATTAAAAATGGAGTAATTTTGTCAAAATTTGACAGAGAGTCCTCAAAAGTTAATCAGGTGATCTTCTTCTCAGCCCCAACCAGCATACCAAATATGAAGGCTCTAGCTAGCTAGCTCAAATACGTTTTGAGATATCTTGCCCACAAGATTTTCAAAATTTGTTTTCAAAGGGACATTATTCCAACAAGGGGCATAACATGTACATGAAAAAAGTACAAGCCAACTATTTTTTCATGAGGAATCTGTATATGAAATTTCAAAACCCTATCATTCACCGTTCAAAAGTTTCAAATTTCACCGAAAAAGGGAAAAATCAATCAAAATTTCAAAATTCTGTATTTTTGTAAAAATTTGACGGAAAGTTCTCAAAAGTTAATCAGGTCATCTATTCTCAGCCCCAACAAGTGTACCAAATATGAAGGCTCTAGCTTCAATACTTTTTGAGATATCTTGCACACAAGATTTTCAAATTTTGTTTTCAAAGGGACAGAACTCAAAAAAGGGGCATAACTTGGCCATACAAAAAAATACGGGTCAACTATTTTATCATGAGGAATGTGTATATGAAATTTCAAAACCCTAGCATTCACCGTTCAAAAGTTTCAAATTTCACCGAAAAGTGGAAAAATCAATCAAAATTTCAAAATTCCATATTTTTGTAAAAATTTGACGGAAAGTTCTCAAAGGTTAATCAGGTCATCTACTCCTCAGCCCCAACAAATGTACCAAATATGAAGGCTCTAGCTAAAATACTTTTTGAGATATCTTGCACACAAGATTTTCAAATTTTGTTTTCAAAGGGACATAACTCAGAAAAGGGGCGTAACTCGGACATGAAAAAAATACAGGTCAACCATTTTTTCATGAGGAATGCGCATATGAAATTTCAAAACCCTAGCATTCACCATTCAAAAGTTAACACACACACAGACCAATATGCCCTTCCAACTTTTTCAAAGTTGGGGGCATAATCACCCATGGATAAGGATCCTAATATTTCCCCTGCAATGCAGGGACAATCAAAAAGTAATTGCCCAACACTTAAGCCTGGCTATCCACCACCCTACCCAGTGGGGGAGGGGAGGAGGGGCAGTGGTTACATATGACTGGTGCATAAAGCAACATTCCTATCATTTCAATCATCTTTGTAATAGCATTTTATTCTGGCAAAAATGGCACAAATAAATTTGGTAAATAAGAAATCTAGACCTACTAACTGCAGAATAAATATGCATTCATGGTCTTCTACAATGTACATGTACAACTAACTTGCTATGAACCCTATTTTAGCAATACAAAAATGAGCCGCATCGTGAGAAAACCGGATTTTTGCCTAGGCGAAAACAAAGGCGCAGATCAGCTTCGCGGTAACCGCGAAGCTGATCAGCGCCTTTGTTTTCGCTACTCGGATAGTACAATTCCTCTTCTACTTAAATCCGAAATTGCAAGCTTCTAGCTCTTTTCTGAGCTTGTACAGGCCGATTTGTGTCAGACCTGGTCGGAAACCCCGAAGACCGGTTTTCTCGCGTCGCGGCTCAAATAATGGGTAAATCTTAATGTCTACCTATTAAAGCAGGGACTCTTCAAAAATGATGGCCCCTTGGAGGTCTAAAGAATCTCTTGTACATGAAGCTTTCTTATAAATGAACAATTATACAACAAGTTGGCTTCTTTAAAAAGAAACCAATGAAAAGGTCAGCAGCAGTTTGATATAAGAGCTTCCTTTTGCTCCAGATTTCAGTGTTGTTGATTCTCTGGTTTGTCATTAATTTCGATTCCCATACGTTTCAGTTTCGTATAAATATCGTTTCATGTTATGAACGCTTGACCAGTGTGTGTATCTGTCACTCAAGGCATTGACTAAAATTTCTGATGTTACAGAATCAAAGCTAATTCTAAAGAGAACACGATTACAATCAAATATGTCGATATGTCACAGTGTAGAAACTATTTTGCAGTGCAGTCAATTTGTGACAGAGTTCTGAATTTTGACTTGCAGCCACACTACCGGAGAGAGACCCATGGGTCCGATGTGATGAACTAAAAGTCAGCCATCTAGAGTTCCTATAGTTTATGTACCCCTCATCAGGGTATTAACGATCTTAACTTAGATGCGCTATGATAAGAAGTCGCCACGATCGAGACTACTTGCTAGATATTTAACGCTTTTTGACAGGGAGTGTCAACAATGGATAAATTAAATTGTTTGCGGTGAACTGTCTAGTCAACATAGACGGGTTCACTAGTTTTTATTTAGCGCTTTATGTGACAAAACGCGTAATTGAGAGAGAGCAGTCGATCATGGGTACAATTTTCTTCATATTAAAAGTAAACACTGTGGAAAAGGTCCTGAGGGACCTTTTCCAATAATACTATACAACTATTTAAAGAAAACCTATTTTTCAAGTGAGAAAACTAAAGCACAGACCAAGTACATTGTGCTATTGTTTTTGATATACAGGCAGTACAATACCTATACATTCAAAACCTTACCAGCGGCAGTGCAGCCTGATTAGTGTAAGACATGATTTCTCATCAACTTGTTCATTTTACAGAAGAAAAGAATGAAAATATTTTAAATGAGGGTTTCTATATTTTCCTCAATCTTGCAAGCAAAAATGTCAGATTCACACACCATCAATTCAATTTCCACCTGAATGTGGCAACAACCTGCAACTCTGTTCTCACATACACTTGGAGTTTAATAAATTAGGTGACAAAGAATTACTTCCCTGTCCACTTACGGTACTACAAGTGAGCCGCCTCGTGTGAAAACCAACAATGTGGTTTCCGAACAGGTCCGACACAAACCGACCTGTACAAGCTCAGGAAAGAGCTAGAAGCTTGAAATAGAAGGGGAATTGTACTAACCGAGCAGCGAAAACAAAGGCGCTGATCAGCTTCGCGGTTACCGCGAAGCTGATCTGCGTCTTTGTTTTCGCCTATGCAGATTGTTGGTTTTCCCATGAGGCGACTCAAATTAGGTGACAAAGAATTACTTCCCTGTCCACTTACTACTAGTGAAGAGTACAAGAAGTCAGCACTTCTTTCAAATATTCAAAATATGACAATAGGAACAATTTTCTATAATATTTATGACAAGATGAAGAACTCATCTGAAAATAATTAGCTTTGATTATCGATAGTTGTAATAAATCAACAATGAAATGAGCCACTGCATAAGAAAACCCAACAAAATGATTGGGCGAAAACAAAGGCGCAGATCAGCTTCGTGGTTACTACCGCGAAGCTGATCAGTGCCTTTGTTTTTGCTACACGGTTAGTACAATCCCTCTTCTACTTGACAAAATTTCAAGCCTCTAACCATCTTCTGTAACTGTACAGCTCGGTTTGTGTCAAACCTGGTCGGAACCCAATTTGTTGGTTTTCTCACGCACAGGCTCAAATCTTATTTTGCAATTTCTTAGAAACAAATACTCAAATCAACAACACCTACACCAAACGAAATACTCCACAAAATTAAAGAAAAAATGCATGAAAAACATGTTGAGTAGACTTTGAAACCTGAATTACTTTTTCATGCTATATCATTCAATGGCATTCAATGCAGTCTAGCTTTTTACTAGCTGCACACAAATAATGTTCCTTTACAAAGAGGATAAAAAATTTTATTCTAATGTGAAGGCACTTTAGTGTTGACTAATTTGCAAGTACCTCTTCCCTCTTGATTTTGCAGCTTCACATCAATAAAGGTCATATTTCTACTGAAATTTTATATCGAAGTCTATCCATCAAAATTCCAAGCTGATCTATCCTTGAGTTGAAAGTCTTGATCTACATGTATTCTTTAGAAATGAAAAAAGTTTAAAAGCCTTGTGTTTGTATTAACTGAGTATTCTACTGGCCTTATTTTGCAGATCAGATATTTTGAGGAGCAAAACACAGAAATTAACAAGCATCTTAAACAAATGCACACAACATTAAAATCTCTATGCCGCAATATTAACGAATTGTGACAACAGGCAAAATAATGGAGTAAATGGACATCAGGAACTGAAACAATCATTAATGCATGATTCTTAGCCTGTTGGCTGGATGTCTATGCTTTACAGAGGTGCATAAAGCTATAAAATGAGCCACCTCTTGCGAAATCCAACAATGTGGTTTCCGAACAGGTCTGACACAAACTGGGCTGTACAAGCACAGAAGATGGCTAGAGGCTGGAAATTTTGGTTTTAGAAAGTAGAGGAATTGTACTATCCGTGTAGCGAAAACAAAGGCGCTGATCAGCTTCGCGGTTACCGCGAAGCTGATCTGCGTCTTTGTTTTCGCCTATTCAGATTGTTGGTTTTCCCATGAGGCGGCTCAAATCTAGAAAATGTTTTCTCACAGTCTACAGAGAGTTTCTGGCAAATTAAATGGAAAGAACATAGCTGTACTTTATATCAAAGCACATGACTTTACATGAAATAGATACTTTTATAAATTTTAAATTAGGACAGTCTTTGATAATTACCAAGCATTACAAAGTACAAAACTGTTTATGGACAGAGAAATGACATGATTATGAACTACACCAATATTGTTGAACAATGTTAACCATTTTACAGCGAGAGCTTCAGATGGCAAAACTTTCAAGGTTAACTCAGTTAAGCCTGGCGTTCCTTTTGTGGGACAGAGGCAAACAGTATAGCCCCAGATGTGACGCCGCAGAACGCGGCGTCCCATCTGGGGCTATTCTGTTTGCTTCGAGGAATTTCATTGAAAAATTGAATAAAATTTAAAAATCACTCCTAAAGCCCCTAAATTTGAAAGTGGACTCACCCAAACGATAATGATGGGAAAATCCATTCGTCAGATATGGGTTAAGGATATGCACAAAAAAGCAAGTGCATATGATTGCATCACTAATCACATCATTCAATAACACTCGCTTTTTTACAGGTAGGTTACTGTTCAAAGAGCAATTTTACAGCAAAATACACATCTCACATGCAATCAAAATGGACAAGCAAAACACCAGTCCTGTCAACTTGGGACCAAAATTACCTTTTACAAACATGGAACTTTGGTCCAGCTTCACATACGAGTGCATGTTGTGTGAAAATCTGCTTTAGGGTGTTCAGACCAGCTCCCACACAATGTGGGCTGTAAAACCACACAGAATGACTTGAGACTTTAAATTACTGTACTAATAAAGTACAAAATGTACTATTAAACAAAATATACAAGTACTGATCTGCTGCTATGTCACTTTTTGTTTTCACATATGCAAGACCAGAGGACCATTGGTCCTGAGAACGCTCACCTGAAGCCTGGAGTATTAAGTCATCATGAAATGACCTTGACCTTGAATACTCACACACCTTTATTGAATTCATAAGTTGTCTGCATCTGCAAAGTTTCAGGTCTCAGGCTGCAATAGTTTCAAAACCCAGTGATTTATGAGAAAACCATAATTTTAATTTTGATATTTAAATGACTTTGGTCTAAGGTCAAGAAATGACCTTGGCCTTCATTAATTACTTACCTTAATTGACTCCATTGGTTGTCTGCATCTAGCAACTTCCAGGTCTCAAACTGCAACAGTTTCCAAAATATCCATTGTTTTCGCCTTTTCCCATGTAAAAGCCTATGTTTCCAAAATTGACCTTGCCGTAAAATAGGTCAAGGTCATCCTATGGTCATCATTTGATCAAACTATGATGGGCTGTAGTCCCAAATGCTACATACCAAGTTTCGCGAAAATTGGCCTGCCGGTTCTGGAGAAGAAAATTTTTGAGTGGTTTTTACCATATATGGGCGTGGCGGCCATCTTGGTAATGTGACCTGGATTTCGCGATCAAACTTTCGTCTCCCCTACCCATGGATGCTCCACATAAAATTTCACTTTGATTGGCCCAGCAGTTTCAGAGAAGAAGATCTTTGAACAGTGTGTATGGACGACAAACTGGCCAAGGTCAAGAGATGACCTTTACCTAAATTAATCACATACCTTCATCTACTCCATTAGTTGTTTGAATCTACCACTTTTCAAGCATCAGGCTGCAATAATTTTCAAAAAATCCATAGTTTTCACTTTTTCCCATGTAAAAGCCTATGTTCCCAAAATTGACATTGCCATAAAATATGTCAAGGTCATCCTAGGGTCATCATTTTATCAAACTATGATTGGCTGGAGTCCCAGATGCTACATACTAAGTTTCATGAAAATCGGCCTGCCGGTTCTGGAGAAGAAGATTTTTGAGTGGTTTTTACCATATATGGGCGTGGCAGCCATCTTGGTCATGTGACCTGGATTTTGCGATCAAACTTTCGTCTCCCCTACCCATGGATGCTCCACATAAAATTTCACTTTGATTGGCCCAGCAGTTTCAGAGAAGAAGACCTTTGAAAAGTGTGTATGGACGACAGACTGGCCAAGGTCAAGAGATGACCTTGACCTACATTAATCACATACCTTCATCTACTCTGTTAGTTGTTTGCATCTACCACTTTTCAGGCATCAGGCTGCAATAGTTTTCAAAAAATCCATAGTTCTCACTTTTTCCCATGTAAAAGCCTATGTTTCCAAAATTGACATTGCCGTAAATTAGGTCAAGGTCATCCTAGGGTCATCATTTTATCAAACTATGATGGGCTAAAGCCCCAAATGCTACATACCAAGTTTCATGAAAATCGGCCTGCCGGTTCTGGAGAAGAAGATTTTTGAGTGGTTTTTACCATATATGGGTGTGGCAGCCATCTTGGTCATGTGACCTGAATTTCGCGATCAAACTTTCATCTCCCCTACCCATGGATGCTCCACATAAAATTTCACTTTGATTGGCCCAACAGTTTCAGAGAAAAAGATCTTTGAAAAGTGTGAATGGGCGCCAGACTGGCCAAGGTCAAGAGATGACCTTGACCTAAATTAATCACATACCTTCATCTACTCCATTAGTATTTTGCATCTACCACTTTTCAGGCCTCAGGCTGCAATAGTTTTCAAAAAATCCATAGTTTTCACTTTTTACCATGTAAAAGCCTATGTTTCCAAATTTGACCTTGCCGTAAAATAGGTCAAGGTCATCCAAGGGTCATCATTTTATCAAACTATGATGGGCTGAAGTCCCCGATGCTACATACCAAGTTTCGTGGAAATCAGCCCACCGGTTCTGGAGAAGAAGATTTTTGAAGGGTTTTTACCATATATGGGTGTGGCGGCCATCTTGGTCATGTGACCTGGATTTCGCGATCAAACTTGAAATGCCACTACCCAAGGTGGCTCCACATAAAATTTCAACTAGACTGGCCAAGCGGTTTCAGAGAAGAAGATCTTTGAAATTGTGGACGACGACGACGACGACGGACGGACGACGGACGACGGACGGACGACGGATCATGGCCATCCTATAAGCTCACCTTGTGAGCCTTCGGCTCAGGTGAGCTAAAAAAGGGACTCTAAAAAACAGGCTCATTCATATAGTGACACTGTGTGCACTTATAAAACCCTACTTTAGGTGTTGCTAATACAGACTCAACAGACCCTGTGTAATGAAAGTATCATGACTATGAATGGAAAAGATATTGGTCGGACTGCCAAAACTATGTAGCTAACCTGCTATTTTGCTGATCCAAACATTGACAGATTTTCACACAAAGTCTCGCATAACAGTAACAATAAGGTAATAAAATTCTGAACAATACTAGTGTATATCTATTGATTTTGAAGTTAATTATTTGGCTTAGTCTCTATTAACCTATCATGTAACACTGGTTACCATTTTTTCTTATGTTCGTCCATACTAACACCCCCAGGGCCAAATGCCACAACAAGCAGCAAACCCCCGACTACCGACAGAGTCTGAAAAAAGTCATATTTCAAGAAGTCTCTCATTGGCTTATACGAAGGAATATTCCAAAAAGCATTGAAGTAGAAATTTAGTATCGTAAGCCAGAGAACCAGAACTAATGCTGACAATTTTGTTTTATAGCCGACGGCAATGAGAATAATCAACGCTGTTCCAACAAGATTTTGCACCATCTGAATAAAGTCCATCTCAAAGCGTAGAAGTGTAAGGAACATTAGAACTAGGAGGATCCGTCCGCTCAGCTGCATGTACTGTCGGGGGTTATTCTCTCCAGTCGAGGGTAGACCGGCAAACAGACTGCGACCTTCCGCCTTATTTTCAGCCAGCAACAACAGAACACCACCGGCTAGAGCTAAATTTCTAGAAAAAAAAAGATACAAGCCATCATAAATCATGATCATGTCAACTTGATAAACGAGCCGCCTCGTGGAAAAACCAACAATGTGGTTTCCGAACAGGTCCGACACAAACCGTCCTGTACAAGCACAGAAAAGAGCTAGAAGCTTGAAATTTCAGATTTAAGTAGAAGAGGAATTGTACTATCCGAGTAGCGAAAACAAAGGCGCTGATCAGCTTCGCGGTTACCGCGAAGCTGATCTGCGTCTTTGTTTTCGCCTATGCAGATTGTTGGTTTTCCCATGAGGCGGCTCAAACACTGTCACTTGTATTTATTCTTTACATTTGGAAGAGAAAAACTTAACATCAGGAAAACATGTCCGTGTAACGTTATCCCCCCTGAACCCCACTTTTATAAAGTAAAACTGGGGTATGCAGGGGTATACCTATTTTTCTCATTTTTGCTCCAAAACATAGATTGTGGGTACCCACTATCTATGTTGAGCAAAAATAAAAAAAAAATATAAAAAAATTTCAGCTGAAATTTTTTCAATTTTTAAAGCTCAAAAATCTCTGTTTATTGCATGGAAAAGTTTTCGTAATGATTTTTCTATGACTGACATCATGCCATTCTTGACCCACACTTTCATAGTGAAAATTTTATGTATTGCAAAAAAAACATATATGCCTGTGTGTAAGTTATAAATTCAGTAACCATTAATTATGTTCTCACAAATGTTTGCCTCAAATTTCAACTTCATACCGCTAATTCAATATCACAGTGGATGCACATTTAACTCAGAGTCTATCTTCATATGCTGAGCTGATCAATTTCTGATCGTCATCTCAAGTGTGGGGTGGGTGAAATTAACTTAAATGTGCAACATACCTTAGTAAAAACTTTAAATCCCATAATATACTGTAGGCTATAGTCTGTAAAACACAAAAATAGCATCTTTGTTACTACAAATAGTCATATTTCCAGTATAGGCAGCATTTGAGCCGCCTCATGAGAAAACCAACAATCTGCATAGGCGAAAATAAAGACGCAGATCAGCGAAGCTGATCAGCGCCTTTGTTTTCACTAATCGGATAGTACAATTCCTCTTCTACTTAAATCCGAAATTTCAAGCTTCTAGCTCTTTTCTGTGCTTGTACAGGCCGGTTTGTGTCGGACCTGTTCGGAAACCACATTGTTGGTTTTCCCCCGAGGCGGCAGCATTTTACTGCTTACTTGTTAACTCGACAAATTTTAAGGTTAAAGATTTAGAAAGAACATGTATTGCACTACCTTTACATGAAGTGAAAACAAAGGAGGTGATCAGCTGTGCATTTACTGCACAGCTGATCTGCAGCTTTGTTTTCGTATATTCAGATTGTTGGTTTTCTGATGCAGTATATCAAATGAGCCGCGTCACAAGAAAACCGGATTTTTGCCTATGCGAAAACAAAGGCGCAGATCAGCTTCGCGGTAACCGCGAAGCTGATCAGCGCCTTTGTTTTCGCTACTCGGATAGTACAATTCCTCTTCTACTTAAATCCGAAATTGCAAGCTTCTAGCTCTTTTCTGAGCTTGTACAGGCCGATTTGTGTCGGACCTGGTCGGAAACCCCGAAGACCGGTTTTCTCGCGTCGCGGCTCAAATACCAATGTACGTTTTCAGCTCAAATGAACACTCACATGCGAGCTTTCTCTTTTTTTCCACAAAAAAATTACGCCATTGATAGTGCTGTTAGAAAACCATATCTTATTTGAGCCGCATCGTGAGAAAACCGGATTTTTGCCTAGGCGAAAACAAAGGCGCAGATCAGCTTCGCGGTAACCGCGAAGCTGATCAGCGCCTTTGTTTTCGCTACTCGGATAGTACAATTCCTCTTCTACTTAAATCCGAAATTGCAAGCTTCTAGGTCTTTTCTGAGCTTGTACAGGCCGGTTTGTGTCGGACCTGGTCGGAAACCCCGAAGACCGGTTTTCTCGCGTTGCGGCTCAAATACCAATGTACGTTTTCAGCTCAAATGAACACTCACAAGCAAGCTTTCTCTTTTTTCCACAATAAAATGAGCCGCCTCGTGGGAAAACCAACAATGTGGTTTCCGACCAGGTTCGACACAAACCGGCCTATACAAGCTTTGAGGATGGCTAGAGGCTTGAAATTTTGGATTTAGAAAGTAGAGGAATTGTACTATCAGAGTAGCGAAAACAAAGGCGCTGATCAGCTTCGCGGTAACCGCGAAGCTGATCTGCGTCTTTGTTTTCGTATATGCAGATTGTTGGTTTTCCCATGTGGCGGCTCAAATTATGCCATTGATAGTGCTGTTAGAAAACCACATCTTATTTATATTTGCTAATCAGCAGATTAATATTGTACTGTTTTTCCAAATGAACAATTTTGGCACTAAAATGAAATGAACACTTTTACGATTTCTAAAAGGTAACATGCCTTTATTAAGTTACAACTGACTTACCTGTAAAGCTATGATTCCAAACAAGAGACCACAAGCGATGGGAACCTTCTGTCGACTCAAGACCATAATACATCCGCCCAGCTGACCAACTAGGTTGATGATCACAAACACTGTGCCCAGAAACCACCCACAACCCCAGGAAATATTCATGTAATCCCGCTGCTCTCCCCACTGAGTCCACATACGAATGCCGTCTTCCAAAAATGTGCTGATCAAACAGAATCTTGCTATATGGGGTAGAAAGTGTTTCGAATGTCTCAATATCTGAAAGAATAAAAGTTTGTTTGTTCTAACTCATTTAAGCCTGGTTTTCCTTTTATGGGACATAGGCAAACAGCATAGCCCCAGATGTGACGCCGCGGAACACGGCGTCCCATCTGGGGCTATTCTGTTTGCTTGGATTTTCATCGAAAAATGAGATGAAAAATTAGAATAGCTCCTGGAGCCCCTAAAACTTGAAGTGGAATTACCCAAATGATAATGGTGGGAGAATCCATTCGTCAAATATGGGTTAATATTCATTATCTCAGACAACATTTTTTTTTCACAGCAGTTTTTGTGTTTGAAAAAAATTGGTACCATAAACAAGACCCAGTTTTGTATCGAGAAAAAGCCCTGGAATGTAAAGAATCCGGGTCAACTCGGCCTTGTATATAAGTATACATAATTATGCTAGTTGTTAATTGCTAAAAAGGAAGGTAGGAGAATCTTACTTGTACAGAAGGTGGACAAAAGTATTCATCACGTTTTGAAAACTCCACAGACTTCCATGTTTTTCATGTTGACAAGAAAAATATCCGTCTCTCCTGGTTAAGATATTTTCATGTTCTTGGTGTCATTTTAAAGCTATATAAATTAAGCAATAAACAAACATACATTTACATGTATTTTCATTTAATTTTACTCACCCATTTTGAAGTTGCAAATGTTTAAAAAATGCGAGATTATTTTGACAAATTTTGGGCAACATCACCATTGACGTCAACAGTGGCTTTTTCAAATTGTTACATGTGAACAATGCAATGTCCAAACTTCATCAAATAACCTTTGTTTATGGCTTTTTTCATTTCACTTCCATAAGACACCGAAAGCATCAAGATATATGTTGACTACGAACGCTCTGTTTTGCCATTTTCTCTGTATTTTCATTTTTTACCCGGTTCGGGAGAGCAGTGGCGTGGTGGTAGAGCGTCAGACTCCGAATCGAGAGGTCCTGGATTCGATCCCCACAGGAGGCGTGCTGTGTCCTTGAGCAAGACATATTAACTCCCTACAGTACTGGTTAAACCAAGGAAGCGTTGGCTCTGTCCCGACATGACTGAAAAATTGTTGACTGGGAAGTTAAGCCTCAACAAAAAAAAAAACCGGCAGGATAATTTTACTTGTAAATGTGAAAATGCATTAAAGTCTATCGACTTTTCAAAAGTGATGAATATGTCTGTCCACCTTCTGTATATGAGTGTCATTTTCTACATTACTGACTCCTCTCCTGAAGGAGTCAGGATCATCCAGACAGGGCTTTTTCTCTATACAAAACTGGGTCCGGTTTCCGGTACCAAATTTTTTCCCAATTGGCTGAAAAAATTCCCAATTGACCTGGAATATTTCCTATTAGCAGAAAAATCCCAATTTAAAAGGTAAACTTTCCCAATTTTGCTAAAAATTGCACTATTTTTCCCCAAAATCGTCATATTTTTTCGACACTGGCTATCCGCACGACGGTCGTGCCGATAACGCTGCTTATCGGCACGACCGTCGTGCGGATAAGCGGCGTTATCCGCACGACAGGGAAATCGATATCCAAATGTTAAGAATGTTTAGAAATGGATATATCTTAAGTTGATAAATATATAACACTGGCTTCAAACCTGAAACAGTATATTACACATGCAGGATTTTTTACTTTTTAATTAATAAAATTGTTATTTTGCTGAAATTGGCTTACCTGTGAATTTACCTGTAAAAAATCAGTCATACGTATGCGTAAATGAGAGTAATTAAATAATAGCCAAAATAATAAAATAATGTGGTAATCCAAAAGAATAAATAGCCTTTCATTTTAACAATGGAGTATGGAAACATTTCAGTAGATCTAACACAATTATAAAGAAATGCAATGGTTATATTTTCTCCGCTGTTAGAAATCTACTGTGATTCAGTTTACATCAGCTGGATTAGTTTTCTTATTCATAATTAAAAAATGTTAATTTTGAATGCATTTCAATAGCTAAACACATGATTAATCTATAAAATGAAAAATTAATAGTTCAATGCATATGTAAGCTTGTTAGAATATCTTATACTCCAGTTGTGCCGATAGCCAATACCTGTAGAATTGGCTATCCGCACGACGGTCGGGCCAATAACGCCGCTTATCGGCACGACCGTCGTGCGGATAACGCTGCATATCGGCACGACCGTCGTGCGGTTAGCCTCAGCCTATTTTTTCACCGAATTACAGATTTTTTTCGCAATTTCATCGGTGCCAAAATTTCCCAAAAAGGTCAGAAAAAGCCCTGCAAGAAAACAATTGATGCAGGGTAGAAAGAGTTCTGATAATACTTTACGCCAGTATGCATCTGTCTCAAAAGTAAGCTGGTGCATGTGACGAGTAGCCCTGACCTAAAGAACCATTACAAACGGTTCAGAGCACATGTTCAAAAGAGCATCAGAGATGCATATTGGAAGCATGTTACCAATATCTTCTCGTTAGAAAATGATAGCCCTGATCCCGACTGTCCCCGGAAAAATGAGAAGGCAAAAATTTTTGGTCATTTGTCAAGTCCCTTAAAAAAGACGCGTCTGGGATCAATACCCTTAGAGAAAACGGAATTTTGAAGACTGACACCTTGGATAAGGCCAACATTTGTAATAGGCAGTTTCAGTCAGCCTTCACTCGCGAAACAAATGATGAAATCCCCTCCAAAGGCACAAGTCCCTTCACCGCCATGGGTGAAATTACAGTTGACCCCAAGGGGGTCACTAAACTGTTGAATAATTTGAATATACATAAGGCGCCTGGGCCAGATGGCCTGAGTGCTAGGGTGTTGAAAGAATGTAGTTCTGAAATTGCTCCTATCCTGGCCTGTATCTACAATGAGTCGCTTGCTCAGGGTGCTGTACCAGATGATTGGCGACAGGCAAATGTAGCCCCGGTATTTAAGAAAAGTGAGAAATATGATGCAGCTAACTATCGACCGGTGTCGCTTACTTGCATCTGTTGCATAACTCTAGAGCATATAATAGTCAGCAAAATAAACAAGCACCTGGCCCTTGAAAGCATCCTTGCTGATTGTCAACATGGGTTCCGAAGTCAAAGGTCTTGCGAAACCCAGTTAGTTCAGTTTTATCATGACTTAGTTAGTAATCTGGATCGAGCTGTGAACAGCGGGCATAAGCAAACAGACATGATTGTCATGGATTTCGCTAAGGCCTTTGACAAGGTCCCACATAAAAGGTTATTATACAAACTTGACTTTTACGGGATTAGAGGATCTACACATAAGTGGATCGACTCGTGGCTCTCTGAGCGCTCTCAAAAAGTGGTATTAGATGGCCGAGCCTCAGATCCAGTCCCGGTTCTATCTGGTGTCCCGCAAGGATCGGTCTTGGGACCGGTCCTATTTCTTATTTTCATCAATGATCTTCCGGATAATATCAGGTCATCTGTTCGGCTATTTGCTGATGATTGTGTTTTGTACAGGAATATCAAGTCTCCTTTTGATTGTCACATTTTGCAAGATGACCTGAATAGCTTGGCCAAATGGGAAACGGATTGGCAAATGAAATTTAATGTTAGCAAATGTCATTCAATGAGGGTGACTCGGCTACACCCAAGCAATCACATACAGTTCAGCTACACACTGCACCAGCAAATATTAGAACAGGTTCAGTCCGCTAAATATCACAGACAACCTTGATTGGGGTCAACATATTTCGGAAATTACATGCAAGGCAACTAAGACTTTGGGCTTTCTTCGGCACAATTTGGCATTGGCACCTAGGCATACAAAGGAAGTTGCATACAAAACATTGGTTTGTCCTCAGCTTGAGTATGCAGCCCTTATTTGGCATCCCTATCATGAAACTCAGACTGAGAAGGTGGAGAAGGTGCAGAAGACTGCAGCCAGGTGGACCTGCAGGGAATGGAGGAACTCCAGTAGCGTCGGTGATATGCTTGACTAGCTTGAGTGGCCATCCCTGCAGTCCCGCAGAGAGCGGTCCTCCTCAACCTTCTTCTACAAGATACACTCTGGTACAGTGTCTCTTGATAAAGACAAATACCTGACCCCGGCACCCAACCTAAGGCGAACTCGGGCATCGCATGAATTACAGTATACAAGACAATTTGCCTATAGTGATGCCCTGAAAAACTCATTTTTCCCCAGAACTATTTCGGTTTGGAATAGTCTCCCTTCTTCAGTGGTCTCATCTAAGACCATTGAGGAATTTAAGGCTTCTATTTAATCATAGGCCCAGAGGCATGTGTTTTAGCATGCCTCTATCTATATCTTGTAAATAGTTTTAATGGCCCACCCCAAATGTTTTTTTCTCCCTTGACTAAATTCTAAATTTAGCCACCCACCCCACACCTGAGGTGATGATTCAGTATCAGAAGATAGATAGATAGAGTATATCTCGTCACTGCTCGTGGCCTGTGGGTCGTGCACAGAATGATGGTAATTACGCAGATGAAGCCACATATAAGCACGGCCATTTGGGTTCAAATTAAATCAAATGAGCTTCTGATCTAGCTTTCATGCACAGTCACTACATACGTCATACTCCTTAGACCCTGAAGAGGGGGTCCTTTTCTGGTGTGATTCAGTTTGATTTTTATCTTTCTAGAATTGGCTTTTGAGGTCTAAGACTAAAATGTCTACAGGAATATCAAACCTGATCAGCTACATCTTCAGCTTTGTCCATCAATTCGCTCTGTTTTGCCATTTTCTCTGTATTTTCGGTTTTTACCCGGTTCGGCCACGTACAAAATTTGTTCCGGAACCGGAAGCTGTCATATTTGGCTCTTATCTTGATTGACCTTACATCCTAGATTGTAATAAATAATTGATCATAATTATAAAGATGTTTATTTCACAAAAACTATGTTTATTTGAAAATAAATGTATGGTGAATGAGACAGAATAGTTTGAAATTTTAAAGTTCACCAATCAGAACATATTTCACACAAAATAAAGGGAGGCAGGTTTGTAATATGGATGGAACAGCCAATACTAGTAATTCGAACATCGTGCTAATGGTCTAAAAATTCTGCCACAAACCAGCACACCTCCAAAGCGAGTCTAGATCAGTCCGTACCATTTCTAGATGTTTATTTTCATGGAACTAGATTATTTACAAGATCTACTGTAAAAGTCTTGATAGTGACGACATAATCATTCACGCTATTGTTGTGCACTGACCCATCTACTTAGCCTTTTCAATTTTCACGATGGGATAGTGCCCAGTTTTTGATCTTTTGTAGAAGAAGAGAACGGCGTAACTTATTCATTATACAGAAATCGTATAACAAACAAACTTTACAGTACTTAAAACAGTCATACATTCAAGTAACTCTAGTTACCTAGCAACGTCTCTGTGAAAATCACATCCAAACAGGACACCTCGCTCACATGTGATGTTATAATGCATTAAGACAAGCATTTACTTATTCCAATATTTTCACTATTTCAACGTATACTGGTTACTGCTTTAAAAGGACAATTCATGTGCACAACTGTTGAATGGATGCAGCCTTGAGAATAGTACGGAGCTGTAAATTCTCCACACACAAAGCAGCCACTATTTTTAAGTGACAATTGTCTGTCAAACACAGCGGGACTTGTTGACGTCTTTTTAAAGTGTTCATATTACACATTGTTGAATTTGATTATCAGTCTTTTAAAACTCATTTCCACAGTCATCACAGCTGCATGCTTGCAGTTACATGTAACACTTAATCATACATCGCATCCAATATTTGGATCCAACTTCATACACAAAATATAATATATTGCATGGTTTTAGATTAGATCTATGATCTAAGGGTCAACTGACCAATTATGAGACATCCATCAGAAATATGACATAAATTATTGAGCATGTGTGACAGTGACTGTGGTTTACAGAAAAAAAAATGTCACACACTATAAGCGCCTTTATTGTGTCTGGATGAATATTTGTCACCATATGACAAGTATGCTCCAGCTAGGTATTGAACCCACAACCTAAGCAAATACACTACTGTGCCTAGTAATAATTAGCATTTTAAATATGATTTTACTGTGGCTCTCTAATGAAAGTGGAGCTCTTGTAAATGCTAATTCAGGCAGTTCTACTGTATGTGGGTTACAGTTTGGTAGAACTGGGGCCAGGGGAAGCCTCATAGGATATAGAGTGGGACGAAAACTCCTCAGACCTACACATTAAACCAGTTAAAACAACTCCAGTTTTTTTTTCAGGTGTTCTGACTGTATGATAATACCTTGGAATTACTATCACAGACAACTTGGAACGGGGTCAACATGATGCTGAAATTTCTTCTAAAGCAACTGAGACTTTGGGTTTTCTTCGGCGCAATTTGGCACTTGCACCTAGGCATACAAAGGAAGTTGCATACCAAACATTCGTTCGCCCTCAGCTCTAGTATGCAGCTCCTATTTGGCATCCCTTTAATGTAACTGAATAAAAAAAGGTGGAGAAAGTGCAGAAGACAGCAGCCAGGTGGGTCTGCAGGCGATGCAGTAGCGTCGATGACATGCTTGATGAACTTGAGTGGCCATCCCTGGAGGACCGCAGGCTAAATCCCTAACTTTCTTTTACAAGATTCACTCCGGTACTGTGTCTCTTGACAAAGATAAATATCTGACCCCGGCACCCAGACTAACCAGGGCATCTCATGATTCACAGTACACAAGATACATGTCCTATAGTGATACCCTGAAGAATTCATTCTTCCAAAGGACTATTCTTTCTTTCTTTCTTTTTTATATACTGTCGTATGCCTTCGCAGGCATTCTAGACAGGTGTGCGCTGTCAGTGCTGAAATAAAAGATGAGTAAATGAGATAAAGTACAAGATGAAATAGTGAGATGAGCAAAGATGACAGGTTAAAAGTAGGTAAGAGGAGGGTTAAAATCAATTTAAAAATCATGTCAGGATCTACGGCCTGGAGTGCTGCAGCTTACCAACTGCTTCCTTGAACGCATCAAGGGTTGGCAAGCACACCACCCACTCTGGGAGAGCATTCCACTGGACAATTGCCAGGGGATAAAAGGAATACTTGTAGTAATCTGCAGGGGTGTGGACTTGACGAAAAGACATAAGAGTGGCAATATTTGGACACGTGGGTGTTGGGCTGGATATATTCGGGCATAGGTATTGCCACTAGGCCATAAACAATGCGATAGAACATGCAGAGACGTGCGTCAGCTCGTCTCTGTTGGAGGGATCGCCAGCCAAGTTTTTTTCCAGCATCGCTGTAATACTCGTCCTAGTGCTGAAATCACTTGTGGTCCAGCGAGCTGCTCTTCTCACTCATTCTAAAATAAGGTGCAATCCTGGAGAAAAAAATGAAGAAAAATAAACTTTTAGAAATGCACTTTTTCGACATACCATCACTATTGTGGATCATTCAGGCTTCATCCTGTAAAATTTCACCACCTTCCCGATGTTCTTGCAATTTCTACATCATTTTGAAACTTGATGGGTATATTCCAATTTGGTAATCAACGTGACGCACTACATATGAACTAAATGTAACCATAACACAAACTCAACGTATATCTCTGACTAGCAGACTTCAGTTTCTCAAATAAAGAGCAATATTAAGTAAATTAAATCAAACAATAAACGTCCTTTTATATCTACTATCGAAAAATGTTAGATAATATGTGTATGATGCAGGCTTCTTGATTCAGAATTTTTATGTGTTGTTAACTTGCAACTATAATAACATCTGACCTGTACATTAGAATTATTCCAAAACATGTAATGATAATTACATTTGTCCTACATGAGTGACGGAGCTTATAATTACTTTTCTAAATACATCTTGTTATATGGCAGATCTTGTTTTATTCAGCGTCACGTAAATTACTTGCAAACCGCAACATAAATTATTTTTGCAATACAGATACACAATGGCATTAAATATTATCTGAAATACTTTATCTGGATACGTTTACTCCAAACAGACAATCTTGTGTGATCCTATTTCATTTTTTAATATTGTTTTACTTTTTGCACAACATTCTATAAAAATGTAATATACGTGACGGAATACTGTAATTTACGTGACGGTAATATTTAAGTCACCTACATTATTTTTAAACCTAGATATGTTTGAGTTTTTGCTAACTTAAAATGAAGCATGGATTTTGAACCAGTCTACACAAGATGTAAATCTTTCGATTAATTAACCACGTAATTATTTAGTAAAACAAAACTATTTTAAATTGATAAAAATGTATATTAATCTCAGGGCTGATATTTTTCTGTTGGTCAGTATTTTGGAATGGACAAATGCAAATAACAAATGCAGTATTGCTATGTCTTTGATTGAAGGAGGTGTGATCCTTTTAGATTCAACTGTTTTCAACTATAACTGATAAATAGACTTAAACTACCTTTGTATTTTACGTGACAAATGCGTAATTTACGTGACACCGCTTGAAAAAACATCATATTCCGTAAACTTAACTACTGAAAAGTATATAATGGACATTAAAACATTTATTGACACTGATTCAAAGCACAATCTTAGCTATATAATATGTCATATTGACATTTTGAAAGTCAGTACCGTCACGTAAATTACTGTCACGTTTATTACATTTTCAACTTTAGCATCCGAAAAAAACACCTTAGGGTCATTTGATATTAACTTTGTTTTTTGTGAGATGTATTCATCCTCCATACTTTCATATTCAGATAACGTTGTTTCAAATACCATGTTGGATTTGTAGAAAAATGGTGTCACGTTTGATTACATCTTAAAAGGGACGCAATGGTTAAGCAGGGGGATTAGATATATTTGACCAAAATAGTAAAGCAAAATGAATAATCCATATGTATTCCATATAAAGGACATATTCAACTATTTAATTGACACAGTTTGGTCTGCAATAAGAGAAAGCAGTATTAAGATTTGGACAATCTTCTATAGCGTTACGTAAATTACAGAAACTCTGTGACATGCTTTTTTCGATTTTTGATGTTTGATATTTTTGTTTGTTTACAAGATATAAAATAACCATTTCTTTTACCAAAAGATAATGTCAAATTAAGTAAATCGAACGATGTTGTTTCGTGTGAAAATAGAATTTGTTCATTCTATCGCCTTTTGAATTTTTGCATTTCAGTTTGTGACATGCCGTTTTTGGTGGGGTCATGCATTATTCACTACTACCAGAGATCTAAAAAAACATAACTGGGTATCATACTTTATTCGGTTTAAATGGAGATAGTACCAAATTTTGAAAATACAGCCAACCTTGGTGATATATTGAACAATGTCACTCCAATTTTTATTTAACACCCCGAGACAGGGGGTGCGCTGCTTATTTTAGAATGAGTGTTCTTTGTATCTTTTCGATCTGGAAGAGGGGTCCCATATGGGGGAGACATACTCCAGTTGGGGCCACTGTGGAATAGTCTTCCTTCTTCAGTGGTCGCATCTAAGACCACGGAAGAATTTAAGGCTCTCATTTAAACCATGGGTCCAAAGGTATACGTTTTAGTATGCCTCTGTCTAGCTTATTGTAAATGAGTTTTAATGGCCCATCCCGAATGTTTTCCCCCAACTTGCTAAATTCAAAATTTAGCCACCCACCTGAGGTGATGATCAGAAATTGATCGACTCAGTATCTGAAGACAGACAGACAGTATGATGGTATCGAGGTGTCTGTGACCCCCGCTGTGACCACCATGTAGCAAAAGATTAAGTTTCCTTTTGCCCTGTGTTATGAAGGGGTGGTTTATGGTCGATTCGCGACCTTCCTGTTCGCACCCTATACCTGTTCGCTACCTGACCTGTTCGCTACCAACGCGTTCGCTACATGTACATGTTCGTTACCTGACAATTTCGCTACCTTACATTTTCGCTACCTGATTTTCTAAAATGTAAATAATAGGTTATAGAAGTGATGGTGAAGTCATATAGATCTATATCATATTTAATTTTGTTTCATGAAAATATGTACAACAGAAATTTTATAAACTATATTCATGGTTTAATACACATAAGATAATGATCGGTGAAGCCTAAAAGGGTAATTACAGGTGACAATTATTTACATATAAACACTTTTACACACACAATGTAGACAATTATAATTATTTATTTTAATATTTTCATAGACAATTAAAAGATGAGATCTGCTGATTTAGGTTATAATTTTAGCATAAAATATATTAAATATGTTAAAAAGAAATGTACATTATGATTCTCCTAATAAAAAAAAACTTAAAACATGTGCAATGATTAAAACATCTCAAAAAGAAAGAAATGTTATTTAGCATATATTTACTAATATACAGAGAATCAAATAAATAAATAAAATAAATAAATAAAATATATAGATGGCATTAAAAATGAAATCACGACATTAAAAATAAAATCCATTTTGCAAAGATTAACTTACTATAAAAAGGGAAGAAATGTAATTTAGCATAAATTACATTAACTATAAAATGAGCCGCTTCGTGAGAAAATGGGATTATTGCCTATGCGAAAACAAAGGCGCAGTTCACTTCGCAGTAACTGCGAAGCTGATCAGCACCTTTCACGGTTTTCGCTACATGGATAGTACAATTCCTGTTCTTCTTAAATCCGACTTTACAAGCTTCTTAGCTGCTTCTGTGACTGTGCAGACCGGTTTGTGTCAGACCTGGTCGGAAACTCTGAAGACCGGTTTTCTTGCGTCGTGGCAAAAATAAAAGGGAATGAAAAGCATTAAATTTGCAAATTATGAAGCATACTAAATGCATGAAATTGGTTAATGTTAAGCTTTTGCGCTTTTATTACATAAATAAATATTAGATATGCAGATTATGAATCATGCATTATTGAGTGTAAAACATACTTGTACTGTAATTTCCGTTTTTCAAGTACCCCGGGTTCTGCTGGATGTTCATGGTCGTGCATTCCTCTCTTGAAAGTATTCCCGGTCTGTGATACGGGTGCGCGACATCTTATCGTTTTGTTTCTAACTGTACAGTGCCAGTAAGTGTAATCGCCATTCTCTCTCTGAAGAAAAATAAAATACTCATTGCATGCCAAATTATCTTAAGAAATCTGGGGTTCGTAACTCGCAGGCAACGTAAAACAAAAACATTTATATAGAAGCATTAAGATTCTCTTGGAACGCCACAAAATATTCCTAATACTCCTAATACGTCACACATACTCCACAGCAGCGAACTTGAAGAGTCGAGGATACGCCATACGTCAAACATACGTAGCAGATTCGAAAGGTATGTGACTGCATAGCTGATCAGTGCCTTTGTTTTCGCCGCACAGATAGAACTATTCCTCTGCTACTTTAATATATCCAAAATTTCAAGCATCTAGCTTTATGCTGTCACTGTACAGTCTGGTTTGTGTCGGACCTGGTCGGAAACCCAAATTGTTGGTTTTGTCATGCACAGACTCATTTTCATCGTATGTACCAAAATTTGAATATAGCCACCCAAAATCTTCAGAAACTTAGAAAATCGTACTGTCATAAAAATAAAGTGATGCATCACTCAAATGTGTGCATATATTAAATACCCCCTTGAACCCAATTTTATATAGAAAAGTGGTATTTACAGGGGTTTACCATTACTCATTAGAACCGCCTCGCCGAGTCGAGTCTAACGTGTATCCACAATCATGTTTGGAGAGACAAATAGTAGAAATATCAAAGAAAAAAAAAATCCTATGAAATTTTCATTTTTTTACTCATGAAAAAATATCTGTATATTGCATGGACCGTGTGTTTTCGTATTGAAAGGTTCCTTACCTGTGTCGCATTTGCGGTGCTGCCACTCACCACACCCGTCGCACTGGACCGCATGTTGTCTGCTTGTTACTTTTTAGCACAGTGGATACAAATAAAAAAATTTCGTTTCCCCATGGTTTTTAAAAGATATCAAAGTTAAAACATTAAAACATAATATTCTAAAACATTCTAAAATCGAATTATTTAAAAACCATATTTTTAAAATTTAAAAGTCCTACTCGAGAGTAGGCTACTAATCAACTGTGAAGTTTGGTAGTGAGTGAATAATTAACGGTCATAATTGGTGGGAAGCTGTGAGGTTCAGTAGTGAGTGAATAATCATTTAACGGTCATAATTGGGCGGGAAGCCACGAAAAACATCGTGGTAGCGAACCGACTAGGGTCGATAAGGTGCGAAAAATACCGAGTAGCGAACGGACCAGTGGGAGGTAGCGAACGGACTAAGTGCGAACGAACCAGGTCGCGAAAGATCCTGTTACTGATCCTGGGTTATCTATCTATCTTCTGATACTGAGTCGATCAATTTCTGATCATCACCTCAGGTGTGGGGTGGGTGGCTAAATTTAGAATTTAGTCAGGGGAAAGTAAAACATTTGGGGTGGACCATTAAAACTATTTACAAGATATAGATGAGAGGCATACTAAAACGCATGCCTCTGGGCTAATGATTTAAATAGAAGCCTTAAATTCCTCAATGGTCTTAGATAGGACCACTGAAGAAGGGAGACTTTTCCAAACCGGAATAGTTCTGGGGAAAAAGGAATTTTTCAGGGCATCACTATAGGCAAACGGTCTTGTGTATTGTGATTCATGTGATGCCCGAGTATGCCTTAGATTGGGTGCCGGGGTCAGGTATTTGTCTTTATCAAGAGACACTGTACAAGAGTGTATCTTGTAGAAGAAGGTTAAGGAGGACCGCTCCCTGCGAGACTCCAGGGATGGCCACTCAAGTTCGTCTAGCATTTCACCGACGCTACTGGTGTTCCTCCATCGCCTGCAGGTCCACCGGGCAGCAGTCCTCTGCACCTTCTCCACCTTCTCAATCTGAGTTTCATGATAGGGATGCCAAATAGGAGCTGCATACTCAAGTTGAGGCCGAACCAATGTTTTGTATGCAACTTCCTTAGTATGCCTAGGTGCCAGTGCCAAATTGCGCCGAAGAAAACCCAAAGTCTTAGTTGCCTTGCATGTAATTTCAGAAATGTGTTGACCCCAATCAAGATCATCTGTGATAGTTAAACCGAGGTATTTAGCGGACTGAACCTGTTCTAATGTTTGCTGATGCAGTGTGTAATTGAAATCTATATGCCTGCTTGGATGTAGCCGCGTCACCCTCATTGAATGACATTTGCTAACATTGAATTTCATTTGCCAATCCATTTCCCATTTGGCCAAGCTATTCAGGTCATCTTGTAAAATTTGACAATCCAATGGTGACTTGACATTTCTGTATAAAACACAATCATCAGCAAATAGCCGAACAGATGACCTGATGTTGTCAGGAAGATCATTAATGAAAATAAGAAATAGGACCGGTCCTAAGACCGATCCTTGTGGGACACCAGAAAGAACCGGGACTGGGTCTGAGGCACGGCCATCTAATACCACTTTTTGAGAGCGCTCAGAGAGCCACGAGTCGATCCACTTATGTGTAGATCCTCTAATCCCGTAGAAGTCAAGTTTGTATAATAACCTTTTATGTGGGACCTTGTCAAAGGCCTTGGCGAAATCCATGACAATCACATCCGTCTGCCTGTGGCCACGACCCACTGCTCGGTCCAGATTACTAACCAAATCATGATAAAACTGAACTAACTGGGTTTCGCAAGACCTTTGACTTCGGAACCCATGCTGACAGTCAGCGAGAATGTTTTCAAGAGCCAAGTGTTTGTTTATGTTGCTGACTATTATATGCTCTAGAGTTTTGCAACAGATACAAGTAAGCGACACCGGTCGATAATTAGCTGCATCGTAGTAGTAGTAGTAGTAGTAGTAGAAAGTGGCAGTTTTTCGTCATGCCGGGCTGAACGGACTTAATCCAGTATTCCACCTCAAGGACGATATAGCTGCATCGTATTTCTCACCTTTCTTAAATACCGGGGCTACATTTGCCTGTCGCCAATCGTCTGGTACAGCACCCTGAGCAAGCGACTCATTGAAGATATAGGTCAGTACAGGAGCAATTTCAGAACTACATTCCTTCAACACCCTAGCACTCAGGCCATCTGGCCCAGGCGCCTTATGTATATTCAAATTATTCAACAGTTTAATGACCCCATTGGGGTCAACTGTAATTTCACCCATAGCGGTGAAAGGACTTGTGCCTTTGGAGGGGATTTCATCATCTGATTCGCGAGTGAAGGCTGACTGAAACTGCCTATTACAAATATTAGCCTTATCCAAAGTGTCAGTCTTCAAGATACCATTTTCTCTAAGAGTATTGATCCCAGACGCGTCTTTCTTAAGGGACTTGACAAATGACCAAAACTTTTTTGCCTTTTCATTTTTTCGGGGACAATCGGGATCAGGGTTATCATTTTCAAAGGAGAAGATATTGGTAATATGCTTCCAATATGCATCTCTAATGCTCTTTTGAACATGTGCTCTGAACCGTTTGTAATGGTTCTTAATGTCAGGGCTGCTTGACTTGCGAGCACGAAAGTAAAGTTTATCACGTTTCCTTATCAAGCGTTTGATCGAGCTATCGATCCATGGTAAGCTATATTTTGTCTTGGTCATTTTTGATGGAATAAACCTTTCAATAGCCGAGAGAACCTCCGACTTGAAACTGACCCACATGTCATTGACTGACACCTGACTATGGTCAGTTGAAAGGAACGAATCCCTATAGCGCGCTAGATGGTCATGGAGACCGTCCATATCCGCTCGTTTATATAGGAAAATCTTACGCGGGGCCTGCTGAATCCGTTTAGCCTTTATGTCATATTCAATATAGACAATGTCATGATCTGCTTTGCCGATCGGGGGCATCCCTTTAACACGGTTAATTGGGGATGGCGAGTTAGTGAAGAGTAAATCAAGGGTCTTGTCTTCTCGGGTGTGTATATTTACCATTTGGGAGAGGCAGTGATCCTGTATTATGTCCACAAGTTTAGTCTGAACTGGCCTCTTTTTGACCCCCTCGGGTACCTGCATTGTGCTCCACTCAATATCACCACAATTGAAGTCACCGCCTACAAGAACATGGGCATTTTTATTTGACATAATCCGAGAAAGTGAAGTATTAAAATCCTCAAGATATTTCAGTTCAAGCTCCTGAGTTGGGAACCTAGGGGGACGATAGAATGATCCAAGGTACAAAGTCCTACATCCAATAATGTTCAACTTACAACTTGGGTTGAGTCTATCAAGGCTGGATACAAGAAACAACAACACGAAGAACGGGCTAATAGATATTCAAAATGGCAGCGCCCTTGGACTTAATTTCAGCCAAAAAGAATATATCTGAATTTCTTGGCGATGACATGAAAAGGTAACAAGTATTTTAAACTGATATCGAGAAGAACATATTGGCCACCAAGTTTCATGTGACTTTGTTTCAATGAAACCTTCAGAGGTGGAAAACAAACCAGAGATTCAAGATGCTGAGGTATATTTAAGAGGTTATGAACTTTTCAAATGTGACAGGCCAGTAGTTAACGATGGTGGAGCTCTCATGTATATTCATGAATCCTTATCATCAAATTCCTGTTCTCAGTTGGAAGAAATAGGACTTGAAGATGCTGTTTTTCGTATTATTAAATTGAATGAAAGAAACAGTTTATTAGTAGCTGTAATTTACCGGAGTACAAGCAGTAGTAATGAAAACAATGAAAAACTATTGGAAGCTATGAATATGATCAATAACTTGAAAAACATTTCTCATGTACTGTTAATGGGAGATTTTAATTTTCCTGAAATACAATGGAAGGATATGTATGTGAATGGAAACATTAACTCATTACCTGTGAAGTTCTTTGATCTTACACATGACTTATTCTTGTATCAGCACATTGAGGACTTTACACGTTTTAGAAATGATCAAGAAGCATCGCTTTTAGATCTTGTGTTTTCTAATGAAGAGACTATGGTAGATAATGTAGAATTTAGCTCTCCAATTGGCAAGAGTGATCATGTTTCTATTACATGGACGTTTCACGCTTCAACATACACATCACATGATCAGGATCAATCAGAAAAAAGGGCATGGTATAAAACAGATTTTCAAGCTTTCAATGACTATATGTTGTCTATTAACTGGGAAAGCAAGCTTAAAGACTTAGATGTTGAAAATAGCTGGAAGGCTTTCAAAACAGAGTATGAGAAATGTGTTAATTTATATGTCCCATGTAAAAATGGTGCTAAAAACAAACAATCACCTTGGTTCAGTAAAAAAGTGAAGGAAGCAGTGAGAAAAAAACATGTACTTTTTAAGAGGTATAAAAGAACGAAGTCATATGTGGATAAAGTGGCATATATCTATCAACGGAACATTACTGACAGTATATTATCAAAAGCAAAGAGAGACTATGAGTCCAAAATAATGAGATCAGTAAAGACTGAACCCAAGAAATTCTATAGTTATGTGAAAAGTAAACAAAAGGTCAATGTGAAAGTACCCTCTTTGAAAAGAGCTGATGGATCAATGACAGACACTGATACAGAAAACTGTAATGTACTGAGTGACTTCTTTTCTTCTGTTTTTACCAAAGAACCTGAAGGGAATGATATGCCTCAGTTTGACTCACGTTGTGACAATATTTTGAATACTGTTAAAATATCAGAAGACATAGTGCTAAAAAAACTGAACAGTGTTAAAGTAGATAAATCTCAAGGTCCGGATGGTATAAATCCAAGAATTCTTAAGGAGTGTAGCATAAGTGTAGTTAAACCACTGCATATTATTTTCAAGAAATCATTGGAAACAGGCACTGTACCTAAGGACTTTAAAGAAGCATATATATCACCAATATTCAAAAAAGGAAGTAGAAATGACCCAGGAAATTATCTGCCAGTAAGTGTTACCAGTATACCATGTAAAATACTTGAATCAATTATCAGAGACAGTATGGTAAATCATCTTGATATACATAAACTGATTGCAAAAGAACAGCACGGATTTGTAAAGGGAAGATCATGCTTGACAAACTTGTTAGAAACATTGGATGATATAACAAATAGCCTGGATGAAGGTGAGGGTCTAGATATGATATATCTAGACTATCGGAAAGCATTTGATTCTGTTGGCCATAAGAGACTTGTTCATAAGATCAAGAGTTACGGCTTTGGAGAAGTTTTTATAAATTGGATTACGGATTTCTTGGCAAATAGAAAGCAGAGAGTTTTTCTGAGAGGTCATTTATCAAAACAGAAAGACGTTTTGAGTGGGGTACCCCAAGGCTCGGTTTTGGGCCCCCTATTATTTATCCTGTTCGTTAATGATTTACCTGAAATAGTAAATGGGAAAGTGAAGATGTATGCAGATGATACCAAGTTATACGACAATCAGAAGAATAGTGGATCTTTACAAGAAGACTTAGATAAACTTGAAAAATGGTCTCGAAAATGGTTGCTAAGATTTAATGAGCTGAAATGTAAAGTTATGCATTTTGGAAAAGGAAATCCAGAGCACACATACAAAATTGGACAAACCGAATTAGTGAAAGTTACAGAAGAAAAAGACCTCGGAGTGTACATCAAGAATGATGCTAAACCAAGTTTGCAATGTATAGAAGCAGCTAAAAAAGCAACCCAAGCTTTGGGCTTTGTAAAAAGAACTTTCTCACATTTTGACTGTACTAGTTTCTCAGTTGTCTACAGAACGTACATTAGACCACACATGGAATTCGCTGTACAAGCATGGAATCCATACTTAAAGAAGGACATAGATTGTTTAGAAAAAATTCAGCATAGAGCGACTAAGTTGGTTCCCCGATTAAGAAATTTAGAATACGAGGAAAGGCTTAAAGTTCTTAATTTAACTACCCTGGAAGAGAGGCGAGTTCGTGGAGATCTAATTCAAGCATATAGAATTATAACTGGTAAAGATAATGTCAACTGTGAACAGTTTTTCAAATTCAGAGAAAATGCAAACACAAGAGGAAACATCATGAAATTGTATAAACCGAGATTGAAGAAAAGCATACAACAACGGGTGAATTTTTTTAGTGTACGAGTAGTGAACGCCTGGAATGAACTGCCGGATGATGTCATATCAGCTCCAACAGTGAATTCCTTCAAGAACAGACTAGACCGATTCAACAAGTACAGACATGGGGCACAAGAGGCATCTGCCTAAATTAAACCCCCCATCATCCTAACGTAACGTAACTAACGTATTTTACTTTTACAAGTATGTGCTTTCAAAAAACAACAACAAAAAAACCTAAGAATTTAGCAACTTGGTGTTCTGCTTACCACAAACTTGTCGGCTGTTTGAAAGTTATGTCAGTTACTTGCCTACCGCAAACTTACTTGGAAGTTGGAAGATGTGGACCACAGATTCAATCAAGCTAGCAAAATATATGGTCAAATGAAACTTTTGAGACTTGAAGAAAAATTCTGAAATGAAATACTGTGCAACCTGCATTATTGTAACATGCCTTACTATGATGCCATTGATGATTTTTAATCGAAACACAGCATACTGTAATCCAGGGTCCCAAAATTATTATTATACAATATGACCATTGTAGGTACACTTCAACCTCATTATAATGCGCCTTGTTATAATGCGGTTTTCAATATAACACGGCCATGTCATGGCTCCCAATTTGATTATTTTGCTATATGTCTATAGTAAATAACCTCATTATAACACAGTTCACTTATAACACGGTCTGTTTCTATGGACCCCAAAGATAGCGTTATAATGAGGTTAACCTGTAACCTCATTATAACACAGTTTCACCTATAGAATTGTTTGTTTTTGTGTTTGTTTGTGGTTAGCGCACTGGCCTCTTGTGCTAGAGGTCCCGGGTTCGATCCTTGCCAGCGGCGAAGAAAATTTGTTGGTTCGAACACGCTTCCCTTTGTGTCATTTGCAGGAATGACATGATACAGTGTGCAGTCCTTCAGATCGGGACGTTAACTGGAGGCCCCCTGTGCAGGGACTGTCATCCCCTGTGCAGGTTAAAGAATAAAGATCCCTACACAAGTTCTATCCTCATGCATGTAGGCTCATCCTGCAAAACACACTGGAGTGTACAATGTACAGCTCCCAAGAATAATCAGAAATTGATTGATGGGAGTAACAAGAAAACAAAACAAGTTTTCATGGGCCCCAATGATAGTGTTATAATGGGGCTGACCGATTCATGTTATTTGATGGGTTAATCATGTTAAACTGAGGATGTGTTAAGCTGTCATCAAGATTTTCAGACATAAGCTGGACTGTACAAGAAGGACTAGGCTCGGTCCTGATGGTTGGAATGTAGGATTCAGGAAGTAGAAGGATTTAACTGTCTTTGCAGGAGAAACAATGTCCATGATCTTTGTTTTTCCTTGTGCAAAAGCAGGTTTTTTTTGTCAAGTGGCTTTATTAGCTCACCTGAGCCGAAGGCTTACAGGTGAGCTTATAGGATAGGCAGGCATCCGTCGTCCGTCGTCGTCTGTCCGTCGTCGTCTGTCCGTCGTCCGTCCACAATTTCAAAGAAGAATATTTCTGAAGCTAGTAGGCCGATCTTGATCAAATGTAATGTGAACCATATTTGGGTTGGGGGATTGATGGCATTAGGTTTTGGAGCAGATTGAATCAAAATTGTGGTTTCCATGGCAACAGATAGGTCCCATAGACTTACAATGGGAAAAACTAAAAAAATCTTCTTCTCTGAAACCACTAGGCCCACAGCTTTGATATTTGGTATGTAGCAATGGCTAATGGTCCTCTACATAAATTGTGCCATCCATGCCCCTGGGGTCAAATTTGGCCACGCCCCGGGGGGTCGATAGTCTCCATAGACTTACTATGGGAAAAAAATTAAAAAATCTTCTTCTCTGAAACCACAGGGCCCACAGCTTTGATATTTAGTATGTGGCAATGGCTAATGGTCCTCTACATAAATTGTGCCAGCCATGCCCCTGGGGTCAAATTTGGCCACGCCCCGGGGGTGGATAGTTTCCATAGACTTACAATAGGAAAAACTAAAAAAATCTTCTTCTCTGAAACCACTAGGCCCACAGCTTTGATATTTGGTATGTAGCAATGGCTAATGGTCCTCTACATAAATTGTGCCATTCATGCCCCTGGGGTCAAATTTGGCCACGCCCCGGGGGTTGATAGTCTCCATAGACTTACTATGGGAAAAAAATTAAAAAATCTTCTTCTCTGAAACCACAGGGCCCACAGCTTTGATATTTTGTAGGTGGCAATGGCTAATGGTCCTCTACATAAATTGTGCCGATCATGCCCCTGGGGTCAAATTTGGCCACGCCCCGGGGGTCGATAGTCTCCATAGACCTACAATTGGAAAAAAACTAAAAAAATCTTCCTTTCTGAAACCACTAGGCCAACAGCTTTGATATTTGGTATGTAGCAATGGCTAATGGTCCTCTACATAAATTGTGCCATTCATGCCCCTGGGGTCAAATTTGGCCACGCCCCGGGGGTTGATAGTCTTCATAGACTTACTATGGGAAAAAAATTAAAAAATCTTCTTCTCTGAAACCGCAGGGCCAACAGCTTTGATATTTTGTATGTGGCAATGGCTAATGGTCCTCTAAATAGATTGTGCCAATCATGTCCCCGGGGTCAAATTTGGCCACGCCCCGGGGGTCGATAGTCTCCATAGACCTACAATAGGAAAAACTAAAAAAATCTTCTTCTCTGAAACCACTAGGCCCACAGCTTTGATATTTGGTATGTAGCAATGGCTAATGGTCCTCTACATAAATTGTGCCATCCATGCCCCTGGGGTCAAATTTGGCCACACCCTGGGGGTTGATAGTCTCCATAGACTTACTATGGGAAAAAAAAATCAAAAATCTTCTTCTCTGAAACCACAGGGCACACAGCTTTGATATTTTGTATGTGGCAATGGCTAATGGTCCTCTACATAAATTGTGCCAGCCATGCCCCTGGGGTCAAATTTGGCCACGCCCCGGGGGTAGATAGTCTCCATAGACTTACAATGGGAAAAACTAACAAAAATCTTCTTCTCTGAAACCAAAAGGCCCAGAGCTTCTATATTTTGTATGTAGCAATGTTTGGTAGTCCCCATTATAAATTGTGCCAGTCATGCCCCTGGGTCAAATTTGGCCATGCCCCAGGGGTCAATAGTGTCCATGCATAGACTTTCATTGGTCGATTCTCAATTAATTTAAATTTCATGAGCTTACAATGTGATAATCTCTCAGGTGAGCTACAGGACCAATGGTCCTCTAGTATTTAATTTTTCTTTTCAGCTACTTATCACATCTGAAGGCGTGGTTCAGGCAAAAGGTAAGACTGTCAGCAGACACTTCCTTATTAGCATTAAAACTTAAAAGAATGGCCGCTTTTAAAATTTCTTGTATCATATTTTTTATTTCATTTCATTAAATTGAACAGTCATAAGACACCTTTAAGAGAGTCCATTTATCAACAGCAGCTACTCATATCTACTCTTCAGGTTTGCTACAGTGTAATATACAGATGATTGAAAGTTGTCATAAGAAAGGACCTTAACTAAGCATCATGCTTCTAAATGTTTCTTAACAGATAAACATATGCATACAATTTAGAAATCTGCAAATTTGTGTGCATAATTACAATATGTATTTGTTTTGTTTGTATATAATCTCTTTTATACCCATGGTTGCATTGGGGTGGCTAAGACCACATCATAACATAAACAAATAATTCAGACACACATTTTTTCTCCAGATTTCAAAGGAGGAATTTGATATGGAAGCTAGAAAATTGTTTAAATCTGACAAAGGTAAGTTTGATTATTTGTTTCATAATTAAAATAAGTTTTGTTTGGAGATGTATTTAACGAAATCAGTGAAAAACTGTTTAACTGCATCTCAACACTGAGTCCTTGCTGGAAATTTAAGTTTTTGTAATTCTAATATGAACCAAAATATTTTTATCTCATTTTTTGATGAAATTTCTCTGTGCAAACAGAATAGACCCATATGGGACGCCGCGTTCTGCGGCGTCACATCTGGGGCTACTCTGTTTGCCTATGTCCCATAAAACAGATACCAGGCTTAAATGAGTTAAAGTTGAAGCTCATCTGCTTGGTAACCGCAGCACAACTCATTGACTTTGTTATACAATATTTTGAGCCTCTAGCTATCTTTTTGTGGTTGTACAATGGGGTTTTGTCAGATCTGGTTAGATTATGTAGCTAATATTTGTAAATTCTTTTGGATCTTTTCTGTTACTGATAATTTAGTTGAGGTGATTATTTTTCAGTTCACCTACACAATGAGTTCCTGTTGGCCATCATATCCAAATGTCAGAGTCTCACATCATCACTCAGTAAGTTGAAAATACAAATAATGGCCGAGTGGTAGATATAGCCTCAGGCGCTTGAAGTTATATAAGTGACTAAAAAATCATCAAATTTATGGAAGTGTCTAAGGTCAATATATATATATTTGTATTGACATATACATTGTGCCATGATCATATTACAACAGATATAGCTTATCTGGAATGCTCCATGCTGGATGTTATCTCACTGTTGTGAGGTGTAGCCTTACTAAATTGTTATTTTGTTGTAAATTCAGTTTAAAGAATAAAGATTTAAAATGGAAACAGTCACAATTTTTCACAGAAAATAAACAATATTCTATTGAAAAGACATCTTTGTTATCCACAGTTCCAACATCTCCCCCTATCTTGTCACCGAGAAGATCCTCAGAGGGTAGACACAGGAAAAGACCTGTATCAAAACGCAGCACTTTCCAGGTACAACGTTATATTATAAAAGTGTAACCCAAAAATAACAAATTATATGTAAATACCACTGAGAAAAATGATAATGCCATTCCAATTTTTTCTATGTTTAGCGTCCATGGGCAGGTTGGTTTTGGACCTAAATTTAAAAAAAAACAAAAACAAATAAATGAGCCGCCTCATGGGAAAGCCAACAATCTGCATAGGCGAAAACAAAGACGCAGATCAGCTTCGCGGTAACCGCGAAGCTGATCAGCGCCTTTGTTTTTGCTACATGGATAGTACAATTCCTCTTCTACTTATATCCAAAATTTCAAGCATCTAGCACCTTTCTGTGACTGTGCAGCCTGGTTTGTGTCAGACCTGTTCGGAAACCACATTGTTGGTTTTCCCACGAGGCGGCTCAAATATGTTGTGGACATTTCTGATTTAATTTGGCTAGTCTGAGGCCAATAAAATCAAAAGTTTATTCAAATAAATATCTTTATATTGTTTACCCAGTCATTTGTGTTCCTTTTTACATTGTACTTTATTTCAGCTTAGTAAACTAGTAGTCCGGCACAGAAACCTAGAATATCAGCCAAAGCGTGCAATAGCGTCTATAGAAAATGTTTTTGCATTTTTTGAAAGAGGCTACATAGTACATAACAAAACCAAGTGATGCCACCCTGGCATCCTTGGGCAACTCCCTGAAATCAAGATGGCGTCCAAGATGGCGGCCAAACGTGTTATTTACATGAAATGGACCCATATAACACTCGTATTATTTCTGAATTGCTCTTTTATGATCAGTAAATTGTGAAATTAAATCATATGAATCAATTATCATTGGACAGTTTGTTAGAAACAAGATGGCGCCGAAGATGGCGGCCAGAAGTGTTATTTACATGAAATTTATATGAAGTGGACCCTTATAATACTCGTATTGTTTCTAAATTGCTCATTTATGGTCAGTAAATTGTAAAATTAAAATATATGCATCATTTTATCATTGGACAGTGTGTTAGATACAAGATGGCATCCAAGATGGCGGCCTAAATAGTTTATTTCAATGAAAGTAACCCCAAAACACTTCTGTTGTTTATGAATTGCGCTCAAGGTCACAAAATGGGAAATTGAAGCATATACAGCCTTGAACATGATATTACTACATGTTAATTTGATGTATCCCTAAATAACAAATAACAGGAGATAATCATACTGTAAAAGAACATTTGTGCTATTTTTTTCTCTTTTATAGTAACTGAATTTTTGTTAAACAAGCCACTGCCATGTTGCAAATTAGCAAAACACGTGGTAGACATGCATAAGAGAGAAATCTGTTGGTAAACTTTTGATTGTTTGATGTCGAGATTGCTCAGGTGTACGGCTCACGATTCGTGAGTTATCTACAAATATACCATTTCAGGTACATGTTCAGTTATGCTTTCACGTCCTAGTTGTAGTCCTAGTGTGTAAGTTACACAATGAAAGTCATCAACATATTGTATCTATGAAATATATATATATATATATATATATATATATATATATATATATAACATAGAGTAACCCTTGTGAGGACTGACCAGGAGTGCAAACCATGCGGAGTCCGCCATATCCAGACAAAGAAAATCAGTTAGCGATGTTATCACCAAGTACACAACCCATTAAATTCACCATACTGTACCAAAATTGCATTCCACAAAGCTTGAATGATTTTATAATATTGTGAACAGTTACCAGCTAGATCATCTGTCTTATTTTACCCTCCCCATCCTATTCCTGCTGTACCGAACAGTAAGCAGTTTTCAACCTGTTACATTTGGTGGATCTGTGGACATCTGCGTCGAATATTAAGATTCACGGATGGATGAAATAGAGACTTGTGGATGAATCTAAAACAGAGACGGAATAAACTATGTGGTCGTTTTAGCTATACAGCACATTTCTACTGCTTTGCTTCTTAAGCGAGTGTTAGCTTCATACGCAGCTGTTATATGAGAACAAAAACATTTCTTCTTATGACTCTATTGAAATTAGTGCCAAGAGAGTAGTTGCTCCGTCACAATATGACTGGAGATCTGTTGACTAGGGAGTGGCTCCATGACCAAACCAGATTAAACCTACTAAAATCCCCACATTATCGATTGTAACCCCTATCCACCCCACTGCAGGACACATAAACCCATATTTTAGTCTCAACACATATCCTACACAGCCAACCGCCTTTTAACATGTCGTCATACTACGTGAAACCCAATATTACCCATCTCATCCTATTCTACCATATCTTACTGCCAACATATTTTACCTATACCTTTAAAACAGTCGGGCGAAAGTTAAATTGATCCTAGCATTGTAATTATTTGCAATGCTTTAATAGACAGTGTGGCTTGACAGTAGATTACTAATGTATAATCTTCTATTTGTACCATATTATTTTGAAATTAAACATAGTTTCCTAAAATCCAAATTATGGCCCAAACACATTCAATCTACTTTCCGGTGGCCACATTGAATTTAAGCAGCCATTTTTATTTTACCTAGCATATTTATGAACAATCTTAGCTTTATGACTTCTGCACCTTCGATATAATGTTTTTACATATCATCACATATATTGATGAAATTCTCTAAAAGTAACATTTTGTCGACCATCTTGGATTTTAGTGGTCATCTTTATTTTTTTTCTTTTGTTGCATATATGTATTAATGGAAAAATGTCTGAACTTGAAGTTTTCTCCCCTTTAAATGCCATTATTAAAATTTCATCACATACATGTAAGAACTTCTATCAAAAGCCCTTATTTTGTCGGCCATCTTGGAGTTTGATGGCCATCTTGATTTTGTTTATATTTTTTTGTTGCATCCAATGAAAAAGACTAAATTTTATTATTTCTCAAATTTTAAGGCAAGCATTTAGCATTGCATCAGATAGATGCACGAAATTATATCAAAAAGCCTTCTTTTGTCGGCCATATTGGATTTTGGCGGCCATCTAGAATTGCCCAAGGATGCCAATCTGGCATCATCCAGATTTCAAATTAGGATACCCATACCAACTTATTTCTGCAAAAACATTTTCTATAGACGTTATTGCACGGTCATCTTGGGTTCATGCAGGACTATAGGAAATGCTGTGTTGTTCTTTTTCTAGCGTTGTTTATTTTCCGGATAGGTAGGTAGGTTTTGCTGACTGCGGTGGATGCAAAACATAGAAAAAAAATTGGAATGGCCGAGCTATAAGGCTACCTATGAGCTAATGCAGACTTTTACAATACACATAAGTGTACTGTGCATAATAGCCTATGGATTGTAGACTTAAGCAGCCTGGACCCAGTTGTTCAAAGCATCGTTAGCTTAACGATATCGTTAAGACATAAATTTGTTAAGCAAATATCAGCTAAAGTAACAAATACACTGTTATTTTTTCAACAAAAAATAACAGTGTATTTGTAATATTAACGTTTGAAATTTTAACGAAACGTTAACTAACGACATCGTTAGTTTTGAACAACTGGGCCCAGGTACACCGATGTTGAAGTCATGAGTTATGACATATCCAAATTTTCAACCATTGGTTTACAAGACAATACAGAGAATTTTCACAGAGAATCTTCCGTAGTCAGAAAATGTAAGCCTTTTGTTTGTATATATTGCAGCAAAGATTTGAGCCAGTGAATCAGATATCTTGTGCTGTCCATGCTACATACAAGGGAGCAGAGGACACAGGTAAGTGCAGCCCCACTATAACACTAACTTTTGGGTCCTCAGATTTGACTTTGTTATAAGTACATCCATGTTCAAATGAGGTTTGAACTGCATTTGAAATAATTGTGCTGCATTGCAAGAAACCTCATGTTTCTTTTTGGATCAGGATTTGAGGTTTTAAAAAATTCTATCGTTCTCATCTCAACTGAGCACAACATTTTTCAGAAAATTTTATTGAACAAAATTATTAGCAATGCCATTTTAGTTAATATTTTCAATTACCGATACACAAATCGTATGTTGAAACAGGATTAGACAGGTAGTGCTGTAACTTTAATATATGCCATTTCCTTTATTTAAAAACTGACAATGTAATTGTTGTTTCAGTGTATGTATCCCGTGAGTTAAGCCTGCCTGATATCTCCATGGTCCATGGTAGACTGTTGGTATCAGCCTGGGAATCTGGTCTGAGGGACGTCACAGATAATGCTGTCAAATTAGTGATGAAATCTGTAGAGGTAAATTTTCAGTGTTCTTTTTTTTAATACTTTAGCCTGAGTGTTGTCGAAGCCTTCTTGTCTTAGTGGTTAAGCCACTGGCCTTTTAAACCACAGGTTGAGGGTTTTGATGCCAGTCTTATCCAGTATTTTAGACAAGACTTTAAAATGAGACCCTGTTTCCATATTACCTAAGCTGTTAAATGGGGCATAATACATGAAACCAATTAATTTACCAAATGATGGCATCATAAAGGGTCAAAGATAACTACAGTTTAGAAAAACATTTTTCATGATGTGTCACAAAACACTACTTAATCAAGCAGCTCTTTTTACAGGAAAGACTTCACGAGTATGCTTTCATATGACTTCATTGGAGTTTGATTTATTTTTGCTTTCATTTTCTAGCATCAGTTAAAGAACATAATAGGTAATGTGATATCTCGGCGAAATGGCTACAAACTTCGGGAGAAAAGATTTAAATTTGCCATGGGAACGGAGATATCAAATCCTTACACCAGGCATAGAAATATGTTACACGACTCATCTGTAGAAAGGTAATTATTTATTATAAAAGTAGCAAATGTGGAGACACTGAATGATTTGGCTGTAGACACTTTAAAACACAAACTGTAAAGATTCTACAAATTAGTTATGCCTCCAAAAAGTGCATATTGATTTGCGAATAGTGCAAAACTTTGAGACTATTTCAACCGAGATCTAGGCTTTTGCTCCCAAAAAATATATACAATTCAACCTTGGATGTACATATTTTCACACAATTTGTCTTCACCTACACATACATGTGCATTTACTTTATGATATTTTTTGTATTCTTCCATATTACTCAGTGAAGCCACAGTGATCTCAGATAAAGGGAACCATATACCCAGTACCAAACTGCCGGCGGACTTCAGTGTCGGCCACTCCGCAGAACAGATCTCAGGGGCCATGGCCATGCCGCAGAGGGATGAAGGGCCAATAACTCTGTATCACTTGTTAGAAGGATTACAGGTATGTTATCAGCTGTGGACATGGTTGATAAGATTCATAATTAGGTTGCAGTTGTAAAGGTACTTGTCTCATGAACTGTGGTTCTTCACCAACTTAGATCTTTCATTATGAAAACATGCCCATGGAATATACAGAGACTTTTTAAGTTGTAAAAAAGGAAAATTTTCTGTGATATTTTTCTTATTTTTGCTCAAAACATAGATTGTGGGTCTCAAATCGGCGAGGCGGTTCTGACAAGAACCCACAATCAATGTTTTGAAGCAAAAATAAGAAAAATAGGTTTACCCCTGCAAACCCCAGTTTTTCTATATATACTTAAGGAATAAAAATACGCAACACATGATATTGCAACTTTTTCATAAGTATTTGATGTTTTGATAAAATCCTTTTTAGCTCGCCTGTACGAAAGTACAGGAAGAGCTATTGCAGTCACCCCAGCGTCGGCGTCGGCGTTAGCGTCGGCGTTGCTCAGAATGTTAAAGTTTTTGGTTAAAGTTTTTATGAGTCTATATCTCTTGAAGTTGTGGATGGATCAAGTTGATACTTTGCATGCTGGTAGATATTGGTCTGAAGTTTTATGCTGTACCATCATGACCCACCTGGGTGACCTTGAGGTCAAGGTCACGGACTTAGAAATTTTGTGTTAATGTTTTTTGGTTAAAGTTTTTATAAGTTTATATCTCTTGAAGTTGTGGATGGATCAAGTTGATACTTTGCATCTTGGTAGATATTGGTCTAAAGTTTTATGCTGTACCATCATGATCCACCTGGGTGACCTTGAGGTCAAGGTTACAGTCTTAGAAATTTTGTGTTTTTGGTTAAAGTTTTTATAAGTCTATATCTCTTGGATATGTAGATGGATCAAGTTGATACTTTGCATGTTGGTAGATATTGGTCTGAAGTTTTATGCTATACCATCATGACCCATCTGGGTGACCTTGAGTTCAAGGCCACAGACTTTGAAATTTTATGTTAAAGCTTTTGCTTAAAGTGTTTTGAACTGTATATTGCTGGAGCAGATGGATGGATCTAGTTGATACTTTGCTGTTAGATATTATTCTTTTATTATGCTGTAGCATCTTGACTCACCTGTGGTCAGGGTCACAGACTTAGATTTTATGTTATAAGTCTATATCAAATATGTAGATGGATCAAGTTGAACTTAGCATGTTGGTAAATATTGGTCTGAAGTATCACCACCCACCTGAGTGACATTGAGGTCAATGTCTTTGGTCATAGATTTTATAGATTTAATGGCAAAGCACAAGGCAGGCGAGCTACGCTGTCCTGCGACAGCTCTTATTAGAAATGACCTACTGACTGCTTTATGCAAGTGAAGAAATGAGAAAACGGCATTTTATTGCTAAAGTTAAAGTCAAAACGTCAAAATACATGAAAAACATAAATTGAGACGTAAACGTAGGGACGAAAGTGAAAATACCAAATCCTTTGCATGCTGGGTTATCTGACGTCGACTTGATAATGTGCAATAAAGACTTGCATCATTGCATACTTAGGTACCATCTCAGGTTGCGTCAAAACTGGTTAACGGAAAGCTGAAGTTTACAATAATGAAGATTTAGCAATTGACACCATTTAAATTATTCGGTTAGGACCATTGTGCTTAAGCAGTGTATATCGAACCAATATACGACACAACATGCTCTTTGAAACAAATGTGATGTCACAGGTACCGTAAAAATGGGTCACCGGAGGGTTTTTTTTTTTTTTTTTTTTTAATAATATTTATTTAAAGTCACTTCATATTTCAAGAATCAACATAAGCTCTGTAGAGCTTTTATTGCGACTATTTTAAGAACATATGTACACTATATACATTGAACTGTGGAAATGTGACTTGCTCAAGGCCACAACAGATGACACCCCGGACGGGGATTGAACCGGGGACCCTTCGGCCCAAAGTCCGATGCGCTACCGACTGCGCCAGTCCGCTCCACTTACGTTAAACAGAATATGACATTATGAAAACTGGGGAAAACAGATAATCTGCGTTGAGTAAAGACCGGATTTGCATACTGTAATCTTAAGATTGGCGGTCGATCATTTTCAAATCAGAAAAGATGAAGGAAATAATGGCGTGCTCTTGAATGCTGGATGTTGGATTTTGACGTTATTATGAACGTTTTATTCACGTCTGACGTTCAAATATCAGAAGTTTACAGAAATAATCATTTTATTGAATAAAACGTACGCCAAATAAAATTTAAATGGCTTCTAACTATTTTTTCCAATTGACGTTGGTGACGTTTAACGTCCCATATCATAACCTTAAGATACTAATTGATCAATGGTTTCATCTGCAATCATGTTTTAGAGGTTTTGGAAACAAAATTATTGTTTTTTGTTTTCTCCAAAGTTGACTTTTACTGATCATGCTTACAAGGAGTGCTACTGTCAGTCAATGTGTTTACGTTCACGTCATTAAGCATACGTAACCGACATAGCGGCTAAACCTGCAGCAAGTTGATGTTTAAATACTGCTTTCATATAAGAAGTTCAGTAACACCGCATACTGGCATTGCAAAACCTGCTTACAGCAACCCAAAGTATTTGTTTCGTTTCTTTATTCTTTAAGTATATAAGTGGGGTTCAAGGGGGTATACATCACATGGACGTTTTCGTGATGTGGATTAGTTTAAAAAGTAAGGTCCCGTTTTCCAGTCTGGTCAATGCTTAGACTTCATGTCACTTCATGCATCAACTGGAATGATCCCACAAATGAGTTACGCTTTCTCTATGTTTGCGTAGAGGAATTTTGCAATGCCCTTAAAAAAGAAAATGGGCCAAGACTTGTTTTCAGAATTGGGCTAAGACTTGATCAAGTTCCAAAGGCAGTTTTTGCTCTATGACAAGCCTTACATTTGAGCCGCCTCGTGGGAAAACCAACAATGTGGTTTACGAACAGGTCCGACAAAAACCGACCTGTACAAGCACAGAAAAGAGCTAGAAGCTTGAAATTTCGGATTTAAGTAGAAGAGGAATTGTACTATCCGAGTAGCGAAAACAAAGGCGCTGATCAGCTTCGCGGTTACCGCGAAGCTGATCTGCGTTTTTGTTTTCGCCTATGCAGATTGTTGGTTTTCCCACGAGGCGGCTCATTTACTTTCTCTTTCCCCAGACTTACAAGAATTCCATCCCAAGTCACACAGTCAATGCAGCAGCCATTGAAAGAATCATCCACAAGTTATGGCATCCAGGATATGAAGAATTAGAGACTGAATCTCTGGTGGTTCAGAGATTATAAAACATTTTTCATGCTCAACTCAGTCAGCTAAGCACAGCATAATTTAAACTGCTCAAAAGTACAGAAATAACCAAGTCTCGTTAAAATCTCATGTTTAGATATCCTAAGCAGTCATTATCCTGTTCATAAATGTTGAAATGCCAACAGCTGTTCATGAGCATGATAAATTTCAAGCTTAGCTCAGTTGAGCATGAAAAAATGTTTTGAGACTGAATCTCTGGAGAAAGTCCAACTCAGGAAGCAGTTTTCTTCTTCAAATGAGCCACGTCATGAGAAAACCGGATTTTTACCTATGCAAAAACAAAGTCGCAGATCAGCTGTGCAGTAACTGCACAGCTGATCAGTGCCTTTGTTTTCGCTACAAAGCAAGTACTATTTCTCTTCTACTTGTATTAAAATTTTCAAGCTTCTAGCTTTCTTCTGTTACTGTGCAGGCCAGTTTATGTCGGACCTAGTCAGAACTCCCGAAGACCTGTTTTCTCGCGTCGCTGCTCATATGGGCAGTGCCATGGGGAAGCCTGTCTTCGGTGTTTCAGACTGGATCCGACACAAACTGGCCTGTACAATCACAGAAAGCTGGAACCTTGAAATTTCAGATATAAATAGATGTGCTGATCAGTAACTGCACAGCTGATATTTTCCTGTTTACGCATATGCAAAAGGCAGGTTTTCACAGAAAGCAACTTTCATTTTCTTATCAGGCTTCTGCCAGATAGCATACGAGCTGCCGTATGGGAAAACCAACAGTCTGCATAGGCGAAAACAAAGACACAGATCAGCTTCACGGTAACCGCCTTTGTTTTCGCTACTCAGATAGTACAATTCCTCTTCTACTTAAATCCGAAATTTCAAGCTTCTAACTCTTTTCTGTGCGTGTACAGGCCGGTTTGTGTCGGACCTGTTCGGAAACCTGGTTACCACATTGTTGGTTTTCCTACGAGGCGGCTTATATTATTAATATGGTGGATATGCGCAAAAATTAGCTTTACTATGCAATAGCTGTTTACAGTAAATGCAGTCTGTTAAATTGATCAGTACCTTTGTTTTCAGAGGGCAGCAGATTTAGGTATTGGTCAGTCCTGTGCTAGTTTCACGGATTTTCCAGTGCATAGTTTCCACAGGTTGAACTTTATTCCAAGCGGTGTTTTATGAATGTGCGGATTGATATATCAAATGCGCAGATTTTTTTTAACGAATGTGCGGAAAAAAGACTATCAAATGCGTGTTTAAAAAGTGCGGAAATTAATTGCTTTTACAGGTATTTCTAAGGTATACCTATGCTATGATTGTATCTCGCTAGTCGCTATCAAGACCATTTAGTTATGATAACGAGATTTAACCATAGTTCTTCCGTTAGCCAGCATTGAATTCAATGTCTGTTGTCGCTTTTGAGAAAAGCATCAATTCGATAACTATAATCATTGTATACCAAGCTATTAGTGTCAGAAATTTTAAAATCCATGATAATTAAAATAATATTCTTGGATAAAATACAGTTTAAAACACTATACCTATAAAAGCATGTTAAAATATGACTAACATAACAGTCGTACCTGCCCAAAGCCAGTGTGAACATAGATTACCCAAGTGATTATCGGCTAATCACAGGTCATCCGCGCATTTGATACTTCGATTTCCCATGCATTTCAAACAATGTCACGGTATGATTTCTGCACATTTGATATACGGCCATTCCAAGATGTGAAGATATGCATTTTAACAGTTCTGTTGTTGAAAAGTGCCATTTTTATATGTATATGAAATGTGCTCCTGATCAAAAGCAACAAGGCTTTTGTATTATGATTTTGTCTTCTTTTGGAGCAAAATCCTGTTGAAATCATTAAAATCTGTTTTAGGTATTTTGTTGATGATGAAACATGTTGAACATGTTAATAGGAAACAAATTTGTACAATAATAAAAATATCATAGTGAACTGCTTTGTTATCTATCTGGTTCCTAAACAAAATGTGGCCAACCCTTCAAAACAGAGCACGCTATTGACTGTTTCTGTGAACTTTGAGACAGAGCTTAACATTCCATTCAAGAACTATACTACTCAAAATTTGATAAGCTTCAAGGCATTCTTATCCCTACGGCAGGACGTTTTCATACATAAAGCAAATGAGACTGCCATTCTTGCTCCTCAGGGGTTGTCATTAAATTTGGGTCAAGCACGGAGAGTTTTACACTGTGCTGTATGGAAAATAATACATTGATGCTTATCAGATTTTGAGTAGTATATTCAGACATTTTAGGAAAGATCACTGTTTCCTTTAACTCATTTAATCCTGGCGTCCCTTTTATGGGACATAGGCAAACAGCATAGCTCCAGATGTGACGCCGCAGAACGCGGCGTCCCATCTGGGGCTATTCTGTTTGCTTGGAGGAATTTCATCGAAAAATGAGATAAAAATTAAAATCACTCCTAAAACCCCTCAAAATGAAAGTGGACTCATCAAATTGATAATGGTGGGAGAATCCATTCGTCAAATATGGGTTAAGAACAAGAGGCCCAGTGGTAGAGTACAGGACTCCCGAGTTGAGAGGTCCTAAGTTTGATACCTAGGTCTGCAATGCAGTGTCCTTGAGCAAGACAAAGCTCTATACAGTACTATAAAACACTGGAAGTGATGGCTGCATCAAAACATGACTGAAAGAAAACTGTTGACTGGGATGTTAAGCACTGACCAAACTAAAGAAAAAGACAATTAAGAATCGAGGGACCAGGAGTCCATGCGATTGGATTTAAAGTCCCAACATAGACACCAGGTGGGAAGGAAAATACATCACAAAACATTTTTTAGACAACACACTTGAAGAGCAGGATGACTAACTCTTTCCCAGCAAGGTAGCCATGCGGCTAGTCACAACCAAAGACAATGAGCACAACAGAGAGGCAGACAGAATAAACAGATGATGTACCATTAACCCATATTTGACGAATGGATTCACCCATCGATATTGTTTGGTTGAGTCCACTTTCATTGGTAGGGGTGTTAGGAGTGATTTTTAACTTTTATCTAATTTTTCGATGAAATTTCTCTAAGCAAACAGAATAGCCCCAGATGGGATGGCGTTCTGCGGCGTCACATCTGGGGCTATTCTGTTTGCCTATGTCCCATAAAAGGAACGGCAGGCTTATGTCACTTTTACCAGGACACTGGTTACCGTCTTTACTGGGGACATTTCGAATCAAACTCAAATGAAGGCATTAAAATGAACACAACAAATATTTAAACCATGATAGTTTATTCCTTGGTACTAAATGTACATGATGCATGATTGAACATGATACAATGAGTATGAAAATGCTTATGTTTACAACATCAACAGAGAAAAATATCATCAACAATTATTCATAGAAAATACTAGAACATAATGGTGCACATTTTCCCCTCCTTCATGAAAACAGATCTTGAATGGATCCCCTAACAATCTGGCTTGTCTTGATTATAGCCGCCTCATTGGAAAACCAACAATCTGAATAGGCAAAAACAAAGACGCAGATCAGCTTCGCGGTAACCGCAAAGCTGATCAGCACCTTTGTTTTTGCTACTCGGATAGTACAATTCCTCCTCTACTTAACTCCAAAATTTCAAGCTTCTAGCCTGCTTCTGTAGCTGTTCAGGCTGGTTTGTGTCAGACCTGTTCGGAAACCACATTGTTGGTTTTCCCACGAGGGGGCTCATTTAAAAGTGTCACTATCTCTCAGGAGTATAACCAACACAAATGAAATCACATGTATAAGTAACTATATGGAGTAAAAACCTGTCTTGTAACAACTTAGCAGGGATCAACTTGACTTCCAATGTGTTTTTCACATACAGGTATTTGCATCATACAATGATATATCGATTTCACCTGTGTTGGTTGCACTCAGTCAAATTGGTTATTTCTGGATAACGAGATAACTGGTACGATGTTCGGACCAGATCTACTCGATCTCAATTTGCTAAGTAGGCAGTGAGACCTTTATCATAGGAAATCGGTGAAACAGCAAAGAGCAGTATCAAAGATAATTTTGAACATTTGAGCCACCACATGGGAAAACCAACAATCTGCATAGGCGAAAACAAAGACTCAGATCAGCTTCGCGGTGACCGCGAAGCTGATCAGCGCCTTTGTTTTCGCTACTCGGATAGTACAATTCCTCTTCTACTTATATCCAAAATTTCAAGCTTCTAGCTCTTTTCTGTGCTTGTACAGCTCGGTTTGTGTCGGACCTGTTCAGAAACCACATTGTTGGTTTTCCCACGAGGCAGCTCATTTCAATCCAAATGTTTATCGTGGATATGCAAAACAATCCATCTCTTCATTATCTTCAAATGCCCTTTTCCTCTGTTCCACTTTAAATCATATGCAGCTGATATGCTCATTTGTTTTGGCATCAGTGGCTATAAAACACTTGAGCCCCCTTGTGGGAAAACCAACAATGTGGTTTCCGAACAGGTCCGACACAAACCGGGCTGTACAGGCACAGAAGATGGCTAGAGACTGGAAATTTTGGATTTGGAAAGTAGAGGAATTGTACTATCTGTGTAGCGAAAACAAAGGCGCTGATCAGCTTCGCAGTTAATGCGAAGCTGATCTGCGCCTTTGTTTTCGCCTATGCAGATTGTTGGTTTTCTCATGAGGTGGCTCACTTGAATTCTTGCAAGTTTGATGTCCCTAACCCTTCAGAGGCCTACCTGGTGTATTATACATTGTACAAAATCTCAGTGCAGATCTGCTGTATATTACTGCACATTTGCTGCTCTTAAAAAGCTTCAACTCCTAAAACCTTTGAGGTCCAGTCCCACTAAGAGGCCATGTGTTATACGTCACTCTTCCAAAGTTTGATAGTTTTGTCATTTTCTAGAGCCGCCGAGGCGATGATGTTCTCAGTAGGGTGACAGGCACAGCATAACACAACATCTGAAATGCCAAGACGAAAGTATTTCTGATTAATTATTACAAATTCTAACACGACGTTATCGTTTTTCCCATTGAACCTAATGGAAACGTCACCATGTGCAAATTAACAATAATTCACCGTAAACAAAATAACGCGCGTAAGGTGGCGTTTTTGTGACGTCGCACATAAACATTCATGTCCACTGAGAATGAGTCCACTGGAAAACATTTTAAAATGTAAGCATTTATTTATAAGTCGTGTTAGAATCGAAATAATTTTACTTTACGGTGAATTATCTTTGATTAACGCGTGATGTTGTCGGGCAGATGCGATATTTAATTAACTCCGGCTGCACCATCGTGAATTAATACATCGCAATCTGCCCTCCAACATCCCGCATTAATCACAATAATTCACCGTAAAGTAAAATTATTTCTTAATGCATTACAACTTCTTTTTGCTGGAATCAAATTTTAGGATTTTATCTCCCCGAGCTACCTTGCCCATTTTAAGTTAATTTATCAGTAAATTTTTGCATCATCAAAAAGTTGAGTTTTCAACTTTAATATATTTTGTATAAGAGACCACAGCAACAGTCTCCATCATTCTTTCACTGAAATAGCTTTACAACAGTTTACTAGAGAAGCTATGTACCTGTATGTCCTGGTAATTTCTGTACTATTTCTTTAGTCTGTAGGTTCCAGATATACAACATATTGTCCTCCGACCCTGATACTATCCACTGAAACATACAAATAACATCACACTTGTTTTGGTTTTGTTCCAGTCAACTCTTTTTCAGTCATGTTGAGACTGTTGAGCCACCTCTTCCCTTGTATTAACCAGTGCTATAGGGAGTTAATGTGTCTTGCTCAGTTACACAACCTGACACCTCTCATTCTGGGCCCAGTTTCTCAAAACTTTGTTATCTTAACGTCATCGTTAAAACCTCAACTCATTAAGTAAATGCCGACTACATAAGCAAATACACGGTTACTTTTTGTTGATAAAATGTGAGAATCCTTTGCATTGCAAAGGAAACAAAAAATAACAGTCAGTGTATTTGTAATATTCATATTTGAAATTTTAACGAATCGTTAACTAAAGACAACGTTAATTTTGAACAACTGGCCCCTAGGAGTTCAATGCTTTACTACTAGGCCACCACGCTCCCAATACCCCAATCTGAACAGGCTCAGATCAACACCTATGTTAATTTTAGCAGCAATAGCAGGATCACTGATCTTATTCCAAACTTCTAGCTTGAAAGTCAAGTTTTACATGCCTAACATGATGAAAAGCCCAGAAAACAGGTTTTCCTATGAAAGGTGTATTTAAGAAATGAGTTTAATTTTTCTGGTGTTCATGGAGCTATGAACCGCAGTGGGTCGCTAGCAAAGTTTACATGAACCCCGAGCTATGAACCGCAGTGAGTCGCTAGCAAAGTTTACATGAACCCCGAGCTATGAACCGCAGTGGGTCGCTAGCAAAGTTTACATGAACCCCGAGCTATGAACCGCAGTGGGTCGCTAGCAAAGTTTACATGAACCCCGAGCTATGAACCGCAGTGGGTCGCTAGCAAAGTTTACATGAACCCCGAGCTATGAACCGCAGTGGGTCGCTAGCAAAGTTTACATGAAAACTTTTCATGTAAACTTTGCTAGTGACCCACTGCAGTTCATAGCTCCATGAACATCAGAAAAATTAAACTCATTGCTTATATTTATATTCATTTCACTCTATCGCTTGTTGAAAAATCATCAAGGCGATCACATTTACAAGCAAATAGATAATTTACACACAGTGTGTATTCAAACAGCTGAACGGCGTCGACGTTTACAACGTCCAATCAGATTGGCAAAAGCATTATATTTTGACGTAAACTTTGACGTCATGTGACGTCGCGTGACCCGTTGTTCATAGAAATATGAACACAGATGAACATCTAATGGTTCATCTAAGGAGGTTTTAGAAAAATGTAAATATATGAAAATGAATGCAGCATTCTCATATAAGTGAGGCTCATTTTCACTCAAGGTTTTACTTTGCAGAAGGCGAAAAACTATTTGCAAATCATTTTCTGGAGTACACTAAAAATTTCACAACTATGCTCAAAACTAAATGCTACAAAAACATCCACTATTTTTGTTGCTTAAATGTTTTATGTTTTAAGCCTCACTAAACAGCTAAGGCTGGTTTATAAGGTGAGTGGCTTAACTACTGTATCATGTAGGCTTGACAATTCACTATTCAATAGAGCGGGTATACTAATGTTGACTTACCTTACCCCCTGTGACTGAGAAATTGGCAAATATACAATATTTCTCATTCTTGTGACCAGCATATGTTTTCAAGCACTGGAAATAGAAGATAAAAAGCTAGAATAAACTAGAATATACTTTCACAGGCCTACAAAAAGAAATAGCTTGTTTCTGTTAAAATAACTGGGTTGATAGGTTGGAATGCCAACAATCTTATAAACTCCAAATTGATAAATGGGAAGTAAATGTACGAGGTACAGTCGGAAAGTTCCCGGACTGGTTCATTTCAAATGATATGTGACGTCAAATCACTTTGAAATTTTTCAAATAACAAATCCCATCCATTTCCTTTATTTTTCGGATAAATTAATAAAAAAATATGCAAGAATTGTTTTAAAATGCCGATAAACGTACGGCATATACGAGGGTACGGAGCACTTTGAAAAACCGCTAAATCGGATTTTTTGGTGTTTTGAATCTCTGCCCATTTCTTTATAAAACGGCGCCACAACGGCGTGAATTTTTGGCATGATGTCATATCAACAGTATTTTGATTCAACTACAAAGAATCAAAGTGATAACATAACAATTGCAATACTGACAGTGTTTTGAACAGACATGGGTGAATTTTCGAGCGTTAAAAAAGCCGACGTCGTGGGAATGTACGGAGCAGCGCGCGGTAATCAAGTATGGTAAAACAGCAGAAAAGACCCTACAAACACTTGGAAATTCATAGAACTCAAGGAAAGTGCATAGAAAATGCTGAGGAGTCTTGTGGAACATTGGGATATGCTAAGGACGCGCGGATATTAATGACGATCGCAAAAGCGCAGGGGTGGGGGGGCATAGGGAGGAAATGGTCGGGGTTTGACATAAAAAGTCGGATTTACTACGAAGACAGTACCATCCGCTCATCGATAGTAACATGCATTGACGACTTGATTTCATAGGATACAAGAGACCATGGCATGCGCCATATAGCCGCGATTTAGCCCCTGTGGACCTTTCCTCGTTTGAAATCTGAGTTTGACGACACGCTCAGGTATGAACGTTGTAAACATAAAAAATAACGTTGTTAACGTCAAACTGCTCCGTACGTTGTTAGTGTCCATACTTTGAGCCCTAAATTTTAGGTGGTTTGATGAAATAGCCCCTTAATGTATATACTGTGTAGACAAATGTTTTCTCCACTAGTGTGCGAAGTTTTGACATTCTTCTTTGAAAACAAATAACATAACAAGAACAGTCCGGGAACTTTCCGACTGTACCTCGTATAATTCAAATTAGTTTGGTCCCTGGTACTTCATGTATGGAATACTGTTGTTTTTCAAGAAATTCATGAGCAAAATGATCAAAATTTATACCTTATATATAAGTTGATGTTCAGGAGTTTTCAGAAAGAATGGAAACCAGAAATGCTCATTGATTGTTCAAATGAGTCATAAAATTTATTAACAGATTAAAAAAGTAACTTTACCTTTCCTTTGCTGTAATCCCATAATTTTAATGTGCTGAAAGAAAATGACAGATATTTTACAAATTTTGAAGTGTAGATAAAATATTTTCTTGGCAAAGCTAAACACCTAGTTTCTCACAAACTGGCAGCAAACATTTTCATGATCTTAGCTGTAGGTTGTTGACCATCACTCGAGCTTCCAATCACTGCACACCAACTTGTCACATGTAGTGAGATGTTGCATCATTCTACCCTGTAACCAGTACACAGGGTGGAACAGCAACATGCCAATAATTACACATTATTTTCATAAAATATACACTTTTCAATGTCTTTTTCTTCTTCTTAATTTTTTTTATTTATGTTGGCCCTGATACTGTTCCTGAGCAAGTCTTCCAGGGCCCAGTTGTTCAAAATTAACGACATCGTTAGTTAAAGACTCATTAAAATTACAAACATGAATATTACAAATACACTGCAGTGCAAAGGATTCTCACATTTTATCAACAAAAAATAACAGTGTATTTGCTTATGTAGTCGGCATTGACTTAACGAGTTGTCTTAACGATGATGCTAAGCTAACAAAGTTTTGAACAACTGGCCCCAGATACATGTATATTGAACTTGAATTGAATGCCTGTTCTTTCCTCAGAAACAGTCTGCTCTTCAAGCTGCATATTTCATACAAAAAATGAGCTTGACACTAGGATCGATCTCTGGACACTGTTTATGAAAGAAGCACATTAATGTACGAGTCGCAATGCAAGAAAACCGGTCTTCGAGGTTTCCCACCAGGTTCGACATGAACGGGACTGTACAGTCAAGAAGCAGGTTAGAAGCTTGAAACCTTTGATTTGAGAAGACTGATCATACTATCCATGAAGCGAAAACAAAGACGCTGATCAGCTGTGCAGTTACTGCACAGCTGATCTGCATCTTCGTTTTCGCATATGCGAAATTCCAGTTTTCTCATGACGCTGCTTGTATGGTGACTGATACATTAGTTCAATATTACATGTACCACCTACTTGTCTAGTGTAGCTGCCAGAATGTATTTGCCGTTGGGTGAAAACTTTACAAATGACACTGGAGGATTTTCATCATCTGAAAGAAAAAGTCCGGTCATACAATAACTATCTCAGAGAATATCAAAAACCCTTTATCTTTATTCAGTATGCTTATGCTAAAAACACATATGGGAAGGTCAGCAGTGTAGACAAATGTGCCCCTAATCAGAAATATAGGAAACCAGTAATTGGTTATGTTTTTACATTTCAAAAACTGGAATAATCACTGATATGTGTAAATTTAAGTAATTTTCTGGCATGCATTTGATTATTATTGTTATTAAAGTGCCTTGTACCGTAATCAGTGTTTTACCATACTGATGGAATAAAACTCTCATTGAAAATTCTCATGTGTTTGGCCTAAAATAGGGATTCATTTTAATCAAAAATTGAATGAACAAGGTAAGAAATTTATGATGATAATGATATATTTACCTATTAATGTTTTAAGACACTGGCCTGAAGCTGTATCCCATATCCGACTGAAACACACAAAACACTGTTTAAGAGTAATGTTACCAAATATGTGTTAGTTTTTGGGGGTTTTTTTTTACATGTGTTTTACTAGTTTTTTTTGTGTTTTTTTTTCATATCTTATTGAAGAAATTCAAAAGTATAACGACTGCCAGAAGCAACAAACATTTTTATCATCCGATGACCTTTATTGTTCACAAATGCTGATTTCTCTGACAATCGTCTTCAATTCAAAAGCAGTGCCATGAGGAAAAACTGTCTAGGGAGTTAAAATCTGTGCAGGTCCTACATAAAACATTCTAAAATTTTGGACGGACTGCAGATTTTTTGTAGTGAAAATGAAGCCTCCATTGAAAGAAATTCTTCAAGTGTCTTACCATAAACCGTCATAACTACTGGATACTATTAGAGAACCATCTCTGTTAAAATGTACCTGCAAATATATCAAAAGTGAAATGAGCCGTGTCATGAGAAAACTGGAATTTTGCCTGTGCGAAAACAAAGGCGCAGATCAGCTGTGCAGTAAATGCACAGCTGATCAGCGCCTTTGTTTTCGCTACACGGATAGTACAATTTCTCCTCTACTTATAACCTAAATTTCAAGCTTCTAGCCTGCTTCTGTAAATGTACAGGCCTGTTTGTGTCAGACCTTGACGGAGAGTGTCACGGCTCAAATGTAGCTGAACAAAATTACACCATGAAAACGTTATTAGTGACATGAACAAAATGCTGTAACTCAAATTTTCCTGCTAGAGCGGAATGAATTTAGTTTGACTTGCTTATTTTGTTTTGACTGTTGTACTTTAGTTGTACCGTCAGTATGTTGACAAATTTGATGTGGTAAATAGAAATTTCTGGCCCGCAAGTGGGTGCTTTCAAACATGACCAACTTTTCAAACTAGAATTTGTTTTCTATGTGAAAACTGATGTCTCCCCCCTTTCTCGTGCATGTCCAAAATATGCAAGCAAGAGTTATAGTTCTTGTGCATCACATATCCTGTCATTCTGTTTTATAAGTGTACCAAGTTTCATTGAAATATCTCTTACGGTTTTCAAGTTATAGAGGGGGCACGAAAGTGTTTGGAAAATAATCAAAGGGAAATAACTCCAAAGATATGAAAGCAAGAGTAATGATTATTGTGCATCATGCTTTATAAGTGTACCATGTTTCATTGAAAAATCTCTGATGGTTTTTGAGTTATAGAGCAGACACAAAATTGAATGAAAAATAATCAAAGGGAAATAACTCCATAGATATGCAAGCAAGAGTTATGGTTCTTTAGCATGACACATCATCTCATCGTGCTTTATAAGTGTACCAAGTTTCACTGAAATATTTCTTATGGTTTTCAAGTTATAGAGTGGACATGAAATTGTATGGAAAAATAATCAAAGGGTAATAACTCCAAAGATATGAAAGCAAGAGTTATAATTCTTGTGCATGACACATCGTCTCATCATGCTTTATAAATGTACCAAGTTTCACTGAAATTTCTCTTACGGTTTTCAAGTTATAGGGTGGACACAAAATATGGAAAATAATCAAAGGGAAATTACTCCAAAGATATGCAAGCAAGAGTTATGGTTCTTTAGCATGACACGTAATATCATTGTGCTTTATAAGTGTACCAAGTTTCATTGAAATAACTCTTACGATTTTCGAGTTATAAAGCGGACACGAAATTGTATGGAAAATAATCAAAGGGAAATAACTCATAAAATACTCAAGCCAGAGTTATGGTTCTTGTGCATGACACATCGTCTGATCATGCTCAATAAGTGTACCAAGTTTTATTGAAAAATCTTAAACGGTTTTCAAGTTATACAGCGGACACAAAATTGTATCGAAAATAATCAAAGGGAAATAACTCCAATTTACTCATGCCAGAGTTATGGCTCTTGTGCATGACACATCGTCTCGTTGTGGTCTACAAGTGTACCAAGTTTCATTGAAAAATCTTTAACGGTTTTCAAGTTATACAGCGGACACGAAATTGCATCGAAAATAATCAAAGGGAAATAACTCCAAAAATACTCAAGCTAGAGTTATGGTCCTTTTGCATGACACATCGTCTCGTCGTGGTTTACAAGTGTACCAAGTTTCATTGAAAAATCTTTAGCGGTTTTCAGGTTATAGAGCAGACACGATTTGTGACGGACAGACAGACAGACAGACAGACAGACAGACAGACAGACAGATGACAGACAGACAGACAGACAGACAGACAGACAGACAGACAGACGGACAGACGCACAGGGAAAAACAATATGTCTCCCGACCCTGTCGGAGGGAGACATAATACAGAATCATTTGAGCCTCGTCATGAGAAAAACAGAATACTGCAATACTGTGTAGTGAAAACAATGCACAGCTGATAAGCACTATTGTTTCTACTACACAGCCAGTACAATTCCTCTTCTATTTATACCCTACAATGTTTCAAGCTTCTAGCCTTCTTCTGTGACTGTACATGCCAGTTTGTGTCTGACCTGGTCTGAAACTCCAAAGATTGTTTTTTTTTTTTTTTTTCAAATACAGAATCACATTATACTTACAGCTGTGACGGGATCCGAGTGGGCGGGTAATGTTTTTAAACATTTTCCTGTCTTCACATCCCAGATACGCACACTTTCATCAAACTGTCAAATATAGATACAAACACTTACATGTATCATATGACGTCGCTGTTTTACAGTGGATAACGTCATGTAATAAAAGTGTTATGACCACATGTGTATTAACACTTTTGCGGAAGTACAGGGTGTTAAGAAAGTTCGAAGACATCATTCAAAAGGACACAAAGTGTTTAAAAAAGCATTTAGATTTCATAAAACTTTGTTATTTCAATATTGAAAGAATGTCATACGTCATACAAGATATAATGGACGAAACATAGTTTTGTACGAAACTGATAAGAAAATTATATGTGGAAATAAGCGACCCCTCTTCTGAGCTGAGTGTCATAAAATGCAAAATTTGGGTTGAACCAGTGACTGCCTGAGAAACTGCTTAAATTTCCAATATCAGTGGATTCGTGGCTGAATATAGTGATGAAAAAATATTACCAGGAATGTTTTATGCCAATTGGAGTGATCATTTCATATTGTCTCATAAACTTTCTGGAATTGCTGAGCAAAGTCTTAGGGTACCCCCATTATTGAAATAGGCCACAAAAAGTATGGGGTATAGGTAAATATTTTAGAAATATTCGATACTGCATGGTTATTGTCATTTCGTTTTCGATTATAATGCTATCATATATTATGTGGTGTGACAATAATTCATTTTTGATGACGTTCTTTCGTTACTTTTGAACAAAATTTAATTGATCACATGTTATACCTTAGCCTGTCCCTCACATTCGGCAACATGAATTTTGCTATAAAAACATCATTATTTTGAATATAACATACACATATAATAGTTTATCAAGTATTGCATGATAATATTTGATACAGGGGTGCATACTGGTGTGATTGACGGTGCCAATACAAGTAAAAATGTTATATTGTGAATGAAATTCTCAATTTTCTGTCATTTTATCATATTTTGGTACTTTTTTGGGTCAAACTTAGTGAATGATAAATTTTAACCACACAATCAACAAAATGGGCATTTGTAACAGTTTTGTTCACTTGACGGACACTTAACACATAATATTAACTATATTATGTAAGTAATTTGCTTCATATTTTGTTTCTGTTAAGTCTTGATTACCCCTACCCCCATGAAAACACACACAGATTTTACGTTAATAACTCGTGTGTTTTCATCTGATGAAAATTAATAGGTTCTGAACGATCTTAAAATAACTATTATGTTCATGGTGATGTTTAGGCCAGTAACTATCACTTAAAGTAATTTTAAGTTTCCTGATTTATATTGTGAATGTTTGAAATTATGTTTAATATGATCACCCCTTTTACACAGTATCTCTTGGGGAATGCAAAAAGATGTGACACCCTGGCTTAGAAATTGTAATGTGAACCAGTCAAAACAGAAGTTGTATTAGGTCTATTGTACTGTGCAAACTGGTATTAAAATGGGTTTTAAGTGTATAGAATTTTGAGACTGTATGAATATTCATTGCGAAGTTATATGGAATATTGTAATGTCTTCGAACTTTCTTAACACCCTGTATGTAACGGCATTCACGGCCTCCATAACAACAATGTTAATTTTCAATGGAAATAGGTTCACTTTAAAGGCGATAAAATCCTATTTTAGAAGTCATATGATACAAGGAATCTTACCCTCGAGGTCACTAGTGGTCATTTCATATGAAATTTATTAAACTCGCCAAAGGCTCATTTAATAGATTTCTTATGAAATGACCACTCTATATTATACATGCACTGTGATTTTGTTTAAATAGTAATATATTTTCTTGGTTTGTTTAACTTTTGTTGTTTAATATTCCAGTCAACGATTCTTCTGTGCCACCCCTTCTTGTTTGTTTCTTGATTTTGTACAAGCATAAACTAATAATTTTAGTAGTTGTTCCCCTTGTTTACAAATACAAGAACAAGCTTTATAAAACATATTTTCCCAAACTATATGTATAGGGATCTCAGTCTACACCTGCCCTTCAAATCAGTTGGAAATTCATAATTACATTACCTGGATCTACTGTTGAAATATAACTTAGTACATGTAGCATGTATGGGACTTGGGTGAGAAGGGCAATATGTATTTTTAGGGAAATGGAGAGACCAAGTTAGAAAGGGCAAACAAAATATTTGGGGGATTAAGTGAGCAAGGAGCTGAGTGAGATGTGTCGGCTGTCCTCTTGGCGAAAAAATGGCCAAGATTTGGCTCAAACTTCAAGAAAATGGCGAAAAAAAATCTCAAATGGCGAAAGTGATGGCGAAAGAAAAATATATCCTAGCGCGAACCCTGTGGATATTAAACAAGTACTATAAGAAGTATTACAGGTGCCTTGCTCACCCATGACATAACCCTGTGCCAGTGGGATTCCAACACAATTACCTACATCAAAGTCTGACACAACTTATCACTAGGCCACAGCGCTTCCTACCACTCTGCTTGGGAGAACCTTGCAGTGTATCTACCAATTTTCTTCTGAAGGTCTTGAAAGAGGACAGTTATTGTGTAACTCCTGTCTTAATCAATCATTGCATCAATATCTGTTTAGCAAAAGAGCCAACAAATGAGCCGCTGCACAAAAAAACAAAACAAACAACAATATGCATTTGTAAAAACAAAGACACAGATAAACTTTGCAGTAACTGCACAGCTGATCAGCGCCTGTGTTCTCGCTACACAGATAGTACAATCCCTTGTCTTCTTAAATCCAGAATTTCAATCTTCTAGCCTTCTTCTGTGGCTGTACAAGCTGGTTTGTGTCAGATGTGGTCGGAATTCCAAATTGTTGGTTTTCTCATGCAGCAGCTCAAATGTTTTAACAAAACATATATAAATGTATGTGAGTTTACTTACCGAGCCTGAGACAATGAGGTTAGACTGTGGGTTGAAGTTACAACAAAACACATAGTTACTGTGACCTTTCAGTGTCTTCATACATTTACCCTGTTAATACACAATACAACCTCAATAGAACTGTCAAATATTGATCAAGTTCACTAGCGTCAATGTGTCTCCTTGATAGCTATGTCAACCGCCATTATTGCATAAACAGCTATGTCACACGATATTAACAGCCATATATTAATGAAAAAAAAAAGCCATGTATTAATATGGCAATTCTGGTGAGCGCATGCTGTTAATAAAGGGCCCAGGTGCTTGTTACAGGGCTTCTCGCAAAAACTGATAACACGTAACATGCATTTGATTTCACGTTATATTGTGACGTCATGATGACGTTGAAGTGTGCCCCGAAAGCAGAATTTTTAAAACATTGTTAGCTGACATCATTTTTCAATGCCATTTAAGGTTTATGAATCTTGGCAAATCTGGACAATTTGTCAAGTTTTTGCACAAAATAGTTGTATAATGCAATAATAACAATCAAACATTTTCTTCCTGATGAATTAACAGCTGCTGGGCCCTTCGGGAGGGTTTAAACCCCGAGACTTTTAGGCTCGGGTTTCAAAGTCTGTTTCTGGGTTCAGCAGATGTTTATGCACAGAAAATCATGTTTAATCTCTATATTGCTCCGAAAAGTTTCACCCTGGCAACCTGAATAGGTGACTTTGCCTTAAATAGACACAGACAGATGAACAAACAGATGCACAGTTGAACTTTGGACTCCTACAATGCACCTGGCAATGCAATCATCATATCTGTTTTATAGTTAATTGTCCTTTATTGAGGGCTGGACAAAGGATGTTAATAAGAAATCAAGATGATGCTGATTCACTAGTATTTCGTTTCATTGAAAGCTTAAATATCTGAATGGGCAAAAAGGCAGATTATAGGGATCAAACATGCCTTTTCATGCCTTAATGTTTGAGCCTGTGCATGAGAAAACCAACAATTTGGGTTCAGACCAGGTCCAACACAAACCTGGCTGTACAGTAACAGAAGATGGATAGAGGTTGCAAATTTTGGATTTAGGAAGTAGAGAAATTGTACTATCTGTGTAGCAAAAACAAAGGCGCTGATCAGCTTTGCGGTTACCGCAAAGCTGATCTGCTCCTTTGTTTTCGCCCAAGCATTTTGTTGGTTTTCTTACGCAGTGGCTCATTTGCTAATGCTCGAGGAAGTTTTTACTTTCTGCCTAATTGCAAACAGCATCAAACACCTATGTGCATAGATATTTATGCACTAATCTGTAATCAATTATCAAGCTATCTATATACATTACCGTAGCAAAGTCCCATATTTTGAGAGTTTTGTCATCTGAAGCACTTGTCAACAATTTACTGTCTGTAGACCAAGCAACATCAGATATACCCTGGGAAAAGCAGAAGTAATTGGCTTAATTTTAGATATATGAGCTGCGCCATGAGAAAACGGGATTATTGCCTATGCAAAAACAAAGGCGCAGATCAGCTGTGCAGTAACCGCACAGCTGATCAGCGACTTTGTTTTCGCTTCTCGGATAGTACAATTCCTTCTCTACCTCTACCCAAAATTTAAAGGTTCTTTCTCCTGAGACTGTACAGGAAGGTTTGTGTAAGACCTGATCGGAAACACCAAAGACCAGTTTTCTCGCGTTGCGGCTCATATGTTAGGAAGAGTTCTGAAAAAAACTGCAATTGACATGATGAGATTTTTTTTTTTAAATTAATGCTTGAAAACTATGACAACCTGCCATGAGCAAAGTGCATAAAAATTTGAGATCTTTCCTTAGCAATATTCATATAAACTCATTAGAAACGTAAATTATGCATTTTACTATTGTTAGACGCTAATGACCCATTAAGGTTGACGCGTCGTTAAACATCAATCAATCAATCATTAGAAACTTCCTAAAGATGTGGTTGGACCCTGAAGAGTATTGTTTTCTTGAAATATCTGAAATATATGAGCTGTCTCGTGGGAAAATCAACAATGTGGTTTCCGACAAGGTCCGGCACATACCAGGCTGTACAGTCATAGAAAAGAGCTAGAAGCTTGAAATTTCGGATTTAACTAGAAGACCAAATGTACTATCTGAGAAGCGAAAACAAAGTTACTACGAAGTTGTTCTGCTCCTTTATTTTCGTCTATGCAGATTGTTGGTTTTCCCATGTGGCGGCTCATATCATGAAACTTGTGAAGATCTTCCGGGACATTCAGTTGGACAAATACCGTGAGTCTGACTGAAGAAAGTCTAACCTGACCTACAGCATGCTGACTCTGGTTTTAGGACAAACTCTGTGAGTCTGACTGAAGAAAGTCTAACCTGACCTACAGTATGTTCACTCTGGTTTTGCCCTGAATTTTTCACATGACTTCTGGTCCTGTGCAAAATTTTTGTCAGACCAAGGCTACTTTTTGTCTGACTGTCTGACGTAAAATGGTCAGCCAGACTTTTATGACTACTACAGACATACCAGTTTATGGCCACTGATTGTTTTTTCGAACTTCCCGTCATAGGCTCCCCAGATCTTTATCAGTTTGTCTGCAGCTGCAAAATATGAAACAGATAAGAGCTTGTGCATGAGAAAACCAACAATTTGGGTTCCGACCAGGTCCGACACAAACCGGACTGTACAGTCGCAGAAGATGGTTAGAGGCTAGAAATTTTGGATTTAGAAAGTAGAAGAAGTGTAGTATCCATGTAGCAAAAACAAAGGCGCTGATCAGCTTCACAATTACTGCAAAGCTGATCTGCGCCTTTGTATTCGCTTATGCAGATTGTTGGTTTTCCCATGCGGCGGCTCATAAGGTAAGATCACAGTAAGAAATCTGTGATTAGTTTTGCATATATGGACAGACAACAGACACTAGTCCATGAATATCTGTGTGGGTTAATCAGTGCCTTATTTTATGCAGCCAAAGTTAAAAAATATCCTTGGTTTCTATGTTCCTCTATAGTTGCAAACTGTTTTCTATTGTACGGTACTCTGTGACTCTAATTACAGGTTTACCAAAAAAAAAAAGATGTAAAGCAAAAATCCAAAGCTACATCATTCTTAAGATATGCACAAACATATTAAAGGAACTACAAGTAGAATTATGAACTCACAGAAGGATAGGGTGAATCCGGTAAATACCAACTTTTTCATTTATACACTGTAGCAAGCTAATATAGCATATGATAATGAGGTTACGGGTGGTTCTCCTCCCAGGACTATTCGCACAAAAATATTTTTCGAACGGGACATTTCCCCGCAGGACTGTTCGCGCATTTTTCAAAAGTTGATTTAAATGTCTTTTTAGTCAAAATCATTAAATTATATGGATTGTTTATTCATTTTAATTACAAACTTATCGTAGATGTAATTATTACTTTTGTTACTTCTCAATTTTTATAGAAAAAATATTGAAAACTTGAACGAAACTGGTACGAACGAGATCATATGAACATACAAAGGTTAATATCATAGAAACAAGTGCATGTTACCATAACAGATGTCTGAAAAATGCAGAGATCATCGAGACTTACTCTGAAATTTTGGTAGAGAGAGAGACACTGTCCAAACCAAATCTTAATCGACACATGCTTTTCATATAATTATATAGCAATCAACTGAAGAAGTTAATTGTATCTTTTAATTAGTAAAATATTTTATACCACAGTCCCAGAGGAAACGTCCCAGGGAGGAACTGGTTTCTGCGCGAAACGCCCTGGAGCCGATAATGAGATGCAACAACAGAAAAAACACTTTTAACCTACCTGAGCTTGCCAGCCATTCCCCACTAGGACTAAACTTTACAGAAGATACTGCCTTTGTGTGACCAGCTAGAGTGAACTTGAGGGAGTAGTTAGGCTTCTGCAAAGAACGTACGAGTGAGCCAGTTCTGACAAAAACCGGCCTGTACAAGCACAGAAGCAGGCTAGAAGTTTGAAATTTCGGATTTAAGAAGAAGAGGAATTGTACTATCCGTGTAGCGAAAACAAAGGCGCTGATCAGCTTCGCGGTTATCGCGAAGCTGATCGGTGCCTTTGTTTTCGCCTATGCAGATTGTTGGTTTTCCCATGGGGTGGCTCGAGTCATGTTATGAGAAAACTAACAATGTGGTTTCCTAACAGGTCCAAAACAAACCGAGCTGTACAAGCACTGAAGATGGCTAGAGACTGGAAATTTTGGTTTTAGAAAGAAGAGGTATTGTACTATCCGTGTAGCGAAAACAAAGGTGCTTACTTCGAAGCTGATCTGTGCCTTTGTTTTCGCATATGCAAAATGATGCCAGTGTTCCCACTCATATTTTCAAATGTTTTTTTATACCACCTACTAAATCTGAGGGTATGAAGTAGAATTCAAGGGTATATCATTTGGAGACAAATGAAATCAAAGACAATAATGAATTTGAGCCGCCTCATGAGAAAACCAACAATCTGCATATGCGAAATCAAAGACGCAGATCAGCTTTGCGGTAACCGCTAAGCTGATCAGCGTCTTTGTTTTCGCCACATGGAGAGTACAATTCCTCTATTTTCTAAATCCAAAATGTCCAGCCTCTAGCCATCATCTGTGCTTGCGCAGCTCTGTTTGTGTCAGACCTGTTGGGAAACCACAATGTTGGTTTTTCCACGAGGTGGCTCATACATGAAAGTTACCCTGCTGGGTCATTTTGAGACTGATGACTCGGCAGCACTCGCAGTCCGTGTGAGTAGCCGTTAAATGTGACATCACACCATGTGCTGGGTTATTTACCATGAGGAATATTTGCCAGACAATTTACAGAAAACGTAGAAAAGATGCATTATTGAACATTATGACCGGGGGAGAGTTGTCCCTGTATGTTGGCTTTTATACCAGTTAATGGTTCTGCTATTGGGGGAAAACTAAGTGAAAATCTGGATACCAAGCACTTAGCAACGCAAAAATACACATTGCTCCATGAACATGCTGTATTTGAATCGCTTTTCTTAAAGAAAACGAAGAAAACGGCATGAATGCACAAATAATAAAACGAACCTTAGATTAAAAGAAAGAAATGAGAATGTTCTTTATTTTTTAGAGAAAAACTGTGCGTGAACTCACGTTTTTGTCCCAAAAACTGTACATGACTTTTTTCCATTTCCCATGAATCACGCACAATTGTACATGAATGGGAACACTGGTTGGTTTTCTCATGACATGGCTCATATCATTCAAACAATAGGGAGATCAAACACAATTTTCCATTCATTAACATTCGCTAGGTCCCAAGGTTTTCAACACTACCCAAAGGACCTTGCGAATGTTAATCAATGGCAAAATCATGTTTGATCACAATTATTAAACAAACATGTATTCAGCAAAAGCAATAGAAATAATGGTGCACTATATTTTGTAGCCTTGTCACTTTTTCATACACGTAAATGTCTTCATATTAAAGCTATGTAGTCATTTTCTCTGGCTCCATGTTAGATAAACATCAATCAATCAATCCATGTTAGATCCATAGCATCAATGATGAGCGGGGCTTTTTCTCTATACAAAACTGGGTCCAGTTTCCAGTATCGGAAACTTTCCCAATTAGCAAAAAAAAAATCCCAATTTGAAAAAAAAACCTCTTTTTCCCAAATTTAAAGAAAAATTTGATCTTCTTTCCCAATGTCACCAGACCAAATTTTTTCCCAAAATGGAGAGAAAAAGTCCTGATGAGGCTTGAATAGCTATGGTATGGCCTATCCCCTTTATCATAAATGTTTTACTACTCTTAAAGAAACTCAGTTTTACTTCATTTCTTGTGTACTGTAAAATACATGTATCTCCTTTCTTAAATGTGACAACTTTTGAATCAACATGTTTAATTTTGAGCCATGTTTTTTTTTATCTTACAAGAGGCTGTGAAGATGATTTTGTCGAGGATGGAGCCGTGGTAGCAGTAGTAGTGGGTGTGCTGGTAGACGGGGGTAGACTCGTCACTGTCGGCTTCACGTCAGCCGGCTCTGACTTAGGTGTAACCTCCCCAGACATCTTAGTCTCTATAACAAAACAGAAATACTGTGAAATGCATTTTTCAGCCTCTACAAGAAAACAGAAATACAGTAAAATGCATGTTTCAGCCTCTACAAGAAAACAGAAATACAGTGAAATGCAAATGCATTTAAATTTAAGCCTCTACATGACAAATATTTATGGCCTCTAGGCCCTCTACAAGAAAACAGATGTATTATGTAGCATAACTTTACAAGTGGCAGACAGATTCCTAAGCCTAACACTGATCCCACATAGAATGTTCATGCTTGCTCGTTCCAAAAATGCCAAGCGGACATAAAATTAGCAGGTTTACGTTTGTAAAATTCTCTTTAGAATTGCCCCTGGAAGCATGAAGCCTATTTCATTTTTTTAGTGCCCCCCCCCCCCACACACACACACTCCCCCCAGGAGCATGAAACCTATTTCATTTTCATAAAATTTTCTTCATTCTCATGAATTCTTCCAAGAATCTGATCTTTGAAAATGGTGGACAATGACGACGACAGACAAACGCCGGGTGCCTGCCTATCCTATAAGCTTACCAGTTAGCCTTCTACTCAGGTGAGCTAAAAATTAAAAAAAAAAAGGTATGGACACCTATTTTACAACAAGATTGTTTAGCAGTCACACAACCTAATAACCAAGACACACAAGTCGTGCTCCACCGAAAAAGACCATGTCTTCAGAAGTGTCGGTGAATTGTCTCAGTCTGTCGGGCCATCCTTAAAAAATGTTTGTTTGCAATTTCCTACCCAGGGGTTGAAGGAGTGGATAGGTAGGTCTGATTTTTCTTTTTGTTTTGCCACATGGAAAAATACAGCATAAATTATGGTTTTATATAAAATAATAGCAATTAAGTTCTCAAATCTAACAGGAATTTTAATCAATTTGATGAACAATTAATTAAATTAAATAACTTTGATTAACAATAAAATAAATAAATTTGATGAACAAGAAACAATAGTAAAATACTGAAAATAGTTTGACTAGTAATAAGATGACTTAGTTGACATAGGAACATTCAGTTCAGTGTATATTATTTTCTCCAAAGAATCATAAAGCAGGTCATGCTTTTAATCTGTCTCCTCATTAATTTTCAGCCTACATTCTTTTCGACAGCTCATCTGCCTAGAATGTCCGTGAGGGCGTATGGCAGTATACGAAGATAGATAGAGCCAGTTGGCGATATGCTAGATGAACTTGAGTGGCCTCCTTAATCTTTTACATGAAGTCCCCTGACTAAATTTAGCCACCCACCTCACACTGGCGGTGATGATCAGAAATTGATCCACTCAGTATCAAAGGATAGATAGTAATGCTACCACCAAACAAAAACTCATATACAATTCATCATAAAAACAAAAACAAAAAAAAACAACAAAAAACGCAACAATTAAACGGGTGCGTTCCTTTACCGGAATGGACTGGAATGGACAGAATTACCGGAATGAACTACCGGAATGGACATTTATCTGCAGTATTGAGTACTTTGAATGCATTTCATATGCACTAAACTTACTTTCTAAGTTATATAGATAGTTTGGATAAGATTAGTTTCATGTAAGTATAGCAAAATTTGATCTCCATGATGGTTTAGGGTAGCTCAGTAGGGGTGGGGTCTGGGGTGCGGTTGTAGCTCAGAGGTTCCTTTGATAGAAATATTATAGACATCTCAAGGGTTATTCTACATCATAGGTGCAAATAGAAATAGAAATGAGTCTAACGTGCTGGCACTGTGACAGTACCCCAAGCGTATGTGAGCACATGAGGTTGGCTTCAACGGTTCTACCCCATCGTATGGAACACAAAATTGCGGTACCCAAACCACACAATTCTTTGACTAACCCCAGTCTGTGTATATTCTAGGCCACATTGTCATTAAAAACTAAATGAAAATTACCCCAGGGCACATATAAATGTCCATTCCGGTAGTCCATTCCGGTAATCAAGCCCATTCCGGTCCATTCCGGTAAAGGAACGCACCGCAATTAAACGTTTATTTATGCTTATGCAGACACTTTTTTGAAAGCTGATACTTGTTACTTGAGACTGGCAAGCATTTCTCGGTAGAGATGACTGTTTAGCACAATCACCGAATCTCAAATCAGCCAGACTTGTTAAAATGTGATACTTACACTTCCAAAACTACAGACAAGGGTTAAAAGACGAACCGAGAATGAAGAAAGACCAAATTAACAGGACCACAAAAAAGTAAACAAATTTCACATGTTAATAACGCATGCGTAATGGTCTGTGTAACAAACCGCAAGGACTGACACAAACCGATAATTTAAAGTCCGTTGAGACACCCCAATCACTCGATACATACATGATAGTTCGTCTCTCACTAATGAGAAAGACCATCATTATTTCTTGAATAGTGCTGATGTGTGTTGGTGAGTTCTTTGATGGCTGACTAGGCCAATTCTGGCTCTAAACTGTCGGTTGCAAGTAGAGCAAGTCAATGTCATAGAGTCTGCTGGTGGCACATTTGTTTTGGCTTTGCGCTCTCTTCGCTTTCTTTCAGCTTCACAGATTCTCTTCTTTTCATAGAGAGCTGCTCCTTTGTTGATGAGACCTCGCCACTTTGATCGCTCCTGTGCAGTCTCTTCCCAGCACCCCATTGGTATTTCGATATCCTTCAGAGAGGCTTTGAGGGTGTCTTTGTAGCGTTTCTTCTGGCCACCTTGAGAGCGCTTTCCCTCCTGTAGTTCTCCATAGAAAACTTTCTTTGGAAGTCGCGCATCAGGCATTCTTATAACATGGCCAGTCCATCTTAGCTGTGCTAGCTTTAAGACTGTATGCATGCTTTGCATCCCTGCTTTCCTCAGGACCTCTGTGTCTGGAATCTTGTCCTGCCACTTGATTTTTAACAACTTTCTCAAACAGCTTAAGTGGAAATGGTTAAGTCTCTTTGCATGGCGTTGGTATACTGTCCAGGTCTCACATGCATACAAGAGGGTTGGCAGTACCACAGCCTTGTAGACTTTCAGCTTGGTGTCAAGCTTGATTCCATTTCGCTCCCAGACATTTGCACGGAGTCTTCCGAATGCCACACTAGCTTTTGCAATTCTGGCAGTGATCTCATCATCAATATGCACTGCTCTGGAGAGAGTGCTTCCCAGGTAGGTGAACTTGTCAACAACTTTCAGTTTTTGCCCATTCACAGTGATGGTTGGTTCATTATATGGTTTTCCGGGGGCTGGTTGGTGTACAACCTCTGTCTTTTTTGTGCTGATTGTGAGATCATAGTTATCACATGACTGTGAGACTTGATCCATGGCTCTTTGCATTTTTGCCTCTGTGTTGGCATTCTTATCCATATCATCTGCATAGAGGAGCTCATCTAGCACATCAGTCTGGACCTTAGTTTTGGCTTGCAACCTTCTGAGGTTGAATATGTTGCCATCAAAACGGTACCTGATTGGAAAACCAGTGTCACTGTCCTGAAAAGCATCCATAAGCATGGCAGAAAACATCATGCTGAACAGTGTTGGTGCCAGAACACAGCCTTGTTTGACCCCATTTGTTACTTCAAATGGTTCAGAGAACTCTCCATCATTCTGCACACGTGCCTGCATGCCATCATGAAACTGCCGCACCATAGCTATGAATCTGGGTGGACAGCCAAACTTGGCCATGATTTTCCAGAGTCCATCACGACTAACAGTGTCAAAAGCTTTGGTGAGGTCAACAAACGTCATGTATAGAACTACATTCTGTTCTTGGCATTTCTCCTGAAGCTGTCTTGCTGTGAAGATCATGTCTATTATCCCTCTGTCTTTTCTGAATCCACATTGACTTTCTGGGATAAGTCCCGTCTGATCAAGATGAGCATTCAGACGATTTAACAGAATTTTTGCAAGTATCTTCCCAGCAATTGATAGGAGGGAGATGCCTCTGTGATTGTCACAGACTTGAGGATTTCCTTTCCGCTTGTATAGGTGGATTATGGATGCATCCTTAAATTCTTGTGGGATAGCCTCCTTCCTCCACATACAGTGAAACAACTCTGTCAGTTTCTCTGCCATGGGTAGCCCCCCAGCCTTGTAAACTTCGGCAGGAATTGCATCTGCACCTGGGGCTTTGCAAGATGATAGTTGTTGAACTGCTTTTCTTGTTTCCGTAACGGTAGGAAATTCATCTAACAGAACATTGCACTCTATCTGTGGAAGTCTGTCGATTGCATCCTGATTGATGCTTGATGGTCGATTAAGCACACTATTGTACATACATACATACATACATACATGACATACATGACATACATACATACATACATACATACATAGGAATACATCTGAATCTGAATAGTTTACTGGTGACACGCCAAATGACATTATTTCACCAGGGGGGTTCGGATGGGGAAGAAATTAGTCCCTTGAACGCACGAGTGAAGCGAACTTGGACACACAATCATCAGACATTTCAGCAGAGGAAACAAGTGAATCAGGGAGGTCATTCCAGTCCCTGATAGTCTGTGGAAAGAAACTACTTTTGTACGCTTCTTTGCTAGCTGAAGGTATCTGAAAAGCCAAAGAGTGCTGATTTCTACAACGCCTATTCTTTGGGATAAGGTCATCTGTGGGTATTCTGGCTTTACCCTTTAGACCTTTGTATAGCAATATAAGTCTACTATCCTTCCTCCTTTTCTTAAGAGATTCCCATTTCAGTTGACCTAAAATGCCAGTCATGCTCCCAGTTTCAAAAACATAATTTCCCGTCACAAACCTTGCCGCACGATTCTGGACCTTTTCCAGTTCTTCCTGGAGGCCATGAGTGTGAGGGTCCCAAACTGAGCTTCCATATTCCAAGACCGGCCGCACCAGTCCTTTATAAGCTGCTTCTTTCACATCTGGGGGACAAGAATACAAATTTCTCCTCAAGAATCCGAGAGTTCTGTTAGCCTTTGTACAAACATTGGAAATATGAGTATTCCATTTCAAATCATTGGTGATAGTTACACCCAGGTATTTTATGCTTTCAACGTTTTCCAGTAAAGTGCCCTCAAGGGTGTAGTTAGCCTGTATCTTACTAGACCGTTTATTTGTCAGCTGCATCATGTTGCATTTGACGGGTTGAAATCTCATTCCCCATTTTTTAGCCCAACTGCCTACATACATACATACATACATACATACATACATACATACATACATACATACATACATAGGAATACATACATACATACATACATACATACATACATACATACATACATACATACATACATACATACATACATACATACATACATACATACATACATACTATCCGAGGTAAATGTTCCCTACCTTGGATTACCCAGAGCATTCGCAGACAGATTAGGCGCAGAGATGATTTATATAGGAAATTCAAAAAGACTGGAGACCAGACATTTCGTGATAAGTACCTTGCCCTCCGTAAAAACATTAAACACAACATTTAGTCTTCTTATAACTTATCTCTCGACTATGTAAGATACAAATCCATGACATAGCAGATTGTGGTTCATTGCGTCATGACGCAGAAGGCATTCTCACCTCCAACCCCAAAATGGAAGAGTTTACCATCTCCTGCAATGGCATTTTAAAGCTCCTTCAAAACCTGAAACACTTCAAAGCAGCCGGTCCAGATAAGCTCAAACCATTCTTGTTCAGAGAACTGCGGGAGGAAATTGCTCAAATTATTCAAATCATCTTTGAGCGCTCTCTCCAGACAGGCGAGCTCCCGGCAGACTGGTGTAAAGCACAAGTCACCCCAATCTTTAAGAAGGAAAATAAATCATCTGCTGCCAACTACAGACCCATATCCTTGACTTGCATACTTTGTAAGGTCCTCGAGCATAGCATCGTTTCACATGTGGTAAAGCACCTCAATGCACATGATCTCCTGTATGATTTACAACACGGCTTTAGGGAGAAGAGGTCATGTGAGACACAGCTTACCATGTTGGTCGAGGATCTTGCCAGGAATGTGAGTAAAGGTAAACAGACAGACTTGATACTGTTGGATTTTTCAAAGGCTTTTGATAAAGTGAATCACTCCAAACTCCTTTGGAAACTCAACCAGTATGGAATCAGAGGACATGCACTTGCCGGGATCCGTGCCTTCCTGGAGAGGAATCAGAATCGGTCCCTGTGACTTCTGGGGTACCACAGGGCTCAGTCCTTGGACCGATCCTGTTTCTAATCTATATCAATGACCTGCCGGATGACCTGTCATCACAGGTTCGACTATTTGCAGATGACACGGCCGTGTACCTGACAGTTGGAGACACGGAGGATGGCAAAGTGCTACAAAATGACCTGGACAGACTACCTGTGTGGGAGGACAGGTGGGACATGGAATTCAACCCCTCTAAGTGCCAGGTGGTACGGGTGACACCATCCAGGAAACTTATTAACGTAACGTACACTTTACATGGCCAAGTCCTGGAGGTTGTCACAAGTGCAAAGTACTTGGGGGTTGATATCTCCAGTGGCCTATCCTGGAATACCCACATAGACCGCATAACTAAAACTGCTACCAGGACACTAAACTTTATCCAACGGAACATTAAAACAAAGAATCAAAAGGTAAGAGAGACTGCCTATAACACACTGGTTCGACCTCTGCTGGAGTATGCCGCCCCAGTTTGGGACCCACACAGCTGGAAAAAGTACAACGCAGGGCAGCACGCTGGACCACCAGCAATTACGACTACCGGTCAAGCACTACTGTCACTGTTAATAACCTTGGAGTGAGAACGCTTGAATTACGACGGGCAGATGCGCGTCTAGTACTATTCTTCAAAATAGTACATGGCCTTGTTGCTGTATCCCTTCCTGATTATATCCACCCTCCAAACAGAATTTCTAGGCATTGCCATTCAATGACATTCCAACAACTCCAGACTACCCAAAACTACTACAAATACTCCTTCTTTTCACTGGCGATTGTCCAGTGGAATGCCCTCCCTGCGGATGTTGCAAGCTTACCAGACCTTGATTCCTTCAAGGTTGCAGTCAGTAAGCTGTAACATTCCAGGCCGTAGACCCACAAATAGTTGTTTTTAACCTGATTTTAACTTCAACTTAGCTATTTTAACCTATCATCTTTTATCCGTCTTACTGAATGCTTTTAACCTGTCTCTTCATTAATTTTCAGTCTTTTTCTTTTTCGACAGCGCATCTGCCTAGAATGTCCGTGAGGGCGTATGGTAGTATACGAAGATAGATATACATACATACATACATACATACATACATACATACATACATACATACATACATACATACATACATACATACATATGATTACCAAGAACACACGCCTACCATATTTTAAAATATTCTGTCTATATTAGTAAATATGGCCTTTGGAGTTTTTAGGAAAATACTTATAATTTGATTACTAAACTGTTTAACACAATACCTTTGACCTCAGAAATTCTCCCAAAACACTATAACGGGCGCATTCAGAGGGGGGGGGGGGGGTCCGGACCCACCCTTGAATTGCCAGATTACTAATTTTTGCCATGTTGAAATTTTCCGTCAGACCCCTTCTGGGAATTTGGACACCCCCCTCCTCCCGAGAAAATTTTCTGGATCCGCGCATGACTATTTCTATCACATTTTATATGTAACTATTTCACAGAATTAAATAGGAAAGCGTCCTTAATGAAAAATTTGTACATAAAATGATCTAAAATAGATAATATTCATATTTTTAAATGGAATGAAACTGATCACGTCAATAACTGCATTTATATTCAATGTTATTTTGAATTTATTTTGAAAGTGACTATATGTCCTTAAGAACTGGACCTTTGCTTTCAGGTTTCCAAACCGGTATAAATAAAACATTATAAGACATTTTCTGTATTACATCCTCGGAGCCATATACATTTATTATCATCTGATACTGCATTAAAATTTTTATATGTATTCTCTAAATACAAAAATAGCTAATTGCATCCCTCTTGGTATTTTGAACAATGTAGCAAAAGGTGCATTTCATTTTCAACATCATTAGCTTGACAATTTTTACAAACTCTGTCGGCTGCTTTAGCATTTTGATACCTGACCCCCTCCATAGCTAATTGGTATACATGTAGAATGATTTTTCTTTTCAGTTAAGAAAAATCATAACACGTTACAGATGTATACGTTATAACTTGAATGTTATGCGACAGTCTACATGCTTAGTTTTTTAACCCAATCATGGTTGATAACTATGCTGCCTTCTTTAATTGCATGCCGGTGGGTCGGGCGTCAGACTCTATGATGGCCCCGACAAAAAGCTATTCAGTTTAGTTGGTTGGGGCCGTAGCTTCTTGTCTGTTGCTTGGTCCATCGGGGTTCAACTGGTGTTTTTTTTTCTTTCGCTCCTGTTTTCAGTAAGTTATTCGGCGCCCAGGGATCTCCATCGTCGGGCAGCTTACTGAATCTGTTGAGTCCTCGTTTTTGATTCATCAGGGTGGGTATCCTGATTTATTTGTTTGTCCTTGGTGACTAGTAAGAGATTCACCATGAGGACTGAAACAACTAACTAAATGTTGTGAACCACAGCAGACGATGAGGGTGAGGTTAGGCGTCTGTTAAACCGGTTTAAGCCCCCACCCCCCACCCCCAGTAGTTTTTATATAACTGGTCGTTCCAAGGCTATACTTCTGTTGTGGTTCCATTTGTTTTATGTTTTGGAGTTGAATCTTTGTGCTGTTTGAACCTTATGTACGTTTTCATGTTTTTATTTAAGTTTGGGTAACTGTGTTGCCGCCTATTGGGAAATAGCTGCTCACTTGGCTTACGATATGTTTTCTAAGTATAAGTACCTAATTGTTAATTTAGTTTTTCCCACCTCGGTTTTTGGAGTGGGAATTTCTTTCTGATTGCGCGTTTTCCTGATCATTGCCTACTTTTTGTAAGTAGTCAATGAATCACCACGGACAAAAAATATGATAACCACAATGATTGCCTGGACATTATGTGTTGAAAGTGAAAGAAATAATAAGTCTCCTCGATGACATTTTTGATCAGGGCTGATTTCTGCAATTGAATGTACGAATTGAATAAACGAATATAAGACAACAAACCAGTCCATCAAGCAAACAAAGGGCGTTACAATATCAGTTTTGTCCCAAATAAAAACGATAAGCGGTGTCACAGGAAAATTGGTTTATCTTCATTATACCTTTCCCCAGTTAAAACGATAATCGGTGTCCCAGGAAAAGTGAATTATCTTCATTATAGTACTGTTCTCTCTGTCGTGCTCGTTGCCTTTCGTTCCTGTTGAAACTTAGCCGGATGTCTACCTTGTTGGGAAAGAGCTAGCCATTCTGCTCTTCGTGTGTGTTGTCGGAAAAATGTTTTGTTGTGTTTTATGTACTAGTATTTTCTTTCCCACCTGGTGTCTATGTTGGGACTTTAAATTTAATTGCATCGATTCCTGATCCCTTTATAAGTAATTTAAGTTTTAATATGATACACGGCTAACAAACCTTTAAATGCGTAACCACCGGTAAAGAAAAGAAATCCGATTCACGCCCTTCGGTTTCGCAATACAGGGCCAAAAAAGGTAAACAAAACACACACAACTCGGATCGATTGATGATTATATTCTTGTACATGAATATATCAGTTTTCTAAGAATTCTGTTTTATCACTTATTTACTATATTAGTCAGCACCAAAGTAGCTCGCAAGATAAGTGTATGTTTTTTTGTGTGTTATTTATTCCCTCCGTCGACACAGGTGTTTCAACACGGTCAAGGTCGGCGAAAAAGAACTAAAAATTGGACATTTTGCTGGTAAATATCAAATTTTAGTGAATGTTCCACGACAAATTTTACATATAAATGTGAAATAAACTGGAGCTGATGTCTGTGCTAGTATTCTGTATTCTCAGTGTCCATCATTACCGATTTTTAATGGAAGAAAAAATGGTTAAGCATTTAATCATTAAAATATAAAGGATATATCTGAAGATATATTTGAATATCTCTGTCAGTTTTATGATATTATATTTATTCAGTTCAGCGTGTTTAATGAAAGCAAACCAGGAAGAAGCAAAATAATGTATGCATAATGTTGTTAAGTGTTTGTTTAATCATAATTAGAAATATCATACACATGAATCACTGTATTGCATGATTATTGAATAGAATATTTGTATTTTGTTATAAATCAAACATTTTCACTGCAAATATCATAAACAAACCAATTACTGATCACATTTTTAAAGGAGGGCTGTCTAATTTTATTTGGTTTCGCATTGGATTGGTCGATTAAGCATTGGAGTGTATGTATACAAATGGTGAGCAACTGAAACCAAAGCACCCCACCGATCATATCTACGGTTTTGATTTCTTATGATTACATAGTTAAGCTAGGACTACATGATATATTATATAGTTTAATCCAAGAAATGGGCATATACAGCGAGACATTTAAAAGCTGTCACACTGGCACAAGCTGATGCAAATTTTAATGAACACCTTTGTTTTCGCTATTCAGACAGTTAAATTCTATTCTTTTCAAATACGGAATTTCAAGATTCTAGCCTTTTTGTTACCGTACGGGCCTGTTTGTAACAATATTTTTAACTCCGGTTTTCTCGCGCCGATGCTCAAATACTGGATAAGGAGTGCCTTTCTTATTAATCATCATTATTATTATACCAGATTTATATAAGACCTTTATCATATGTGCGAGGTATGGCAGGAAAGTTCGTATAGACACTTCAGCTATCAGAAACAGTAACGTGTTGTTGAAGAAGTGTTTTGCATAATTTCAAGCAGCAATATCTTATGAGTATATTTCAGAAATTGTGCAATTTGAAGTAATAACACGCTTGGTATGGCCACTTTTCTGCTTGAGAGTAGGGCCGTGCGGGGCAGGTGTTAAAACATGATAAAATGTGACGATTTTCACATTCTGGTTTTGCTTGTGAAACGGCACACGGAAGTGTGCTGTAACGTTAAAACATTTTGATCCTGAAAGAATGTTCAATCAACAATGTTTTCTCTGAATGTTTGGGCCTTGGCGACAGTACAGTTTGATATCTGTGAATAAAATTTCAGATGCAGTACGAAACAATTCTTTCGGAAAAAATGACGTAATTTTGACGCCGGAGAACAGCCGATAACCATAAAATTGTGTGTTTTTGTTATGGAAATGGCCAACAAGCACGGTGGAAATGATATAAACAACAACATAAAAGCTATCAGCTTGCTGGTAACCAGTTTACAAGTGGCAGAGTCGATTTTGGATGCTCGATAGATCATCTAAGATGATAAACGGCGGCGGAAGGGCACTCGTCTTACATTCTCAGCGAATGAAAATGGTTTCATATGTTCAACCGGTCATCAGAGAACCTGGGGACAGTTGGCATAGATCTGCATTTGACAGCTGGATGCACATAATAAGATTGTACCGATAATCAAGGACCCTATGTGGAATAACTATGAAACATCGGTTAAACTTGTTACAAATACATAAAGCACTGACAGCAATAAACTTCAAGTAACGTCTATGAGACGTTGACCCATGCCCCGCTCCCGGTTAGGGAGGTGCAGATAAAAGGCTGTAGAAGATGTCGTGTTGGCCAGATTTTCATAAAATTTCGTCTATTTGCTCATGAAATATTTTTGCAAACCCAGGTATATTCACTGAATTTCTTTTCCTGTTGAAAATACTAATGGTGTCTACGAACTTTCCTGCCATACCTCTTACATACGTTCAAAAGTGCTTCACACGTTATGCATAGAACAATACATACAAACAAAATCTATAAATGAGAAGTTAAAATGTAAAACAAATGACTTATGTTCCATGTAAAAGATACTAGTTAAAACGCATGTACCAAATGTACAATGGTGATAATATTAAAAGCAGTTTGTCTCTTAAAAGTAAATAATCCGTACGAAACACTTTACTCTGAAAGTTCATCTTTCACTGATCAGTCATTACTGTCCATACATTTGTATAAATAAGTGTGTCTTAAGCGAATTCTTGAAAGCACAGAAAGAACTTTATTCCCGAACCCAAGGTGGGAGAGCGTTCCAAAAATTCGAAGCAACTATCGTGAAACTTCGATCGTCATATGTAGCAGTGCGGCTTTTGGCACCTCAAGAATGAGATGGTTATTTTGAGACCTCAAGTTCCTTCGTGGCATGTACACATTTAACAGCTTTTTAATGTACCCTGGGGATTGGTCATGAAGTGCTTTGTACGTGTGAGGAAGAATTGTACTGTATGGGTAGCCAATGAAGTTCTTTCAATATAGCAGTTATATGAGAGAAACGAGATGTCCTGGTCACAACGCGTGCAGCTGTGTTTTGAGCGTTTTTGTAGTTTGTTTAAAATGGTCTTTGGTAAACCGTACAACAATGCATTGCAATAGTCTAGTCTTGATGTGACAAGAGAATTCACAAGGGATTTTGTTTCATCCGTTGTTAAGAACTGTCTGATGTGACTAATTTGCCGTATTTGCCAAAACAGGATTTACAGACCGAATTTACATGCCGCTCCATGTCCATCCTAAAATCAACCCATATGCACCCAGATTTCTGACACATGATGAAGACTTAATGTTCGAGTCACCAACAGTCACGGAGATTTCACTCACCAAACTAGAATTGCGTTCGGATGTGAACATAATAATTAAAATATAATTGTTAGATCCTTTGGAAGCAGTAAAAACATTCAAAGAGAGAAGGTGGGCCATATTGCACAATTTCGGGTAATGAACCTTCATCAGTGACCCTTTTTAAAACTAACTCTGTTTTGTCAGCGTTTTGTTTAGCATGTCTCCATGCATCCAGGAGAGAAGCTTCAACACGCCGGATTGCCTCTGTCTTTGAAAAATTGTGAATCACCCGCATAAAATGATACTCAAGCCCATATTTCTTACAGATGGTGCCAATTAGTGTGGTGTACAGACGACGTAGTATAGAATTTAGGTCCAAGCACAGATCCTTGCGACACACTAAAATTCATCAGAACGGGTTCAGACAGTTTTCCGTCTATTGTTACAGTTTGATGACGACCACTGAGACCTCATTTACATGCTTAGTAGGTAACAAAAATCGCTTTGAAATGATTCAAAACTTAAACATTAAGTAACTATTCCGTCCGTCGAATGGGTGGCTGGGTGAAAATTAATTAGACTGGATATCTTATTGACCAGATAACATAACGCTCGTAGCTTCACTCCCTATTGAATGTAGCACACAGTTACGATGCTTGGCTTAGATACATTGAAAATAAGACAAATACTTAACCGAGTCATCACATGCTTAACCAGAAAAATGTATGTCTGCAAGGAGTTCTTTACGTATATGTAATCTTTATCGCCGTCAGTAAAATGTTGTGCATAAGTAAGAATCTAATACCTAGAGGCATTTAATGCATTCTTGTTTTTCTGTTGTTTATTTTCCTGTTGCTCACTGCTTTCATTAATGTTTTAAATAAAACGTAAGTGCTTGTGGTACAAACCATCCAGAGAAGACAAGAGATTGTGACAAAAAGAGTTTAAGCTTAAAACTGATTACAAAAAATAAAATACCGGTGCTTTTTAAGTCGATTATTTTGCTCTCATTCTAATGATTAAATGCGTAACCACATTGTTGACACATATTTCAACCACATATGCATTGAATGCAGTGATCAGAGGCAAGGAAAGTACCAACATACCTCACATAATGTTAAAAATCATCCGTATGCTGTCTTGCTATCTGTTTATAAGGACATAATGAACGGCGATCTAAAAATATCCTTGAGAATGACCCATATTTTCTTCATGTACAATGAAATCTCAACATGCAATTTTAGGAGGGAATAACAATCACGATTAAAAGGAAACGATTCTGGAAATCCTTTGGGGTATGAATAGAGCAATTAATTACTGATTAAATAGCATTGAAATATTTTCGATTTCTATATTCAGACAAAAATATTTTACCTGGAAACCCGAGCAACGAAAGTTTGTTTACCTTTTCTTGGTCCTGTATTGCGAAACCGGAAGGGCGTGAATCGGATTTCTTTACTTAACCGCGGTTACGCATTTAAAGGTTTGTTAGCCATGTGATAGTGTGTAGTTTTCTTTTTCTTTTCTTTTTCTAAATAATAAAGACGAAGTTAATACATGTACGATCAATTTGTACTTCATCGGTTTAAAACGCGACAAATGCGCCGCAGATAAGAATGGACGGTAGTACATACACAGTGTTTACGCCACATATGCCACAATCCGTCATACATACGCTGCGCATAAGCACTGCCACGCCACAGGAACATATATAGCAGGGGCGCCACACGTACGTCGTACACGTACGTAGCTTGAAAAAAAAATACACCTCAGGTCTCGTCGTATCGGAATTCTCATAGATACGCCAGTGACATGCCACAGATACGTGATGTAGTACATTGTATTAAATGGTAGTGATACAGAACTGTTATGTACGATGTAAAAATGCTACAACCGAACACATAACTAAATGTTGCGAACTTCTGCAGAAAATGAGGATGATGTTAAGCGCCTGTAAATAAAATATAATGGTTTGATCCTTTAGAATTAGAAAAGCATTCAAAGGGAGATAGTATGGGCTATATTGCGCAATTTCGGGTAATGAACCCTCATCAGTAACCCTTTTCAACCGGCAACGAAAGCCAGACTATGGTGCTGCAATTTGATGAATTTATACGAGAAGTCTGAATCAAAGACACATTCCTAAATGGGGTCAAATAATTAAAACATTGCTAAGAAGGATATATAAGTTTCTAAACGTAAGTGTTTTGAACACTCTGAATATCATTACTGATCTTAAAGGGCCGAAAGAAAAATATAAACTGCACTATGGGTGATGTACGGGTAGACTTTTTAGGGCCGCCACACGGCTCAACGCCAGCTGCAGTCTCTACATTATCCATAGTGCAGATTATATTTTCTGTTTGGTCCTTTGAGATCAGCGAGGATATTCTGAGAAATAAGAAAATTATTATCGGTTTATATACATTTTCTAACCAAGATTTAATATATTTAGGTCCAATTTGGATAATACTAGTCTTTGTATTGACTACTCTGTTGAAAGTTGCGAAATTACAGTAATCCACTTTGGCTCCATGTTGCCATATCTTAAGGGTCACTAAAGAGGCTTAAGTAGCCGAAACCATGGTATGGCCCATCCCCATTCTCATTAATATTTTCACTGCTCTTAAAGGATCTCAGTTTTGATTTTTATATACTGCATCCCTAAGGTTGATACCGCGGAACGCCACTCGTTCTATAAGAGCTAAGCAAACTATTTTAGTTTATAGTTTTAGGTGATATTGTTTTTAGTTTATAGTTTTAGGTGATATTGAAGACACAACACATTACAAGAAAAAAATAAAATAAAAAACTGTTTCAATCATGAATATGGGCAAGTATTCATGCAAAAGTAGCAGTACTTCGTTAAATTTGTCTAAAATTCTTTCTGTTCCGCTTGAGGTGAGCATAGTTATTAAGCATATCTGCAAATTGTGTTTTATCAATCTATAAACACTAAAAAGGTACAAGTAGGCAAAGATCAGGAAAAGGCGCAATCAGAAAAAGATTCCCACTCCAAAAACCGAGGTGGGAAAAAACCAAACTAACAATCAGGTACTTATACCATGAAACATATCGTAAGCCGAATGAGCAGCTATTTTCCCAATAGGTGGCCACTCAGTTACCTTAACTTAACTAAAAATATGAAAACATACATAAGGCGCCAACAGCACAAAAAATTTTAAACACCAAGACATAAAACAAAAAGAACCACTACAGAAGTATCGACTTGGAACGATCAGTAACACAAAGTTACTGGCGGGCTTAAACCGGTTTTACAGGTACCTAACCTCACCCTCAGCTTCTGCAGTGGTTCACAACATTTAGTTAGTTCTTCGGTCCTCGTGGTGAATCTCTAACTAGTCAATGAATCATCAAGAACAAACAAATAAATCATGATAAACATCCTGATGAATCAAAAACCAGGACTCACAGATTGAGTAAGCTGCCCGACGATGGAGATCCCTGGGCGCCGAATAACCTACTAACTCCGGAGCAAAAGAAAAACACCAGTTGGACCCCGGTGGGCCAAGCAACAGACAAGAAGCTCCGGCCCCAACCAACTAAAATGAATAGCTTTAAGTCGGGGCCATCATAGAGTCTGACGCCCGACCCACCGGCGTGCAATTAAAGAAGGCAGCATAGTTATCAACCATGATTGGGTTAAAAACTAAGCATGCAGACTGTCGCATAACATTCAAGTTATAACCTATACGTCTGTAACGTGATATGATTTTTCCGAACTGAAGAGAAAAATCAGTTATTCCTTTAAGTTTCTTTAATTTGTAAACCAAGTCACCATAAAATTCAGGTTCCGAAAGGCCCTCACTTAAAAGTGTCTTTAACCCAACATTATATTTGGAAATCAATTCATAGTGTCTACGATAAAATTTAGAAAAGGTTTTTCGAAGTTTATGATACCGATAGCCCTGTTGGAGAAGTTTTGCCGTTAAACATTTATTTCGAGCGTTGAAGTCTGTAACATGATTGCAGACTCTAGCAAACCTAATAAGTTGCGAAATGTATACACCATAAGAAGCACGACGAGGAACGTCACCATCCAAAAAAGGAAAATTTACTATATCAAAATCAAAGTCATCGCGCTTATCATAAATTTTAGAAGAAACAAATCCATTTGCAACAGAAAGATGTAGATCTAAAAAGGGGGCTTCGGTATCTGAGATATTAGCTTTGTTCAACTGAAGTTCAGGTGGATAAATTTGATTGACCATACCTTCAAAATAAGGGTTGTCAATGTTCAAAAGGTCATCGAGGTACCTAGATGTGGAATTAAAAGCCTCGATAACATCAGCTTGATTATCATGGTTAAGAGAATCCATGAAATCTCTTTCGTAGCAGTATAAAAATAAATCAGCTACGAGAGGTGCGCAATTTGTACCCATCGGAATTCCAACAATTTGTCTGTATAACTTGGTCCCAAATCTAATATAAATATTATCAAGGAGATAGGATAAGGCGTCGCACACATTCTGACATTAAGTCACTTCTCTAAACAGTAAAACTATCACAGCAATGTCATTTACATGGCTGAATTTAGCATTCTTTCATGGGATGGATTGAAATGTGTGGAAATTTACTTCTCCGGATCCAAAGTTATCCCCCATAACAATAAGCAGCACAAGGCCAATAAACACATATCTTTCTTCAACTGCTTCATTTTTTTGACAGTTTGTGCGACACTGTTATGGCTGAAATGTAAACAAAAGCAGATGTACAAAGAGCAAAATCTTTCTGTTGCTTATAACTGAAAAAGTCAATACTTTGCCTGGGGTACAAAAAGCAATAGTGGAAACACTGAAAATAGGCATGCGAATAAGTTTTTGATATGGAACTTGCCTGTATGTAACAGGTTTTCTTTCTTTTTTTTTTTTTTTTTTTTTTTTTTTTTTTTTTTTTTTTTTTGATTTGTAAGTGAAGAAAGTATGACAGTGAAAAAATTCCCAAATGTCACATGACGAATGGTGATGTTCACAACACAATCATTGTATCGACTTTAAGGGTGTATCGACTTTAAGGGGTTGAACGCTAAAACTATGAAACATCATGAGAAAAATGGCCAGTGATTTTATTTTGTCTTGCAGCAATGCATCGTCTCTATTACCTGAAAAAATTGCAACCGTCAACGAGAAGATATATGAAAGATAGCCCATTTGCGTTTTACACCGGTTAACGGTATACCACGATTGTTTGTTTGTTTGTTTGTTGTGTTTTTGGCAACCAGGCACCAGAGGTACTAAGGGGCTACCCCCATTCCGCCTTCTGGGATTAGTTTTACCAGCCCTTAACATCAGGCACTCAATATGGTCCAGTACCAAGCGCGATGTTAATATTTCAGTCGGTCTGTTTTACTGTTAAAATTGTTGTGTAAAAAGGGCTGGTTTATGTTGGCGGTAATTTTGATGTAATACGGTCGGTCGGGCTCTAGTAAGCACGGACTTTATATTTTTTTTATTTTTAGAGCCTTAAATGCCATGCTGCCCTATTCACCATGTCAAGTTGAGGCCAGTCCCCCACTTAGCGTGTAAGGGAGGTGAGGGCCTACTACGAGGAAAAATCACATGTACTGTCCTTAAGGCTTACACCCCACACCCCTGTGTGGAATCGTGACCAGACTTACGCAATCCAATAACGGCAGTGCATTTACGGTTAACGGGTGAGTCACCATAAAACTAGAATAGAATAGAATTTTATTTCCTGCACAATTATACCCTTTAAGGGTTATAAGCAAATACATATGACATTAAATGACATACATGACATACATAATATGAAATTAAGGCACACTGCCTTAGCTGCAAACACACATGGTAAACCTTACACTAAAAACATTTGCTACCGTCGAGTTTAGCCGGCTGGCCAGCGGGACAATACCAGACAAAATCGTCTACAAATCTTATGAAGGAGAGAGTTCTCAGCTCCCTGCTTACTGATTCACCAGGGAGAGAGGGGGTAGGCATGTAGGAGTAATGTATAGGTAGGTAGGGAATGAAGGAGATAGGGGGTGGGTGGGTAGTGGGAAGGTAGGTGGGAGGAAGAGAGGTATCTAGTGTGACGGGGTAGCCTCCCTTGGAAATATGCAAATTTCAAACTCGAGACTTTGTGAATCGAGTAAGCGTTGGGTATATAGCGCAGTAAACCACCCTTGATGGATGAGCATGCTTTTCCACCGACGGGGTTTGCTGTGGCTTAGCTCGGCCGTTCGTTACATTTGGTGGCAGCGGTGGGATAATGGCAACATGTAGTCCCTAGGCCAAGACTCGGGACGAGTCTTCTCGGAGGGGGAAATAATGTGACGGGATAGCCTCCTTTGGAAATATGCAAATTTCAAACTCGAGACTTTGTGAATCGAGTAAGTGTTGGGTATATAGCGCAGTAAACCACCCTTGGTGGATGAGCATGCTTTTCCACCGATGGGGTTTGCTGTGGCTTAGCTCGGCCGTTCGTTACACTAGGTATGTAGGAGGGAAAGAGGTAGGTACGTAGGAGGGAGAGAGGAAGGTAGGTAGGAGGGAGAGAGGTAGGTACGTAGGAGGGAGAGAGGTAGGTACGTAGGAGGGAGAGATGAAGGTAGGTAGGAGGGAGAGAGGTAGGAGGTAGGTAAGTAGGTAGGTAGGTAGGTGGGTAGGTAGGTTAGGTAGGTAGTTAGGTAGGGTAGGTATATCAGTTTACACGAAAGGGAACGAGTTGACTGTGATTACAGAGAGCCATTTCGGTTCAATTATACGTTTGGGTTCATTTGAAGGTTTTTTTTTTTTTTTTTTTTTTTTTTTTTTTTTTTTTAAATAAAAACAAATGTATTTGATTTTACATGAAAAATATTCTACAAAATTATAAAATAATGGAATTCATTATTTAAAAGAAAAAAAAAACAATATTTTTTTCCAAGTCACATGTTACGAATTGTCCAATCAACGCAGTTGTTAATTGCACAACAGACAGTAGGCCATTTTTGCGTCTGTTTTGTCTGTCACTTAATAAACTGCATTTTATAACGAATTTAGAAGTTTGATTGTAATGGTATACGTTGGAGATGTTGATAGCATTATAGAATTTCGCGAAATCGGTCTCATAAAGGCCGAAATTCGTTAATTATGTGAAAAGACTGGACATTTTCGGATCCTTGTCATGTCACGTGATCCGGCTTGTCCAATCAACTCGCGGCATTTGAAAGCATCATTATAAATACAGACATTTCATTGGGGTCGCGAAAGCTGTTGGTGGAGGAAGGCTGTTGTGTTCATTTATATCCGTGCATTCTGCAGAAACCGCAAGCCATCCGACACTGCAATGATAGTAAAGCATACCCCAGTGATTCGTCAATGGTACTTAGTATTTATTTTCTTCTTTATCATTAGAACGTTTTCGAGAAATTGAAAAATTCAACATGTTTTAGGACAAAAGCCGGCCGCCATTACAGTACTGTCGGGTTTAGGTCGGCTCCCATTTTTTGCAAAATATCTGCAAGAACAACCATTTTCCGAAAGTTGGAATATGTTCTATAAGTTAATTAACATCTCCAATTTGTCTTTTATATGCCATTGTGACAAACTTTAAAATACAAGGCATGAAAATTGCAAAGAACTCCCCGACAAATATTTTCCCCAAATTTTGTAGAAAGACAATAAAAAGATAAAAGTGATAATTGTTGTTATTTTTCTTTGTTGTAGAGGAGTCGAAATTATTGATGTTTTTCTCTCAGAAAAAGACCTGTAATTATTTGCTTTCAACTTTTCTAAAGCTGTGAAAAACACGGGACTATTTTGAAACAAAGGAAAAGTGTGGGAGCCATTATGGATTTCCAGCATGTCACATTCTCATGACTCATTGTCATAGTTTAGTTAGTCTTTTCCTGTAGACTCTTTTACTGTGCAAAATTTGTTCTTGCACATCTGATTCAAAAGCATCAATATATCAGTTTGTGGTCAGCTTAACTGGGCCTGCAGGGGCGAATCCAGGATTTTTTAAAAGGGGGTTCAAATGTAGAAAAGTGGGTTCGTCAGCCTAAATCACTCAAAATTTCTTTAAATTCCCTATGAAAACGAAATAATTTGACTCCAGAGGGGGGTTCGAGCGAACCCCTGGAACCCCCTCTAAATCCGCCACTGGCCTGGTCAGAAAATGTCTATGGCAATATTTTCATTTAATGGCACACTGCCATCACATCATCAGAAATTTATAGTTTGTTGGGATCTGAGCTGGCATGATAGTTTGATCGGTAGCGTGTCCGATACACTATTTATATGTGATTCATGTATGCTACAATGTACAATAATTATGGTCTGGCGCGTTTCTTTATGACCATTTGGTCATGAAAATCAAATACATGCACCTTGTACAGCCAGAGTTCTTCCACATTTGGAAAATTTTGCTAGCATAGCATGGATATGTAGCAGGAGGGGAAATATAGACTTGTAAATTTATATAAACTTCCAGCCAGAGCTAGCCTCGAATCCGGATCACCGGGGTAGAAATCGAACATCAGAACCATGAGGCAAAAAGGTCCAGACCAGTTAAGACACTGACTGGTGAATTATGCACCCTTTATACCTATACTCCTTAAAAAAATCTAAGGGCTACTGTAATATTTTCCATATATATTCTTGTGTAAAGCACCCAATACTTGACCAAAATTTAATGGCACTACCCAAGGTCACAGAATGCCCGTTTCATTTGATTAGTTTCAGATAATGCTTCGAAGTAACTGACTATTAAAAAGACGTTTGAAAAAGCATATGTCCTCCAAAGCCCATGGAACAGTTTTTGCATTTTTTTCAAAAATCCTAAAATTATGGCATTTTTCTGAAAGTCCACAGATTCACGTCAATTCAACTTAAGTTTGATTTTTCCATGAAAGTCACTTTTAAAGGCATTGCAGCAAATGTTGTTATTGTGAAATTCACACTTGCGTGTAAATTCACGTTTAGCTGATTTTCCAAAAAATGCCAATTTTTGGAAAAAGAAAACTCAAGGTTTGCCAAAAATTCCATACAGGTTTTGGCAGGGTGTTTTCTGTTTCAAATTTCTTACATTCATAACCTTCCAGGTAATATCAAAAATAATGCAAATGCAAACCTTGGGGTATCTTCATCCTTTGGGATTCCAATTTAATTTGAGCTGAACTTGGGGTACCTGAAACTACAATATATGGGAAATAATACATTGGCCCTTAGAATTTTCTGAGGAGTATATATACACTATATACAATGCACTTTGCTAGCCACACTACACAAATCTCCAACAAGGGAGGGCATCAGTGGTACGAGCACTACAGCAAATGGCTTCAACATAAATTTGCTCCCTTGCCCCATCACATACCTTCCACGCTATGATACGTGTTTAAAGTTTTGTAGCATTATGGGCAAACTGCCAAAAATTTTGGCAATGCTACATGCATACCATCATCATGTTCATCATGCTATTGTGAATTTACCTTTCTAACTAGGCCTGAAACAATATAAAGTCATCTAGTTTTAAGATTACAACTACCCAAATCAGCCCGGCAAAGGCCTTTCTCTGGGTTCAATTTGGGTGTGTCGTTTGCTCAAAGTAATTTGCGTTTCAATATTGTTAGCTCACCTGAGCCGAAGGCTCACAAGGTGAGCTTATAGGATGGCCATGATCCGGCGTCCGTCCGTCCGTCCGTCGTCCACAATTTCAAAGATCTTCTTCTCTGAAACCGCTTGGCCGATCTAGTTGAAATTTTATGTGGAGCCTCCTTGGGTAGTGGCATTTCAAGTTTGATCGCGAAATCCAGGTCACATGACCAAGATGGCCGCCACGCCCATATATGGTAAAAACCCTTCAAAACTCTTCTTCTCCAGAACTGGTGGGCCGATTTCCACGAAACTTGGTATGTAGCATTGGGGACTTCAGCCCATCATAGTTTGATAAAATGATGACCCTTGGATGACCTTGACCTATTTTACAGCAAGGTCAAATTTGGAAACATAGGCTTTTACATGGGAAAAAGTGAAAACTGTGGATTTTTTGAAAACTATTGCAACCTGAGGCCTGAAAAGTGGTAGATGCAAACAGCTAATGGAGTAGATGAAGGTATGTGATTAATTTAGGTCAAGGTCATCTCTTGACCTTGGCCAGTATGTTGTCCATACACACTTTTCAAAGATCTTCTTCTCTGAAACTGCTTGGCCAATCAAAGTGAAATTTTATGTGGAGCATCCATGGGTAGGGGAGACGAAAGTTTGATCGCGAAATCCAGGTCACATGACCAAGATGGCCACCACGCTCATATATGGTAAAAACCACTCAAAAATCTTCTCCAGAACCCGCTGGCTGATTTTCACGAAACTTGGTATGTAGCATTTGGGGCTCCAGCCCATCATAGTTTGATCAAATAATGACCCTAGGATGACCTTGACCTATTTTACAGCAAGGTCAATTTTGGAAACATAGGCTTTTACATGGGAAAAAGTGAAAACTATGGATTTTTTGAAAACTATTGCAGCCTGAGGCCTGAAAAGTGGTAGATGCAAACAACTAATGGAGTAGATGAAGGTATGTGATTAATATAGGTCAAGGTCATCCATTGACCTTGGCCAGTCTGTTGTCCATACACAGTTTTCAAAGATCTTCTTCTCTGAAACTGCTTGGCCAATCAAAGTGAAATTTTATGTGGAGCATCCATGGGTAGGGGAGACGAAAGTTTGATCGCGAAATCCAGGTCACATGACCAAGATGGCCGCCACGCCCATATATGGTTAAAACCACTCAAAAATCTTCTTTTTCAGAACCAGTGGGCCGATTTCCACGAAACTTTGTATGTAGCATCGAGGACCTCAGCCCATCATAGTTTGATCAAATAATGACCATTGGATGACCTTGACCTATTTTACGGCAAGGTCAAATTTGGAAGCATAGGCTTTTACATAGGAAGAAGTGAAAACTATGGATTTTTTGAAAACTATTGCAGCCTGAGGCCTGAAAAGCGGTAGATGCAAACAACTAATGGAGTAGATGAAGGTATTGATTAATATAGGTCAAGGTCATCTCTTGACCTTGGCCAGTCTGTTGTCCATACACACTTTTCAAAGATCTTCTTCTCTGAAACTGCTTGGCCAATCAAAGTGAAATTTTATGTGGAGCATCCATGGGTAGGGGAGACGAAAGTTTGATCGCGAAATCCAGGTCACATGACCAAGATGGCCGCCACGCTCATATATGGTAAAAACCACTCAAAAATCTTCTTCTCCAGAACCCGCTGGCTGATTTTCACGAAACTTGGTATGTAGCATTTGGGGCTCCAGCCCATCATAGTTTGATCAAATAATGACCCTTGGATGACCTTGACCTATTTTACGGCAAGGTCAAATTTGGAAACATAGGCTTTTACATAGGAAGAAGTGAAAACTATGGATTTTTTGAAAACTATTGCAGCCTGAGGCCTGAAAAGCGGTAGATGCAAACAACTAATGGAGTAGATGAAGGTATTGATTAATATAGGTCAAGGTCATCTTTTGACCTTGGCCAGTCTGTTGTCCATACACACTTTCCAAAGATCTTCTCTGAAACTGCTTGGCCAATCAAAGTGAAATTGAATGTGGAGCATCCATGGGTAGGGGAGACGAAAGTTTGATCCACAATTCCAGGTCACATGACCAAGATGGCCGCCACGCCCATATATGGTAAAAACCTTTCAAAAATCTTCTCCAGAACCGGCAGGCCAATTTTCATGAAACTTGGTATGTAGCATTTGGGACTCCAGCCCATCATAGTTTGTTTAAATGATGACCCTATGATGAGCTTGACCTATTTTACGGCAAGGTCAATTTTGGAAACAGGCTTTCACATGGGAAAAGGCGAAAACAAACTGTTGCAGCCTGAGACCTGAAAGTTGCTAGATGCAGACAACTAATGGAGTCAATGAAGGTAAGTAATTAATGAAGGCCAAGGTCATGTCTTGACCTTGGCCCAAGGTCATTTAAATATCAAAATTAAAATTATGGTTTTCTCAGAAATCACTGTGTTTGGAAACACTGCAGCCTGAGACCTGAAACTTTGCAGATGCAGACAACTTATGAAGTCAATAAAGTTGTGTGAGTATTCAAGGTCAAGGTCATTTCATTATGACTTAATACTCCAAGATCAGGCTTCAGGTGAGCGTTCTCAGGACCAATGGTCCTCTGGTTTTGAGGCTGGTTAGAAAGGTGAATAATATCAATATGGAACAGCATTGTCAAATTTTAACTTGCTTTTTATCACACATGCTTATAGCAGAGTGCAATATAGGAGTCCAAATTTCCGTCCGTCAACATAAATTTACGTCGAGTTTCATTTTTCTCTACATCAGTGATAGCTGATTTCAACTAGCCCGACCTATATAGGTTATGGGTTTAACTGAGAAAAACTACTAGCCCAGCAACCCTTTGGCTACTGTCAGGCTATCAGGCTAGTGCTAATTTCGATCACTGCCAGTGCCCTTGACCTATATTTCAAATGGACAGAAGATTTATGTTTATGAAAAAATTTTGTCCCAAAGGGGTTGTCTGACCCTGCCTTGGGACTGTATACATACATATGATGATAATATTCAAACGTCCTCATCTCTGAAACCGCTTGGCCAATCAAAGCCAAACTTTATGTGGAGCATTGTTAGTTTGTATAGATGGTCAAGGTCACATGACCAAGATGGCCACCATGGCTATAAATAGCAAACCCTTTAAAAATCTTCTCCAGAACTAGGCCTATGTATGATTTTGAAACTTGGCATGAAGCATCAGGCAATGGAGCTCTACAAAGTTTGTATAAATTATAACACTGGGATAACCTTGACCTATTTTACGGCAAGGTCAACATTTGTCGCCTATGCACTTTAATGGGGAAAATTAAAATGGAATTTGAAGGACAAAACTTTCAGGAAATTGCTAAATGAACTGTACATTTATGATTCTGAAAAGAATTTGGAAGCCAGGGGTGGGTCTGCCCCTGACTGGGGGCATTATACATGTATATATATAACCATAACATTCAAAGATCTTAAGGTAAAGAACCATAAAAACCGTGGCGCTTAAAGGTCCGTGCGTCGCGAAGGATGAAATGCCATAACGTCGCGCCAATGACGTCGTTTTCAAGATGGCGTCGGCTTTAGGTGTGCGGTCCGAACACAAGGTAAATATCAACAGAAGCAAAGAAAAGAATCGCTTTTATTGTGAATTTACGAGCTTACGCGTTATAATGAGAGAGAAAAAAGGTCAAGAAAAAAGTAACGGCGATAGTCGAATGCCGTTTCCAATTTTATGCATATTTCTTGATTACGAGCGTGTGCTTTCGGATTATAGTAAGCATATAAAAACTGGTGACATAAAGACAAAAATGAATTTATAGAATTTCCAGAAATCTGGTGTAAGTTTATATGGGCACGTTTTTTTTGTCCAGCCCTTTTTGGTTACATCATAAACCATTTCGTGTCCAACTTTTTCCAAAAAATTAACATGCTCTTCTTTTAAAAATATCTATTGCAGTGTCAAGTCAAAGTCATATACTAATGCTTTTTCAAAGAAAAAGCAATACTTACTAGTAGTTTTGAATTTATATGCGATTTAATATTCACAATAATTAGTGATGTAATGCTTGACGACACAATTAAAACAGGGTTGTAGACCAAAGAATTGCCTTTTCCTGATTTCATTTCTAATGTTTATTGAAATCCTTCTGTTATTGAATTTAAAATCTGGACAATTTATTTTAGTTAAAACAAAAATAAAGGATTGACTGTACCTTAAGCATCTGTGATGTAACTGGACAACAAATCACTAAAATTCCTTGTGTCCATGTTACAACACAAATGCTAGCAAATTGTGTCCCAGTTACATCTGAAATGAGAAGGTGTGCAAAACAGGGGGTAAAATTGTTTTTAAAAACGTGTATTATTTAGCAGTAGTGTTCCTTGATATTGTTTTTTAGTTTGAAGACTCTGCACTATGCTTGATTTTACTTGGAACAGGATAAATTCAGTTTATGAAAAATGATGTAACATGACCCCAAAATTGTGGAGTCTTCATTACATCTTTGCTTTAAATGTTGTATTTGGATAGGGTGCCAAATGCAAAAACCCAAAAACAAATGATGACAGACCCAGTTCCTGCAATTCTACTTTCTAGAAAGTTTCAAAGAAATAATCAAACTTTTGTCATCTATAAATTATACAAAAATGCGATGAAGAGGTAACAGAGACGGCAGATCATTTCTTATAGTGTCTTTGTTAGTCTTAGTACCCCGACTTCTTTTGTATAAAGTGTAGACATTATAGATTGTCAAGGTTAGTTGACTATCTGCATTTTAAGAGATTTTATCATCACTTCATCATGTGTAAAGCATCTTCATTTCGGTTATCCTCCATTGTAAGCAAAGATGTAACTGGACGAGAAAAAAAAATAATAAAATTTTGTCGTCCAGTTACATCTTTGCATCTTATCTCAATTTTGTCATGGATTCTAGTCACAATGAGGAAAAAATCATTAAAAAAGGTCTTTTAAGCTGAGGTGAAACTGCTTCCAGTTCAGCAATTTTACCTTAGCCCAAACGTACACGATTTATTTATCTAAAAAGATTAGACACAGTGAGTGACAATGGGTAGGGTAATTCAAGACCCTATTCAGATAAGAATTACCTTCTTAACGATGCATTTCTCTGCAAGATCAATATCTAAATAGATGTAGTAATGAGTATGTCCATTTATTTGAATGCTTCTGCTACACAGAAATCAATGTAAGAAGGTTTTTCTATTGTCCAAGATGTAACACTTTACCTAGCTTATACATGTGTTCTTTCTCCTTCCACCGTCCTTATAACAACACAGGTGCTTACAATGCTTAAAAAAAGTTTGGTCCCTTATATCATTACAAATTAATGTAAACAAGTTTTTTTAAGTATTTATAGAACAGTACCTACAATATATTGATTTTTCAAAAGGGCTATGATGTAACATACTGGACACCATTTATACCCCACTAGGTACTATTGATTATTTCTACTCTGTCTCAATGCTATAAGTCTATTTATATATCATGGTGACCTTTCTTACATATTTATCTCCATATTTGAACTGATACTGCATATGTATCCCTATACATGGTGTGCTTTATGCACTTCTGTCCATGATGTAACATGTTGGACACGAAAAGTTACATCACCAATTTCTTTTTTAAAAAATGATTTTACTAACAAAATTACACAACAATAGATAAATTTTATGATTCAGCCTAAGAGAGTAACCTTTAGAAATAAACATATAATTTTGATATTTACCTTAACAGTTTACATTATGTATGTATAAACATATATGGAACCCCCCCTACCAAGGTGGTCCACAAGAATGTCCAAAATAAACACTTTCGTATGTCTATTTCTTGCTCCATGCATGCACTGAACACTAGTTTTGGGGTTTGATGATCCGAGAAGATATTACTTTTTCTTATCCAAACAAATTGTGTATCATATGGTGCACCAGAGGAAAGATGTTTTCACTTTTGATAAATAATTTGGGATGTAACCAAAAATGGCTGGACAAAAAAAACGTGCCCATATTACGTACACCCATTCATTTCCGACGGCTTTATCGTGTGGAAGGTGATGTGCGGGACTCTAGGATCGAACCCGCCAAAGCCTCATTATTATCATTTATTTATTCGTTCTATTCATTCGCCTGATTATTATTTTATTTATCATTTTATTTATCAAATTGTATTTATTTTATTATGTCCCCCCAACCGAAGGTGGGGGACATATTGTTTTTGGTGCGGTTCCCGTCGGCGTCGGCGTCAGCGTCGGCGTCGGCGTCCGCGTCCGCGTCCGCGTAGCTTCTTTCTTACGCGATATCTTTTGAACCAGTGGATGGATTTTGACCAAACTTGCATAGATACATGGTTGGGAGGGGGGAAAGAGTTGATTAGATTTTGGTGACCTTGACCTCATTTTCAAGGTCACCAGCCCATGAAAACTGATCAAATTAGGTTTTCTGACGCGATATCTTCTGAACAAATGAATGGATTTTGAGCAAACTTGCACAAGAGCATTGTTGGGAGGAGGCTCAGAGTTGATTAGATTTTGGTGACCTTGACCTAATTTTCAAGGTCACCAGCCTATGAAAACTGATCAAATTAGGTTTTCCGACGCGATATCTTCTGAACAAATGAATGGATTTTGACTAAACTTGCACAAGGGCATTGTTGGGAGGAGGCTCAGAGTTGATTAGATTTCGGTGACCTTGACCTAATTTTCAAGGTCACGAGTCCATAAAAACTGTTGAAATTAGTCTTTCCAATGCAATATCTTGTAAACCTATTGATGGATTTTGACCAAACTTGCACAGAAGCATTGTTGGGAGGAGGCTCAGAGTTGATTAGATTTTGGTGACCTTGACCGAATTTTCAAGGTCACGAGTCCATAAAAAATGTTGAAATTAGTCTTTCCAACGCGATAACTTGTAAACCAATAGATGGATTTTGACCAAACTTGCACAGAAGCATTGTTGCAAGAAGGCTCAGAGTTGATTAGATTTTGGTGACCTTGATCTAATTTTCAAGGTCACGAGTCCATAAAAAATGTTGAAATTAGTCTTTCCAATGCAGTATCTTGTAAACCAATCAATGGATTTTGACCAAACTTGCACAGAAGCATTGTTGGGAGGAGGCTCAGAGTTGATTATATTTTGGTGACCTTGACCTAATAATCAAGGTCACAAGTCCATAAAAAATGTTAAAATTAGTCTTTCCAACGCGATAACTTGTAAACGAATGGATGGATTTTGACCAAACTTGTACAGAAGCATTGTTGCGAGAAGGCGCAGAGTCGGCTAGATTTTGGTGACCTTGACCTAATTTTCAAGGTCACAAGTCCATAAAAAATGTTGAAATTAGTCTTTCCAACGCAGTATCTTGTAAATCAATTGACGGATTTTGACCAAACTTGCACAGAAGCATTGTTGGGAGGAGGCTCAGAGTTGATTAGATTTTGGTGATCTTGACCTAATTTTCAAGGTCACGAGTCCATAAAAAATGTTGAAATTAATCTTTCCAACTCGATATCTTGTAAACCAATTGATGGATTTTGACCAAACTTGCACAGAAGCATTGTTGCGAGAAGGCTCAGAGTTGATTAGATTTCGGTGACCTTGACCTAATTTTCAAGGTCACGAGTCCATAAAAAAATGTTGAAATTAGTCTTTTCACTGCAATATCTTGTAAACCAGTTGATGGATTTTGACCAAACTTGCACAGAAGCATTGTTTGGAGGAGGCTCAAAGTTGATTAGATTTTGATGACCTTGACCTAATTTCCAAGGTCACGGGTCCATAAAAACTGTTGAAATTAGTTTTTCCGATACGATATCTTGTAAACTAATTGATGGATTTTGACCAAACTTGCTCAGAAGCATTGTTGTGAGGAGGTTCAGAGTTTATAAGAATTTGGTGATTGTGACCCAATTTTAGACAGGGTCCAAAACAAGTTTAAACTATCACACCTTACATGGTGTCTTCCCTAGAAAAACTTCATATCACAAGGTAACTACACTTCAATTACTAAACGGTTGGGGGGACATAGTTTTCCTCAGAAAACATTGTTTTAATTTTATTTATTCGTGGTGTTTTGATGACTTATCCGATCGAGCTTTAAAGCCTCGTGGAAGGAACTTGAGCTTTGGAATGAGCCTCGGCATGAGAAAACCAACAATCGGGGTTTCTGACCAGGTCTGACACAATTGAGATTGTACAGCCACAGAGGCACAATTATCTTTTAATTTTGGATTTAAGTTGGAGAGAAATTGTAATATCCGAGTAACAAAAACAACGGTGCTGATCAGCTGTGCAGTTACTTCATAGCTAATCTGCGCCTTTGGTTTCGCATAATCATATTGTTGGTTTTCTGATACAGGGGCCCTCATATTAGTTTAAAGATACAAAAAAGAGAATTTTAACGGCTTCTATAATTTAACGAAATGCTTGTAGGAAAAACAGACCTAATGTATCAAACATAATCATTTGACAAAACTGTATCCAGCGACCCATGGTCGATGATCGAGTGGTTAAGAGCGCTGATTTCATTTATGTGCTTAACCATTCGATCTTCTCACTGCTGTGTCTGGTGTTGGTTCGAGCCCCACATCAGTCATGTGATACTAGCCAAATTCTGCTTGCGGGTGTGCTGGATGGATTTTCTCGGGAATTTCCTGGGTTTTATTTTGTGTGTGTTTTATTTATTTTATTTTATTGATTTATTTAGGTTTTTTTTGCCACACCTTCGTTTGTAATTAGTCACGCAAGGGAGATAATAAAACTATAACAGACACATTATATACTTTACAAGCAAAGGTTTGTACAGAAAGACAGGCATTACATCGCATGCATTGCGCATTTGATGAAATGATATTTATGCTGAATAATTGAATAAGTTTGATTGAATGCCATATGATTACTGGTTAACAGATCAGGTGTGAGCCTGCCCAGGAAAAGTGATTTCAAGTCAAACCATCCATATTGGCTTAGTTGGGTGGTTATTATCAAGCCCTAATTTTGACATCCTAATTTTGGGTAAAAGTCCCATAAAATGTAGGCAACGTCTCGGCATGATCGTTGCTGATGATTTGGATGTTAAGCATCAATTCAAACAAACAAACGCGTTTGATTGAAATTTAGGGTCAAAGAATCGCAGGGATTTTTTTTCGAGTGTCTCAGGGGCCGAAATAAGGCCCCATTCCCAATGCAAATTAGTTGACTTTTTTCCCAATTTAAAGGAAAAAATTCCCAATCACAGCTGAAAATAATTCTCAATTGTGAAAATCAAACTCTGCTGTTTGAAATGATGTTAAACTTTGATTTTAAGATATTATTTAATGATTTAAAAGGATTAAACTTAATTAACTATGTCAAATTGGAAAATATCATAATCTTTGAATGTTTTGAAAAATTCCCAAATTCTGGGTTATGTCGCTAATTTTCCCAATCAGAAAGGCCCTAGGGCCCCTTCCCAAAATTGCAGAAAAAGCCCTGAAGATTTTTAACAGTACTTCTATACATACTGTTGAACTTTGGCCGGATTTGAACCATTCACCGTACGTGATATGACTGTTGAAAGGTCGTTCAAGTTAAAAATTACTCATTGAGATACAAGCACATGTTAATGATCTTAAATTTTCCACTTAAAGCTCATTCTAATAAGCCAAATGCCGAACGTTTATGAAACACGTCCGAAATGTCAAAATGCGCTATCCTTATGACGTCAACGTCACTTACGGAAAATTAAGATTTTGAGCTTACCTGTCTTCATTCGTTAACAAATAGCGTCCAAACAAACCTGGTAGTCAAGGACTTTTATTTTACTTTTTGACTCACAGTATAAAAACGAGACAATATTAAGTTTTTAAAAAAAATCTATGGATTAGTTCTCTTGTAAACGGCGCTCATGTGCAAATAGTGACACGTTTTTATTACTTTCCCATTACATCACGAACAAATAACGGCATTTTTAGCCATTTTAGGGGAGCGATTTGCAGGAAAACCAACCTGGTAACCATGTTTTTTTATTTCACGAATCGATAGATATAAATGTTTTCTAGAAAATATCAAAAAATAAAAAAATTTAATGGATCAGCATTATTATGGTTCTTTACCTTAAGTAAAGACTTTTCTAAAACCGCTTGACCAATCGAAGTCAAATTTTATAGGAAAAGCATTTGTATTAAAGGTGAACCAACGTTATTAGGCGAGCTCTGCTGACAGCCGGTTGTATTTGAGTGCTGCTGACAATCGGTTGTATTTGAGCGCTGCTGACAACCAGCTGACTAAAATTTTCCAATAAAACATTAGAATTGTATGTACTTTTTTCTAGTACATGAATTATTATTTCATTTACATTTAAGTAGATGGTAAAAATCTGTTGACAGTAGAAAGTTTTGAAGTACCTGAAGATGACCCCAATTGAAAGGCTTTCAAGTACAAAATCACAGTTATTGGAAATCTATATTTAGAAATTCCTAGAAGTCAGAAATCAATAATCAATTACTTATCAATTAACAAAATCTTGGATGTTTAAAAGGCATAAGTATGCAAACTTGGATCAATTAATTTAGATTTTTTCATTAAAAACAGTACAACATACGAAGGCAAACAATTCATATTATAAAGTCATATTAATATTATAAATATAGTTCTTGGTTTATTGGAAATTTAATCTGCTGGTTGTCAGCAGCACACTTTTGTAACCGGTTGTCAGCAGCGCTCAAATACAACTGGTTGTCAGCAGACACTTCTTAATTAATTATTAACCAGGTCACATGACCAAAATGGCCGCCATGTCTATACAGTGTTCCTTTTCACCTTTTTGGGAATGGGGGCGGGGCCCTTGCAATTGGGAAAAATTACGCGTGAAATGCCCAAATTGGGAAAAAGTCGCGGCGTAAAATTCTTTTAGTGATTTCTTGTTTGATTTGATAAAAATAGATAAAATATCTCTTCATGTAGCAACACTGAGTTACAATGGCACCAATAAACTTACTTTTTCTCAAAATCTTTTTATTTGTTTTTCCTCAAGTCAGTACTTGTAAAATTATTTTTTCTAAAAGTCAATACTTGTAGGATAATATTCTGTGGATGTCAAGAGTCAAGTTCATACTCCAGTGCCATAATCATTAATGTGGTGTTTGGATGTTGTTGTATGTCTGACCTAGATTTCTTTTTGTGTCGATCACTAGTGCTGTCCAAAATTAGGCACAAAGTCAGAAGATATGCTCTACAATTACCGTATTCGTTCTAATTAGCGCACAGTGTGCTCAATTTTTCAAAGTAACTTAAAGTTAAGGTAACAAAATTTCGTTCTAATTAGCGCGCACTATGAACAAAAACAACTCTTCAAAATGCTGAAATTACCATGTCAAATCTATCTATGATAATGTCATTCAAGTTTTCAAATTGTTGCTAAGTAATATTCGATCATTTACGGTTACGTTTTAATGCGGCTAATGCGGAATTAATATGTAGAAATGGTGTAAAATACCAATATACTATTGGAGCAGTGTGCGCTTATGCACGTGTTTTTCGGAAACGACCGGGGTGTGCGCTTGTTGGAGCATGTGCGCTAATTAGAACGAATACGGTAGGTGAAATTGGAGCAGCCAAAACTGATTATAATGAAGGATTTTATTCTCATTATGTTTAAAATACATTGGATTTGACATCTGAGGAAGTGAGACTACAATTACTTACAGTATTAACTTCAACAAAGGTAAAATATAAAAGTCATTAGTTTTCGTGACTATCAAAAACGAACTTTATTAAAGTTCTGATTTTTTTGGAATTTTTGATTGGGAATTATTCAGGGTCAATTGGGAAAAATGATGGTGTTTTGCCGTTTGGAATGGGGCCGAATTTTGGCCCCAAAATTGCCTGAAAAGGAGCACTGCTATATATGGTAAAAACCCTTCAAAAATCTTTGCAGGATTGAGGAACTGCTGAACCTATTGCAACAAAATCTGATTTGTAGCAATTAAGTCTAGAGTACTACAATATGTGTATAAATCATGATCCTGTGATGACCATGACAGATTTTATGGCAAGGTCAACATAGGTCACATATATGCAGAAAACTGTTAAAAACTTAAAATGACACTGAAGGGAAAAACTTCCAGGAAATGGGCAAGTGGACAGAATATTTATCAATTTGAAAAAGAAATTAACCCTAGGGGGTATTCTGACCCTGTCCTGGGGCTTACATGTATATGACCTTCATAGTCAAAACAAGTTTATTGGTATATATCTTAGATCTCAGGTGAGTGTTTACAGGACCATTGGCCCTCTGGTTTGATGATCATTGTAAGTACCACCAACACCACTAACAAAGTTCTCTATGTCGATTCAATTTTGCGGTTGTACCATTGATGCCCACCTATACCATAGTAGCATTCATGATGCTCTCACAGAATAGAGATGTTGGAACACATGTTACATAAGTCATTCAACAATGGCAGTGTCAGCTATAATAATTTCACAGTTCGGTGATTTTGTCTTATAGCAGCAAGGCTAAAAGATGCATGAGCTTGATTCTTTTTTGGGTTACAAGTCTAGTTTACCGGCCCTAATTTTTTACAAAGGCCAGAAGCAGTCAAGCATGCTATCCTGCGACAGCTCTTATTTTGTTTTTTGTGGGTACCTGGCTGATAGCTGCAAGCCTGCAACAGAGATCACAAAAAAGTTAACGAATGATAGTGGTGTGGGGGGTTCGGGGGATCTCCCCCAAGACAATTTTATAATTCTAGAGGTCTGTAGATGTGATTTTAATGCACTTTTGGTCCCTTTGTTTTTACAGTCACAAGGAATGATTCACAGACTTAGAAAAAATTTATAAATCACAGATCAGAAATAGTCAGACATGTTGAAGTTTCATAATATCACAGGGAACACCTCACAAATCAGTCTTTAAAAAAGGCTAGTGACAAATCACAGAAAATGTCCTGCCCCTATATTTCACTGTCAGTTGACTTGTAAATTTTTATGTCTATGTCAGTGATCATAATTGCATTTGCACCGATGAGAGCTCTCTTTTAAGTATATTAACCTTATCTTAAATTTCAAGCATAGACCCTTGACCTATAATTTCAAAGTCCATTGACTTTGTCAATTTTTTATGTCAAAGTTTCGATTTCTCTGCATCTGTGATGGATGAGAGTCTGAGTGTGAAGCATTGCATAGTTTTTCTCCTTGATGTATTGAGCCATACAAGCTTGTATCTTTAGCTTGCTCCTGCGACCTTGAATTCTTCTCATTTTGCATGATACAGGTGCAATATCAACCTTCAGGACATTCCTATGTTTGGCTGAAAGTGTCTGGACATACACTTCAAGCATGTTTCAGAGATGGTGCATCTTAAATGAGCCGCATCATGAAAAAACCAGAATTTTGTCTTGGCGAAAACAAAGGGGCAGATCAGCTACGCAGTAACTGCGATGATGATCAGCACCTTTGTTTTCGCTACACGGATACTCATAGTACAATTCTTCTACTTTATAAATCAAAGATTTCCATTCTGTAGCCTTCTGCGACTTAACGTGCTGGTTTGTCTCTGACCGGGTTGGAAACCCCGAAGCCCGGTTTTCTCGCGTCGGGGCTCATATCAGGTATGGGTGGTTACAAGAAACTTCCTATATATATTTTCAGATGATCTAGTCATGCTCATGCTTCGTCTCGTTGATTCCCCAAGAGACAGGTGCAGCAGGACGCAGCACACCAGATAATGAAGGCTTCACAGCTCTGACCTCATGAGGTAATTTGATGTTGCAAACTTGCTTAACCTATTTGACGAATGGATTTTCCCCTCATTATTATTAGGGTGAGTCCACTTTCATTTTTAGGGGTGTCAGGAGTGATTTTTAAATTTTATTCAATTTTCCTATGAAAGTTCTCTGAGCAAACAGAATAGCCCCAGATGGGACGCCGCGTTCTGTGGCGTCACATCTGGGACTACTCTGTTTGCCTATGTCCCATAAAAGGGACGTCGGGCTTAAATGAGTAAATCTTTTTGACACCCAAAACTGTGGAATGTAATTATCCTGAAATGTAAACAGGGCAGCAGGGTCTAATGCACTAGTCAGTTATACTGTGTATATAGCCAACATGTTGAACAACATTTTCGAATTTCAAGGTTGTTGGCTTTCTAAGCACACCAATATTTAATTTATGGAGACTCTTAAGATGAAGTGAAATTTGCCGTAAGCTTTTTTGTCTGTGAATTTTGCCCCAACGAGCTTTTACATGTGATGCACTATAAAAGACACATCATTTTATGTTCTCTAGGGGAGAAGTTGGGGACTCGGTGGTACACAGCCCTATCCGGCAAGATTCAACTAGTGACTACAGCAACATGAGTGATCCTGACAAACTCGAGATTGATACGAAGGAGCCCGTCAAGGCTGAGGAGCAGGAAAATCAAGTAAGCAATGTATGTGTACACTCCACCGGTGAGTTGCATGGTAATGAAGCAAAAATTAGTAAGACAGATTTAATTGCATGAAGTGTTTGTCATCGCAAAAAATCTTCTTTTAAAATAGATTTGTCTTCAAGCTGCTGCTATATATAGTAGATTCACGGATCGATGAAACTGTTCATCTAATTTTTATGCCCCCAACTTTGAAAAAGTTGGAAGGGCATATTGCTTTCGGCTTGTCTGTGTGTGTGTGGGTGGGTGGGTGGTTGCTTGCGTCTGTTAACTTTTGAATGGTGAATGCTAGGGTTTTGAAATTTCATATGCACATTCCTCATGAAAAAATAGTTGACCCATATTTTTTTTCATGTCCGAGTTATGCCCCTTTTCTGAGTTATGTCCCTTTGAAACAAAATTTGAAAATCTTGTGTGCAAGATATCTCAACAAGTGTTTAAGCTAGAGCCTTCATATTTGGTATATTGGTTGAGTCCTAGGAGTAGATCGCCTGATTAACTTTTGAGAACTTTCCGTCAAATTTTGACAAAATTACGGAATTTTGAAATTTTGATTATTTTTTCAGTTTTTCAATGAAATTTGAAACTTTTAAACGGTGAATGCTAGGGTTTCGAAATTTCATAGGCACATTCCTCATGAAAAAATAGTTGACCCGTATTTTTTTTCATGTCCGAGTTATGCCCCTTTTCTGAGTTACGTCCCTTTGAAAACAAAATTTTAAAATCTTGTGTGCAAGGTATCTCAAAAAGTGTTTAAGCTAGAGCATTCATATTTAGTATACTGGTTGGGGCTGAGAAGTAGATGACCTGATTAACTTTTGAGAACTTTCCGTCAAATTTTGACAAAAATAGGGAATTTTGAAATTTTGATTGATTTTTCGACTTTTTGGTGTAAATTGAAACTTTTGAACGCTGCATGCTAGGGTTTTGAATTTTAGTATACAAATTCCTTATGAAAAAATAGCTGACCCGTATTTTTTTTCATGTCTGAGTTATGCCCCTTTTCTGAGTTATGTCCCTTTGAAAACAAAATTTGAAAATCTTGTGTGCACGATTCAAAAAGTATTTGAGCTAGAGCCTTTATATTTGGTATACTGGTTGGGGCTGAGAAGAAAATTTCCTGATTAACTTTTGAGGACTTTCCATCAAATTTTGACAAAATAACTCAATTTTGAAATTTTTACTCCATTTTAACTTGTCGGCATAAAGCTTACATTCTCTGTTTCTGGATCGAGGTCAAAACAGAAGCAACCGAACAGTTTCTACAGGAAATTAAATTTCACTTCATTCAAATGAAATAAACAAACCCTACAATTTGCAAGTTTAAGGACAAACATACAGTTGGGGGCATAGTGTTTTACAAACACCCATTTCTAGTTAAACCCTGAGATTGTATCGTTTTTATTGCACCTGCTTATAGCAGGGTGCGATATAGGAGTCCAAATTTCCGTCCATCCGTCCGTCAACAATCACGTCGAAGTTAGGTTTTCTCTACACCTGTGATAGCTGTGAGTGTGAAACCTTGCTCAGTTATTGTCATTGGCATACTCTTCAAACACGCACCTTGACCTGATGCCCTTAACCTATATTTCACGGTCCACTGACTTTGTTAATTTTTACGTCCAAGTTAGGTTTTCTTTGCATCAGTGATAGCTGTGAGTGTGAAACCTTGCATAGTTATTGTCATTGGCATACCCTTAAAGCACACACCTGATGACCTTGACCTATATTTCACGGTCCACTGACTTTGTTAATTTTTACGTCGGTTAGGTTTTCTCTGCACCTATGATAGCAATGAGTGTGAAACCTTGCACAGTTATTGTCCTTGACAAACCCTTCAAGCACGCTCCTTGACCCAATGCCCTTGACCTATATTTCATGGTCCACTGACTTTTTAAATTTTTACGTCGAAGTTAGGTTTTCTCTGCTCCTATGATATCTATGAGTGTGAAACCTTGCACAGTTATTGTCCTTGACAAACTCTTCAAGCACGCTCCTTGACCCAATGCCCTTGACCTATATTTCATGGTCCACTGACTTCTTAAATTTTCACGTCAAAGTTAGGGTTTCTCTGCACCTATGATAGCTATGAGTGTGAAACCTTGCGCAATTATTGTCCTTGACAAACTCCTCAAGCACGCTCCTTGACCCAATGCCCTTGACCTATATTTCATGGTCCACTGACTTTTTAAATTTTTACGTCGAAGTTAGGTTTCCTCTGCATCTGTGATAGCTGTGATTGTGAAACCTTGCATAGTTATTGTCCTTGGCATACCCTTCAAACACGCACCTTGACCCGATGCCCTTGACCTATATTTCACGGTCCACTGACTTTGTTAATTTTTATGTCAAAATTAGGTTTTCTCCGCACCTGTGATAGCTGTGAGTGTGAAACCTTGCATAGTTATTGTCCTTGACATACCATTTAATTGCGCACCTTGACCTGGTGCCCTTGACCTATATTTCATGTTTTTAATTATTTTGCCCGATGCAGGTGCAATATCGACCTCCGCTGCATTCTTGTGTACTTGTGTTGGAACAACTTCTCATACTTTAGAACATAATGTTGGTAAAAAAAAAGTTGAAGAGCATGGAAAACAACTATGTGTATCTAATCTTTGATAAAAATCAAAGCTACCCGCATGCAGTTACAGTATTATCAGCAAGTTTCATGAAATTTAAATTGTGCAAGTTTGCATTCCATGTATGATCTGTTTTCAGTCTGAAGGCCATACCAATCATGTAGGACCCCCGAAGTCTACCCCGCGGGGCAGATTGACCAACCAGCTACAGTATCTACTGAAGACAGTTCTGTTGAAATCACTGTGGAAACATCAGTTCTCATGGCCATTCCAAGTACCAGTAGATGCTGTCAAACTGGGGTTACCTGTAAGTTGCCTATTGTATATGAGGGAATTATACTATCAAAAACAAAAAATCTTCATAACAAAAACAAAGGTGCTTATCAGCAGTGCAGTCACTGCACAGTTGATCTGTGTCTTCGCTTTTGCATAGCCAAATATCTGGTTTTCTCATGATGCGAGTCGTATTGAAATTCGCATTAGATTGAATGCTTGATTTCGGATATGTGAAAATAGCATAGAATACAAGATTGAAATCTATGAAAATTGAAATCCAGTAAAGTGTCACCATGGTCATGCATGTACTGGGTTTCAAATAATTGGTAGATTAGCTATGATCAGATGTGATTTGTAAGAAACAGTACTAGATCCTGACATGGCTGCTTTCAAAATTATTGATTAGGGTAAGCCTCTTCACGCTTATACATGCTTATAATGTGTCTGTCTTTCTAGGATTACTACGACATCATCAAGAATCCTATGGATCTAGGGACAATAAAGACGCGGCTAGAGTCGAACTACTACCAGTCAGGCAAGGAATGTATACAAGACTTCAACCAGATGTTCACCAACTGTTACATCTACAACAAACCTGGAGAGGTAAGAATGCTTTAGACTTCAATGTAGAGTCTGATTTATTTCTTTCATTACAATTCTTGTAACATAAGTTTTGGTGTTCTCCATTTTACGATGCACTTACTGAGGTATGTTTTCTGCTGTGCAAAAATTTGCCAAGCCAGTTACATTGTTGCTCTGAAAAGAAACTTGAACGTAAACAATTTTTACTGGTTATTGACTAAATTGTCACTGTATATATTGCTTACTTGTAGGATATAGTAGTGATGGCTCAAGCACTAGAGAAGCTGTTCCTGTCCAAGGTTGCTCAGATGCCAGCTGAGGTAGGTACTCCGAGAATAGGAGCCGCGACGCGAGAAAACTGGTCTTAGGGGTTTCCGACCAGGTCTGACGTTAACTGGTCTGTACAGTCACAGAAGCAGGCTAGAAGCTTGAAATTTCGGATTTAGGAAGAGAAATTGTACTATCTATGTAGCGAAAACAAAGGCGCTGATCAGTTTTGCGGTAAATGCTCATCCTAAGTTGAGAAATTGCTAGTTACTGACACGCAAAAACAAAGCTTTACACTGGCTATATGCCTTTTAATAGGAGGCTTCAGCTAACCACCCAGGCATAACTGAAAGTACTGAAACAAAGCAACTTTGAGATCTGGCAATATAAACATGCAAGTACCAGCTTTATCATGTTTACTGCTATTTTAAAATTTCATACAGATGTCAAAGTCACTCGTCAAAGAGCAGAAAATAACAGCCTTCAACAGACTTGCATGCAAATTAAATCAGAAAAATCTGTTCCTAATATTTAACCTGCTACATATTTGGGTGGTTGTAAATGACAACGAAACTTGTGTGTTTCTAGGAAGTTGAGATACTCCCGCCACAGAAGAAGTCCAAGAAGAAGCCCCCACCCCCTCGAGCCCCGTCGGGGTCGCCCATGGTTACCACCACAACTCAAGTGCCATCTAAACCTCAAACCCGTGTGGTACCGTCGGTGACTGCCAGCACTCCCGGGGCCGAGTCGAACACCTCGACGGTCACGGCGGGCAACTCTGTGTCGGCAATCAGTAGTACTAAGGCAGAAGCTGATGCTCTACCCTCACAGGACTCCTCTGTTCAGTCTTCAGTTGTTCCTCCCTCTGTACCCACAAAGGTAAAGCTATCTGTGAAACTATGGTGGTGTAACATTTCCATCCTTTTCTTAAGTTGTGCAAAGCCATTAAAGCATTGGTTTGTTGAATAAAAAGAATGTAAGTAAAGACAACAAAATGCTGAAAAATGTTAACATTATTACTTGAAAAGATGTGTAACATGCAGGTTACAACAAAATCAAAAGTCAACTGGTTTTTACCTGTTATAACTTTATAGGACTGATCAATGACAAAGCTGTAAAGCAAACTCCTGTGTGTTCCCAGTGCTGCAAGATACACCTCTGTTCAGCTTCAAAAGAATAATGGGGGAGATTTAGAAGAAATATATCATTCAACATAGGTATTGATTTAATGAAGAGGATATGATTCAGTCTTTGACTTAATGCTTTTTTTTCAGACAAAGAAAGGAGTGAAACGAAAAGCTGATACCACAACACCAATAGTTCAAGTACCTCCTATGTCAGATCCTTATGAACCGGACTTTGACGAAGGTGACACACCGGAAAAAACTGTGCCCACAAACTCTAATAAAGGTGCTGCAAAAGTGGGAAATGTGAATATAGTGAAAGTGACACCTAATAAGGCTACGCCAAATTTAAATCAGTCAGCAAACATTGTAAATACACCTCTGTCAGCAGCTAAAGTGACTCCAGCACGAAGGGAAAGTAATCGCCAGATAAAAAAGCCAAAGAGGGACCTTCCCGATGACACACGGTCATTAGATGGTGAAAATGTAAGTTTGTCAAGAAGTGTTTATAATCATTATTCTTTCGAATGCTAAAAAAGTTTCAGGGATTTGCAAGAAAGAATGAAAAGTTGCAACCTTGAATGTTTTAGGCTAATAATGTCATACTGACACAAAATGGACAAATTTCACAAATCTTGTTTTAAAGGCCAGATAGTGTTGTATTGATCATATTACATCATCTAGTGTTGGTTATCGGAAAAAAAGTCTGTGTGTATGCAATTTTTTCTCATTTTACTGACACATAGATGGGATATAGACATTTATTGTAAAAGATAACATTCCATGTTTTTGTAGGGTTATGCATCAAAGGTGAAGAAGGGGAAGATGACAGAACAGTTGAAGTTCTGTGGCTCTCTGATAAAAGAATTCTTCACCAAAAAACATGCAGTAAGTGGTTTGCGAAAATTGTCTTAAGGTATATACTTAAAGCTTTGAACGCAATTCTAGAAGCTGTTAATGTTAGACTAGCGATATTTTACAGGTAACTGTACATTACATGTGTGTTTTCCGAAAATGTTCAGAGAATAATTAGAAGGGCCTTGGGCAATTCTGTATCTCTGGCATTGGAAAAAGCTGTTTTTCTGAGTTCGGTATACATGTAGTTCAAGCAAAAGCAATTGATTTTGCAGCAGTCAAGATTGAATGTTGACATGATGATCCCATGCGTGTCATCTGACATTACATCACCGTTTAGAGTTCTAGTGTTTTACTGGTTCTCGTCTAATGGTCTTGTCTTGACATGATTATAACTTGGGCTGAAAAGCATTCAAACATTGACAACAAAATAACTTTATTTTACAACCCCTCTTCTTAGATTCAAAATGTCAAGCTGATAGCCTTCTTTAATGATGGTACCATCCCCATTTTGTCAGACTGGGTCTAATAGTTCTCTTGATGCAGCTCGTAGTGACATACTGTTTTATTGCAGATGTATGCATGGCCATTCTACAAACCAGTTGATGCAGCATTGCTGGGTTTACATGACTATCATGATGTCATCAAGAAACCTATGGATCTGGGAACAATTAAGGTGGGTAATGTACATATGATTTGATGAAGTGATCACTTACTGGACTGCTTCAGGCTGGAGCACTTGTACTGTGTCATCCAATAGTTTCCACATGATGTGTGACATGTGAGACAAGCCAAGTTCTGCTTGTGGGTGTGTCAGGTGGTTTTTCTTGGGGTTCTCTGGTTTTCGCCCCACCTACTGATTGGCCTGTCTCATATGAGCTGAAATAATCTTGAAGGGGACGTAAAACTGAATTAAAGAAAGAAAAAAAAAAATCTGAAGACTTTTCACATGGAGCCTTGCAAGATTATTGCACTGTTAAGCTGTTGGGTCACACTATCTTTCCTGATTTGGCAATTTTTCCAGGTTCATAAGCAATCATGTAAATTTGTGACTCTGTGCCTCTTCTCAGAAGTTTTACCCTTGACGTTTCAGACGAAGCTGGAAAACCGTGAATACAAAACGGCCACAGACTTTGCCGAGGATGTACGCTTAATATTCACAAACTGTTACAGATACAATCCGCCCGACAGTGATGTCGTTATGATGGCAAAAAAATTACAGGACGTTTTTGAAACGCGTTTTGCTCGCATGCCCGAGGAACCTCCCCCGATGTTGGACTCTAGTGATATGGGTGGGGGTAAGGATGATTCGGGTAGTGTACATTCATTTGGAGATTTATCTGACTCGGAGGAAGATAATGAAAGTGAGGAAGAGAGGGAGAAAAAACTGAAGGAATTGCAAGATCAGGTAGGGTACTGAGGTTAGCTTATTCATAGCCACATGGTGAGAATACTGACGTTTACTAGGGTTTTGAATGTTGGAGTTAAAATTAGGCTTGTAGTAAAACCTAAACTATTATGGCTTGCTTTACTTTTATTCTGTTGATACTTTCTGGACAACAAATCAGACTAAAAATCTGGCATATTATAAGGTTATAAAGAGTTTTATTCCATGTTTGGAGTTAATGTGAACTGACTATGGGGATTTTAGGTTGGACTTGTAACTGGGCTGTATTTACAGGCACAGCAGATGGCTGGAGGGGGAGGGGTTTCTGGTTCAGGAACTTAAGGGATTTGTATAATTTATGTGGGCTGTAAACATGGTAAAGCTGCTCTGAAAATAAGTTGGTAACCATGCAGAACCTTAATTTATTTTGTGCAAATTATTTCTGTACAAAAGTTTTTCGAATGAGCCATCGCATGGGAAAACCAACAATCTACCTATGAGAAAACAAAGGCGCAGATCAGCTGTGCAGCTACTGCACAGCTGATCAGCGCCTTTGTTTTCGCCACACGGATAGTACTATTCCTCCTCTACTTATATCCAAAGTTTCAATCTTCTAGCTTTATGCTGTGACTGAACAGCCTGGTTTTGTGTCAGACCTGGTCGGAAACCCAAATTATTTGTTTTCTCGTGCACAGGCTCAAATAATCTTCATTGTAGGTGAAAGAACTGCAGGATCAGCTTCAGAGGTTAACGCAGGAGCATCTCGACAGATTAAAGGAAAAGACTGAACGTAAAAAGCGTAGAAAGAAAATTCGTGAACGGAATCGTGAAAGAACTGTGGAATTGAATACTCCTTCAGTTATTCCAGTGAATGTGGCAACCACTACATCAGAATTAACTAATAGTGTTATTAAGGCTAAAGCTAAATCCAAACAAAAGACGCCAAAGACTCCGAGCGAGTCAAAGCGAAAACGGTCAAACAGTAAGGGGTCGGGGGGTAAGAAGAACAAAATAATTCCTGCAGTCATTGATAGTGACGAAGAGGACAATGCTAAACCAATGACTTACGATGAAAAACGACAATTAAGTTTGGATATTAATAAACTGCCAGGTAAGCATGCTTATTTAAGCTGTTGAGAAATGCGAGATATCAACTTCGGTTTTCAAGTTGGTCATCACAAGCTTGGCTCGTGATCAAGAGGCCTAGGATTCGAAATCCTACTGGCACTGGGTTGTACCTGTGTGTGGGAGCTCGGGGATTTTTTTTGGCAATTTTAGAAAGGGGCTCGGTACCGATCTGATCGGGAAATTTGGCAGGGGAAACCCTGAATTTGGCAATTTTTCAAAACATTCATAGTTCAAATGTGACCTAGCTTATTAAGGTATTTCTTTAAAAAAAAAAAATAGAATCATTAACTAATAACACCATTTCAAACAGCAAAGTTTGAATTTCACAGTGAACAGAACTCTTAAATTATTTTCAGTTTTGATATGTATTTTTTCTTCAAATTGGGGAAAAAGTCACCTAAATTGCTTTTGAAATCATGGTGCCTTATTTTGGTCGCTGAGACACCCAAAAATTCTCTGGAGCTGATTAAATAAGAAGTAATCCGGTTATCATGATGATCCCATGCGTGTCATCTGACATTATGAGACTGTTCGAGTCCCAGTGTTTTACTAGTTCTCATCTAATGGTCTTGTCTTGACATGATTATAACTTGGGCTGAATAACGATTCTCTGAAAGGCAAATGAAGGATCAGAGCAATCAAATGCAATCCTGTATTATAATTTTAGCAGGTGAGCTTATAGTATACCCATGCTCCGGCGTCCGTCCGTCGTTCACAATTATAAAGATCTTCTCCTCTGAAACCGCTTGGCCAATCAAAGCCAAACTTCATATGGAGCATCCTTAGGAAGGTGGAACGAAAGTTTATATAAATGGTCCAGGTCACATGACCAAGATGGCCACCATGGCTATAAATAGCAAAAACCTTTAAAAATCTTCTTCTCCAGAACCAGTGGGCAGATTTCCACGAAACTTGGTATGTAGCATCGGGGACGCGGGCCCATCATAGTTTATATAAAGGAAGTGGCTACTGACAGCCGGCTGTCAATAGCGAAAGTTCGCTACTGACAGCCGGCTGTCAATAGCGAAAGTTCGCTATTGACAGCCAGCTATATATTTCTTTATATTTGTGGGTTTCTAACAGGTGACTTATCTTTAATATTGTAAGATAAATGAATGGCATTAAATCATATGACCCTAGGTTCATCACAAGTATCCTTTAAGCATATATTTTGTAAGTAAATGTATGTTTGGGATTTGGGCCAGAAGTCAGACTTTCAAAAAAATGTTAAAATTTGTGGTACATGTAATAACTAAATTAATGTTTTTCTTTTCAAGTTTTCCATATTCTGACAGCCCCTTTGTGACTTATAAGGCATTCCTTAAGCTACCTTTAAGGGTAGATTTCATTCAATGGCATGGCGCTTGCTTAGGGTCCATACCTGAATAAATAATCCAAGATCTTTTAAATATAACACTTTCCTCATAACATTTCCATGTCAGATCACATCTTGTTATAACTCTAGTATGGCACATACATGTAGATGACTTTAAGTTCTTTATAAACCAGTTTGATAAACAACTAGGTGAGCTGGCTGTCATTAGCGAAAGTTGGCTATGGACAGCCGGCTGTCGATAGCGAAAGTTCGCTATTGACAGCCAGCTATATATTTCTGATTAAATTTATATCTGTTGGTTTCTGATATGGATTTAGATTTAATGTCAATATTGTCAGACAAATGAATAACATTAAAACCTTATGATTCTAGCTTATAGTCTATGACATGAAGCCAAATGGTACATACCTGGTGTAGGGCTAGAGATAAAAATAATCTGAAATATCTTTTGAACATGGTACTCTCTTCATATTAATGTTTCAGTGGTAGAGCTAACTTTTTTAGAGGGCAGGGTGCCACAGGCTTGTCAGGGCATTTGCGACGCGCGATTTCTCTTCAAGAGGGCAGACGCTTTTAATGTGTTGAACTGTTCATGTCTAATAACCGTCTTTGTATCTGTTAGCAAGAAGCAGCAGGGTTTGTTTTTGTGATACATAAGAGATCATAAGCTTGTGAGGCTGTATTCAAGCATTTAATTATATTTTGAATCATTTTCTTGTAGGTAGCAACATGAGAATAAAAACCTCCTATATTTTGTATTTTTATTCAAAACAAATCTCTGACAGTCAATGACACAGAAATAAAACATATATTACATCAACAGTAACAATACTCAGAATGTGAATGCTTGCATATGTTACCCAGTACCTGTCTGTAGCAAGAAAGCATTTGCTCTGTCCCAATATGACTGAAAAAATGTTACCCAGTACCTGTCTGTAGCAAGAAAGCATTTGCTCTGTCCCAATATGACTGAAATAATGTTACCCAGTACCTGTCTGTAGCAAGAAAGCATTTGCTCTGTCCCAATATGACTGAAATAATGTTACCCAGTACCTGTCTGTAGCAAGAAAGCATTTGCTCTGTCCCAATATGACTGAAATAATGTTACCCAGTACCTGTCTGTAGCCGGGTCTGTAGCAAGAAAGCATTTGCTCTGTCCCAATATGACTGAAATAATGTTACCCAGTACCTGTCTGTAACAAGAAAGCATTTGCTCTGTCCCAATATGACTGAAACCAGAGGACCAATGGTCCTTTAAACGCTCACCTGAGACCTGAGATATATACCAATAAATTTGTTTGACTAGAATGGTAATATACATGTATATAACCCCAGGGCAGGGGCAGGGCAACCTCTGGTGTCAATTTCTTTAATAAATCATAAAGATTCAGTAATTAGCAAATTTACTGCAAGTTTTGCCCTTCAAATGACATTTTAACAATTTTCCCCATTCAAATGCTTAGGCAATCTAAGTTGACCTTACCTGGAAAAAGGTCAAGGTCATCCCAGGGTCAATATTTATATAAACTTTGAAGAGCTCCATTGCTTGATGCTTCATGCCTAGTTTCAAAATCATAGGCCTTCTAGTCCCGGGGCAGGGGCAGACAACCCTCTGGGCCCAAAATATTTTCATAAACATAAATCTTCTGTCCATTTGCTCATTCCTAGCAAGATTTTTGCCATTAAATGACATTTTCCTATTTTTTCCCATTCAAATGCATGGGCAGCCTGTTGACCTTGCCGTAAAAAAGGTCAAGGTCATCCCAGGGTCATGATTTATATAAAATTTGTAGAGCTCCATTACCTAATGCTTCATGCCAAGTTTCAAAATCATAGGCCTTCTGGTTCTGAAGAGGAAGATTTTTAAGGGTTTTTGCTATTTATAGCCATGGCGGCCATTTTGGTCATGTGACCTTAACCATTTATATAAACTTTCATTCACTCTTCCTTAGAATGCTCCACATAAAGTTTGGCTTTGATTGGCCAAGCGGTTTCAGAGAAGAAGATCTTTGAATATCACTGTAATATACATGTATATTGCCCCGGGGTGGGGGCAGACAGACCCCTGGGGTCCAAATTTTTTCAGAATCATCAATCTTAAGTCCATTTGCCCATTTCCTGCAAGTTTTTCCCTACAAATGACATTTTAACACGTTTCCCCATTCAAATGCATGAGCGACCTATGTTGACCTTGCCGTAAAATAGGTCAAGGTCATCCCAGGGTCATGATTTATATAAACTTTGTAGAGTTCCAGTCACTGATGCTTCACACCAAGTTTCAAAATCATTGGCCTTCTGGTTCTGGAGAAGAAGATTTTTAAAGGTTTTTTTCTAATTATAGCCATGGCGGCCATATTGGTCATGTGACCTTGACCATTTATATAAACTTTCTTTCCCCCTTCCCAAGGATGCTCCGTATGAAGTTTGGCTTTGATTGGCCACGTGGTTTCAGGGGAGAAGATGTTTCATTATTATGGAAATATACATGTATATAGCCCCTGGGCAGGGGCAGACAACCCCCCAGGGGCTAAAATTTTCAATAAACATTAATCTTCTGTCCATTTGCCTGTTCCTAGTCATTTTACCCATCAAATAGCATTTTACCATTTTTTCCCATTCAAATGCATTGGCGACCTAAGTTGACCTTGCTGTAAAATAGGTCATGGTCATCCTAGGGTCATGGTTTATATAAAGTATGATGGGCCCGAGTCCCCGATGCTACATACCAAGTTTCGTGGAAATCGGCCCACTGGTTCTTGAGAAGAAGATTTTTAAAGGTTTTTGCTATTTATAGCCATGGCGGCCATCTTGGTCATGTGACCTGGACCATTTATATAAACTTTCGTTCCCCCTTCCTAAGGATGCTCCACATGAAGTTTGGCTTTGATTGGCCAAGCGGTTTCAGAGGAGAAGATCTTTAAAATTGTGAACGACGGACGGACGGACGACGGAGCATGGGTATACTATAAGCTCACCTGTGAGCCTTCGGCTCAGGTGAGCTAATAATGTTACCCAGTACCTGTCTGTAGCAAGAAAGCATTTGCTCTGTCCCAATATGACTGAAATAATGTTACCCAGTACCGGTCTGTAGCAAGAAAGCATTTGCTCTGTCCCAATATGACTGAAAAAATGTTGCCTGGGATGCAACAGAATGACCCCCCCCCCCCCCCCCCCCCCCCCCCACTCTCTCCCTTCTTACCACTGATTTTTTTTTAAACCATAATTTATTATGTCTGACAAGTCAGAAGTGTATCAACAATAATCATGTAAAATGACTTCATACATGATTCTGCTGTTTTCTTCAGTGATTTGAATCGTTTGTCTCTTGTGTAGGCATCTTTCTCTCTTTATGTCAACCTCTATAAATCTCTGCCTTATTCAACTGTGTGTATTGAAATCAATATCAATAATAGTTTATCAGGCCAGTGTACAGGTGTTTACTGCAGTAGTAGTATTCTAAAAATAGATTAACTGGCCTTGGAGTAATTATTGACACATATTATCGGTAAAATTAACACAGCGTGACGCAGTGAATAGGGATTAACAGGAGCCAATTTAAAGGTAATTTGGGGCAAATTAAGGACAGGGGCGTCTAACGGGATGAAAATAGGGCAGGGCGGGCAAGGCTATTATGGCAATGAAGGCAGGGCGTCCCCCCCTTCTGCGCCCATTTAGCTCTACCACTGTGTTTCTTAAAGTCCATCTTTTGACAACTGCATACTTGGAAAAAGTAGGCTACATATAGGGCTTGTATTCCATATATGCCATCAAATCCAAGGGACTAGTCTTTGGATCTGGAAATGAGGTTAGGAGACTGGGACAAAAGGCCAAAATCTAGACCTTTAGAATTCTAAATCAATGCGGTCCTTTATAATAGAAGTCATTTATTCTTGTACCATTTGTACCTGTATCATGTCAGACTTGAACTCCAGGGTTTAAATGATGTCTGAGGTGAGTTGAATCATCCAGACTAGGAAATAAACACAGGGAATGGCTGAGTTCACACACATTTTATGCCTTACTGAGGAATAATTTATACCGGGAATAACACTTATTGAGAAGTCATAATTACATGTAACTATTTCTGAGATTAAAACTATATTTTCTGGCCCTGAAAATAGAAACTGAGGTGAGTTGAATCCTCCAGACTAGCATAAACAGGGGTCATGGCTAAGTCCAAACACATTTAGGCCTTACTGGGGAATAATTCATACCGGAGATAACACTTATTGGGAATGAAATAAATAATCTCCAAATTCCTGCAGATTTTGAATGTGCTTTGTATGAATTTAACAAAAACATGATAATTTAAACATTTATATCTGCTTGGAAGCAAAAATTCATCAAAATTACAGATTTCTTCATAAATTGGATACAAAATGTATAATTTTCATGTCGGATCGCATCTTGTTGAAACTCTGGCATATGTGATAGATTCTGACTATGATTACTTCATTCAGACATTTATGTATAAAATGGAGGAATACCGATACAAAGTGATTAAAATGGTTATAAACTTGCAGGAAATGGATAAAAGTTGATCTTTTTGAATACAATTTGAAATTTGGTCAAATTATTATTCAACACTTCAATAATAAATGTGATAACAATGTATTGGTGCAGCTCTGACAGAATATTTTATATTTTGATAATAATAAATACTGAATTTCAAGTTATTCGCTTGTTTGACTCCGGCCCATGGGGTTGATTGTTACTAGGATTTATGAAGCCATTTCATTTTAAATATAAATAAAGAGAAATAAGCTTACGCACATTAATATATATGAAAATGTGTAGCTGGCTGTCAATAGCATAGCGAACATTCGCTATTGACAGCCGGCTGTCAGTAGCGAACTTTCGCTATTGACAGCCGGCTGCTGTCAGTAGCGAACTTTCGCTATTGACAGCCGGCTGTCAGTAGCGATCGCCTTATATAAATCATGAACCTAGGATGACCTTGACCTATTTTACGGCAAGGTCAACTTAGGTCGCCAATGCATTTGAATGGGAAAAAATGGTAAAATGCTATTTAATGGTTAAAACTTACTTGCAATAGGCAAATGGACAGAAGATTAATGTTAATGGTAAATTTTAGCCCCTGGTGGGTTGTCTGCCCCTGCCCCGGGGCTATATACATGTATATGACCATCATATTCAAACATCTTCTTCTCTGAAACCGCTAGGCCAATCAATGCCAAACTTCATGTGGAGCATCCTTGGGAAGGGGGAATGAAAATTTATATAAATGGTCAAGGTCACATGACCAAGATGGCCACCATGGCTATAAATAGCAAAAACGTTTAAAAATCTTCTTCTTCAGAACCAGAAGGCCTATGATTTTGAAACTTGGTGTGAAGCATCTGGGAATGGAGCTCTACAAAGTTTGTATAAATCATGACCCTGGGATGACCTTGACCTATTTTACGGCAAGGTCAACTTAGGTCTCCCATGCATTGGAATGGGAAAAAATAGAAAATGTAATTGAATGGCAGAAAACTTGCTAGAAATGAGCAAATGGACAGAAAATTTATGTTTAAGAAAATATTTTGGGCCCAGGGGGTTGTCTGCCCCTGCCCCGGGGCTAAAAACGTGTATATGACCATAATATTGAAACATCTTCTTCTCTGAAACCGCTAGGCCAATCAAAGCCAAACTTCATGTGGAGCATCCTTAGAAAGAGGGAATGAAAGTTTGTATAAATGGTCAAGGTCACATGACCAAGATGGCCGCCATGGCTATAAATAGCAAAAACATTTAAAAATCTTCTTCTTCAGAACCAGAAGGCCTATGATTTTGAAACTTGGTATGAAGCATCTGGGAATGGAGCTCTACAAAGTTTATATAAATCATGACCCTGGGATGACCTTGACCTATTTTACGGCAAGGTCAACTTAGGTCGCCCATGCATTTGAATGGGAAAAAATCTGAAAATGTCATGTAATGGCAGAAAACTTGCTAGAAATGAGCAAATGGACAGAAGATTTATGCTTATGAAAATATTTTAGGCCCAGGGGTTGTCTGCCCCTGCCCCGGAGCTATATACATGTAGATGACCATAATATTCAAACAGCTTTTTCTCAGAAACTGCTTAGCCAATCAAAGCCAAACTTTATGTGGAGCATCCTTAGGAAGAGGAAAAGAAAGTCTATATAAATGGTCAAGGTCACATGACCAAGATGGCCGCCATGGCTATAAATAGCAAAATTTTTTTAAAATCTTCTTCACCAGAACCAGAAGGCCTATGATTTTGAAACTTGGCATGAAGCATTAAGGAACGGAGGTCTACAAAATTTGTATAAATCATGACACTGGGATGACCTTGACCTATTTCACGGCAAGGTCAACTTAGATCCCCCATGCATTTGAATGGAGAAAATTGTTAAAATGTCATTTGAAGGACAAAACTTGCATTTAATTGGCAAATGGACTGAATTTTTATGATATGAAAAAAGACATTGACTCCGAGAGTTATTCTGACCCTGCCCTAGGGTTATATATACATGCATTGTACCATTCTAGTCTAACAAGTTTATTGGAACATGTATATATCTCAGGTCTCAGGTGAGCGTTTACAGGACCATTGGTCTTCTGGTCTACAGACTTAGTTTGGGTTTCATATGAATCACTGTACATGTATGTCTTTATCATAAATTGTATGACCAATAACCAATTGTTTGTGTTTAGGTGACAAACTTGGTCGTGTAGTTCATATAATACAGTCAAGAGAGCCGTCCCTACGTGATTCCAATCCAGATGAGATAGAGATAGACTTTGAGACTCTAAAACCCTCCACATTGCGGGAGCTGGAGAACTATGTCATGTCCTGTCTAAAGAAAAAGCCAAGAATGCGTAAGTAAACGTTCAACCATGTCTGAATGTGAAAATACTGTAATTTTTCTTCATTGGTTGTTCCATACTTTTATTAAAGGACAATACATACTTTTTATCGCACCTGCTTATAGCAGGGTGCGATATAGGAGTCCAAATTTCCGTCCGTTCGTTCGTTCGTCCGTCCGTCCGTCAACATTTACGTCGAAGTTTGGTTTTCTCTACATCAGTGATAGCTAGGATTGTGAAACCTTGCATAGTAATTGTCCTTGACATACCCGTCAAGCACGCACCTTGACCCGGTGCCCTTGACCTATATTTCACGGTCCATTGACTTTGTTAATTTTTACGTCGAAGTTCCGTTTTCTCTGTATCATTGATAGCTGTGAGTGTGAAACCTTGCATAGTAATTGTCCTTGACATACCCTTCAAGCACGCACCTTGACCCGCTGACCTTGACCTATATTTTACGGTCCATTGACTTTGTTAATTTTTACGTCGAATTTTGGTTTTCTCTGCATCAGTGATAGCTAGGATTGTGAAACCTTGCATAGTAGTTGTCCTTGACATACCCTTCAAGCACGCACCTTGACCTGGTGCCCTTGACCTATATTTCATGGTCCACTGACTTTGTTAATTTTTACGTCGAAGTTCCGTTTGCTCTGCATCAGTGATAGCTAGGATTGTGAAACCTTGCATAGTAATTGTCCTTGACATACCCTTCAAGCACGCACCTTGACCCGCTGACCTTGACCTATATTTCAAGGTCCATTGACTTTGTTAATTTTTACGTCAAAGTTCCATTTTCTCTGTATCAGTGATAGCTGTGAGTGTGAAACCTTGCATAGTAATTGTCCTTGACATACCCTTCATGCACGCACCTTGACCCACTGACCTTGACCTATATTTCACGGTCCATTGACTTTCTTAATTTTGGTTTTCTCTGCATCAGTGATAGCTGTGAGTGTGAAACCTTGCATAGTAATGTGTATTTTGCCCGATGCAGGTGCGATATTGACCTCCACAGAGTTCTTGTATTAAAGGACAATTCGTAATATATGTTGTGTGTCCAAAGCCATGAAACGAGAACATTGATTTAAACTTTTATTTCTGTAGTATGTGCACATATAACAAGACAAAGCATTTTATACAACCTTTACATATATAACAAGGGATTCAGAATCTGTATCCCATACTTTATGAACAAGACAGTATTCATTACATGATTCAGGAGAACATTGGTTTGTTAGATGAAGAATTTCTTTGAAAGCGTCTTGCACTTGAGGAGAGAGGGGGATACATGACCTTGACACAAGTTTTGGGCAACCTGAATATGGAACACTTGATAATTTTAAAGCAGTGTTAGACAATATGGTGAATTTTGTACCTTTAGTTGACTGTTAAATTCCAATTGATGATTTTCAGAGGCCATGGAAAAAACTGTAATCACTGGATTGAGGAAAGCCTTCACAGTCTTGAAACTTAAAATTTAAGTTCCATGTTTGTAGATGATTGAACTTCTTAATGATTTAATTTAGCGAAGAAAACTCCTGGGAAGTCACGGCAACAGGCACAGCAGGAGAAGAGACAGGAGCTGGAGAAACGACTACAAGATGTCACCGGACAACTTGGTGGGCCAAAGAAATCAAAGAAAGGTGGGTAGAAATTTATGATATGCATGTATTTCCAAGCATGGGATCATTGCAGTGGCTTAGTGCCTGGCTCCAAATTGAGAGGTTTAGACATGACTGAAAAATTCTTGACTGGGATGTTCAACCACAAAATTTTCCTGGCATGTATTCAGTAGGAACCAGTGTACAAGACAATCTTCTACAGCATTGAATACAAAGATGCTACATAATGTATACAAAGATAGTATTCTATAATTCAAATTGCTGTGGATGTAAAGATTGCAACATGACTGAATCTTTTTCATTCAGAATTATACCAACCGACTCATTTCTGTGACAGCATTCTTGAATGTTAACATGATGAAACCCATGCGTGTCATCTGACATTACAAGACCGTTTGAATTCCAGTGTTTTACTGGTTCTCTTCTAATGGTGTTGTCTTGACATGATTATAACTTGGGCTGAATAGCATTCAAAAATACAAGTTTGACTTTGCATATTTCTAGATGTTGCTGATGTAAAACTAAATAAAAGATAAAATCTAGCTGCATTTTGAAAATGATTTTCAAAATAATCAGATTTTTATCATAAGTCCATAACATTGTAATGATTATTTTCAGATGAGCGTGGTGAGATGGACGTGTCTGGTGGAGCGAGTCGTCTCAGTTCAACTAGTAGTAGTGGTACCGACAGTGAATCCAGTAGTAACAGTAGCTCCTCCAGTAGTTCAGAGTCCAGTGACTCGGAGTCAGGTTAGACTACTACACTACAGCCCCGTAATCATGAGTCGTAAACACTCGCAAATTGTATTAGTGTGTGCTACATCATGAGTAAACAAGTGGGTGTTGACCAGGTTCGACACAAGTCTGGCTGCACTACCACGTTTATATGGTTTTCATGGGTTGTTTTGATACATGAGACCAAAATCAGAAATATTGTTGAAGGCTTGACCAAGGTTCAAGCGTTTCAACTCACCCCTAAACTTACATGAAAGGTTTCTTAAGATCTATGTTTGAAACTTATGGAAATATCCCATAAGAGAGAAAGTCTGTATTGAAACATTTGAAAGTGCTGAAAGCAGTAAGTACTGTACAATGAAATTTCATAGAAATACTGAAACACTAACAAGAAAACAAGACAGATTTCTAGATAAATAATATTACTATAACTGTCGGGAGAACAGTATTTAGATACAAACAGGCTTGCTCTGCTACAGAAGCTAAATATAAAAGTCTCGAAATATCGAAGACATGAGCATTAATGTTGCAGGTGTTGATAATTTTGCATGTAGCAGGAACAGGTTTGTCCCATGATTTGTCAACCCAATTGTTTAATACCATTGTTTAAGGAATGTGTCATAGAGCAGATACTGTATTTGGTGATGATTTAAGGAAAATTCTTTTACATTCTACATTTCTGAAGTAGTCATTCATAGCTCTCAACAGTAGTGATTCAATGACAGCAAAAAGGGAAGTTATTACCCTGCACCTTCACCCTATTTTCCCTAACCTATCTCATAGATGGACTTTGGTTACTAGCATTGAACTTTGGGGGTTGTTAAAATTAGTTATTCTGAGACAATTTTACTATAGATCTATCAAAACTATCTAATTTGCATTCTGGAGAAATAGTAGAAAATTATCACCAAATACTTTGTATCAGTTCTACTGTTGTATTATGAATGTTTGGTAATTATGACTATTGTGTAAAAGAGGTCATACTTTGAGCATTTGCATAACAAATTCAGCAATCTCAACTTTAATAATGTGTCTGAACACTTGAGAAACCCAAAATCCTTCACGAACAAAAAAAATGGCCGACTAAAAAGAACATGATTTGTTGAATGTCCTGGTCCATGCTGATATTTCATCTTCATCACTTGGCACTTGCCAAATGAAAATAGTTGTCTCTGTTATGCAGCTGCTCAAAATTTAATTTATGAATGTGTGTTTCTGATATTAATGAAGCTAAAAGCTGTCAACATTTGTCGGTATTTCGTGTGTTTCATTATAAGTCATAGTTTTCCATTAAACCATTTAATTGATATGCTCATCCACAAAAAATCATGTATTTGTAACTGATTTTGAAGCAAGTTTGATTTTGAAACACGGAAGCTTCTGTTGGATGAATCCTTGCATTTTCACCAAAAATATGAAAGATGAAAAACAATTAATCAAGTAAAGTTTGGAATGCATGCAAAAATTGCAATGAATAGATTGTGATGCTATTAGTGCAAAATTAATGCCATGCCAGTTTGCTTGATAACAGAATATTGTTGGACAGCTTTTAGATATTTTAGAATAACAGCAAATGTGTTCAAGCAATTTATTATTCAAAAGCTAGTTTTGATAAAAATGCTCTATTGTATTTGTGAAAATCAAATCATATGTTGCTTGAGCATGTTTTAATTCTTATGATTGAGAATGTGTACATTTGCTTGCTTGATAAACAGATCTCATGGCTTTAAGACATTAAACAGAGTATTTTTGATCTGAACAAGCCAGTGTACAGAGTACTAAGTTAAGATTTCCAGAACCTGATAGAATGGTTAGTCAGTGATGAAAAGAATTTCAACATTGATGCATTTGTAAGATTTTTCTATTCAGTTAGAGATTTCCCTGCTCATAAACATGATAAACAAGGCAGTGAAGTAACAAAAACCCAGATTTCCTGCACTTATGGTCTCTTTACTGAAAAGATTCTTATTTCATTTTAGACAACTGTAAAGTGCCCAGCCTTTCAAAAAGTATTTCTTATTATCACAGTTAGCCATTCTATCAGTTTCTATGTATAGATGTATTATGATGATATAGGGAGTGCAGTATGTGTTCATCTTTGGGGCCAGCTTAACAGCAAGGAGCTGGTTATATTTTATGCCATATTAAGGGCTCTTGCCAGGCTTCACGTAGAGGCTCTTGGTATTGATCTAAGCTCATCATCACCGTAGAATCTCATTTCATTATCCTCCAAGCATAATTGGTTTGCACAAATCAGGGTCGAATGTCGAGTTGTGGCGACGATACAGGTAGTCATTTTCTTTTGTCTCCTTTTGTCCTGTAAGCTGACCTCAAACATGTACACCTGCGCTCTCTTTCTCAAGATGAAATAATGAAGGTTTTGTAGAAATTGTGAAGAAAAGTTCAGTTACATAGTTCATTTCACAAGTTTTGTATAAAAGCAAGACATTGAGTTCAAATCATGATCAAAGATTGTCATTCATTAGTTTAAATCATGTTCATTCATATTGATGGTGCAACCATAACTTATGTTGTGTATTTGTTCTTTTTTTTTAGTGTGCAAATCAGCAAGTTTGGAGAACAAAGCTTTTACAAATACAAGGCTAGCCTTGTTGTTTTGAGTTTTTAAATGAAACTGTAGTGGAACTCTGCTTTAACTGTGTATGTAAACATTCTCATCAATTTTGTTGTGTAGATTCTGGAAAGAGAGACATTTTTTGTTATTGTACATATTCATTATAGATTTACATTTAGACAGGTCATACGATCATCTTCAATTTTTATTCGTACAAAGGTAATAAAATAATAAAATGGCTATGTTTTACTGTTTTCATTTTTCACCAACATAGTAGGGGCTCCTTGCTTCTTTTGCCAATTGATGAACACATACTGCACAAAAAAATACTGTTTTGTGTACCTTTTGTTTTTGAATGATATACATGTAGTTTAGCCAGTTGTCTATGTTATAAGCGACATCAAAACATTTTCCCTTCATTTCGATGTAAACATTTTTAAACAACATAATTCTTATTTCATTGTATCACAAATTTTTCGTAAGATTTGTATTGCTTCTGTTGCTGTGGCTGAATTCAATTGAACTGATTCACGAACTTGATCTTTCATTGAAATACAAAGTTGATGCAACTTTTTGAAAAGGCATGAAGTGGCTTTGTGGTAGAGCATAGATTCTGAAGCGAGAGTTTGGGTAGTTCAAAACCTGTCGCAGATTTATGACTTGTTTCTCCATATAACTGGTTGCTAATATGCAGGAAACATTGGTTCTCATACATGACTGAAAAATATTGGTGTTAAGCCTTTGGCACTTCAAATAAAAGATGCCGCCTATACATGAACAAATGGCTATACTACTGTCAAAGACATGGACTTGCCCAATCTGATTTTAAAGGAGATATTTCCAAATGAGCCCTGTTATGAGAAAACTAACAATTTACATGTGTGCAAACAGGTGCAGATCAGCTTCGCAGTAACTGAAGCTGATCAGCACCTCTGTTTTTGCTACACGAATAGTACAATTCCTCTACTCTCTTAAATCCGAAATTTCCAGCATCTAGCCATCTTTTATGCCTGTGCAGCGTGGTTTGTGTCAGACCTGTTCAGAAACCACATAGTTGGTTTTCTCATGATGCTGCTCAAATAATGCAGACCCTGAGCCAAGTGCTGTAGCAGCAGCCAAAACTGGAAATGTGAATATTGGGGCAAATAAGGGTAAAAAGCTTTATAGTATGTTTATGCCCCCAACTTTGAAAAAGTTGGAAGGGCATATTGCTTTCGGCTTGTCTGTCTGTGTGTGTGATAACTTTTGAATGGTAAATGCTAGGGTTTTGAAATTTCATATGCACATTCCTCATGAAAAAATAGTTGACCCGTATTTTTTTTCATGTCCGAGTTATGCCCCTTTTCTGAGTTATGTCCCTTTGAAAACAAAATTTGAAAATCTTGTGTGCAAGATATCTCAAAAAGTATTTAAGCTAGAGCCTTCATATTTGGTACACTTGTTGGGGCTGAGGAGTAGATGACCTGATTAACTTTTGAGAACTTTCCGTCAATTTTTAACAAAAATACGGAATTTTGAAATTTTGATTGATTTTTCCACTTTTCAGTGAAATTTGAAACTTTTGAACGGTGAATGCTAGGGTTTTGAAATTTCATATACACATTCCTCATGATAAAATAGTTGACCCGTATTTTTTTGTATGGCCAAGTTATGCCCCTTTTTTGAGTTATGTCCCTTTGAAAACAAAATTTGAAAATCTTGTGTGCATGATATCTCAAAAAGTATTTAAGCTAGAACCTTCATATTTGGTACACTTGTTGGGGCTGAGGAGTAGATGACCTGATTAACTTTTGAGAACTTTCCGTCAATGTTTAACAAAAATACGGAATTTTGAAATTTTGATTGATTTTTCCACTTTTCGGTGAAATTTGAAACTTTTGAACGGTGAATGCTAGGGTTTTGAAATTTCATATACACATTCCTTATGATAAAATAGTTGACCCGTATTTTTTTGTATGGCCAAGTTATGCCCCTTTTGTGAGTTATGTCCCTTTGAAAACAAAATATGAAAATCTTGTGTGCAAGATATCTCAAAAAGTATTTAAGCTAGAGCCTTCATAGTTGGTACACTTGTTGGGGCTGAGAAATAGATGACCTGATTAACTTTTGAGAACTTTCCGTCGCATTTTTACAAAAATACAGAATTTTGAAATTTTGATTGATTTTTCCACTTTTCGGTGAAATTTAAAACCTTTGAACGGTGAATTATAGGGTTTTGAAATTTCATATACAGATTCCTCATGAAAAAATAGTTGGCCTGTATTTTTTTCATGTATGTGTTATGCCCCTTGTTGGAATAATGTCCCTTTGAAAAGAAATTTTGAAAATCTTGTGTGCAAGATATCTCAAAACGTATTTGAGCTAGCTAGCTAGAGCCTTCATATTTGGTATGCTGGTTGGGGCTGAGAAAAAGATCACCTGATTAACGTTTGAGGACTCTCTGTCAAATTTTGACAAAATTACTCAATTTTTAAATTTTTACTTCATTTCTAACTCGCCTGCAAAAAAGCTTACATTCTGTTTCTGGATCGAGGTCAAAACAGGCGCAACCGAACAGCTTCTTCGAATGAAATAAATGAATCATACAAACTGCCAGTTTAGGCACAAGCATACAGTTGGGGGCATAGTGTTTTACAAACACGCATTTCTAGTTTGTGATTAAATTAGGGCATTTTTTGAATATTATATGCATCTCAAGGCCAATGGCTAAGGTGATGAACATATAGAATCATGTTTGCCCAAGTTTACCACAAAGACAATACTGATGCTCAAAAGATAAGAGAGATAAAATTGCTGGGTAGGAAACATAGTCTGGAAGTACGAGAGTAATGCTTTTCAGAGGTCCCTGGTTGCACCCAGTTGTGTCACTGAGCATTAGTAAGCAAGGCATTTTCACTATAGTACTGGTAATACCCAGGAAACATAGGCTCTTACCAGGAGGACTGAAAACTTGACTTGCACGGCCAACAAATCAAACTAGAATCGTGGTGTCTCAGTGGTAGAGTAGTTGACTGAATAGGGAGGTCCTTGAGCAAGACATCTACTCTGTAAGAGGGTTGTATCTGTGATCACATGACTGAAACAATGTTGAGTGGGACATTAAGTCTCCATACCCCGATAAAGTTAAGCAGAATCCTGCCCTCAAAGGCAAAAGCAGAAATTTATAGAAAATTAGTTGGATGCTTGAGCTTTTTCCCCGTGATGGTAGACTAAGAGCAGCAGACTCTGAATCAAGAGGTTCTGTGTTTGAATTAGCAAGACATTTCAACTTCTCACAGTACTGGTGGACATTACGAAAACTTGGCCATGCAATAAACAGAGATTTTTTGAGCTTTAAGAATTGAAAATTTTATTTTTCTTATCTTTGCTCAAAACAGATTGTGGGTACAGGTTAGAAACGACCTTTTTTTTTTTGCCGAGGCAGTTCTAATGAGTACCCACAATGTATGTTTTGGAGCAAGACTAAGAAAAATACGTATACCCCTGCATACCCCACTTTTACTATATAAAAGTGGGGTATGAGGGGATATACATTACACCAACATGTTTTCATAATGGATGCCAGGAACTTGATAGTAATAGGTGAGCATTGGCTAGGAATTGGTAAGATCAGATCCAATATTCTACTTTTGAATCGTAGAAAAAGAAATGCACAATTATTGATGATGTATCTAAATGCTAAAGTGAACAACTGGGCCTTCTTGGTGCGGTGGATCACTGGTTACAGGGTTCCCACGGGCTCTGGAAAACATGGAAAATGGCTAAAAAATTCCATGCATGGAAAAGTCATTGAATTTGAAAAATGATGAAATATGGAAAAATCACGGAATTTTGTGACGAAATGCCAGTTTTGATGTCTTTGGGGTTCATTTTTTCCCATGCTCACTTCGCTGGCTCGATAAGCATAAGTATTTATAATTTTTTTTTTTTTTTTTTTTTTTTTTTTTTTTTTTCAAACATGCATTCAAACTAATTTGTCTTAATCAGAAAACAAGATAATACCTTAGTTACTTTTGCAATATAATTATCTGTTCTTGCCTTTTAAAAAGTGTTGTGTGACAAAAAATAAATATAAAACAGAAACAGTAGTCCTGAAAATTTAACTTGATCGTGGAATTATCATGGAAAAGTCTTAGAATTTTATTTTATACTCTCTGTGGGAACCTTGTGGTTAAGTCTGCCCTGGCTTTCCTGAGTTTCCTCCACCTCAAGACAAAGACGTTCAGGTGGCATCTTGGGAAATGAATTGCTTAGTCTGACATCTATCTAATGTGTAAAATCTCCGGTACAGCTTTGGAATGGTCAATGATAAACAACTGGGTTTAAAAACTAAACTCAACAATCAAGAGTTTGTATGTGTTTCTTTGTTGAACAGGTAGTCCCATGAAGAAGAAACACCGTGTGTTGTCAGCTGGGAAACAGAAACCTAAAACAGAGGTAATAATAAACTACCAGTTGAAATTTCTAGGAGCGTTGGAGTCTTGATAAGCTAACCTGAGCCACAGGCTCATGTAGAGCTTATAGGATAGGCATGCTCTGGCATGGGTATACTTTTGGATGTCATTACATCCTTGCTTGTGGGTAAAAGTCCGATAAAATGGAGGCAATGTCCCGACATGACCATAGCTGTTGACTGGGACGTTAAGCATCAGTTCAAACAAACATCTCTAACCGCTTGGCCAATCAAAACCAAATTTCATATGTAGCCTTCTGCAAAGGGAGAATGAATCCTATTAAATGGTCCAGGTCACATGACCAAGATGGCCACCAGTACTATAAATAGCCAAATCCTTTATAGGAATAGGCCCACAAACTATTGTGTGTGCGTTTTATGAAAGCCTTTATGTAGCTGAACAGTTTGCGACAAATTTCATGAAAATCAACCAAGGTATAAGAAAATTATAGCAATTTGAAAATGTTGATGGCCCAAATCCAGAACGAGGCTGTGAGGGTATGACGTCACTCCCTCACGATCATGGAATTATAAGTATCTGCCATTTCCATGCATCTTAAAGTATGAAAGTTGTTGAAATACTTTTCATTCACTTAATAGAATGATACTGATCTGTTTTCGAATGTAAAAAGTAAGTCTACTACTGTAAATAAGCATTTTTCCTTTTTGGTCACGTGACTATCTAAACAAAATGGCGACCACCATGGGCGGCCATTGTTGAATCTTAAAACTTTCATATCTTCAAAACCACTTAACCGATTTTAATAAATGTGGTGTGAAAATGTTTGTTTCGCTGATCTCTTTCTTTTGAAATGAAGTATGTTTGTAAACCTATTCCTTTAAAATTCTTCTCCAATGCCAGAAGGCCTGTGAAGTTGAAACTTGGCATGAAGCATCAATGAACGGAGGTCTACAGAGTGTATATAAATCACGACTTTGAGATGACCTTGACCTATTTTTTATGGCAAGGTCAACGTAGATCACCTGCATTTGAATGGGAAAATACCACGATTCTCAGTAGTGATTTACCCCCTTTTGGCAATACTGGTTTCATCTGTGTGGGTTGGTGCGTAACTCTGTAGTGACTGCTACTCGTGAAATCAGATTTCAAAATTTTTATTTTAAAGAAGTTTTTCAAATTCATAAAGTGATAGGGCCCAATATTTTGACGTTAAGAACATGCATCAAATACAAGGTAATGCTTAACTGCTTGATATATACACATGGAAATTTGTTGGGGAAGACCAATTTTAAACAGTATATATCAATCTTTGAAAAACTTAAGAAATGAAATTATTAGCTCGCCTGCACGAAGTGCATAGAGCTATTGTAGTCACCTCGGTCGTCCCCGTTTACGTTTACTTGTACGTTTACGTCCGCGTCACACTTTCGATTAAAGTTTTTTATAAGTCTATATCTCTTGACCATGTAGATGGATCAAGTTGATACTTTGCATGTTGCTAGATATTGGTCTGAAGTTTTATGCAGTACCATCATGACCCACCCTGGGTGACCTTGAGGTCAAGGTCACGGACTTAGAAATTTTGTGTTTTAATAAGTTTTTGGTTAAAGTTTTTGTAAGTCTATATCTCTTGACCATATTGATGGATTGAGTTGATACTTTGCATGTTGCTAGATATTGGTCTGAAGTTTTACGCAGTACCATCATGACCCACCCTGGGTGACCTTGAGGTCACGGACTTAGAAATTTTGTGTTTTAATAAGTTTTTGGTTAAAGTTTTTGAAAGTCTATATCTCTTTACCATATAGATGGATTGAGTTGATACTTTGCATGTTGCTAGATATTGGTCTGAAGTTTTACGCAGTACCATCATGACCCACCCTGGGTGACCTTGAGGTCAAGGTCACGGACTTAGAAATTTTGTGTTTAAGTTTTTGGTTAAAGTTTTTGAAAGTCTATATCTCTTTACCATATTGATGGATTGAGTTGATACTTTGCATGTTGCTAGATATTGGGCTGAAGTTTTACGCAGTACCATCATGACCCACCCTGGGTGACCTTGAGGTCAAGGTCACGGACTTTGAAATTTTGTGTTTAAGTTTTTGGTTAAAGTTTTTGTAAGTCTATATCTCTTGACCATATTGATGGATTGAGTTGATACTTTGCATGTTGCTAGATATTGGTCTGAAGTTTTATGCAGTACCATCATGATCCACTCTCGGTGACCTTGAGGTAAAGGTCACAGACTTAGAAATTTTGTGTTTAAGTTTTTGATTTAAGTTTTTGTAAGTCTATATCTCTTGACCATGTTGATTGATCGAGTTGATACTTTGCATGTTGGTAGATATTGGTCTGAAGTTTTATGCAGTACCATCATGACCTACCCTGGGTGACCTTGAGGTCAAGGTCACAGACTTCGAAATTTTTGTGTTAAATTTTTTGGTTAAAGTCTTAATCTCTTGAACATGTTGATGGATAAAGTTGATACTTGCATGTTGATAGATATTTGTCTCAGGTTTTATGCTGTACATCACAACTCACCTGGATGACCTTGAGGTCAGGGTCACAGACTTGGAAGTTTTGTGTTTAAGTTTTGGTTAATGTTTTTATAAGTCTATATCTCTTGAACATATAGATTGATTAAGTTGATACTTTGCATTGGTCTGAAGTTTTATGTTGTACCATCATGACCCACCTGAGTGACCTTGAGGTCAAGGTCATGGGTCATAGATTTTAACAGATGTAGTGGCAAAGCACAAGTTAGGCGAGCTACGCTGTCCTGCGACAGCTCTTATTATAATCTGTCAGAATCTAGTATTTAAAGTGGTGAACATCAAACTTAAACTGCGGCAGACGGCGGCCATCTTTGATACAGAAAATTTATGCCAGATTTTAGGAATATGTCAATATTCTTTGCATTAAGTTAGTTCCATGAATTTGGACTGGCTTAAATTTTAGTTCTAAAATATGCATCTATGTGGGTACTCTTTAGAACGATTTAAGCTGTATGGAAAATTCATATAAAAATTCCAACAGAAAAAATTCACTGTAATTTTACAGTTTCTTCTAAGGAAGAGCAACATAAAGTTGTGTTTTTATCTAAGGTTTCTTCTAAGGAAGGAAGAAAGACATTAGGAAAAAAGAGTGCTTCTAATAAAAACGAGAAAATATTCATTTGATACAGCTAAAAGTATTTGTATGGGCATGTTTTTGTACTGTTGCAGCCCGCCAATGTGATTACTGTGAATTCTAAGTCAACTCCTGGTGGCAATATAGCGAGGCTTATGCCGCCAGCCAGTGGACAGCTGGTTACCGATGGCCACAACCAGAAACCGTCGGTGAACGGCCCGAGGGTCCAGTCCCAGCATGCATCTGTGAGCAACGGTATGCCGGTTCCTAGTCCAATCAATAATACAGTTATCAGTATTCCTAATGTGGTGAAACCAGAATCTGACGTGAAACAAGAAGGTACGAGTTCAGACTTGAAAAATTAAATGTCAGGATTTCTAGAAATAAATATTAATGAGCCTTGGCGTGAGAAAACCATCAATTTAGGTTTCAGTCCAGGCCCGACACAAACCAGCCTATACACCCACAGAAGAAAGCTAGAATCTTGAAATTTTGGGTATAAGTAGAGGGTGAATTGTACCATCCATGTAGCAAAAACAAAGGTGCTGATCAGCTGTGCAGTTACTGCACAGCTGATCTGTGCCTTTTTTTTCACATTTGCTAAAATCTGTCTTTCTCATGATGCGGCTCAAATGGTAGATAACATAAAATATGCATTCTCCTGAACAAGTCTGAAGAAATCTTTTCTTAGAGGCGTAATGCCTTACAAAAGTTGCAAATCTATGTATTTGTTTGCTCTGAAACATGAAAAAAAAAAGGGATGATTTTGAATTTATTTGTTTTTGTTATTAATGTTTTCCTAACAATTCTTTTCGCTAACAAATCAAATATTTTTCTAACACCTTTAACATTTTGAGACATGCTTCCTTATTTTCCAGGCAGTTTCCAAGTTGATTTTACTTGTTTGATTATGCTAATGTAATAAAATGGATACAGTTGATATGTCAAGAGTTAGAAAAACTTGTTAAATGTTTAAAGGATGGTAAATCTCAGTATATACCCCGTTTTCAGTCCCCACTCCTGCAGCGTCACGCCCTGTGACCCACACGTTACCACAGCAACCAGGTGGAACTAACGCTCTACACGTTGCTGCTCCAAAACCACAGAATAAAACTACAAGTAAGATGTGGCCTAGCCCCAGAATTTTTCTTTCAGAATAAAAATATTATTCAAGAATTAAAAGCTATGCATGTTCATGACAGTAACGAGTTTTATTGTAAAACTGGTTTACTTATGAGCCGGATTGGGAGAAAAAAAAAACAGATTTTTGCCTATGCGAAAACAAAGGCGCAGATCAGCTTAGCAGTAACTGCGAAGCTGATCAGCGCCTTTGTTTTCGGATAAGCGCCTTTGTTTTCCCTACACTGATAGTACAATTTCTCTTCTTCTAAAATCTGAAATTTCCAGCTTCTAGTCAGCTTCTGTGACTGTACAGGTTGGTTTTTGTCGGAGCTTGTCAGAAACCCCGAAGACCGGTCTTCTCGCGTCGCTGCTCATATGAGATAGAAACATCACATTGATTACTTAATACTTGTAGACGCAAGCATAAATACATTTGAGCCTGTGCATGAGAAAAACAATTTGCGTAGGCGAAAACAAAGACGCAGATCAGCTTCGCGGTAACCGCGAAGCTGATCAGCGTCTTTGTTTTCGCTACATGGAAAGTACATTTCCTCCTCTACTTATACCCAAACTTTCAAGATTCTGGGTTTCTTCTGTGA